>JAQJZZ010000018.1:0-2634007 GCA_030077755.1 Filosporella fistucella
ACCCTAACCCTAACCCTAACCCTAACCCTAACCCTAACCCTAACCCTAACCCTAACCCTAACCCTAACCCTAATGGGCCGATTAATTAATTGCTAGCTAGCTTCACGTTAATAACCGGTTTCTCCTATACTATAATTATTGCCAATGCTATTACGGCCTAACTTCTATAATCCATGCTATGCTATTAATGCTTGCTTATATGCCATGATTAACTCGGGCCCTAATCGATATAAAAATGCCCCATTAATAGCATAATGCGCTTGCGCTACCCTATGTCTATGTCCGGATTACTTATATTCTATATTAATTAAATATTTTATATATATTATTTCCCTTACCCGGCTAGGGAAATTAAACCTACCGGATTATAATATATTAAAATGTATTTAATTCTAATTCCTTATTATTATCTCCTTTAGCAAATTCTTTAACTCCATCTTTAGGCTCCTTATGCTCCTTTTCCCACGTCTTGCTAGCCCATATTAACTTCCGGGTGGCAATTCTAATTGCGGTATGCCTTTATCCGGATGCCTTTAAATATACTCTTAAATGCTTTCTAGTAACGCTCCCTAACGCCTGGCTTAATTCCTCCCCGGCCCATGGTCCTTATAAATCCCTAAATAAATATTCCAACTCACGATAATTTAATGCCTAGGCAAATGGTCAAATTTATATTAAATATTAGGCTATGATTTGGCTAATATTATCTAATAAACACCATATAATATATTTTATATTTCCTCTTTTTTTCCGCGCCTTATTATATATAATTAAAAAACATATCCGACCATTTATAATATATATATTACGTGCCGAATATATATTATTACTTACTTTAATGGATCCTAATTTAGGTCTACGTGCGGGCTGGCCTCCTAATCTAATAAATAACCATATAATGGATGGAATGGGCGGATATACCGGTAATATGCATATATATTATTAACTTTTATAAAAATTGACGTTTCTTGGTCAAATATAATATAATTTATGAATCTACCCACTTAACTTTCTTGGTGGCGTGATTTGTCCTTAATAACCTCTATTGGCCCTCTCTTTTCCGTGCTCGCTCTAATAAAAACTTATAATCCCCGCCTACCTGGTCCTGATTTTGGGCATAATTAATAAAACTAAAATTTTGCCGCCAAAATGCTTGGCTCCATGCTATATTATTAATAATTTAACTCAAATTGATAGGGGGCACTAGGGATTTAAATGTTAATACTTTTATTAATTCCTATAATTCTTTAATTAATGCGTGACACATGCTCTAGACCTTGGCTAATATAATTAACTAGCCTAAATAATTAATCATTTATTTATTATCCGACTAATAGATATTAGATGGTAACTGGTGCGTTTTATTAAATTTCTTTCCCATAGCCAATTGCGTTAAAATACTAGATATAGGTAAAAATGAACCCTTATATAAATGTAACTATTATAACTTATGGATTTAATTGGGCACGGAATTGATATCGGCTTTGCTATTTAATTTTAATTCCGGCCATAGCTTATATGGGACGGCTACTTTTAATATAATTAATCAATTAATCTATAATATGCCTATTAAAATGGGCGTATAAAAAAATGCGGATCGCAATGACTAGCTTTGCTTATTAATACCTTAGATGGCTAAATAATGCATTATAGGTGAATAATATAATCTAATTCAGCTAATATCTTATATTATGATTAATATATATAAATATATTAATGCACTAATTAATGGTTAATCTTTTATATTATTATTTATTACTTCTTTATCTAATTTATTCCGGATTCTTTAGATATACTTCCATTATGCATTAGTATATCTTATTCCGGTTTCTATAATCGTGGTCAAATTTTCTATTATATTTTGGAAATTATATTTAAATTATTAAAAATAATCTAATATATCTATTTTATTTATATGATTTTCTAATGGCGTTATACGTATTATATAATAAATGAAACATATAAAAATTCCATTATACTTATTAACGCTTTTGGCATTTTATAATAACTTAAATAGGCGCTAGTCCGCGGCTTTATTTTTGGGTAATGCCTACCACTTTAATGCGTCTTTATGGTCGGTTGCTTTTAATATGTTTAAATAACGCTCTAAAATTCGATTTTATACACGTAATAATCGCTCTAATTACGGTTCGTCTAAGTCGGGCATACGGGTATAATAGAATATCTTAATCAAATTATACTTGGATTGGCTTAATACCTCATTCCACTTTATATATCATAATCACGAATCCATTTTAATAATGGGCACCTCTTTTAATATCCATAATCGCCGCTCTTAGGCCTTACCCTTTTATTTTTTGATATCCTAAATAATTTAATTATTAATATCATCCTAGTCGCTCTCATTATTATTAATATTATTATTATTGCTATGGTCTAAATCATCGGTTTCTTTTCCAATATTACGTGTTATAGCTCGGCGCCTCTACCGCTCTTACTTATATTACTTGCTCTAGTTAATAATCCAATATCGGGCTCGTTAATCATTAAACCATAATTATAACTTGACTATCTTAAATAATTCTTTATTAGAAACCCTTTTCTTACTATAAATCTTATTCCCATGCTACCATATAATATCTCGGTTCTGGCTTATATATAGGCAATCCTAATATAAATAGCCGTCTAAAATGGGAATAATAAGCTAGGGCGCTAATCCATTATTAGGCAATTATATATTAGTATAATTATATTAAAACGGAAATGTTTAAATATATTTATTTAATTCTTTTTATAATTCGATTAGGGTTTTATGCTTATTACCCAAATGTCGGGAAATAATAGTGGGCGAAATTGCATATTTGCACTATAAATAAATTAATATGCTAAACTTAACGTTTAACGTAATAATATAATTTAATACTTCGGGGATGGGTTAAGCTATGGCTCCTTGGCTATCTATGGTATTTTAAAATGATTCTGGGCAATGTGTAGGCGGTGATAATGGGTTTAGGGTTACTTGGGGTTAACCTATTTACGCTATGACTGGGCATAAATCACACTTTAATTTTACTACTATAAAAAAACCCATTCACGGTGTGAATAACGATAACTAATATTAGAGTCGGGGGCTAGAGTAGCTTTTATTTGGCTTATTATTTTCGCGGATAAAGGGAGGGGTAGGCGACCTAGGAGGAAAGTATATTTCTTTAGGCTCTAATAATAAAGCCGGATAAGGAATTGCAGGAGGGGGAATTAAGGTCTGCTTAAGGTTTATTTAGTGGTTATTAAGACTCGGATTATTATCTACTTATAACGGCCTAAATGGTGACCCTAACCTTAGTGGACTATAGCGTCTTATTACTCGAGGGACTCGACTCTATATATTAAGTAAGCTAAATGCCTAAAGATATTAAGGATATAGGGTATCATAATTCACCTGGTATTAAGTATTAAGTATTAGAGGTATGGATTTAGCGCTACTTGGAAGAGCTATAGTAAATGAGGAAAATGCTATTATATTTTAGCTTAGTGGCTTAGGGAATATAGCAGGAATAAAGGAGCTTGGTGGAGTAGGCTATTAGCCGCGGTTTGCGATTCTTTATCGCTACCGGTAGGTTCGCTTAATGGCTCGGCGCTTTTTCTCTCGCGGCGATAGCTTTAGTAGTATATTAACCGCTAGTAATACGGTAATAATTCAAGAGGGGCTTGGGGAAGAAATGTGGCATAAGTGGTATTTATTTAGGGGAGAAGTAATTAATATTGGGATAAGCAGTGGTCGTGGTGGTGAGATTATTTTAAGGTAAGTAAAATTAAATATCATGTGATATTATATATTACTAGATCGGGTAACGCTTTGCGACTAAGCTTAATATAATATTATATAATACCACGTAATAAGCCTAGGTCCTTATTAAAATGAAATTAAAGAAATTATAATTAAGATAAAGATAAAGAATAAAGGGCATGCGATGCGCAATTAATTCCTAGCCTATTTGCATCCGATTAGCACCTAATTTGGCCCTAGATTAATTTATCTCTACCACGGTCGCCGTCAAGGATCGCGGGGGCGAGGCGTGGCCGCCTCGCTTAGCCGGCCGCCGCCCGCAATCTGGACCTTAATAGCGGTCCTAAGGACTTTTATAATAATTGTCTTAAACAATTTGCTATTATAGTTCCTAATAATTTAAGAAGAGGCTTATTGGCGAATTATAATATTAGTAGCACGCGCGGCGGCGCTAGTAATAATAGGGTTATTAATAAATATAATATTAGTGATTAAAAGGTTAATAAATTATATTCTTATCCTTAAAGGCAAAGAGTTTAAAATATGAGACGTATAAATGAAAGGCAATTTAATAAGTAAAATAAATTATATTCTAATATGAGACTAAATTCTAGCCTTTTAAAAAGCTAGAGTTAAATTATTTAAGGAATGCCTAAGGGGTTCTTATAAATTGCCAAATATAACTAAATAATTAAGGTTATATAAAATTATAATTCCAATTATATACTTAATAATAAGCTAAATATCTAAAGATATTAAGGGTATAAGGTATTGCAATTTACTTAATATTAAGTATTAAGTATTAAAGATATGGATTTAGCGCCATTTAAAAGAATTATAATAAATGAAGAAAATGCTATTATATTTTAGCTTAATAGCTTAGGGAATATAATAGGAATAAAGGAGCTTGATAGAATAAGCTATTAATTATAATTTATAATTCTTTATCGCTATTAATAAGTTCGCTTAATAGCTCGGCGCTTTTTTTCTCGCGGTAATAGCTTTAATAATATATTAATCACTAATAATATAATAATAATTAAAGAGGGGCTTAGGGAAGAAATATAGCATAAGTAATATTTATTAAGGGGAAAAATAACTAATATTAAAATAAGTAATAGTTATAATAATAAGATTATTTTAAGGTAAATAGGATTAAATATTATATAATATTATATATTATTAAATCGGGTAATACTCTATAATTAAATTAAATATAATATTATATAATATTATATAATAAGCCTAGGTCCTTATTAAAATGAAATTAGAGAAGTTATAATTAAGATAAAGGTAAGGAATAAAGGGCATGCGATACGCGATTAATTCCTAGCCTATTCGCATTTAATTAGCACCTAATTTGGCCCTCGATTAATTTATCTCTGCCACGGTCGCTATTAAGGATCGCGAGGGCGAAGCGTGGCCGCCTCGCTTAGCCGGCCGCCGCCCGTAACCTGGACCGATGGAATTAGACCTTGGTCAACTCCAAGCCAGGATCACCAGACTAGAGATGGAATTAAACGAGTCCAGATCTCAATTGCAAACTTCCAAGACTAGCAGTCTTCATATGATGGGAAGATTACTCTCAAAGGCAGTCAATCAACGTCAAGACACCAAGAAAGATCTGGAGATATATGAGATAGTTATTCGTGAGACATACCCCCTACCCGAGATACCTACACTCCCAGTCTTCGGCCTGGCGAATGCAATATACATTGCAGACGACTTTGTCGATTTACCAGGCAGACCTGCTCCAGACAACATGAGAGTGTACTTAGTTACATTGAACGATAATATTTGATATCGTATAAGTGATGACGTTGCAAGGATTAGGGCTGGAACAAACATTGCCCTTTCATGGGTCGGTACTCATATTGGTTCGATTCTAAGTTTATTCATGAGTCATGAAGAATATTTACTCCTGGATTCATACCTACAAAAGGTTTCAACCTTAGTCAAGCCAATGGGCTTTTCTAGGACTTGTCTTTTTATGATATTTGCAAGCCTCTCACATCGATCACTAGACATACCTTTAACCCCACTTTGGGCCAATTTTCTAGCACAGTTGGTTGGAAACAGTTCATATGGAAAGTTTGATGAATGGTCTTTACTTGACAAAGTCACATTCTCATGCTTAATTTCAAGAGGTGTGGAATCTCTCTCCTTGGGAATTCTTGAACCGGATCAACCTCGACGACAAGCAATCCTCGATCCGATTAATGATTTTGTTAATCAACGATCAAGTAATTTTATTTCCCTCTTGGAAAAGACGTCGATCCAAAAATATATGCTAGAAACCAATGACCAGTCCGAGATCCTCATAATCACTGACAAGGATTCAAGAAAGCTTGCCATCCTTCGGACAGGTTATGGTGTCAATGGATTCACGAAGAATGAGTTTATCTGGGTGAGAGATTCAAATAAAGTTACAATGAGTGCTAAAGGTCTTTAACTCTTGTTCGACGGGCAAGCAAAGTTGTGGTTAAGACCAGAAGGAATGGATTCTATTCGGTGGTTTCCTTATGTGGAAGGTGAAGTTGATGGTTTGAAGGAGTATTTGGACCGCTGGTATGAAGATGAACTTGGTGTTGCGATTGATGAAGCTGGGTTTGAGGATATTGAAGGGTGATATTTATGTCCATTTTCAGTGATAGGGTTGCAAGAGTCGAAAGTGGATGATTGGATATGAATTACATTTTTCATACGTATTTCAAAACTTTGATCTTGATGATTTGACCTTATTCTTCTTGTGGTAGTAGCAGTATTACTTGATAAAATGAACTTCAAATTGTGTAATATAATGATTGCAATAGATGTAGGAGCTGCATTTGTGAGAGTTACTGCTATATAAGATTCTGAATACATGTTCTTTCTTGATATCTCGTACTTGGAAAAGTCTGGGATTAGTAACTTTGAAGGTGAAGACGCATTCTTCAAGTGTTTACGTTGAAGTCTTTGCGTTATATTTTTGAGGATAAAGTCTACTAGGATGATGTCCATCTCGCGCCGATAACATTCCACAATCCGGGCAGAGATATTTTATTATAAATAATCAATCTATAGAATATAAATTCAAGCATTACACAAAATTTAAATAAGATCAAAACTCCGAAGCAGATATCAAATTGAAATGAAAGCTGTTCCCAAATCCTTACTCAGCCGAGATAGCCAGCCCATTGCCCTCAATCCCAAAGTTAACATCATCCAGCTCCTTCTGAAACGTTTTTGGCATTAGCACGCGCTCCAAACTGCCCAGTCCGTCATCCGTCTTGTACTTCGGAATAATGTATTGTGGTATCTCCACTATCTTGGTCTTGGTCACGTCATCCCACTTCACCCATACAAAACCCTTCTTCCCTTCTCCGAATTGATGTTCCCATCTAGTCTCTACACGGGCGTATACTTTACCGCCCGTCTTAACGGGATCTAAAGAGGGACATTTTAAACCACTGTATTTGGGAAGCCAACGGTAAGCCACGCAGGGGTGCATGAACTCGCGGGTCTCAACTCCTGACATCTCGAATCCATCGTTACCCACAGGATTAATCTCACCGGGCTTGCGGATCACACTACCACCGGCAGCTATCCACTTCACGCCAAAAGTATCAGTGAGACTTCCTGTTGCGTAACTGGGCTCCTGTGATGCTTTCTCAGTATTCTGTGTTTTCGCGGGTGGAATTTTCTTGGACGATTTATTTTTTGGGTCGGTATTGGTTCGTTTCCCGACGGTGAGAGGAGGCAGCTTGGTGTCTGATGGAAAGATGGCATCAATGGCGCCCCGATCGAAAGTCAAGTAAGGCTTCACCAAGTCACACATCCATGCGAAGGTGATTTCATCAATATCATTTTCGTCTTTCCCCTCCCCAGTCGTTCCCCCTCCAACGTTTGCATGATATCCTGGGAACCAGCATTGGATGAGTCTGGTCTCTTTCCAAAGCTTTCCCTCTGGTGTCTCTTTTGGTATGTACCACAGCGTTGGTTGGAAGGCTCCACGGTGCTCGTCCAATGCTAGAGCATGGAATGCGTGCTTGATCTCTATATCTGAATTTAGCATGTATGCTATTGATATTAGAGGTCAATTCAGAGATCACACTCACTCGGATCAAGACCAGTATTATGGAACTTGTATTTCTCGCTTATACCTGCCCAGTAGGTGAAGGCACTTTCAGGCAGCCCAAGACTTCCAACAGTATCCCAAACACCCACAACTTTAATTTCCACGTTCCGAACAGAGTTCGCTTCAAACATGTCCCAATTGGTGGGCCGCTCCTTTTTTTTGGCCGCCTCCTCTTCAGTTTCGTAAGGAGACTTGTAAGGCGTTTTCGCCCATTCGGTCTTGGAGAGATGTTCTGCTTCCTGCCCTTTCCGTCCCGGTTTCCTTCCCCTGTAGGCGGTATACATGTCGAAGAAGAGCTCCATACAATGAGGGTTTAAAAGACCAGCATGACAAACAAGACCTGCAACTGCTCGAGCTGTAAAGGCACCACGGGAGAAGCCGAAGAGGAAAATGTCATCACCGGGGGAGTAGTTATTCACAAGAAAATTGTACGCGGAGCAGACATTCTCATTAAGACCAGCACCGAAGGCTCCTTTAAAGCGAAATATTAGTGTTCCAAGCTTAGGATTTAATGGTGAAGTGTAAATTACCTTGCCACATCTTATCAACCATTCCGAGATTGCCCGTGCCAACACCTGACTGGTAATAGACGATCTGAGATCGATTCTCGCCTTCATCCGGTCCGTATTCAACCACTCCAACTTTGCTCAAAACGCGACTCATTCGTGCGACGTTGCTGGGAAGATTATTCTCTCCCTTGTCAGAGGCATACCATGTGCCATCGCAGCAGATAATAATACGCTTTGGAACTCTTTTGTGCTCCGTCGTAGAGGTGGATGACTCCATGGTGATTGCGGGAGAATTATTCTTGAGACTAGTAGTGTGGGAATATAAAGTGCTCTATTAGTTTGAATAAAAGTATTTGACTTATTTCTAATTTTGGAGGAAATTCACGGATTATATACTTATATTAAATGAATCAAATCCGGATTAATACAACTTGAATTAATAATCGCTATATAAAAAGAAAGAATCATTTTGGGCTCTAAAGACCAACTTGAAACAAGAGGAAATATCAAATCTCTTAATTAATTGCTTTTTTTTGTCTCATTTCTTAGTCTTTGCAAATTTATGAGACTATAACCAAGATACAATAATAGTTATAAGGGAATAAAACCATGAGAGGAAATTAATTATGCTAAACCCCCCTTTCGCATATATTAATAAAAAATGATAATTGAATTAAGGCATTTTTAAATTAAAGAAAAATCATTATAAATAAAAAGTAATTAAAGAGCATTAATTATAATAAACTTATATATTCTTTTTAATAATATTAAGCTCTTAAATAACGCATATATATATTTATATATATAAGAATAAATAATATAAATATTAATTTTAAAAATAACTTATATTATTAATATAATATAAAAATGAAAATCTATGCATTAAGTTTATTTAATATATATAACAAGTATTAAGTATTATTAATTTAAAGCTATTTATTTAATTTTACTTCCACTTAAATTATATATAAGCTATTTGTGAGACGTATAAATGGGAGGCAATTCAACGAGTAGAATAAGTTATATTCCAGTACGAGACTGAACTCTGGCCTTTTGAAATGCTAGAGTTGGACTATTTAAGGGGTGCCTGAGGGGTTCCTGTGAACTGCCGAACATAACCGAATAGTCGAGGTCATGTGAAACTACAATTCCAATTATACACCTGACACTATTAATTTCACTTTAAAAAATAATTAATTTATAAACTAGGATTATTTTTATTTAATTACCCTTAAATCTTTATTAGCTTCTAGCCTTAAATAAAAGTTAATTATGCTAAATAAAAAGAAAGAATATATATTAAGATCCTTAATATATCCTAAAAGCTACTTAAGAACTTTTAAATTTTAATAGAAAGTCTAAAATATAGCCGGTAGCCACCTTAACGCCGTGGCAGCCCCCCTCCCCCTTTATCCCCTCGTCGTCTTAGTCTTCGTGTTTTATACCGATAAAAGCTTCGGTCCGGGCCGAGTCCAAGGGCGGCGGATAACACGCGACTAAATGTAATACGGCCCAACACAGCCCAATGGCTGTGCCACTACCATTTGTTCTTTGGCGGGTGGATAGTAGAATATTAGATGAGTTGCGTCTTAGTGGTTTCCAAAAATAACAGTCCTATGCCCGGCTTATAATAAGCTGCTGTTCCAAGCCACGGGCCTGAATCCAATAGACTATAAGGTCACACAAGTTCCAGTCCAGGTACAATAAACCTGGACCACCCCTTTCTCGCCATTTTTTATTTTTATTTTTTTCGTTTTTATTTTCTTCTTTCTTTTTTCCATAGACTGAGTAAAATTCTATTCTCTATGTGTGCTCGAAAATCAAATCGTTGAAAAACGGGTTGGATTGAAAGTATTTCCACACAACGCCATATAGTTGAAAAACGAGACGATTTGGTCGGAATCCATATGGTACTCGCTCAGGAGGATTGGAGAGGTACACAGAGTAAGGTCTATGGTCCGATGAACGAAGCCTAAAGTCATCTTCGAGGTGGATACAGAAGTTGGTGACTTCTTCCTACCTTCGAACGCTGGAACGTGACAGGTTTAGAGTCTCAACAAAATGAAGGATGAGAATGACAGTCGAAGGTCCGTTGGGGTCGAGACCAAATCCTGTACGTCGTACAAGCCCGAGACTCGCAATCGAAAACTTGTAGGTTTCTTCCCACCTTCTTTGCTGAGGGTGTGGAGGGTGGAACATTGTGGAGATCAGAGTGACTTGGTGGTAAGGAGGGTATAAAGGGGTTGTGTTTGCTTTCAAAACTCTACGAAGGGAAATGAATATCTCAGGAATTGTAAGCTCCGTGTATCAATTTGATTCGGCGGCTACGTGCTGCGTGCGTGGCGGCATGGAAAGAGGCTTGTCACGTGTAGCCTGATCCAGAATAGTGACAGGATTGAAATGGGTTTGAACGAATTGATAGATGCACAAGGATAAGGGTGGCTACTATAGATGGCAACACCGAGAAGTTTGAGGTCGCATAGATTGGGGGGGAGGCGAGAGGGGGAGAGCATTTTCAAAGGTACAACAATCGAGAAACGAGATGTAAAGTATATTAGAGAATATAAGTATACGGCTGGAATTGAAACTCGTATTGATAAACATTAGCGTTAAATTAAGATTATCGAGTCGATAAGTATGCCAGGCCGTTTTGGCATCTTAATTTTCAGAGAATGTCTTTCAGAGAATTTCTTTCAGAGAATGTCTAGGCATTCTCTTGTTCTCTTGGTCCCAACAATTCAGGCGAGTGACAATATACCTATTCCGACGACGAAGCAGGCGTATATCCTATAATTATACATTCATGCTGAAGATGGGAACAACGATCATATATCTTGAAGCAGTACAGTGGTGCACAACGTCTGCTTCTCTTCTTCTCCAACTAAACGTACTAGAATATATATAAACATTCCCTGACGGCTAATACTTACTCGCAATATCAAAAATTGTCTTCCGTGAACCATTTTAATTCGGCATAATAAGAATAATGAATGGATGGTAGAGAAATAGTGAGAAGAAGAGGACTCGTCAGGATGGCGTGGTGTCGATTCAGGGAAATGGTCGCAGTGCATTCATGAGAAGCTAGATCAAAAAGCATCTTCAAGATTGAGTAGCTAGAGACTGCAAGGCCTCACCAAAGAAAGCATTCCAAGCAACCCTGACCTTCCCTGAAGAGAAAAGGCATGGAAAATTCTCGCATGTCAATCCAAACGCAGATTCTAGGAGCGGACATAATAAGATGTTGGCAGGAAAAGAAAATAGAAGATAGGATGCGGAATGGGTAAAATTGTAGCGAGGTATTGAAAGCAAACGCCAGGAACTTCAATTTGCAATGTCCACCTTGTTGTGTTTGCGAAAACCATGCACGGATATTTTGTCCCAAGGGATAACATATAACACTCGAGACTACTGACCTCTACGTTTTAGAAATACCTGTCGACCTATAACTGTATGTATCAACCCTGTATGCCTTGGCCTCACCATGCTCTCGACTATGGTTGGTGGCCATCGTGAAATTGCTGACTCTCCGCAGGTGTTGTCAGTAGTGCATCCTGCTTGGGTAAAGATTGCTTTAGTTGCCGTCGCACTCTCGCGTTTAGTATTTCTAGTCCGAGACCTTCTCTTCATGTGTTCTGATCCCCGATGTGTGTATATCCCACCCGAATGATATTACTAGGTGTTACTGGGTCTCCAGATTTTTGAGACGGCCAGTCCTTGTAACCTTTAAGTGATGCTAGCATTCCCAACGTGCGTCACATCTCAACCCTCCTGTGTTTCGTTTCTCCTTGCCCGTATTTTGACTTGAAAACGAAATTGTCCGGAATAGACATATCCTGAAATAGGAAAGTCCAGGCTCCCCTTATGCCTCTAACAGGGGAAGTCTGCACCTTTATCTCCTGCATGCCTTGCGTCTTTTACCACCGCTTCTAGGCCCTGGAGCACATCTCCTCAACCTTAATCTTGGACCATAGCTCAATATCCCTCGTATACCCAGCACCCTTGCCGCTCGGTTATCCATCCACAGCTATAAAGTTGCAACTGTATCTCTCATGTTTTCAGGACTGGTCGTGCCAGCACAGCAGACCTTAAGTCGCACGATCGCTCTTTCTCTATAGCGTATTGGGTTTCGACGATTCGAAGGTTTAATCAGGAGGGGTATGGTGGATGTTCTCTCTGGTTGCGATAACAAATGAGATTTGTTTTACATTTTCTGGAATGTGTTGTCTTGCATCCAGATTGGCATCGGAGATTTTGTGGTGATCTGTGGTGGCTAGTTTACATCAGCCTCGCACTAACTTCAGCCTCGGCAACGAACACCTCATTCAACATCATGATATCTTCCAAAAAGGCTTTGGCAACTATCGACGTGGTTGGAGCAACTATTTTCATTAATCTTGCCAGAGGTGGGATATTTATTTGTGGCATAACTTGGCCAAAATAGGCCGTGCTGTTCCGATGTTGGATTTGTCCACAATCAATATAATTTCTATCGCATTCCTCGACCATGTGCTTCCGGTTTCCTTAATGTCTTTTGGAGAGAAAACATTCACCTAGTAGTTCTATTCCTGGAAGACGTCTCAACTACAAAACTCCAGTTTCTATGTTTTGGCAATATCGGCTTGTCCTTGACATCAACCCACTCTACTGCCGTGACTGGGTTCTCCTATTTATGTTATCAAATCTGGTTTTTGTGCTTTTAGCTCTCTGGAACAGCGCACAAATGCGTTAACCTCAATGCGGATGAAGTCGTGAAGCCACTTTCATCTTGGTCGAACCTTTTCTTTCACTCATCTCGAGGCCATCACCTCTTCCAAATAGGAACGAAACGCAACTACATAACGAGAAGTTCTCTAATATTCCGAAAGTCACCAGAATAGCTTCATAAAAATACTCGTACGATCGCAGATACAAACACACAAAATCATTATTTATGCATTTTTCAGTTACTGGTCGATAGCCTTAGTTTTATCGTTTTCATACCAATGACAAAATAATCAGCGACAAGAACTCCACTCCCTACTTCAAACCTCACTTCATGAATCGCCGCGCCTGGTCCAGTCCATATCTTGAATGCTTTATCAACCTTGAATTTCAAGCCAGTGGTATAGATTATCACCTTTCGTTTTCTCTTGTCCAGATGTATTCTGTGTTCAAGATTGGAGACCAGCCGTAACCTGTTCGTAGCACCAGAAGTTGCTTTGATGGTGATGGGATAACTGTGCCTGCTATTAATAAGATGTCTAATTTATACGGATTTGAAGACCTTTTACGAGCCGTGGAGGCAAAAGCGGCAGGATATTATTTGCACCCCATAGTTGCGGCATACCAGAAGAGCTTTGCAAGGCGCTGAGGGAGAACATACCTGAATTAAACGGTCGAACAGAAATTGAGGAAACCAATATAGATGAAATATGCGAGGTATTGGATCAACATGGCGCAACGGACTTTGGCAAAGCTATAATTAGTCAAAAGGTGCAGAAGAGCTCCAAGAACTGTGGAACAAAAACTCGGGTACAAGATCTTGACGATATTCTTATATCACCTACCAAGGTGAGAAACAGATTCATCAGAAACAGGCCGCAAACATGGAACCAGACCGAACAGAGGTTGTCACACCAGGGCAGACCAAAGACCCACAATCTAGACTAGTGACACCTGCCCTCGCCTATGTTGACGCAAATGATGAGAGAGTCTCGCTCTTAGAAGGGCATCTCAAGGAAAAAGAGAAGGAGGTAGAGGTCGGACCAATCACGATGCTATACCTCAAAGGCCGTCTGTTATCCAATTACCCCCACGATCGCCAGGAAAATACAAAGGCCCTGTGGCAATATCATGCAGAGATCTGGGCAGCTTACCCACCTACACATCTTCCAATCATCCCAAATTTCTAAACAGTCAACGATATAACTCTGGCAGATGATTTCGTTCGTCTCTCTGCGCCTCTCAACCCCCGTAATTTACGAGCATTTCTGGTAGCTGTGAATGGTGATATTCGGTACGGGACAGCAGCAGATGCAGTAGATATCAGACAAAAGACATGCACCACACTCCCATGACTAGGCCCCCAGATTGGAGTGATTCTAGGCTCTTCGATTGTCCACGAAGAATTCTTACTACTCCATTAGTACCTGCACAAACTATCCACAGCCGCCGTACCAACGGGCTTGGCTTGTGCTGCCCTCTGAAAAATGATGACGGCCAATCTGGCCCAACGATCTACCGATATATTCCTCACCACTCTATGGACAGAGTCTGTAGACAAGGGATCCTCCGCTTCCGCATATGGAGAGCTCCGTGATTGGAGCCTCCTAGAGAGGATCACATTCGCTTGGATGATGTCCAGATCGCCATGCCAAATTTATTTGAAGAAAAGGTTGGAACCTGAAGATAATCGCAGAGCAGCAATGCTTGGCTTGATTTGGGACCTGAGAGGACAACTCCCAAGTGATTTCGATTTACTACTTCAACGAAATCGAATTACAAACTACATATGTCTGGTGAACGATGACTCGGAGATACATTTAAAGAGTCTTTTTTCCAGCCTATGTGCTCCGTTGGCGACTTATGTCTTCTTTTTGACAGCCAGCCGCTCCTCTACTTCCATTGCCTCACCGATACTAGTCAGTACCAACAGGTCATGGAATTCCATGCTCCTGCTCTTACACAGTATTGGCAATAGTATTTTCCGTAACTAGTATTACGGTTGGGCATATTAATATACCCCTAGACGTACTATACATCCTTACGTAGTGTGAAAAGTAATAATATTAATAGTAATAATAATTATCACTGCACGTGTACTAAGTTACGGACATGAGACAAAATACCCCTCTACTTTCCCTTTTAACTCGCATTAAATTACGAGATATTTTAATAATTAATTTCCTATAGTTTTATTTTATATTTAAGTTACTCTTATAATGAAGTGATGAGGAAAGTCTTTAATTCTTCTAAGTAAGTATATAAAATCGAAAATATAAGAGAATGTTAATCACATGGTCTGTATTTTAATATACGGCCCGCATTACGGCCGGCCGTATACGGAACTGGATCTAGTACTTAATACTGCTTACTAAAAGTACTAAAGTAAGTGGTATCAGGGCCAGTATTAGCCACCATAATACGGGCGTACACTATTTCCAACACTGCTCTTACAAGTTGTGGAGCTTCAAAAGAGAGATCGAGACGAACGAGCGTGGCATGCAAACAGTAAGTGACTTGAATGTTTGAGGAAAAAAAGAGTTTGAAAATGGAAGCTATAAAGTAGAAAAACGATGAGGAGGAAAGAAGACGATGGTTACAGCGTAGTCACAATCCGACAGTAATTGTGTAGACAATAACTAACTAAAGTGGATAAACCGGGGAAAATACGCTGGCATTACATGTGATCCCATTAATGCTACTCGTACGGTACCCCAGCGCAGATTCTATCATTGCAATACATCAAGGGAGATCAAGCCCCTTGGTGTTGCTTTCTTAGACGCCTTCACGTGTTTAGAAGGAGTTCACTTGCATCCAAGCACCCAATCGATGGTTATCACTAGAGACATTACATCGAGCTTGTGACGGATGGGATTGAGATGGGCCGATTGGCAACCTACCCTGTTGTGCACCCTCAATGATACCGCACACCTTATAATGGACACTAGACATTTGTGCGGAATTCATGATAACGTCAGCCCCGATTTCTTATAATATTCTTATACTTAGTAATACTATAACTTAGAACGTCCTCGTGATAAACTCATCCCTTACGTAAAACCCTACGAGCACCGGCCCGTAGAGCAACCGTTACACACTTGCGCTATTATATTTACGAGAAAGTTGAAATCCTTAACTAAGAAGAAGGTGCATACACTTGCTCTCATAGCTTAATCCGATTCCTCAGCATGAGGAATGATCCACCTCACTTCTCCTCCACCATCTTCCGCTGACCCTTGAAGCACACTCAACTTATCCGGGGTAAATCCGAATTCTCCCATTTCTTCCACCCCGAAATCATCATCACTACATAGTACTATATCTCCCCCACCCATAGTTGGAGTGCCATCTTGCATAACTACACCTTTCTTGTTCGCCGCATTCTTGAGAGTTCCCTTTTTATCATACCAAATCTTACGGACGCGGAACGCCACGATGAAGTCTGAAGCATGAGTCCAGGATTCGCCTTCTGTAGTTGTGGATTCGACATTGAACTTGCCTATTCGGGATTGTCATATTAGTTAGCATATTGACACCATGCCGCTCAGAATGTTAAGTTCCATCTCGGGCCAAAGTAGAGCAAGCCTTTCTAACTGAGCGAAAGATTTCATGGATAGACATACCACCAAGCTGCGCTGGGGTTCCGGGTGGAACAATGCCTCCGTCAGTCTTGACCCCCTTCGCTTTTCCTGAACTACTCTTCAACGAAGCACCTCTACCAACCTTGAGCCCCGTGACCATGTATACAGGTTCTTTGAAGTCCGCTCCCTCCATGAACATCTTAACTTCCTGTAAAGCCATACTGGAGATAATGTAAGATGCTGGTGGATCAAAAGTCTGAGTCTCGAGGGTTTTGCAGGAGAGAACCTCTAAGGTTGACATCTTCGAGTCAGTATACTTCTTGCATAAGTAATAAGACTGCTTCGAGAGTCACCTGCCCATATTAAGACTTGCAAAAAGTCGAAACTCTGCAGTTTACCTAGAGGGAGAATCTGGTTCGAAGAAGTCACTTACTTGAGGAGTCTTCCCTGTATGAAACTTCAGCTCCAGCTCCGACGCCTACTAAACCCAGTACTCGAGCAAATAGCCTGTGATACTAAGTTGAATTTCTCTCTTATGGTACCGCTTAGGTGGTTCATTGCAAATAGGGTCTCGTTGAGAGAAAGCTGCTCACCCAAGTTCGCCACTCAAAAGCCGACTCCTCGACGTTTGGAAACCTTTCTGTATATGAACCGGATTGACATATTCCTTTGGAGTGTCAAGAATAGTAAGGCGATTCAAAGCAGTGAACTCTGTAAGATCATCAAGGATATGACCCAGTTTTATGGGTCCTTTAGGTGGTGGAGGAGTAGTCCAATTTGGGGCCAAGATATAAGTCTTCACCATTTCTTATGTTTGAATTCGTTCGAGGATTCGGATTATATGCAACAAATGGTACGGAGTTGGCAGCTCACTCAACTTAAGCAGTGAGCGATGCTAGGCATGCAAGTGGAGGGAAATATGCAGGCGTTCTTGAACGGGACGCCTGCATTTCAGCTCCTGCATGTGCTGAAATTCCTACAGGAGATCACACCAATGATCGGGAAGACTGCTAATTTGAGTGTCAAGTATGCTTTCGAGTCTGAGATCCTGGTCAACGGCCTTGAATACTTTCTGATTTGCTCCGGCCGGAATCAGCATTCATTGTACCAATTCCAAGAATACTTGCATCCTTTTACCTTGTACCTTGTAATTGTCTCCTACTCCCTGTGCATCCTATTTTCTCAATAATGTACATACAGGCAAGAATCCACCATTACTCTTTCAAAGCTTCTTTAATCTTGGAAACAACATCTCCTACAGACGCATTGGTATTCCACATCTTCCTCCACGGTGTGACATAGTTATATTTATCCCTAACATCACTCATGGCAATCAAGATGTTCCTAATACCCATCCTAGTGAACGTTTCTACCCGCTGCTCCTCAGTCATTAAGCCTGCACTCGTAACATGCTGAACAAAGCGCAATACATTGGCTGCTATACCAACCATGATGGGGGTTGAGTAAGAGGTGCCCGATACAAAAACATCAGGCTCTGTGATAGAGGGGATGGCTACGCCGAGAGTGCTGAGATTTTCACTAAAGGGCTTGGGGGTAGGATCCATTCCGCTCTTGTTCCCGTCTCCATCTGAAGCTGTCGAGCAAATCAGCACTAAGATTATCGGAAATAAAGAGCGAGCTCTGAGAACTTAAGAGCTGACCAGAGGGCTGAAGCAATTGAGCAGACGGAACGAATTCGTTTCCTGTATTGTCGCGGCTCTCAAACTGGCCCCTGGCTCTGGAGCTCTCAGAGCTTCCATAGAAGAAGACAATTATTTAGCATGGGGAAAGACTAACCATGGATACAAAGCACCTTGTCGAGAAGTTTGGCAGGAAATAATCTTGGTGTATTGCCGCCGTAATTGGAAGCAGCCGCAAAGAATATAACTCCCTCCTTTTCAGCATTCTTTATCGCTTCTTTGATACTTAATTGGTCGTTGAGGAAGGCAAATGACATGCTGATAATATCCACATTCACGTTGGGAGACATTGCCCATTTGATTGCCTGCGTTTAGCTGTCAGAGAAAGCATTGTCTCGATATCTGGATATATACCTCCACAATTGGCTTTGCACCCTCTTCCTCCTGACCATTTGAAATTTTCGCAATGTATAGATTTGCTTCTGGTGCGATCTTTAAAATCAAGGACGCGACATTCGTACCGTGTCCGAAGGTGTCAGAACAGTCTGAATTGCCGGTGAAGGATTGGATGAGCTTGAAAGGTGAATCTCTCATCCTTCTTGTCCTCTTCAGGCCTCTGAAAAATGAGTGGTTCTCGCTGATACCCGTGTCAAGGACAGCGATACGAATTCTTCTCTCATTAGAAAGATTCTGAATGTGCTCGGAGTAGAAGTCCTTTGCCTGCGTCAGGAAGCGGTCGGCTCGAAAGATACTAGGAGGTGTCAATGCGTTTCTTTCGGCCCCCCATTGGCTAGTAAACATAAGCTTAAAAACCTACCGATCGTCCCCAGGATTAAATACCATCTTTCGAACATCAAATAGCTGGGTGGGAGATCCAAGATTAAATTCGTTCTGAGACATAGCAATATTCATCCCTTCTTGTTTGCTTGCATATACTCCCATTGTCTTGGAGCCCGATGCGACAGAAGCTGTTGGACTGGCTAGGGAGTCTCCCTCTGCTAGTCGTTGACTTTGTACGTCGTTAGATACTTTGAGAGTTTTCGGAAAATTGGGGTCCTTTCGTGATTTTAAGGTACTTCTAGCTTCTTCGAGGCACACAACCACTTTGGAAATCACTGCTCTACATTGAGAATTTTCGTCAATCTGGTCATGGTTCTGACTTTGGCGCCCATCATCCGTGTCGCAATCAGATTCAGAGTCCGAGTCATCATCTATCCTCCGCTTATTAGCTACGAGGCAAGCTGCGATGGCGTCTAAGTAGCCTTTGGCAACTGTTTCAGCTGCTTCACTCTCCTCTCCAATGAGTTCTAGCAATGCTATATCCCGAGGGACGGTAAATGGCCCCAGCGACATACCCAATGCAATTTCGAGCAGCAGCTTGGCAAATGTGATAAGGATTGCAAATTTCCTTGATCGCTCCGGCTCATCATCCGTGAAGGTGTCGGTTTGCTGCAGAGAATACGCAAAGTAAGGATTGTACGCCTCGTATATAATACGTTCTTTGGGATTGAAGAGAAAGAAGATGTTATTTGTGTTCCACTCTTTGCTTTGCATCTTAGCATTGTACATTCGCTGAAACCCTCGAGCAAGGTTCATCGCGAGAATGACCCGATCGACAGGAGTGAATTGATCCTTAATATTGGCAATGATTGACTCCAGGGAGACAGTTGGCCATACCGTAGCGACCTTGGTGCGATTCATGTCTGATTTGGAATAGCGGAGAATCTGACACGAATGGACCATAATGTCCAGAAGTTGATACTCCTCGAGAGCACGTTGAACATCTTTGCAGATCTTCTTGACATTCTTTAATTTGCAATTCGAGGGCCTAGAAAATATTTAGCAACTAACAGCATACATATTTTCTGGGATAGGGATTTGCTTACAGGTCATGAACAACCGTGCAAGTTATTTCTTGCCACTTGTCTCGGATGCTGGAGCATGTAAGATATAATTTATATTGAATTCCAAGATCGACAGAGCTGTTATGCAGGCCTCGAATTTGAAGTCTAGCGATATGGAAGTCTGGACACTTTGTATCGCGGATATTGCTCCGTAATGCATCCATAACAGCCAATAGATTTTGATCCTCTCCCTGAGTGCCGTCAAACTGTTGGATCCTTTGGGTAGGCTTGATAGAGGGTTTTGGAGGACTCCTATCACTGACTTCGATGCTCCCGACATTGTCTCGACTTGCAGTATTGGACCGTGAAAGGTTCTTAGCGTTAAAGTCAGTCAACGTCTTCTCGACTACTTTGCAGTCTTCTTCTGCTTCAGGGAGTCGTAAAAGTCCGGATAGCCGTGAAGGATCGTGGTCATCCGCTGCTGCTTTTATCAGAGCCGCAAGTCTAGGATATATGAGCGATGCTAGCCCTTTCACAGTACTATTTGCCGAAGGCATGTTCTTGGCAGGTGGAGATGCATTTTCAAGGTCTGTCTTCGTGTACGAGTCGACCGAAGAACGAAGAACATTCTCGTCAACCAACCCTTCAAATAGCTGCAGTAGCCGATGGAAGTCATCGAGGAAAGACGCGTATTCATCTGCTTCTAAGTCTTGTTCCTTGCTCACATTTAGTAGAATTTGAGCTAATTCGAATTTGAAAAGAGCTCTCGAATTGGACACTGCTAGACTCGTGATTTTTTCTGAGTCGTCATCAATGCGCCTAGAGATGAGAGGCTCTAGAATTTGTCGAATCGCCACCAGGGCCTGTAATTCCTGTTGTCCGTCGTGCTCCAGCCGGGGCATGATGTGCGGGGAGATCAAACTACAGAGTTCAGCACGAGGAAGAACAAAGGAAGGATTATTCGCAGCTTGCAAGCAGAATGTTGAGCACTATTACACAAGATGGTCGAGTTTCGAGGGGGCGAGGCTGCAGGTATCCAAGAGAAGTAAAGGCTCTTGCATATAACTTTATGATTTTACTGGCTCGAGTAGGCCAAGTTCGTCGTTCAGGTTGCACCGAATGTGCTGGCACATGCATATGCTGACTAGCGGCACCTGCATACTGTAAGCATTTGGCCGAGCTTGGCGGATTCTTTACCGCTTCCACGAATCTTGAGGGTCTTCGTGAGCTTCATCTGCTATAGCTTCGGCAACACATCACCACCATGGCAAGTGATGATACTGGCGTTGAGATTAAGAGGAGGGATATATTCAATTTGGCCATCATATGCGAAGACCTTTTCTCGAAGTATGCAGACCCAGAACAGTCATTACCCGAGCCAAGGGCCCGAGCAGACCTCCAGCAACAGCGATTTGATATCTGGGCTTCATATCTGGGAGTGTTTGCACCGTATGATGTTTCACTTGACAGGCGGCTGGAGTACAGTGAAGAGATCCGCAACCTTGTGGTACATCTGTTGTCACTGATGCGAAAAAATCTGGATTTTGGTATGATTCCGTAACTCATATGCCATCCAAGTAGTCATTCACTGCTGACAGCACTCGCAGTCTCACATGATGGTGAAAGCGAGAAGCAATCCTTACTGGGCAGCACTATTCTTAAAGGAAAAGATGTCCACGCGGCTACCACATTGATCGGAACTGCCTCAGAAGCATTAGACACTATTGAAGCTACGATAGATAGATTGAATAGACTGGGCTCTACTATTCGAAAATTTTCTACAGCAAGCCTCGAAACTAGAGTCAAGGCGTTTACGAGCCAACATGGCGACGAAAATTATCCTGCATTCGCTAAGCTAATAGTAAAATTTCGGTATATGACAGCTCCCACATCCCTTCAGGAACATCTCGCCGTTTCAATGTCATCGCGACGCCAGAGACTACGTTATATGGGCCGACATCAAGCAAAACTTGCTGCTCGAGAGCCAACTAGATCACATAAACTAGAAGAGCGTGGCCAGGTTCAAATAAAGAAGTCGGCGCGCGTACGATTCGTTTCGATAATGGAGGAAGAAGATGCAGATAAGCCGGTCGAGTCGGACCTTGCTCAGAGAGACAAGAAGAGGGGTTTCCGTTCCTTGCAGAACAACCCATTTATAAAGGGATTCGCTCCCTCAAATGTAGGATCAAAGGCATCAACGTTCAAACCACCACCGTCTGTAGTTGCTCGATTACGGGTAGATGGAGGTTCAGTGGTATCATCTTCAAAGAATAGCAAGACTTTCATGGCCGAAGATCTTGAAAATTATCCCGCAGCTCCGACAATGGAACCGGGAAAGCCACCTCCTACCTGTCCCTATTGCCACAAACCACTTGAGGCTGCGGAGCTAGAAGCCAGGAAATGGCAGTATGAAGCTTATTTGGACCATGAAATCATTAAATACTAACTGATATTTTAGTCGACATGTAAATCAAGATCTCCAACCATTTGTCTGCATCTCCGAGAATTGCAGTCAGCCACCGCAGTCTTTCTGGGATTTCGAAATATGGGCTAAACATATGAGAGAATCACATTCTAGCAAGTGGACACAACAAGTTCACAAACCCGTTATCTGGCGATGTGATTTGTATCACACTGAGGAGGTCTTTGCCGAAGAGACAAAGTTTGAACAACACCTCACTGATGAACACTCCAGCGCCACTCTAACTGAGCGCAAAGCTATCTCCAGATCGAGTAGGAGTACCCGAAAACGACGTCCACATACATGTCCATTTTGTGGCTTCAATATTTCTCTTCTCGACTCGACTCAGCCACGAAGCCCTTTCGGAACCACCAGAGACTCAACCAACGCCAACGAAGATGAAGCATTACACAAGCTTGCCAGACACGTAGCCAGTCATCTCAGGCTCTTAGCATTTACCAGTGCAGATAATCTTGATGCCGAAAATGACGATAGCTCCAGAGGAAGTATCAAATCTTTGGAGATGAGGTCAAAAGATGGCTCCAAAACACATCCGCCTAGTGGAATAAAGGATATGTCCAGAGGCAAGTTGTCATTTGTCGATGAAGGACCCGAAGATGTCACACTACGGATCCTATGGGTCAATCAGCAAGATGATACAGACCCAGACTGGTCTTCGAGGGAAAGGCAGGACATGGAAATAGCACCAGAATATGACTATCCAACTGAGGGGTTGAGCTGGACCAAGGTAAAGGATATATTGAAGACAAAACTAGAGCCTGAAATATTGGCAGAGCTGGAACATACAGATAAGGAGAAAGATTTTGACAAGCCACGGCATCACATTTACCAGCGCCAACTCCTGATCTGGCTCCGAGAGCAAAATGTCGAGGTTGAGAGTATCGCATATGCCATTATCAAATTCAGTTGGCCCGAGGCATCTTCCACCATCCAACAGCAGGTTCTTGAAGGATGTATGATCAGTCGGGCTCGAAGACTGCAGAAAGCATTAATTATAGATAATACTCCAGCACCAATCAGATTCTCGCGTGAGCCGGTTCGAGAGGCAGTGGAACTTAGCCCATCGCCTCCACCACCTCCTATTTTTATTCATAAAGCCCCAATAGGGGTACCCGTCCTGATACCACCCTACCAAAGGTATCTGGGAGAAGACTTGAAAGCGGAGGAGTTTAGCAGCCGAAGAGACCCGGAAAAATGGGATCGATACCAAGACACGCCAGGCAGGTATTCAGATCCCTACGATTTAGTCCCGTCCGAAGGTTCTGCCCGAGAGACTCTGTCTCGGCATCCACACCACCGTTTTGCAGATGCAGCATCCCATACCAAAGCACCAAGCGAAGTGATTTCTTCGTACACTGAAGGAACAAAATCTGAGATAATGCGAAACTTAGCAAGGTCCCCAGATGAAAAGGAGGGATATCCACCATTTCCCCGAGGGCGTAAATGCCCGTTTTGCCTGGAAGACATCTCAAACTTAATGCCGTTATCCTGGAGGTATGTATAATAAAAGCACCCTAATCTCGGATATGCATCGAATTACGGTTTGTTGACTATATTCATAGATCACATGTAAATCAGGATCTCCAGCCATATGTTTGTATTGAAGTTAGTTGCGCTGATACCCTGAGACTCTTCCACTCCTCCAAAGATATGCGCAAGCACATGGCAACTAGCCATCCTAACGCTTTCGATGACTTGGTTTGTCCAATTTGCAAGGTGTACATCGATCAAGGCGAGGGTGGGCTCACTGGAGACCTCAAAGCCAGGGTAGCTAAATCGGCGCTTTATAGGCACATTGCTGCGCATTTACAAAGTATCGCTCTTAAGCTAGCGCAACTTTCCGATGGCGATCCAGAAAGAAGTGATCAGGTTGGTACGAGCGCTGAAGAGATATATCGTAGCCAGTCAGGTGGTTCTCGGGATGGTCTCAGTGATGTCACGTTGGAGAACTTTGAGTACGAGACCACACATAACTTTCAATATGGAGACATACCTAACGAGGAGCGACGAATGGCATCAAGTAACATTGACCTAGATGTGCCAAACGTCGAGACCGACAATTTGAACGATATTTGGGCTTTCATCCAAGAGCAGAGAGCTGGTGAATTCGACGACCCTGCAAAGGACCGAGTTCTCGAACATATTAGGCTTCTCAGAGGTCAATTTTGAACGGTTATGAGTCAGAAAGGAAACATGAGATAAAAATCATGGCCAAATCAACTTAAGAAAGGAAATCGCATTCTATTAAGCACAGAAGTTCATATTAGATATAACATCGCAGCTGCTAACGCGTATACTCGATAACGAGGTAAGACGAAAACTTTCTAGTCAGAAAATCAAGGTCAGGTCATTAATAGCCAATAAGCAGATAAAGTAAATTAGTGGATGGAAGTTCTACTTCGGGTTTATAAATCGTCTCAAAGCGCGTCACAGTCTTATCTCTTTTCCTACATCTGGGGAAAGTGGATTTGTCTTAGGATCTAGCATTAATCCAAACCCTCTACTTTTGCCCTATCGCATATGAACCTTCTAAATGTTGATACAGTATCATATGGTCGCTCTTGTATTGTGGTGCCCATACCTTTTTCTCCATATACGTATAATCCTCTACCAACCTTCATATTCACCAAGCATCAGGTCAACGTCGAACATATAACACCTTTATTTCATTTCATCTGTCTGGAGGAAATGTCTAGCTATACGCAATCAACCCAAGAAACGGAGGATCTACCTTATCAATTTCCAGATCAACCAAAGGACAATGCCGCGACACCAGACAAGCTCGAGCAGCGTAAGCTCTATACAGAAGCCGATCTATACCTCCGAACTATCGAACAAAGGAACTTGGCACCTTGCTGGATCTATGTAAACTTTCAATCGGACATCGAAATGTCCAAGATGCAGGTAGAGAATTTGTTTGGTAGGACCGAACTCGCAAGAAAGTTTTACGGGGAGCAGCACTGTGTCCTCGTTCAGGACTTCGACCGCGGCATTTATACGGAATATGAGAATGGCCAGATTTCACCTCTGAAGCACCTTGCTACACTTGGCAAGCATACCATGAAGAAGTAGTGGTATGGAGAAGGGAGCTCTTTCACACAACAAATCCCGATACTATCGGTGATCAAAGCTTATATGTGCAGTGGACTTGCAGCATGCTCCAATATCGACCTCAAGATAGACCATAAATGAAGGATGTCTTAGAAATGATGCGACGCGACACCCGCGTTTCGAGGAAAGCATTTTTTAGAGAGTAGTCAGTAACAATATGTCATGGAATTCAACGCTCTGTCAATTCTCCTGAAACAGGCTATAGGTCTTATCAATTACCAAATAGAGAGTGGCAGGCCCATCTTCATATTTGAAGCTTGGAAAAACAAGCTCATCTTTCTCCCCCGCTCGAAGCTATATTTCTTACCAGACCCAAACCTTAATTCCTGTCATAAATTTGGACTTACACCAAACAGCATGCTCCAAGGACATTTGGATAAACATTTGGTACACATCCATAGTCTCCTTTCTTCGTCAGGACCAGGTGGGTATATTTTTCTCTGTGATGTCGATATCCAACTGCTTGATAACGAAGAATATAGCCAAAGCCATATTTTGAGCTATTGGGCTGTCTTGTGAGGGATTTCCAGTGCCGCTAGCGATGCCTTCAGGAGACTAAACATCGCCTACTCGTGCCGCAGCCTCTCTCATGATATACAGAGATGATTGTTGTTTCAAGCATGTTGCTGGTATATCGTCGTGGCACTGATTCGATGCCCTAAACTTGGGGTCAAGTAGGTCTCTTGTGTAGGTTCAAATGCAATATTGGTCCGCAAGAAAGGACGAACATTGCGGTTTAAGTCAGAGACTGTAGCTGGAACCTATTTAGTAAGTGCCTTACGATCCATCTTGCCACTTACTGATATGATCACTTCTGCCGAGGGGAGTGGAGGCCACCAGAAAGGGGATTACTGTGTCTTGTCTCGTTGATTGAAAGTATGGATCGAAAGAACTCTCAAAGTGAAGTTATATAGCTTGTCACACCCGAAATAGAACTCTAGGACTAGCCGATCGTGGTTGTTAATTGAATTTAGTTGCAACGGTGATTGAAAATCCAAATCCATTCGAAGTTTGCATTGTTCCACTTCCGCTCTACTTCTCCCAACGCATTTATATTCGGAGGGCATGTCACTAATCTTGAACGCTTAAATTTATATCTCCAATCCAATATTCAGTAGTGTTATCCTCCACAAGAAGATCGTTTATCTTGCCTCCGAGTCATTCAGGCCTCCGCGTTATGATCCCTTCGTCCTGACGATAAGTACAATTTTGGGCAGATCAGTGTCATTCTGAATGGTCTCCCTACTTGCTTTTCTCAGTTCATATCAAATCCGGCTCTAAACCTGAGATATGAGAAAGGAGACACCAAAATTTAGGTGAAAGTCTTCTATTACCATCGACAAATCTATAGAAACAGGAATACCGCAATTCCCATAATCCAGCTACCAGCATATGGCACTAGACTGTCACTGATAGCACCGCTAGTAAACGCCAGCATACTCATTCCTGTTTCGTTCCCCTTGGATGTACTCCCAGTCAAATCTCCCTCCACTGTTACATTAAATGAAGCAGCATCTCCTTTGGAAATTGTAGGATCGCTCCTAGTTCCGTTCGCAAAAGGTTGGAGAGTTTGCCCTTCTTTCAGCCCTGCATTGATAGCTTTCATCAATGGTAATGTCAAACCATTACATCTTTGTCTCTGGTTCATCCCTGCTACCTCGATCTCTCCTATACCAGCTCCCATTATCTCCATAGTCGCGTTCGAATTGTCAAAAACGATCCTCTGAGGCGAGTCTATTGTCCAAGCCTGCCAAACAGGAGCCACTGCTGCTCGGAATGTATTCGGATCCAAGGTCCTTATGAAAGATATCCAATATGACTGCACGATATTGACTGCTTCAACACATCCGCCACTTGCAGCATCTTTCTTAAAACATTTTGGATCCCCCCATCTGTGTTGTCAGTCCCCCATATTGCATATAACTCACTCGTATGAGGTGTAAATAGACCCTGGTCTGCCAGGCCACCAGGCGTAGTATCGAGCACATTATATCGATAATGATAATTTGCAGTAACTCCGACAGAAGCATACATATCTGAAAAGAACGCAGAAACGCACGTAAGTTTCAATTCTATCATCAACGCTGCGTCTCGTTGCCACTGCACACCTGAGCCTTTCCTCACAGTTACATTCTTTGCCGAGACATCACGACCGAAGAAAGAAATGTTATTGAGAGAAGTCGGGTATGCTTCAAGTATAGAACTGACTTGTAAATCCGTGATCGATTTGCCAACTTGTTTGCGAAGATGATTTTCAATGTCGGCGTCAGTGGCTGCGGATTGATTTGAAATGAAATCGGGGGTACCTTCGTTACTCGTTGCTATAGACATCAGCATGGTCCTATACTCAGGAGAGTCTCTCACATCCGTATATCACTGGTATTTTCTGAAATCTCCCCTGCTCCATCATCTGATAGTGAGGCGCTACCAAGAACTCGCCATCAATGGTTGGTCCCCAGCCATCTTTTGTGGTTCTATTTTGGAATTCCGCTATAGGTATCGACCTCATGCATTCTATTGCGTCGGTCGAGTTAGAACAACCTGTCGATTTTATGTTGGCCGCAAATGCTGTATCTCGCTCGAGGGGATAGGGATCAGAACCCCACCCGGTCGACTCAACCGCAGCGCCAACAAAAAGGTCAGGGAAACCAGTGCCGTTGTTTGCTGTCAAAATAATATCAATTGCGTTACCTCCAGCAGAGTCACTAGACATGACAATGTGATTGGGATCACCACCAAACTAATATTGTCAAGTGATGCGCGTCCAAATTTTCATCAAACGTACCTGCTTCGCGTATCGCTTCACGCATCTGGCCGCTGCAATGACTTTCCAATGTTATTCGAATTCTCATATATCTTGTAGGGGTGACTCACTATCTCTCAGGCCATTATTGCTTACAGCTCCACCCTGCTTTTGCTTTTGCCCATCAACAACACTTCCACCAATAAATCCCAAAATTCCCACACGATAATTAATTCTAACGACCATCATATTGCCTCCACTATTTTCAACAAGGCTCGTTCCGTTAAAATTCCCATTGCTATTACTAGAAAATCCTCCTCCTTGGATAAAAAACATGATAGGCAATTTGCTTTCCGTTGTGGCGTTTAGTGGAGCAAAAATGGCAAGAAAGAGACAATCTTCTGCCATGAATTGACGAGCAGAACCGAATTGAAGACCCTCAGGATTGTTGGCTGAAACACAGAGAGCTCCCTCCTTGGTGGCATCTTGGGTGACATTCTCTGTCAATGGATCTTGAGGTGCAGCAAAACGGCGTAAGCCAGTAGGAGGAGCTGCAAATCTGACAGACAACCATTGATTAACTCCATTTTGAAGAGTGATTCCTTGATACTTTGCATATGAAAGATCAACTAGCTACATCAGTGTGTATAGTAGCCGGATAGTGCGATTATAGCTACCGAGAGGGTTAACTGCAAGAGTGCATGGAGCCAAGAAGAGAGATATAAAGATACCTCTCATCCTTGCTGTGTATGAAATTTTCAAACGAATGTGTTCGAGGATAAAAGAATGAGGAAAGAAAATGAAGCCACCCGGCCAATGTATTAGACTGTGACGAAACCACGATATAATGATTAAGATGAGCGAACATGAAGAACAGAATTCCAGTAATGTCGGTATATTTCTCGGAATAACATATATATGGTAGAATTAACCTCATTTCATTTTGACTTTCCGAGCCACCCGAGTTTGTCTCATCTTTAACCTTCAGACGGATCTGGAGCACTGGCGTGGTCTTGTTCTCCTGGTTTCAGGGGGTTGAGAACTATAATAAGCGACCCCTATTCCCCCGGTAAGGAATCTTCAAGGGGCGTCATACACCACCAGTCGATTTTATATCGTGGAACGCAAAATCCACGGCGGAAGTAAATAAGCGTAACTTCGTGACTGCCGGAATTCTAAGAGTATGTTTTTTGCCATACTGTACTGCCAGATAAGTTTCATAGATATATGAAGGCATACGAGTGGAAGTCAAAGATAAGCTCGAAGACAGGGTTGCGGTGGTCTTCTTAACTTCTTCACTACAGACTACTACTGGAGAGCTCAAGTGCCCCTGGAAGATTCATTTTCATATATTGTATAACTGGCAGTGCCATTTTTCTTAGAGGGGCTTCCAATTGCTGGGTGGATACACAATAGACGTTTAGCTTATTCGTTGCTTCTTCCAGAAGCCAGATGCACATGAACCGATATGAATGAAAGAAATCTCTTTCTTGAGATGTCGTGATGTCAAAATTCCTGTTTCAATAATATAAGAGCCCTTCCCCAGAGACTATTGTCTTCAGTCAGTAGCTTGAGCATATCACGTGTCAAAATGTCTGAATGTACTTGTAGTTTCTCGAGCCACGAGTCCATTGCCTTTAAAGTGCCTTTCATACAACAACCATCATTGACTTATTTATTTCAGATCACAACAGCTCCAAGTTCGGAACATAAGATTCGTTTAGATTCTGTTAGCAAAGCAACATCTGTGACGTTAATGAAAAGGCGGTCGGCCGTTCGATAGATTGGGCTAGCATGCAGTATATCTTCAATTCTGTAGGATGGATCATAACCCGAGGTATAACCAGTTACGATGGTATCTTATCGCTACAGATCTTGAGATTATTTCGCTCGATCGCATCGATACAACCGCAACACATCAACCTCACGATGGATAGCTTGATTGATCCGGCGTTGCTTGCTCTGGACAATCCAGAGAGAGGTAATAAGACCATTCACACACATTAATCCATTGCTGACCATACCAAGCCGAGAACCAGGCTGATCTCGATACCACCGCGGCTTCCAACTCTACCACCAACGGTCTTATTGGCTCTGCTCTCCTGTTGCACACACCAGAACAAGCTAGTAAGATATCACAATCCTTCTCATTTCATTGCTAACTCTTAAAAGTTGCTTTAGAACGATTGAACTCTCATACTCGTCCTGCTCTGAAACGATACATTGACTACAAACCGAGGGAACGAAACTTCTACGACAGCGTTTACAGTTCGCAACATGTCTATGAGGTTCTACCTTACGAGTACACCACGACATGAAATCACTAGCAAGCCACAATATAAATCGCTCGAAAATATCATCGATTATGTCAAACTATCAATCAACGCACTCCGCCTCGCCATTATTCGATCCTCTAAATGCTCCGCCGTATTCAGCTTCACCATCAACTTAGTTCTGATCATAAATCCGTAAGCTGGCACTCTATCTATCCATCCCACACTCTCCTCATCAATTCCAAATCAAATGCATACAATCCTGGCTAGAATCAGACTCATCTCCATGTAGGCAAGTGTCTTTCCGATGCAATTTCTTGGCCCATGCGAAAAGGTTTGAACGGCTTTCACATTATCACTGGACTCTTCAATCCAGCCTTCTGGGATAAAGTCCTCAGGACGATCAAAATTCTTGGCTGAGTGGCCGGCTGAATACCAATCAACGGCGACCACATAGCCTCCCGGGACAAAATACCCATTGATTGTTCTTCCTTCTGGAGGTTCGATACGTCGAAGATTCTCTCAAACGGGAGGAAACAGTCAAAGGGCTTCTTTGATGCATGCCAATTGATTTCCCAGCTTTCCAACATTCTCCATTGTAATTTGTCTTTGGCTCTTGAAACCAGATCGAGTCTCCATGGCAAGCTTCTTGAAGACTTCCGGGTTTGCGCAAAGGTAATATGTCAATCCAGAAATAGTGCTTGATGTAGTGTCTGCGCCACCAAGAACGAATACGCGGCAGGTCTCTAACAGCTCTCCATAGCTCACACCTTCTGGTTTATCAATCCTATCCTGCACTTGAGAGGTACTGATATGTCAGTACAGTTCTGTTCCAAAACCGAAGAAAAACCTACAAGCCAACACGAGGCTCTGAGTTTGCCAATCGCTTGTCCAATTTTCCGATGGTGATTGTGCCGTGTTTGATATCTGTATCGATCAAATATTTTGGAGGAAGTACATAATCAGAGCGAAGAGGTATGGGAATCGTTGAGCCATTCCAACAAATGTCAATCCAGTGACTGAATCGTATATCATTTGAACCCAGATCTACAAACACAGTGTAATCCAGAGCAAGTGGCATGGCTTACGTGAAGCGTTGAATCTTGTAGGCATTGGAAGCATTCTCCAAGGACTAAGATCCCAATTATATCAAATTTAGCATAGATATACCATCAACACATATCAACAGGAGTTGCTGCATTTTCCTTGAGCCTCGTTATCGGCTAGTCAATGTATTTCTGATCGGCGGCTCTTATTCTCTCAGGCTCTTATCCGAGAATGCATATGAGAAGTTTTTCTTGGTAACAGTTAGCATTGCATCCATATTCAGAGAGTCTATACCTAATTCTTGCGTGTATAACATCACCAGTATCGAAGAGGAGTCTGCCGATGCCAGTTGAAAGCACCAGGAAGTAACAGGAATCTTTCTTCAACTGTACTCGTCCAGTTTTTGAACCATATCCATATATATCATTCCAAGCGTCAGAGGGGAATGATGTTTCATTTGGTGCCAAACGAACGACAGTGCTATATTTGTTATGCAGCTCCAAGATCTTGAGGTGGAGCTTGCCAGTGGCGAGTGTATATGCCATCGGAAATCTGGATAATCCCCAAAGGCGGGTACTAGAGAATTTACATAGTCGATGGAAATATAAGTGACATATAATTCCTGTCACAGTGGATATGGCTGCGGATATCCATGAAATATTCAAGATCGAAGCCAGCGCAACTTCTTCCATGTAAGGGAATCCCATTCTGGAAATAATCTCAAGCATACCACCGAAGCACTCTGTGTATGCTTGGTTTGGAGTGGATGATACTTATTGATCAGATTGGAAGAATCTGCTACTGAGAGTGTGAAGAACAGGAATTGCAGAAAATATCTGGAGAGCAAAACAAAGGCGTGCGTTGAGTGGCATCGAGGTTAAAATTTACCACACCGAGCATCTTTATTCGCCTCCTTATCTTTATGAGGATAAGTCTCACCAGTGGGATGGAAAATGCTCGGCCACCAATATTCCGAACTCCAAAAGAAGACTAAATGGAGATCTTCTCCAAATTCTGTCGATGCAATTATTTGGCACTGGACTCGCCTTCTGACTGGAAACTTTCCACCAGACCGTATCAAGGCAAAAAGCTGACACATACAGAGAAGCGGCAGATATCAGCATTTTTGAAAACTAGAAGAGGAGGTAGACGATCATGTGGTATAATACAAGATCTGTGACAGGTTGGACACAACGAAAACGAAGCAGGGGACTTGGCCACTTGGTGGACCAACCTGAAAGCCCCCAGAACATCAGTATTTAAGGAGACACATCTTCACTGTTTCCCACTTATTCTATAGCCAGAATGGCTTTATTTGTCAGCTCTCAAACCATGCGACTGAGTTGTGGCATTTATTCCACGCCTCCCCCTCGCCCCATTGCTGGACACACTTGCTCCGATACTTCTGCGCCGCACCCGTACAACAATTTACTCATCGCCTAACGTCTCTCGATCACAAATCCTATTCAGCCTTTCATCACACTTGCACTCACTTCGTGCCTTCCTAGAGTGACCTCAACAATCGCACAGCCTTCTCCAACATCCCTTTAGCCCCTGGCCTCGAATAATACTTATGCCTATGATGAATCCCCTGCCCATTCTGCCCCCAGTGCTTTCCTTTCCCAAACTTGTTCAGCAGATCCATGTGATTCTCCAAAGTAACCTGATTCACAATAACCGGATCTTCTATCGGAGCCCTGACAACCATGGGCAAGAAGCAATATAAGAAGTCAAGAATATGTTCGTAAAGTTCTTTATCGATGTGACGTCTTCTATCAGCTTCAAGAATCTTGTCGTACATTTTTCCAAGATTCGTCTCGGAAATGATATCTTGGATGTTCTCGGAGAGATCCTGGACTTGCTTGTCTGTCATTATTCTTCTCGGTGGACGGTCTTCAGAACGAATTGATGTGATACGGATGGGGATATCACTGGTGTTTTCGGCTGTGGGTTTGAAGTTTGAAATGCTTTTAACTACACCTCCTCTCTTCTCCTTCGATTCGCCTTGTCCCGACTCGACCCTTGCTCGAGAAATCTCTCTTGATCCCGTGGGGGTTGATTTTGTTACCGGCTTAGCCTTAGCAATATTGGGAGAGTCGGTGGTTTTACTCTTATCGAGGGGAGAGCGTGCTCGAGAAATTCTATGTTTATTCTTCGTTTTCTGAGGAGCTGAACCAGTCGTTTTCGATTCTAATGGGATACTTGGCCCCGGTGGCTGGTACTCATTGTTTGAGTCAGGGGGAGAAGATCCCTCAAACCCAGAAGTTTCAGAAATGGAGCCGTTTTCTCTCCTTCTCTGTATATCCTCTCCTGATATAGCAAATTTAACCCTCTTTGGTGACTTCTTCTCTTCTTTGGTTGACGCGTTAATTCTTGGCGGTAGAGGTGGGTTCTCTAGTGCTGTATGCTTGAACAGTCCAGATATGGGATGAAGTGAGATCATCTTCGAACATGTATACTTGTCCTCTCCTCCCTTCGGCTCTTGTGCTTCAGGGGCGTTTGGACTTGACTCTTCCACACTCGATGTTAGCAAACGAGCTACTGGTTGCTCTTCTTGATCACTGGATATCTGTGGCAAGCGGTCGGATGTACTCGGAGTGGTCCTATCTGCCTCTACCTCTTGTCCGTCGCGAGAATCATATGCTCTCTTATCAATGAGATTCGGGGAACTTGAGACCATTATCGGACTTGGTGCTAGTGGAGACATCTTAGTCAAACTTTGTTTAAAGAGAAAAGAAAAGACAAAGTCGGTGGTCACTTAAATAGACACGAGAAGCAGTTACCGTTTGATTCAGAACCTGTATTTCATTCATGGCAAGGCATACCATTCAAGTACCTCTAACGCATTGATAACAACGCATTTAGTACCAGTCATGCACTCTAATAGCATCAACTACAACACTGTGTACCACTTGTGAACTTCCATTGCTAAAGAAAATCGCCCGATTTAAACCCGAAGATTTACCATCGCATCTTCTTATCGTCCCAATAAGACTCCTTGTCACGCGCATTCTTCTTAGTAGCAGCCTTGACACTAGAGGTAACAGCAGCAGCACTATTACCACCAAGAATACCTTCTGGATTGATAGCATATTTGATGGTGTTGTCTGCAGCATGGCGGCCTTCAACCTTTGCGATGGTGCTTGTGATAGTATCAACAATATTTTGATAGTCATCCATGTCACGGACTTTGCAGAACGTGCCCTGTGACTCGATGTGCTGGGTCAATGCTGTAGCATCATTGAAATACTTATAGCAGTTGGTGCAAAGTAACTTCTCCTGTCGGTGGGCTGGAGACTTCAAGTGAGCTACAAAGGCTTGAGAGGACGCGGTGCTCCTGCTATATGATGTTAGAGATCCCGAGGAGAAAATCATCGATAACACTTACCCGCAACCATCATAGGGACACTTGTATTTGCGTAGAACATTAATGTAATACGACTTGAGATCAAATCCAGGCGATGAAGGATCAAAGGGATTGTATCGTGGCTCCGGTTTCTTCGATTCCTCGTCCGTGATGGCCAAAGCACTAAGCAGATCACTTGGAGGGTTGACTACAGCACGGGAACTTGGAGACAATGTTGCATTCCGGGCCCACGAACCTTGAGAACCGGCAGTGTTGGGTGCACCAAGAGCAGAGAAGTTATTGGCATCCTGAGCAAGATGATCAAATAGGGTTGAGGTGCTGGAAGTGTCCATAAGCGTTCCGCCAGTAAGAGTAGCAGAAGATTGTGCATCAGAATCAGGACCACCCCATTTCGAACCGATAATACCATCAAAGGAGATGAGGTCATGAGGATCGGACAGCTTGCGGTTAGGCTCATCGGAGACAAAAGCAGCGGAGGAAGCAGCTAGGGTAGTGGCGAGAGATGGAGGAGGCGGGGCATGATGGTAGATTTGCTCAGCTCTGGCAAGACCAACATTTCCTACCAAGTCAGCAGTGGAGGTATCGATACGAGAGCGTACATACTGAAAACTTGTTGCTCAATGACAGGGGCTACATTCTTTGGGAATGGTTGATCAGGGGAGCTTGCACGACCATCAACGCCAGAACCTGTGGAGGCAGCGCTCAAAGATGGAGGAGGTGGAGCATGGGCATATAATTGATTAACGCGGACCATGGCAATTTTGCCTGAACAGTTAGTCGCGAACCCACCAGTTGAGAAGCATACATACTGAAACCTTCTTGTTCGACAACCGGAATTCTCATCATGGGAAGCGGTTGCTCAGAGGAGCTCGCACGGCCATAGTCCTGAAACTTATGTGCCTCAGCCTGAGATCGATAGTCTTGTATCTTCTCAGTCCGAACAGCATTCAGAACCGACGAATCGACCTTGCCGCATCCACCATACTCTAAATGCTGGACAAGGCTACCAAGACGAGGGAAGATCTTATCGCACTGACCACAAGGAAGGTTTTGGGACATCGCATGAAGCTAGATCATCAGTAGATGCTTGCGACAGAAAAAAGGATATGCTTACCTGATGTTCATGCAGTTGTCGAGCTGCAGGAGAGTGGAAATCACTCGAGCAGACTCTGCAGGTGATATGGCCAAGAGTTGTTACCTTGTGTTGGTGACATGCCTCGAAAGTGGCGAATACCTCCTTGCAGAAACTGCAGGTGGTGCGTTGCTTGCTCAGATCAATCGGCGCCATGATTCCACAACAAGATTGACGAGTTGTGATGTTGACGAGATGATGGTGGACTAATGTGATCAAGGCAAGACCGAACAGGACACATCCATCTGCAAGAACGCTAGCCCCGAACAGGAAGTTACGCGACTGCCGCAGCCAATGTGACAAAGTGAGGATATATATCCTGAGAGATCACGTATCTGTTGCGAAGACGCTAGCCAAAGACAGAAAGATACACGGCGGCCACGTCCAAACCAATGAGTTGAGGATATACTTCGGCGACAACGAAGCCACGTGGAAGTACGAATTTGAAGGTATCAAGTACAAGCTGAGGAAAAGCCGAGAGAAAGTGCTCATCAATTCGAGCTCAGTAGAATACCTACATAGCGAGATCTTGGTGAATTGTGCTCGAAATGGAAAGTTCACTTGACTCCACGGCATGGGAATGACGAAACGGCCGGAAAGAGCGAAACTGCACAATCACCTGTTGACTGTAGGATCCGGGAATTAAATAGAAAATTGATGTGAGAGCATAGATATATTGAAAATAGGATGCCGAGTGTATGATGTCGTCCAACTTCATCGGTGACCTAAATTTAACCTCCCCACAACCCGCTACAGTACCCCTTCATCTGCTTCGTCAGCAACTCAGCCTCCTATCGACAACCTCACAATCCATCATGACAATAATTTGAGAATGGATCTGGCATCACCCTCACGATCACCTACAAGAATGCCTCGTAAATGGGCAAGAAAATGCGAACGGTATTGTTGTCTCGGCGCAACTTATTTCCCTCTGTTCTTCGTGTACAGCATCACATCTTGGGCAGTCTGGGTAGAAGCAACAATAGGATTTCTGCCTGCGAAAACACCATGGATAGGTACGTCTGCAGATCTTTACTTTGGCTTTGCTAACAATCCAGGTAATGGCACATCATTTCTCGGAATAGCACTCTACATCCTACTCAACTGGTCATACACCACCGCAGTCTTTACCTCCCCAGGCACAACCACGAGCTCGAGTGGTTATAGCTCTCTACCTACACATACTACACCATCTGCGACAAACTTCACGGTCAAATCAAATGGAGAATTGCGGTTCTGCAAGAAATGTCAAGCCCGGAAACCCGACCGCGCGCATCATTGCTCAACATGTCGAACATGTGTCTTGAAGATGGATCACCATTGTCCATGGTTGGCGACTTGTGTTGGTCTTCGAAATTATAAAGCATTTCTGCTATTCCTCATATATACAACTCTTTTCTGCTTCGTTTGTTTCGGGGTATCTGGTGTTTGGGTATACAGGGAAATTCTAAATGAAGGGGAATATAGCGAGTCTTTGATGCCAGTTAACTACGTCATGTTGGCTGTGATCTCTGGAATAATTGGACTGGTATTGGCAGGTTTCACTGGTTGGCATATACTTCTGGCTAGTCGTGGTCAGACAACAATCGAATGCCTCGAAAAGACCAGATATCTTTCCCCTCTACGGAAATCAATGCAGCACAAGCATGTCTCTGAGCCATACGAACAGCAACGACAAGATATCCAGAGTGGGTCGAGACACGACTCCTACGATGCGCTGGAAAGATTCAGAGCAAGAGAGCGATACGAAGCATACCTAGACGAGCAAGATTCCGAGAAGTTACCCAGCGCATTCGATCTTGGGTGGAAGCGAAATTTGGGACACCTATTCGGGCCAAGGAAAGCACTCTGGTTTGTTCCTATCTGCAATACAACTGGAGATGGATGGAGTTGGGAGCCAAGTCCGAAGTGGTTAGCTGCACGAGAGCGTATAGCTCGGGAACGAGAAGAGCAAAGACAACGAGAGCATGCAGCAGGTTGGGGCGAAGAGATAATTCCGGAAGTCCCAACCCCACGAGATGGAGCTGGGAGACATTACGTGGCATATCCCAGCCGTTCCACATCGAAAGCAGATAGGATACTCGGAAGAAATCCGAGTGATTATGCGGATGCAGGTGTATCAATGGACAACCTTCGACCAAGGGGAGACGATGATTATGATATTAGCAGCGACGAGGATGAAGCTGATAGAAAGGCGTTGGATAGAAAAGCTGCCGCTGGATGGCCTCAGAAGGTCGGGATTGTAACTAATACTTTGCTTGGGAATACTTTGGCGCGACAGAAGGACGATGTACGAGGATGGGATGGAGTTGATGAAGGCGTGGATTGAGCATTTACGTAGCGAACTGTACTTTATGTCCTGAAATTCCATACGTTCTGAAGCCACTCGTGGAGGTATCCCTTCCGTAAAAGCCGTGTGATGCATGAATCTTCAGTGCCTTCAATGCTGTGACAATCGTACATTCAAAGCTACTAAGTCTGCATATAAGCCTTTCTCAATCTGGTGTGTACGAATTACATTCGTAATATCAAGTTCCCTCCATTTGAATCTATTTTGTTTCGTCATTACAAAGTGATTTTGAATTTCGTTGTATAAAGACCCACACGTGATGCGGAGCCATCTACGGTACATATAGGTACGCCCGCCAATGCTGGTGCGAGGCTAAGATATAGATAAGCTCAAGCAACCCTCCAACTGTCCATTTCAATACCTCGTTCAAACATCTCGCAAGCTATCAATATCTGTATCATAGCGTCGCCTTCTTTATTCCCAAACTTTTACGATCGAGCTACGGCTCCTCACCAGAATGGCGTCCAAATTCAATTCCAAATCTCCTACCATCAAAAGAATTCGTAAGCTCCCCCGCCCTGTCATCATATCCATCTAACACATTCAGTGCGCGAAGCTGCTGAGATGGCAAATTCCCCATCACCAGATTTCTATGCAGCCCCAGCCAGCGACGCAGATCTTTTCGATTGGCATTTTACTTTACGAGGCCCACCATCATCTGCATTCGCATCTGGAATCTATCACGGTCGCATCGTACTACCTCCGACTTACCCACTACGACCTCCGATGTTTCGATTCCTAACACCAAGCGGAAGATTCGAAGTGAACAGAGAAATTTGTCTGAGTATATCCGGTCACCACGAAGAGACATGGATGCCTGCTTGGGGTATAAGAACTGCATTAGTTGCGCTGAGAAGCTTCATGGAGACAGATGTGAAAGGACAGCTAGGAGGATTGGAGACCTCGAAAGTAGAGCGTGAACGTATTGCTGCGGCGACGCCTAGCTGGAAATGCGGGATATGTGGGAAGAGTAATGGACAAATACTAGCAGAGAGTACTGAAGAGGCTGAAAAGAAGGGGGAGGAGAAGAAAGAGGAGGAAGTACCGAAGGAATTGAAGATGCAGTTCAAGGACGAGATGCAGCCAGCCAAAGATACCAGGGAGGAATCGGAACTTGCGGAAGGATTTGTACAGACTGGAAATATTGTCGATGCAGGTGCAGCGACGATTCCACCCCCACAACCTTCAACCACATATCCAGCCGCTAGACCTGCGCAGACGGTACCTCAGCCAACTGCAACTGTAGCGGCAGATCGGATCCAAGCACAGAATACATTCCAGACACAAGTGACACAGAGGAGGTCAAATGATGGTGTCCCAATGTGGATCGATCGGACGATTGCTGCTGTGGTGTTATGTCTGGTAGCAATGGTGCTGAAGGTTCTTCTTGGGATGTAAGATTACGATAGCGAATGTGCATATGGATGGGCAATTTAAGGAGCGGGCGTTTCTGATACCATTTGGGGACAGCACATAAAGGCATATCAGTAGAATTGTTATTTGCATTTTGCATTCGCATTTGTCACAGTGTGGATAACAAATCATTTCTGTTTTAACAATGTCTGTCGAGCCCCTAGACTAGCAAGTGCTACACAGGAAAGGTCAATACCAACTTCGTTTTAATTTAACTCGTTCCTCAAGTCAAAACAAATTCAGCCAGTGCTAGTCTAAACTCAATCTCCATCCTCTTATGGTCTAGACTTCAAATACAAAGTTTGAATCGGCGCAATATCAATATCCTTTTCCCAAGAAGAAATCTAAGCCCATCTCTTAACCGACGCAATCCATAACTCCATCCAACTCTTTCCTACTCACATGTGTTCCCAGACAGCAAGGAGTAAAATCCTCAAACATTCACCGACGTTTGCAATCAGCCAAATGAGGTTCTGATCCTAGTCTCATAACACCCAAACGCCTTTCTTCGAGGTTCTCAACCTCCGAACCGGGGCAGCTCTTCATTCCCGCAGCTGAGGTCTCAGACTCAACCTGTCTCCTCTTCCAAAGGTCCCCACCATGATCGCCGTCACTCAATGACCTCTTCCTCGGGTTCCTGCCTCCAAGGGCAGCGCCAGGAGCGATATCTGTGCCAGGGGCGGCGTAGTCACATGGAGCAACGGTAGCTCTTGCTTCCAGTACTGGCACGTCCATCATCACTACCTCCTCATCAACAGCTTTCATCGGCTGGGAAAGGCAAAATAGATTGTCTGGTTTCGCTCAACGGAAGAATATTCATCCCTGGGTGGTCAATACCGTCCCGGTTGATTTCGAACGTCATGTCAATGCCATTCTCAAAGTCGTCGATGGTTTTGCGTGCCGTAGTACAATGATCTGCTTCTTGTAAGTCCATGTCCATCTCATATATTTCCACTTACTGGTCTCTTCATTAAGTCTGTATGGTCCCTTGATATTTGATGTTCCTGGCCAAGCGAGGAGACAATCCAATCTTTCTGTTTCAACACTCCAACTCCCTCCATCTTAATGTCGTCGTCGAGTCCAGACTCATAACCTCGTTGTCTAGCTTCCCTTCCCTGTAGCACTCAAACTTCTTGAAAGTGACTTTCTCTGATGTCTCCGAAGGTGCGGCTGCAGCAAGGTTGAATTTGTCAAAAACAGCTGCCACAATTTTCTCACATCTTGCTCTGGTTGCCCTCCAATCAACGGCCCCTTTTACTCCTTCGGATATCCACTTGATAATATGACTCCCCCCGGCTCCTTTTAAATATCTTGCATAACCTTGCAGGAATGCAAGATCGTACTCAAAATTGTCTCTGATTGTCTTTGCCGTCATTTCTATTCTTCTTGGTATCGCCTCCCCGACGTCTCTCACCTCCATCAGAGATGCCAAGTGTCTCACTATGCTTCGCGCGAAAAGTAGATTTTCATTCTGGCTGGACCCTCTGGAAGTCTTGAGTACATTGGTAGCGAGTCGCAGGGCTTCATTCCAGTATCCAGAGCCTGCGGATGTTTCGAAGTATCGTTTATAGCATTTCCCTAGTGTGATTCTTGAATGGCGGTATCTGAATTTGGCTTCACCTCCAGGGTTTAATCTTCTCCCTCTCCTTGAATCCGCAGGCACCAATGGCCCAGCTCTACCATGACGATTGGCTCTTTGTGCTGGTGCGTCGGTGAGGATTGATGTTCGCAATGCTTCCTCTCTGTTCGTGTTCTCCTCTTCTTCGGATCATGAGGAGCAGATAGTATCTTCTGCAGGGTCGATTTCTGAAAATTCATACCTCACAGCTTGGCGCTGTCTAGTAATTCTCGCGCCCCTCCTCCTGTTTCATCCCCATCACTCTCCCTATCTTCATTCTCCGCGTAGTCACTACTTTCGTCCCCACTCTCTTCAGCTAACATACTGCCACCTCGACTCCCTCTCTTTTCTCTGTCTAGGTCGTATGAGTCGTTAGTATTTCCAAATCCCACTCTCGACGGCATCATTTCCTCCTTACGGCGCTGTTCGTCCCTTTTCACCCCGTCCTTGTATATTTTTGATGATTGATGTGGCAAGCTGTCTCGATTTGAGATTGTCGATTGAGATGTTGGGCGGAAGTCTGCTTATATCTATGTCTGGAGCTTCGAATAGGGAGTTCAAGACTAATTCTGGTCCACTCTCAATGTTCTTAATTCAATTGTATGCTAAATTTCTATACCTGAGAACTTGCTCCCAGAAGCTAAGATACGTTCACCGAGTTCAAAGCATTACGAGTGACTACGTCCTTGTGTGGAGATGTTCGTTCCGTTGAACTAGCTGTACTTTGTTTGTTCAGCTTACCACGAGGATCCTGAAATTAACTCATTATCGATATTTTGAAAGTACTGATCACAGGCCAGAGTCACAACTAAGTTAGGATTGAACTGTAGTCTACAAAGTGCAAGATCTGATCAAAGTATTCAAATAGTTTCATTCATCAATAATCTCTTTGCTGATCCGGGTTCCGGTTCCCTCTCCCATTTTCTTGACCAGATGATATGCTCTCTTGTTTTGTATTTGAGGTTCAATAAAATCCCAGTTCATCAAATCTTTGTCGTTTTAATATGACCTCAGTTATTGCACCGCACAGTGCCATAAAATACTTGCTTGTGTATTAATTCCGGGGAGGTCAAGCTGTTTCTAGCTGCCGATAGATGATGACACGAATTCAGAAATCAAGGAACATTCTCCATTGGTGTTTTATGTTCTTGAAGTAAAAAAGTTTCATTTGTCCGCGTCTCAAACTCCTTGAATTTGGACTACTCTGCTCGGAGATGAGATTAATTCTATCCTATCTCATATCTATTTCAAGTTGGAAGGAGTCTCAAAGTAGACAGACCATCGGGGTGACTTGGTATGAATTTGATTCCAGGTGATTGGTATGACTTCAGCGCTTCGCAAGGAAGGAAGTACAGAACTGCATCTCTGTGCTCGGATTTTGTGGTCACGAATAGGCATTTATTGTTACACACTCATTGTATGATGCTTGATCCATAATATCAGGATCTGTATGCGGACTTACGGTCAAGTATAGGTTTTGGAGATTCTGGATCTTCTTATGATCCAAGTTCTCGTCCTCCAGATAACCACTGTCAGGTCCACGCGATACGATTCACACTCTACCCGAGGATCAACAAAGCACATTCCAAGAATTCAAAGAATTCTATTAAACGCACCGTGATGACTCCGTCTTCGTACCCACCCTAGGGCTCTCTAGTGTCCATGAACCAATACCGGAGGAGTAGAAGCAGGTCTTGTGTGAAGCTTAGTTTCTGCCCTTCCACATCCCTCATTCTGGGAGCTATGAGTTTGACTAAGTGACACCTTAGAGTATGCGATTGAACTTCTATCGTCGTCATCTGAAGTGATTACCTCGCTTTCATTTTGATTTTCAAGAGAATAATCTTCCTCAAACTCACCATCCTTATCCACCAGACTCTTCTGCAGAGAAGCTTCCTCGAAATTACCATTATTATCCGCCCAGCTTTCTTGCACCAGAACTTCCTCAATTCCTTTTTGATGACACTTTGTCTCATGCAAAGACGTTCTTTCCACCTCCTTCCAATGCTCATCCCCACTCCTGACCGCATACGTCTTCCCTGGCATCAAGACATCCTCTTCGTCCTCTTCCTCACTTGGACATCTAAACAAAGCGTCACCGCCTAATCCCCACTTCATAGGAATATCTTCCGGTCGGGTGTGACTCATCATCTCCTTATAACTCTCCGACAGGCCCGCACTGCCACTATCAATCGAAGCCGGCACTTTCTTCCCATTGCCAATACTTTTGGGCAAAGTAGCAACAGGATGTTTCTCCGGATGGCCATAGCTATGAAGAAGTTGTTGGACGGACTGCATTAAATACGGAGGAGGAAGAGGAGCTATATCGCTTCCGTGCAGCTGTTGGCCGAAGAGACAAGGCAGTAGGTCTGATGTAAGCCATTTTGCGGCATCTCGTTGAAGTGGGTGAGAGAATCGTTTGATATGCAGAAGAGTCTTGAGGTTGGTATTAAGATTTATGAGATCACAACTATCGAGTTGATTGTAGAAGGCCTGGTGCATAGCACAGTCATCTGGAATTGGCTTTGGAGGCGGGGTGGTGGTGAGAGGAATGTGGTGTTTGAGTATGTCAAGGAGATTTGGAGCCATGTTGATACGTTTCTTGATCTCTGCTCAAGTTGTTTCGGGGACGGGTTGGAGTGGTTTTGATACGGAGTTTGGGCGATGGATTTTTGAGGAGCAGGGGATTCGGTAATAAGTCGAACTGTAGTGACTGGTCGCATTCAATATTTCATGGGGATGTCCTGTAAGTTCGTGATTCAGGAGGAGTTCTTCTTGCAGCTACCCGGCCATAAAGCGATTTGTATGTCCAACTTCGAGACCGGCGATCAAGGATGACAGCACTGTTGGTTCAGGGGGACTCTGTACTTCTTCAAAGACTACCTGCCCAGTCGATGCATCTGCGATGATATTGTCAGCTAGCAAGCACAAAATAGGGATCTAAACAACACGCTTCAAGCGCCACATATCACCTCAAAGACACATCTTCTAGTGGTACGTGAATTGGGTATATCATAATCCATTATTCGTAATTCATTTCGCATCAAGTTGTTTTGTACAAGCAGATATCCTGTCATCCAACAGCTGCAAAGTAACATTTGCACCGTGCAAATCCAGTCCAGCACTTCCCGACGGAGTTCCTAATGTCTTTTCTAGAGCAGTTCTCAAAGGCCCCAGATAAATTTCTTCGACAACTGTCAACATTCCGGAAGGGACAATATGTGAATATTGAGCACTGCTGACGAAGATCAAGAAATTTAAAACAGCCATATGAAATGGAAATGCTTGCTCCAACTCTTGTGACACCTCATCAGTAGTACCATCGCCCAGTGCAGAAGTATCTGGAAACAAATACGGTTGGGCTGCAGCAAGGGCAACGTTAGTGGCAAACACATTCTCTGACTTTCTCTCTTGGGATATCATGAGTTCCTCCTTCAGCCAGGAAACAGCCGAGCCTCTGAGTGACTCGAAAGGGCATTCCTCCAGAGTATCAGAAATGAATGTCAACCTCAGCCGGTCAACTGGATGAGCGTGAAGTATTGATGAGGTGAGTACATGTGCTGCATAACGCAGGGTTGGAGACGGGGTATTTGCTGAAAGCAACGAAAGTGACTGGAGTAATTGGAGGAAGTCTTGATCATCCAAAGGTCCAGATACAAACAAATTAGAGTTCTCAAGCCACAACCCAATCGCCAATACCGCATCAATAACACCTGTCTCTTCTCCTCCAGTATTCATGGGTCCATTGGCTCCAATAAAATGCTTCACAAGTTTAGCATGATCTGGGAAAATTGTAAGTTTCGGTTGTGCCGTTTTGGATTCGAAGAGTATTGATGAGAAAATAAAAGAGGTGATGAGAAACAATGATCCGGCTTTTGACAGAGGTATATCGTCTGGTGATGATGGATATTCAGTTTCGTATTCCGCTGGGTGGGAATCTGTTCTGTATATTGCTTCGAATAGATCCTTATATTCGGTAAGGCCAAGGTCTCGAGCAAGAGCCTATAAAGTTAGCAATAAATCTAATCGTCATCCTCGAGGCGTTGGCACGGATGAGGGTGCAAAACATAATACCCTACAGGGTGGGACCAGCATAGCAACTTCGCACTCGAACGTGTGCCAACACCTTGAGCACGGCGAATAGGAATTAACTAACCACAAGCTGCCCGACAATGGTATCCCTTTGCTGTAAAGCTACGTCTTCCCGAAATGCCTCCCCCAAGCTCATTCTCCCAGACACAACTCTCTTCGGATCAAAAGACTCTTGCAATCTTGTCGCCCATTCCAATGTGTTTGAATTGACATATTCTTCTAATATATGGGTCACAAATGATTGAAGTAACTTTGTTTGGATTGCCGCCTCCTTTGGGTCCTCCTCCTGTGCCTCTGGGTCTGGTGCAGATGTATCGGATAGTTTCGAGGTGAGTATTTGTGCACTGGATTTTCGACCCGGAAGATGCGGTCTTTTCTTGCCAGGGAATACTATATGAACAAAGGATATAGCAGCCAGAGTGGCTCGGGGAGATGGTCGATAGGCTGACAAGATTGCCATCAGTGTTGTGGACAAGAATCGAGAGGGATATTTCGTTTTGATTCGTGGATGTAAGATAGAAAGAAGATTGACCAGTGTGCAGAACGCATCGAGATCACTTGGTAATGTTCCTGCCTTCTTTCCTTCTCCTTCCTCTTCTTCTTCCTCCTCTGCGGCTGTGTCTAGATCCATCTTCTGTATCTCCTCTGTAACTTTCAAAATAACTTCTCTTGGGTTTCCAAGCCTCGCAATTGTATTCAAACATTCCTCCGAGCCTGGCAGAGGTAGAAGCAGATGAATCAGGTCCCAACCAATATTTTGGGTCAGGACAGGATCTTGGAGGAATTCGTGGAGAGTTGGCAAGATCTCTGGAGACATATTCAATTCTAAAATTGTCAAGTATGTAATATAATCTGCTGTAGGAGGCAGACTATCCGTAATTGCTTTGATCGATTCTGACGCCATGGTGAAGTTGATGAGGGGAAAGTGGTGAGGCTGAAGGACGAGGAATGTGGGTAAGGTTTCAGAGGCTATGTACGGATACCAGGGTACCGCAAGGCTGAATCACGTGTAGACATGTTTCTTTTGCAGTTCAAACTGGACCAGTAGCACCTATCAAAATGCGACAATCTTGAAGCAAGGCATAAGCCCAAACGTGTGAAAATGATAGAAAAATAGCCTCTCTTTTCACAACAAATTGGACTTACTACTATTTCTCTTGTATTCAACTCTGTCAATCGGCACTACCAAGCCTTGCCCGATCGGCGAACTAATGGCAGGGCCAGGGTATCACTAGCCAAGAGTTTGCTATTTCCTCTGTGTTAGTTACAAATATATCAAGATTTCGTGGAGAGATAGCTTTTGTATAGTGCTAAGCTATGTTGATCATCCCGAAAATCCGACTTTTATTCATACCAATTTGAATTGAACATTTGTTTTCTGCTTGTCAAGAATGAATCCATGAAGGTGGGTTACGGCAGTCACGACGATCAGCGTTACTGTGTACCTCGTGTCCCTAGGTAAACTTATTATCTCCCCTTCTCGTAATTTCAATGCCCTATGATTCGCAAAGGTGTTTACGGCATTACATGTTGCCGCATTGAGACAGGTTTGACAAGAGCGTATTACCGTGAGCAGGCTATTCCGACATCAATTGATGCTGACTGCGCCAGATTCACAATTCATTTCCGCAATTCACAGACAATTATCTCGCCCTGCGATCGGCCACAAGTTCATCTCACCACTTTCTCCTGTTTGCGGTGTACGAAAAATGGCAATTCTGCGAGAGCCAACACCCGAACAGGCTGTAGCTCTATTCAAAGATATCGAGGAGAAATACCCGCACCAGGATCTAGGTGAGGAGACGTGGTATCTGGTGGTAGTAAGTTACTGTCCCTGTGGAATGCCCTTCTGCTGACAATTACAAGCTTTCATCTCTTGTTGGTGTTGAACCAGAGCATGCGGCCACCTTGTACAAGTACCTAATCGAGAAACCTCAATTCTCCACCTCCAAGTCTCGACAAGAATTGATTCGACGTCTGCGGGAAGCTTTGGTGAAGAATGTGGCATTGCAAGGTGTTTGCAAGCCATTAGAAGCTCTGTTTTCAATCGCCAAAATCGAGAGACCGGAGGACAAAGACTACACGTTCACGAGGTTCGCAGTTTGCTTGCTATGCCTGGCTATTGCTGACATGTTCCAGAGAGAATTGGCAAGCCGGAGATGACAATCGTGCAAGAGGAGACAAGTGGTTGAATACAATATATCAAGGCAACCTCTCGACTGCAACAGACCAATTCGCTGCACACAAAGATTTTGATTTCATTTCCCGACAAATCACATACGGGTTTTATCTTTCGGATCATACTATACTTGAACCCTTAACCACGGAGCTGGTTACGTTGGCTGGAATCATGATACAAAACCTCCCTCTCGAAACAGCATGGCACTTGCGAGGTACTCGAAGGGTTGGAGTTAGCATGAAGAACGTTGAGTTGGTGCAGCAATGCGTATGTTCCCCTGCTGCTTTTAGACTGTGCTAACTTTGTAGATTGAAATGGTGGCAAGATTTGCAGGAATTCGATTGCACAGAGTCCCTCGAGTTGCTGATGTTGAGCACGAGGTTTAGCTGAGACCAATCTTAATGCTATGCGATTGATCGTTGAGCATTGTGGAGTCTAATGCAAAGGGCTTCATCAAGAACCTCCTCTCTGACCCTTCATTATCGCACCAATCCTACGACTTCATACAAGTGATAGAAATCAATCATATTATGTCAGGCGATCTACACACGTTCAATTTCGTCCCAATGGTTACTCGAAAATATGTGGACAAGCAGCAGAAACAACAAAGCATTCTTTTATAGGCCTAAGACAATTTCTTTTCGCCCTCATTGTTTTTGTGGACACCCATAGTATTCCAATCGAAGAAAATAGTTTAACTGCTTTATGTTCAGATCTTGCTCTCATTTCTGTTGTTAAGAATAAAATACTCACAATTACATTGTTTCTGAGAGAAAGATTTTTTTACCTACAAAGACATTTCACATTTCCACTTTCTGAATTTATGATCTGGAATCTATAAAGTCCGCACAATATAGCCATAGTTTCCCAGACTTACACCACTCTCGTATGTCGGCATCAACATGAATATCAAAACTCACAACATGCCTCAGAAATTTCGAGTAGTTCTCGAGTTCTACGTCGGCACGCCAACCGCCTACGAATGGAATACAAGGCGACCGCCCCGAATGGCTTGTCCACGATATTGCAACCTCTCCATGGTACGAGACTAAAGAAGCTGCCATCCAAGAAATTCAGAATGTCGCTCAAGTCACTGAACACATTTTCACCACATGTCTGACGGACCGAGATATGTTAGAAGTGCAAGTATGTAATGCTGACGGTACTGCTGAACTCTTCACGGAGCAGGAATTCAAGAATCTGTTTGCCCTCGTTTGGACATCCGAACGACTTCTGGATCAACTTCTCCCCCCCCCCGAACTTTGCCAAATCCCGAAATCGCCATGAGATATCGTTCTTGGATCTTCGCCCTTTGAAGGACTGTTGCTGGCTTAGAATAGGAGCTCACTCCACCGCAAAAGTCGAGCAGGTTCTTGCATTCAACACACAAGAAGAACACGCCAATCTTGACCATCTTATGGACCTTGTATTCACCCCGATTTTTGGGACGAACGACAGATTTATGAGACTACCTTGCTTATAGATTTCTTACAGTACGACGGTCGTAACAGTAATGATCTTCCCAACCCCAAACTCCCTGCTCCTGCTCCTGCTCTACAATGTGATCAGCATGAAGCAACCTTTGACGGCGAAAGGATCGCGAATTGGGTCAATGTTTGCCTTGGTTTTTCTAAATTTGATCGCGAAGAAAATTCTGACCACATTGCTGCTTTAGTCCGAGCTAACGCCAATCATACAGACTTCTCTCCCTAGGAGTTACTTTCTCACTTCGGTCTTCCTGGCCAAACCAAACACTACAAGGAGAACGTCCATACAGCCTGGGAAACCCTTCTCAAGCATTGTCGTTGCGGAAGGGAAATGAGCTATTGTGTGCGCATGACGGCTGAAACTTTGGCCGGTATCATACCAAGGAACCAGACCGTTCCCTCAGAATTCTAACTTAATTAATGCAGTCAACCCAAGCTTATAATTAGCCATTTCTGTGCGCGTACGTTTTTCATATCAAAACACGACGGCGAAAAAGAGTGCAAACCGTCTCCTCTGCGTAATACTTGCTGGACAGGTATCGAAGTCGTTGGATGACTTCCCTTCAGCAAGAGCCGTGGCCTTTGAGCTTATTCCTGTTGAATGGTAAGTAGCTAATCTCCTTTTTCATTGGCTTTGACAGAGTCTCCAACTCAATTAGCAATAAAAAAAGATCTGTATTTGTTGCAATTCTAGTAAATGATTCGAAAGCGTGGCAACCTAGTTTTTCTTTCCGTTATTCTGTGAAGTTGAGCTGGATAGGTATTCTTGGGTTATTGAATTCAACCTGAGATATCAGATCGCCTTTGGCCGCACATCCAAGACTAACGCAAGAGTTTTCATATTTTGAGGTTTCATTTGGGAGTCGATTTCGTAAACTGAAATATATATGCAAACGACGCTGGGAAATATGATGAGAAATCGTTGACAGTCATTAGTATCATGCAATCGCAACCATCATCAGCCACGCTTCCATAGATTGCAATGGTTGATCATCTAACCACCACAACCACCACAACCTCCACATCCACCACAGCCGCCTCCATCGCCGTCCCCTCCGCCTAGAAGAGTAGTCAGTACATACGCATCAGGTTTAAGTGGAGAACAATAACAGAAGACTCACCGCCACCGTCAGAACTACAAGCAACACCACAGGCACTGCCACATGCTCCGGCACCAGCGTCACCTGAACAAGCTCCTACAGCACAATTTCCAGCCACCCCTTCTCCTGGTAGCATGCACGGATCACCAGCAATATACACATACCCAACACATGGGTATGCCATCCACGGTCCGTACATCATGTATGGATAACCCCAGGAATCAGCATAGTAATTACCCTTAGGTGGAATCTTCCTTCCCTTGGCTTCGGCTCGCTTTACTGCCTTGGCATAAGCTTTGTCGAGTTGTTCTTGCTTTCGACGACGACGAGCAGCATGGACCGTACTGAGCAAACTGGTGGAATGCACAGTCTTCACCGCGTTGTGAGAACTGATATGAGCTGAGTTGTCTGGTGGACAAAGCTTTGCCATTCCGGAAGAGTGGAAACGATCGAGGACTTTACTTTGAGCAGAGATGTGTAGAGTTTCCGCGGTAGAGGAGACATGAGTGGATCGAATGGCTACGAGAATGTGAGTACACATGTGGGCTTCGTGGAAAACAACTTACTTTCGCAATACCAACATGTGCATTCTGAATAAACCATCTGGTAAATTTTCTGGTAAGTCTTACTGGTCCATTCGAACCCAGTCGCCAGCTTATCCTCATCGATTTTATCGTCATGGTTCAAAAACTTGCGGCAGACGCTGACTGTATAGTCGTAGTATGATTTGGGAGACAGTTGATGTGTATGCCAGGCAAGATCCACATCAAGGGTTGGAACTGCTGTGCGTTTTGGGTAGAGTGCGATAATTCGGAGGAATCGTTTGTATTTCTCGATCAACCAAGCCATTGTCTCCCGGGCATTTGGACTGTGAAGCCAATCGATCTCATACATTTTGTCAACAAAGGCAGATTGCCGAACAACCGCACTGCACAGCTCGAGGCCGAAGATCGAGGAGTTGTTCCAATAGCAAGACATCATCTTTCGAATGGCCATTTTTTCTTGCTTGGCCAAAACTCCGTTGCCTGTGGCTGTTCTGCCATTGACGATTTTGGTGTTAGCCCTTTTGATTGTCTCTTTGTCCTGGATTGTCCTCTCCAGACACTTTTTCAATTCCTCCATCGCTCCTTTGGGCTTTCCAATGAATGTTGGGAGCTCTTCTTTCATGCTGGTCTGAACAAGTCGATTTGGGAAAGTATTGAAGCGGTTATCCCAATTATCACTTCTGGCTCCATCAGGTGTACCAGTTGATGGAGTTAGGATCGTTCCCCCCATAGGATAATCATTTGCTCGAAGGTTATCTATGTCGGTTTTGAGTCTAAATATGCTCAAACGCTCGTGTGTGATAGGTTGGCAGCTTTGAAGCCCGTGACAAGGCCAGGAGAAATCAGGATCACCATAACCCTTTCCTTTCATTACGCTCAGCCTACCGATAGTTAAACTAAGCTTCAATGCTTTGGAGTGACCTACTCTTCTGAAGTAGCTGTCTCCGCTCCACATGTAGTCCAAGGGACCATCACTTGAGCCGAGCAATTTGGACAATGAAGCTTCTTTTCCAGTGAATCCTCTGAATTGTTCCATTTATGGCCGGTACTTCTCTCAAACGCTGTAACTGCTTCATTTGGGACAGAGTAGATAAAGTCACTATTGTCGATGGAATCATTGATTGATGGCCATGGAAGGCCAGCTGCCCAAGTGGTGTTTAGTCCGAATCTCATACAATCCTCGAGATAGTTACGTGGGTTGAGCATGAATGTATGCCAGACCATCAAGACATCTACCATTATCACTTAGTCAACTTCCAGATCTAGGGCACTCGACTCACCAATTGGAGGTAACATCTCCCTGTTCCATTGAGTCACAGACTGCACTTCCGTAAATCGAGCGAATAGTGGTGTATCCACCAGCATCGCCTTCCATTTCAGTCTAGTCGCGCTGTTGCAAAGCACTCTTTCCCACCAGTCCTGGAAACGATCTACTGCCCGAGAAACATATAAAGCCCATCTTTTCTCGCGCATGCTTGCCATCACCTTTGCTCGATCTTCCTCGGCTACTATATCACATCTCGCGTCCCAGAGACCAAATAACCCATCTGTGTATCCCATGTCCTCTTTCAGGGAGTGAAAAACCGAAAGGAGCTTCAGATGAGCTAGACAATCGTCTACCATAGGAATAGTGGAGCGCTGGGTAGATAAGTGAAGATGCGTGAATGCGGTGTTGGTGGGAACTTCGAGATCAATTGGAGCAGTCGGTGCATAAGATGGGAGTATCTCATCTTTACTGACAGTCTCTTGAGAGGGATTACCATTCTTAATCGAGAGAGTTTTCGTCTTCTTCTCTATCTCAGAAGACATGGCTGTTTGAGGATGAGGAAGAGAATTGAATGAGTCTCGAATGCAACTCAACCTGCCAAACTGAAGTCAAACTTATATCATATCAGCAAAAGCTCAAAGGATTGCGTGATTTTCTACATTTTTGTCTTCGAGACAGTTTATGTGGCGGGGTTGAAACCCGAAACTTTGCAGCCTACCAACGAGGCTCCGCCTCAACCATACGCCCGAGGGCACAATTTTGAGACAACTTTCGGCTGCTGGGAAAGTGAGACTTTGGGCCTGTGATAAGCTTTTGACAAGTGAGAGTGGATCGCGAGGCTCCGTGGAACGTTTTCATGTATGTCGGAGCTTTGTTCCGATTTACAGCGACGACTGCAAGCAATGATCATCGGGTGACTGGAGACGTGTAATGTGAAGAGAGGGCTTTTTGTGATTTAATTAGAGCGGGCTGGAATAGAGATACTGCTATCTAATAATGGAAGTCGCGATTGAGACGATAGAGATGTCTCACCTGGCTGCGATTTCCCTCCCAAATTCTCCCACTCCCTTCTACTCTGTAAGATGTAAACTATTTTGGATAATAAATATAGATGGAAGTCAAGGATTGACAACCAGTAGCAGAGATTGAGATTCGATATCTGATATTTCGATTTCTTTCACGACCTCGTTTCTTCTACTCTCCTTCGCTTTTCAACTTCCCAATCTGTTGAATTTATCTCTCCTTGCCTCAGCCTATTGGCCTCCTCAAACCTCTCTTCATGTTCTTCGACCGTCCAACAACTAGAGAATCGTGCCACCATGTCTTCTCCTTCCGCTATCAAATTTTCAACTTCCTTCCAAGCCTTGTCATTCTTCTTTGCTGGAATCTCGAAATTTGATCCCACGGGCACTGCCTCTTTACCGCACGATGGACAACGCTGAGTGTTCTTTGGCTCCTCTCCTTCTCTAGGGTACTTGATGGTGATTGGAATCCACCAAGCCTCTGGTTCGCCCGACTTTACTTTTCTTGTCTCATCCTCAGTCAATGATTCAGGATTTGAGTAAAACTTATCCACCAGCTTCTGGAATGCAATTGTTTCTTCACTTCTTGCCAAGGAACGGCCATTCATTCTTCTCTTCCGCTTCGCTGCCTCTTTGATCTCAGGGCAGATGTCCTCTCTAGGTCTCACGTCCCAGCATTGCCATTTGCTAATACGGTACTCGAATCTCTCCGCGTCATAAAAGGGCTTAATGGAACGGCGACACGGTTTACTCGGACAGATAAATTTGGGACGATGCTCTGATTGACAAAGACGATAGTAGAGACCTGTTCGCCCTGGGAGGAAGGAGGCTGGAGGGTGGTGTTCTGGGGAATTTCGGCGGAGAAGATGTTCACGTGTGTTAAATGAAACCTCTAAGTATTAGCAATGGAATGTACTTGTACTTCGACAGCATACTTACCTCGGAGTCAGGATACGGACAACATCCTCTGCTACACCCACGAAGCGCCACATCTCCGATTTTACAGCCGATTAGGCGGGCTTTGTCTGATCTATCATATTTAGAGTTAAGCGAGGAAGAGAAGGGGGGGAGGATCACCTTCGACAACTCATTCTGCAGTGAGAGTGTCAATGGAAGTGGAGAACTATCACATTGTAACTAGAACGGGGCAGAATGGGCAACTTCAGATTCCTTTATGCTCCCCCTCCCCCTCCCCCCCAGTGAGTCATGAATGAGGTTCAATACGAGATCACGTGCGTAGATCTGTGGCTGTGTATCTACATATCGTAATCGCTCCGCCCTTATCGGAGGAGACTTCACACACGGCTCTTCAATGCGGTTTGGAGACATTGAGAGAATATATTAGGGGCGCCGAATGTCACGAGGAAGCAAATGTATACGGCACTCGTATTTTTCCAGCCTTTCACTGTCTAATCTACCTCATTTACACCACGACACTTACTACTAGTAGCAATTGATATTAGCAAGCAGATACAAGGCTATTGTTAGTTCGTTAGATTACAATTCTACAGCACTTCAAATTTGGTACAAATGCAACAACGTCGATCAACTCATCTTTGACGATGAAAGCCATATCAGTGGACCAGATAGATTTGTCAAGATCTATTTACCACCCCTCCGAGCCTAATCCCGCACGATTGGCACGGCGAAAAGTCTTGGAGAGTAATGCATTCGCCATTTTTTCGCGGGTGTGAACAAGACAACCAATGGGACCCTACAAGCGGTTGAAAAATCTTTACAGATAGCTGCTCCTACTAATATGCATCCCCTCCAAGCCCAGGCAATGTCTCTCGGATACCAAGGATATCGTATAGGCAGTCCAGTTGTGGCCGATGATATTTCGTGGTGGAACATATTGCTTTTGGCTTCAATTCAATACTACATTTCTGCGACCCCGATACAGTCTATAGTTCTTTTCCCGATGAGGCCCAGTAAATAAGTCTTCGATATGCCCATTACTGATTAACTGATCCTGAAATTCCCTAGAAAGGCGCTGATTAGAAGAAGAAATGGCACAACAAGTTCCCTATAGTACTCGGAATTCTGTCGTCGCGGATCGGGCATCCGTGAAGCGAGAAATTCTACCCCTAAAGAGTGCTAAATGAGCTTCGAAAAAGTAGAATATATCTCAAAATACTCTCTCCTCCATCTGGACAGTATGTGGAAAAGCTGTCTTCATTTATGATCTTGCAATCAAAAGCAAACCAGGATGGTTCAGGATAGGTTAGCCTCGTGTACAAGCATGATGCTTAAGACTATTTCATCGTCAGATCTATTTGTTACAAGTATAAGGTTCGAAAATCATTAAACCTACCAGATAGCCACCATGTTATCTCTTCCCATAGCTTTGGTTTTCGGGCTTTCTTCAATTCTTCTACCGCCTACTCGATTGTTCCTGGTTTGACGATTGATTTCCAGCCCACAGTGTACTCATATCACTTTCCTGTATAACAACGCTGCAGAACTAGCAACACCGACCTCTTCTTTCCTCTCTTGTAGTACCTTCTGCACTGCCAACACAGCTCCTGCTGCTGTTTCTCCCACCGCTGCAGCGTCATCGGGGCCGCCTGCCAAACTGGATCTTATCCGCAACGGCGACATGAGCCAGCTGTCCAATGGATTATTAGCCTTATGGGATACAGGCAAAAATGGCGGCGGGCCTTCTTATGTGTATCCCGACAACATAGATGGAGAGTATGTGCTTGTATCGCATCCTAATAATTACACTGTTAATGCCCTGGTCTGAAATGGTACGGCCGGAATGTTTTACTTCCCCTCTCTATCTGAATGGTGAACAATAACACAGACTGTGAGTGGTCTGCATTTGGGCGACGACTACCTCTTTACCGCGGAATATAAGCAAGATACCCAGTTCAATTGAGTAATTGAACTTGGGATGCTGGGCGGGTTCTTTAGGCTGGGGCGGCCGGGATCTACATCTACCTTCACTCAACCATCTCGCGGCTTTCAAGCTGATGCTGCGTCTATTACTGTTGGTATAAGGGCATCTCGTTGTTATGTTTTTGATACTGCTATCTATTTTGACAACGCATCTTTACTTGCTGATCTGGGCTAGTGCACCCTTAGAGAGCTAGTAGGGGAGGTAGTAATGGGCGGATAGATGCACGGAGTTGGAGATGTTGGATCTTGAAAGAAAGTTGAGAATGGAGAGGATATATTAAGGGGTCGCGCGCAAGATCAGAAGCCGGGGGGAGAATCAAGGCTAGACTGTTTGTCTTTACTACTCATTTAGGATCCAAGATGCCTGATGGACAATTTGATTCTAACTTCGAATCGAGACCCGAAATAAATTCAAAGACAAAAGATTTGAATCAAATCATCAGAAGGCAAGCGAATCAATTGAATTTGCGAGACTCGTGAAATGATCGTTCATTCTTACACCGCGCAATCGGTACCAACGACTAGATCTTTAATCACAATCCTCTGGCTTCATCCCTTGTTTGGAGCTTGCACATCTCGTGAGATCCATCACAAACTCAAAAGTTGGAAGTATCGATGGCAACAATCTTTCCCCCCTCTGTCTCCGTTCCATTGACTGGGCTTGCAATCGCACCGCTTGTAGCCACATACAGTATATCCTCAGCACCGTTCTTCCCAAATTGACATGAAGTAGGACCAGCCACAATGAGCTGATCTTTAGCACCAGCAACTGTCATAAGACTTCCATCAACCTTCAGAACAACGACAGTATTCTCAAATGCCGTCGTCAACCAAGCATTTCCACTCTTGTCAAATGTGAAGTCGTCGGCGAGAATCTTTGTAGCAATAGTTTCCACTGGCCCGATTGCGTTTACGTCGTCATCAATCTTGACGCGGAATAATGTTCGTGCAGCACTATTCGTCCAGTAAAGATATTTATCTCGAATTTTGATGCCATTGATACCGAGCGGAGGTGAATCTCCCTCGGCAGGCTTCATATCGGGAAGTTGAATTGCAATACCGTGTGCCCCGGTGTTAACATCTACTTTCCACACGGCACCAGCAATAGAATCCGCTCCAAGAATGAAGCCTTTGCGTTCGCACAGCAACTCAAGTCCGTTGAGAAAGGATGCATCCGGCAGAGTGAACAATTTGATATTTGCTTTAGAACATTCATCGAAACTAGTCATGTCCACTTCCCATATAACCCATGACGATGGCTCACTGGTGAATGTGGACAAATTGAATTTCCCTCCTGCAACATAGAAGACGTCGTGTTTCGTCTCAATGATACCAGTCAGGGCGTATCCATCGTCAAATTTGTGAACTAGCGTCGCTGATGTGTGGGATGCCGGCTTTATAAGATATAGTTCTGGGGAAGTGAGAAGTGTGGTTAAGATATCGCCGTTCGAGCGAATAGCAAGATTTTCAAGCCAAGTGGGGTTAGAGAACTGGTAGATAGTAGAAAGAGGAAGCTCTGAATGCGTTGCCATTTTGCACTTGCTCTCTGTATATAAGTTTGTGAACATCAGATTGCGGATGCCGTTCATATACTTCAAGTTATGCTAACACGATAGCTGTCATTCCCACCGCATTTGCATCAATGACAGCGAAAGCCGGTGGAGTTAACTCCATGTATGCATAGGAAAGATATTGAGAACGAGGCATTCGGGGTAAATTATGCCTTCTTACCAACCTGGCGACCAATGTGCTGTCAACGAAAACGCCAAAATCCGAGGAATCTCGGCTATCGCTCCCTCAAATCCTGTTTGATCTAATATTACACTACACATGCGATCTTTCCACGTCGATAGGCAATGAGCATATTGAGGCCCGAACAGTGGTTCTTATCTTTCGGACATTAGGACATACATGTATGCGACGGAATTAAGACACGAATGCATTGAATACAAATGAACTAATGAAGCATGTCGCCTTTTTCGAATTCGAAGCAATTAATTGGGGATGAGGAAAAGGCGAAAATTAATGTGATGGTGAAGAGCAGATTTGTCTCGTGTCATCAGGTTTCATGGAAGTGCACTAACAGCTAATTGCAGAGAAGGAGTGAAGTGTATGCGTAGCCAGCAACAGTTCAAAGCTGATATTACCCTTCGTGATGATGTTGAAGTAAAGTTACAAGATGTTAGATGGTATGGTGGCTGACTCAGCACGCAACTCCCCTCTATTGCCCTCAGCACGAATCGATATCAATACAACAAATCCTAGCGATACGAATTCTCTACACGCTCCCCTGCTTCGCAGATATCGCAAAGCCGTAAGTTCTCTGGACCAGGCAGATTCAAGTGTACAGAGATCGTCTTGTGAAGGACTTTGCTACTAGGGATCTGCAGTCTCGGTGACATGCATCGCGAATTGAGCTACTTCCCAAGCTACAGTCACGCATGTTACAGCATACCTTTCTCCTTGATTGATACCCTCTCTATGTCTCTTCATATTGCGCTCTATCATTCCGTATCCCAAGCCTCGTCAAGCTACCCTCGTCCGTAGCTACATGACACCGAGGAGCGTTATTGCGAACCGACCAACAATTGGCACGAATCTCAAGTGAACCAGAGCTTGTATACTTGGGCAGCTGTCGTGTACCTGTATCTTGCTGAAGGAGCCGTCCTCAAAGCATTGGAAAAATTACCTTTCTGCCGTAATGAACGATAGGAGACTGAGCGGATATATGTGGTGGCTGTGTGCTGTTCATGCTGAATCTGTACACCAAAACACAATCCTTTGGTCGCATGTGGCTCTGCTAGCAAAGTTGCCTTTAACAGACCATCTGAAAGTGCCTTGCCAGGCTCTTGCCCTCTGGTCCTTCTATGCTGAAGTCTTCGATTGTACGGCCTGGAAACAACCAGCGTTGCGTCTCTTGATTACTTGTCGAATCTCCCTTGTGGTAAATAACACGCTCGTATCATTCCTTGTTCTGATCTATGGAATATGCCACGGAGCAAGCGCTTTATTTTGGATCCGGATCTAATCACGACACAGCACATGCAATCCCTGCTTTATGCTCGGTCCTCGATGGCTTCATGTCCTCCTGCAGATCGAAGAAGGGGACAAGGTTCCAATACAGTGCATTGGCATGTCGAGCGCCAAAAATGTATCAGAAGGCAGTGGAGTCAAAGGGATGTATACGTAATCTCTATGTATATTCCAGGCGTCTCAAGACTTCAGTCAAGGTCAATTCTCTTAGTTCTACCTGCAGAGTCATGCTTCAGAAAATCTTTCGAATGCAATGGTTCGCCAATCAAGTTTGATATCCGATACATCGCTGATAGCCCAAAGTTGAAACAACAAATTGAATCTGCCACGCTATCCTGATACTTCGGAGAGTATCCAAGCTCTTTTGCGGGTGTTCCCTCCCTCGCTAATGGTGCAGATAGCATTTAAGCTTCCGGACAGAAATGTTCCCCGCCATGGCCGTGGGGAGCATTTTCCGCATGCCAGCAAATCAAGGGTGAGTTTCCATATTAGCTTTTGCTATCTTCTCGACTTTCTTTTTGAATGCGAAGTGCAAAGTTTAATTCTCTCGGTGTTTTTAGCTTTCAAGCTTGAAAACTTCCGCCAGTGGTGCTCACCGTCCAAAATTGCAATTGGACAGACTATCCTCTAAGAATCTTGATTATCTTATCGGATTACTGGCTAACATTCTGTCATGTATTGCTTGACATTTTGTGACAATTGACGAGTCAGCAAAGCTTTTTGAATTCGCGCACTCTCTTAAATGCCCAGTGTCCTATGTATTTCATCGATGGTTACTAAAAGGTATTCGTTCGATTTATCGGACATGTTTTCTATCTTGGACGTGCCGGATAATTTTGTGCTCGAAAAGGTGAATGGCAACGATCTCGAAATGGCATCGTTAGTATGGGGTGTTACTCTTGGCATCGGTTTCCTCACAACGTGGACCGCAGTCAGGCAGACAACAAGTACCACTCGCCGATATGGCTACTCGAAGCTTAATTCCCCTTATATCTGGATGATTTGGGTCGAGATTTTGGCATGTCTTGGGTTCTCAGTAACGTCATGGCTGTATCTAAATGCTTAATTACATCCAAGGTACCACTCTCCAGCGCCTAGCTTCCCGTTCTTTTTCATCATTCGTAGGTATACATAAACTACCACCATTTTCAAGCTCAACATGTACAGTTACTCGCGACACACTACATATTCAGATACTCTTTCAGATTTTAACTAACAGAATATCAATACTTCTCCCAGATCGAGAGAAGGCTACGAGATTGAAAATTAGAGTGGCAGTTGCTGCTACACTTCTAAGTGCCTCGGTCTATTGCATTTTGATACCTTCTTGGTTGCAGATCTCTGAGAGGTGAGAGCATATAACCTCGATATGGGATCGTTGCGAGAACGTTCTGTACCTTCTTATTGATGTACCTCTGGACTGGTATTTCATCCGAACTATCCAGAAGAGACTTGTGGATCAGGGCAGTAAGCTTTAAGTTCTTGCTACATCTATACTTTGACTGTATGACTTCAATGCTAACATTGTAAGTGGTGAAGTACAAAATGCTCGTTCATTTCAATATCTGGATGGTTGGCTTCTCACTCGGGATGGACATGCTTATCAGTGGCATGATGAACTTGCAGAACACATTTGCGTGAGTGGCTGCAATCTCTTTTAACTGCTCTGCTTAGCGAATCATAGTTACATGCAATTCCATCCATTGGCATACACTGTCAAGCTAAACATCGAAATTGTAAAACAATTTGCCTTCATCAAGTGCCTCTCTGACGATGGCAGTGTCCATGGCAGAGCTCATCGCGACAATTGCTAAATCATCTACGCATCAACATGAATGCTGTTCACATACCCAGAGTTCCCAGACCCGATCGAGAGCAGATACGAGCAGAGCCGCAAGCCGAGGCGCTGAATCGCCAGAAGGGCGAAGATTACCTGCCAGTGAAGCAGAAAAGACAAGAGGTAGCATGAAGTCGGACCGTATTCGGTCGAAATCCACAGAATCCACATCATCGTGGCTGGATGGGATATCTGATGACAACCTATACATGACTACCAGTCGACAAAGCGTGTGTGAGATCAACAGGAAGATAGAAATACATATGGACTTAGAGAAGCGGCCAGGGTCTCTGGGGGGAGAGAGTGGAGTGGAAAGTTATCTACCCAAGAAGGATGAACAGTGGCCATTGAGATCAACACTAGGTGGGGTTGAGAACGTTCGTACTCCAAGTTCGGGTCTTGAGAGAGGAATGGGTGTCATTAGTAAAGTTTTTGTTTGAATATATATTGGTAATGAATAGATGTTTGAAACGGTTTGCTGTCCCATAGATGAGGCCTTCGTTGAGATGGTATGAAACACTTGGCCCCAGACCTCGATCTTTCTTATTTCCTTCCACGTTTGCGTTTCTCGATGAAGGATTCTAATATCATTCTGCTAAAAGCAGTTGCACTTGATTCTTTTCAAGAGTTCGTCCTGTTTTGTCTTCAAGTCCAAGAAACATTCAAACTAGCTAACTTTGAAGTGTATAATAACGTGAAAAGATGTCTGGCACGGGAAACCAATATTTATTCGTCGTCGAGTATATGTATGATAATAACGTACAACTATATTTGTCCCCTTGAGTCTGACGTCTAATATCTTCGGACAAGGTAGCTGTAGCTATGGCTGAGGATATCTCGTGGTCCATTGCATTTGCAGTTTTGAGACAAAACTATTCCTGTTTTCTTGAAATTGGCATTCATCTCCCAGACTTAGCTTATTTCACTGACCAAAGAGGCACTGCTCGGGGTTTGGAGCAAAGATTTAATGTTTTGCATGGTTAATGAAAATAGTCTGAGCGGAGCGCTTTATGCAACTTTCGCACAAATCACTTGATAGGATATGTTCATCGAGTGTTGGATGGCTCCCTTGGCACTTGTGCGATCGTTCTCCAATTCGGTCTCGTGAGAGGCGTGTCACTCAGATGTAATGGTTCTCTCAGTTCTAGGTTTGATTCTTGTGATGAAGATGTGCGAAAAGGAAAAGATTTGCAATTGAAACAAAAGATGAATGAATTAGGAGCAAAAGGTTGGGAACGCAAAGAAGAAATAGGTGATTTCAGCGCGAAATATGGAGAACACTAAGTGTCTCGAGAGAACAGTCCACCGAAATTTGACTGGGGGTATCTTGCAGCTGCATAGAGAGTCCAAAATGTTATGCGGAATTGTACCTTTGCCTCAACTTCTTCCACTACTAGCTTTCTCTTTCATCATCTGCCTATATCCCTCCACCACACTTCTCCTCTCTTCCCCGAGCTGTTCTCTCTTTGCAATACTCCCGCTCGCTCTCGGAACATCCTCTACCTCCACTCTCGCCCCTCGAACTTTGAATTTTTCTTTTGGTGCCTTCGTAAATGTAGGAGGAGCTTGCACAACATCATTCAGGCCCGCCTTTGCCTCCCCTCGATCTCTCTTCAACTTAGCCCATGGATCATCATCTCCATCATCCAGTTCTCCAAGCACTTTCTTTTTCTTGCCCTTTCCTTTCTTCTTTGACTGAGACTCGATGTCGACTTTCCATTTGACTTGTCCATCTTCGTCCATCTCTTCCTCCTCTGCTAACTCCATAGCTTCCATTCGTTTATCTTGTATCCTCGCTTCCTCCGCTCGCCACTCATCATACATCTTGTGCATCTTCTTCTCCTTCTTTGTTCGTCCGACCTTCAATCCCAGAGGGTCTTTTCCGCCTTTTGTGCTCTTGTTAATCAACCCACTTACTGGCAGCGCAGCATCTACTCTAGCAGAGAAATCTGACATTCGTTCCCCAGGCAGGATTGTAGGCATTTCCTTTTTGATTTGCACCTCTGGCTCTTCTGCCACTTTCCGCTTTTTCTCTGCTTTCGTCGGTCTGACACCGTCATCTAAGGCTTTGGGCAGCTTCTTCCCCTGCGCCATAGCCATCAACCTCGAGAATGCTTTCGGCGTATCATCTTCGTCATTTTTGCGCTTCCTCTTCTTGTTGCTTCGCTTTGCTGTCAATTCAGTCGTAAAGATCCCGTTCGAATTCGCAGATTTTGAGACTGCAAGAGGTTTTGCAACAATGGTCGGTGGCAGGTCGAGGCTAAAAGGGTCAATTGAGTTCCACAACGAAAATTGAGGTCATACGTAGACTTGTCTACCTCGCCTTTTCTTGTGTGCTTGTGCGGCATGGTATGCGGTGCCGATTGTGCCTGAACGAGGGGATGTCAGTTTCACGATAAGATGTGAAATTTTCTTGATTGCAGGGTCCAAGTGCCAAGATTCGAGAGGCGGAAAGCTAGCCGATGCCAAGAGCGAGCAGGAACATGAACATCAGACAAGTCAACTTCACATTTACATGTAAAGACATATCCAAAACATCGTATCGTTGCGAGATCTATAGTTTCATGTCTATAATATTCTCTATCAATTTCTCCATTTCTTCATTCTATCTTCGCCCTCCTGCACCATGATTCTACAACCTCCCTCCTCATTCACGAATCGTCGCACGTGTCTCTTTTGGTGGCCCAGACCCACGAAGATCTCCGCAAGGACGGGGCATAGAAACAAATATGGGGTTACAGTCCGTGGGCTTGATAACGCAAGAGGATTGGCTCAGCCGGTAACGAAATCCCAAGAAGGAGCCAGATAATAAATATATCCTCAATCCTTTTCCTTCTTCTCTTCTTCGTACCAAAAATACCTCAGTACAAGTTGTCAGCATCTTTAGCTTTGTGCGAGAAAACCACGCGTCGACGGCTCACAGTGACAGCTCGATTCGTCAACCTTCCTGAATTAGCCAATCGAGCGAGTACGAAGACATTCGAGCCCCAAGTTTCGTATTTGGATATTACGGCACAGAAAGAATAGATCAGGCAGACGGCACCATTCATATCGAAAATTATTCCTTTGGATTGAGAGGAGAAAACATCAACTTTCTCTGCTTCACTTCACCAAATGCTTGTTCCTGAATACTAGTTGGGCCCTGCCAAGAATCTCACATCCGCCATAATGACAAACATTATGCATACCAGTCTCCACTCCGACCTACCCGATACCCACGACAATGACACCATCTCTAGTCGGTCCTCCTTTTCCCGAAAACCTCTCGAAGATTTTGAAGAGGATCTGGAAGATGCTTTCGTTAAGAGGATACCAAGGAAGGTGAATTGGTGGAATATTATGACGATACGATCGAGAAGGAAAGGGGATACAGATGGAAAGGATCCATTGTTGGAGGAATTATATACGGTGAGGCAGAAGAGAAAGAAGAGGAATTGGTATAATTACTGTATATTTGGAGGCATCAGTGGATTGACAATATTGTTGGTATTCTCTCTCCTTTCTGGATTCTGCTAACCTCGGCAGAGCAATTCTACTCGCTCTCAATATCGTTCTCTCCTTCGCCACCTTTATATGGACCTCCGACGTCGACAGTGCTCTGCGGAATTGGGGAAAACCTGGATCAGGGACTGAAGGCCTCGCATGGTATCCAACAGACTTCACGAGAGATATCTTACCCATACCCTGTCATTCCCACAACGATTACTGGCGACGAGTTCCATTATTCTCAGCTCTCCGGGCAGGATGTACAGGTGTAGAGGCAGATGTATGGCTGTATGATGATGATCTATACGTTGGGCACAACACGGCAAGTTTGACTCGAAATCGTACATTCACTAGTCTCTACGTCGATCCGCTGGTCAAGATTCTCGAAGGACAGAACAACCAGACCGATTTTTACAATGGCACAAATCATGGTGTATATGATGTTGATCCAGGTCAAACACTAATTCTCCTTGTGGATGTCAAAACAACCGGCTCTGAGACATGGCCGTGGGTTTTGAAACAATTACAGCCACTTCGAGACCGGGGTTGGTTGACGTTCATGGAGAATGATACAGTACATACACGACCTGTGACTGTCGTAGGGACAGGTAATACGCCTTTCGATGTCCTGACCTCGAATACTACCTATCGCGACGCCTTTTTCGATGCTCCTTTGGATACAATGTGGGAATCTCGACGGGTGACACCAGAAATGGCGAACTGGCCTGCATTCGATGATTCTTTGCCAGGAGAGCGTTTGGATGAGGATGAAGGATCGGCAGAAGAAGAGGCTGCAAGTACACAGGACAAGGGACAGGGTCTTTCGGGCACAACTCCGAAATCACAATTCAATGCTTCGAATTCATACTACGCTTCCGTCAGCTTCAATCAGGCGGTGGGACGTATATGGAGGGGGAGGTTGAGTCCTAGACAGATGAAGATCATTCGTGGACAGGTCAGAGGTGCACATAGAAGGGGACTGAAGGCTAGATATTGGGACTTACCTGCTTGGCCTTTGGGACTGAGGAACCATGTCTGGGATGTGCTTGTTAGAGAGGGAGTGGATGTGTTAAATGTGGATGATTTGAGGGGAGCGAGTAAGTTGGATTGGTAGGATGGGTTTGAAGTTGGGAGGCATCATATATATCGGCGTTTGGAAGGGGAGGATTGACTGCATTTGGCGTTATACCCTGGGTGGCGAGTTCGAAAGAGTGAATTGATATACCGGTTGTATACTGATTGACTCTTGATTGGTTCCTCTCCGTCTCTGATTCTGAGTACTCACATTTTATTTCCAGTTTAAGACTTCACTTTCTTTCGTACATTACATGACACATCCTCTCACTCCCACATGCGTGTCTGTTCTATCTCTCCCTTACTTGGCCCTATCCCCTTTCCCTTCCTGTGTATTCCTCTCTTCCATATCCTCAAACCTCAACTTTTTTTTTGCACATGACTTTTCATTCACTTCCTACGCTCTATCTTCCCTATTATTTCGACCAACCCCAAGTTATTCGCTTCTCCTCCTTCCCTACCATTCAAGTATTATGAAAGCGAGAGTTTTCCCTCACTGGTGCACGAGAGACTGCGCAAAATATCGCAAGGAAAAACTGCTCGCAGTACCATAGTCCTCCAAGACTGCTGAAGCAGGAAATCTTCATTTAGTTTCAAAACTCTCTCTTCAAACATAGTACCGCATGCCAATCAATCCATTCAGAGAAACTGCAGACAAACAGCCCCTGAAAAATATACTGCGCCGAATGTGGGGAAATGTAGCGTTGAACACGCGTGGCGATTAAAGTGTGGAGTGGAGAGGCTGGAAGGAATCGTAAGATACTTGTTGTCTTTTTTCTCGGCTACAATATTTTCGTCGTAACTACTTGAGTCGTCAACTCTCACCGCCACCAACTTCTACCGCCATCTATAGTTCCAATTTTTCCCTCTCTACGCTTACCTATACATCCAAACTCCCTAAAAGTCCTTTTCACAGCGGCCCACAATCGATCTTCCATGGTCCTTCCGATGATGCCCTTTCGCAGGAAGTAAACCGCCAGACCAACATCGAGATATTGAGAACCAAGTTGCTTTATAATGTACTCAAATGCCATATCCTCCCACATTACAACATGTCAATGTCAGGGGGCTTCCCAAAAAAGCAGGTCTTGAGCAAATTCTGTGTGGTATGAATGAAGAGATCCCTTCGTTGGGTAACTTATATGCGGAGGAAATTCTGACAGCTGACAATGGAGAAGGCGGGCTTGGAGGCAGGCAGGAAAAAATACTTCAATTTTTCTTAAAATCGTAATCTTTTAATTTGATATACACTTTTACTTCAACTTCAATCCCTAGGATCTGAACTGAAATCTGAAAGTTGGCTGGTTTACGGAGAATAGGCGGGTCCATATCCATAGATATATATATAGATAGATACCTTCTGATAGAGAATATACCCTACTCAGATCATTTGCAAAGCACTGCGGAGAGATGGGCGCAAAGAAAGGCGCGAGAATTCTTCGGGGGCACACTCCTTGGCAAAGAAGAACGACGGTGTGTGGCTCACACGATGTTTTGGAAAGGATTTCGAATATCAGATTTCTCAATTTTAATCAACAAGAGGAGTGATCAACTGGTGTTTCATTTCATCATCTAAAAACGGGATGAGAAATGCGGAATAACTGGCGTCAACTATCGGGACCGTCGAAGAACTCCACTATTGTCGTCAAAAGATGTGTATGTTATGAAAAATACTGTACACAAATTCAGGTTTCTTATTAAACACCATCGGCTATACCAAGGTTTCTCTCCTTTATCTCTTAGCTAATAACCAGTTCTACTCTTCCTCGACGAACAGCAAAGAGTCCTTTGTGTTCATCCTCCAAGTATCTGAGCACATTTTCTTCTTGGAATTTCTTGTTATCGAGCCACTTTTGCATATCAATGGACTTGTCGATTTCACGACTGGTTGGCGGTTTAAAATGCCTATAACTATTGATGAAGCCATTCCCAGGACCTCTCTTCTATCTCCTAGTTCGCGATCTTGTATGGCGGTCAAAAGATCGATTTCTCGCCATGCTCAACCGTATTTCGATCTAAGTTCCTATGATCGAGAGCTTTATTCTCTGTAAACACGTCTGCGTTCAACGTGCCATTTGCGCCGCACACAGTTCTACTCACCAAGTCATACTAGTCGAGCCTGTAAGAGAAGTCAAATTGGGGGTTCTCCCCTACCAAGTTCTGTAATTTGCAAATCAGAAAAGGTACTTATTCTATTTGTAAGAAATTTGAAGCTCTCCTTCGCCAATTTTTACATCTGTTATTTTCGCGTTTCATCCAAAAATGTGAACAATCTATCAAAGAGTCAAGATGACTTCTCCAAAAGAAAAAAAATTGGTTAAAGTAGTACGAGTCAAAAGGCAAGCCACAATGGCACTTTCGATCTTATTACACCAGCGACTCCTTATCCCCTGTCCTTTTTGAATGGTTTGAAACCAACTGATCTTTCTTCTTCCTCGAATTTGTATATTCTATTCGAGGTTCGGAGGTCCATCGAGTACTTTTCCTTCTTCAAAACAGCGAAAATGGGAAAGAAGAAGACGCTCAAGGAAACTTTATTCGTTGAATGAATTAAACTAGAAGGAACCAAGGTAAAGAACTCGACCCCCTTTCTCCTGAAGTATAAAATCTTCTTTAAAAATCATTGGCAGCCTTGTATTAAGGACCTTTCATTGTGGCTTCAGGACGCACCGGACGTGGGAAAATGTCCGTTTATTGATTAAGTCATATTCGTGACTGATTGAACAACCGAGATGAAGCATCCTCTTTGATGGAGACAATGATATGATGAGTCCCGATTTCCAAGTGGAACGCTTGTTACTGATACGGTGAGATGTTTTGGAAGGAGTCACTTATTGTTTAACCCAAACTCGAAATATGGGAGAGTATAGGGAAAAGTCGTGAATCCGAGCGTTTCTCCTAATCTGATGTAAGTAACGATAGAATAGGTCTATAAATATACCTTACAAGCTGGCATACGTTCGCCATAGAAGAAAGACTAGCGATCGCGTTTCATATAGCTATTCCTGCGGCTGTGGATAGCTACATGAAGATCAAAGGTGGACGTAGATGCAATGTTTTCATTAAGGTGTAGTGAAGTGCCAGAAGGCTAGATAGGACGGTAATAACTGCGGAAGCGCGGATCTGCCGTTGGCAAGAATTGCCACTTAAGTCAGACCTTTTTTTTTTTGCTGGTTTTGTTTTAGTGTTTGGACTTGAGTAGCTTCTGTTTTAACCTGAGCCGAGGGGTACTGTAAGCGTTCCTAAGCTCGGCTTGAGCAACGTCGCTTTGGGCTAAGCGAATTGACTGCGTTGTATAGAGGAACAATCATTAAGGCATTCCACAGCTTTGAAGAGAAAAAGGGTATACACTGTCATGGAATTGATAGTAGAGTTAGCTGGTCAGTATACAGGAGCATCAATAGCTGCTTGTCTACTGGCACTGTACAGAGAATGTACTGAAGTCAATCAATATCAGATCATATAGAAACGCCTCTGGCAAAAACGTCGTGGAAAGCTGGTTGGACTTTCATGCACCCACCTCAATCGAGATTGTGAATAATAAACGAGTACACCAAAATATCAAGTTTGCCATACTAGTATACTGGATTGTACACCCCCTTTGCCTTCACTCCCTCCACCACCTCTCCGCCCTTTCTCCTTGCCCCTTCAGCCAACATGTAGATTACTCAATTACATATCTAGTAGACACCTGGGTACTGGCAATAATATTGTGGATAACAATAGTCCCCTCCCTCTCTGTACAATATACGATTCTGATCGTGATAACAGTTGAAAGCACCTACCACTAATTAGCAATCACAACGCAACCCTAGAAGTAAGTATACTCACGCTTAGATGTAGATCCAGTTCCAACCTGTTGGAAAAGTTTCTTAGGTTTCGCATCCGCAGCAATCGTCGCAGAGAAAGTATCCCCCGAGGAGAAAAGGCCATTAACAGTCTTCCCCTCCCACTCAATCACGGTAGATGATGACACAATCTCAGTAGGATATTCACCGTTCTCGGAAGCAGATTGCTTGGGATAGTAAACCATGGTAGAGCGAGTAAATTTGCAGTTATTTGCTGTGATGACACATGGCGAGCAGTTGACCAAATAGTAGATTTCGTTTCCGTTGGCGGCGGGAGCTGCAGTGACGGAGTAGAGGAGTGCACAGAGACTGAGAAGCCGAAGGGAAATGTTAAGCATGATGTCGGTGAGTTGGATTGGATTGTGTTGTGGTTAGATACTGATGGTACAGACAGCGGATTGAGTCTCTTAATTTGTATTTTCTTTGTTATGAGTGATGCTGCGTGAGGATGGATAACATCCCGAATTTCCGGAACCGAGGGCGATTTCATTCGAAATGTTTAGAACAATAGAATAGCCGCAAATTAGTCGGAGAGAGGGTTTGATGTTTTTAGAACAATTAAGTCACGATCGATCAACAAAATATCGGGGCTAGGATTTACCCAAAATTGGGATGAAGGTAGTTTAATACCTTTACCATCCAAAACAATAAGTTCTTTCAAACGAGAGTTTGTGATTTGCAGTGACTTCATATATCCTTTGACATATAGGTATCTCATTGCAGCCAAGTTTTATTGCTCCAAGAATTAAATAACTAATCATCCGTCGGGAAGCAGCAAAACACTTTACGGGTACCATAAGAGACCAAACTGCTGCCGATCATACGAGCCGTAAGTGACAAAGACAAGTAAAGGTTTGCTATTATATGACATGGGCACATGGGTGAAGAAAAGGTTCGGATGGTGGCTCTACTGCTCGTCGACTATATCAGCCAATCGAATTTTCAATCGGGACGTATGACTATATAGAAATCAACCAGAAATGACGTAGGATACAAACAAATACATAATAGATTGAGAGGAGAGACAGACACGCGTACTATACTTGCTGCAGTATTCGGATTGATAATCAATATATACAGATTGAGGAAATACGACCCGAGCAGCTTCTCGCTCGGTTTCCGAGTTCCCATTGGTGCGCGTGTCAGATGAGGAAAATGTTTTGGAGAGTGAAACAGTTTAAATTAACGGATGTTCCGAGTTCCTGAGAAGCGATAATCAACCTGTTATCACCTCTTGTTTTCTGATGACTTCGGAATGTGGTTTGTTGAAAGTTATTTTCGTCTGGATAGATAGAGATTTCCAGCCGCTGTATGTAGCTAGAATTGGAATTGTACAGATTATGCGGCTTAGCTGTTTTACAACGGCAAGAAAAACAGCGATAATTTGTCTCTTGGTATCAAGTTCCTGGGTTTTGCATGGAATTACAATTGATAACGATCGAAGTTACAATCAATCCAGCATCGACCACTTCTTCTCGCATCTGCCACAACGTCCCAAAGCTAGATCCCTAAGCATACTGCTAAGTGGCGGCTAGGCTCGTCATTCCTACTGCCATCAAGCTAGATCACCGGAAACTTATCACATACGAGTCGACGCCGAAGAAAGACACAAATATCATCAGCGAAGCCGCATACTTCGAGGCAGCGACAGAGCTCTACAGGCAGAATAAGGGAAGATTTTTGGTCAGTTATGTGAAATTGATGGTTGTAGAAGATCGTCTTTGAGGCACGTTCGATAGAGCGACCATATTCGAACCTCAAAAACCAATTTGTTTTCGCAGAATTACTCGGCATTAACTTTGCGTTTCCTCCATCAACCCTCCAGCTGTCGTCGTCCACCGACAATTTGAGGCTTTCGTCTTGTGCTACATATGCAAGGCAAAGGTTTTCAGAGATTTAGTTCCCACAGAGCTTTATACTGTTCCCTTTGAATGGGGAAGAAATGCCATACAGTTTCACTAGCATGCACCGCCAGATGCACCCTGTCAGATTCCCTCTAATTGTCGAAATTCCAAGTGATTTCTGATACACGAAGGCTGCACCAACATCAGCTTCTATACCAGAGAGACGAGCTACTGCCTCGTACTCTTCCTGTCTCGATGAGCTGGAGCTCGGTCATATTTGGAAGAACACTTGATTAAAGAAGAACTTGCAGCTTTGAGAAAAGAAGGGACAGAATTTGAGAGGGAGAGGAAGATTGGGAGGAAGATCCGAGATGCTGCAATGTGGATATATAAAAAGACTACTGTTTGGCTTCCCCAAGAGATACGCACAAGTCTACCAGACTCCAATGACCATACTGCCCCTCTTAAAGAAATTCGAGTCAATTCTTGATTCCGAGCTTTCACGCCGAGGAAAGAATCCTTTCGTAATGTGATGATGTTGCCAACCAGCCAATTAGATCCTACGCTACGAACTATTGTCAAACAGGCAACTGCCGTCACTGGCTTAATCGCCGTCGCGGGCGCCAACCGTCAGATAAGGAGTGAAATTATGAAAGTCTTAACTCAGTCTCAGGAGTGAGATTAATTGACCGAATAGAGCATCGGTGGATCGAACATCACAGCACAGGAACAGATCAACGTGAATGAGCTTCAAACCTGCGCAACTAGAAGCGCCCAGGAGATATGTTGACAAGAAAGTTTCTTAGAAAATAACCAAGACTATTCAACTCTCACTGCACATTATGGGAAGTCGCAGCCCCTGCTGCAGACATTTACGTGACGGGGCAAAGTGAATGAGGGTAGACGAACATCTGCAAGGAGGCGGAGTTCAAGAATTTACGTAGCTCCAACCCGCCATGGAGCCATGCATGTGTGTGCACAATTGTATGTTAAAATTACCAGAGGACACAGAATTTGACGACATTCGAAATAGTCTTGGTCATCTTCGAAATGCGCAAGACTAGATAACTTCGGCTACGAACGTATGTCACAGAGGACTCCGTGGAGGAGATGTTTGATAACGACGAACACTCACGAAGATACTGAGGTTTGCCACCATAGGAGCATAAGAGCTCAAGCCAGTATCATACAGGGTGGCTCAGCAATTTGAAAACGATTACTTCCAACAATGAAAAAGCTGAAGTCTTGGGTAAGCTAACTTGGGCTTGCAACATCTCGATAGCAAAATAAACGTGGCGTACGGAGGCTGAAGAAAACCCTTTCTCAAGACTCATTTCTTATCGAGAACTACTTGGAAGATACTGTGGCTTAAGGATGATGAACCGTATTCACATAAACGAGATGATGTAAATTATGATACTTCGAGGGCTGAAGTTAGATGAATGGAGAGCCTTGAATTTATATGTGGTGGCAACCGAGCAGTCGAAAGAGCTTGAGGAAAGGTGAGCTAAAATTGGGGTATATGAGCACGCGCAGAGATATTGTATGGGGAAGTGCTCCCCCTATGTTCTTGCTTTCAGCTTTGCAATGCGACGTGTTGTAAGGAAAAGATGGATCGTTCTCATATCACGTGATGCAGATATGCCGAAAGTCGACTGAATTTGAGCCTTTCCAGAAAAATTCCAGACCCAAAAGCAGAATAATGAAAATATGTGATTGACAATACATTTTCAATTTAATGTTTTATTTGAAACAGAAAATCTGACTGGAAAGATTCGGAAGAAAAAAGACCCGAAATAAACCCGCAAAACTCCACAAAAGACAGTCTGTCTACCAACCTTTGATATAGCACAATCCTATCGTTATTCTATTATCAAAATACCAAGTCAGCTTGTTCCTCGCCGTATGCTCAATCACGAGCCTGTGGAAATACTACGAAAGCCGAAAGTGAACTTGAAAAACAATCAGTTGAGGTCAAATTGTGCTCGCTTATATCGCGCGCTAGTCCCAATCGGTCAAAGCGCAACCGAAGACGAACCCCGCGCCTGGTGGGTTCACAGTCAAAAAATCAACCTCGAAATCCCAAAACACCCCATCGCCTCGACCTCTAAGCAACCATCTTCAACACCTCTTGAACCAAATCAAATCCTCCTCTTTGAAGCATGATCTTACAAGAAAACTCACGATGGCTGCAACCCTCGATCAGATGATCGCGTGGCTCCTTGGAGAGCTGCGCAAATGCGATAACGATGGTGAGTCTTCTTTTTTTGCTTGCGCGCAGTCTCTTCCAAGCGAGAAATATGCACTTTCAATTGGAAGCGATGGAGAGGGTGGAGGTTATGCACATCGTTTTATTTGTGCGCATTGTCTGGTCAAGTGGTTATGATGATAGCCACAAAAGTTTGCTCCACGTCACGTGCAATACTAGTGACTATACTAATGTCAAGTAGGAGTTTCAATTGCTATATTATTCGATGGCATGGACGCTGCTTTGAAAATTGATGATGCGGCGAGAAATACCGCTTGGGATGCTTTGGTGAAGAGAGACGATATCATTCTTGCCGATGATTCGAAAAATCAACCTCTGAAGAAGTCAGCTCTTCGAAAGCTGGACTTTGATGACCTTGCAGAGTTCTCATTCGGAGAGAGGAAATTACGCTTCGCCGTCGAAGCAAAGAAAAACGCCCCTTCAGCTGATATTGTTGTTGATTCGATCGAAGTTCAAACACAACCCGAAAGCGTTCTGGGCAAGAGAAAGGAAGCTCCTGAAAATGAAATTTCCACACAACCAAAGAAGAGGGGCAGGCCTCCAAAGAAGAAGCCTTCTCAACCACCTTCCCGAGCGGCAACTCCAGCATCAATTCCTGTTCCGCAACCTGAACCTGCACCCGAACCTGTTGTCCCAAAGAAGCGTGGCAGACCAAAGAAGACGAAAGTATATTCAGAACCTGCTCCCCTTGTTCCTACTTCGACCGCCAAATTTCCCTCTCCCATCTTGTTGGATGAGCCGCCAGCTAGGTCGACAAGAGGGTCGAGAAAAGCTGCGAAAAAGTTGGAGGAGCAATCATCTGAAATACCTCAACCTCCACTTGTCCCCAAGCAAGCAAAGGATGCTGGCATATCTGAGACCTTGGCACAGGATGAACCAACACCTGGACCACAACCCGAGGGAATTGCTGGTCCATCTGAGATATTGGTACATAATACACCACCAGAAACAATTGAAGAAAATGTTCCTATGGAGAATGGAGATTCAGCCCAGGTCGGCGACAGCGAATATGAAATGGCTACTGGGGATGCGCAGCCCACTCCTCCACCAGCTGCCCCTGGCGGATCTGGCGGCGTTCAATCTGAGAACGCTGCAGACGAGATCCACTTGAAGACACCCAGGAAGAGAAGAGTACATGTCATGTTTGAAACTTCCCGTTTTCCAGATGACGAAGAACAACGACAGGCTGGTGTTCCGCGAGCATATATCAAACTTGCTGGCACGGAAAATCCCGGTGCTACTTCAATATCACACTCTTGCGTTGTGCTTTTCAAGTCTTCTCAATTGAAAGACCCCGAACACCTTGAGAAAAACAAGAATGGTTATGTAGAAGCATTTGCACAAATGATTGCAAAGAATTTGATTGAAGTTGAAGACACTACTGTCGCGCCAAAACGAAAACAAAGATCCTACAAGCGAAAGGAAAGAGCAGGCAGTAGTGCCGCCCCGGAACCAAAGAGGAGACGCACAGGAAAGGGAAAGAAAGCAACAACCTCATCAGCCTCTCCTCCCCAAGAGGATGCTGCCGAAAACATACCAGGCCTAGACGAATATAGCACAGAATTACAAGACCCTATTGCACAACCTCCCGATAATGCTCCAGCTGGCCATGATTTAAGAAGCGCACAGGATTTCGATGATGACCCAACCCCGGATGAACAGATTCTCAAGGAAGCTGGTATCGCTGGAGATTCTCGGGCGATGGTTCCAGGGCCTGATATTCAAGCCCCTTCAGATGCCCCAGAAGATATGGAAAAGTTGTTGAGCCAGGTTGTTGATCAGGTTGTAGCCCAAGCGACTGCAGAAGCTATGTCTGAAGGTGCCTCTTTGGACGTGACACAAGCTCCTCCAAATATTCTTGGTTCTGAAGAGCCTCCTGCTACTTCAAACAATACCGAAGCATTCACTGCTCCCGCTCCAGTTGCGGCACCTGAACCTGCTGTGCCCAAAAAGCGAACAAGAGGACCAGGAAAGAAGAATGCTGTCGAGAAACCCCGCACAGAGTCTCAGGAAACGATTTTACCACCAAATATTTTCCCACCTGGATCTGCATTCCATTCTTTGATGCAAGAAACCGAACGACGTGCCAATTCATATCGATCCCCATATGCTGCCAATGCTCCAAGTGTTCAACAGACCGGACCTAGACTTGGAGCTCATCCATCCAACAACTCTGCCATGCCAGCCGCGCCTCACTTGCAGCAGGGCTTTCAAGCTACGATGGCACCACAGACAGTGTATGCGTCGCCATATGCTAGTCCATTCTTGACAGGGGCGTATCCTCGTTCACCAAATCGCTTGGTCCCTCCGGCACGGCCAGCTCTTACCTCGCCATCTGTTCCTTTTCATCTCCGATATAGCATATCACATTCCCCTCAGCCGCCACGTCGACAATATGCAACACCATACGGAAGCTTTTCTCCACAAAATATGCAACAGCAGCAAGTCCCTCCACCAGCCTTCGCTCGCTTTCAAGGTCCTTCTTTTCCTGGACAGGCAGAGGGTACGCAAGGCTCACCACCACAGTCTTCTACAGCCGACCCGAATGGCGCCAAAGTGGGCCTATTCTACATTGGAGATACGAGAACAAATGGCAATCCGGTCCCGCCCAGGACTGCGCCAGAAGTTGCATTGCCACAAGCCCCTTCTCCCAAAGCTGCACCAACCACCTCTCTACCTCCACAGAAGGAGACGCAATCCGATACCTACCCCAATTTAGAACGTCAGACACAATCACATGATATCGAGCAACCTTCCATGAGAGGATTGAATTCTGGACTCAAAGTTAATAGCATCGAACAAGAAGCCGAGAATCACGATGCAAATCCGAATGTCGTAGCACCCGAAGGTATTCACACACATGAAGCTCGCATAGATCAGAATGGCAGTATTAATGCTACATCCGAGAGAGCCAAAGACAATGGAGCTGAGCTTGACGAGATCATAGACGGAGAAGCTCCCTTGGACCCGGAGATGTTCACAAGGAGACGATCTCAAAGATTGTCACAGCCACCCCTACCTCAACAGAGTATCGAGGTTGACGATGAACTTGATGAGAATTCTGCAGATCCATCAAATAATAATCTCAAGAGGATGGTGCCTGTCGCTGCAGGTACTCTGGGTGATTCTGACGACGAGGATTTTGTACCACCACCACGAAAAATGCGATCTGCTACAAAAGAAAAGGAAGGCGGCGAAGCAAACTCAACCAATCCACTTAAAAGAAAGAAGACGGTCGCCGCAGATGATGATGAATCGGAAGATCATGTTGTCGTACGGCCACGTAAACAGCGCTCCGTTTCAAAGCAGTCTGATGGCACTTCAAGAAGAGGACGACCAGCAAAGAATGCACCACTAAGTACCGGTAAACTATCCACGAGAGCGAAGACATTGACGCTGCTCAACCAAGCTCAGGATGTACCTGTTTTTGAAGCAAGGGCACGATTGGCATGTACGCTTGATGATGATGTTGGGAACCTCATCATATCTAAAGATAGCACTACCATTGAATTCTTTGGGCTCATTCAGCATCCGCCAGAGACACCGATTCTCACTCTCCATATCCCAAATCTCACTTCCAACCCAATCGCATCCGCTGCCGGGTCTATTCCCATGGAACTTCGTATCAAATCCAAAGTCGACGATACGGAAGTTACTCATGGTTTCACCTTTGCAGCAGGCAAAGAAAGTTTGGAGCACGCTAGACTCATGAGAGAAGCAATAGTGGCTGCTAGAATTCAAGCTTCATTCCTTGCAGGAGAAACTTATGATCGCCCAGTCGAGGTTCAACGATCAATTTTGAAACCCTTTCACTGCGAGTTATGTGATGCGCGATTCAAGAACAAAGGAGGTCTTGAATATCACGTCACCAAATCCAACACTATTTGCAATCCGAACTATATTCCACCAGTCTCGAATGTTTGCAATCAATGCAATACGACTTTCAAAACAGAAGCTGGCTTGGCGCACCATAAAACTCGAGCCAGGACTGCATGCAATCCAAATTGGAAACCAAAGCAAAAGAAGCAACCAAAACCAAAAGAATCAACCCCAACTCAAGAAGATCATGAAGATACCCCGGAAGATATTCTAGGAGATATTGTATCGGATGCAGACGACGACTATAGGCCAGAGGATGAGCCTATCCCATTCAGGGAGAAAGGCACAATAGAAGAATCAATTACACCATTTGAGCGAGAGAGTAGTGAGGACTCCATATATGTATGGGCCAGGAGAACTGCCGGATTACCAGAAAACCAACCAAATCCATCTGCCAGAGACTATAAGGCACTCAACAAAGAGACAGAGCATGCACAAGAAATCATCAAGGAAGTCCGAGAACATGCCGCACAAGAAGCAACTCTCTACGAGAATGTTTTCAAACCTGTCTTGATTGATCAGGAGATTGCCAATAGACTTCCCGATTCTCAGATCTTAGATCTCCCTCGGGTCCAACATATGGTCATGCTACTTATTCGAGGAAATGATGGGATTTTCCCCGGAAAATATAGTATGTGGATGGCCTGTATTGGACTATGGTTGAAGAGACATCCTAATACATCAGTTCTGCCTCGATCAACAATGGTTGCTAAGGCAATTGTTGAGCTACTTCGTGCCGAGAAGATTTTGAGTTTGGAATTTGCATTCAGATTCGGACGAATGGGAAAAAAGAGAAAGACCTTCCGTCAGACGATCTTGTATATTCCAGGAACTAATTTGGAAAATGATAGGGTGGAAATGCTCAAGGAACTCGTTGCTGAGTCTCATCCAGCTTTTTATGTTCCTTCGCTTTTTGCACCACCATCTTTCGTGTTGCATAGACTTCAGCGAATGTGTTGTCGTATCCTTGACGACGTACTCATCGAAAAGCCGATCGAAGTCGATGTTGAAGAGGAGGGGGAGATAAATGACGAAGATCTTATATTAGAGGAGGATCTACTTCGTGAGAGTGATGAGGACCAGCCAGTTCCCAATACTTTTGTGCCTCGTGGATTTAATCTCGATGTTCCTTCTCCAGATTCATATGAAGATATTGAGTCGGATGTTGGTTCAGATGAGGATTTTATTGATGAGGATGAGCCGGCCCTAGAATCAGCACCGGAGTCAGAATCCGAGGTTGAGATGGACGCAGAAGCACAGGTTCACGTTGAGGCTCAGGTTGGGGAGCACGGCGAACCTTCCAAGCCATCAAAGCCGAAACGAGTACGAAAGCCACCTCGCCCGCGCCTTCCAAATGGCAAGAGATATAGAAGTCCTTCAGCGAATAAGAGAACATCTGAAACCATGGCCAAGAAATGGGCAGATATCAAAGCAGGGAAGGAAGCAAATCCATTTGCTCGCCGCAATCCGCCAAAGAGAGTTCGCGGACCCAGAGTTCCAATGACCCAGGAAGAGAAAGACAAACGTGCAAAATCTGCCCATAGGCGTCGGGCAGTGTGGGATTCTGCTCCAGCATATATGCCAAACACAGAAACTGGAGCTTGGGATCAAGCACCGCCTATTGTACTTACTCATAAGCTACCTGCCACAACCAGAAAGAACTTTTCGGGTCGGTATGTGGAACCCGTCACCTATATGCAGTCACCAAATGGAGCTTGGAATTTGAGACCGTTTGGCCATGGTGCGAATGTCATTGTTGCGAGACCAGCCAGAAGAGCAGACGGAAATCCAAATTTCAAGAACTACCTCAAGCAGATCGAAAAGGGCCACCGCCCAGTTGTTTTTCCCCGTCTGAGCAACCGTGTTCATCTACCAGCTGTACCTTCGAAGCGTTTGATCGAAACGGTAACTCGGCAGGAAACGGTTGAACCAGGTCTTTCATCTGATGCTGCTAAAGGTGGAAAGGGCAAGCGATCTTACAAAAGAAGAAAGCTGGCAGAAGATGGTCCATCACCTGCTGATTCTTCAGATGTGAGAATCTCTGCTACAACCGGTGCGCGTATGAGGATCTACAATAATGGTTTCCCAGTTAGGGCGGACCCAGCTGATAATGATCTTGATAATGTTGATCTGCGACGTGGAAGAGGCGGTGAGTGGACTGAGGCTGAGATCCTGCAATATCAAGAGCCCAAAAAGCTCATAGCCGGTGCCCCATTAAATCCCGGCATGGAGACCGTCCCTCCAGAATTCGGCCTTGACCCTTCAATCTATTCAGGGAATGATGAGGTCGATCACGGATTCATTCCCGTCGAGTATATGAAAAATCTCACTTGGACTACGGTGACCGAGATTGTAGATGACTCGAACCCCAACGATGTCGCCCGATCTTGGACCCTTAGTACTCTCACCAGCGCCAAATCTGAGACAACACTCAGGTGGGAAGATGCTGTTGCATTCACAATGGAGAATTTGCCATACCATGAGATTACGGAAGCTGACGCGAGATATGGGTTTGAAGCATCAGCCAGCCATGAGCCGGTCTCAAGGCCTGTTGTCAAGACGAGGCGTGGAGTAGCTCCTACACAAGACATTAGGAAGTTCTCCCGGTATCAACTTGCTCTCCCGACAGATTTTGATGGACTGTACAAGGACATGAACAAGGCTTCGCGTGAGTTGGGCGTCACTATTGCCGAACCGAATGAGATTATGAAGAACCGTCAGAGAATTATGAATAGTGAGATGCCAATGACTGTGGAACACCGATTTATCGTTGCTGTTTGCGTCGTTCGCATTCTCCTCGGTGGACTCAATCTACAAGTCGATTGGGTCCTGATTTCGACGCTCTTCCAGAGTTTCTCCATCAACTACATGGCAAAACATTGGATCAAGCTGCAGAAGGTGAAGAAACAAACGATCGATCGAATTTCAAATAACTTCCAAGAAGGGTTCCTCACGGCATACGAAGCTGGAGATATCGCACCTATTGATTTCGATCACGTTCTTGATTATGATTGGAATAAGCTTGTGGATTGGGCGATGAAAAATATCGACACCAGTCTCGCCAACAAACCAGTTGTCATTCCAGCCAAGAGAGAGAAGCTTCACGAGACTTTTATTTACAAAGAGCTTGACCGTGATGATTTGAGTTGGAGAGACATGTTTTTCGGTATGAATGTGGCGATCTACAAAAGAGTTGAGGCAGCAGCGTCGGACCCATATACAGTATCTCTCAGCGAACGCTCTCGACAGCCACAAACAGTCGATGAGTATTGTGTTGCGAAATCTTGGGCCAGAGCAGCTGCTTTGACTCCCGATGCTGATTTCAAGCAATCGGTTGTACGTCAAAAGTTAGAGTCGTTGAACCAAGAGCTTCTTGTTGAGGTTTTGACTGAACTCACACATACTCGAATCATCCAACATCAAGGCAAAGGTCGAGCAATTCCAGAACGTGCATACAAAGCTACAGAGTATTTCAATGGTCATTTCAAGAAGCATATCAAGCAGCCACAATTTGTGGAAGCTGTTGTCTTCAAGAGATACCTGGATACGCAGTTCAGAGCAGGAGTAGAGAGTGTCAAATTGGAATGGGCAGCGAATGAGGGGATGATTACAGTCACCACTTCACTGCAAGCTCATGGTCGAGTCAGACTTGTGCCCGTTGGCGCCCCGATGAACCGATTTGGTTTGACGAACGGCGGATACGAGACCAAGAAGATTCCCAGAGAGCGACTCCAATTTGCTGTACACATTTACCCCACCAAAACTTACATATACGATGACAACAATGAGATCTTAAATTCTGTCGGCGACGTTGAACCTCCCCGTGGTGGCCCCATGAGTGAGATTCCGTTGTGGTACGGAATTACGGATTTCTTGATGCCGGATATGTGGAGGAGTATTGTGGCTGCTGTGTCTCAGATTGCGGCTCTGAGAGCAGGTATTGGGATGAGGGAGCTCAGACGTATTTTCAAGGTCATGGAGGAGTGGGAGCTGAGATTGTTTATGCAGTGGGGAGAGCAGGTGGGCTTGTTCAAAAGATTAAGTGACTCAGTTGAGAGCTGGATGGCGGATGAATGGTGGTGGTTGATTGTGGGGGCATTTTGCATGGAGAACGATATCATGGGTGATGCTTCTCGGGAAGGGGGAGGTGTTGATCAAGCTGCGCCTGGCATTAATAATGGGATTGGATTTGAGGATCAGAACTGGATCGGTAACGGCGGTGTATAACACACGGCGTTGAAGGAAAATATGGGAATGATTTCCAGTGGGCGTTAAGAATGATTTGCATTGCATTGCTGGAGTTTGGTATGGGCAGGTTGTTCACATAGACAAGATGGTCTGCTCGAGAGAGCATTGTATTCGAAAGGCTTTTGTACTTGTACATTCCGATACCCGTATAATAATTTTCAGTGTCACCTTGTTCTATTCACCGTTAAATTGTGATGAGACGAGCAGGATGACACACAATTGTAATAAAGTTAATCCAATAGAAAGTGCTGTTATTCATGCGAGGTTTTCCATGACACGTTCCAATGCGAAGGCAATAAAGGTATATAGGCAGGCCATCTCACTCGTCATCCCTATTTATTCTGTCCAACTCGATCAAAAAATTGACAACAAACTAAATTCAGTCACCCCTACAGCGAACACAAGAAAAATTATGCTAGGTCTCCCTGGAGTCCGACGCGGTTTCTGGCGTTGTCCACATGCATGTATGTGACCCTTTCCATCACCAGCTCGCAATCTTCCTGAGAGCTTGCACTCTCCAACATTTTATTCCATCATCCTGTCGAAAGTCTCAAAATTCACTCAACTAACACAAACAGATCACACCAACCCCGCCTCCCTAAGAAAATGTCCCACATGCCGCGGTCCTCAGAACAAACCCATCGTCGCCTCCTGCGGCCCGTGCCTAATCCCTTATCCCTCTGCATTGAACATTCGCTCCTTCGGCACAGCCTTAGTCCCCCATCTCACGCCTATCGGCTGGCAATACCGTGCTGAAAGATACGCTAACCCAGGCGGAATGTATAAAATGTGTAAAGGCGATTGTGAGAATTGTCCTTATAGAGAGAGAGCTAGGGAACTTATGAAGAGGAATGGGAAGGGTTGTGGGTTTGTGCTTGATTGGAGTAGTGGTGTTGGAGTGGGGTTTTATTGTACGGGGGATTGTGCTCTTTGTGATCAGGATGAGGAGCTGGGGGAGGAGGAGATGAGGAAAAGGGTAAGTGGGAGTGGAAGTGAAGGAGCGAGTGGAAGTGGAAGTAAAGGAGGAAGTGGGAGTAAAGTAGGAAGTGGGAGTAAAGTAGGAAGTGGTTGGGGAGCTGGAGCGGTGAATGGGAGTGGACTGGCGGAAGGAAGTGCTGCGACAGGAAGAAGTGGAGGAATAGGTAGAAACACAGGGAGAATGGCAGGTGGAATTGTAGGAGCAGGGGGGCTTGCAGTGGGAGGTGGAAGTAAGACTGCGAAGACAAATGCGGCGTAGAAAAGTGGCAAAAGTGAGCATGAGGGTGGCTCTTGATGGTTGTCAGAGAGACGGTCTTACAGGGCAGTACACAGCACGGGAATTCAATTCTGTTTTGTTGAGTGTACTTGTTTGAACTCCAGGTGTTGCGATATAAAGTGATAATGAGTGTATAGGAAGTATCTTGAGGAAGAGGATAATATTAAGTCTGTGCGACTAACTTTTGATTCTTTCTAGAAATTGTTCAAATCATCTCTTACAGCCAATTATCGTTCGCATCTATACCAAAGTAAGATTCAACGCTCACCCAATGAGAAAGTATATGAAAGCATCAACGCAACGGTGCCTAATAACGATCTTTAGCACCGACATATTTTGAAATTTAACATTCCGGATCTAGCATGTATTGAGATATCTATCTTCATACATACACCTCCCTCCCCCACGCTCTCCACTATTTCTTAGTACCTTCGATTCCCTCTATTTCATTACTTAAACTTTTGTCCACCAATTTCATTCCCTTTAAGCCACCTCCATCGAAAACTACGCCTTTTTAACGTGGTAGCCATATATGAGACAACTGTAGCACCCACACCAACCGCCTTTGTTGCCAATGAGAATTGTCTCGCCCGGACGATAGCAGTCCGAACAGCCGCAGAAATAATCGGTGAAACCATTCGAGTATTTAGGATAAAGTACTCCTAACTCGTCTATCCATCCTCGTTTTTCAATGTCCTGACCACATTTACTGCATGTCCAGTAGCCCCCCTTACTTGTGTAATTGTGACATGGGTGATCGCACCAACCCATTTTTGGCGGAAATAGAGGAGTTTGAGTGTGGAAGGGTTAGTGTAATCTGTGTTGGATATATCCTGCCGTTTGGCTTTATGTATTATGATGAGCAGAGATGAAGAAGTTCCTGCTGGTGCTGAGGAGGAGAAAAAAAGAAGAGGACGTCGAGAGTGTGCCGTTTATATAGACTTTGTGACTATCTTTAAGTTTCTATTCACTCTATTATGAAAAGCAGTCTGAATATAGGTTCAAAATCTGGGAAAGCATGATGGGAATTGTTCTACTGAATTGCTAGTATGAAGCCAAGATATTCATGCAGCTGGACTTACAGATTTTCGAGCTAACTACTTTGTTATTCGAATGATTGTATACTAATTGTAGGTAATTGTAGAATAATCACAAATATAGTCTCAGAGTGACACTGAACCAAGGAGCAAAAGAAGGAAGGAGAGGTAGAAAGAGACAAAGATCAAGTCACTTACCCTATCTTGACCACATGATTACAAATATAACGACTTTCCCACACCCCGGCACTCTGAATATGCAGCCTCAGAAGCTCAAAATTTACCTTCATGTCTTGTATCGCAATGTATTCCCTGAAGTGGCTACTAAGGCGAAATGGTAGATACGTCAATGTCCAGACGGCGTCGTAGAAGTTAACAATCGGTAACATCTGGTTCATTTACTGTCTACAGAGCTGTAGCTAGAATCGTTCCTTTCCTATGTTGTTTCTATAGCAGGAAACAGAACACTTTCTTTACTTTTTGAGTCAAATCCAGCTGAAATCTAGGATTTTGCATGATCATGAGTTCTGCTCAACCTCTCCGATTCTCTGGCGTTGCAACTTTGATATCTGCAACGCTAGAAGTAGTCACCTCACGATTGATTATGTCAAAATCAATACTTTGTGTCTCATGTAAGACGACGAGACTGAAAGCCTCTTCTAAATTCCAGATATGGAAACCAGATTTAAGGAACTCAGAAAACTCGCCATTTGGGACCCCATTTGGGTTTCCCTGCAAGTGTCACAAATCTCCACTCAAGACTCGTCCACTTCTAGCTCTTCTAAGATATCAATTTTACGAATTTTCCATGTCCAACAAGTACCAAACTCAGGGGTAACGACTTTACGGTTCTATATGCTATAGTCTCGATGCCTGATGACTCAATTGTGTTGCTCTGAGTTGCTGTATCGGCAGCTAAAACCAGGCTTCTACAAATAAATTTCCTGCATTGCTAGCTCCCATCCCATCCTGGTCAAAACGATCCCTTAATACACTGGTTTGCATGTTCCACCTTCAGAATCATCTCTTAAATATCCACATTTGGGATATTGGGCCTCTTCCTTCAAGCATCCGCAGTCACGTCTAACTTCGTCCTTCAGGTATCCACAACTGTCACATCTGCTCAGAATTTCCCTTATCAAATCACACTTGTCATGAATCTGCAATCTTTGGCAATTCGATTCGTAGTTCCTTAAAAGTTTCAAACCACCATATTACTTCTGGGCGACGCAATGATTGTAGTTTCGGCGGAGGCAATCTATTCGCGCCTGAGGGTCCCATTTGATCATAGCATCGTAATCGGCTTTTGATTTCCTCCACCACAGTTCTTTCATATAACATCCTTCGCAATGGCCTTCTGATTTGTGGGTCATGTGCTTGATGGTGTATCCATCATTAGTGAAGTATCCTCCACATGAGTTGTAGAAAGGCTCCTTAGCCGCAGAAAGCTTGTCACTCTCACCCTGAACTGACTGGTGGTAGGTCTGGCAGTTTTGACACATTGTGTTATGTGTTCCTTCTTGAAAGATTTGAGTGGTACTTTCAGATTCCTTGTTTCATAAAATGGCTTTTGAGAGTTTGTTTCAAGATTGAAGGGACTGTCAGGTGTATTTTGGATAATAGTAGAGGAGAAGAGATTGTAGAAGCTTAAATAAACTCTTGCTGTGGGTCGCAATTTTTTATCTGAATCACCAGATATCAAAAGCGAATACAAGACTCCAAACTTTGTGAATCAAGTCCATAATAATTCGATACAGTTGCAGATGATACATTTTGATCCGGTCATGGGATATATTTGAACAGAGCTTCGAAACGGTAAGCCCTTGGGTGCGAACCACAACGTTTTGAATGAGACTGCCAGTATCTTCACTTTTTGTAATCCTGCCTGAAGAAGTTTCTCAACATCCATGGAATTATGTGGGAAGAGATGATTCAAGGGAATCTTGAAGTATATTTCTTATTGCCAAGTGATACGTCTGGGCTTTGCTCTAATCATTACGACAAAAGCGCTGGCTGTAAATATCTGTGCCAATTAAGGTGAATGCACCTAGAGACTTTGAACGAATCATAAGATCTTGCGGAGCACCCTAATTCCAACTCACACTGTTCATAAATCGGCAAGCCTATTTCTTGTGGACCATTCAAACAGATATTACGTGTTCCTGAACCCCCACGTGGCCCCTATCTCCTCTAAATAGCATTCTCACAACAAATTCGATTCATGAAGCACGCATGATCATGGGTTGAGCACGTTTTTTGATAAAGGAATATTTACGCCACTTCAGTGCAGAAATGTTGTTCACGTACCTTGTCCCAGATCAAGTCGTATAACATAAGCGGAATTTAGGAAAGTATGTTTCTTAAATTTGAATAGGTGTTCATCTACTGCAGGAGATGCTTGCTCGGTAAAATAAGTTGAAAAAAATCCGAATCCGCCTGAAGTTCGCGTTTGTATTCTTTCTCGTCCGTACAATCAGCAGCGGACCAAATATTTTCCGTTTCGACTCCTATCTTCGCCGCACAAACATTATCACAAAGCGTGGGTAGACCCAAGAGCAGAACGTTCTCCGTACGGCGAAGTCGTCTTATGACATTATTACTAAGGAACATTCCTTGCTATGTTGGGGAGAAAAATATCCTGAACCTAGTTTGGGGTGTTTGTATCATTTTCATAACAGATGTAGCGACATTAAACCCTGACATTCCTCAGGTGTACCTGGTCAAAAACCTAAAATGTGTTGTGCATGCAGGTATGTGGCACGGTTGGCTTCACTAGAACCAGGGGCGGTTCCGATGTGGAAGTAAGCTTTGCAAAATTGCTTGTACATGCATACTCCCGATTACGATCCTCGATAATCTCGTCTGATTTCTCCTTTTCTGGCGTACCTCAAAATGGGATATGGCATTCCAGGGGTATTCTTGCTAGCATGCTTGAACCCCCTTCAACCCACTAGGGCGGTGCTGCGGGAGATGTTCGCAATGGCATTTGATGTCCTCTTTCAAATTCGATGATATACTGTGAGCGTAGTGGTTTAAAGGGCTTTTCATAATCAACGAAGCTTCGCGTCAAAATGAAGGCATCTATGTTTTGCGTTGCAGTCTTGCAAAGCCTTCTATGTGTACTCTGCAATGCTCAAAACTGGATGATTGATCCTGTTTCTTGCGATGTGGGTAAGTGGGAATCATTGAATATCTAAATTTTACAAATTTTCTGTAGAAAAATTCTAATGGTGGTCTCAAGCTTCTGGAAAATTTGCCTTCGTCCACACAACCATAACAAATGCGCTGTTAATGGCCAATGCCGCAAATGCTGCGATTAGCCAAACACCAAGGAATTTTCCAATTCAAGCTGCACTAGACTTCCTGTTCAATAATGGGGATGCAACTCTTGTTTCTGACTTTGGAAATCGTAAGCTTTCCATTCAAGACCAGTGTTTGAAAGATAAGGAACTTCTTAATAATAATTTGTTCTTTGGCAGGTGTCTTCAATTCAGTAACTGGGATTACCCGCTTCACAACAGAAGTCCATTCAAATGCTCAACTTGGAACAAATGATTTGGTAAGGGCTTTATAGTTCCTCTCTTGACAGCGAGACGTTGCTTTGATAATTGATACGTTACTTTTTAGAAAATATACTGTGATCAATCCCGACTCGAACGCACTCTTATTTCAACGGCACCACCACAAATGTACGACACAGGTAAATTTATGTCAACTCCTCCTCTCATACATAATTCGCTGACAATGAACCACAGATATCAAACAGATCCTCCGAGAGGATGATTATGCCAAATGCAACATATTCTTCACCACCTCTCCAACATTTATGTACACGACCTTGCCACGTGTATTGCCGCTCCAACAAGTACCTCCGTTCCTCCAGATTCAAATCTGCCCTACCTTCCTAAACTGGGCCCTCCCATCCGAAGAGTTTAAATGGACTGCTGCACTGACAGTAAAATTTTGGAAGAACTTGGGCGTCGAGGCTGCGCGACAGTTGTCTAGGTTGAGATATTCACAAATTGATGCATACTCACTTCTTGATAAAATAATGCTTCATGAAGTATGTAATGACATTGATCTCCTATCCTTTCATTTGTGATTGAGTCTAACATAGTTTTTAAACAAAGTTGACACATGCAAATCGCTTTTTCACAACACATGATGTGGACGTTGGTAGTAGCACGGCTTATGGTAGGACTTATCTTCCCCACCTCTATTCGTCGTAGAACGTTTAAGGCTAATATCCATCAGGCTGGAGCAAGTGCCGTGATTTATCGACAGTGGTTTCGGTGCCTGGCTCTGGGATATGGCCTTCAGATCCTGCAGGACCGGAGTTCAATGCAGGTACAGTCTTCTCTCTCCCGTACAACATACAAATATGTGTCTTTTCTAAATCTTCTTGATTTCTAGATAGCTGGGCACTATTTGGAAGTATTGCTTATCAGCTGGCCCAAGGGGTGATTACAGGCATTAATGCGGACGGATCGCTCAATATCGCCTAGATTCTTACTCAGAAAGGATCCAAATTTGTTTGTGGTGATTTTCATGGAAGTCATGATTTTGAGGCTAAAAACAGGTTCATAACCTATAATTCCACCCATATTTTCTCTCTGAAATTATCTGGTTTCCCTGTGTTCAAATAAATTCCAGGGACTGTCAAAATTCATGCTTTCGTCTAGTCATGTAACCAGTAATAAACAACGAGGGGACTACACAGTAAAGTACTTGTACACTATAGATGACCGAGTAGAAAGCACACAGTGGACATGAATTCAACGTCTGACGCACTCAAAGACCCGTAGAACGCACTGCCATGTCATAATAATCTACAACCAAGAACATTCTATGAAAATATCTCGGACGTAGGAATCCTCAGTATTGTACAATTTGGTAGATCATCCCAAGGATCTGAACCTTCCCAACCTCTTGTAGCTCTCCAGCTTCCCCTATGAAACTCCGGCAGCATTCCTTCAAGCATTGGTGGAAATGGTAGTGTGATTGTGAAAAGCTCAGGCCTAGTAACCTGTTTGATAGGCTCTAATAAATATGCTGCAGCCTCTTTATTGAGGGTAGCCCAGGTAAAATCACACACGCAGAGCTTGACGTGAAGTTCATGAAGTCCTTCCATCGAAGCAATGATACCCCAAATCTTTCTCCATACTTGCTGGTGTTTGACTTGAATGGGCATTATAGATTCAGGAAACTCAGGAATAATAGTAGGGGGAGCAGTATTTCCTAAAAGTTCCCAGAATAACCGCATTGTACGTATGGTGTTCAAGCGTTGAGGGGGAAGGGAAAGGGGTAGATATTCTATGACTACCCCGCCTCCGATAACGAAAGTGTTAGCCTCGTAGAGGACATCAATAGCTTCCGTATAGCTGTGTCAAATAAATTAGTCCGATACACGTCACATTATGAATGAATACACTCTACTCTAATGAATGAGACTTACATCTGTCTGCATGTTTTCAGAAGACTCAATAGTTGTTGGGGGACTTCACTGCTCTCAAATCGCCCGACGCAATGTCCAAAATTACATTGGCTTGGGTCAGGGGCAATACAGTGCGTGCCCGCTAAACGTGTCTCGAAGCGGTCGAATCCGAGATGGATAGTATGATCTTTCAGCACATAGGACCAAATTTGTTGGCGGATCTCCAACGGTAGGAGCTGGAGTAAATGACAATGTGTTTGAGGCGTCGAGGGTCGGGTTATTGGGATTCGATTAGAATGGAGACGAGGAGGTGGTAAGTTGTGGTCGTAAGGATCGTGGATATGTGTTCGTCGCCTCTTCGGTTTCAAGCCAGGGAAGACGGAAATGAGCCATTTGGGCAAGATGGTATAGCCACCTTCCATATCTAGGTAATGTAAGATTCGAGTGGCGAACTTGAACGAGTGGTATTTCAGGTGTAGCTTTGAGGGAAAAAAGTGCAGACGATCGAGGAGAAAGAATTCGAGCTTTGGGCTCAGATGATTGAGGGATGAGAGCCTGCTTGAAAATTTACATAAAGGAATTCTCGATAGGCCAAATTGGTCATGAGTGCAAACGTAAAGTCAAACTTTCGATGATGGATGTTGGTTTGAGGCACAGATCTGAGTCAAAATGAGGTTGATCCTAAGCGCGGGACGCTTGCGGAAGTATAACATGGTCTCATACAGTAAGCCACCCCACCATTATCTTCCGAAAGACGCCAGGCTAGACCAGGTAGTTTAGCAAGGTTGAATGCAACCTTAGGTAAGAGAAATAAAGGTACGATAATCGGAAAAATAAATTTTGTATTCCGAATTGACATCAAAGGACCTCAGGGGAATGAAGAAAACAGGATGTATGTGGGGTGTAGTCACCCCACTCACCTATCAAAAGTCTAATCTCTCAAGACAAGGCCTTTTTATCCGGTGCAGCTTATTTTCGATATCACGTTTACGCCGCATCGCTGCGTCCGATGCATTAATTTATGATATTTGACATGGATGTTCACAGTCGCCTCATCGTACCTCGCCTCGGATCGTGTTTTTAATGATTGCATGCTGTGAAGCTATCAAATCTGGTCCGTTATGCTTTACTATTCCGAATGGAATACAGCATTTTTGGAAAGGGGCCGTAAGTGCAGTCGAGTGAAGAGGACCTAGAGATTGTCGTTCTAGAATTTCTGCTTTTCAAGATTAATACCCGTCTTTCCGTACTTTCGTAAAGTTTCTGAAATATCCTGAAATTATTCGAAAATTCACGATGTTTCGACTCTTCCTGTTGTGCTCTTCTTTGTTCCTCTTCCTCGGTCAGGGAAACACTGCTTTGATCAACAAATTCCCAAAACCGACACCTACAATTCAACCACGAATTGGTGCTGCCATCAATGCTATTGTACCTACTACCACAGGTCAAATAGGTGTTAATCCAGTTGAATCAGATCTGGGAGATCCGAGTACATACGTGGGATCGATCTACGGAACTGACACAAAATATATCACCGTCGACGAATGGTCAACAAAAGTAAATTCAAGATCCAAAATCATGTTCAGTGCTTACAGAGATCCAGTGGATTGGTGTAAATACACAATACTTGTCAATGGATGGCACTTCCACGGTTGATGTCGTTATTGCAACTGCTACTGCCAAGGCAAATGGCCAGAATGTCGGTGATATATCTGTCATATTGCCCGAGGGTCTTGTCGAAAAATTGAAAGGATCGATGACCACTGCAATCAATTCTTGTGGGGCAGTGACAAGAAAAAAGAAGCGTGGAGAGGCAGAAAGTATAGAAATCTTGCCACGGCAAGTGGAAGCAGGTAAGAAATCCAATGAAATGCTCCGGTAGAGCTCGAATGACCATGGTTAGTTCTCGAATGCCTTTTGCAGCATGCCAAAGTTGATGCAACCGAGGGAGGAACTTTCGATACCTTCGTTGAAGTTCAAAAATGGGCAGACGTAGGATTTGGAGTCGCTCAAGATGCTGCTGCAGTTTTAGTGAATTATGTTGCTACTCTCTCCAAAGAAGAGGCAGCCAAGACAATTGTCTGGATGGCCCTCGTCTCTATTGCCATTGAAACCATTTATAACGAGGTCAATAATGGACAAAAAGAGGTTCTTGTCTCGGTTGGGAAGGTTAATATCCCGGCGTCTGGATTTGCTACCAAGCCTCCGGAAGATAAGGGATGTAAAGGAGATGAACCAATTACCAAAGCATCTGTAAGTCTAATAATAAGTAGTAAATTCTTAAGGCTTACCTCATCGCAGCCTATATGCCTCAACCTTGACTGTCTGGGTTCACTGACGGGACTTTGCACAACTGTAAGTTCAGATGCTTTTCAGAGAAACTCTTGCATCGAGGATTAACAATTTCAGCCACTGAGACTCAAGTGTCCCTGCATCCCAACTATTCCATTGAGTCCAGGAGGGCAACCATGGGATCAAAGTTGGACAGACTCTCAACAGCAGTGGTTGCATGATGTCAATGCTGGTGTAGGATTCGGTAGCAACGATACTAGTAGCAGTGGTCGTAAGTATCTTCTACTGGAGACCCTTTATACTGCAACCACACTTCGATGTTGATATGGGAGCTGACCAAAGTATACAGAGCAAATTGCCGTGGCTTCATATATAAATCCAGGCGGTGATCCAAACGCTTGGAATCGACTTATCGGATATCCTTCGTACAAAATATCCCTTCTGGTTGCAAATGTCATGAATGGACCTGATTCTGTCGTCTCCTCAGCTTGGACTGATGTCATTACTCGAGGTATTGCATCGGGCAAAAATGTTCTAGGCTATGTACGCACAGGTTATTTGGGGCTTGTGAATGACCCAAAATTCTCTACGAGATTGGGGTCTCGCAATCTGGCCGATTGGGCTGCACAGATTGAGCAGGATGTCAATATGTGGTACAAGCTCTATCCAAATATCGGCGGCATCTTCTTTGATGAAGGGTGGCCAGAGTGCGGACCAAACAACGAATATGCAAATTTGTACAAGTATATCAACGACTTCGTCAAACGAGCCCATCCTGGTGCCGTGACTGTCTTGAATCCAGGATCTCCTATGGCGTCTTGCTTCGAGGATACTATGGACACATTACTCACTTTTGAGCTCAATTACGATTCCTATATTAACTCGTACGTCGGAAATGACTGGGTGGCGAAGGATCCACGAAAAATATGGCACATTGTTTATAAAGTGCCAGAATCGGAGGTTAGCAACGTTGCTCAGCTTGCAGCCAAGCGTGGAGCTGGTTTCATACAAATCACTGATGACATTATGCCTAATCCATACGACAATCTCCCTAGCGATTCATACATGCAGAGTCAGTTGAATGCCGTCGTCGGTGGTAGCCCTCTGAACAATCCAGCATCTTCCTGGCCATCAGGAAGCACACCAGCTGGATCCGTGGGCACCTTGACGCTGGCTGCCTCAGACTATAGCTCTGCCGATTTGTCTTGGACGGCCGCTTCCGGAGCTGTTGGATATAATGTGTATCTTGGTGATTCCGAGCTCTACGCAAGTGTCCCAGGATCAATGACAAGTGTGACTATTGGAGGACTTACGCCAGGAAACGCATACGAGTTCCATGTACTTCCCGTAGGTCAAGAGGGTAGAACCGGCTTCTCTTCAAACAGGGTTACAGTTTACACCAAATCACTACCAGGCGGAGTTTCTATCATCAATTACAGCGCCTCTCCTTTAGGAACATCAACTACATTCAAAGCTGACATTCTAATACCGTATGCCTTCGTACATCTTTATGTATGGGACTCGATAGGTTGTGACATCACCGAAGATCCAGGATGGTCCATCAATTATTCCAGTGACGGCTATGTCTGCACCACCTACATGGTGGAAGAAAATACGTTGTATAAATATAGTGGTGTTATTCCCGCCGGGACAATAAATGCACCATGGGCTTGGACAAGCATGGGAGATATCACTCGCACAGTTTCTGGGTATACGTACACATGGACACTTCCTCTTGGAACCCAAACGGTCGACACTAGCAAATATGTGGTTCAAGTACAAGGCTACAACCCTGCAACAGTAGTTTTTGAACCAGATCCAAAGTATTATGATTGTAAAGGCTCGACATTGTGTACAACTCCAGGATTCTTGGCCTGGTGTGATCACGCTGTGAATCACCTTGGACGAAATGACAGTTTGTCTTATTCTACTGAGTGAGTACCCTGCTTTCTTATTATTATTAATGTCCCAGATATGTCACTGAAAATTCTGACTGCGATTTTAGAGCCGGTCATCAGACTGGGAACTGCGATGGTGATGGAACAAGAAGTTGTGGTGTTTTCGTTCAGGGTACGAACTGTGCCGTTAGTGGTAATGATATGTGGTGGGACTACCAGCACATTCGTAGTATTGGCGGCTGTAAGAAGTGTGGTTCTTACCATCGGGAGGATGGCTGCCTGATCACTATCAATTATGTATATAAGTGCGATGTGGGGCAAGGAGGGCCATTGTTCTCGTAGATTCAGATCTGCTCTTGCAGAGTGCTATAAAATCAACTGTATTCTTTTTGTAAACGAAAACTTGAATGTTTGGGAGGGAGTAAGTGGTAGGGAAATCAGGCAATGGTATTAGACGTCTAACTCAACGCTCGCAGACCTTGCGCCCCTTGAACATAACAGTGTAATCCTAATTCAAGTGTGCACAATCTGCGCACTTGATACCACCCTCCATGTTTCTGCATTTCTCACATCCAGAATGCTTCTGCGTCTTATCATTACAGTTTGTGCCATGTTTGCCCTTTCTTGACTTTCCTGCTTGCTCTTCCCTTCGTTTTCGCAAAGCTTCTTCCACTTTTTTGACCTCTCCTTCAGTGAGACGGGTCGTAGGAGGTTTTCGAGGAGGTGAGGCATTCTTTCTGACTTCGATGATAGACATAGCCAGAGTATTTTGGATTCAGTGTGAGGTCAGATTTGTTTATCGTAGACCTGATATTTGAATGTTACGTTAGCTGAGTGGCTTAATTCTTGGATTCTCGTGTCCATGCACTGTATTTTAGTTGAGCTTGTGTAGTCAAATCCCAGTATCTCCGCTTCAGATCAGTGTCTGATTTTTGTAGGAAGCGATTGTTTAGGAAGCGAGATAAAGTGGTGTTTAAATGGTGTTAGAATGGTGTTGATATGTTGTTGAAAAGTGAGGAAGTTTTAAGCTTAAATAGTTTGCAGGTTGGTTTGAAATTCATTGTTGTGAATCACTACGCTTCTCACCTCCAAGTCAATTCGCATGTACTGCTCTGATTCACCATGCCACGAAATTCTATGGCATGTGACTCCCTAGGCTCCATTTAATTGGTCCGGGGTTCTTTTTTTACTCAAGTGAGCAGTTCCCATAAGTCTTCGCTACTCTCATAGAACTTAGCTCTTCAGACAGAGCCCTCTTAATCAAGTAGATCCCAATTACAGTTCCAAGCTCTACAGACTACTGCGTGATAAATCTGCACCTTCAAAGTCATCTGGTATATTTCTTTTCGTGAATGGAAACTGTAGCAGCATATCACTATGCAAGTGATTCGCTCCGAGTAGTGGATTTGAGAGAAATTTTATATTCGGCTCATGAAGGAGTGATAGATTTAAAAGTATCATTAATCTGAGCAGATTGTCTTAAGTTGTCCTATCTAGCTTTTCCGTTCTACCTCCATGAAATGCAAACACAAATTCATAACTCCGATATCCATGCACCTTCGCTCCAACACAATGCATCAAAACGATGAAACCAAATCTCCAACCCCTCCTTGACACTATTACATATCTTCAAAGCCCAACCTAAACCTTGAAGCAAGTAACAGTAGCACCACACAAATCGAGCGGAGCATTAACCTTCGCAATCCCAGCAAAAGTATGCTGCTCAGTAACCACAACCTTCCACCCATCAATCAGGAGATCGCATTCCACGCCTTGAAAATTGGATTGCAGAAAGAAACTAGTAGCTGGGAAAGTGTCGTTGATATACAGTGCGGTTCCATCGAGGAGGGTAGAAAGAGGTATTGGGGTATAGGTCAATGGGACATTGACGTTTGCGCTGCGTCCGGTGGCATCGTTTGTGAATTGGAGGGTGGTTGTTGGAGTGGTTGTTGGGGCAGCTGAGGCAAGAGCGCTGAGGAAGAGGACGATGCTGCTGGTAGAGAATTGCATTTTGGCTTTTGGGGTTAAGATGACTGGGTTGATTTGGTTTGTTGATGATGGAGAATGTGAATGAGATAGGGATTGACTTCTTGATGAAGTTTGATTTGAAGATATGGAGATGAGGATTTGCGTGAGATGATGGAACTGATGCTGATAATAATGTTCTCTTCTCGTAGAGGAGACATGATCTTATATAGATATTCTTCCTACCTGCTCATAATCCCCAACACCGACCTTGACATATCAAAGTTTCCCAAGCCCAGTACCCAAATAAGCTTACTTCTGAGATCCAACCTACCAGAACCAGCATTCCTCAATCCCAAGACATCAATTCTGCCAAAGCAAAGGCTGATGTTAAGGCTGAGAAGCGTGATCCGGCAGTGCAACACCAGCGGCTCTTCTCATCTCACTTAATCTCAAGCCACCAGCTATCCGGAAGCTGCCATGTGTGCAACGGTATGGAAGATGAATACCGAGCCTCACGGCCAAGAACCACGAGGCGGAGAGAGCATCTATTTTTAGTTCTTAGGTTGTACCTCTGTAACTAGCTGCATGTCTAAGATATAAGCTTACCTCCGCCTCGCTACAGCGCCGAACGAGAACGCCACAAACACTCCAGCGGGCTCTCGGAACGCCATGAGATAAGTAGATAAACCCGAACGAACATACGGATGATTGTCAATTTACTATTGGAAACGACACTTTAGGTGATAGAATTATCTTTGACAATGAAGTGATACAGAATTTCCATGAAAGATATGTGTTAAATGAGTAGTAGCAAGCGGACGAAAGTTATTCGCACTAGTTAAGAGATCTTATTACCCAAGGGAAGGGTACAGTTCGGATTACATGGATACAAAGATGAGGGCTATTTATAGCAGCTCACTTATGGAGGAATGAGGGCGTGATTGGTGGTGGCTCATTTGAGATACAGCACGTGATCTCAAGAGTGTGACGCTGATCGAGTTTCGTTAGCAAGTAAGTTTACATTAAATAGTGCTCTATGAGTAGGAGTAAAAATCTGAGATCGGCTAACAGAGAGAAGCATCTAGGGAAGCCAATAAATTAGTAGGCATCGTAGGGGTTGGTGGCAGGTAGTACACGTGACCACCTCTTAAAGGATTGGTGGTTGATAAAATCACACCTGAGACGTGTGAACGGTTTATAACTCCTTGGTGTAGTATAAAAGAACAGAGCGGTTCTGGTTGATCCAGCTACGAAATTTCTTCGTTCGCTGCATTTCAACTATAATGCAGGTAATTAAATGGTTTCCTGTCAGAATTATGGCAATGTTCGAATGTGCTCATTCTGATGTTGTATTGTCTCTTCCCATAATAATACCAGATACACCTACAAATCATAATTCTCATACAACAACAGACAAAATCTCGTTCCCTGCCGAGATATACAACACATTACTATCCTTCTCTCCCCTCCCAAACACACAAGACGTACTTCCCTTCACCATAGAAACCGTACTCATCTGCCCACCCACCCCTAATCTTATAACCCCCAACTCACTATTCGTAGCCACATACGCCGCTCCATCCAGCCCAACCGCAAAATCATCAGCCTGCGTTCCATTCCAGAGACTAGTCACCTCTCCGTACGCTTTCCCCGTCCTATCAACATTCATTTTCCCGAACGTTTTTCCGAAGATATTCGTCCAATAGATTGATCCATTGAAATATCTCAGTCCGTCTATTCCCAAGGGAATAGGTGCCCAAGAAGGTGGTTCCATGGATTTATCTTGAGCTGCTATACCGTATTCACCGGTCGTCATCTGCATTCTGTATACCACACCTTTCCCATCTGCAATGAGAATGATATTGCTATTCAGCGTCGTAAGACCATTAAACATGACGCTTTCTGGAACGGGCATATATCCTCTTAGTAAAGGCGAACCAAACGATAAATCGATCTTGTATATCCCCCATGAACCAGCTACGTTTCCTCCAGAGGAAGAATAATTCCCTCCTACGACGGCGAAGACATCTGGCTCTAGCTCGGTGATTCCGGCTGTGCAGGTTATGTCTGGGAGGGAGAAGAGCAGTTCACTGGTTTTTGTGAGGGGGTCTATGGACCAGATTTCTGGGACGTCGAAACGGGTTATTAGGATTTGGCCGTTGGAGCGGACGACGAGGTTTTCGATTGAGGCCGTGCTGGTGTTGAATTTGAATATGGAGGTTGTGGTTGCTAGGGCTTGACGGGGGATTGATGTTGCTATTGCTGATGTCAGGAGGACGAGGGCGGAGAGTAGGAAGGAAATCATCTTCAATGGGGTTTACCAAGAATATCAGCTCGAATCCAATATTTTCTGACGGCAAACTGATGCTTTTGTCCTTCCACTTCCCCACATTCTGGTGGGGCCAGAAAATAAGCTCATCCTAGGAGATCATTCTCATCATGCTAATGCTGCACTCGATCTTTGCCAAACTATCATCGCATTGGTATCCTATCGGGTACCTGGGTCTGTTGTTCAGGCTTAGATCGATATATAGTGCTGACAGGGGAGTGGCAACTGCCGAGGGAGAACAGCCGGAGAGGGGGATTCGCTAGAAGGGTGGCGGAAGGACAAAGGGGAAGCCGAAGTGTGAAAAGGGCAAAAGTGTTAAAGAGCAGATAGTAATCATTGAGGGGTATCACAGATCGTATGTGGCGGCGAAAGTCTATCACAGCTGAAGCTCGCCGTCGTGGTGGTGTCTAAGCGAACCCCTGAAAATATCTAAGGAGACGAGCGAGGGTTGGTAATGACTGCCCCCTTCCAGACATCCACGAACCTATTAAGAAGAACGGTTTGGTCGCGAAGCTGTATGAGAAGCCTTTTGAGAAGTGTTGTGGTGGCTTTCAAGGTAGAAGACAATAATCTGATTGAATGTGCAAGGAAATCATTGGTGAGAGAGGGCGAGAGGAAATAGAAGGCGCTACTTAACTTCCCTCGGTCGACGAGTACAATAATTCGAAATCCAAAGAAAGAGTACATACCTCAGGAGGCTACCCCTCGTCAGCAAGTTCAAGTTTATTATTTCTTCTGTAGGCGATAACTCAGCCGAAGCAGATTCGTGTTCGAGGTCACTTCGCAACAGCACAACGAAAATGATAGACAATAGGCTGAAAATAGTGCGACAGAGAATGATATATATTCATAGCGTTCAAAATAAGTGATAGTCAAGTTTCAACTCAAAGACTGAATTCCAACCTATTCCCAGCATAATCCCTAGCAAAGAAGCGATTCGGATACTCCACCCCTTTAGCACCTGTCTCAAAGTCAGTATTATCAGCATAAACCTCCATCCATCTATAAAAGGACACCCAGAAACCATATCCAACAAAATAAAAGAATAGACATACCACTACTCTCTTCTCCCGGTTTATCCGCCTCCCTCGGACTTCCCTCCTCCTTCCTCTCAAAATGATTCCATATCTTGTCTCTCAATTGGACTAATTTCTCGCCACTCTCAACTTTAAAACAAGGATGTCTAGATGCCTTTGGCTCATTTGGAAGAGCGTTGGATGAGATATGGATTTGTTGTCCGCCGGGCGTGATGTCGAACCTGTGATTTTATGAGTGGGGGCGGGGTAAGTGGAGTAGGGAAGTTGGAAAGGTGAGGATATAGACGAGGATTTGAGGGAGTGATGTGAAGGGAGAAAGGAGGATATACCAAGCGAGTGTATCTTTTTGGAGAACTGCGACAGCTACTCTTGTGAAGCCTAGAATTCCTTCGTAGAAAGACGCTGCGTGTTCTAGAGTTCCTGGTGGGACTGTTAGGTTCACGTGTGCGATTCCTGTAATCATGTTGAAGGCTGTTGATGATGAAGTTTTCAGCAGAGATGGTAAGGGGTATAGATGATTGCTATGATTTATTTAACTCTGTCAAAGATTCTGGGAGGTGATGAGCAATCCCGAGGAAAATATGCCGCCATTCTCGGATAAATATTAAGGCGGTGCACGTGAGTTTCGATATTCGTGACGAACCTGAATAGGACTATTTTACAACTTGTGAAGAAACAAGAGATGTAGGAACTCAAATAGCTGCTTAATTCAAGACCTCCATTGAAAACATGTACCCACCGAGGTGAAATAACCTCTTTCCTATGTACCGGAGATCCCTCCCTCCCACCAGCCTCCAGCACCCACTCTACCCGACTCTCTGGAATCCAGATGCATCCATCTACATGCAAATCCCGCTGCAAGATCCAAATCTCATCGCTCCAAAGGAGCAATTACTAAAAACAAGCCTCTCCCCAATTATTCCCGTCCCAAATCTGAATCCCGATGAGCTATTCTAGCTCGATAGCGGGGCCGAAACGGGCAACTCTCGGATATATCACGGAGAGCTTGGCATGACGTGAAGGACCGAGGGGTAATTAGCTAGCTATAGTGATGATGCGCGGGGCAAGCTATCTATTTTACAACAATATAAAGAGGAAAAACAAGCTTCGTTCTTTTTCTTCTGCACGATAAATCCATAATACCTTGGACCTCTCGAAATACACTCAATTGATAATTCCCTCAAGAATAAAAATGGCAGATAACAAGAACATTGCTGTTCTCGACGTAAGATTCTCTTTTCCCTTCCTGTTGTTCTTCAATTACCCCGCACCCCATAATAACATCAACGGCATCACCACATGCCTACAACACAATTGCCCTCAAAAGATGAATACTAATATCTAAATCCCCAGTCCTCCCTCGTCGACCGTCTCCCAGTATCTTCCAAAACCCTCTTCGACGCCAAAGCAGAAAAATCCCTCTCCTTCGAAGCCATCGCCCAAGAACTAGGTCGGTCCGAAGTAGCAGTCGCCGCTCTCTTTTACGGACAAGCCCAAGCCTCCGCCGAAGATGTAAAGAAGCTCTCAAACCTCCTCGGAGTTCCAGAGTCGAAATTAGGAGAACAACTTCTCGGGTTCCCGGATAGAGGGAGAGCGGGCCCGATGCCACCGGTAGAGCCATTGATATATAGATTGTATGAGATAGTGCAGAATTATGGGTACGCGTATAAGGCGGTGCTGAATGAGAAGTTTGGAGATGGGATTATGAGTGCGATTGCTTTTAGTACCAAGGTGGAGAAGGAGACTGATGAGAAGGGGGTTGATTGGGCGGTTATTACGTTGAGGGGGAAATGGTGAGTTTGCTTTCTTTCTTTCTTTCTTTGGGGAGTGGTTGTTAGGGCGGTTATGCTAATGGTATTTTATAGGCTTCCTTTTACTAGATTTTAGACGGAGGGGGGAATGGTGATGTTTGGGGTTGTGGTTGCAGATGAGGTTTTGATATGAGGGATGTCTGATGGGTGCAGGTATATGTCATATTGGAGGCTTGAAGCAGTCACGGATCATTCAAATATGAAATCAACGATATTCGAGTTTTCAAATCTGTAATTTCTAAAGGCTAGACAATCTTGAATATCTCGCTCGCTAACTTGCTAACATCAAGTTAACGAATTCCACCCAAAAACTCATCTAATCTCGTCGCATTTCATCGTATCCATTTCAAATCATCGCGTCGCATCTCTTGATACTCAAGAGTAGTTTTCTTGTTTTTTCTTTTCTTCGTGCTTAAATCTTTTCTGGTCAAATCCTCACCATCCACGAAACTGCATAAAAGCAATGAGATGGTATAAACGCAATGAGTACGGTAAACGAGAAAGCAGTGCATGTGAGGGGAAGAAATAAGCAGATTAAATCAGACTCGAAGAGAACCAAGGACGCAAGCACGCTCGCTAATCGCAGGATCGTATCACCCTCTTCGCCCATCCACCACCCACCAAATAACCTCATTCTCCCCTCGCACCAGCCTGCTCAGCCATCCTCCCCCAATCCCCTCTGATATCCCTCCCATCCGCATCCACAGGCGGGAACCTAGCTCTCAGCTCCAGATCATCGAGCGGAATATGACTCCTAATATACTTCTCCCTCCCATCATCCGTAGGATTATAATCCCAACTCGTAAACTTGCCTACTTTCAATGCGCTCCATACTAATCTCCTCTGCCGTTGTGATATCAGAACTTTGGAGGTGATGTCTTGCATATCCCATTTAGCTTTTGCTTCGGCTTGGAAAGCTGATAGAATGGCCAGGATAGAAGGGGTGTGGAGTGGAGATTTAGATGGAAGAGAGGCGTAGTTGAGAAGTTCTTTTGGGTCGGTGGTGAGATTGTAGAGTTGATCTGGGTCTGCTGGGCAGGTGATGTATTTCCATTCTCCTCGTCGGATCATCATCATTGGTGCTACTGTTCCTTCTCCCATATACTCTGCGAATACTGTATCGGAGCCTCCTTCCCTGTTTTCTAGATGGGGTAAGAGGGAGGTTCCGTCCATTGGTAGACCGGACCAGAGTTTTGTATGCGCTAAGTCAACGAGAGTAGGGAGAATGTCAAGGGTGGAGACGTTGGAGGAGACGCGATGAGGAGTGAAAAGAGAGGGGTGGTGGATTAGCATTGGGACTCGGACGGAGGATTCGAAATAAGACATTTTGTACCAGAGACCTCGTTCACCGAGCATATCTCCGTGGTCACCCGAAAAGACTATGATGGTATTTTCATCCAGACCGCAATCTTGAAGTGTCTCTAGAAGCTTCCCGATACAATCATCAACGTATGAAACAGCTCCGTAATAAGCGCGGCGAGCTCGCTTGATTTGTTCTGGGGTGAACTTCTTGTCCCATAGATCACAGACTTTCAGTAGTCGTTTGGAGTGTGAATCCTGATCTTCTTGTGGGATGGTGACTTCTGGTAACTCAATATCGACATCTTCATACATGTCCCAGTACTTTCTCTCGATGGTATACGGATCATGAGGATGAGTGAGTGAGACAGTCATGCAGAAAGGTCGAGAATTTGGCCCTTTACGCACGTGGTCGTAGAGGAATTGCTTGGATCTGAGAGCTTAGCATAATTCATGAAAACATGTGGAAAACTCACCTATACATAACCTCCTCATCATAATCCAACTGGTTGCTCCTCACACAAGGACCAGCCTGCTCAATCGAACTAGCATTATGATACCATTCCAGCCTCCTATCTGGATCCTCCCAATTCACATTCCAACCATAATCCCCTGGATAAATATCACTAGTCAGCCTACTCTCATAACCATGTAATTGTTCTCCAATAAAATGCATCTTCCCCGCCAACGTAGTCTCATATCCAGCCGCGCGAAGATAATGTGCATATGTAGGTACACTAGGATCGATCGAGCATGCATTGTCATAAGACCCAATCTTGGTAGGTAGTTGACCCGAAACCATGGACATGCGGGATGGAGCGCATAGTGGAGAGGGACAGTATGCGGAATCGAAGACTACGGCGCCTGCAGCAAGGGCATCTAGATTCGGTGTCTTGATCTGCGATTTCGGATTATGAATCTTGAGGAGAGGAGCCGCAAGTTGATCTGCCATGATGTAGAGGATATTGGGCTGCTTCGTCGGTGCGGATCGTGGGGGTGGAGCCATGTTTGGCAGTGAGGTTGTGGCATCTGGTCTTGGAGAAGCCGGAACTGAATTTAGATCTGGAGCCATGATGGCTATGGTGTTGTCTGTATGGAGATGTTCGAGTTGAAGTGGATGTTGCAGATTACTGCAGAAAGACGAAAATGTCGTCAACGCGGGGGTGGATGTTGTATAAGAGGATTCGCTGTCTCCTGCCGTGTGAGTAATGAAGGTCTTGATATTGTCTGGTTGTAGACCAGGGTAATTGAGTTTTGATACTATCTTGTGGTAGGGAAGGGTATTGCTTGACTCGAATAGATCAGATAAGAGAATAATCGCAGAGGAGAGATGAGAATTGATACAATCGGCAAAGAGAGAAACACTTTGAGAGAAGAAAGTGAATAGCGGTCTGACAAAAGAGGTTCAACTTAACGTGGGTATGCCACCTTCTCCCTCTGCGCGGTGCGGTGGCATGTGGGGAGAGGCGTATGCGTAGAGTGCGTAGAGTGGGCAATTCGTCTTGATGTTGTGATTCCTATCAGAATTTCGCAATCTTTGACCAAGTGCAGGGAAAGTGGCCGGAAAAGGGAAAGTGTCGTCTGATGTCTTATCACGCCTTACATAAGCCAGGCATCAATTTACCCTTCTAAGACAGGCATATAAATTACATACTTCCCCTTATCATTATATAATAAAACCCGGTATACCCTCTTGAATTGGTCCTTTCAAAGCTGAGTTCGAAATTTGTGAGGTTCTTGGTTGCCATTGTCAAGATCCTGAATGTTGGAATAGGATCACCATTTCCTGATTCGGATAATTTGTCCTATAAACCAGGCATCTACACAGCACCGACCAGTTCAAAAATTCCGGACACCGGTCCTCCCGGTTGGCTGCAATGTCACAATTTCATGTGACCTTTCTTGCATGACGCACCGTGATCAATTTGTCACAGTTGCGAGTAATGTACGAGGTACTCTGGGTGAGTACATTGCAAGTTGGCACCAAGATTGTCTCCTCTTGCTCGATGGCTTCATTTTCGTATGATAGACAATCGCAGCCTTGCAGATACCACAACATCTCTCCCCTTTTTCCCTTAAGGTTACCCACTCAGCTTTCTCTCTTCACATCAGCCTTGCGACGCACATCTAGTCAAGCTTCACCTCGGTCGTCATTGTACGCCTTATTATGCTTGCACGAAGGGATCCGAATGGCATTTCCAGATTTAGTTTGATGTTTGTGGATCTCACGCAATATCTTGCTGGTTGTATTGGTTACTGATCCCGGGGTGCCGAAGTAGTGGGATGTAGTGGAATGGAGGCGCGGGGAGGACATCCTAGGTAGCCCCCGCATGTCGTCTTCTCGTGATGTCGGCATGTTTGGCTTGGGCTTGGTTTTGTTTTGCACATTTGAGTCTGTTTCAATTTTTATTTCCATGTTTGCAAGTATATGCAGCTTTGATATATTCGAGTGAAAGAGTTACACTGCATTTGCCACTCACGTGTGTGGGTCATCCCAATGCATATCGCTTCATGTTTTTCGTTCTTCGCACAAAGAGAGAGAATCGAGTGCAACAATCCATCCGGTATCTGTAGGACAGAATTGCCTCTTCAGGTTATTGGGACCTGTTGCAGAAGCCTTCGATTGTGTGGTTCGTACTCAGCGAATCAACTTGCTCTATCTGAAGCTTGTCAGCATTCGAGGCAGCTGAAAGTATGCAGCAAAGCATATATGTGAGAAATGGAACGAAATTCAGGTCGAGAACATAATGCTTTGGGTCTTCTTGTAAAGATTGGGTCGAAAGACTAATGTGGTGTTGCAATCAATATGCCTGGCTCCAGTTCCTTTCCTGCTCCATATCCACATAGGTCGTCAGCAGCAGAGGGGTTAATCCTACCTGCTGTTATACTATTAGTGACGTGGCACGGATTGGTTGCATCTTGAAGGGAGCACTTTTGCTTCCTACGTCCTACCTCTTCCGAGTCTGAATCAGACTATAGGTTCTGACCTCGAGTACCTTTTCCTCCCCTCACGTCACGTTTCGAGGGATACACGACCGCTTCATATTACACAAATTATTATACCTTGTAATATCAGCCTAGCTACTGCATACCTGTGAGCTATTCCACATCGGACTTAAAGTCGAAGTTGCAGCAACAGTAAGATCCCCATCGATATCAGACATCATGTGCTGTCTTTTCACGAGTCTACCTACCTACTTCATTGAACTCCCTTACCCCTTATTGTATCTTGGTCATTTTCAATATTTCGCTTCTCCTCTCTCCTACTCTTGTTCATTCCACAATACTTCTTATATTATATAATATCAGTTCCCTATTATCACTCACGTGCACCACCACACTGATTCATCGTCCAATGATGCATCCCGATATTTTATTCATCCACCACTACCTTTAGATTTTCGAACTCTTGGTTGTTGCCTGGAATCAAAACCTAGTAAGGGCAGTCCAGAAAGGACAAGCAAGCGAGAAATGGGGCGGGATTTGGCATCCAAATTAGAAGAAGAACGAATGAATGAACTAAATAGTCAAGGTTGAACTGGACAATTATCAACCATTGATCCCTGTGACTGCTCCTTAACGGTTAGATTTGCAAGGCTGAAGCCCTCTCTCATCGCACTCACGTCTCTCGGCTAGCCATCGAATGAATGCTCTGCGTTCTTCTGGCCCATCCTATCTCATTTCTAGAATTTCGACATTTCCAATCCGAAGGTCAAGTCGAAATTTGAGTTTTTGTAATGATAATAGGGCATACAACCGAGAATTTGGACCAATTTTGGCCTCCAAAATTTATGAAGAGCGAGTAAGAATGCAAATTCTATTCTTGGGGGCTGAGTCTGTTGTACTCGGTCAGACGATATGCAAGCCAACTTACACCGCCAAAAGCTGATCCCTTCTTTCGATCCTTCTCGCTTGGTTATCAAATAAGGAGTCTTAGAAGAGAGGTCTTGCAAACAAAGATTTTCGAATTTTCGAATTTGCGAATTTTCCCAAGAACCAATAAGCGAGCATCTGGTTACGAACTTTAGGTGTCTCCAACCAGAGTTAAGTAAATTTGGCCTCCAAATTCGTGGTGGTCGAGTTTACATATGACGTTCAAGCCGCTGTGGCTAAGTCAAAGGACCGGAGGTTGAAGGAAAGCATGCAAGCTAGATGCCACCGCAAAACCTTCATCCCACCACTTTATATTCCTCATTCTTCTACCAAATCAAACCTCTAGATTTGCTTTATTCCATGCTATCTATTTCTACATTTCGAATTATTTAATCTTGTTCAAACTCAAATAATTTCACAAACAATCGCGGAACTGGGGAGGTATTGGCCTCTAAATTATTAATGAGCGAAGAAGAGAGTAGCATATCTGGAGGCTGAATTGGGTCCACGCTCCCTGGCAGTATAAGCCATGTGTACAATGCTGTCCCAGAATACGAGACATATAAGCTGTACTACAAATCAGCCACTAGCAATCTGCGAGGCAGAATCTCACATCATCACCGATGTGTCCCTAGTCAAGCTATCCAACGAACACGCGTAAATCTCTATCGTCTCTCCCTCCTTTCTTCTGAATTTCAAACTTGCATATTAAGACACCGAATATCGTCACTCCTAACCGAGAAAGCTGAGCATGTTCCGGCCTCCAACTTCTAGAGCGACGAAGAGGCAGATGAAGAGTAAAAGAGAATAAAGGACTGGTAAGACAATATGCAAGCCTGGCATGGATGGCGCAAAGGTCTCATCCCACATGCTCACGTCTTCGTGCGGATATCAAATAAGGTGCTCAGGATTTTCTGGTTTGGTGCTGTGTTTATTCTGGATTTCGGACACCGAGCTTCGCTGGGCGTCGGCGATTCGTTGTCCATAGGGCGAGTAACCGAGAAACCTGACGGATTTTGGCCTCCAAGATTGTGTGAAAGGTAGCGAATTGAAACATCTAAGCTGTCCACGTGTCAGAAAATATGCAAGCTTCGCCTCCCACCCTCGTTCGAAAAAGCAGCAGCCTCACTCCGTGTTCTTGAAATCTCGTCTAGCTATCAAATCAAATACTTTCCATTCTCTGTTTGAGCATTGTCTTCTTTTGAGATTTCCAACTCCCCAGTCAACAAGCTCACACATCAGCCCTATAAATGGAAATAGAGCTGAGAAATTCATGACGTATTGGCTTCTAAATCTTCTGCCTTCGGCAAATGGGATGGGATACTGCAAGATTAAAAGCTGCGTCAGATGTCTCAATGCCCTTCTATGTATGGCAGAAATCTGCACACCAATATTCGATTTGGCGTGAGTCTCGCCTAAGTACCCAATGAAGACTCTTAGTTTCGTGGATTAGCACCGTCCTGATTCTGCATTTCGAACTTTCTTACTGAGTCACCTTTTCATATATAAAATTCGGTTCGTCAAGCAACCGAGAGAATGAGAGGATTTGGCCTCCAAATACTTGATATTGTGAATGAGAACAAGATAAGAGTGAGTCAGATACTTAGTCAAACGCCCTCGGTCAGATGACTCGCTGTGTGGTAATATGTCGCAAAAGTCAACTTTGCTATTCTCCAACTCAAGCTCCTTACTTTATCATCTTTCATAGCCACACTCGTTGTTTAGTTTTAGTATATCCAATATATCTCATGTTCAACACTAGCGCTTTCATAACTAGATACGGATACAAGTTACAGAGAGTTTTGCAAGTCTTTAGAATTACCAATCATTGCACATGAAGGCAAGACGTACCTGACCCTCAGGGGCTATGTCAGATTTACCTACTGAGTCTGGGTACATAAACCGTCTATAAGAGTTTTGTTCCGTTGTAATCCAGATGTCTCGTCTCTGTGTCCAATAGGAAGTCCCTTATGCAGACGTTATACAAGTATATATGTACAAAATTTGACATCTGATAGCCAGGTAGGAAGCTTCAGCCCTATAATCAACTTGTCGCAATTGTGTATATAACCGAAAAATCGAGCAAGTTTTGGCCTCCAAGTTTCTGTATGTCGAATCACAGAATAGCTAACTCAGTCACTCACTCACTCACGAGGCTGAAGTAGAAAGGCTAGGTAAAGAAGGGGATCGGTATCATACGTTACGCCTCTGGTTTAGTCACCAAATGGGATGATTTGAAGGTAGTAATTCTGCAAGAACATATCCTAAATTTTCGATAATTTATATTATCTTCCCAAACGACAACCTTAATAATTGGATATGCAACCAATAAATTAAATAAGGCTTCGGCCTCCAAATTCTTAAGTAGCGAATAGAAACAACTCACGAATCGGCAAAGTCTAATCCACTTCTAAGACTCAAATTTGGAGAGAGTCTCCCTCCCTCATGCCGTCTCGTTTGATCATCAAATCATGACTCTTAATTCTCTTGTTCGGCCGTATATAATTTTTGTACTCTCATGCCAATTATTACGAGTTAGGCAATATTGTAGCGTTTCTGATTAATAAAATGGATAAATAGGCACAATTCGGGAAGGTTACGGCGTCCAAATTTCGAAAAATCGGAGAGCAAACCATGTACTTGGCTGCATTTCCTGGGAGCGTTCGTTATAAGTAAGCATGTCCTGGAACCTGCTTATTTTTCTCGTATTGCCACCCAATCAAAGAATTCTAATACAATGCTTTTGGAAATACGTATTCTAAAATTTTGACATACTTAATTTAGCAGCATCATACTGAAGCTGCTACAATTGGCTTTAGCGTAGCCGGCCGTAACATTGTTCGGCCTCCAAACTTTACTTTGCTACTAGCGGCCATATTCTTATACTCAAGCATGAAATTACATTTTGGGTAGTTTTCTTGTTAGGATTCTAATAAGTCTGCTATCCTTCCATCTTCGATGAACATCTTCGATTGAACTCTGTATGGATTGTTCGGAATTTTTATATGAATCCAGGGGGTTTAGGTAAATTTTGAAAGTTTTCAGTGTGCCTTCTCTTTCGGTCTTTGCGTCCATCCTTGACTAAAGAGTTTCACCTCAGATTCTGCGGTCAGCTGATATGAACACTATCCAGTAAGCTGCCCGCAAGTAAAGAGTTGGCTTGTGTTTCTTTTGTTGGATTTCGACCCGTTCTTCTGCTTTGACCCCGTTCTCCGCTTCCCGTATGAATGCTAGTGGACAACTAAACGAAAAATGAAGGATTTCTTGGCCTCCAAATTCTGTGAAGAGCGGATGAGAAGTCATTGAGAACTTCGACGTAACGCGGTCAGACGAAGTCAACCTGGCAAGCATGCACGCCTTGCTGGAAAACGGGAGCTGTGCGCCTCCTTAAGGCTTCTCGTAGAAGCCTCGCCATTCCTCTTCTCCTCTTCCATTACTCGATTATCTATCAAATAAGCATCCTCTAAATGATAATTTCAGCAAGTAGTTTTTCTGGTTTTCGTTGAACGCCTGTAGGGAGGGAGTTTCGCCCTCATTCATACGATTGGTCTCATGCAAACGTCTCCAGTGGCCTTTGGCCTCCAAATTACGACTTGACTGCATCTTCCTCATTTTCAACTAGCCACTAGACCGCTTGCAGACACCGAGTAGTTCCTTGCCTACTTGCCGTCCACTGAGTGAGCTTATTTCCGGTGTTTTGACTATGGTAAGTTTTTGAATTCTTGACATAAACCAGCCATCCTACCCAGCCTTGATCTTGAATTGCAAGGCAATTGGACATGCAACCGACAAAAACTTATGTTTTGGCCTCCAAATTTGATGGACTACAGATGAAATCGTAGGTCATTGGTCTGTAAGTTGAGGCTTTCTGCCTTTGTTAAGTATCCAATACATCCAGAATTTTCACGTCTTTGATATATCTTTTTCGTGTAAGAGTGTCTCGAGGGAACCTCGTTTCCAGGACCCCTTTACCCCACCCCGCTACTCGCTTAGCCATCAAATAGCCATCCTCCAAATCACAATTCTACCGCCTCGATATTCTTGAATTTCAACACACACCACAAGCAATCAGCGCTTGCACCACTTCAATAATTGGACGCCAAAAATTGTGACGAAAAACACTTGGCCTCCAACTTTTGGAAAAGGACTCAGACGGCCTTTGCAGCCATCACGCCGCAGGTAAGCGAGTCGTGGGCTTGACATCAGCCTTCTTTCGACCAATGAATATGTTTAGATTGGAGGAATGGCCTATGTCAATTTCCTGATTTTGGACCCTTATGCACCAAAACCCGATGGCTCAGAGCCAAAGGAAATCCTCCATTTCAAGGATGTTTTGGCCTCCAAATATCATTCTCTCTGCATCGCGTCGCCAACATCACCCTTACTGTCTTCCTGACATCCGGAAAGCCTTCGCCACTCTAATACCTGACCAATGAATAGATACGAATTGTTAAGTAGGACAATGTCTGTTCTTTAAATTTCCAACTTTCATTTCTCCGCGGCAACTTTGGCAGGGGATGATTTGGCCTCCAAAATTTGAAGCTGTGCAAGAACTCAGCCCATTTGACGCCCTGGAGGACTTAGTTAACTTTCCTTATCCAAAGAACGATTTTACAAAATCGAGTCCTATGTGGATTCTCGGAATTTTCCAAATCCCGTGGCTCGTAGGTCTGTAGGGATTGAGGCTCTCAGATCCCTACCCAATCAACGTGACAAAATTTGAGAAGAGTTCCGGCCTCCAAACTATGGGCTGTGCATAAGGGCTAGGCCCTTCTAGCAACTGTGCCTACCCTTTGATATGGCGAATCTCGTCTACTGGATAAATAAAGCCTTGTTAAAGCACTACGTATATTGCGTAATTTCGACAACTGCTTAGAGAGAACGCCAGTTCATACCAGCCCGAAAATGCATGATTGGACAAAACGGTACTATGACGAAAAGGTTTTGGCTTTCAAATTCTTGGATGGATTTGCTCCTAGAAGGCGGGACTTTATGGGACTCAAGCGAATAGTACTTATTGAACACATATTATCTGTCTGTCTACCTTTAAAATTTATGTCCCCATTAAACTTCGTACTAGGGTCGAGGCCATTTCTTATAACCTAAGTTCGACATTCTCTTCCACCTCAGGCACAGCAATCGGTCTCTCGAAAGTTTCATCGACTAACAAAACTGGTTCATACCCATCAACAGCCTTGACATGTCTCCCATACCGCTCTCTACCGCCCTGCACCGCACCCGAGAATGAATACCATTGCTCGGTAGCCCCCTCAGTTCCTTTCGCTGGATCGATTGCCCCAGCATTCTGATAATAAGTATCGTTCCAGAAATATGTACAACTTCCGTTCTGTCTCGTGACCAACACTGCTGGTGTGTTGAACTGAATTGGTGATGTTAAGTATGGGAGGATAGGGATCGTGTTTGAGATTTTTGAACGATCGAGAGAGGCGACGATGCTGGAGTTTGTAAGAGTAGCGTCGATGGGGATTTTATAAGCTGTGAAGAAAGATAAAGGGTAAGAGAATGTATTTGTTATAGCTCCTGCATGTGATATGACCGGGGAGAAGGAGGTAGTCGAGGTGGTGTGTTGGAATAGAGTGTCGTTGTAGCCTTTTGCGGTGATGTTTTGTGTGTTGATGTAAGAGAGCGATTGGGTCCAGGTATGAGTGCGAGGCCCGGAAGAGGTGGAGATTGTGCTGGTATGGCTGAGAGTGCGATGAGCTGTGAGGGAGAAATATAGAGTAGTGTTAACTCCTGAAGTGGTTGTGATATGAGGTGTGAAATGGAATATTGGAGGGGAAATATTGGATTGGATAGCCTTCATTGTATCAGCTAGTATCACGGTATGTACAAGATGAATTGAACTTACAGAGGCTGTGGTTTGGTGTGAATCCTCGTCCAGCCACAGAAAAACAGACCCACTGATCCACCAATTTGATGCTACAGTTCCAAAAGTCGTCACCGAATCCCACCCTACAACTTTCAATTGAAAACTGTGAGGTTTTCCATCACACAATTGTCCGAGCCAAGGGCTAACATCAATCTCAAAGCTTGGAACATCGTACGTATCGATCCCTACGATCGGGACCCACAGCCCTGGACTAATACCTCCCGTGAAAATGATTGGAAATGGCCAACTTACACCAGCCAGGTTTCCGTCAATGAGTAGCTGAACCTCTCTCCAAGGACCATAAGGGCGAATTGAGGTATTGTTGAAAGTCGCCGTGTACTCTGTAGGCACATGCTTGAACCAAAACTCTTCTGCGCCGTTTCCAGAGGCGAGAATGCTGACAACAGCCCTCTTAACATTCTTCGGGAGCGCAAGTGAAACGGTGGCATTCTGATCCGGTAAGGACAGAACGGATGTTTGATTCTTGCTCGATGATTGAGATGATATTGGCAAGATCATATCAGCAGCAGTCGAGACCACGTCATCGTTGTAGTAGAGCGCTGTAATAGTGACATTATATGCACCAGTAAAAACCGAATCGTATAGATTATCAAGCTGCATAATTATTTTCTGGTTCGAGCGCAGTAGAGGATCGTAAACGGTTACGTCTTTCTGAAAATTCCAGAAGATCCCGGTTCTGACTGGCATTGCTGTGGTGGTTCGCCATACTTCGACATCACCGAAATAGAGCAAGCCAAGACGGTCATAATTGATGCCGGATGAAGTGACTGATAAATTGAAAATCGTCGATGTGAACTTGCAATCTCTTGGCGGTTTGTATGTCCCTTCAATATCTCAGCGCATTGAAACAATGGAGCATGCTTTACCCATTCCTACCGACGTATGGGCTGCCATAACTTGCAGCAAATGTATGCTGCACAATTACTTGACTGCAAGCAGCATCTTGATAGTCTGTTCTGACTGGTGCCTGAACCTGGAAAGCATCCAACGGTGTTGCAACAGCAGCATAATTTATATCCTCATTCACTGTGGTCGGGAATGCAATACCAAGTGAGTAGCTCAACATAAGAACCAGACAAAGAAATTGTAAAAGCATGATGAGAATTTTCAACGCATATCGATAACACAAACGAGAGTGTACCATGGCGACAATATATTGTTCGAATGACTTGCGCCTCGGATATTTTGCATCGTGTAACGTAGCAATGGTACCTTTCTTATCAGGTACGAACAAGGAATTGTGGTACCTGGCGATGATGATCTTGTACTAGAGCGGGGTAGAGACTTTGCCTAAAGTGGGAGGTGAAGTCGAAACAAATATTGTGTAGATAGAAACGCCACATCTAATCGCATTAACCCTTGCTGTGGCGCGCCACTTGGCTGGGAAAACGTGACCGATAGATACATAAGATATATGTTGAGCTGTCCATATTTGCATTATTTTTGGCCTCCAAGTTCTATCTCTGTTCGCCTCTATCTTTCATTGCAGCATAGCAAGTTAAAGTCCCTGCTCCTTCCACCATTCCTCGAGATTCTATCATTTGATGAATTTTGGCAACTCGACGTATCCTCTTGCTTTAAGCTCCAACCCTCGTATTCCTTACTACAGATCGATCAGAGATCTCTTTATTTCCCTGATACATATATGCGACTTTCAGAGGTAGTCGCTCGGAATTAAAAGGACCAGGAAAAAAAGCAGTAACTTATCTCACGTGATTAATCGCTGAATATCTTCCTAAAGGTGTTTCAGGAAGCTGATATTAGAGAATTTGAGAGGTTGAATAGTTGAAACCCTTGAGAATGTGCAGCCTGTGACTCAGCACATATATTCCTGTGTATCAGCATGTGGTAAGCCGTTTCGGGGTGTATGAATGATAGGCTTGGGTAAGCTGCAGCATATTACAAGCCTAGATTCTTACCTAGCACACGCCCGCTATTTCAATCAGACAACACCTTCTGAGAATTCCTTGAATAGTGTCAATCTTCTACATGTCGAGTCCAACCTCTATGTTCTGACCATCCTCACTTGCATGAGCCTCAACAACATGAACCAACACTCACCCTGTGAATTGGTAAGGCTGCCCAAAATCCATAGCTTTATTAGTGACTAAGAAGCTACAATTTTGGTATTAATATACACCAATATTTTACCAATGCACAGATTCTCTCTTGAAATTATCTGACACATCAAACGGTCTGTATTTTCTTCGTCTCCTACTACCACGGCGTATTGTTGAATAGCAAGTATCAAATGTGGAATTTTAGAGAGTAAGAGTACGAATCTTGATAGCCACTTCAGGATATTCATAACATGTGGGTCACCAGCCCACGCTCAAATTTTGACATGTTCCGAGGCTCGATCAAGGCCCTTGTCAACCCGCTTGCCCTCAAGCCAGAGGCTGTAAAGCATTAAATAGTAGACTACTAACGACATAATAGCACAAGTTTTGGTGATATCGAATCAGAGTGCGGTAAACTTGGGTGCATTCAGTGTCAACTTTCTGTATTTGAACACCTCAAGCTTAAATCTGCCTCCCGATACTTTGCTTCCGAAGGAGTCTCAATGGCCTCCAGATTACTATCTTCGGTAAAGCGCAAAGGTTTTCTGGTTTGCTCATGCTGCAGGTGACACGTCATAGCTGAAAGCTGAAAAATAACGAAAACCTGGCGGGGCCTAAGACTCAAATGCTTTTTCACTCCGGATGAATCGTCACGGATGAGTTAGGATGTGTTGACATCAACTGTACTAATTATAATTAAGAATTTTGACGGTGAATCGACACCTTGAAAACGCACCGCCCTCAGTAATAAAAAATAAATGCCAAGGATGACCACCAAATATTTTCATCCGAGCCTATCGAGAAAAGCGCAGCAAGCCATGAATGGATAAATGTATCACCGGGAGAGAAAAGCAAAGAACACTTTTCTGGTGACGAATAGCACAGCCTGAATGTTGCTGTTTGGCAGCCTCACTTTCTGAATTTCGCCCCTTTCTCGAACCAACGCTGCATTTACTATATGTAATCGCCTCCAAATTGCTATCCAGAACCTATGGAAAACATTTTGGATACCCAGAGCGGCAAGGCATCATGTCGTTATATGCCACCAACTGAGCGATCCTGGAACGTGGGGAGGCTGCCTCCACAAGTATCTTCATGAAACGCGACCAATCATAAAGGAAGCTGGATGATTGAATTATAGTGCCCTTTGAAACTTCGGCACCTCTTTTCAAAATGAAGAAGGCTCCGAGAATCTCGAGAAGATGCCCAAACAGCCACTAATCATGAACATTTGAGCTTGTAATTAACCTTGTTGCCAGACATTTCAAGGGTCCGGGAAATCCCTTTCAAAACGTGCATGAATTCAAGCACATCTACTCGTTCATCTGAGTGCTCGGTCAAGAACTGAAAGTGGTATTGGGGCAGGAAAATCGATGGCCCATCATAGATTTGATTGAAATAGTGTAAAAGGGCTCTGAAATCAGTGTTTATTATACTAGTCACGTGGGGCACGTGTTCGGCTATTTTCTAGTGTTTTGTCATATCATTCCAGGGCTCGACCTTCTATACTTAGAGACTTAGACAATAATGCCATAATTACTAAAGACCACCAGCTGCTTACCCTTTTTATTATTTATATTATTTGTGGTTTTATTTATATTGGTGACCTATATAGGGAGAAAAACCGAAGGCTCTATCTCCATATACCCTTCCACTATAAGAAATTTATTTATATAATTTTTAGCCATAGGAATAAAAGCTTTAAAGCTATCGACATTTATAAGATGCTATAATATAGATAAAATGTGGGCTATGCTAGAGACCCTAAGAATATTTAAAGGTCTAAGCTTATTATAATAACGTTAGAGAAAAAGCTCTTACCATAAAACGCCTTTAAAAACTTTATAATTCCATATGTAATTAATGACCGAGATGAGTTATATAGGGGATTAAACCTTTTAAGACTATCTAGAACCTAGAGTCTAATAAAGGAATTAATATATTAAACCATTTTAAGATATATTAGAGTTTATATTATACTTTATAACTTATGGCTTAAATTAGCAGAGATCCTTTTAAATATCCTAGCGAAATATTTTTAAATATTGAAAAAAGGGGTATTATTCCTAAAATATAAGGAGATTTTAAGGGAAGGAATAGGGGAATCAAATTAGACTCTTTATAAGCTTAACACCCATATTTAAAAAAATTATTATTTAATAAAAAAGATATAAGATATAATAGCCTTGCTCCTAATATTAGAACTATTATTTAATATATTTATTATAAAACCGATAATTATGTCTATTAGAAATAGCACAGGAATTCTTAAAATGGATAATATTACCAAAATGGACACATTAGCACTAGTGGATAATAATAAGTTTAAAGCACCTCTAGCTATTACCCCTAATATTATTAATTACTTTGGCCCTATACTAGCACTAGGGAATAAAGGCATGCTATACTTTAATGGAACTTATGCTAAAGAATTTACACGTCATTTTAAAGAAGCGTATAATAATTATAGAATCTTAAAAGCTAATAAAATTTAAAGGCTCCTAAGATATGCTAATTAGATTAAATAATAATAAATTAAAGGCTTATCCGAGTACCTTAATAAGAAATCATATGCTAAATTCGCTCTTATAATCCATAAAGAATTCGCTAACTTTAACCCTAAATAACTTAAAATGTTTATTACCTTCCTTAAATAATTTATTAGGGTTAAACGCAAATTTATTAATCTTAAAGCATTTCTTAGGGAATTCCATATTATATTAAGAGAGCTAGTTATAAAGGGTATCTTAAGTCATGCTAATTAAGGGAGATTCCTACTTATTGGCTTGCCTAAGTTTATAAGGGAAAAGATTATTAATAAGTATTAGGTTAATTATAATAAACCGGAATCTTATAATAAATATAGCCAATTTAAAGAGTATGCTAAGAATTTTATAAATATTAGATATAACTTAAAGGTTTGGGAATTTTAGAAAAACCTAATAGCAAGCTATAAAGAAGAGATAATATCTATAGTTAAATAGCTTAATAATCTAAAATCACCCATAATATTAGCTATTAATCCGCCGATAATATTCTTTTAAATAGCTAATATAAATGCAAAGTTAGAGGCACTTGCATTGGATTTTAAACGTTTAAAGATTAGGAATATAAGAGTGGAAAAGAGATTGGATAATGAGAATTATAATCCAGAATTTGGAAGAAAAGTAAAAGCTTAATATCTTATATATAGGAATAAGTATAATAGATATTCCTATTAAGACTTAAGATATAATAATAATATTAACCTCTTAAATAATGTTTTTATTAATGCTATTAGAGTTTATAAAAGTTAGGATATTACTTATAACTTTTATAATAGGAAATTCGGAATAGAATAATATAAGTTTAGGGATAAATGTTCTATATACCTTTATATAATAATTGTGGGCATAATCCACTCTAATGACTTTGGCAAAATTATATTCGGTCCGAGAAGAATAGGAGCTTAATTATTAAGGAAAAGAAGAGACTAGAGTTGGGTAGCTATTATTTAACTAATAATAAATGGCATAGATTTAGATGAGAACGTGGATATAAGACATATAAATACTTAAGTATTTAGATAATTAATAAAGCTATTATATTTTAATATATAAGGAGCACGTTTATAATAACCTACCTTTTTTATAGACTACTAACCACTTATACCGTTATTATAATTAACCTCTATTCTTTAATTAAATAAGCTAGCGGGAATTAAAAAGATTTAGCTTTCCGGATGGTCGCCGTTAATAGAATTAGACTTAGAAGTGGAAGAGGACTTAGCAAACGTGGAAGTAATGTCAAGTGTGGTTGCTAAAACTAGGAAGCCTATTATATATTTTAAAAATGTAATAAAAATGGCCAAGAAAGTCTTAAAGCTAAGGATTAATTTAGGAAGAATAATAAGAAAATAAAACTATAATATTATTCCATAACGCTTAAGCATTAAGGATAATAAGGAATTAGAAGAGTCTAATATAATTATAATTAATAAAAGCCAATTATAATAGCAAGATTCTTAAGGGGATATTAAAATAGAGGAAATTGTAATTGAGTTAAAAGATGAAGTTATTAAGCTAATAATTAAGAAACCTAAAAGAGCTTTAAATTAAGGAATAAAGAAAAATAGGGACTAAATCCTTAATTAATATATTAGTCTAAAAGTAAGAGTAAAAGCCATTAATTGACTTTTCTCGGGGAAAGAAATATATTTGTAAAATATTTATATTATTTAAGAAAACGTCTTTAAAATGGCTTAGGAAAGATATATTATTCTAAAAATTAGAGGGAATGATTTTATCTTATAAAATTTAGGAGAAATTAAAAATTAAATGCTAAAAAGATTTGGGAAAGTAGCTACTCTTAAAGTTAATATTATTAAAATGGGTTTTATTATTTAAAGGTGCCTAGCATTGGCAATGAGAATACCGAAAGTAAAAGTCTTAATTAATAATAAAATCAAGGTTATAGCAATTCTTAATATAGGAGTAGAGGTTAATATTATAAGAAGAAATTAGGTAAAAGAAGCAAAATTTATAATATTGGAGATAAAAAGATAAATAACCTATTTAACTATTAATAATAAGAATAGACCATTTATAGGCTTTATTAAGAATATTCTTATTAATGCCGGAGGTATTATTTATTATATTAACTTCTGGGTAGTCTCTTATTATTAAAAGGAGATTCTTTTAGGAATGCTATATTTATTAAAGATAAAGTTTAACTTTTATTATTTAGGAGGAGGAATCGTGCAAGCCTATTTTATAAATATTTAAGGAGTAATAAAAACGGTTATAATTGCTAAAGATGAAACTAAGTATGCTAGCGCCAAAAAAGTAAAGATGGCGGGAAAAGTTTAGCTAATTTATAAAATAGGTTATAAGTTAATAAGGTTAAAAGCCTAGGATTAATATATTATAGCTCTTAAAGTAATAGAGAATAGAGTAATAATTCGAGGTCAAAGCGACGTAATAGATGGAAGGAAAAGAAGAAAAATATAAAAAGGGAATTATATGCAAAATTTAATATATGTGTAATATAAATAGATAGAGTTATTAGAGTAAATAATTTTATTATTATTATTAAAGAAAGAAAAGAAGGTGATTCAAGTTAACGCTACCCCTAAAGACCATTTGAGGTTAATATAATATATAAAAAAGTCGCTAATAAGGTTTAACTAATAAGCTTAAGAAATTCTAATAAGACGAATCTAGGAGGATTAATTAATTGGCTTAAAAAATTAAAAGATGAGAAGCCAAATGTTAAAATAGGTGAATTTAATAATTAAATATTAGGAAGATTCGCAACTAATATACCAGGAAATAGACTTATAATAAAAAGGATAAAATAGATAATAGTGGGAAAGATTATTATAGATAAAGAAAAAAGGTTATTCATGTAAATACTTATAAATCATGAGGAAGCTATTGCATTTAATTAAATAAAAATAGGAATCATTACTTTAAATGTTATACCACCACTTAAAATTAAGATTATTCCTTATTAAGCATGGCAAGAAAGCTTATTTCTAGTGCCAAAAGCGCTTAATAAAGAAGTTATTAAGATGCTAAGAAATAGAATGCGTAGAGGAGTAATAAAATGGTATTATGGTTCATATAAAAATAAGTGGTTCTTGGTAATAAAGAAGGAAAAGAAGAGCTATTAACTTATTATAGCGGCAATTAAAATAAATCAAGTTATAATTAGGGATATGAATATTCCACTAAATATAAACTAGTTCTTAGAAGAATTTATAGGAATAATAATGGCATTATTAATAGACTTATTTTCTAGCTATAATCAAATATTATTAGATCTTAGGGATAGAGATATAATTATTATATATACCCTAATCGGACTTATTAGGTTAATAAGATTCCCTTAAGGTAATATCAACTCAATTGCATAGTTTTATAAAATAATTTATAAGATTTTGCTTAATTGCGTGCTATATATCGCGTTATTATATATGGATAATATTGGAGTAAAAGGATTATATTCCTTTTATAATAATAAAGAAGTGGCGCTAGGAATTAGATGTTTTATATTAGAATATCTTTAAAACTTGGACCTGGTAATAAAAAGATTAAAAAGAGTTAAAGCGACTATTGGAATTAAATCACAATTTTGCATATTAGGCTTAAAAATTATTGGCTATGTTACTGATTTAAAAGGGAGATACTTAGAAATAGCCAAAATTAATAAAATTTTAAAATGATTAAAATATAATAATATTATAAAAGCTAGAGCATTTATGGGCATTTATGTTTTTTATTGTATTTGGGTTAAAGACTATGCTAAAATCGTAAAACCGATATATTTTTTAATAAAAAAAGGAGTGGACTTTAAGTAGGAGTAACCTTAAAAAGATGCGCTTCTTATAATTTAATATACGCTAATATTAGCATTAGCCTTAATAAAAATAAGGTATAGGAAGGACTTAAGAGAGATTATTTTAATAGTGGATACTAGTCTAAAAGGATAGGGTGCTATATTTTAATAGCTTAATAAAGATAAAAATAGATATTCAAGTAAATATAAAAGCGGACTCTAGTCTTTAGCTAAATAAAACTATAATGCCATTAAATGAAAATATAGAGGTGCCTTAAAAGCTATAAAGAAAATGAGAGGAGATTTGTATAGAGTGTATTTTATCCTAAAAATAGACGCTATGGTTTTAATAGCGTAGCTAAATGGAGCTGCATTTAACTTACCAGGAGTAATACTCATATGCTAGATAGCTTAAATGAGATTAATAGACTTTAAAGTTAAATACATTTTAAGAACCAAGAATATTGCTATAAACGGCCTATTAAGAAGACCAATTTTCCTAGGAAATAAAGAGGAAAGAGAAAATAAAGAAAACCTGGATAATTAGATTAATATAAGAATTTACCATATATTAATATATAATATAGCATTGGCTTAAAAGTAATACCTAAATAAATCCTATTTACCTAAATCTTAAATAATTGCTTCCTTCCTTATAATACTCTAAAATCCGGGCGGTATAATTATATTATAATTTAAAATCTTTAAGAATAAAGCCTTAGATTTTATTATTAGAGATTAGCAACTTTATAAGAGAGCCTCTAAGGATATCCTAATAAAATTAGTCGTGGATAGAGCTAAAAAGAGGAATCAAGTCATATTGGAATATTATATTAAGGGTGATTATTATGGAAAAAAAGAGATATATCGTAAATCCGCGAATAGATTTTAGTGGAGTGGTGCATTTATTAACTATAAAGCCTTTTATATAAGCTATAAAGAATATTAAATGAGATTAGGATTAAAGTATAATAAGCCACTTTATATAATTTAAATAATTGGCATATAGTAAAAAATAGGTCTTAACGTGGTTTATATGCTAAATAATAATGGTAAGAAGTTCTTTATTTTAATAAAAAATGATTTATTTAGCTAGTTAAAAGGAAGAGCCTTAATAAAAGCAGACGCCGCTTTAATAATAAAATTTATCTAGGAAGACATTATTTATAAGCATAGGATTTTTGAGAGACTTATAATAAATGGAGGTCCAGAAAATAAGGGTCTTATTATAGAGTTTACTAAGAAGTATGGAATTAAAAGAATATAGATTTTAGCATATAACTCTAAAGTAAACGGAATAATTAAGAGGGGATATAAGGATATTTTAAAATTATTAGCAAAAATAATAAGAGGAGAAATATAAAAATGGATTAAGAAATTTTATTCGATTTTATTAGCATGCCAAATTAGCATATATAGATTAATTAGTATTATATCATTCTTTTTATTTTATAAAAGGGAAGCAATTCTTTTAATAGAGATATAGCATCCCGTTTAGAGAATGCTAAATTGGAAGAAAATAAGAATATGAGCTAATTTTTTGGTTATATAAGCAAGATAGCTAGAATTGAGAAATAAAGATATAAAAGAAATTACCTTAAAAAAAAGAAGAATTAGGGAATTGGAAAAGGAAGCATTTAATAAAACTTATAAATTATGAATATATAGCCTTAAAGTTAATGATATTATTCTAATTCTTAATATAAAAAAGGCAATTAATATATTTTTAAATGCTAAACTTAATTATTAATAGAGGGGACCTTATTAAATTACCTTAGCAAATAATATAAAAGGATATTTTAAGCTAAAAGAGCTAGATGATATTTAATTATAGGGATTATTTATAGGAAATAGGCTAAAGAGGTTTATTTAAAGAAGAGAAGGATTTGTTATAATAAACCCCATTATATAGGACAATAGCGATAGCTTGGAAGGGTTAGATAATTTAGATGAATCTGAATATAAAGACTCTAAGGGCGATAATTGATAAATATTACTAGCGGCGATTATTTTAAATTATACCAAATTAGCTATCTTTAGGCCTAGGCAATGCTGCATTAATATTCGACTTGGCCCTAAGTAGGAGCCACTCTTTAAGATAGCAGGAGAACCAAAAGCTCTATAAGCGCTATCCTTACGCGGTAATTAAAAGATCACCTTAGTAATTAAAAACTATAAAGGACACCGATATAATACCCCCTATTTACTTTTATATAGGATTTATTAGCTCGCGTTGCCTTAATATATAGGATAAGGCCGATTTTAATTATAGATAAGCGGGAGAGCCGAAGCTCTATAAGCGCTCTAAATCGGTGTCTTTAGACTTTTTTTAAATAGGATTAGGAGATATTTCAACCGTACCCTAGGCAAGGTTTTAGGACACCTTTCTTATAACTATAACTTTATGGAGGGTTTAATATTAGATTTGCTTTAATAAATTAAAGTAAAAAGGTAATAAGAGACTAGGATTAGACTAGTAACCTATTATGAGACACACTAAAGTGAACCTCAAGAAAGCCCTTAAAAGAAAAACCCTTAAAAATAAAATAAAGCCCTTAGAATTCCCCTTAATTTTAAATGGTCGCTATTTCAAATCTTAAGGAAAAGCAATTGTGGCTAGTAATTACCCCCTTATTAAGACTTAAAAAGGCGATAATCTTTATAATTGGTTTAGAATATATTTATTTTAGCTTAAAAAATAGAGTATTTTCCCTTAAATAATTAATATTCCCTATTAGCTTCTTAGCACACCGCTTATTAAAGTATAAATATAAGGTTTAAAAAGTGCTTAGGCACTTCCCTTATACCTATAATAACTTGATAAGTTTAATAAGCTTTTATTATAAAAGCAAATAGCCAAAGCCTATAATAGCTAGCTATTAATTAAAGATATACTTCCTTTATTAAAGGAGATATCCTTGAAAATTGCATTAATAACCCTTTAAGAGTTTTACGTTTATTAGAGAAACTTTAGCGATAATAACGTTTTTAACCATGGGTAGGTCTCTCTTATATTCTCGCACGGATCCATAAAAAGGCACTTTCCCTAGTGAAAGCTGAAGGTATATATAATATAGGATAAGCTATTAAGACAAGTATAATATAAAAAAAAGAAGTTATTAAGCCCTTTATAAAAACTCTTAATATATATTAACTAGGGTAATATACCGCTATTTAAACATATAAAGCACGCCCTATATAGCTTAGATAACCCGTGAAAGGCACTTTATAAAAATAGAGGCTTAATATATTTTTGATTCCTTAATTTATAATTTGGCACTAGCTAAAAAGAACCTTATAAAACTTTTTATAATAATAAAAATGAATAATATTATAAGAATAAGCAAAGAAATATAAGGAAAATAATTAAACTAGCCGCGTTATTAGTGCTTATTGACATTTACCTATTTATATAAAGCCTTATTATTTAATACCTTATTATCCCATATATACGTTTAAATTCGAGGTTCTTATTTAAGGTTATTAACCTATTTATATCTTAATTACTAGTATATAAGTTAAAGTTATTAAAGGAAGGAAGGATTAAAGGAAGGAAGGACGGAAAATGGGATTTAAGAAGTATAAAAGACGGTTAGCTAATTAATTCTTTTAAACTAATTAACCATGGAAGAAATGATATTAGGTCTAAGACTAAGCGAGGACGTGTCGGCCTTAGGCGAGTGTGAAAACCCTATGCGTGATTATTATAAGACTATTATAATAAAGTGGCACTTAGCTTATATGATTACCCTAATTCGATTGCTTTAAGAAAAGCGCCAAATAACGATAATAATATTAAATAGCGACGATAATCGTTAATAAAAGAATAAGACTTAATAAGAAGTTAAAAAAGGGATAAAAGATATATTAGATAGCAAAACTTAGCTCTAATAAAAGGCCAAAAGTGTTTATTTTCAAGTATTATTATACCTTATAATTGCAAAAATCTTAATCTATTATTAGCGCATCTTTCTATTACCTACCTTAGTAATAGACCTTTGCAATTAAGGATAGTAATAGCGATAAGGGTATTTAAGGAAGGATCGTTATCGCCATAGGCCACTATAAAAGAGGTGGGCGAAAAGTTATAAAGAAAATAGGAAAGATATTAAGTTTAAGAGGTTAAAAGGAATGGGAGGGTTTATATACGCTATAAGAAGCCATGTGAGCCTGGAATTAAGAATAAATGGCCAATTATTTATTATGCTTTAAAAGCAAATTTCTAAGGAAAGACACGGGATATTTTCTTTTTAGGTTCTAATATTAGGGATTACTTTACTCTTTTAAGCATTTCCTTATAATTAGAGTTATTTGGGCCTATTTTGGAAGACTTAAACGTACTCATTTAATAAAACTAGGTGGGGGCGAGTATAAAAGGGCTCTAAAATCAGTGTTTATTATACTAGTCACGTGGGGCACGTGTTCGGCTATTTTCTAGTGTTTTATCATATCATTCCAAGGCTCGACCTTCTATACTTAGAGACTTAGATAATAATGCCATAATTATTAAAGACCACCAGCTGCTTACCCTTTTTATTATTTATATTATTTGTGGTTCTATTTATAATAGCTATTGTGATTCGTGAACAAGAGACAATTTGAGGCTTTCAAGTCAATTCTTCACTCTTCACTTGAAACGACTTGGTAGCACCTTCCCTCTAGAAACTGCGAAAGACTCGACCAGGTTTCTAAAAGAAATGGAGAGGAAGTGCGTTCCGCCAAAGCATATTCTAAGATTTTGATATCACTCAAAGTGGGAGGCGGCTATCTGGTTCGTCCCTGACTGGTGTAACTTGGCCTCCAAAAGTATGCACCTCTATCCCTTGTGTGACTCCAGGATATAAACTGTTTATGGAACGTGAGGCCGTTAGCGAATGCTGACCGAAACACCAATAAGACCGGTACTAGATATTGCTATCCTTCAACCAAGCTTTTTATTTCGCCTGATATATCATCGACGTGCCCGCATCTGAATCACTGCTTGTAATTCGTTGTATCTCTTCCTGCTCTTTCCTCGTCCGACGTTTCTATTCCCCTCTACCGAACATGTGGGAGTTTCATAGTCTTGAATATCAAAGGCTTAAAAAACTTCATCTCTAATTGGAGGACCACCGCCACATCAAAGATCAAATATACGACCAGTAGAACATTGCTCGAACTGCTGCCCATGAAAAGCTGCTGTCAGCTCATATGGCTCGTCTCATTATCTGGAGAATTTTCATCCGCTGTGCAGCTTTGTGGCTGAATTGGGCTCCGGCATATAATACATTCCACTAAGAGAGTCTTGGCAACGTATCACTCTTAAGGTCTGAAAGATTATCTCCGTGGTAGAGGATGTGCAGGACCGTTCTTCGTGTAGCAAGGCGTAAAGATCCGTTTGACACTGTCCTTCTCCAGGTTTCAGAGTGGTTACCGAAGAAACTTTATCTCTACTCCGCTTTCCAAATCGTGATCAGACTTTCATCGCAAATGTTCTCGGACGACGATATATCCATCGTGTCTTCGGTGAAATGAATCTGATCTAATAGTTAAGTATAGTCGATCGTCTTCATTTTTTTCTCGCCCGAGCATGGTAGCTTCGCATATCCTTCAATCAGTGAATTGTTTTTCGTTCCTCTCTAAATATAGATGGTGGGGTGCTCAAGCAAAAACTGGAGAAATATTGCTTGTCAAGACCTTGAACATTAGACAACATTTCGTCATCTGAAACTGAGGCTTCTGGGAAAGGTAGGAATGAAAATCGATTTACTTCTGTCAATCTTGGCGTTGAGATGATTTGAAGCCTGTCCTCAATCAGTGCCACGGCTATTGTTTGATCCAAGTCTGAGGTATGTGCTGTTTCATCTTTTATCCAATTGGATCTGCCTACAATCGCCCTAACGAAATTTAAGTTTTCTAGTCTCTAGAATACAGTTCTTGTTGTAACGCAGATCGCTTTGATTCTTCTGTAGTCATACTTTAGGTTCACCACCCCTAATGTCTGAAAGTTCTAAGGCTGAACTATGTGTAGTGGTATTGGAGAGTCGCATATATGTATCAGTATCAAACGCAACGAACTGTTGACTCAAAATCAGAGCAAGGCATCGTCAGCCTTGAAAAGATATGCCTACCAGGTGAAATCTACTTAAGACTGATTTCTTTTTCCCATCTCGGTACAGCATGTCTACCCCGTGCGATGAAGAAATGGCGAACAAAAGACAGAAAGAGACTGCTCGCTGTTCTCTGAACTCTAAAACAGAGAGAAGGGAATCTGGTGATCTTTCTGGGAGCGTCTTCCTTATCTCCTCTGACGGAAAAATACTCAGCCTTCCAATACCAACCAAGTCTCGTCAAGATCCATTAAACTGGACCAAAATGAAGCAGGCACGTGCTTTCACGGCTCTATACATCTTCGCAATCACCGGTCACGTCATGTTGGAAGGCCCAACTTATCTGTTTGGTCCACTCAGAGATCAATTCCCGATAGAGGTATGTTGTCTATAGGACGAAGAAGCTGCGCGAACTTATTAATTTGTCAGGACCACCCTTCATTTCAAGTCCAACACCTTATATCGTCTCCGAAGCTATTCATGGGTATTGGAGCATGGATATGGATTCCACTGTCGTTGGCGATTGGACGGAGACCAGTGTTTTTGTTGAGTACAGTTCTCTCGGTGATAGCTGCATTAGGCGCGGGGATATCTGGTACATTTTACCACCTATTAGTCGCAAGTTGTCTACAAGGGTTTGCTCAGGGTGTCACCACGAGCATGGTATGTTTTGTTGTTCCTGGCAGATGTGGAAGACCCAGCTCATTCTTCTAACATCGCAAGGCTCTCCTCATGATTATCGATATTACCTTCATACATCAAAGACCACAAGCAATTGCCATGTTTTGGTGTCTTGTGGCATGTATGACAGATGTCATTCTTGCCCTCGTTCCGCTACTAGTCAAGTCAGGATCAACATGGCGCGAATTCTATTTCCAATGGAGCGTGCCAGCCGCTGTATCCAGTTTACTGGCATTTTTCTTCTATCCAGAAACATATTTTATTCGCCCACCAATCGCTTTCGATGGACGTATACTTGTGCAGAGTGCCACTGAAAAGGTTCAGATATATGAGGACTGGGCCGAAGCACCAGGCGGCAAAGCATTGCCAGATATGCCAAGGCAATCTCAATGGGTTCAAGACTTGAAGTTCTGGGGACTTACTCGCGGGGGTTGGAGAGCCATGCGGCAGTGTTATTCACAGGCGCTTGGCTGTCTTGTAAATCCGTTGATATTTTGGGTCGCCATTCTCAATGCTTTGGTACTTGCCAGTGTTCTATCAATTGGCGAAACATATCTCGATATTCTCTGCGACCCACCATACAAATTCAGTGCTCATGCTGTTGCTCTCGTGCACCTGGCCGCTGCTGTGGGATCTCTCGCTGCATGGCCAGCTTCTGGAGTCTTAATTGCTTGGGTTTCTCGCCAGCTAGCAATGAGGAATCGTGGTGTTCGGGATGCCGAGCACTACCTCCCTGCTTTTATACTGCCAATTACCACCGGCATGATAAGCGTCATTATTTATGGGCTTGCGAGTGAACACAAGTGGCACTATATGTGGATTATATTTGCTTATGGGCTCAATTCCTTCACATTCGTGAGTTTGGCGACTGCTGATACTCTTTGGGTGACCGAAGCCTTTCCTCGATGGGCTGCGCCAGCTTTGGTAGTTCTTAGTGGGCTGAGTAATATGGCAAGCTTTGGGATAAGCTTTGGTATAAATCCATGGATTCGTTCACAGGGTCTCTCTGGTGCAGATTTAGAAATCGGGTTGATGATTGCAGTGGTTGGATTTATCGTGGTCCCAGTCGCTTTCTGGGGAAAGAAGCTGAGGCAGCATATTGACGGGAGGTGGGGTTTGAGCGAGAAAGGTGCACTGAGGCCACAATAGTTATGGATAATTTCCAACTATCCTCAAATCTTTTAATAGTTGCGTAAGCTGCGCAGTTTCGTTTTATGAGAGACATATAATATATAATCATTCGACAATATTTCTGCCTGTGAGAACTTGCTATTTATAGTCTAATGTAATGCCTGACACAAAAAGGAGAATTGACAGGGCTAGTTATTCCTTCTAACAGGTTTAAGGCTTCGTTGACCCCAATCAGCAAATCGACCAGCAGCCGTCATTTTATCATACCAGACTTACCACCATGACCACTTCATTATCATACTCAATAATTACAGGCTTCTAGTGGCAACCCCTTCTCAATGTCTCAATTTGTGCATGATCTGATGTTTCTAAAGGCTTGCGCTGTTTGCTGGCATTCAGTGCTATTTCAGCTGCTACAGAATCAAACAACGCCCAGCAGGCTGCCTCCATTCTATTACCAATCAAACATCATGTATAGGGTTTAGTGAGAATTATGAGTGGCCTAAAAATGTTGCAGTCATTCCTAATTATCAGCTACTGGCGAACAACTATACATCTTCAATTGCCACCAAAAGTGTTGCAGAATGGCCGGATCAGGTGGAATACTCATGGCATGGGATCTGGCTTGATTTTATCCCTCATCGACAACCAGTGCTCATGGGGCTGCTTCCACTCTTCTTATATCGCACCTTACTGTTGGAGGATCTGCATCGTAGGTCAAGAAGACGAATTCATTTAGTGAAGGCGATGGCTTTTAATTTTCATGGATACTGACCACATCTAGGACCAGCGGGGACAGACTTTGCAATGATTTTGCGGTGAATTTTGAGTTCAGGAGTTATGATACAGAGTTTATTATCAATTACACATAAAGACTATTCGATGCTAAACTCAGATTACTCTGGTGTTATACGATACACGGTGAACAATGCACTTTGATTATTCCTAAGGAGACGAGCATTTCTCTTCTCGCTCTCAGAAACTTACAATTGACACAAGTTGTGAGACAAACATCGGTACCAAATTCCAACATTTGATATCAGCGGCGCAAGCGGATAAATCTCAAATTTGGATGCCAAGTACGCCAAATTCTAATTTTAAAACGTTGGGTTCTGTCGTGAACATGCTGCTAACTTAATCAGAAGCACAGATAGCAGTTCCAATTCCAGCATCCTTGTATGACCCTCACCTACTGAGATCGAGTTTTGTGCATACATTTTCAAGGGCACAAATTCTGCTGAGCTCAAGGGGGGGATTGCCTTACTAACCATTTACTCACAAAGCACAAGCCCTGGTGTGTCAATTGAGCATCGTTCAGCTAACGTTCATTGTAAGAACTTTAGTTCTACTAAACTATATTTTCTCCCTTACCTCTGTTGCTGGCCACCCAGTAAATCGAACATCCACGAATCTGTATATAGTACTGGCGACTGTGTGCACCCCTCTATCTTAATTGTGCAAAAGTACCCATAGCCTCCATCGAAAACTCTGTTACTCCATCTTCTCCATTCGGTGAGTATCCGGGTAGGATCGATTGTAAACGTGTCATACACAAGTGCGTCTGCGCTCAATGAAGACGTAACCGAAGCAGTAATGATGCAGTCGCTGAAATCAGACAAAGAGGGGTCGGAAGACGATTTCAAGAAGAAGGAAAAGCGACCAGGAGGATAAGGTTCAGGACCGCTAGGAATCTGAGCCGAGAGGGAGAGCGAGTCGCCAGAGAAGGTGGAAGGCCCGAAAGAGAATGCCACCATGCTATTGATCGAATTAGCATAAAAAGTATTCATGTGGTGGAAAACCATCTAGAGATTAGGGAAGTCAAACCGTGACCCGTCGAAAGCTGAATTGTCGAGAGGAATACTGATGGAGCCTCTAGAGCTGATGTTGACAGAGTACGGGTCCTGGAAGATCTCACTGACGGCGCCGCATTCAAAACTCGGGTTGTAAATAAGATTTCCAGGAGTCCGTGGATCGCAGTCAGGAGGAGGTGCAAAGGGGTCTGTGGTGGGGCTGGGTAAGACTTGGGTCGTGGATGAGCTACAAAACTCATGGTCGTTAAGGATGTTCGAGGTTGCAGAAGCTAAGTCTGATGGCTGTGAATGTCAGAGAATTTCACACTAAGAAAAGATCTCGGCTTACATTGCTGTAAATCACAGTCACATAGCTGCATGTTGGCTGCGTAGATTCTGCGAGCCCACTCAGAATAGAATATGCATTGATAGCACTTGAGTAACAGGAAAGACTAAGCAGAGTTCGAGGTAGCATCTTGAGAATGAGGATAAAGAAATGAGAGTCGAAGCTTTCATATATTTAAGTTTTCACGATGGTGTTTGGAGACATATTCTTTTTGGGCTTGGAAGCCATGTCTTACTTTAAATTAGTGAAAAGGTCTAGAACTTAAAAGTTAAAAGAAATTACTAGTCTTAAAAGAGCTCGAGAACCTAGCAAGGTTTAGAAGGCGTGCAATGTTGAAGTCACGAGAATAAGCAAGTCCTTATGAGTGATCCCCCCCTAAGAGTTTACTTGTGTTTCCTGTCTCCCATACCCTCCAAATTGGTTTCCACGCCACCACCCCTTTATCAGATAAAGAGCTCGCTTATTATACCGTAACTATTATCAAGATACTTAATATATAGCCCTACACTATTTTTCTATCTTAGGTTCAGGTAGCTATTTCATTGTTATCTTCAAATGAGGTTCGGCTTCCAATTATAGGAGGTCCAGATTCCGGGCGGCTGATATCAAAAGGAATTATAACACAGCTTTTCTGAATTCGGACTAGATTGTTTATCGTCTGGAATCCAATAGACTTAACCACGTCATTGTTCTCACATTTACAATTATCGGAATTCACGATTAATGTGTAGTTTCTTTAAGTTGCTATCTTGGCCTTTAATTCTCTCACTTACACGACTAACTGGCATCAGGGGGCAAAGTATTGCTTGGTATCTAATCAACGAAACGGTCTTCTTGTTTTCTATCCCTACCATGCTGGACTTCCTTGCACATACTTAATTTCGAACAAGGTGGATTATATTTTTTACCCTCCAAATATAGGCCTTCCAAACTCTTGCTCTTGGATGCTAGTGCGAATGCCAAAATGGACTAGCAATTGCAATCGGCAATATTTTTCTTTAGGAATCGTATCTCTATATCGAAAGCAAAAGATTACCAAGCTCATCACGAATACGAGCGTAAGGTCATGTGGGTCTGATCACGTGTATATCGTGTTGAATAGATGAGGGGCAGTTTACCTTTGCAGGACATAGTCCAGAATCCCAGCAATATTCATGGATGCGCGCACTATGAGATATATTCTGATGTGGTGTATAAGTTCGACATGTTCTGCTGACTTCAAAAATTTCTGTAACAGCACGTGCATATGGTCTCTTTTGCAGGAAAAATATGCTAAATATATTATAATGAAGGGGAGATACTTATATAGTTCAGTTTTAAAATGACCGAGAGTTCTATCCAAGTGCCGGTTAGAGCAGCAATTCCTGCTTTGATGAACAAAGTGTATTGGTTGAAGAGTGATCTCGGCAGTTGAGTATCTTGAAGATCGATCGTGGAAGAGATAATACCCACTTGCTCCCGATATAAGTCTGCATTACCTGGAATCATTGAGAAACCGTCTCAAATGCCTGAATGAGATAAGATAATAGTAGATGAGAATCACATGAGCATGATTACCATGAAGGCATTAGAGACCATGTGCTAAAATATCATTTCTGTTCATCGCATATGATTTATTTATATATCTTTCACATACCGGAAATCACTCAGCAGCATTCAACTTAACCAAGTTGAGTGCGAAGATGCTAGACTTATGTTAGCCCCTCCTCAAAAGATACCCTAAATTACTAACCTCAAGTCGCTTTGTGGCATCCATGAGATTTCGACGGATTTCAAACGCCTCTGCAGCAATATTTCTTTTCAACTCTTGAGTCGCGATAACGTTCTGTATGTCGTCAGAAATATTCCAAAGAAGCTAGCGAACCAAAAAATAAATATATACCTGCTCAAAAGAATCCTGAATCTGATATCGAATCGTCTTGACCTCTTTCTCCTGGCCTAACCGATGGATACGACAGAGCGCTTGCTCTTCCATCATTGGATTCCATTGTGGTTCCATCAAGTATGCCACTGAGGCAGCGGTAAGATCGAGCCTAAAATGAAATCAGCAATTCTTCATTTTGAGAAGTGCTGCACGAGACGTACCCGGCACCACCACACGTGATGGAAACAAGAATGACTTGAATAGACGGATCTGTCTGAAATTCCTGAATAGCTTGATCTCTCTTTTCTCCAGAGTGCTGGCCATCTATTCTTGTGTACGAGATCGACTCTCTGTCGAACAGTGACTGGATCAAGTCAAGTGTGTAAGTCCAGTATGAGAAGACGACACTATCATTGTAAGCTATGTCAGAACTTCACAGGAAGAGCCTCATTTCACTTACCTCTTCTCTCCATCAGGACAACATTTCAAGTCACTCAGCAACCTCTTCAGCTTCGTGGACACCTGCTCTGGAGGTATTTCCGGGAGTGACTTTTGCTGCACCCCATCCACGTTTGCGAGTATGTCTTGAGGAAAGGACACCTCTACGCTCTTGCATGCAGGAATGCAACAACATTTTGGAACGGGTTCGCCGTTTGGTGTGTCCTTGATGCATGATCCACATGTGAGTGTAAAACACTTGGTAAGATATGGCTTTGGAATATCAGGATCTGAGCCGCTAACTCCGTTGATGAGGGCATTATCGCAGACAGAGCATCTTGCTTCACCGTCACAGATTAACGTCTCGAATGCCTTGTTCGCAACAGTCTTATTCCACACTTGGGCGCCTTCAGCCCCATTAGAATCTTGCCTTCTCGCAGCGACATGCCTTTTGGAATGAATGAGACCATGATTGCATATTAGACGAAGTTCGTTGAGCTGCTGTAAGGCATTGAGATATTCCCCTGGTTTGACTGGATTTGAAGATAAGGCTTCGTCAAATCTCCTCCTAGTTCGATCCTTTGCCTCGTTGTAGAACTTTCTCTCCTCTTCACCAAAGACGAGTTTAATTGTCTCGTCTCTCCTAGCTGGAAGCTCAATGATTTCTTTCGTTCTACACAAGGATATACATTTCACAAGTTTCTTTAGCCGAGATGTATCTTTGTCCTTTTCGCGCAACCATGGTTTGGCAATTTCTGTGTCGAATACCTTGGGATTTGAGAAAGGATGAATTTTGAGGAACTCCACAAGACTGGCAAAATCTGACCCTCGATTTTGAATTGGCGTCCCAGTGATAGCCCAGCGACTCGTGGCATGGATTGCGCAAGCTGCTCGAGCCATGGCTGTCTGACGATTTCGAATTGTATGAGCTATATTACATTATTATAACTCAATTATTTACAGATCGGGGTACATACCCTCGTCAAGAACAATTCGATGCCAGAAAAATGAATATAAGGTGTCCTTTCCAATGAATTTGGGGTTGGTAAGTCGCTTCTGCTCACGGACTAAAGTCTCAAAAGTTGTAATGGCAATGTCATAACCTCCAAGAGACAACATTTGTCTCTTTTGAGATCCATGGAACCGAGTCCAAGACAAGGTGTTGGGTCGAAGGTGTCTTCAACGGATCAGTTAAATTCAGTGTGTGCTGAAGAAGAAAACTTGCCTTTTCAATTGGGATTCCCACGTTTCCAGAACTGTTAAGTCATCAATTAGAGACTAAGAGAATTAAATTTATACTTACGTGAGTAAGGAACCACTATCAATGTACTCTTTAGACGTCGCAATGAGCCCCCATCTCGCATAAAGATGAATGGTTCTCTCTTTTTGCAAGTATTCAAAGCAATTAGAGAGATCATTGTTAGTGATTTTCCGAGACCCATCTGATCAGCAAGAAGTCCACCCTTGGCCTCTTCAGGGACAGCTTTCTGAGACATTTCAGTGATTAGATTAGTGTACCTATTCCTGGTCAGTGGCTTCGTGCTTGAAATGACGTGTTACTAACTTAATTTGTCCCGTCTCGTCGAAAGTCTTCTCCCATAGGTCATCACCTGAGCCATCAAATGCCCAGCCTTGCTCGCGTTGTACCATGAATGTTAATGCCTTCTTCTGGTGTCTGCAACATATAAGTATAAGATTCAATACAGCCTCACGATCATAACTTACTTGTAAAGTGGTGTTTTGATAGCGTCTGGAGCATCTGTCAAAGATAGGTGTGCATCTGAAGTGAGCTCAGAAAACAGCTCTTGGGTCAGTTTTAAATCCCCAATATCTGCTTGAAGCTTGATTAGTTCAGGCGAGTCTGTCATAATCACTTCATCATTGAAGGATATCAAATGCGGGTTGCAATAAGGTACAACTTTATCGCAATTCGTCGGGTCTTGCAGAAAAACCTTGCACTGGGTCAAGAATTTACCAACAGAGTTTCCCAAATCTTTTGGCCCATAGATAATTGCTTTCATGACATACTGCAACTCGTTGGTTCCCACTTTGCGTGAACCTTTCTTTTTACGTGCGGCTCGTTGGCTGATTGTACGGCATGAAATTTGAAATGATATATCTTGCTCCGTACTCAGCTTCACCATAATATTTGCCACTCTCTCATCCAGCTCCCCAAATTGTACATCCCTATCCTTCTGCCATAGCTGATCGGGTGCCAAGAAGAATAACTGAATATCAGATGTGTCTAAGTTGTGAGAATTCCGTGTTGTAATTGGGACGTCTGTTATCTAATAATAATTAGCGACAACATGGAAAGTCACGCAAAGTTCAAACTTACCATTCCATAGCAAACTTCATTTGGAAATGGAAGGTGGGGCTCTGGGATCTCGACTTCCATAGTAGGTAAACTTTCAGCAAGATTACTATTCACATCTTGAACTTGGATACCGATATCGAATTGTGGGAAATGATTGTGCTGATGCTCTTCAGCGACGTAAAATGAATTGTTCGAGGTTTGGAAAGAATAACCGTCTTGCTGCAAGGTCGAGTAGGTCAAATCATGGCTTGGGTTGTCAAAAGGGTCCCTCCATGAACTGGTAATTCCTGAATCGAAACTGAAATTGAATGGATCCAATATAATTTCCTGCTGAAGATCAAATGATGCAGAAGTAACAGCCGTAAACATATCGCCATATTGGTAGTCTAGTCGAGCCCGTTTTGCTTGCGGTTCCGAAAAGTCCCAATCTCCATTAAAATCGGCCTGAAAAGTCTCCATATCAGCTGATTATCCCCCAGTCTTTTCGTGGTGTCGCTTTTGGTATAAAAGGCAGTCTAACGGACAATGCCTTTGCGACAGATTAGTATCGCAGATTTTGAGGATGAAATCAATCAGTTATTGGATATACAAGATGATCTTGGAGTTCATAGCGATATGATAGAAACATCAACTGGAATGAATTGGTAAACCCCTGATCAATTGCACGCCCGACTTCTGAGGAATTGAAACATTGTTTGCCTTTCGTAGAGCCCTGGAGGCTGAGTTGTCGGTGAGCCTACCTGGGCCCGCCACTTTTGACACAGCCCCCACCATGCCGGTCACACCCGTGAAATCGTAGCACAGCTGCACAGCAATTGAACAATCGCAGCAAAGGAGTACCAGTGAAGAATATTGATTCGATATTCTGATTAATCAATGCCTCTCGACTTTGCGCAATTGATATACGGTCAAATGTATACTTTGACAAGTACCGACTTTGGATGTTGTGGGTATCGAGAAAGCAGCTGTCGCAAAACACTCGAAGCATCTAGATTTCAGAGGCTACATGCATTGCAAGGATATCTGATTGTGTTCACCGAGTACAGTTGCTAGCCAATAAATTGAGCATGTACAAACACAATGGTTAATTACCATGCATTCGAACCTTGCGCATGATACGCACTCACGTATATCTCCCACAAAGGAAGCATATTTCATCTTGTGCTTCCACCTCTACTTCTAATCTGCGGTGCGAGAATATTCATTCCCGCAAAGTAGCCACTTAAGACAGCATATTTACGCCACAGACGTAGGCTCTTGCTATCATATCCAAGTACTCAGTGCATTTGTATTAATCTCAATGTGAGGCATGCACCAGAATGTCAAGCGATTTGTAGTCGCTTCGATAATTTTGTCGATTTGGAATTCATTCTCCTGGTCTACTCGATAGTTGCAAGGATCTGGACAGCTGGAGGCTTTCTGATGGATTGATGGCTGCTCAATCCAGTCCCAATATAGTACTTGCAAGCTAATATCTCAAGAACTTGAGAAATGTCCTTGATCCTTCGCTGACCCAGCATATACAATAGTGATGTTCCCATATCCACGACTACTTCTTCGAGTATCGGTGCTCTTTACTGTCGTTATCGTTCTTTGACTATTGTAACGATTTATTCTTTGCCATGATTTGGATAACGTGAAACGCGATGCGTTATCTGAAGCCAAGGGAACAGATGGAACGGGTGGTGGTGGATAGTTCGGGCAAGGTGGTGGAGGTGGTGGAAGTGCTTCGATGCAAGCAGCATCACTTGTGCTGTATGATTGAAGAGTTCCGATTGTTGGCACAGTTGATATTTCGAGGTTCAGGGCCGTGGAGAAGAATGTCGGGAAAAGAGTCCGAAGTAGAGGGCGAATCGTGGCAAGTCCAGCTGCTAAAAGAGCGACCCCAGGCTCAACTGTTGACCATATTGCGACTATTGCAGTATTAGTGCCAAATCAGAGAAGGAAAATGTAGGTATGAGCTTACTTCCAAGTGTATCCCCTGTGGCTTTCATTAGTAAACTTACTAAAAGCTGGGAAAGGTCACTTACAGAGAAAATCAGGTATCTGGGTAATGTGCTGGATCACACTGAGTCTCACCAACGTTGAAGTACTAGCACTGTAGCAAATCCTTAGCCAAGATGACATATGTGACGCGAGAAACTCACATTGCTCCAAGTGCCAAAATGAAAATCATCATAACTTTGGTGCCCCAACCCATTTTTGCATTCCAAAGAAGAGCGATAGGAAGAAGTCCCAACGTCCAATCTGTTGAAGCGCTGAGGATAGAATGTAGATACGTTCCCCACACGATGACTGCATCTGGTAGGCAACTTCCTTGGTATGTCATCGGTGTGGCGTACCGCATCCATATATAAGGTACTGGCACACATTGAGCAACGACACATCCGAAGTAAGCTATCCCAAACACAATACAAGCCCCCATAACGACCTTTACAAGCAAGATCTGCCAACGCTGTATCATGATGCGAAGATAGAAGACTTGAAAGATTGTCAGAGAGAAAAAGAGAGCTAATGGTTTAATGCCATGGAGAACTCACCTCCAACCGCTAGTTTGATGACAGTAGTGGTCATAACATATGCCCATTCGCAAAAATACCAATACTGTTTCATTGTCAGAAATTTGAGTAGCTGCAGTTACATGTTCCACCTACTCGAACCCCCATTATGACATTGTATTCGGAAAGATCTTTATGGTGTTGACCAGTGCCATAATGCAGACCAGTGAATACAAATCCGATGTACATTGTATACAGAATCTAGCTCCTGTTAATAAGTCACACTGATATATTTGCGAAGAACACATACAAGCCCAACAGCCATGAGCCAGTCATCCAAACATAGCTTATTAACTACAAATTTGCGGACGTAAAACCGGAGAGAAACTCCCACAAAAGCGGCTACATAACAGCAGACGGCAACAATTTTGAGGCGATACCCATGGTTCTCGGCAGCCATCCCGATATCACAGTAATTATCAAAACTCAAGCCCTTATGTGCGAAATGGTGGGGCAAGACATTGACATGGACTTTTCGGAGAATATGTCAAGAGGGTGTATATCACGGAGAAATATTGCAAAGGTGGAGAAACAGATATGGATTTTGGAAGGAGGGGGCACGAACAGGTTTATTACCGATTTCAGATGCCATCCATGGTCAAACAGTCCGGTGTTCTTCCCAAGAGTAGCGCACGCAGGGACATCTGAACGCAGGAAAATCTCTCAAAATAACACGTACATTTTGACAGCAGAAACGTTAATGCACCAAGAATTTACTTAAAATGCATCTTTTGCACTTGTAGGATGTGGGAAAAGTCCATCCGAGGTTCTATTATTCTTGTTGCAGAGTAGGCATGCTTGCTACTGCACGCACAAACAAGCTTGTAGAACCGTTGAAGATCCCGGGGAGGGCGATTTCAGTTCAACATTAGGTTCATGCTCCGCATGATAATGATCGAGAATCCTCAAAGCCCAATTAAGAGCGTTTGAAGTGTGTTTAGCTTCAGCGCCAACGATCGTCCCGCATACGCTCAGATGTTATAGTTTATCGGATTTGACGGAGATCACTCCGAGCAAGGAAAATCAAGGACACGCTCGAGACGCTCAGACTTGGGATCTGAGCAAGGTTAGTAGAGACGAGAGTATTTGGAAGAAATAAGTGGTCATAGATGTTGCTGTGATGCTATGAGAGAAGAAGATCTGTTGAAGTGTATTCTACCCCAAAATTACAAGCGTGGCAGGCTAGTTTATAACAGGGAAAACCCCCGACGAGAAAAATTTAAAACTTCGACGTTTAACTTCAATAAGTTCGAATACGGGAAAGGAAACGAGCTATAGCAGGCAATTGAATCCATGATTCTACAGGACTGTGCATCTAGGATGATATGACCCTCAAGGAACTCATATATCACATGACCGCGGGGAAGATCTTCTCACGTGACTGCAAACATTGCTGACCTGGGTTTTTGCATACCATGGGTAGGTAGTCGTCAAACGCGGTATCACGCGGACATCTATACACACGAAGCATAAATCCAACCTGAGCCTTAAAAGGTCCACATTTCAATCCAGAAAGACACCATCTTCAATCAAAAGTAAAGTGCCCGCTCACTCATATGAATGTATGCACTTTTGACATTCATATGCAATCATTCTGCCTGAAAATCTTCGTCCAAGTGGATAATCTGGAAATTTTGAAACTCATTCAGCCCTTAAGCCCGGCGTACATAGTAGCGAGGTGCATAACAACCTCCACACTCCGATGTTTGCATGGTAAGATGAGTGAAGGTTGCAAATGCCTTGTTGTGCTTCATGTGACTTGCTGGGTTCCACCAACAGCAGATTCTATCACTGGTTGCAGAGCGAGCATAACCTCCACATAAAATAGCAGCCGAAAGAATGGTTATTGGATCGAACCAATGAGCGAGCTCGCATAGATTGGATAATTGATCGCTGTGCAACTTTGGAATTTCGACATGAGAGAATTGCGCACCGCATGGAACGTGCCTGTTGTGGCTTGATAGAAACTTTTTGGCTTCCAAACCAATGCTACACAGAAATAAGGCTAAGATGGAAGATGCCTGATCATGACATCAATGGCACTCCCCTTTGTTGAAATTTCCTAGTGCACTAATTTCCCCTTATTAGAACATTTTGAACCTCTTCGACTCCGCGCTTACAGAAAGAAACACAAATTTTTGATATCAAGATGTACCATTCCCATTCAGCATGGCTTGAATCGACATTGATGCACCAGTATCTTGAGAAGGTTGAGAAGGCTGAGGGGTGGATATCCCACTGTGTTCTGCTGTAGCGATTCCGCTGCTGGCATTTCGTAGTTTCGGGCCACTGATACTATGGTATCAGTATTGTTCGACTAGAGGTACCATCACTTACTGTCGAGACTTGTAGTGTCGTTGTAGAAGATCATCACGACAAAAACGACGACCACATCCTTCATAGGCGCATGTGAATTTCGGCTCGCCATGGCTGAGCTGGTGTCGCCTGTGAAAGGTCAGTGGCGTTCAGAAACATATCAAGGGTTACAAACCTAAGCCCCTCAGCTCGAGTATATACCTACTGAGATCAGTGAATCAAAGTTGAAATCAACTTCTGGACTTACCTTGGGACAGATATTGCAATTATGAACTGGCTTGCCTTTTTTTGCTCTACTTTCTCGTATACGACTTCGTCTCTCTGCAGCTTTCTCCCTCACAATTTCCTCTTCTGGCTCTGAATCTTGAGGGGGTGGGGAAGGCGTTGCGACCCGTGGCGTTGGTGGTTGCTCAGGGATCGCTGCAGGAATGATTTCGGGAACTGGTTCTGGCTCAGGAACCACTTCTGGAGTCACCGGAGGTGGAACCACAACTTCCTCAACCTCCTCCTCTACCTCTTCCCCCTCCTCCTCCTCTTCTTCCTCCTCTTCCTCATCTTCGACCACGAGTTCATCTCTCGTTGCTTCAAACTCAGGTAAAGGGGCGTCTTCAGGTAGGGGATGCCACTTTTTATTGTGTCTATTTAGACCGGTCTTGCTCATGAAGCCCCTAGCAAAATCTTTACACGACGGATCTGCGCAGCGAAAAGGTTTGGCATGCACCTTTTCGTGTTCGTCACGCTCCACAGCAGATTTGAAACCATCAGAGTATCGTGGACATTCGCGATAGCGACAAATGAAGGCGGAATCAAGATAGACTTCTTTGAATCTTATCAAATCTTGCTCTGAAACTCCTGGAGGCAGTCTGTCCGACCCAATTTCAGCGAAGGAGCACACAATGGCTTGATATTGTTGGCTTATTTCCGTGAAACGAGTCGGATCATGTTTTAGTTGTTCAGCTTTGAGATCTAGGCAAGTCAGCGACCGATTTGTGTGAGTGAAATATGAACCTCTATACTTTCGGGCATCTGGTAAATGTATTTTTCCTGTGACAAAAACTTCCGGAACGTCAGAATATCAAGTCCCATTTCTCGAGCTTGGGGCATGTCAGATAATTCCTCCAGCTGGGAGTTTATGGCATCGGCTGATGTGGTGTCGTCAATTTTCATCGATCTTGCGCCGTCTCCTGGGGAATTTTTCCAGAATAACACCTCTAATTCTGGAAGGGAGTCGACTAGGTGGTCATCTACTACATGATCTTCGCATTTCATATACTGAAGGAAATGCTGAAACCAGAATTCATTCGCGTAATGATGTAGACCATGCAAACCTCGAATTACACGAAGATTTGCCTCCTCAGGTCGGATATCCTGGTCGATGAAACAGCAGCTCGACTTCATGTATTTCATACAAGAGAGGGCGATTCCGTACTGAGCTTTGTGGTATTCAAGAAAAGGTCCACTGTCCTCATGAAGAATATATCTACAAAATTACTTAGCTTTGATTTCTCTTTCCGACTGAATAATTACTCTTTTGCGGAATAATGTACGAAGTCAACCGTGTTTGTCTCCCGAACCTCTTCAATCAGAGGTTTGCATAGTTCCAAGAAGTCGTTATTAGTCAATATCGTCTGTGCGTTTAACTCTGGTGCCGGACCCTGAAGGACTATTCCATCTCTAATTTCATATACCTTTAGAGGTCGGAATGAGCATGATAGCCATTGCAAAATCTGGGTAGCCTTCTCGTCACGTTGCCTTATTTGGTCGAGAATGCGACCATATCTGATTTAAACATCAGTCAGAGAAACTGCCAACCTCTGGAAGATATCTCACGCCCGGTCCAGTCCCTGCGGCAAACTTTCAACGGCATCTAAAAGCTCTTGAGGGCTATGGCAATTATATAGTCCCTGCATGACAAGTCGCACCCAAAGGAACATTCCTGATGATCATGTCATTGAAGTTTGTGATTATTTCAGAAAGTACTTACTGTCAGATTTCTCAACGATTCGACGCTCGATGTGGTCAATCAAACTATTCTCAAATCTTTCTCGAAAGTCTTTCAGGCTAGCATGAACATACAATTCGACGTCCCGTTTCACATCGACTGCCTGGTCTTTCAAGGATATTATGGGTTTGGCCCCAAGAGTTTTAATGATCAGTGGATTTTCTCTGTTGGAGAAAAGAACCTTGCAGATTCCGCTTTGTGCTTTTGACATGTTTAAGAGCTCTGTTAATATTTGTCTCTGGTCAATTTTTGGATATTCATCCAGACCATCGATTATGACTCGAACAGGATGTGGTATCAGTTGCAAAAGTTCGGGCAGCAAGCTTCTCAAACGAGCATTACTTATGCCGGATCCTTTGTTAGCATAGTTTTCGGCGATATATGGAGCAAGATCATGGTGAGCATCCAAAAACTGGGCTGCAATACTGCGTAACACGTCGGTCAAGAGGGTCTTGTTTATAGTGTAACTATCACAGATGTGATATGCAGTCGTGTAACCCCCTTCATTTCGTAATTGATCGATGATGTAAGTACTCAAGATGGTTTTGCCTATACCAAAGATTCAATACATGTACATCGTTTATGGGAATCAAATTACCTGCCCCCGGGATGCCTTTCACCCACAGAATTGGATCTCCGTGACCATGGGCATCATCCTTCCATGCCTTGAAGATTGAGTTGTTGAAAACCCATTGGCATGTTCCTTTCTGCCTTTTGGAAGACAATCTTTCCAATTCGTTGTCGTGTCCAGCATCTACTGCTTTAAGCCAAGCCCTGGCATCTTGTAGAGCTAGAGATTTGATTTGATTCTCGTGTTTCACCATTGCCGCTTCGCTTTGGATGCGCCACTGTCGTGCTTCTGCCACATCAATAGTCACTACTTCTTTCATTAGAAGATCCTGGTGATACTGTAAGCTTTTCAAAATGCCTTCGAACCGGAACTGAAAATTCTTCCAGAAGATGTCGAATAATAAATGCCAAGATCGACGCCGGAAGAATTTGTATGCTCGCCGATGAAATTCCAGAATATCCGAGTAGATGTGTGCGAGAATGACCTGAAAGTTTTTGTCCTTCCCGAAGACTTTCTGAAGTCTCTGGAATTGAGGCATAGCATCACCTATACGGCCATATGCATCAGCGAGCTGGTCGAATATACTCGTGAATTCATCTGCAAGCTGGCAATCACATCAGCAAATGCATGTGAGGCATGGCAAGATACACGTACCTGAAGCATTAGCTTAATTGGAGCCTGCCAAGACGTCAGCATATATGCGAAGACAAAGTAAGGTCGAGTTATACCCATGCATATGGCAAATAAGGAGTTCCATTACAGAGTACTTCGATCACTTTCGAGTATTTCCCTAGTCCATCCAAGAAAGGTTGGATACGGCGTACATTTCGAAGGGCCTTTCTGTTTCTTTGTGCATCCTGAACCTCCTCCACTGACTTCAACACATCCTCAAATTTGATATCCGGAAACGCTGTTGCGTCTGTGGCCGTCAGCGAATCTTTTAAAGTCGTGTAAGCCTTTTTAAAAATCTGATCTGCAGCATCGATTAAAACAGTTCCCATTTTCTCGGTTTGGTTGGTTCTGTTCAAGATAGGCAGGGGTATGATATCTGAACAACAGAAAAGGTTGGAAGATAAGAACAGAGGAAAGAATCAACACCCGACAACAAATGGCTCTATCTGAACACAATGTTTGCTCAGCCTTGCTGAGCCGCCTTGCTGCACGCCTAACTGTGCATGTCTACGGTAGAGCACAGCACTTTGACCGCAGAAAGTGCTGTGCTCTGTCGCAGCCTTCACATGACGCCGAATGCATACTTAATGTTGAACATCAAATTTAGAAGATGATTGAGATCCCATATCCAAGATGGACTACGAGAATCGAGGAAATGTTGGAATGAAGGTCGAAATAAACTCTCGTCAGGGGAGTGGTGCTATACCATAAATGGAAAAGTGCATAGAACTGTCACGTGCTTCTCCCTTTCCACGTGGAGGGTCCTCGTTCAAAGTGCACTCTAAATGATATGAATCTCATCGAACAAGGATTGTAACTCGTGTTTTGAGTGTCTCAAAATATATGACAATTGGAAAAGTGATGTCACCAGAGCACCTCGTGAATTCAATGGCCCAAGCGGATCAATTGCCATTCTGGGAGGACCCCACATGTTCTAACAGCTATGTAAACTTGACGACTTCATGTTATCTGCATGTTTTGATTTCTTTATTTCACCTTGCTCAGTCTCCATCTGACTTTAAGTTTCCCTCTCTGTTCAGATGTCAAAGTTAATATGTATCGTCGGTGTAACAGGCAATCAGGGAGGATCCGTAGCACAACGATTCCTTCGGGACCCCACTTACCGGATTCGGGGCCTCACTCGTGATCCTTCATCACCTGCTGCCCAAAAACTTGCATCACAGGGAGTTGAGATTGTGAAAGCAGATTTGAATGATGTTGAAACTTTGATTCCAGCCTTCAAAGGAGCGAATCTCGTCTTTAGCGTTACGAATTATTGGGAACCATTCTTTCGACCCGATTGTCCTGCCGCAGCGGAAGCCAAGGGAATCACCTGTCGAAAATACGCATATGATGTTGAATACCAGCACGGAAAGAATATCGCTGATGCCGGGGCAACTACAGTGGATACGCTGGATGAGAATGGATTCATTGCGTCAACTTTGAGCCATGCTGGGAAGTGCAGTAAAGGACAGTTCAAAGAGTTGTACCACTTCGATTCGAACGCAGATATCTTTCCGTATTACGTGAAAGAGAAATATCCAAAGCTCGAGAAGAAGATGAGTTTCGTTCAGACTGGGTATTTCATGAGCAGTTACAAACTTGCACCTGATGCATATCTTGGAAAGGTAAGTCTTAGCGATAATATCATCGATTTAGCTGACAGCCTCCAAGATGCCAGACGGAAGTTTCCAAATGAGTTTCCCCACAGATCCGCATGCCGATATTCCTCATCTCGACGTCAACGCTGATACAGGAAGCTTCGTCTACGCCGTTTCCAAGCTCCCGCCAGGGAAGAGCTACATGTGTGCAGGAACGACGTGTAGCTGGACAGAATACATACGAGTATGGAGCAAAATCACTAAAGCTCCTGTAAAGTATGAACAGATCACTTTAGAGCAGATGATTGATGCAATTCCAGACAAACCTTTTGGGAGAGAAGTGGGAGATATGTTTTCGTACTCTTCTGATCCAGGATATGATGGAGGAGACAAGTCGCTGCTGATGGCGGAGGATATTCGTAAGGTATGTATGAGTATAGCGAGAGTCCAGAATATAAGTTAGATTGACAAATTTTCTAGCTGGGAATAGATTGTCCAATGACAACACTCGAGGAATTCATGCGCAAGGAGGATTGGACATCAATACTCGCGAGATAATCTACACATAGAAGCTCAACGGAAATGCAAGACATCAATAGAACTCTAGATTGTCGACATCTCTGACGTCCGTCACTGCGTGCCGAGACACAACCTGTAACGAGACAGATCCATAGTGTACTAACCACAACTTTGTTCTTAGCAGATCTATAAATTTGTACTTAAAATATTAATTTCTTTAACTATTCCCTCCTAAGGAAGCTTTTTAGCAAGAAGTAACTATAGTTAATTATATTATATAAAGCCGGGCTCGCCATATTTCCTTAGCCACTACTTTTAAGCCCCGTGACGTTAGAATATCGCGCGTGTAGCGCAATAGCATGTTTCTCGAACGTACTACTACTAACTTAAGTTCTCTCTTCTCTATCCAATACATCCCTTTAGTTTATAAGATGTTCTTTACTTTCGCTCATAATCCAGGTAGCATATAGCTAGTTCTAGCTCTAGCTTATCCCATGATCACTCACTCACCAAAGTCGTTATATCTTCCCACCCATACGCCACCTCTTCTAGATTAGCGTCCGCTATAACCATTATCTTCCTCGCCACTTCCTTACCTCCTAAGTGCTTATAAAACCCGCTCGCCCCCTCGTTCCTCTCCAACCCCCAAACAATTACACTCTTACATCCCTCCCTACCAAGCCTCTCCGCCATCGCTCTCACTAACGCTTTCCCAATTCCCTTCCCTTGCACGCGTCCTAAGAGATAAATAGCCCAGATTTCCCCATCAAAACTTCTACCCTTAGTCTTAGGGAAATAAACAAGATCGCTCGTTATCCCACCACTAATGAACCCACAGATTTCTCCATCTAAGAGAGCTACAAATACAAGAGACTTGGGGGCTGTAAGAATAGATATCCATGATGCTTCGCGTGCGCTAATATCAAGCTCGGAGTCGAGTTTGGAGTCTGGGATCATGCCGCGGTAGGTCTCTTGCCGAGCGGTGATGTGGACCCCAGCTATGGCTCCTGCGTCTGGGAGCGCTGCCTGTCGAATGATGAGATTCATGCTCATTGCTTTTAGACAGAACTTGGATATAGCTTTGTGGGTGGTCGAACTTTTGCCTTGTAGTGAAGTTGATATCGAATGTGCGGATATTATGAGGTGAGGTTGTCGAAAGGATAAGAGGGATTATGGAAGAATAGGGTCCTTGCTCGCTTAATTGAAGCTGGTATTAGCCTGTGTGGCGGCATCATAGGTATGATAGGGCACGCCGTAACCGCTACAAAAGTGGTAATAGCATTTTTGCATTATAATCAGCTTATCCACATACATCTAGAAACCCCTTTCGAGACGGTAAAGCCTTTTCATTCCTACCTAGAACGCCAGAAAAATCGCCTCTACTCCACGAAATTTCTATACCCAATAACCAATATCCAAAAAGTTCTATTCCCCTTTCACTCGCCTTTTGTCACACCACTAGTGTCGCCTACGTCGACCTCTATCCCTCTCCTCCACCAATCTAGCCTCATCATTAGCCCTGACTCGATCCAGAGTCCGCTCATACTCCTCGTCCTCCATTCTCTGTCTATTCAGCAAGTCGGCCCTATGAGCCTCCAAGGCCCGGATGTTCCTCTGCAGTTGTTCCACATTGCGACGAAGAGTTGCAGGGTCCTGGGCCGGCATGTTGGTCATGTCGACCTCAGGGAAGGTTGGAGGTAGTGGTGATTCTTCACGAGGGACGGAGAGGCCACGTCGGTGATACCATATTGGGTTACTTGGGCCCGGGCCGCGACGACGAGCGCGTGGTTGTTGTTGAGTAGTGGTCTCGGTCATATCGACATCTTCGTCGACTGTGGCTTGTCGAGAAGATGACGAGGAGGAAGGTTGCTGAGGTTGAGAGCCAGATCCTTCACCGACACGAGCTTTCTTGGCTGATCCTTGTTCGGCGAGTTGAAAGCCTTGCTCAGCGTACTCGACGGCATTCACTCTCATTGTCATATTCCCACCAGCTGCCTCGCCGATTGCGGCAGCTTCCCTTGCGGCTTTCCTAGCAGCGACACCCTTTCCACCTCGCTTCTTGTTCTTTTTCTTCTTCTTTCCACCTGTAGATGTCTCAGCGTCAATAGGAGGTTCACCGTAAATATCGCCATCAGACGTGTAAGTAATGGGATCGATAATTGCTGGAGGGTCATTCACATTGGTCATTGTGACATCTCGAGTATCGGTGGCAGCTGCGGTATCAGAAGTCGAGGTAGCTTGATTCATGCTGCCGTTCTGGACTTGGATAGTTGGATCGATGGCAGTCGTGTTGGTATTATGAGTTGTCATTACGACATCCTCAAGATTGGTACCAGTGGTAACATTAGGGATGGAAGTATCTGGAGCAATGCCATCGTTCTCGAACTTCTGGTCGTGAGTAGTGGTAGATTGGAAAGAAGATTGCGTTGAAGGACCAGGAATCATTTGACCAGCCATCGAGGTGAAGGGGGTATTCGGCGCCGAAGCGACGATTGAGGTTGTCTGAGGCATTGGAGTTTGATCGATACTTGATGCTGGCTCGTGGGCAACTCGCATAACAATGCTATCATCGCCCTTTGAAACACCAATTCGAGTCTTCTTCTGGCCAGCCTCACTCATTCCATTCGTGCTGCCAGCCAGATCGCCACAAGAATCGGAACCAACTCCAACCGCAACAGTCATGGAAGTTCGATCCGTGACTGTTGCAATCTGACCTTGAGAGACTGCGGGTCGGGAGTCTTGGGTTGAGAGAAGTGCCAGAGCCGAGGTTGCCATTGCAGCTCCTCCTTCATTCGATTGTGACATGTCGACCTTCTTTGATTGAGAGTTTGATGGTGTTTGGGGATCGTTCTTGGAACGTGGAATATTTTGCGCACCGAATGTGAGCTTTCGTGGTCGGAGTCTTGAAGAATAGGAAATCAGGTCTGATCTGAATTCACTGCCAGACTCTACCGTTGGCGGTGCCGGCTTGAGTCCATTTCCACGCGAACTCAAAGGACTTGTTTCAAAATTCATGACTTCTCGATTCCTTCCGCCCTCCAGTGACTGTGATCGAGATTTGGAAAGGGTACCAAGAATACGATCCACCGCCAACTTGTCTTTCGTAGAGGGATGCTCTGGAGTCGAATCAGCAGAAAAGGACAAGACCGTATCATCTCTTACCAGACCAATCTTCGAATTCGCCGTCGAGTACTCTGATGGAGAGCAGGTACCATTTGGTGACACTACACTACATTGAGTACGTTGAGCGGGGCCAGTCATTTGCTGAGGACGACGAGGCGGTGTAACTGGTGAAGCAACAGGGAATGATGCAACGTAAGTGCCATTTTTTGTATCGGTATCTAGTGTAGGTTTTTTAAGAGAGACTCTGCTGGAATATTCTCGGACCTGATTTCTTGTACTGATATCGTGGTCTACACTTGTTGTTTGGCCTTGCCCCTCGGCATGCTTATGTTGAGACGTATTGAGACCACAGGAACCTGACCCTGACATTGCTCCAGCAGAGTCTGGTGTGCGTGTAAGCTGATTCCTGGGAGCCGATGCAAATCCCGCCTTTGGTCTCGATTGTCCTGATCCCATAATGCTGGCACAGTCAAGAGCTGTCTTTGAAGCCTCCTTGAACAAAGCGATTGAAGTCTTTCTGTTAGTTTGAGAAATCAGAAAATCTATTAACAAGCTACTCGAAACAAATCTACTCGTGAGTACGTTGTGTGACCACTAGACACAAGTCTTGAGAAGTGCTGAGTGGGAAAGTAGTGGACATACTTGAATGTACTCGTCTATTGAATGAGCAATGGTAGTAAAGTCGAGTATCACGAGCTTCGACGGTCGGCTCTAGTGTCTTGAGACTCGGTAACGGAGAAAAAATACCATGATGCGCAGTTGATGAACTACCTGAGATCGACTTTGTTGATATGACTCGAATTGGGAGTAGAAGGTGCAAGTGTTAGATGACAAGCGTGCGCGAGTGGTGTTCGCAGCAATTGACTTCTCAAAAGTTTCTACAGAACGGATTACTGGTACACAATAAGTGCTCAAGACAAGGATGACAGATATGGGTAAAGTGAAAGACTGGGGCCAAGATCGATGAGGCTAGTATTATGTTGACACGAAGTGTATTGTTTGTGTACACAAGCGAAAGCTGGTTCGGAGTCAATCTTTTCCAGGGTCAGGAGACCCACTTTGATGAAGACCCCTATTGTTTTCGAGGGACTAATTGGCTCCTGGGGAGAGTGGTGAAGAGCGGGGAGATTTTTTGAGTCAAGAAAACATAAATTCAAATGCCATGGAAGACCCGAGAATCAAGAAATGGAGTAGATCGCTTCTTGTCTGGATCAGAAAAGTGTGGAAGATCCTTTTTGAATCAAAACATAATGAAAAATCTAGAATTCGTCCTGGCTCGAGTATGCTCGAACTGTCACCGCTTTCAGAGCTCCTAGGAAGCGCCGAGGAGCATGTAAACGCAGAAAGCGGCAATGACCCGATATCGAAGGAGTTGGAAAAAAGGTTTTGTCGGCCTTGCGGGCAGGTTGTAAACAAAAGGCCCCAAAATAGTTTAGTGAGACGTTTGATGAAGTAAAAGTAGCCCATGATTAGGGAACTTTCATTGAGTAGATAAAGTAGAAGCGAACTACTGCCTTCATCTCATTTACATGCCCACATTCTTGAGCATTAATTACTTGATACTCGAATAAGTGGATGCAATTGGGAAATGTGGTTCAAGAACACTTCAAAAGAAAGGAATGGGATGAGAAATGAGGGAGCTTTGTGACCTCTCTGCTTCATCTGAAGGCAAAAAACTTCCTGGGATCAGAATGGTCTCCGACCAAAGAAAAACATAAACATAAGGGGGACTGGATGGATTCAACAATGCCTTCTGACATCCCTTGGTGTTAGAAGGGGCCAACCGTGTTGATAAAAGACTGACTATTCTAGGTGTAAACCTCAAAACATTTATTACGCAATGCCGATGCTGAATGCTGAAATGAAGAAGAATACAATATCAATCAAGCTTGTAAAACACAGAAAGATCAAAGGTGGAATGAGCCAACTTGGCTCGATACGATGCGTCAATCAAGAAACTGGCGAGATTGAGCTGTCAAACAAAAGAGCGGATCGAAAACTTTTTCCTGCCTGGCTAGCATTCGATTGTCATTGGAAAAGAAGAAATGATTGTGTCTTTAAACACAAAAGCTATGAGAATATAACGTTCGTGGGATTAGAACAAGCATCGAGGATTCAAGCAAGCTGCAAGACTCCGAGACAGGCATATCCCCCCCAATTAGCACCAGGAAGCTCCAACTTAGTAACAAGTGCTTTCCGAACACCCGAAGACTCCTTGAGTCTGTATATTGGGATGAAGGGAGAGACTAAAACGATATTCTATTTCATATAAGTAAATGAAGATTGCTGCTGAAAGGAGGTTGCGGGGTCAAAACGCGCCCGAGCATACCTAACCACAACACATCACCACCATATCTCCAACTTTGTATATAGCTCCCGGTCATCTATACAAAGCTTTAACAAGACAGATGAGGCTTAACTAACATTTCCGGAGCGTATATCAGTTGTCATTGTGGTCTTGAATCCCAGTGGCTGAGATTGCTGATGTGCGACTGCCGGCTGGAATATAACGACACATTCAATTCTTGGATCTTGGCTCCCCTCTTATTCTCTAGCATGATTATCAGATGTGCAAGGTCTAAGAATTGGTTTAAGGTAGCATAAATTGCAGAATTTCGTTCAAAAGTAATATACAGAGAGGAAGGAAAATGAAATATAACTTCGGTTCCGAAGTTATCATAAATTTATGCAAACGAAGCTAGTGTTACATAAAATAATGCGCCATTCCCACCACACTCAGCCGCCTCGCATTAGCCACAATCCTTCCGTATACCAACTATCAAAAGCATCATTTCTTCCCTTTTTTATTTTTCCTTTTCCGATATATATCCTGTCATTGTGATGGATTACTGACCAGACCGCGGAAGATATTCTCTTTCAAACACTATTTCATTCATCTGGACGATCGTGGGATCTTCAGTCAGTCACCTCCTGGATCTTCTTTACCGGCTAAGATATAAATTCAAACCGAAAATTGAACAGCTTCCCGAAAGAACCTTCTTTCACCAATAGACTAGAACTGTCTTAAACAAATTTCCCTCATCCCTCCCAAACATAATCCAAAATGCAAATGGATTCCCCCCTCTCAACTATAGCCTCCGTAACCGGAATCCTAACCTTTGTCTTCGCCATTCTTGCTGCAGTATACGTCAGATTCACATACCTCCGGAATGCGGATACGGAGTATTTCCAAGTAAAAGCATCCCTGAGCTGGTTTAAGACCGAGAGGCTGTTTATCAGGGATTTAATTGAGGGGCAGGGTGGGGTGGTACGTTTATTATTTTCCTTGAGGCTGCCGAACTGAAATTTTCTTTTTGAATATTTGAATTTATTTGGATGGATTTGAGGGCATAGCATTTGAGGAGTATGTTTTATATATTATGTTGGTATGGGTTTTGGCAATGTTGCAGTATTTATGTTACGAGATGCGAATGGCTATTCAATTTCGAGACAATTTACTCTGGTCAATTTAGAGCGTGGTGAATTCATGATCTGAATTCATGCTAATGACCAACAGGATGGAGCTGTCAGAGGCGGACGAGGAAGAGAAAGGGAGAATGAAATGTATAGCTTCGTTCTTGAGGAGCTGGGACGGTTGGAAGAGGTATGATGATTCTTTCATTTTAAACTTTTACTGTGCAGTTCTCATGATACGTTGGGACCCTGCGCCTGCTCTCCCAATTGAGACCACAGGTCTATTGATTTTTACTACAATATTTTTAGTATCAAATTCTCCCCTTTGATGCCATGCCTAGACAAAGTATTCGTCCGAGTTATGTACCAAAATTACCCCGCGTTATCACAATCTCCCTCCTGCAATCCTCTCCTTTCAGTTTTATATCATTCCATGTATTCCATAAACCCAGAGTAACTTATTAAAAATCCCAGCGTCTCCTCGAAGTAATCGCCGAAGCAGAAGAAGCCTCCCAATCCAGCTCTCAAAGTGGCGCCGGCAACGAAAAAGGAACCCCCAGCAAACAAACAGGCTGGACACTCATTCCCCGACACATGCGCGGCCGAACCGACATAGCGCTATCCTGGTTACCTGTGAGAGGTAAAGCTTTAGAATTAGTGAGGCAGCGCGAAGGGTTGGCCAGTAGAGTGCTATTCGTGGGATTGGGGGTTGTAGGAGGGAGAGTGAGAGATCAAGAGAGTTTTGGGATGAAGAGAGAGGAGAGATTCGGGGAGCGACTGGAGAAATTGGAAGGCTTGGTTGCAGAACAACACGAGAAATTGGATAAACTGGAGGGGCTGTTATATAGAGTCATGCATCGAGATCGAGTGGGCATAGTACAGGAAGAAGACAAAAAGACAAAAGGCGGGGTGCGAACGGAAGAGACGGAGATTTGATCGTATATTGGGTATATGGTCTACAAGAAGGCGTATCCTCCAAGTTTCAGGAAGAGGCCGCAGACGACTAGACTGGCTGTCGCCCAGATGACATCCAGTTCTATCACGCTCCATATCCAGATTGTTCCAACTGGAGGGGCTCTCTTCATCACGGCATAATAGCCGTGCATGTTGGTTATAAATATAAGATAGCAGCCGGCAGAGATGGATATCAGGAAGAACCAGACCTGGTGTAGAGAAGGGATGATTCGAGATGGGAGAATAGTTGAAGGCAGGAGGAAGGACGGTGTTGGGTGTGGGTGGAAGGTGTGGAAGAGTAGGAGAAGCACTGTTGATTCTGTTAGAAATTGAATGCAGATTTTGGTGGTTAGGACATAATCTTACGTGGAAATGCCTGTGCCGTCCTCCACCCCAACTCCCCCCATTGTATATCTTGAGCATATTGATGCGCTACAAGCACATCCAGTGTAAAATGCAGCATCGTCAGACTTATACTCCATAGAAAAGCCTCTCCCATCCTCCCAATCAGGGGCTCTCCATTCTCATCCAAAGAATCATCCTTTGTATCATCGTCGGACGGTGTAGATAGCAGACCTCGTTCTTGTGCTAAATCGAGAAGAGTTGCTTCTGAGGGACCGGACCGGTCGGGATGGGAGAGCTTGATTTTGTTGGCTTTACGAGCAGTGCCTTTTTCTCTAGCCATTGCGGAAGAATTCAGGAGATGTCTGTGTGTTTCGTTTCATGCGAGATGTAATGCAATCTTGGATGCGGCTCTGCGATCTTATTAATGCTTCATTGAGCCGGAATTGACATTAATGCAGAGTCTGCAGGCTGTAATCTGGGTCGGGTCAATTCGTAATTATGGAGTCGTGAATTTAATCCTCGGAATGCCTGTTGTGTAGTGGTAGCCTCGTCATCAACCTCAAAGCAGCGCAAGAAACAAGCAATTCACATTCAATGCTGTTTCAATTGTATCCTCAAATGAAGCTGTAGATGTCAACAAAATAAAATACAAAATAAAGTTGAGTCCATCGCACCTCAAGATCTCACCCGCATCAACTCTAATTCCACACCCCGGTCTGCCCCCCTCCCTAGCGGCCGCGAAGCCAATTTCACAACGGCTGGGCCAGGCTTCTGTCAATGTGGCTTCTGCTTTCACTATCAAGCTTTCAGTCAGCTCTTATCCCGCACGCGACCCTCAATCTCAAACACGTCTCCTCTTCGTTGTCCTCCTCGTCCTCTCTGCCTCACTTGTGCATCTCGACTTCGAAACAATGCAATGGTTAACTCTGTTTGTGTTGCCTCTTCTTGCAGTCGTACTTTGGCTGTACACTGTCTCAGTCGCCAAAACCCGCTTCCCTAAATTACGCAACAAGAGAATATGTTTGTTGATCGCGCATCCAGATGACGAGGCCATGTTCTTTGCGCCTACGGTCCTGGCTCTGGCGGATCCGGCACTGGGAAATCATGTCAAGATCCTGTGTTTGAGCAGTGGTATGTTTGTCCTGATCTGGCGAGGCTGAGGCTAATTTATGAGGGGATGCGGATGGGTTAGGAGAAACGAGGAAGAAGGAGTTAGTCAAGAGCGGACTGGCATTAGGTCTGCGGAAAGAGGATGATGTGTTTGTGGTAGAGAGCTCGTATGTCCCTTTCCCATTATTAAGTGCGTTATGCTGATGGATATTAGGGAGTTCCCGGATAGTATGACGACGACGTGGGATAAAACCAAGATCGCCACATTACTCTGTTCAGCCTTCGCGCCTAATCTCTCGAAACCCATGAAAAACAAATCCGAAGACGCTCCAACGGCTACGATCGATGTTCTTATCACGTTCGACAAATCAGGCATATCCTCACACCCGAACCATATCTCGCTATTCCATGGCGCACGACACTTCATTTCAAGCCTCATACATAATCGACCTGGTTGGGGATGCCCTGTGGATATGTATACTTTGACGTCGATATCGATTGTACGAAAGTATACCTCGTTCTTCGATAGTATTGTCAGTGTTCTGGCAATGGTGGTCCAGAAGAAACAAATGGGCGAGCATCCCTCTCCACTGCTCTTCCTGAGTGGACCAAGCGAACTACGAATTGCACAAAAGGCAATGACAACAGCACATATCAGTCAGATGAAATGGTTCCGATGGGGATGGATTGGGTTTAGTAGGTACATGGTAGTGAACGACCTACGGCTGGAGAAGATCAAATGAAGGGTGGAATGAATAGTGGACATTTCTTGATAACTTTTTTTGGATGACGATGATGGTGTGTATATACCCTATAATACATAAACCTCACTTATCTCCCACGTTAGACGTGGTTGAGATTTTGTACGAATTTTCTTGTTGAAATATATTTGTTTTTCTAGGAGGGGGATTGGCACGTGGAGGGGTAGAAAGTGGGGTGAGTGTCATTAGTGGAGACTACTCCGTAATTGAAGATATTATACTTGACATGTCAGATCTTTTGAGTTTGAATTATTTCTTTTTCTCGTTTATCACATTTGTTTTTCTCGATATCTGAATATTTGATTGACATTTACCATACTAGAATTACGATTTTCTCTTCATGTCCCACAAGATAAATTCAGTACCCTGTCCCCAAATTACAATATCATCTTTATGCCATTTACAAGCTACCAATCAATCTCACTCTCCGATCGTTTATTTGCTACATATCGAACTCCTCTTACAACTTTCCTACCTTCACGAACTCTATGCGCATTCGAGCCCGGAGAGGCTATTGCGCAAAGTGCGCTTTGAGCAGAGACTAGCACGCTGGGGAGAGGCAGAAAAGTTTTCAACATTATTGTAAAGAAAAATTCTAGTCAAGAACTCTTCCAAATTCAGGGAAATCTTCCATATCATGTGGAATTCAAGGCTCCGTGAAACGCTGCGGCCCGTCTTCATCGTTTGAAATTAATACACTTCACTGGGTGATAATGACAAGAGTCTTCGAGGAATTGGCAGTATTTTGTTTGTTTCGTGGGATAGACATTTTCAAGGCAGCACGGCATTATTTCATCTTGTCAATGCATCTCATGAACAATGTGCATGCAAAGCTAGGACTGCAGACCAGAACAGCATGCACCGAGTTCAATCACGAAGCACGTGACAACCAACTTTTCAAATAAACCTGGAGTGATGCATTAAGACTCGATTCGAGATGTTATCATGTAGATTGCGGAGTAGCTTGTGCAATCATTGAAGCTCAAATTCGTGAATTCGTTTCTTTTCAATGGGAGCCTGCCCTCCGGTCGCATTGTATTCTTTGTGAAAAGTGATGTTATCGTGATGTTTACTTAGTCCACACGCTAGCCACGACGTTCACAATGTTATATCTGCATCGCTCCTGTCTCTCAACACTTCCACCAGGTTGAATTCATTCTCTAGGAATATTTTCTAGTTACAATATAATACTAGTCTGCACACAGCAATTTTATCAAATTTGTGCCTTCCTTCTTCCTCTCAAACACGTATCAATTTTCTCTAATCGCACTAGCTCTAGCGGACCAAATTCCAATTGTTGACCAATGAATAGTATCCATCTTTCTATTATATCTATTCTGCATCCGCAGAGATGATTAACACCTAAATATAAAATTTAAGTTATAGAGTATCTCGTCATGATTCTTATATTTATTTGGTTCAAGTAGAGTCCGGTGGACTTAGTGAGGGGAGTGGAACTTTCAGTCCATTTTCCAATTCTGCGCTACAATTTTATTCTTATTTAAATCCAATTGCTCTTCACCCATCTACCTTCTTCAAACCTTCATTGTACAATACTCGATACTCCGATTGTTCAATTCCAGCAGAACATCCAACGCCCTTCGTCAATCTCGCAAGGATTTTACCCATCTGCCTCTACAGAGCAATTGTACACTCCCTAGCAGATCATCCAAAGCTTCTACTGATCTTCCACAAGATCTCAGCTTACAACATGGCCATTTGGCCTTCGAAGCCTTCCAAGCAACCATCGACACCTAGAATACCCCCCGTCTCAGGACACCAAATCCATCACCCTCCTCATGGCCACAACCACCTAACAGCCACCTGGGACATTGACCCTGATTCCTTCTCTGAGCAACAACAGGTGGGACAATCTGGCTCTGGTGTTTCTCCTAACAGGGAGATATACATCATGAGCGGTACTCTTCCTGTTCCGGAGGCTGAAGAATCTAGCTTTGGCGATTCTCTAATCACTGGCAGAGCTCCGCCTCGAGCCCCAGCTCGGAAGAATGCTGCGTTGGCGAACGGAGAGAAGAGAAAGAGGACTGTTAAAGAGGGAGAAGCTGAGATCTTTGATTCAACTACCTCTTCTCGCACTTTGAACGGCTCCAAGAAAGCCAAGGGAAGCTCAGACGACAATGATGCCTCTCAAAGTCAAAGTCTCCAGGGTGAACTCGAAGATGCTGAAAGATCCCGAAAAATCAAGTCTCCCTCTTTCAGTCCAGAAACTCCGACTGTCCACCCCCCGAATCAATCAGCGGTTCCAAATTCTTCTCAGCCGGGACTTGAGGAGGATCGAGAAGATGGCCGATCATCTCAAATCTCTCCTGTTATATCGGCGCTGATGATGGGATCTCCTGCCACCCAAGATCAAAATAATCGGGAGAGTCGTTCTGCTTCTTTTCGCCCTGATTCTCCCGGTGGGCCGTGGAATCAACAGCCATCTGTTGAGGAGGATACAGGTGCAGCTGCTCATACAGTGGTTGCATTGTCCAGAGCGTCGGCCAGACCAGAGGCTGATATGGGAGCTGCTCACACAATGGTCGCAATGGCCGAAGGCCCAGCCAGGGATTATGCTAAGCTGGAAGCTGCTAGGGCAATATTTGCAATGTTGCAAGGACAAGTCAGACGAGGAGCTGATATTGAAGCTGCGCATGTACTTGTAACAATTTCCGGACAGCATATCAGCAATATTGAGCCGGTTTCTCCTGCAGACAGTGATGCCGATACAATCTGGGATCCTGAATTGGATCCACAGGAGATCAGAGCTTTGAAATCGCTAATATCCTGGTATCATTGTATCAAGGCGAATTCAACGCTCATCTTGAAGCGAGTATTTTGAGGTATGTCAAGGTTATTGCGAAGAATCAGCAAGGATACATTTCTCGTCACATGATACAATGATCATGAAGATAGAGATGATCAGGAAGGACTTGCTGAAATATGTATTTAGACCTTCCCTATAAACCTTCGTCAAGGCATACAATAGACAGATATCCCTCACAATCCGACCCATCCCTTCAAACCAAAATCTGCTCCCCACATTCCCTCATCGCCTCCCACCACGCCAGACCCCCTCCCTCCCCAACCCTCCTCCTCCAAACCTCCTCTGTCAGCCACTCCCCACACCGATTATTATTCATCTCCAGCAACGTCAACGATTTCCATCTACATCTAATATACGCTCTCAATTCCCCGTCCGTCTCGCTCCCAATAACGACTAATGCCCGGCCTAGATCTGCGCCTAGTCCTATCTCATCCAGTACAAGTGGTAGAAGGCGGTATGTTTCTTGTAGCGAAAACTGGGTTATAGAACCCAGAGGAATTTGAACACCGTACAGAATGCGGAAGAGATAGATTATAAGTGCGTGTCTGAAGATTTCGGCTGTGGCGCACATACGAAGTACCTTTGTGGTGTGTTGGGAGGTGTGGGTGCTTGTGGCTGTGAGGTGGGAGTGGGAACAGGATATTCCTAGAGAGGGAGAGGAGTGGATATCTATAGCTGCTTCTTGGAGTCTGGTGAGGATGGAGGTGGCTTGGAGATGGATTTCTGTGGGTGTGTAGAGCTCGTGCGAGGAGGGTGAGTGGATTGTGTGGTAAAGTTTTACTGCTTCGGTCTGTGTGTTTTAGTCATTATTTCCTTTCCATAAAGTTTCATATAGCAGATACAAATATAGATATATGTGCGAACATACCATCAATTTCGGCAGTTTCATAGAGCAGCCAAGAAGAGAATCAATCATGTTTTCTGCCTCCGTTCCTTCGCTCAGCCATTCTTCTACTTCGGGCGTGTTGCTCTGGCCTAAGTTCATGGCTGATTGCGTGTCGATCATGCAGGTCCAGGTTATCATGAAGGGACTTAGGGAAGTGCAATCACCTTTCATTTCGATCCAGCCTAGGACGCCGTTAAAACGTCGTCTCCATCTATCCGAGTTGTCGAAAACCCGGGGTTTACGTTAACTATCTAAATTGATGCCAGTTGGGTGCTAGGAATATGAGCGCCGAAACATACCTCGTAAGAAATCAAACATAACATAGCCCCTAAAATGCTTTCCTGTGCCCTTGCATGAGGATCATCCAGTATTTCCTGCAGCCGAATCAAAGATTTAAGCAAATACATCCTTGATTCCAAATCTTTTATTTGTTGCCACTTGCTTATATGTGCTGCAGCGACTGCGAGTATAGCATTCAGTAGCGCCGGTTCGGCGATGGCCATTGGTGCTAACATGTGGTAGCCTTTTCTGAGTAATTGACCCCAAGAGCAATTGTGGAAATATGCTCTGGGTAATGGCTAGTGAGATGAAGGAATTATGGGTATAATACGTACGGAGATAGTGATGTAAGAGTTTATTAATCGCGGATGGGCGACCTAAGGGGGGATATAGATGGCTGCACGAAGTCTGAGTTTGTCAATTGTCTGCAATGACCATGGAGTACTGAACACTGACATGAAACATTACTTCCTGGCTTTCGATGGCTTTTCTTGGAACCTTTCAACCTTACATCGTATCCACTCAATTTTCTCTTTTTTTCGAACATGTTCTGCGATCTTGTAGTTGTCAGCTGGTGAAGCTAGGTAATCAAGATTCAAAAAAGAGATTTTATCATACGTGGAAGGGTTTTATCACAGGAAATACATTGATCGAAACAATCCCGACATGCTCCTCCACTGTTCTTCTCTTCGATATCTGGAAAAGTACGTCGTATCATGTTGTTATTAATTCTTGAAGATATGTGTTTGGCGAAAATGCGGGGTGAGTAGCTTGATGGGGTATTGAGTATTTTTCGGGCACAGTGGTACTGCGCCAGTCAATACCTTTTGATTCAAGAGAGTGAATATTGTCTCGGGCAAAGCCTAAGGCCACCTATACGAGCACTGTATCAGAGCCTGTTCAATACCCAAATCAGCCAGGAGTCGACAGTCTCGGAACAGCAATCCCATGGAAGTGATATCTTAGATATTCTACTGGACATTCAGCATTTCATCATTTCTCCCATATCGAAAAATAGCCCTCCGCCTTGGTCTGCAGATTCAGAGCTAATGACATGCCGTTGCAAACTCGAAAAATACTTCATCGTCCACCAAGACGAATTCAAGTTTGATTTCAGCCAAGAATCAATGTCAGCTATAGAATGTTTTATAAAGTATTCAAGATTGTGTATTTCATTAACCTGGCATCGTGCTCTCATACTACGGGATTGTGTATTCCTTCAGATACAACTGTCTGGCATCACCATTTTGAACCAATAGATCCTGATCTTAGAGAGAACTCGCTCCATTTCCCTTCGACACTTACTCCATTCCTTGAAGACCGGACACAGAGTTGTGAAACGAGCGTATTTTCTATCGCTGAGATACGTAAAAATGTTCTGAATTGTGAATCATTTATTCTGGTAAGCCGCTGTTACATAAGGAGATGAATCTGATAATATGTAATAGCCTTCTTTCATGGGATATTGCTGCTTCCAAAGCTGTGTAGTCTTAGTAAGCCGATTACGCTGTTCACGAGCCACAGATACGAAAGTTGTAGAAGCACTCAAAACAAGCTTCACCGTTCTTGGCGCCGCGAGGAAGTTCTTCAAGCCAGCGGAAACTTGGGTAAAATGGCTTGCTCTTTTCAGAATTACTATCTAAATTCTCCCCAGATTCAAGTTTTATTCTAGCTACATGATCCAGCTCTACAGATGGAGCTTGTTTATTAGGCAAGAGCCATCCTTGGGTAGGCTCTTAGCTTACACTTATTTGCATGGTAGTTAGTTAGTCACATCAAGAATTTCCATCCGGCCCTTTTCTAGACTAAGCTGTGTCCCTACATTGTTAATCCTGACCCAACATACTTGGAACTACACTTACTTCGCCAGATACAAAACAAAAAAAAGCCACTTTACATTCCTTTTCACACACCTCGTCAAGAAAGCGAAGAAGAAACCATCAACACCCAAATGGACAATCCCAAGAAATAATCTCCGAACATCGATTCTAATCCTAGAACCAGCAGACTCTGCCACGAAACCACAAGAGCCGTGGCTAGGCCAGTATCGCAGCTTAATCCTATCTGGCATCGATGATCTGGATCTCCCTTCCCATACATTACACAAACGATTAATGCTGAATTTGGTGGCCAGTATATCATTGATCATCCTGAGTCGTTGAGTGTTCCTCGTCCAACGTGGGTGGTGGATCGTGATGCGAAGGCTGTGGCGGAAGAGTATTTGAATGTTTGGCTGATTATGTAAAGAGTGGGAGGAATGGAACAATTGAGGAGTTGTCTCTTCCTGCTGATGGGAATTATAAGGCTGTTACGAGTCGGGTGTCTCAGAATGTGAAGGTGTAAAAATCTAGATCTTTGATAATCAACTTGATACTTGTAACAATCACTCGTCTCTTCCTATCTTTCTGTTGATGATTCCTTTAAAGTATTTATATCAGAAACAGGTAACATTCCAGTCACCATCGGACCAAAAGAAAAATTAATTCAAATTTTCATGCTTCAAGTTCTACTACTCTGCCCTCCACTCGCCAAAACACAATTATATACGAGAATAGCCACAACATAAAGCAATTTTCAAAAGTACAGCGTTGAATGTAAACGCTCTACATAATCATCTTTCCTTCCCACCACCTCTATCCCGACTCCTACTCAAATTCCTAACAGCCTGCTCCCTCAAACTCCCTGGTATATATATCCCCGCTATCGCTCTCGACGTAACCTCATTACTAGCCACCACTCCATCAATCCCATTCTCAGCTAGACTCTGAAACCTAGCTAATGTCTGGGAGAAAGCCATGTTACTCTCTGGTCTTGAATTTACTTTGGGATTAGGCCGAAAAGATGTAGGAGTAGGAACTGGTGCTGCGTTGACTAAAGGACGTAGTGAACGTGGAAGAGTTCTAGAGCGGTGAGTAGAGGCTGTACTAGGGTTTCTTCTTAGAGGAGAATCAGAGCGCGAGATTGGTCGGGATTTGGGTGTGGTTTTGAAGTCGATTTTTGGTGCGTGTGCTGGTGATAAAGAGCGGGAGTTTCGGTTGTTGGTTGTATCCTGTTTTGGTGGTGTGGAATCTGGAGATAGGGTTCGATTTCGAGAATGAGATGGGAGGGGAATTGCCGAGAGATCTACTGGATTTCTTCGAAGTGGGGATAGTGTGCGTTCTCTGTCATCGATATCTGATGGTTCCTTTGGTGTAAATTTTTCCTTTGGCTTTTGGTTCATGATATTTGATAAACGTGCTTCAATAATATCAGAAGTGCGTATCATTGATCGTCCTCTCACTTCCCGATTGCTTGGTTCTGCGTTGGTAGCTGTAGATTGAGGTAAAAGGATTGCTCCATTTTCAGCTAGTAGGGAAGTGATGTTTCGAACTTGAGGATTCATCCGAAGTGGCGATGTCTCTCTCTGAGTCTCTGGAACATCATTTGTCGGGGACTTCGGTCGTGAATTATCATCTGGCTCCACTGCATGCTCAGAGTCTTCGACTTTGGGGGTACGAGGAGGAGATTGTGTCCATTCTTGTGGCCGATTTTGGTTCTCCTCAACCATCATGATGGGAACTTCCATTGCTGGAGACGGAGACCTGATCGGTGACATCGATCTCAACGGCGGTGGTGATGCTGCCCTCTCAACTTCTGGATCAGGTGCCCTGTAATCAGTCCAGAACAGTGGTTTATCATTAATGTCCTCGTTTTGCTTCGCGATAATGCGAATGAGGTTATCGATTTCCGGGACCTTACTATCCCTTGGCTCCTGCTGTGTCTCTAGAAGAGCACGAGTCTCAGGTGCTGGAGCACGAGTTCGCTGTGGTGGCAGTAGATTTTCCAGATTGAGAAGATCATCCATGCGCTCGCTGAGAGCAGCATTTTGGGCTGGAGCAGGAATTTCTTGCTCAGTAGTCTGAGATACAACAGGTACGATCGCTTCTATAGCGTGTTCATCGGAGGACCTTTCTTCTCTATGCATGTCTTGATGTTCGGTCGAGTCGTAGACTTCCGTGGCTTCACTCTTCCTATCGTCATTCTCATTGACCACGGTTGTTGTTGTGGCTACTGGCGCCACAACTCCTTCGTCGTGGTATATGTTCTCATCCTCGAATGGGTTCAATTGTTCGGGGTTGCTGAGTACAGAAGTTTGCTGCACTTGTCTGATGTCCAAGACCACCTCTTCATCTTTGGGATCCGCAAACGGATCCAATGTTGTTGCATCAGTAGTGTTTCCTCGCTCCTGTGTTGTAAGAGGTGTTGGAATCACATTTGCACTGCGAGCATCGCCACTACCACTTCTATTTTCGTGTAGCTTCGTGGAAGTGTCGAAGATTTGAAGTGGTGAAAGACTTGGTGCGAGGTCCATTGTCCGGCTGTCAGTAATCTGCAGTGGCCAAGAATTACCGGCGGGAGATCGCGGTTTAGCAAGAAGACTATGGGCAGTTGTCATTGTCCGAGGAGATAGTGGCCAGTTTGAAAAGTCCGTGGACAATCTATTGTGCCCAAGATCAATTTGAGTCGTAATTCCTGCGCTCAATGGCCAAGCAGCGTTTCGTGGAGACGATGTACGGCTTCTGGTGCCAAAGTCCGGTATGATGAGTTGCGATATATTCCGTTCCTGGATTTCCATACTCTCATTTGGCTGTCGAAGGGCTGATCGTGCTGGTGGCGGGCTATCTGAAGATTTGGGAGGGTTGAATTTCAAGGTCATTCCTGTCCCTGTGCGGAGGGTAGAGCTCATCCGAGAATGCATTTTCTTTGGGCCTGTGTACTCTTTCTCATCGAGATAGCTATCTCGTTCTTTCGCTTTCTTGGTGCGGAGGACTAGGAAATAGATGGCGAAGCTGAGAAGCACCGAGAAGACAACGGCACCAACGACAATTCCGGCTGCTTGGGCGGGAGTGAGAGAAATAGTCTGAGATGTTGGCGGTTGTGGTTGCGCTTGAATCTGGACTGGGTCAGCTTCGCACTATTATCTTTACACTTCTACGTACAGGTTCTCCATTGACAATTATGGTTTGTGACGATGAGCTCTGTGTGGCTCGAGCTGCGGATGCCAGAATGGACGAAGCTTGTATTGCAGCAGAACCAGTGGCAGAAATGAGTGCTGCTTGTGCTGCTGCAATTGCAGCGGAGGCCGAAGACTACCCTATCAGCATGGAGTCTTCACACAATGTTATATGAACATACCTGAAGAGAGGTAACACTTGCTTGGAGTAACCTCAAACTCGAACTCAAACTAGCCACATCATTCCTAGAAACTGACGATACATTAGCCAGAGCCAGGTTGAGGCCGGTGATGCTGGCAGAAGCGCTTGTCAAAGATGCATTTGCAGAAGATAAAGCATCATTTGCGCTGAGTTGTACACTCGTTTGTGCCTTGTTCGCAAGTGTCAAGCTGAAGAATGCGGAGGACGTAACAATGCTGGCACTTGATGATACCGAAGAGATTGTCTGATTTGCTTGGTCCTGAGCTGACTTGATTCCATTCGAAGCTGATATTGAAGCGGCTTGAAGTTGTTGAGAGAATGTTGCATTGAGTCTGATGATTGTTCTCGATATTTCGACAGTAGCTCTGTCTACTGAAGCAGCGATGAGGTTTGCGCAGTCTTGAGGATTATTTTGCCGCAACTCAAGAACCGGAGGATTTGTGATGAGTGCATCGTGACCAGAGTTGGTTAGTGTCTTGATATTGGGGAGAGTAGAGGTAGGATCTAAATTATCATTAGGATCGATTAAATCTTCAATATCGCGAAGAATACCATCGATCAAATGGTCTTCCCCAAGAGGGTCGTCATTAAGAATATGGCCAGCCATCAGGTGGACTCAAACCAACCTGGCCACACATTCTGTATATGGACTCGGGACATTTGCCTCGCATAGATAGATTTCGTCAGTGACAGCGGTTATGGGGTCGAGAGGGGGAAATTCTATAGAAATCTCTCAATGCATAAGTTCGTCAATCGTCAAAAGATCGCTGAACCCTTCTGCATTAATGGGAATGGGGATATTATGCAAGGTATCATATGGATCTTGAAATTCCTATTCGCTCCGTCATGAAACGAGACCAAGGTTTTATCGCCCTGTAGAAACATCGTGTCCCTCAGGACACCTGAAAAAGAAATTCATAAACCAGTCGGAACATCCTCATGCACTAAAAGCACAACATCAGGAGAATCATAAGTTCTATGGTACTACAGAATGTCATTGGGGTTGCATTTCGGACGAGACCTGGTGGCGTAATTACATATGAAATGTATACTTCTGCTGGAAAAGACACGATGCGACAGCTCTATTGCGGCCTATTGTTTTTTACACTAGTAATAGCCAATGAGTCGCAAATGACGTTCAATCGAACTTGACTGTTTGTGGAGAGAATTGGTGGGCAGGCAGTAGGTGAGACGTGGAGAGCGTTTTGAAGGTTGAGGGAGACAGAACGTCACAACTCGTTGACGACATTTCGCCCACTTCACTCCAAATTGATGCTGACTAACTCAAGCGGTTTCTGGCCATTGCACGTGATTCAAAAACCATGAAATGGGGATCTCTGGAAGGGACGTGTCATTAAGTATCTTTCCGCGACAGGGTTCTATTGTAAAGTAGCTGATAAACCAATGGTAAGATATAAAACATAATCTCCAGAAGGCTAAAGTACTCTTATTTGATGAGAGTGATATTCATGTCCTTGTTCTTTGCCCACGTGACCATCTTCACCGGGCTGACCCTCACCTAAAGTTCAAGTAGAATTGTTGATCAAAGTATATCATATTCTTGAGGCTTCAAATTAAGTTCAACATCCGAGATATTCGAACCTACTTCACATCTGCACGGGGTATAGGTAAGATCTGCTGCGGCCGGAACTCAACACAAGGTTTTCGTACATCGGAGGATTATCCGAATAACCCTAAGCCGAGAACCGAACGATTGATTGATCGTCATATCAGCAGATGTGTCAACCAGGATATACATGTATGCTTTTAATATCAGAATTGATATGTCCAAGCTGAAACGGCCGTTTATGTTCTAACTCCACCCGTCTATTCTTGCTGGATCTGTCACCATGAACGCCGTATATGATATCGCAAGAGATCATAATCTTGGTATCGGGAAATGAAAGAAGAAAAAGGAAGTTAAAACCCCCACACTACACCCAGTAGATTTTTCCAATGCTGAACAACTTATAGCATATAATCACTCGCTGCCGTGTTGCTCATCTGTGTCGCTTTGGTCGGCTCTCCTACTTCCATCAGGAGGAAAACGTGAGAACATCAGGACGCAAAATCCTAGAAATGCAACCGCCTGTATCTGTCAGAAAACTCATGAGAAATGGAGGGATACACTGACCGCATTGCAAGTAAACACCAGGTACGTCTTGCCAATTTCAGCAAATGCAGCAAAGACGAGACCAAAAACACTTGCTAAGATTCTTGTTAGCGGCATGACATAGGATCTGTGTATGAGGAACGCTTACTCGTGAGAAGTCTAGCAACCATCTCGACCAAGGTTATCGCGCCTAGCGCATCGGTTCTCTCAGATGCAGGACACATCTGCAGTATTGAACCTTTTGCTGAAGCACCAGTTCCAGCTGCAAATGGTAAAAGAACCCCAACAATATACATGTGCCAGCCTTGCGTGACAAATGCCGCACCTCCCGTCAGAATACCGTCTGCTAGCAAACTGTATCTGCTATACAGTAGATCAAACGCATATGTTTCTCCACCATCATGAGGTTTTGTCGGCCTCATGGGTTCTTCCTCTCTGTCCATTGGCGCTACTGCCGCGAACTCATTCCTGTGACTAGGCAATTCTGCAATTGTGGAAGCTTCTGAGATGTCCTCTTCTTCCCTCCTTGCCTGAAGATTCTTGTTCATACGCTTTCGTCCGAAGTTTATAATATGCGGAAAGATGAAGGTGAGGAAAATGCCTCGGATGAAAGAGTTCAATGAGATGAGGTATCCATTCTCTGTTGTTCCAAAGCCGAACACGTCCGTGGCGTACATTTGGAGGAGGACTGGAATATATCCTGTAGCTAAGACGCCAAGTAAAACTCCAAGACCTAGGAGGATGGTGCCATATTCCGTTTGCGCTTTGCCATTCTTCAAGATCCATTTCTGAGGAGTGAAGATCTTCAGTGGTCCAAAAAATCTTCCTAATCCAATTGTCGCCTGCTTGACCTCTGCCTTATTTGGCGGTATCCAAGGTAATGCCAGGGTCACATAAATGCATGACGAGAGGAACAAAACCACGGTAACTCGAAATGGAGCAATAATGCCGAACGCATCACTGATCAGTCCACCAGCCAGGTATGCAAGGGCTGTTCCAAAAAATGCACATCCTTGTAACTTCCCCAAGGCACCAGTTCTTTCTTTGGCTTCGATGACTTCAGCCACATATGAATTCAAAGCCAAAAGATATCCAGCAGGACCTCCAAGAATCGTGATGATTTGAGAAGCTTGGACAATCAGGATGCCCTGCTTTCCCCCACTTTCCACACCCACATTCTGAACCGCGAGTCGAACAGCGGGCCAAAACACCGAGATCAATAATGCGGCTTTAACACCGAACCTTTTGATCGTCCATCCCGTAACAAACAGATTGAGAACTCCAAATAGAGTCGTCGAGGCACCCAGTAAGCCCACTGCCCTCGACGTCCCCGCCTCGATCTCACGGAGCCCACACCGGTCAAAGCTGGGTCCAGGATCAGGATGTGTAGTGTAATATGCCTCACATGTCATGAGACGGAATACGTATATAAGGCTTCAGAACATTAGTATCAAACATGAGTGCAGATCATGTGAGATGCCAAGTGGATGGGCTTACGGAACTTGAGTGACGCCAAACGAAAGTGAGACCATGAAACCGCATATTAAAGCGCGATATAGAACTGATTTCCCGTACTTTATTGGTGGGGGTAGCGAGTCGTCTGATATTTGTTTTGGTAGAAGAGGGGTGGTTTCTTGTGCCTTTGCTTGAGGCGTTAGAGAGGCGACCATGATGAGACAATTGATATTTGAGATGATAGATAAAAGGAATAAATAGGTTTGGACAACATGATTTTTAATGTGTTCGTCATTCTCAAGGGTGGGGTAAAGCATTGTTGTTGGGTGTCGGACATTAATGGGCCGATCGGGCATGACGGTCGGATTTCGGGACGGTTTCTAAGCTTCATGGGCGGAAAGGGATGATCGCTAATGTTCGGTAAACCCCCCCTATCTACCTGAGTATCCAAGCGAGCGGTAGAATAGGAAGAAGTGAGAATAGGAAGGAAAGTAAAATAATGATGAAATTGTAGAGAATGTACGTACAAAAGCCAGATGGTACAATCAGAAGCATGCTCCCACAAAGGAATGACCAACAAACGTTATCAATGTTGAAATGGATCATTTCCCTATGCATGCACCGAGCCAGGAGGGCATCGTTCACATCTATTTTTCTCAACAGGAAATTATTCTCTTCTGTTCCTGAAGCTGATCCTCTTTGTCTCATCCAATTTATCTCCAATTTGTGTCTTTCAAACATGATTATACGACTTGCAATCGAATTATGTGCATCATGGTGGTATCATTCTATTTTCAACGATTTGTGCCTGAAAGTATGTGCTTTTCTTGTAAACAAGAGCTTTTAAAATTCAACCTGCTAGCTTAGTACAGAATATGGCATCATCTTTGATCTACTTCTCACGCAGTAGCAGGCGCGGCATCCTGCATGTGCAGGATAATGGCCGCATATTCTGTCATTCTTTCATCTGAAGCAATTTGTGGCAATCCATGCATGCAATTACCCCTGCTGAAAAGGACAAGTATGTTCTCTGATTTCAGAGGAATAGATATAACAAGATGAGGGTCCCACTCACTTTCAACATCATTCTCCAACGCCCACTGAACATGTTCAGCGGTATGGACGCACAAACACTTTTCAGCGAGGGGCTTCAACGAATCAAGTTGAAGCCCAGTCCCCCTCATTATGATATCGCCAAACTCGATGAACCTCAGCGACCAATAGATAATGAAAACTCATTTGAGCCAGCAACCATCTTCAACTACTTCAACGGTTTTCCATTCGCGTTGCGCGTGCTATTGTGGGGAGAACATGCCCACAAACACGAATTTCTAACACCTGTGAAAGAGTACCGAGTGACTCCTGTCGGCGAACAAAGATTGGAGTTCTCAAAGCCAGATACAGTTCCCAAGGAGACCTTGGGGACCGTCACCAAAGATGGTACGCTCTTCATCCAAGCCAGAACCTGGAAATCCGGTAGTCAGTACTATATGCTGTCTCGTACATCGGATGGTGATCCAACAGCTTCGATCTGGTGCTCCGAGGACTTTGAAATTGTATACTTCATTGAACATTTCTGTGAGCGCTTTGATGAACAAGGTCATAAGATTACCATGGACAATCTCCTCGAACCCGAAGACGTGGACGATACAAAGAATATGGCCATCAATTTCACATTTTCGGAGGATGGATTCGAATTTAATGCAGAAAATATGGATAGAGCGATTGAACTCAGAAACGAACTTCGATTTCATAATCCTTTGTATGACATTTTCACGTTCATGCCACTGGAAGAGTACACGTGGAGATGCAATGAGGAAGGCCACCCAGAATGCGTTTTAATGGATTATTTTGGTGATTCCAATCCTGACCCCGACATTTTCAGTCAGACGCCTATGCCATCTGGATGTATTGAATACATCCAGAGTGTCGTCGCCCCCAGGGAGGATGAGGAAGATCAGGCGGGCAACCGGCTCCCGACCGTTCGTGTTGTGTCTTTGAGAAAGATTGCAGGGACATTTCCCCCCTCCTCATTTGGCGCTGCAGGACATTCCAGTATTTACGCAAAGCTGAAGGGAATTCGTCTTGTGGATGTAGAGCATGTTGCAGGTTCTGAGACGAGTGGTTCTGAAGGAGTCAAATCTGAGAATGACACGCCAGAGAAGCCAAAAGTCTTTGATGAAAAAGACAGCTTGCCGGATTTGATTCCTGTCAGTCCTTGGACAGGACGGAGGGTTACCACTTCTCGTTCTTCTATTGCAGATTCCGACGGGTCAACCAAAGCTCAGAAAATGGGGAAATGTGTTCCAAACGTGTCCATTGAAACAGCCGCGAAGGCCACCACGAAGTCTGGCTACCCATACAACCGGACTTATGATTGCCCTGAAGTCGGGTCTGAAGCATCAGAACAGAGCAGAAAGGCAAGTTCAGCAACAACCGCTGAAGAAGAAAGTGACCACGAGCAATGGCATGAAACTACTGAGATACCTGATATTGGTGACTTTCCGAAGGCACATGAATCCCCCGAAGTTGTGTCAGCGGTTGAAGCTGGTATTGCAGCGCAGCAAAAAGATGTGAAAGGGACAGAACCATCGCCAAGTGGCAATGTTCACTTCGGAACCGACCAAGAATCCCACTCTCATCAGAAACCAGCAACTGATGCTCCTCCTCAAACCGCCAAGCATACTTCCGTACCCTCAACCCCCATGGAAGAAGCTACCCACAAAAACAAATCTACTAACGCCAAGCCGAAAACCGGCCTCCCCGGCTTCACAGGTCTTTTTTCCGTTCCCGAACTGGAGCATGATGCCAGCACCCAGCCACGTGATAAACCTAAAGCTTTCGAATCTGCTCCGCAAGATCTTGCGCATAATCGTCGAGAACTCTTGGGACCATCTTTTTTGTGTCATTTTTTAAATTCGAGTGTGTTGCATTGTGAGGCGGAGAAGGAGAAGTTCATGGATCTTGCTGCGCTTTTGGAGAGGGATGGGAAATTGTTTTGAAGGGTTGGGTGTGGTTTTATGAGGATTGAGTTGGACTTCAATTTTATGGGAATAGAACTGTGAAATTGTTGGCGGGGAATCGAAAGAGGTTCGTTTCGTGATTTTTGGTGTTATTGCTTGAATTTTTATGGATCTGCAGGATTGCGAGGCGTTGTCGTCCTTTTCTCGTGGAATAGATTGTGAAGACCAAGAAAGGATTCTAATGTGACTTGAAATTGAATTGTATTGAATTACATCAACGCTAAACATGTGACTTTTGTGAAAATGAAATACGAGAGCAGCTCGTAGGCCGAGCCATTAAGATTTCTGCATTTCGAACTTACACAAAATTTGAGTCCCAAAAGCCCGTCCTGAGTTATAGCAATTTTGCTGCATAGTTGATCTTCCCCTCGGGCTGATGCTTTTGTCCTTGTCCAACACACTGACCACGGAGGAAACTCCAGCAACCACAACAACTCGATGCTCTACCTCATGATATTTCTGAACCTTTCGCGGCGTACAAGGCCAGAGGATTGTGGGCAGAAGAATCTCTACCTCTATATGGGCATAACGAGGTTTTTGACGTCCCCAGCGTGATCTAAATCCGAATTTAATATGCTTGGCACACTTTCAAGGCGCAAGGGACACCATTTGTGTTCTCAAATGTCATCATACCATCGCATGTGGTGACTCGCAGAACAAATTCCACACCAAAAGAAGCTGCAGTAGAGATTGAACCTTTCAACTAAAGCGTGTTACAGGCTAGCCGTAATGGCTTTTGTTATCTAGTGGGGATTCGAGAAGTCTTTCCCAGGTCAGGAATGTAATTTGATACCGGACTTTCGATGTGACTCATTCAATGATTCCATCTACTATCCGATCCTGGGTAGCCAAGCACTAGCTACAATTAGTATACATATCAAATTAAACATGTCGCAATACTGTTCCAAAGGCAGCCCCGAAGCACCATACTAACAGTAAGCCTTGTATAGCTGCTAAAGCCAACCTGCAGCCCAGAAGCACCAGATTGATAGCAGAAGCCATGTCGCATAACTGCTGCCCTCATACTCCTTGTGGTGGCACTTGGTCTTGCCTTCAGACAAAGATAAGTTTCAGAAGTCAACCATTTGCATAGCAAATACAGTGCCCCAATCACGCCTCATTTGTCAAATCATTTGTCAAAACAAATATGTTTCATCGCGGGCAAGGCTGATTCGTGAAATTATACGCCATGTGGCCTCCAGGAGACAGAAACGGACAGCCACAGCCACGATGTCAACTGATGCGCAGCCGTCGTGTTCACTTTGAAAACCATTAATAGCTCTGCCTCCCAAATTGTTTGTAGCGCCTCGCCGCCAACTCAAAACCCGACATTTGCATTGCCATATCATCCACATGGCCTTTCACTCCAAAATCCAGGTGTTCGTAATAATAGGGTTGCTATTTTATAGCCTTGTCAATGCGACAGTTAACTCGGTATGCGCAGATCCTGGCCTTGGAATCTTGAGAGCATGCGCAGTGGGTTGTGTCGGATGTGTTGGAGGTCATCCAGATGAGATAGGATATCACATTGGATGTGTTGCCGCGAATCCAAATGAGTGCTGGTGTCGATCTGATTTGTTCAACCTCGCAACAGCAGGCCTTAGTGATTGTGTCTCCAGGTCCTGCACAATAGGTGGCTGGGAGGGAGATTACTCGAGTGCTCTGCATTTCTATACTAGCTACTGTCAAAAAGCTGGCTATACTCAGGGGGTCAACGGACCCTCGAATGCTATCGCGACCCTCACAGTAGACTCGAACGCACCGACAATTACGAAGGTGACTTTAGTGACTCCAACTTCAGTTCTGTCATTGTCTACCTCCTTGTTGGCAGGGGGTAAGTGGAAACTCTTCCCTCAGCTTTCCGCCACCCTGATAGTGGCACTTGTCGCATGGTTGTAACGCTAAATGGCTATCAAAAGTCAGGTGGGTTACCACTCTGTATATGTGTTAAGAAGTCATCAAGTCCAATTTCCCAGGATTTCCTCAATTACCTACTGAAAGTCCGACTGACTCTAGTTACTCCAATAGCAAGTTCCACCTCATCTGCCACTACCATGACAACAACACGTCACCAAGTGACGGTCGATATTACATCAACACTGAGAGATCCGACAAGTACAGGTGTGGGTAAAAGTGCTGGTGGGGGAAATGGAGTGAGCTTGAGTGATAGAATAGCGTTGGGTGTTGGGATTGGCATCGGCTTACCTGCAACTATTGCAGCTCTTGTAGTGTGTTGCCTTCACCTTGGAGGGAGACACGGGTAATCACTATACATGCCATGTCTATAGAAGTAATTTCTACACTCTGCATTTTAGATTATACAGAGTTTAAAAAAAACGAACTTGATAAGATTGTTAACATGATTCTTGAGTTACAATCAATAAATCATTGGTATGAGGCTGTTCGGTGAGCACCGAATCGCTGAAGACATTTCCTTGGACTGTCCAGGCGTTCGCAGTGAGCAGTGCCCTGTAACATCAGCAATTCAATCCCTATGACGATGGTCAGAATACTCAAATTCAGCGCATCGGTCGAAGTTTCAAGCATTCAGCACCAAACATGCACTAATCAATCGCCGATTTATACGAAGGACCCAGTCAAGAGTTCCAGGATTCCAGAGCACATACGCTGCAATGCCCTGTAATCTTCTCAAGGAGCCTGAAGGTTGATTCGCTCCCATTGTCTGGGCATTGACGAATGCCAATGATGGTTGATGCGAAAGCTCTGTCTTCCGGAGAGCAGATCGAGGTTACCTGGAGCACTCGTAAGGCCGGTCTCAGTGAACTACTAGATTTGAGTCCGGAATACAGGGTCACGATACATTGTTCCCGCAATTGCTCTGATAGATTTTCAGACTGGTTATCACCAGGTAAGATAGAGTTACGATTATCGTTCAGCTTTCCTTAACAAATTGGCCAGATAATATTGTTACATTGGAACCTCCGCTGCTTCATCTTGAGGGAAGTTTTGGCGAAATTATCAAAATTAATTTAGCCAGGTGTGGATGTCCACAAAAGCTGGTATATTTGAGACAGAAACAAGTGATCTTTGATAATTTAGATACAGATCACACTTACTTTCAAATGGTGTGTCTCAACGAGGAAGGAGCATTTTTCGGTCTTCCTCCAGGGAGCATATCACCACTACCACGGCCGAAGGTATCGACATGGCCACCAAACACCCTACTACTTCAGACATATGAAGTATCCCATGAAATCCAAGTCAAGGATGTCGTAGTGACTCAACGATATTGACGATGAAGTTAGCGATGATATTGTTAATCCTGAATAATTGGGTAGCAATGGTCATGAAGAATCGAACAAATTAACCATCCCGATCGGTCTCGAACCGTCGGTCAGTCCCTTGGATCACAGGGTTGGAAGTGTAACTCAGGGTAACACAGAGCCGGTGCAAAATTTAACCACCATACGGAGAGTGTCAAAGTCAACGGGCCAACCCAAAAGCCTGATATTGAGAAACTGGCAACTCCTCTTAAAGAATCACGCGCAGAGGTTGCAGATATCATGTTGGATGAAAGACTTAAACATCAAGAAGCCACTATCAGGGAGCGCAAAACCGAAATTTTGAGGCTTCGAGCCCAGAACACACAGCAACAGGGAGATCTCGAGCTCATCCGTCAAGAGCTTGAAGAAAGAATTAGAGATCTCGAAGAAGCCAACAAAAGTCTCTCCTCTGAAATTGAAGCATACAAAGTAAGCGCAAACACACAGATCGAACGCCTCGTTTCACAGAGGAAGATGCCAACATGACTATCTACCAACTACGGGTGCAGTTCTGAAACAGAATTTTGAGGAGTTGCAAAAAGTTCTCGAGGATATGTCTCGCATTCAGGGCTGCTCGTCTCTTAGACAAATTGATCTGCTACCTCCGTTCCACCAATATTTTTTCATTGGCCAATATAATAAAATATTAACAATATTATAGCTAATTAGGCAATATCGGCTCCAAGTACGAGTTTAGCGATAATTTGGCCAATTCGATAAAATATTACTAGAATCGATAAAAAACTAAGACTCTACTTACCCTCCCTCATATATCCTCATAATTATTTCGTCCCCTAACTCTACCTTATAGCGTAATTAAAGTACCTAATCACTTTAATCACCTTATTGCTTTATTTACCTAAATTGTTTTAAATGCTTTAAATACTTTAATTGCTTTAATTATATCAATTGCAATTGTGCTTATTTATAAGGAAGCAATTTGTGAAGGTATGAGGAAGAAGGTGTGTGCTAAAACGCGTGCTGGAATAGAGCCTACCCGATCGATAGCACGGTCCCTTTAGAGCTAATTCTACCATTGGTGGAATAGAGTATCATAGCAGCAAATTGGCCAATTATTCTGGCCAATTTATTATGGAACTTGTATAAATTTCTACAAATTGGGCAATCATAGTGCTAATTGATCAATTAGACGTGATATTGACTAATAACTCGGATTTTCGGAATCAAGGTTACAGATCGCAGTGGGAGAGGAAGCACCATTAAGTGAGGTAGAGATGACGCAGATGTATCCGGCCGACCTTCAAAGATGAGAGCTGTTAGCCACAAATATCATCAATGAGATCTGATATAATCCGTAAAACCTGATACCCCTCTACAAGCCCCGCTTCTCCTGATTCTGCCCTCGAACAGGTGTTGCTTGTTGGGAATGGGGCCACCTATTTTGCGGCCCCTTTCGCTTCCTTCAGAGACTGCATCTTTCCAATCTACGAAAGCAGTACTCAGCGCAGTGTGAACGAATAACATGAAGGAAACGGTTTCCTCAGAGACACTATCCTATCGCCTGGGCTTTAGACAATGACTTGATTTAATTTGTTCTCTTTTTCGTACATTTCTTTCACTTCGTTGAATTCATGATGGCACAGTAGGAGCAAGACAGGCAAAAAGAGTTTTGCTGATAAAAAATAGCATCAAAGTAGTTTAAGGATATCAGTCTTCTCTGCGGCAGCAGATCAAAGCAAAACGTCTCTATGATCAAGTATAAATGGCATGTATGTAGGCTCGAGTTTATATAGATAAACATGCTCATTTACCCCCAAAAAGTTCAATTCTGCTTTAGAGGTGTGATTAAATCTTGAAAGCTTATCCTAAGTGCAATACCAACAACTTCATGACAGTCGCAACCCCGCGTAAATCTAGAGGTATGACTAGGCAAAGTGGAGACGGCATTGTTGCCTTGGTTATTGTCATAATTTCACAGATCGATGTTTTGGTGATAGGAATACAATTTCAGTGCGTCAAGAGATATCTTGATCCCAGACCTATGATTTGTAGATGGTAAGTAATGCTCTTTCGAAGAGCCATCTTCCACAGAATATCCAGCACCTCGAAACCCAAACTCTTCCGCTGCGAAGTCCTTCTCTTTAGGAGTTGACAATCTTCAGCTAAGACACTTTGCAATTCACTCCAACGACAAGCTTAGAGGCTCTTAGATTCAGACCTAGAGGTTGCCATGTAACTACCAACTCTCACCCAAGGAACAATTTCTTCTTATTCCAAACCTTCCACATCTTCAGGGCTTCTTTCAGCTTGCACACTGATATTTCATCCTTCGAATCTTGCCTCACAAACACACCAACACCGCCGAAAGTCTCTGTGTGCTGTCAACTCGAGTAATGACTCAACAGTCTTCAGGCATCCCATCAAACGCGAAAAGCTGACATCGCCAAAGCTGATAGTCAGTCGAGCACTGCCGGAGAGCACAAATTTCCCCCAGTCCCAACCGTTACTCAGAATAAATTAGCTCTCGAGTTCGCATCTACTAAATATTCCAATCAACAGTTCGTCGATGTTCGATGCCGCGGGCAACACGAAATCAAGCGTCTGAAAGTTCAACATTTTGGCCCATCAAAAATCCCCCATTTGTCGACTTCTGCTCAGAATGGCGGCAACTGCAGCTGGAGATGTTTCGGGCCCAGGCCAAACAGAGAGCATGTCGCGCGGAAAGGTTCCAAGAAATGCTACAGCTCTCCCACCAATTTACTTCTAAAGGAGTCCCGATACAAACATTGGGAACCCCCACATGCTTTTCGAGAGTTGTTTCAAAACTGGTATGCTTCCGCCCGTTTTTGCTTCTCTATCCGCTCACAATGTCCTGCAGGCAAGATGCAATACTTGAAACAAACGACCTCAAGCTTCCGAATCTGAAAGTCACACCATTAAATACTGGGCTTGAAATCACCTTTGTCGCAACTCATATACATTCAAAGGCGGAACTTGGCTATATTCGCTATAAGAGAGATGATAATACTATCGAGCTAACAAATTACAACTCATGGTTAAATGAAGAGGCACTCGCAATTGGCTCGACATCCAAAAAAGGCAAATCAGGTTTGGCCGGAAGTCATGGAGATGGCTTGAAAGCAGCTGCATTGGTCTTGAACAAGCACGGCCTTACAGTGACAATTGCTGCCTCTGAATGTGAGTGGATATTTTTCGAAGGACAGAATGGCACGAGACAACAAGGATATCTATGTTACTCCATCAAAAGCAAACCGCACAAGTCCGAAAAAAATCAAGTCGAATATTTAGAGAGAAGCGGTAGAGTTCGGGAACGAAAAGCTCGTATCTGGGAAGATGTCTCCGTTTTCATTACAACATCGACCTACAGTGTTCGGGAGGAAGAATTCTGGAATTGGGTAAGGGGAAGCCTAGTGTTGTCGCCGCCCAAACAGATGATTCGGACCAAATACGGCAACATTATTCTGGATCAGCGATATGAAAACATGATATTTTCTCGAGGCATCCTCCTTGAACAAAGCAGAGACTGCAAAAACAAGTTCAAGTTTGGCTATGATATTCCAAAAGCAAACACAAACCAGGACCGGGAATGGCTGGCAGAGGATTCTAAGAAATTCGAAATGCTCGCAGAGATCTGGGCAAGAGCCATAACCATTGACCCAAGACTGGCTCGAAGATACCGTGATATGCTGCAAGCAGATCCATGCCCTTCTGATGTTGGAGATGCCCAGTTCTACATAGGCCTGAAACCCGCAAAACACATTTGGCAGCTCTTGTGCAGCGAGAATGAAAGTAGGGAGAAATTCTACTATTATGAGGGGTGCAAGCCCAAGGTACGTAACTTTGCTAAAGAGAGCCAAAGTACTGGACGCTAACCATGGATTGAAAGGACATCGACTTTATAGAGAAGATTCTTGCGAAAACCCCAGTCAAGCTCTCTCGGTCTCTTTGGAATGTTCTCTACAACAATAGCCTAGTGCGAACGCCCCAGGAGCATCAAATCCACAAAGCTGAAGCATTACCAGAAGCAATTGACCCACAAACTGCTTTCTCTGCGGGGGTTCAAAGATTACTTCTTGCTGCATTGTCGTTGGACGCCAGGACTCGGAAACTCACGATAAAGTTTAAAACCTGGAAGAGAAATCATCTTGATGTCGTGGTCTGCGAATCAAAGGCCTACATCAACAGCAAATGGCTCAGCTTCACGGAGAGTCATGTTTCCAGCCCGTGTTCTATCTCCAAGCTTAAACTAGAAAGTGTTTCGGCTGATAACAACTTCATATGCAGCCATATCGTCACGACTTTGTACCTCTCCGTACTGGAAAGTTTGAACATGGCAGCATATCAACGACTTTTTATAGCACCTGACTTTATGACACCACTGCACCAACAGGTTTCCGAAAAGCTCCGACAGATGCCGTGTATGGTTGAGTCCAGAGGAACAACTTATGGGCAAGGAATCGAAATATATTGGGCGAACTTGGAGGGAAATCTTGACTCAGCACTCTATGGCTTCGATCCAAAATGTCGAGTCACTTTGCATCGTGACAGCACATGCTCCAAACGCAGAGATGATCTAGTCGCATCAAGTAGGTGCCAATTTCTCTCATTTCTTCTGCGGTATCGTCGTTGACATGTCTAGATTCGAGTCCTTTAGCTCTGGAAAACCAGTTATGTAAAGTCCAGAGCGCGAGGGAGCCCCAAACTACAATCAAGAAAGAATCCACCACGATCAAAGAGGAAGCAATCAAACTTGAATCTATCATCAAATTGGAAAATGGTGTCATTGTCAACGATGTCACATTCGCAACGGCTCACACCAACATTGCTAAATGCGGGTGTCCCGAGACCATCGTATCTCAGAAATCTTGCAAAGCGACCTTCTTCGATCTTCAAAAGAACGAGAAGTATTTCCCTATGGTTTGCCGAGATGAAGTAGAGGCTTTCTATGCCTTACCTCCTGCGAGCATTGCACCAGGTTCAGATGTATCGACTACCACACTCTCAATCGCAGGACAAGCTCACGACTTTGTTCCAGGACGAGGCAAGCAACCATTGATTGCTTCATCGTGCACATTGAAGATCGAAGATGAAGTGGAGATGCAAGGACTCCGTAATGTCAGCCATAGAAGTGATACGGCAGCATCGATACAAATGAAAATTGAGCTACGAAACCAAAACGAGCTAATCCAACTCCGAGATCACCAACTTCGTGAGCAGTCATCACAGTTGCAAGAACTGAAGAATCAAAATTCAGATCTCGAGACACAACTTCACAACCAAATGGCACAATCTGAAGTGCTTAAAAACCAGCTTCTCAAAAAGGATTTAGAACTCAAAGAAGCACTCGGACTCAATAAAACCCAATCTCAATCCCTAGAAGCCCTCCACAAAGACCTGGAAACCTCAAAATCTACAATATCAGATCTGAGAACTATCGAAGAAAAAGCCAATCTTGCTATCACCAGCCTGCAAAACAATGTCCAAGAACTCAGCAAGAAAAATGAGGAGCTAACCCAGCAAAATGCTACGCTAGAGAATGATCTCGAGATCCAGATGGATCTAGCGGCTCGGATGGCTCGACGGAGAGGTGGTGGCGGCGGGGTAAAAAGAAAACGCGAGAATGAAGGCGAAGATGGAGACAAGGAGGGAAAGAGAAGTTCGTTAAAGGTGGAAGGAGATAGTGCTGATAAGGGAGCGGATGATAGATATTTTACGGCATCTTCTTTCAGATCTGTTTCTTCTGTTTTGGCCAAGGAGAAGTAGGCGAGGATGATTCGTATCATAAGCTTGTGGTGGCTTTCGGGGTTTCAATCTGATTTTATTTGCGGGTATCTGAACAATCGAGGGGAATGCAACATAGTTATTGATGATAGTTGACGAGGAAAGAAAATCATCAGAAATAGCATGGCTATATTTCTTTAGATACGATAGCTTATCATGAGATCTTTTGCGATGAATTGTACTCAAAATCTGAGACTCATTGAATTCGCTGTCTCAAAGAGTTCAAAAGCACAAAATTGAATGATGCGAAGCAGATGGCCGCCTGGTCTCATGCTCCAGCCCTGAGATGACGAGGTAAGGTCTGAAGCTGACACATAACATAGCAGAGGAACTCCGAAAGTAAAGACAAATATAAGTTTCCAAGACAGGGAGGGAATAGAGAGAGCGAATAATGACCACGATGAGGAAGAATCGAAAGGAGTAATTTTATTGTTCAAAGGAAGAACAATGTTATCAGATTTCAGCCAGAAGTTTTACTGTCTAGTGACGATCAATATTCCGGCATCAAGAATCCTTCCTCCAAAGCAACACCTATCTCCCTATCGCCTACTTCATGTCCGTATTTGTGTCTATGAACTCTGTTCACAGCCTAAAACCGCCGCAGCTACATACATCCTGTGGTCATCTCCTGCTCTTGATGTTCAACTCGGACGGCAATGTAAATTCCACCAACCAAGCCTACTAATTCCACTCATTGTACCATTCCCATATCACGAATGGAAATGGTACGATGAGAGGAAGTAGTCGGATTGATGGTGAAAGGGAATTCAATGTGGTCGTATTGATACCCCGAGGAAAGTGAATGAATTGTGTATACTATCGAAGTAATATATAATGACGTAACAACTGCTGATTCTTTCTTCCCTGCCAGGAAAACAATCATTTGGTGAACCCATGATGGATTGAGCACTCCAGGCCCCTCCTCTCGTACACCTGGCAAACAGATTCTTCCTCTCCACACAGAAAGAAAATGCAAGAGTTGAATATATCCTCGCCATATCGATTAAATATGCCCTTCTTAAACGTATCACTCGCAAGGAGAGGCACATATATTAAAAACTCCTCCGGCACGCCCACATCGGGCAGCTCAAGAAGGAGCTTTTCGGTCCCGGGCGGGAGAAAGCTCCAGGCCCGGGACAATAATATGGGTTCCAATAATATGTTTCCAATACCGTGTGTTTCAGATATCGATATATCGATCTGCTATGCGCAGCAGAGAGGAAAAAGTCGGTTCCGTATCCGTAGGCTGTGGTGATGTTAGCAGAGCTCGGAACACCAGGAGAAAGAGTTCATACCATTTCCTCCGTCTGCAGGATCGAAAACACCCCACCAACATCAACTTCGATTACCCTCCTCTCCCCTCAGCCTCCCTTTCCATCTCTCCCTCTCACCAGAGACAAATCCCCCTCCTCACACTTCGTCAACAACAACAACACCAACAAAGAAGAAGGGGAAGGAGGGTAGAGGAGCTGCTGGCAGCGTGAGCAATAAATAAGCATTCACCCGCGCCCGACGGAATGCATGCAGTCGCTGACGAAAACTAACGGCTCTATTAGCGTGCTAAGAAATACGCACAGGGCCCGTAACCGGATCCGAAGACCAGCAAGAGCTTTTTTTTGACAATAATTGTCCGAGTATCAATCAACATAGTCTTGGGTTAATATAGAGAGGAATTTATAATGACTTTCCTGTACCGTATCAGTCCGTATGACATGTACAAGTACGCTGTGGGAACGAAGAGAGGCGAGGTTTGTGTAACCGAAAGATCTCGGGGGAAGCGGGGCTTGGGGGTGTGGTCGCGATGAAGATTAATTGAAAGAACTACTACTAGAATGAGAACTAACTATAGAGGCCGTTATATTAGGAAAACACGATGCAGACTTCGACTTCTCCCTCTCATCCAGTCATAAACCAAAAATGCAATATGGAATGATCAGTCCATCTCCCCTTTTCCCCAGCTTCAACTTCCTGTCCCCCTTTCTCCTCTTTCCCTAGCTCTGACTACCCTTCTTCCTCGTAAGCCGTCGGCTTCGAGGCCGGGCTCTCTGAATCCAACTCCTGGGAGTCCCAGGATGCTTCTTATTCATATGCTCCGTCAATTTATCAGGTCTGGAATATCCATCAATCTGTTGGCATCCGACAACAGGACAACAGTACGATTCTCGATATTTATCGTGAGTAACTATGTGGCGAGTAAGATCGGAAAGTCGCTTGAATCGTTTTTCACAGATATCGCAGGGATGGGAACGAGTGCCACGTGGATTGGAGGCAGAGGCAGAGCCCTGTGCCTGGAACGGTGCCATGGTTGCAGCGGGGAAACCTCCGACTTGAGGTCTTTGAGTATAGCCCATGTTGACGGAGGCACCAGTCATATTGGTGGGAGGATAGTCCATGTTTGACAGTGCCAGCATGTAGTCGATCAGGTCCATCTGCATATCCATACCATAATCTTGACCCGTGAACATAGAAGTAGTATCATTGTATCCGTTGCCAGCAAATGGATTTGCTCCCGAGCCAACAGGTAGGTCAAAAGACTCAAATCTACTGCCATGAGGCGGAGGCACCATGTTGGTGGTCGAACCTCGAAGCATCGATTCTGCATCATAGGGCGTTGGGTTAGTGTTGTTGAGCACCTGGTTTGCAGCATTGTTCAAGTATACCGGGTCTGTCCAATTGAACGACGATCCTGTTCCATTGGACGTCAAATCTGCCTCTGGTGAGGTAAAGTTTCTATTGATTGTCCAGTCGACATCCGCGTTCGAAGCTTCAACCCCATTGTTCCACTCACTGGCATTGGCATTACCCTGACCTACAGGAGGATCAGAAATGTGAGGGCTGAAAGCGTTGATAAATGGGTCTGTGGCCGACCCACTCGAGACTATGGAGCTTGTATTGGATTGCAAATTTTGTGATATGAGTTCCGTGTTATCACAAGTTGATTCACCCTGATCTAAAAATGCATGCAGCTGTCCACCATTCTTATCTGGTTGCCAATCCTGCGCCGACTTCCTTCCGAACCGTCAATTAACTTCCTCCTGCACTAACGTCCTTCGCTTACCTGTAATATCTCTTCAAGCACCCAGCCTGAAGCCCAAGCTCTTCCCTTCCGCTCAATTTCTCCATCTCCTCCAGAAGAGTAACCACGCTCCGCCTTAATCTCGAGCCCACTTCATCGCTGGCCTGGTCCACTTCTAATACTTCTTATGCATTTGGTTTCAACCGTGACTCATTCTCATTCCACTAGCTCCCTTTCTCACTCCGACGCCGACTGCTGCTTGATCTTCATCTCAACCTTAATTAACAGGCCACTTTATTCCGACACAAGGGACATCATCGCCCTCCCCACCCATATCAAGGTGTAAAGGTGAGCTGAGCTTAGGTTTCTCGTTGGCCCAGTTGTCCTGTTGGTGGCGGTCCTGCATATCGAGGGCGGTTGAGGGCGTAGCGTGAAGAAAAGTGAGGCGGACTGACGAGCTGCTTGTGGTGTCACGGGTGAGGCTGTGGAAGCAAAGACAAGCAAAAAGTGCAAAAGTACTGCCAAAACTCATAAATTTCAACGACGGGGAACAACACCATGCATATGCCCGCTCCTCCCATGCACCCTCCGAAAAACGCCTAGAGTCGCCCTCATTCTATCCACGACAGCCTACTGATCCAATCCATCCAACTCCACTAGATGCATGACAGCCTCTACCACTTCATTCCCAGCCAGCTCCCACTCTGGCTCGTCGATTTTGCGAGCCAGGACATCGTCTAACATGCCTCTGAGACGGCTGACTAACACACCTATTCGAGCCCAGCCGCGAAGACGAAGCCAGCCGTCGACGACGAGGCCGCGACCGAGTGTGTCTAGAGTGATGGGGCCGGAAAAGAGGAGGGCGGTGTAGGCGTTGAAGGCTGTCAGGTGTCAGTGGATTCATTCCTCTGTTGATTTGACAGTGAAGTGAATATGAACTTACGAGTCAAATCCCGGATGAATACCTTGCTCGTGGCCATTTTGTTGAAGTAGCTCATATACACACTATTTCCCGGGAAGCCTTGTGCATCGAAGACTGTAGAGCTGGGATGAACAAACACACGGCCATTTTCTTGATTAAAGTACTTGATCGTCTTGGCTTCAGGGTCCAATTCAACAGCACCAGAGATGGAAGGTGCGAATTTCTTGTCTGGAAAGTCGATGCGGGCAAGTTGGGGGTTGAACGCTCCAGCACATAGTGAACGTATTAGTGTGGTGTTTGTGTTATGTTTGTTGAGCGCGAAAAGTCCAGATGTTGATGTTGGAATGAATGATAGTTCGCGCAAAGAGGTCAGATACTGAGTACGGTTGGATGAGATGTCGTTCAGTGTTTGATATGAGAGAAAATTCTCTGAACACCAGTTACGTATTTCTCCTTGCCGAATGCTAGAAATTTGTTAGAATGATTCCATGGCGAATAGATTCGTACTTGCCTTCGATTGCTGACCATCTCATCCCATTGTTCAAATGCCTTGAGGTCTCCAATCAAATCGCCTTGGTTCTTTGCAAACTTCGCCCTCGCGTATTTTGCCTCCTCTCGTTTCTCCTGCGGCGAAACAAAAGGTGACTTGACTGTGAGAATGGCTGCGATAGTGAGGCATGCATCGAGGCACCCAAACATGGCTCCATAAACCATGAGCTTACCACATCGAAGATCGGCTGGAATCATCGATAAATGTCTTCCCAGTGCCGTGAGGTCATCTCCATCCAAAGCTCCCATGCGACCGAGTAATTCCATTGCCCCTTCAACGGCCAGACTTTCAGGAGGTGTCAAAGCACTTGCCAGGAATCGGCCAACTTCTTTGATGCCCATCGCTCGAACGGAAAGACATAATTGTTCTAATGGCACTCGTCTGATTTCTGGTTCTGGCCTTTCTGCCATCTTCGTCATCTCGGCATTTCGTGTGTACAATTTATAGCATTTGCCAGCCTGGACACGACCCGCTCGACCTCGCCTCTGCTTACAAGCGGCACGAGATGCCCAAACTTCTTCGAGCTTGCGCATGTTATTCTGCGGATCATAGCTCGTTTCCTTGACTCTTCCTGTATCAATGACTGCGACAATGTCATCAATAGTAATTGATGTCTCTGCGACGTTAGTGGCGACGATGACTTTTCGCTTCCCAAAAGGAGCATGGGGAAAGACTCGTCGTTGTTCAGATGACTGAAGAGAAGCATGCAGTGGTAGGGCGTGAAGATTAGGTATGGACCGTAAATTGTCCAAGGTGCGACTAATTTCCATAAGTCCAGGCATGAAGATCAGGATGCCTCCATCTTGCTTCAAGTGCGTCAATTCAGCGTCGATTTCCTTGACTGTCTGAGCAACAAGATCATAATTGATTCTCATACCGATGCTTTGGATAGCAGCAGCCACGTCAGCATCCATGCCGTCGGTTTCATCGTCGTCGTCAGCCCTTCGTGCTCCACGTCCAGCATTAAATCCAGTCATTTGAATCACATCATCCAGGTAATAGTCCTCAACGGGATATGTTCGCCCGCTGATCTCAACTCTCCCAACTTTGCCGTTACTTTTGAAATAATCCTCAAACACACCAGCATCGAGAGTGGCACTCATCAAAATGAGTTTCAAGTCTTTCCGCTTCTTGAGGACGTCGCGAAGCAAGACGAGAAGGAAATCAGTGTCAAGACTGCGTTCGTGGACTTCATCGATGATGACATGACTGACATCTGCCAAACTTGCCACGACATCGTCAGAGCTCCCTCCTGATGTCTGCAACCTTCTTAAAAGCACACCTGTAGTGACAAATGTGATTTTCGTATTTTGCGAGCTCTTTGACTCTCCGCGAATGATATAACCAACTTCTTGGCCCACAACAGAGCAGCGTTCGTCGCTGACACGGTCTGCTAGACCGAGCGCGGAAATCCTTCTTGGTTGTGTGCAACTGCAAACATTAGGGAAAATTCACAAAAGTCAGAAAGAGAGACTCACATGATCTTTGCACATTCTCCCAAGCATCTTTGATACAAATCGTCTAGAATGAATTGCGCAGACTGTGTGGATTTACCAGAACCAGTCTCTCCAGAAATAATGGTTACTTGATGCGAAATCACAGTATCAATTATCACTTCTCGCAACTCCCACGCAGGTAAGGTCTTACGTGCCACTATTCTTGCCTGAAGTTTTGGATCAGTTTGACGTCTTGTCCACTCTTCTTTACTCCTGGTGTTCGGCGACCAATTGATGGGCCTTGGATGCCTGGATATTCTCTGTCTTTTCCTGTGAATTGGCCGCACCTCGCTGACCGTAGAAGCTGCTGCTGATACTTCGCGAAGCTTTCCAGGTCGCTCAACGATACTGTAGAAATTTTGTTCAATCCAATCAATGAGAAAGAAGAGCATTTGCTCCCCAAGTAGTGTATCGACGGCATGATTCAGCGCTTGCTTCATCATGCTTAAGCGTATGTAGGCAGGCAAAGCCGCGTAGATTGAAATAACAGGGAGCTTCTGCGGATACTCTGCTGTACGCCGAAATTGTACATTGGGGACCACCTCAATGTTCCGACCTCTATTGGCAGGTTTGATTGTGATGCGACAAACATCCTTTGATGGTCGAGAGTATTGATCGCCGAACACAGATTGGAGGCTGGTCAACTCCTCTTCCCATATTGCTTCGGAAGCTTCTTTTGACTCCTCTGAATCCCAAGATTCTTCATCTTCGGCAATTTCGGTATCCTGCCCGCTCGAGAGAAGAATTCGTTGCAATGACTCCGAGGCCTTACCTTCGTTTCCATGGGCATCGAACATTTGCCTGCACAGATCGAGCGAATAACCTGCCTCAGCTAGACGTTTGATTGCGCCTTCTCTCTTCAGATCGCTACTTGCCATACTGATTCCTGCTACGTAGCCTTCCGGTAAAGCCCATCTTGGAAGATCATCTTCTGGAACATGTATGAGTAACCATTCCAGCGTTTCCTCTCTGTCCTTGCACTCCTCAACTGCTTCCTCGACGTGACTTTGCCGGAAATCAAGATTCTTGAACTCGTTCACGATCGAGTGCTTCTGATATTCAGACAACTTGACATCATGAGGGTTCCAAATAGCATGCGTCCGGACCAATCCTTCGATCTTTGTTCGTGTGCGTTTTCCCATTTCGATTTTGGGAACTCTGGTCCAGCCTCTATTTATGTTATGAGCTCCGGAATTGCCACCAGCAGTTCCATTGCTTCGCAGCGCCAGATTTGCACCCCCAGGTCCTCCAGGTGTGCTTGCCGCCTTTTCTCTCGCTTTCTCTCTCTCCATACGCTTCTTCTCCATCAATACCTTTGCCTCTTCTCGTTCCCGCAGAGCAGCAAAAGGATCCGCCTCGTACATCCAGCCTCGCCCTTCCTTGACATCCTCTTTCTTTAACACCTCGAATTCTCCCTTCCATAGATCTCTGTAGTCAGGAGGCATCATCATATGAATATTCCGCATGCTGCAGACCCTGAATAATCCATACGTAGCAGCAAAATGTCTGGCTTCGAGAGCAGTTGGTTTCGCACCCAGATGCTTGTGTGTAGGTGGAAGTTTGAAGGGTTGCAGCTGTACAAGTTCTTGGGTCTTCGGGTTCCTCCACTTTAGAATGACCATCGAAGAGTACCCTTCCGGAGTTTTGGACTGTCATTGCATTAGCACAGGCCATACAGCTTCTAACATGGGCTCACCATTGTGTATTCCGGCTTCTCCCATTTCTGTTTCTGGCAATGCTCAGAGAGCATATTTACTGGTAGCTTTCCAGTCCAAGATGCGCCTCCAATCAATTTCTTAACATCCGGCCTTTTAGGTGCTTCCCCAGCCAGTTCTGGTCCATCCTTACCAGATGAGCCGCCTGCAGATGTTTCTGAAGTATTATTTGGTTGTCTCTTCGGCTTGGGATCTTTGTCGGAATTTGAAAATACAATAAAACTATCGTCTCCTGTAGTTGTCGCCGGTGAGGGTTTTTTGGCACCTCCCCCGCCTCCTGGTTTCCCACCCTTTGCTTGCCCCTTCTTGACCATTTTTGGTCGCAGTATTGTGTAGACGAGTTTGATCCATGTACCAACGAATAATCAAAGGTTATAAAGGTATCGCAGACTAAGATCCTGTCTTACTTGTCGCCTGTTTCTTGGATGTGGGTTGCCGCTCGCAAGGCTGATGTTTCGGCTGGAAAAATTTAGATGGGGTTGAATTTCGTGCGTCATCCTAGGAGTTCGAGATGACAGGTCACAATAAAATTTCATATGGAGCTCTACACACGGCCCAATTCACGATACGATATATTCTTCTAAGTTATAATAGTTATTACTACCACCATTGACGTCCACCTGTTAAACTGAAATCGAACGGTCACTGGATATACATACGTTAATGATTTTATTGAGGGAATTGAACAACTTTTCAAGTGAATACTAATCCGCTATTCGACTCAATACAAATCCTAGGCAATCAGGAGAGTTCCTGATCAGATATAAAATATTTTCTTTGGAATAGTGAGACGTGTCCCATCATCTTTGTACTTCAGTGTGCTACTTTGCTAGGACTGTGTATCGTTAATTGTATTTAGCCACAAAGTGTTTCTAGGATTAGATACTCCGAAAGCTGATTGACAAAGAATCCAACCAGGAGCCCGTTTCTAGTTTTACTGGCTCACTTGGAGCGATTCTCCATCCTTCAGCCTTCTCTTCTATTTTTTTCTCACGATGTTCATCTTCAGATGGCACGACACATGTGTCCGCACTTTGCACACATCCTCCATGAGCTTCAAAGTCTCCTTATTGGACCTGTGTTGGATAGCTAACCAAATCTCCAGGAGGGTGACCTAAAGTATCTCTAGCATCTTCTCTCGCTCTTATCCCCATGAGTAGCCTCAGAGCATCCAATTTCCCCTCTTATGCAGCAATTTCGAGAGAAGTCAGCGAGCATGGTAAAGGTCTGGATAGATCATCGCACCCCAGGCGTGCAGTAGTCGACAGGCAAGCCTGCATTGAGCAGCACATCGCCACCTTTGCTAGTGCTGAATACACTCCAGAGAGTAAGTGCTATTCAGTAGTTATTTTGCAGCCGCAGATTCCGTCTCTTCAGTAATTCTCCCAGAAGTACATTTCTTCCCCAGGATCCGAATCCAAGAGAGGTCGTATTTTGATGGCGATACGATTGTCTTTTCATCTTTGCCAGATCACAACTCACAGATAGGCTGTCGTTCCATGGTCAATGGTCGCGTGAAACTACTTCTTATTTTATTGAGTGATCTCATGGCAAAGTTTTGATGGCTATCCTTCTGATCTCGTCGCCATTTTGCTTCTCATGGGATTTTTGCTAAAGTCGTTGTGTCTTGTACGAACAGCTTGCTGAGTAAAGTTCCTACGATGTGTGTCAGCCACCTCCTCCTTAGAATGATATTTGAAAACCAACAAGTTCTCATAGATGGTATTGTGCCATTCACCCCCGCACACATGTGCATGATTTCCACCGCAAGGATCATTGCATTTCGTTTCACTCGAGACTGCAGCTATTGCCCCAAATGTCGTTTCTGCAAAATCACTGGTTATCTGATCGATCAATTAGTATATGTCTATGTGATATTATTTTGCCACTGGCAAGAAGAGATGGTGCTGACAATACTGCTTTCCAAAGAGCCGATATGGTGAAATTTTAATTGCACATTTCGTTTGTCATATCCAGCGAGTGAAAGGAAACTTCGCCCAGCTTTCGCGCATTAGAAATTGATAGTTCCGTTATCGGTCAATTCGTCGGGGAAGCTAAAGTGTGGCAGAATTGGCTTCGCAGTTAATGACCTATTGTGTCAGCACATTACGGGAGTGTCAAGTCGCGGGTTTACAAGAGGACTTGCCTGTTTTTGTGTAATCTGGTGAAATAGACTGATAATGCTATAGTGAGAACAACAGCAGTGACAAGTAACAATGAAGGATAATTCTGCCCTTAGCAGAATGGAAGAAGCGGTAGGAACTTTTTAGAGTGGACTCAGCATCTAGGCCCAGGGTATTGAGCTCGATATCTATTATATCTTGCCTCGCTTGCGAAGCTGCAGGGCGAGGCGGAAATGAATTAGAATTAGCTCTACATTGATTGTAGCCTTCTATCATTTTATTGGGTCACTTTCGAGGTTTTTCGGTGTGATACTTGTATGGCCAAGTCTCTCATCGAAGCTGTGTTAGGTACACTAGTACAATATCTGGATAATCCTAGGTGGAATAAATACTAGATCCGACACCACTTGCATGAACTGTTTGTTAAAGGGTACACGCAGAACATATTCGTTCATGGAAGAAAATATGCCTTGAATGCAGTGTGCGAGCTCCTAGCACTATAATCTGAGCAAAACATGTATCTGACTCGATTATTTCGATGAAGTCGAATTGAAGTCTGGCTTGAAATAAACCTGTATAGATACATGGCAAACCTGAAACCTCGCTGCCAGCCTCCTCTCCCCGCGCCAAGCCCAAACAACAACCCCAGCCTCGTGCTAGCGACCGCCTCCAAAATATTTTATTTCTCGAATCCACTCGACATCAAATTCTCAAATTCCAACAAACGTCGCATTCTTTCTCTTCTACTATCGACAAGATGGGTAAAGGGGGAGGCAAGAAAGGTCGTGCGGCCACGAAAAAAAAGCAGCGCGAACCAAAAGTTAAGGGCTTACCAAAAGCTCCAAGAATACCTCGACCTGTGGATCCTGAGAAAGTCGCGAAGAAGCTGGAGTCAAAAGAAAGGAAGAAGGCGAGGCTGTTAGCGGTCGCTATCGAAGCAGCGAAGAAACCAGAAAAAGATCACCTTCTGAAAAATTTGGTACACGCAAAATGGCCCGCAATGTTCAAAAGACAAATCGGGTTGATTGAGTCGCATATCAAAGGCTTGGATCGCGTTATGCAGAGTTTGAAGACACAGATGAGTTTCTTACCTGAGAGTGAGAGGCTTGATTGGGAGCTTGGTGAGAGAGGTCAATGGCGGGTTATGTGTGGGCTTATGGACAGAGCAAGAGACACTTTGACAGCTGCAAGAAGAGCTGCGCGAGGCATGGTAAGTCAATTATGGCCTTTGGTGATACTATTCTAACATGCAACAGCTTCCCGACAAACATCTACGAGATAAGAAGGGCCTTGGTGTTGTTGGAGAGAAATACGAACCCATGGTACCGAAACTCGACGAGAAATGCGCCGCCATTGGTTATGACCCCACAGGCAAAGGGAAATTGGGCCGAACATATGATGAATTTGATGCTGATGGAGATACTTCAATGTCGGACTCGTCGGATTCTTCTGATTCGGATTCGGATGCTGAGGATGGTGTGAAGGAGAATACAGACTTCGTGAAATTGGACAACGGCAAAGAAGCTCCACGATATATGGGTCCGCTTGCTGGCGAAGAGGTCGTGTCAGAGTTGCGAAAGAAAGTAGCTGAGGAGACACAAGGTGCTGGATTTTTTATCGACACGAATCCCACACCAGTGAATCTTAACACCGCTCCCGCTGAACCAAAAATGTCAAGATCGCAGCGCAGAGCAATTGAGAAGGAGGCTAGAGTAGCTGCCAGGCTGGAAAAGAAGAGATTGTATCATGAACGAAAGGAAGCAGAAGCTTCTCGAGCTGCAGCCAATCCTGAGCCTGAAGCCAACGCCGAGCCCGAACCAGCTGTCGATTTCAATGCTCTAGAAGCAAAGCTACAAGCCGAGATCGAAGCTGGAACAAGAGCGCAACAGGAAGCCGAGGCAAGCGTCGTGTCACAATCATCGAAGAAACGGAGACGAAGCGATGCTGATGGCGAGGTAGTGGTAGAAAAAAAGGCGAAGAAAGAAAAGGAAAAGAAGCGTAAGGCTGAGGATTCAGATGAAGACGCGGCTGAGAAGAAGGCCAAACTAGAGAAAGATAAGAAGCGCAAGGCCGAGGATTCTGGGGATGAAGAAGTGACCGAGAAGAAAGTAAGGAAAGAGAAAAAGGAAAAGAAGGAAAAGAAGCGCAAAGCTGAGAGTGCTGAAGTAGAAGAGCCAGCTCAAGGGAAGAAGAAGAAACGGAAGCATAAGGCTGGAGAGGATTCAGAATAGAGATGGTGGAGGTCTGTTTACTGGCGTATGATACCATGAATTTCCCTTTGTTTAGGGGCGCTGTTGGCTAGATGGAGTAGCATTTCTGGCGTATAAAACTTTGTACCTGTATGCAATAGGAATCTCATACTTGGATATGGATCATCAAAATGTGACCTGTGAAGCTGGGACCTTGCACCAATCCAATCAGGTAGTGACTACAGAATGATTCTTGCCAATTAGTACTCTTGTGAGAGTGGACATGTTCATTTGGCCCTTTGGAGGAGTCTTTCAATGCTCCCTCTGATATCCTCAGTAGCTGTCGCTCCCACCCATTCGTTATATGTACAATAATATTACACGTACAAACCCTTCTATCCCGGCTACCCCATATCGCCATCTTCCTAATCACAGCCTCTATCTCTATTATCGTACTCGAGTCCATCAATCATACACCTCTCATTCCAATGAATATGCAACCCCATATTTTTACTGCATGCTTCATTTCTTGCCCTCAGCCTGCTTCCTCTTCTGCTCCGCCACAACTTTCTCATCCACCTCCTTCACCTCTTCCACCTTCTTCTCTCCCCAGTTCCACACCTCCCATATCTGATCCATAATCAGATCCCCATATCCTTTCCCTTCCTCCAGCGCTTTTTTCTCCCTCTCATCCCGTTTCCTCTTCCAATCCTCCCCTTCTCCACCCATCCACACCTTCTCAATAATGCTTTTTTCTCCCTTCTCTCCCTTCTCTCCTTTCTGCCCACCCTCAAGCTTCTTCAACTCACTCAGCACACCTCCCTCTTTGGCTTCCTCTTGCCTCCTCTCCACCACAACCGGAACCACAACCCCCTCCCTCCTCATCTTCTCCTCCCTAAGTCTCCTCTGCATCTCCAGCGCCCTAGGTGGTAACTCCGTCCCCGTCATAGTTGCCACGCGCGTACTCATTCTATCCACCATACTGACTCCCGTATATTCTCTCGATAGCTGGTTTCCACCTAGGAACATGCCGCCTAGGAGACCGAGGGTGTAGATGTCTAGTTTGCGGGGTGGGAGGAGGATGATTATGGGGCAGACTATTAGGGCGCCCAGCGAGACATTGTGGAGGAGGGTGGTGCTTGAGGAGTGGGTTTGGGTCTGGGAGGAGGGAGATGGGGGAGGTGGTGGTGTGGTGGTGGTCATTTTTATGGTTTTTAGCCGTAGGTTGTGTGGGTAATGGAAGATGGACTTGTAGATATTTTAGGAAGGTGAAGAAATGGATGTTGTGAATTTCATATCGAAAATGTTAGTGAGCTGCGACATTGGCATATGTTCTGTAGATGTTCCTTCAAAAAAGTCTCGACATCACCTCAGCCATGGGACCGGGGTTCAGCCTCTAGCTCCATCTTGTCGCTAGAATGCGTTCAGGCAGTGATCAGGTATATATTTTTGAATAAGCGCCAACATTACATAAGACAACGTGCCAGAGTGGTTAATGGGTGCGACTCGAACCTTCATGATAGTAATATTATGGACAATTAGTCATCGCATGGTTTCGGCCGCGTAGGTTCAAATCCTGCCGTTGTCGGCGATTCTTTTTTGACGTTATCCTTTTGGTAGGTAGTCTTTTATGTGGAACGGAATGAATGGATTTCCAAGGTGAAATTATTTTTGGTAGTTGAAGTTGTGGCGTGCTAAACGTATTTTTGGCTCGCTTAGCGGGCCCGAGGTAGTCACAAAATGCATTCTTGCCCCTTTGTTCCACTCCAATCCCCTTTGATCGTGTCGCTTACATCTAAATCATTCTCGAGGTTATTCCAATGCCTCACCCTCCATAACGGGACAGCATTTCCTCGCTGCATTAAACACTGCTGCTCTAGAGGTATAAGCTTGTACTAGTAGCGCGGCGCAGTCTTGTCACCTGAGCTTTTAGAGCACTCGAGCTTGAGCCATATCTTCCAATCGAAACCTCAAATTTTGTATTCCATGGCTACCAAGGGCTCTCTATGCAGCTACGTATCCTGTGGGTGTTTGGGTTATTAGTGATGTTCTTCACTTTCATTAACCTTTGATATACTCGCGATACGGAGCTAAATGATTATATATGGCCAGTATTTGGATTTTGCTTGTATGGTAGGAAAGCACATGGCCAAATCAAGCCTGCATGAAAAGCTGTCACAGAATAGGGCACTTGGCAGAGTTGGCTATATAACACACAATTTTTATATGCAATTGTGGATTCACTTTTGCATGACAAAAGCGTCATATCCTGGCAATTTCATCATATCCCAAAGTCTTACCCACCTGATTCTACCTTCAAGTTCGAGGCCATGGTAGAACATGCTACATTCGGTGAGTAGTGATGTAAAAAATTTGATGTATGTAGATATATATTAGCTTTGGGACAACAGGTTCTGCGAACGAACTATTTTATGCCTACCAAGATATTCAATTTTGATGCGAGAGATTGTTCGAGATATCGCAGGAGGAGGAGGAGGAGGAGCTGTCCCATCGGGATCTGGGAGGCCACGCTGTTCATATTAAAGCAGCTATGCCCTGTAGAGCTTTTGATAGTGGGCTCTGTTCAAATTTGCTTTCTGTTTCTTATTTGGTGTTTTTATTGCCTATTCATTGAGCCTCTAGAGAAATGGTCAGCCCGCCAAACTACCTGCATGCCTACTTTCATATTTCCATACAGACTCTTTTCTTCCGTGAGCTTGTCTTGACACTCAACGGCCTTGGTGTTGGCGGTTTGCCAACCCTACCGACAGTGCTCGATCGTGCACTGCCATCTGTTCTGTTTTCATTTATCTATCTTCTAGTCGAGGAATCATTTAAAATCCAAATCGGAAGGAGTCCGTGGGCTGGTTCCTGCCAGCACCGTGGCTCTTCCCGCATTAAATACTGGTAGTCGTACGGGTGCAGCTTCGAAATCTACAACCTCATTTCTAACGTCAACGCCCTTCACAGGCACCAAAATACGACACTAAACAAGAATTCTTCCTTCCAAAGTATCCAGAAGACTGTCAGGTCTTTCGATATGGGGCTATCGGCTTGGAAGCCTCTTCGGGATATCACAGGCCCACCGAACTCCATCGCACGAGTCACTCGAAAAGTCAACTCGAAGCTTGATTTCCTCACGCTCACGTACTGCCATTTCATCCTGTTACCTCCGTTCTCTTCAATCTTGATTTATTTCACTTGTACAACCAAGAAAATCTCGTATATCGATGCCCTGGTTTTGGCAGCCTCCTCAATGACCGCTGTGGGTCTCAATCCAGTCAACATCAATGAACTCAATACATTTCAGCAAATAGTTCTTATGTTTCAAATTCTTCTCGGAAGTCCCATTGTACTCAGCGTGGTTGTTTTGGTTGTCCGCAGACGTGCTTTCGAGGCAGGTTTCAAGGAGGTCATTGAGAGGAATCGAGGTGCAATGCATTCCTTGGAGCCGGCACGAGACAGAACGGACGAACAACGTACACGAAACACAGGTAGGTGAGTTGATCTTCATATTAAGGGATATTAACATGCTGCAGCCATTCATCTTTCCGCTAACCCAGCCAATCTTCCGGAGGCCGTCCTTAACTTGAGTCCTCCGGTATTTGTATCGGCACAAGAGCATGGAGTGATTGGAGTTCCATATGTCAGACAATCGGTCGCAAAGAGATGGAGATTTCTGAAGGATGGTGCAAAGGGAAGAAATGCTGCTTTTCATGGACTATCAAGAGACGAGCGCAACCAACTACTGAGTCTGGAGTATAAGGCCGTGGTGTTGCTCTCAAAGGTTATCCCAATATACTATATCGCATGTCAAGCCATACCCGCCTTTGGCCTTTGTACATATTTTTCGCACAACAAGGGTAGGATTATCGAACTCAATGGTGTAAATCCCACGTGAGTAGGTTCAGGTTATTGGAGAAACTTCTGACGTGTCATACAGCTGGATGGGCATTTTCAACGCCATCTCATGTTTCAATAATTGTGGAATGTCATTGATGCAGCAAAGCATGGTACTACCGTCACTGTAATGCTGTATTCAAGTGCTGATGTTTCTAGATTCCTTTCAAACTGCTTTATTTCCTCTCATTGTTACTATGATCATGATGTTTGCAGGAAACAGCAGGTAAGTAGGGAATCATCTGATAGTCTCACAATTGACTTTTTAGGTACCCTATCATCCTTCGAGGAATTTTCTGCGGTCTACTGAAGATGATCCCTGAAACCCCAAGATACGATGAACTTCGAGAGACTGTTAAATTTATCCTCAGATACCCACGTCGAGTTTACACGCATCTTTTCCCTGCCACACAAACGGGATATCTTCTATTCGTTTACCTTTTCCTTATATCAATTGGTTGGGTCACATTCGAGGTTTTCGACCGAGGCAATGAAGCTATCAAATCGATTCCCATTTTCGCGCGCATTCTAGACGGTCTTTCCCAAGCTTCTTCAATACGCTCTACTGGGTTTGCCGTTACGTCCATTTCTGGTCTTCAGATTGGTGTTCAGTGTCTGTACCTTGGAATGATGTATTTTGCTGTGTCTCCCGTAGCAATCACAATTAGTTCTACGAACTTTTATGAAGAGAGGTCACTTGGAATATTCGCTCGATCCAAAGAAGCATTTGCGAGACATGACGACCCAGTCAAGAGATTACGAATTTTCTTCATCATCCAACAGACGGAGAAATTCAGCTCGGTAAAGACATGCCATTCATTGCTGTCTGTCTTCTACTCATTGTCTTCTATCAATCCGATCAGATAAACGACGATCCAAAGGGCTTCTCGGTATTCAATCTCCTTTTTGAAATTATCTCAGGTTATGGAGGAGTAGGACTCAGTCTCGATGTCTCGGACAATGATTTCAGTTTTTGTGGCGCTTGGAAAGCACAAAGTAAATTCGTCTTGTGCATCTTGATGTTGAGAGTTAGAATGAGAGGATTGTCTATTACATTACGGGGATGTTTGTACTTCCCCAGCAATAACGTACGTGAACAGCGCCGCCTTTGCTCAGGCTGCGCTCGGGTCTGCTCAGGTTTGCTCATCCTCTTCACATTGTTGCTAGAAATTACCAGCATTTGACTAGATGCCTAACCGGGCTCTCTTCCCTTGGTGAAGGATCCCAAATATTGAGGGCTATTATTAATCATTTTAGACCGTTCAATTGTAAACGCATAGTGATATTGTGTGTAAAATATTGAATTGCAGGTAAAATTGTAGTGAAATTAGATGCAGAAGCAACTCGAGCTCTTCTTAGTGGTGGGGTGGTTGTATTGGCTCCCAATAGTGCCTTCCCTTGCACTTCAGGACAATCTCAGTTGACAAGCCAGTGTAAGCCAGGCTTTGGGAGACACATCGATCGGTTTGTAGTCAGAATAAGTATGGCACAGTTCAGCGTCGATTCATCATGTTTCGCATTTCGGAAGAAGTTTCTAAAATAATATTAGCCAAGGTTCTGGTATCAAGTTGAGACGATCTCTTTACAGCCTTTAAGTTGAAGGAGCTTCTTTAGATATATAACAGACGTTGATAGCCTCAATATTAGACCCATCTTTATTCTTCGAGTGACAATCAGTCTCCCGCGTCGTTAAAACAACCTGGTGCTCGCGAACACATAAGGTGAGATCAAATCCCGACCTCTCAGAGGTTCTCTCATAATCAGCAGCCCTGGGAAGCAACCCAAATGCCGGCCCAAGAAATACTGCCCCAATGATCGCCACACTCCTGTTAACCGCTAGCACATCCCAGAGTCGCAGCTTTACCTGCGGCAGCCTCCCCCCGACCAGCGAAACTCTCTGATGGCTCGCTTGGCGTTTCTTGTAGTGCTCCACCGCTTGACCGTTAATGCGGACCTCCTTAAGCGACAATATAGCGCGGAAGGACGTCTCCAAGATACTCAGTTGCAAGCCCGACGCGAACATGGCCGCAGCGCCGAGAACCAACGACGCCAGCAGCGCCAGTGAGCCCAACTGAGAGGAGACAAAGTTATTGGGCGAGTTATTCGTCACCTGCGCTGAGGTCCAGGCAGAGAACCCTGTCGACAGCGTGATAGACATCAATAACATAGCGTTGGCAATGACACGGTCAAGGGCATCTCTTGCAGCTTGCCGTGCGGTATCGCGCTCGGTTTGTTGGACTGCATCCAATGTTTTCAAAGCGGCCATGAGCTCTCTGCGAGCTTCTTCGTCCGGGTTGGAGGAGTCATCCACAGGGAGATCAGCTGGAGTGGTGTTCGGGACTTCGTGCTTGAGGAATGCCTGAAACGTTTGTGGAATATACTCCTCGCTAGCCTTGTCAATACTCCTGAATTGGATGGGCCGACCCGTCATGCGATCATTGAGTTTATGGACCTCACCGACAGCAAAATTTGCGCGTTCAAGCAGGCTCCATACCGAGCCAACTGCTACCTTGGTCAACCATGTCAAGCTGACGTTCCAGACGTAGTAGAAGTGAATGAGAAAGGATGCGCAATAGATGAGGGTGACGACCAGCCGCGGAAAGCTATCAAAGCTCAGTTCGGCGGATAAGAAGCCGTTATAGGTTAGCGTCGACAGCAGCATCAGGACGACAAGCCACAACGAAATCCATTCCCAAATTAAGAGCTGTACTGTACATTTCATTGTTGGTGAGCCGCTCGTAAGCCATACTACAGAGCGATTTTTCTCGGATTCTCCAGCTGGGGTTGCGGTACACTCTTGAACTCCTTTCGCAACTCGCAAGGCTGTGCTATCAGTCGTCATTCTTCCCAAATAGAAGAGTCGAATGGCATCCTGCTCTTTCTTCTCCAAGCTTCCAGGCCCCGAGGTGTTTGTACTTTTGGTCGAAAACTCTTGTGCGGATATTTCACTACTGTTTGGCCAAGCATACGAGAGCAAATTAGCAAGATTGTCCTCAATTAATTTCTTCGGTAGCAGACAAGTCGTCCCCATAAAGGTGCCTCGCTGGATTAGAAACCCATACACCAGTGTCACTATAGACACGGATAAGATAGCAAATAAGGTCAGAACAACTTTGAGGCTGATTGTGATTTGGTGTGTATCGGTGCTGGACCTATTCGTGGTGACATCACGTATTTCCCGCATTATCGGACTCGACGCTGCTCGGAAAGGGAAGAAAAGGGGGGCGAGAAGTGTATCCATTTAAAAGAATTTATTGAACATCATATATCGAGAATACTGTCTTCGCATGTGTTGAAGTCTGCAATACTATGAGCAATGAAAGGAGATTCAGCTTCAGGGCAAAAAGCTTGCCTTTGAACGCCAGAGGGATAAACGTGATTTATTGATTGGATGTCACTATTCTGATCACGTTTTTGTACCCAACACGCCATTGCATCCAACGGGCGCCGATCGGTTATCAGATTATAAGACCAATCGATGCCTTTGATAAAGCCTTACAAGTAAAAGCCCTCAGGCTAGTTCCTCAGCGACGTCTAGAGCCTCAGGCATAACAAGATCCGAAAATGACTAATAAAGAGACCTTTGTCGGAGTCTCGAGGGTTTCGCCTCTGGAGACAAAACGAGAATAGTGTAATTGAGTTCTTGAGGGAGCCAAAAAGAGCCCCTACTGATACTAATATGCCTCTTTAATGCATACTTCGGCTTAGTTAGCGTGTGCACAGGCGTTGGTCAAGAATGGTCACCCGCCGCTTTGCTCAACCATAGCTCAGGCTAAAGCAGCAGTTGCTCCTGTCCGAAGACGGAAATAGAAAATGACAAGAAAGCATTCCCATAACTGGCTGTTGCTATTAGTCCGACTATTCAACTACCTTCTATTGAGGGCGGTAGAATTGAGGAGAGAGACGAGGAGATTCGGATTGATAGTCACAGAGTGGAGGGAATTGACAGTGCGATCGTTTGATTCAGTGTTTCTTTTATATCTGATATTAGCCCAGCTAGCGAACATTCAGTCAGTCACCGATCTGAGGGAATGGGATGTAAGAGGAGGATTGCGGGGATGACTTCCTATCACTAAAATGTTTCAGACCTTCATTTGCAAGAGTTGGTAGATGAGCAATTTTTGTGCCTAGCCTTTTCTGTCATACTTTATCACAATCCCATTAATAATAGTACTCATCGATTGAATGAATGCCAAAACGGACCGAGTCTCGATTTTCCAAATCGCAAGTCAAAATTCTCACTTACCCAAGCCCATCTAAAGATTAAACCTTGATCCGTAAGGTCGATATGCAATTATGAGGCTCATCAACAATTCCCAAGCCGCCTCTAACTTCTGACTATTCACTCTTGGAAACAGTATATATAAGCATGAATATAGGAATCAATGAATTTCTTGCTTCCTTATTAAGCTTATCTTGACTTATTTTATCATACATATGAACAAAGTGAAAACGCCTCGCTATGCATATAAATCAATCTCCCTTATGCTCATGCTCGTTCCTTGCCCTTTTCATGCATGTTTCCTAGTCCCAGTATACATCTCATTGGCGAGGATCGATTTTGGTATTTGTGTTCCGGTGTCTTGTCATTACTGGCTGGAGATCGATTCTTGCGGTTATGCTCGATTTCCCTTGCTACGCCTGCCTTCTCATCGTCTCAGTTGATGGAGACCATCGAGTTCAAAGCAATGAATCTCTTTTCCGCAGTAAACTCTCCCCTTCCTCTCCATGTCGTAAAACCCACTCTCATTTCCGCACTCTCTCACTCTTTCCACGCCGCATAATCAAATCACGCCTCCTCAAACGCCTCAAAAGTACAATGTCGCCATCTTGTCAGCTACACCGAAAATGCTTCGCTCGGCGGCTTTAGACGATGAGGATGTGGTGTTTGGTGAGGCGGGTGTAGTGAGGTTCAGATTCCCGATGTCGCACCAGTTGTTTACATTCTGATTCTCGAAATTAGCTTGTTTTCACCGTGATGAAGAGGGATACCCGCAGCCAAAAAGGGCAGGTAGACCAAAATTCAGGGGACAAGGACGAGATAAACTTACAATACAACTCAAATACTTACACCACCCACACGTCTTCCGGTACGTATAGAAATTATTAAGCAGCAAAATAAACACAATAAACACAAACACCAGACTTCCTGCCCTAACCAGCCACCAAGCCCACCAAGCTGGTTTCCTCGCCTTGAAGAATCCCAACGGGCTTTTCACAAAACCTGTTACGCCTGCATTCGTATCATCGCCATCTGAGGCTTTAGTCTGTGCTACAGGTGTATAAGGTGGAGCATCTTCCTGAATCCGTTTGCGAAGCGCGTTTGGAGAATGAAGGATACATATCCCGAGCACGATACCCATCAGAAACCCGCCGATATGGGAGAAATTATCTAGACCTGGTAGTAGGCCCAGAACGAACGAGATAATGACGTCTAGCATGATAAAGGCAAAGTCTTTCCAAGGCGATTTGCGCTCACCCCATGTGTAGAATAGATCCAACATGTTCAACGCAATGATTCCGAATAAGGCTCCTGAGGCGCCGGTTGAGGCTATTCCTGTAGCTGCGAAATTACCTCCTAGTACGAAGCCGAAGATTCCTGCGCAGATGTAGACGAGGAAATATCGGATGGGTCCAATGGCTATTTCCATTTCCTTGCCGAGTGTCATTTGTAATAACATGTTAAATCCTATGTGTATAATTCCCGCGTGGAGGAAAATAGGAAGAATAAAGCGAAACCACTGATTAGGCTGATCCTTAAACTGTCCTATAGTAATATTCTGCGCGCCAGGGAAAGCAGGATTTTGCGAATCGGGCATGTTGAAACCGCAGAGCTGATTCAATGAACAGCCTTGATCGGAATTAGAAGTTGTATTTGGACAAGGCCAGGAGATCGGTCCTTGAAGGACGCCGTTTACGGTCTCTGCGCGATTTTGGATACCATCGACGGAGTGCATACACGGTACGAAGCGGGCGCCCATGTTGATTAGGATGTAAGGTGATGGACCGATCATGGGGTTGAAGGAGGGTTTGATTTCGATTGGGGAGCCTGTTAGTTGGGCTGTATATCTTGTTAGCGTTTTTCCCACAATCTCTTCTCCGCCTCTCTCGAGATATGTCTTGCTGGATGGGAATTGCAATGCGAAAGTAAACATACCATTCTTCACAATCTCCACAATGAAAACCACAACCTGCACCATAGTCAAAACATACGTAACCCACGGTATCCTCCCCTTAGTCTTCTTAAACATCCCCATACCACTCCTCCTCTTCCTCCTCCCCTCCTCCAAATGTCCAGGTACAACAGGCGCATCATAAACATGATCTGTATCATTCCCCGGCGCATCTTTCTGCGGCGGAGCCCCAGGATGATCTCTCAATGGAATATCATCATTATACGAGCTCGAAGCATCGAGTCTGCCTCCTCCTCCGTAGTAGCGAGAATCGGCTCCTAAAGTGCTCTGGCTATCATATCTCTGATTCTGGTTTTGAGCGCCGCCGAGAGGATACACGTGGTCGTCGAAGGGAGCTTCGAAGGGAGAGACGGGGGATGTGAGGTCTTGAGGACGGGTTGTGCCTGGGCGGGAGGGGGCTTGGGAGTGGTAGGAGGGCGCGGAGGAGAGGGGAGGAGGAGGAGTGGTGTATTCGTGTGCGGCGGGAGTGTTGTAAGCCTGGTAATTGTATGGTTGTTTTGTAGGGTCTGAAGTCGAAGAATAGTACTCGTTTGCTGCCATGGTGGTTGAGTAGGAGGGATCTCCTGTTGGAAGTGTGTTGGAAGGAGAAGGTTGAGCTCGATACTTGGATGAAGCTTCACTTTTCTATCATAGATAGAATGGGTGATTAACCTGCCTCTTTGTCGTAGCTGATGAGGACGTAATATTGGGCTGTGAGGTGTAAAAGAATGGATTCTTTCAGTCGTGGTGGTTGTGCTTGAATGTTGGAGGTGGAGAGCACAGCCCGGTTGTGTCTGCTCAAAATAGAGATGGAAGAGATGCGATGCGTCGGCCAAGTTTCAGGATTTCGGTAAAGAGACGAACCGCGTTGGTGGGAGGAGTTTGGTGCTTATGGTGAGATAAGATTTAAAAATTAGAGAGAATTGAGTTTGAATTATTTCTCTTTAATATTCTGAATTGAAGTCAATGATTCAAACAACAAACTTGGGCCCGTTTTTCGCATTACAAACAACTCATTGCAAATGTCAAAACACAGTCACGTGTAGACCCCTGGTTCATTAGCACAGCCAAATCAGTCCAAGTGGAGATGATTCGCACGCCTCACAAGGCTGATTCGACATCGCTGCGGCAGTTCACGAGAGACATCTACGTAAGCTGAAGAAATTTTTCATTCACTTCTCTATTGATTTTAACTCTCTCTCTCTACTTGCACAATGTCCAGAACTTAGAAATCACAACAAACATCAATACGCTACGTTAAAGTATTGTAGAATATTTCTAGCTCTACTTGTACTTGAGGTACTTCGTATTTATTAATTATCAGCCTCGCCTCCCCGCTTCAAAGCCTGGGTGCCCCTGAAAAAATGGGTTTCCCGCCGGCTTTTATCCTAAAAGGGGCAAGGGAAGCAGTTGCGGTATCTGAATCTATTCATTGTTCGGCCGGTTTAAATATTCAAAAATGCAGAGATGGAAATGAGGAGATGAACCATTATGCTATTGTATATGAAAAGGTTTAAAAATGCAAGTTGGTATCTAGCTAAAATTGAAACTCCTGAATGGTGGTTAGGTCACGTGCGCCATATATGTTCGTGAACCAAAAAATTTCTCGCAAGTTTGTCCCTTAAACTTGAGTAGTTGAATTTTGGAAGGAGCGATTAAAACTATATGGGCAACTAGCCTGCCGGCTTACAGGGTACGATACTCCAGGTTCGAAAAATAGAATGCTATTCATTTACATAAAGCTAGCATCGGAGGAGATGAGAAGGTATTTGGTTTTTGATACTTGGTATTAGATTAAGTATAGTTTCGAAAATATATTACACAGGTGTACAAAAAAGTCCTCTATAGTCAGTTACTCGGGAGAGTACATCGATATAATAACTTTCGTATACCAGACATTGAAACATAATAAACCTGAACAAAATTACTAGAAATATATGTCTCGATCTTGAATCACTCAGAGCAATTGTTCACATAGCAAAAAAAAAAAAAAAAGTTACAAGTATGTTATCTCGTTCATTCATATACAAGATCTATATCTATATACAACTTATAAAAGAAAATATAGTCAAGAAAATCTACTTTCCAGGCCATCCCCCCCAAATCCTTGAAAATGCCAAAATGCTATACCATAGTTCCAATCCCAAACTCCAACAATGTAATCCCAATCATAACTCATATATCATGTATCGCACTCATTACACAACAGCCTTCTCCACATCTCTCTCTCTAGCACCATCCTCAACAACCACGATCTCCGGAACTTCCTCTCTGGGCTCCTCGGTCTTCTTCTTCCTGATACTTGGGATACGTCCGAATACCCTCTTTGTAGCTCTCCAAGCAGTAGCAAAAGGACCACCGACTGTCTTTGCCACGGCCTCGAACCAGGGATCTGGGAAACATCTTACAAGGACACCCATGGGTAAACTGAAGGCCGCGAGGACGACGCAAATAGCCCATTGGACACCATCGATAGGAGTGATACTGAATGCCTTTCCACCAACGAAGACGATTGCGATCTGTGCTCCAACCATGATACAGTTGATTCCGATGAAGAAGAAATTGCGATGGATACCAGCGAAGATGTTGAATTTATTATCCAGACGACGGTTATTAAACTCGTTGAAGATCTGCATCCAGACGAAGGTATTAAAGACCATGGTTGAGAGCTCGAGTTTGTGTTCTTCGCTGTTGCCGTAGCGGAGGATCTTGGCGCCTGCGAAGTAGAGCGTGAATGTAACAGCTAATTGGAAGATGGCTTGGCCGATGATCATCTTCCACATATTCATGGTGATGAGTGGCTCTTTCTTTCCCTTGGGCTTGCGGTTCAGAATCTCAGGGGTGGGAGGATCGGTGGCGAGGGCAAGGGCAGCGAAAGTGTCCATGATCAGGTTCACCCAAAGGAGTTGCACGGCTGTGAGGACAGAGTGCATTTCTGAGGATGAGACGGCTGAGACGAAGGTAAGCAAGACGGCAGTGATGTTGACTGTCAGTTGGAACTGTAGGAACTTGGCAACTGCGTCGTTGACTGCGCGACCCCACATGAGAGCTTTGACGATTGAAGCGAAGTTATCATCCATCAGAACGATGGCAGATGCCTCCTTGGCGACTTCTGTGCCTGCAATACCCATGGAGAAACCGACATCTGCTGCTTTGAGGGCTGGACCATCATTAGTTCCATCACCAGTGACAGCGACAGTTTCATCCAAGGATCTCAATTTCTGGACCAAGATCTGTTTATCTTGTGGTGAAGAACGAGCCAAGACAGCAAGCTTAGGAAGAATAGCAAACATTTGGTCGTCAGAAAGCTTGCGGAATTCAGGTCCTTCCATGACGATATCATCAGAGTTGGGCTGTACGATACCGCATTCGAGAGCGATGGCTTTGGCGGTGATGATGTTGTCTCCTGTAACCATGCGGACTTTGACACCTGCGAATTGACATTTGGCTACTGCCTCTGGGACACCTGGGCGGACTGGATCTTGAATACCGACGACACCAGAGAAAGTCATGTCTGTGAAGACTGGGTCAAACTCAGCCATGCTAGGATCTGCTGATGTTGCAGTGCCAGCTGGTGGCCAGGCAGTAAAGTCTTTGTATGTGAGACCAATAGTACGAAGGGACTTTTGAGCATATGTCTGAATAGCGTCTGTGAGTTGTTGCTTAGAAGAGCCCATATCTGAAACCTGTCCAGTAGCGACATCTGCGATAGAAGTACAAGCTTCGAGAACAATTTCGGAAGCACCCTTGACGAAAAGACGATATCCTTTTCCATGCTTGATGACAGCTCCCATACACTTCTTGTTGGAATCGAATGGGAACATTTGAACGACTTCAGCGTTGGCTCGCTCATTTGTAAGAGTGTCCATAGCGAAATGATCCTTTGCAAAGTTGAGAAGTGCCATTTCAGTCTTTGATCCAATGAAAGTTGGGACACCATCCTCAACACCTTCGAAAGCAGTGGAGTTGATGGCGATGGATTTAACGATGAGTTCGCGAACTTCCTGAGAAGCCTTCTTGGAGAAGGAAGCAACATCGGAAGCATCGAAGCTCTCTTTACCGAAGGTACCAGCTACTACTGACATTTTGTTGGTTGTAAGAGTACCAGTCTTGTCTGAGCACACGGTTGTGGCGTTACCCATGACCTCACAAGCCTTGAGGATACGGACGAGGTTGTTCTCTTTCAGAAGGCGAGTAGTAGCGAAAGCGAGGGCGAGTGTGACTGCAAGTGGCAGACCTTCTGGAACAGCAACGACAATGACTGTGATGGCGACAATGAGGATATCCATGAAAGAAGATGCCTTGTCAGCTCCAGATCGTGTATCGCCGGGAAGAGTAGCGGCAAATCGGAAGAGCAGGACGAAGAAGAGTAATGCTGCGGCACTGGTTTTGTTAGCACGAATGATAGAAGACAAAGATTCAAGAACTTACCCTGATCCGAGCTTCGCAATAGCGGTAGCCAGCTTTCCAAGTTTGGATTGAAGTGGGGTCTCCTCGGGCTCGGTTCTCATCGACATCATAATCTTTCCAAAGCTGGAGTTGACACCGACAGATGTAACGAGATAAGTTCCGACACCTTCCAAAACCTTTGCGCCAGAGATGATGAATGGATCCAAGTCTTTCTGGTTGCTGTGACCTTCTTCGAGTAGGCGAGAAACTTGAGCACCGCCAGTCTTCTTGAGAGAGTCGGATTCACCGGTAGCGGATGATTCGTCGCATTTGACATTGTGGCCAGAGATGAAGATACCGTCGGCAGGAATAAGGTCTCCAGGCTGTTTATTGTTAGTAGAGTCGGGGATATTGGTGGTGGTGGTGCTTACCTCAAGATGGAGAACATCGCCAGCAAGAATATCGTGAACGTTGATAGTGAAAGACTTTCCAGAGCGAATCACCTTGACCTCGCGATCATCCTTCTTCGCATTCAACTTTACAAATGCTCGCTCCTTTTGCCAATCATTCAAACTACCAACAATCACGACAATAATAATTGCAACACAAATTGCGACACCTTCAACCCAATCCACCGAAGTCGGCTCTCCGGGTACGTGTGCACGGAATGTCTCATAGAGCTGTGATCGTCAGAATTGCCATCTCATCGTCGGGATTAACTTACACCAAGTGCCAAACTGATAATCGCAGCAGCAGTCAACAACAACAGAACCTTGTCGTTATATGCCCTCCACATGAGGACCCAAAGTGGAGTTGCCTTTTTCGTTGGAATGACATTTCGCTTATAAACCTCAATTCTGTCGACAAACGATCCTGGTTCATCGTTCTTACTGCTTCCCAAAGTTGGAGAGCTTTCACCCTTGAAGTATTGTGATTTGGTGACTTCTTGAAATGATATCGATCCCTCCAGTACTCCTTCATCGATGCTCAACCCAGAATTGATATCTGTTCTCAACCCTCTCGCAATACCGTGAATCCCACCAAGAGCTACAAAAGCTGGTAATGATTTCGGGTTTAGTAATTTATTGAGTTGACCCGGACTGAATGCAAATTTGTTGTCTTCGACCTCAAAATCGGCCTCGGTTCCGGGATCCGGGGTAAGCGCATTATCCAACTCTTGAAAAGTGATACTTGAAGTGATACTGGCTCCACCTGGAGTTAATGTCTGCGCACTGAGGAATGAAGTATCGGAAGTCGCTCGTGGTCGAGATACAGAAATATCATCTGAATCATCGCGGGTCTGCCTTATTAGCCTTTGTAGCCTCAAACTGAAAAGCCGGGTACTTACATGATGCCCTCCAGTCTGTATCCTCGGAATGTTTAACATTGTGAATATAGATCTCTGACAACGAAGAACGAGTTGTTTAGAACTCAGACTTCTATATCAATAAAAGAGAATAAAAGACTATGATTATGGTGATGATGACGAATGTAAAAGTTGTGGCACCCGACGAAAGGCGCGTATATATCAACCTGACGAGGAACACAGCCTCCAACGGCAAGGAGAAATGCCATGTGCCAAGGCGACAAATCACGCATCGTATCGGCCACCCGAATGGAGATCTTGATTGAGTAGGTGCCAGCTAGAGCCACCTACGGAGGACCAGGCGGAGGGCAGTGGTTGAGTGGTTGCGGACAAGGCAGTTTTGCCCGTTTGCTTGTAGATTTGCTGGATTTTGCTGCACATAGCGCCCAGAAACGGGGCATGTCCGCGCTGACAGACGGAGAGCAAGATCCAAGATACGTACCAATGGAGTTGTCCATCTTGGAAAGAATAGTGGCGATTTGACGCTTGACCAGGAATGTAGGAGGTGGGTATGAAGAAAAAAGAAGAGCCAAGTACGCCGATCGGGTATTTGTTTCAGTAGTCGCTTTGAGAGAGTCTCGAATGTAGATGGATGTGTGAGAATGTGAGATGGATGTCATAGTCGCCGCTGAGAAAAAGAGGCGGAGCAGCACAGCTGGTGGGACAGCAGCGGTGGACAGGGGTACGAGCTGCCAGAAGTATAGCTTCACGTGATCCGAATGGTGGCCATGATGCCTTGCTGCCTTCGCATTTTGGCTTCCGCTCGTTTTCGGACCCGCTCCGCCCACTGAGGACGAATAGCAGGTCTTAGACCATAGATGGGACTTGGCAGAGCGGACAAACAATTGTTGAAGTAACTTCTTGCCAAGGGATCCGCCAAGGGGTAGAATCATGGTGGTGGGGCGGACACACTCCGCGCGTGCAGAAGCGAGAGACTTGGCTATAGAAAACTGGAAAATTCCCAGCTGTACTGTATTCTTTGTCACTTCTCTCTGACGTCTATTGTGTTCACTTTCTCTTCAAGACACATGCACGGAGCAGTCCTATTGACTTTCCTTGGTGGCGTTGCCTACTCAACTTCCATGTACGGACAGAATCCCGCTACTGACTCGACTATGATTTCTGCTCTCTATCACTTTCCAACTCGGTTTGTCACTTGGCTTACTATACCTTTAATGGAATAAGCTGTTCTGCACCCCACAGCTGCAACGCCAGTTACATCCAGTCCAGACTCACAATGCTTGCTATTGCATCTCAACACTTAGCTATCCTCCGCCTATTTTGCAATGAAGCTATGATACCCACCACACCAACTCCATCACCATGCACAACCCTCCCCGACCCGACACTTTTCTAGAAGCACACGATCAAAATTCCCCTGTGCCCTCCCATTCTTCACCCCAAAAAAGCCATCAAGCCACATCGGTTTCTGTAGGAAGTGAATATGCGGGGTAGGACGGGGTTCTCCATCTCTACATGACATTTGCGCTCCAGATCCCGAATATGAAGGCCCGTCAAAGTTATAATACCCACATAGTTCCCCCACAATCTTCTATTTCCAGATTGGCAGGCAGATTCATTCTTGTCTTCTGTTTCTCTTCTCTTCTCTCGTCTCCGACTTCGTATTCTCTTCTGGCTCTTCTGGCAAGTAGCAACCATGGGTTGTTTCTCTCTTCATGCCTCCAATACGGAGGATCCGCCCCAGGTCCGAAACTGGCGCATTCATCTCATGGCTATTATTGTTTCAATGGGCTCTGTGGCAATGGGTTATGATACTTCAGTCATAGGAGGAACTAGTAAGCTTCGCCCTCTGAGCCTCAACTGACGCATCACCAAGTCACCTACTTACACTTTTCCACAGTGGCACTTGACTCCTTCCGCCGCGACTTCGGACTCGTAAATGTTTCTTCTCGTCAACGTGACACTCTTCAAGGCAACATAGTCAGCACCTTCCAAGCAGGCTGTTTCTTTGGATCTCTCCTTACATTTCCTCTTGGCGAGCGGTTTGGCCGAAAGAAAGCGATCATGTTCGCCAGTTTCATTTTCTGTATCGGTGGCGCAATGATGGTATGTTGCACCGCCACTGTGGCTAAGCGCAACATTTTTTCCACTAACACTTTATACTTCAGACTGCGGCAAATGGAATCATCGGCATTATCATTGCCGGTCGCGCAATCGCTGGTCTAGGCATCGGTGCTGTTTCTCTGTTGGTTCCGGTCTACATTGCTGAGACAAGTCCCCCATCCATTCGTGGTCGATTAGTTGGTATTTTTGAGGTTTTGTCTCAGTAAGCCCCTTTTTCCGTGAGGGTTGTTTAGCGAGCTAATATGGATAGGGGTGGTGGTATGCTTGGGTTCTGGATTAATTATGCAGTCAATCAGACGATCAGCAAGAACACCAAGACGCAATGGATTGTGCCTTTGAGTTTGCAACTCATTCCTGGTGCTCTTCTGTTTTTCGGTATTCTCTGGTGTCCTGAGTCTCCAAGGTATGTTTGCATAATTCTTACTCTCCACTTCCTCCTCAGATGGGAGTATTTCACTCAACCCTTCTCTCATCACATCTACAAGATCTAAGCTCCCCCTTCCCATCCCACCAGAATCAAAATTATTCCTTTATTCCATTTGATTACATCGTCTCACTAACCTCCTCCCTCAAGATGGTACGCCAAAAAAGATCGCTGGGACGAAGCCCGCTCCACCCTCTCCTTAATCCGCCATCTCCCCGCCGACTCCGAATACATCACCAAAGAACTATCCGATATCCGCGAACAGATCTTGATCTCTACACCCAGCGACGGCGGGAAAATGAGTAAGACATATATGTTCAAGCGATTATGTCAAAAGGGAACCAGGAACCGTATCGCTATTGGACTTCTATTGATGGCATGTCAGAATTTGACTGGTGTAAATGTAAATTCTCCCTCCTTATATTTCAGTACAAAGATCCTAATAAATTGGATAGATCATAACCTACTACTCCCCCCGCATCTTCGAAACCCTCGGCATAACAGGTACATCCACCAAGCTCTTCGCAACCGGTTTCTACGGCATCGCCAAGACCCTCGGCATGATCGTATTCTCAGTCTACCTCGTAGAAAAGGTCGGACGACGAAATGGTCTCATCTACGGTGCTTTCATCGGCTCCATCCCAATGTGGTATATCGGCGGCTATGTTATGCGAGCTGATCCAGCGGGCGCGGCGGCCAGAGGAGTGGTGAGCCAAAGTGGAGCTGGGTATCTGGCGATGGTGTGTGTGTATCTTTATGGGTTTATTTATTGTATGACTTGGCAGGGTATTACGTGGGTCTATTGTTCGGAGATTTTCCCTTATGATATCAGATTGTTGTGTGTTGCTATCACTGTAAGTTTCACCTTTCTCTGTCTTCCTTTTATAAGAGAAATAATGCTGACGCCACAAAAGACAGCAGACCAATGGCTCTGGTCCTTCATCATCTCCCGCACTACTCCTTATATGATCACCTCCCTCGGCTACGGCACATACATGTTTTTCGGTGCTCTCATGGTACTGATGGGATTCTGGGCTTGGTGGTGTATTCCTGAGACTAAGGGCAAGACATTGGAGGAAATGGAAGCGTTGTTTGGTGTACCAGCTGCTGTGGAAATGGAGAGGGAGAAGGAGAAGATGGATGGAAAGGCTGAGGTTGAGGTTGTTGAGGAGGAGTGGGGGAGGAAGGTTTAAATTTAGGGTACGAGAGAGACTATGTAGGGGAAGAAAGTGAGAGTTGATGGTTGGGGAGGGAGAGGTGTGTCTCAGGGGAAAGGATGATAACGGGGAGGTGAATGCCTTTATTCACCAATTTGAGCGGGTATAGTTACTCAAGGGGTTGTGGCATCAAGTAGAGCTGTAAATACTCTTTCTTTGGCATGGCAGGGATAGGACAGATAGGTTGGAGTTAGTGGGTTAGGATATGTATATATGATTTATGGGTATGAATGCATATAAGGAATGAATAGAATAAACAAAGCCCCTGTGCATTGTGTTTTGGGTTGGGCATTGAGACGGTAAGTAAGCAGGGATTTTGAAATAAAAGTTTCGACTTGTGAGGGGAGAAGCATGCTTGCGTGGTGTAAGTTTTCATTATTAAACCACTCCAGGCTTTTTTTTTTTTTTTTTTTTTTTTTTTTTTTTTTTTTTGAAAAAAACACCTTATTTCTGATTTATGAGTTTGTCTTGTCGAGTTGTTTGAAGAGCATCTTTGGTTGCAACATGAGTGAAACAACAATTTGTAAGAATGCAGCAGCTGGATATGCATCGATCTAGCAGAGAAAATTCATGTTGCCCACCATCTGGTATTCTCAAATCCTAAGGTTGTTGATTGTCGCAGTTGCGATTAAAAAGTCTCTTTTATCCAAAACTCGAGGCATCTACAAATCACAAGAGCTGTAAATTGACGGGGTAGCAATTCGCCTTGCTCTTTCCCTCGCCTCTATTACCCCACGATCCCACCCTGCTGTCCGTTCCTCCTATTTGATGTGGCTTTCAGTGCAATTTTAACACTAAATAGAAATTGTTTTATCATTTGCTAGCATACCTACTGCATAACGGCATTTTGTTAAATGTCGTTCAAGTCATCAAGTATCATGTACCTACCTCAAGTTGTTGTATATCCTCGCTTGCGCTGCACAATCCTGGAAGGTGCATACAGCCAGCCTGAGAGGAAGCCTCGATGCACTGCCACCACCAAAGCCACAAGTTGTGACAACTCAGCGATGCCTCGAGTGAGAGCCTCGTGAAGAAATATTCTTCATCAAACTTTCATTCTTGCACTCTCCTTCATGCCTCCCTCTTCTCCACCCCTTTCAAATTTGCGGACACAACTCCGAATACCATGGACCCATTCAGCGCAGTCGCCGGCGCTATCGCCGTGGTACAGATCGCGGATCGCATCATGGTTTTGTGCAAAGAATACATCACGGGCGTCAAAGATGCGCCCATCGAGCTGAAAGCTATCTCAATCGAAGTTGGAAGTGTGAAATGCGTTGTTGAGCTCATCGAATCACTGGACCCATCCCGTGGGGTCAATCACAATGTGGAGATTCTAGAGAAACTCCAAACCCCACTTGAGGGATGCAAAGAGGCTCTGACTTCCCTTGAGAAAATGTTATCTCCTCAATATGCATCATCTGTGAAAGGAAAAAGAAAAAGGCTTGCTCTCTCCTTGGAGGGCCTCATGTGGCCATTCCAGAGAGAAAAGGCTATGAAACTCCTGGAGGAGATTGGGAGACATAAATCGACAATGTCGCTTGGGTTAACGACGGATGCAGTGTTTGTAGTTTGTAAGATATAATCATACCCGTGCTGATGGTATTTAGCCAAGATTTGAAACAAATCAAAAGGAAAGTGGAAGAGATTCAAAATACGACAAATGGTAAGCCTTCCCTGTGGACGGAGGGTTGAAATATCCTACTAAAAATGCCACAGACGCCGAAATGGACAAAATACTTGACTGGCTTGCTACAACTGATCCGTCTCAAAATCACAACAATGCTTGCCGGCTTCACGAAGAGCATACTGGCCAATGGCTGACCAATTCACCGGAGTATGCTAGCTGGAAAGATGGAAATCAACGATTTCTGTGGGTGCATGGAATACCTGGCGCGGGGAAGACGGTTCTCTTCTCGTATATTGCCCAAGACATTGCCAAATTCTGCGAGCCAAATGAGGGTTCAGCATCCGTTTATTATTACTGTTATCATGCACGAAACCAGGACGAGACAACCCATTTCCTACGATGGGTCATCAACCAGCTCTGTCGAGAGATAGAGGGGATACCGCCTGGTGTGCGCAAAATGTTCAAGAAAGGTGGTCATCCTACAACTTCAGACCTCCTTAGCGTACTTAGTGCTGTGGTGGAGAATTTCACTCGGGTATATGTCACTATCGATGCGCTTGATGAGTCAAAGGACCGTGAATGGATTCTAGAAGTGCTTGGTAATATCGTTGGTGATGAGAGGTTCAACAGAATCCAGCTTCTGGCTACAAGTAGAGAAGAATTGGACATCGAGCGAGTGTTGTCGACTATTACCAAAGAGCTCTCCCTCTCGAATCCATATGTTGATGCGGATATTCGAAAGTATATCGAAAGTTATCTTCGACGTGATCCGAAGCTCAGTAAGTGGCCCGAGGTTTTGAGATTTGAGATTGAAGAAGCACTTGTCAAGGGTGCAAAAGGAATGTAAGATTTCAAATTCCAATTTACATGTAGAGAAATAGGAGTTGATAATCTCTTTCAGGTTTCGTTGGGCATTCTGTCAACTTGATATCCTGAAGAGACTTGCCACCGAGAGAGATATCCGATCGGCTTTGACTCAACTCCCTAAGACCTTGGATGAAACATATGAAAGAATACTCTACAGTATTCCGTCTGAACAGCGTGATATTGCTCGCAGGACCTTGACTCTGATCGCCAGTGGACAACACTTAACATTAGACGGACTTTCGGACCTTCTAGCAGTCGACCCCACTCCTTCGAATCCTTCATTTGACCGGCGAAACCGGCCGCTGGATCTTCAAGCACCGATAGAAGCTTGCACATGTTTGCTGACACACGATGTTGAGACTGATCTATTGACTCTTCCACATTATACAGTGAAAGAGTACCTCATGTCTCGTCGAATTTGTTCCGGTCCTGCCAATTGTTACCATCTTACGGAGGACTCAATAAATCTCTTGACAGCTTCATGCTTCATTGTTTACATTCTCTTTGTGAATTATTACAGTGACGAAAACTACTCTACGGGATGGCTGTATGGAACTGCACTAGCTTGGCCTAGCCTGGTTAGAAGTTTGGCATCCGATTCGGCCATGGAGACCATTACGCCGTTAGTCATACAAGCTCTTGATCCAACTAGTGCGCATTTTGATCCCTGGGCAAGAAGCAATGCTTATGCTAATGATGGGACTGGGTGGTATGGAAATATTCCAGGGAAACAAGGACTCGAGGAATGCGTTACTCTAGCATACCTAGTGACGCTTGAGCTCCCTGAAATTAGCAAGTCTTTCATCAAATCTCAGCGGCACAAAATTTATTTCGAAACGCTGCTTATAAGTAGGGATGTGCGTGAAGGTAGTTGTTGCCTGCAGTTGTTTGGCTCGGAAGGCACACTTCTCAGAATCGTGAATGGATTTGACACTGGCTTTCAAAGATTGAACCTTTTGCAAATAGCTGCTCGGGAGTTTTCAACACAGAGTATAGAACTTTTCATTGGGGAAGGTGGATGTGTCAATGCATGCTCGGACTTTGGCTTTGATCTATTAAGTACCGCTCTAAGCTTCCGTGGGTCTACGGAATGGCGCACGGAGGAATTAAGCTGGGACATTTCACTGGAATTCGTCGACTTTCTTGTCGCCCACCACGTTAATGTACGGAGAACTGATTATACGATGACCCCTCTTCAGGCGATTATTGAGCGAATAGGTCAATACGATGCACTTGACACGTGCCAATTGGATATAATCCATCAAATCATTTGTAAGCTCATTAGAGCGGGAGCAAACGTGAATGGAGTGGGCTGTGATAGCTCGAATACCAATAGAATACGTCTCACCTGCCGACATTACTTCGAGCAGTGCGCAATGTCCGGATGCAAATGCTTTCCTCGCGAAGAGGAGGAGCGCTTCACTGCACTTGCTCTCCACGGACGAGGGGAATCTAATTTCTATTCGACGCCGCTTCGAATTCTTTATGATACGAAGGCTTCGAATGACGAATACGCAGACGAAATGACGAAAAGGGGCTTCAAGATACTAGAAGAATTGCTATTGAGCTACGGAGCGAAGTCTCTCCACCTGTTTCCCATCAAAGGGCTTCCAGGGTATGTGGCAGAAGACATGGAAGAATGGGAAACCTTTAATGGGGCACGACGAGTACCAGACATAAGATACTGAATATCTCCCTAGATATTGCTTTTGGAGCCATATATTGTAGCATTTTATGTACTTTTTTTGGTGGTAGAATAATACTAGGTAGCAAAAGGATTAGAAGATAACATGAGCGACTATCAAGCAATGGCATCAATTCCAGTCGAAATAATTTGGCGAAAAGTTGAAATATCGAATTATAACACTATTGACGCAGAGCGATGTAGACTCGCGTCTACAAAGCCAACAGACGCTGCAGTAGGGGGGCAGGAAATTATGTCATCAATGTAGCACAAACACGCAGCCGCGACCTTATGTCTTCGCGTGGTATCTGCCTAATCACTTTGTATCCCAAGTGCCTCAAATGTCTGACTCTGCCACACCTAGTACTCCCCAGGCCCCTACATCAATCTGCGCCGAGAATATAGCCCTACTCTATCTTTTACATTCTGTTCCTGCCCTGCCCTCTCGCAATCCAATATCTAGTCACCATACCCACCAGAAGAACTATACACTATCTATTTCTCAAGAAAGAAGTTTAGCGGGCACACTAGCCTTCCTTTCGAATCTGAAAGATGGTCCTGATTATATCCCAGCGGTTTGTGTTGAAGAAGATCCTAGTGCCAAGGTTATGAAGGTCTTGCTGGCTGTGAATAAAGCGAGGCCGGGCGATGGTAAGGAAGTCTTGCAAAGTCTTAAGATAGGGTTTGAGAGAATATTTGCTGTACTATCGCAAGTTTCTAGCGGTAAGTAGTACATATCTCATACCTCTTGCTCTATTTAATAGATCATAAGTAGAAAGAAATTCCGACATAGAACATCGAGTATTTACTGCGATTGTTTCTATGTGCTCAGAGCGAATTCTCTGCCGCCTGCGATTCACCTCCAATAGCAGGAAAACCTCAAGGCAACCCATCAAAGACCTACTCCAAGAGACTATGAGTTCTATCCGAATATTAGAAAAGGAGAGACCTCAGAACTCTACGCATCTTCAACGCTCTAAGTCTTTCGTGGAAAGAGCTAGAGAAGTGATCAAATTGATTGATGCATGGATGAAACACCGAACACAAAATCGGCTGGCAGATTTAGTGGAAGGAATGCATCATCTATGGCAAATTGGAGGGCTCCATGAACTTCTTGGCACCATTCCGAACCGAATGATGGACCCATCAGCAAGAAAAAACCTCTTGAATATCATCAGTAAGGTCGCAAGGTATCGGGAAGCCGCAAGGTTCTTATATCGCAAAGCAAGACACTTCCCGTTACTGCGGCAGATGAAAGTTGTTCTCGTTAGACTGCCTCAAACCGCGTTCGAGAAAACGCAACGAGTACAATATACCCCGAGTCTCTCTTCTACTATCTCACGAGTCTGTGCATCAAACAATCAGCATCAGAATGTCGACCAAGTCTGCCTGCTACTAAAAGTAAGCGAGGTTGAAGCCAGCGATCAGTTCGCAAAGCGGACACGAAAAACCCTGAAGGACGGCAAGATCCACGCTGAGATTCAATTACTCTTCTACTGTGAACTTGAGCCTTCTGCGCTCCCTCCGCGGGTAGTCTGCTCAACGAAAGATGCCTGTTTTCTGTGCAATGCATTTATCCTTATGTACGGGAAAATACACACACCACGGAGTCATGGGAGATTATATCCGGGATGGAGATTGCCATTCTCTCCGAATTTCAAAAGGATAGAGCAGAGATTCAATAGGGAGTTGGAAAATTATATGAGGGATAGTGTTGCGACGCTTATTTCGAGACGGAAAAAGACTGTTTATCCGGACCCACATGAGAGCACTCTACTTACTCTACCCTTCTCTGCGTCGACATTGTGTGGTGTAGCGTCGCCAGTTGCTGCGAATGTAGAAGATGGAGAATCTAAGGAGCCTCAGAAATTGGATGATGTGGAGAAGGAAAGCGAGCCTGCACTTTCTTCGAGTTCTGTATCCCTCTCTGAAACTTCAGAAAGTACCTCAACCGATACTCCTGCCGTTGAGAGTTGCGACAGCTCAACTCAGCAATCAAATGAAATCCCATCAACACCACTTCCCGCCATAACATCCTTTTATGGAACCCCGTTATATAACCGTTCTGTCGACAACTACTTGGTTTCTGAAGGTGAAATACTCACAGAAAGACTACAAGCCGAGCATTCATCACCTCTATATAGCCTCGGGAATCTGGAGCTGCAGCTAGAATACTCGACAGGGCTGACTCGAACTACTGCTAGTAGTTACTCGAATCATCTATCCTATCGTATAGACCGGCTCACATGTAATGAAGCTCAAAAAGAGCTAGAGCAGCAGGCATCTGCACTTTTCAGGGCAGATGAGATGAATGGAGAAGTACTGATTGAGGAAAAGGATATGGGTTGTTTTTATATCACTACTGAGGAGTCTACTGTCAAAATATGTCTGAAACCGAGGGATATGGATATGAGTCGGGTTTTATGATGCTGTTCAATTCTACTATGACTAATGAAACAAAACAGATAAAGAGGAAATACACCTAAGCCTCGCAACGTGTAAGCCTACCTTTCCTGCGTTACTACTCTTCCTATTCCTCTATGTTACAACTCCCAGTTCTTTCCACATTTCTGCATCTCCCTCCCTCCCCTTCTACCCTTCTATCCTCTAATTCCAGCCCTCGTCCCCCTCTATCTTTATCCCTTCCCTTTCCAATGACCTCGCTACGCGGCTAATCTCCGGCTATACACAGTTTAACCTCAGTGGATTCTTCTCAGTTTTTCAAATACTGTATGAGACTAAATACGTATTCGCCACTATCCAATCAGGACCGCTGGCGCAACGGTAGCGCATCTGATTCCAGACTTCTCTGTAGAGAGTACACTGGAACTACCAGAAGGTTATCCGTTCGAATCGGGTGTGGTTCAATTCCCCTGCTTGTGATATCTTTTTAGTTTTTCGTCAGCCCTTGAAATGATGGTTATTCAGAATCGTTTAATTTATTTTGGGGGCTGGAAATGAGGGTTCATTGTGGCTGAGATGGAGAGAGAAAATGAGTCTTTAATTTTGCATTATGAATTTTGATAGTGATGTGAGTGAAGCTAAGCGAGACAAAAGTCCGACAATGAAGGAAAGCCGGAGATAAGCCGTGAGGAGGCGGGCTATGGTTAATAACCAAGAGTTCACGAGGATATTTCGAGTAAAGGAAATCTTTAATGTTCTTTTATAAAATCTCAAGGGGTAAAATCTTGCTAGGCAACGGTACATTTGGTAGTTAGAATAAGATAAAAAGAATGAATTCTATCCGACAGCTCTAAAATCTTCCATTTGGACACTCCTTGAAGCTTTTAAGCAACAACAGTGGCGTTACTTTTCACATTCGTTACCAGCGCTAAGATCCCTTTATGTAAGCCAGTTCTTTCCATAGTAGCAAAAGTTATCGAGAGGTTTCAAGACCCAAATCAGTATTTTGTGTTCAATTCGAGGCTCTTATTCGAGATTTGATGCTTCGACATATAAGGTTGAGACCCAAATTGCACAAAAACAAATCGAAATGTCCAAGAAGAAGTGTGGGTACTATAAAAGTGAAAACCGAAAGCTGCAGGAGAGGTCTGTAATGAACGCCGGAGGGGACAGAACAAGAATAATCAATGAGAATATTTGGTAAAACATATGTTTACTATGACTATCATCCCCTCAGAAACAATGGCTACAGATAAGGAACGGCAGGAAGGAAGTCTCAAGGAGAAGCTCAGCGATAGTATGACACTCACAAAAAGAAAAGGACCGGGAGGGAAATACAGACAATTAGTGATGCATCTAGTTGCTTTCTCCGTGGAAACACTATTACACTACACATGCCCAGCACCCCAGATCTGGCAAGAGAAACAACCCATATGAAAGAAGTTAGACTTGAGGTGGGATGTCAACATAAAATCAGATTCTCCTCCTTTCTCCCACCCCATCCTCAGAGGCTTCTCCATCCATGATGCCATGAACGTAGCTATGTCCCACAATCGAAACTCAGGCACGCTTTCGTTATTTGGCACGGAAAACGATAAAAGGTCGGTTTTGTCCTCGCACTCTTGATCAAGATTGGGCGGTCCAAGATCTTCCTCCAATGTACAATCGAAAGTGCTGCAGGGCTGGTCTGACGAGAAGATTTTGCTTCGGTCGGTGTAGTTTTGCGGATTATGATTGGAACCGTACACTCATTGGCAACGTAGGCTTCGTCTCCTGCCTGCATCGTACTTGGGCCGATGCCAACATAGCCGTCTTTTGTGAAGAAGAATCGCGTGAGGGTCACAGTCTGAACTATTGGAGTCTGCCATGTAATAGCATGAAGATGAATGTCTGTGAATCTCTTTTCCAGCAGTAAGCAGCACATTCAAATGCGGTCCTGCCAATCCAATGTAAACCGACACATAAGCTGGAAGGGTGATCTCCTGGAGTTCCCACACGCGTTTCCAGGAAGGATTACCAAATAACCAATTCAAAACGTCACGATCAATGTGATGGGACATTAGGTCCTGGATATGGGAACCTTCCGCCGCAAGCTGCAGCAATGCGAATGCGTGGAATATATCCATGGTATCCTTCGGCAATGGTTCTTGAAAAGTCTGAGTTGTCGTAGGAAGAAATTCAAGTCCAAGGTCTGGGTAAAGTTGTAAGTTTTCAACCATCTCGGCGAATTCTTCTACCCCACGAGATGACTGACATAATACATATCCATCCTCAATCGACCGTCTGTCACGCGTGGTCTCGTCTCCAATCCATCGCCAAACCAAGTGACGACGTCCGTAAATCTCCGATATATGTCTCCCATCATTCCTACCCGCTCACTTTTTTCCAAGTTGTCCGTTTGATTAATGCACAAGGCGTCTATCCATATCACACGATCCTTTCGCGCACATCTTAATCATTTCAAGGCCGCGAAGAGGTTTGTGGTAACTTCGAATGGACAGCCATGAACTAACACTTTTTTCGTAACGCTTTGGTCTCCCCAACATACGAGTGAGCTTGGTACGTTGGCGCCGAGTCTAACGAGGCTGTGTCAAAAGTGCATGATATCGGCTCGTCCCAAGATCTAGGCTGAATGTGGAGGATACGAACTTCGCGCCGAGTATTATCGAGTTTCTTGTAGTTATATCTCGGGGAGGACATTTTAACGGCCGCACGAGCGGAAGAACCTCCGTGATGGAAGGGGCAGGAAGGAGGCTGGTGAGGTTCGAGATTGATATGGTTCCTCGCTAAGAAGACGAATAGCCTCAACGTTGTGGTGGCTGAGTCTTTTGCTTTATTGTCTGGATGGTGAGCGACAATGTCGTTGAAAAGCCGAAACCATACTGAAATAGTTGGGAATACATAACTCATATCGAAAAGCATGACACATTCGTAGATGCCGTGTGACTACTTCTCGTGGTTTACTTTCTATGGATCGGTGATAGGGGCTCGGTAATCACAGGGATAATGAAAGATAGCTGAGCAATGTTAGATAGACAGTCAAGAGACGAAGAACGAGGAAGTTTTCAATGACGTAGATTTGGGGAATAATAATCTAAGAGTAGAAGTATAAGAATGAACATTGTAAATGTACTTCGTACTTGCCTGAGGTGCAGGTGATATTTAAGTCAGGCACGTGACTTAGATTCCTTACCACACAGCTTGGAGACGATTCATACTCGTCTACAGTCTTTTCCTTACTAAACACTCCATGAAAATTATTCCGGCATATAATATTATCAATCGCCAGTCTTCAATTGCTACCTAGTTGGCAGGAGAATTTTCGAACATCTCCTCCAGGACCTTCTCCAAATTCTCCCTTTCTAAGCCCAAGCGATCATTCCAAAGTCCGCCCTCAACACGTGTATGATCACACAAGGCTTCTTTTCCAAGGAAAGAAACTTGGATCAGGAGCCCTACCCCTTCAACATAATTCTGTTCGCTGACCTTCTTGAACCCTGAAGCCTTGATATCCTCTGATTTTGCTTCCTCCACCTTCCATTTTTTCCCAGTCACTTTCTCGACGGCTGTAAAGACCTCATTTTGGGTGGTGGTGAAAGAGTCTACAAAGACTAGCTTATTAGCAGTTTCAGTGGGGTGATTGAGGATAGCGATAAGAGCTCGACCGATTTGTCTGCCGGTGCAGGTGGAGAATTTGACATCTCCACCGTCCACGATCGTTGCAGTCTTGGTAGATGTATTGAAACCAGTAAGACCCATGAAGAATCCCTACCACGAGAGGTTAGATTGATATGTCTCACAAAACATCATAGTGACCTATACGAACCCAATCAAAGAAAGGCCCAGTGATTACTCCGGTCCAGCTGATGACGTCCTCCTTGGAAGCCAAAAGCTCCAAGTACTTCGTTTTGACTTCAAACACGGGTACTGTAGCATTTACTGCCGGGTTCTGCAACGTTGTTTAGCATCATGGGCGGAAAAGTCTTGGTGAGAGCAGATAAGTACCGTCGAATCACAACCATACTCGCTAGGGATGAATCTCTTCACTCCTGCGGCGATAGCAGCCTCGATGAGAACAGCCTGATCAGCAAGAGCTGCAATAGGCAGCATGCTAATCACTACATCCTTCCCTTTGAATACTTCTGTAAGCGACTGAATAGTAAAATCACTTTTAGCGACTTCGATGCTACTAGGGAAGGTAGCGGAGGAGGTTTGTCGAATCACGGCTGTGATTGACAAGTCGCTTTTGATGAGTTCTGGAATAACCAGTGTGCCAAAATTGCCGCTGGCCTAGAAATGATTTAGTGAAATCCAATTGTATTTCTTTCTGTATGTGAGGAAGCATGCAATATAATGCCAAGAAGTCATCAACTTACCCCCACAATGACAATGTTTTTTAACGACATATTAGTGACTGATAATGCAAGATTTGATATCGGAAGGCGATGAAGAATATGCAACTGAAGTAGAGATATCGGGCCTCTGTTGATGAGATGAGAGATTTTGCTACAAGATGGCCGAGAAATATATATGTATTTATTCCCCACTAAATAGGTACAAGTACATTGGTAAGAAACATCACCTACCTAACACTTACCCACGGAACATTTGAACTTGTGTCAATTAGGCTTACAACTTGTGAAAGGCTTGCCAATTCGGGCAGTTAAACCCTCCGCGACAGAGTTTCGCAAAATTGTTGTGCCATATCCATTTGTCAGGCAACAAAACCGAATAGTAATCAGTTCTTCAACGCTCGCTGCGGGCGAACTACCCTCCGTGTAAGTTCTCAGGCGGGTTAAACGCACAAGCATGAAACCTTAAATAAACACCACGACTTTATATTATTCTTTCTCTCCCCCCATTTGAAAGTGCTCATTACCATCAAATATGGAGCCTATTGTTACACGCATCAGGATTTCTGCATCTCCTGCAGTGGTCCGTGAAAAAGTAAGTTTTACTTCACCCCGATATTTTTCTTATCTTCATAGCTAATTATATATGAAAGTTTCTAGATTTCCCATCCATTGCGTCCTACAAGCCTGCCTGTATTGGACCGATCACAATTGTCGATCCCAGTAAAAGTCCGCAGGAATTGGTTCCCGGTGACAAACTTCGATGTACCGTTAACGGTCGGGCATTAGATTGCACCGTTGCCACAAATACGGACTCCACTTTCTGCTGGACTGGATCTGTTATGGGTTTGTTACACGGTACACACTCATTCAGGTACGAGAGTGCCGAAGATGGCCAGGCGACGGATTTCTTCCAGGAAGAAGTGTTCACTGGAATTTTGAGCTGGCTGATGGATGATAAGTTCCTGGCTAGGAAGATTGGGCAAAGAGCTGCTTTGGTGAAGGCGTATAACGCGTTCAACACTGATTTCAAGAATTGGGTGGAATCTACGTCATGACCCGGGTTGTTGGATTCGAGGTTGTGTGGGTCTTCAATCTCGAAAATTGTTCTGTTGTACAACATGATATTTGCTTTGTGTTTCTGACCGCACATGAGCGAGGAAGAAGTTGTGTCTTTCGTTGAGTTCTTGAATGGATAATATTAAGGTTACGGGCTCGGCAAAAAAGGGGGGAATGGTAAATTAAGCATTTTTTGAAGAGTGCCGAGAGAAGTGAATAAATAGTTGATGAGACAAGATCCATGAAACTACCGCTGGAAGAACTTAGAGAACTGAATGATGGGAAAGACGGCGCCTGCTAGATACGTCTCTTCACACAAAACGACCTCGGGATAGTGTATTAAACTGTGACCACGTGACACACACATATATCCCCTTTTTCGGTACCTTTTGAAAAGTTAATGGTGTACTCTTATCCAAGAGCATGGCCGTTTCCAGGTTACGCAAAATGCATTGCCCTCATGCATCTGCGACATCATAGTCGTTGACTTCTTGGCTTTTGAAAACTCTTCTAGATCCCATCTTTGACCTTCCCATCGGGACGGCCTTCATTGTGGCAGTGCTCTCGGCGTTTTCGGTCCATGACGGTAACCTCACAACCTCCAATCATACTCAATAGAATAAGCCCGCGCCGCCCCCTACGCATTTCTACACATCTAGACAGCATTCCCTCCGTGATTTTTCACATTGAGAATCAACTTTAAGATTTCGAGATTCCGACGCCAAGGTTACAATTGAGGGGTTGATATCGGAAATACCCCACAAACAACGAGAAACGGGAGAGATGAGAGATGGTTATATGTACCCCGCCTCCACAAGTGCAGAAAGATTGCGGCCAGAGTGGTGTTTTGTCCGTGTTTGAGGTGGTGAGAGGTTGATGCGGGTGCTGTCGGAAAACATTATTCACAGCTAACACAGCTAAGACGAAAAGCGGTGTATATACTGCAGAGTCCCACCAAGATTCACGATCAGGTTTCTGGACACGACTCATGGCGAAGCAGAAGCGCAATTTCAGCATTCGCTTCTCAATTGATGGACCACGTATTCCAACAGCACGACAATAACATTCCAACTTTTACTCTCGTTCAAAAACATTCAATATCAAAATGGCGACTTCAACTCCTACGGGTACGCAGCCAGTCAAGAAAGCCCCTCGATCATCACTTCTCCGTGCATGTGAGCGATGTCGAAGAAGGAAGATAAGATGTGATGAATTCTTTCCTTGCGCCGCGTGCACTAGATTGGGAGTGCAATGCAAAGTGCCACAGGAAGAAAGAGCAGGAGAGCGGTCACAAAAGTATTATTCCAAGTATCGCAAAGATGAAACATCTAACATTTACAGTTTCCTGGAAAAGCGGATCAAGCGATTGGAATCACTTTTGGCTCAGCAGGAATCGCAAAATCAATCTCAAAGTCAATTTCAAGGACAATCGGAGATGCAACCTGAGTTCAATGCTCTTTCACCATCTTCATCCACTTCTGGACTCCGACTGCAAATCCCAAATACACCTGGATTTTCGTTCTCGCCCTCACCTCATTCACACGAAGGATACTCACCTTCTCCAAGTTCGGATTATAATCCTAACATAGCCTTCTCACACACTTCATCTCCAATTGACTTTGCCAGTCCTGGAGCAGGATCAGATTTCCCACCATGGAGTACGCCAAATTCGGCTCTGGAACCTTCATCGTTCACACACCAAAATCCAAATGGTTTCTTGGACTTCCCGGCGCCGGTGCCTAGGAGGGCTAACTCTTTCCCTTTCACGAATCAGCCCGGCAATGAAGGACAAGATATCTCGATTCCCGATTTCAATTTCGAGGACTTCTCATTTCCCGTCAACACAAATGAAACACAATCACATGACCAGAGTGGCTTTCAGCACCAAGACGTACCAGCAATTCCTACAATAGAAGTCACTTCCTACGACCCATCATCTTTCCCTTCGTCTCCAAATATGAATCCAATGCCAGATTTGAGTGTCGGCTCATGGTCTGGACCGCCATCGCCTTCATTCACAGCTTATTCCGGAAACGAGGACTTCCTCGATTTCTCCCTTCACTCACAGCCCAATTCCGCCTTTCACTCTCGTCGTTCATCGATGGCCTTTTCAGATAGAGGTAGCTTTGATTTTGGCGATGACGGCTTAAAGCCACAGAGGTTTCATTCTAGGAATAGCTCCACTGTTTCAAACCAAGGAGAATTTCCGTGGGGTGATGATGGAGGACTGAAACCCTCAGGGTCTGGAAATGAGAGATTACTTGGGACATCAAGGCCGAGATCGAGGTCAGATGTTTTTCCTCAATCGACTAATACTCGTTACTCGACTCCTGCCCCACAATCCCCAGTGCCTGAAATATCAACTCCAGTTCCGCGCCTTCAAATCGGTGCCGTGGAGCAGAACTACATCCGCACATTTTTCCAATCCGTCTACAGCTTCTTCCCAATCGTCAACCCAGGTATCTTTAGATCTGCACCCGATTCCAGCTCTATCGACAGAGCAAGCCAGGCTTTGGTCCTTGCAATCGGCGCACAATTCCAATCAAACTGCAATTGGGAAGAAGGGGATGAACAACAGAGAGAAGCAAAGAAGTATTTCAGCATCGCTCAACAAAGCTATAATTTCCATACCTGGACTACAGAAGATGGTCTCCAAAGTATCTCAGCTCATCTGCTTCTCCTCCTTCATAATCTGCTCTCAAATACTCAAAAAGAAAGTCTATGGATACTTAATGCGCTTATTTGCTCTTCTATCATCAATCTTGGTCTTAACAGCAAAGCCGAAAAAGATATTAATGAAGAGGATCGGAGCGTGCTTTTTGCCGCTTATGTTCTAGATAAGATTGTAGCATTGAAAACGGAGAAGAAAACGATGCTGAGGAGCGAAGACTTGGGAGACGGGATGAGGGGTGTGAGGGAGGGAGTTGAGGGAACGAGGAAGAGAGTTAGAGAGGGTTTCACCCAGGGAGAGGATGGGTGGAGGGGCGTGTTGGAGTGGTATAGACTTGGGACTTGAGGCACGATGTGGAGTCATCAGGGGATTCCGGACGGAGAATTGGATCACCACTAGAAGGATGTGATGAGCGGGAGAAACGATTCAAGAAGAAATGAAGGAAGCCTAGAAGAACGACTTGTTCTCAAGCAGCCGCGGATGCGGGCTCCCAATATCTTATACCAACAGGGAGCCCACGACGAAGTAACGCGAGATCCACAACGAGACATATCAGCTACAGCTGTCTGAAATCAGCAGCGAAGAGAATATCAGAAATCGAGAGAGAGAAAGAAAAGTAGGCTGTGAGCCAAGAAGACACTTGTGGAGAAACAGAGCCGATAAGAACAGAAGCGCGATATATGATGATATCACAGTATGTGCATCATGTGCGGGATGGAGGCATGTATATACTACGCGGCGTAGGAACCGTTATATATGGAATGAATATAGAGAAATTATATATTATGATTCACGAAGAACAATTCAAGTGCGCCGAATTTTGAATATCATTGCTTGTCTCAGGTCTCTGCTTCTCGCGCCAGGAATGGTATATTATGAAGTTGGTGGAGATTTCGGGTTTATATGATGTGCGGTGTAATGAGGAATCCGCGTCGTGAAATCGAGAAATTGTGGTTTAATTTTAGACTTGTGGATTCGCGATGTTGAATACCTTTCGAACTCTTTCCTCTTGTACTCCTTGTCCAAAACAAAGGCGAATGCATAGTGCAATGAATTTTAAGATGCGAAAATCAGGGTAATCAACAAACTTACGGGTGTTCACGAGAACCAGAGAAAAAAAGAAATTCTCCTGACTCGAGTCGAATGCCACCACAGTGCTAAAATCATGGAAAAAGTCATGCTGGAGTATATCCGATTTCTGATATAGATCTTCCTGTTTCTTGTATCCTATTCTATGTCCCGTAATCCATTCATCATAACTCGTAATAAAATGCAGCGCAATGTGATATAGTAACTTAATTCCAACGCAGATACCACCCGTCGAATATGCCGCAAAATCGATAGGAAATGGGTGCTGTTGTAGGAACTATTGGGCGATGAATGTAGAAAAGGAGAATATTGTTATGAGTATGGGTATGGGTATCGTAATGCGTGATGCGTAAGGAGAAATTTTCAAAATGCAAAGATGCGATCGCTGGCTCGTTCGATGAACTGTATGGTTGGAAGGCGAGGAAGTAGTGTTTGAGGCGAAGGCCAATCCTCGCGACTGATGTAAAGGAGCCAGCTCCATGCTTGTACAGCAGGAAGTATATTTGGATCCGTGCTACATCCGATCATAGAGTGTCGATATACTTTTCAGTGTGAGAGGTACAATAGGTGAGGTATGGGAAAGGAGTTTGTGATATGCACTTGATATGAAACTCGATGCAAAGTTTGTACTTGGGTGCTGAGCACAATCAAGAGCGGACTTCGTTGATGCTGAGATGTTGAGTGAAGAAATCTTTGCCAGCCAGGAGGCATTGGATTATGCGATGGTATATGCTGGTAGAAATCTGGAAATATCAGCTATTGATCTTAAAGAGAGAATATTGAGTTAAAAGTGAGATAGAAGACCGCTTGGTACACCCTGTATCATGCAACAACAGCATTCAACCTTCTATTGAATGGTCTGAGACAACGAAAAAAGTATTGAAATTCCCCAGACTCACCTACAACATCGGCCCCAGCTCATTCCATGCACTCATGGTAGTATTCACTACCAGTCTCTCCGTTGTCCAGGGTCTTCTCCATACCAGCAGACTGGCGATTGCTATAAGTAGCGGCGGCAGATATGTCAAGCAGACAAGCATGACGAGACTAAGAAAAATGAACACAATACTATTCATCACCAACTTCTCGCCTGGCGTCAGAACGTAGGGGCAGAAAGTAACTTCATACTGGTAGTATGCTAGACGTATCTGAGCGATGATGGCGCCTATCAATGAAGGATCGCGAGGTTTTTGAGAGGAGTATTGGACTGCCATGGTGAGTTGAGTTGAAGTGACGTCTGCAACAAAAGATGAGGATATAAATCAGAGTTGAAGATGACGACAACAAAAGTAAAGAAAACTCGACTGAAGTATTGACTCATAAAGATAAAGAGGTATCTGCGGGGAGAGCACACTTAAAACAGAGCACAGGTTCAATCCCTTGAAATTTTCCAAGATTCTCGCCGAGGACAACTCGATGGGATTTATGTCGGCATCAACCCTCCAACTACCGGACCAGCACACCGAGTTGATGTAATTGCAGACACAGAAACACGCATCGCCATTCTCCACAAAGATCGAAGCTTGACTAAACCTTATACTCATGAGCAGATAATTGGTTGTAGTGGTTCTCTCTAACCTGAGAATGTGGTAGTTTGGCGATTTGGTAGCATGACGGTGCATCGACTATGGAAGTTTCGGAATTCGTCGATGGCTGGTCCCACATATAGGATGGATTACATCGGAGCGACCTCCTTGAGAGTAGAGACATAACACGGAGAGATCGGAAGAGGGATTTCCTTGCCATCATGAGGTGATTCTGATGTGCTGGCATTGTGCATTATTGAAGTGACGCATGAAGTTGGGTTGAGGTGGTTAGGTAGAGATAAGATGCCTGACTAAAGCGTCATGGTGGGGAATCTGAGGAAGGTTTGGATGAAGCCGCATCTTGACGAGGGGAGGGTTTAAGGAGAATTATAATAAGGCTGAGATGGTAGCCAACTTGGCTTGGTCTTGTGAGCCACGAATTCGCGATCTGCGAGTCAAGATATCAAGGTTGTGGCGGTGAGAAGTTTGACATGGACGGGAGAGAGAAAGATGAAGAACAAAGCGACTGGAACCACCAACACATTGCCGATCTGATTTGTAAGCCAGTGAGGACAACAGCAATCACGTGAAACTGCGGGAGTTATGCTCATGCATATCTCTTGTGCAGATGCATTTGTGCAACTCCTACTTTCGTTCCCTTGTAAATTGATATCACGTCGCGTACACGGCTGCGCTCAACTTCATGACGCGACTGCAAACACCACCATCTCAACATCGCCAATGTTGATACCGGACTTCTGCACAGCAACAACGAAAATTCAGTCTGCCATTTAGCACTATGGCGCCGCAGAGAGTTCCTCAGAAGAGAATCCTTGGTGATGCTACCAATCGACGAAATGTCCCTTCTTCTCCAGCATCCGCCAAGAAGAGAAAACTTGAGCCTGTCTCTTCCCCCGCTGCAAGATTTAAGAGTTCACAGAATGGACCCAGAGGAAAGGTTGGCTCAAGCCAGCCTAGTCAATTCGAATCTGAAGTACTGGAAAAGATGACACAGGATATGGCTGGCCTAAAGAAGAACAATTCAGAAAAGGATCAGGAATGGTCGAGACCGGGTTTGGGAGACTTCGATCCGAAGAAAAATAACCTCTGTTTTCAGCAGATCGAATGCGAGGAGGGTACACTACATGATGGAAAAGCCACAGTGAAGCTATTTGGCGTGACAGAGGCAAGTCTGCTGCTGCGAAATACATCCTCTCCTAACACTTGCAGACTGGCCATTCTGTGATGCTTCACGTTACCGACTTCCTACATTATCTCTATGTTGCCGCCCCAGTATCTTTCACCCAACGCGACTGCGAAGGATATAAGGCATATCTAGAATCACAAGTAGCTCAACATGCACCCGCCATCCACTCCATACAACTTGTCCTGCGAGAAAATTTGTATGGCTTTCAAGGAAACCAACAGAATCCATACATCAAAATCACAGTGACAGACCCAAAATACATCAACAAGGTTAGGAGTACAATCGAACATGGCACAGCAAATTATAAAGGAATGTGGAAGGGGACTGGAGATGGTGGAATATTGACCTTCGATAGTCTGCCATATGTGTTGAGATTCATGGTTGATTGCAAGGTGTGTAACATTGTCTTTGGATGAACAAGCCCACCTCTAACTCATGCAGATTGCTGGTATGTCCTGGGTTGAAGTCAATGCCGGCGCATATACGATCATTCCCGACCACAAGCTTGCAGGAGGACGCCACTCAAATTGTCAGATTGAAGCCGAGGTCACATATCGAGATTTGATAGCACATAAACCTGAAGGAGAATGGGCGAAGATGGCGCCGCTTAGGATATTGTCGTTCGATATTGAGTGTGCTGGACGAAAAGGAATCTTTCCCGAAGCAAACCAAGATCCTGTCATTCAGATCGCAAATGTTGTCACACGATACGGAGAGAAGAAACCATTCGTCAGAAATGTATTCTGTTTGGACGAAACGAGTGGTATTGTCAACACACAAATTTTCGAATTCGATCGAGAGGAAACAATGCTTTCGAAATGGCGAGACTTCTTGCAGGAAGTTGATCCAGATATTATCATCGGATATAATATTTGCAATTTCGACTTCCCATACCTCTTGGACAGAGCGAAGCATTTAAAAGTAGCACATTTCGATGAATGGACCCGACTGAGGAATGGACATTCGGCTTCCAAGGATACCAATTTCTCAAGCAAACAGATGGGAAATCGCGATACTAAGGCGACTAACACTAACGGACGGCTACAATTGGATCTGCTCCAATTGGTGCAAAGAGATCACCAATTGAGAAGTTACACATTAAATTCCGTTTGCGCGCATTTCTTGGGAGAGCAAAAGGAAGATGTTCACCACACCATGATCACAGAACTTTTCAACGGTACACCAGAAAACAGACGACGTTTGGCAGTTTACTGTCTGAAGGATGCATATTTACCCCAACGACTGATGGACAAGTTATCCTGTCTCGAAAATTATACAGAAATGGCAAGAGTCACGGGAGTCCCATTCAATTACCTCCTCTCTCGTGGTCAACAGGTCAAATTCGTTAGTCAATTGTTTCGAAAAGCATTAGACCAAAAGCTTGTTATTCCCAATCTCAGAACAGACGCTACCGACGAACAGTACGAAGGAGCTACAGTCATTGAGCCAACAAGGGGTTATTATGATGTTCCAATTGCTACACTGGATTTCGCTTCGCTATACCCCAGTATCATTCAAGCACACAACCTATGTTACACAACCCTGTTGAACAAGGCTGCTGTGGAGAAGTTAAATCTGGTGAAGGATGAAGATTATATTGTCACTCCAAATGGGGACATGTTCTGTACAACAAAACAACGAAAGGGGCTGTTGGCACAGATTCTCGAAGAATTGCTCTCTGCCAGAAAACAAGCCAAGAGAGAACTTGCCGTTGAGACCGATCCATTCAAGAAGGCTGTGCTGAATGGTCGTCAGTTGGCTTTGAAAATTAGTGCTAACTCGGTTTACGGTCTCACTGGTGCAACTGTGGGAAAACTTCCTTGTCTTGCCATCGCTAGTAGTACTACGAGTTATGGCCGTCAGATGATTGAAAAGACGAAAGACGAAGTCGAGCAGAAGTACACCATCGCAAATGGTTATAGTCATGATGCCCAGGTCATTTATGGTGACACTGATTCCGTCATGGTGAAGTTTGGAGTCAAAGATTTGGCTACAGCCATGAAGTTGGGTGAGGAGGCAGCCGCATACGTCTCGTCGAAGTTCATCAAGCCGATTAAGCTTGAGTTCGAAAAGGTATATTTTCCATATCTTTTGATCAACAAGAAGCGTTATGCTGGATTGTATTGGACAAATCCGGACAAGTACGATAAGATGGATACCAAGGGTATTGAGACTGTACGAAGAGATAATTGTCGGTTGGTTCAGAACGTTATTGAGACTGTCTTGAGAATGATCTTGATTGATCAGGATGTTCAAGGAGCCCAAGAGTAAGTGACTTTCTTATTTAATCGGATTTTGCTAATCAAACTCAGCTATGTCAAGGATACCATCTCAGATCTCCTCCAGAACAAAATCGACATGTCAAAACTTGTCATCACCAAAGCTCTTGCAAAAACAGAGTATACAGCGAAACAAGCCCATTTCGAACTTGCAGAACGAATGAAAAAGAGAGATGCAGGTTCTGCCCCAACCCTTGGAGATCGTGTGGCGTATGTGATCGTCAAAGGAGCAGCCGGGGCAAAGAATTTTGAGCGGTCTGAAGATCCTATCTTTGTCCTTGAGAATAACATTCCAATTGATACCAAATATTACCTCGATAACCAACTCGCCAAACCTCTCGGCAGAATCTTCGAGCCTATCCTCGGCGAGACAAAAGCCAACTCATTGTTAGCAGGAGACCACACCCGCTCCATCTCCGTTGCCGCTCCCTCCATTGGCGGCCTCATGAAATTCGCCAAAAAGACATTCACCTGCATGGGCTGCAAAAAGCCTCTTGTGGGCAAAGACGAGATCGGTGGCGCAGTCTGCTCAAACTGCGCTCCTCGAATTGGAGAATTGTATCAAAAAACCCTAAACAAAGTCTCCGATCTCGAGGTACGATTTAGTAGACTATGGACACAGTGTCAAAGATGTCAGGGCAGTATGCACTGTGAGGTTATTTGTTCGAGTAAGGATTGTCCTATATTTTACATGCGAATGAAAGCGAAGAAGGATGTGGAGGATGCGGGGAAGGAGCTAGTAAGGTTTGATAGGGATGCTGCTGCTTGGTGAGATGATCATTGCTCTGGAGAGTATAGAGCAAAGGGTCCAACTGGTGTTTGGTGTTTGGCCGGCGTTTATGAAGAAATCATGGATGGCTGTATGATTTATCATGATAGAGCATGTAATGAATGGCATATATTTATCAGAGGCCTAGTGGTATCCTTTTCTTTCCAGATTTACATGTTTTCTATCCTTACCTTATCCTCTGCACATTTGATGTCATCATTTTGTTATTTTGGGAGAGTGTTTATAAGTATAGCGCACCATCATTTAAATCCATCATGCTGGCCATATCGACATAAGTACGCCTGATTCACCCACACACTTGACCATCCTTCTGGACCACTTTCGGGGCATTTTTAATGCGGGATTCAAAGCTTTTGCATGATGCATGTATTATTGTCTGATTCATATGCTTCATGAACTGAGTGCAAAAAAGTTTGATGCGCTCGAGCAGCTACGCAGTGCCCCGCTTCAGTGTTGACCCGCTGTAGGGGGTATTGCCATAGGATCGGAAAGCATGCCTTGGTCATACTTGATGGCTTCTATAGAAGCACGGAAAATGGATTGATCCTGTAAGCTGTGTTATTCACCTCTTTGGAGGCATGCTGGCGCCCGGAAGTCTCCATACGGTATGAAGTCCCAGTTGACTGCTCGATCACTTCACATTAGCGTTTTTGACCAAATGGCGCAGTGGCAAAAATTTCCCAAGCCATCGTACCGTAACATTTATACATTTATCTCTAGAGACAGTGTTATACTACCATTCTTCTTCTTCAACTTTTCCTTTAATGTCCGAGCTACCAGCTTTCAATTTCTCTTCCTCCCAAATTTGTAAACATGCTAAGAACCTCAAAGTTCCGTGGTGATCAAGCCCTAAGATTCTTACCCGTGACTCTACACATTGCTTCATCAACTCAAGTGCCTCAATATCTCTGCCAATGGCTTTCCATATGCTGGCAAGATTATTCATACTAGTCAACGTTTGTGGATGTTCTTTACCAAGCACCCTCGAGCGCACATCCAGGTTGGCTACTTGTAGCTCCTCAGCCTCTTTTAAGCGCCCTTGGTAGTTGTAGATCAAAGCTAAATTGGCCATGCTGAAGAGTGTATAAGGATGGTTCCTGCCAAGCACCCTTGAATGTAGCGCTAAGTTTGGCACTTGTAGCTCCTCGGCCTCCTTCCAGCGTCCTTGGTCCTGGTATGTCAAAGCCAAGTTATGAATCCTGTTTAGGGTTTCTAGATGCTCTGCACCTAGCACCCTCTCTAACGCCTCGACAACATTTATCTGCAATGTTTCGGATTCTATCCGGCGTCCCTCACCCCAGTATGTGGAAGCGAAGTTGTTAATACTTGCTAGGGTTCTTTTATGCTCGGGCCCTAAAATCCTTTTTCTCCCTGCTACCACTTGTAGCCATAAGACTTCGGCTTCCTTCCAGCGTCCCTGGTACTGATAAACCAAAGCTAAGTTAGCCATCGTAGCTAGCGTTTCTAAGTGGTCCGCGCCTAGAACTCTCTTCTCGATTCAGTTCTTCAGCTTCTTCCCACCGTCCTTGATACACATACACCAAAGCTAAACTAGCTTTGCTATACAATGTTCTGAAGTTCTCTTGTCCATGAAGTAGCTCGACCGCCTGCACTGCTTCCAAAACTGCTACTTCAGCCTCATTATATCGACCGTCCTCGTGGAGACAGTTCCCAAATCTATGGGACAGAAATGCTCCAACCTCCATGTCTTTATTGGCATTCTCAAACATCAGTGCATAAGACAAGTGTGGTAGGTAGCGTCTCCACTCAGTCCTGTTTTGGTCTTCATCGTTTAGGAAAACTTCTTCTAATCGAATGATGGCCCTTTTAGTCCATTGTCCCATTAAATTGTTTTGCCGAAGCCAGTTTCTTATTGCGAGATGCACGAGTCGGTAAATATCAAGTCCCTAATCTGCTAATCGCTTAAAAATAAATGAGTAAGCATCAAGTTTTCCTATCGCATCTATTTCCTTTTTTCGAGACTGTCCCGGTGGAAGCAATAACTACGGAATGCCCTTAGAATTAATGCAAGACATAAAAGATAGGTAGTCAGCCGCAAGAGGGTTACGGTGCCGAATCTGTTCAAACGAAATGAGCCAGGTCGTAGCCACGGGGTTTTTTATATTATCATATCTTCCCTCGCCCTTAAACTCCTCGCTAAGAAGATCAAAAATTCCTTCCTCTTGATCTATAAGAGACATAGATAGTCCGCAAGTGTAATTCCATTCTCGTTGATATATGCTATCGCTTAAGCAAGAGCGAGGGGTAGGTAGGTGAGCTCTTTTAGCACCAATATCGCATTATGACTCAAATCGACAAGACCTGGATTAATCAAATTTCTCTATAGTAGCTTTATTGCCATGAATTCATCCATGTCGGGTACTTCTATAACATCCTAGTGTGCAAGCTTAACAGCTATCTTTCTATCACGCGTTATAAAGACAATGCATCCTTGCTCACTTCTTAGGAGATATTCAACAAGCCGGTATGATCCAGTAACAGGTTAGCCGATCCACATATCCAGATCGTCAGCATTGTCAAATATAAGAAGCCAGCGGCCAGCGCTTTCTTTACTCAAATAATCTTGCAGAAGCTTCTTAGCATCCGCTTTATCATCCTCTGAACCGGGGACCTTGAGTTATCAGACAATTTCTTAATATGCTTGGTGAAGACTTTCCGTGTTAACCGCCAGTATCCATATCACTACACAGTTCTTATATCTGTCTCATCTCCGATAGTCAAGTTGTACTTTAAAATGGTTATTTTTAGAATCGCTGACTAATCAGCCCACAGCCCAAAAGACTGAGATTTCTATCGTTTTCGCCCATGCCATGAAAGTAGTTGTATATAATTTATGAAGGTAATGTCTCCCTAATAATACTGATCACAATTTTGATTGCTGAGTGTCAGTCTTGAATTTCGCAATTTTCAATGTGTCGATCATATCTCGAGTCAAAGATCGAGGTACCCAACATATAATGGCTCAAAATTACTGCTTCCGAATATCATGCTGTAGCTATGGGACTTGCTTTCCGCAAGAGAATAATACTAACCATTTCTTTGACACTGAATCACTTGAGCTTCTTTCTGGTTTGAAACGAGGACAATGAGCTAAGGTTTGCTGAGAGAACAATGTCAAGCGAGACGTCCCTTTCCTTTCTGCTGGCAACGAATTCGGAGCGATCCTGCCTGCTTCTGGAAGTAGTAATAAATGTGTAGAGTTAGAAAGAGAACAGTATTAAGATCGCCATCCGAATTTCATAGTAGTTGAGTGAAAGTTTTTGAACGTAACGAATGGGAAAGTGAAGTGGGAGGAGACAGGGGGAACAATATGAAGCGAGTCTACCTCAAACTCTATATCGACTTTTCCGGATCTGAGTTTGCGAGGTATTCTAGTAATGCTAACGCAAGCTAGGAAGTCTCAGGAACAATATTAAGATCTTCTTTCAAATCTTCTATCACATGAGCTCCGAATCTTTGAAGTGAACGAATCACGACCTTCAAAATGTATAGACAGGGGCAACAATATGAAGCGAGAGTCTGTTAATCGCTGAAAGCTACCTGCTGATTTGAAATTGCCTATTCGTTGCTTACCTTTCAACTTTTTGCATCCGGCTAGCAAATCCGTAATAAGCCAAGTCATCCATTCAGCGTTTCTAAAACGAGAGCCATGATAATAACCCTCCCCCATGCCAAAGACTCTTTCCCATTTTCATTCCATGTTTTCCAAGTCTCAGATAACTCTTTATGTATGTGCCAAAAAAGCCCCTGCCAGGTGTAAGCCTCATGGCAAGAGAATCGCTGAAATAGTCTTTCATATTTCTTCGTGCTAGTGCAATATTCGATCTGCTCCTTGAGCATAAAGCATCAATGCCACTTGTCTCCGGGTATCATGTCCTCAACTCTTTCATCAATCTCTTCCAAGTCAGTTGAGGTACGCCTATTTCGGATAGGATATCCTATCATGGTTAGTGAAGGTCATGACAGCTGAGGAACCTCTCTCTCCAATTTCTTTTCATTATCCTCCTTTGGATGGTTTAATTCTTCAGCGGCTCGGACGGAGAATAATCCACGTGGAAACCACAATCCCGAGTTTACCCTACCCCTCCTTCCTTTCTATCTCTTTATTACTTCTTTCTCTCATCATCAGTCGAGGAGAAAGCACTCTCTCCCTCCAAAGTATAAATACCCCTCTACCATCTCTCTACATGCTTTCCTCACCACACTTACAAAAACACAAAAACATTCACAACACACATTCACTCACACAAACCACATTCGCTTTTCGATTTTCGAAACCAAAACTAAACACACAACTACAAAATGTCTATCCAAAAGACCAAGACCACTGCCTCCGCCACCACCAACGCCCGCTACTACCCATGGGGTCTCTGCGTCGTGCAACGCAAGTAATTTCCCTCTTGACGCTATTCATTCATCCATCCTATACTGGCACGACTCTTCCTCTATGAAGAACAATGAAGGGAGGAAATAGTTGAAGAGAGGCAGATGAAACAATACTTGGGTGTATTTAGAGGGAGTTTTAAAATTATATGAGGGAGGATAGTGGGTACCCTCATAGATGTATAGACGTAAAGTGGGTTTTATAATATAGATACTACAGTATCTATGTTTGTATATGATGCTCTGCAGGGCAATTAACTAATATATAAAATTCTCTTCTCATAATTCCTTTTCGGCATTGATATTTGCAGGGTAGTCTTTTTAGCCTTTGGATGCGAATATATTTCAGCCACGGTCCCTCCGTTCACTGATTTGACAAGCTCTACACCTCGTTATCACTATACCTCTACTTCTAAAAGACTCATCTCGGTAAAACTTAAAAATTGTGGTAGGATAAAGGTGATTGGAAATGCTTCATATTCATAAACTGCCATCTTATCATTATATCTTCATCGCTCTACTTATCCCTTTCCAGATTTTTAAAACACAGTCAAAGGGAATCTGGATGGCAAACATCGTGTTATTCTTCTGATACTCTCGAGCCCTTTTCAAATCACTCACACTCGTATTTCCTTTTACGTGTGACATTTCAAACAAAAAGGGTACTATTGCAGGAAACCTGTATTCTCTATAGATATATCCTTTCATTTTGCTCACATACTGGATAGCAGGTTCAATGGAGGTGTAGCGAATTCATCATACTGAGCGAGATGTGGATGGAAGAACGAAATCAGAATTGGGCGTCCTCGCTTCATATTGTTCCCGCTATCCTCCCATCCGTCTTTGTTTCTCTCCCATCATTCTTCATTCATCTGGTGGATCTCTTTGAGCTCACAAAGACATTTCTTACTATTCTTCTGCGCCGTACCTACCTCTTCCACGCAGGGTGTGACTTTCTCGCTTCAAGTATTTACGCCTCTCCCGTCTTTCTCTCGCTCTTCCCTCAATTCACATATAAGGATGTAATTAAACAGAGTATGAAAGAAAACTCTCTGTTGCAAGGGCAAGAATATTTCGACTGTGCTTGATGAATTACCAAGATTTATACGCAGCGGTGCAAAAGCAAGAAGAAAGTCGGAAGGGTGAGAGTCCAGGCATTAAATGACGAATCACTTTATATTCACCAAACCCTCGAGATAGCAGACGGCAGGTGATTATATTGATACAAAAGATCTAATTGACTACAAAAAAAGAGGTGTAGGTATACGAGGAAGAGTGGAAGAAAATCTACTGTGAGTATATGTTTGTGGTCCTACGCAAAAGCAAGACTGTGATGAATTCGCGGCAGAGACAAGAAATTAGAGGCCGAAGTCTAATTGAAGATCTGCTTGGCAAAAATATAAAGTTGAAACGAAGCGGCGTTTTAATTCAAAAGTAATCGTTACTAGCAAGAGTATAACTGTGAAAAGCTGGTCCAAAATACCAAGCCGAGAATGTCTTCATCTCACCCACACATTCAACCAACACCCGTGTCTCGGTACTCGCCATCTCGGACACGTGCCGATCATCGATCGTTGATTACTTCCCGATGAGAGGCAATAATGAGAACTGACAAGGAGTGAAGAAAAGAAAAAGAGGGGATGCTGGGAATTATGGTGGAAGACACCGTGTATGCAGCCTGCTCCGAAGGGTAGCAGGAGGAAAATGTAGCGTAGGTACTTGATAAATCTAGAGGGGTATTTGATATGCTACTAATGCATTAATAACAATAATTGGCAGACGCGATTACGAAATCCATTATTTTGATAGACATGAAATTATAAGAAAATAGCAGTGATCATAACGTTGATAACAAGAATTAAATGTATTAAATGTCGCGATATAATAACAATAAGAGGTCTTATCCCATTTCACTCACCTTCCCTTACGGTCGCATTCGCCGTCAGCATATCGTAAAGCTAAACCCCACCAACACCTCCTCGCATCGCAAAACCTTCAATAACAACCTCTCAATTCCCGGACTTCACGAAATCGACTCATCTAGATCTATACTTGTGACTATCTTGCGCCTCAATGACATCGTTGTGTTTGTTGTAAGGGTAGAATATGGGAGGGAAATGGAATGGGGAACTGAGCCACGAGGAGGCGCAGTGCGTGCAGCTTTTGGTGGTAGCGAGGAGAGGGAAAGAAGGGGATGCCGAGGTTGTGGGGTGATTATCTTTGGAGGCAGCTTGGTGTAGAACGCCACCTTGACATTTGTACTTGAAAGGGATTGTATGGAAGAATTAACGAAGAGAGTATTGGTTGGTAGATGTACGGAGTATAAGATAAGGGTCGGTGAAGGGATATGGTTATGGTAGAGGGGATTTGCAGGAGATGTGCGGTACGAGTACCGAACTTGCTTTTTTTAAGCTAAGCGTGGTATTAGAGACTAAAATATCACTTTTGCTTGTAACGTTTCACAATTCCTGTTTTGATAATGAGGCCGAGAGGGAGTTTTGCTGAGGTTTTCTCAATACGAAATTGAATATCAAAATACTTTCACGATTTAGACATACAAATATTCAAGAAATATACAGAGTAGACTTTCCAATCCCGTCTACCCGATAACACTCTATAATCCCATTCCCATTGGTCCCTCTCAAGCATTAATGCAGGTCACTTCGCTCCGTCTCTGGATTGGAAGTCTAATAGAGTATCGTCAGCCCTAAATCACACACCTTCTCAGCCCTGTGACACTTGATTAGGGTAAACTGCGACGGCTTTCCATGGACCATGACCACCATGACCAGCACCTTGACCACTCTGTTTGTCCACCGTCAGCCGTTTATCGATCCTTCCCGGCGAGATGACGCGCCGTATGTAGTGAGCTGCAGTAGAATGGCCGTAGGGCTGTGGCTGTGAAGGAAAGAGTTAATGTATATTTTGGATTGGACCGAGGATGTAATATGAAAGCATCAAGGAAAGATAAAACCATTAGGATATCCTGCATTCCCCAATTCTCATCTAATATTTCGAATATTTCCCTCCTAACTTCTTCCTCCCCACGCATACCGTTTGTTTCCTCTCCTTTTCACCTGCATCGTCAACGCCTCTTTCGTGGTACACGCAGCCATCGACTGGCTGACAAGCAATCGCTGTTTGATTTGAAGCGAAGGGAACTGCACATGCACTGGCTGCAGCGAGGTCTCTGATCTCCACAGGGAATTTCCACCCGCCATTTTCTCATCCAGACGCCGGTACGTCTGTCGCATGAAATCTGAGCACCAACAGCAAAAGATACTTCGAAACATTCATATCGAAATCAAAAATATACTTGCACATCTTATGCCTACTACAACTTCGTTTCGGACACACGATTCAGAGAACTCAAAATAAGACATCGCTAAGGGAAGCCAAAGTGAGTTACCCGTTCCCCGTCTTCCGCTCCACTTGCACTTCCACTTCAAATCCCAAAGCCGATGCTACTCGGCCGATCTCCCCCCATTCCGCACAACACTCCTCTGTCAAACTTCACTTTAGTTCTTGGTGTCACCTTGTGTTCTGCTTATTGTCCGAATGACTCTCAATTATGCCATCTCCCGACTCATCACCAAGTACTTGAGTCCTGACCGGCCCGCTTACGAAAAGGCAGATTATTGAGCTTATTGAGAGGCATGCAGACGGTAGGAGTAAAGATTCAGGATGGAGTCAGGCAAAGATGCCAAAGATGGCAAAGCACCCAGGGCTAGGAGAGCCAGTCGACCAAAGGTGAAGACGGGATGTAACCAGTGCAAGTGAGTATGAAATCAAAAGTAACAACTCCGTAGCTAATCGGTTCAGAATCCGCCGAGTCAAATGTGATGAGACGCGCCCGGCGTGTAACAAATGCGTACGATCCAATCGAGTCTGCGAAGGATATCCGGCGTATAGGAGGACAGTGGAGGTTGCGATTCCAATTGCTCCTAGACCAGGTGGTCCATCTTCAACACCTTCGATATCTTCCGCGTCCTCTTCCTCCTCATCTCCTCCTGCAGTAAGAAAGATAGGCATAAGAAAAGTTCCACGCGTATCGCAAAAGGCAGTAATCAGAGCGGTCGAAAGACGAATTACCCCTCCTCCTACACCCGCCAAGCTATCTCCAACTCTATACCGACCAGGCGGTTTCTCATTTGATTCACAAGAGGGACAATACTTTCAGGTTTTTAGAACACATACTGCGGAAGAATTATCGGGGTTCTTTGATTCAGAATTCTGGACTCGAAGTGTCTTGCAAGAGAGTCATCAAGAGGCATCGATTCGACATGCTGTTGTTGCTTTAGGAGCGTTGTATAAGACATTGGAGAAGACTGCTGAATCCCCACCTGGATCGCCGGATAGCACTAATTACGATACGGCGCCTAATCATTATAAGTTTGCGATACAACAGTACAGCAAAGCGGTTACACGATTACGGGAAGCGATACAAAATAATGAGGCACGATCACAACGAGCGGTTTTGATATCTGTGGTATTATTTACATGCTTTGAATCATTTACTGGGAACCACAAAGCTGCGATTATGCAGATTCAACATGGACTTGGGATATTGGAGGAGCGGAGACAGGATTCGAGACAACCCCTCATAGGACGGAAAGATGATATTGTGGAGGATGAACTGATACAGATGTTTACTCGTCTTGCGATCCAAGCAAAGTCCTACGATATGGCTTTCCACTTTCCACATCCATACGTTATTCGTCTTTCTCCTCAGCGTCAACCCGATCCTTCGTCTCCACAATCTCCATCATCTCCTTCTGATGCAGCTTCAAGCGCCTCAATAGAGAGTAACATTCCGGAAACTTTCAAAAATGCCCAGGAAGCCCGCGCCGCTCTAGATTCCCTTACAGAACGTATTATGCGCTTCAATGAACTTCTTTCTTCGTATCACCAAGGACCAAACAATATTCTCCCCAAATCAGTCAAATCACTCGGTTACGGTTTCGGTATGCAACTTAGTCAATGGGACAAAGCATTTGCTCCTCTACTAGAAGCACGTCGTCGACCGGGAATCACAAATACTGAGCGCGCAGGTATTGATGTTCTCAAAATGATGCATCTCATGACATCCATTCTCTTCCTCATGGCGTACAGCACCAGCGAAATGGAATTTGATAACTTTATCAAACAATTCAGGGAGATTGTTGAATTGGCAAAGGAAGTAGTAGTCGATGAGGAATTGACTCTTGCACAAGCTCGATGTGGTGATGGAGGAAATTGCAGACACAGAGAGATGTCTCGAGCAGGGAATCAGCTCTTCCCAGGCTTAGGGGCACATCAGATGGGCTTCAGAGATGAAGATCATTATTCTCATATCAAAGCCTCTTTCGCACTGGATCTTGGTATTGTACCTCCTCTCTTCGTTGTCGCCACCAAATGCCGCGATCGAAAGTTACGAAGAGAAGCCATCAGACTTCTGATGAGCAGTCCACGCCGAGAGGGTATGTGGGATAGTATCCTTTGTGGACGAGCTGGCCAATGGATCATGGAAATTGAAGAGGAGGGAATGAATCCTTGGGAGGGACCATGGGGCAGAAGTGCTATGGAAGTTGTGCCCGACGAGAGGAGAGTAATGGTCAAGGAGATTTTATTTGACTTGCAGAGTCGAGAAGCGGAATTAAGGTGCGGGACCAGAGGATTGAGGGAAGGTGATGCGGATGGGAGGGCACGAAGTAGGAGGATCAGCTGGTAGGCGGCTTAAAGCAGCTATTTCGACTGACATTTTAGTCCCTGTCGCCAGAGGGAACGATCAATAACGAAGTAGTCAACAGCAACATAAAATGAAAGCAGACTCACGGGATATGAGAGACGGAATCACTCACGAAAAATTCGAATAGACAACGATCTACGATCTGCAGCAGAGACGGTATATGAGTGCACACAGGAATTCGTTTTATGCGGCAACGGGAATTGCATAGCGTGCCGGAAAGCTTTTTTTCTTTGGGTTTCTTGCGACTCTCTGCTTGGACGGAGGGGTTGCATGGATGGATATAATTGGGTTTTGGATGGACAAGGAGGATCGTGGGATGGAATGGATTGGTTGGGGTATGATGAGTGGTATGATGGGATGGCATTATGGATGAATGGATGGGGAAATTTGGGTCGTGAGAATATGGAGGAAGGCATATTTGGGAGGAAGCATTAGGAGCATGAAAGGAAATCATAGTGGGTACTTGGATTGAAAAAGAAGTATTTTTCACAAGAGATGTTGGTTGTATTATATTATATTCTTGTAATATAGGAATATATCTTTACATCCTTGGCTTGCCATATCTCTCCACCTTAGATACCTAGTTCGTTTTTCACTATTTGTATCCAGTCAGATTCCTCTTATCATTCCATCGCACTTTTTATTTTGACCCATCTTCCGTCTCTTTACCATCCTCTACATCCTCATTGTCAGATCTCCCAAATCACTATCATCCTTCTAAAGATTGAAATATGAATAAGAACTCAGCAAAATATTCCTCGCTCATCTCCTATCCTACTTAGTGCATCCTGCTGAGAAATTCTCACGCAAGGAAAATAAAAATTAATACGGAGAGTGGAATCTCTATATTCCAATTGCAGATTGCTGATCTCTGGTATATAATATTTCTGTCTATTTATCCCTGACTAAGGACTGGATATATCCATTGCTTCTCTCTCATTCCCTGCCCGACCTTCCTTTCCTTCCTTCCCAACCTCCTTCCATTGTCCCCTTGTATTCCCGAAATTCCCTTCCATTCTCGACAAATTATCAACCGAGCCGACCCTAGACATAAAGCTACCAACGATGAACGCATCCCTGTACGCCTACCTGCTGAAATGCATGATACCGCCTCTCCACCAATCCCTTACCGCCTGTCTGTCTAAATTCGTGCGTGGTTCTTGTGCTGCTAAGGGAAATAGATGGTTCGAATCGTGTAGTGAGGGTGGAGCGATCCGACGTTTTGGAGCCTGTTCTTGGATTATGTTTGGGATGTGTGGTCGCCATCTTATCTCATTCCTTCCCGACGAACGAAATGTACGTTGACGACAAAGCCAAGGGTTTCGATTCCCTGCGATCGCTGATTTTCTTTTCCTTGCTCTGGTCAAGCAGCTCATATTCATTTCGCCTGGGACGAAGTATAACCCATTCCATCCCATCCCGTCTCCTCTCTCTCCCAATCCTTCCCAAAACCCAATACCAACCACCTAACTCTCCATTATAACCTCGTTACAAGCCCCGATATCACCCCCAAACGCATCTAGATCCAACACCTCTATCCTCCTCATCCACGTCTCAGGCCACAGCAGAAAAACCCCATGCACATCTTTCATATGCGCCTGCCACTCTTCATCGAAAATCGTTTCTCGGTTGTAACACGGTACCCGCACTTCTCCTTCCTGTGTTACGGAGAGGGATTTACAGAGATCGAGGATCCGGAAGCCTTCGGAGGAGGGGATGGCTGTCCATGCGGATTTTGTGGTGAGATTGTGTGCGCGCAGAGATTTGAAGGGGTCGGTTTGGGGATGAGGATGAGGGTGGGAATGAGATATAGGGAGGGATGGGGGATGGGAATATGAAGGGAGAGAGGGAGTGTTGGGTTGAGAGTAGGTATAGCCTCCTTGAAAGGGAGAGGGAGAAGAAGAGTAATTTGGATAGGAAGACCGCTGGGACATGCTCATTAGCACCGCGGAAGGAGAGAAAGATGGCTCTGGTTGGAGAGGAGGCCGTTTGTAGGAGGACATGGCGGAAGAAGAGCGATGGGGCGAATCTATTAGATCTTCTTCTTCGTGGGAGAAGCGGGAGGAGGAGGAGGTGCGCTCGAGGGGAGCGGAGGGCATTTCTCTGATGAATGTGTAAGTTAAGAAATCCATGATCAAGATAATTCGTAGAAGGGAAATATAAGGTGAATGGGTGAGTAATTTAGAGGGAAGAAACGCACAATCGTCCACGCCCACTACTTCCCTCCGCAATCGATAGATTCAATCCCTCATTCTTAATATGTATAGCAACATGCTGCACCCAAGTCAGCTGACCAAAACTCGCATCGGAAACCATAAATGGTTAGGGAAGTGAAACCTTTCTGAGATTCGCAGCAGTCTTAGTTTCCTTCTGGCAGAAGCCACACACGCTCTCGCATTTCGCAATCCGTAGTACACCTGTCGTGTTCCACGGAGGGTGGACGTGACCTTTACTGCAAGTTGTGTTTGCCAGTTGGGTGTCTAGCGACATTGTGCGCTGCGGCTTGGAATGGTGCTGGTAGAGGAGAGTGCTTTGCGAGAACGTCATTGATTTATCGGGTTTGGGTGTATTGTTACTCGGAGTGATATCGAGGTTTGGATCCGAGGAGAGGGATTGAGGATATACAAATGAGATTCGTAAGATAGTCGGAGGAGATGAGATGATTAAATGGGAGATTGATATGTCGGTATTTCGAAATGGAAGTAAGACCAGCCCAATGTGATAAGACAAGAGAAGACAGAGACCTAATTAATTATATATTCCTGAAACGGACAACTTGGGATTGGAAACGCCCGTCTTAAAAGATAGAGGAGACAGAGCCATCTCTTTATAGCAAAGACTAAAGATGTCCTTCTAACCTTTTGGTTTGGTTCAGTGGGGCACGTTTATCCCATCTGTGGGAAAGGACCTAGATGCGGGTGATGGGAGGGAATGGGAACCATGATGGTGTGTGAGCGAGGGAAGATGCTGGATGCTGGATGCTGGATGCATTTGCGTTTTGTGTAGCACGAGTTTTACGAAGGCTTTCTTCTAACTGATTGACTTAATTGAGGAGGACTCAAATCTGGTCTGAACTGTTGCTGGTACGGTAAGTGAGCGTAAGCGACTGCAGCGTGTTGGATGTGCGTTCCGTTGCTTGCGTTGTGGGTGCGTCGTGCTTTTTCAGACAATCGTCCGCGTCGGGAAATGCTCGCGAAGGGGCACTGCGTTTCTAGTATTTCTACCGCTGGGGAAGTCTGGACGAAGATGCGATTGGGTGTGTGCTGCAGTACCGAAGGGGAGCCATTGCGCTTACATAGTACAGCATCCTAGACTTACGAGGTTAGTTACCTCGACCTCGTTATAATTCAGTCAGGTATAGCCCCGTGCTAAGACTAAGCATTGCCCGAGCCGCAAGCCTGGATGTGATGCTACAATAGTACCTCCGTTACTTTAATCCTTGAGGGCAGTCCCGTTGGGATGAACCTGATCTACGGGGATTTTCATGCGAGGTCTTGGGAGTTGGGACATTTGTTATGGCTTGATCCGATTTGGATTTGAGGTGAGGGTTGTTTGGGAGTAAGATCAAGAAATGTAAGAGAGTATGTTTAGACGGGGAGAGAAACACGCTTTGAGATGGAATTTGTATGGAATCACAAGAAATGTATGAGGATTTCTGTGGCCTCCAATCGGCAGTATAGCAGGTAATAGGGATAAAGCTTGTCAAGTGCATATATCTCCAGAGATGAAGCTTGAATGAGGATACAATATGCACGATGACCACGAAGGTAGGCGTGCAGGAGAGGTACGCATCTTTGCATTTCAAACCTCCATCTCAACAACCGCCGAAAAAGAAGAAGATGCATAATTAATTCATTCTTCTATAACTCATTCCATGTTACACTGTTCATCTCATACCTCTGCAATGCAACTCTACACGAGCACATATATGATGTAAAATAATACCAAATGTGACGAATTGAATGCGACCTCAATAATACATGCAAACGCCTCCGGAACATCCCAGAATTCCCAACCGTCAGTCACAATTAATCCTCCTGACACTCCCTCTTCAAAACGTGGGGAAAGATGCGATTGGAAGACTGTACATGACAAGTCTGACGTGCAGCGGGAAAAACACGCACTCATAATTACCGTGATATACACTACGAGTACCCTGGTCTTCAAATCGACGATTGTCTGATCTGGTCGCCACTTATGAATTGTTTTCCACAAAATACAAATACATTTAGATTTTAAGAACTGAGGATAATAAAATAGGAAATGCGATTTGATACCCTTCACCGACTTTTCCCTCTTTTACTTCCCTTCCTTTCCTCCCCATGAAACAAACCCTCATCCCATCTCTGTCTCTCTAACCCCTCCACTCCAACCTCCGAGACCCTCCCGTTCGCGAACCTAACCACATCTTCTGGACCCTACCTTAGCTTCTTCTCCACTCTACCTACGGCCACGCGACAACATGCACCTCATCGGAATCCGGACATGGATTGGAGACAAGTATATCCTCACCCTGTGCAAGGAAACCATTTCTGGGAAAAAGAAATTTGTTTTTTCAGGGCGTGCGGGTAAGACCGATCGAGGATCTCGATCGTGTTCCCGAGTCTCCACTGGGATGGAGATGTGTGTATCTGAAACTGTATTGAGGCGGTTGAGAAGGGTTTTCTAGGAAGAGAGTTGGTTGGATTGTTTGTATTAGAGATGGCATGTAGAAGTTGGTTAGTGATATATCATATTCTCTTTTCAAAGAGGTTTTTGTATTCGAATTGTATGAGGAGTACTTGTATTTCTACCACTCTTCTGATTCCAAATAACTACTCGTGCTATTCCACATTAACCTCCCTCTTCCACTCTCTCATACTTCCTTTACCCCTACCTCATCACAATAACCACCACAATCCATCTATAAATACCCTCCCTTCTCATCCCATCCCCCATCCCTCCCTACAACCAGGCCCACGGCTCCCTCTTCCCTACACCCTACATCTACCCCCTCCTCTCCCTCCCACTACAACATAATACATATCCTCCGTCCTCCGTACGTACCGTGAATGGCATGTCGTGCATCACTCCTTCCATGTCATCCTATCGCAACATATGTTTTCCCTTCCAGAAAAACTTTATTTCGCGTGAATACAGATTTTAATATCAGGACATGATGCGATTCGTTGATTATCACAATGTGGGGAGCCAAGGAAGAATCCATGTTAGAGCGGGGGGATCTTGAATCTTGGGCTGGGTTTAGGGGTTGAAGAGTGAGGATTGTGGGTTTGGAGGAGTTCAGATGGTTTTTTGGTTTCCTTCTTCTTCTTCTTCTTCTTCTGCTAGTTGGTGGTGTTGGATTTTGGTCTGCGTCTGCTTTGCAGAATGTAGGGATACGTGTAGAGTGTAGTGGTATGCACATTAGGTAATGCGATTGATCCTCGGAAGTACGGTTTGGAGAAGGTTTGCGAAACTAGTGTTGATGATTCTCTAGGAGAGATGCAGATACCACTAAGGAGAGACACGAGGTATCCTTGTTAAGTCTTTGGATTTTAACTTGTCTTGTACTCCGTAGACTCTGCGATATAACGTCATCACGTGATACTATACACCCATCTTCTCTCTCCCTAAATAAAGTTTTTGGGATGTATCCAGATGGATTAAGTGTCAAAGTAATATTTAGATGGCAATTGCTCCTGTTGCAATTCAGAGTAGGCCTTTGAGTAACATACAGAATTGAATATAGATGATGTATGTTCAATCAATTCAGAGGATGATTTTGTCTATCGCCTATGACAAGAGTTATCCCGACGTCCCTTTTGAAAATTGTGTTCGAGAAGTTTGAGATGAGATCTAGCACGGAATTTGGCAATCAGCATCCTCTTGGAAACCAAGGTTTGGCAAAACTTAGGATTTGGAAACCTGCCTCGTTCTAGATGTCTCATCACCCATGTCACCTCGCAACTATACTTATTCAACCCCCTCAATTCCCTCCATCATCCTCTCTCACGATCCAAACTTCTTCATCCTATCCCTTATTTCCTTAGCCTTTCTCTTCATATCAGCAGGCATATTATTCATTACATCCTCCATCATTTTCTCGATTTCTCTCCCTACATTTACATCTTCACTGCTGCTTCCACTGCCGCCCCTCCTTCCATTTCCTATTCCCCTTGCTCCGCTATTATTACCCACTTGTAATTGCAAACCATTGCCACCACTCCCTCCTCCTCTATTAAACCCATTCATCCCATTACCGAATTTTTCAGCAGTAGCCTGATTGACCATTTTCATCGCTCTGTCAAACACTTCTTTGGCCGCAGGAGGCATGTTCTGTCCGGATGTATTGGTCCATGAGAAGGTGAAGGGGGTACCTCCGTTGTTAACTTGTTTGAAACTGAAAGTCATTCGTTGGTTTTGATAGTTGTAATGGTTTGCGGAGCGAGGGGGGTGTTTAGAAGAAGAGGATGAGCTTGAATTATTTGAGGAACGGTTGTTTAATAGGTTGCCGTTTGGGTGATTGCTATCAGCCGGTGGACGCGTGGACGATGGAGGTGAAGATAGTGGTAACGTTGCCATTTCTTACTGTGTGTAATCTTCGTAGTGGGATTTTGAACCCTCCGTTGTGGATTTTGGGTTATCACTGCTTCTGCTTGGAGCTTGGAGCAAAGTCTGTGTTCGGCTTTGGTTTGGGATAGAATAGACAAGGCGCACCAAGTAGAGACTGAGTTTATATACTACTTGTATTGTAGGCCATTCAGGCATATTGAAGTTTGTGATTGTAAGCTTGAACAGTGATTAAAAGTGTCTGGTTTGTACAAGTACAAGGAGGTCGGTTTCGCAAATAATCTTAAGTCTGCAGTAAAGTGTTTATTAAATTCGACAACCTTTTACATGATGTAAGTTCAAGTCATTCCATAGACATTAGCAAGTTCTGGAAGGTGACTTCTCCAGGCTCATTTGCGAAAATCCTCTCCCTTGAACATTGAGATTTTGATTAATTTGATGCTGTCCCGACACAGAGGATGAATACAACTCAAACAAGTCGATGCTATCAATAGTATAGCTAGTGTGTAATATACACCAAGGCATGTGTACCGCGTACAGCACAGAATCAAATTAAGCCAGCATTATATAGCCCTATCGCACCCTAGATTAACATAGTATAGTGCACATAAACCCTAGTTTTACCCCGATATAATTCATTATTTTTTCTTTACATATATATAAGGAAAATGCTTATTTTTGAGTAAATCCCCTTATAGTCGACGGGTTCGTGTGCTTTATATATTACAGAAATCAGGCGATAATCACCTGACGCCATAGCAGCTTGCATTTTTGGGTAGAGCTAGCTCGCTACTTTAGGAGTAGTCAGCCTACACCACGGTATGTACCGTAGTACAAGCGCTTTAACCTCAGTGCAGAGTAGTACGTTACAATTCTTTTTGAAGCAATGTAGTACAACCTTGCCGTACCTAGTTCAAAGCCAATTTAGCATACCCCGGTACGTGCAATACGGTATGTACTGTTGCCAACACTAAAACAAGTTAATACAAGCACTGCTCATTCTCTCTCAATGTGAAACTAAATTGATTGCTAAAGTCCCTCCCAGAAGATGATTACCCAAATTTTACATGGACCATTATTCTATTAGTGAACGCAGTCGAGGTCTAAATTACGACATTGAATTCAATTATGAAATTAGTGAAATGATACTACGGGAACAGCTATTTGACTTTAAATCATGGTACTACTTCGTCCCACTTCATTCAGCCTCAACTTTGGGTTACACAATTGTGAATCATACCTCTTTGGGGAGCTAGAGAAAGTATTAATGACACCCATGGCTTACTTGCCTTGAATACTTTCTCTTCACATCAATCAATCAATCTGTCAGAGTCAAGTGTTTATACACCGCTAGCCAACCTCAAAAGGATTTGATACTCAATGATACCTTCGAAATCAGCACCAAGTAACACTTAAATCTTCAGTCCTACAATAAGCAATATTGTATTACTTGAATTAAATGGCGTCCCACAAAGAAGCCAAGCTTCCAACCAAGGATGTAGTTCACACAATTACGAACGACCATAAGTCTCAAGCGAAGACCAAACGTCAAGTTCCCAATGAATAGCTTGTTATCAAAGCTCTTGATGACAAGCGTGTGAGAGAGTTGATACTTATCTATAAGAGGAGCAGGGAGCTTTATGCCAGAAACTCGCGACAATCGGGTTGTTGTCTTCGCTTACCTACTTGAATGCAATGTTGTGGACTGCTATTCTCAGCCAGATACCGAGTGGATATTGAGCGAGGCGGTGAACAAAAGAGACGTCTCGGATCTAGAGCAGAAGGTAAAGAGCACTGAAACTTCTGAGAAAATAACAACGGAGATGACACTGGAAGCCGCTGAATGAAAATCACAGAAGACAGATTGAACAAGGACCTGGACATGTTCTAGGAACAAAAATGAGAAATGGTGCACAACAGTGCTTCTGTATTTGAAGGCGATGAGCAAGGCCCTCAAATGTTATTTGTTCGTCAAGGAACAACTTTACCCATTGAGCGCCGAAGGTAAAACTAAAGAGATTGAAGATGCAAAGCACGAGTCGCAGCCTGGTAAAGAGCATGGATTGAAGAAGTCAGAGGACTCTACGCACCCCAGTGTTGCACAAGGCTCGAAAGATAATTTGGGTGGGGGAAGATATAAAGGGTCATTCTTTGACTGGGCAGATTTCGACCAAGGAGAAATGATTGAACTGCTCAATAGGGCCGACAATAGGGAAATATATGGAAAACTATATCGAGGCAAAAGTGAGAAGAGATTCTCAGCTTACAGTGCAAGACAATTCGAGTGTGGCTGCATTAAGTTATTACATGGAGTTGACGAAGGAACAACAAATAGTACTGGACGAAGATCTACGAGAGGCTCTCATGGCCTTTTGGGAGGTACGAAGAGAGATAAAGATATAGGGAGACCAGAAAGCGAAAGAAATGGTGGACAAGTTGAAGAAATTGACTACGAAACCACAGGAGAGTAAGATTGTACCTGCAGTCAGTGGATCAAATCACAACAAGGCGACATCCAACGACCATAGTCACGGAGCTGCAGGAAATTCAGTAGGAGGTGCGGGACAACATCGTTGAGCACTGAGCGAATTATTGGATTGCTGAAGGTAATTGCTTCAGGAGAGGAGTTGGAAGATGGTTTGTGATTTGGGATTTGTAAGGCTGCTTGGGGGGAAAGATTCTGTAATGGTCAGAAAGCGTTGTTTTCTGCGTTGACTTGGATGTGAATTAGATGTTGGCATTGCTTTAGTGACAATCTCAAAAGCGTTGCAAGTTATGTTGCAGCAACATAATTTGAATAAGTGGTGTGAAACCTGGAATGTAGGATATAGACAAATTGCTGTAATGGAGTGTCTTGGAGCAGTAAGTACGACTCTCTGTATGTAAAGTGAACGCCGAAACGAGAAGTCGAAAGTGCTCGCAGAAAAGGGAGACGCAAGATGTAGGAAATTCTGACAGCATCAATTAACATTGCGCAATCGTTCCATTCCGATCACGCCTCACTTTTCACCCTATGATCTAAAATCTGTGTGGGCAGGGAAAGCATTGGAGCTTGAATTTAACCGAACGAGCTCCTGCTCCTGCAGCTCAGCTTTCCCCTTTTTACAGGGTTCTTTGCTCGCTTATCAGAATCCGAAGGATCAATTGATGGTTAGAAAGCTCCATTCTCATAGTTGCTGACTGTATTTCAGCACCCAAGTTGCGCCTCATCACCCGTTTTCTCCACCCGTGGACAGAAAGTGTCAGGAGGATTCTCCATTCTGGGATAGTAGGCAAGATCTCGAAAACGGTATATCAGAGCAGCAGTCTATCTGTGCTGTATATTTGGAGACAATCAAACACAGTGGCTGTGCCCTTCGGTTGATATCGCCTCACCGCCTTCTGGAAGTCTCTTCTTCATTGACATCCATGTCACCAGCTGTCCACGCTATTATGAAGCAGGAAAGCCGAAATCTAAAAGAAGACATTGACGCCGACAATGGCGAGGCTGAGTTCCTGGCATGGCAGAAGTTCTCAGACCATATTCAAATTATTTAACATTAATTTAAATTAGCGGTCCTTCTTTCCCAGAATGAAAAGCTTCCCATCGATACTGAATCGATTTCCTGATTTTTGTTGCGTGCTTTTCGTCAATGGGGCTCAAAATGGCTGCCAATCCATTCCGCAGGTTTGCCCAACAGAAGTCTACAAACCCTACAATTTCTGACTCTGTCTTGCTAAATTCGAACAATCAAACCAAGTTCACGGGAAGTGCTGATGTAGTCGTCGCCGGAGCAGGAATAATTGGCCTCCTCTACGCCATTCACCTCAAACAAATATCCCCCCAACTTCAAATTTCAATATTCGAAAAGAGTCCAGCACCTATGCAAAAGATTGGCGAATCTACATTATCCTCGTTCACTAGACTCGTCGTAGGCGATATTATACCACAAGAATATCTTTTGCGATTGTTTGGATTAAAAGATGGGTTACAATTCTATTGTCTCGACGAGCAAGGGTTGAAAGTGACTCCAGGGGATATTGGGGGACTGGATATTTCCTTTCAACTAGATAGACGGATGTCAGAGCTCTTCTTCACAATGTGGGCGCAGAAAATAGGTATCAATGTCTACCATGGCATCGATGTCACTTTCGATATAAGTCAAGAGGAAAATAATTCTGGCATAACAAACGCACTCTACAACTGGCTTCCAATTTCCAGATCTACCACGCCAACTCCGACTACGAGGGAAGCATTCAACACTCCCAATGGCCAGTCACCCTCTTCTACAAGTAGCTGGCTACCAGTTTCGAGACCTATTACTCCTGTCCCGAGCGTCACGACAGCTTTTCTTCCTCCTCCTGAGGAACATTCGAGTCTGGTTGCCAGTACAGCCAACGCACTCTACAACTGGCTTCCTATATCCCGCTCTACGTCACCCAGTGGAGATAAAGCATTCAAAACACCAATCGTCAGTATAACAGACTCCTCTGGCTCCATTCCAAACGGAGTAGTAAGCGCGAAGTTTGTTGTTGACGCCACAGGCTTCGCTCGCAAGTTGACCTCAAAATTTGGAAAGAAAGAGAATTTTGCAGGCTGGAACTGCGACGCCTACTGGGCCTACTTCAAAGAGAAGGAAACTCCAAATGTTGAAGAGAGATTAGAACATTGGGACTATCCTGCAACAAAACACATTTGCTTCCCCGAGGGTTGGGGGTGGTTCATCAAGCTTATCTCCTGGCATCATGTTCCCCTCGCCAATCTTATGGATCTTGTTGCGTACATTATTGATAATGCCATGAAAAAAGTGCCGGTGGATGAAGTGCCTTGCACAAGAGAATTATCTACCATGTTTGAATGTCCATACGAGTTCATCACCTCCATCGGCTGGGCTGTAAGAAATGACACCGAATTCCCCGAAGATATCAAGACATATGGCGACACGGAAAGTGAAAGGAAATTCAACTACTTCCAGCGCAAATACCCAACACTGAACGGATTGATGACAGGCAACTATGAGCTTCTTCCAAAATATTATGGAGAACGTACGTTCTTTGTGAGGAAATCGATGGCTTATCGGAGCCCGGTATGTTCTCACACACTTCAGAATCAACTTTAAGAAGCTAAATAGGTTTCCAGGTCGTGGCAGGTGAAGGCTGGTTTGCAATCGGCAACTCAGCTGGCTTTACGAACCCTCTCATCTCACCCGGTATCAATGCTGGCGTCGGTTCCGCCTGGCTTGCTTCAAAGCTCACTGCTTCTATTCTCTCAGCGAAATCTCCTTCGGCTTCAGCAGCACTCATGAAATCTAGTATCAAGAGTTATCACGAGTACTCGCACGACTATATGGTTCCTCGATTACACCAGATGACTCGCTACTGGTACAACATGTTTCGAGATCACAGAGTATTCGAGGCCCTCATTATATGTTATTGGGCGCTCGGCGTTGAAGACATCCAGATACAGTATGATGATTTATTTGAAGAGGAAGATCTGAGGTGGCTGGTGGGTGCAGGCGGGGATGCATTTCAAAAGTTTTGTACCGAGGCTCTGGATGTCCTTTCGCCAGATCCTTCGCAACCACTTCGAAAGATTAGTGAAGAGGAGGTGGCAAAGATCCTATTGATGGGTGGGGAAATACTGAAAACAAGAGCAGAGATGTATCCGGGAAACAAATGGGGTAGATACCTAAGGCATTACGGAGATACCCTCCAGAGGGTGGAAGGCAAGAGTAAGAGGGACAGTGGAGCAAAGTTCTACGCAATGAGATGTGGAGGGTGTAAATATTGGATGTTTGATTATGCCAAATTATGTCCCGTCTGCGGGACTCGACCAACCTCTGTATCCTGAAGTTTCTAGCTGTGGGATGTTTCAGAAATATATAGAGGTGGAGATGGCACAAGCGACTGTTAACATACAAAGAGGAAAGACCATTACTAGAACGTACAGTCTAAATCGCCCAAATAAACGGTTTACGTCAATTCTGTGCGTTTTCTTTTGGAAAAGTACTATTGCTACGCAACTAGATTACAGAACTTTTCTGGATCCTAGAGGCTTATAGAGTGTGACATTGCTTTGTAATTCAAGTAATATCTTTCCCTGGATTCGACACAAAAGTCGCAGGTAGTCAAAAAAACTAAATTCACCACTATCAGGATTGAAGCTCAAAAATAAGCCCTTGTTCAGAAGTGAATACTGCCTTAACATTGGCTTAAATAACACTTTGACACTCATAACCCATATCTTACACTTGTGAATCACAGAGCTAAGAGACTTAGAGTAACTTGACAGTTATAAAAGCTTGCAATAGACTCATTTGGTCTTCAGTTTCTTTTCACCTCAAAACATCAAAGACACAACGCTCTTTGTCAAGCGCAGAGGAGTTGAATGCTAACAATACCTCAAAAGGCGTTCAAGAACTGGATTCCAAACCAAGTCAGCAATTTCACTCCAGACAAAATTCCTGTCTAAGAGCGGCTACCTTGGAGGCAGCACAACGGAAATGGCCTCCCACGATGCCACTGATATGCACCAATCAGTTTTCAAGGACAAGGTCCGGCAAGCGGTAGATGCCAGACGACTCGGTTTCTAGATAATGAGCAAAGAAGAAAAACTTGGAACTGTTGCAATGTTCAAATACGGTGTAGTCAAATTCCCATCTTACGCCCTGGAAATTCGTGTGGCCGGGTTCCTTGACTTAGTCGAAAGAGATGTCCTGAATATTGATCCTTTTACGAATATCGAATATTCCATAGGCCAGGAGTTATGTGAAAGTTTGCTTTCTGGTCTCAAATATGAAGTCGAAAGATCACGACATGTTGCTGTCGAAAATTACGAGAAGCTTGTCTTAGAAGCCAACACCCGTCGGAGGAACTTGATGAGCGACGGACAAAACATGAAGGAAATAGCGGAAGCGATGGTAGTATGGGATACGGAGCACTCAAAGTTATTAGGAGACCTCCGAGTCTGGAACCAGTGCCTAAACCGCATTAAAGAACTTATAAAGTGGGGAAAAGAGAACCGAGATGCAGCAAAACATATTCACAAGCTAAGAACAACGCATGTGCAGGGGGCTAAAGCTTCTCACGAGCTTCAGGATACACAAATCACAAGAAAGTGGACCAAGATAAGAAACTGCATCTATCACATACAACAACACAGCATGGAGATATTTCCAAAGGGGCTGAAGGCAGTTCATCTATAGGCAGAGGAGAGACTACGGGGAAGGCTCCTCATTAGGTATACGGCAACGGTACAGCCGACTGAGGGGAAAGGATTGAGTAATCGTTTAGGATATGAGAATCGATCGTTCATAAGGTTTTTTGAACTTTAAAGTGGCGCGTTGATTTTCTGCGATGGATATAACTTGAGTTTCACAGGGGTTTATTTCTAGAGCCGCAATAATATTATATCAATTATAACACAAAAGTCTCCTTATAATGGTGAGGAAAACCAAGACCAGGTTACTACCGTTGAATGCTTGGCAGAATACTATACACGTATATTATGTAATATCTCAAGATTTCTTCCAGACTGGGCAAAGTCATAATACTTCGAGTGTATATTCCGTCCTGTGATATAATTACCCTAGGTTTGTTTGAGACCGAAGAAATGAAATAAACCTTTTGAATATCTGGAAATTCACTCGACCACCCCCCTATATGAATTCTCTCGACTGGTTCCCTCCTCAACCTGCTTAGTTGCTCCTTCCAGCACTACCCCCAAAAGCCAGAATAAGCACAAAGTCCTCCCACCACTCCCAATATATCCTGCGTGGAATGCTTTCTAGAAACCACCATTTCACCCTGACCTTCGAGTCCAAAAATTCCTCAAAGCGTTTTCAAACTCCAAGACTCTGAGCTTCTAATTAAATCAAAAATTTGAATGCGATCTTCTTCAGAGCTTTACGGTGACTCTAAAGCAAAGAGAGTTTATCTTTGAGCTTGTCACCAAGATAGAGGGGCAAGGGGCTTCGGGAGATCGAGATGGATTGCGAGATCTCGGTGCTGTATCTCGAAGCCGAAAGGTAGCTCAATTTGATGGTGACGCGTTGATTGGTGTGTATGAAGACGAATTGTGATAATTAAATGAACATCTAATTCAGAATATACGTTGCCGTCTCAGACGCACGAAATATAGCTTGAAATTGGAGAGTATGAGGCTTCTGCTTAGCAAGGGTTAGTGGACATGTACGCCGTTCGAGCCCACTCCAGATTTGATGAAGGCTTGATGTAGGTCATATTAATCACGGATTCCTGTCCCATGGATTGGAAGTACATGGCTTAAAAGGGGTGGGGGCTGATCACGTGGATCCCGCTTTCTTTCCGTTGGCATCGAGGTTACCTATACGAAGACTGCTAGGATGGTGACACTGCTATCCCATGACAGGACTCGAAGCACTTTCCTGAAAGATTATAAGCAGAGGTGGCGTTTGATCGCAAAATGCTACCTCAATGCAAATTTGAGCGGAATGAATATAATAATATAGCTTAAATCTACCACACCTCTAATCTATACACTCCCTAAACTTTCTCCCTATGCTCCACCAACTGCACACTCTTCTCCGTCGCCGCTCCGCCAACATGCGCATCCTCCCCATCAAACAAAATCGCAATCTCTTCCAACGTCGGGCCCTTAGTCTCCACATAATAAAAATATATAACCACACACTGAAACACCAGAACCGCAATATACACAAAGTAGAACTTCCACGCCAGATTCTGTAAACCGATAGGATTGACATACTGGTTAAATACTCCCGATAAGCTGGTGAAGATGAAGCAGAGTGTTAAGCCCTTGGCGCGAATTTGGAAGGGGAGAATTTCAACTGTGTAGGAGACAGTCAGACCTGGCCAGGCGACACCAGCAGCGCCGTAGAAACAGAATATCATTGCTAGAACAGCGGCGCCTGCTTCGTTACTCCCTGTCTTGGCGTAGACGGCGGAACAAGCTGTCCAGACTGTGAAAGTGACCAGCATACCGAGACCTGCTGTGAGGAAGAGAACTCTGCGGCCCACTTTATCGACTAGGAACGCACAGCCTAGGGAAACGAGCCAGCACCAGATTGTGAGACCGCCGTTGATGAGGGCTTGGTCGGAGGATCTTTGAGGGTCAGATATGGGTTTTTGAATGGGAGAGAGGGGAAAACCTACTTTGTGAATCCAATTGTCTTGAGGACTGAAGAAAGATAATATGATACGAGACCATTACCAGAGCATTGCGAGAAGATAGCAGTGAGAATGATAAGAATGCATCGTTTCCTATTTCCAGGGGTCTTCCATAATTCAGACCAGCCAGTACTCTTAGCAGCTTCCTTCTCCATACGCAGCGTCTCGCGGATCTCATTGAACTCGAATTTCACGAATTCGTCTGCGGGATTATCGTTTCCGTGGTACTTGACAAGGATATCGAGGGCCTCATCGTCACGGCCTTTGCTGATGAGCCATCTGGGTGATTCGGGGATGAAGTAGATGACCAGAAGTTGGATACCTGGCATGAGACATTGAAGTCCGGTTGGTAAGGTCCATTGGATGTTGCCAGTGAGTGTAGTAAGAGTTCCGTACGTTGTCCAAGCGGCAATGATTGCACCTAGATACCAGACCGTATTGTAAATCGTCGTGATTCTCCCTCGATGCCTCGGATGAGTGATTTCCGTAATGAGTAATGGGCAGGTGGCGTTGCTGATATTAGAACCAAATCCAATGAAGAATCTGCCTGCGAGATACATTGCCTCTGGGTTCGATGAAGGAGGCCAGCATTGAAGGAGGGCTCCCAATATGATAATCACACAGCCGATCGCTGTTCCCCATTTTCTACCGATGCCGTCCGCAATGTAGGGTGCAAACATGAGCACGGCGAGACCTCCAAAACCAGGTATGGCGCCGAAGATTCCCAGTCTTGAACCAGTTGGGTGGCCAAAATCTAGATACTTTGGTCAGATTCATGAAATATTAGTCCTAAAATAATAACTTACACTCCTGCCATGTAGTCATAGTTTGAAGTCCATTGAGAACACTTCCATCGTAGCCCAGAGTTGTAGATCCTAGAAAGAGAAATGGCATCCACATGTAGAGGCGACGAAGCTGAGGTTGTTTCCACCATGTTACCTGAGATGCTTCTGAATAGAATGCTGTTGGATCAGTGACGGTTGTCGTCGTTTCGTCACGCTTGGAGTCCTCCATACTTTCAGCGAGATAGACAGTCGGATTCGGTGATGTTGTAGACGAAGCAAGTTCGTAAACTGCTGATGATGGAAATGATCTTCAAATCCAGAGGAATCAAGACATTATATATGTATCTCGCGATATTCAATATCCAGTCTATCAAGGCTTGTTTGTGGGGTATAGTGTGTGGAGAGAGTTGAACCGTCACTATGGGTTCATAAAGAAACCCAAGAGAGTTGCGCCACAACTTTCGTATCCGAAGTTTTTCCCACCTAGTCCGATATATGGGAATTCCGAAAGCCAAGGAAAGTGTGATCGCAAATAGAATTACAACTGCATGCAGAACACTGAGTAGCGATAATCCTACGTGTGTATTGCGTGGTGGAAACAGTGATGCAAAATGGTTGGACAGTTGAGACGAAGTCCGACGTAACGCTTGGAAACATCTTCTTTTGGCTGGGTATATCCGTGCTTAGCATCTAAGAAGGTCTAGGTCAAGCCACCAAGGTCGGTATTGGCAACCACTTGCAACCAACCCATGATCAGGTCAAATATATAGTGGATATCAAGCAATTCCATATCATCGGATTCCCTCTTCCAAGTGGTGCGCTTTCTGACGGTGGATTGATGTGGAGTTGCGGGGTATTGTGCCATGGGGAATAGACTTTGCCCTCCACATTTAGCTAAAACCCCTCATCTCCCACATCCGAAGTATTTCCCTTGTAAACCCATTTTCATTTCTCTCTATCCGATATTTTTCCAAACTTCAAAGGTTGAATGTTCTTGTTCATCCGAAATGGATGCGGATACACACTCAGACTCGCAGTCACCAAACTTGCAACCAGATACTCCTCACCACAGTATTTCTAGCCGAACTAAGCCTCGGCCAAGAAATCAGAACGCGTGTGATGCATGTCGGACTCGTAAAGTCAAGGTGAGTGCTCTAAGAGCATAGTAAGCGACAACACGAGTCATGTAGTTGACAAGATTCGAGTGTATCTACGATGGTGATGTTTGCAGGGCGTGCATCGAGCTGAATGTTGCATGTACTCGTTGGAAGCCGAGGAGGAAAAGGGGTCCACCCAATTCGTACGTCACGTGCCCCGTGACGACGCCTTGGTTCAATACTGACAATTAAGCAGATACGCTGAAGCAGAGAGACGAAAGGTCGCACAAGTCGTTACGGCTAGCCCTGTAGCCAGCCCAGCAGAGTATCCTGACATTCTCGCTCAATTGGCTTCCCTGGAAGTAATTAGGAGAATCGTGGAAGACTGGTTCGAGTTCATCCATTCCGTTGCTCCAGTATTTCATTACGCAACATTTATGAGCCGTCTTTTGGGCGAATCGACCCGCACAGACACCGAATTTGTTGCTGTCGTGATATCTGTTTGTGCAGCGACAGTAGGCTGCTTGAAAAAGACTCGTTCAATACACTATGGCAACGTGACAGTAGATCGTTGTTTTCAGGTTATCCAGCAAAACAAGCTTTTGGAAAGTCCAAAGCATGTGACCCTGGAATGGTGTCAAGCATGCTATCACATAGGGACCACGCTATCGGGAGAAAGGGGTATGCAGGATGTCGATGGCTTCCGCTTCTTCAATCAGTCTGCGGGTGGGGTGAAGTACCTGTTGCATTATCAGCTTGATAACATGTCATTCGTGGACCAGCAGCTGTTGAAGCGTCTGTACTGGCTGTTGTTCGCTGGTAATTGGTGGGTGTTCTTTGTCGCTTTTTTGCAATTGCTAAAGTTGTCCAGTTCAGTGGAGATGCTTGGTGGGATACAGATCAACATCTTATCTCCACATGACAACATCTCTTTGCTCCGCCCAGAAACTCTCACAGACTTAGAGCTCGTTCCAGAATCCCAAACCCAGAGTTTAAATTGGCACGGGAATACCGTCAGCTATATACCAGGACTTAACCACCTGTCAGACCTTTTCTTGGTCTGGCACGCCAGTCAACAACACCACAATCAAAACATACACGCGACCGAAGAACTTATGGCACAGCTACAACGTACCCTTGATGTTCTTCCTGCACCTCTCCGCTGGCGTGGCGGACTGTCGCGGCCAGTTGGAAGCAATTTCGGGACAGATGTACAGATAGTGAATCTCTATATAACGCAGCTCCAAATCCGCTCTAATCTCCTAGAACAGATGCGAAGTTTGAGAGTGAAGCAGTATGGGTTTGAAGGAGAGGCAAACGATATAGTTGCAGGCAGAGAAAGGGTGGTAGACGATCTATTGGAGATTCTCTATCATATGCCAGCGGAGGTCTTTGAGGCAAATGGATTCAGCATTTTGCCAAAAAGTCGAGACATCGGCGCTGGCCTGCTCACACAGCTAGAGGTCGATAACCAAAACGAGAAAGGACAAATGATAGGTGAAAAGGCAAGGCGGAAACTGACGAAACTGCTCGAAAGACTTGAAGAGCTGGATTTTGTACCTGGAATGAGTAATCACACACCATAGAACGAGAGTGAACTGAAAAATATGTATGTATATGGTATATGGCACGAATGTCTAAAAATCCGAATCCTCTTCTTCAACGCTGTAAGCTGTACACTCTGCAATCATGGTCCGACAAGGAATGGTGACAGCGATAGGGAATCCACCATAATCTGGTTCCTCATTCGGCATGATATAAAAGCTTCCACTTCTAGTCTCGTCACCATTCATAATCCTAGCAGTTGTCAGATGTCCTGCACTATCGATCTCTTTCTCTTCCGAGTAGAGAATCCCAGTGAATGTCGACTTCGAATTTGTACTCTTGAAAGTCACTTGAAATCCCCATCCGACAAGTAGGAACTTGCCATTGCCTTGGTGAATGATAATTCCTGACCCCGCCCCAGCCTTTCCAAAGACAAAAGCTCGTTCGACTGTCAACTCAAACTCGCCAAATGTGTATACCCAAGTCTGCTCTTTTGTGGTCTCGTCCAACTCGTCAAAGAAAAATCCTACAACATCTTCTGGTCTTGTTGCTTGAACATCGAGGAGGATATGACTGATTGATTTGAGCAGGCCGTAATGTTTTGTAATCGGGCTGGCGCTTGCTTCAAGCGAATCTATTCCGAAAGGAGAGCAACCGATTGATTGGTATGTTCCATAAGCAAGCCACACCCTCCTAGCGCCTCTCTCATCACGTCGCTGCTCAGGAATGAACAGAGGCTGGTCTTGGTGTCGGTATTGCTTGCAAACCTGTTCGTAATCATGAAAATAGAGGTCGGGTGCAATAAAATCCAGGGCAGGAGCATTGAATTTCCAGAGATCCATTGTGTGCGGAACGCCGCCTCCTGAGGGATAGATACCTGCCTTGTGACCACCTCCCACGACGACGGGAAGGCCTTGTAGGTCGAGGACACTTGGATCATCGAAGTTGAGCCATACATTGGTGTATAATGGAATAGAATACTCTGCTCTGCCAGCAGCAGCAACTTTGCCTACGTACTTGGAGAATGCATCTGCCATGAATAATTCATCGGCATCTACACCCTTTCCAAATGCGTCTCTCCAAGTTGCGACTCCAGGGATGAGAGATTTTAGCTGAGGGAACCTGGTGGAAAATAACGGGTGAAGATCTTGGGATGCCTGAAGGTTGGACAGAAGTTCTTTGGGGATTGGCTGTGCGAAACGCGTGTTGGCAATACGTGATCTGTCTCTTGAGTCTCCCAGTAGACCTGTCTCGTTCTCCACTTGTACCATGAGTACTGTGCCATACTCCGCATCAAACTCCTTCAGATGTTTCATGAGCGCAGCGAAAGCTTTGCCGTCTGCTTGCCATCCAGCTTCGCAGAAAGGAGAGACCAATTCCAGAGTCTTGGTTACTCCACCAGCTTCCAAAATATGCACGCGGGGGAATCTCTTCACATCACGTTTCACCCAAGATGGGGCGTATGTGCTTAGAGCATTCTTGAAGCTTCCGAACCAGAGAAGAACTAGATGCATGTCATTCTCTCGAGCGCCCAGTATGACCTTGTCAAGTTCGCGAAAATCGAACTGCCCCTCCACCGGCTCGATCATTTCCCAAGTAACAGATCCAAGCAGAGTATTGACGTTGGCTGACTTCATGTTCTTCCATACTGTGTTCATGAACTTCGCACTGCTGAGAGAGGAATTGTGCAGCTCGCCGGCGAGCATAAGAAATGGTTTCCCATTGACAATCAGCTGGCTAGATGTCTTTGTTTTTCGTAGATGAGGAATGGATTGTTCGGTCATTTTCGGTTTTTGGGTTGAGTAGGATATGGTACTAGGAAAGTCGTGCTGTGCAACCATTGCGGGCGAGATCTGCTCGTGTTATCTGCAACAAAAGCTATCTTCTGAAGAGGAACTCTTCAAAGTTATTATACAATAGAAAGAATTGAGAGTATGGTATGAATGTGGAAAGCAATTGAGAAATTGGGTAAAGAAATCCTCTATATACCTAGAGCAGCTTACCTTATCTCACATGAAATTACTTTCTCCATTGTAGTTATGTTGCTGTGACTTTGCCATGCCTGGAGGAGAAGAACGACGCTGGGCGGGGACGATTCTAGCTCTGCGAAGACGCATATATTTCGGATGTGAAAGATTGAGATTGACGCGATGTGGAGGCGCAGCGGAGTGGATACCTTTTCCTGCATCGTTCCATATCTCTAGCGGCAGTGTCACGTGCAGGGTGAACTGTGGCAAAACCGGGGGAACATTCTTATTTTCTCTGCTCCTCATCGAAAATCTTACATGTTTTACCTACTTAAAAGATAGCATTTGTGTATGCTACTTCCTCCCTTGGTTACGGATCAGAGGATCCGAGGATAGATCATATTGTCTCTATGATGCCCCCAATTTGTCCAAGTTTATCAGCTGACTTCTCCCTATGTGTAAATAGTTTGTTCAAGAATCAAAATCTTTCAAGACCTTCATCTTTCTTTTTCCTTCCCTATCAGGAATCTGCGACAGGCGTTTTCGTTTTGCCTCGTCGTCGCTAATATTCATACATAAGACCCATTGGCTTTATAGCGAAGGGTTTGAACACTTCCCGGTAGAGAGAGTTCTCTCACAACCTGGTCAGCAACCAGATATAAGGCGTTGACACGCTTAGGGACTTGATAAAGAATTGCACAAATTATATTCAGGAGCAGGCATTTTCCTTACTCATGCGATAGTTCTTCAATACGGCCATAATAACAGCCTCCCTGGGTGGGAAACAAAATCAGCCCAAAACCCCAAACTCCATCTCTCCTGCCATGAAACCTAAAGCATCACCAATGCTGCAACAGCAAGTGCTACCATCCCTTCCATCGGTGCAAGCATTGCCATAGCGCCACTCTTAGAAGTCGTAACAGCGACACCACATTCCGATGCCGTGGCATCACACTGTTTTCCTGCAAAACAACAGCAAGCCTTGCCAGTATTGGTGTAGTAACAAAGATCGGTAGGATTGCAACAGCTTGTACCACCTTTTGATTGATTAGCTATCTGTTTCTGAAGGCTTAAAGTATATACTTACTCGGGCATACTACTGTGCCAGAAACTGCGCATACATAGAGATCACGACCTTGGAGAATGGAAAGGGCTTCGGCAGCCTCTCTCCCATAAGCGCTCTCCTCTGGCGTGGCGTTGATGGCAGTTGCCCCAAGGAGCAACATGGTGACAATTCTTGATGGAGTAGTGAAAAGCATCATGAGAAATTTTCGAAAGGCCTTTCTAGATGAGAAAATTGACAGTAACAGGAAAGACAGAAAGCAAAAATATGAATGCGGCAGTTATCCCAAGTTTTATGGGTTCTGACAACAGTTGAGCCTCGCTACACCTTCGTTTGAGAATCCTCCCTTATCACCCCCAACGAGCGAGAAGCGGCTGAAATCAATATTATCTCTGCGCCACAAACTTATTTTTGACCAATTCCAAACGACAAGCTTTCAGCTTTGGAGATACTAGACCGCATTGAACTTGCGATCTGCATTGAGCATTGAATAACTCATGATCGCTCATGATCTAGACACCTGAGTGAGGCTGGCCAGGCGAGGCGCGAGGCAGACAGCAAAAATGATAGGCTGGAGAGAAATTGCTTTTTCAATGCTCGGTGAAGCGCGATTAAGGTGGTATCTGAGGCGGCTCTCCTCCACGTTTTCTCTCCCATCAAGTCTGTTCCTTCAACTTGCGGAAACAACGCTTTAAATTTTCTGGAAGTGACGTCGCGTAAACCTCGTAGATATACTTATTGGCCGAGGCTGTATTGGGGTATCTTCTTGATTTCAATTGCAAAAAAACCCCATATATCTATCAGAATCTCCACAAATCCTCCGTTTGTCTTTTGATCTTTAAGCCTTGTCTTATAGCTCTGGTCTCAAATGTGAGATGTGTGAACACTTAGACTTTGTGGTCTTGGTTAACTTGTACGAACGCCAATGAGATTCCGTCATATATCGAAATTTCGCGCAAGCCAATATAATCCAGTCAAGATGGAGACTTTTCAGTTGTCAGCCATTCTTATCGTACAAGATACAATTGAGACTGTAATCAGACTGCAGCTGCACAAATAGGGAGTGCTCTATGACCAGCACCCACGTGGCTGGCGGACGGTGGGGACTCATTACTGCACATTTTAATCCCACTATTTTCAAAATTCGCGACTTGTGTATCTGAGACTTAGACAAAATGTTTCCAGATGTTTTTTCGCGTGAATTTGGCCTTTGAAAGTGACAGGTTAATTCCATTACCTTGCAAGGTTCTCTGTAAATGATGGTTCATCATTTTGAAAAGTAGAGGTCTTAGAAATCTTAAAAACAAGACACACAATAGAATCAAAATGAATGCCTCACTTCTATTATGTCTGCAGTCCGATCAGTTAGATTCCTAGATGTGTGGCTACTGCATAATATATGCGGCACGGCCCTGGTAGCTGGAGGAGCGGTATCCGTACCGAGTCTGCAACTCATTTAGCCGTGTTTATCAATATCTATATTCCCAGTGCGACAAATAATTACCATTCCCACTGCTGTACTAACAAAATGTCGTTGAGAAAGCGGAACGGCGAAGATGACGGTTTGAGCATAAGTCTACCTATAAGACATCTTGAAAAGTCCCACTGCATGCACGGGAAGGGGAGCGAGTCTTGCATTGAAATTGATACACACGTCACATCAGCATCCACAACTTGGGATTATGCGACAGATGCCGAGTGCTCGGGCTCAATGACAGATCGATAGGCCATAAAGCGGGCTCACAAGACTCTGGTTACTGCCTCGATGTGTCACAGAAAGAGGCTGGCGCAGTCTGGACCATCCCTCTGGAATTTGAACTCGAAGATTGGAGTCCTCATCTTCCTGTTTTATCCAAATCGGCTGAGCAAGGCTGCGGCTTTTGTCGTCTGCTCAAAATGGGTATTCAGAAGCATTCTTTGAACGATGGACGCATCTTCTGCGAGGGTCTTGAAACTTCGTGGAATGCATTTGAGCCACCATCCACTTGGGGATTTATTCGATTTGTTTCCATCCGAGCCATCGTGATTCTGGATGAAGAAAGCGGATTTCGTACGTATTTACCTCCGTTCTCCAAAACTATCAGCTCTAGCTGACCAGAACAAGAAATTCCTTTGAAACTGAGGTATTTTGTTGATGGGCCAGATGATGGTAAGTTAACTGGCCCTAACTCTGACAATAAGCTGTGCCATTCAAAACTAAATTTGACGAGAAAAATCATAGATCCTTGTTGAAAGTGGTTAGGGCTCCCACAATCTCCACGGCCTCAGGTACTTTGTGATGAGAATATTTCCATGTTGCGTGGCTGGGCAGTGAAGGTAGAGGAGCATTATGCGCAAAATGCTAGATCCACCGAGTTTTGTCCGACATGACTTATCGAGGTTCGAAGTGTAGGTAAACTTTGCCGTCTTGTCCAAACGGGATCAGATTCCAGTTTTCTTAGACTCAAAGAAACGGGGACTATGCCTAGATATGCAACGCTGAGTTATTGCTGGGGCCCTCAACAAGATGCAATGAAGCGGTTTAAGACAGAAGCCACCAATATTGAGGAAATGCAGCACGGATTCGACCCTCTCAAAACCTCTCTTGTCATTCATGACGCTATAGAAGTTGCACGACTGTTAGACATTCCTTACCTATGGATTGATGCCATATGCATCAACCAAGGTGATAAAACTGATTAGGAGAAGGAATCAGTTCAGATGTCAGATATCTATCGCTATTCTTATGTCACAACCTGCACTCCAGGTTCGACATCATACATGCAAGGCTTCTTGCAAAGAGATGATACTTCTACCAAGATCAAATTCCAATTCAAAATAGACGAGTCTATCAAAGGCTACTACAACATTCGTCCAACAGTCAATTTTGATCAAGAGGCAGATGTGAGCGGTCATCCAGATGTCGACTTCTTTGACAGCTCCTGGTGCGGACGCATCTGGACCTACCAAGAATATAAACTATCTCAGCGTCTTCTGGTCTTTGGGCGAGGCAAGCTGTACTATCTTGCTGACGGACTTCTATATGTTGAGGGCGATGAGTACGTCGCAAGAAAGTGGGACCGTATCGATATTGTGAGTTGGCTGCAAAATATGGACGTCAAGCCCGAGTGGAACCAGCTTTGGGCTGATTTGATTGAGTATCTTTCTGGTCTGAAATTCACTTACCCGTCGGAAAATTTACCCGTATTGGCTGGAATGGCGTCTTTAGCATTCGGCCACGAGCCAGAGCAATATGTTGCAGGTATGCGGAGGAAACACATCACTCATGACCTAATCTGGAGTTCTGTATTTCTCAGAAATGAAAGGTCTACTAGGAGGGATGTGTTGACACAGCTAGAAGATCCAAAGCGTTATCCTGCGCCTTCTTGGAACTGGGCGAGTAAGATTTATGGGGCTGCAATGTGGAACCCCTCATCTTTAGAAGGCTCAGACTCTAGGGCAGAATATCAATGACTGGAGATATCTGCGCAAGGTACAGGGGAGAGTACATTCGGACAAGTCACTGGCGGTTCTCTCAGTTTGACTTCGGCCATTGTTCCTATGCCATGCGAGGTCAGAAAGCTTGCCCAAGACTATCGATTCTGGGTCGAAACGTGGCGTGCTGATAGAGACGGTGAATATTTCACCCATGTGAGGTTTGACTGGACTAGTGATAGAAACACTCAAACGTTCCATGGCTTCTTCTTAGTTCTTCTTGGGAGCAGTGTGGGTAGAGAAGGCAAGGACGAAATGGATATTTTTGCGGGTGGGGTTGACTAGGGGCGCTCCCGAGGAAATTCTGACGAGGGGATTGATGACGAGGATGACGAAGAAATATGGGGGGTGACAGACCAAGAGAGTGGACATCGATATGGAGAAAGCGGAGAAAATTCTGAGGAGGACAATAAGTGGTATCAAAATTATATTCCTTCCGATAAATCTCTTGACGACCTGTCAGCAACCTCGAGTATTGAATGGAGCGATGATGAGGAACCCGGAAGCATCCACACAATCGTTCAGCAGTAGCTCGCGCTTTCAATCAGCATGCAGGCAGACCAATCAAAGATACGACGATGATACAACTGCAGAGCGGGGAGTTGCGGGAAGACATGCATACGGTCTAATAATTTATCCAGCTACTGTCCCAGGAAAGTACTTTCGTGCAGGGAATTTTATTTCCTGGCCTAGGGGAAACGGAGGACTTTCAGCCTTTCAGAACGCAGAGAAACGCACTGTAGAAATACTAAAGGGGATAAACTTATCCCTCCTCCCCGACCGGTGTCTTGTTCTTTCAGTCTGAATTTGGTTTTGTCTGTATTGAAACAGTGGGTGAAAGACGGAACTACTAGAATTTTTATTTCATAGCTAAAAAGAGCTGCTAAAGACAAACTCTCTTGTAAGCATGATCAAGGATTGAGCAATACCTGTTCAACCAAATCATCATTCTCAATTCAAAGTCTTCAGAGAGTAGCCGTGTGCTTATCTCGCCCCTTATCCCGTGTTAGGGTATTAGCAGAGCGCTAAGCAATAGCCACATAGCAAAGTTTCCCTAAATCTCAAAAAAAGATCCGACGGTGCGGCTAGTGACCTCTTATCGCAATCGCCCGACTGTCGTACCTGAGAGGGCAACAAGTCATGCAATCCCATCACTGGTCAAATTTAGCCAAAATAATGCTAGGCCCGCTGCTTCAGCCCCGCTCTTAGAACCAAGTCAGGTACGTACCTCGTTAGATCTGCTAAGCGTCCAAGCCCTTCGATTACTGAGCGCTCGGTCATCCGACTAAGAGAGAAGAGGCTGAAAGCTAGTAAAATAAGTGCTAAGACTGACATAAACCCGAAGTCCTCCCATTTACGCTTCTGAACATTAGTTAGGAGTCTAGAAATTTGGTTGGGCACAAACCTTTTCTTCTCGCTTCCAGTATCATGGTAATAAAGAGCGAGCCACGTTCGGATTTCGGATGACTTATTAATAGCATGGGCAAGTGAAGGCAGCGGTGTCGAGCGGTCCGATCAGATAACGCTGTGGCTCCAAAGGTGTGCTTATGCAAGACTAAAAGAATGCACGTGCTAACATTGTGGGACCGTGAAATACCGCAATAACTATTTTGATTCTTCTTAGAATCCAGATGTCACATTGAGAGCTATAGTAATGGCCATATCTCACATAAGCTGTACTATAAACAACAAAAGGGGTAATCTGGAGCGTGTCATTATCTCAATTCGAATATAGCTCGTATCTTCGTCCACTCGAAGAACGAAGTAAGGGAGCTTGAAAGTAACTCCGTCGAAAGTTATACGAGAAAACTGCCGTTCTATATATCGAGGCGGCTCCCTGCATGCGCTCGTCCCTTCACTAAGATGCCTCACAGATGTCCTCGGACTTTTGCTTTCGGACTATCGAATTTACTATCTTGGGGCAACCCACTGCATTTGCTTGACTTTCGTACTTTTGCCTTTCTTCTTGCACCTCATTATTTGTGCAAGCAGGTTTTGTGGTTTTCGAGGCGTTTTCCATGACGATCCAGTGGTAGGAAGGAATTGAGCCATTGCGAGCGCAGATTCCAGACCCTATCATCAGGACCAAATTAAGGGCAATGTGGGGGGTCTTGGATGTAAACTAACGGGCGAAAAGCTTTGCTCAGCATGAGATTCTCCCTCGTTGAAGCTTGTTCTCACGGAGCTAATTATGCTGTTAGAGAGTGTCTGGGGAAGCTTCATTTCACCGACTATTCTTCAAGTCAGCTACCTGCAAGTACCCTAATCCTAAACCCTTCCGGTGCACACGATAACAGTACTTGTACCATGGCCTGTGCGACTTCTCTTTACTGGAACTCTTATATCAAGGTCATATCCTCGTGGTAGGATTCGTTCGCTTTCTTTCTGCATTGCTAAGTCATTGCTTAACCAATATGTCTGGTCTCGGAAAATTGCTTGGAAGTCTTCTTACAGGAGCTCTATCCCTCGTTGGCAATCTGACTCCCACCCAGCAGAATGGGCTATCTCTTTATGGCACGCTGAGTGCTCCTATCTTGCCTGCTTTCCTGACCAACAACCCTCTTCCGTTGGGGTTTCCTTGGGGAAGTTTGACAGCAGGGACTTCAAATCCTGATTTTCCACCAACCACCGGGGTCACAAGATTCTACGATTTCACAATATCTCGTGCGGTCATCAAACCAGATGGAGTATCGAAAAATGTAATTCTTATCAATGGACAATTCCCTGGCCCCACCATTGAAGCAAATTGGGTAAGTACATTCATTCATTACGAATATTACTAGTATAAATGCTGACTCAATGGCAGGGAGATCAGATAATGGTAACAGTCCATAACAATATTACCAGTCCTGGTGAGGGAATTGGTATCCGTAAGTCCGAAGTTCATCTTTCACTTTAATTTTGTTACTTATGTTCTGTTTCAGATTGGCATGGATTTCTGCAAAAGAAAACTCAGGTGAGATACTCAAATAAGAGATGACATGCACTTATTGCTAATTCGGAAAGTACTACGACGGTGTTGCCTCTGTCCAGCAATGCCCAATCGCTCCTGGCAGCTCATTCACCTACAATTTCCAGGCAGATACATACGGTACCACGTGGTACCATTCACATTACAGTGCTCAATATGCAGATGGTCTGGTCGGACCGATTGTAATTCATGGACCCAAAAACGTTCCATATGATATCGATCTTGGCCCTATCATGTTGAGTGACTACTTCCACAAGAGTTACTTCGAAATTCTCCAAGGTGTACTCTCCAACACTTTTGACTTTTCGCTCATTGTTCCCTCAAGTGATAACAACTTGATCAATGGCAAGGGTGTCTTTGATTGCTCAACCACCTCTCGTCCTTGCACTCCAAACGCTGGCATAAGCAAGTTCCGTTTCCGTAAAGGAAAGGTCCATCGTCTACGACTAATCAATACTGGAGCTGAGGTATGACACCCATCAACCTCTTTTCCTCCAGACGCTGTCAAGCTCATTTGACTAATTGATACCAGGCACTCCAACGTTTCAGTATTGATGGTCATCTTCTCACCGTAATTTCCTACGATTTTGTGCCTATCAAGCCATATACAACCAAAGTTGTCACACTTGGAGTAAACACTTCCCTGCCAATCGCATCTCTAACTTGCTGACAATCATGCAGGTTGGCCAACGAGCTGATGTCCTTGTTACGGCCAATGTTGGTGGTCTTACAGATAGCTTCTGGATGCGGGCCAATATGTCAATTCCCTGCTCTGTAACCAAACAGCCTTATGCAGTGGCTGCCATTGGCTATGATCTTGCAGGTCTCTCTCAAGCACCCAAATCAAAGCCTTGGGATGTACCAGATCCTGCCACATGTGCCAATGACGATCTCTCACTTACAGTGCCCTTCTATCCTATCGCACCTCCCGCAAAGTCTGATTTCATTCAGCAATATGATATCAATTTTGCACCAAATGCTTCAAATATTTTCCAATGGAGTGTTAACGGGCAGGCATTCAGAGGGAATTATAATGCCCCGATTCTACTCCTCGCCAACCTTGGAAATACCAGCTACCCGGCTGAGTGGAATGTTTACAACTACGGGACAAATGGATCTGTCACGTAAGTAAAACCCAACAAGCACCTTTCATTGGTTCAAGATACTAACTTTTGCTTCAGCTTTGTGGTCAATAACCCCGCAGGGCTTCCAGCTCATCCGATGCACATGCATGGACACAATTTCTTCGTACTTCATCAAGGTCCTGGGACGTGGGACGGCACAGTCACGAACTCCGCAAATCCAATGCGGCGAGATGTGATTCAGGTCCCTGGAGGAAGTCATGTCGCCATCCAGATTGTGACAGACAATCCTGGAGCTTGGCCATTCCACTGGTACGTAAACGAAAAACTGTCGAGTCCTGATTGATGATGGAAACTGATTTTCATATAGTCATATTGCTTGGCACGTCTCGGGAGGCCTATATATTACGATCCTCGAGCAGCCGGAGAAAATCAAGGCAATCAAAATACCACAAACGCTAGCTCAAGGGTGTAGAGAATGGGCAAAATTTACAGGGACAACGGTTATCAACCAGATCGACTCCGGACTTTGAAGTTGAAGATCATGAGCTTTGTAAATATTAAATTTTCGCCTATCAGATTGTGATCTCTAGCATTTTTTATAACACATTCTCGATATACCTTACCCCGATCACAATACCATCTTTATCAGTGACATCTTCCCGTCCCCGCCAACGCCGAATCCAAATCTGTTTGTATCATTAGTGTCGTCAAGAGACAGGTTCTGATCCAGACATCGCAAGCAAGGCAGTACGACGTCAGTATATCGTCTCCCCATTCGAGAGGGCAGTTCAGCTACTGCATTTGGTAGCGGACCTCAGGGCACGACCCTTGTCGACTTGGATGCCGATCTGGGATCACCTATCAGGCAATTCCTCGCCATCAGAAGTAGATTACTTACAGAGGTTATGGTCCCACAAGCTATCTCCCTCGAGGTAAGTGTTTCCGTTCTCCATACGGAACTTCTCAAACCCTGCCAAGTATGGGGCGCCGATCTTGGACTAAGTAAGAGAATGACTGATGGAACCGCTGTTCACACCAAAGCGGGGACGCAATCATATATGGCGCCTGAGATACTTAAATATCTGAATATGGAAGAGTTCGAGGAGAACTACACTAATTCTGTTCAAATTTGGGCTATGGGGTGCATTACATATCGCCTCCTTGTTGGTGTCATGCCATTTCCACAGGGCAAATTGTTGGTCAAATACTGCGAAGACATGTCGCTCTTTCCCCAAAGTGGCTTACGGGCGACAATGTCAAGAGCGAAGGGCACCACTTCCTACGTAAACTTCTGAGTTCTCATCCTAGTCACAGACCGACTGCTAGCCAGGCTTTAAAGCATCCATGGATTAACTCTGGTAAGCCAGAGAGTGGTTTGGGGCTTGGCGGTATGAGAGCTCACGCATAACAGGTGGAATGTCGAAGGGAGCCTCTGTTCTGTTGCAGCAAGATTTTCGACAAGCCTCGGTCGAGCTCTCTGAGTTCAGTTTCTCTGCAGCTAACTTCAATTCAGTCACCCACAATGGTCTTCAGTCATATGTATCTTCCTCTTCTTCTAAGTACGGCGGAAATTGCTCGCAATCGCAAGTACCAGGCACGTCATCTACCTTGAAGCAGGAAACACAACTGAATCCCACGTCTGAGTCTACAGTTCGGCCGCTGGGTAAATACAAGCCACAGGTGTTACTTCCAATAGTGCTACACAAAGAAAGTTTCTGCCCAGTCGTCCACCACATTGTCAGACACAAAGCGAGTCGGCCATACAATTAGCATCGTCCGGGAATTTAAGGTGATTAATGGCTTTTGCTCTACTTACACAACAACATTAACGGTGCATCATAGCCAACCGGAGAGCTCGACGCATTCAGTCCCTGGTAGACAGCAGCATACTTTTCAACCGCTGCCGGCGCCTACACAGGGCCTGAAAGAAAGTACAATCAAATTAGTGTGTCCTGAAAGGATTTGTTTTGTATCCCTCTGACACTTCTTAGATGGTGCTCATACAAGACCATTATATCAAGCTACATGAGGACTCTGATTTCCACAAGCGATTGAGCGAGTCACTTGTAGACAGATCCGGATTATAAACTCTTATAAATCAGAACCAGGTCGAGTCTTCGGATAACAGGAGAATATTGCGAAACCACTTCAACTCGTCCCATATCCGACACTCCATATTAGAACCACGAATTCTGCGGCGACGTTATGATCAGCGGCAAAGTGGCTCTGTTTTCGAAGAGTTGCCACTGCAATTGGTCTTGAACTTTATGAAAACTGCAAACATCCCCCCGGTGCGGTAAGTTTTATACATTGATTTTATTTGGAAGCTAGACTAACGTTAAAGAATCTCGAATAGTCTATCGACCGAAGTTCAATCTGAACCAAAAGCGTCTGAATTCTCTCAACTCGTCTAATGCAAAGTCGTCTGCTGGCGTCCCTGCTCGGCATTCCGCTCTTCCACTGTCCACAATCTTGATCTCAGCTGTAAAGTCTAAACCTTTCGTTGCACACATCTTGTACAGCATCCGTAGCCTTGAAAAAGAGGGGTGGTTGTCGTTTGAAAAGGATTGTTTGGTTTCTGTCCTCAGCCCCAGTCGCGAAAATCAAGGCTTTTGGATAGGAACCTTGCTGAAGAAGGGGAAGTTGGCCTGGTGCAAGAACAGTGGGTGGATGAAATACCTGCCGACGTACAAGAGGATGGCCTTCATGTTGCGCAAACCACGAATGATTGCATTCCAAAAGAGGAAGGAAATCTATCATTCCAATGAAATGATTCAATCCATATTCTGGGCCCGTTCCCTTCAATTAAAGGATTCTGGAGAGGACGAGTTGTAAAATGGGGTAAAAGTGGACTGGTACTTAGGAATTATCTCGACAAGTTGCCTGTACCCCAGACAGAGCCAGAAGGATTCAAGTCTCACTTCGCGCGAGCGCTCTTCGACTGCAGCACCGATCAAGCTGGCTACTTGTCCTTCAGGAAAGACGATCTGGTTCATATTCGAAGTCCATATACTAACAATGCCTGGCGCAATGCCAGGCACCTCATTGGGGAACAAAGTGGATTAATACCCACTGAGTACTTCGAGAAGTTACCTGACGTCCCACAAGATTGTGCCGTTGAAATTGCAAACAGAGACATCCAACCTTACACTGCGCGAGCTCGATTTCATCACGCGGACGAGACACTGGATAGGCTACCTTTTCAAAGAAATGCTATAACCACCATTGTGGATCTCTACAGCTCTGGAAATGGTAATTTAATCGGAGAACTCAACAAAGGAGGGAGGGTCGGACATCTAAATCCGATGTATGTCGAAAACATCTCAGTAGAGGCATTCAAGCTTTTTACTTGCAGTTGGGTGGAGGGTCGACTTACTAAAACGTGCAACACTGGGATGTTTGCCGGAGATCTCTTCAGGAAGTTTACCTATGTTCTAACATATTCGAAAAAACGTCCAAATCATTCTGACGACCTGAGCTTTAATAAAAATGCCATCATCCGACTCGTTGGACCTACCAACATCAAAAACATTTGGAAGGGTGAATTGGATGGCAAGATTGGAGATTTCTCAGCGGGAAATTGCTTTGTCGCAGATTACAAAGACGACACCCTCCCACCCCCAAGACCGGAAGGAACTATCAAAGTAGTCAAATATTGATGGAAATATCATGTAGCTATCCCCATTATTCTCTATTTGCACTCATTAACTTTTAAATATAGGTGGAAGGGCAAATATCCAAACCTCTGATTTTACAACACAAACACCACTCTTTGTGCACTTCAATGATGTTCATATCATTTCAGATTGTACTCATACTCTTGACATCTCTCCTGCCAGATGTCAAAAATAGTGCGGGGCAAGTATCGCATAGTTTCCCTTGCAGAGCAGTCCTTTCTTCCACATCGCCTGCCACACCGCCAATATCGAGTAGTCAACATTTCATGGTGCCGATTCTCAGGTACTCCTTCTCGTGGGCATGGTCTCATTATGTTGTCAATCCACCTTAGGCACATGCTGCAGAATATCTCGTCGATATAGCACATGTTGCACTGAATCGTGTTGACTTAGTTGGAGGAAATTCTGCTTTGGTCAAAGTTGGGACAGTTCTGGAGTTCGGATTCGAATGTGGGTGTGTTGTTGCTTAGCTTCATGTTATGACTGTCTTGTAAATAATGGCTAATAACTGAGAAATAAGTCATGAGTTGATACAATGGAAGTGGTTATTCTGAATCACAAGTTCACAGATGGTGGTTAAGAAGTGATTAACAAATAAACGAGCGATATATCTATTCATAAACTTGAACAATTTCAATAAAGCTGCTGGATGTTGAAGTCAGCTACCGCTCAAAAGTTGAATGGAATCGGAATGAAATTTGGTCTTGCATTAATACAACTGTGAAATCACAACTTCAAATCCCCCCGTGACGGCACTCAGGTCAGTAACATTCTATCTCTTGCCAATAGCCACGGCTTCTAAAGCAACCCCGACTACTTTGTTTGCGGCAATCTTCCCTTGAGCTTGATTCTTGCCCATCCAGAAATCAATCACAGTGTCTCGGATCCAATAGTTTGTTGCTGTAGTGTTACAAGCAAGCCTCTTACATGGAGCATTATCCCAGCATTCGATGGTCTCAACTCGATCTTGCTGGCGACCTTTAAATCGGCAGTATGCGATCTCGTTCTCGAGCCAAAGAAGACAACGAGGACAGTAGACTTCAAAAATGAAGCACATCTCAATGTTGAGAATTAAGTATCGTCGACGAGAAGCGAGAATTGCAGTATTAATGTTGGCTAGCTCAAGTGAAGTGTGATTGCTTTTGTGCTGAGCTGTGCAAAATTCGAGGAAAGGAAAAAGACTGGAAAGTCGATTCTAAAAGTATTTATAGGCCTTGAATTCTTCTTGAATTATTCACAAGGATACCTTCAACTCTCGTTTCGCTTCATGACCACTCAAAATTTCTGTCGAATCACTACAAATACTTTAATTATGACGGAATCCTGGAGCATTACCGCCATAGCACTAAGGTGAATATGCAACAGAAGCCCTGGCTTTCTGATAGATTTATCTAAATAGATTGGCTCATTCCCTTTGGATTCCAGAGGTCATTGATATACTTCTTTCCCGAGATCATGAGAAATCCCACTCCACTGCCTTCCCCTTCCATCCTCCACCCACTGCGAACGAGACCAGACTCAATGTCTCCTCCCTGGAGATGGCCATCATATACCCCTCCACTCACTAATCATACAATGCACCAACACAATCTGGATTGCCGTGGTAGCCTTTCTCATAAAACTCTGGATTCTTGCTGTAGTCGCGGCGCACAATATGTCCTGGCTTGCCGTATAGCGCACATGGATTTGATAGCACCCAGCGTAGTAATTGCTTACAAAATCCACAATATACTCTGTGTTCGTTGCACATAGTTGATAGTGCTATTGAATCTTCAGTGCATTTTGACATAATCGAATGCTCGGATATGTTTTGGGAGCTGTGGATGGAATTTTGGTATGTTAAAGTTTAGGCGAACCTATTAAGATTAAAATATGGAGACAAAAGCTTGGGAAGAAGTCTTCGTGGAGGGTTTGAACGTGGAGCAAAATGAATGGATAAGTATCCACTTTGCAGACACTTTGTTAAATCACGGCCGGTAGTAGTGATTCAGAAATGCCTTGGAATGAGAACGATTGCTAATGATTCTACTCGGAGTACCTACTATTGAATCATAGAGTCGACAATGGAGTCGATTTTCAGGGTGGTATAATAAAACATGGAAAGAAATGTGATAGATAGACAAGATGGATTATCTCTATGCGTTGCGTCAAAAATGAGCGTATCACTATTTTGATTTGCCCCATGAATCAAATGCTCAAAATAATCGCATCGTCTTCCTCTCCCAGCCCAGGCTGTCAAACTTGGCAGCGACAAAGTCCTCATTTATCGTGTCATCCTCATTTTTCCAAGGAACTAGGCTAGCAAAGCCCAAACTTAATCTCATGAAGCCAACTCTCACCCAGGCATTCTCTCCTAAGTCATCCATGCCTCCACTCACTTCTGGCATCCTTTTGACAATCATAAGATCGACAGCCCCTTCTGTTCCATTGAAAGCGAATGCCCCCGCCACTATTATACACACATATTCCTCCATTTCCCGTGCCAAATTCTCAGCCTCGGTCTTCACCTCCTCTTCTGAATGTGGATGTCCGGCACATTCCTGGCAATCACTTATCCAGTTCTGGTCTAACGCCACCGTAGGGTAGAAAGTGTTATCCGAGTCTGTATTTACGGCTTCTAGAAGATTTTGCAGTCCAATAAACTTGGAATCAAGCACAATGTATGACCCTTCTTTGACACCTTGATACGGATCTGACGCATCGAGTGGAACCACGTGATTGGAAATCAACCTTGGACCATACTTCTCCATCCAGGCTGGACTGTCGCGCTGTGCTTTCAGATAATTCTCGGGGTAGGTAGTGTATAGACTGCTTGTATCGCCTTCAACGCTTGCCCAGCTCCAGCTCGGGGCACGGTATGTTGGGGACGGCTGAAGCACACCACGGGCGCGTGACCATGCAAGACCAATGTTGATGTGCTTGCTCCATAACCCAGCTATATAGGTTCCCAGCGTACCATCATCCAAGATAGATGCAGTGCTTGAAATTCCTGGTAGTTTGTCTAAGGGTACGGTGACGCTGCGAGAAGCATAATCATCGACACATTGATGCCAGGCTTCGAGACGGTGAGCGAGATCATCCATATCAGATGTGGTATTTGGTCTTTCGCTTCCGACATCTTGTTGTCTCTTTAAAGCTTCGGTGAAGAATGGTTGCACGTACGATTTCCGATAATGCATTCGAATTTGACCTGACCCGTATCTCAAATCTGGAATACCGGACGCTTCGAATTTGATTCCGGCGGGGCACTCCCAGATCATCTGTCGTTCAGTATAATGAACAATTCTTGGAGCTAGAAAACGCTCTTGAGCTGCCCAGGCTTCTTTAGCAAGTGGTGAATTTTCCATGTCCCATTTCCAGCGAAGAAGATTTAGTCGCAAGTACCGATCTTTCTGCTTTCCGAGTGCGGGTGAATAATAAATTTTGCGAGGGCCGAGAAAACCAGTATCGACATTCTCAGCGCGATCGGCAGATATCATCAAAGCAGCTTGACAATAAATTGCAGCAACCTCTGATGCACCAACTTCATTATTTTGAAATGTGCAGAGGGACCTGATCCAAATGTGTTTGTAACCAAGCTCACGAGTCATTTCCATGGCGTCCGCGAGTGTTTTTGGCAATGATTTGATTTCAATGTTCTCTCCCATCGTAGGGATAAAGTCCAACTGATCAATGCCCCCCTTGCAATGGCTCAGGACGAGGTACTGTCCTTTCTTGCCTTCTGACGGAATCAGTTTCGGAGGAATTTCTGGATCACTCGAGATCTCGATGATCATTTTTGGCAGCGTAGTGTCCACAGCTCGTGGACAATTATCATGCTCCGAGCATTCAGATGTCCAAGTTTGGATCTGATCGAGACATGTCTTGTCGGTAGGATACACGGGTATGATACGACGTGAGTCCGTCTCTTCATCTCTGGAAGCTTAAATAGTCAGAACCTGAGCTCCAAGAAGTTTTACTGCACATACCTTCATCATCCTCGTGTGCACAATAATCAAATAATAAGTCATCACAAGAGTACGAACTACCATCCACATTCCCTGGATTCCGGACATCCAGACGCTTGCTACTCAAAAAGATTATCTTATCGTCCAGGTCCGATAAACGACTTCTCCATGCCATCGAAGTCTGCAGGATATCACAGAAAAATCTGCATCCCCCACATCCATCAGCTGCTCGAGCAACAATTTCAGTGAACACGCCGAGTCTGGAGTCTCGTCCATGAATGTCCAGTTCATCGCAAACCTTGCACAGCGTCATATTTGAGGGTGGTAAATGGCGAGAGAGAATGAAAGGCAGGAAATAAAAAGACTGAGAGATAAGACTTGAATTATATACGCAGGGGAAGCGAAGGAATCAAAACAATGTCAGCTTGACAGAGCCTGCTGCCTGTTGGGGAAAACAGAAACGTGGCACTGCCGAAGAAATTTGACTTCATATCCCTTTGAAGTCTTCATCAGGATTCCGAGATTCAGTTGCAACACCCTAAAAAGAAAAGAACCGGTGCCATATAAGTTTGTTCATACATTCATTGTTGATGAGATTGCCTTGAACGTCGTCATCCCGGCACATTTTCGGATATTCACGACAACCTAACTTCCATAACATCAACAACGCGCCTTTTTGCCAAGCTCGTCGTTAATCAACCACCGGCACGTTCTTATTCTTGGAACAGCTTTTCCTGATCAAGTGGATTGCGGATCGGTCTCGATGTCCAACTCGGATCCAGATGATATTCCAGGTGAAGGAGAAAATTCCAGCACGCCTGTTCGACTCACAGCCTCGTCAGCCTCACCTCGCAATGCTTGTAAGTGTCAATCATAATTTCTCTGGGCGATATAACCTGACTAGAACTATTATTCGCAAGCTCTGATCCATGCTAATTGTTCTTTCAAGTCAGTGCCTTAATGTCGTCAACGAAACGGAAGCTTTCTCCCTCTCCCTCCAAACCTGCAGCTAAAAAACCACACTCCCAGAATCCTGTGCTTGACAGACGATCAGGTCTCGGCCCATACATATCGCATCCCGAAACATACTCTTCTGAAGTTGTCCTATATCACAACCCATCATTTGTGGCAATTCGCGATCTCTATCCCAAGTCCTCCGTCCACATGCTGCTCCTACCACGAACCCCACACCAGCATCAACACCCCTTCCAGGCTTTTGAGGACGCGCCGTTCCTTGTCTCTGTTCTCGTTGAGGTCGTGAAGCTGAAGAAGATAGTGGCATCCGAACTTCAACATCGATATGGCAGATTTTCGAAGCAGGACGAAGGCCGACAACGCATTCTCAAAGGTGAAGCTTCCCCGCCAGAAGATGGCATATTACCGAAGGGCCGGGATTGGAGTAAAGAAGTCGTGGCAGGCATACATGCGCATCCAAGCATGAATCATCTACACGTACATGTTCTATCTAAAGACCGATTCTCAGAAAGCTTGAAGCATAGAAAACATTACAATAGCTTCAACACTCCCTTCTTCGTACCGATCGAGGATTTCCCCTTGGAGAAGGATGACAAGCGCAGGTATCCAGACAGGGAAAAGTATCTGAGTGCTGATATGACTTGCTGGAGATGTGGACAGAACTTCACAAACAAGTTCAAACAATTAAAAGAACATCTGCACGATGAGTTCGAGGCCTGGAAGAGAGAATGAGTTTCATACACTTTACAGCAAAGAAGCAGCCTGGCTTACGTTTGAGCAAGGACTACAGATTATCAGCTCGAAAAGCAAAGATTATTCGGGGATCATGGTTATTTACCCAATAAGCCCCAGCTGACCCCAGACTCCTTTCAGTTAGGGAGTTGAAGGTAAATTTGTTATCCCAATCCAGCAGTATTGGACTCAAATGCAGTTCTATACCATGTTCTATTGGCGCATAATTCTATAGGTTGCCAGAGTTGTCGCGTAGTGACTCGTTGTGGACGCACCATACAGGGTCCGATTCTCTCCTCCAGCGCCATTAGTCTTTGCTGATGTGTCTTCCTGTTGGGTCATTGGCAATCTGACTTTGCGCACAATTTAAACTTTTTCTGGTATCTTCGTTTTGCTGTGGATTGCCAAATATTTGAACATTCTAGGCTAGAAGGACCTTCGTCAGCAACACATTGTCTATTGGTTCGCCAACCTAGCCCTGTAGGTTTCTTTTCTTCGGCTTTTCACTTGTGTTATGGGCTCCCATGAAATGCAAAAACTGAAGTAGATGCAACAGGAATTTAATGGCCGGGGGCTCATGAATGAATGTGAGGTATCTCGCAGGGAAGGAAGACGTGGAATTTTTTCCTGCCGTTGGAAGTGTCCTCCGTATTCAGGTGCCTCGAATCAGGTCTATACATACCAATTTTTTTGGCAGCTGAACGAGACTTTGTATGTTTGTTTTAAATAGTTCATGGTACTGGATTTTGAATCCCCTCGTACTTACCCGGTGTTGCATTGTGTTTTCGTTTTTTGAGTTGCTTCAGCCCTCCGTGTTAATCAATTTTCAATTCCAAAAAAAAAAAAAAAAAAGATTCTGACAGCTAATTATGGAGCCGTGCTTCAAGACATCTAGCTTTTCTCTATCATTTAATTATGCACATGAAATGTCTTGCCTACATCATCAGAGCAATGAAAATGCCGAGGGCCAGTCATACTCCGATTACCAAGTTGGGAGGGGTAGACCACACGATTCAAGTTCTCGAGCAGTCACACGTAAGCCGGCGAACGAGGTTGTGTCAAACCGACCTGCAAAGCGGCAAAGAGACCTTGTTCTCAAGAAATTGTGGGAGGAACGATTTCAACTAGCCCATATCCAACAATGCGTTCCCCAGAAGGCCCGGTCCCAACAACATTGATGAACCCTTCATAGGTATAGAATGTAGTCGGTGCACCTATCTCTTGGTCTGCAAGAACGCTATTAACCGTCAAAATGGTGCCGTCTTGCAGAGCAACTTTCCAATTGAGTGGATACGTGTAGTGACTGTTTGTTGAGTACCATGTGCTGCCAAATGATTCGACTGAACGGATAGCTTGTACCGAATTGACAGTATCGGGTGTCTGGGATGTTGCCCACTGGCGATGTCCAACATCATCGTTGTCATAGCTCCATATCGAGAGCTTCTTGGCTTGGTGCGGCGCGGATGAATCGGACAAGTGAAGTTCGAACCAGGTCCAGTTGGCATTGTCAACGCTACCAGTCACCAAATTCCACTGGCGATCGTACCATGTCAGTGATTGGCCCGAGTCTACAGAGACAGTGATATTATTTCGAACTAAGATTCCGGTGGTCTGTCCAGCAGGCATTGACCATTCTGCTGTTCTCGCTGACCCAAACTCAAAGAAGCCACCGATACCAGTGTTGAGGAGAATCGGTGCTGAAAGATCAAAAGTAAGATCGAATTGAACCTCTGGAAGATTGCATGTGGCACGTAGTTGTTTTGGTGCATTGCCGGGAAGGGTAGATCCGAAGTAGAAATCGTCGTTGATGGAGATGTTGAATCCACCGTTAGAACTATTGTCATATACCGTAGGATCAAGAGAGTAATTGCCGTATTGGACATATACATTGTCCGTGATATCAAGAATGGAGCCCCGATAATAGGTCATCCCAGTCAAATCCATGATATGAGCTAGAACAAGATATTCATGTTGATCAGAGCCATAGATATAGGAGGAAATCCACCAAGAGTTGCTTGCATTGACCACGCGGCTATTCGAGGAGCTGAAATCGTATGGAATTGGCAGGTTGTTGAGCTACGGTTGAAATTAGTTATTGACAAATAGTAGCAGGGTTCCAAAATTGCCCACATACCACATCGGTGTACCTAGAATTGTACTCGATTGGACGAAAGCCATGAGGACTTGAAGCGGATGAGGTGTTGACAGTTTGCACATGTTTTGCGCTGCCGGTTGTGATTAGCAATAAGAAGAGGGATAGCAGGCAAGAATGCATGTTTATAATAGTCTTGGAAGTGAAAGGCAAACGAGTGAAGAACTGACGGTGAACTTCCTCAGAACAGTGGTAGGACGATATATATAGATGTGCGAGGTGCAAACAATCGAGGGCAAATACTTGGCAAACTTCGGCTCAGGCTATTCAGTTTCTCAATATCTTCAATCCATTGACATAAGACGATTTTCACAACTGACGTCGGAGCATTCTGGTTCTATCTTTCCGTCTTGGGGTGAATGACGCAGCATCAAGACGTGCTCAAGGGGCTGAGCTCCGGGAAAGAAATTAAATTGAATCATGTGTATTCAATAACATATGAATCTTGAGCCATTTCTCTAACATTTCGATGGCTGTGTCAGCCAGATCCTTGGAAAGAATTAGGTTGAAAATTTAAAGTCCGAAAAGCGGGTGAACCTGGAATTATGGAGTTTCTCTACTCAATACAGTAATAAATCTTCCTCCCTGGCATACATACTGAAGTTCCTTAGAAAGGAACGGAGCTTAATTACACTCCGTTTGCATTTACTCCATAAACTATCACATTCTTGCTTAGTGATTGGTCTTTTGCCGGCCTCTCGGCTTCTACTGTTCCGGAAACACATTAAGACCGATACCCGAGATGTACTTGTACACAGAACGCGGTAATGAGTTCGGATATCTCAATGCGTGTCTCTATTGATGGCAAGAATTCAGTTGCACGTTGAATTTGCTGATACTAATTCTAGTTGTGTGATGTGGCAGTACTGCATATGATAGCACTAGATACGAAGTCGAAAGCTGTGGTGGTCGACATTTTACTATAGCTTACAAACATCACGGATGAGGGAATTACACGTCGACTCTTTTTGTGTCGTTATTCGAACTACAAAAGATTTGAGGATTGAGCAAAGATGTTTGAATAGGACTTCTTGCAGTCAGCGTGCACTTGGAAACACAATTGTGAAATACAACAAAGGCGATTTCAATTTTATCGCCTTTATTGTATCTCTCAAGCTTTTGTTGTCAGTTTTAAAGGAGTAATGCATCATCAAATGTTTATGAAAACCTTCCCTGTCGTTTCTAAAGGGATGTTCGAACGTTTTGTAATGAATATGAAGATATTCATCCCAGGTGTAACGATTGATCTTGGAACCAATCAACTGTTGCACTGCATATGAACATGACTCGCTTTGTTCCACCAGCCCCGGATTTCACGAATCATTACCCCACTAAACTGAACAAGAACGTCCCGAGTCAAAATGACCTCGTCGCATGACCGCAACATTCGGCCGCCAACCTTTTCCTCAGATTTCTCTCCTGTCTGATTTCCTATCTGTTAGACTCTAGATTTCATATCATGGTCGCGTAGCATTAGAATCAGCATTTACAGCATTTCTGGCATCATGCATTTCCATTCTAGTCTTCTCAGCTTGCTGGGTCTTTCCGTTGTCGCGGCACAAGCAACCAAGAGCCAAGGCCCGAACTACAACTCTTTACCACTCGATACGATATTTCCTGGCCCGTGGGAGAGCAATATTCGAGCTCCATTCAATAAGTCCTACATTACGCCTGTCAAGATATTTGATTTTGAAGGCGCGGTTTCGGGTCAAGAATCTGTGCTTCAAGATGCAAGGACTGAGGGCGGTTTGTCTTGGGTGATTGGCCCTGGTGGTTTGATCACATTTGAATTCGCAGAAAATATTGGTGGGAAGTAAGTGTGAATCTGCGAGACCTCCTGGGGCTTTCTGACTTCTGCAGAGTATGTTTCGAAGTCGACAGTCTGAAAAATGACCCATACCTCGTACTTGCTTACTCCGAATCTCCCTTCTTTGCTGGACGCAAACCAGATGCTACGAATGATCAACTGGATTATGATCTGCCTCTCGCATATTCGATTACACGAACCGGGCGGAATTGTGTGGGCGGAGGGTACAATAGAGGCGCGTTCAAGTACTTGACGGTGTTCATGCCCGAAACGGATGATGTTCCCACAGAAGGCGGATATTGGCATGATGGACATACCCCACCGGCTAGAGAATCAAAGCCCAAGTCCTGGTACCAAAAATTTGGGCAGAAATCCTTTTGGTGGCCATGCGCGTCCAAGAAAAAAGCATCGAAAGAGCCTGCTGTTGCAATTTCAGCGCTCTACGTGAATTGCACGGCTTTTCCTTCTAATCCAAATGGCAGGGCATATACTGGGTACTTTGACAGTTCTTCATCTCTACTCAATCGCGTCTGGTACGCGGGAGCGTGGACCTTGCAGTTGTCGACCTTGGATCCCACAGAGGGTGGATCGATCATTGATTTCAATCGGTTCTTTGACCATAATACCGCGCCTCGAGGGGCGTGGTACTCAAATTACACGATTGCGAACGGCACCGTAGTTACTACTGATGGGGCCAAACGTGATCGGATGGTCTGGCCTGGAGATATGACCATTGCCGTTCCAGGTATCGCGGTTTCAACTTATGACATGTTGGCTGTTCGCAATGCATTGGACACCATTTATGAGCACCAATATGGCGATGGATCCATGCCCTATGCCGGGCCGCCGATGGGTGCTTTTGGAGAATTTAGTGATACATATCACTTACATACTCTCGTTGGCACATATTTCTATGTTCTTTACTCCGGAGATCTTACATGGTTGAAATCAAGGTGGGCACAATACACCACAGCTTTGGCTATTAGCATCAACAAGGTCGACGAGACTGGGCTTTTACACGTGTCTTCTGTCTTTGACTGGAATCGTCATGGAATGACAGGACATAATGTTGAAGCATCATCTATTCTCTACGATGTTTTGAGGAACAGTATTGACCTCGCTTCGTGGATCGGGAAGAATAGCAGCACAAATGGTGAGAAATGGGAGACTACCCGCGACAGGCTTCGGGTGGGAATATCAACGCTTTATTGCGAGGCGGATGGCATGTACGGCGACAATATGGGCCGTCGTGGTTGTTATGGACCTGAAAAGGTTTTGCCTCAAGACGGTAACAGCTGGGCGTTGCTTTCGAAGGCGTTCACATCATCATCTGACGCTATGCGGGTGTCTAACAATCTTCGAAAGCGATGGAACAAATTCGGTGCTCCAGCAGTCGAGTTCCCTAATGTCATGTCACCATTTGCTTCGTCCTTCGAGCTACTTGGACACACTGCAGCTGGGAATCATGATGCAGCGGTTGAATTAATCGACCTTATGTGGGGATACATGATGGATGGACCTGGAATGACGAATTCTACTCTTATCGAAGGATACAGGACCGATGGATACATTCATTATCCCGCTTACTGGGCCGCTGCTCGTAATTCACATGCCCATGGCTGGTCAGCGGGTCCTACAACTGTTCTCACGCAAGGCATTCTCGGTATCAAACTTCTCACACCTCTTGGGAAGACATGGGAGATCGAACCGCATCTTACAAAATGGCTCAGCTATGCTTGTGGTGGTTTCGCAACCAAGTTGGGAAAATTCGAGGTTTCTGTCTCGCTGATGCGAAGCTTGAGCACCGGCATGAAGATTGAGTCTTTGAATGTCTCCATCCCAGATGGGACTACTGGAACGGTGAAGTGGGGAGGGAAAGCCATGCTCAGAACCGAGAATATGGAGAGTACTTTTGCATTCTTCCGGACTCGGGACGCTACCAGCACTGGTGACGAGGAATGGATACCTTGGAGCGACGCCTCAGCCCGAGAATTCGTGAAGGACGATACCTTCATAAAGCCGGCAATGGAAGAAAGAGCACCTGGGGTAGTGGACTGGGAAGCGTTAGAGCAGGGTTATGAGCTTGAGAGGGCGGTGTATAATCCTTTAGGGGGAAGTGGATGGACACATGAAGATGATGCCAGGTTTCAAACTCTGAAGAGTAAACCTGAGCTTAGGAAGTAGGCAAGGGTCTTGACAGTATTTTTGAAGCGATTATATATGTGAATTTGAATGATTGCATATTCCCTGACCACATCGGAAAGCAAATTTGTGGGTGATGAGTATCTGCTCTATCAGCTTTAACAAAGTATGGTTTCCAAAGGATATCTGCTCTGCGGTAACAAATGGTGATTGTGAGAGCCAATTTTATGCTTTCTACCTACCAAAATACCCCCGCATCCACATAATTACACAATTCCTAGCTATCTTTATGCATCGTTGCACAACTTAATTGCATAACTAAATTTCAACGACATCCTTTTCTCGACTGAGCATCAGCACTCCAAATACAATGTTAATACCCTGGGATCCCAAGCCTTGACGACAAATGCATTTGGACTCTGATACCATTTCTTGTACCTGGAATCCTGTCATCAAAAATGATCGCTGCCGCCCGTGTTACCGACATGCAGGAATATCACCTGATTTCTGGCGACAACACCTGATTTTCACAGTTTGGAATAAAAGGACGTATTCACTCCGAGAGCTTGTCCTATAGCCTACAAACTCTCTTGACCTCCATATAAGTACCATCAATCCCGGTCCTGAACTCAAGATGTCGCAATGAGTCGTCGAAGAGTCTGCCTCCTCATCAGCATCTCCCTCTTCATCGGTCTGACATCTATGCTTCTTCGCCAACTGTTTTCTACAGCATCAACATCTACTAGTCCAAAGCTGAAGTTTACAATGTCTTCCACTCATTCCAAGAGGGTAATTGTCATTGGATCCGGTCTAGCTGGCCTCACCGCATCGTCTACACTCGTTGCTCGCAATATCCCCGTGCTCCTTCTCGAGCGCTCTGCCAAGCCAGGCGGAAATTCAGTCAAGGCCTCGTCTGGAATCAATGGTGCGCCAACAAAATATCAACCTGGCCCACCATTTTCGGATACAACCTTCTATTCTGACACAATTACTTCGGCTGGGAAAGTGTTCACGGATAATTTCCATAGTGGGAGAGCGACGCTGGTGAAAACGCTCACGAATAAGAGTGCTGAAGCTATTGAATGGTTGAGTGGAGAAAAAGGTGTGGATTTGAGCGTCGTTGCACAACTTGGAGGACACTCGTTTCCCAGAACGCATAGAGGAGCAGGAAAGACACCTCCTGGTGCCTCTCTCGTATTCACTCTTCTTGGATCATTAAAGACGAATCCACTGTTCGAATTATCAGTCAACTCAACAGTCACAAAACTTCTCAAAGATGATCAAGGAATTCAAGGCGTAGAATACCAACTCAGAACGCCCGAGGGAGTTGAAGAATCTCGAGAAGCCAAAGGACCAGTCGTTGTAACGACAGGTGGGTTTGGAGGCGATGCACATGGTCTACTCGCTCAATACCGGCCAGATCTGGCCGGAATACCATCAACCAACGATGCACGCCCCGGCAGCCAGCCACTCCTCCAATCTATTGGTGCAATACTCATAGACATGGCCGAGGTCCAAGTCCACCCCACTGCTTTCATTGACCCTGCTTCACCCGCCTCACCAGTCAAATTCCTCGCCGCTGAACTGCTGAGAGGAGAAGGCGGATTACTTCTCAACCCAGCTGGAAAAAGATTCGTCAACGAGATGGAAACACGAAAAGTTGTCACGGGGGGAATCATGTCTCTCCCTCTTCTTGAAACAGAAAATGGGAATGGTATCAGACAATACGATGTCAAACTCGTGCTTGACGAGGGCGTATACAAGAACGCAAGCTCACATATTGATTTTTACATTTTCAAAAGTCTTGTCAAGAAAGCACCTATCTCTTCACTTCCTCCTTCTGCTCTGGATACAATCAAAGCGTATTCACAAGCGGCAGCAGGAGAGACGGAGGACAGCTTCAAACGCCAATACTTTGGACACTGGGAACTTAAACCTGAAGATGCTACACCTGATACGGAAGTATATGTCGGGACTGTGACACCCGCTGTACATTTTACGATGGGGGGTGTGGTTATTAATGAGAAAGGAGAAGTTTTAGATGCGGACAGGAAGACGATCAAGGGTGTTTGGGCGGCGGGTGAGGTTACGGGTGGGATTCATGGAGAGAATAGGTTAGGGGGAAGTAGCTTGCTTGAGTGTGTCGTTTTTGGAAGGGTAGTTGGGGAGCAGGCTGTGAAATTTGTTGGGGGTGAGTGATAGATGGAATTACAGATGTGATTATTATCGACAGGCAGCTAAAGGTGTCCAGCCCACCTGGCCAGTGATAAGGGCTTACACGTGATATCCGACTTCTAAAATATACCTAAGTTTCCTAGAAGAATATCTGCAAGCGCACAAATGTCCCAAGCCTACCAATTCCTTTCTAATCTTGTTTCGATACTTTCTTTTTCGATGCTTTTGCTCTTGCGCCGAATATTTTCTGGCAAATACTCCCAGTTATTCTTTCGTCCCTTATTTCATTGTAGATATTATTGTACTTTAGATTCCTGTGACCAATGTCTCAAAAGCAAGGAGTAGATGTGAATGCTGAGCTTAATAATGATATCCAATTCCTAGATATGGGAGTACTATATCTCGGCCGTTACGCCTTTTTTCCTTGTCCGGTACCTATCCATCAACTCATTGAGACTGCATCCATAAAATTAACGCAATAATCCCGCCTAAGAAAGAGAAAATAAACCTTGTCAAGTCATTAAAATCCAAGATCTCATACCTCCTCCATCGACTCCATAATTCTCTCACCCCACTCATTTCATTCGTGGGTTTCCTTCCCACTAGGGCCATAGGTTGCTTCGTTTCCATCTCCATTACTTGCCCCACTTACTTCTTCCATGACCAAAGACACATTGGCCATGCATGACCAATTCCAGCTCGTTCCCAATCGAAAATAGTGCTTCATCAATGAAAGAAAAATCATTTGACATTTGTGTAGAGGGATCAAGCTGGGTGAAGGTTGCCGACTTGATCATATCTTGGACTCGACGGTGTAATCTCCAGATCGTCTCATTTTTATGAAAGACCTCCGACTCTAGTCTATCTCTGCCTGCCCCTTCACGTTCAAGTCGAGCTTGGTTGAGACTGAGGATCTCAGCTTGAAGCTCCAATGCTTTCTCTTTTGCCTGCATCTCACGCATGTAGAGTTCATCCGCCTCTTGCTGCCATTCTTTTCGCAAATTTGCAATATCTCTTTCTCTTTCCAGTAGCTCTGCTTTTAGCATGAGATTGATAGAAGGCTTCTGAACAGGCTGCTTTGTAGGACTGCGAGTAGGATGGGACAGCTTCCGTGAGAGGGATGACTCGATCTCTTCAATGTCCGTACTGGGTTGATCAGGAATGAGTTCTTCTGATAGTGGAATAACTCTTCTAAAAATCTCATTTGCAGAGCTGTCCTAATTATTGTTCTGCGGATCTTGCCCGAAAACTTGCAGGTGCCGACTTGATATACCTTTCCCCTTCGTCTACATTCGAATCAAGTTGGGTATGTTGTAAAAGATGAGTTTACAGCAGGAGCCTCCTGACTTCTAAGCTTTGAAAGCCCTGATCAATGGCCCCCATTCGATTGTTCGGGATGTGCTGATGCCGCGGACAAAAAATTTGATGAGCTCGAAATGCTAGACTTCCCTCCGACTTCTTTCAACAATTTCTCCTTGCCCAGAGTACTGTATTCGTCATGTCTTGCTTGGATCAGCTCCCTCTGCACTTCTGAAAGATTTGGAAAGCAACTTGAACCCTTCAATCTAATTTCTTCTTCTTTACATCCGTCTGTGTACGTATCGCTTTTCCGTATCCAATCACTGAGTTTTTTCTGTATTTGTTTGAGCCTAATAAAAGGGTAGTTAATTTGTAGTGACGAAGTTGTCTTCTGGAGGTGCGCTTCAATTGTTTCATCAAAGTCAATTTCGTTCTCAGCGCAAAAGTCCAGCCATGCTAACATTGCGATGACTTCTTTCTCGTGCCATCGGCGCGGCACACGCATTGTGATTTGGGGATGATGGTCGCAGATTGAGATACCTTAACTGCAGAGCCAACACGATAAGTAAGCTTGCTAGTAGAAGAAGCTTTATAGATCATAGATGAATGTCTAGTCCTCAAAGTATTGGGGGATCCTCGGCAACACCCAGCTAGCAGCTTTTGGTCTTGAAGCGGGACACTCTGGCATTCCATCTGTCACTTTTCCTCCTCCGCTTGGACCCATTTTCTGTTTATTCCCTTTCCCTTGCGAAAGTTCTGTAGGGCAAGGATCAAATGGGGTGGTCCTGCTTACCCCACATATCACGACAGGAAGTAAACATCTTCAAGGTGGTGGCGTTCAAAAGGCATTGCAGGATCGTACCACACCATAGCACTTTAGTTCGCTCCCTATGGGACTGTAGCACTGGGCTGAGTGTTTTCTTAATCGGGAAACAAGACTGGCGCACGGGAACAGAAGTACTTATCCATAGACTCGAAAGCGTGGTAATGGCCTCCCTGTTGTTTTGTTATATTTCATTGGCAGGATCCCTAATCGTGGAAAATCTCTTATCTTGCTGTTATAGTGTTTGGTTTTCTATCTTCTATGCCGTGTCGAGTGGCTTACCACCGAGCTCATGGATGTTTGGATCGGGTAATGCGACGTTTAAGCTTAAAACCCCTCCTTTACCAAGCTTCAACAACAGCCTGGATATTTAGTGATGATTTTGACATCATCTTTCTCCCCTTACCTCATCGCCTTGCTGCCGTACTTCGCAAGCAGATTGAAACAGCGATGTCGAAAGGTAAACAGGTGGAGATAAGTATCGTTCCATCTGAATACTATCTACTAACGTTGCCTATGGAAAGTCTTTTGATTGGTGGATTTGGTGCTGCCCCTTTTTTGCGACGCTTTCTTGGGAACTATCTTAAAGACTTCGGAAAAGAATTAAATCTTCCCCATGAAATAAAACTGGTTACCACAAATGATCAAGACAGGTAAGCCTACCATATTTCACTTGTAGCTACTGAAATTGGTTTAGTGTCATTGCTGTCGCTTCTGGTGCCATTCTCAGAGCACTCAATCTTGAAAATGGCCCAGAGCGCAGGTCGTTTTCGAGCTACGGATTCCTTCGCATCGAATCTTACCAGCCAGAAGCCATCAAGGGGCACAGAAAAGCACGACCCTAAGTTGATCAGTATGAAGGCGAGCTGTACGTAAAAGTAATTGACTACTTCATTCTAAAAGCAAGTCGCTGGCACATGATTTCCAAATTTTATCTCTGACTGACGGAAATCAGAATGATGTCCCTCCGTCTACACATCGATTCAAGCCATTCGTCAGCTCACATGCCTTTGATGTCGAAAGTGAATCACTACGCTGCGAGGAAGTCCTTTATGTTACGGATCTGCTCACTGAGACTGACTTTCCGCTGACTCATTACCATACCCGTGGCAAGTTATTGGAAATCTGTCCCACATTGTACAAAAATTGATAAAGAATAGATGCCCAAGTTGCCGACATAATTGTTACCGACTTCACTTTTCTCCGTGACGAAGGTAAAATCCTTCCAGCGTTCCCGGTTGCCGATGACGATGGCATCATCAGAGGGAAAGTACATTATCAGGTAAAATACGACCTGGTCGCTATTGTCGAAGGTAGAAATCTAAGGTACGAGGCAAGATATCCTTCAGGTCAGGGTGGAAAGCGGCAGTGTACCGGTCAGATCAGCATTGCTGCTGCCTTCAAACCTGGTACTGGTTAAGAAAGTTCAATTTGTATTTCTATTAGGGATATATGTTTTATTGCGGAGGAGGACAGAACACCTTTTCCATATATATTCCTCTTATTTAGTCTTTGGGCTTTTGGAGATTTACGTTCGGGGCGTTTCTTGATTTTACTTGACACGATGATTGATGACTCTATCCTTATATTTCATCTTCCTATATCTATATGAAGAGGTTGGAAGTATATCTATTATTTGCAATGCGACTCAGTAAGAGTATCAGACTCAGGAGTGAAAATCTGAACCCATATTCCTCCCAGAAACTGGGGGGTATTACTCGCTTAAAAAGGGGGCGGGGTAATAGCAAGCAGTGACACCTAGTCTCACAATCGGACGTATTTCTTGCATATGAAGTGTATTTATGTTGAAGAGATACAAGCAAAGATGGATAGCTCAATAAATCAAATTCATCTGCACTGGATTTGTTACCAAAATGCGCTTCACGACATGCCAAGAGGTTCTGATGACTTCGTATAGTTGTGTTACTTTGTAGGACATTGGCCAAGGATACGCCTTCACCACGGCTTCTTTAAACCCTGCTCCAACATTCAAGTGTCCTGGTATCTTCGATTTGCCTTAAAGGAGGTGCTTCTTGAAATTGGTCATGTGATTGGTCATCGCAACCATAAGGGTGGGGAGACGATCCTTACCCCGCCAAAAAAAATATGGATGGCGTCATCTCTACATAAAAGGTCGTTCGAACTGTGATTATCTGTACATCACAAACTCTTGTTTCCCTTCTTCAAGAATAGATTGAAGATATTTGTGAACATGATGTTCGTCAACGAATGGAAATTCTGCATTCTAGCAACCTTAATTGCCACTTGCTTGTCACAGCAAGTACAGCAGCCAATTATTTCTCCCGAAACCTTAACCTCGCAACCACCCATTGGTTTCGGAACATGGAATCTCAAATTATCGCCAGAAAATACAACTGCTGCAGTTGCATTTGCTATTGAAGTTGGTTATCGTCAGATCGACGGTGCCGCTGCGTATGGAAATGAAAAGGAGGTTGGTAAAGGAATTGCGGAGGGGCTAAAAAAGGCGAATATCACGAGAGATCAATTATGGGTTACTTCGAAATTGTGGAATGATCAGTAAGATTTTTATCATTTTTTGGAATGTACCAAATCGATGCTTATTACCTCATAGTCATGGCGATCCGGACGTAGTCGAAAAAGCATTGAAGAAAACCCTCAAGGATCTCAATTTGGAATATTTGGATCTGTACCTTATGCATTGGCCCGTTGGGAACGATCCCAAATCTTCAAAGAATCACATTGATTATGTCCAAGTATGTGAATACCCAGAAACCCTTCTCGGGCTGTCATTAATCAAATACAGACCTGGAAATCCATGATCGCCCTCCCAAAAAGCAAAGTTCGCAACATCGGCATCTCGAATTTTTCTCCTTCTCAGCTACGGAAACTCATCAGTAAAACGGGAGTCAAACCATTTGCTCACCAAATGGAACTACATCCCTACCTTCAGCAATCAGCTTGGATAACAGCTCATGAAGCTCTCGGCATCTCAGTTACTGCCTATTCGCCCTTGGGAAACTCAAATCCTACGTACCACGACAAGAATTCCCCACCTCCACTCCTCAAGAACGATGTACTAGTTGAGATCGCCAAGGAGAGAAATTTGTCCACCGCTCAAGTCGCCCTTGCATGGGGTATTGGTCGAAGCACAAGTGTGATTCCGAAATCTGCCCATGAGGGGCACATTCGAGAGAACTTTGAGTCACAGAATGTGAAGTTGGGATTGGAAGATGTAGCAAAATTGAAACTGGTGGGCAATAAATATTTAACGAGGTTCAATAACCCTAGTAAAAAGTGGGGTGTGGACCTCTTTGAGGGGCTGGAAGGAGTCTGAAGTAGAATTCAACCAGGTATAAAAGCACACTGGAAACGTATAGTATAGGGTCATGGGACACATAAAGTGGGCTTGGGTTATCAAAATATTCCAAATATAGAATTAAAGGCTCTTCAGCCTCAATTGGGTATCAAACTAACAGCCTACTCTTCGTACCCTGCACTTATACTTTCAATCCTCCTCAAAAAGTCCTCTAGACTCTCCTTACCGACTCTACTTGCCTCATGTCTCTGCCATGCATGCAATTCTTGCCTCGAGTTCGTCATTGCTGCATCTGCTTCTCGAAATAAATCAAAGCACTCTTTATACATCCTCTGGACTTCCTCATTTAAGCCTGATTTTGACAGCATTCCCAACAGATTTAGAAGTGGCTTGATGAGCTTCATATCGGATTGAGCTGCTGGAAGAGAGGGATGCAGAAGGATATTATGAAGAATGGTTGTGGTAGCCGAGACGAAAATATGGAGGACGACCCTGTGTTGCTTAGCACATGTATCCTTCGAAAGGGGAAGAGGAATTTACCAAATGCAAGCATAATCGCCCTGTGGTGTCACGTGCAGCAATTCCAACGCATTTCTCGCCTCCTGTACACGAATGATTGACGGCGACATCGTGGGATCACGAGCCAACACGACTGAATTCGGCACAAAAGACTCTGGAAATGACCCAGGTACAACTCTATAGAGGCCAGTAAGAGTGTTATAAAATGCTAGTCGGAGGACAACGCAATGCAATATAGGTGCGACGAACGACATTTCCAAGCTTTGTGGGGCGGCAGCCGAGAAAGGAGGTCTTGTAGGGACGCTTGCTTTCCAAGCTTGAAGCTTTCCCTCCAACTCCCTCGTAATCTCTAGACGTTGTGCCTGCGATTTCTTGTGCGACTTGACGGTACAAAGACGCTTATATATCTCGCCCTGAATGATAGCAAGGTCGATGCGATGCTGGAAGAATGTTTTCAGTTGGGATCCACAAGTTAGTTGATGTGGAGGCGGAAATGAGGTTGGCATTTCTACATCCATGTCGTCGTCGTCCTGGACTGGTGGGTTTCCAGTAGTGAGACTAATCTCCTTATCGATGAAATATAAAATCCAAAACACATTTCTCCGTTGCTCAATCTCTTTCTGTCCAAGTGTGGGATCTTGATACTTTCTGTGAAAGTTCATACTCTGCGCTAACTTCAGGGCGGCAGCTGACAATGAGACGTATGGTCCAGAGTTAGGTGTTCCTTGAACGATGACTGCCATACCTACTAGTGCCTGCACAGCAGATAGTGACTTATGCAGCGTTGTTAACTCAGTCGCTACGGACAGAGCATTCTGAAAGTACCCCCAGGAATCTCTGTCTTCCGCTTCCTTGAAAGACGACGATAGCGCCTGAAATCGAAGAGAAAGAGCTAACATGACGTTTAGACAGGCCCACCAGCTTGTGTCCTGGAGATTGGCATCCGGACCGTTCAATCTTTTCATGAAATCCTCTTGATCGAAGATCGGGAATGCTGAATTGAAGCCCTGAAAAGCTTTTTCGATGAGTTCGGGAACTTTCTCTCGTGGCGGAAGTGGTTGGAAGATCTTTCTTGCGTATAGATCGTTTATTGGACTCAACTTCCAATGGGAAAGTGTGAATGTGCAGTCATCTATTGGCAGCGCCCCTTAATCATCATTTGGTTAGCATGTAAGTTGGCCGTTGTCCGAAGGGGAAGTTACCTGGTCCTCGAAGATGCTGTTGAGAGGATGAGTATATCTGGAAGCCTTGATGATTTTGAGTTAAAGGTGAGTTCCAGACGGGGCTGGGCCTATTGAGCTCCGATACGATAGGTGCTTCCAGAATGTAATCTTGCTCAAAGCTGCCAAGTGCATCGTTGTCTGATTCTGATACATTCTGTTCAACAACTCGATGCAATTTCTGTTCCATGAGGTGTAACCTCTTCTCCATCTCCTCAAATTTCTGTTGGCTACCCGTATTCAGCATTTGTGTGATACATTTCTTGGCCTAATGACTTGGTTCTTTCCCCCTTTCTAAATTAAGCGAGAGTTCTTACCCAACTTTGCGTCGTGGCCCCCGTTTCACTCTTATAGGGGTGAAATGGCAAGTTGATCTGCTCTTCAAACATTGGTGACATGTTTCTGCCACAGGATCGCAGCGTATCTTTTTCTTTCGACATACATCGCATGCCTATCAATACACTGTCATTAAATGATCTGCCAACAGCGACTAATTGAAGTAATTATACCCTTGTGATCGAAGCAACCGAAGTTGACATTGTCTCCTCTGGCAAGCTCTAGGCCATGAATATTGTGGAGTATCCTTTGTAAGCGTCCAAATTATTATCGCAGTGACACGAGCCTGATCGAGTAGTTGAGGTAAAGATTTGTCGGAGTGAAGGAGCGCTTTTGTGGTCCGTTACGTGCCTGGGTATGGCCTTGCAGGTCCTTGCGGAGTGATCTGGCAGGGGCTGACAAAGCGAGTTGAGTCAAAATCAAGCTGATTTCAAAGCGACCCTCGCATTGAAGTTAGAAATGCAGTCACGTGAATTCAGTGTATTTCTAAAACTGTTTCCTCAAGGATGAGATTACCTATGGTAAGATATATTGGAACTAAAGGATGATACAGCAAAGCGTGAGGTGGTGAGTATTCGTTCAGATTTGAGAGTTTATTCGTAACCAATCTTCAATACTTTCGTGAACCAACCATGGATAGACATAAAGGTTGAATAGTATTTTGCACATTTCACCTATCCTATCCAATGAAATAATTTATAGAGTCTGCTTAACAGGATTGATAGATCCAAATCATCATTCATTCCTGTATGAGAGGAGAACTCTGAATGTCACGTGTCGGAGCGGAGGTTACGAGCACTCCGTGATTATGAATTGTGCAAAGTCTATTTTAATCCACAATGACACGGTGTTTTACGACAGCCAAGGCTCGCTTTGCAAAATGTATTACTTTCCTTGGCGTTTGTGAGAGTAAATACTTGAATCACTCACAGTTGCGCTCTTACCAGAATTGGCCATGCCATAGATCTGCACGATGGCAGCGGATACTTTACATAAAGTCTAGCATTATACTGCTTTTCATAATCCTCGGTCCGTTGCATTGAGTACTTGCACAAACAATCAAATGGAATCTTCGAGGCAGGGTTGAGGATATTTCTACTCTTCGATCTATATCTGTTTGATCATTCTATTGGTTGTCCTTAAGTGTATTGCAGTGATAATGTCAATTCATTTGTGTTTCTTAACTATATGAGAGTCTTTAAGTCACTGGATGACTATTTCATGACCGTCCTCGGGTACGACTTCCCAACTCGCGTCACATGATATCACAACCCGCTATTTGCTTTTCTATCCCAGTGGGGGGGGGGGGGCTCGATTCCTTTTGTAGGAGGAACTGCGTCCCTCGGTGAGGAATAATTCCGTGGGTAATGATGGCACGTATGATCGGGATTCTCCTCCACCGTGTTTTACTTTTCTTAGCTGTTGTCAGTAGATTGTGTAGCTCGGGTTGGTTGGCCTCTATGGCTGCGGCCTGCTTATGCATGGAAATGGATTGGGAATAGACTTTGGTTGGAACAATACTATATAGAGAAGTATTACCTCTCCTAGTTCCTGTTTTTGAGTCTCTCCGACCTTGTTGATGTTGGAAGTTTCTTATGGTGAAACAATCCTCCTCGATTGTGAAGAAGTATTTTCGGTTCCCTAAGTAAATCAGCAGATCTGTTGGGCTTCTTTTATCTAAATCGGTCCCACGCTGGTGCGAGAGCAGGATCGGCACCCTTGCGGGCTTTACACGAATGCCTATGACAGAACAAATCGTGGAATACACACAAATTCGTCCGTCAACCCTTATCAACTAAGTGTAGTATGAGATTAGGATTATTGCTACTCCGACAGGTTTCAAAGACAAATCATTTTTGGAATGTTTGTTGCTATTTTGAGACCGGAAGAAAATCTATGTTGTCCACATTAGCAACACTCCAAAGTCCTGCCCATATAATATGATTGCAGACGCAAGGAAATTGATGGTAGTAAGTCCTCTTTTCCGCTATTGCTCGCATAATGAAGCTATTCTACATATTTCTTGGGCTGGCCTATGCTGCATCAGTATTTGCAGAACCCCCAGCTTCCCTGCCAAATACCACACCTCAAGTGTTTCTGGGGTCTAGTTCCTCCGTTGCAAGCACTACAATATCGACTGAACTGATCTCTACGACATCTTTAACTCAAATCAGTAGCAGATACCACACAATTGAGACTAGCATAGCTAACATCTTGCAGCGAGTATGTCTCGAGCTTCTAACACGCCACGAGTTTGCGTAAACGGCAATCCCTTTAGCTCGACGAAACCATATTCTATTCCGCTGAGTACTAGTCGGATTGAAATACCATCATCTGTTACCGGAAGTTTCTCGACGGATATGTACCCTGGAGCTCTTTCAACTGCCATGGACTCTGATACCACCGCTTCGGTTCCAGATGGGAGTGTTTGTCAAACACAACAGCAGAATACAGATACCACGACGACATCATCCAGATATGGGAGCAGCGGCTCTAGCATTCCTGCTTCTACTATCGTGTCGGCTCCTTACCGTAATACCACATCGGTTCTTAACACATTTTCAAGCTCTGAACCTTTAACATCACCCACCATTGTTTCATCGAATGGAGGTCAAAACCCCTCTACGCCTCTTGGCGGTTCAGAAAATCCGACCCAAACGGCTGCAACATTGGATGACGTTAGCCCTCAGTCAACTGCGTCGAAACCTTCATCGAGTTCAATGGAATTTCAAAGCTCTTCATCCACAGCTCAGAAGGGTGTAGACCCAAGTTCAACTTACAATTCTTCATCCCTACATCAATCCTCCATATCAGAGAGACAAACTGACACAACATCATCAACTGCATCTTCTTCTAGTATTACTTCAGATGTCGCACTTTCAAGGACATCGTCATCTTCAACCCTCCGTGCAGTGCCAACGACAACCATCCGTTCACCTACTCACTCAAGCGATACGGATGTGCAAACCCCATCCACCATAAACATTCCACAAACAGTCATGGCAACAGCCACTGAGTCAGCAGTAAGTTGGATACCGACAGTAACATTGGGAAGTGTGACTGTAGAAGACATTTTTTTCTGGTTTGACTTCAACAAAAAGCCAAATCCGCCGGAAACGACGGATGGAAGCAGTTCTGACTCGGGATCTGGTAGAGCCAGAGGAAGTCTTCTAGCTTTATTACCCAAGATACACGACGGTGGAAGTGCCTTTGATAGCCTATCAAGTGCATTCCATGTGTTTGAATCTGCCACAAATGCCGCTGGAGCTACGGACGCCAGCGTCGGATCAGCTGCGTCAGGACTATTTTCATTGTTCAAGAAGGCTTTTTCGGGTGGGTTCCAAACAGTTGTCTCTCTACAACATCGATAACGGTACTTTAGGGGCTGCCGATGTAGGGAAGGGGCTACAGGACATTGAGCTCGACATCCTCGATAGCGGCGGAAATCTCGCCGATATGGCTCATCACTTTCAGACGAAGACATTTGATCTTGGGACCCTCATCAATAATATTGGCCCTCTCTTAAAATCCAAAATTACCCTTGCTACCGCTAAGAAGATTGCCGCGCTATCGACTTCTGCGTTTACTGGTTATCACCTCGGGGTTGGGCTCAAACAGCTCTCACAAAGAATATCTAGTGAAGCCGAGCAAAGACCAACAGTGACGAGTATCTCTTCATCGACCGAGACATCTTCTTCAACTTCGAGCTCCTCATCCACATCATCTAGAACAGTAACATCAGCCCAAGAGCATTTTACTCAATGGGCCATTGTAACGCACCCTGGTACTACCCCAGAACAGTTCGAGAGTTTGATTGAGGAGATCCCCAAGCACCCCGAAGTCGGCGAAAGTCACAAGCTTGTGTCGCCAGGTGATGCTATTCAGATGTATTTGACTTGGTTGAATGAATCTGAAACGCAAGATGTTCGAAAGCACCAGCTAGTGCAGCTGTTCATGGATAACTCGTTCCAGGATGACTCCATGTATAAGGACAACTCATACAGTGTTATTCCCAAGAGTCACATCGACCCCAGAGCTCCCATTACTTTGAATCTATATCAGCAACCGGGAAGTCCAGACCATCTTAGGTTGCTGTCGCAACGATATGAGCCGCCTTTAGCTGGTGTTTCTCGCGGTCGACCATCAATTGACTATACTTTGTCCCAAATTGCTGGAGATGGAACGACCATTTTCGTCATGGATGTCGGTGTGAACCCTGCTCACCCGGTAAGTAACTATTCGTTGCCTCACTATCCCTTAGCACTTGACATGGCTGATTTCTTTTTGGGATTTTCTTCGGCTAATCGGAGGTAATACAAACAGGAATTTGCTGCCTCCTACGACGACGCGATGTCATATATAGTTCCAAATTCTTATATGGGTCTTTCGACCATGAATCGAGATCCCGATCAGGTGATGGTAGACTCGAGGCCGCATGGGAACTGTGTATCTTCTCTTGCCACTGGGGTAACCTACGGAGTTGCAAAACGAGCTAGACTGGCTCATGTGAAATACAAAAATCGTGTCGGTGCTGCAACGCCAGCTGCAATAGCTGATGCTCTGGACAATATTCTGAAAAAAGTCAGAGATGTTGACGAGGGTCGCACTGCCCAGCCCATCCCACGACCGGGTATGATATTTCTGTTTAGCGCTTAAACTGAGACTAATTTTGGTGTAGGCTGGGCTGTTGTTAACTTTTCGTTTGGTAGGTAGTCAATCATTTATGTTTTGGAGAAAGGGCTGAGATTATTTGAGGTTTCTCCCATGAAAACGGATGTTATGGTTATCCAAACAATGATCCATGGTTATCCCGAAAGAAACTCTTCGAGCGATATCTAAAGGAACTCTGGGACCATGATATCGTCACCGTGAATGCTGCCGGCAACGATGGGGACTTGAGCACATTTGACTTGAGTCAAGACATTCCTTCCTGTCTTGGAAAAAAAGACAACCCCTTGATTACAGTCGGAGCTGTCGATATCGATGGGAAACTATGGCCACAGACAACGAGGGAAAGTGGCTCTGGTGGTTCTATCACCGTTTATGCGAAAGGCGATTCTGTCCCATGCGCCGCACCTGGTATTCAAGGCACCGCCACAGATGCCGGTACCTCGCTAGCTGCTCCTCAAATAGCCGGTTTGGCAGCCTATTTTCTTTCCTTGCCAGCAGAGGAGCTGCCAGCGTCTCTGGGTCGAGGAGACGGGGGGTTGTTTCCGATCGATCTTCACCAGAGAGGAAAGGTGGCCCAAAACGTCAAGGACTACATCGTACGCATGGCTTATCCACGAGCCGAGTTTGTGTCAAATGGGAAAGCCCCTGAGGTAGCGTACAATGGTGCTTTAGAGCAGGCTTGTCCTGTACCTGCTTCAGGTAAGCTTAAACCAAGGTGGCAGATGAAGCAAATGAGAGCCGAGCCGACTTATGGGTCGTTGACTCCATTTGTTATTTCTGGGACACTGGTCCCGGGAGCTACTTTACCAGCTGTAAGTCCCCTTCGTTGTTCTCTGGTCTTCCGCTCGAGTCCAAAGTAACAGGTCGATCAGTCCGAATGCCCTCTTCCGAGCCGAAGCTCTTCATCCTTATCTTCGTCATCTACTTCCCCATCATCAGAAAACTCTCCCACCTCTACTATATCAACAACAGTAGTACCACCAAGCCCAACAAAGACAACAGCGGCGTCGCTACCAGTTATGGTTTCTTCCACCAGGGCTATTCCAACCACCTCACCTATCGCTATAGCTGTTGCTCTTACCTCTCCGCCATCTATATCTTTAATCAAAACTGCCACTCGCACGACCAGCTCACCTCATGTGCCATGGCATTGCCTTTGTGGAGGAAGTGATTTGACAGGAAATTTTGAATTAGATAAGAGATGTCCTCCTTGATATTTGGTTACTGGATGTAACAACAGGATATCTATGAGTTCAGTGATATTCCAAACTCTGAAGCTCGATTTAGACTTCGTGTTCCTGTTGGGGGCAACATTCTACTCATTTTATGATAAGCTCAGTTGGAGGCTGGTTTCGGACTTTGATGTCTTTCGTTCCAGAGACAGTCTGATTTGAAATATTTGATACCTTTACCGGACACATTATATATTGAAATGGCAAAAGTTTTATGAGTCAATTTTGCTCGATGCACGGAATATTCATTGAATGATTTCTGCTCCAAATGTTGTGATTGCCTTAAGTAGACCCATTTGCGTTGTCATTACTTTTGGTATGACCATTCGTCCCTTCTTTAGCCAATTCCGCAGTTCTTTCAGCCCTGATCCCACCGTTTGAGTCAAGATATGCTGCATTTATCAGCAATGTGCAAAAACTCACTTCGTGCGAATGCTTGCGCTTCTCTCCGAATATAGTAGTCCCCATCACTCGTCTCGGCGCGGTGTAGGTACCTGGGATGTCACGATGAAGTGTACATCTCTACTTCAGGTCAGCTCAATCTTCACATCTACTTACAACATGGAAATGAAAGTGAACAACAAGAATTAGAACGCACATTATCCCACATAGCCACACTCCCAACCGGCCACTTCCATCTCACCTAATGATCATCCGCGCTATGAATATGGTACCTAAAGAATGTAGCAAATTATCCGATTCCTCCATCTCCAGTTCTGCAAAACCAGTTACGAAACCTCGTTGACATTCAACGTTTTGAGACCGGTCACGAAATGAGTTCGAACGGCTGGGTGGTGGGTGTCAATTTGTGGACGATTGGGTCCGACACCCCAAGAATCGAGAATGGTGTCGTCTGTCATTCAGTGTTAGTAGCAAGACAATTCAAGCGGAACTGCCGAGTATACATTGGAGGAGAGAAGTGTGAGCTGCATGGAGCCCATCCACAAATTTCTTCAAGGCATACCTTAATGGGTCATAGAGACCGTATTGCGAAGTCTTATCACTGTCAACAACAGATCTTTTGAAGATAGACCAGAGATCAAACCCAGTCTGTGTCACCTCCTACAGCAGGGTGTTGTTCCATTCTTAGGAGGGAATATGTAAGGACTCCCAAAGTCAAGAAGGGAATGCGTTACTTAGTAGAGTAAACTCAAGATTAATCTTGAAGGAAGAGTATATGATACATTCAGGCATGGGAACAGCATCTTCGCTTAATTTAGACGGGGATTAAGGGGGGGGGGGGCGGTGAGAAATGGGGCACCACAGTCAACTAAGAGCCAACATCAGACAGTGAAGGCAGCCCAAGTGTCAGTGTTCAATCACTAACAGCAGAATGGACAGGTGAGGAAGGAAAGCGATTCGTGAGGAATTGAGACAACTCAGATGCAACTTTTCTTCTTTTGAGCACATCGCAGATATTTGAAAGAGCCGACTTCATTGTGATGCCCTTTCATACTCGCATGGGGATCTCTGCAGTATGACCTTGGAAACATGAAATTCACGTTTTCGCATTGTCACTGGGCATAAATGATGCTAACACAGCGAGAACGCTCTGACGGATTTCTTCTTTCGGGACGCCGCTATCATGCAAAATCAATTTAACATCGAACAGCAGCTACTATCAGCCGGTATAGCTATACTTGAGGCGAAATTTACACCAAATTCAGTTTATTTGTGCTTTGACGGACGTGGTTGTCACCTTTCTAGCGATGTTCATAATGACAGTGGATCTCTACGAGGCATATTCCAAAATATCCTGAGAAACGCTAGGAGGGACAAACACCATCTCACCGCACCACAGATTGAGCCTGAGATCCTGCCAACCAAGTATGTAGAAGTGCAAACACTGGGGTTTGCACTACTGAAAACCGACATTCCCAACTTTAAGTCGTGTGCTCATGTAACGAGATTTTTCTACTCTTATCAGAGCCTATTCTAGACTAATCATTATACTTACGAGCTAAAAGTGCTTTCTCAGCCCTAGCGCCTATCTACCGATATTAATTTGAAAATACCCGTTCCCGTTGGCGAAATCAGACCCTATTTGCCCAATAAAAATATTAGCGTATTCCTTTTCTTTGAACGTCTGTCGACTGATAGGGTTACAAAGGCGAAGAACATACCAGCAACAAGATTATTTGAGAGACAGTTCACGGTGATATAAAACACACCGGTTGCGACATCACTACTGTTATTCCTCTCTGATTAGTGTTCTATCCAGAAATGGCTCAGATAGGGGAGAGATGGGTAGAACAACGCCGCAGGTACATACCACCAGCTTACTGCTACCGAAGGTCCGCCTACAGCTATACCACCCACGACACGTTGGTTATTTACAACACACATGATGCGGTTGTAACCTGCTTCCACTACACAATTTGTTCGTCCAAGGCCCCAGAGGTAGTTATAGCACGCAACGACTTCATTATAGGGGACCTTACTCCAAGGGCTACAGGCTGACGCTCGTTTGTCGAGACTAGAGACGGCGGCATCTTGGTGTTCTTAAATGGAGGGACGATTAGATTGAGATTCGTGAATTTGCTGATAAGATGACTGATGATCAAGCAGAACAGGAATGAGAGAGAAAAAGGGGATGTTACTTGGTGCAATTTTTGGAAAGGGCATGCGAAAAAGCTTCTCAGATGTGAGGTTGAGAGATGCCACTGCTTCGATGTTAGTGTTTCCTATTCTTGAGCCTTTGAGAAGCATTGCAAATTGATACTTACAGCTTGGAAGCCCGGGTCCAGGAGTGAAGATGGGTCCAGTGTAATTTTTGTCGGAAATTGACGCATCTACTAGAGAGACAGCTGCAGCACTCGTACTCATAGGTAGAGCTGCCAGAAACACAAAAAGTGCTAAGAAACCCTTGATTGCCATATTGGGAAAGTACTTAGTGTGCGTGATGAAACTTTCTTCTGACAATGAGAGGTTACAATTTTGAAGGGGATTTAAGAAGATTTTGTACCTCAAAGGAATGTGCACCTGAGAATCACTTTCGTTCCTTGCGCATGCTATCAGAATATCTTGAAAGTAGTCCAAGGCAGCGCTATTGAAATCTTGCATCCAGCAAGTCCATTGATGCAACCACACGGCGTAGTATGAAAGCTGGTAAAGCAATCGTCCGTGCCATTTCCTCTTACAAAGTGCAACAACACGAAAGTAAAAAGGGAAGCTCATAGTGTTTTAATCCTCAAGACTTTTAGACCTGTTACTATCCTGTTGTCTTAATCTATAATTCATGATCAATTTGATATTGATAGGAATATTCAATAAGAGTTATTACATACTAGCTATTCAAAAGTATTCATAATACAAGATATCCCACCTCAGAAGTTGGAATGGACGGCATGGCCTGCCAACATTTGTGGCTTCAGATATAAGTTGTACTTTTCCCTTGGCTAAAAGCCTTCTTCTGCGGCCACGAAAGTGACGCTGATGATTCGCTGGTACGCCAAGAAAAAGCCCTCAATTGAGCAATTTCAAGCGAGTTCAGGTTTTTTCCATTTCAAGGGCGCTTAAGTATCACTGGTACGGGATGGGCTGCCTCGACTCATCAAAACTTCCACGAGCAATAAAGTCGCTTACCAAATGAGAAAAGTTGGCGAAAAAGCTGGTATACTTGCAGGAATGAGGTTTTATATAACAGTGTGTCTTTTCTTAAAATTTATGTGTGTTGAGGTTATTCCGCTGTTAGGTTATGAAAGTTAACCCCTGTAAATTGTGATAAGAATGCTTCGCCGCTGTACCCCTGTATATCAGCTGCCTATAGCTCACCGCATGTGTCTGATTCTCGCTGCATCTAACATCGTGCAGGACTGGGTTTCTAATCAGAGGTTGGCGAGAAAGAGGGGAACGCCATGGCATATGGACAGATTGGCGCAGTGGGGGTTCGGGAAGAGAGGTGTTGTGTCTAAGTGAAGGAGTTAGGATTTTGTCGTGGAACGGAAGCGCTGAGATCTTACTGTAGGCGGCTAAATTTTGTCGACTGAAGAAAGCACTAATAGAAAAGGTTTCACTGCCAAGTATGTAGGCGAGTATGATATTGAAATAAGTACTGTATCGGAGAATAGTATCTACTCCTGAAGAGAATATCACCCACTAATAGGAGTCCTTCAACTTGTACTTAAGTTTATGGACAGTAGACACCCATACAAACCTAAAAATCTATTGCAGGTATGAGTAATCTTAACACGTACAGAAGTATCGCTCCTATAAACTTTCTTTCAATGAAGTTCTCTTCTCGCTGAGCTTGAGGCCATATTTCCAAAGCGAGGAATGCGAAAATTCCTGAAAATTCCATCCAAGAACCTATATTAAATGTATATAGCATAGCATCTCACATTCCTAAGACAAGGTCAATGTTTCCATCATGCTTCCATTATCAACCCTCCACTTATCAAAATCATCACACTTATCCAAGTACGCAGCACCCACAACCTTATGCGTCATGTTTGCATCTAGTCGGAGAATGACGGGGGCGCTACATCCTGCAACGACGTATATCTGGTCGCCTTCTTGTGTATCAGGGTGAACCATAGCAATAGAGCAACTGTGATGTTGGCTCTCTAGTGCTGCCAATCTCATTCCAGATCCGATGATCTTCTGAAGTCTTCCAATGCCCGCTCTTAACTTTGCAGATGCCCGTTCTTCCTCGAAGATCGACCTCAAAGAAGATCCAAGAAAGCCTCGTTTCTTCCGAATGGAAGCATCGGAAGCCGTGACATGTTGGGAATGTTCTCGTAGGGTGATGTGTCGATCTCCATCTAAAGTAGGTCCGAGTTTGAACCACTTCATTCCAGATTCTGTTAGTAATTGAGAGGGCTTGTGGGAGCAAGTTTCCCTTTAATCACCCAGGTAGTATGCAGGCGGTTACTCACTGCGTTCCGATCAACCCACTCAATGAAGTTGATATCGTAAATTAGCCCTCTTCCTTCTGGCCTCCAAAGCGAGGCTAAGCAATCTTCAATGTCGTCAATACCGAGACCCCACAGTCCAGGCTTTAATCCTGTCATCGCCAGGGTTCGCCACAATTGCCCACGGAATTCAAATCTGTTTGCGGAACAGAATGTCACCAGAGAGCTCGTTTTGTGGATCCACGAATTGCGATCTTCAGGCTTGATGTTATATTTGTCGCGGAATGAAGGGTCGCTATGGGGGCCAATTGCGGACGTCAGGCCATTTACAGTGCCAATCAAATGACCCTGCACGACGAGGTGAGTATTGGTAGAGCCTGGGAGAATAGGTGGGGAGAGGGAAGGTTTTGTAGAAGGTGATAACATGCGATCGAGTAGCCACTCCTCTAGGACTGTCAATCCCCCGCTCCAAATCCGTGGTAGGTCAGGAGCCCATGATGGTAATGGCGTTCCGTTGTGTTCCAAAATTGATTTCCCTGTACCTCTCAATAATATCATGTTCAATGACTTAGTGTAGAGCATCATGGACTTGCTCATATCAGCGATAATGGAGCTAAGTGGTTGTATATAGTTGGGTAATGGAACAAACATTGCTCCATCGTGACACAGGCCGAGTAAAGCATATATTTTATCTCGAAGATCAGTCGCTAGCGCTCCACGACTTATGTACAATGCCTCAACTAGGCTTGGCGGTGTCCGGTTCATGAAGAAGCGGTTTCGAAATTTTAGCATGTGTGTAGGTCCTTCTTTCAAGACTTCGGACCCTGTGAGCTCCATATCTTCAAAATACGCTGCCACATCCTCCCAAGAGACCTTCAGGTGGCCGTACAATACAGTAACCTGCGAGGCAACAGTGATTTCTTGTATCACCCAAACTCGTTTCCAATAAGGCTGGCCAAGAAATTCATCCATTGTGGGACTATGTAGCCGAACAGCAATTTGGGCAGCCGGGGCAACCGTGACAGCAGTGGAGACGCGTTTAGGAGCAAGTCTGTATTTGTAATCCTTAAGAAATGATAGAGACTGAGCAGCCGCTTGATCTCGTGGTGTACCTGCCCACGCAACGACCCCTTCTGCTCTGGAGTATATCTGACGCATACTTCGCACCTGGTCACTTCGCTCTAGTGGGTCTTGTTGATTTATACACACGGCATCTATCCATACGGACATGACAGGTTCCTTAGCTTCTTTTCTTTTGAAGCTAATCAGCGCAGAAAATGCAGCGAACAAGTTGCTTGTGATTTTGATCACTCTATCACCTATCATCAGGCCGTACGAGAAGTCTGGAGCTCCCCAGCAGTACGAAAGGGCGATGTATGGCCCTGGGTTGATCAAGGACACATGATCCATGGAGCAAACTATCATATCCGTTGAATTGGACTTAGATAAATCCAGTCGTAGCAGACGTATCTCGTAGGTATCGAAGTCGAGAGGTTTGTACGTATACGGTCGGGGAGGTTGAGGGGCAAGTTCGACAACGTTGAAAAATGTCTGTTGAGAATCGATTTTTCTTTTCATTATTGGTCCACCCCCGCTCAATTTCTTTTGCCCATCAGCCGTGAAAAAGTAATACAATTTATCAGCAGCCGTATAAGTGACTGCTGTCTGCCACGTTCGTCCATCTTCTGATTTAAACATCTCAGTTACAACATCCTCGGTTGAATCAGGTGACAGCGACGTCGTCCAAGTGACCGTAACATGTTTGGCATCTCCCTCCCACGTAAAAGTGTGCGTAGGCATAATGGCAAAATATGGCGAAAACCCTCTTATGGGACCAAAGATCGAGCTACTTGAAGTAGGCCTTAAAAGCCTTCAGGCCGCTCAAATTTCCCTAAACAATCAACAGGGCAACGGGAGCGGGCCGTGGGAGCCGGACACAAAATCAAAGGGATATATATCAGAATCTGAACCTGGCTACCAAGCAAATATTGTGAGGACTTTGTCGGGAAGTATACATGGGTCCGAGCAAGCTCGTATTCAAGGAAAAATATTGTGTGAGATGAGGTTGAACTCAGCCTCAAAAGGCCGGAGGCGCTTAGAGATTGTCACGTGGTCATCAAGCACCTTGTGTCGTTTGGGTCACGTGGTAGACGAGAAGAGCGATATTTGAGTACCTACTATTAATCGCTACCATCGCGTGTTACGGAGGTACTTCTTTGATAACATGTCGAAATCTGGAACCAGGTCACTTCTCAGAATATATGAGGGTGACGCGATCAACAACGCCATTCTCGACCTCCTCCTCTCCCGGAAGTCGACTAACAACCTCGACCGCCTTCTCCAGCTTTAATTCCACATGAGCAAGCCCGCTTCCGTCTTCAGTCCTTTCCCAAGACACAGTTGCGACATTTTCTCGCCCCAAGCAAACGCGTGCCTCCAATTCCCTACTAAGCCCAATCCTCGGCGCAAAAAGCACCTTCTTTCCCCCAGGCTCAAGAATCTTCACACCCGCCAACTCGGTACAGAACTCATAAATGGGCACACTACCCCATGCGTGGCAATCTGACCTCTGCCTCACATCATCCTCTTCCCATGTCGTCAAATTCATCCCCAACATTGTCCTATACGGCTCTAACATCCCTTGCCACATAGATTCATACACGGCATCCCCAGCAATAGCGAATGCCCGAAAGGCGTAAAATTTCATCATGTATGAACATTTCGAGAAGGTTGAATTAGCGAATGCGGAGGTGAGGAGACGAGCATGCTCAGATGGTGTAGAAGCACCGCAGAGTACAGCGAAGACTTGGCAGTGTTGTGAGTAAGCCCCGGCATCTGCTATTGATGCTAGGGAGTCCGTGAAGAAAGTACCGTCGTAGCAGTGTTTCCTAACAGCTGCCAGCAAAGTTTCAGCGCGAGAATCGTACTCGGCTGCGTGAGCGGGTCGGTTGACTCGTCGGACTAACAGGGCGGCTTGTTTCAGCACGTAGGCATATAACATACTGAAGTATGTATGTCTATTCGAGAGCCTGCCAGATGTTGGAACACCTTTATCGGGATGAGCATCCGTTGCCCCCCAGCTTGTAACCCAATCTACGTATTGCCAGCAATCATACGGCAACCCACTAACAAGACCTAGCTCATCGACGTAGGAACCGAAGAATTCCAACACGCCATCGATACGAGGCAGGAAGGAACGGGAGAATTTCTCATCTCCGAAAAACAGGTGGTGATCACAGACTTGCAAGATCCAGTACAGTGAGAAGCCGGCAATTATCTGGGGGACATGGGATGGGAAGCGCGATTGTGTGAGTCCTTCGGAGGTGACAGATGAGGCGAAGGTGATGATTGATTGCCGCATGAGGCGATCGTCACCGCTGAGGAGGTAGTGGAAGAGTCCGACTGTGCGCGTGTCGCCTGAATATCTATGTTGGGTCAATAATCTGGCTTTGGTGGGATAAGTTGTTTACCAGTACTTACTGGAGCTGCTCATAAAAAGGACAGTCCGAATATCCATCAAACATACAATTTCTCATTGTCCTGATCGATACATCCCAGATCTTCTCATTGTGTTTATCTCCCGGCTCCGACCAGCTCGCCTTCAAATCCATCGGGTAATTGACTTGCTTCGCATCAAAAGAAACCAACTCAAGGGGTGCAGAGCTTGTTGTAAACTCTACATGCATGATGCGGAATGTTCGGAACCAGAACGGCTCGTACGTTACTGTTTCACCCTCATCGATATCCAGTGTGATCTCATCAAATGGACCTAGGATATGCCCATTCGTTGCATCTAATCTGTCCTTCTTGGTTCGAAAGAACGGATACGATCGTGGTTCCAGCTCGTATCCTTCCGAGTAAGTGATTTTGAGATGAAGTTGTGATTTCTTCAATGCTCTGAACCTCCACCGTACGAAAGCGGTCGAGTGTACATTTGCTACGAGTTCAACGACTTGAGTAGACGCTTCAGGGATAGAGAGAGTTTGATTGCTGGAGAAGAAACTCTCCCAAGATGCTTCATTGATGCTGCTATCACATATCTGCTTGAGATTCACTGCAACTGAAGTTTCCTCGGGCATTGGAATGGGACGTGGTGTGAGACGCCATGGTAGGAGATCACCATTCAGTGTTCTCATATTGTATGGCTTGGGATCGACAGCTGAGCTTGTAGCCGTTGGAGAAAGTCGTTCACTAATCTAGCCAAGCTCGTTAATAGTTGGAGGTATAGAAGAAGAAGGCTTGTTCTTACGTGAAGAAATACATCGTCCACCAGTCCCGTTGGAAACAACACACCCTCGTCCACCTGAGCTTTCCAATTCTCCTTCGAATTTAGATTTACAGTTTCAACTCCAGATTGGATGCTACAGACGACTGTCAATCCAGGGAAGGAAGTCCGCTCAAACGGCATTGCTGCTCGAGTTGCTGCAAAATAGCGCAGTACCACGATCTTGATTTCATTTTCCCCTTTTCTCAGATACGGTGCAATGTCTAAGGTATCATAATACCAAATTATGAGAGAGCTTCGACTTGGCCCAACGGCAATCCGCTGACCATTGATGAAAATTTTGTATCTAGTGTCCGCAGAAATGTGCAATATTGCCGTGCCGGGCACCACCCCGAGATCAAATTGCCTTGCAAAGTTGACGATGCGTCCAGCTGTGTTTATTGATGAAGGAGAGTTGTCGATCCAATCGGGAACCCATACCCAGTTATCATTCAGTTGGCAAATGATCTATTACATGTTAGATACTATACATGGGCCAAAGAACGATAAAATAATTATAGACTTTTTGCTGTTCCGGAGACGCCATTTCGTTACGCTCTCGGTTTGGACTTTTGTAAAAAGCCAAGCTTCGAAATATAAAGCTCAAGATGGATTGTTCTCCCAACAAGTGAAGTTCGGCTTTTTGTTGGATATGCCATTTCGGCATCCGGAACATCTACCTGCGAACAGGCATTCATTCTTGGTGCATTCTTTCAACCGAGGCAAGAGTCCTGACAAGATCATCCAACACCAAAACCCAAAGTAAAAATAAAAACTAGCGATAATTGACATAATATATAATCGCGCCAATCAAATCCCGTTCAACTCGGCAGAAGAGCCACAAATGAAAAGCTTGTCTTAAGATACCGATACCTACTATCGTCCACTCTTTGAGCTTGAGCCTACCTTATCCCCGCGTTTCCCCGCCCCGGCTGTAACAAGCCGGAAGCGTGGGGAGCCTCCGAGCTGTACCCCGGAAAGAGACAAGCACTTCGGGCTTTGCCAATATTTGATCTTCTACTCGTGGATAAAATAGGCCGAGGAAAACAAGATTTCCTTTAGCTTGCTCGTACAGTACGAACCATTACGAATGCAAGCTCTCAGCCGTTCATGCATTGGAGCTATGATATCTAGCTCATTTCCAAGAGGTCATTTACCAGAGCTTTGGAATTATATTATCTGGGGAACCCCACCACACCTATACCCAGATTCAAGCAGGCATCGGGGTATCTGCCATCATGAGGTTTATTTGACCGACCGGTTAAGTTGGTGCAGCGCGCACCCTGCAGAGCAACTTCATAGCTTGAATGAAAGATAAAAACCCTTGGGACCCCTAGTTTCTACAACTTCGCGGTTGTTCTTCACTCTCCCACTCCGTGATTCACGACATCTCTTTCCTAATTCAAGGAATACCTTCTATCCTCTGGATCTCATCGATCTAGTCTCGTTCACAACCATGGTCTCAATCCACGAGACTCAAGACATTGTCTCCTCCGAGTCCAAAGAAATCCAAGAAACAAAGGAAAATGTAACCGCCCAGCATGACGAAGTCATGAAGTCCGGCGCTCTACAAATGCGCTCAAAAGACGATGATTTGGGTGTCTGGGAAACCGTGAAGCAGTATAAACTCATCACTGCTGTGGCTATGGCGGCAGCGTTCGCGGCGAGCCTGGATGGATATCGTAGGTCTTTCTATCTTCTCTGCTCTGCAGTATTTTGCTTCTATTTTGACTTTTAATGGATCCTCTTTTGCTGGAGGGCTTTTCTTCTTGCATTCACCCATATCGATCAAGTGCTAATTCTACCCTAAAACAGAAATAAGTCTCAACGGTGGAATCGTTTCAAACAAAGGATTCATTCGACAATTTGCAGCTCCAGGTACCAAGATCATAGATGGAAAATATGTTTCTGCTTGGGGAGGCATCCAGTCCGCTGGGCAGACCGTTGGTCAGATTGTGAGTCTTCCTTGATTCTGCCCCGGACCCCCTCTAAAGTCGATATCAATCTCAATCGACATGCTTACAATGAAATGATCAGTTCCTCCAATTCGCCACCGACAGACTCGGTCGTAAACCAGCTCTCCTCATCCTTTGGGTTTTCCTCGTCGCGGTACGTAACCAGTATCCCATGCACTCCTCTCCTCCCACTCTACTAGATATTCAACCATGAATCCTTAACTAATATCCCATCCTCCTCTCAGAGCATATTCGCTGAATCCTTTGCTACGCACTGGTCCCACTGGCTTGTAGCGAAACTCTTTTCGGGAGCTGGTGTAGGCATGCTTCAGGCAACAATGCCAGTCTACCTCTCTGAGATGGCCCCAACGCAATTGAAAGGTTTCCTGATTAATGCCTATTCATTGTAAGTTCTGCTCTCTGGAAGACAGACCAGGGATCTAATTCTGGTGGGAACCCAGCTGGTTCGTAATTGGCCAACTCCTTGGTTCAGTGGCGCTCAATAGACTTAACGCCCATAATCCGTACGACTTCCGTGATGCAATTTATACCCAGGTACGCCTACAATCTCTCCCACTCTGAAATTCTTTTTCAGAACGGAAAAGCTAACTAAATATTCTACAGTGGGCGATGATCGGCGCGATGCTCATAATTTTCTTACTCCTCCCTGAAACACCCTGGTGGCTAGCCGGCAAAGGCAAGCTTGAAGAGGCGGAAAAAATATTGTTGAGATATAACGGTCATATCAAGGATTACGATGTGAAGGAGCATATTGTAAGACCCTTTCAATCCCCTGCCAGCATTGCATTGCAACCACCTCCTAACTTCCTGTCTCCCAAAATAGAACGTCATGACCGCCACAATAGCAGAAGAACGCTACACAGCAGAACGCAACTCTGAAGAAGGAATTTGGGCGATCTTCCGCGGCCGAAATTTAATCCGATTCCTCATTGCTGGATGGCCGAAGATTGTACAACAGTTTGTGGGGTTGAGCGTATTCAATACTTATGCAACATATTTCTGTACGTTTCTCTCTCATATATGCTCGGAACATTTAGCACCTTTGCTCAATTTTGGCCCGTGTTTCTGTTTTGGTTCCGTCTTGCTTTTGGGAGAGGCTTTTGCTGATGCATATGTAAACAAATAGTCCAAGCAGCAGGCAACAAAAACCCCTTCCTCGTGACCGTCATCCTCGGCTGCGTTCAAATCATGTCCATGATCGTAACATCCACCCTCACTGACTCTATCGGCCGTCGTCCACTTACCGTCTATCCTTACGCCGTCACTGTTGTCTCTGTACTGTCACTCGGTATCGTCGGTTGTTTTGATTACAAGAAACAAGCGACCAGTTCGCTGCTGGTAAACATCCTTTTCCTCCCTTTATCCCAATTCCAAGTCCAAAAACCTCAGCTAACCTCCGACCCAAGGTATTCTTCGCCTGTCTCGCAACATTCTCAACGACCGGCGCCAGCGCAATCGGCTACGCCTACGCAGCTGAGATCCCCACCCAGCGCCTCCGAGCTCAAACCGCAGGTTGGGCATTGGCGTCCTCAAACATGATTGCTATCATGTTTAGTTTCTGTACGCCGTTGATGATTAATGGGACGGCACATTGGGGTGTCAAGACCGGGTTCTTGTAAGTGGTCACTTTTCTTTGTTTTGGTCGGGAGGATAAGCGACGACATGTCGAGGCTTTAGGAGTTTAGGGTTGTGGTTGTATGATTTTAAAAGTGACGGGTGACTGACTGTCTATCTAGTTTCGCAGCAACGGGTTTTATAGCAGTAATCATCGCATGGTTCCTCCTCCCCGAAGTCGCTCGCCGTACCCCAGCCGAAATCGACGAGATGTAAGTTCATCATTTCTTTTCAGCCCCTTCCATCTCTATTTTCTGTTCAAGACTGACATTTTTCTCTAGGTTTGAGAAGAAGATTAACCTCCGCAAATTTAAAGGTTTCGTCACGGATGTGCAGATGCACATGACGGATACGAATGCATAGGAAGCTCACTTGCAGTTTCTGGATAGTCAACCACTAGTATAGCCAGAAACTTGGAGGTCCCGTATCTCTCGTCCGATTGTATCAAAGTGATTGGGGGGGAGCCACTGTTGGTCGAATTTTGTAGAGCCAGGCGAAATAGTAAATCGATTGTCTTGGTATAATTGTCTACCAAAAACAAACCAGCCATGAGCATTCCATCAGTTGATAATGTGATGACGCGATGTTTTCTTTTAGGATCGTACGGAACAGGCGACCCACACACACAATCAAGCACAGGATGATAATGTCGATTAAGAAAAGCACAGACAATTTGACTGTATTTCTTCCATGTTCGCTATTTCTGTGGCAGTAAAACTAGCCAGATGAATTAACATATCGCATGCGAAGGGTGTTAGAAAAAGTTTCAAGGACTAATTAAAGTGCTATGTACACTGCTCCTCTTCAAATTTTTCGTTCTATATTCCCATTCCCCGACAACATGGTTGATCTCCTCCTCGGACGCGCTATTGAACTCCTCAGATCCTTGAGCCAGCCTAGCAATCGATATATGTGTAGTAATAGACGACCCAAACAGCTTCTCTAACTCTCTATTGAGTCCTTCATACGTGTAGCCGCCAATACTCCAGAAACCTTTATGTGTCAAAGACTATTTTACATCCAAAGGAACAATACTCACCTGCAATTGGTTTGATGATGAACCCGCCTATCCCTATTGCCAGACCTTTCCCGAAACCTGCTAAACCATCCTTCCGAGCACCGTCGATTGGATGCATTACAAGTCCGGATACGCCATCGTACAGACTATACCCAATTTCCTGCGACAGATAAGAAGGAGTTTACAGAACAGTTCGAATTCCTTACCTTTCCCATCGCCCCAAATCCGCTAGCGACTCCATTGATTCCCTCTAGTGGCCTAACTGACTCATCACCATATAATGCAGGTACGTTGTGGAAACCACGTGTAGCCATTAGCATGACCTCGAACGGAGATCGAAAGCCTGCGAGTAGGATTCGACCAACACCTTTCGAAGTACCTGCAATGGTGCCTTGGGTGACATTGAGCGATCCGCGGGCGATACTACCATTGGCAGGACGAGCTTTATTGACTCGCTTGAGTGCGATAGGGACGTCTCCTAGACTTTTCGCCATGTTTCCAACTATCCCTAGGCACGATGAAATCACCCCTGTTATGGGATCCCAAGGAGCACTTTCAAGGTCGTACTCCACGTGTCGAATGCTGGAATCCGTGAGACAATATTTCTGAGCGTACAACACGGTGATGAACTCACAGCTTGAGGTCTTGCACGCGCAAAATACGAGCATTGAGAAGGACGGTTGCAGCGAAGGTGCTCAGGTGTATGTCTTTCTTCTTGACTTTCCAGGTTGCTATTCGATTTGGGGTTATCGAACATTTGTAGTTCTGTGTTTGAATCTGTTCTTGTAGTTTAGCACAGCCAAAATCAACTCCGTTCTCGTTGGCTATATGCTTGCCCACTTCCACCGCTCGTTCGAGTATAGTCGGTTGTAACACCTCGGAAATAGCAGCTGCGAGCGATGTCGCTGAGAGATCTTTTCCAGGAATCGGCTTCGCGCTCAAACCAGCTTTGTAAGCAGTACTCGCCCAGAAGAACTGATCACCAAAGAATGGCACAATCACACTTGGTTTCCCAGCCGCTGTTGCCGCCGCCGTTGTCCCAGCGCCCCCATGGTGGACAACTGCAGAGACGCGATGAAAGAGCCAATCATGAGGCACGTTCCCAATGAGATGGACATTTCTTGGAAGCTGGCCCAGGCCCAGACCTCCCCAACCTATAGAAACCACTGCTCGCACACCAGCCCGTTCTATCGCCTGGAATAAGGTCCTTGTCAAAGCCTCCGGGTCATCGACAACAATGGATCCGAAACCCACGTATATAGGTACTGGCCCAGAGTCAAGGAACGCAGCAAGTGCCGAATCGGGTACATATTCCGTCTTTCCCTTCAAAAAGTAGAAGCCAACTACTGAAATATGGGATGCCCAATCTCGTGGCGTTGGAATCAAGGAAGGTGACCTGAGTGCGAGAGGTTAATATAAGAATACTGGCCTTCGTATATTCTCTTTCTTATTGAATACTCTTACCAACAGTACGTATGAGGAATTTTCAATCTATTCAAAATTCTTGGTCCGAAAGCTAATCTCATGGATTCTAGTCCAAGAACCCTATCTCTAAACTTGTTTTGAAGAGAGCCGAGGCCTTGCCAAAGTATCGTTTCCACGAAAGCGTAAGAGATATAGTTGATAAGTCCTGGATCAGCGTTTGAAGATTTTATGTTTGCAAGCGGGTGGGGAAAAGCTTGTGTTGCGGACCATGGCATCCTGGAACAGGAGAAACGGGTTAGTTGGAGAAAGTAATGCTTCGGAACCACGACTCCAACTTACGTGAACATTATATGTACAGGGATACCTAACTTCTGCCCACAGTGCACATGAGCGAAGCTTGGCGGATTTGCAACTATCAAATCAGCCACAAACTGCCTCTCGTTGCCCTTGATCTCTGTGGTTTCTTCCAGTCCAGAAACACCACACATCCCAGTTCCTGCTTCAATGCAAGACCTCCAACAGCCCTCCATCATCAAGGCAATCATCTTTCGATGTTTTGACACTTCCGACCCTCTCAGCACATCCAGACTCGGAAGTACTCCAGGGTTACGAGCCATGAACGCCATCAGTTCATATGGGTCACCACCGATGCTGAAAAATTCCAGATCATTTGTTTCGACGAAATCTTTGAAGACAGCATGCGTGGCAATACGGACCCGGTGATTGTACTTGGACTTGAGCCTTTGGCCGAGAGCTATGAATGGTTGGACGTCTCCGCGAGATCCTACCACGTGCATGACGATGTTAAGAGGAGGTGATGGTCTTTTTTGTGCTTCATTTTGAGATTCGAGGGAAGTGCCCTGCTCTAAGCATTTACCGCAATTCGGTGGCTCATATTTTCTCTTCTTGGTCTGAGCATTGTTAATTTCCTCTTTAATTTGGTTTCTGAGGAAGGGGGAGAAGATGCTCGATCGTCGCTCGATATCGATGGTGATACGTCCATCGTCTAAATTGAAAAGTGAGTGAGCATTGAGAGTTCTGGAGCTTTTACGTCAGTGAGAGAGAATACCATACCAGTCGCTCGAGCTTGAAGTCCCTCATCAGTTTGGTCATTGTTAAAGTATGCAGCACTTTCTGACAATTTTGAGTAGCCAGGAGGTGGAGTCTTTTGTCCTTCTTCCATTGTGGATCTGGAGCAGGCTTGATGGACTTGTGAAAATGGCAGAGTGTGTTTGAGCACACACCATCTAGAATTCTTGAGTCGAAAGCCAACATATCAACATTTAAAGGACGATGAGCTAATTGAGACAGGAAAGTTAGTCGGTAGTCGATGAAATGGTCATATTACGGTTGTCTCAATGGCTTGTAGCTTGTCTGCAAGCGAGCCGAAAATTAACGTTTGGGATTGGTTGCATCGTCAACTTCGGCCGTCAACGGGATATTTTGGTGTTCTTGCAGCTGCCCATCTATCTGTTCCCACTTATATCAAGTTTCACACTGAAAGGGGTGACTTTTTGATCCAGCGGCCACGCAAGCTACACGGTGAGCCCAATGAAATTGTGTGTTTGCTTCACATTTTCCACTTCAGCCGGTTGAGAGAGGTACAGACACACAAAAGACATTTTAAAGAAGAGCTACCAGTTTAATATAAATACCGCACTCAAAACAAGGGAAATGACTTCCATTCTCAAAGCGTCGCTGACTCTAAGTGCAGTATCACCGTCAACCTATCTTCAATTCGATTATCAAACAAAATGCTCCGTTATCTTTTGCTACTGGCGGCACCCCTTCTTTCTCTCACTCATCCGACTCAAACTGTAATGCATGCTACTGCACGTGAAAACCCGTCTTTTCCTGCCTCCTACGAGCTCTTCTCGTCCGCATTCAAACAGCCTGATCCTCCACTTGTAAAAACTGAATTCAAATGTAACTGGAAGCAGCACACGTGGTAAGCTCCTTTCGACACTTACTGACATAGTCCTTGTTGCTGACAAACTGGTCTTCTCTAGGTCCGCTGCTGACTCGCATATCTCGTCTGGCTATCTTTACCACTCTACCAGCCAGTCCAAGGTGCGTGTTGACGCAACCTATGATTACTCCATTGTATCTTCTTTATTCGACTACACGAAAACCAAGAGTAACGATCTCGTCTGGAACATTCTATACACAATTGAACCCTCTATTGCTACAGCCCCTAAGATTTGGGCCGGGTTTGTGAAGCCAGCCTGGGTGTTATTTGAGGAAGACATACTCGTGAGGAACAATGCTGTTTTCGCTGGCGTTGTGGAAGATCGATGGTTAGGTCCAGTTGCAACTGTAAGCTACAATCTCTGAGACTCGCTAGTCATCAACAGGAATGCTGATTTTTTGGCAGTGGAAGCTTCTATATGGGAACTCCGGTCCTGTCACTGTGTACCTCGATTCGAGCGGTAATTTTGTCGGGTATGATTTCTACGATGTGGAAACCAGGGCAGGTATTGTGACTCGCCTATTCAATATCCAATTTGGGATGATCGATGGGCAAGTGTTCGACTTTCCCAGCCCTGATGCGGGGAAGGCATGAAATCTGGCGCAAGTTCTATAGACGCAGTCGGTTCAGCAGTCTCGGTCGTGGGAGTCCTTCCAAAACAGGATGGCATTATCAACTCTCCATCGTTTGAGGGGATCTGAAGTGCTGGGGATTGTCTCTTGGGTAGTAATACCTGTTTTTCTTCTACTATATTGGAGCCAGATCTTTCGCTGGGATTTGACAACGTTTAATGCGAGGCAATGAATTCTGTTTTTCTCTGGCAGCCCATAATCTGAAGCATCAGATAATGTACCATGGGTGTTGTGATTTGTCTCTTCTTCGACAGCGATCACAAATTCAGCGATTCTCGCCAGCATTCTTGCGTCCCATATGCCTTCATTTTCGACCTTCCGTAGCATTTCCAAAGCGACGTGGCGAAGAGGCTTATAGCGACACTTCAAGGCAGTGTAGTAAAGGGGATAAGAAACTGACAAATGAACTTTAAAGTCCGTTTTCTTTGGCTTGAGGGGTGGTATAGTACTAGCGGAATCGTTCTGTGCCCTAGGCAGTGGCAGGGGAGGATGATGAGCGGTGTACTTCTGATATGTGTCGACTAACTCGACAATCTTTTTGAAGGCAGGTAGTTGTTCATCGTAACAACACTCATCATAAGTGTAAGAAACAGCTAGATTAATCCTCGTAGCGTAGTACACCAGCCAAAGTAAAGCGCAACCCGCTAAAGCTTCTGGACTTTTCGCTGTCCCTTTCTGCAGAAATCCCTGAAAGGCACTCTTCCAGCGAGAAAGTATGTGCATGAAATGCCGGCGCTGCGATGCAGCTTTTGGCATATTGTAATCCCGGTATGTACTACCATGGAAGATGGTGTAGATGTCAAACCCACGATCTGGATGTGGACGCCACCCAGGAAAGCACGTTTCAGCGCCTTCTGGGGGCGTAACAAATTTCATAATATTTGTAAGATTCACGTACAGGCTATCACGAGCATCCAAGAATGTGTCAAATAGGGAAGGAATATCCCCTACCGTCTGGTAACTTGTATTTGGGGACCAGGGAGTTCGGGAGCCCATATATAGCACAGATTGCGCATCAAGCCGTAGGAACGTCTTTGCCAGTGGTTCAAGGTCAGCCGAAGTTCCCACGTTTGAGTTGACGTTTTGAATTTGGCCAGTAGGCTGTGAGGAGCCGTAGAGCTTTAAGGCGCCATCGAGATGGGTTGCAGCAGCTATATCATTTCCGCGAAGGATTTCCATGAAAACAAATATTAAGCAAGCAATCATGATCTCCTCTACCAGTGCAGGACTCCAGGATAACTCTTCAATGCGACTCTGTAGTAATCGGATTGCAGAGGCGTACCGAAGCGAAGAAATGGTGTCGAGTGCCTGGTAACTTAAATTTGAGTCAAATTTTTCGTGGTAGTTCTGAGTAGCCACTCGCTGTTCATATGTAGCACCGAATGCAATGACAGCGTGCTGTATAGTTGGAGATGATGAAGCTCTTTGGATACTTCTTGACCAAAAGTCGGAGTCCATTGCCTCAGTTAGAGAGGGCAAGCAGCGGTGGAGGAAGCTGTGAAAGAAGTGGTTGCTCTGCTCGTTCAAAGGTAATCCCAGAGTACGAACTGAGGTGAGTGAAGAATCGTTCCACGGACTTGCTGGAGCCCTAATAGCTTCGTGATTTTCGCATTTACGACCCGTCGATGTGCAATTCCAGCAGGACGGCTTCCCTTCATCACACTTCACGTGCCGAGCTCTAGAGGATACATCAATCAGCCATCTGAATTGAATCTACCCCCAGAATGGTGACCAGGAGACTGACCGACATGTTAAACAGCCACTTTTGGCTCTCTTGCCGCCCTTTCGAGTCCGCTTGATGGATTTGGGGTTGTCGCTTGCCATGGGTGTCCGAGGCGTCGACAATCTCAATAAGAGAGACGAATGGACCAGTTGCCAGCATGTATTACTGCAGAGATTTCGAGAACTAGGTATTGGCGGTTCGCGTCGATCAGGTTACATCTATAAGAGATTTGTATCTCTGTGACTTACCATATAGAAATATTCAACATGTAATTAAGCTCATTGTGTGGCTTGAGCTACACCGATCGATTTGTGAAAGAACATTGCCGTGGGCCATCATTACGTGGTGGCGCTGCACTTGGGTTGTCGAATTCGGTTTAGTCTATGTCCAATTGACGATGCAGCCAATCAGTGGATTCAGAATTGCCCTTTCTTGCAAAGTGTAAGCCGTCTCGTCTCATAAGGCTCAGACTTTTCTTTTTGCGCTATTCAGTCCAACGTCTTTACACAATTTCGCAATTGAAACCCGGAAGTGTGTTGCAGAATAAGATAGCTGCCTTGTGAGATGAAAGGGATTCATGGCAGCCACCTCATGGCCGCGTCAGCACTTACACTCAACAACTTGTGCTCTCCAACAGACTGGGCATTTAACGCGGCTTGTATTTTACCACAAGGCTGCAGCCTACTTGTAGCCTACTTCATGTTCCAGTTTGACTCACCGATCATGCACCGCCCAAATTAAAACCTGTCAGGATCCCGACTTTGGAAAAACTTCATCCCAAGTTCCCGCAATCCCACTTGTGTTCTGATATCCCCTCTGGCAACCTTAAACTAAACTAAACATGGGTTGCTTCACAGGCTGTTCTAGCTCAAACCCGAAAGATAAATCAAGATTTAGATCGAAGACAAAAAAGGAAGGGAGAATCAAACTAGTGCCTACGTATCTAAACCAGAATTATGTTGATCGAAATGATTTAAGAGCGTTGTTGGAAGTTAGGTTTGTCGAGTTTAAGATTAGTGTAGGTTTATTTGATTTCTTCCATTGGGTCAAGGACAACATGCTAACGACAAACAGACACTAGATGATGGAAGTACGATGGTAGAGGCGGCTAGGAAATTGACTTCTGTGAGTATTATTGCTTGAAGACGGAGGCTGGATGACAAGAACGATCAAAGCGAGGGGCAAGTGGCTGATAAGAGATAGGATGAGATTGAGTATTTACAGAAATTGAAGGCGGAGAGAGAACCAAGGGAAGACGTGTTTCCATATTAAGTTTTGAAGTAGGGCCAGTATCTGTGGGAGTGTAACGAGCTTAGTGAGGAAGTGGTGGGTGTGGCATGTAAGGGAGATGCAAAGACGATGAATTGGTATGACAGGAACTGGGAGGTGGACGCCGTCTGGCTGCTGACAATGAGCATACTTTGGATGTGAAATTAGTTTCCTTATCTTTTGCCTCCAAGTTTGGAGCTTTGTCATTTCTGTTTAAATATATATATATTAACATTGGTCTATGATCGTTTTAAGGTTGCTCGTTTCGACGTGCTTCGCATACCAGGCAGTATCGAAACATCTTTAAATTACCCCACTATCTTTCAATTTACCCCGTGTCTCGTTTGATTTATCTCGAGTCTCCACACTGACAACCGCTGACGCCAGAACACAGACAAAATATTTTCCGGTGCTTTCGTCACATTTTTGGTTCCCTTTTTGCTCCTGCTTTTTGGCGATGGATGACCTCCGTTTCTAACATTAGTTCTGAGAGCTGCGACGATATTATTATATTTTCTACTCATGAGCACACGAACTTAGGAATAGCTTATGTATTATTACAGAACATCTAGACCCGGAGTAGAGTGTATTGATGAGAATTTTTTCAAAAGATAGAGAGAGGGATATTACAGCTTCAGGCAGTCGCCAAAGGAAGTAGGAGAGATCGGTGGTGGGTGACGGAAGAAGGACAGAAATTCGGATATCTAGGGACAGCGAAGTTTTTTAAACTTGGATACAGATAGTGGAATAAGGTGAGAAAATCTAAAAAGTAATAAAACAGCAAACCCAACAGGGAGGCCTGCCAGCGGGCGCAAGAACTGCCATGATCGGCGATCAACCACCAGTCAGGCTAATTTTCAGGCTCCGCTGGCTACAGACCTCACGTAGCACAGGCGTCACCCTCTGGAAGTTGGCATACCACAACGCTCTTGTCACATTCTCATACATCTTGCTGGGGGCTGATTCCACCATAAAAATCCTGAATGCTCCACACGTCACTGAACGTCCACGGGGAACGAGAGGCTCCTTCGATCTGCCAGCGCAATTTCGAAACAACGACAGCTCTGACGAGGTAATTAAATGCTGCGCCAATACTCAGGTGCGTCTTTTTGTATCGTGATTAGCTATCCATCAAATGCACTGTGCCCGACATGGCTGCACCTGGCGGTACAGCCCTGCAAAGAGGCTGGGGCTGTGTACGCCACAGGAGTTCACAATATTGTTCACCGAACCACGAGGCGTCTGCTTTTCTTGGCCCTGCTAGGTATTATGAGACATCACAAAATTATATTGTCGTAAATCGGAAGTGTGTTGAATAGGAAAGTGTCGGACAATGTCCGAAAAATCCGAGTCTGAAAAATTTATCAGTTGGCCGGTGAGAAATCGGAGAGTGAAGGCATCGTTTTTCGATGATGTAGCTGGTGATGAAGAGGCACTCCGAGAGGAAGTTGGGAGGTTATTTGGCAGTGCGGATGTTTTTGAGGTGGAAGCTTGTGTAATTGATGGGTTAGGTATGTTTGGCCGCATGCCGTTGAAGGTAAAGACTTTTTCAATAATGCTGATCTCGAACAGGCTGCAAAGCCGAGAAGTTGAGGAGTGGAAGGGAATTAGAGGAGTTTCTGTAAGTAGCGACCTTTGAAATCTGAATTCGCGATTGAGGATTCGAGAAATGTACTGAGAATTTACAGGAACAAGAATGAGAATGGATCAGGGGCAAAAGATCCATCTGCGAGTATATTGTAAGTTTTCTCGGGAATGCTTCTTGTCCGAGTCTGACAAGTCGTAGTTTCCTTCACCAACAACACTCTCGAGCCCGATTCTCAATCTCAGAAAAGGCGGCTGTAGCACTACTCCATGGATTAAACGTGTTCCCGTCGTTCTTGAAAATTCTGTCGAGTTTCGGCGTTGAAGATGGGCCACGGGCACAAGGAAAGACTGGATTCTACGAAGAAACGACGAAAAATAAGGAAGGAAATTTGAGTACGGGTGGCTCACTGGTTAATCAATGTGGATGCTAAAGTGTGGCAGCTTTCGAAACTACATATACTCTAAAACATGTAGAGCCCAAACCTGGCTCAGAGCTCCCTTTTTCCATCCGGCAAATGGGTGTTTATCAACACTTCTCCACACACAATCGAAAGTCTTCCTACATCTTACTCCAAAACTCACTGAAGGTTCGAAGAAACATCGCAACATTTGCCAAGAATGGCGAAGGTGCAATGCTACCAGATCACTGGAAGAATATTCACGAGGTCCATCTCGCAACATTGAGTAGTAATTGGTCAGCGTATCTAAAACTTCTGGCTGTGAAGATTGCTGAGATTGTAGGTATCCTGATATCTAAAGGTGGAATAAGAGCTGACAAGAAACAGGAAGACGCAGTGCGCTTCACTCGTCGTGATAACACACACAGAATTACGTTCAAGATCTTGCAGCAGCTCAGTAAATACATTGATATCCTGATACGACTAGATCACGCTCTTGATTTAAACATCGTTGTTCTGGCGAAATTGTCTCAAACTGCTTTGAGGCGACAGGAGATTGATGATCAAGCTGTGAGACATCAGTATGAAGAATTTCAGGCTTCGATAAGAACGACCGTGACAGAACATGAATTTTTGATAAAGCATGTCAATTTAGTGAGAACTTGCGCTGATGAAATGGCAGTCCTGGTAGATCTCTCCATCCCACCGAAATACAGACACAGCCTGAAGAGAAAGCTAACCCTTCTTTCAGCTTCGAGATACAATTACCCTGGCGGACAGCGATGGGATGTTGACTTTGACTCAAAGAACTATCCAGGAGGCTAGAACCATGAAAACGATAACCTTGATAGCACTTATCTATCTTCCAGCGTCGTTCACAGCAGTACGTCTACTTCCGGTTCAAATGTCTGTGAAGGATCCACTAACTTAAATAGGCATTTCTGAGTATGGATATCATACATGTCAGCTCTCTTCAAGGTAGAATGAAATTGACAGTAAAGGACGATATATGGTTTTGGTTGGCAATAACCTTACCGCTGATGACTATTACCATAGTAGGGTGGTGGGGCTGGGAACTGGTAGTAAGACGACGGGCAAGAGTCAAATCTATGGAAAGGATGCAAAATGAGAAGATTAAGGGTGTGTAGTGTTGACATCAAATTGTACGATCGACATGGGGCAATGATATATGATTGGTCAATTTGACGTGGTTTTGGCAATTCAGACCCGCTCAGACATCGTGCACTTATTTTGAGCAGCAATTCCCACATGTTTACACTAATTCATAAATCCAGCGGCCGAAGAGATTGAGATTACTTGAGAACTCTGTCTTGGTGATAACTCGGCCTAGGTTTTGGAAGCAGCGTCAGGAATTAATTCCTGAGGGAAACTCTCCTTTCACGATCGATTGTCGACCAAAGTGGGGTCGCGTAAAAGCTATTTAGCTATCCTACGATTCAACGAGGAGTTCTGGGAGAAGGAAGACGTCTTCGAGATACTTGTTCGTACAGGTCCTTCAATTCGTTCAATCCTATTATCTCGTTAGCTAATTTGGGAAGAAATAGCATGTCATAGAAGCGTACCGCCAGGGGTACGAAATTCTATCTCCACCCAATTAATCTCCATAGTTTCCTTTCCGAGAAGAAGTTTGGGAGAGAGCGGTAAGGCTGGATAGTCATTCTTTGAAGTGAAGTTGCCGATTGGAAACTTCCCCTTGTGGACAGACCTAATGGTTAAGTGTCGGTCCGAAATTGTTTTGTTGGCGTCGAGTCCAAACTGAATGGTATTCAAACCTCGCACTGTGAATACATCAGCAAGATTACACATGATTAGGTGTTCGCTAAAAATTCAATGCTTACTGTTGATGGTGAGACAGCGACGTGGGGGTCCGGGAAAGAAGATAACGAGCCTAATCGGGCTGTCGCTATTAGTGAAAGGTGGAAGTACGCTGGGTGAGCTGGGTGAGCTGGGTGAGCTGGGTGAGGAAGGTGCTTCCCTATGGCCAGTGATGACTTTTCGGGCAGATAGATTTTCTTGAGCCTGATGCAAATTTCTGATCGAGCTTGCAACGGAGTCCTTTCTGTCCGGGCCAGCAAACGCTTCGCTGGATGATGAAGCAATAAACCTGCCCTGCACTACCGTTAAATTTTGACGTCCAGCGAAGCTGATTGAACACTAACTCCATATTCTTTTTCCGTAAGTTCTTTCCAAATCTGAACGTGACCTTCTTGGTATACCTCTCTGTTATCGCTAATAGAGATACCTGGCGGGCGGACTCTGCATTTGTTTATTGACAATCTGGACTGATTAGAACATTTCTCAATGGGGATACCAATTGTGCTTACTCGATGTATATGCTATTACCCAATAACACAATCTCTTGGTGTGTGACCGCAGCAAAAAAGTGGTAGTAGTCTGTTAAGATCAGCGAGTTGCCATCTGATCGCTGAGCAATCCATACCAACTGGATCTTCAAATATGAAGCGGAGGTTGGGATGTATTATTCCAAAGGAGCAAAGTGAATGACTTCCAAGGTCCGGATGGTAATCACTATCAAACAAGCTGAGTAGTTTGAATGATTCTTCGTTCAGCCCCGCTGTAGAGTTTTTCATCAGCAATTGCTTGTCTTCTTGTCTCCTTCTAATGATAATACCTGAGTCAGACACCACGCAGGATATAACAGTCCCATCTTCAAGCTTTTTGTTAAATTCCAATGCCAAACGAATTCGATTTCTATTTTGATGATGTAGCATATAAATTTTACATGGTGCTCGTTCCATTTTTCTCTCAAATTGTGTTCGCCTGGAAGACACATTAGCGTTTTTGACAGATATTTGTTTGAGCAACACTTACATGTTTCTTAGCAGTGAGTTACTTCCGAGTCCACATATAGAGACTTCACCGTCGTCAAGCAACGGCCATTCATCTGTTGGGGTATTTTGAGATATTATAGCCGAGCATTCAGCCATTGGAGGTCGATCTGAAGGTTTAATAGAGAACATTCGCTGGACGAGATCAATGACGGAAGTCAAATAGAGATCTTGAGTGGAACGGAGTCTATTTAGGGTGTGTGTCACACTGGGACGCAATCCAAAGGCCCCTGGTGTTGCCGTCCAGAACCCAATACTAAACTCGTTTTCTTCTGACTCCTGACGCCGTAAATTTCTGAAATTCGAAACATATTTTGTGCCGTTACTATTCCTATCCCCTCTGATATATTCGATAGCCTCAATGATGATGCAGGCCATAGACCAGACGTCATATGATTGCGTGCATTCAGTATTTTGCGCTCTTGCTCCACTTGCCAGTGACATAGGTGGACGGAAGTTTACGTCCCCTCCACTAGTTTGAAAACGTCCTCCAACATCAATGCCCTGGTCCGTGATACGAGTATTGCCAAAGTCTGACATAACAAGTGACCACCCTTCATCTACAAGAATATTATCTGGTTTAAGGTCGAAGTGGGCGGCAACGCTTTGTACATTTTTCTCAGGGTCGTACGTCTTAGGGGCGTGGAACCATGCAACTGTAGACACGAGATCAACGATCGCCTGCCATAGCCAATGCTGAAGCATCGAACCCCGATACTTTTCTGGCCGCTCTGGCCTTGATCCCAGGATGACTTTACCATCAAATATCGCTTGAAGGCTCCCTGGATATTTGTTGAATACGTAGTTTACTTTTTCTCCAAGTTTGTAGGAGAACAGAAGCTTGACCAAGTGATTTGTAATAGGTGGATGATCATAATTTGAGAAGAACTGGAGGATAGTCTTTTCGGTACTTCTCTCTTGCCCATTTACCTCCTTCCGAACAAATTGGTTCTATTATGATGAGCGTTAGCATTGTGAGTTTGTAGCTTCAAGCAAAAGAACACATACGTAGTTCAAATTACCCCTGAAATCTGGGTGAATCTTGAAAGTCCAGAGAACTCCACGATCTGTGCTTTCATCGGCAGTGGGATCAAGTTTGACATCCCCCAAGAATGGTAGGTTTACGTCGACAAATGTGTGGAAGCTTCCCAGAAGCATCGTTGGGGTATTGAACGTTTGAGACACATCTTTGAAGGATTTGATGAAACGTCGAGTCGTACTTTCAGGTGCTAGTTGAGGGAAGAGATCCGGATGCTGATTCTGAAGAGGCTGAAATAGATCCCTAAGTAGAATATCGTACTGGTCATCTATTACAAGATTTCTTGGATAGAAAGTACAGACATGGCGAACAGCGAATCCACCACCCATAAGCAATAGGGCACAAAATGCCCGGCATTTGTCGTCGAATTCGGTACCCTTATTTCGGGTAAGGACATCTATCAAGGTCGCATCGCTGGGACTATCACTATCTCCAGGTGGATCTCTACAGATTACGCATTGGCACTGCTGTAGCACCTTTCTGACATTCTTTTCGACAAATTGTTGAATCATCCTTGGGGGAAAGAGCAGATTCTTGGTGCTTCGATCGTGTTCGTCGCCATTTTTCTTGACAGCATTCTTTCTCAACTCTATGGCCAAGCCAATCCCAAGACAGGGGTTTTCGTTAGTATATGTGGTAATGGCTTTGATGAAGTACTCGTTTTCAATGGTAGCGGTTGACATTGTGGATATCGCTGTCCTGGAAATAAGGTTAGATTGCCAAGCTCCGGTACTTGGCACGTGATCTAGCTGGTGCCAGCACTTCTTATTTCACTCACAAGCTTGTCGTTTCCTTCACACAAGATCAAAAATACAACAGTTGTCATCGATAGACGTTGGGCGATATGTCATGCTTCTTGATCAACCGGCAAGACAGCAGAGTCTCTCAAGATGGTGTGCTATGAGGCTGTACAAAGGTGTGTGCTGCGGTGCAGAGAGTCTCGTGCAGGAGTCGTCCTCACACCCTTCTTTCCATTCAAGTGATCACTTCAGGCTGCTTGTGCGACACAAATGGAATGATGTGTGATTATTTTTGTCGGCTCTTCCAAGCCGTGGCTTTGAAGCTGTTCTAATATTGGTGGGGTTTAATATCTTGTAATTCTCAACACCAATACAGCGCTTACAAATATGCAGCTTTCAGCTACGATATCTTCAAAATGGGGTTCAAACAATCAATACTTCGTGCAGGCGTCAACGTGCCCGCAGAAGCCAATTGGCGCATGATACAGCCCTCCTGGAGGAAATTAAATTTGCCCTTTTGGTTGTCTCTTTTCAGCCTTACTCAGTGGCGTACATATGTGCGAGAAACTGTCACCCCTGACGTCTCGCTCTGGTCGGTGTCTAAAAGGGTTTGAATGGAATCTCGTTTGTACATCTGAGTATACTTTGTTCCTGATACATCATCCACCTTCTTTGCGTTCTTTCGTGACTCGATCTCTACGACAATATTCAATCGCTCCAGAGAAGCTGCATGCTTAAATAAGTATGATGCAGGGAGATCAGAGAACAAATGGTGTAGGAAATAATGATCACCGGAGAAGAACGGTATTCAATAGAGCTCCCGCTGACTTTGAGCCCATCCAACCGCAACCAGAACGCCCAGATACCCCAGGCAACCTCGGTCTAAGAAACCCAGTTCAACCATTTTCTCATCTCCCTGATTATACCAATACTCCAAGACCCTTGAATTCTCGAGATGTCTGCGCATTTATTGTTAACAAGATGGTCGGCACTGGTATCTACACCACTCCTCCGGTTGTTCTTCTCTTCACAAGGAGCAAAGGAGAAGCTTTGGGGTTGTGGTTCGCAGGCTTCTTCCTCACCATAGTTAGGTAAGGTGAAAGTTCTTTCTTCAGTGGGGTTGTTAGATTCCACGGAACTATTTTAACAATTTGTAAATAGTATGATCATGTACTTGGAATATGCCCGGCGACTTCCTCACTCTGGTGGAGAGCTTATATATGCAAGTCCTTCCGAAACCACCACTCAGGGGCTGAGTCAATCTACTAATACTATTGCATAGCTTGACGAGACTATCCCTAAGCCACGATTGTTTGCTTACACATTATACTCTTTTTATTTCATCCTCATCTACAATACAGCGACAAATAGCATGCAGGTTGCAAATCAAGCTCTTATGTGCGCATCAGGTGACTTCGACAATCCAGATCCTGATCCTCGAGCTTTAAGGTTCATCGCCATTGTCGCTTTGTCATTCTTCTGCTTGCTCCATTATTTTTCTGGCAGGGCAGGTCGAGATTTGAACCAAGTGCTTGCTGTCATCAAAATTACATTTTTGATCATCCTCTTCTTTGCAGGAATTGCAAGAGCAAGTCAATACTTTGAAGCAGATTGGAATAGACCACCAAATACTAATGCTTCAAGCTCGGCGACGGCTTTCCTGTCCATCATTTTTAGTTTCTCTGGGTGGGAAAATGCAACTTTCGTAAGTTCTAGTATTTTGTGGAGACAATTTGCTGACGGGCATAGGTCAGCTCTGAGATACCTAGCCCGAGGATATTGAGGAGAGGTTTCATGGCTGCAGTCATCATCGTAGGGGTGATGTACATTCTCATCAACATGATCTTTGTACGGCACTGTGAACCAGTATGAGCTCCAACTAATTTGATCGTAGCTTCTAGCGGTACCATATTCATACGTGGAAAGCCACACGACGCAGTATGCACCTCTGGTAGGTTCGCAATCGATATTTCTCTTCGATTTACTGATTTTGTTCGTCTAAGTTTTTCGGGAATGGTTATAAAGCCCAGCTTACGTGGGCAATTATTATCACAATTTCTGCAAGCGGGAGTCTCTTATCCGTCACATATACGTGCGCAAGAGGTTAGTCCCTTTCTCTGTACCAAGTCTTGCTTAACAATTTTAGTCAAACAAGTCATTGGGAAGAGCAACATACTCCCTTGGTCGAGAATTTGGAGCTCAAGCTCTCCACCTCGAGCGGATGATGCTGGAAATATAACGGAGAGTCCAACACCTCAAGGTGGACTCATCCTTCATTGGATATTTGCCGCAACTCTCATCACTTTAACCTCTAGCTTCTCAAGTACATCAGAAGCCATCAGCTTTCCTGGTAATCTTCAAGCTTATGCGGCGGGGTGGGTAGGCAGTATGTTCATGGAACGCGCTTCAAGCACATTTGGTAACTTGTTTCACAGTATTCATTGCCATCGGATTCCCATTCCTCTTTTTAGACAGAGACTCCCGAATTCTCAGGCTTCTTCGGCTTCAACCACGACGGATCCCTCCGCCTAGCAACGAGCGATGGAATCTCAACGATGATGGCGAAATAGAACAATCATCATTCATACGCAAAACTTTCTGGATCTGGACAGTTATATATCTGGGGTGTAATATATACATCGTGAGTATCCCTCTAATAGGACCTTACAAAGACGGCAGAGGCATGGAACTCGAAGTCAAAGGCTGGTATTACATCGTCGCCATTGCATGCATCTCCTTCACCGCACTTATATACTATCTCCTCTCCTTCGGCTTCTCGCACGTTCGTTCAGGAGGCACTCGCGAGGAATTGATAGCAGAGGCGCGAAATGATGCCCAAGGGCCAAATGCTGGACATGGATTCTCGCTTGCTAGAATCGTGGGAGTATATCCTGAGATTATTGAGGAGGAAACGCATCATCCGCAATTTGGAAATAGGAGGACGGTGAATATCATTGTTGATGATGAGGTATGTTTATTTGGGATAATTCAATCCCCTTCCGTCCATTCTTCAACTTTCAGTCTCCCTGATTTACATCTCTGCTTCTTTCATTCTCTCCCCGGAAATACAAATGGCTTGACTGATGGAACATAGAATCCAAGTTTTTTTTATTGGTTTTTTGGCGGTTCGCAGGAAAATCATTGGCGGTCGATTGGGGTGTCTGCGTTGTGGGATGCGCTGTGGGGTCGTAAGTGAGGAGCATTTATACATATTATGTATACCTTTGTATCTATATATCATCTAAATCATCTAATTTTCTGCAACATCACCCAACTACCCCTCTTATCCTACCGTTTACTCCTACCAATTCCTACGCGCTATTCTCTATCCCTTCTCAAGGCCCTACTCTCCCAGTCAACCTCACCTTGTTTATTTCCAAACGCCAATTTCATAATCGTAAGCCTGCCCATTGTCTTTTCTCTTTTCTCCCAGCTACATTTCACTCCACCCTATCACTGTCGGGTTCTTCTTTATCCATGGTCCTTCTCTCTTCCAAAAAGGCAGTTTTGAATCGAAAGTACACCGATGTCACACAGTTTTTCTGATTCTCTTATGCCTGAATTACACTCATATAATAACGGTATCAAAGATCTCCCTCCCTCTCTTATCGTGAACCAAGCCAATCCATAAAACCGAGCTCAGAAGATCTTTCATCTCCTCCCATCGTGCAATACCACATGAAAGAATACCAACATTTAATTGTGGGTATAGCCATTGATCATCACCCGTGTCAAATACTGATATAGCGCTGATCATCAGCAACCAGAGATGGAATCCTGAGGACCATTGTGAAGTGTTGTAATTGATAATGTACCCTTTGAGTTCAGCAGCAAAATGAGGATAGGATAGACCAATTGATCTCCAAGGAAGGAAGATAGAACATGAAGTGGCTAGAAGACCAAGGCGAATAGCTTCGTTGCGCGAGTTTTTCGGGAATTCCATACTGAGAAGTCGATATATGACAGACGCCATGGCCTCTAGAAATGTTTGTGTGGAGATGAGTAGTTTAGAGCTGGCTGCGTGTTCGATAACAGAGCAGAAGTCTGATATGATATTCCATGCTTTAAGTAGCTCGCCGTCAATCTCGTCGAAGAATAGAGGAGATGTCTGTGGTGATAGGGTGCGAGGTGTACTGGAAGGAAGAAACAGTTTTAAATGTGGGTATGGAAGAATGGGCTCCTGGAAAGATGGATCGCTGAAGAAGATAGGTTTCGAGCCGGTATGGAGGGAGATCCCGATGTCATTCCTACTACAATTTGAATTTGACTCCTGAATATTTGCAAACATTGAAAACAACGATACTCACCTGAATATCTCAATCAGAATCTTTGCACTATCCTTGAAACCCTCCACTCCACCTCTCATCTCGACAAGTCTAGAAAGACCATTTAAATGATTCCTCGCAGCGCCGAAATTCCCAGTGAAGAAAGCATAACCGGTAAGACTCATCACAGCCGCGAATGTAGAATCAGAAACCTTAACTCGATCATCACTACCTGCGAATCGTTCTTGGAGTAGCTTAAGTGCTTTCACATAATGGATTAACATATCTTGTTTCCTGAAGCAGGAGTTCTGAAGCTTGGAAAAGTAGAAGTTGGTCGTGAATATTAGGGTGTGAAGGTATGCTGGGTCTAAGGATAGAGGGGCAATCCAGACGTCGGCTCGTCGGTCGAAGAACATGCATGATGCTAGTGGGTATAGAAGCTGTTTTGCGATGGAAGAAACTAAAAGATTTCAGTATAGGGCTGCTGTCACAAAGAGCAAGAAGTTCAGCTTACAGTTTAGAATCATATCGATCTTTTTTAGCTCCACCGTATCGGCAAGAAAGATTGTAGATGCATTCGAGCCAAGCTTCCGAGGGATTCGAGGGAATGATGTTTCGAGTTCCAGATTTGATTGGCTGAAAGGCGAGTCTTTCAAACCTTTTTGGGGCTTGTCTTTTTTCTTTCGGGGAGGTAAAGTCTTCCCAAGATTCTTCCCGACCATTACATGGCTTCGGATCAACTTTCTTACTTGTGCATCGGGCTTTTCTTTGCCGTATGATACCAGAAAATGTAGCCCTGACTGATTTTAGTATGTCATTGTTCTCTTACTGAAGTGCAATCTTCACGAACCTTGCACAGGCCGCGTTTCACCCGAAGACTTCGAGGCAGGTTTTCGGCGAACCATTATGTCTGTTCTGCAAATGGCAAACAATGTCCAGGGGATGATATTTTGAGATGAAAAGAGAGCGTGATTGAAAATGGAGAAATACGATATATGTCAGATTGTATGCTAGTTTAGGTCTAGCCTAGAAATACGCGGGGTGCTTTCGTATCGAGATTGTATTCCATTTCGGGTATAGTGTAGTTAGTGGTGATGCGTAAGCACTTTCTATTCGCTGCCATCCAACTTGGTCTTACAACACCGAGAAACATTGTTACTATTGATCAGATTCGCAATCATTATCAGCAAGCAGGTTAGGTATTACCAGGCTCTTCTTCGACCATACTTCATCTCCGGAGGCAACAAGATGATGATACCTGAAGACGTGGCTGAAGTGCCCTTGAAGTCGCAGATAAGGTCCTTAAATCCTCTTGTAAACCAGGCGAAGGGTTGTTTATCTATATATCTCACTCTCACAGTGCCTTCACTACTCTCTCATTTCTTTCCTATTTTCAGATCAAGTCATTTGTTTCTTCCGTTCCACTCCACACTCTACCACACAGCATGGTTGGCTCAAAAGATTTGACCCCTTACAAAGGTCCCTTCTTCCCAAATATCTTCATCCACAATCAATTCATCGCCAAAACGCAATGGCCAGCACCAAATACAAGTCTCTCTGGCAAAACTGCAATCATTACCGGAAGCAACACGGGACTTGGCTATGAAGCAGCACTCCAGCTTCTCGATCTCAAGCTCTCACATCTGATCCTCGCAGTACGGTCCATCAAGAAAGGAGACGCAGCAGCTGCAACACTCCAAAAACTACACCCCAAAGCTAGCATCGAAGTATGGGAGCTACATATGAGCTCTTACGAATCTATTCAGGCATTTGCACGTCGAGTCAATAGCCAATTATCCCGCATTGACATCGTTATCTTGAACGCTGGATTACATAGACTGAATTTCACCCTTAATAAAAGCACCGGCCACGAAGAAACGATTCAAGTCAACTACTTATCAACAGTTCTCCTCGCCATTCTCCTACTTCCAATCTTGAAGAAAAAAGCGACGAAAGGAGAACCACCACATTTGATGGTCGTGAGTGCAGCGTTAACACTCGACGCTTCTTTCAAAAACAGAAATGAAATCCCTCTTCTCTCCTCGTTCGATAACGAGAAATGGTTTGGATTGGAGCAGTATAAATCCTCGAAGTTACTTGGACATATGTTTCTGTGGAAACTAGTCGATTATGTATCAGCTGATGATGTTATTGTTAATTTTGCTGATCCTGCTGTGAGTTTATTACTCCCGATTTACTTCCTCAGCGGTGCTAACTTTTACGAAGTGGTGCAAAGGAACAGAATTAGGACGTGATGCGACTGGAGTATTGAAAATCGGTATGAGGATTTTCGGGCTTACTGGGAGAACGCCAAGGGTTGGAGCTTCATGTTATATTGATGCTGTTGTTAATAAAGGGAAAGAATCGCATGGGTGTTTTCTTATGAGTTGGAAGATTCATGCGTGAGTTACCCCGCATTTACCCCGCACTCCTCCAAATTTATGGTGCTAAGAAATCATTGCTAATTCTTATTAATTCTTATAGATTCGCTCCACTGTTATATACACCTGAGGGCAAAGTCATTATTGAGAGATTGTGGGAGGAGACGATGACTGAGCTTGAGTTCGCTGGCGTTCGTGGGATTTTGGAATCTATGAAGAAATAGGAAGATTGTCGTGGTACGAAGTAGTTGATTGAGCATGCTGATGTCAGGTTCACAAATTCTGGTAATTCTTTTTACATTGGCGTTTCACATTATCTAGATATCAATCAAATATTCTTTATAATTACTCACCAAGTTTGCTTCCCTCTACATGGTTATCCTTCATATCAAGTTCTCGGTAAAAGCTCGGCACCACTTGGCACAGCGATCCAGGGTCGGCATTCCTCTAAACACCTCCTATTGGGCCCAGAAATCCGAACACCTGCATACCCGCATTTCACACCAGGATTGAGATTACAACACACACCTCACAAGCTCTACCTGCAACAATAAAATATCAGCACGTAGTCAGCATTCCCAAACTCAGCTCACAACATGACGCCTCCAGATTCTACGACGAGGAATTACCCGAAGAAGCGAAAAGGGGCCCCCAAAGTGCGAACAGGATGCGGCACGTGCAGGTAAGATACCTTCGACATCATGAGGGATTGGGTGGAGCTGAAAGACAGGGAATAGGTATAGAAGAGTGAAATGCGACGAGGGAAAACCATTTTGTCAACGATGCATCAAATTCGGAGTTGAATGCGAGGGATATCGTCCTGTAGCAGTATCATGGACGCCCCCGAAACGTGATCCTCTACCCTCTCAACCCGTCATAAAATTACCTTCCTCAGGTATCCTAGCCAAATCACCCTTTGCCAATGCAGAAGAGAGACAGTATTTCGATCTATTTTGCGTTCGCACCGGATACGATATCTTTCCTACCTTTGACTCGGGGCAGACTCGTCAACGGTTGCTGGAATCATGTCATTCTAATCCGGCGATTAGACATGCGCTGGTGGCGTTGGGTGCTTTGGATAAGACGGCCGAGATGGTACAGTCGTTTGAGAAGATGTCGTTGACTCCTATGGAGAGAGATAAGGCTGCGAATGAGCATCATCAGAATGCGCTGCGACAGTATGTGAAAGCTGTGAAATACATGGCAGCAGATGCAGCAGTCAGGAAACAGGATCTGAGAACTATGCTACTCACTTGCCTACTTATTCTCGCATTTGAATCTTGGACTGGGAATATGGATTTGGCGGTCAAGCAAGTCCATGCCGGGATACGACTTATTCAAGATTGGAAAGAGGAGTATAGGAGTGATGAAGATAAGTTCACTAAATTATCTCCGGCTCCGTATGTGGTTGAAGATGATTTGATCCAGATATTCTGCCGCCTGGCAGTTCAGCACTCCTTTTTCGCAGATGGTCATTCACCTGAACTTCACGCCGTGCTAGGCATGGAAGGCCCGCGCTTTACACGTTCAATGCCAGATTCCTTCTCCGACATCTTCGAAGCAGGAAAATGGTACAATGGAATTATCCGTCGCGGCGTATACCTCATCACAACTCACTCCGCCTACCTTGGACCAGATTCAGACATCGATTCCGAGATCTGGCGCTGGGCTATGAAAGAGCAAGAGGAGATCCAAGCCGATGTATGGAGATTCAATAAAGCGTTCCAGCCAGTTATCCAAAGCGTATCAGCTGGTCCACAGATGCATTACGCGCTCTTTATCCAATTGAGCATGGCAATAGGATATATAGGTCTCTCAACCCATCTTTCCCCCGATGAATCGATCCACGATCAATATAACCCCGTCTACAGACGAGTGGTCGATCTCGCCAAAGCAGTCATGAAAGAAATGCCTAGCACCAACAAAAGCCGTCCTTCTAACTTCTGCTTCGACACGAGAATCATCGTTCCTCTCTGGGTCGTAGGACTTAAGTGTAGAGAACCTGTTATCAGACGTGAAGCAATTGATTTCCTGCTTGCGAATCCGAGGAGAGAGGGCATCTGGGATAGTGTGTTTGCGGGCAAGGTTTTGCAGTGGGCTATGGAGGTTGAAGAGAAGTTTATGGTGGATGGAAAGATACCTGGGTGGGCTAGGTTGGCGGGCGTGAAGTGGAGTGGTGCTCATTTGGGGGAGAAGAGGGCGGAGTTAGTGTGTTTGCAGAGGGTTTCGGCCGATGATGAGACGGGGGTTAGGAGAACAAAGGTTATTACTTGGTGATTTGAGATTGATTTAGAAGGGAGATACGTGAAGTTATGGCGGTATCTATGACATTATTATACCCGCTCTTATGTATCATTCCTAGCTCTATGCCAATAAAATTTGAAATGTCTGCTTCCATTATATATCATTATCACGTGCTATCAAGTGACGCTGTATTGATGCTGTGTCTTCCTCGACTTGCATTTTACAGTGCCTGATTCAATATCAAACATGAGAGATATACCAGAACATGTCCTGGACGCACTTATTAAAGGAGCTCTGAAAGCTGAATAAGAAGAAAATCACATGACTTACCCCGCCATGAATGCTGATTCAGCCAGCGATAAGTCAGCTTATCCAAGTCGTAGTCGTATCTACCCCTCGTTCAATCTACCTCCAACTTTCTATACATTCATTCCAGATTCCCAGGGGACAATTAAACCCATTAAACTCATCAATATCTTCTCAATTACCTATTTCATCTCTGCAGACTCCTCAACCCTTTCCAAACCTCTCAACCATGTCCACCACCTCCTCTCTCCTCCCACACGCATTCAACCCTCCGGGCGTCCCGCCAGCCCCCCCAACTTACAAACAAATGTGCATCACGCCCCTAATCCCCGGCTCTCTCTCCTTGGTAACTCTCGCCGGTCTAACCGGCTACACCGATTCCTCTTCCCCAAAAACAATAGCAGAACAAGCACCCATCGCCTATCAGAAAATTAAAACGTGTCTTGCGGCTGCTGGCGCTACACCCAGGGATATCGTCCAGGTTAGACATTATATTGTGAAAGAGACGGGGGATAAGGAGGTTGATGCTAAAGATGTGGTGGATAGGGGGTGGGGGGAAGAGTGGATTGGGTTTATGGAGAGGGAGGCGGGGGACCATAGACCGCCGTATGTATTATGTTTCTTGACATTTCTTCTCTAGCTATGGTTAGATTAGGGCAAGTGCTCTTTAAATTTGGATTTTTGATTTTCGGAGTCTACTATTTCAGGTAACTGACTTTTATACGTAGAGATACGGTAGTTGGTGTTGCGAGTCTAGCGGTTACGGGATTGTTGTATGAGTGTGAGGTTTGGGCTATTGTTAGAAAGTGAGGGTCATCATTAGGATGGAGATGAGTAGTGTGACATATAAATATGAAAGAAAAGTTTATATTCTTGTCTGAATTTTAAAGTGTTGACCAAACGGCATCGTGTCTGAGATTCTTTGATCGGTGGTATATTTGTCATATCTAAAATTATAGGATAAAAGAGACTTGTTTTGAGACTGGTATCTAATTCCGAGATCATATTCTTCGATAAAATGTAAACAATATATCGATACATCAGATCGATGCCTCTGTATAGTTACAATTCAGGATACATATGGGGTTCAAATCCGAGGAAGCAACGCTCATTGGCTACCACAACTACATACACTGCATGAAGAAAACAGCTTCCTATCTTGGTATAGCCTGATCTCATATGACTCAATCAGCCTCTTCTCACCCTCAACTTACAACTTAAAACTTACATATATCTAAGATTCCAAGCCATAAACCTCCCATTAAACACCTGTAACATAAACCCCCGATATCAACCTCCCCTACCCAAAAATGCCACCACCACCAAATATAACCACTCACCTCGCAACTGATGACGATGCCCCGATCCTCGCCCACATAATGACAGCTGCCTTCTCAGCATCAGATAAAATCTACCCATTGATATGGGGTGGAGCAAAAGAAGGAACACATGATATGGTATCTCAGATCGGGCTTTTCACACCTGTACAAAAAGAAAATAGAATTACGTATAAAGCTGTTGATAGCAATACTGTAAATGAGAAAGGAGAAGGAAAGGTGGTTGGATTTGTGACGTGGACGTTGCCGAAGGAGGGGGATGTCGGGAGTGAGGGCAAAGAAGAGAGAGGATTACCGGAGATAGATGGCGTTAATACGGCATTATGGATGGAGAAAATAAACGGAATGAGCGTCTTTTCAAAAAGAGATATGGATACCCAACACGATATGAGTATGCCCAGTCCCCGATTCCCTCTTTCCACCCCCATAAACTTATACTAACCCATCCCGCCAGATCTCACATTCCTCTTTATCCTCCCATCCCACCAACGACAAGGTATAGCTTCCTTGCTCCTAAAATGGGGTATTCGCGAAGCAGAGTCTAGAAAAGCGAGGATATGGTGTTCGAGTACACCGCAGGCTATTAGCACGTATGAGAGGAATGGATGGAAGGTTGTTGAGAGATATGAGATTGAGTTGGGGAGGTATGGGGGAGAGGGGGGGTATTGTAGGGCTTGGATGGTTAGGGAGGTAGGGAGGTAGGGGGTAGGTAGATAATTTTGAGGGGGGGTTGGAAATGGGTGGTTTTTTAGGAGTTGAAAGGGGGTTTGGTGAGATGGGGAGCGAGGAGATGAGGGTTTTGATGTGAATGGCCCGAATTTCAAGAGCTTATATCAACAGTAAATAATAAGCGAATTTTGAGAAATGAGAAAGATAAGGGAGAACCAGCCCAAGAAATAAGGCGCGTGACGGAGTGGTCGCGTCTAGGGTTTATGCATGGGATTTTGTGGAAAATATACTGCTATGCATAGCTTTAGCTATTATATATAATAATGATCCATACATTGAGTATAATATTTCTTACTAAATAGCTTCAAATGTATTCTACTCCCTGTCAACTTGTGATCTTAGTGAAAGAGATGCGGAAAATCGCTGTGCATACTTCCTATTGGTGCTACTAAGATAGAAATACTAACTACATTAGACTAAAAAGTAGTCATCTTACTTAAAACCAATTTCATCGTCTTCGATATTCTTTCAGGTAGACTTTGCCCGCTGACGAACTACCTACTACTATCCAGCACCCCGCAATTACCCCACAAAGTGCCGTACCTATGCGGGGTTAGGCCTGCAAACCAACTCTTCAAGAATTAAACCCCAACTAGTTAAGGTAACATTTGGGGTGGTAAATTTACTTTATTCAGTATAGTAAAAGAATCATTCGGACGACCCTTCCATTAACCCCGAGAAATCCCCACAGAGCTTGGAGACATGATTTGCTTGGCCATCTTCCTTGCGATTCGTGGGATGGTAGCTCCACCAACTCACCAAGATGAATCAAACTGAATCTGACTATGCGGCATTATTACCCCACCACATCGCTAGAGTCTCTATGTGGAGAAAAATTGGATGTTTTGAAACCATCGGACATTTCCTCATACTCCTTTCGGTCCCCTTTAGCAAATCGACAACATAATCATGACTCTATATCAGCTCTTAGATATCCGCTCATCGTTCTATCTGGCGTCCCTCACCTGCCTCTGCGCTATCGTCATCTACCAAATCCGCTCCCACCAGGTTCCCAAAGGTCTCCGTCGACCACCAGGGCCGAGAGGACTTCCATTGATAGGAAACACGTTGCAATTAGGTCCGCAACCACAAAAAATATTGAAAGCATGGGCAGACCAGTATGGCGAAATCATGCAGGTTCAAATCGGATGGGAAAACTGGGTATATCTCAATTCTCCGACTGCCGTGAAGGAGATCATCGACAAGCAAAGCGCTATTACTTCTAGCAGGCCTCCGATGCCTGTTGGGAGCGATATCATTAGTGGTGGAATGCGCTTCTTGCTGATGGGGTATACACCAACTTGGCGCAAGCTTAGAGCAATTGTTCATAAATTGTTGACGCCTAAAGTATCTGATTTGTATAGGCCATCTCAGGAGTTTGAGGCGAAGCAGTTGTTGTTTGATTTGTTGACGGAAAATGAGAATCAGGAGGACTTTTATATGCACGTTAGACGGTATTCGACTTCTGTTGTATTGACGTCTACGTATGGTCGTAGAGTTCCGAAATGGGTGTGCACCTCCCTCTCGTTTGTTTTTTAATGATTGAAATAACGATGATTGATGGGCGTATTTTAGGATTGCGAAGAGGTCAGAGAAATCTACGGGCTTATGAAAGAATTCTCCGACAGCACAGCTCCAGGAGCTTTCATAGCTGATTTGATCCCTCCTCTGGCCAGGATACCGGTATTTCTTCAGTGGTGGAGGCCTCGGGCGTTGAGGTACCAACAGCGACAAGTCAAGATATGGACGAAATTCTGGAATAACTTGATGGTACAAATTGAGACGAAGACGGCTCCTGAGTGCTTCGTTAAGCAATTTGCAGAAACAGATTATAAGAAGCAAGATATTAGTGAAGTTCAGGCTGCATTCGTTGCTGGTACAATGATTGAGGTATGGTCAATAACACACTCATACCTTTTACTCTTCTAACCCTTCTCAAGGCAGGATCAGAAACCACTTCTTCCTCCATCAATAGTTTAATCCTCTATCTATCCGCGAACCCACAAGTCCAAGAACGAGCGCACTCCGAAATCGACAAAGTAGTCAGCTCATCAACCTCACCTACCTTCTCGCACGAAAATGACCTCCCATACATCCGCGCAATGGTCAAAGAAATCCTTCGAATCAGACCTGTAACCAATATCGGAACACCTCACTACACAACCGCCGACGTTATCTATAAAGATTTCCATATTCCCAAGGGAACAATCGTCTGTATACACCAATACGCACTTCACATGGACATATCTCGCTACGAAGACCCATATTCCTTCAAACCAGAACGATATCTTAATCACCCTTACAAAGCCGGAGCATATGTAAGCCATCCTGACCCTTACGCTCGGGACCATTTCGATTTCGGCGGTGGGAGGAGAATATGTCCTGGTATGCATCTCGCGGAAAACAGTTTATTCATCACTATAGCGAAAATCCTTTGGGCTTTTAGGATTGAACCTGGTTTGAATCCTGATGGGTCGATGCAAGACGTTGATACGTCGGATGATGCGTATGAGTTGGGTGCAAATACGTTGTCCAAACAGTTTAAAGCAAGGTTCATTCCGAGAGATGAGAGGAGAGCGGAGGTTGTGCGGGAAGAGTGGGAGAAGGCAAAACGGGAGGGGTTCTTTTTGGGTGATGTTAAGGTTGATGTTGATGGTATGGTTACGGGATCTTGAGGTCTCAATAGGCTAGCTGAGATAATTGAATTATAGCAATAACCTTTACTCGCCTGCTCTTGGTAATCTCTAAAGTTTAATGCTACATATATTGGCTTGTGCATTACAACAATTCCTAATCAGGGGCTAAGCTTTCATGGTTCACTGGTGGATCACTTGATTGCCCTAACCTCTTGCACCCTTCTTTTATCGGAAACATGCTGCCGATTGAAACTTCTATGATAAAATATATACCCCGCGTATTTGGGGTTATGAAGTGATATGGTGGGGTAAAAGATCACCCCATTACCCCACCTCAATAAAGACACTCGCTTAATCTGGCAGAAAGGGGGTTGTCCGATGAATATAGTCTCGGCAAGTAAATAATTTAAGAGCATGTTCACAAATATATGTAGAATATTTTTATCTGATAAATTTAGCTGTAGGTTTTACTACACTTTCGCATGCATATAATCACTAGCGTGTAGTGCTGTCTTCAGTGTTCCTCTTTGACAACCTATACCCATTCCCAATATCTCAAAGCACATCACATCACTACCACCACATTCAACCCTGAACTCATTATCATCAAACCCAACAATCATGTCCAAACCCGTAGCCTTAATCACAGGCGCATCATCTGGCATCGGCCTCGCCCTAACAAAACATCTCCTCTCCAAATCCTGGCTTGTAGTCATGGCTGACCTTAACCCTCCCCCCTCCACCGCCCTCTCTTCTTCCCTCAGTTCCTCCGCTCTCTTCATCCCCTGCGACGTGTCCATCTATTCCCAACAAGCAGCCCTCTTCTCCAAAGCCTTCGAATGGGGCGGCCGAATCGATTTCTTTGCTGCTAATGCTGGGATAGCGGGGACGAGGGATTTTTATTCGAGGGATGAAGAGGTAGATGAGAGAGGGTGGCCGAAAGAATTGGATTTGTTGACGCTGAAGGTGGATTTAGATGCTGTTGTGCAGGGGGTGTGGTTGTTTAAGTTTTGGGCGAGGAGGAATGAGGGGACGAAGGAGGGAAAGGTGGTTATTACTTCGTCGATGGCGGGGTTGTAGTGAGTTTCTATCTATATGTTCTTGTTATACGCTGAGGTGCTGCCTTTTAATTTGTATATGTATTAACTACCTCCACAGTCCCATGGAATCAGACCCCCTATACACAGCAGCAAAACACGCATTAGTAGGCTTCACCCGCGCGACAGGCGCTCGTTTCCATCGCGAAGACATCACAGTCAACTGTATCTGTCCGGCCTTTGTTCTTACAGGTCTCGCACCTAAAGATGTGCTCGAAAAATTCCCAAAAGAACATATAACGCCTATGAGTACCCTGATGCGGGCATATGATATGTTTTTGGAGGACTCGAGTCTATCTGGGAAAGTTGCGGAGACGAGTCTGGATCAAATTTATTTCCAGGAACCGCCGGAGTTTTCTAGTGAGTCGAATAGGTGGTTGGCTACGGCTACGAAGGAACTTTGGGAATGAGAGGATTTGAGGGTTGTTATGTGAGTTCATTGGTCTGTATCAACAGCGAATTTTGGAAAAGTGATAAATATATCACTGTGCTTGTTTCCAACATGTGATCGAGATTATTTTCACTGGAAAGCGATGCTCATATGTAGATGAGACATGGATTACTCATGAGAAAACTGATCGCTGGAAGTAGGATCCTATGTACGAGATCCTGTATCAGCCCTGAGTATCTCCAAAAAGCCTCAACTTATTAAAGATTCATAATTTGTAATCATGAACCTGCCTCCCACATCCCGTAAACATTTCGTCTACAGCAGTTTCACCTTCCCACTCGCCCTCAAATCTCTCGAACTGAATCCCAAATATATCGTCGCCTCCCCTGCAGGAATCTGCCAATCTTGAGCAGTCGTATTCCAGAAACTCAGATCACGCCTGTTGAGCCTAAAATTCACAATCGCAGACTCATCCGCCTCTAGATATAACTTCTCAAAACCACGTAGTACGCGGATCGGCGTATCTACAGGGACGCTTGCCCCTTTCAATGATAGATAGAGCTGGATAACGGTAGCTCCCGCTATTTTGCCGGTGTTTGTGACCGTGCTATGGACGGAGATATGGTCTGTGTATAGGTCTGGGTTGCCGCCAAGCGCGGTGAAATTGGCGAGTGCTGGTCGGGCACTAATGATAGGATGCAGGGGAGAGATAGAGAGAGATTCATTGAGAGCGAAGGTAGTGTAGCTGAGGCCAAAGCCAAATTCGTAGAGGGGGGTTATATTCTTTGCGTCGAAGTGGCGGTAATCGATAAACAGGCCCTCAGTAAAGTTGGATTGCCAATTATTGCCGTCAGCGGCAGCAAGACCAGTGATATTGACGATTGGGATATCGTAGTCGCTCTCCTTCACGGGTATGGTATACGGGAGGTGGCCAGAGGGATTCACGTCTCCGTATAGGACATCTGCGATGGAATGGCCACTCTCTTGGCCAGGAAAATGTGCGGCGAGAATAGCGGTGACATTAGGATTTGCGGCCCAGGGCATGGTGTTGACCCCTGCAGAGTGTGTGATTACAATCGTGCTGGGACAGAGAGCAGCAATGTTGTTGACAACGATTGTCGAGTTGTGATCATTCTCGAAAGAGGTCCGATCTGAGCCTTCCGAAGCAAATGTTTTCAGGAATACCAGACAGATATCGGGAACAGGATAGAGGGAACTCAGGTCACCGGCGGCGATGAAGTCATTGTTGAGGAAGTATTGGAGACGGCCACCCTGGGCAACGGTCCTCTCTCGGATTGCTTGGAGTGGTGAGATGATATAAGTACTACGACCGGTTCCTGAGCCGCCTCCAACAGACAAGGTGCCAATGTCAAAGCCATATTTAGGAGCTCCAGGTCTTGTCCCCTCAAAGTACAGGCCATCCGTTGCATCGGCGGCATCGTTACCGAAGACTCCAATATTCATGGTATTGAGTAGAGGCAACGTGGAATTTGTGTTCTTGAGCAAGACAACTCCAGCAGAACCAAGCTCGCGAATCAGTTCACCATGGTTTCCTCTGACATCCCGTGCCGGAGGTGCTGGAGGGAAACCTAGTGCGTCGGCCGAGTATCCGTATGTTTGAAGAAGAACGTAAAGGTTTGAAGGGTCCGGGCTGGGGAAGTCTTTGTTCTGGCCAAGAAGGAAATAGGGTGTAAGAATACGGCGTGCCATGTCGTCTAAACGGCTAACCGACACTGTATTGTTGTTCAATGCCCAGGTGATATTCCGACCGAAGTAAGAGTCGAAGTTAGATGCTGCATCTACTGAGCCAGGCATTGTCATGTCCAATCCGCCATTGATTGAGGGCACTCCTGAGTGGGTAGCAAACCAGTCTGAAAGTACATATCCGTTGAAACCCAATTCCTGCTTCAAAAGGCCATTCATAAGCTTGCGGTTCTCGCAAGCATAGGTTCCATTTACTCGATTATAACTGCACATGACACTTGCAACACCACTCTTGACCGCATCTGCAAACGGCCAGAGGTAGAGTTCATGCATAGTGCGGTCGTCGATGTTTGATGATATTGCTGGAACTTCTGTTCCATTTGGCAAGAAAGTATTGGATCTTTGAGTTTCTTGCTCGTTGCCAATAAAGTGCTTCACACAAGCCTGAACCCCAACATCTTGTACTCCTTGAATAGTAGCAATAGCAGCCACGCCTGTCAGGTAAGGATCAGGAGAAAATCCTTCCCAATTACGCCCGCCTAGTGGGTGCCTCCCTAAAGAGCCAACCACGGGTCTAAAAGCCAGGAAAGTAGAAAATCAGCACATTGCCGGATAGATAGGTGACATAAAGTAAGAACTGTACTTTCACGATTGGGTGTGGAAGGCAGATTACTAACCCAAGATAAACATTAGCACCTTTCCTTCGAAACTCTTCTCCAATCGCACGACCACGAGCATAGATGAGTTCTTTATCCCAACTCGCAGCAATAGTCAAGCCAGCCGGAAAAGAACTGGCCAAGTCGACTGCACGAATACCAAGAGGACCATCTGCCAAACAAAGTCCAGTGAACCCGATTGAAGGAACAGCACCAATATTGCCGTTGCAGCCACCTGCAGAGGAGTTACCAGTAACCAGCGCTGTTTTCTCTTCCACACTCAACTTTGACACAAGAGCGTCAGCTAATTTGATGGCTGCAGCCCATTTTTCATCAACGAATGATTCTGTAAGCCGCAGGTCAGTAAAGTGCTTACTATATCTATTCAATAAATATACAATCTTAGAATAAAGTTCATACGTACGGTTAGTCAATGCCTCTTGATCGAATCTCGCTGAGGCTGCGATAACTCCATGGACCAGAACGGGCAACCAAGCGAGAGCCCCAAAGTTGATTCTCATTATGCTAGGAGCTGAAACCTCGTCGAAGGAATTGGAAATATGTAAATTCTCTGTTAGAAGAATTGGGATTGGATAGAACAAGTGTTTCACCAAGGATAATCCGCAGCTATAAGTACACTTTGCAATTGAGAACTTTCCCAAAATTCACTACACAAGCAGGCAACCCCGCAAAGTACCGCTTATGACAATATTGCAGCAATCTACGTGTGCGGACATCTCGATGCGCAACTTAACAAGCATAAACTTAGAAGACTAGCTAGCAACTATGCTAGACAGGCCACACGAGAATCTTTGCCTGGGTACTGACTTTGCAAGGGCTCGAGGAACCGGAAATGTGGACCAAACGACCAGAGAGCTACCCCAGACAAACAACGGCCCTGAAGAAGCTACGGAGAGACTGCGGAGAGATTATGGAGAGTACGTAAGATATGTTTTATATGTTAGAGGATTTGCACTTGGACGATGTACCCTGATTCAGAGTAATTCTTACGGTAGGGTGCGTTAAGCTCTTACCAAACCAGTGGATGTCTAAGTCCGAAAAGCGAAAGCGAATCCGAGCCGAACGCTTATTATCAAAGATACCCCGTATTCGAACGCTGTTTATGAGATCAGGTATCCGATGACCGAAGCGTGATATCGCGTTTTTGAATCAGAGTCTTACATAATACGAGTGCCTATTCCATGAACTCGAATTGTAGCATCATTATATATTCTGCTCGTGAAACTAATTCTTCAATTCTGATGTAATATGAGCCCTTTCAATTCCAGAACACTATTAAGAATACGGAAGGCAGAAACACTTATTTGATTAGATACAAAACGATATTCAAATAAAGAATCCTATCGCCTTATCTGGTAACTCAACGCAGAAGAATGAATATGTTTAAGTTGGTAGAGCTTCTGTCCCGCGAAGTATCGACTTTCGCGTTTTGGGTTTCGTATTGCCTCACTTGCTTAGCGTGCCCAGGTTTCGGTTCTATAGGGCTCCGGTATGTATTTATGGCAAAGAGAAGGAGTGAGTATTAGAGTCACTCGTGACTTGGTTCAATTCTAGGGTCGGGTACGATACGGATATTTGAGTGCGTGCATCAAGTACGTACCGTACGGTCATATTGTATTTTCTTCGCATTGCTGGGTTTAATTATCTACCCTTTGTACGAGCACCAGCAATTTCAGACACTTTTGACTATATCAATCGAGGATAGCTGATGTAACATTTCTTTGCCACCCTCCTTCCTCCCCCCCTCAAGCTGGACACAATACACATGTTTCATTTCTTTCCCCATTTGACACGACAAGATAAACCTGCATTGCGACTGTCCTCTCCTTCTTCTAGTCGTTTGAATGCCGAGGTTTGCTTGACGCTGCGTCTAACTAGGGGTATCTCTTGCTAGGACGAATCATCCTGGAGATATTACTTCGAGTCCAAGAAATAGATTGTCATCTTCAAGTACTCGTGGATTTTTTTTGGAGAAAGAACGTTTACCAGAATACTCGTGTGTGTACAGGGACACTGGTTCTTCCAGCAGTTCCGAGTAGTTAGACCGCAGTATTCTCTAATGTGAGCGCTCATGTCTGGGCAGATTTTTAAGGACTTTGCTGTTTGAACTCAGAGAGAACAAGGTCTTGCATTGGCCAGGCAAGCCATTTCTCCCATTCCCCACCGAGTGCCTGGTGTATCTCCTGTAACAATCTCCTGCTCGTGCCACGAATCCACCAAAAGTCTTCTACCATATTCAACAGCAAACAGAAATGTGAAAGCAATATCAACGCTGCTGGATGTCGCTCATTCACCATGGAGAGATAATGCTCAGGGACCCGGACTGGCCATGACAGCGCGGCAGAGGCAGCATCATTGCTGCTACTTGGTGTTGTCATCATAGTGTATATAATCTTCAACCATCTGAGTGCCTCCTTCAACGAGTCAACCTCGGCGGCAGTGACGGAAATCCTCTCGGAATCCCACAGCTGCTCCAAAGCTGAGAATTTGGCAGAATCTGCAGGATTTGCCTCGGCCTCAAGCTCAGCAGCGTTGTCCCAATTAAGAACTGGTTCCAATGGCCCGTTTTTAATGTCGTCGTAGTAACAATAAACAATCCTAGCAGAACCACGGAGTAATTGGACCCACTCGATTGTGCTCGCTTGGGCTGATTGTTTTGCGTTCGCAAAGAAGAAATTTCTCGTGAGTTCGGTTGCAGCCCATTCGTAAGCAGTCACCAGTACTCCAAATGCAGAGCAAGCATGGCTGTTTAGAATACTGATGCTCTTAACGGCCGAACTAAACATTGGCAGAGCGGTTGCATGATGCGTCGAAGCAGTAGCCCATAGACTGTCTTTCCTTTCGGGTGATATTCGTGAGAGATGCAAGGCAGCAAAGGCAATAAGTCCATGAAGAAGGAATTCATGTGAGAAAGCGATCCGAGGGACGACGTTCTGCCACACATGCCGCCTGGCGGGCACGTTGCTGAAAGTTAGACTGGTCGATGCCGTGTAGAAATGTAATAGCTCGAGGTCGGTGAGACTCCATTGTGTACTAACAGCGGCGAGAGTTGGTGAAAGCGGAGTCGCTGAGGTTAATGGCGTCGAGATCAAGGGTGACGAGACTGAGGGCGTCGATATTTCAAGTGAGTTGCTACTGCTAGCATGTACGTCAGGTGTACTGGTGACACGATTTGGGTTCGATAACGAGTTGGAAATTTTTGGTGGAGGATACGTGCACGATATTGAGCGTGATTTGCAATACTGGCACGAGGGCTTGAGCTCGTCGCACTGGAAGGCAACAAAAGCTTAAGTAAGCTCAAGCAAGGAAAGAGATCGGAGTATAACTGAATTGCATCAACCTACCTTGACCTTCTTCTGTTTGCAAGTCATGCACCCAGTACGCGACTTCCGGTGATGTCGTCGAGTTGCCTGCATACTTCGGTTGACACGACCGGTTGCTTAAGCTTATGTTTCGTATACGTAAAGTTGATTCCGAAAGGGCATCGAGTTATCGCGCAAGGTACGCAGTGAAGGCGAAAACGAACGTTTCAAATTTTGATATGAAAAACACTGTACCTTAGATGTGTAAGTGGCCGTATGGTAGGTAGTTGACTTCGGAATTGGAGTTGAGAAATGACTGTTGAACAGATGGGGAGCGGAATACGAAATACGAAATACGAAATGTTAAGTGCCGAATCCGAAATACGGGAGAGGGCAAAATCAAACCGGGAAAGGTGGTGATCCTGAGACATAGCCTAGCCTCCCGTAGCTTGACAGCCAAGAATGGCTTCCCAGCTTTGAGTTGAATTTCGAGTCATGAAAAACTTCAAAAAATAATGAACAGAAATTATCTCCGCCGTCACGGACACAAAAAATAACATTCAACATCCCATGAAGAATTAATACCTGGCCACCGTCAGCGATTTATCTCTGCTCCAGGATTACTCACATATCCACCTTACCTAACTCGTTTATACCTATTGTCAAATCCTCACGGGTGCTTGAAGCCTTCGTGTACTTACTTGTCTTTCACTGCTTCATCTGCCGGACGAAAGAACGATTAGTAACGCCGTAAATTGTCAGAAATAACCATATCAAATCAAGCTTGCCGAGAGTGTGCCTGTGAGCCTTATTGCTGCCGGGGTAGCTCATGAGGTCATTCCAGCCTCTTAACTATGAAGAATGGAAAAGGTAGTGAGAAGCATGATGACAACAACAAAGTACAGACACCACCGAATCAGTGTAACGCTATTGAAGGAGGTATTGCCAATGGCAGCTTGCATGAGGCCGACAATGCTTCGCACGCTTCACAAGACCTCGATTGGGGGAAGCCTCCTGCCTACGAGTTTCACGCTTCTGGTCCAAATACCGAGACGAGTGCTGTTGCTCAAGGTAAATAATCTCCTGTACAATAATTGGACTTAGTTTTGAGGTTAGGGAGCTGTGTCGATTACTGACTTCGTGCTCTTTTTAGATGATGGGAGAGTTGCTATAAATTTCATCACCACTGAGAAGCTACCCATTCCGATTCCAGAAGAGCCGAAGTCATATAACCCACCCAATATCGCTAATTCCAAATCCCCCTTTCTGAACATCGTGATTCAAATTGTGGGCAGCAGAGGTGAGCCTTTTTTTTTGGTAGCTCACTCGTTTTATATCCATGGCTAAATCTTCGTAGGTGACATTCAACCCTTTATAGCTCTGGGTAGCGCGTTACGAACTGCAGGGCATCGAGTGAGAATTGCAACCCACGATGTTTTCCGAGATTTCGTCAAAGCGACTGGTTTAGAATTTTTTCCTATCGGTGGAGATCCAGCGTCCCTTATGGCGGTCCGTGAATTGTATCTATGCCTCTTTCTTCTATACTAATTCTTCACAGTACATGGTCAAGAATCCAGGCATAATCCCAAAGTTCAAAACAATCATGAGTGGGGAAATCTCACAGAAACGCAAGATGGTATATGAAATGCTTGATGGCTGTTGGAGATCCTGTATAGAGCCAGACCCAGAAACAAGTGTACCATTTGTTGCGGAAGCAATCATCGCCAACCCACCAAGTTTTGCCCATGTGCATTGCGCAGAAGCTTTGGGTATTCCTTTGCACTTAATGTTCACGATGCCTTGGAGTCCTACAAGGGCATTTCCTCATCCTTTGGCCAATATTGAACGATCAGACGCTGATTTACGGACGACGAATTTCTTGTCTTATGCTCTTGTGGAAATCATGACTTGGCAGGGGTAAGAAACTTGGGCTAGGAACAGATGCGGTGAGATGTGCTAATAAGTGTTTAGACTTTCGGATATCATAAACTTGTGGCGCAAAAAAATACTGAGTCTCGAGCGAATACCAATGGCCATGGGGCCGCTACTTTGCGACACCCTTCAAATTCCCTTCACCTACTGTTGGTCACCTGCTTTTGTCCCAAAGCCAGCTGACTGGTCAAACTATCTTGGTAGGCCAAATTCTTCGGTGCTGTTAGAAGACTAACACATTCAAGACGTGTGCGGATTCTTCTTCAGAGAAGAACCAGATTATACCCCCGATGCGGAACTGGACAATTTCTTGAAAAGTGGTCCACCGCCTGTATATATTGGTTTCGGTAGTATTGTTATTGACAATCCAAAAAAGTTGACAAGTATTCTGATCGATGCGGTTCGAGCCTGCGGGGCAAGAGCGATTATCTCCCGTGGTTGGAGTAAGCTGGGTTCTGGCCTGAGCGAGCATGCCAACCCAGACATTCTTTTCCTGGGCGATTGCCCTCACGGTGAGATTCACGTACACCCTTTCTGTATTTCAAGAGCATTGAACCCACTGACTCTCTTTAAGAATGGCTGTTTAAGCAGGTATCGTGCGTTGTACATCATGGTGGCGCTGGGACTACAGCGTGCGGTCTTCTCAACGGACGCCCAACAGCCATTATCCCATTCTTCGGCGAGTAAGTTACTTGTTGTTCTTCATCCGTCTCGTCGATGCCAAGTCTTTGACATAAATGCTCGGGCATGAAATGTTAAGCTGATGGTTGATCCCTGTAGTCAAGCATTCTGGGGGCAAATGATCGCGGCAACAGGCGCAGGGCCTCTTCCTCTCCATCACAAGTCTCTTAAACAAGAAAGTCTCACACAAGCAATTCAGTACTGTTTAACGCCCGCAGCAATGAGCGCAGCTGCCGAGATCTCAGACAGGATGAGACAGGAAAGTGGCGTTCAGAGCGCGGTGCAATCCTTCCACACGAATCTCCCAGTTGATAATCTCCGCTGCGACATTCTTCCCGATCAAGCAGCTGTATGGCAGTACAGAAGTAAGAGCAAGAAAGACTCAAAGAAACCCACCAAGCTATCTGATGAAGCTGCTTTCATACTTGTGGAGTCCAAGAAGATCGACCCAAAACTTTTGAAGCTGTAGGCATAACCTCTCCAATAAAATCATCCCATATTAGTTTAGCCTCACCCTCTAATCAACCTCAAGCTATCAACCCAAACCAATCTCGATCGAAAACCCCCGCTGGGATCCAGTATCGGCCGGAACCCACGTTCTTCTCAACACTCTCACTAACTTCAGTGTGGGCTTCAGCGAGATCTTCACCGGGCCTGCAAAAACATTTCGCAGTAAGGAAGATGGTGGGGGTAGTGTTGAAGCTGCCAAATCTTTTGGAAAGGGCTTTGGTAAAATGCTGGGGGTAGCTCCGAAAGCCACTTTGGTAGATTTCCCACTAGCCTTAACGGAGGGCTTGCATCATATGCCCAGGTTATATGGTGATGAGGTGCGGGATCATGGCAAGGTTAAGGATTGGAAAAGCGGTGGTGTGGTAGCCGGGAAGGTTGATATTATTCTTTTTTCTTTCCTTACTACGATATAGTACTTGAGTTCCTTGGAACTAATAATTCTCCCACAGAATTTTGGCTACGGATTCATGGACGGCCTGTCAGGCGCAATCACTAAGCCCTACAACGGCGCCAAAGAAGGTGGATGGGCAGGTTTCGGAAAGGGGGTAGCGAAAGGAGCGATGGGCTTGGTCACTGGACCTGGATCAGGCATGTTTGGCCTCTTTGCATATCCGTTTCTGGGAATGTATAAATCCATTGCTACGTCTTCGGTGTCACCGACGGAGAAGAAAATTATACTGGCAAGACAGGTATATGGGAGTTATATGGCGAGGGAGAGAGAGAAGAGGAATATGGGGGATAATCCCGGAGGGGAGGAGAGAGTGCTGGCTGGATGGGATGGTTTGGAAGTGTGTGTGTGAGTTTGAGATTGTGGGAAATATATAAGCAAGTTGAGAGTTCGAACTTTCTATCCTTGTATAAGCAGGTCGTGGTTGGTTGTCGCCTGAGTGTGTCGCTTGTTCTGTACGACCTTTAAAAAATTATCGCGTCATTATATTATGAACTGATGAAATGCTCACGGCTAGCTTGCTCGAGGCAGACAACTTTTAAAGGTATTTATAGAATTTGTTAAGTATTATTTTATGAGATGACTTTAGGAGATTTGAATAAGAAAGAAGTAGGTATAAGTATTAAGTTGTACAATTGATGTTATTTGGTATAACTTTCAATAAAGGGATAATTATATATTTCAATTATACAATATAGGAGCCAAATATGATCACCTAATCAAATATACTAATAAATTTGTAGATTACATTGTTATTGTCATCTTCCTTTGAAGAATAGACCCTAATTCAAAGTAAAGCAAAGCGAGAGTAATAGAGCACGACGTCTCTCCTGAAATTCGTACTACGGACATTGAGCTTTGAGATTCCAACATCATTGAGATAGGACAATTACCCAGTTGTTCAAGGCTATGGCAGCAAGGCAGATTCAATTGATTTTGCATGTCTCGAAATTTTCAGGTGGTGTTTGGCCTGTTACTTGATTGGACAATGCAGTTGTGAAGAAGACTCACAGCCTCAGCCACAGAATGACACCGAGTGACTCAGCCCACAACGCCTGAGGATTATCATCCCCACAGCCCTCGATTTTTCAATCGAAACAATTGAAGTTATATTAAACTACCAAACTCCTGAATTAATCATATCCGAGCTCATTACTCTCAGCATATCAATTCAAATCGAGTTGATCATTTTCTTCCAAAAAATTTTGGACATTCGAATCGAAAAGCCGCAATATTAAGGTTAGGTAGAAATAGGACATCAAAATTTAGTCCTAAGGAATTTGTTGAATTGAAACATGGGTAAATGTGACTATCGACATCTCTATACGCAAGGGGGGAAGAATGAGGTTGATACAAGGACTCCTGAGGAGAGATCTGCTGCGCGACGGTCAGTTTCTCCCCGCCAACCCACTTCGCTTCGAGCATTATACAGCATCGAGTACGTTAATAAGCGCTAAACCAATCTAACTCAATATTAGAGTGGCATACGGCCTATCAGATGACTACGATAGTGCTCTCAAGGAAATACTGAAAGCCCATGCCAACAATCCTCCTCGATACTCTCGACATGACGAGTATCGAGTTCGGCTGGATGAATTGAAGCAACAGCCCCCTGCCTCCATCACAAATGCAGTAGTGAGTATCAAGAGGGATACTTATTTCCCAGAAGCTGACATCCAACAGGATAGAAGCCAAGTCTCTCTTGCAGAGCGTACCTCAAACAGACAGCGAAAGAAAATGCTATGGCAAGCTAAGAAGGAGCAATGGCGTCTAAAACAGAAAGAACAGGAAGGAGAGAAGAAGTGGAAAGAGAAATTGGTGATGGTGAAGGAGTGTGAAAGGCCAAGAAATGAAGAGGATAAGACAATAGAGGAGTGGGATGAGAAAGAAGAGGTGCAGACTCTTGTTAGTGAGTATGGGTACGAGAAAGAAGGGAGAAGTGGAGAGAGGAAGTTGGTATATGTGCATAGAGATGGGAGGACGAGGGAAGTTGGACTGGGGTGGAAGAGGAGGGGGTGGGGGAAGTGTATTGTTATGTAGGTGTTTCGGTGTAAAGGAACGGAGTGGGGGTATATCTCATTATAATAAATAAACTTTAGCCTGTAATTTAATCCTGTCTGTTAGAGTTTATAAATTTGACTCGAATCTTATGACATAGAATGCCCTCACCACTTCTATCAATTATAAGGAATGATAACATTTTGCAAATTTCTATTAAATCATAGCTTTTCTAGAAATCAGCGCAAATATAACCAAATCCAGCTCCAACCATTGAAATCCTCTCATGTGAATCAATCCAAAGCATCTCACATATTTTGATCCGCCAACCACTGTCTCAACTGCTTTCCCTCCTGACTTCTCGCAATTCCTCTCTTCCGCATAAATCTAGCATGCCAACTTCTGAAAACATCCTTCATAAGGAGCAAAATGGTGAGTGCAACCACTGGCAAAGATATCTCCCAAAAATAAGACTCTGGCTTTTCTATAATAGAGAAACTTTCAAAGTTCATGCCCATGTATCCCGTGATAAAACTGGAAGGAAGAAAAATGATGGTAACAAGAGTGAGTTGCTTCATGGACGCATTTTGGTACGCGGAGATGGTGTTGAAAATCAACCCTATCAGATTATCGCAAGTGCTCCTCATTTGATCCAGAGATTCGGTCATCAAAATGGCATGGTCTTCAACATCACTCAAGTATGTGCGAGCCATCGGGCTGATCTTGACTGCTTTCGACAAGTCGTTTGCAACATCTTCGTCGCCAGGTATCGCTGAAGACTTGATGCCAGCTTTGTGATCTCGAAGGATATTGAGGAGGCTGTTGATCGGGCTGAAGAAATTGCGCATTGTTGACATTTCAGAGGTGACAATATAAAGCTTCTTGGTATGCTTGATGGATGGCTCCATGAGAACATCGAGTTCGATGTCACCAATAATCTCTTGGTATGCTGAGACAACGGGAATGAAAAGATCAATGATTGCATCGAGTATCGCTTGCATAATCATAGATGCATCGCATGACTTCCTCAGAATTGTGTCGGGGCTACTAAGACGATGGATGATAGGTGGCTCGATGTCATCGGCAGATGATTCAAAGAAACAGATGACGGTGTTATCTGCAACTGACATCAGACAACGCCCTTTCAACTTGGGCAAAAACTCACCTGAAGTCAGGAATATGGATACTTGTTCAGCACTTATTGCTTGTCTTCGCTTCGTCAAAGGAGAACGCATCTCCATGTATTCCATGCGCTCCTTGTTTGGGCCTTCATGATATCGCTGCAGAGTCCGTAGTTTCTGCAATGGTGCATCAGGTAAGCCATCAGTATGACCAACAACAAATCCATTGGCAGCATCGCGAGCTGCAGCACGAGCCGTTGCCGCCTTTATTGCCTCCCTTTTCTCTTCTAAAGCAGAATTAGGTGTTGGCAATATCTTGTGCAAAAGTTTCGAGATGCCAATTTGTTGTGGCTTTTGTGGCGTTGGGCGAGCATCGGAATCTTTGCTTGCGCCATCGAGATGGGTGTGTACGATCTTTTGCAGGGTCAAAACCATGAACAGATGATCTGTATACCTAGTAGAAAGTTAGTACTGATTTTAGAGTAGTAAACCGCTAAGTGTCCCCCAGAAGGTGAAATACTGACCAGTCGGCCTTTGTGCGATTATGAGTATTGATCATATCCTCGATAGCGAGTTTATGAAGCTTGTGAACCTTCCCAACAGCTGATATAACATCCCAGCTCAGTCCATTGACGTTGATCCAGCGGCATTTCACCCAGCTGTCTTTCTCTCTATCCATTAATTCGATAAAGCCTTCATTATCAAGTTCGTGAACCCGCATGTCCTCGACGCTGAAGTCTACAACAGTGATTTGACACTCTTCATGAAGAATTGGAGCCTGTTTCCGACCTCCATTTGGCTTGAATGGATCTAGTCCGGGCTCATGTCCTGGTTTCCATGTCGGCTGGCGGCTGTGGCTATTCAATGCTGCAATTATCGTTGCGGTATCAGATCGAGCTGGTGCACGTAGTTGAGGGGAAAATTGCTGAGGCTCGATAGTACCGGTGCTGATCGTACCGAAGGGCTTTTGAGGGATCTGGTTTTCTTGGTAGTGCCATTAGAGAGGCCATGTCCAGCTTCAAGATCCAAGCTGGCACAGCGAACTTGAGTCATGGATGTTACTCCGGGTTGGAAATCTTTAACATCTGTCATCTTGGCTAAAGATACTCATGTACCTTAGGCAGTGTCCGAAATACTGGATTATGAAAAGAGTTAGCCAAGTAAAAGATATTGTACTATTGTATAATGTGTTTGAATTTAGAAGTTGGGAGCGAACAGAAGATGGGAACGAACAGATTCAACGTCGTAGTATGTAAATAAATCCGTAAGTTGGGAATGAACCGTTGCGATTGTGTGGCAAGTGAATGATGCTATATGTTAGGAGCGAAAATAAGTTGGAAACGAATAGGTGTAATGTCGTAATATGTGAATTTATTTCGTAAGTTGGGAACGAACAGCATCGATATCGTGGTGGGTTGTCAACGCGGATGGTGAGGATGTCGAATAATATTGGGATTTTTTGGTGTCTTTTCTGTCTAGACTTAGGAACAAGGAGAAGGAAAGCGCGGAAGGCGGTTGAGAACGAATAGCGACGTCAAATGGTGATGCAAGACTAGCTGTGACTCCGTGCCTTGGATTCTTTGTCAAATCCTTGAGAGCAGAGTTTGGTAGCCAACAAAAGCCGGAAACAATCAGAACTTGGAAGCGATCAGAGGTCGGGGGTGAGGAGAAGTTGGGAGCGATAAGAAGTCAGGAACGAACTGCAATGTTAAATCCTGCTTTCAAAATACGGTATGACTCCGCGGAGCTCATGCTTTATACTTCGAGCGAAGATTGAATTGAGTGAAGTATACCCCTTAAATTGAGTTCGAGAAGAGTGTTCGTCAACGAAAGAACGTATAAGTTCGAGGTGATCATCAGCTCGTCTCGAGAGAGCACCTGTTCTGTTATGCCATATATCAATGACTCGGGTGAGAGTACACTTCCGAGTTTTGGATCCTAGATGTTGGATGCTGGATGGCTATATACATCTATTCCATTTATAAGGTGAAGGAGTTACTTTAATAGTATCGCACCAAAATTCCACAGAAGGATTTGCTCAACTCTCAAGAGAGCGCCGGACCGATAAGAACATATGTGAATTCGAGAGAGAGAGAGAGGGACAGATTGATTCGAATTCAACAATAATTCCACAATCCTGGTGTGAAAAGTCTGCAATTCAAAAACTCGAAGCCCATTCGTGAGTAACATTTGCGTTTGCAACAGACAGTAGCATAACTGTTGAGATGCGAGAGAAATATCACTAAGAAGGGGGAGGAAGGAAGGAACGCAGATAGTCTATTTAAAATCTATATACTTGTCAAAAGTGAAACAGGAAAGAAGATGCTGATAATAACTTGTGCTCGGGATCAAGGCTTGGATAATGGGGAAAAAACTATTATCGCAGAAAGAAATTGAAGCTAGGTAGGAAATATCGATTCGAGGAGAAATATTAGTTCGACTATCAGATGATGGAAAGGTGTTACTTTAAAAGAGTACACCGTCCCTTTGCAAAAATTAAGCTTGAAAGAAAGCACTGGCACGATAGTAGATATCTGCACGCTATTAACATTAGCTCGAAAGTAAATATTAGGCCGTAAAGGATAGCAGTCTGATAAGAGGCACCAGCCCGTCAGATAAGGATGGAATACAAGCTCGAAAAGCTTCTTCAGCATGAACAAAAAACTACCGAGATAAATAAATACCTGTCTTAAAGGAACATAATTGAAGCCAATAGAACATCAGCTCAAAATATTTCTGTCAGTTTTGTATTCTGGCAAGATACCACTGAAACAGGCATCAGCATTCTTCTTTCTGGCCAGGGTTCACAATGCCATTTTGTTCGTAAAGAGAAAGTAGGAAAAGGCTTAATTCGCACGAAATTTAAATTTGAGACACATAAGTCTTCTCAGTAGATTAATTGTAGATGTATGAAAGGGACCATGCCACTCTATTCCTTGTGCACCAATAATTTGGCGTTTAAGTTGAAATGTTGAATGTGTACTCAATTGCCTTGGTCTAAATCCTCTCACAATAATCCACAAATATATCCATCAGCAAGTACATTCCTTCATATTGTTAGTCCTTATTGGGATTCGTAAATAGACACAGCGACACTACTAGCAGGCCAAATCATCTCTTCTTTTCTCCTTACCAGCTCTTGAATTCTTCTCCTATTCCTAGATATATCCGTCTATTGTAGCAGACAGGTTCTGAGAGATAATATCTTACTTGAAGCAAACTTCCAATTAGACAACTGAAATTATATAGTAGGGACTCCAAATCCTAGATATGCAAGTAGTGGCGGGGTCGTATAAACATCATCAAAAGTGGGGTTTACCCCACTATCCTCACCACTATCCTCAGACAACACTTCAAAGTATCAAATCATCAAGCTATCTAACGGCGCTGTCGCCGAAGCTTGAACTTCTTATCTTTTCTCTATCCCTTCATTTAATTCGTCTTTTACTCTCACACCCTTGTTTGGTAGATATCTGCTCAGCTCAGTATCACCTTATATCCACAACTCACTTTCACAATGACCACCGCTCAAGGAGCTCCAGATCACAACACTTCAATCCTTATAATAGGAGCAGGAACATGGGGCTGTTCAACAGCTCTCCATCTAGCTCGTCGCGGGTATAAAGATATCACGGTTCTAGATCGGTATGCGCCACCTTCTCCGATTTCAGCGGGAAATGACGTGAACAAGATTGTGGAAGAAGGTATACTCTCCTGCTCTAAGATTCTATCCTTACTTTTAAAACTTCTTAAATTCCACGAAATGGGTATTAAACTCTTTCAGGTCCCTCAGATCTAGGACTATCCCCCACAATCTCTTCCCTCCTCCTCCATCACGCCACACAAGGTTGGCTCCACGATCCCCTCTTCAAACCATTTTACCACCCCACCGGCTATATAATCTGTGCCCACACTCCAACCGGCCTCAAACACCTAGCAGAGCATGAAAATCTCACTGAGTTCTCAGCATTAGAAACCCCAGAAGAGTTTCGAGCTACGATGCCTGAAGGTGTTTTAACAGGCTCTTTCCCAGGCTGGAAAGGTGGGTTCAAGAAAAAAGGTGCAGGATGGGTGTTTGCTAGAGGAGCGATGATGGCTGCTTTCCGTGAAGCAGAGAGATTAGGTGCGAGATTCATAGCTGGGGAAAAAGGCCATGTTCTTTCTCTCGTCTACGAGAATGGAGATGTAATCGGTGCCAAAACAGCAGATGGAAATATTCATAAAGCGAACACAACAATTCTATCCACAGGAGCAGCAGCACCCCAGTTACTAGACATGAAAGATCAACTTCGACCTACTGCCTGGACACTAGCTCACATCCGTATGACTCCCTCTGAGCGGGATCTCTATAAGAACTTACCTGTTTTATTCAACATCGAATCCGGATTCTTCATGGAGCCATCGGAGGAAGAAGGCGATCTGAAAATCTGTGATGAACACCCAGGCTATACCAATTTCCTCCCTGACTTCCCGACCACCTCTATTCCCTTCCGCAAGGACCAAATCCCTCTCTCCTCAGAATCAAGAATTCGTTCATTCCTGCAAGCAACGATGCCACAACTAGCATCTCGTTCCTTCTCATTTGCGAGAATATGTTGGTGTGCGGATACACCAGATAGGAACTTTTTGATTGATAGACACCCCGAATATAAGAGTTTGATATTGGCGGTTGGAGGGAGTGGACATGGATTTATGCACATTACTTCTGTAGGCGGGTTTGTTGCTGATGTGTTGGAAGGAAAGTTCGACGAGAGGTTAAAGGTTTCCATGAGTTGGAGGCCGGAAACGGCAGTGGGAAGGGATTGGAATGACCTGCAGCAGAGGTTAGGTGGGGAGGGGAGGGTGATGAATTTTAGTGAGGTTGGTGAAGTAGGTTGGTGTATGAGTGGCAATAATGGAAGTTTGTAATCGGTCAGAAGAAAAGGAAGAACTTGTAGGCTACTAATCCATTCTGAAATCTCGGACGAATGGTTCGAATAGCTCCACATTTGCTCAAGTCAATGATGCACTATCAGACGAACTTTATAGAGGCAGGATACATAAAATAAAACTAGTCGCTGTTGAATTTGAAGAAGTACCGCTAATCGCTAATTAAGATACAATTGCTAATGAGAAGGCCATTTTACCCCACTATGCTCTGGACAGACCCCAATTTTCCTCTCCTAAGACGTAAAGTCGTCGACTGATCAAGTTCGACCACAAATCCCTACAACCCATACCCAAGTATCGAAATGAAATGACTTGGCAATCCAAATTACAAGTTTTCGTAATATTCATATTTCGTCTTTGATTCTCGACAACACATCCCCCAAGTCGTAGGTGTCGGGTGTGCCAAACACCCACGTTGAGACGAGGGCGGGGTAATAGCCTTCGAATTTATCGATGCCTGTTTGATTTAGCAAGATGAATAGTAAATGATTAAGGTCAAAGTCCTTTCCTTTAGCATTTCTTGTACACTTGTAGTGCACGTGCTTGGATGATAATAACATCTCTCCTCTAGCCGTGCCCTGAGCATTTCTGGTAAGGGGTATTTGACATAAGCTAAGTAGAAAGTGAACTCATCTTATCCAAAATTATTCTGACGTAATTACCTCCATTAAGACCTTGCATAACCAGTTTAGGGTAGTCATCGATACAACCGTACTTCATAGCCTTAGGAAACAGTGTGAATCTGGGCTTCACACCTTCCACCCCAGTATCGCGCTCAATCCGTTTCATGGTTGCTTTGTTTGTCATAGCTAGCTGTGCTTCACCACCTAGATGATCAAAATACAGAACACTAGGGTCCTATAATAAAGTCTCACTTGACGTAGACCATCAGGCGATGGGTGATCCAGATTTTGTAGCCTCTGTTGGATTTCTTGCCAGGGAAGTATTGCCTCGACCCCTGCCTATGTGATATGGAAGCTATATCTGGAGGCCAATGCAGCGTGCTTCCCCACGCCTGCTGGATAATTCATTCTAGTGCCACTGCCTTCGTCCTTAAACTGCAAGGCACGATTGTAGAGTGGCAGCCAGAGCGTGGTAATGTTAATAGCGCGTATCAGCTGAAATCTGCAATCGAGATGGCCTGTTTGCCAGCCTTCTCCCACAATATTTCCATCGACACACGTACATTCATCGGGGGAAGGTATTCCACACACCCGGATCATCTCTCGTTGATGGAAAGGATCATGAGGTGCATTGTGTGTATTGATGGGTTTCGAAGAGGAAAAGGTGCCACCAGCAGACGCAGACTTCTTTACTCGTACTGTTGGGGCGAAAAACGTGAGGAAGCCGACTAGAAAGGTGGCGAGGCCAGGTATGTTGAAATTGTTTGATGCAAGTCTTGGAACAACGGGGTACAGCAGGAAACAGGAAGTTTGGTTGTCGAGGCTGTATCTATGCCAGGTTAATGCGGTGTCGTATCATTACATATGAGACTTACCGTCTCACCTGGCGTCCGTGGTATAGAGATCTGGAAGGCTACTCTATATCTCGAACGCCAAGGAATAGTTGCAGCAACGAGTTGTGGACCGTGTCTGGTGATTGAAATGCTGGACTGCCCTGACACGCAAATTGACGTTTGTGATGCTTTGACTTGATGGTCAAGTGATATTAATGAAAGTAAAACAATGAATGAATTTGAAAGCAATGGCTAATAGCAGTGATTGAGACTGTCGTTGAAGTATTGATGATGATTGTTGTGAAAGAAAGGGGCAAGACCTGGGAGAAAATAGGAAGGCACCTGGGTTGGTATGGCAGTCACTTGACTCTTTGCAAGTAGAGTGGGAAGGAGCGAGATGGTACAGATGGGCGCAGGCACAACACTATAACAGGGAAGGAAACACAATCGATGATACATCTTAAATGTAAACTTGAATAATGGGAATCATTTTACACATTTTGTGCGAGCGCAGTCTAAAACTCCATCTATATGCAAGTCTGACAACCGTATGCACAACACCAACACTACAGCCGAGATCAATCGACTTGGAGGTGATTGCGGCTCCTCGTCCGTCATATCTCTTCCCCAACCGCTCCAGTTGATTGCGTACTGAAAATTGTACCAACTATGCTTCTGCTTTCCCATAGCCATTTATTGAAAGCGCTGGTCCATCCCGATGATCTTCGCCTGACCACAATTCTACATAAAGTTCCATCTCACCCGTCCACGAAACAGTACCTGAAGTGTTTAAGCTTGCTCTCGCTTTGGCCTCGAAAGGAGACATGACCGGCACGCGTGTGATATGCCACCTCATCAGGTAGGAACTTCGACCAAGTCTTCACAATATTGGGCACTTCCTGACCAATCCACCGCTCATTATACTTGAGCCTGTCCCCTCCTCGTTGGAGCAAAATACGAGCCCATCTCTCAAAATACTTCTTATTTCGACTAACCCGAAGGTTTGCATAAAATAGATCAGAAGCTTTCTGTTCCAAGATATGCTTTGGCGTATTTGGATGGATGTTGAGGATTTCCGACTCATGTTTAGACAACGACTGTTCATCCTGGTCGTATAGCTCTCGGGCCTCTTCCATTCGTAGTTGCATCTCACCGAATTTTTCTCGGTCTCTCAAATTTGTAATCAATCGATTGTACATTTCCATACTTGGTTTCACGTTGTATGGAGCAGAGGTCATCGTCTCCCAGAGACTACTCACAGATTCGACAGGTAGTCGGCCTATCTCTCGTCCAGTCTCGATTTCTTCGCCTTCACGTAGAACGACGCCGCGGTGGTGGAAGGCGAGAACCGATGTCCATTGAAGTAATTCATTCCAGACATCTTGGGTAATAGGAGTGGAGTATTGACGAGATATATAATCGACCACTTTCAAAGCAGTCGGAATGTCGTTATTGGTCCCATAAGCATGAGCGATTGCGAAAAGCAAGTGAGATGATGGATACAGAGGTGAGTTTGCCGAGTATCTCCTTGGTGGAGGGAGGTCAGATTCATTCTTCACAGTCAGTCCTTCCACATCCACGCCCCAGACTCGGTTGAGAATAGAGGCAATACCAATAATATCACCCTCACGTCCCATGGAAGTGATCATTGAAGAGAACGTTTCCTCTGTTCCAGTAACGCCGTTCTCAACCATGCGACAGAACAGGTTGAAGATCTGTGCTCTGATCCCCTTCTCTAGGCCAATTTGGTGGCCTTTTAAGTTGTACGGAGGGAAATTTTTGGCCCTCCCCCTCAAGTAGTCTGGTATGACACGCAGGTGATACCTCTGCTTTGGGTTCATAACATCTTGCCAGCACTTGGTTGCCATTAAGAGGTTGTAGCATTCCACATCTAGCTTTATGTTTGGATCACTGGTGTTTTCTTGCTCAGCCCTGACCAGACTTGCCCAGATTCTGTCTGCTGTTTCCACGTGGCCAATCGTCTGGGCACACTTCAGAAGGTACTTGTAGTCCAGCAGGGTCAACGGCCACGACTCGATTCGAGCATCGATTATGTCCATAACCTTCGCCATAAAGGATTTGCAGAATTGATAATGATCATCTCCTCCCAGAACGTTGGAGAGGCCGAGGACGCTAGCCATCGTGGGGCTTATCTCCCTGTGCAATTGAGCATGTTGTGCAATAAATTGCCTCGGGTCAAGACAACGCAGCAGTTCGGAGAAAGTTGTAGGGGTAAGATCACCGAGAACTTTAATGGCAACATCGCGTTCAGTCCTCAGAAGATTCGTCAGTGACCCAAGGAGAAAATGAGGGCTTCCGGTACGAAGTGCAGCATATATAGCGTCAACCTGTTCTTGTAGACCAACTGTAGTATCGATGTATTGATCGGGAAGAGCATGGGCACGTAGGTCCTTTATCGCTTCAATCATAGCAAGTGATCCTATTCGGCCATTGCTGTAGAAGTCTTCGTACCAATGTAAACCTCTTGTAGATAAAACTGTCTCGCATGTTTGGTCTACGATTCCCCCAAAGCCTCCATCATGCCCGTGCGGGTTTTCGGTGGTATTTTCGACGGTATTTTCGAGCTGGAAATCGGCCTGATCGTAGAAATCTGCATCATCTGCCAGTTTCTCCGCAGCAGCAGCAGCCCGAAGCCCATTGCTGTTGAAGTGTCGTCGAAGCCGGAGCGTATGCAGACGCCCAGAGGTTCCTCGCGGACAAGCAATTGAGACAAGTCGAGACTCAATTGCCTCGAATTTGCGAATGAACATGGTCATCCGCTATGGTGTTATCATCGTGCCATATAAAGGAGTGTATAGAATTCATGAATTGAGCGTTAAGTAGAGTGCGGAGAGTGGAGTGGAGAGTTCGTCCCTGCTTTCGTGGGGTCTGGGGAAGCTACGAAGTGAAATTGGTGGGACGAAGGCAGAGACGGCGAATTCCGCCTGAAATTCCAGTCGCGATTTTCAAACTCAAAGTCAACACCAGCTCACGACAGCGCGTTATTCCAACAACCACAGACCTCGATACAATATGGCAGATGTTGATGATGGAGCCACCGCTCCCGCCGAGCCTCTTGATCTTGTGCGCCTTTGTCTGGACGAAGTTGTATTTGTGAAGCTTCGAGGAGACAGAGAGTTGAAGGGAAGGTTACATGTCAGTTTGCAATCTGTCACCGATATGGCCTTACTAATCTGTTCACAGGCATACGATAGTCATTGCAATCTAGTACTAGGCGACGTGGAGGAGACTGTCTATGTGGTAGAGGAGGACGAGGATGAGGAGGAGGTAGTGAGGGTAGTTTTTTCCTAGCATGCAGCAGAGATAGCATGACTCAACTGACTGGTGCCGCAGACGATTCATAAGAAGTCAGAGATGTTGTTTGTTAGAGGTATGTTCATATATTGTCTATTCTTTGCTACGGTATACGAGGGCATTCGCGGGTTCACTAACATTTTCCAGGCGACAGCGTCGTCCTCATCTCTCCTCAAGCCCCATCATGAGTCTTCAGAAAGAAGATCGGACGGTATGACACAGAGGATCGCAAGATTAGTATACGGAGGCTCAGGAATACCAAAACAAGGCACATGGTACAAGTGCAACGGTGGGGTGATATTTTTGATAGCGGGGTAGCTGCAACGAAGCATTGATTTGGCCTACTACGAGCTCAAGATACCAAAATAAAGGAATAAATGACCTGGCAAGGCAGATTCAATTTATACTCAGTCTACTGAAATCAACCCGTGCCGTGGCGTTGCGCAGCTGCAAGTGACTCAAGATTCGATGATTCACGACTCTTATCGATAAAGCTTCCCCAGACCGAAAAGAGTCATCTCGCCCATATAACCGCATCCACCCGCTCCAAACTTACATCCACCATCACAATTGACTTTCAATGAATCGGTAACATATCGCCAAGTATCAATAGATTATTTTACATTGTCATCCAATGATCTTACGAATACACTAAAGAATTTCAACCGCACAACTCGATCAAATCAGCGCATCGGGTTCAAGTCATGGCAACCAAAGGAAGACAACTCCCGCACGAACGGCGGAAAGGTGAAACGGTATTTCTTCTTATCCTTCGTCCCAAGGAAGCTGCTGACAAGATGTGAAGGCTTTGAGTGAGTTCGCAGACTATGTCGAGAAGCAGCAAAAAATTAGATACCCCGCCGCTACTCCTGCAAGCAATGCCATCGAGGACCATGCAGAACTCGACATTCTCAATTCTCTCGATCTTGCAGATGACTCGACTTCAGTCAAGCTGAAAGAGCTCCTCCTTACCAATGACGCAGATAATCTGGCAAAATTGGTTGCACTACTGGATTCGCGGATAGCGGAAGGTCATGGAGAGACTGTATTCGAACTTGGATTCGAGAATAATGGCGACTCTATGAATCTCAGCAAAGATGATTGGGATACCTCAGTTAAACGGTTGAACGAAGCTGCGAAGAAAGTACGCGCCGATTGCCAAATTCTTTTAACCAAACATGTTGGAGGCGACCATGAGGCGGAAAGTGCGGCAAAGGAGAAAGAGAAGGACTGCAGTGGCAAAATATTGGTCCGACAACATCCAGCAACAGTGGAGGAGGTCATTGAGACCCGAATTGCTGTTGTAGGAAATGTCGATGCTGGAAAATCCACTATGCTAGGTGTCCTTGTCAAAGGTGGTCTTGATGATGGTCGAGGGAAGGCTCGAGTCAACCTCTTTCGACATAAACATGAAATTGAAAGCGGTCGAACCAGTTCAGTCGGCATGGAGATCATGGGATTCGACACAATGGGCAAGGTTGTTGCTGCCGATGTCCCAGGACGAAAGCTGTCTTGGGAGGAAATCGGAAAACGCTCTGCGAAAGTCATCACGTTTACTGACTTGGCTGGACATGAACGATACCTCCGTACTACAGTTTTCGGATTGCTCTCGTCTAGCCCTAACTACTGCCTACTCATGGTGGCCGCGAACAACGGTCTCATCGGTATGAGCAAAGAGCATCTCGGTATTGCCTTGGCTTTGAATGTTCCAGTGATGGTAGTCATAACCAAAATCGACATCTGTCCGCCACAGATTTTGGAACAAACTATCAAACAAATCACCGGCATTCTCAAAAGTCCTGGAGCACGAAAAATTCCCATTTTCATTAAGAATAAAGAGGAATGCATTAATACCGCTACTCAGTTTGTCAGTCAACGTATTTGCCCAATCTTCCAAGTCTCCAACGTCACCGGAGAATCTCTGGACCTCGTACGGAGCTTCTTGAATATCCTACCACATCATGGACATTACGATGCAGATGCTCCGTTCGAGTTTCACGTCAATGACACTTTTTCGGTTCCATTCGTAGGTACTGTTGTTTCTGGAATTGTCAAGAGTGGTGTCATTCATGCAGGAGACACGGTTCTCATCGGACCTGACTCTCTGGGCCAATTCACTACCACCAATATTCGATCCATTGAACGCAAACGGATACCAGTTCCTGCTGCCTCCGCTGGTCAGTCTGCCTCTTTTGCACTGAAAAGAGTACGACGGAAGGATGTACGGAAAGGGATGGTTGTTCTTCCAAAGGCTGAACAGAATGCACCAAAAGTGTATCGCGAGTTTGTAGCAGAAGGTAACTCACTTTTAAATCGTGCTCGAGTCTTAACTAACAGCCTCAGTTCTCATTCTCTCCCACGCAACCACTATCAAAACAAAGTATCAAGCCATGCTCCACGTCGGCCCCGTCTCTCAGACATGCGCAATCATTGACATTGATCGGTCCTATATTCGAACTGGTGATCGCGCACTTGTCGCATTCCGCTTCGTCCAGAGACCAGAATACCTCGCTCCAGGCGATCGTCTCCTTTTCCGAGAGGGGCGTACCAAAGGGTTAGGGATCGTCAAAAGTGTTGGATATGATTACAACAAACCACTCAATCCAGAAGCTACCAAGGATGCGAATGGAAAACCTCTGGGCAGAGCAGCTGAGGGAAATGGGAAGGCTGTTGAGGGCGGGGTGGAAGCTTCCACTTCTAAGGCGTAAATAATGATTTGGTTTTGGTTTGACGAGTCCAGGAATCCATTGTCGAGCTTCCCAGTTGCTTGCTCTATGCTATTTGCTTTTGGGTTGGCGTCAGGAGCGACATGGAGTGGCATTCATGGTGTTGAGCGGTTAATATGCTTGGATTTTCTGTTTTTTCTTGTTAATAGACAATGTATACTTCCTCTTTGCTTCTTAAGCAATAAGTCCCTCGACATATAGTCTTAACTTCGAGTTTCAATGATCCTTAATTAGAGTCAATTATTCGTATGGAACTGGAGTGTCCTGAATACTAGAGGCCTCGCACATTGCCCTCCCACCTAGTGATTATCATTTTATTCCAAAATCTCGATCTCAATCTCTCCAACATTCATAACCTGATCCCTTTCCCACAAAATCTCGGACATCAATATCCAAAAAAACAAGAAGTGGCTAAGTAGGCATAATCCGCAATCGTGGCTGAGACCCCCTGCAGTTCCAAGAGCGTGTTCCCCGCGATGACGTTTTATCGACAAGGGGGGCGGGAGAACGTCATCTGGCGGTACGATTGTCCGAATGTTAAATTGGGAATCTGGGATGGTGTTTAATGGCCTCTTATTGCGATATTGTAAGGGTAAAAAGATGATCCGTTCAATATATAGTCTCTATCTTCAATAGATGTGGCTAGGAATCGATGGAGGAAGGAGGTACGTGGTAAGAGAGAATCTTGAAGCAGAGCTGAAGCGATAGTTCCAACTATCACAAAGCACTATATAACCTGGATTTCAATATAAGAAAGAATAGAAAAAAAGTATTATTGCATCCCAATTCCAAGATCTATTTCCAACCCACCAAAATGCTTCAAATAAACAAGCACCTCCCTTTCCCTCCTACTCCAACCTCTCATTCCACTTCCTCCCTCTCCTTCCAAGACTCAAAAAACCCAGATTTACCTCCACCTACCTTGTTATCTACACCATTTCAAATAATCAGATTAATGCCATGGTAGCGGAATACCAGGATATCATGCTTCAAGTTGGTTCACTGTTCCCCTATTGGTGGGTTTGGTCCAACCAACTGCTTGGACGGGAAGCCTGTCTCGCGTGGAAACGACGTCAGATCTGCTGGGAGGGGGATGGCCTTGGATAAGAGGGGTCGTGCGGGCGTGTTTCTTGATGGAATTGCTTGATGATAAGAATATAAATACCTTGATACTTAAGAACATATCATACGTCTATTTCCACATCTACCTTTCGCCGACACCAAAGATCAGCATATTTCGATTGTGTTCATCCGGAAACGAGTTAACCTTACAGTCTATAAGAGGAATATTAAGAAGACAATATGGAAACAGTAAATAGCATCGCTTCTGCAGCTTCGCGGGCTATCTGGGGTACTCCTGAAGAGGAATCAGCCAAGAAAACCACATTGGATAATGAGACGAAGGGAACAGAACCTGTATCTGGTGAGGTAGGAGACGTGAAGGCTGGAGGGCCTTATGATAAGGGAAATGAAGGTTTGTGCTCTTCCCCTTCTATTTCAGTTCCTTCTTCATAATCGACTCAAGAAGACAATGTATTGACTATCAAAAAGACACCACAACCTCAACTCTCCCTAAATCCACCACTTCAACAACCAACGAAACCACACTCCCATCCCACCCAGCACCCACCTCCTCCACTGCACCAGGAAACACTCCATCCACCGCGCCTCTCTCCTCCTCCTCCGAACCAACCACCTCCGCCTCTCTATCCGACAAACCCTCCTCCTCAAACGCAACCTCCGGCCCAGGCGCCGAACCCTCAGTTTCCGCCCTTCCTTCTTCCGCACCCCAAGACACGCAAAAACAACAAGTTGCTGATCAACCATCCGCTATTCCACAAGAAAGTGGAGAGAATGAAAGGATAAAGGAGACGAAGGAAGAGGCTGAGGAAGCTCAGAAAGTTATTGCGGGAGGGGAGGCACCGAAGACGTTGGAGAAGAGTAAAGTTGGGGCCACTGTGGGAGATGTAGAGGGTATTCAGAAGGAGAGTCATGGGGAGGGAACGGGGGAGATATATGTTAAATCCAGTGGGATGGTGGCGGATGGAGGGGACTTTGATGCTAGTAAACCTGGGGCGGGGAGGGAAGCTGATCGTATGTCTACTCTTCTCCCTTTTCTTCTTCCCTATTTTCCTCCGTCAAACACTTTTTGCACCTATCTCACTAAGGTCTCACTAATCGTTGTTACAGGTCTCCTCGAAGAAAAGGGAATCAAGAAATCAGACTCCACACCGGCTGCAGCAACCAAAATCGAAAGTCCATCTGATAGTAAAGAGAGAAAGAGTGAGAGCAGTAGTGAGGGCAAGGGAGTAGGTAATGGAGAGGGTAAAGAGAAGAGGAGTTTGAAGGAGAAGATTAAGGCGAAGTTGCATAAGCATTAGCTGGGCTGTGGTAGATCAGGAAATCGAAAAGAGTGGAGGACGGTAGAGGGATGGCTTGATTTTCTTGGGAGTAAGAAGGGAATGGTTCTGCGATGATATCATTAGTCTTTCTTGATTGTATTTGAAATATGAGCTTTTATGAGATTGAGAGATTGCGTCCTGTTGTCGAGACTTACCATTATGAAGTGAGACAATCAAATCGTTGGAACAGCATAGTTGACGGCCTTAGCCATCGATCCGTGGCCCAAACGCCAGAATCAGCCATGCATGCACTTTGAAGCCGGCATTAATGCGATATTCGCAAACGTCACAATAGAATATGGTCCAAGGGGGAAAACATTAAATATTATCACCCTGGTCCTATCGCCAGGGCGGAGGGTATGACCAGTCTAGGTGGTAAAGATAAGAACCAAAATAAGCCGTTTTGTAATTATGCAGAAGGCGCCATTCCCCTGGTGGAGTGGTCAGGACAAACTGTGAGGGGGAAACAGACACTTTGGCCACCAGTTCAACGATCGATCGAGACATGATTCACCATATTCGCGGCTTCAAAAATTGCACCGGGCAGTTTTCTACAGTATCCTCGCTTCGGAGAGGATACCTGAGTTTTTGCTCTCATTTTTTGGGGGTTTTTTTAACTATACTTCAACTTTCTAATATCAAATAAAATTATATATCAATTTTTAACAAGAAATATCTTTAATTAATTATTTTTGAAGGTAATCCTAATACAAATAATATATTAAAAGTATTTTAATAAGGACAGAATCGTGGTCACGGCAAGACGCGAAAGGGGAGATAGATATGTATTCGGAAGTGATACGAGAAGTATCAGAAGAAGAGAGTTGAGATTTTGGGTGGAGTGCTCGAATTTTGGTAGCTTTTGGTGCAGATGTATTTCTAGATCGGTGTCGTTTTTGGGTGGCTCCTCAATACAACTCGTTGAGTTTAAATTTTGGGCCTTTTGGCATTGTATTTTGGGACAAGCGTTGATTTTTGGATCGCTTGGGTGTTAGGTATGACGATTGGGCCTAAAGATTACTTATTTGCGTGCGTTGAATTTAGTCTTGATTTTTGGGCACTTGTAATTTTAGCAAAAGCGTTGAGTTTGGATCCTCTAGGGCATACTCGTAACTTTTTCGGGCTGAATTTATTCTTAGGTTCTTAGCTATTATATTATTAGCAAAAGGCGTTTAATTTTAAATGGTCTGGACATTACATTTCGTATTGAGGTTCTTTGGTACCTGCTCGAAGTGGAATCATGGATCAATATATATCTTAGATTAAGCTCTTCATACATAGACTCGTGAAGTTGTTTCTAGTTTTAGAAGTATTATCTCGGAATTTACAAGCATAAGTGCAATTATTCTACCCTTCAAGATGATAACAGTCCCCCTCTCTGCTTCAGGCCACAACAGCCCCCAAATCGCCTGCAATAGTTCTTTACCTACTGGTCAAAGGACCAGAGTCCTGGCCTTAAAATTCCTCCTTCCGAGTTGTTCAAATTCGGCGCTGATCTCATAATATGTCATCACCAATACATTTGACTTTCAAAAGTTGTAAGCATACCCACGAACAAGAATTGAGATACTCTACACGAGGATTGATAGTCTAGGAGTTTGGATTGAGTTGTATTCAGAAAACAAAAGATTGTGACTGTGCGAATTTTATGTCTTATCCAAACTCGTACATTCACTACTTCTTATTCAATCCCAACAATTCAATAGCATTGTCCCTCACAAATTTCTTCAATTCTCTCTCCTTCAGCCCTAAACTCTTCACCCACTTCGCCCCTTGATCCATCATCACGAATGGATAATCAACTGAATATAAGATTCTACTCGAGCCTAGTATGCTTGTATGGAACTTTAGCAGGTCGGTGGCGAAGTTTCCGGATGTGGTTTCGTAGAGATTGGTTTGCCAGTAGCTTGAGAAGGTTTTGCTCATGGGTAAGCCGAGGGGAATTTTGCGAGCCAGCACTATGAATATTAGCATTTTGGCGGGGGGAATCTGCAAAGCCATGTTGAGGGTTTCGCATAGATATTAACATAATTGTGACTCACTTTCATCCAGTCTCCAGAAATCACTTGGGATACGCTCGCCCATGTGCCCCACTATGACTTTCACTTTCGGAAAGCGACTGCAAGACGTCAGTATCTCATCTGCGAATGCCAATTTCGCATCATAGATCGTGGTCAGAAAAACTTACTCAAATACCCCGTTTGCACATAGACCCACGATATGGTTTGAAAGCATGATGGCAAACTGGTGTGGTGCGCCAAGAATCCAAGTAGAATGCGCGTAGTCGAGTGCCGTTTGTTGAGGAATGGGATTTCGAGGGTGGAAGTAGACCGGGACATCCAATTCTTGGACGACAGCCCAGAATGGGTCGTATTGTGGTGTATCGAAGTAAATCAACGTAGCTGAGCTCAGTTAAACCCCTTCTACTGACGTGCACCTTCAAATTGCAAGACCAAGGTGCATACTCACAATTATCTGGTCCCGACTGTTGAAAGTCATTAACAAGCGCTCCCAAGAATCCGAGGTCTTTCACAGCCCTTCGCAATTCAACGCCAGCTTGCGTAGCGTTATGCATACTCAAGGCGGCAAATCCTCCGAATCGCATAGTGTTGTTAGCAATCTGAGCTGCTAGTTGATCGTTTGCCTTTGTAGCTATACTCTCTGCCAAAGCGGGTGAAGCAATTCCTTGGATGCCAGGGGAGGCGAGGGACAAAACCATGTATGCCACGTTGGAGGCATCCATAAACTTGAGACGTTGATTGTGTATATCAGCCAAGTTGAGAAGCAGTTGAGCTTGAGTGACTCCTGGTGGCGGGTTGGCACTTCAATTTATCAGTGAAATTTGCAAGGTAAGGGAAGGACAAGGGGGGATCGTTACCCAGTAGCTGGAATCAGATTTGGCAAGGTAACTGCTTCCTCGAAGATAATGGACCCACTACCTGTCTTGTTCCATTTTCTTGCTTCTCCTCCAGAAAGCAAGAGGTAAAAGGCGACAGAAATATGCCACATCATACTGGCAGTTTGCTCTTAGTATTCGTCGAGCTTTAAGTTCTGAGAAAAGAGTAGATTAAAAACGTGGCATATGATCCAACTTTAAAGAAGAGAGCCAGTTCTTACTACTCGGCCTCTGGAAGGGGCCATTGTCTCTCACACAATTGTGTATCTGGTGTTTTATTCCTCAGAGGGGAACCTGGCAGGATATAGCCAATCATAACATAGTCTATCCAATATCTCGCTACACATGGCCCTCATCTAGCTTTCAGCCTTCTTGACGGACCGTCCCTTCGTCGTTATTGCCGCATCTTCAGTGGTCTAGACTCATACTATGAAATCAACCAGCAGTGAAGCTGGAACATAAGCCTTTAGCGAGCTTGCTAATATCTGAATAATCGGGCGATGGCAAGGTGCATTATCACCCCTCGTCGCTTTGAAAAAAGAAACATAAAACAAGAGAGCAGAAGTACTAGTGGTGGATGTCATAGACTAATCCTCGAAAGGATATCTGTGTGAGATTCGATGAATAGAAGTCACAACGATGTAGCATTCAGTCGTTGAGAGGTATAACAATTAACCTCGGGTGAAGTACATGCAGCTCGAGATAGGCACATCAACTAGGCTATCACAAGGAAATCACAAAGACTCTGAGAGTATGCCTTGGCAGACTGCAGTAATTTTTGTATTGTAACAAGATATTTGATGCAAAGAGCTTCCGTTCAATTGATGATTTCAGAGGTGTGAAAGCTGAACAAAAGAAGATTTAGGTGGGGTCAATTGTGTTCCCAGAGCAGTCTAGCTTTGGAGCACCACACGTGACTAAGCACAACATCCCCCGTCCGGGCTGGCAAACTTCCACCCTCTCAACCTCATCTCCTGCTCGACTTTATGCTTATCTATTATCGCCGTGAAATTATCAATATCTTAGAGGCTCGATTCTTGGATTCCCAAGGCCAATTTTATGTACACACTGCACTTTCTTTACGCTATCTCATTTCATCTCCAACTATCCGTCATTCGTAGGAGCTACCTAGGCAACTGCAAGACCTTTCGGATTTCATCTTCACTTGCTTTTAAGTCATATATCAAAGAACAGGTAAGTATCGATTGCCTCTATCACTCTGTGGGCAAGTTACATGTTTCTTCCGGGTTAGCTATATTGTTCTTGTCCTTCGAACAGTGGTAAAAAGAGGGAGCCAGTCGCAGCTTCTGTGTTTGATGGTCAAAGCCTAATAACCGGCCACGAAAATCCTCCATTCTGTGCCGTCACTCGATTGACTGTTAAAACAGAATTGTGCCACAGCCAAAGAAGCATTTCCATTGATACTTAATCACTCATATGCGCCTTATATTCCGGTTTTGCAAGGGTCTCAAAAAACTTTTCACGCAGGACCTTCACCCTCAACATTTCATCAATCCTCGTTTTACGCCTTCAAAAATGGCTATTACAGTCTCAACCAAGTTTATGATCATATCAGATACGCACAACTTCCAATTTGGTGATGCAGAAAAATGCGACGGACATCTGCGTCAACCTACGCCCAGAGTCGATGTCTTGCTTCATGCGGGTGATCTGACAGGAGTTGGAGGTCCAGAATACTACAAACGTGTGCTAAAGTTTCTCGGAGCCATCGATGCAGAACTCAAACTCGTCATAGCTGGTAATCATGACAAGGACCTCGACCGCGAGCACTGGAAAACGTGTAAGACTTCCCTGCTTGCTCTCTTCTAGAACCTGTTTCCAAGCATGTGCTAGCAGCTCCAAGTGGATCTCTGACTGCACTCATCATTAGCGCTAAGAGACCATCGAGCTGACTTGTTGCAGTAATGTGTGAAGATGACGAACCAGAGGATCATGAGCAGCCTGATAGGGCGATCGAAGTTATGACTGGTCCACTTGCGAGAGAAGCCGGAGTAACCTACTTGGAAGAAGGCCTTAATACATTTACACTGAGCAATGGAGCAACATTCACCATCTATACCTCTCCATACCAACCCGAGTTTTGCAATTGGGCTTTTCCATATGAACGCAATCAAGACAGATTCAACCCACTAGAGCATGTGGCTCCAGGCGTAAAATCGATAGCCACGCCCACGGGTATCGTGCCCGACTTCCCGGATATCGATATCATGATGACACACGGGCCACCGCAAGGAATATTGGATTGGACAGCATTTGAAAATCTAGAAGTCGGTTGTGAGGCCTTACTTCGGGCTGTCAGTCGTGCACGACCTCTACTTTACTGCTTCGGGCACATCCACGAAGCCTATGGATCAAAAGTTATCACATGGAATGACGACGAGACGAAAATCGGAAAAGACGCGATCGAGCGGGAGACTGACCAGCCAAATGCATATCCGAATGACAGCTCTGTGCCACTCGAGTTCGGGAAGCAGACACAAATGGTCAACGCTTCAATTATGAATCTCAACTACAGACCAACAAATGCCCCTTGGATCTTGAATCTGGATTTGCCAAAGACAAATTAGCAGAAGCTGGGATGATCCATGATGCGAGGTGGTACATGTTGGTACTTTTCATCGAAGAATGTTAAGTTAGTCAGGTCTGGGAGAATTGTATTCCCGGTGGGAAGTTTGATCTGTTTATAGAGTCTTCTACGCATATTATCCATGAACAACATCGGGGTATTGTTCCTCCCTCTAGGTATGTATTTCATTTTTGCGCAACAGATATGCACACGTGACTTCACCTGCAGCCTCTGCTATGATGGGGAAGTTGCTTGCAACATACCCCGCATTACGGGTCAATCATATTTCAGGGACATTCAGCCAATGCTGTAGTGTTTGTTCTGTGTTCCATTTTCATAAATCCGATACATCATTGTCCATAGCCGGCAGAATACCCTGCGAATTCATTTCTCAACCCCAGGTGACGATTGGAAACTGCACCGCTGTTATTGGATCCTCGACGTTGCCGACCATGTTGACTCAAATATCGCCCCAGATCTCATAGGATATACAATTATCCGATAACATACTGAAGAGAGAACATTGGTGCGGCTTCAAATATTTGCACTCTATTGTGTCATGCTCTGAAATCGGCTCGATGGCTATTCTTACGGTAAAGATACGATAGATTAAAATCTAGTTGTCTCTCTCAAGTTGTCTTAGAATACTCGTAGCCTGTGTACCAGATCATGAGCAAGGTTCTCGGTACCGTTGACTCTTATTTCAACCCCGCATTGACCTCGTCCCTCACTCTCGAATCGGCATCTCAAAGTTGAGATGAATTTCGATCATTTTCCATGGTAGATATTGCAAGCGTACATCAAATGAACCGCTATTCCAGATGGACGAAGAAATAACGATATGCAATTGAGATTGAAGCAAGTGCCGAAGCTCTTGCAGCCTGGGGTACATGCCGGCATTGTTGGGCTTAGTTATATAAACGGTGAAGTCCCAGGTAGTTCTTTTCAGTCCCATATCCAAGATTTTGAGCGGCACCAGAGTCATTAAATATTCCAGGTCTTCCGATCCTCATACGCTGAGAAGAAAAGTATCCAATCTAAACAAGACTCATCATGGTTAAACATTTGCTCCTCGGTGCTCTCTCTCTTATTGCAACAGCTGTTAACGGGCAGAAATTTGCTTCTTGGACTGAACCAAGCAGCAGTGTGCAGTTCAATATCGCGATTCCAGAAGCGTCTGCAGCTCCATTTGATGTCTACGCGTCTATCGTCGCGCCAATAAACAATACCTGGGCAGCAATTGCCTTTGGTGGTTGCATGCTTAGAAGCCCTCTTCTCGTTGCCTGGAAAAATGACACCAACGTTTTAGCAGCTCCTCGTTGGGCAGCGTGAGTTTGCCCTCCTTCAGTACATCCACTTTCTAACAGTCTTGCAGCGAGTATCACCCTCCCTCCCTTTACAACCTTTCCTCGGTCGTGACATACAAATCTTCATCCGTCAACAGCACCCACTGGAAGGCCAACGTTCTCTGCACCGGTTGCAGCTCCTGGATCGGCGGTTCCACCAAGGCAATTGGTAGTGCTACATTTGGATGGGGAATCAGCAATAGATCAATTGCCAACCCAGCGAGCTTGGATACCGGAATTCCGTTTCATAATGTCGGAAAGGGACATTTTGAGGTTAATATCACGACTGGTAGGAATGAGGCTAGTTCGTGGTCTATGTTGAGGATGGGAATGTAGATTTTTGGCCAGTTGGGCAATGGTGTCACAATGTTATATTCAGGCAAAACGTAAGCTATGGGGTTTTCTACATACGGTATTGTGTATTGAAACTCGTTGATTGTGATGGAAGTAACATTTCGGAAATATCCAGAGTTTATTTTCATCTTCTTGTGACTATTTGAGACACGACAAGAATACAGGAACTTCATCAAAACATTTATAAGACGCCTGCACCGAATTCAACACTCGTTTTGCTTGAGTTTAGCTCTTCTTGAAACTAGCCAGGGCCTCCACAATCGAGGGAGTATTAGCTTTCTTCCAGCTCTCCCTCGCCTGCAATGTTTCCCACCATCTCTTAACATTCGGGTACTTGGCGAACAAGTCTCTGTACCCAATGTCATAGGCTATGCCACCATATGGATAGTGAAACAAATCAGCGAGTGTGAACTCCTGGCCAGCCAGGTATGGCTGCTTGGCAAGAATACCGTCATACACTTTGAAAGTCTCGTCCAATTCAGCGGCTGCTTTGGCTATAGTTGCTTCGTCCGTTGTCCCACCACGAGCCCTATATTTCCCATACATCAGTATCAGATTACTCCAGACCACAAAGACTGGAAAGATAAACAACATACGGTGTAAACAACCCCTCCTTCCCAATTGTATAAGCAGCATGATCAAAATAACTCGTCTCCACCGAACAAGCCTGTTCAAACAAAGCCCACTTCTTCAAATCTCCTTCCTCTGGCATCAAATCAGTCTTCCCTCCTTCCAATTGATATTTCTTCACGATATATCTACAAATCGCTCTGCTTTCATACAAGAAAAAACCATCGTCTTCCAGAACGGGGATACGACCGAAGGGATGCTTGGTTGTGAGGTAGGCTTCGGATTTGTTTTCGCCGCCCATAATGTCTACCGTGATGAGATTGGCGGGGAGAGAAAGTTCGTGAAGGGTTGTCCAGACGCGTTGAGCGCAGGCGGTAGGGATGGAGGCAGCGTGGAGGGTAAATACCATTTTGGAGGCTTGAGGGATGTTGGAGTTGGGGATTGAATTGTTGAATTTGTGCGAGATTGTGATGATTGGAATGTATTTGTGAATTGATATTTGGGATTCATTCGTGGGAGTTCGTTGCAATATATACTCCTTCAACCTCATACTAAAATGGTTCTCTCACCTCCTCCTCCTCCTCCTCCTCCTGCTGCTGCTGCTGCTGCTGCATCTTCTTACGAATATCTCCATTCCCAACAGATTTCTTACAAACATTTCCCTCAAAGTCCTCCTGAACTTACAAATCATGACACATCAGCCCTCCCAAACTGTGCCTTCAAGTTAGCTCCCTCAAAACACTCTTGATAATCTTACATTATCTTCATATCTTTGCATCCGTGATGCATAATTTGGAGTTGCACTGCATAAGATACATAATTTACATAAATTTGTGCAGATTTCGGCTCGGGATCACGAGATTCCCGATTTGCTCGGAGACTTCTTTCGAGCGAGATTGGATGGGTGAGGGTAAGCGAGAGGAAAGGGGAATGCCCGCCGCGATCGGGGACTTCTGGATTTGCGACTTGGTAGACGTCCAGATTTCAGACGATTTAAAGTGGTATGATTCTGAAGAGAAGATTCTTTTGAAGCATTCTATGAGAGCTCCGAGTATTGTGAATTTTTGAGCGTTATAGAACAACACGACTTGTTTTGAATATAGAGCTTGTCAGCTGCCACGGGACGCCATGATGAACAAAACTCGGCTTCCACCTGTATTTTATTTTTTTGCTGCTTCCATAATACCATTCATGGTTCAAAGCACAAAATTTGGACATTTATACCTACAAAAAGTCTAGAATCCCCAAATCATCTAGAGCGGCGCCAATAATCACCCCTCAGAGTCACCCACTACCATCCCGTACCATCGTCTTCGCGATCAGCGATAGACTTGCGGTAGCTATCCTCATGGTAGTCGTATGCACCGGGGGGCAAATCGTCGTCCGTGTCTTCTTCCGTCTTAGCATCGCTGTCATAATGAGGGCCTTGGCCGTTACGGATATCTATATGTGGCTGGTCTCTCTCGAGATTGATTTTCTCATCACACAACCAAGGTTGAGTGAAGGACTCCACTGTGTCGTAGGATTCTGGGAGAACTGTAGTAGTGCGGATATCCAGAGAGAAAATCTCCTTTCGAGCTCTTCGAATTGCCAAGTATTGCGTATCCATGTCATCGACAACCTCAAGAAATGATTTTCTGAACTCTGCGAGTGTGAAACTGTTGGACTGCACCATTACTTTGAGTTTCTTGTAAGCAATCTCTCTCGGTAGAAATGCGTAGGCAACCTCCCACTGGCTTGCATTGAAAGGCAACGCAAATTCCATAGATCGATTCAAGTCTCGTTTGAATGATTTCTCATATTGATCTAGGTAGTACAAAGCCTCACCGTAGAATTGTTGTAGCTTCTTCCGCAATACCTCATTATGGGGTTTATATTTGATTTCACCTTCCACTCCGGACGGATCAGGAAAATAAGTTTTGTCCCATTTGAGGAACTCGGCAATGGTGCGAGCAGCCACAACAATTCTCTGATACTGTGGATCAAGGCTTTCGAGACACAGTTTTCGATACTTCTCAAATCCTCGGATGTCTTGAAGATCAGCACGCTTTCGAGCTAACTCTAGTCGGTTCTCTACTGGGTGCATGTCTTCGGTTTTGAAGGGGCTGACTTCATTTTGACGAAGATAACTCAATCGGTTGTTGCCCTCGTCATCTTTTTTGCGGGCCATACAGATTGCGTAACTTGCATCCATATCATCTCTGAACTTTTCACATCGCTCGAATGATTGTGCATATTCAAGTAATCTTTGATATGCCTTGAATATGCGGGGTGCAGGGCTTGTACCTCTCAAGAGCAGAGAAATTTGAGGGAGAGGTGCATTCCGGTCCATAATTGGGATAGGGGTGGTCGAATTCGGCATATGATCTAAATTACGGCAGTCGGAGTGTTCCTCGGAGTTGTCGTTGACAATCACAGTCTTGATGCCGCGCAAAAGCTTCAAAGGTTGGAGTAGCCATGACGATGATTGGAAGTTTGCGCTGCTGAACTGAGGCCTAATAGCCAGAAACTGACTATACTTGTTGATATGTACCACAAGATCCCGAACAGGCTGTTCGCATATCGTCTGGCAAAGCAAGAGGAAATTCTCATCTGGAATGGGCTCCATAAAGACTCTCATTCTTGGAGCAAGGTAGATCTTGAATTTTACCGCACTCCGTAGGTTATTATTCTGTTGCATTTTAGCGAGGGTTGTAGAATACCGGACCATGCCATTGGACCCAAACTTTCGGAAAAGAGGAGATCTGATTGTATCAGATCGACAACAATCCAGTATGAAAGTGTTTTCCTCCATCAGAACCTTACGTCCTTCGTCGTACAACTTTTTGCACACTTGCAATATTTGAAGGTGGAGACCGTAGTCACTTTTAACCGAATTGGTTGGTGCTCCGTGGTGCTGGCAACCGCACCCATCTATGGCCTCAATCGAAGAAAGGATTGGGCTGATAAGACAGAGACCAAGTATCATTGCCCTGACTTCTACGGGAATCGTTTCGAGGAGGGGGCAAGCAGGTCCAGCTGGCGTTTTCAACTTGTTGTTCTCGGCTTTCAAGGCTTTCTCTCGGTGGAGACTTTCTTTATACAATGCTTGGAGGTAATTTAGGTTGGTCATGGATTCTGCTTCCTTTAAAGCTTCGTTGGATTTGGCGCTAGATAAATATCAGTCATGTTCATAGAAACGTCGCTTTGTGCTTAACGAACGATACGTCACATATTCAAAACGCTTCGAGACATTGCAAAGACCATGTCTTTCTCGAGGAAACATAGAAGTTCAGGGACATTAGGTAGAGACTTACTCGTTCTGTGCTTGTATAAGTTCTTGGACAGCTCGAACATTGTTCACCATCAAGTGCCTGCATTTATGTCAGTAAGTTCAAGGCCATGCGTGGTACCTGCAAGAGCAGAACTTACACTGTAAGATCTGCTGGCAGCGCACCCTTTCGCAGACCACTTCTCTGAGAAACCTGCATTTTTGGCATATCACTCTTTTCCAGTTGTTTTGCGGTCCTATTTGAATTAGCTTAAAGCCTTCCTGAGGCTTACAAGATAATTCGAGCAAAGAACTTACACCAACTCGTCTTCAACCTCATCTTCATAGCTCGGTGACTTTGGCTTTTTCTTTGATCTGTTGGGTCAATCAGCTGCAGTGCCCTTTGTAATGGCACCTGGCATCCCAATGCCACACAAGATAGATCGAACAAAAAGCAGACTTACGTATTCTCCATGTCCATAATGGGATATGGCAAGGAGTTTGATGCAATGTAGCAGTCCAGTATTGATATCAGAGAGTGGGGTTGTTGGTACTATGCGGTGGTATCGGAACTGGGAGTGCCGCAAAACTGTGTGTTGAAACTGAAAGAAGTTGTTGACACAAAAGATAGGCAGGCTGTTACGTTTATCGCTTGTCAAAATTTGTGATGGCTTAATCGAGGGAACACGCTAACCTGATTTGATTGCCATTCGATTTGAGCAGAAAACCTGAAAGGAGATAGAAGCGAGGATATATATTGTGTTGATTGGAGAAATCCGTCCACGCTAATGATGTTGATTGACCGCCTTCAAACCAGGAAATCACATCTGCCCACTCGAGTCGCTATGACTAGAAGGGATCAATAGTATTCAGTTGAAGTGTATTGCATAAAACCTCTTATTCATTATAGTGCATGTGAAATAATAGCTGCTCCATTCCACAGAGCTCCAGAGAATATCAATTTTCAGGCTTGCTACCAATTTATTCAAAGCAGAGTACTATACTTTCATCAGCTGCCAGGTTAGAGCAAACATAAAGTACACCTGAACATCCGCAATTGCCTTTCCACACTGATAGGTTTAGCATTAGATTTTTTCAAGCATCTCAAACATCGAGTTTTGCTCTAGTACTTGATTGTCCCCATGTCAGAGAAATGGCTACACAGCAAACACATGTGTCAGACTTTCAATGCGCTTGTTCTAGATCCAAAAATACATTTTATAAGAGAATGTTAACCACTTCTTTAGCAATAGATACTATTAGTAAGTATCATTTCTCTCTTTTTTGGCCCAATTTATTGATGTTGGAAAGAAGCAGGATTGTGACTTGTCAAAATATGCAAAGGGAAGGAGGGATAACAGATATTTAATAGAATATTTAAAGAGGCAACAAATAGGGAGAAAGCAAACATAAAGATTGGAACCAGTAAGGACATCAGTAATACAGAGTAATCAAGAGAAAGCAATTATGTAAAGCAAATAGGCATGTTAAACGAAAAAATTAAAATAATTCTATGAAGTGTCGCCAGCTAACAAGGCTTTCAATTGGAATTGGATTTAGCATCGTGATTTAATTCCTTGAAAATGAAATTATTAATATAGAGAAATTACAAGGCTGGTTATAATGTTGTAAAGCCAAAGTATATTGTCTTTATTGAATTTATCCCTGCAAAACAGAAATAGATTTGGAATAATGAAGTAAGAAGACAGATGTTATTTATTAACAGTCCCAGCTAGCTGTCACTAGATCACGCTATATATCTCCTTGTTACAATAGCCTGCAGCTGTTCTTTGCCAGCCATGCTCCCGGATTCTATTGATTGCCATGATCTGCCACAATCAACCTTTTGTAAAGGCGGTAAATTCCTAATCTGGCTGTCGCTCACCGGTAACTTTCCTATAAATGAATCCTCTCGATTAGCCGCTGTAATCTGTCAAATATAATTCCTCATCCTCGGAGCTCCGGTCGTTATCGTCCTCGGAATCACTATCAATCGGTGCATAATCGTCACTACCGTACCATTCGTAGTCATCGATATGACCCCATTCGTCACCATCCTCGCTATCGTCCTCACTATCTTCCTCGACCTAACCCTCACCCTCAACTTCGAGATACGGACCGATTATAGGTTCGACAGCACGGAAGTGTATCAGTTCATCGCAGAGCCGTGGTTGGACATCCAATGGTAGTGCAAAGCCCTTGTCGTCTTGAACAAATAACAGCTTTCTGGCCTCACGAATCTTGACATACCACAAGTCCAGCTCCTCTGCGGCCTCTTGAAAGATACACCCAAAATTGTCCATCTTGATTAGCAGGCTCCCGCGGCACTTAGCCATACTGCCATCTTCGAAAATACTTTTGAGGTCTTGAATCTTTTTACATGCGTATAAATTATCGAAAAATCGTTGGGTCTTCTGCATATGTGCCCGTGTATAATCTGGAATATCTCGGATCAAGGTTCGAGCCCAATCTTTGAGCAGGATGAGCACCTGAAGGCGATGCTCGACCAAATAAGAACCACAGCACCGGCTCGCTTACCCTGTACTCGCTACGCATTTTATGATCGTTGGCAAAATCAGCTACTCTGGGAGCCACATCCTCAATTCTCTGATATTCTGAATTGATTTTCCTATTCTTTAGTTCTATATAAGGGTAATAAGCTTGCTTCTCTTACTCAGACCCTAATCACCCTCGGCTCACCTTTAGCTTAGTTGACTCACCTAAGAAACCTGGGCACCCTGAGCAACTCACCTGAGTACCCTGAGCAGCACGCTACAAGACGCCTGAGCACACTTGACCAAGATCCACAATATCGTCACTTGCTTTAGATCCTTGCCTTTAGCCAATCACACTTGAGCTGACCTTTGTGCCCTGTCACTTCACTTTTGTATATCTTTACCAGATAGGTAATTCAATAATTCTGACCTTTACACTCTTTAATGTACAACTACAGACCAAGCCACAGCTAATTCTGCGACTAGCAATGACAATTAAATAACCAGACAGTATGTCATATACAGACATATCTTGGCAAAAGTTTAGATCTTTTCCTCTGTCAAGGCGTAATGACTGGACCCTTTCTGGACGTCGGTAACATACTTCCGCATCTTTCTGGCTGGAATTCGTTTGGAGAACATCTCGTCCAGCTCGGCCGAGTTTCGTTGCGATGGCTCAGGGACAAAGAAGTATACAAGTACAGTCACTGCGAGACCTGTTCCGAAGAACAGCCAAGCGGTCTTGTATCCCCAATTTGCGTTGTTTATATCCACTAGATACGGTGTTAACAGATACGAACACTTTTCAGCCCTTAGATTGCTTACACATAATTGGAACCGATGTGTTAAATGTGAGACCAAAGAGGACGGAAGATCCGGCGGCTAGACCAGCTGTTCTAGCGCGAAGTTTTTGTGACGCAACCTCTCCTACAAATGCCCAACCCAAGCTGCCCACTGTGCGCACTTGTCAGTTTGATAACATATAGGTCGTGGTGGAGGCTTACAGGCAACGTTAAAAAATGACCAGACGCATGCCGCAAAGATCAGGAAATTCTGAAGGGGCTTTGTCTTCGGCACAAATCCTAAAATACCGACGACAAGCATGGCAATCGTACATACAACTGCCGCGACGACGACAATCTTCCGACGACCGAAACGATCTGTAACAGTGATCAAAGTGATAGATGTACCTAACGCAATGACAGCTAGAATCAAATCATGTAAGCCAATAAGCATTAAATACTTGTTCCATGTCAACTCACTAAGAATAGTAGTGATCAAGAATGGATCATTGAAGCCGCTCTGTCTGAAGAACAAACTCGCATAGGTGTTAAGGAAAGAGAGTCCAGTAAGCTGCTGTGAACATACAGGAAGAGCAGCACCAAGAGTTCTGACAGCGTTTGTTCCCTTGCAGCATTCCAAATACGAACGAAGAAGAGCCTTGAATCCCTTCGTCTCGAGCCCTAATTCTGTAGCCTCTGCCCGTTCGCGAATGATAGTATTCTTAATGACAGCAAACTCAGCATCGACGTCGTAACCCTGAACCTTTCCGTTGATGCGCCGGAGAGACGCTTTTCCTTTGTCATCTTGATCGCGTTCGGCATAATAAGCTTTATATAGTTAATAGCTGAAAAAGACGTGTTTAGAGAGTACTTTACCAGCAGTTTCAGGAATCCATAAGAAGATTGGTAACATCAGGCCCAAAAATCCCCATTGTGTCAAGATGGGCGTCTTGTAGTCGAGAGGATCTACTCTCTCTCGAAGGGTCAAAACCAGTGGGCCGAGGAAACTGCCAATTCTGTTCCAAAAGCCGTAACAGAACAGCATGGCGCCACGGACGTTCACTGGGGCCCACTCCGTCACATAGATCGGAAGAGTCGCCTGGATGCATCCGACTCCCATACCCGCCAGTATCTTTGCACCAGCCCAATCTTGCCAGTTACGGGCATATGTTTCCAGAAAAAGGGACTAGATTTGGCGATTAGATCCAAGGATACCGAGGATGACTCCATCATTTTGGGTCACGAAGGGGAAACACTCACAGCAGCAAGTACAATCCATAGCAAGTACATTGTCATCTTTCGGCCAATCTTGTCGGACACTGGGTTGAGGAGAACCATGCCGATGAGTTGTCCGAGAGATTGCAACGCTCCCCAGAGTGCGGTGTACTTAGCATCCAATGTATATCTCCCAGCCGCGTTGGGAAAACCGAAATGATTGATAAAGCCTCGATTTGCGATAATGTTCCCATTGAGGGTGATTTGAAAGCCATCCGCGCCGGCGGCAATACACATGAGATTACAGACCAGACACGCCTGAAACTCGATGGTTATTATTTGTCATGGATGGAGGAGGATTGATACACGGAAGAATAGTACACACCTTCCAAAACCTTCTCACTGTAGTCAACAAGCCAAGATTATCAAGTGAGGATTTGAGGACTGGCTCATGGTGATGTTTGGGGTCATCTTCCAGATGGGAAGTCTGAGGCGCGATATCATTGTCGCGGCCCTTGTCGGTTATAGGATCTAGGGGTGTCTGGTGAGGTGCTGACATGATAATGATGATGATGGTGAGAGAAAGGAGAAGGAGTACAGAAATGAACGTGGTCAAGTCTGGGGAAGCTGGGGAAGGGAGACATGCTCTCCTTTTAAAGACCTTGCGAGAGTGGCTGCTTCTGGCAGATGTTGCCCATCTTGACCCTTCTTCGAGTCATTCATGTGGAAGGAAGTCCGACTCGGTAGCGAAGGTGAGCTAGAACCGGATGCCGGTGCGGTTGCATCAAGACAGAGTGGGGAAGTTGGCAACTTTAATTTTTCTTGGGGAAAAACTTGAAGTGACTTGACTGTTTCGTGTATAGATAACCCGGTAGTCTAGCAGCGACAGCCGGTTTGGCGACCAGAGACCGCATGGAATTCTAACTAGTGAGGATGTTCTCAACCAGGATCGGACCTGAGTGCGACTTTGCTCCGGCACAGTTACCACACGCCAAGACGCTGTCATCGAAAAGCCTTGGCGCCAATTTCCTGGTGTGTGTTTGTGTATTCGCTTCCCATCTGCTTCGAGCTTCGAGTATTTCGAGGGCGTCAGGTGGAACATCAGGCCTCACCAGAGTAGCTAGCAACTCCCCAAGTGGATACACCTCAAGCGATCTCTCATGCCTCATGCCGCAGGTCTCACGCCTCCAAGGACTTCTACTCGGTTCCTCTCCGGGGGACCTCGTGAAAATGAATTAATCTTCTTCCGAGCTCCTCTTCCTGCTTGGTGGGGTAACAGTAAAGCAGCATAACTGGCACCGAGTGGAAGAAGGAGGGAGGTGTGCTGATCAAAATCTCGTTCCATATTATGGGTCGATAGTCAAGGTACAGTTGTTGGTGTCATGTACTCTTGTGAGAACCAACCCAACATTGATGTCTCCTCATTATTCTTGCCCCATCTAGATGCTGGAGAGAACAGGTTTGGCAATTGAACTCATTGCGACACAGGCTTCAAAATCGCAGATATTCAGTCATTCATATGGCTATCCAAAACTTTACTGATCTGGAGGATGAGCATGAATACATTGCGAATGTCTTGCCGCGGTTGACTGTGGAAGAGAAAGTTTTCCTACTTGCTGGAAAGGACCTGTGGCGGACGAATGCCATTCCGCGACTGGGAATATCAGAGATCAAAACCTCTGATGGCCCAGTAGGCGTGCGAGGCGCTCTTTGGACGGACGGAGTGCCAGCTGCATTCCTTCCTTCGGGCGTGTCATTGGCAGCGACTTGGGATACACAGATCATCAATGAGGTTTGCGGTGTGCTGGTGGACGAGGCTCGTAGCAAAGAAGTAAATGTGCTGCTAGGACCTACGGGTATGTGTTTGCCTACTCTGGTGCCACTTCTTCTTATGATAGCAGTCTGTATTCCAAGGACACCGTTAGGGGGGCGCAATTTCGAAGCGTTCAGCGAAGACCCTTTCCTTACAGGCACGCTCGCCGCGACGTACATCAGTAGTCTTCAACGGGCAGGTATCGGTGCCTGTATCAAACACTTCGCAGCGAACGACCAAGAAACACGGCGCTTCGTGATTGACGAGATAATTTCGGAACGGGCGCTTCGAGAGATCCACCTGCAACCGTTTCAAATTGCAATTCGTGAAAGTAAGCCGTGGACTGTTATGACTGCTTACAATAAAATCAATGGAATTCATTGCTCTGCGCATGAAGAACTCCTCCAGAAGATCCTGAGGAAAGAATGGGAGTTTGATGGACTTGTTATGAGTGACTGGTTTGGTACTAACACCATAGTTCCCAGTATAATCCATGGGTATGCTTGAGTATAATGCTATCAAATCCTCTGGTGATGGAACTAATAGAGATGATCTAGAATGGATCTCGAGATGCCGGGGCCAGTACGACGTCGTGGTGAACACATTCTCAATGCTTTAGAGTTGGGATATTTGACTGAGAAGCATATCACGAAATGTGCTGGTAGGGTCCTGCAACTACTTCATCGAACCGGAAAGTACAAGAATCCCTGCTGGAGAGAGTCCACCGAGAAAGCAAGAGATATACCAGCTCATAGAGAGACGCTCAGGAAAGCAGGTGCCGAAGGTATTACTTCCTCGCCGCCTTCTGTGGATAACACACTTATGAACGACAGGCATTGTCTTGCTCAAAAACGAAGAGTCCCTACTTCCATTAGACCTATCTAAACACAAAAGGGTAGCTTTCATTGGGCCTAATGCTGGTGTCTCCATCGCATCTGGAGGAGGCTCCTCATCTCTTCTGGCACATTACAGTACAAATCCCAAGGACTCTTTCCTAGAAGCTGTCAAGAGTGACAGCACTATTCAAGTGTCACATGCAGCAGGTTTGCTTTCTCATCGATATATTCCCTTGGTCGATCCAACCATCATGAAAAACCCGAAAACCGGCAAGTCTGGATTTGCTATGGAGTGGTGGACGAACATGGAGCACGCAGGCGATATCGTACACACAGAAAGTCGACCAAGCTCGCATCTGATTTGTTATGATGGCCTTCCACCGCTGTTGACTACAGGAGAACGGTATTCATATCGCGCCACCACCGTTCTGACTCCCAAAACTTCAGGCCTACATATCTTTTCCCTATCAACTTGTGGCCCAGGAAAACTCATTCTAGATGATGAGGTCTTGATTGATATTCCTCGCCATAAAAATTCCCCAAAATCGAGCTTATTCATGAGCTACGGTTCGCCAGAAGAGCGCGTAAAGAAAAGACTAGAAGCTGGACAACCTTACAAGCTTGTCTTTGAAGCAGTTAGTCGAGAGCCACAAGAACTTGATTTTACCTATCATGGGGACATGCTACGTGAAGAAATTATGGATGGCGGACGTGTTGGGTTCCTCGAGGAAATTAAGACTGACTTGTTCGCAGAAGCAATCGCTTTGGCAGAAGATAGTGAAGTTGTGATTCTGGTGGTAGGTCGCAATAACGAGTGGGAAACTGAGACTTCAGATATGGCATCGATGGAGCTACCCCTTGAGACCAACAGACTTATATCAGAAGTACTGAAAGTCAATAAAAATACAGTAGTGGTAAACCAAACAGGTGGTCCGATATCGATGCCCTGGATTCAGCAGGCAAGTACGGTGATTCAGGTTAGTCTGATTGCTTGTTAGATTTGTATTTCCAGTCAGCTGATGGTGTTAGGCATGGTATCAGGGACAAGAACAGGGTCGAGCTCTTACCGATGTTCTCCTTGGAAAGATCAGCCCCAGTGGCAAGCTCCCTATTACCTTTCCCGTCCGCCTTGAAGACAACCCTTCGTTTTACAATCATCCTGGTGGAAATGACCGTGTATATTATGGAGAGGGGATCTTTGTCGGATACCGTCACTACGACAAGATCCTCTCACAGCCGCTTTTCCCTTTTGGCCATGGACTTAGTTATACGAATTTCGCATACTCCAACCTTAGACTCAGCTCTGACAGCTTCACTTCCAAGGAATCAACGATTAGGGTTAGTGTGGATATCACGAATGTTGGTAGTATGGCGGGCAAGGAAATAGTACAATTTTATGTCTCGCAGACAAGCAATCCAGGGCTCGTTCGACCTGTTAGGGAGTTGAAGGGTTTTGACAAAGTCTTCGTTGCAAAAGGGCAGACTGTAACGGCTACGGCGCTCTTAGACAAGGTTGCTGTCTCGTACTGGGATGACGGATTGCATTGTTGGCGTGCTGATGCCGATGCGACTTTTGCAATTGAGGCTGCTTCCAGTTCGAGAAATGTGAAATGTTGCGGAGCATTCAGGACACATCAGGGCTTTACTTGGATAAACTAGGGCATGCAAGTATTGAAGTGCCGAAAAATATTGTTGTCTATTCATAAACTTGCGTCATTAGAACAGAAGGCCTATAGAAAAAATTGCAGAACGTCATATTGTGTAGTAGTGACAACCACCAAGTCGACGAGAATATAGATATGTATAAGCACGTCGCCTATCTCCATCGAGAAAGCTCTCTAATTTTCCTGCTCAGACCGTTTAGAGCTACGCTACTTCAAATCTACGAATATATAGCATACAAGTTCTATAGAATTTTACATGATATCGTACTTGTTTAGAGTAAACTTTGGGGGACATTTTCCCCGTCTTGTCTGGAACAGTTTACGGACTACCAAAATGACTAGATAGGGCCCAGACTTCCAGCCTATGGTTTATAGGCCTTTTGATTTTGTGGTGATCACACGAGTGTCTTGGGTGCCCAGGGCGTTGGCTCACAGAGGAACCGTTGTGAACCTCAGGCACTCAATCTCTGCTTTGTTTCAACATTGGAAAATAGGTACAGCGCCATACGTTGACAAACTCAATTATGGTCTTTGACTGATGCCGAATATCACGTTGTGTTTGGCTGAGATATCCCTTCAATGATATTTCTTCCATGCGAACAATTTTGTTTGTGCTTACGGTGCTGCCGTCTCCCCTAATCACATCCTATAGCTAGCCCTCACATCGGATCGGAACCAGGAGCCTCATCATCCTCCCTTCAGCACATGTACAGTACTCCGCTATAAATGTTTTATATGCTTGTTAGAAGGCACAAGTAACGGCACTACGAATCTTAAGATTCGGAGTTCCCTCTACACCCACCAGTGGTGGTTATAATTTATTATCCGCCAAGGCCTTCCAGGTCCAACTTCCAGGCTTGGCGGATTATGAATTATGATCCGAGTAGACACATTCTACGATTACGTAAGCCGAGGATAACATCCAACAGCATCCTCCTAAACAGGAGTTGACCATACACTAATCACGGGGAGTTTCGGCGCTCCCACTTAGCAAAGTTGGGCTAAGCAACTTGGCATGTCACCGTAGCTATGTCAAGTGGGTATTCCGACAGCGAGTGTGCATTAGGAGGAGGTTCGGGATAAAAGGTCGCGACAGTAGTGTGAATCAACGATAGTGGAGTTACTTGGCCCCCGCCGTAAAATTGTACTTACTACCTAGTACAACCAGATTTGCGGATCTGGGGTAACGGGGAAGGTCTGTAGTTGAGACATGGATCGGACTTGAATGAGACTTTGCTCCGGACGTGAGGTAACAGCCTTGGACATTCTTATTTTTGGATGGAGTCGCACCATAGCCGTGCTCTTGGAGTCACATTGTAGGACCACAAAGACCGCCCAACGTCTTCCACCAAAAGTTCCAGTAGTAGAAAAGGAAAAGGAGGTGCGTTCTGCTCTTTCCATGTTGCTCTTTTTGACATCTTGACCGGTCCAGGGAGGACATCCTGTACACATTATGACTGTTTCCATTGCTACCATAACTGTTGAGCATCACCATGATGGCTTTGGGATTTTTGCATCACGGCCCCGATTATCGTGGCGCTTCAACAAGACCTCAACGAAAACTTGGCGGCAAGCCTCCTATGAGATTCGACTCGTTCGTGGCGGACAAGAAGAAAGGCATGTCGTTTCAAGCTCACAATCTGTACTTGCACCATGGCCGTCAACTCCCTTGATCTCGCGAGAGAAGGTAACTATCAGAGTGTCCGTAACGGGCGAGGACGGCTCATCGTCTGCATGGTCGAGCTGCGACATTGAGGTGGCACTACTTGAAAGGTCAGACTGGAAAGCCAAGTTGATTTCTGGACCCCCACAGGACACCTCGCTACCCAAGAACCCCTTTTGTCTTCGGAGAACATTCCAAATAGCAGAAACTCAAGCGGCAAGGCTCTACGCGACAGCACATGGCATATACGAGGTAGAGATAAATGGCAAGAGAGTCGGCGATCAATTCCTCACCCCAGGCTGGCAATCGTACAACCACCGCCTGCACTATCAGACGTACGACGTTACGCATCTTCTGCAAAGCGGCGCAAACACATTAGGTGTTTCCATCGGCGAAGGGTGGTTCGCAGGAAGGTTAGGACGTCCAGGCAGTATCAACATATTTGGGGATCGACTCGGGTTTCTTGCACAACTGGAGATTGGGGGCGAATTAGCGCTAGTCACGGATAACACCTGGGAGTGTCTGCAGAGTCCTGTAACGGCTTCTGAGATATATAACGGAGAAACGTATGACACGAATCTTTACGATCCGTCCTGGTCTATGCCTACAGGGATGATTACAACTGCAACAAACGTAGAAGTACTTGACTTTCCATCTGCGGAGCTCATTGCAGCAGACGTAGCTCCGGTACGGAAAATTCGTGAGTTTAAGCCGACGAAGATCATCACAACACCCAATGGCAAAACTGTGTTGGATTTCGGCCAAAATTTGGTTGGGTGGGTGAGATTCGAGAAGGATGTTAAAGGCTCAAAGGCACAAGAAGTTCTCATCAGGCACGCTGAGGTACTGGAGCATGGGGAACTTGGGACACGACCATTACGGAGTGCAAAAGCTCAACTGGTCGTCAAGCTAGGCGGAAGCACGAAAGGATACGAGCCCAAGTTCACATGGTTTGGATTCAGGCAAGTTAATGATGAAACTCAATCTTTATGCTTTTACGAATCTAACAAACCTCAAGGTATATCGAGGTCAACGGTTATAGCAACGTTAGCACTGAAGACTTCACCGCGGTTGCGATATCGTCAGATCTTCGCCGAACAGGCCACTTTTCTTCCTCACATGAACTTGTCAATAAGCTTCACGAGAACACAGTTTGGTCAATGCGGGACAATTTCGTGTCTATTCCGACGGACTGCCCACAAAGAGATGAACGCCTTGGTTGGACAGGAGATATCCAGGTATTTGCTCCCACAGCCAACTATCTTTTCGACACCTCTGCCTTTCTAGGAGGGTGGCTTCGAGATTTAGCTGCTGAGCAGAGTGTTTTAGATGAGGTGGTACCGTGGGTGATTCCTAGTGTTCCCTTTGAGCCTGGCGATCGTCAAAACCGTCCCGCTGCCATCTGGGCCGATTGTGCCGTGGTGACACCTTGGGACTTGTATACATCGTTTGGGGACAAGAGGATGCTGGAGCTCCAGTGGGAGAGTATGGTTGCTTGGCTCGACAGAGGAGTCCCCAGAGATGAGAGAGGATTCTGGACCACCGAATTTCCACAATTTGGGGATTGGTTGGATCCAAGGGCGCCACCAGCTTTCCCAGGACATGCTACTACTGACCCTTTTCTGGTTGCGAACGCGTATCTAATTTACGTTACCGAGTTGGCAGGTAAAATAGGTCAGATAATTGGCAAACCTGAAAAGGCTGAAGATTATACCTTGCAGTCGAAGAAGCTGCTTGGGCTGTTTCAGAAAGAGTATATTACTGCCACTGGCCGGTTGGTGTCTGATACCCAAACTGGCCACGCACTGGCGCTCCGCTTTGGATTGTTCCCCGAGAGGCACTTGGAAAAAGCTAGTGATCGGCTAGGCTGGCTTGTGCGTTGGGAGGTATTCAAGATTACCACCGGCTTTGCCGGAACTCCAATAATCCTTCAAACCCTTGCTGACAATGGTAAACTGAACCTTGCATATCGAATGCTAGAAGAAAAGGAAGATCCAAGTTGGCTGTATCCCGTCACCATGGGAGCCACCACAATTGTAAGCGACCGAAAGCAGTCATATAGCATACTAATATCTGTTAGTGGGAACGATGGAATTCAATGCTGCCAGACGGCACCATCAACCCCGGTCAGATGACCTCTTTCAACCATTACGCCCTTGGATCTGTCTGTGCCTTCCTACACAGCACCATTGGTGGACTTTCACCAACCTCTCCCGGCTGGAAGACTGCACTGGTCAAGCCGCAGCCAGGTGGGAGCTTCCGCTACGCGTCGACGTCTTTCGATTCGCCGTATGGCGTATACGCAGTCTCATGGAAAATTGACGGTTCCCATATGTTTACGGACATCACCATACCACCGAATGGCGAAGCCAGGGTCGCTCTGCGAGGAGTTGACACAGTCGTAGGAAGTGGCCAATATCATTTTGTGACGACGTGGGAAGAGGATCAGAGTTGGCCCCCGGAGCATATTCAAGGAGCCCAAGGTGCACCTAAAAAGGCTTCTGTATAAACTACATGTGATGAGAGATCTCATAGTCTAGATAAACCTCAGATGCGCTAAGCTGTACGGAATAAGGTGACTCGATTCCCGTTATACTACGTTCCTTGACGTTTGATACAAGGAGTTCCCAGTCGAAGCTGGTAAAAAGAAACAGTAAAAGGGGTAAGGCCATGGTTGCATTAACTGGAGTAATTGCTCGAGAATTTCGACGATGTATGCAATTGTCTTTTCTGTGAATCTTGGTCTGATAAACAAGTGGTTTTAATTTCCTAGAACAACGCTGGTAACAACCATCCTAACGTCTCTCCCTACGTCCCGAGACGCACCCTGTAACGAGACAAATCGTAGGTACTTCGAGTTCAAGCGACTTAAAATCTCTGACCACGTTCATTTTTTTATTTATACCTCCCCCTGAACACTTTTAACCTATTAATTCCAGAAATTATTATTGCGTCGTCGCTGCCTCTTAAATTTACAAAGAGCCTCTTTTTATACCATAGTAGCCCCCGAGTTATAACACCACCATTATGTTTTTTCCGCCTCTTGAACTTATAGAACGATTAGATATAGATCTCCGAGTTTTATCACGATGGTAATTAGTTATTCTTAGGATTGTGGCGGCCAGTGCGCGCCATATCATACGCCATCGCCGCATAAGCTGATACCTCCTTCAATTAAGCGACCAAATGCCCTGGTCAGTGGGGTGTGGCTATATCAACCTCGGTAAAATTGGAAATTTCTGTGTGGCGCGACGTTTGTGGCTGCGCGTACTGTACGATACCTTGCCAGAAAACTCCTGTTTGCCGACATCCTTACGCTCTATAAGTTAGTACAGCAAGACTCGAAATCGGCTTCACATCCCGCACCCTTTCAACGATTTATTTTGACCCACAGTATGGCGACTAGTCCCCTTGTGGTTAGAAGCCATCGCGATGCTCTATCGGCGTACTCGGAAGTAGACGCCCTACCCCCTGTTTGCTGCTTCCGATACTCTCCCCCCCCCCTAAATAAATGTAAAAAAGTGGTCCCGATCTCTAACAGCGAATTGGCCCAGAGCCTCAGATTGTATAGCCCCACAGGCTCCACCGTATTACATTTATTTAGGGGGGGGGAGAGTATCCCACTGTGACAGTCTTACACGCTTGTCGTGATGCCTAGCCTACCGCTCAGCTGCCGCTCAGCTAAGGGCGCTATCCTAGACCAATATCCTCTCTTTCAACTGTGCTCCTACGCTTCTAACGGTCTTGTGTGGGGTGCTCATTGACATTGGTACAAGTGCTAAACACCAGTCGCCAGCCACAGCGGGGAACACACGATGAACACCACTCAGCCGCACCTCGCTTTAAGCTACACCCCTCATCTATCATAACTACACACAGTTATAATACTTAGCTATGCTATCACTATTCCAGATCGCAATAATAACTGCTTGCTCGCCTTGTCTCTGACAAGAACTATGCCTCCATTACCCATCCAAAGAACCTCTTCACGGGTTCAATCAGCTGACGACGTCAACAACCCGCAGCCGCCTGCCAGCAATCGCGGTTCCCATAGTTTATCTGAGCCTACTCCAGATACGGACATTGCAGACACGATTAAGCTGGCAGAAGTTGGCAGCACTTCCGCTCTTCTGTCTCAGCCCCAGAATGTGCGAGCGTCCACAGCCACCTCCCAGCTTGCTGCATATAAGGGAAGCGTTGAAAGTCCTGCTACTCTTGAACCTTCACCAGTTGCAAATACCAAGAGTGGGTCAAATGAAGAAGGGAAGCCACGGTGGAAGCGGGTGTGGGATGCTGTCACAGAGAATAAGACGACCACGCTATTCATGATAATGATTGCTCTGGTAGGACTTCCACCGGCGTACAAAGCTATGGTAGCTCCTGAAGCTGCGACGGCAGCTCAACTAGAAAGCCTGAAGAAGCTCCTCGAGTGGCAAAATGCACGATTGTTTCGAGAAGATTGCCACAGACTACAGGTGAATATGGGAGATCAGACCATAGTATTCTCTACTGACACATCATTAGGAGGAAGCATCAGCTCTCTCTGCTGATTGCTTGGCTGCCTTAACAGCTGGTGAAGCAACGCAGTCTCCTCATGGAAGTCTTTTGCGCCGAAGCATCGACCTGATTCAGCCTTCGAAGATATTGGATCTCATCCTTCATACTTATATGTCATTCATTTTCTCGGCCCTTCTCATGTGGGGTACGCCAATATCCCCACGATTTGTGCTGAGATGGCTTCTTTTAGGTCTCTCTTTCGCTCGTCTTAGTCATCTTATATCTCCCGTCGACTTCTCAGACACAACGGATTTATTTCCATATCCGTTCCCAGCCACACCGCTTAATACAACTCTTGCATATGGTGCCGTGGCTGTAATCTGCTACCTGGGAAGCAGGTTATACTCAAATTTGGTATTTACAAAACGCAATTGGTTTAACAGAGCGGCTGGGAGTTGTGGAGTCATTCTCGCGGCAGGATTCGTGAGCAATCATCTCACGTTTCGCCAGGTCGTTGCATTAGCAACGTCAACTTTCTTCGTCCTCCTTATTATTGGCGTCAATCAACAGACGACTCCAAACAAGTCCACAGTGAAAACTTATCCGAAAGATGAGATCGAGGCGGGGTATCAAGAGAAGTTATCGTGGTGAGATGGTGATCATCAAGGGACCTTGAGAGCTCTGTCACTAGCTGGGGACCATATCTAGTAAGCTCATCATTATTCCTATTTCCATCACAATGATCATAAACTGTCATCGCAGATAGGCTAGCAGTGCTATAAACTGCGAAAAGAAGCTATTTTAATAACAAAGTATCAAATCGAACGGATAAAAAAAGACTCTTAATCCGAAAGATAGTCTGCTTGTTCGTATGTAGAGTCACTGAATTATCCTAGCCGAGCGATAAATTCATTATTTATGCCCTGCTACACAGTTGATCTTGGTGGTCGCACTCTGGAACCTCAGGCAGTCATTAAATGCCCTTGTCAACACAGAGGAGGCTGGGCAGGGCGGCTTATACCGGTAAAGCTGGTGAAGGAATTCGACTCATGCTGACTATCTTATGACTAGTGAAAAGTGGATGTGGGTCAAATCAAAATCAAAAGAGATTGTAGGGTGTGGAGCCGATTTCGAATCCTACTGTAGTTATCTAGAACGAACCTCTTCGATATTTAGCCAAAGCATCCAAGAGGAATCCGCTCATCTTGCAAATATGCTGACGAGTTTAAAGATGACCTCATGGATGACAGAGTCCGTAAAGGCTGAAAGACTGCCGAGAGAAGCCCGATATCAGCACGCAAGAAAACGATGACTTGGCAAAGACGTTGACACTAGTTCAGATGGCGACAACAGAGCACGACGGTAAGGTAGACCTTGCGCTAGGACTTTACTAGCTCTGTCCATCTTATCTCGCCATGCGAAAGTGATCTAGAAGGAGACAAGTCACAGTGCTCCAGTGCCCAGCCACCAGCGTGCTGCCATTTGCCGATAGAATTCCAAAAACCTGTGCTTGCGCCACACACGTGACTAGGCCAGAGAATCAAAATATAGCAAGCCCATGCGTGAACATAGTAAGTTTATCTCGGCTAATGTACATTACTAAGCACTAAAACATATGGACCCCTCCTCGCACCGGCGTAACTCCCAGACCACATTCTCTTCCTCTAGTATCTTTAAATTTTGGAGTCATATTATTTCGTGATAGAAACTTTCCTCAAATGCTCCGAATTCTGAAAAGATCTTAATTGTCGCGATTAAACAGGGGCGGATGCAGAAGCGGCGATTAGTGGCATGATTAAAACGGTCAATAGTATAATCAATCGCACTCTTTTTCTTGTTGCTAAGTGGTCTCCTCAAGGAGAAGTAGTTAAAGAAAGTAATGTATTAATAACAACTCTATAGACTTAATAAGGAAACTTTTATGATTCCAAAACTATAGATTCGTCTCGTTACAGGGTGCGTCTTGATACGCCGTGACAGACATTAACGAGGTACAGATCAGTTCTGAGACTACATTGACGACATAATCCTTGGACGATGTCTACCTCGAATTGGTCTAATCACCTATTCACGGTCGCGCTCAACCAAAGCATGGAAGGCTGGTGAATGGCAGAGATTTCGAACGCCACTTCTGTGGCGACTCATTCTTGCAAAGTCCTCCTTCAAGATAGGCGATAGACATAGGAAATCTTTTTCGATTTTCCTTCGCATCTTGTCAATCACCTCCCACCGTGGTGTCGCGAAAGAGGCTAAACTCTCGTTATCGAGACAAGCACATATCAGTGTGTAGGTAGCCATAAAGCTGCGGAATTAAGATTATCATGTGTTCCAATTTTGTGACGGGAAAGGACACCATGGAGAGAGATTGATAAAACGAACCTTCTGATAGGTCCAAATGGGGAGGCGATCAGCCATGGTTTCTCGGTCATGATTCCCATCTGTAACGGAATGTTCATACCTGCAGTCAAGCATTCCTCAACTCCTTTCAAGTCTTCCTCTGTCAGAGCATCTGGTCGACTGTGTAAGGCTTTGAACACAAAGGGGCGATGAATTACGAATCGAGCAGCCCAGTAGCGTCCTTTGATCTGTCCCAGTAGGTTATCGGGATAATACTGGTAGAATGCAGGATCCGTGGAAGAAAGTGTGAGCGAAGATCGAAATGAGGCAGAAAGAGCTGGTGGGATACAGCCAAGCCAGTTATCAAGTTGAGAGTTCAGCTCAGATATCAGTGACGAGGAGACATTAGAGAAATCTGGAGCAAGGTCGTTGGTTTGATCTAGTAGTGTGTGAGCCGTGACAGGTATAGACCAAGTTGTACCATAATAGACTTTGCTCACCAATTCCATAAATATTCTGGAGTATTCGATTTAGAAGACGGCGAAGTGCGATATGCGCGAGAAAAACAAACTGATAGTTGGCATGTGCGACAACTTCTTGCCCATCCCCAAATGGTAATGGAACAATATCTTCGAAATGTGCCAGGTCGCTCTTTGGCAGATCCAGCTCTGCTGTGATATTGCTGGCCAGAAATGTCAGCGACATTGTTGAAGGGACTTGAATATAATGACCTTTCGAGGATATACGCTACCCAGAAGCTCCGTACGATATCAGGAGTGCAGCGCCTTGGTGATTTCCTAACAGGCTTCTTAGTATACACCCATTATAGCTATTTGCAGGATTCTTACACGGAGAATATACTCAAAATAATCGCTGCAGCTTCATGAATTGAGAACCAGAAATCGTGGATTCTCAACACCTGAGAATAGTACAGACTAAAGAAACTGGTAAGCTGACAATCCACCAGAATGTGGTATTTGTGAGTCTGACCCTGTGAGGATGTAGCATTGTGCGGTTTGGCACTTGCCTCTTGATAAAAAGGGCAAGATTCGACGTGCACTATTAAAGAACATCAGCCCGACAGGTGCAGTAACGACTTGCATTCCTTCGTGACCCCACTCCGTCTGACCATGTTGGTAAGCAGCTAGACTACCAAGGGCAAATATCAAGAGCATAGTGCAGCTATCACCATCATCCCTAATGCCGTTCTCCAATAATTTAGGCAGACTGGTTTGGAGGATCTCTTCTTTGTCTAGAACTGGATACAGAAGATATAGATCCTGGAAATAGTAATTCAAAAGCTGTCGAATCTGCACTACAGTCATCGTATCAGTCCCCAAGGCGGACCTTGAAGAGTTCAAATCCATAGATAGACAAAAGGGGATACATCCACAGGATTGCAATGGCTCCCGGGATAATTCGGAATTAATAGGGTAATCAGGGTCCATTCCTGCAACGACGTGTTGAAGACACGGCCAAGTATATATCTTCTGCGCTGCAGTTGCATGTTGGAACTTTTCGAGGCCTTCGAATTTCATATATCTATCTGGATGATAGTTTTGTTTACCAAGCCCATCTGACTCGCCCATATACGGATGGGAATTCCAGCTCTGGGGACTTGATGAAAGATCATGAGGGAGAGATCTAGCTTGCCATGTTAGTGCCGCTTCAGAACTATCAGTGCTCAACTGAACGCCACATTCGTACGTCTGATTTGAAACTGGAGCAAGTTGCAACGCGATTTTGTCTGATTTAAGTTCTAGGGCAATCAATGATTTGGAAATATTCTCCAAGACAACTTCCAATCTTGTACCTCGTTAGCCATGTACGGAAATTGGATTTACTGTAGGTTCACTACCGTGGTCTTCGAGGCTTTCCATATACACAAGTCAGAGCCAAATTTTGGCATGTACTGCACACTGGTTTCTGTTCGTCGCATTTGCTTTTTCGTGACCGACAAGAGTTACAGGCCTAGACGACGAGTCAGCATAACCGTGCCTCGACACTTAGAAACCTAATAAATGACAATCCGTGCTAATGGTCCTCGAGAAGTTGCTTGACTGGTCAGGTCATTATCTTGTTGATTTTCGTCAAGATGGTCTTCCAATTCAAGTTCCCCGTCAATTGCATGACTCGCGGGCTTTGGCCGAGACGTGGCGATTTCGTCGAGCGTGCGTTTGGACATTTCTCGTATACTTGAAGACAAAGAGCAGGAATACTCTTTGCGAATTCTTACGAAAAACAAGTAAGACAAATTGTTCAACAAAGGAACAAAAGAATCAGAAAGTTGAATACGGTGACGTTGAAAGGGTGTTGTTCGGTAAATTGTGAGGCTGAAGGATGAGTCACGTGATCTTCCACCAGAGGGATCTAAATCTGCTCCACCAGAGACTCCATGTAAGGGAGCGGGAATGGATTTCTGGGCAAGGTTAGGTGAAGAAACAGTAGGCAGGGTAAACAGAAGCCCAAATTGGTTTTCACGGTGCGCAGGTTGACTCAAGGCGTGCTCAGCTCAGGTTAAAGCAGCAGTTGCTCACATCCAGAGACAAAACGGACCAGCGAAAGGGAAAATTAATCCCGAGTGTATGAGTATTGAGGCGCCAGATACTCTAGCACCTGCTTGCGTCCGGATTTGAACAGGTTATACTCGTAATCCTCGCTGGCAATACTTGCCAAGGTCAAGTCTAACTCGACGAGATGTAACGGGTAGCACTTATATGGATTTCTCTCATAAAATAAAGCTTTCCCTGCCGCAGAATAAATTGCTTCCCCTGATTCGACGTCAAGTACTTTTTTTCCCGATGCCCACTTGGTGCTCATTGCGTTCCGGATCAGAAAATCTTTCTCGAAACACTGCGCATAAGCTAATAGTACTTTGTACATTTGGTCAATACGAATGTGAGGACTTCTATCCTGCAACAATGGTTGCAGTTCTTGTTCGATTTGCTGTGCATTAATATGTATAAAGTCCAAGCTACCTTGCATGAGTCGAATATTAGTAAAACAAGCAGGATTTTCCACATCAAGCTCGATTTTGAAGCTCCTAAGACCTCGAAAAAGAGTCACTGGCTTCAGGGATTCTCTCAGCTTTGGGGTTATCTGATTTGTTTCTGCAGAATCCACCGATGTAACCGCTCGTGGATATAACAAAACTTCGACGGAGATCTGCGGTTGATGGCTCGTTGTTTGGCAAACCGAAACGAACTGCTTAGGAAGGGCATCAAATCTACGGCCGATAAACAGGGCTGAAAAAGCGATTGTTCCATCTCCTGACTCGTTTGAAGGCAGCTCCTTTCTCATAGCCATCTTGAAAATACCTAAATCTTGTAAGGACTGGTTTTGGGATACAGCCATCCGGGTAATGGCGCTCTCCAGGTGAAGCTCTAAACCTGATCATGAAAGGCACATATTCACACATGACTACCAGAGCTTCTTCGTGAATCTTTCTTCAAGTTCTCAAGATTTCTGTAGACAAGCCAAGTTTCTTAGCTCTCCGATTGCCGTTGGAAATATCACCCGTGGAAACAATGTCATTGATCAGTAGCTCGGTAGAGATCATATTGCGGACCTCCAGAGGAATTGTGTCCAGTAAGAAGCATTTATCGTTGGTGATCAGGACTGAATCTCGAGATATCTGAGACTGAAATTGTTGCTTCAAAGCTTCTTTGGAGCTCAATGACTCTAGGTACGCAGCTCGAAGCTGGGTAAAGCTTTTGATAGCGAGTGCTTGTTCATAGTGTGTCGATTGAGTCATGCTTGTAGTGACAGAGGATCGTGGGTCTGGGGTAGATGATCTATGTACCAATTAGTTTCAGACTTCATGAAGAGGTAAGGGCATGGTATGAGAATAGTGTTCAAGCAGGAGCGACTGTACATACCCAGTGTCATGTGTGATCTCGCCTCCTTCTGGAGAAACAGCCGGTGTTGTCATGACTCTGGAACAGTGTATCAATGCGCTGATAACTTCGTCCGCTTTGGCAGAGTTGAGAAGAGGATTTGTGGAGGTTGCTTCGAAAAGTAGATGCGGAAGAAGTTGGGTCGAGTAAGCTGGGTTGAGGCAGCGAAATGGAGGGCGTGTCAAGTAGAGGCAGTAGCGATAATGTTCTTGCGCCGATTAGGTACAACAGCAGATGTACACGATACGTCTAGAAGACTATAGACCAGAGTTCTAATAAGGATATTTTGTCGAAGCTACGCAAGCAGATAGTTAAACGAAGAAATAAAGCGAGAATAATAAGGGAGCCCCCGCTCAAGCCAAATTCCAAGACTACTTAGCATATTGCCTGAAAACTCAACTTTCCATCTCGCGAAATTCGAACAAGTTCGGCTTGGAACGGCGTCTTGAGAGCGCCTGTCGTATAAGACGAATGAATCCAAAACTCGCGTTTGAGGACTCCCGTCGCAATCAGGCATCTGGAGCTCACAATTATAGGCTCAAAATCCGCATTATTATCTAATATAAATCAATATCGGGCGCCATCCGGTGAGTATGAGCTGCTGTCCTCCCCGATGCCTGATATCACCCCTGTGGCTCGACATAGGTGGGAATGAACCACGGGCAGCCAGAGGCAGAGACGTCAACGATGGGTAGCACAGACTTATGCCGAGTGACGAAAGGGAGTTCTCATTGGAGAAGATAATCGTTCCGCGGAAAGAAGTACGAGGTTGTCCGTCTCGATGGTGCCACTCTCGAACCGTGATGTGCGGGCTGCGGGAATCGATAATCTGGAGCTCCATAGGGCATCATCTTAGGCTCAGAGATATTCCAGTTGATCATCTCATCTACCTTCCACAATTCCAAGTCGATATCGCAGTTCCTATCGCCGATATCATGATCGAGAAGAGAACGTCTTGCCTTGCGTATCTGAAGGTACTGCGCATCCATATCATCGACCAACTGTTTGAAAAGCCGATGAATTCTTCAAAATAAAAGATCCCTTTCTCTAGTTCACTGTTGAGTTTCTTGAAAAGCACCTCCCGGTTCAACATATCATACTGATTTTCGAAGGATCTTTTCTCGAGCCTAGCCCTGAGTTTGCAAGCGTGAGGCATGTAGCTTACAAAGGTCTTTGCATAACCCTCAATCATGACAACAACCTCCATAACGACTTTGGACTCGACCTTAGGGAGAGACCAAAATTTGTTTTTCTGCTCAATGAGAAGAATCTCCGACTTCAACTCTTTGATCGAATCCACAACGACACGGGAAGCCGAAGATATTCTTTGATATTGTAGCTCAAGAAAGGACAGAACGGCATCCCGATACTTCTTGAACTGTACTTCATCATTCAAGTCTCGTGCAGCGGCGGCCATGCTCAATCCGCATTCGACCGGGTGGTCAGTACTGTTTTGGGCATATTTGAATGGACTTGAAATTGAGGACGATCGTTACCGAGGCAATAACCCATGTTCACAGTCTCTCATCTCCTCCAGGTCCAAGGACTTTGTACTTTCTCCCCATCATGACACCATCTGTGATTTGAAAATTTCGCATCTCACGAAAGTTTGAGCGGAGGCCAGGAGTTTTTCGTAGAGTTCAAAAAGAAATGTTACAGGCCCATCTCCTTCAACCATATCCTTGAGACTGCTCCTATGTGCAAGTGAGATCTCGTGAGGCACAATGAGATTCATATCGGGGTTGCTTTGGTATATTGGCAAATCATCTCCTGAAGCGTTACTCAAATTGAATGATTGCAGATTGCGTAGCAATTCCAATGGCCGCAGGATGTTTCGGAGCGGCACATATCTGGGAATGCTATTACCATAGCGATGAAGTTGAAGGAATGGCGCCTTTGGGATCAGACAAATCTCTATGGTGCGAGGCAAAGCATCACATATCAATCGACAGAACTCGACGTGAGGAGAACTTCCGGAATTGTCCGAAAAGTAAACCGGGCGAGAGGCGCTAACGAGGATTTTGAAATGCTTAGCTTTTGCAACGAATTAAGGCACCTGATAGTTGTACCTCTTTGATCTCGACGGTGATAAATGATTGATAAGCTTGTCTGGATTGAAGTGAAGAAGATGCCCGAGCAACGGCGATCGAATGAAGGATCTTTCAGCGGTGTCAACGACATAGATGTTCTTCTCATAGAGGACCTCCAATACCTCTTCATATATTTGACGACGCGTCGGAAGTATGGATGGTGAGAGGTCAGAATTAGTGGCGTGGGAATCATTATAGCATGACCGCTTGATCGAGCGCGCTGTGCTCAAGACAGGATTTACCAGAATATATCCATAAATAATTTTTCGAACCCCCAGTGGGATTATCTCCAGAAAGAAGCACTTCCCAGATTGTTGTAAGGCAGTCGAAGAATGGTCGGCTCTCAACTCGTTGATTGTATACAAAGCAGCGGCTAACCGCGCCTCCGGTCTCGAGACGTCGCTTTCATTTGAACTCTGTGTGGGATTCGGAGTTTTGAGATCGCTGCTCATGGTCAGTACGTTCTCCTCATGCATAATGGATTTAGAAATAATATTCCTCACCTAGGCAACATCTTCATGACCGAGGAACCCTGAAATGGGTTCGAAGAGTTAAATGGACTACTTGTAGATGTCGGTTGACAGATAGCAGTTTGGGTGGGGGGGGGGGGGGGGGGGGGGGGGGGGGAAGCAAGCGGAATACTAGGAGTATTTGTGTGGCAACAGCCGCGCGAAGGAAAGCAGTGCGCAAATTCTTTCTGGTGGAGGCTTTTTGGTTCAGTGCGCATGGATAAGGGGTCGATTAGTTTAGGTTGATAAGGTTAAGATGACGGATGTAACGTGTTGACGAAAACCGCTATCGAATTCACTCGGGCAAAGACAGCCTTGAATTCGAAAGGAATCTATCCACGTGTTTTGTGGTAAAATAGGTAGAGTTCGGAGGCTCGTTTTCCCATTCCACGACGTGCTCTACAGTTGGAATGGCGGCCGTGATGTATGCGAGCATAAGGAGAGCAGTCAGATGGAGATCGATACTTACCGGAATAAGCAGAAAACCTATGATGGGATTTATGGCCTTATGTAGCTATGAGGTGCAGATTTTTGACACATTGGATATCTTGAAGTAAACAACATTGCCTGGATATTCGGTCTTGATGTTGGAGGCCTCTCCATGTAGAAAGGGTTTTGCACTAACGCCAAGCGGCGCGAAGCGCTGCGTAGAAAACCCCAAAGTATAAGGTAAGGCGGGGTCGATACAACTGGGAAAAGAACAAGGGCAAAGTACGAACTTATATACTGTACATAATATAAATTCTTTCCTCCGGAAAATTGCTGGGAGAAATCTGACGTGAACAGGACGATGAGCACACAGTATGAAAACAATGCACCAGCAAGGAGTATAAACTTGTTAGCACGTGTGGACGCCCACATTCAGAACATGAATATATTTTGACAGTATTGTAGAGCAGTAGCGGAGTATCCCAGATGCAGCCCACCCCACGAGCACACTCCCCATGGTAACACCTGGTTTGCGATGATGGATTGAAATGGTGTCAGAAAAAGTGCGACCTAGCTGTCAATGATGTTCTGTGGCGAGGCTACAAAACCTGAAAGGGCAAGAAGAGAAGAATGGTGATAAAATCTTGTAAGACGGCCCATAATTAACAGGGCCACGCTGTCTAAGTTACGTGGGTAGAGTGGACTTGTGTGTAAGTGAGAACACAAGGCTAAGAATGAAGGAATACAACCTCACTCGGTGTTTGTCCTGTGGTTGTTGTAAAGTTCTGACTAATCAGCGATAAGTGGATCAGCACAGTTACAAAAAGGCTGTGAAGGCCGGCAGAAAAAGCTCCAAATTGCTGTCCCCCACCATATCGCCCAAATATACACATCGAGTCAGACTCATCTTCAACCCGCCTTCAACTCTCCACTCAAAGACTTCAAAAACCATCCAGATCTTAAATTCGATGCGGTGATATACTCGTGATACAATAAAGCCATCACAATGTCTGGCAGAGCGCCAACACGAGGCACAGGACGAGGGGGTCGGAGAGGAAAAGCATCAGCTACATCTGATCCCCCAGATACCGCCCCTGCAAATGCTTCAGCAACTTTGAATAGTGATTCGAATAGTCAATCTACCCTCGAGGCTTCTCCTCCACCTTCTCAGAAAATCACTACGCCTCAACATCTCCTCAATGACGAATCTGGTCCTTCACCCAATTCCTCTCCAGCTTCAATCCCAACTGAAACTCCTGCTCCAACTCCAGCACGCGCGATTCCACGATCAGAACCTACTGGTCCATCTGTCCCGGCGTCAGGAAGAGGTGGAAGAGGAGGTACGAGAGGGGCAAGAGGTGCTCCGAAAGCTGCTGCGCCGAGTCGATTCAAGCCCAAAATTGTCAGAAGCGATGCGAATAAATTACAGGAGCTTGCAGACAAAGAGGCGGCACGATTGGCTGGAATCTCTGCTGCCAGGGCAAGGGAGGAGGCCAAGCTTATGAGAGGTAGAGGCAGAGGAGCACGAGGTCGAGGCGATGTTATGGGAAGGGGGTTAGGAAGAGGTGTAGGTGCAGGTGCAACTGGTATTTTTGGTGCTTTACCGGAGTCAATTCGTAGGTTTTCCATCACAAAGCTTTGCTTAAACTAACATATATGCAGCCAAAAACCCCGGGTTTGCTTCTAGATCTGGTGGTGGGGGTGGCTCAGGAAGTGGAGGAGGTTCTGGTGGTACCAAAAGAGAAGGGTTTAGCTCATCGGGCGGTGGTTCAGGTGGTTCCGGTGGCAGATCTAACAAGGATCATGATTATATTCCACAATATCCCAATGACGATGGAGAGGTGGAAAGAGTCAATATCGAGGAGATAAATGATGTGGTCGATGACGATGTTATTATTACCGGCAGTAGATACATTGGGCAAGGCAATCGTAAAGCCGTCTCAAGCAGAGGAGGATTGAAGCCGATACGACTCGATCGGCATGAACACGTCGAGCGAACAACGATTGTTAATACCGAAACTATCAAGACGGAACCGATACTGAAGAAAGAGCCCGCAGCGGAGGGTGAGGATGATATGATCGAAGTGGATGAATTACTCTCGTCGAAACCAAATACCACACCCAAGAAGGAAGGCAGAAATACACGAATCAAGGAGGAAAACGAGTCAGTTTCGTTTGGTGATCGCTCTGGGACACCACCATTGAGTGAAAGACCTCTTCATGAAATTCCTTCACCTGATGCAAAGAAGGGGAAAGCGCCAGCGAGTCAAGCGAAATCAGCCGAAAGCCAGGTAAAATCCAAGAAGGATAGGCTCGCTCGAAAACTAGCAAAGAAGGCCCTGGAAAGACCGGTCATACAGACTGAGGAAGACAAGGCTGAATATGAACGACATCTCCATGATGTGGATGTTCTCGCCCATGAGTTGGGAGGAATGCAAGGGAATCTTGGAGGAGTAGATGCGGAGGGTGATATTGCTATGGATGGTGAAGAGGTTGTCGATAAGAAGGAGGGACGGTTATACCTCTTTCAATTTCCACCAATCTTGCCGGTACTCTACGATCCAGTAAAGGGTAAGCCCGAAAAGTATCAAAAGAAAGAGGAAGTAATCGACGTCGAGATGCCTGGATCTCCAACTGCTACCAAAGGCAAAGGGAAGGTCAAGGATCGTATTGATCTTACAGGCGAGCCCACAGCGGTCAAAATAGAAGATGCTGAATACGCAAACGCATACTCTAAAAAGGATGAATCTAGTCGAGGAAATTATGTGAGCGAAGAAGGGTGGATTGGAAAACTTGTCGTTCGGGAAAGTGGGCGAGTAGAATTATGCTGGGGTGGCACGAATCTTGTTGTTGGTCGTGGTGTCGATTCTGATTTCTTGACAACAGGCATGGTCGTTGATTTAGTTGAGACAGGTCCTCCAGGTGGTGGAGTGCCAGAAGGAAAAGCACTCAGTATGGGACAAATTATGGGGAAGTTCGTAGTCACTCCGGATTGGCAGCGGCTTACTTAAAAGGGGGCGGTATTTGATGCATTTACAGGAGCGAAAACCATTGGCATGACTGGCGTTGTTGGCACTATTCGTGCTGGTACCTACATAATGGCAACTACTGTGCCAAATAGGTCATATTATAGGAATAGAAATGTTTGGAATATGTTAAAGCGTACAGTCCTCTGAAGTTGAAGTTATTTCCTTGCCAGATCCAAGGTAAAGCTGTTTGAGGTGCACCTGGTTCCGCATGGATCAGCTTGAAATTCTGTTCAATGTCAACGATTCTATATTCAACCAAATATTGCACAAGTGCTATTGCCTGTACTGAATGGAAGCACTCGCGATGAAAGTTAGGCGATTAATTCATATTTTTGAAGTCAGTACACACGTGACGGTGAACATTGTTTAGGTAATTTTCTATACTCAAATTTGTTAGTTTCTGAGTAAGAGCAAGGATATTGTAGAAATATATGTCAAAAGATGAATGCGCTTTATAACATTCGATCCTACTCAACGAGCATTTATCCAAACCTGAGACAATTACTAGTCATGTGACTCTACCAGATTAAATATACTGGGAACTAGGAACCGCTCTCGAGAATTGATAGAGTAACCTAATGTAGAGCGTAAATATTGATCCTTTCGTAGGCGATCAGTCAAGCCTTGAAACGTTCTCCACCAAATAACATATAGCATCTAAATCCCGTGATCAGAGAATTCGACACAGATTTCAACCTCCGCTGACCTCCATAGGATTGGAATAATACACACGAATACATTGACGGGACTCATTTTTCATGAAACTGAGATAGAACACTCCCCCTATCAAACGGTTTTCATTTCCTTACCAAGAACAAATACTCATGTCTTAATTTGGACTAGTGTCTGAGGCGCCAAAACCGGGCATCTTTTCCATACCTTACTCTGAGCCTCCTTCCGACCTTCACTTCTTCCCCTCCACCAACAACGATATCGATAACGCATCTATTTTGTTATGTCGAAGAACAGTATCGAACCCCCGTCTCGAAATTGGAATTTGACAGCTCCTTATTGTTTATAAGAAACTTCCATCCGACGACCGCGTGCGACACCCAATCCTCCATTGAAACATCAGTCTCACCTCAAGACAGCCACATCCATATAGGGTATCGAAATTCCCCTTTGATCCGCACTTTTTACAGAATGTTTCTTGAAATCTCTCACTTTAATTTCCACGATTTCGTTTTTCTCGGAGCTGTTGAAAGTGCAGGCTGCTGCTGGTCACTTCCACCTCCGCATCAGATCTATTCCTACCGTATACAATTCTCACTTCGAACAGTTGACCTTTCACTCCTTGTTCATATATTCATTTTATCTCGGGCATTTCCATTCGTTATTCAAGCCAGGTTATTCAACAGGGCAATGGCAAAAAGGAGTACACCCCTATCAACTTTGCTTTTTCCTATCTGTCACATCAATATCCTTTGCATCAAAAATAAAACATGAACCTCACCTTATTGCTAGTGTCAATATATTGAGACTCAGTCTTATGGTATATCATACCCTATTCCCTTGTCCCCATTTTCTTCCACCGTTAACCAACTACCCACACTCATTTTTTCACTTCATCTTTTGTGTCTACGTTTCGCGTCGACGCACCACTTCGCAAACATGCAACTTCTATCACTCGCTACCGTTCTTTTCCTAGCTTCGTCCGTCTTTGCTACCCAGCTTCATGATCAACATGGTAAGCTACCAAGCACCCACCTTTCTTCGAGGAACAATCTATGGATATGAATACTAACGTCCCACAGCTCATGGACTCTTAGCTCGCCGAGAAACCGTAACCCTTACCGAAACGTCTACCGCCTTCGTTCCTGCTGGAACCCAAAGCGCCTACATCGCCACCGAAGTCTTCACCAAGACCATAATTGCTGATATGAACCATGTAGTCTATCGCAAGTCGACTAAACACAAGGGTCATAGGGGAGCACAATTCACAAATTCAAAGAAAGTCGACTCTCAGAAGGCAACGGGTACGCGTTCCAAGAAACCAAAGCATACTGGACACAGGCGAAGCGTCGAAGAAGCTCAAGAGCCAGCGAAGAGAGCTGGATGGTTCTCATGAGTAGGGGGTCTGATGTGGAGTGAGGGATATATGTATTAGAGGGGATGGGGCTGGCGAAAGGGTGTTTATTCGGTGACTAGATTGTTGGATGGATAATATGTTAATTTTCTCCTTGTATGGGGTAGTATCGAATATGGCAATTTATGGACTACTCTTTTAGATGGCAATGGCTTTTGCGTTTCTTCCTCAGCATCACGATACCTAATATCTGCAACGCGCCGAGTGGCACATTGTATCTCCTTTTAGGTACGCTTGTATTCTATATTCTGCGTTGATTTTGTGGCGGCTGAATTGGGCTTTGCCGCTGATCATATATATCACTTGTTGTCTTCAGCCAAGGTGCACTATTTGCTACATTACTGGAGCCTCGATTGATCTTCTATTTCAGTTGATCCTTATTCTAATCAAGGAACCCTCAGTGGGCTTTTCCTAAACACTTCTACTTGGTATTGCCGAAATGGCCAAGTCCACGTGACACCATTCGGAATGGCTTCAATAAACACAAACGCCTATCATCATCTGATCTCCGAGACAAATATAATCATCTGAAGACACCCATTTATCTTCAGCAAGCTATTTGAGACTATCCACGCCCTCCAGCTAACTGTCGCTAATTCAATCTACCCAAATCACCGTCCCACCTCTCCTCGCACGTCGTCACACAAAACCCATTTACAGATATGAAATATCATATCTCAAGTACCACCACAATCTCTTTCCTTTCCAGACCTTGTTCTCATCATCCATCTTATCTTTTTGTATCAGCCGAGCAAGCAAACAATCCAGCTCGAGTACCTGCATCCGTCCCGACGGTACACAGTGGCCGGATACATGAATCCAGATGCTTGGTATCGCATCTTGGGTATTACTGATGACTATATATCCTGGTTTGGGAATCACTTTGGGACATGTGATGCTCAGTGTAGGAGATGTCATGCGTTACTAGAAATATGTTGAGTGTGCCTGCTTGGAGGTAAGCTGACATTTGGACATCGTCGCTCGTTTTTCTGATACTTCTCAATATGAGGGAAATTCTGTTTTCAATTTTTCTTCACGCTCTTTTGGGATATGATTTGATAGCAGCTGAGCCTATACAGCTTGTTAATCGACCTCGTGCAGGTAAGTGTCCTCGGTTCATATCTGCGCGTACATGAAAATTGATGATGGCAGGATGTAATGCTGATAACCTTCTTCGTGCACTGCGGAATCCGTGAGCCGTGCCTCTCCGAATACCTTAACTTCCCTGCTAATACATCAAATAGAACCCAATCTTCCACGGCAAGCATATTTTGCTCCTCCTATATTCAAGTCACGAAAACAGTTACCACGACCCTCAGTCTTGAACCAAGCACAACCGTGTTGCAAACCAGTCTTATCAATGCTACGAGTATTGTAGTCTTTTCTTCTAATAGCACTGTTACTATGTAAGTGCCTCAGTCGTGGATCAGAGTCCAAACTTGGAGAGCTGAGGAGAATGCTGACTTGTTGCAAGAACGGCATTTACACTTCCACCATTCACACCACCCAGTTCTTCGATACCGTCGACCTCGGGCGGTAACCTAGCATCGACTTTCACATCTCCATCATCATCAGAGCCGGAACTGTCGACATTGAGTGCAGTGCCCGGCAATTCGTCTACGATATCAGTCTCGTTGACAACGTCGCTCGAGAGTTCTTCAATTCTTGGAACTTCAACTATGGTATCGAGTACATTGACCTTGCCAAACGACGGTTCATTCGCTTCTACTTCCTCCGCTCCGTATCCACTGACAAACTCTTCCACATCCATACTTGGTCCAACTGGCCTGACTGCATTTCCAAGCTCGAAATCATCAGCAGAAACCCTGTTGCTTTCAGCAAATTCCTCAACCACATCAATCGCGGCAATATCCTCTAGTGAAAGCTCATCAAATCCAACCTCTTCCATCCCGTTCCAACTTTCTAATTCGACGACCATCAATCCTAGTCCGATTAGTTCAATCGCATTTCCCAGCTCAGAAGCATCAATTGAAAGCTCCTCCTCAACTTCATCGGTACCCTACCCGCTGTCGAATTCTACTACTTTGACTGTCGGACCAACAGCTTTCCCATCTCCTACGTCATCTGCTCTGAATGGAAGCACTATAACCAATACAACGTCGCTCCAACTCTCCTCCGCCTCTACATCTGGAAGCTTCACTTATTTCCTCAACTCAACGATAATTGCTACTCCTACATTTAATAGCAGTATCGACCTCTCCTCAACAACATCTTACATCCTTCCCTCCCCAAGCGAAGGAAACTCAAGCATCATAACCACCTCCACTTCAAATTCCCTCACAATCCAACCTTATTTCCCAAACACCACCTCCAGCTCCCAACATCCATACTATTCCAATACCACCTCCATCCTACAAAACACGTCTACCCCGGACCCCTCTCCTCCCTACCCTCCATACAGTTACTCTCCTCCCACCTCCCTATATGCCGATATAGAAGCACGTGCTACTCTCGCGCAAGCAGCATCTACACCTCTCTCGTCGCAATTAGCAACGTATCCGGCTACGAGATTGAGTTCGGCGTGTAGTTGTTTATTAACCGCTGCTCCGGTGCCGACAAAGACGGAGACTGCGGTTGTTACATTGGGGAGAGGGGTGGGCGTTACGGTAAGTTCATTCCCGTTCGGTTCCTTCCGATTTGTTCTTCCGGGTAGCAGTGGAACATGAGATCGGGAGTGGGAGAGGAAGAATATAAAGGCTAATGAGAAATAGAGTATTATCACCCAAATTGTGACTATGGAGCAAACTACCACATTCGGAGGGACGAGTACGATTGTTGTTACTTTGAAGTAAATTTCAACCTAAGGAGGGAGGATCTCGGGGAGGAAAACAATGTATTTTTATATCGCGTATCTGCGAATTCTTGAATTCTTCAATTGTTATAATAAATCTCCATCATTTCCTCATTGAATTCAATCACTGAGCGCTTCTCAAAGCAGAAAAATACATGCACTTTATTTACTCTCTTCATATTCCCAAAAACATAAATAACAAATATTCTCCAAATATCCCTCCCCATTTCCAACCCGCTCAAAGACTCACAAACATCTCAATATCCTCAATATCCTCAATATCCTCAATATCCTCAATATCCTCAATATCCTCAATATCCTCAATATCCTCAATATCCTCAATATTCTCGAATCTCTCCTCCCCTTCCTTAACCTTCTCGTCCCCACGTCCACACCCTCAGAAGAATGCCGTCCCAAATCCCGCCCCCACAATCCTTCACAATGAAAGTGGACGGACGGCGATGCGCTCCACACTCCACTTCACCCCGCCATTTGGTGCCCCACCACCGGGAGTCGCGTCTTCGGACTGCAAGCTCGGCCTTGCCAGTCCACTTCATATATATGTACTTCGTCCGGGAGATGATGAGGTATTCATTTTTGTTTTAATTTATGTTGAGAATTTGAATAAGGAGAAGAAAGAAAGAAGAGGACGTGAGCTGAGTTGAAGGATTGAGAGAGAAAAGAGAGCAAGAGAGAAACTGGATACCCCGCAGCCTTCTATACCTACTCCTACAGAAAGAAAATACCAACAACGAACGAGGAATACAGCTTCAATCCTCCACCTTTTTTCTATTCTCAAGAACCACCAGAACATACGATACTCCTTCCATCTGCCTCCCTTCATTCAACCAATACAAACCAGAGAAGAAGAGCCAAAGGAAAAATGGCAGAGTCAGATGGAATTCATCTCATAGTCATCGGAGCCGGTCTCGCAGGCCTCTCAGCTGCGGTATCAACAAAGATAGCATACCCAGGCCACCGCGTTACGATTCTAGAGTCTGTGAAGGAGTTGGCGGAGATAGGTGTATGTCCCCCTTTTTCTCATCTCAAAATGCCCCTTATTCTACTCAATGTCAAAACTCCAAGCATGTTTTCAAAGTCACAAGAGTATTGAAGTTTTCTTAACATTGGCAACGGTGCTGATCTTTCACAGGCAGGTCTCCAACTAACCCCCAACGCAACCCGCCTCTTCAAACCATGGGGCATCTACGATTCCCTCTCCCCCCTCGCCACATTCCCCAAAACTCTCTCCGTAAACCGGTACGACGGGACCAAACGCCTCGCCCATAGTCCATCATTCCAAGACGAAATTTCCGACCGCTACAATGCCCCATTCTGGGGTATGCACCGTGTAGATCTGCAACGAGCCCTAGTGTCCAGATGTCAGGAATTAGGTGTACAAGTCAGATTAGGGGCCAAAGCTATATGGGTTAATTTCCAGACTGCTACTGTGACGATAGAAGGTGGTGAGAAGGTAGAAGGTGATGTGGTGCTTTGTGCTGATGGGCTTTGGAGTTCTATACGGAGTCAATTTCTAGGCAGACCATCTCCTGCGATATTGACTGGTGATCTGGCGTATAGGATCGTGATCAACACGGAAGATTTAACTGGGCCTGATGCGGAGGAATTAAGGGATTTTATACAAAGCGAACAAGTTAATTTCTGGATTGGGCCACGCACACACGTTGTAGCATACACCATGCGCGCCGGTTCCGTCTACAACATTGTTCTCCTTTGTCCAGACGATCTCCCTGAATCGGTTCGACGCACCGAAGGCGATGTCGAAGAAATGAAAGCCCTTTTCGAAGGATGGGATCCGATTCTACGCAAGTTTTTGAATCAGGTCAAAGAGGTTGCAAAGTGGAAACTCATGTGGTTAGATGGACTTCCCGACTGGACAGATGAAAAGGGCACGTTTTTGATGGCGGGCGATGCGTGTCATCCCATGCTTCCCTATTTAGCGCAAGGAGCGAATAGTAGTTTAGAGGATGGAGCAGTTTTGGGATTTTTGTTAGGCAAGGTAAGACAAGAGGGGAAAGAGGAAAAGTTAAAGAGGGTTGCGAAATTGTATCAGGCATTGAGGAAGGAGAGGGGAGAAGGGATACAGAAAGAGACGTTTAAACAGAGACATGATTTTCATTTAGAGGATGGAGAGGAACAGGAAGAGAGGGATAAGTTGATGGTGGGTATGCTTGGGGGTGAGGTGAAGGCGGATTTTCCGAGTAGGTGGACTTGTCCGAGGGTGCAGAGGTGGTTGTATGAGTATGATGCTTATGTGGAGGCTGAGAGGGCTTATGAGATGGATCCGTTTTAGAGTTTTGTAGGGATGGAATGAAGTTCTTTGCCTGTTGAAATACCTATGGGAGATTCTGGAGTGTTGCAACATGTGATATTCACAGCTTGTGAGAAAGCTCCGTTCTAGGTTTTGTACTTCATATCCTTATAAAATCACCAACTGCTCACTATCAAAACATCACAGAGAATCCAGAATAACCAAACCATGCCAATTCGCAAGAGAGTGTTCTCAACCAGAGCAAGAAGTGCAGCAAATAGATATTTTCACTGGTTTTCTAATAGCTCTGCACTCAAAACATAACAGAGTCATAAATCATGCACGAGTTGAAAATAAGAGGTTGGTTCATAAGCTCTTCAGATCGATTGACTACTGTGTTAGAAGGAGGATGGAGGAGGGCTAATGATGAACAAATAGATTTATAACTGGAGATATCTTAGCAGGTTTACATGTATGGAGGACGTGGTAAAACTTATACCTCAAACTACTTTGTTAAAGGATATGATTTATAGGTACTCTATAGACAGTTATACCGGATTAGAAATTAAAAGGGCCAATTTCAGCAAAATGATAGAAGCGGAAGTGATGCAGTTATAAACTCGGCAACATTTGGGGACTTCATACCGGAAGGCATTACACCCAACTATCGCCTTCTTATCAAACAATAGAAGACTCTATTAATAAAGAAATATCAAGACTATTCGATTCCTAGATTAGCTTATAAATAAGTAATCTATCTCTAACGAGAACAAGAAGAAGAGCGTAATATGATAACTAATAAAGAGAAAGAATCTTACTTATAACCAGAAGTTGCAAAGCGAAGCGGAATTTATATATCTAACTAAACAACAAGAAGAAATCAACTCGGGAATTGAGGAGATATGTAAGACTACGAATTTGTATTCTTATTAGATATTTATATTTCGCTTCGCTCTGGAAGGAAGAGAAGAGAGTTTTATTAAAAACAGAGAGAAGCGAGGGTTAAAGCAAGGGATAGGAAGGAAGTGAGGAAGTGAAAATAGGAAGGAGGGAGATAAGGATTAAGAAATATATAAGAATGCAAAAAGATAAATGATGAAAAACCAATAAACTAAATCCAAGGTCTTGCTCTCAGTAGAAAATTTATTCGCCATCTTACCTTAACCCCCTTTTCAACATCTCTTTTCTATGATCCATCTCCTCTATTATTTCTTACCATTACCTTCGAAACCTAGGTAAAGTAGATATTTACACGCACCAACAATCTCTCAAAATAATGAAGTTCCCCTTAACCTAATACCCTGGTAAAAAAAATTCTACCTACCTACCTATATATATATTTATATATATACCTCCTCGCTCCAAGACAGCCCCCTTTACCAAAGCCAACAATCAAAACAAATCAAAACCAAATACCAAAACTCATGTTTAAAGCGGAGTAATATAATAAACTTAATAAATCAAGACGCCTTCTTCTATGCATTACATACAAACAACACAAACATTCCCTCTCTCTCCTTTTGCCTGTACTACCCAAAATAACCATCCTGCAACTCTCAGGAAGCTGAGTTTTTTATATCACCGCTCTAGTAAGGTCTCTCTCTATTCGTCCATCGTAGGTCCGCCCACCCGTCTAGTCCATTGCTGGTCCAATGTATGTCCCCCACCCCGACTCTCATTTTCTAGACTCTAGACTCTATGAATCTATCTCTCTCTCTCTCTCTCTCTAGTAGAAATTATCACTCTAGAACCAACCATCCAAAACACTCCCCTTACTATCCTCTAATCTGCGAAGAACAAGAAAAAGAAGAGTAAGAAAGGAGAAAAAATTATCTTCCCCCACCACCACCCACAATCCTAGGCAATGCCTTCCACCCCTCACTTCCCAACCCCTTTCCCCTTCCAAACCCCTCATCCAGGTCCAAAATAATCTTCAAAGCGTTCCTACTCCTCAAATAACTGAGTGGCCCTTCTTGTCCCTGTAATCCCGTCGTCGATGCCGAGACGCCCATATGAGGCGCCTCCTTCTGCTGACCAGGCATAGGTAGGATATTCTGCAAGACTTCGTATGCTGCGAGCGTGAAGCCGAATTGGGGACTCGAGCGGAGGATACGGGCTGGGCCGCCTTTGAAGAAGGCTTTGAAGCCTTCTTCTTTCCAGATTGTCTTTGCGCAGTGGCGGAGGGAGGTGTATGATGATTCACCCTTTCTGGCTTCAACTTGGAGACGGGTTTTGATAACGTCGCAGGGAGTGGTCAGGTATGCGGCTGGCATGCCTGCTATTGCTCCTGCGGTGAGAAGTTGCAGGATACCGAGACTTTTTGTCTGAGACTCGCCAAAATAGTCACGCTTGAGATGGTTGTAGGTTGGGAAATAGATAGCTGAGAATGGGACATCGCGGAGAAGACAGGCAGAAGCGCCCTTGTACAGACCTACGAGACCGAGATTACGGACGATCCACATTGCTGAGCGACGAGGAGCGCCTTCGACATTCTTGGCTACCTCGCCTTGGACTTGCAGACGAATCTTTACAATTTCCAGGGGGTTGGTGAAGATCTAGTGGGGTGTTATGAGAGGTGGAAATCGGAGTGGGGAGTGGGGACTTACGACTTGACATGCTCCTGCAGAACCACCAGCCAACAATTCATGAGGAAGCCAGATTTCACCACCAGGACCAGAGAAGTGCCTTCTCACGAGATCGTTGACTGTGAGTTTGATAGCTTTCTCTGGTGCCACACCAACCAATTGAGGTAGAACACCAGAATAAAGACCCTTGAAACCTTCATTACGGATAACCTTTTTGGCGCAATCCAAAGAGTTCTTGTAAAGCATCTCTCCTACTCGTGATGATCTCTGATTCTGCATACGAGTCTTGACGAGATCAATAGGGTAGACCATAAACGCGCCAAAAGCACCAGCCATAGAACCAAGCCCAAAATGATGAACTGATTCTAGAACACTATGCAAAATACTTTGTCCAGTCGTCTTGGCCTTTGTAACACCTGCTGAAGCAACATCTTGGAAAGCATTGTATAGAGGGTTCCGCCACGAGGCATCAAGGACCTTTGCGAAGTCGCTGAGACCGAGTCGTCCGGATGGCTCATCCAGACTTGCGAAGTGGAAAAGGATATCAGCTTCCATAGGCGTAAAGAGTGAGAATCTCGTAATTCTCGCAGCTTCATTCAAGAATTCCGTGCGTGTAATCTTTCCATCTGTGCTCTGCGCCGTCGCCTGTCGAATAATCATCTCCACCAAATCCATCTCGCGAATAATATTCTGAAATGCCCTAACATTGGCATACGAGATCTTGCTACCCGTCGAGATATTGCAGAGAGTATGTAGGTTTTCCAATAGGTGATCAGACAGCTTATGTTTAGCGGTCTGCAGGATAATGCGTTGAAAGTCCTCAGGCTCAATATATCCATCTCCATCTTTATCAAAGTGATGGAAAGCTTGTCTTATCCTCTCTCCCTGTAGACCTCTCAACATCTGCGAGAACTGGGGATATGTAAGATCATGTCGACGTTTCTTGCCTCCACTGTACAAGGTTGCCCACTCGCAATTCCAATCAAAAGGTATGCTGTCCGGACCCTTATTCATCTCATAAAGTTTCTTCAGATCCTCATATTTCACGTATCCCGATTGATCGACGTCAAAGAGACGAAATGCAATCTCGTACTCGGCATCTGGTTTCGCAAGGAGGTTTTCAAAGGTGCCCCAATCGAAGAGGTTTATCCTGCCTCGTTGCCTCCTATCCGCGATCCGGAAGAGGATGGCATATTGTTCGCGCTTGATCTTATGCTATACAGGATGAAGATTATTAGTCAATTGATCCAATTGTGGGAAACAGAGCTATGAGAAATATAAGGCTGACTCACATAATCTTCTCCCTCCGGCGCAACGGCGTTAACAAACTCCTCTTCGCCCATGAACAGCTCTCCAGTCTCCTCATCTTTCCTCGCGTTCTTGTCGAAAGTAGCCTTACTCTGCGCCGACAGTTGGACATCTCCCTTCTCTACACCCAGCAGGGTATCCTTAACCACCTCCTTCGCCTTTGTTACATCAGTCATGATTCCTTCAATCTTCTGCGCAGATTGTATAAGAGAAAAAGCACGGCGGTGAAGCAAGAAAGACAAATCCAAGAAGTGAACTCCGGTCGGTCGGTCGTTAAGCAAATTAGGTAGTGCAGTGAGTGAAAAATGGGGTTGAAATTCGGCAGCTTCTGAATCAGAACTCAGTCAGTCGATCGCAACGGACGGGGGAAGCCGGCGCAAGGTCCAAAAAAAAGCAAGATTTCTTTTGCGTTGCCTCTTTTCCCTTTCCCACACCAATTGGCATGCAACGTGTAAAAAAGAGTGTAATACCTCAATTCCCTTTAGCAAAGTAGATAGGTAAGATGAGGATAGGAAGTGAATGTAGATATCGGAGTGAAAGCTGGGGAAAAGGGGTCTGGGGGTAGGATAGGGAACGGGAGGCTGTCTGTTCTGAGTGTCGCAATAATGCAATGATTCTCTAGGTACCGTAGCTGGATTGGATTAGGTGAACGGACAGGCGCAAATTATTTTTTTTCGCCGTCCGGAGTTAAGTCGGGTCGGAGGGAATGCTTGTTATTTGCTCGCTAAACCTTCTTTTCTTAGAATCGGGGGCTGGATAAAAGGATACTCCGATCCGTGCGTTTTTGTTCAGGGGGTGGGTGAAGGGAAGGTTAGTTGGAGCCTTGGCGGGAGTGCATGTGAGCTGGAGAGTGGGGTGTAAAGCGGCAGTGACTTTGAAAGGTGGTTGAAGAGAGGTGAGAAGAAAGGTAGCTAGGAGCTGAACGATATTGTATTCAACAGCTTGCTACTTATAAAAGAGTGTTGTCATAACTCCCGCTGGAATTAAAGTATCATTATCCGAAGAACCTATCAAAACAATCATCTCCCATTCCAATTGCAAGATCCTCTTACCTACAGCTTGGATTTGTAAACGTATGCTGGAAGGTAAAGATACCTCCATATCGGAAGCCGTGAGTTTATCAGAGCTATTTTCATGAAATTAGGAACCTCTCTTATAAGTATTTCTTCTCCAATATCTCTACCTTACCTAGGTACGTCTACGCAAATAAACATGGTTTTGCTTGTAACTTGGAGTCTTCCACTAAGCCGTGGGGAAGGGAATGCCCCATCACCTTCCAATCCAGTAACCTCATCTTTAGCACTCTACAGCAACTTCACACAGCTACATCATCTCTTTGTCAACCTAACACATAAATCCTATTTCTCACTCTCTATCACACCTAACAAAGTTAAAAACCACATCTGGCTCAAAAATCAATCAATCAACAAACCCCACCCTTCTCCCTCTTTGCTTCCACTCTGTCACTTCCCTCTCCATCTCACATATTCCTCCGGCCTGCATCCCTCATCCCCCAACCCACCTCTCCCTCCAAACAAAAAAATCACAAAACCAACCTATCCATAATTCCCTCTCTCCAGCTTTCCTCTGTAATGGCCAAAAATAATAATAGCTAAAGTATTCATCGTAGTCATAATTCCCTCGCTCCCGTGGGGGGGGATCAGGAAAGAAGAGGTATCTGTTAGTAATACATCCCGAGAGGCTGAATTTGAGATATTTAAGTTTTGTGTTCGGGCGTGCGTTTGAATCTCATCTGCACCTGCTCTGTCGGAGCCGTTGATTGGGATAAGGAGTCTGCAGCGTAGTATGCAGGTATGCAGGTCGGGAGATGTGAGTTAGCAGCTGTGCCTTTCAGTGGTGCGGGTAAAGCAGCAGATTAGGAATTCTTCAGATTAAAAAATGTTTCACCAGAAAAACGTGACGAAAGAAAATAACGTCCCATCTAGGATAATCACAAAAACATCACATCAAATTCCCCCAAAAAAATCACACATTAAATAATTAACGAAGTTTCATGTTGTTCTTCTAAGTTTTTCATGATCCCCCCCATCCCAAAGACGCCAAGCGCCAAAGGTTCAAAAGGCCTGACCCGTGTACAAACATTAAAAGAGGAGAAAAGACACAGCATTAACGAGCCCCAAGCTCAAGAATTGTCTATTTTCACCAGAACTCCCAATCGCCGCCCAAAACGTACATGAGCGATGGCGACGAAAGGTTTTTGTCGAAGGAAAGTCGTGGTCTCATGGGTATCATGGAATTCGTAACGCTTGAAAATGCAGACGGGTTTTTGGTCGAAAAAAAGGTAAAGGTTGGTCGAAAGTTGCCGATACGAAGTACTCGAGAATAATCGACCATACGTCCAGTGTATGCAAGATACAACGGGGAACTAACAACATTTTGGGTATGCAAGTATCGGTGTGGATCCAGATAGGGTCGATTCGAAGATTGATGGTCGGTGAATACTTCCGTAACTGGTCCAATAATATACAGAGAATGGTAATGTTGAGTAAGTCGTCGAGTTTCACCTCAAGACATCCCTATCCCTTCACTTGGACCATGCGCTTGAAGGAATCATGAGTCTCATATGGAAGAGGAGCAGCAACATCCGTAATGTAAGGGATAGATGAACGAGAATTGTTCGATGGAAGAACAAATCCCTTTTGCATCTCACCTTGAACATAGAGGGAAGCACGCTTGTAGCGACGATCAGAGTACTTTTCATAGACGGCACCATGATGCTTGGTTGGGTTGACACAGCATTCCATGATCATCGCAACAAGAGGACGGAGTTGAGTCCAAGTGTAACCGGAGTAATACACATGAGCTTGAGACTGCAAACTGTTAGAGCGGACAAAACAAAACACAGGCTTAAACTTACCCAGTCACCCTTCTTCAACATCATACGAGCAAAGCAATGAGCACCGGCTGCGATGTAGCTTGGTGGGCTGCCAACGAATCGCTCATCCATGATAGTGACCTCCAAGAAGTACTTTGCCAAAGTTCGGGTCTCCAAATCATAATCATCGGCCTTGCTAATACGTCTCAAAAAGCTCATTGGTCCAGGCCAGCCAAGCTCAAAATTAAGCATGGTAAGCATGAATCGTTCGGCCTTGAGGATCTCATCAACAGTATATCCACCATCAACCATGTAAACGATCTCATTGACGGATGGGCAATTGATCTCCTCATACTTGGCAGCAACGAAGATGGCAGTGGCACCAACCAATTGAAGTTTACCAAGAGAAACGATCTTGCAAGAGAGGAAGCGATCGATGTAGTTGGTTGTAAGGAAGAGAGTCTCTGGAAGAAGGGAGAATCGGTGATGAACTTGGATCAACCAATCCATCAAAACAGATCGCATAGACCATTGAATTTCGGTTTGAAGATCCATGTAGTGTGCATTAGGCAACATCTTTTGCTATTGACTGGTCAGTATTTGTTGACAAAATGTAAACAAACAGGGTATGCAGGGTCGCATAATGGTCACAATGCACGCGTCGCCATGGGAATTGGAACTTACCTCAAGCTCACGCATGTAACCAAAGATCTCATCACCATACTCAGCAACCATGCTAGTATCCCATGCCTCATCCTCAATCTCGTCAGTGCTGCGAGTTGCTTCAATGAACGCAGTGGCAGCTGCAAGCTCTTGTTCAGCCTTCTTGGTTACCTTTGGGGCTAGAACAATGGTCGCACCACCAGTGGTATTGTCGCCACGAGATCTGTATGAATGGGCAGTTGTATAACCTTGCTCGTCATAAATCTCCTCCTCATCATCCTCCCAATATTCTTCAGGCTCCGAGCGAGGGGGGAGTGGCAATTGGCGTTCCTCGTGCTTGTATACCTCCACTACCTTCTCCTCCTCAATAGGGGCAAACTTCTCGATTGTGGTTGCAACTTCAACATCCTCGTGAATTGAAGCACCTTGTAGGAATTGCTCGGCGTTGGTGTTCAAGGATTTGCTTTGTGTGCGACGAATGACTTGATGCTCGACCTTCAATTGGGTTTGGCTAATCGGTTGGCGCAATCCTCCGAGGTTTTGGTGAACAGGAGCAATAGGGGCAACCTCAGTAATAGTGGTACCATTGGCGATTTGAGGTGCAACATTTTCGACATTTGCTTCAGCATCCTTGAAGATAGCAGTGGAACGCTTCGACAAGGCACGCTTTGGTGCAGGGCCAGGAACAGATTTGGTGTCTGCTGTCTTGGGTCTGACGTTCTCCAATTGTCCCTTCAATTGTCCTTCAACCTTGACTCCATTGGCTTGGCTCATATTCAATGATGACTTCGCAAGACTCAATGGGCGTTGAGCAGGTTGATGAAGGGAAGCCTTGTCAACATGAACAGCAGACTTGACAAACTCGGCACCCTTCTTTCCATCCACGATAACAGAATCATCATGAATAGTTGAAAGGGGTCTGGTATTGCTAACATCGCCAAAGGCAGTTCTCTTAGCCGCAGCCTTGAGTCCTGCACCCGCACCTCCCAACATATTTACCAGAGCACCTGTTGACTTGTGTCGTTGATGAAGAGTTTGTTTCGATTGTGTAGCAGTAGCCAAGTTCTCGTCGGTCTGGACGCGAACTCCTCCTCGAAGGGGTCGTTGCGGCTGTGGAAAGATTAAATGTTAATTGGATACTTGTGGATGGGGGGCTTGGAGAGAAAATGAGGTTGGTGTGGTGATGCGAGATGTTGTGGAGGCATGTGGCTGTTGTGTTGTGAAAGGGTTGTGTCGAGGACAAAGGGTAAACAAAACTTACTCGCGCGTCCATGATAGCTATGCTCGGAAATTACAGCAGTGAATGCCAATAGACAATGCGATCTTGACAGTAAAGGTGAAGGGGATGCAACAATGCTTGAGTTCTGGCTTGCTAATGTCGCGTCCCAAAAATCATAAGAGTTCGGATGAAAGCTTGTTGACTTGAAGGATGTTTAGTACAGGAGCTGTAAACCGTGTCGGAAGCTTTGAAGTACCTTTGATACCACAGAGACAGTTGTATCAAGCAGCGCCCATCAGGAACAGTAAAGAATTGAGAAAGAGGTGTCGATGTGTGAGAGTGTATGTCGGATGGAGTGAAGAAGATGTGCAACTTGAACGAGCAAAACATTAATATTCTCGAAGCCCGGTGTCAGTAGTTCGTTTGGGAGAGCTCGAGCTTAGCGGTAACCACCATAACAACTCGGCCCTTGCTAGCGTTGTTGGCTGCAGGGGCGTGTCTGCATCAACAATACTCGGCTATCGCGCTTGTTCCCGTTTAGACGGGCAGTCGCGTCCCCCGGAACACGTCAACCACAACATTGACATATTTGTTTTGAAGATTTAAAATTCTACATTTTGATATTGGTGTTAGAATTATTGAAAATCATGTTCAATGCATATACTGTGCTGCTCTGTATTTTTATTTTATTTTCATGCCAATGGTGGTGGCTGTATCTGATCCGGGTCTTTCTCGCCTTCAAAATGACTAACTGAGCACGAATCTTACACGAGAAAACGTGACCGACATTAAGTTGCACATTTCTTCCCATTGACTTCAACCTTCATCGACTTTCATCCATTTACCTTCCTCAATTCGACTATAGCAGACTCTCAGTCAATCTTATCGCTTTTTCTCGACTTCGTGATTAGTTGATTCGAATACTTAGCCGCTCGGAACACGGCTGATGATTTTGGACTGGATCCTTCAGCGACCGACAGCCCGCAAATGCCACGAATTAGTGAGCAACCCAGAGGCAGCGCACTACTCTTAAGCCTTCCACCCTCTAATTCCTAAGCAAGGCCGATAAACTCAACATACCACCAAAGATGGGGTAGTTATCTTTATTGGCCTGTATTTTCCCTCTCCTTCGTACCTGGATGGCTGCTTCACCCGAAGCTGATTTGGCAGAGGTGAGATTCAATGCCCACGGCCTTTGCGCTTATGGCGCACACCACATGCTTTCTCTTTCGCTCACTTCCTATCAGCACACAATGCCTCAATCAACTAGACGAGCATTCTCGTGGGGGATAATCATACATGACCGTTCTTGCAACCCTCACAGCTAATCTTTGTTTACCTCACCTTTGTGCGTTCGTGTCAAGATCTCAAGTCCATCCTGATCTCGACCTGCGGCTGCGGTCCACCGGCCAGAGACCTGTTCGGAGTCGCGAAATCTGCACAAGGTCATTGGGTCGTCGTCATCAACTCCTCAAACCTCGTTCCTCGTACGGATGAACAGGAACACCACTCCCTGCATTAACATTCGAATTTAGGTCCAGGACATGAATTGGGAACAAGAATAGGAACGGGAACTCGAAAAGGCAATGCAAACGTCTCTTTATTCAGTTCATTCTTTGTTGAATTGGTGGCAATTCTGCAAGCAATCTTCTCCCACATCTCGATCGCAACACTTTCTCCCGTCACTCTTGGCCGTCACACACACACTCTCACACATAGCCTTCGCATGTTCCAGCCGACTAAAAACTGCATCGCTGTAGATCCATCCAGTCAACGACTACGGAATCCACCGCAAATCGCCCAAACCCTGGTTTGATTTGTCTGTCCCGGCGCCATCGATTGCAACAAGCTGGAGGGTTGAATCTGCCGTTGGCCCTACCAGCAATGAGCATAAATATTACTTGAAACTCTCCGCCAGCGCATACCAACATCCTGGGGCGCAAACCTCTATTATTGCTGGTCTACTCAACACAACAACATTGCTCACCGACACAACTTATTAGTGACTAGGCTAGAATATGATAGGTCTATAGGTCTGCAGCCCTCTCCGTTCAATATGAGACACGAGGCCATGAGAAAACTACATCAAGAGTAGCGGTTCGGATCAATTCCTAAAAACTCAGACGTCAAACGTTGATTTGGAGTATCTTCCATCCTCCTCCACCTCCACCCATGATCACTCTCAACCCATCCCTGCTTCAGACGTTGGCGCATATCATCATTGGCTGCGGGAGACTTTTAATCAAGCACTTGGCCACTGCTTCTTGAGTTGTCTCGACCACACCTACAGTAGATTACAGATACTGGTTATTACAAGTTGCACGCGCTCGGTGACCCTGATGACCTTCGTCCCGTACGAGTGTAAACCATGTGCAGACCTGAAGATATCAAGTGGATGTTTCTAGATAGGTACATGTATAGTCTCCGAAGACGGGATCAAAGGAAAGACTCGACAGTGAGGCTTTTATAAACATCTCATTGGGGTCAATTCGCATGGTATATACAGCGATGATGTATTTTTGTAGGACTATGACAAAATCATGGCAGGGCCTATGGTACTGTCCGGTGGTATATATAAACTGATTGTTCAGAATTGGTGCATCGTTGCTGTAATATGTCGGCAGCGAGGTGACCACCTATCGCTGTATATTTTGTATAAAAGCCCTGTAAATGTGTAGAATGTACGTTTCAAACAATTTTAAATATAGATTTTCAATTAAGACATCTGAAATGATGTTCCTTGAAAATATGTAGTTGATCAAAGTTATGTTGAAATGCGTGCATAAATTCATAAAACTATGGATCTGAGTAACCCTCACGACTCCGCTTGCCGACTTCTCTCCTCCTCTCCTCACACACACCAAGACTTCGAGAGGAGGAACGCACAACTAACCATACAGCAGGTAATCATCAGGTAAGTTCATTATCATTCTGCAGATCAATCAGGAGTATCAGAGATATCAATATATCCAAGATTCACCTACTAATACCACTTCTGCATCGCAGGTCTTCGAACGACAATTGGAACGAACAACAACTTCGAATGCCTCGATAGGCCTTCCAACGATATCCATTTTGATCAACTGTAAGTTCCTATCACTATTTGATATTATGCGATCAAGTCATTAGCATCTTTTACTCCCCATGTATCTCCTGTCACTTGCTTCATTTCTACTGCCATCCGGGTCAGCCCCGAAGCGCCCAAGCAGAGCAGCGCACTCTACAATTCCATCATTTTGTCCATCCCTTCATCAAATCACTTCCTAATATCACCCTCGAGTATATAATCAATCATACTGACATCCATTCTTCCTCAGTTCGACGCATTTCACAACACTCGTTCCGTCCAACTCCGTCCGCCTGCTTTGCGACAGCGGTATCGTCCGCCAGCACAGAACCTCCCAATCTGCCATCAACAACCTTCGTTCAATAACAAGACACTATAATCATTCGAGAAGTAGTCTGCCCAAAAGGGAATGGAATTATCCAATCTTCTTTCTGGTCCAGTCTCCTCGAACGCACAAAACAAGTTTCACGATTCAACTCCTCTTCCTCAACCACACTCGTACCCGACCCGGAACACAATGACCGGTATGGAAGCGCGAGCTGCAGATGACAGAATGGCCACACCCCCAGCAGTATATGGGAATGGTCATTCCAATTCCACGACTCCTCATAATGCAAGTATGTCACCATTTGGGAGTCCAACTCCGAAGAGTGTCGCATTCGAGCTCCTGTTCCCCGAATCGCCCCAGTACCGTGCGCGACTCCCTATGCGAGTACAAATCTTCCCTCACGATACCACAGACTCTATAATCACTACAGTCAAGAACTTCTACGGTCTATATGCTGGACCTGGTGGTGCGAAAGGGGTCAGTTTCGAGGATGAACAAGGTAACACACTCATCGCCAGATATGAAAACCTTCGAAACAATATGGTGGTTTACGTACGAGTGATTGAAGAACCCACTACTCAATCAGGGGTGTATGGTCCTTCATCTTATCACTCTGGTTCACCTGTTATTCAACAGGCTTACTATCCTGGTGATGGTCATCATATGCCACCTCCTCAACCGGCCCAAGCGTTGAGTTATGGTCAACCACTGTCCAGACCAACTTCGCGGACTTCCAGAAAGCGCAGTATGTCTCCTGGAAACCGTGGACGCCGTAGTGCATCTGCGAGCACAAATCCACCTCCTATGAAGAAGTCTCGATCGCGATCTGGTTTCAAGAGTCGTGGTTCGAGCGCTCATGGTAGTTTCGCAGACAATCACAGCGATGGATTGAACGGATATAGTAGTGGAGATGGGGCTCCTGGATCTGTTTCAAGCAGAACTAAGAGTGAGCACATTGGGAATACAGAGATTAGTTTGGATAATATTGTCGAGGGTGGGCGACGGAAGAGGGCGAAGTTTGAAAGCTCTGTAAGTATTCATCGCATGTCTATTATCACATCCATCTAATGTTTGACATAGGAACTTCCTCTATTCGCACCTCCGCAGATGCCAGCTGCTACTTCGAATTCCTCTGTTTCTCCAGCTCGTCGCATTGAACATCAGCGATCAGCTTTTCCATTCACGCATCCATCACAACATCCTTTCTCCAACCCACAACCTCTACAATCTCCACAAAGCTATAGCAATGGATTTGGGCAGCCTGGATTATATACTACACCTGCGCCAGGGCGTCGTACTCGAGGTGGCGCCTCATATCCTACAAATAGACAGTCAATTGGCAGCACACCAAATGGCAATAGCTCCGGTATTCTTCCTACACCAGATCCTACTGTTGGTAGTTGCATGTCAGAGGAAGATAAGGATGTTGCTCTTCAGTTGATGAGATTGGGTGAAATGTCAAACATTTCACACGGTCGCACATCTGCTTCTACATTGGATGATACATTCAGTGGTAGAGCAGATGCTGCTTCGTCTACTGGAGCTACTAGCGAGGGAGAGAGCGAGAGTGAGGATGAACTTCCTCCTCCACGTCGACAAAAGCGCGAGCCTAGTCCAATTCTTCCACCTGGTCACGTAAGAAAATTCCGCCAACAATTGGAGAATATCTTGCCTAGTCAAGACAGCACGGAGCCCAGTGGAGACGAAGGCGACTACGAAGATGGCCGCGATGAGACTTTCACTCCTGCGATTAAAGAAGATCTTATGGATATCGAGAAACCAAAGATGCCCAAGTCTAAGAGTATGCCCGTCATGGGTAAGCCACGTACCAGCGCATCTGGTGCAAAGGTCAAATCAAGCAAATCCAAGACCCGCCCTGGACAAATTAAATCGAAGAAATCGATTAGCGCTCCAGCGTCTGCTAAACCTATTTCTCCTACATCATTGCCTTCACAATCTCGTAAAACATCCAATGCTTCAGCTCTAAATTTCCATCATCAACTCGGGGAGGATGAAGAGGATCTTTCCTCCAAACCTCGCTGTCAGCGATGTCGCAAGAGTAAGAAGGGTTGCGATAGACAACGTCCTTGTCAGAGATGTAAAGATGCTGGTCTCAGTGCAGACCAATGCGTCAGTGAAGATGAGGGTAATGGTCGCAAAGGGCGGTATGGAAGACATATGGGTGTACCAGTCAAAAAGGATGATTTGGCAGTGGAGACTATCTTGCCTCCGGCCATGGCAGCTGGCGGTCAAGGCAGTCCTGATAAGAGCAAGAAGAGAAAACGATAGTTGTGGGGCTTACTCTCAATCTATTGGTATACGAGTCATTCAGCGAAAAGCCTAGACTCGACCATGAGATGAACAACAACTGTATTATCTCGACTACAAGTGGCTCAAAAGTTTCTCTCCTTGGCTTTTTCCTCGGTATATCTTCTTTGGCGTTGGACTCGCATGGTGTTACTTTTGTTATCCTTTCTTACTCATCTACTTTCCTCTCAATTGTGCGCCGCTGCTGCTGTACTGCTTGCTTAGTCTATTCCTTGTAATTGGTTTATTTACCGGTGTCTGGCTTCGTCTTGTCTTTGGCGAGTATGTGGGTGGGTGGATGGGGTTGGTGGCGCTTAAAGGTTGGCTGGCTTGGCTTGGTTGGGTGGGTGAGGCAGGTGGAGGGATGATTCATACTCTGACCTCTGCGTATACACTCCTTTTATGATTGATGCTTGAACATACTATACGATTTTCTTTAGTGTCTGCTTTTGTGTTTGTTTTCTTGCGCTGGTTTTCTTATTTGTTAGGACGGATATGAGAGAGTGACTTTACTCGTAGTGGATTCGTTGAAGGGATGGCAGTTTGTCAGACATCTGGGTGGTAGTATAGGTGCGAGGGGGAGAAAAGCTTTTTATATTGTAGTGTAGTCTGGGTATAGGGGAGCTTCACGTTTGTGTTGCTGATGGTAGGATGGTCGTGGTGATAAAGATGGGATTCAGATCAGGGAATGGGTAGGTTAGGTTAGGTTAGGAAAGGAATGGAATGGGAAACAAACAGAAACAGAGACAGAAATGTTATGAGTAAATGAATATTGAAAGTTTTAAATCAATTGACTGAAATGATGAGTGAGTAGATGTGAGGGAGTGAGAAAAGAGTATTGTCAACTATATGGAAATTTTCTCTGCAAGTCATTTTTGGAATATTGAAAGTTATAAATTAAATAACCTAACTGAAACTATCTATAATAAAACTCAAATCGACAAGTATAAACCCTAATGTCAATCCCTTATCTTCTTAACGTATATTATCCATCTAATCCCCCTCCTCCCTTTCCTTACTTAGGTATACCCTCCAAAATCCAAACATCTCAAGATTATATATTCCTAATCAACAACCCAGAAATATCCCCCAAAAATCATCAAAAATAGCAAAGTCTAGTCTTCCCCTCCAAGTAGAGCGACCTCAGAAAACCCTAAGGGATATTTGAAGATGGCAGAGGTAATATTATGTTATCCAAGAGTTGACTTGATCGTCTTGTCAATAAGACTATGGAGCGATATTTGTATAGGTGATCTTTGTGATCTGGTTATATAATAGGTTTTTTGGATATATATATGACGTAGGAAGTGAGGAGGTATTGATAGGTACGATTAAGGGGAAGGGGATAAGGGAATAGGCATTAGAGCTATGGGGTTGATTGATATAATATCTTCTCATTGGATCCTTTCTTTAAATTGTCGTCTTTGAATTATCTTCTTCAAATTATCCTCTTTGAATTATTTTGTTTAAATCCTCTTCTTAAATCCTCTTTTCCCCTCTTCTTCTTAAGTCTTTTATTATATGTATTATCCTCAATTATATCCTTAAATTTCCCTCTTAAAGCTTTTCTTGCAACTGTTTTCAAATCTAAACCCAGAATCCCTCCCTTTTTTTACACTATTCGTATCGATATAAAATCCTAATTTCTTTTCTCTAAATTATCCTTTTCTCTTATTCTTCTTAATAAAAGACTTTATTCTAAATATTATTAAACCCTTTTCTTTTCAGATTCTCTCTACTTATTAATAATAAATCCTTCTCTTATTCCTATCTTAAATTAAATATACTTCAAAAATATACATCTCTCTTCTTAAGCGTGATTTTAATAATTTAATTAAAAGGAACCTATATATTATATTTCCAACTACCCTTAATCTTGAACCAAGTCATGCACTCTACTCTATCCCCCTCCCCCCTCTTTTTCAAAGACAAAACTCTACCTAATTCTTACGAAATAATATATCAAAATTTCATTCATCTCCTTCACCTTCAAGCTTCCATCTACCGTAGCTTTCTCCACATTCCCCAGCTCACCTCTTTCCAATTTCCCCCCTCTTGTCCAAACATTAGCAGAGATAGGTATACTTCCCTACCTAATAACAAACCCACCCTCCAACAAGCCCGCCCAATCCCACCTCATATCCTTCTACTAATACTACCCACCATCCAAACCCCAATCCTAAACCCCGTATCCTTCCTCTTATCACCTCTCCACACCCCATCTACAATCATAACCAAAAAAAATCCACCCCACCTCTTTCCACCCAATTCCCGATTCCCTCTCTTTCATTCCACCATCTCCATCTCATTCCCATTAAACATCTCTCTTCCATTCCATACCTACCCGCCATTATATCCTACCTATCTTATAAATCTCAGAATCTATAAACACCTCATATTCCACACCAAAATAACGGAACGGAGCGAAAATAGTACCCTACCCCGCTATCCTCGCCTATCTCCCGCCAGAGATAAGAGCGATAAGGAACCTGAACCAGAGCCTGAACCAGATAACAAAATGAGCGGAAATGAAAGGAATGGAACGACCCGATGACACCCGATGCGATGCGATGCGTTCCGCTCTCCGGCCGTCGCAAGTCAGGGCAAGACCGAGGTCTTGGCATTTCCCTCAAGGTACCTTTGGAGATGCACGTGATATTATTTTCTTCTAGACATGGAAATGGAGGTTGGTGAATTATTATTTGTTCAGGGCATGCGAGGAGAAATTGAGAAGTGGTTTGTAATTATTGAATTTGTATTTGTATTGATATGCATCGTTATCATATCTGCTTCGCTTGCATAAGTATGCCGTGCATCCATCCTGCAGCAAAGTCTCAGATGTGAGACCTGCAGCTTCATCATTCATCAACGCCTCGCGCTTCCTCTTTCCTTCTCTGCGTCTTACTACTGCAATTACTCGCGGGATACCTCCCACGTTTCCCGCTATGATATAGATATACCGATTAAAGATCAATACTTAAGAATCAGTCGAGCCCTTATCCCCTCTCCTGCAACTAATCAGCACATACTCACTTCCCTTGCATCTCCGCATGCTCATGCCTCACCTCCAACTTCTCCTCATAATTCCCGATGACCCCATTATCTACCTCAACATTAAACACATCTACCTCGGTACTACTGAATTTCCTCGCGCTGACTCCACGTTCGAACAAGAGATCTAGTTCTGCGAAGGAGCGACCAGCTGGTTCAGGAAGTCGGAAATAGGTGTATATGATACAGCAGAAACAGATAGCTGCCCAGAAGAAACCGGCGTAGTTACCCCAGTCCCAAGCACCTGGGTTAAGCATGTAAGGAGTGAGAACGGAGCAGATTATACCAACGATATTGTAAAGATTTCGTCCCAGGACGACAGTCTTGATTTGGAGTCTGCGGGTAGACAATTCTGAGACGAGAGAGTAGCAAACAGTCCCTACTGAGAGTTGATAGAAGAGAGCCCAGATTAACATGATGGAACCGGTGGCGAGCGATCCTTGTTTTCTGTGTGAATCGGGAACGAGACCGAGGAAACCCATGATAAAAAGCATAGCGCAGAGACCGCAGAGACCGCCTAGGTAGAGAGTTCTACGACCGATACCCCATGACATGAGGAACCAAGCTCCGAAAACACCTGCCATGTTGATACCATATTGTCCAAGAGCAAAATCGTATGCTTTCGAGGTCTCGAGACCGGCTTGTTGAAGGAAATAGGTTGAATAGCCGGAGAAGGAGTTTCCTGACAAGTTTTGAATAGCCCAGACCATACAGACGATCTCAGTACGACGACGATCAGTACCGCGGAAGCAATCTAAGTATGATGCTCCTTTTGTGATCTTCTCTTCCAAAGCAGTGGTATGAACCATCATAGAAATTGTCTCGTCGGCGTCAAAATCGGTCTCTCGGTTCAAGCTGGTGAGACGAAGGAGAGCCTTCTTGGCATCTTCTGTTCTGCCTTTGCGAACCAGCCACCATGGACTTTCAGGTGCAAGGAGAACACCGATCAAAAGAGGGACGGGCCACATCCATTGTAGAGCATAAGGAATTCGATAAGCCCACTCGTCGGTTCTTGGTAACATGGATTTGATAACACCAATCCCAATGACTTGTCCTAGACCCCAGCAGAAGTTGACATATGTTGTAAGATATCCACGGAGAGCGACAGGGCAGACTTCGGAGGCGTATGTGATGGTAACTGGAAAATGTCAGTACATTATCCGCCCTCTTTGTCATTATACTTACGAGTTTGGAAAACACCCCATGGAATACCGCAGAGAATCTCAGCAATCTGAAGGTCAATGACATTCTTTGCAGTGAAGAAGATGGCGGTAAATGCGATGACCAAGGTCAAGCAAGTCATAACTGTGTATCTATATCCGAATTTCTCCGACACGAAGCCGTTGATGAATAGACCGATGATTTCTCCAACATTGGCACCCTGATTTGTCAGAGTTGTTCGATAATGGTCCAAATCATACTCACATTGCTAAGACCAGCCTGCCACCTCGCAGGGACTTGATATGTGCCATCCGGTAGCATCTCTCCATATTTCTTGTTGAACTGAGGAAACGCATCTATCACCAGATTAGCCAAGCTCATGATATCCATCTCCCCACTTCGTTTGCATCTGCCAAGGTGATACTTACAGAAATTACTCAACAAACACACATCATACCCCTCCATAGCAATACAGGTCGAGATAAGCACACTCCACGCCACAGCCTTTGGATACAGCTTGATGCCTTGCCACAAGGTCATCTTGTGTTCCTTATCTGTCGCATTTTTCGCATTATGGATAACTTCGTTCATGGACTTTGTATGTGCTAGATCGTCCTGGGGTGGGAAATGCAGAGGCGCATTGTGGGTACCGATTTCATCTGTCTTGGGATCCATGACTGCGGCGTTGTGGGTGGTTCTCCTTGTGATACTCTGTAATACTATGTGATATAGTATAGAGAATAGAAGTAGAGTTTGAGAGGAAGAGAAGAGGAAGAGGGGCGGAGAGAGGGAGGGAGAGAATGGAGACGGGGATGGAAATGGAAATGACAAGTCTGCAAGAGGGACCACTCACTCCTTATACTTGTACTCACCTTACCATCCCAACTCGCGCTCCCCGGGCGATTATCCATCAACAGCGCGAGCGACCAAAGTTTTTCCCACTACGTAGACTTACGGACCCACCCCACTTACACTTGCCCCGAGATAGCAATCTCATTGCCGCTCTCCCGAAGTCAAATACTGAGCTGCAATTCCATGCAATCCTCGTCCACTTACAAAGCGTATCCCAGCTCTAGATTCTACTCATGTGCTTGAAGCAGCGAATGTCTAGAGCAGAATGGGAATCGGCATTTGACGGGGATTCTGAGGTACAGAGTGCGGGGAAAGCACGGGGTGCGTGATGGAGAGATAGACCCGCCAAAAGCCGGTCTGGAGAAGAGGGGGAGGAGAGGGTGCCATTTCCTGTTTCGGAGTCGGACCGAAAAGGAAGGTTGGGAGTGCGCTGAGAATATCCTGTTCTGATGTGATGTGTTTGTGACACGAGAGAAAATGTGACTTTGAGGTTGGAGATGTGAAGCCTTGGAATCTCGGTAATGACCTTCCTATTGAAGTTAGAGGTCAGGTGATGCGAGGATTTGAGAGTAATTGGCGAATCAGCGGCGCTGAGATAGTGATTATTAAAAATAAAAACGGGTACAGCGACGAATCACACATCTGCTTTTTATGATATTTTCACTGCCGTTTCCTGGGCAAAGCTTCTTGCATCTTAACAATACTTCTGACGTTTATCTCCGACTTGGCTCTCAACGACATTGATGAATCTCACGAGAATGCTCAACTACATTTCACCAGTCCACAACCTCATATGAATCTTACCACATTAAGACCTGGATCTTTGTGCTTCTCCAGATCGTTCTATTGTCTTCTCCATCTTTTTTCTCATGTCGAATGTCAAAAGTGTCAAAAGTGTCAATAACTCGCCTCAAATTCAAAACTCTATTCAAAACGGCGGTCCAGATTATGTACCACTCCAACGTCCCGCCTTCATCTTCACGATATCACCTCCGCATTATTTGCAATAACCAGATTGAAACCTACCTAGCAACGTCCTCCCCGCCTCGCTCAGAATCTCCAAGTTCGATCGGGTATATTACCGCATTCAACATTTCCCGTTCTGACAGCCGTCCCCTCGCGGCCTTTTCTCCGCATTTCGTCTCTTACTTTTCCCCTTTCTCCACGTTCCTGACTCGGACTTCTGTCCCATTCTTCAAATCTGCATCCCTTCACCAATCAGCATACCTGTATAATCTACATCATATTGTAGTCGTGCAAAATACCCCATCTCTTCCTGTCAATCGATACCCTACCCTAGTTTCCCTTCTCAACCGTGGATTATTCCCCAGAAAATGAGTCAGTCTTCAGCCGCTATTCTTAAGCCTCATTGTTGAACAGGAGATGTTCGGCGAGAACCCCAGACGGATAGCTAGGATCCTATTTAGCTGGGGCACGGCCCGTGGTTCTGGAATGTGTTCTAGAAATATTCTGGTGTAGGGAAGGTGTTGTTGACCTTACTTGCATCATCATCGTTGCCATTGCCGGACGCCTGACATGTTGAAAGCAATTTCAAGCAAGTGTTGCACCTGCTCATTTTGCTTTATATTTTGTTGCTCACACTACATCCTCCTGTTCTGAAGTCTATATTTTCATTCTAGCCCTTTGAAGCATCAATACTTTGGTTACAATCTATTCTTTTCTCTGAGAAGCGTCGAGACTCCCCATGGTCTGGAGACAGTCATTGGACTTTCAATTGAATGCTCCATATCGGAATAATAATTTCTGCAATCTATCAAAAGGAGAACTTTTATTTCCAACCTCACTCTACCATCAATAACACGCGTGAAGTAGTCTCATAAGGGTACCTGAGTCATATAGTCGCAATGTCGCCTGCTCAACTATGGCTCTCAAAACACTTCCTTCTACTCTAGGCGTCATCGTCGCGAGGTCGTGACAGCAAACTATACTTGAAAGTCGACATGAAGCTTAATAGCTCTGTAGTGGGGAGTACTTCAAGTGTAAACAGTGTTTCTGCTTGCGCGTAGAAGTTTCGGTGTATTCCTGGATGCAAGTCTGGTGATAAATTTCACGTGATCATTAGTCGTTTCGTTTCGATGTCTCAGTTCTAAATTGCGAAATCTTGTATTTCACTAATCTTGTTTAGGATTGAAGACGAGTTATTGTTGTTGGCATCCTTAAAGTAGGCAGCCCACACTCTCAATCGAGGCACGTAAGAGACATTTCCAGCCTTGGCAAGTTGTGTCTTAAAGGTGTGTGGACATCTTATGGGTTCTAGACTCGAGCTTGGCGAATGACGACTTGTACCTCGTACCTGGAATCTTAATATTGTTTCCTTCTTCCCCAGATTTCACTATCGCTGTTTAGAACATTAAGCTTCGATTTTGTACTCTCTACAAAGGCTCTCACTTTTGCATGGTCAAATGATGGCTTCGCAGTTATTTCTCCAGACGGGTCTGTGCTACGTTGTGCTGGGCTCAAGGAGTACATTCATGAATTCGTCCTTCTACTTTGATATGCATCTTCAATCACTTCAAGCTTGAATACCAACAACTCGGCCAAGTATAAGACACAGGCCACGATCTCAGACAGGTTCACTCCAAACATGGATCGTCACTTCTATCTCCGAACCGCTCCATCTCTTCATCAAGTGTCAATACATTTCTAGTGGCCCTCGCCCAGTCTATAAGTAAGGTCAGACTTCGACCTTTCACGATTCCAGACAACCCATTTTCCAAGATGAAGGCAATCATCCTCTCCAGCCTTCTGGCAGTTTTTCTCCCCCTCCTAAGCCTCACACAAGCCGAATACGTACCAACTACAGTAGTATTCAGCTGCGTTACGAAATTAGGCCCCACCTTCAAACCAACGCCCACCACCACCACATCACGAGCCACAATATTCCAAACCCTCAAAACGACAATAACCGTCACACCAACGACCACAATATACCTATCTGCTACCTCCCAAGCAGCCACTGCCGTCATCACCATGACTATTGACAACGCCGTTGGCACATTAACAGTATTCACAGCCACTTCATCCACCCCAGCTGGTTTCCTTCCCCTCGCCACACTTCTCTCCAACAAAAGCCACTCTTACGCCGGACAAGCACGCGAACCCCCAATACTATCAAACACCCCTAGATCTGCTGTAACAACCATCCAGATTCAACAAAACACAGTAATCATCTCGCCCGCCTCATACCCAACCTCGGTCTTCTGCAAAGAGCTCATCAAGCAGAGGTCATACACTAGTACCATCACCCGCACCGCTTCCATCACAATAACTATATCTGTCCTTCCATCCATCATCCCGACAACTACTCTCCTCTCCACAAGCACAGCAACAAATACCATTTTCGCGAATACCGCTTCCGCAGTAGCTTACCCAGGCTGTCAGTCTGATAATCTTATCTCGCGGATAGGCGATAACTCCATTGATGGCGCATTTGCCGTTGCGCCTATGAGAATGAGTATCTCTCGCACACAAGTTGCGAGTGAATGCTGTAAGATATGTTTTGATACGGCCGGGTGTGCTGGGAGTGCGTTTTATCAGGGGGCTTGCTATTTGTGGAGTGTACCTGAACCGGAGGGTGTGACGTGCGATCCGACGACGGCGAGAATTAATTTCCTATATGATAGTGGTAAGATTACCCTTTCTTCCCGCCGGAAACTGTTCTTGAACCCTATATTTTGGAATAATGTTTATAAACGAGAGCTGATCTGGATGTGAACAGGTCCTACCGGCTTCACGATTAGTAATGGCCCGTGTGGAAGGTATGGGATCGCTTGATGTGTTAGGGAACCCATTCGTGGGTTTATAGAGGATAGAGGGTTAGTGTCTAGTGGCTAGTGTGCTGGTTAATCATAATGCTACTACAACTTTAAGTCGCGAACTTCATATCCAAAATAAGTATATAAACTTGATAGAACTCACTTGAGCTATAGTATAATTAGATATAATATTATAGCTATACTACCTTATCCCTAAAATAATTCCCACCTGCTACATAGCAGCCTCAAAGCATGGTTCTAGCCTAATTGCGCTAGCCCTGGAATGACCCTCACTTGCCATATAGTAACCATAAAGCATAGCCCAGCTTATGCTGTCTTGAAGAGATCGACAAAGTGCGTAAATGCATCGTGTTCAAAACAATCGTGCATATGTCGGATGGCGGTTTCTCGTAGCATGTCGTCGTGGATGTGGGTGATCATTCTTTTGTATCTGTTATATGTGGTTCTGACTTCAAACGTTATCTTTCGATCGAAAGCTACGGCGAAATCTTCGATGATTAAGAGAGCTTGTTCATATTCCACGTTTGGTCGGCGTGAATAGGAACGAGTCTTGCGGAGAGGATCGCAAACGTCGGAATTTGCATAGCGGAATAAGAATTTTGTTTTCTCTGATTTACTTCTTCGTGGCCCGGGAAATATCCACAAGAGTAGCGTAAGGAACCTCCAGGTATATCAAAACCTCCGCGCGATCCTTCTTGAACTTTCGGATATCACTCCAATTTTAAGCTCTACTAGCCCAGCCCTAAGAAGACTCTGCTCTATCGGGTGGCAGATGAAAGGATTAGGATAGCAGCAAGCTATACGTCCTTCAACCATGCAACAGCGATGGGACGCCTCCTCGTCATCTATATCACCTCCCATGTTATCGATACTTCATCTCCATGGTGCAAATCTCACAATTGATTTCGCGTATGCGAGCAGAGGAGGAAACATCTCACTCGGCATTTCTAGAGGAGCATTGCCTGTCACAAGATCACGCATCTCGTTGACGATCTCGTGAGTAAGACCGTCTGGAAATTCCGAATCAGAGTTGTCGTTCAGGCTGCTTTCGAACCAGTAGACGACATCATCACTACCAACTACTGCAAAAGAGATGCCCGCAAGGGTGCGCAGGAATATCATTGGCTCCAAGACGTCTTGTATATTGTGTCCCCATGATCCATCATCCTGGAGCACATTATTTCTTGGGAAAATCAACATTTTCAGGTTCTTGGCCGAGCCTGTTCGAATCGTATTGTGTTCCTTTAAAATAACCATAGAAAGCGAAATCCTGATGTTGACAGTTGTCGGCGTGTTCGGGCCAATATCTTGTACATTCGGTGAAGAATGTATTGTGGGCGTGAATGTAGGGTGATTCCTCCTCGTTGATTCGCTTATTTGTAGCTAACAGAGAAGGAGAAAGGCCATATTGGATTTTGCAGAGCATATTCATAGATCATTTGTCTGATCTCAAGAGGCATATCCTTGAGAAAAGAAAAAGCCTTGGCCGTAACATGAACGGGTACAATGTTGGTCGTACTTTGCGTGTCATCGGTCGTTGGAGGTGGGCATGTATAAGGTTACTGTTTTGGAACGTCAGAGTAAGCTCGGCTTTGAGCCTGGCAATTTCGCTGTTTGTCTTTTCCAGGTTGGAGGTGTTTTCTAGTGATAGGTTAGTTCTACACGGTATGTGCAATCAAGAAAAGTGTGTTTACCATTCCTAGCTGCGGGATTATCCGAAGAGTTGGGTTTTAAGGACTTGGGTTGCACAGAATTCTGCTCTATGTGAGGCAAGCTGTCTATTATATGCTCACCAGTCGACGATGGTTGTGACTCCATAATTATTTCACACTGAGAAGACAACCTTGAAGCAAGGAAGTTGAATTGAGTTGAGGCAAGCAATTGGAAGATCGGTGTAAGATGAAGCGGAGGTGGAGGTGGAAGAGACAAAGTTGGAAGTACTTGTAAACGTGTTGGTGGTTTATGTCGAGCTGGGTTCAGAAGATTATTTTATACCCCGAATACCTCTAGCTCGACAAAATGGTATCGAAAATTCGCAACTTAGTTTTGCATCTTGAACTCGTTCGCGAAAGCAACATGGATTTTTTCCGCTCCTCGACTGACAATTAAAAGAAAAGGGCGAGTCTTTACCAAATTTATCTTCAGCAAGAATCCAGCTATATAGCTCTCAGGCTTCCTCTTCTGCCTCTAAGACTTGAAATTGGATTCGGAAACCGAGTCGATACCAACATTAACAAGAGCTATATCGCTCCTAATTTCTCATCATGCCTCGATGTCTTGATAGTTTTCAGATTTCAATCATTATATCTCCAAAAGCGGGGAAGTCGAGACTTGATCTTTGGGGAGACAAAATAGGATAAAGTCTCTCACAAGACTCACAGCCTTCGTGTATTTGGCTATTACTGAACTGTATCAATTCAGCATTGGCAATTATCCCATATTGCTTTCAATTAGCTAAAGCTACAGATACTCAATCATTTCTCTATAAGATGGCTTGAGATGGCTGCAGCTTTGTCTTTGAAGCGAATGTGGGAACGTAGCAAGCCTAAATCTTGACTCATTGTAAGTTTGCTTCATACAAATGGACTTTGTGCCGGTGGACTCAAGTTTTTGACTTCGTCCTATGATCAAGCCAATCTTTATACATAATATCACAGGATCTATTCAGTAATTCAGTTTGTGTAAACGTATATCCTCATATTCAAATCTGGCGCACAAGCTCGACGTCAAATTGATTGTCATTTTTGTGACATGATATTTTCAAGACTATGCATTCTCAGCGATATTGCCTGGTACATTAGAGCCCCAAACAGTTGGTTCCTCGTCTTTATCATCACCATAGTGAACATCGAATGGTATAGCGAGCCCCCAACTGCCGGTTCTTTGTTGAGCAATCGATGTAGAATTTCTGACCATACAGCACAGAAAAGGCTTTAGATTGACCTGTCTGTTGGTATGCGGTATAGCAGGCGAGAGGTCGTATTTCATGTCACAGCCATAATTTTCCTGTACCGAGCGACACGTGCCAAAGATGGGATTGACAAAAGGAATCAGTAAATCTTGATCCGAATCTCTGCTGGGATCGATCTCAAGAAAACAAACGTATCTCCATTAACGAATCTGATCTTGTATTAGCCAATGGTTCCTAATTGACTTTGTCCCAGAAGTTCCTCTTGGAGATGCCGCGCTGTTGCAATGCACGAGCCAGCTCGGCCTGCAGGTGTTGGACTTTTTGATTTATGGAGATGATTTCTGTTGGGACGTCACCTACTTAAATTGGTCAGTTTGATATGAAAGGCGGGAATGCCAACTTTATCGTCGGCGTGCGTCTTTAGGAGGTTGGACTCTGGGTTTCCATGAGGGTGGCTCGGTGGGGGCCTGCATACTTAGGGCGGGATCTTGATCCATGGTTAACGCAAAACAAGGGTTTGTGTTTCAAAAACGGTATGAGGGGAGATGAGGGTCAATGATGAGGTGAAAGGAGTACCAGGAAGAGTCAAGACCGTTATCAAAGATCAGATGTAGTTGTGATGGATTTAGTTGAAGTCGGACAGGAAGGAGCAATCTATGCCTTGCTTCAATTACCAAACCCGCACCAGTTGCCTTCAAACAAGTTTGTAATTTATCTCGTGTAATTCGGTGTGAATTTGTAAAAGAAACCCGAATTCCAAATCGTTTGAAGATAAATGTAAACTTTAGACGATGACTTTGACTTGTTATCTTGAACAAGAATCTTGACATACAAGTATTGGAAGATGGGTTTTAATGAATAGACTATATTTGCTTGTATTGGAATGAAGTCTTTCTTCATGATTTAGCTGGGTATTTTAAGTCGACTATCATGGTTAGCACTCAATGTGTGTCCTTCCCGCTTAAATTCATGTTCAATTCCTGCTTCTTATGGAGTTTAATTCGAATAATACTTTGAAAGAGCTCTGAGTGTCTAAATTTATACTTCTAAAACGAGTTGTTGCTCTGTTATATCACTCGCAAAGTTCAATGTAACTTCACCCAAAGCGAGTATAAACTCAACGGAAACCCAAATTCCTGTATGCTCACACGGCTGTATCAGCTTGGCATCATACCCGGATTGTAAGAAGTGTGTGAAGATGTCATATTGTTTATATCTATCCGTATTGACACTTGTCAGCCTGCTTTTCAAACTTTGTTAGGTCTACTTTGCCGGCTCTACTTTGCCCAAGTGTCGTTAAAAAAGGAGGAAGCTCACGTGATACGTACGAAGTCCATAAGGTGTCCCAGAGGGAAACATGGAGCATTGTATCAAGACAAGACACGGGACTTCACCAAAAGATGTTAAAAATAGTTTCTGATGGATCGAGAAGCAAAATACAACGTTTAGTACCAATGCCATGCACTGTCACACAAAGTTGTGCCCTTCCGCCTCCCCGACAACGCTTCCAAGTAACATCAAATATGAGATTTTGCGTAATCCGCTAGCAAAAGTTAAATAAAACACCAAAAAGATTACTATTCTGCTGTTAAACTATGTACAGAAATTTTGGTAGCCCTGAACTTTTGAAGTGATAAGACAGTGTAGGAGAGGTACTGCTGCATCCGAATCTGGAGAATACATGAACTATATGACAGAAGCCCTCAAGATCTTCTCCTTTAACACACAAGAGCATGGCGAAATCGAGTCTTTTCTCAAGATCCATTCGAGTCGCCTTACATGATACCGAAAAACTTAAGCACAGTCTCCTCCTGGAAAGGAGGAATATGTCCACCTCCCTCAATGCTAAAGCCAAGAAGCTGCTTCCCGTCCCCATACACCATTTCTGTCCAACTTTGAGTAGGGGTATTGGTCAAATTCTTTGAGAACTTGACATCCAGTACGTTACTCCACTGTGCGAGTTGCTGACCGAGAAGAGGATACAACACAGCTGAATCGGCCGTTCCATGAGCGATGATCATGCGTGTACGATTACCAGTATAACCGGGATAGCAGCCTCGTGCGATGTCTCCCCACTGTTGAGCATTGTATGTCTTTCTTGCCATAGGACAGCTGAGATCAGACGAAGCGGGTGTCGAGATTGGTGAGCCGTACCAGCATGCGGCAGGTACTCCGGACCAAGAAGCACCCGCGTTGAAGACATCAGGGTAGGTGGCAGCGAGAACGTTGGTCATCATCGCACCGGAAGATCCACCAACAGAAAAAACCATGGAGGGGTCACCATTGTACTTCTTGAGAGCGTATCTGACCATGTTGACGAGTCCTTGTGAATCTCCACCTCCCTCATGAGCGAGTGTCTTATTGGAGTGGCAGTCCCAGCAATTGGTTTCTTTGGTTGTAGTGGGGTATATCAAGATGAAACCGAGTTGGTCGGCGTACTTTGGTAACTTCGTCATTTGATAGTACATCTGTCCAGTCCCTCCGCAAGGATGAAGCTATATCTTATCAGCAAAGTAAAGATGGGAGAAAGATGCTACTCACACCAAGAATGATTGCAGGTTTGGTCGCAAGTTTGTCTGGGACGTAAATTTGCATTTGAGAAATTCCAGATGGGTTTGAACCCCAGTCTTTGACTGTCTGCAGCGAAGCGCCATTGGCAGTTGTAGTGACGGCAAGTACACTCACTACAGCGCTGAGAAAGCTGGAAAAAGAAAGCATGATAGAAGTTATCGAAATTAGGGAAGAATTGTGGATATTATTGTATTCTTGTCTTGGAAATAGAAATTCTCAAGGACAAGACTGGGTTTATATACGCTTCAAACATGATCGTTGACCAGCAATCAGGACAGTCGCAATTGAGGGGTTTTCTGCTTAATCGGAAGACTGTCATTTTCTCTGCTGTCAATTGTTTTTTTAAATGATCTTGAATTTCCTTCCGTTGAAATAGAGCTACATTTGGATACAGAGCATGATCTATCTGCGAGGTAGTAATGAAACTAAGGAGGTCATTGAAGAACCCGTAGTGCCAAGAGCGCGCATCGTGATGTGATTCGCTAACATTGTCGTACCTCGCAACGGATAAATATACGACCACCCCTTGAGGATCAACCATCTTCAAAAGCTTAAGTACTACCCCGCCTCGCGATATAACATTCATTGCATATCCTCTGACGGAAGTGCTGCACGGTAAGTGAGAACACCATTCTACAACTTCGGAGAGACAAATGCTATATTAGCAAAGAGCGACTTCAGTACTTCACAAGCAGTCTAGACGGTGCGGTGTGCCGGCGATCAATAAATAACTGTGTCGAACGGTTGTCCTTGAAATCATTGCGACCATGTTGAGCGCAGACTTGGATGTCTAAACATCCCGCCACTACACACCAATACATCGAGGATATTGAATACGTTTCCTTCGTCGGTGGAGCGAAGCCTATCCCATAACACTTCGACGGCGTCTCTGACTCGTTGAACCTCTCCACAATTCGAGGCATTCCAAATTTCCTCCAGCTTTCTCCTTAAAAATGGTATGTCTTCGTCTCTTTCTACTGCGCAGGAAACGATTGCGACCGGCCAACATAAGAATAAGCCGCCTCTGACGCCCGAAAGACATCTCACTATTTCCAGGCATTCGGCCACCAGCTCTCGTATTTGTGTATGAGACGTTGTTATCTCGGGGCTCAGTATTTTGTTGACAACAATCTGACTTGCAAGTATATAGAGTAGTGTCTGTTGCTGCAGTATCGCCATCTGGCTTTTGGGTTCCGATCCCGTCAATCCGTTCTTGGTATCGATCTCTCTAAACCTTAAGTCCGCCTGTAGCTTCAGTGTGTATTTGTACATATCGCATTCGAGAGGGAGATTGTGACTAATACGCGACAATTCAAATATGATCTTATACAATTTCCAATTAGAGCCGAGTATGGGTGAATTGTCATGGGGGGAGACGCCTATAAAACAATCTGCATCGAGGTAAAATTCCAAACCGTCCCAACAGATGCGTTCCCCAACTTGATCAATCTCAGAATAGTACAAGGATAATGTGGAGACGAAGAAGAGTAACGACTCAACCGCTAATTTGTCCTGGGTATGAATAAGAATTCCATGTTTAGGTGTTGAAAGTTTCAGGTTGGCTATCCTGGCTTCAAGGATACTTGCAAGGCCATGTAGGTGAGAAGCGACTGCGTGTCGGCGATGGCTTGGCTTACTTCCATGGTTTATCTATAAAGTACACAACGCGTGATCAGAAAACTTTATTCATAGTCATGGGGTAGTCACTTACTTCATATAAGCTTAAAAAGTTCGTCGTGAGAAGAAGCCAATCCTCGGACCCATTCACGCCACCATCAGCGATAACTTTTCTCAAGGAAGTGATTGCAGTATTGTAATATCTGGCGGCAACCATTTTGTACTTTGCATCGGTCCAAGAAGCATGCATCGCTGCCATTGCAAGGAAAGTACGCATCGTGATTGTGCTCTCTGTACCAATGGTGATCATATAGTTCCAATTGTGAAACGAGGGATGTGCATTAGCTCTGAGTACATTGGGCAAAAACCTTTCGCGCAGATGCAGCGAGAGTTGATGATCTATTGAGGTCGTGATGCCAGGTAAGCCATAGGTCGCTGACCTGATGAGGCCAATTTTTGTGGAATCGTCTGAAAAGGGGCGATTTAATAGCTCCAGAGATTTCGTTGAAGATTCATGGATGGCGACCGTTTCATTGCCTGGCCATATGCACTCGAAGCTTTGCCTTTTGCACCCAGCACAACGTGGCTTCTCCTCACTGCACTTCTTTCGGCGCTTTCGGCACATAAAACAACCCGTTTTAGTTCTCAATTTCGTTCGACGTACAGGGATCATTTTGCAGATGAGATGAAGTGTTATATTTGTTGATATACATGTATTCTTGGGGAAGATCTGTGGTCGATGCAGCTCTTTGTCGCTCCGGCAAACCTAAAACACGCAGGGACATGGAACGTTTCATATTGCACGTGAGGTCAAGTGACACTCCTTTTATGTACCGAGATTCCTAATTCCACCCCTTTTCAAGAAGCGAATATCGTAGTATCAAAGGTCATGTCTCACAATCATACCGCTAGATTGACGCTCTTCATTCTCCTCTACGCAGCGTAAGTTTGAAGGTCGCTCGAAGAAAGGGAAAAGGCAGAGACTCAGATATTCTACCCACCGTATAACCTTCTCTCAATTCGACACGATGCTATGATATTTAATAAATCATATTCAAGTATTTCTACACTTGTGAAGCAGTCTAATCACCTCACAGGGACAAATCACCTCATTGACCTTAAAAGCAATGATTTCAGGTATACATATAGAGCACTTTGTCTCAGTACGACTACCACAGAAATTGCACAGATTACGTGAGTCTATAAAATTCACTTCAGAGATCACAGAGCGCTTGATTAAAGTCTATGTCGCTCTAACCCTCATGACTACATCTCGTTCAATTCTGTCAAATGGATAACCAATTTGTTCGGGTTCATCCGAATTGACAGCCTCGGCTTGGTACTCAAATTGTATCTTCCAGATAGACTCCTCACCACCCATTATGTCGTCGAAGCTCTTCCTGCTTATCGTATCGCGGCACCGCAAAGATGTGCGGCTCGTTAACAGACCAATCGACCAACTCGTCACATCTCCACTCTTGGACTTCAATCGAGCATCTTTTTGGACTCGCCATCTCTACATCCCAACTGAATAGCTCTTTTCTCGCTTTTCGAATCGCCACGTATTGCGTATCCATATCATCAATAATCTTCTTCAAAATTTCGAAAATGTCAGAGAATTCTTCATGCTCAAGTGCGATACCGATATGGTTCAACCAGCGCTCGCGAGGCATGGCTGCATAATATCCTTCAAATTTGCTTTTCTGTCTGCGAATTTCGGAACGGATGGTGAAAGGAATCTCTCGCTTGAATGAATCGGCATAGTCCTCCAACAGCAAAATCAATGAGGACAACTGTGAGGTACGGTAGTTGAATCTGTCATCCCAATCTAGATTGTTCCTCGCATCCAAAAGCCCGAACTCCACCTTATGCTCCTTCACAAACTCATTGACCATTGCAGAACGCTCGAGAATGCGTTGATACTGCTCTTCAAGATATTCCAAGATTCTTCTCCTCTCTTTTTTGAAAGTCAAAACGTCGTCCTTTTGAATACACAACTTTGCTCGGGCTAAGGCTTCCTCAATAGGATGAGAATTATCATTCAGGCGAAATGGATTCCATGAACCAGATGTGACGTAACGGTGATAGACTGGTCCCGAGGTATGATGCTCCAGATATTTAGAATCAACCTTTTGATAACGATTCAGTGTCAAAGCTCCAGAGCGTACGTACCCAAGTCCCATTTCGAGCTTGAAAGGAGCGTAGCGTTCGAATGCCTGGGCGTATGAAAGCAAATCCGCATACATCTTATGCACGAATTCCACAGGAGAATTGCCGGTGACCTGAGCTCGAATCTCAGATGTGAACGATGGACTTGGCAAACGAGAGCGTATCCGATTACCAACAACAGCCGGATTAATTCGTGCCCTGGGTATATCATCTTCACCTGCATCTGTAAACTCTAAAGTGGTGAGGCCTCGCATCAGTCGAAGAGGTCGAAGGGCGGTCTTCATCTTCTCACTGCTGAAATAATAATTGCCATCATCGGCATGGCTCTCGATCCCTTCCTTGACGATCAAAACTTCGATCGAAATAGGTTGCGAGGTGCATATCTCGCGACAGAATTCAGAAAATTCCGGTGGAGGACAAGGCTGTGGAAGGCTGAATCGATTCTCGCCTGTGAACGCTGTAACAACTACACGCCATTGCTTGACGTGTTTCACAGCAGCGATCTGAGCCAAAGTGGTGAAATTGTAGGACGAGTTCAGGTGGCGAGTCAAGGGACATTGGCTGATAACAGGGAGTTCCGAATTATTATCTGCACGAAAGGTCCGTGGAGGTGGGCCAACACATAGAATGAAGAATTTGTTGAGGCCATAGAGGATTTGAGATGCTTCTGCGTAAATTTGCTTCGAGACACGAAGAATTTGCGGCCAAATATCGTATGTTACATCTGGATAGAGTGCGCCTTCGCGAGATATGGATCGGAATTCTCCCAATATCGGGTTGGTGAGGATATATTTGTAAACTTCCTGTCGGATCTCCCGTGGAAGTATTTCGAGAAAGAAGCAGCCTGTTCCGCGTTGTTGACTTGACGTGGCTTGCCTAATCACGAGGGGTCTGGCAAGATCACGGTTTTCTCGTGCGCCCAGAGGCTGAACCATGATAAAAGGTATTGCTATGAATTATTAGCAGCGTATTGATTTTGTCATGAAAACCTACTTCGATGGAAATATGAGGCCGAAATAGGTACCTAAACCCCACCTAACGGACGTATTTGGAATGGGCTTGGAGCTTCGAAGTTCGCTTACACCGAAATTTATGTCATCAGGTGACTACGAAAATGAAAGTAAAGGGTGCCAAATGCCCTGATCAGCCGAAGGTAAAGCTTTTAGTGATATTGAAGTACCCATCAACGCCATTGTTAGATTCTTTGTACACGAAAGTGATTGTGATTCTCAAAATCACGTGACTATCATTGACCAATAAATGAGGATAGTACCTACCTTAGACCTATATATTTATGCCACCACATTTTCCATTGCGAGGAGCTTCAACGTTGATTCGACAGCCTCAGGTGAGAGAAAATCTGGCGAGAGGTGAGTTATCATAGTGGTTGTCTCTTCTCCTTGAACATAGATTATGAGAGAATTTTAGCTGCTTATATTTCAAAGTTGTACGTGGAAGAAACTCGATACAAGGATATACAGTGGTTTAGCGAGGTATGCTTCACAGTCGAGCCCAGCAAACCTATTTGTTTAATGATTGAATTGAAAATCATGCTCCACAATCTGAATTTGTACATACAGACTTTCCCATTACCTTTCAAAACGTGATAAATGTGCACTTTCGTTAAGCCTTGTATCCTCTCTTCCCATATTATTCTCCGTCACTAATCCCTCATCTCCCGCAAGACAAATCTAATAAACACCGCCGTCCTTATAGTCGGTAATTTCCTCTCTAGCCAAACTGAGAATATAATCGCCGACTCTATAAAACTCGGTCTCGATATCCGCTTTATCCTCCCCTTAACCCGTTTAAAACTACTCTCTATAATAAAACGCACCATTATGGCAATAACCACTATCTCAAAGGACTTTTTTATTTTAGCTACTTTTATTAGGAAACCCTATTTATTCTAGCATTTTGGTAGCATTAAGGGGGAGGTCTGGGATAAAGCTATTAAGGAGGGGAAGACGGATAAGATTCCGGGGAATTATATGAGGGGTTTTAAGCCGATTTTACAGCCTATGCTGAGTACGGGGATTGAGGCTTTCATTGTTGGTGCTTTGGCTTTCTTGGAGGGAGAAGCGGGGGTGAAATTGTAAGATTAATCGGAGTGATAGCATTGGGACCGAGGACATGAATTGATGTAATCCATTCAAATCCTCGTACAAACAAAAGAAGAATTCTACTTGCTTGAATCACTTCGATGCAACTTGTCTTTCCCTTTATTCTTCTTTCTAAAACCTCTCTAGAACACCGGCAAAACAATCAACTTATCGATCGTAACCGCGAACTGCAAACTCGACGATCCACCAACACAAGCAGCATTCAAGGTAAACTCATCACTACTGGCTCTCAAATCAATTCCTTGATAATTAAAAGTCCTCGTCACAGTCTGCCACAGCCCTTTCCCAGGCAATACCTCCGAGGTAAACTTGATGAAACCAGGCTGTCCGATATCAGAGTCATGAAATAGAGAGAAGAGGTAGCAGTAGTTTCCTATTCCGTCTAGAACTCCCGATGCGACAGTGAGGAAGTCAATCCGATATGAAAAGGTAAACGTGTAGGCAGCATTAGGGATGAAACGCCTATCCATCATTTGAAAGATTTGCGTGGCAGCAGTATTTCTTCCTGCTGCAACCGCGTACATCTGTCTGAGAAAGATTTAGTTTGATTGGACCCGGTTACAGAAGAGATTGTCAGAAATACTCACAGACAACGTGCTCCATCTAAGCACCCAGTAGTCTTGAGCGCAGCTTGTGGGCTGGTAAGACTCGTGACCTGCCATCCATCCCAAGCGGAGAAAAGAATTGGATCACTTGGCGGAGTCGGAAGCCACCATCCAATACCATTAGGGAATGGAACCATCTCACCATCTTCCTCGAAACCACCATTACGCAATAGGTTGGTTGGCATATCACACGTTGGAGTTTTGACCTTGAAAGCAGACGGTGAAGCGACAAGTGTCACAGGTGCTTCACTGATTGATGCAATTTTGAAGTTCTGTCCAAAGAGCCCGACAGTAACATCATGCGAAGCCAACATATCAGAAAGGCAGCATACCGGCCTCAAAGCCTTACACAATACCATCGCCGTATTCGCTGCACCAAATCCGTCTACGAGAAGTAGCCGCAAAGCGGTTGCTAAAGCTATCGCCTCTGTAATCACACTAGCAGCAAGTATGAGTTCTGCTCCAAATGCGAATCTTACAACCCATGCTGTCAGACCGGTTGTAGCTTTCTTCATAAACTCACTCTTGCCAAGGAATTTCCCCAAGGTTACTATATCTTTGGCGTAGCTATCACTACCAAAGGTCTTGTCTATTAGAGACTTAGCAGCAACTCGGCAACTTAATTCCTTAGCCGTAACGTATTTGCACACTCCTTGATACGTGTTACCCGAGACTTGAGAATTGACACATGGCGTTGTGTCATAATAGAACTGGGGCAGAGGGCTTAGACCGCTAAGTTCCGTCTTGCAGCTATCCTCAAAGCCGGCTACAGCAGTAAACTCAGGATCGACATCAAACGTTCGAAGAGCCCTTTTCGGAATGTCATTTCTTTTCGTTTTGGAAGGGCTAGGAGCTGCGTATTCGGCAATTGCTTCACCACCAGCGAATGGGAAAACGTGCATTCCGTCATCACGAAAGCTGTAACAATTTGAGTCGGTCAAGTCGCAGAATTGAAGTCCATTTGGGCCAGAGAAATCGTAAAGAATTGTGTGCCCTTCGATTACCGTACTGTAATACGGAGTGATGTTGGTATTATCTAGGTACGAGATGAGGGGACTGCCTAGCTCATTGACAATATCTACATCGGTTTGAGTAACAGGTGTATATGAGGCAGTATTTGGTACTTGGTAGAGAGATGCTGGGGTAGGATCGTATGAATAGACAAAATCTGGAAGTATTAAAGAACTGGTAGCAGATGTTGATGATGATTGAACGGAGGTCTTGGTAGATTCACTTGTTGGGAGTGAAGATCTAATAAGAGAGGTCGATTTTGATGTTGAAGATTTTTCTGTTGAAGATTTGGTGGTCGGCGAAGTCGTGAATGGCAAACCCACTGACGAAGAAGTTGTCTTTGAGGTAGAAGATGTGATGCTGGGGCTTTTGGTAGATACAACTATGGAAGTTGAAGACCCCTTATTAGAGCTAGAACTCGCTTTAATTGTGCTGCTTGTCGAGGTCCTGGTATTGGAAGAAGTAAATTGCAGGCTCTTTGATGAGGAACTGAAGTATGACGATGAGGTGGTTGAGTATTTGGATGAGGTTGTTGTGGAAGTAGACTTTTTAAGGTCGGATGAAATTGAAAGACTTTTGGAGGAGGATGAGAAGGAAGCAACTTTCGGGGTGGAAGACGAAGAGCTTGATGTTGTCAATGATGTGTACTTTGTTGAAGCAGACGTTTTTGTTTCGAATGAGCTGGGAAACCTTTTCGAGGAGGACGAGGCGACTTTCGAGGTCGAGAACGAAGAACCCGATACAGTCGTCGATGGCCGCTTTGTTGATGATGAAAATCGACTCGAGGAAATGCTCATTAGATGAGTCGATGTAGTAGACGAATGTTTCACCGAAAATTTACTACTTAGAACTTTATGCGACGAGGAAGAATAAGACGAAGAAGATGGTTTGACAGCTTTAGTGCAAGGTGTAGAATTATGTTGTGACGTTTTCAAGGTTGTAAATGTCGAAGTTCCAGTTGGCGACGTAGCACATGAGCACTAAAAATCAATATCAGAGTTAGAAACACGCTTGAAAACAATCTCAAGAGGATTTCGACATACAGCGCTAGATATCCGTTGCACAGAGTATCCTTTCAGATATGCTGGCGTCGCAGGTGCCTTTGTATCAACCACATGTCCGGCCAGGAAAGCTGAGCAGAAGGCGAAATCAGAATGGTGTTTGATGCCTCGAAGAACATTATCCGAGACGCATTTTGCAGCATCGACACACTGAGTAACTGAGTGAACAAAGATTATAACGAGAAAGAGAACCCGCATTTTGGCGGTATAACAGGAATTTTTAAGGAGAGTAATATCAGCAGCGACTGCTCATCGAACCTCACGACGATTTTGATACCCGAAGAGAAGCATCTTCAAGAACCTGGAGACGGGAAAGGATCCTCTCGCATATATCCTCTTCCCATCTCTTCCCCTGATTTAACATCACCATATTTAGAAATCCGCAACCGCGCACGCATATGCATTTCCGAAGCCTCAAAAAAAAGCCCCACCAATCCCCGTGGCGTTCAATTTGGCAATCGCCGTAACTCTATTTTATTCAGCATCTCCAATCATGACACCCCTGAGATCATATCAGGCACAGCCATACCGCGGGTAGGCAATTGTTTTTGTAGAAGCGCTGTTCAGCTGTGGCGCCACGGCGGTGTGGCTTTCGATTGTGGAAATTTTTTATGCGTCGACACGGGAAAAAAAGAACTTTGCGAATTAGATGTCGAGGGGTTGACACGGACTTGCTTGAAAAATTGGAAGAATTGAAAAAATATTGCGCACGGCTCTGAATTGGGAAGATGATGGAATAGATTGTCGAAAGATGTTTACGGATCTGGGGGATCGCTGAACAAGCTGTGGGTTAGGCATACTCTGTATATAGAGGTGGTCTTGTGGTATTCCTATTTCCTTTGCCTAACTTGAATTAGAAAATTTGGGGGAAAAAGCAATAAAAAATGTCATGCATGATGCCGTCAAACTTCGATTAATCCATACACGTAAGAGCGCAGAAAATGAGTGGATAAATGGATCTGGAAAGCCCCCAGGCGTGGGAGTTGAGGTTGTTGGTAGGTAGCCTAGCGAAACTGGAGAGCCGCATTTTGGCATCTCACAGTACCTAGCCCGTGTATTGTCGCATGACCTCTTCAAAGATACCTTACCGGACCTGTTTTCAACCTGAAGTATTCACGTCAAGACCTAGCGAATTGGTTTGCTAAGATAAATCTAATCATATACAAATCAAATCGAATCGAGTCGCGAGAATACATCTTCCATCTCCTCTCAATAATCAACCGCCCAAGAACCCCCTCCTTCTATTCCTCCCGCTCTCTCCAGAAACCGCATCCAGATTCACAGCTACAAGCACACACTCCACCCCTCCCACCTTCCCACTCCTCGCATTCTGGACTCTAAGTCTCCACTGAACTTACAGAAATGATTTATAGTCACTACCTAAGCAATAGTGGGAGGCGTGGCTTCTGGAACCAAGATGCAACTATCTGTGGTGGCACTCTTCATTGCTTATGCGATCATGCAGCACGATCACCAATGCTTGTGTCAAATATGATCATTGCAAGTGCAAGGCCAGATAGTTTGGCAAAGTCTACCATTCAGATTGTAGAAATCCCATGAGAGTATCACTTCTCTTTGGATGACAGACACCCTGCAAATTGCAACCGTGGGCCGCGCAAACTGCTTTCGAGTCTCTTGACCAAACAAGGTCAGCGACCTCCATGCTACAAACCAAATCAGCATCATTTCAACCAAGCATGGTCTAAGCTGACCGTCCATATGTCATAATTTCTCACCTTTGTGTCTCCCACTTTTTCCGCATCAAACTTATCAATTATCTGCCCTCTTGGTGCAACCATACAATCTTGTAGCCAATTCACATACTCCGGGAAGCTTGTCACGCTTCCGTAAACTCTACATCTCTTCACACCCCTGATTCCTTCAAATAATTTCAATGTGCCATATCCACAGCTCCCGAACTGAGCTTGAAAAACTTCAATTGTCAGCTCCTCCTTGCCGCTGAATGCCTCCGCAGCTTTTTCACGATTGAAGTTTGGATCGCAATCGAGACGGATGCGGATATGAAAACGTTGGATGAGGGCGATTATACTAGAACTCCAGACAGGAGAGTAGTACAGGCGGAGTCGTGGCAGGGAAGCAAGTAGACTTGGGTGAGCGAGGAATGTATTATTGCTATACAAGATGGCTAGAGCTTCGGAGTTGATTTTACGGCAGACACCGAGTATTTGAGGGTATATAGGAGGATCTCCAAGCAGACGCGGTTGAGATAGTGGAGGGACGACAAGGAGGTGAGTGTAGATTTGATTGCGTATCTCGCCAGGAAGATCAAGAAAGTTTGGGGGATCCATGACTTTGTCTTTATATATATGCAAATGCAAAAGCAATCTATGAATAGGTAAATACTGACGTACTAAGTGTAATGTCAAGTAGTATATTAATTGAACTAGGAAAGGTTGAAAGCACTGTACGACATGAAGGTCACTTCAGCGGACCAAAGGGCACGACATCGAAAAAGCCAAGTCAGATAAGGACTCGACAAGGATCTCGATAACCTTAAATTGACTGCGCACGTGCTTTGCCTCATAAGCACGATCTGACCTTTTACCTAAGACACGTACATCACATTCTTCGCCAGCCGTAAGATCCCACTTTCATTCAAGAGTTGTTGAATAGCCTCATGAAATAACTTACAAGTGCTGCCCATCATGGCAGCTCTTTTATCCATCATCTCATGGCGTAAGTGTGTCTCAAACCCTTTTACTAGTACATTTCGATTTGACGCATTATGCGCCTTTTCAAGATGTAGTGAAACAAACCGCCACTAACGCCTTACAGTCTTTGGCTGGGTCTATACGCTCTGCTGGTCCCTATCTTTTTACCCGCAGCCGATCCTCAACTTTCGCCGAAAATCCACTTCTGGTACCACGGTTGATTTCCCAACTATCAACGTCCTAGGCTTTCTAGCTTACTTCATCTCAAACCTCTCCTTCCTCTATTCCCCCCTTATCCGCAAACAATATGCGCTCCGAAATCATGGTCTCGTGCCGACCGTGCAGTTTAACGATCTCGCATTTGCTGCGCATGCCGTAGTTCTGAGCTCTATTGTTGTCACGCAATTTGTCCCCGGCTTATGGGGTTTCGAGCGTCGCGGAAAGGCTGGCGGAGGAAGACCAAGTAGAGGCATAATGGGAATAGGCGTTGGCAGTATTCTGGGGGTTACAATCGTCACCATCATCGTCTGGACTCGGCAGGATTCTGATCCAAAGACTGGCTGGGCATGGATTGATGTTGTACGTTACACAGGTCTTTGTACAATGTACCTCGCTAACCGATGATAACACAGGTCTACGCGACTTCATACGTCAAGCTCTTCATCACCCTTGTCAAATACATGCCACAAGTGCTAATTAATTATCGAAATCAATCTACCCGTGGTTGGTCGATCGCCCAGATCCTACTCGACTTTGCAGGTGGCATCTTATCAATCTGGCAACTGAGTATCGACAGCTATTTACAAGGCGACTGGTCTGGTATCACCGGAAACCCAGTTAAGCTCGCTCTTGGAAATGTGAGCGTATTTTTCGACATCATATTCATGACTCAGCACTATGTGCTTTATAGAGGAAAGCATGGGAAGGATTACACGGAAGGCGAAGAAGATCCTTTATTGGATAGTGATCGCGAGGAGAGGATTGAGTAGTAGAGAAATGAAGCATTTGGCATTCTGATTTCCAGATGGGGTTTGGTGGTACACTTCAACTTGATACCCAGATTTTTTGCGCATGATTTTGCTGGTGTCTAGAGTTTATAAACGGTACATGTTTAAGCTCACATAAGATCTATTTACACTTTTTTTCGGGTCGTCTCTAGATCTACGCTGCTTAAGTCCAATGTTTCACTGTAAAATGCAATTAAGACTTTTGTGGCTTTGCTGTGCGAGCACGATCCTGGTTGTATTTTCACCAAGTGCTACATTCAGCACCAGCTGACCAAGTGCCTAAATACAACATAGCCATCTACCACTATTCCTCAAAGACTCGACCGAATTGTTCATTCCTCCGAGCGAGCCTGTGACAAATTGATGGCAAGAACCTGCTCGGCGATGAGTGTCAATGTATTCTCAGCATCCTCAGCCCTCTCGAAAACACCACTGAATCTCCTCATAGCGTTCTCCAATTCGTCGAGAGACTCGTTGAGTTTGGCGCAAACTTCTTGGGAATCACCCACCTCCACTCCCTCGCTTCTATCCTTATCCATCATGAGTGTCTTGATCTTCAGGAGAACATTGATGTTGCCGACATTAGCTGCATATCTACCGCCTAGAGACTGTCCAGTATCGGCGGGAACGATGGTGTCTCGGATACCACCAATTGTCTTTGTCTCAACAGCTCCAATCTTGTCAGCCTAGAGAATATTGCAACGCTCTCGCATCTTTTGAAGCAATGCCACCAGCTCCTCGTCTCCTTCGACCTTTGCAATTTGATCGTCAAAGTGAGCTACTTGAGCCTTCCAGACGACGATGAAATTATCAACCTGTTGCCGGACTTGGAAGCCATCTCTGTCCTTTTCCTTGCATTCTGAGAATTTTCCCCGGCTGCTTTAACGATGGTAGAGGATAAAGAAGCGAAGGGTATGTTGATGGACAGTTGGAAGTATATGTGTGGCCACAGGTGAACTTCCATACAAAATTGCGTTTTGGATTCTTCATGGCTTCGTAGACTATCAGCGTAGGAGGACTTGAAAGGAGTCAGCAAAGCCTCTTTTTGTGAATACCATCGAGACTGACCTTTCAAAGAATTTTGCTGCAGTTTTGACAAGGTAGGACGTGAGGCTCTGATTCGTCTTGAAGATGGTTGTTGTTGTCGTACACATGAGATCCCCTCGCGGTGGAAACTTCAGTAACGCGAGACAGGAAAAGAGAATTCAAAATCCCAAGGTTCGCTAGATTGCTAGTGTTGGTGACTTTCCCCAACAAGCTTGTGCTGAAAGTATGATGCCTGGTAAAAAAGAACAGATAGGTATCAGTATAGAAATCGGGTGAGCAAGTCTAGAGTGCTATGATCCTCAATACTACTTAGGCATAACAGAGAACGCATTTTCGCACTCGCGTTATGCTCAATAGGGAAAGCACAGATTTTGGTTCTCAAACTAAACCTCTATGCAAACATCTTAATGGCTCAAGCCATTCCATTTTCGCAATGTACAGAGATATTTGACATTGATTTAGCCCAAACCACCAACAACGCCAAAAGCGCCTTCCATTTTGATTTTCCACATCATGAAACAAATTATCTCTTTCCAGCTCTCCTCGCCTTTCCAGGTCTCTTTGCTGCACCGCCCTTCATCTTCTTGGTCGAGAAACCCTTCAGATCTCCACTGCTCATAGCATCTCCACTCTTCTTAAACCTCTTCTTGCCTCCAAACCCAAATTTCTCATCTTTCTTTGCACGTTTATTAGGTCCTTGTCTATCTTTTCTCGAGTTTTTGGCAGATCCTATCTCTTCATCGACCGCTACGTCGAACATATCGGCTTCGTTGGTAGCTTCGGTATCTCCACCTTGACGCTCTGTCAAAAAGTTAGCCTGTATTCTCACTCAATGACTTGGAGTGACAAACTTCTCTTCAAGGTCTTGATTTTATCCAAGGTTTGCTTGCGTTCTTTATCACGCTCTTGTAGTTTTGCAACCTGTACTTGCTTGCCAAACTTCTTCAGGTCTCTCTGTTTCCTCGCCTCGGCGCTTGCCTTCTTGCCTGCTGCTTCATCAATCAATTTCGCCTTGATTTTCGCCATATGCTCATCTGCCTTGACCATCTCTGCGAAATAATCTGTCGGTCTGGTAAATGGAATACCTTCATCCTTGAATTGTTTTCGAGCTTCCTTGACTGCTGACAGAGATTGCGCATAGAAAGCAAGCTCTCTTGTGAGATCGTCGGAAACATCCTCAATCACTACTGGCTCAGCAGTAGTTACAGATTGATGTTCTGAGAAAGCTAATTTCGAGATAGGTAGTGCGATTCGCTTCAAGGCAGCTGTCAGAGCGACAGTATTATTGATTGTAAGGCGTTGATGTGGAATGATATCTTCCTTCTCCTCATCGTCCAAATCTTCCAGGTCAGACATTGGAATGTCTTCCTCATCTTCCTCTTCCGAGTCGTTGTCTTGGTCATTGTTTCCTACCGAAGAGTCGCTGTCACTTTCATCAATGCCATCGAAATCAATCTGGAAAGAAGTCAGAAATGCGATAGTGAGAGAGGAATTGGGTACATACCTTCATGGGAGCCTCGATCTCTTCTTCGCTTCCGCTCTCTGCATCGCTACCTTCAGGTGCTGCTTCCTCCTCCTCTTCGACATCTTCCCATTCTTCCTCAGTTATCTTCCCATTTGGCTTTTCGATCACCCCGCCCTTCATCGCTTTGGACTTTCTCGCCGCTTTTTCTTTCTTTTGTAAATGTTGCTTCTTGAAATCAGTACCCTTATCCGCTGCAAGTGCCATCTTCAATTTGCTTTTCGTAACCATTGTTGCGATGTTGTGTTTTGCGGCGCAAAACTCCCAAGCTTGGTGATGTCGAAAGTCGTCTCAAAAATAATTTTGGTCCAACTTTTCGAAGCTCTACGCTAGACCCTTCACCGCCTTCCACTTTGGGCGGCTATTCTTACACAAAGCCATATTTACAGCTGCCAAGGTTTTATGCACATAAATAAATTATGCAACATCCAAGATCTCCAACCCACCACTTAATTTTCAGAACAGCAAATTCCAGAGGAACAGCTCCATCGATTATGAAAGTCAAACTGCAAGCTATTACCGAATCTCTACAACATAAAGTCTTTCATATGTATTCAAGTAACAATTCAAAATAGTGGTCCAGATTTTACTCGATTGAAAATAGTAAAGTGCCTGGGAAGCACAAACCTGGTGCAAAGTATATACATATAATTGTTTAGTCTCTTTCGATGTTCCTGAGTGCGGATTTCGTGATTTGGGTTCCTGACTCTATTTTTTATTATCATATAATTGTTGTCTTTCATGTCTTATACTTCGAGAAATATAGAAGTCTCTGAAAAGACTACCGGACCAAGTATATTCTATAGTATTTCAACGGGATGAGATTTGTGTATATGCTTCCAAAAAGTGAATTCTATGATTAATTCTTAAGTCCATCATAATTCTAACTCCTCTCAACGAAGTATGTAATACTAGTAGAAAATTGAAGGACATTGCTGGGATGCCATCGCGACAGTAAATGCAGAGATGTCACGAATCCCGACACCAACCTCGAGGCTCTGTAATCTCTCAATGCTTCAATACACCCTCCTAATTTGTTCCACCATACCTAATTAATACCTCCATTGCTAGGTATGATTATGTTAGATAAATGCGAAAGAAATTGGGGTAATAGGGGTTTCACTTATGCCGAGTCAGCATTGCCGAGTCACGAGTCAAATTACTCGTCGCGTCTTCGGAATTGACATTACTGGGGACGCGACGTGATTTAAGATTCAGCACCTCAATTCAGAAGCGATACTGTCCGGGCCACCTTTGTGAGATAATTCAAATTTGTTAGAGCATTCCTCCAACTCGGAACAACCTCGATCTCGATATACTACACTCAGAATGCCTAATTTTTTCGATGCCTTACCGCATGACGACTTTCAGAAGCTGCTAGATTTGGAGCGTGCAGCTTTCATAGCAAGATTACATGGCACTCAAAATGAAGTTAATCTGATCGCTGCTGGCATTCAAACTGCTAATGCAGCACGGCTCCGGAATATGCGACAGATTGATGGGTTGGAACGCATCGCAATTGAGAATCAATGGGAAAGCAAACGAAACACGATTTGCGAAGAATCCCATGCTAAAGTTTCGGAGATCCACTGGCTAGGAAACGTGGAGGCTGATGCCATTAAAGAATACTATAAATCTATGGAAAATACCATAGACGAAGTGACTGCAGCTAGGACTGACGAGCTCAATGGACTAGGAGAAGTGGAGGCACAAGCAATTAGAGAATACTACGGCGTTATGGAAAACGCTGTGGAAGAATTGACGACTTTTAGGAATGGCGAGGTCTCGGGCCTTGGTGCCGTTGAGGCGGATTGCATGACAAAAATGTTCGAAGCTGAGCAAAATGCCAAGGTCGACGCTGTCAATGACTTGGGCGAAGCACGAGTCAACGACGTCAAGAAACTCACTAAGCATGAGGGAGATTGCATTACGGCGACACATAAGGCTGAGCAAGCTGCAAGAGCCAAAGCCATCAGTGAGCAAAATGTGGCAGTACTGAAGGAGATCAAGACGACAAGGGATCATGAAAGGAAATGCATCACAAAAACTTGGGCTGCGGAGGAGGCGGCTAGAGTTGCCGCTGTGAAGGCTGAGAGCCAATTGCGAATGGATTTATTGAGAGAGGAAATGAAGTTGAAGATGGAGTTGATGAGAGAGGAGAGTACGATGAGGATGGAGGAGGAGAGGGGTGTATCTGTAACAAGAACCTCTGAAAACAGGCGTGTGCAGTCAGTAAGAGTGAGCAAGAGGAAGAGAGTTTCTTCTTAAGGAAGTATGTAAATGTACAGGATGTAATTGATAGCTCAGGGTTATATGGAGGTGTTTCTTTTTCACATTATTCATGTATCATACTCTTAATATTTAGATGGGTGGCTTACACAATGAAAGGGCACGATTCAGCATATACTCGTTATTGCAACTTGAGCATTTTGATCTTCTCAGCAGAGACATCACCAAGGCTATCTATCTGCATAACCTGTGCAGCAAATTCAAAGCGCCTCAACACCAATCGCAACTCAAGCATTGTGAGTATGGAAAAAAAAAAAAACAGAGAATATCTCGTACCAACAAAGAGGATCCAATATCTTCAAAGTCCGCACTATCCATAAAAGAAAAGCTCTTCCACGACCGAGATCTCCTTTCCAGAGTAACATCCAACCCCTCAGATATTCTCCTCCATACAATCGCAACATCTCTCATGCTTGCAGAACAGAGTATCACAATGCTCATCAATACCAATTTCAATGTTCAGTCCTTCGCAGTTGCAACATCTCCAAGTAACATCCTCACGATCCATCGGGTCAAGGCCTCTCGTCTCAGCAGGTTCCGAATAAACATCCACTTCCCTAGGGTTCCGACGGTAAAAAGAAGTCCAATCGTAGCATCCCATCTTACACTTGACGTGTTCACATTCCTCGTCCGAACATTCTCCGCCGTCATTCACGTTCTCCGTCGAGCATTCGCAGCATTGCCAAACGACGACAGTTGGATCTTGAACGTCGCCGGACTGTGGTCCACAGCTGGTACAATCTTCGTGCGAGCATCTCACACATATTCCCGCCCAGAAGTTCTGCATCGTGTCGCAGGAACAGCACCGTTGGTTGCCGCAGAACAATTGTCCGTCTTCTTCTTCGACAATGGCTGCGTCTGATGTCTCGACGTCGTTTTGGTCGATAGTAGGAGAGGAGGCAGTGGTGTTGTTATTGGAAGAATCCATCTTGATTTTGCTTGCTGGTACGTGACGGACAAGAAGGTAGATGTTTTGGAGAGATGTGGGTTGCTATTTTGGAAAAGGTGAAGTAGCTCTAGCAGAAAGTCGAAGAATGCAATTCGTCAGCGTGTACTCGGTGCTGACGAAGATTCAGGACGTGTAATGCGAGGCTAAAGCGTCGATTGAGTCGGCGGGGTTCGAATAGTTAGTCTTCTTCGCATGGAAAAGTTGTTGGATAGTTCATGTCGAAGTCCGGGACGAATTTAGACGCTTTGTGCGTGCATCCTGAAGCAAAGATGCTTCACACCTCATCATTGAGTAGAAAGCTTGAACTGGTGGCGGAGAATAGCTTCAAAGGTTCAATACGTTTTGATGAAGGAAAAGCAGATTAATAAGAAAGTTTCAAGAAAGTTTCAAGAAAGTTTTGTTACCGGTTCTAACAACATAGTACGTTATATGCTTGCCATTTTGACTCTCTGATTATTCGAGAATGAAATCCGGACATTAAAGTATTCCTTTGAATATTATAAAAGATTCTATTTATAAGTCCTAGTTGATTGTCCTATAATAGACTCCGAATCCAGACTTGCAAATTGGAAAGTAAAAAGCTTAGGTCTTAGAAATTATTGTAAAGACTTTAGGAGAGGCAGATTATATATCTAATATATAAAGTATAATATAGCTTAATAAATTCAAGTATAAATAATTATTAAAACAAAAGAAAGAGCTTTAAAAGTGTTTTATAAACCTTAATAATATTATGTCATATTATATATTTAAATAAAGAATATAAAAATTAAAATATAAAAAGCGTACCCTAGTACAATTTTGATATGTGCTACGACGCGCTCCGCAGTGTGGTTGTGCAAACCTCGATTCCAGCCCCTGGCGGTAAGCTCTGTAGCTTTTTATCCACGTAATGTACCATTGTATTGTACTGATATGTGATCTCTGTAATCAGTGGCTCAGTTCGAAAATGTGCCGCCGACCTGCATGGTACTCGCGACTGTCTTGATCGGCGGCTGTGGGATCTCTGGCCCTGAACCCACGCCCTGCGGCTCAGCCTGCCTGTCCTACTCTGGAGTGACAGACGACCAAATGGGCCAGCTCTCCCAGGCTCTGGCGCCGTATGGTGTTTAGGAGATGCTCGCAGCTCGGCAATTGTGGCTGACTTGCCGGCTTTTGCAGAAGATGGATGAGCTCGAGTGATTTCTGTCGTTAGGTTGTATTGGAGGTGCTCTTTGGTTGCAGAAGACTATGAATTGCTTGTACATCGTTCAGCTGCTAGGTCGTTTGAGTATTCAACATACTGGATTGGAAGTCCTGGAGTATTCCCCGTGCCAACGAGACTACAAAAATGTTTCCCTGTGAAATTTCATTTGCCAGTCAAGGATCAATAACCTCCAACTACCCCGTTAAGCGTCTGAACAGCGAATAAATTTACCATACTATCAAGCTCAAGACCATTTGATAGTACCATCCGAATTGACCGTTGGTGGTCCAGTAAACATATTACCAGATCTCGGCCCATTCTTCACTCCACGTCCTATTCCAAGGATCTCCTTCACTGTACCACAGTCAGCAAAGTACAATTGAGAGAGGGGAGGAATACGTACTATTATGCAATATGCCACTTGGCTTCCTCTCGGCAGCGTTTTGGACCTTCTGATCTGCCCTCCTATTTTTGGAGTCTTCAGCCTCTTCTTTCAATCCTTCTTTCCGCGTCTCCTGATAAATCCTCGCTACCCATATTGCGACCAGGAGATCTAATATTTTCTTGTGGAGAGGAATAAGAATAACAATACTCTCTGGGTCCGTTCGCCAATTTTCGGCAGGCTTCTCAGTAGCGACGAGATTTCCACTGGCGTCTTTCCACTTTATACACCCTTTTACAGACTTCGCAGTAAAGGCTATTTTTCCTTCACCACTAAATCGCCCATTATAGCTCCTCGCCTCCCAGGATCTAACTATTCCCCATCGTTTTTCCAACACCACACATTGGTCTGATGGAGCTCGCAGATCGCTGATAGCCGTGGTGTTCGGACGGCGTGGATATTCTTTGTGCTCGCAGACTTTATACAAGGTATAACGCTCTTGAAAGTTGTTTAGCCTGCCATCTGGACGCAAAGGGCTCTCAGGCAGGATCTCGACGAGCGAGACGGTCAGAGAATGTCCGTCAAGAGGTTGTGTAAGCTCGTAGAGAGCGCGGGTATGAGCCCGAGTAGGCGTGATGAGAGTTGAGTTTGGAAGTAGGACGAGGGTTACGGGCGATGCGCTGAATGCTGGAGGTCTCTCCTCGTCACTCTCACTAGAGAGAATTCGATTTGCGGACGAGCTTACGGCTCGGGATTCGTTGATAGCATCTACGTAGGCTGGAGGAGCTCTATTGGTTTCAAGCATCTGCTGGTCCATCATTGTGGATTTTGAAGTTGCTGCCTTGGGAATTTCGAGGTTGATTAGGTATTATGGCACGTTTACACCACGATCTATCGCTGGTGGCAGTCTGTGAGACATTGACACCTTATCCCTGAACCAACAGCACTACATACCCACATCACATTTGCCAAATGGTCAATGTAGACGTTACTTATCTTTGGATTTTGGACTTTAGCCGCGACACCAACTACCACTTAACCCAATTAGTCAGTTCGTGGGACTGCTTTCGTCAGTGGGGCAGGCCGCATAAAAGTTGGCGGCAATACCAGATTTCAATGCATTACGGAAGCTAAGTTTGGAATAATTGGTTGTGTTAATATATCATATATATCTTATCTTATAGTAGTTTATATTTAGCGTATGGCGGGTGGCCTCCTATAGAATAGACGGCCGTAGTCAATATCAGCAAGCATTCGCTATTAGGAGAGCATATGAGTCAAATCTTTAAATTAAGTATATTTTAAGGATTCAAATATATATATAAAATATTATTAAGTTGATAGCTATAATAATATAATAATATAAGTATCAAATTGCAAGACAATATATAAGGGTATAATATAAAGGCAATTTAAATATTATTAAGTCTATTATAAAGGAAATAGGAAAATGCTAAGTACTTTTGAGATATTGTAAAATCCTAAAAGATTATTAAACCTTACGTCTGGATAAAATAGGATTTGGTATATAATTGTTTAAGAGCTCTAATGATATAGCTTCAATGCACCTGAAGACTGAGAATTCGTTCCTTACTAGTACGGCATCTGAAAGTCACTTTTATCACTTGAAATAGAAACTATCCACATGAATCGGGAAAACAAAATCTGATTAAAGAATTAGACAGTAATTGTATGTTCATAGCATTGCAGCGAAGAAAGAAAAATCGTAGACCCGGTCTAGGCATATAGTGTCCAGCTTTATGGCCAGAACTTCATCCCTTCCCCTAAAGCGAACCTTCTGGGCTGGATATCATCTTCATCCGAACTGGCTACTTGTGCAGTTCTCTTGACTCGAGCATCCACACCACGCTTACGTGCGCCCCAGAAATCCTTCATATTCATATGGAGCTAGCTGCAGGGACCATAAATCACGTTCTCGTAGCTCTAGTACTTTATGAGCAGGGGGTTTAGTTTGCTCAATCCAATTTTCGGTCCAGCGAACGTAAATGACATGGTTCTTGTACGTTCGATTCAAAATTCGAGGTAATCCTGGTGATGGTTTTCTGTGAGTCGTATACACAGTTTTTCATCCACAATTAGTGGAGAATCACCCTGAGCCTTGTGTATTAGACAAAAGGATTCTTCGGTAGTGCCAAACCAGTCGTTGACCTGTTTAAACCAGTCTGGCTCATCTTGGACCCAAGGCACTTCTTGTTCGATCCACTCGATGTCGAATCCCTTGGGTCCATGATGTCTTGGTTCTCTGGAATCAACCGTAACTCCCGACATCGAAAATTTTGCCGGTGGTGATGTACCTTGTACTTATAGCCTCGATCGATTCGATCCCCGTGGCAGCATACATATGGGGCACCAAACCTCCTCTTGTCAGTCTCACGGCACTGATAGAGCCTGGGTCCATGTGAGCAAGGAAGACTAATCTCAAGTATGTAGTGAATATTACGAGGGGATAGGACCATGGCGATTTTTAGAAATGCAGTCCCCGTGTACCGTAAGCCTGATTCGACAACTTTTCGGACGGAATCACTGAAATAATTGAAGGTTGTCAGCAACGCGCCACCAGTCAGTCGATGTGACATGCCAGAGCCGTCCCGTTTGTATTCTCCCACGGCACTTCTGACAGTAATTACCTTGAAGGATTTTAGGACCGAAAAGTCAGTCGGAATCTTGATCTCGTGGAACAGTCCCTTATGGTGTGCATCGATATCAATGAATTGTATTTTGCTCATGCTTTTGGGATATTGTCGAATCAGCTTTCTGAGACACTGGATACCTGTTTTAAGACATAGGGTATCGATTCTGGAGTTCAGATAGATGTGGCGTTGTCCAAGCCCATGGAAACACTTATAATAGTATGTCAAGAATATCTTACGTGCCTCGTAATTGGTCAATAAGAGCGCAGAATTTGAGTGAAGAGATGTGTACGATCGATCTCCAGCTCTCATCAGCATAATGCGCCGGGGTTCGAAGCTAGATATGACGATTTCGCGTTGCAATTCGGCCGGATGGTTGTTAAACACATGGAAAGATGTGACAGCCGTGGAAGGCAGTAGAGTTATGTCAACCTGCGTGGCATCAGAGGCCGTGGTTTGGTTGTTATTCGCCATTGTTCGTGCTGAGTGCTTTTGTATTGGGGAACAAATGCCGAATGCTGAATGCTGGAGACGATGCTGATGTGTGCTGGATTGGTGAATAGCCAGGAATGCCTTCTTGTACTCGTCCATCAACAAAGAGGAGAACAAGTATCAATATAACAATTAACTTTGAGTAACAGCGAAAACAATCTAGGCGTGCTGTGCATTGAAATAGTTCCATCCTGTGTCTCAAAAATATTTAGATGCTATGTATAATAGGAATAGTAGATACAATACACACAATGACTGACTGCTTGTAACTCTGTACCAGACGTAGGTGTGTAATCCAAACCCACTCAAGTCAATTACACATTTCGAGCTATGCGAAACGACGTGGATTCACTTGCACGACATAGCAAAATGAGTTGAGAACGTATTTGAAGCAGCAAAGCACGAAGTTTTTAATTCAAATGGTGATTGGAGTTGACGAACGATAGATACCATTTGATTTCTGATAAATCTGGTCTGCAGGCAGTGACCATTTTAAACAGTGCTTCTTTCTTCGTTCTTATGACATTCTGGTCTATCACCCAATCAATCATGCTTCTCCCTTGTATCCTAATCCTGCTTCTTCTGTACCTTATAAGGTCATTGGTGTTAGTCTTAAAAAAGTAATTACACCACTCTGGCGACACACATTTCAACTACCGAAATTGAAATTTCAAAGACGAAAGGTAGAACCGGCCAACCGTATCGGCATTTGGCCCGGTCGACAGACCCGGCTTGTCAGATGAAATACCTATTCGAGAATTCTTTTGGCTAGACCAAGATTATGCCATGCGACCATCGGTCCATGAAATGTCTCACGTCGCCATCGAATCGCCAAGTAAAGTCTCCGCAATCGTGGGCTTCTTTCTACTAGAACGGTGTGGCGTCGTGAAAGACGGGCTCCAGTGTTTTTCTGTAGACTTTGACCTCCGTATCGTGAAAGCAATGGAAACTGGTAAATGTCACACCTATCAGTCACCACTGATCTTGGCGTGCCGAAAATACTTCATTCCAACCCATGCGACTACCACCCATACCCAAGCCATCACTGATGTCAAAATGATCAAAGCAGGATAGTAACCAACGATTGGCAACGTGGGATCATCCTCGAGTTCTGGCGGCGCATATGGTGTCTCTCCAACATCCCAGGCCCAACTCCAAACACCAAGACAGGAGCCCATGCCCGTCACAAAGACGACCCAGGTCACGATCAGAACGACCCAACCCCACCATTCTGTCTCGGAATAATCCCATTCGGCATCGGGAGCAGGAAGAGGACTTGCTGCAAGGCCACCGAGAGAAAGTGGCGATTTAGCCTTCTGCCCTGATCGTCGGCGGGTGAGAGAGCCAGCCCCAGGGGGAAAATAAGAATCTGATGATGATATTGAAGTGCCAATACGAGCAGGGGGAAGGTTGCGGTTGCGAATACTCAAGATATCGTCTTCGTCTGTTGTTGATGTGTAGGTGAGAGTTGGACTTGTTGCTGATGTCGGCGAAGTAACTAGAACGTCTTCATGCCCCATCGGCAAGGTTTTGATTGGAGACAAAAGAACGTTGTTAGATCGACTCGCATAGCCTTCCATGGAAGGCCGAGGTGTAGTATCTGAGATGCCCAGCCCAAATGAAACTGGCAGATGAAGTTCTTCTGGGGATGTTGGGCTTAGCGCACCGTCAGCACTATATCCAAGTTGGAGGCCAGTGTCCAGCGGTGATGCTTTGAGGTCTCTCTTCTCCCTTTGTGCTCCTCGCCCTAGTAACGCCGCTTTTCTCAAAGACCCTTTCCTCCGCCTCGTCTTTTGCTGCTGAACCGCAACCGCCATAGCCCTACTTGCCTTCTTGGGTGATGTGCGATCGTCACCTGGCGTATACTCTGGATTCACCGGCATCCGATCAGAGCCATGGTGCTCATCAGCACTTGCTCTCAGAAATGAGAGCTTGGATAATATGCTGCCTGACAAGCTCCTCTTGTGTCCAGGTGGAGATTCTTCCTCTCTTGGGTGATTTCCAACACTTGATCCGGAGTCATGAGCGACATGAATATTCTCTGTCAAACGATGGTCCATCCTCGCCTCTAATGCGAAAGAACAAGCTCTAAGATGCTTTGGGTAGTGGGGAAAAAGGAATAATAAACACTAATGCGCCTGAAATCTCAGAGGCAAAAGTCCACCTGAGTCTTAAGATTCCGTGATTATGCGCTATGCTCGTGTGAGAGTGACGCGAAACCAATCGCTGATAAGAGCTTCAATTCAGGTCGACAATTCAACACTGAAGGGTTTCAAGTCATATTTCCCTGAGAGTTGAAAGGAGGAGAGCTGATTGTGACTTTTTAACATCCCAGGAAGCGTGATGAGGCTTAAATGTAGCCTTGCTTGGCAAGATATCAGCACTTGCCCTTGAATTTGGTGATCCTTGAAAGATTGCGACCGATGACGCAGCTGAGTAGTCGGCGGCCCCTGAACTGAATGCTGCTGGTAGTTGATAGTTGCTAGTATCAACTGTCTTATTATGATTCGAATATCGAGCAAAGCTCGACACGGCTGGAATTTATTGAAGGAAGTTCAAGGTGGTTGTGAGGGAGAAGTGTCCTGGAAATAAAGTTAGATGCCATTTCGCGTACCTGACCATTTTCGGCATTGGGACCCGCTACTGCGGCTTCCCGTCTGAGAAACCACAACAGCGTCTCCCCAGAACGCCCTCCAACTTTGTGCAATCCAGCCTCTCGACTTCATATTTACATTTTCGCAGACCGTCCCATGCGACGCGGGGTCCCATAGATCGCTGCGATGGCTTCAAATTTGCCTATACCAGCTCCTCCAAGGACACCAACTCCACCAACCCCTATCCCCGAAGAGCCAGAAGATGGACTCGGAATTCATGGAACTTCGCAAACTATACGATCAGGCTTGGGCTACGACCCCAATACACTCTCACCCATGACAGAGCATTTTTCTCCTCGATTTGGGTCAATGGCTTCACCTATCTCATCTGCTGGCTTTTCAACCCCACTCCTCAGCTCGGACGGCTCTATGGCTCCCCCTCCCCCACCATCAGCTCGAAGTCCCTTTAACTTCCAACCTCAAGCCATCAAAGATAGCCCGGTGATGGCAAATTCAGTATGGCAGCGCAATCAATTCTTTACTGATTTTAACATGTTATCTCCTAGAAGTAAAAGCAATGCTTTCAGTGCTGACGAATACAAGAATATTGGCAAACGCAGAGGCCATAGATACAAACACAGTAGCGTCAGCGCACAGCATCAAATCTTCCTCGAACCCCCTCCACGTGTGCCGCTCGCACTACCAGCTTCGCTACCAATCCCTACATATAAAGAAGCATGGACAAGCAGGTCGAAAGAGCAGACTATTCGCATTGTTTGGTGTGCGTGTCATGCTCTTGTAGCTATGTACGTACTCTACTCGGCAGCCGGATCTCTTGCTCTTACGGCTTTGTCACATCTCATCTTTTTTGACGCTGTTTCCGCCACAATCTGCGTTGTGGTAGACGTACTTTGCAACTTCGAAGTATGGAAGCGTTCCTCGGTCAAACACCCATTCGGTCTCGAGCGAGCAGAAGTACTTGCAGGCTTCGCCATGTCCGTGTTCTTACTGTTCATGGGCTTCGACCTTATATCACACGAATTGAAACATATTCTTGAGGGTCTTGGCTCTCATCAACCTCATCATCCACACTCACACGATCGAGTTAGTCCTGGCTCTGTTGACTCTGCTGCTTTACTTTCGATAGTAGCTTCACTCGTTTCAGCCATCGGACTGAAGAACCACGCAAGAATAGGCAAGACCTTGAGATTTACCTATCTCTCTTCTCTCCCCAGTGTTCTCTCTAACCCTTCCCATTTCCTCACTATCTGTAGCAGTACCATCATTGGTCTCCTCCCCCTTCTAACCATAACCCTCTACATCTGGCTAGACCGTCTCCTTTGCGCTGTGATCGCCATATCGATGTTCATTCTTGGTGTACGGTTGGCCACGACACAAGGGCTCATGCTTTTGATGTCGTACTCTGGCAGTGGTGTAAATGAAGTCATGCAGGAAATCCAGAAAGAGCCAATGATAGTGCAGGTAGAAGAGGCTAGGTTCTGGCAGGTGCACTATGGTTTATGTATGGCGAATCTGAAGCTCAGGGTACGAGGTGATGAACAGTCTCTGCAGAAATTACGGACGAGGATCAATTGGTTGGTCCGTAATCGGCTGGGCGGTGGATATGGAAAAGGAGCTGGTGTTAAGTGGGAGGTCACGACGCAATTTACGATTGATAAGTAAATGTACAAATACCATTGGAATATGAGGCGTTTGGTACCGCTGGAATTGATCGTTTCTGGGGCGGAAATTTCATTTGAGCCTTGCATATGGAACATGCTGCATATAAGGTATCCAAGAATCCTCTATTTGGATGAGAAATGAAAGCACATGCGCCTACCTGTCTTGATCTGGTTAGAGATGTCTAACTTGTGGTTGTATACTCCTTGGTGATTCGCAAAAGAGGGCGGTTTCTGCTCAAAGCAAAGCCAGGATTGTTGACAGTGATACTGTTCATTGGCGTCTAACTAATCAGGAAATGAACTGGAACGGTACTTCTCGTCAGAGCTGGGGGAGGAGGGGGGGGGGGGGGGGGGGGGGGGGAACAAGGACCCTATTATCAGATTAAGGATAGACCAGAGCTCCACAATGAGATCGGAAGGTCAGAGGAATATCTGCCCCCATCAATCATACTATACAATCGCGGTATCATACCTAACTCAATCACCTCAATACCCCGGCCTCAGCCTCAGCCATTTCAAGACAGCACATAGCTCACTTCACACAAGTTAAGATAGGTAAGACAACGCAAAAATTGGTATCAAAAATCAATAAAATTCATCTATGAACAAAGAGGGGATTCTGTCGCAATCACGCCTGCATGCTACACAAAACGCAAAACGTAAAACGAGTTAATCGCCCCACGCTCATCAAACCCCAGTCATCTCAAAGCAAAGTAAGCAAGACACCTATCCATCTCTCCTACATAAAAAGAGGAAGCAGAAAACGCCAACAATGCCCGTATCTCGTTACATATCCGCACGTATTCAATCTTATTCTCCAATACCACGAATAGAGACTCGGATTAGAATAAACTCCAACCCTTCCCTTCTCTAGCAGTAGGTCTTACTCTCGCGCCTTCCCCTCTCCTTTTCCCCCTCTCTTCTACTTCCAAAGCTCGCAGTCCTTCCATCTTGCCAAGGACCAACTCAAGTAATTCTTTCCTCCTGATAACTTCCAAATGACCTTTGACTCTCGGATCTTCTCTTGCAAATCTCTCTGTCTCTTCTTTACTTAATCCTCTTCCAAGTCGCACATCTAGCTCGCGAGGGAAATTGTAGTTAAATTCTGATAATAGCTCGACATTGAGGAAGAGGACGGCGGTGGAAGTAAGCTTCGTAGCTACGACATCGAGGAAAATTTCAGGGCAGTAGTAGCGGTTGTCTTTGGACGCACATTGTTTTGTGCGGAGAGCAGCGAGACGCATGCGGAGAAGTTGTGCTCTGTCGCGGAGGAAGATTGCTTCCTTCCCTTTGGTGAGGAGATCGGATGAGAAGCCTCCTGCTCCAGAAGCGCCATCACCTACTACCTCTACATCACCCTTCCGGGCTTTATCAACAAATGCCATAACATCTTTGAGTTTCCTCTTGCCACCGACGTTTTTCTCGACGGATTTGACGGCATCTTCGCATGCTTTTAGTTCGTTCTTGAGGACGTGAGATACATTTTCTCGACCACGGGACCATTCTCCATCTTCGACGTCAATTTCAAATTTGTAGGGTTTAATGCAATTCTCGACTTGATCAGAAGTGCTGTAAAATCGTTCGTTGAGAATGCCCGAAGCGGCTTCCGTAATAGCTTGACGAGCAAAAGGGTGGGAAGCAAACGTGCTCTGAGCAATCAGGCGGTCGACGTGAGCTTGTATCGCATTTGCAACGACAGTTGTGGCAAGGCGACCGATACCAAGTTTAGTAAGAGAGGAGGTAGAGGCATCAAGTTTACGATGCCAGTAAAGGGAATCAGGTTCCGCGGTTGGTAGATCGGCCAAAGAATCAGGTTCTGGGAGAGCCGGTTGTAGTGAAGTGACCGGTTTGTTCCAGTACTTCGATGCGAGAAGATCCAGAACTCGTTGATCTAGCTCTTCTTTCAACATTTCGCGAACTTGGGGCCTACCGAAGCTTTCGGTGAACTCCTTGAAAGAATGCTTGAAAGCATCTAAGCTTTCAGCAAGGTATGATTCGGCTGATAGTGGTCGATCGTTGTATTGGACCTTGAACTCATAGGTAGCTTCTTCTAACTCTTGGCGAATGGCTTCGCCTGTTGTTTGTAAACTTGCAGCCATCGTCTGCTCCAAGACTTGCATCAGCTTCTTGCGGAGTGTGGTCGTGCCGACATTAACACCAGCGTCTGGGCCAAATTCCAGTGGATGTGACGAGAAATACGAGTGCTCGTTTTTGGCAATTGCTGAAGCAATACCTCCACTGCCTCTTTTGAATAAACTTGTTGTTTGAGGCGGCACTCGTGATACAACACCAACGTAACCGAGCCTTAGGGGGTATTTCCTGTCATTTAGGATGGCGGCTCCTCTAGTAGCGTCGACGAGATCCATCTTGGTCACAACTCCTATTGTTCGTTCTCCCCTAGGGTCCACCCTCCGGCTTGCCCTGAGAGCGGTAGAGTTTGCAAGATCAACATCAGCGGCGGAAATTGCGAGAATGACATTTGGAGGTTGAATATATTTGTCACACAAGTCCGAAATCTTCTGCTTCAATTCCAAAGGTTGGTCATGGCCAACAACTTGAATGTAACCCGGTAAGTCGATAAGTGACAAGTCGGGAACATGTGGGGACGATATCGTGAGTTGAATTGGATCGTCCGATACGCATTCTGAGTCTGGAACAGCCAAATTCAATTCGGTCAAGGTCCTTTGGATATGGGAAAAGTCCGTTATCTTTCCCAATCCTAGTGCTGGGAATTCTCCATATTCGGCTTGAGCATCTGGCGTATTGACCAGTGTCAACTCGATTGGTCGTCTTGTAACCATATTTGACCCTTTTGGCAAGAATTCGTGTCCAACAATAGCCTCGAGCACCGAACTCTTTCCAGATGACTGAGATCCAATGACCACAATTGAAGGAAGAGTCAAAGCATTCGATTGTCCCACGGTTTGTAAAATGCTCCGAATCTCAATCATTTTCTTGGTCAATACCATCATCTGGTCATCTCGGGCAGCCTCCTCTCCCGTCCTTGGATCTTCTTCTTGAGCCTGGTCGTAGCCATATGCAGCAGCGGTTCCTCCTACAGCGGCAGCTCCCATACGACTTTGCTTTGGAGGTTCTTCACCTCCTGGTCCTTCCTCACCACCAGTTCCAGTGCCGATTTCTTCGTGAATCCGTAATATTTTTTGTACCCATTCCGGCAATTCGACTTGCTCTTTTGTATTTTGCCATCCTTGCTTTGTCTGACTTGCGATATCTTTCGCTGACCCAAATAATCCACCAGCTACTCCACCAACCGTTTCCGTTGTCCTATTCCAAACATCCAGGGCATAATTTCCTGCCTCTGAATCATGTATTAGCAGAGGTACTTTACAGGAGATGCAGAGTCATACGTGTGGCTTGATATTGCACGTAAGCCAATCCAGCAATCGTAGCACCACCAAACAGGGCAGGTATCCGGGCGAATTTAAGGAGCAGTTTAGGTAGAATTCGAGCGAACGATGCATTCCGCACAATCACCGCGTTTGAAAATGGAGTATATCCCGCCGGCCATATTCGCCTCCTTGCAGCTCTTACAGCTGAATCTGTTCTGAGAAGTCCGCCGGCGGAAGATGTAGTATATGGGTGGAAATGACGCGCAGCTTGGATATTGACTCGCTGGGCCAATGGCAGAAGCCTGGCCGACAAGAGCCGCCCACTCATGGTAGTTCGAGATGGGATTGTAGCAATACAGCTATTGTAATCTTTGAAGTCATGGAATTCGATGCATGTGCGGCGGTCTGATGTCCTTGCAAAGTTTCGTGAATTATTATCTGATAATTCCACATGCGATGGGTATCACAATCCGGAAAGTGGCGTGCATGACTGTGGCTGGTAAAATGTGGCTAGACCATCCGTCGGCATCATTTTAGTGGGAGCACCAGGGAACACCCACTTTAGACCTTGTATTTGTAGGTTCGCAGCCTTGAGGACAAAAAAGTATATGCAAATCTGCAATTCAGTATTCTGTGCTTCTTCTTATTCCTGTTTCTCGTTTATTAATTCTTTTATGATTTGATGGAAGTAGTAAATATAATATCTTTCCATCTGAGTTTTTCGCTCTTTTGCCTCCCTACCTATCGACTCAGCAAGTCCAGATTGCGCCATTTCCTCAGCCTCGCCATTCCTACCGAGCTTTCAATGGTTGAGTCAGACAACGAATACCTGCATGAGAGATCGGGATTGACAATACCAAGTGCAGTTATTTCAATTGATTGATTTAATAGCTGTCCATTACATTCCTTCTTCAACAGATAAAGCTTAGCCCTCAACAATCTTGGAGGTAGAAAAGGGGCAAGATGTGTCGTTTTCTTGTACGTACAGCTCTTCAGGTTGTATATTGTCGTATTGACACTTCAAGGTTTACAAAGGCTCCGATGAGATTCTCCTCTCGAAGCTGATATTGGATCCTACACATTCCATTTTGACGCAATCTTTCGATTCACGGCTCCGATTGGATATGAGAAGGCCACACAACGGTCAGTCTGTAAATACCTGCCATTTATCTATTACTAACGTGTTTAAGGTGATGGTTTCGGTATTGGATACTACACAGATCAAAAACTTGGCCCTGAACCTTGCATATTCACATCGACAACACCAGCCTGGAATTGCGTCAACCTCCAACGAATTGCATCTAAGACTGCCTCCCATTTGATTTTCGCCCACGTTCGTGCCACAACCGAAGGCTCTCTCAGCGATGATAATTGCCATCCTTTTTGCCATGGAAGTTTGATGTGGATGCATAATGGTGGTCTAGGAGGGTGGAAGCATATTAAAAGAAGACTTGGTCAACGAGTTGCAGACAAATGGTATCTGGGCGTACAAGGAGGGACTGACAGTGAATGGGCATTTGCCCTCTATCTCGATACCCTCGAGAGGATGGGTCACAATCCAAGTGCACCTCCTGCGGCAGGATTTGGTCCAGCTATCTTGCGTCAAGCTATGCTGAAAACGATCAAACAAATCAACGATTTTATTGCTGAGATACCGCAAAGTGTGGTGGAGAGCGAGAATGTTGACACCCGAAGTTTGCTCAACTTTGCAGTCACGGATGGACATAGTGTTATTTGTACTCGATATGTTAGTAGCCGTACCGATGAGGCTGCAAGCTTGTATTACTCCTCAGGAACTACTTGGGAGGACAAAAGCAGAAAGGGAGAGTACCAAATGGATCGTCGAGACAAAGGAGCAGACATTGTACTAGTTGCCAGTGAACCTTTGACATTTGAAAGAGGTACGAATCATCAATTTGACTTTAACTTTTACTAACATCAAACAGAGAGTTGGGTGACCGTCCCTACCAACTCCACGCTCACAATACACAAACAAACCGTCATGGTCCACCCAATTATTGATGAATACTACAACTACAATCCATATCACTCTCGATCATCCAAGTTTGTCCAGGACAAAGGACTTGTTACCAACGAGAAAGGTATCAATGGAACTCCAGCAGCTACTCTTCCTGGGACCCCAAATGGTAAAAAGTCAGCCCTACACGAGACTATAGCAAGCTCCCTTTTACCAGCTATGCATGCTCGATCTGCTTCGCCAGCACTCTCCCCTGCGAACGAATCTATTCCTCGAATATCATCACCTCTCGCCGAGTTCAACAATCTTTCTCTATCTCAGAGCATTTCCGGAAAGTCACAAGAACTTGGCAATACGAAGAAGAAAAGGAAATCTCTATCCATGCCGGAGCCTGCACAGCAGATACCCGACTCGCCACCAGCACGATCGTTTGGTGATCCGCTGAAAATTCGGCAGTACTTTCCTGAACTTTAGTTGGCTTTATTGGGTCTGGCGTTCGGGTTTGCAATGACAGCTGAAAATGGTGTTCTGCTTCCTTGAAAATTGTTGATGTTAGCGTGTAGCGATTGCCAATTGAGCGTCAAATTATGAGCGGCATCAAAGTTTATGTCATGGCATTCAAATATTACATTCTTGCAGCCAAATTACGAGATCACTTGTTTGTTGTCCTCATTCTTTCCCTTATAGGCTGGTAGTAGCGGTCCTTTCGTCTTTTTACTGTTCACTATTTCGAGCACGCAGATCAGGTCTTAAACTTCTGTTTTTATTACTTTATTTATATTACTATGCACCTCATAGTTCAGTTTCCATATCCAACATGAAAAATTCTCCAATATCGGCCCGTACTCACCATACAACGAGCTCGTCCAACATGAGTCGCTGAACCTCAGCGACTGCCTTGTCCACTTCTAAACGTTGCTGTACCACGACTAGCCAATTCGGGCTAATAAGTGACCCGGGGCGTACAGCCGTTCCCGATCCGACCACCAGGTCTCCCAGACACTTGCCCAGAGACCCTGGAAAGACGTCAAGTCGTCTCCTTCCGCAATTAAACCCACCCTGTGGGCCACCCATCGTTTAAAAGGGCCTGTAACTCCAGGCTCAGGATCTCGGAAGTAATACTGGGCGTATCGAATATCGTATATGTTCTGTATCAATTTTGTCATAAATGTCCGCGTATTTTGGATGGAAGCGAGGGCTCGATAGGTAGTCTTCGTAGCCCCTCACATCCTCTCGGAAACGTTCTACCACCTCTATACCAAAATACCGGGGGTCTTCAAAAAGTTCCGCTTGGTATCTATGTTGTTCGACCCACTCCTTGAAGCCTAACGGTATTGAAGTCTCGCTCTCGCCGGCTGGCCTTTGGGTCTGAGGGCGGGGGATCTGAGGGATGGTTGATGGGGCAGAAGACTCACCTGTTGTTGCAGATCTGTTTCTTGATAATGTTGCGGCTGAGGTTGTAATGGTGTTCTCGGGGAGTGGAACATATGGTATAAATACCGCAGGTGAAGAAAAGTCTGTTGTTACTGGCGCTCTTCTTGAGGGCGCAACAATCGCTCTACCATGTGTGCTCTCAGTGTAGGGAATCGACAGGATACTGTCGAATGAGACAGGCTCATCTGTCTTTGTGGTCGTGTTCTCAGTTGGGGGAACCCAAGGGATGAACTCCAATGAAGGATCCTCAGCCATTCTCTCTGCCGTTCTTGCAGTCGTATTCCTGCAGGATGATGGCGCAGGTCTTGCAGACGCGCTCCTGGCGCGTGGTCCAACTGCTCGTACCCTGATGTTCCTCGCGGGCTTCGCTATTGGAGCCATCCCAGCCATACAGTCTCTACACATTGAGACTGGTTGAATCATTGACCTAGTGCGGATGTATTCCTCACTACAGATGATGCAAAAACTTACTTTTCCCATGTTGACGATTTGGTTCTTTCTTCTCGTTCTGCTTGTGGAGGATTGGCTAGTCAGGATGATGATTTTTGACTGAGATGCTGAGTATGCTGGAGAATGGAGAGGCAATTTTTCACGAGCCTCGAGATCAATTATAGGACACAATGGTACTGTGTTATTTTCTTTCAGTTGTATGTACACTTCTCTCGAGAAACAAAAAATACAATGCCCATGCAATCGCACAAGGCCAAGTACCTCTGACAAGGAAGTCTTTGTGTTGAGGACAATTAGAGGATGTCTCACGTGACATAGCTTCTGTGGCAAAGACGTCTCTTGCTTTCTCATCTAAAATATACCAGTGATGAAGTGAAGAATTTATTCATTGTAGTACATTCATATTACCTGAATGAACAGTAGGAAAATTTTCGTTGCATAGCGAGAAATGGAGGCTCTGGCCGTGGGTATGGAAGGGTGGGAATGAAATGGCAGGTGCTACAGGACATGGACGGATGGTCCCTTCTACACCCGCATATTTGGGGACTTAAAGACCAGACCGCAACTCTACTCACCTCCCTATTCGTTGCAATCAATTGCTGAAAAGGCGTCTTCTCCGAACCCATTCCCCACTAACTAACAATCTAACGAGGTCCACTCCAGCATTCACAACACCGAATATGTGTATCATCCACGTTCAACACTACAAACACCCAGCATGTATGCACAAAGGTAAATACTAAACATCAGTCATGTAGACTTGAAACATTGACAAAAGTAGTTCTCTCTCGTACCGCTTGTCAAATCGATAATCCCCTCGTCTGCTCCCGGCCAGGCACAGTACACACCTACAAATCATGGGGCACAAAATACAAATGTCCCTCCTGCGTTCTCCGTGAAGGTCGAATCGTTATGCGAAGGGATAAAAGGGGTCAGTATCAGAGACTTATCAATCATCTAATACAAGTGCAAGACGCCAGGTTGGAAGGTGGTGATACTGCAGTCAACAGATTGAGAGATACAGCATACCTAGCTTTCGATCTCGAAATAGGTCTTGATAGCGTCGGAATAGGTGGAGATATCGGTATTGAAATGCTGGAAGATGAGGGAGGAAATGAGGTGTTGAGGAAGATGAATCAGAGGATCGATAGAGCATTGGAGGAGGAGGAGAGGAGAACTAGAGATGACGATGAGTGGATGCTTAAGGCGATGTGGTACAGGAAGGATACCGATGATGGGCCGAAGGAGCAACGTGTTGCTGGGAGTGTTGATCCAAGGAATCTGGCTCCTCGTGAAGGCGAATTGTCTTATAGTGAGAAATTTGAACAGTGTCTCACTTGGTTGATGAGGAGAACGGCTAAGCATGAGAAGGAACGACAAGAAGGCTCAACATCATCCTCTGGTATGTCTTCCGGCTCGGGTTCTCGTACACAACCCGATGAGAGGAGCATGCGAGACGAGGATTCTCCTGGCGTTCTACCGGATGATTCGATTTCAATGGCCGGAGACCCTGACAGAACAATTAGCGCTTCGAGTGTCGATAGCTCCTCTTCACATTCTGGCGCTGGTAAAGGCAAAGAAGTTGACAATGGGGAGTATTCTGATGCCTACTCAGCAGTGGAACGGCAGATTATAAATGAAGCACTAGCTCATGGTAGGCATCGGTCGAATACCTTTGTTTGAATCACTGGCTTTATTCCTTTAGATCAACTTTGGAAATACATTGGCTAATTTTTCACATAGAAGCCAGAGCGGCCCTTTCCAAAGATGGTGATACGGACGAGCAAGGCGATACAATTATGAAGTCCCCAAAACTTCCAAGATCAGCCAGTCCAAGCCGCGTAGCTGACCCACCCGCGAAAAGAATCACTCTTACTTTCAAGTTATCACCTAAAAAGAAGGAAGAGGAGGAAGAACAAGAGGAGCACCAAATAAGAGAGGGCGAGAATCGACAAGGCGAAAGTATTGCAGAGAGCAGCAAAGCTAGAGAGCAAAATATGTTAGCAACGACCGAGGAGGAGGAGGAGGAGGAGTTTTTCTTGTCTCCACATAGGCCCACAGTATGGAAGACACTGCCTTCAACTCATCAGCTAATAGATCGATCCACTCCAAGACCAGACGATTTTGAAGATGACGAAGAAGTAAGTTGCCATTTGTATATGCAAGATATCTCACGACTAACGCTCGAATCAGGTTATCGATGAAATCGTTTCAAACTATCAGGACAATTGGGGTGACAAAGTCGAAGTAAACTTGAGGAAACAAAGAGAGAGACAGCGTCAACAATCACAATAATCCTATTGTAAGACGAGTTCGAAGTTAGTTTCGTGTTTTAAAATGGAGTGAATTGGGGCGCTAGTCTGAAAAGGTAATTCGTAGTAGAGATAGCATCAATACCTATCTTTAAGAACCCCAATCTGGCAATTCTGATATCGATAACTATCTTCGACATCAAAACTTTTGTCTTACTTCAATCTAGTGCATCAAAGTCTTCCATTCCAATCATTCATCGATCTGACAGATAGTATCTGAGCTGTGCGCAAGGGGATAAGAGCGTAAAGATGTGTCAAACAGTTTGTTGGGTTTGTGAGTTGACATCCTTCTCTTTTATGAGTTCTTTACGCGTCTTGGGTGTCATTTTTGGGTTGATATTGGAGTTTTGTGGTGGTTTTTGTCTTCTTCTTTTGTCGGTCTGCAATTGTGCTGCGGTGGTTTCGATCCCCTCCTATCCTTACCACAACATCATCCGTCGTCTTATACGTTACCTCCCTCCCTCTCTCACTCTCCCTTCCTATTTATTCTGTCTCTCTCTTCCCTTCTCCTCCTACCCTTCTCCTCCCCTATCTTAACCTGACTAACACGCAAACAGACGACTGCAAACACAAAATCCTTGCCCGTCTCTACTGCGAGATCGAGAACCCGGATCTGTGCGATGATTTCAGGTGTAAAGCTATTGTCTGCCATTATGATTGCGCGGCTTGTATTGAGAGGTTGAGTTTTGAGAGGTTGAGTTTTGAGAATGAGAGACTGGAGAGTGAGAATAGGGGGAGGGGGTGAGTTTATTTTTATTATTTTTCTGGTTGGGGTTTTGGAAGGGAAAGGGGTAGGGGAGGTGAGAGGGAGAAATGGTGAGGGAGAGTCTGTTGGAAATGGTGAAGTGGTAATAGAAAGGGAGAAACAGAAGCAGGGATTTAGAAGAGAAAGGAAGCAGAGAAAGTTAACACATCAACTCAACAGAACAACCTACGTCGAACAATGGCGCACCGCTGTCTCCACCCACTCTCAATCAGAACAAAAACAAGAACAAGAACAAGAACAATATCCCGCATCACCGCTCGAAACCTCTCAATACCAAAATCATACTGAGCAGTATGTAGACTACAGTACTTCTTTCTATCAACCCGACGACGACGAAAATATGCAAGGATCGAGTAGTAGTGTGGAATATGAAGAGAGATATAACATTGAGCGAGATGATGTGGATATGGCTGAGTATGAGAGAAACGGAGGAGAAGAGGGAGAGGGTTTTGATGGAGGGGGTGTAGAAGAGGGGGGATATGTGGTGGAAGATGAGGAGGGAGAGATTTGGGTTGATGCTATGGATGTTGAGGAATGAGCGTCCTGGATACCTGAGAATGAATAGAGAGGGGATTGGAGGGAAGAAAAAGACTGGAAATTATAGTGTCGGTTATTGTTTAAGCAAGGGAAAAGGGGGTGAGTTTGTGAGTGTTATGAGAACAACATGAAGATGATTGATGAAAAAGGGAAAGAAAGTCTAGGTAGCAGACGAATCGTAATTCCTCATTCTTTTCACCCAGAAGTATAATTGATGAAGATACTGCCTTTTAATGTGTGGTAAAGTGAAGGCGCAGTGATGACGCAGTGACGTTGCTGAAAACGACCCTAGGGACAGAAAAGCATGACGATGAGAACATAAAAGCTTGAACCCTGATATTTCTGTAAACTAACAGAGAACGGCGATGGGATACATCCGCTTCAATTGGTAGATCTTGTAAAATCAGACTCGTTTGAGATGAGCGAGATGAGATGAGAAATGGATAGTAGATATGGGAATAGCAGGGAAAGCACAAGAAGAGATGAAGGTAATATGCATATATAAGGAGGAGTATATAGGGTAGGAAAGATGGGTAGAGATAGCATGGATCTAGCAACTTCCCGAGCTGCGACTGCAGAGAAGGGTTTCGAATTTGAGAATGATGTATAACTTTAATATCATAATCAGTCTCCCTTCCACTTCGTGACTCTACTCGCTCGAGACCAAGTCTTAAAGTTGGAGGGACGGGAAATGATTAGCCATAGGTAAAGGGGTAAACGACATAGAGTATGTATATGTATTGGTTCCGATTAGAAAGTGACGATAGCGTAGGTGTATTAATCGATGGATTGGACTCTCAGGTTCCCAAGACTACCAGTAGCCTTAGCCCTTTCGCAAACGATCGTTCAGGCTTGGACTGGAACGCAACACAATGACTTATGGAGACGCGGGATCAAGATTGAGAACGTAACAAATGTCTAGTAACGCTTGGACTTTTCTTAGTTATGTTGAATCCTACGACTTTATAGGCTCAAATTTTTCCTAAGAAAAATTCACAGAATAGAAATCGACAATTTGTATTACCTGTGTCAATAAAATAGATGGTTAAGATATAGTACTATCTTCTGTCAATCATTGTTATAATTTACAAGTAGCGACTATGAACAAGAAAGCTCGATCTTCTCTGTCCCCTACTTGGACCTCAAGCGCTATTGAAATAGAAAGAGCCGCTTTGTAGAATCGGAACCGATTTGATTATGAATTACATAGTAGAGGATTGGAATTGGTATGACGACTTTGGAAATATCTATACTTTCCCTTCGATAATTGGCAAGAAAATAACAAAGTACAATAGGGTTCCAAATCTTGAAGTTTTGATCGAACTGTTACTAGATATTCATCATATCGGAGATATATAACACTAGATCGGTCGGTGACGCCTAAGTGATATAGAATATAGGAGTGCAAAAAATTGGAATGAGAGTAAAATTAAGTGATTCCAGAGAGGGCAAAATCAATTCTGTATGATATAATTAGAAAATTCTGGTGTAAGAACACAAAAAGATCGAGTTGGGTGTAAAAAGAGGGGCGAAAACGATCAATTGGTTGGAATAATTATAAGAATATTAGAATGGTCGACAAGAAACTGCAGTCGAAATCAAAGGCGCATAAAATGCCAGCTATAGAATGCATATAACCAATACTATAACCTCAATGACCATGAGCTGGAAGTATATTTGTCATGCTTCGCTAAGATCCAAGAACGTATCCGAGACAGAGGCAAAGAGCTAGGTGGAGCGGCCGCAAAGTACATCTGGTAATTGCCGAAGGAGTATGTGGACGTCGAAAATGAATTGAGTTCCGAGTACCTGCAGAATTGAACCCTTATGAGAAAAAGAAAGTCCACTTGCAATCAGGAACAGACGATATCGTATGAGGAAAGGCAGATAAGTGAACGCCTTGATATGCAATTGCCGATGTCTCGCGGAAAGGGACCTAGTTCATTCCCGAGTAACGAGTAAATCATCGAAGCCATTCCCACCCACAGCTCCCTCTCTCGTCTCGTTTGTCTGCCCATCAGCATACGGGAAGATCCAACATCGTGACCTTCCATGAAACACATCATGCATTTGTTTCCCCATCCCCAACTCTGCCTGAAGGTAAAAAGTCCCGGTTAAGAATCCGGATAAGCATTTTGTCCGTGTCCAAAGCTTAATCAGTTCTCTCTCTCTCGAGCACATCATACTGTAGGTAGATATCTGTGCTCTACTCCATTGCGCCTCGCGCATCACGGAATCTCTGCCTCTACCTCTCTGTAGTCCAAGCAGCAACCACACTGCCACTGCCTCAAAACAGAATCCTCGTCGGGTCCCTGGCGAGCCTGCATAGGCGTTAAAGCCTAGAAACATTAGAACCCACATGGCAAATGAAACAAAATCAAAAGAATGCACCCACCAACCAAGTCCCTCCGGCGCTGGGGAAAACGTCACCGCGTGATGGTGATCAGGCTAAAGGTAACTATCGATAACGATGTCGCCCGTGTCTGTGTCTGGCCCGAACTATTGGATGGCAGGTCCGCACAGACGCCAAAATGTAACCATGTTTAGGGTATGGTGTGCTGGAGAACGAACACTGTTGGTCACTGTACGACTTGGGATTGGGGGCTTGGACCCGCCAACAGGAACCAGAAAAGGTGAGGAAAATCCAAAAATCACCCGCTCGGATCGCTTACCCCCGCTAATCTGCATCCGCATCTGCGTTGAGCATCACTGCACATCACCACTTCCTCTTTCCGAGGGCTTCTCAGGCTTCAAACATGTTTACTTCATACATCTTGGTCTGAGCGGACGGCACACTTATTCTTCCGCCGTTAAGTAGCCTCCATTCAAAACTACACACAGACCATCAGTTCCCTTCAAACCCCGCATACTTTCTGCTCTCCCCAGCTCCATCAAGCTGATGAAGCCGATGAATGAAGGAGAGCTATTCGAGCCGATGTCCTCACCTAGTCTGCACAAACGGTTCGTGGACTAGAATCTCTGCGTGGAACTGAGCACTCGATAAGCGTGAAGGCGGGCCGGAAGAGATCAAAGCTGGAATAGAACACTATCACTGGCTTCTGTACCGGCGTGGAGATTGGCGTGATAGAGTCTTCTAGGCATGATTTTCATAAGGTTGAATTGTGATTGTGCACACGAGAACAGAGCGGGACAGAGTTCAGCTCGTTTCTAGAGGACTGGGCCGGTCTGCATGCTTATTGCAGAAAGGATCAAAGCCATCGTGTAAAATGTTTGAGATGGGGATGATGGGCTAGAGGACGGTAGTTAGTTCCCTGTCTAATACCGAGAGATGTTAGATTCATCAGTTTAAAGTTCTGAGTTCCCCCTTTCACATTTGTTTTTCATTCTGATACTGCTTCAAGCTTGTTTCTATTGTCAAACCCGCCAAAGGAAATACAGATATCAATATGCCGTTCGAGTATCCTGATTGGGCTAGGTGGTATAAGAAACCTTCCTATGTCGATGTCAGTCAATTCGCCAAAGAACTTAGTGATAAGGCTGGAACGGTTTCTAACCCTACATCTCCGAGAGCGAGTGTAGAGGTTCAGAGGAAAAGAGCGAGTTGTGATATCCCCTCCAAGCTGGCACTTGAGAGGATTCTCAAGAATCGAACATGTATGTCTGTCGGATGATGTATGTAATACATGCTCACACACAACAGGCAGTCCTATGTCCCTATACGATTTTTATATGTACCTAAAATACATTGAACATTCCTCCGAAAACCTTGAATTCTACATCTGGTATGTCACTTCCTCCACACCCAACACACCACCTAACATTCAATCCCAGGTTCAAAAACTTCGAAGCAGGCCGCTTAACAGCCTTCCCGGAACCCCCTCGAGAACTCACCCCAATCGACAACGACTCAATAACCTCTTCGGAAATATCTCTCGCAAAACCGGGGAACGATGAGAAATTCCAAGAAATAAGTATAAAAGAAGCAGAGGAACAGTCAAAAATGGAAGATTGTACGTTTCCCCCTCACCCGTTAAGCCCTCTTCCTCATCTAATGACTCCAAGCCGAAATCTTCGCCCGAATAGCCTCCTTCGCCTCTCCAGGCTGCGGCACAAACGCCTGCGGTCGAGGCTCTTCCCCCCTCTACTCGCGCCCCTTCAGCCTCGTAGAAAAGCTGCGCTCCGAGGAAGCGACCAAAACCTCTCTCGAGCTCCTCGACGCTCGGCGGTCTGAACTAGAAACCATCAAGACGCTTTTCCTCCTCCCCGGTTCCGCAAAAGAACTTAATATCCCCGCTCCCATGCGCCGAAAAGCTCTCGACGCCATCGCAAACTCGACTGATGCGAAACATCTACAACCTGTTGCAGAACACTGTTACCTCTTACTAAAATCATGTTCGCATCGTAATTTCGTGCGCTTGGGGGTTTCAAACGGAACGTTCGAAACGATATGTATGGCTACTTCTCTCGGCATCGTCTTAACGCTCACCGGCTTCCTAACCATGCTCCTCCTCGCCTTCTCTTCCCCTTCAATCCACCACTCCTCTCGCTGGCGCGGTCTAGGAGTCTGGCCTATGTGGGCACTAGGCATAGGGCTGATCCTCTCCGGACTACGCGGCTCGTGTTTTTTCCTGCTCTTATTCTCGCGCAGGCAGCCTTTACCATGGGAATCTTTCGACGATACGCCTGTGGCTGCGAATCGATCCAGATTAATGCGGTTTTTCAGTAAATTGATGATTTTCGATAGGAAATTAAAGGTTAAAGATGATAATTTAAGGAGGTTGCAGAGGAAGGTTGTGGTGCAGAGTTTGATTGGGGGAATGGGGTTTGCGACTGTGATGGTGATTGTGTTTTTGTGTTTGCCTATTTGGGAGGGGGTGTAGCATATACACTTATCCATACACTCTTTATGTAAATTTCTTTGATTTTGATGTCACCTACCTACCTATCTGCTGGGACTCTAAGTAGGATTGTAGATATTTTGATGGATTTACAATCTTTTTATGATGATATGAAAGTTGTGCTGAAATTTGAAAGGGTGTGAGATTCGATTGTGAACACGAAATTCCTCACGAAAACTAATAGCTGAGTTGCACTCTACCGGCTTTCCTCCCAAGTACGCGGCAGTATACCACCCTTCCCCTCATTTTCCAAATTTCGAATTCGTTATTCTCAATAGAGATGCTTCCAAAATCTTACATCAAATAACATACCCCGTCAATGACCAAGCCTGCTTTGAATATAAATTCTACTCTAACCTTCAAAGCTTTACTTCCCTTACTCTTCACACAAAATTACCCACCTAAACCGTCTCCAATCCTCACGCCTCAACTACACCCCAAAGACTAATCCTCAAACACCCAGTCCCACCGCAAATCTGCTGCGGCTCATCCGTACACTGCACATCACAGCTCTCTGATCTGAGGGCTGTGAATGCGGAGAAGCATGTACATATAATATCTGCAAGTAATCATTATTAACAGTTTTCCATTTTTTGTCCCCTCTTTCTTATGTCCTTACTCTCCCTTTCTGTCCCCTTTCTCTGTTTTCGATATATCTTTGTTAAAAGAGGGACAAAACCCAACTCACCAGCACTCCCAACATGTCCACAGGTTCCAAACACCTTACTTCCCGACACCTTCTCACAAAACTGCCCGCAATGAGTATTCGAGCGTTGAGTGAGGGGTACAGAATGGCTGTATATCGCTTGAGAGTGTGTTGACGCGTCCTAGCGGTAACAGCCTAGATGAGACCAGGTTTCTGGTGTGGTGAAGAAGTCTGGTGGGGATATAGAGGTTATTGATGAGAAGAGGGGATTACTTGAAGGTGGGAAAGGTGGTTGTTGAGGGTGGTGGTAGGAAGAGGTGAAGAAGAGAAAGGAGATGAAGGTGTTAATGTATCTCCGAACAGGGGGGGTAACTGCTGTGACAAAGGTTTTACCAGGATACCTTCCACTATATCTTTCTGTAATCGATTTCGTGATAGTCAGCGTAACTCCAGCGACTTGATGTTGCATATCGAAAGCTGGAGTCTCTGGAATATAAGAACACGTTCCATCGAAAAGGTGCTGACTTTTATCCGTCAAGATATAAAACTGACAGCTAGCACAACATGTTGAGAAGCCTGGTATACAGCTAGATTCCTCTTGGATACAAGTATTATTTTCAAGAATCGTGTAGAGTGAACTGAAAAGCATGAGGAAGGATTGGAAGATTTGGAGAAGCATTCTGAAGCCCGATATGCACGACAGAGAGTAAGAAACCCAACGAAAAGAAAAGGAAAGGAAACAGAGACTAATGAGAGTATAATTGTTATCCTCACTATATTTTCCTACACAAAATCTAGACCACTCTGGAATCTCACTCATCTCATGAATCCAGACTTCCTCAGTGTATCTATGATTAGGGTAGATCCACCTAAGGTCTCAGCCTTGCGAGAAAATTGGCGAAAATGGAATGTTGGAGCATTCGATTTCGTAATTCGTCCAATTATAAAACAAGAACCTTGATATCAGATCGACGAGATCGTGTTCTAGAGGGTTGAATCGAATTATTGTTGTATGATTGTCGTTGAGATATATCGGCGTTTAGTCTAGACTGAGAAGATCTTGAAAGATGGTGAGATAACATTTATCTCTATTGTTTTGTCGCCTATGACCCTTTACTTCCTTGCTATTAAGCCAGAGTTGAAGTGGAAGGTAGGGCATATGAATTGTATTTTGATGAAGCTGAGTACCGCGAGGAAGTGCACAAAAAGATGAGATCAACGATCAAAGTAAATAGGGGAAAGTACAAGTACCTCCGTCACTTGACACGCAATCTTGTAGAGTGTTCTGGCACAGTTCAGCAATTCGAAAATGAAGACCGAGCGGTATGGTATCATATCATTTCTTTTGTGACATATCTCCCTATTATACAACCTGGGCGCCGGAATGTGCATAAGACCACCAACCTGCACAATTGACGCCAGTATCTATCTCATGGTCCCTGTATTCCCAGCAAACCGACCCGCCAGCTAATAAGCTGTGCATTATTCCCCTTTCACTCAACCTTTTTGGTCGTCTCAACCTCCTCGCTGGTTTCACTTTTCTGGGCGGTCTCAACTTTCTCGCTGGTCTGGAAAGCCTTGGTCCTTGGCTTTTCATTCTTGTCATACCAATCATCCAGCATCTGCTCCACTTTCGGTCCCCATATGCTCTCGCCTCCCTCAAGATCTTTGTACTCCAAGCAATTCTTGCCCAGTTCAAATTCTCCTTGTCTGGTTCTCTCCAACTCAGCCATCAATGCAGCTGAACCAACCGCTGCTCCAAGATCATGGCAGAGTGAACGGACGTAGAATCCAGACGTGACTGTCATCCGCAGTCTGACGGCTGGTGGACCTTTCACAGCGGATGACTTTAAGTCATCACTTTCTGCAGGAGCTGCACTCTCTGCAGCAGGCACACTTTGAGTATTTACTGCATTATCTGGACCTGGTGTACCTTTAGTAGGTGCGGAATCTTGATCTGCTACTCCAAGGCCCCCAGACATTGTCATATCTTCTGTGGATAGAGAAGTTTTTCGCGCTTTCGAAGTTGGTCGTTCATGGACAAGCTCATCTTGGTCTTCACTCATCTTCCGCTTCTTTTGCTCGAATGAGGCTAGAGCTTCGTCGTGTGCTGCATCTTCTTTGGTTGACACCTCAGCCTTGATTTCCGATGTAACCTCTGCGGTATCTGCAGACTCCTCGGTGGTCTCTAGAGGCGCTTTTTGTTCATTATCCTCCTTCGCTGGCCTGGCCTCCTTAGGGGCAGCATTCTCTTGCTTCCATAACTTGCTCGCAACATTGATCTCGGCGTAACCAGCTTCGTCTGTTGGCGCTACATGTGAATGTGTTCCTCCTTCCATCCACTCTACCAATTCCAAATTCAATACCTCGACGGATCGTCTCTCAATATCTCTAGGAATCCCCTTTCCTTCTCTAGCATACTCGTAAAGTGGCTTGCCGTTCATCTTCAATGCCGAGAATAGGGGAGGTAATTGCATGAATTTACCTCGAAATTGTTCCAAAGCCTTCTCAACCATTTCCTTTGTAATATGTTCGTAAGGAGCTCGCTTCAGGACCTTTCCAACTCGATCATATGTATCTGTACACGTTCCAAATAGGACCACCGTTTCATAGACCTTTGTGCATAGCAAAAAGTCCTGTAACGATTTGGTTCCTTTCCCAACACCAGCGATCAAGACTCCTGTTGCTAAGGGGTCAAGAGTACCTCCATGCCCTATCTTGACCTGAATCTTCTTATTCTTTCTCCTATGTCGTTGATTTGCCTGTTCTCTATCCCTCATAACTTTTTCAGCCTCCATCCATGGTTTGAACAATTCCGAAGGGTTGAAGTGGACCTGCATATCGCGCAGGACTTGGGCAGAGGAAATACCAGTCGGCTTGTTAATGGCTACAAGTATTAGCAGATTCAACTACCTTCAAGACAGCTTCTTACCAAAGACGCCCTCCATTATCTTGCCTTTCGTCATTGTCCAGAACCGTTTGGACATTCGTCCAGCTTCGTAGATGTATTGACGTTAATAGTCGCATTCACTTTTGGTGTGTGACTTCAGTGTTGAAAGACTTTTCCCATTTGAGAGAGTGCATTATCTTAGCGTCGGGTTTATCCTTATCGCTATGGCGCCTGGTAAGTTAGGCGTCAAGTCGCGGTTCTAACCTCAAAGCGCGTCACCTGAATATTGACTTTATATTCCCAACTTCTCTCTTCTTCATATTCTTTGTTTATGGAACGCAATCGGCAACTCCGCTTCCTTATCTATAGCACATGATCGGTGCATTTTCGGCATTTCAAAGACCAATTTTCGGAAATCACCTGCCACATCAAGTGTCAATCCTGTGAGGCCATCGTAGTGAAAAATGGCTCCCAATAGGGCTGTAAATGGCAATGGCTTGCCAGATATGCAAAAGAGGAGAAAATTTAATGAGTTTCAGGGTCCTTCAAATTCTAAGATGGGCGATGAAGAACCTATGAGTGATGCTTCAGCCGACGATATCCAATCTCACCGACCAGTAACGGTGAAGTTTGAAAGTCACTATCTCAAACCAGTATCAGAGAAGGTGGACATGAATTATTGGCCTACAATGATCTTGCATGATTGCAATGTTCATGAATTAATAGAGAAGCGGTATCAAATGGTCAACGTTTTGAATGAGATGTCTCAACTCAAGAAGGTGGTGGTGAATGGATTACTTGAGGTTGACCCTGAGGATATGGGAAGTTGTATGTTATCTTTAGCGCTATTTCAAAGTCACGTTGCCTCAAAATTAACAGAGTCCCTTAGTGATCAAGCCACTTCCAGATGGAGCAAGAGTTAATCTTGAAATTCCAACTTTCTATTCCATCGATGAAACCCCGACCATCTGGATTGCTTCAAAATTTGGCCATTTTGAGCTTGACCCATCAGAACAATACCAAACTATCTTTCTCACCATGTTGAGAGGTATCAGACTCTTTTTCATGGCTGGTGAGTGGTATAGGAACCGCAAAGCGGCTATGTCGAAACCCGCAATGCAAAAGGCTGTAACTCAATACCCTACTGCAATGGCTGAAGTTACTGCTCTTTTATTGAAGGTAAGTCAACAGCTTTGACTTGATATCTACTGACAAGAATTAGTACACCTTGAACTTCGAAGGAAGCGGTTGCAGCTTCGACCAAGTGTTGGAGGACTGCCGACGCAACAAAGACTTCTTGATCAAACATATCCAAACTACACAAGCACAAGACAAGTCCATTCAGTTACTGGATACAGCTTTCTACAAATGGCTTCAAGAAGGATGTTCCAACCCACGTGCTTCACAGCCAAGATTCAAGCCCACTATACTGAGGAAAGCAAGCACAATCCCTTCTGCTAAAAGTGGCACCACGAGATCGATCTCTACTACTACTCAGCCAACAAAGAGAAAGTTCAGCGATATGAACAGTGGAGTAGTTTCTTTCAAAGCCCGAAAGACAACAGGCAGTGTCTCGAGAAACAAGTCAAACACCTCGTCTCCTCAACCTCAAACCCCTATTCCTGTCCCAGTCACTATCTCAGCCTCCTCCACCACACCAAAAACCTCATCAGATCTCATCGAACAATTCAGACCTCGCAAAAACGCCTCCCACAAACTCGAATACTTTTCCCCTCAACGTCCTCTCGGCACGCCTGAACCAAGCACCATGCTAGAAATAATGCACGCCATAATTTGCCACGCAGTCTACACCTCCCGCGACGACAAGAACCTATCTAATGTCACCCCCAAAAACATCTCAAATTGGATGTATAAGGACTTTTCCTTCAAACACCCAGAAGCTTGCCACGAATTCGTACGCGTTTATGCTCAACAATTCATCCATATGCTCCCCGCCACATGGAATACAACACCTTTCTACGCATCATGGAACGGGTTTCATCTACAGCCTTCATTCTTGAAAGGTGGTGAGCAGCTACGAAATGATGCTATAGTTCAATTCACAGACGAGCAGGCTGGAATGCCGCTGCAGAGTATGACATATCCAATTAAACGTCGGGGATTAGCTAGTGCTAAAGCTGAAGTCCCGACTCAAAACACTAACAACAATGCTCCATCAACTTCGGCATACACACCTCGTCCTCGTGAACGACAAGTTCCTACCCCAACTTATCCTCATCAACCAGCTCCTCGTGGTAAACCACCTCGTTCACCACCTATCATGCAGAGAAATTCTGAGCCGCCAGAGCCAGCGCCTCTACATCTTACACCCGCACAGGTACATGCCAAGTATTTGAAGGATATCACGTCCGGGCCTGAGCATCACGAGAAGGAGAAACCGAAGGAAGAGAGGCCTGATTCGAGAGGTGTTATGCCTAAGAAACCTATCAGGAGATTTGATATTTAAGATGTGAGCTGCAATGGGTTCAAAAACCTGACGACTCTGCTGCTGGAAAGGGAGTTCCATTCCAGCTCCCAAAGACGCTCTCCTAATGTAACAGCGAGTAAATCGGCAGCGCTTCTTGTCTAGTCTCCTACTCGGTTCCGAGCCCGACTCGACCGGCGTTATCCACGTTGCCTTGTCAAGAACTGTTATCGGATCTTTAGAAATCCGGGTAGCTTTGGTTTACCGCTAAGATGTTGTAGTTATGTACATTGAGGTTCAATACCACTTTCATTTTCCATATCCTTGCGACTCTAGCTTTGCCCACCATTAGATACAATACTGACCCCTTTATGACAAGGCCACATTTCAGTCTCTCCTTTCCGAAATGTTCTACTCTAGAATAGTCCTTTCAAAATGTCCTGCGACACACCCTAGATGGAAAAGAAAGGATCCTGCACTGGTTCATCGTTTCAACGCTAAACGTTGGGGGAAAGCATTTTGCTTCACATCTCAATCATCCCCCGATCGAGACTGGGAACGCTTCTCTAAATTATATAGTCCGGAACGTAAGCTATGTTCGAGGTGTCAACAAGAGACAATATTCGATGCTGCGCAGCGGCAGTTGACAGCTACGGAAATCATTGGCAGAATAAGCGGGAGTGAGGCGCTTATGCGCCTCGACGAGAATCATGCTCTTCCGAAAGACAGCCTCGCTGAAATTTTGTGTGATGCTCCTGGTTTCATTACTCCTAAACTATCAGCTGGTAGATTCGTGGAAGCTTAAGTACAGTATGAATGCTTGAGACTCACGAGACACTAGTTTCTATACCCCATCATGCGCCTCCTCGAAGTCAAAGGCAACGGCGAATTCAGCCTGACCAACGATCTTGGTGACGACGTTCCACCCTATGCGATACTCTCCCATACCTGGGGAAAAGACGATGAAGAGCTTACAATTCAGGATATGATACAAGGTGCGGGAAAGCACAAGGCAGGCTACAAAAAGATCCTGTTCTGCGAACAGCGGGCTGAAATAGATGGCCTTCGATATATCTGGATTGACACATGCTGTATCGACAAAACGAATAATACTGAACTCGCGGAGGCTATTAACTCCATGTTTCGGTGGTACCGTGAAGCGACCAGATGCTATGTATACCTTTCAGATGTGTCGAGGCTGTCCCCTAGTGGATATGGCATACCGGCCGTGGCTCTGTGGGCAGCTTTTAGGAACAGCAGATGGTTTACTCGAGGCTGGACCCTTCAGGAGCTTATTGCTCCAAAAAGTGTTGAGTTTTTCTGCAAAGACGGTAAATATTTAGGTAACAAGAGCACACTCACCGATGAGATCCACTTGAGGACAGGGATCCCGATCAGTGCCCTTCAAGGACATCCTCTATCTCAGTTCTCGGTTTCTGAGCGCATTTCCTGGGCAGACGACCGGGAGACTAAGCGCAAAGAAGATAAAGCATATTCTCTTATGGGTATTTTCGATATCCATATGACGCTTCTCTACGGCGAGGGGAGAGACAAGGCATTCTCACGACTCCGTAGGAAGATCGATAAGCAGTCAAGGGATTTGCACTCAGAGGAGCTCCAGCGCGCACGCCAAGCTCCTACACCGTTCCCTGAACCGTAATCAGCCCTCTTCCCTTGCACTTCGTAACATTCTCCGGTGCTAATTAATGATCCAGGCTACAAGCATCTCGTAAGAGGAAAAACCGTCCGGACGACGATCTTGAAGTCAGGTTCGCAGCACTCAAGAAAAGCTACGCCCAGATCTCCGAAGAAAGGGCACGGCTAAAGCTACAACTTGAAATGGTGTCCGCCGAGAATGCGCGGCTCAAAGCCCAACCCGCGGATAGATATAATGGAACCTCGACTCTTAGCCTCATGGTGCCTTTTCCTCCTATCTCTACCCTTGCGGTACGCAAACATGTAATGTACACAGAAAATGGCATTGTTAGGTAATGAGTGCATGGAGCGATTGGATCGGGCAAACAAGAATTCATGAATTGATAGCTAGAAAATACCCAATGAGAAATGATTATATACTCTTTTTCCAGAGGATAAGGTACCTGCCAGAATCAGCGATATAAACCACAAGTTGCACTCGCAATCATGAAGCTCATTTTGCGGGACAACTTCCAAATCCTTCACCTTTCTCAACATGAATTTAAGCTCGTTGTCAAGAGAGATTAATCGGAGATGGCGTTGGCATTGAAGTGGTCAAGAAAATAGGCTTGGGACACCAGACATGATGGATATCACACAGGGTTATAATCTCACAACGCAAGATGCGTTATCTATACCAAAAGGTAAAATTACGCCACCCACCCCTCTCTTGAACAGCCTCATATATATGCATCCCAGCCCAACAGGAAAGCGTGGAAAGAAACAGGAATAAAACTTCCTCAGGGCTCTTTCGATCCAGTTTTCCCAGCTCACGCCGATCCTATCAGGCTGGTGCTGTCATCTTTCTACTGACCCTTTAAGCTTTCCATATGGCGTGTTCACTTTGCGAGTTCAACCAAAGCTTCAAAGGTGCCCGCATCATTGGCAGTTATATTTCAATATTCTAATTGCAATCTTTGAACAGCTGAAAGTTTCATACTATGGTACTTTAACCTTCCTATTAGGAAACTTTTCGCTCGCTAGAGTAAGGCTCTGAATGTCGCTGCAATGGTGGAGGTAGTGCACCGCAAGCCACCCCAACACCTACCCCTCATTGCCAACGATATCTGCGAGTTCTGCTCTCAGTGAAGTGTCGATAAGAGACTTGTTCCAAACTTGGATCTTCTTGATATCATAGGCTTCACACCAGTAAGCGCTACAGATAAGAGAACTCTATCTGGTTGGTGGTCGAGCCATGTTAAGATACTGTGGGGTATGTCTCAAATTGGGTCATTTGTGGACGGTGCTTTTGCCAGGCTCCCTTTTCCTATAAACATATAAAGTGTGATTTCCTGATATAGAAATAGATATGCTAGTAGCAGTACCATAATTCATCATGTCTGCGAATTATATTCTTCGACTACCGGGTGAGTATACTGGCGCAGCTGCTCAAGGATTTGTTACCGTAATCCCAACAGAAACTCATGTTGCAAATCCCGGATAATCTAGACAACTCTTGGTTCTGGTAGGCTCATATCAAAATATTGGACTTGTTCCAAAAGCTTTGGATCATATCGAGAGGGCAAATTTAACTAAGATATGGCTTTCAGAAGCGGAGAAACACGATGAGTCCCTGGATGTCTTTCTAACATTTTCAGAGACTCGCTATGTGCGTTACTTGGATCCTGTCTCGAATATAAGAGTTCATGAGATATTGCCATTGCCGCCTTGGTAACTCCTTTGTCAGTTTTTCCCTCAATTGGTGTTTCGGGGGATGTATTACCTTCTTGACTGAATCAAGACTATCTGACAGGAAACTAGGGAAGTTTCAATGATTCTTCACACTCACATGCTCTCTCCTCTTCGGTTTCAAGCAGATCTTGGGAAACATCGCTGGAACTTTGCCTATAATACCTACCGCTTCCCGTTACACTCACTTGCCGATCTTATAGCGAACAATATCTGGAGTGATCCAGAGTCCGAGATATTATGGCATGAATCGTGTCCCTCGATACCATACCAAATGTGGAGTACCTTCCCACATGATGGCGGCTTCATGCTTTCACCCCATACTATGGACGGGACATTTCAATGCCCATTCTGTGGTCGAGATCCTTTCGTCAAATGGGCAGACTGGACAACTTACCGCTTGAGCGCAAGATCGAGCGTGAATCAATTGAGCTTCAACTGCTGCAAGCAGCACAACTCGCGCGCCACCTACCAGTGGAATCTATATCCTTCCCGCTGGAACCCAGGAAGTTCCGAAGTTGACATCAGGAAGAATGTTGCTATTCTCAACTTTAGAAAAGATTTGAGGTCGTCCAGGAATCTTTCTATGAACCAAAAGCTCGTATTGAGAGGTATTCACCAGTGGAAACAGGTCGATGATTCGACTCGCAGAGGGATCCATATTATTGAGGCGTGGATCTGTTGCTACGAACCTCTCTTTCAAGATATCGGACCAACCTACGGCTATCATAAGTCCAATCCCCTAGATTTCTCGCCACTTATCTGGAAACTTAATTATATCTGGTCAGATTTCTGGGAGAGCTATGACTGTACTGTATGGCCAGACTTTAGTCTCGACTTGATCCAAGCAGTGAAACGTCAAAGGCTTTTCACTATCAAAATATGCACAAACCCTCCACACGATATGACATACTTTTACACAGCATACCTCAAGTTTATGCATCTGATGAAAACTTCGAGAACGAATCTTGTCCCTGCACCAGAGATTGACCTGTTCTGGCATACGCATCAACTATTAGGTATGGTTTATCACAACTTCTCTCTTGGCGAAATCGGTATAGTTATGAACCACGACGATTCACTGGAGTTACAAAACTTACGGAATGGAAGACGACAAACAGCTGCTGACTGGTTCGAAGCTTTTGGTGAGACTTATCCAGCTGTTCTGGAACCTTCAATACCAGAAATCCTTGCACATATTGATGATACACGTTGGAATACACTCATTGACAATTCAAACGAGGCCTTCGATCGGTTGCGAGCAGACAGAATTAGTGAACATGAAGTCTCAATTGACTGGACTTTGAGAAAAATGCCCTCTTCCATACACGAGTGTTGGGCACTTCTAGATGAGTTGGAAGCTTTAAATCAAATTCTTGTTGTGAAGAATCCTGCTACAGAAACCACTATGAGCTTTTCAAAATCACACCGCGGCCTTGCGTGGCTGCGAAATGGTTCTAAGAACTGGATGGGTGATCAGAGTTCTATTCTCGGACCTCAGCACCCAGCCCGTATCCAGAAGGAAATCTGCCATGTCCACTTCAAAATGTCACGGATACGTACAACCTTGCTTCAGCACTTTGAAGTCTTCATGAAAGGGGCTCAGAAACATAGAAGAAAAGATCGTTGTGTTTGAGAAAGAACGGGTCAAAAGTTTACACGCTTTGGCAACAAACGACAATTTTTAAGCCCATAATCCCGGCATGGTGGAAACAATAGATGACAACGACTCTGATCGCACCTTGTCTAGATATCAAAGCCTTGGGCCTCCGGCATTAGGAAGCAGTGTCCGGGCTCCACCGGCTCACCGAGTTCAAAATCGCAAATATGACTCCTATACAGGAAATATCTCTCACTCACCATCGAGACCCGTGGGGATCGTCGGATCTATCGAACTTTGAGAGAAAGAAAAAGCGGATGCAAAGAAACCTGGTAAAGAATCAGGATACAAATTAGCAACCCTCGGCGCAACTTCCCCACGTTTGAGACAAGGAGACAGTGGCGCCTCTTCGCAAGCAAAATCCAAGAAACCCAAGAAATCAGTCAAAGCAATAATGGAAGCTTCAGTCCAAACCAGCAAATATGCGGGCTTATATCCAATCTCAAAGTACGACTCACAAACGAATGATTGGTGGGAGCCGCCTCCTGCAAGGCCTACAGCTCCATCTCAACCTGTCTACAGTTACTCTACTCCGACATACAGTAGCAAACAGTCTGATAGAACCGGAGCAGCGGACTCAGGATACTCAGCTGGTGATTCAGGCTACGCAGGAGGGGACTCGGGAGGTGATGGTGGAGGCGGTTGCGGTGGTGGTTAGAGTATCGATCAAGTCGTCATAAGAGATTCCTGCACGGAAGTCAATTTTGGCTTGACAATCTTTCCTTTGGGGTTTGTTTTGTATGGGGATGTCACTAAGAATTGAGATGCGAATGGATGTTCTTTCTTAATAATTTCGTCAGCTTTTTTATACCTATCCTGTAAGTTTCTCTAGATCTAAAATTCAGCAGATAGTATGTTCTTACTTATAAGTTATCTACATGTCATCTTTTGTATGTCTTTGGGAAAAGGGACATGGGAGTGCGGTATGTATGAATAAGGTAAGCATTTCCTACTGTATTAGCTATCTCACGCGTTGATAGGATGATGAGGATAAGCTTTTGCTGCTTGCAGATTTCAACGGCTTGAATACGTGGAAAGCATTGAATTGCAGGTGGTTCAAGGTGTAGGGATAGAAGGGCAGAAGGGAGGAAGGATATTATATCTGAAAGATTTACCGAGGGAGAGCTAGTCACAAGTAGCCCAAAACCATGTTCATGTTCAAGTGCATGTTTATTCAACACCTTCGGCAAGAAGCCTACCGACTAGCCAGACACGACCTAATAACCATACATACAATATCCCCTTCTCTTGAAGTCTGCTCTTCCTTCCTCCCCACACCCGATATCTTCCCCCACTAACATCACTCCCTATTTATTCATGGGCTCACAGACTATAGCAAGCTCGCCAGCCGAGGTTCCAAATCCTTCATCATCCTCAATATCTCTCAGCTCAACAATACCACATCCCTTCTCACCATCACATCTCACATTCACCCTCAAAAGAGAACACAAAACAATGAATGCTAAGCCAAGCCGCAGAATCTATCAAAACCATCAAGAATAATCCGACAAAAGAACAGAACTACCGCTCTCGGATATCAGCAAGAGTAGAGTAGCTCATAATCAGACAGTTCCACCTCTGTTACCAGAGTTTCAGGCTTGCACCACCCAAGCTAACAAAAAAAAAGACATCAGACAAAAGGGAAGAGTTGCAGCAAAGGTATCGAGATGATGTAATCGGACCCGGTGTCGACTGGAATGGTTTCAGAACGCCCTTCGATATGCAGATTTGGTTTTCGTTTTCTTTCGTTTCAGTGATTGATGATTGATGGTGTTGATATGTAGAAAGGGATCGCTCTCATGCTTCGTGCAATGTCTCGCTGATGATCATTCGTTGTTTGGACATTATGTAATTAGGAAAGTCGTCTTTCGTGTGCAGTGATTTGGCCTCAAGCCAAATCTATTACTCTCCCAAAAATTTATTGTGTTGCTGCAACACACCAATGTCTGTGAAATACCCAAGCACTCTTTTGGCACTCCTTGCTGCAGTATTTGGTCCTCCTACATCTCCTGCACTTTGCGAATTGTCTTGTGAATTCCTCCCACTTTCCACACTGATAATATGCACATTGTCTGATTCCACCACGGCTATCATCCTTTCGGCAGAGGTTTCTCATTACCACACCTGCCCAGTATTGCATATCCTGACTGTGATGACGAACAGTAAACTTTTCGACGAGTGGGAAAATGTTGAAATCGTCTGGAAGCAGATATTCCTCTTCTTCGGAGTCACAAGCGGATGTCGAGCCTGTGGGTGATGATGAGGATGGAGAGAATGGATTTGCTTCATCAACATCGAGGAGGTGTAGTTCTGACCCAATCTTTAGTTTCGGGACCAGATGGGACTTTTGGAAATATGATCGGAGATTGCAGTATTTTGAGACATAGGCGAGAAGTTGAAGTGACATGAGAACATCTTCGTCTCTAGGCATTGCTGCCAGGACTTGACCGCTTGTAGGAGTGGGTCGGTCCAGTAAATATCGAGGGATGGTGGCATTAGGCATGGTAGGAGGGGTGTTCGCAGCGGTCGGTTGAGCAGGTGAAAGTCCCATAGTTGGACCAGTTGGAGTCGTAGCGTCATTAATCATACTTCCATCAATAGCAGATCTGTGCGTAATGTTGAAAGTTCCGGCATCTTGTGCTTCAGATACAGTTGGAGTTGTCAGTCCTAGAGGGGTTTCAACTGCCGTGAGCATGCTGTCTCCTTCATCCATACTGATATCTTGAATATTGACAGTTGAGGTTTGAATCTCAGCTGTGCTAACACCAGAAATCTCTGGTTCTCCAGATTCATCAGATGCCATGCTATCAGCATTGGGATCTTCAGATTCTCCAACCATTGATGCTTGGTGCCGGATCGATGGTCTTCTGCGAGACCGGGCTGAAGGAGCAGACATAGATGTGGGTCTAACGGTCGGAGATCGCATTTGATTAGGCGGAAGAGGAGTAGTTGGAGATTCGGGTTGAGATGTCAGACCACTGTGAAAGCCTGGTACCATAGATGGCAGACGATCTACATCACGAACCGGCCTGATGTTAAATCCATCTGCTGTATCCATTGAAGGAACCGCAGTTGCAAGGGGTTGAATATTGTGTCGATTCTGAGGTAAGTAGTGTTGTCGGGCATCTTGTCCTCGGTGGTGGTGATGATGGTGGTGATGTCTGTGAACGGAAAAGGTTGTTCGCTCAGGGGGAGATGTGAGGGCGAATTGTGGGCCAGTAGGAGTTGTATCCATAGCATCTGAACCGGCGGTCAGAGGAGCATTTGTGAATGTAGCTGGAATATCAATGGAAGGTGGAGGAGGCTGTCTTCGTGATGCTCTGAATTCCGATTCGAATCTTGAAGGGCGATTTCCAAATGAAGCCCCTTTGTGTGTACTTCGATGCTCTCCTGATCGGGAATTGTGATGCAGACGCTGCTCTTGTGCTTTTTTGGCCTCCTCTGCCTTTTCTCGGCATCTATCGACAACTTTGATATAATTATCGAGTATCGTTGCGATGACTGGTACCATGTCTGCCTCAACAACTCGTGTACGAACATTCTCCGAACCTCGGACCCCAATATTGACAACGCATTGGAAGGCCAAATTCCATTTCCACATATCCATCATATCCTTACTTCGGCCGGCCTTGAGAAGGCAGACCAATCTCTCGACTCCGCCATCGACTGTGAGGATATCTCGTATGCGTGCTGAGGAGGTGGTGAGGTATGCAAGGTGGTTGAGGGAATTGATAAGTGGGAGTGTTGAAGTGCAATCGAGTGCTCGACGATCATACAAGGCGGTAGTGATACCAACCGATGCCTTATTGACATTTGGGATGCTGAAATTGACTTCTCTCATGTTGAAGGTTGTCCGCACAAATGCGGTGAATGAAGGATTGAGTTGTCGTCAATGGATATTTCAACGGCTTACCAACGCTGATTAGAAATTGGATACAAGCAGATGCAGCTTGATCGGACGGTTTCGATATAGGTAGGAAGGCGACTATTTAAAAGGCGGATGACAGTGGTGGCGATGTTTTTTTTACTGTGAGATGGCTTCGGGATGAATGTGATTCGGATGTCGCGAGCCTGCTGGAGATGATCACGGTATTGACATCTACCTATGATGGAACGATTAAACAAACGGACGGGAGAATCAGATGAGATTCATAAGTTCGCAGACTCGATGGAATCGATTCGCAAGGAGTGACGATGGGGTTGTGGAGGTCGGGAGGAAGAGGTTGGAGATGTTCCTTCGAGGATGCAAATGCGGTGCGGAGCAGTGCTTGGAGTTTAAGCGTGTCGCAGGTGCTTGCCTCCTGGATCCAATCCTGGTGACAGTTCCGAGAAGTTGGCGGAATGCGACGTCTCGCAGATTCGAGATAGGAAGCGGTCACAAACAACACACCGTTTTGAGGATTACGGTGATGAGGATGTTGAGTTGGGGGAGGTTTGGCGGTGGGAATGTTGGTGTTGATGGAGAAAGAAAGTTCTCTCTTAGTACAGCAAAGCAAAGCGAAGCAAGCAGAGCATGGCTACGACTACCACCACCACCCTTCAACCACCACCACCACTAAGACGGCCGACCAACCTCAAGCAAGAGAATGCACGAAAGCGGCAAGCCCGTGCACTTGATTGATGTGTCTGTATGCTCTGCACTGCACTCTGCACCTCTCACCTTACTTCTATTCTTGCAGTAGCACTCTACTCTACCTGCTCTACCTGCTCTACCTCCTCAACTCTGCCTACAAAGTCCCTCCGTACTCTACTCCGCTTTGAAATTACTATGCGCGGCCGAAATTGCGAGGGCAGCCGCGCTCCAAAGAGAATGCAGCAGTGGGTTTCGCAAATTGCTTAACTCAAAGCAGTATATGAGGACCCGATATCTACTTGATAATGCACAATTGATTATCCGCAGAAAAGGGGAAGGGGTTGAGCTGTTCAAGTTTACGTCTATTCTGTGTATTACAGCTCAACTTGTCCTCGAACTGTTACTCGTTCTGTGCCGCACAGCTGAATGAGTCGTGACTGTTTGGTTCGAGTCGAGTCGATGCAGGCAAGTGGATGTGGCTCATGTGGATTGAGGTGAGTGGAGTGGAGCAAACAGATCGGATTGGGGCGGCCAACGGGCTTTTGGGGTCTTGTCTTGTCTTGCTTGGGCTCGGTCTTGGGATTCTGGATGGTGGAATGGCCAGCTGGTTGGCTGAGGTTGGTACGAATCTGAGTACATATTACTCAGCATCTGCCACTGATGGAAGAGGCAAAGACAAGAGACTGAGAATTCCAGGCGTCGTCGGAAATGGGACTACGTAGGTGTAGGTGGACCATGTATTGATGACGGATTATTAAGTCGTGAGGCTGATGAGATGTGTGACAGCTGACGAACCATCCATATGTCATGAACGATATCCGAGTATTCAGTCTTCGTCAAATCCGGAGTAAGAATCCAATATCTCAACTCCAACTCCAGCATGCAAATGTTTCAGAGCCAAGACCTTCACAACAAAATCTAACGGTGGATCTACAAATCGACAAAGAAATTTTTATCGTCGATCAGATAGCCACCACATGCTTACCTTTCTAGTATTGTACCGTGCCCTTCTTACCTCCGACTTCCATTCTTCCAGAAATCTACTCCCTCCATACCCCGTCCGAGGCTGCAAGCGAGCTATTTACTCACCTCAAATATATAGCAATTCCCCTCATTCCCATACCTACTCTCCTACCCAATTCCTCTCTGACATCTCACAAAAACCACTCTATACACATTATCAAAACACCAGCATTTCATACACTCTCAAACTGCCCTCTCATGCGTCAAAAAGACTCCATTAATGCATCAATCTTCTTCCTTCCCGAGTCCCAGCCCTCGAAGCCAAGACACGTCTTAGCACCGCATCCCTGCTTCCATCGTCAAAGCTCGCTCACCGCTGTCACGGAAGGCCGCAATAAGCTATAAGATGGAAAGTATGATATAGATATACCTTTCATAATGCATGCTCGGTTACAAGATTAGAATTTTGTCTTATTTTGGTGTGGAAGGGGAAGGGTTCGAGAGGTTCCAGAAAGGAGGTAAAGGAGGTTGGATTTTTAGTGGAATGTTTGTTTGGTATGAGGAGTAAAGTCACACGGAGCATCCGAGCAACAGCTCACAAGGCAAGTGGCAAATCACCATCTCACCTATTAATAATCCACCACCTCACGCCCTCACACACCCACCAAACTCATACTCAGTGGCTGAAAAAAAAAGCCCAACCGCTCCAAACCCCGAATAATCGCCACACCCGCCCTCCCCCCAACCAATCCACTTCTAGATCTCAACTCTTTTCTACCTCAGCGTCAAATACAGCGCTTAGCGCTCTTTCTTGTCACCTTTCCCATTATACGCTGGTATTAAGTCAGGATGTGATTTCTTATTTGTCTATGACAAGGTTTGAGAAGGAGTAAGCGCTCGTTAGTTGACGCGGTGATATTTTTGTTTCTAGGGGTATGGGGCATGGTAGTTGGACTTTTTAAGGAGAGGAGATAGAGAACCCAATAGTAAAGATATGAACAAGTATAGTGCTAGATTTGGATTCACAGGAAGCAGCTTATATCCATAACTTAATTGAAAAACAACTACCAAATGCAAGTGTCTTTCTTGCATACACACCTATCTGTGCATAGGTGGATAGGCCAGAGGAATGCATATGCATGCAACTGCAAACTGCAGCGGTACGGGAAGCCAGCGAGCGGATTTTATATTTGCTTTTTCGGAGCGCCTTGATCACCTCAAATCCAGAATTTGTGATGGGATTATTCTACATTCAATGGCAGTATACATTGGCAATAATCCAAATCTCCCCACAATTCAAAATTCTTCTCTAATCCAGCACTCATTCACGTGATATATCACATGACCCTTTCCTTTCTCCTCCTCTAGCACCTACCTAGCAACTGGATCTCACCTCCCTCTAACCCAAAGCCAAATCCAAACCACTCCATAACGCAAAAGCTTATCAACCCAAGCAAAATCTGTTCCCATCTAATCTAGCATAAACATCCACCCACCCATCACTCACAGACCCCACCATTCACAAAACGAAACTCGTTTCACGCTGCTCGGACAGTCATCTGATGCTAGTTATCAGGGTAAACGAGCGCGGATGAGACGCGGGATTGTGTCATTTGGAATAGGTGGATGGGAGGAGATAAGATACAGAGAAGATTGAGTTTGGAATTGGAGGGGTATCGCCGCTACATTGATGGAGGGGAGAACGAGATGAGTAAGGTCACGTGCTGCGAAACTATACAAGAGGTGTGGCTTGGGAGGGGTTTATAAAAGGAATAGTGAGTACAGGTGTAGTTTGAGCGACTGTTGTTTTGTAGTCTTTAGTAAATTATTCATTTATGTTGTCATAATGAAGGAGATACGTAGCTGAGGAGACAACGCCCCCTTCTTTTTAGCGAGAGGAATGTGAGTTCATTTCCCTTCCTATCAATATATATTCTTGATATATGTTACGAATCGAATGATAATCTACTTCTATATACTTGTTAATCCGTAGTGTTAAATTCCAGATGAGTATGAATATTATATATACAGAAAGAAGAGCTATTGTATGCACAGATTAAGAATAGGCCTGGCAGAGGTCGGAATCTACAATGCTACCTGTCACTCGCCCCCAGACCCTACTTCTAATTTTCTCCCAACATATCCTTGTTTCCTCACTCTCTAATTTCTCTACTTCCTCTCTCTTATCCATCTTTTCTGCTATACTAATATCCAAATTCCCAATTTTTGTACCGTCTTCTCTTCCCATCAACGTATCTTCCGCTACAGTCTCTAACCTCCTACAGCCTCCATTATCAGCAAAAGAATCCAGCCAAACTTTACGAACATCCTTTCTCTTCCCACCTCCAATCCCATCCCACTACCCATTTCCCTAGTAATTCCTAGGCACGGATAAGAGAGCGTTTCATATTGTATATCTCCTCTTCTCTCCTCTTTCCTTTTCTGATTTCCAATATGCCGTCCTTTCCATAATGGGAAAATAAAATGCTATTCGGATCAATATGTGGAGCTATTACTGAGTGGTGAGTAGATGAGTGAAAGGAAGGAGAGGGAAGAGAGATAATAGAGAAAGGATCAGTAGGCGGTGCCCCGGCAGCGAGTAGGAGGACGAGATAATCTTGTTGGAGTTCTGCTAGGGATTGGGCTTCTGTGTTGTAGAAGAGGGAGAGGAGCTCGAGCGGGGCTATAATTGAGGAATCTCTTTTCCGCAGGGGTGATTTGGCCATGATGAATCATCAGATTGTAACTGTGCTGCTGGTGGTAGCCGTTATTTCTTATTTTCGTTGTTCAAGTCATTCAAAATTGAATATTAGATCAGCCAAATACATTCTATAAGTCTAAGTGGTAGAAGACAGCCGAGTAATCTAGGCTCAATGAGATTATATCCTTGTATAGCTTTGTTGCGCTTCCAATTAGGACCTACAAAAGACCTTTTGATTGAGAGATAAAGAGGGCTTGTTGATGCATGGGATTTCCCTTGCCATAAATATACATAGCTCAGTTGAAGAACAAACAGATCCGAGGGGTTGATGTAGACTACAAAGAGTTGAATAAGAGTTCTGGTCTTGGGAGAATGCAACACGTGAGCAGAACAATAGTGTTGTTCTCTTGTGTTTCCTTGGTCTTTATCTAACAATAAGATAAGGTAGAATGCATTGTGTTCTTGCCCCCTTCTCGCACATTCAGAATTTGGCCACTGTCTGGGGAGAGGTCGCGTACGACATTCTTCTCTACTCCAAAATGTCAGACACTTTTGTCTCAACCTGGGGTCGAGAGATCTCTACTCCACAAGGGCTGCTTCAACTCTTACATACGACTAAAACAATTGATCTTCTACAAACGGTAGGTCAAGAAGGCAAGGAAAAGATGATGGCATATAGTTCTCAACCTCTATTAATCAAACTCAGCGGGCGAGATCCTAACGGGAAGCCTACCTTCGAATTTCGCGAACACAAAGGTAATTTAAATGCCGAGAAGGTGACGAACTGGATCTCAACAGTAGTAGGAATCATCGATTGGCTAAACAGTACGCAACTTGTGAGAATTATGGATCTACTCGGTGTATCCCAACACGAGCAGTGGCAAAAATGGCTGATGGCATAGATGAAGAACGAGAAGAGAAATAAGGACCTGTGGTAGCGGAGAGTACTTTCACCGCCATTGATCTCTTGAACCATATAGGTCTGAAGAAACAAGCAAAGTACTACCAAAACAAAACACACAAACTTGTAGGTGAGAACCCTCGCAGTAAACTAATTTTTGACTGGCTGTATGAGAGAGTTTAGCCAAGTGAGAGAGATCTAGCCCAATTTGCTAGAACTCATCGGTTGAGGGCTCTCTGGGACTCGATTCAGGCATATTGAGCTATACCCGATCGTCCTGAGTTTGCGTCCGCGAGGGACTTCGATGAAGATGATAAGCTTTGGCCTGAGCATGAGGAGTTATATTATGCGTTACCTGGTGCGAAAGAATTTCGGAATTCGTCGCTGATGGGGCTTTTCGGTGAAGGGCTTCGAGGTACAAACGAGTAAAAGTGAAGAATAGCCTTAAATGTAAAAATCCTCTGATCTCTATCTCATTCAAATGCAGTGACTATAGATGTAATGGAATCGCCGAATGCTTTGATAGAATTATCAATATTCGCTTCAAGATGTTACTAGCTTGTGGTTCAATGTGCCCGTATCATTTATAGCCCATTACACGATGGATACATATTCTGATTAAGATAAGAATTTACCTAGATGCCACGTATCCGCCAGTAATGGTACTCATATGGCTTTGTCGTAAGTCGCACGTGACCTTCATCACTGAATGATATTTGTGGCTGTTACTGCGCCACTTCTGGTTGCCTGACAACCTATCTTGTGTTTTCAGCTCGTTTGCTCGTTGTTCTTTATTCTCCTCTTTCAGGACTTAAATTGATTTGAATAGAAGCTTACCCAAAGTTTTCGCGTCCAAGAGTTAGCGGGGTTGTGTTGTTGATGCAGTTACATCATTAGACGCGTACTTTCTCCCGGGGCAGCTGGTAATCAAAGCCAGCTCAGATACGATGGACTATCCAGAGTATACTATGCCTTTACCATCAATATGACTAAATGGACTCATGAGATTCTAGGGACTGGACTCCATTGCATATCGCAGTCTGGCGGCTCTCCTCGCTAGAAGAGGTGCGATCTCTTGCAAATGACGAAAGCGTGAATGTACAGGATGATCAAGGATGGACTCCGGTACACCTTGCGTGTGCGGCAAGCTCGTCTCTACTTATATCAAGCCATCAAATGTCCCGCCGTGGTCTTAGCCAGCGACCATATCGTTCGAACCGCTATGAAAATGAAAGACCGGAAGCTTTTGCGGCCTTGCGAATATTGCTACAGCATGGACCAGATCTAGATATCAGGGCCGGAGATTTTTGCACACCACTTCATTGTGCCGCAGACAGCGGATGGTATAGCCATGCAAATGCTCTGATCCGAGCAGGAGCGCCGGTATACACGGGACCACTGTGCTCTCCACTTTGCTGGGCTGCTGGTGGCAGTTGTGGAAATAACCCTGTGGCCATTCTACTACGAGAAAAACTTGGCGAACATGGCCTGTCAATGATCGAAGCTGACCACGAGAGAAAAGCCCAAGAAGCACGGCAACGACGGCTTGAAGTGTACAGACAGGAAATGTCTGGTTTTGTCACCGACGAAGAACTTGAACTTCAACAAGCTCTCATGGATTCCATTGAAGAGCCCCGATCAGAGACCACCCAAGCGGATAAGGAACGAGCACTTCGGGCAGGACGATTGCCTCGACCCATTCCACGACAGCCACTGTATGGAATACCCAACGCACATGGCCTATGTCCAACCTGCTCAGGACTTTCATTTGAGAAGATGGAGAAAGCTCCGGGATACATACATATGCCGTCACTGAGGGACCTGAAAATGAGTGCGGCACTATGCAAACTATGTAATTTAATGATACAGCTGTTGGATGATGACACAGACGACATGGCTGTCTCGCAAATAATCGTGAGTGCTTCTAATGGAAACCACAATGGTTGTAGCGAGCCATATCGTATCAGGACTCTTGACTTCAGGATTTCCGAGGGATGCACATGTATTCGAAACTTTCAATATCCCGAGCCCAACCCGTACTTTCCGGATTGCAAAGGGATCTGCAAATTTAAAAAAGAGGCTTCAGTCACAATCTTTGCGGATGAAGGTGAGTCTATTGTGGAGTCAAATCTGAGCTTGACTAAGTGATCTTTTAGTGAACGACCAAAGAGTTCAAACGGGAATTGAAATCACTAGCGACCCGTTGTCTTCAGCTACTCAATCTATCATTCACGACTGGTACACTAAGTGCGATACAAACCATAAAAACTGCAGGAGAACCATCGTATCTGGAGACAACAATGAAGTGCCTCTCCCTACCAGAGTGATTGAGGTTAGGGAGAACAAGGTGCGGCTCGTAAATTCTGGTAGTAAGAGAGGCAGGTATCTTGCCTTGAGTCACCGTTGGGTACAAGGGCCGACGCCAGAGTGGGTCACTCGAGAGGCGAACAATTCCCACAAGGCAAGATTAGATTGGTTTTCTATAGACCATTTACCAGCCACTATCAAGGATGCAGTCAAGGTTACTCGCGAGCTGGGATTCCAGTATGTGTGGATCGATTCAATCTGCATCATTCAAGATTCTCCAAAAGACTGGGAGGCGGAGGCCTCCAAGATGGCTGATGTCTATGCCAACGCATATATGACCTTGTCTGCCGATTGTGGGGAGGACGACAACGCAGGGTTCTTGTTCCCTCGGCCGAACACTCTGCCATCCATGTCGCTACCAATTCAGACAGCAGATCCCAACAAGAGCTTGATGATTCGCATACGACAAACCGCCAAGGACTCATACGGCTTTGTCCAGAAATCACTTTTCGAATCAAACGTCGAGTCTGCTTATTTGAGCGATAGGGCATGGATATTCCAAGAACGGATTCTTTCGGAACGACTTCTTCACTTCGGCCGAGATCAGATCTTCTGGGAATGCAATACAGCTACAGTTGCCGAAGATGGCCATGTTATTGACCAAGACGAATGTGGCGTCAACGATCTACGATTTTCTAAGCAAGCTTACAGCGTTGTCATACATGGCCTACTACCATCTGAAGCCAACGAGTTTGAGAGACTACCATGTCTTCGGCGATTTAGACGGAGTCAGCCACGTTGGCAAGATCTCGTAAAAGCGTATAGCCGCCTAAGTCTTACTCATGGAGAAGATAAGTTGATTGCACTCTCCGGTTTGGCGTCGACTTATGCACAAAGGCCGGATTCACAAGATGATAGGTACATTGCCGGCATGTGGGAGAATGGCCTCATTGAAATGCTATCTTGGAGAGTTGTAGCAGACTCAAGTCATCTGCCACCCGCCCCTTCACCGAAACGTATTCCCTCCTTCTCTTGGATTGCGGTCGACTCTCCAATTACCTTTAAGGTTGATGAGATGTATGGTGATTTTGAAAGCATTGCAGAAGTAGTCCGCTCCGATATGGACTGTGAAACGGCAAATATATATGGTAATATGCGATCATGTAAGCTTACACTGAAAGCGCCAGTGGTCCTGGCTCTTACGCTCGGACCGCTCCCGACAGATCTAGGTTCTCTCGTGAAAGGAACCCACCCTCTGTATAATGAGGAAATGGTGCCGATTGGAAGAGTGTACGCAGATCATCAGGAGAGCCTTAGCAATGACCAGCACCTTGTCTGCTTGCAAATACTCAAGTTGCCAAAGGACTCTTATAAAAAGGAGCAGAGCATTTTCCTGGTGCTTACTCCTGCTTCTAGCGCGAACGCAGGAAACACTATATATCGGAGAGTGGGTATTGGATCGACAGAAGTATCCTCAGGGGCAAGTGGGTACATCGAGAGGTGTATGTTCGCAGATGCTTCCCCCAAGACAGTAGAAATCATATAGAAGGTCAGAGCAAGAATCATACTACTTTATTTGTCTTGCTAGGCAAGTATGAACTCAAAGTGAGAATATCCTATTTCCACTCTATGATCCATACACTACACGCTCTCGGATCAATGAACGCGACACCTTATTTCAACGTCCATTTCACCCCCTCGCTACCCCTCGCTTATTTTACCCCGCGAAATTAATTTCCATATTTAGCCTCACCTCACTCTAATCACTCACAAGCTCTCACCAACTGCCGAAATGCAATATCTTGTGTCTTTGCCTTAATATGTATCGTCCAATGGTGCGTTTTGTTACAAACTGATGTGAACATCCTAGAGGCGGCTGGCGGGTGATCCTCTGGTCGATTGCCCAAGCAAATCGTAACCGTTCCTGAATTCTCAATTGTCCAGATGAGGTACGGCAACGGAAGAGACGGACTTTTATCAAAGAATTGTATATTCTGCCTGTGTCATGGATTTTATCTATAGGCTATGTGGAGATACATCGAAGGTATATATCGACTCGTTTCCTTGAAACAATCTATTGAGGCTTGCTTCGACGAAAAGTCTCGAAGGACAATTGACAAGAGTTTTCTTCCTCATAACGATCGCTTGTTTCAGCACGAAACAAAGAATTCACAATGCGTTCAACAATCCTAGCTCCTCTTCTCCTCAGCACCTTCGCCCTAGCCCTCCCCACAACCAGCCAAGCTGACTGCCCTCGAGAACTCCTCCAAGCAACGACAGATTCCTACATCCTTGCCCAAACGTCTGGCTCCATCTCCTCTCTCAAAACCGTTGCAGATAATCTAAACTACACCGAAAACGACAAAGCCGCCGTCATCACCAAAGGGATCTTAGCTACCCCCTTGAAAATCGATTCTAATCGCTCTACGTTTGATACCACAGCTTGTGCGTCATACACAGAGCTCATCGTGAGCGATAAAAAGAATCCTCATGTGATTGGCACGCAGATGAGATATGAGAATGGGAAAGTCGCTAAGATGAATACGATTATCACGAAGACTGGGGATTGGCTTTTCAATGTCACTGGGACGTTGTATTGGTATGTGTCGCTTGCGGACTTGATAGTGAAACCAGAACCAGCAAATTTGGATAATATGACTGACTTAAAATCATCCAGGGCAAGTAAAGAAACCTGGGACATCATCCCCGAAGCCAAACGTGACACCCGCGCCGTGATACAAGCGGCAGCCGACGCCTACCTCGACATCTTCGATGACAAAAAAGTAGTCGTTCCCTGGGGAACCCCGTGTGCTCGTCTGGAAGGCGGCTCATATACCGGCAAAGGTCTCCCAACTGATAGCTGCAACGTTGGTATTCCCAGTGGAGTCAAGTTGACAAACCGGAGATATGTAATTGATGAGGCACTGGGAGCTGTGGATGTGTTTTTGAGCTTCGCGGCGTTGCCAGATAGCCACGAGTTCCGGATTCAAGGAGGAAAGATTAGGTATGTGCACACGATGACTGTGATGGATAGTAAGAAGACGACTACATAAGGTGGGAATGACGGAATAGGGTTCAAGTGCAAGGTGGTTATTGTAGATACATGTTGGGGAGAAGTGTGAAAATATATTCTTTGGTCGATCTGTAGTATCACCATGAAGATCAGTTGGTCAAGTTGAAGTATGTCCTTTCTATGGAGATTAAGTATAAATTGTACTAGGCTTAGATTATGGCGAATTACTGTCTCACGAGTTATGACAAGACAGCCCTCTCTACCGTTCTCCAAAACACATCTCATTTAAGGAAATCTCAAGGACAATATAACAATGTAAGATATTGTCTTAGAGACTTTCAATCCTTTGCACCTATAGTTTTGGGAATCTTTTTTTTTTAGCTCTGGGAACATCTACCAAGTCACAGGTGGGCTAAATATACCTGGGTGTCAAGATGCAGCAGAGGAACATATCGTTCCCATTTCCATAAATTTTCAAACAATCCGTTTTTTCGAACTCGAATTTAACTTTACCGTGGATAATTAGTAAGACCTGCATACAAGGTTATTTTTCAAAATTCACTAAAACCATGTCAACATTTTCTCAGCCATTACTTACTCAACTCTTCTTCTGCTCCTTTCTTCTCTCCACGCTCAATCGGAGATCAAGCTGAGCAGCTACAGAACAACAAATGGTGCGATCCTCATCATTCGTCTCTGATACCATATTCTTCTTTCCAATCCTCACAGGCACAACAAAACTAACCTACTCCAGCTCTCTCTCTGTCCAACACCTCACTACCAATGCAACCTTTTGCTCCTTTCAACATGTCCTCTCCTTGCTACAAATTCACCTGCGGCCACGAATACAAGCGCAAAACTGGACGTGCAGGCCCAACGAAAGACTTCCCAGAACTTTGTCCCGATTGCAAGCTCAACCAACCTACCCCCTGTCCCTGCTCACCACTCACGCCCTCGATTTCCTCCGAAGAGAAAGCACTTGATATCTGGCGCTCCCAAGTTGATCATTTTGATGATCTCATGGAGAATGCGGATCCTACCAGCGAGCTTTATGATTCACTAAAAACCATGCGAGATAATTGCCAAGTTCTATGGGCGGAGAAGGTGAAAAATATCGAACTTCTGAAAGCGCAGGAGATAGTAGATGGTTACGGCGACTTAGCTGGCTGGAAGTTAGAAAAAAGATACGAGATGGCGTTGGTGAAGATTGGGGTCGTCTTGAAAGCGGAGAGGATTTTATTAGGCAAAGCGGAGAGAGAAGGAAATGAAGGGGATCAGGTGGAGAGAACACAGAGGGTTGTCTGTTTGGAAGTATGCGAAGCGGGAATGAAGAGCTCGTGGGAATGTCATAGGGAGGCTATTGAGGGAGCTGTCATGGTAGAGAAGGATTGGAGGTGGAAGTGGCAAAGTTTCATCAACGTGCTTTGTGTTGAGAGTGCTGGATCAGATCCTATGATAGCCTGATAGAGAGGCATTTTATTATGAATGTGGAGAGATCGAACTTAGGTAGTTTTGAGACCCTTTCAGAAAGCATGAAGCCGAATTCCACGCGATTCACAATTCTTGTTTGCTGTCTAATATGAAATCGCAATGCGACGTACGCTGAGTAGGACATCTCCATCCATGCTAATAATTTCGTTCTCATCAAGCCGTTAGAATGCGTCTGAGTTTCTCGCCCACAACCATTTCATTGTTCAAAATATCCACCGGGACAAAGTCTGCCATCAAGGAATCTTCCTGCCATCTTTCGTTACCAATATCAACCCCTCTACAAAACGCAAACATAAGTTTCGAGGCCTTGTTAAAATTTGCCTGAGCATAGACTTCAGGTCCCTGTGCCTTTAAAATACGTGACTCCCTCATTTTCCCTATGAGTATAATCCAAATAAGAAAGTCGTGCCAAGTTGTCTCTATAGATTCAAGTAATCTTAGTGATCTAACACTTTCAAGACTTGCGCCATCTACAGATTCCTTCAAAGCGAGAAGGAGCTCAGCACCAGCGATGAAGTGCGCGGTTGTGATGGTTCTCGTCATGGCTTCATCACCGCTATTGCCTATTGATGCATTACCCGTAAACCTGCGAATCAGCGAATTCTTGCTTGTGCGGAGAATGTGCTCGAAAGTTCTTTCCTTACGGCAGGTCTTGCTAACCAAAGCTACATGACCCATGATGAACTCTAAGTTCTCGGCGGTTCCTAAAATATCAATATCGCCTAATGCCTCGAGAACTTGCTCTTGAGCAGATGCACCATCTGTGAAAGGAACTGTAAACGTAGGCCGCGGAATCTTTTCCGCCTGGCGAGAAATCCGACTTCTCGAATCAGAGTTTTCTGGGGCTTTTCCTCGTCGAGCTTCCGCAACTTCTGAGGCAATATAATCGTGCGAGGATCCTGCCGAAGAAGGAGAAACTACTTCATAACATTTACTTGTCGGAGATGGGGTCTGTGATCGCGAGGACCTGGTAGCAGATACATTTGGAGACAATACAACTGGTGCCTCGAGTTTTGGAACTTCAGATGACCTGTCCTGAGACCTCGAAGGTTTGTTCGCCAATGAGCCTGCTTGAGTTGGAGAGCAACGATTTGTACCAGACGGAGGTAAAGTCCAGGGAGAGATGCTTCCAAGTGAAGATATCCTCCTCTGAGGACTTCTGCTCGCTGATCTTGTATTTCGACTATTCGATGCTTTGTTTATGGAAGACATTGTTGGAGATTGAAATCGCTTATGGGGCGCAGATACTTTTTGAGCGTTGGTTGGAGAAGTCTGAGGCAGCGATGCCGCCTGACTTCCGGTGACGCAGCTCGTTTTCCCAAATTTCAGACATCCGTTTATCGATGGCTTTTTTTTTGAAAGAAAGGCATCATCTCCTGGAGGCATAATTTGTGGCGTTGAAGGCGTGTGCCCCCAAGGGGTCATCTCGGGGCGAGATATCTCATCAATGAGTAACATATCTCCTTCCTCGGAGGCATGATTCTTGGGGGAAGATGACTGAGATGTGCTAGTATCATTGGCTGGAAACATGACACCATTCGTAGACCGTTTCCGACATTTTGGAGATATACTACCACTCGAAGTCTTTCGGGGAGGCCGGGGAGCCACATTGACAGGAGTTGTTGTCCGAGATTGAGAACCCTTCCTGACGGGAGCCAGTGGTCGAGGCCTTGATATACTACTTCTTCTCCCCCCTAGACGGGTTTTAGAAGAGGCTTTGACGGGTACTTCGTTGGTCACCGCATCGTCGGTTGTTGGGAGCTTGTCCCTTGCATGGCAGGCATGTGCTCCTTTGTTGACATTCTCCGTTTCCAAACTTCTTCTCCTTATCAACCAGGTATAAGTAACTTTCCGGCAGTCTGGGCACTCCTCATTGAACACTTTGGTCGACACCTTGGCGTTGCTGGTATCTGGCAAATGATCGTCTCCGATGGGCTGTGGCATACCGGTAAGTTGGTATCCGCATGCGAACTGCCATGCAACCGCTCGACACGTAGGATTGGTGGGATCAGTGAGATCGGCGACATTTAATTCCATTTTTTTCCCCAGAGAGTCTGAAGATGGGGCGTCGAATCTGGTTGATTGTAAGTGAAGAGGATGGAACACTTGAAAGGAGAATATATACTATATATCGCGTTGAGGCAGACTGTTATCGATGCTAATACTCGGATGGCGATAATAATGTATCGTGGTGGATAGTGTATACAATTTTTGACAGAATATCTGTACATGAAGAAACAGGTATTCTATCATCGGCAGGAAGGTGCGTCCTCAAATGTGTACAATGCCAGGAGCACTCACACATCACCTGACTTTCCATATGTGAGTGTCAAAAGTCTTGTAGAGCCTACAGTGACGCAGTATTTCAGACGTAAAAGTAGAGCGTGGGGCTCTGGTTTGTGAGGAGAATGCGTCAGACTTGTGCGGTTCTAGGATACCTAAATAGGCGAAAGCATGAGAAGGGAATTCGATACTTCGGATTTATAGGTCTGAAACTTCAGATGTTATCTACATCTAAATTCAGCCTCCCTATTAGCAAATCAGTAGAGATGTGTAGTATGAAGTTCGTCATATTGAATGTATTAACATATAAAATATGAAGCTCGAATTGAAAACAAGAAGTCGCTCAAAGGCTCTGAATGAATTGGCTTACTAGTATTTAAACAGTGCCGTCGCCGTCGCCGTGGCCAGATTCACAACAATCCAAATACTCCTCTTTGATTCCGGTTCAACATGTGCATTACATCGACTACAATCTTCAGCTGCCAGCATGCAGTCACCGTCGTCACCAAGCACTGTCCCTCCAGCAGAGCCTCGTTCACACTGAGTTACTGCGATTCCCATCCCCTCGCCGCCTGCACTACCATCTCACACGACGATCTCTGTCCAGATTGCATCGAGGATCTGAAACCTTTTCTCAAGATCGAAACACCAGATGTGAAGATCAAGCAAGAGGATATGGACAATATGTCTTTCAAGATTGAAGCACCAGACGTCAAAATCAAACAAGAAGATGGAAACGACATCGAGAAAATGAAGATGGAGTTAGCGAATTTAGAGGAGAGAGCAAAGCAGAACAAGGAACGAAGCAGAAGTAATACAGGAGAGAGAATGACGGATATGGAAAATTTGGGAAGATTGGGTTTGACTGCTCCTCTTGCAGAAGGCTTTCAAGCACTTGAGAAAGATGTCGCGAAACTTGTGAACGAGTGGGTATCCTCCGATGCTCGAAAATAAATACCTAGGCATCTAAGCAATAACAGTTTCACCAAACTTTCGATCAACACTCATATCCTCGCACTTGAAATCGCCATCAGAGAGGGCGACGAAGATAAAGTAGCCATCTACAAACGAGTTTTGGATGCAGATGGAATGGAGATGAAGCAAGACATGCAAGATCTGATTGATTTCCAAAAGCGGAAGATGATGATGGCGTGTGAGGAGCGAGTAAAGGAGTTGATTAGGACGAGCCTTGGCTAGGTAGTGGGATGATTGGCTGTTTTCGATGGAGGCAATAAGATTTTGATTTGATCGGGAGGAAATGTTCATGAAAGCATTTCTCTGATCGTCTCTTCCACGGCTTTGGCTTTGATGCCTTTGTCTCTTAGAATTCCATCGAGAGTTCCATCATCGATCGCGCATTCGCCATTTGTCAGAGCTGCATATGTAGTTGACCACCATTCTACACTCTCCTTTTGCACACCTCTTCCAGCGTAATACTCCACGTACTCTTCTCTACTGACAATTTTCACCGGGATACTCTTTCCCAGTGCATCTCCAACTATTTTCCCAACCTCCTGTAATGACCTGGGGTGCTCCGTCTTTGACAAATAAAATGTCTTCCCCTCCCACCTCCCACTGTCATCAGCAAGTACGACTGCATTTCCAACACCTAGATCGCTAATCGACGTCCAGCTGATTTTACCATCCCCAGCTAACACAACCCTATTCGTCTCGTCACCCTTAGGATCAAAGTAGCCTAGATACAAAGGCCAGCTCTCGTTATAAAGTCCTTCTCTGATGATAGTATATTTTACTCCTTGCAGTCCCTTTAAATAAGCCTCCGTTCTCAAATGAGCTTGCATAACACCAGCCCCAGATCCAGGGCCAAAAGCTAAGGATGTATAGTATATGTGTTTCACTCCAGCTTCAACAGCGGCATCTATGGCACTGATGTGTGCTTTCTCTCTACCCTCACCTGGCGGAGCATTATTGAAGTCCATGCTGATCTTTGGAGTGGACACGAGGAAGAGTTTACTGCACCCTTGGAAGGCAGACATCTCTGGCGAGTCAAAGTTGAAAGACCGTATCGTGATGCCCTTTTCTTTCAAGGTCGTGAATTTAGGAGAGGTGGTCGGAGATGATGTCAGGATGACCAGAGAAGAGAGAGGAACGAGAGAATGGGCGAGGATGGCATTGAGGGTTGCTCCGCCGAGTTTCCCGGTTGTACTTGTTAGGGCGATCATTTTGTGAAGCAGTAGCGAAGGGGATCGTGAATTGTGATCAAACGGGATGGGAATGTAAAGACTCGAACGAAGAAAGGAGAACGTATAGGCCTAGGGCAAAGGCCAGCTGCTTATTAATTATTGGATAATTGAAGATCATACGTCATTGACTTCTCCAAATTATGGAGCAGTAGAATAATTCTCAATTGTGCCAAACTACCTTAGAGAGGTTTCACCACTCGATGAATTTGTATATTTGATGACTTCCATCGAAGGACCGAACTTTTGCTGACAGGTCGAGTGGGTATTGATTTCTAAAATGCGCTAGGTGGGGTTGATGCGGGCACCAAATCGCCGAAAAAGGTCGGATATAAGAGTTCTTGCTACGCATGGTGCCCTAGCCTGCGTTTGATTGTCCAATGCTAAGACATACACTGACTGATGTATTGAGTCATATCTCCTCCCTTACATGATCACAAGAAGATATCAAGACTGGAATGGAAGGCCCTTGGTCATGTGACCATATCGGTACCCCAGGTATTTTGGGGAATCTGACGGCCTAACTACTTGGAGTTGTTGCTCAGTGAGAACTGTGTATGTGTTGAGTCCGAAATCGGTTGCAGGGTTGAGTTGATCTTTAAGCCACGTCGATTTGATACCAAGTCCCAATATTCCCCATGTTTCGTCCTCGCTTGGGCTTCAAAATCTCTTCGAAATTCACAGAATTAGCTTCTTCTTCAGTGTATCTGTGTTCCAAACAATGCAAACATTCTTTGCCACCGCTGACCCTCACCAGCATTGGCCTTCTCTGGATCCTCCTCCTCAACTTTGACGCCATACTGCTTGATGCAACAGGTAAATGCCTTATTTCGAGGCATAAGATTCCCAATATTGCCCTTCGCATCCTGATTTGATAGGCCATTTACTGCCAAAGGCAGATTCGGATTTCGTTCTTTGAGAATATCTGATTTCGAATTTTTCGAAACTTCAACTCTTGATTCATTTTCGGCCTCGCTATCTGTATCCGGTTGGGCACCAATATGACGCGGTGGTGAAGATGGTATAGAGTCGATAGTAGAAGTTGGTACCTGCTTTGATGATGTAGGAGTTTGTTGTAGTGTTGCAGATTTCTTCTCTTCAAGGTCACCCCATAATTTGAAAAGCTGTTCTTTGAGATCACTCAACAGCTTTGGATTTGTTCGCAAGCTTGTGGCTATTAGCATAGAAGCACAAGTCTACATGGCATTACTCACTTGGCGGCATTATCCTCCAAATTCAATAGGCCTTGGGCAGCGTGATTATCGATCATCAACCACAATCTTTCTTTCGAACCCTTCTCGGATGCATCTTCAACCTGCAGAGCGAATCTCCATTCCCATATATTCTTGGCGGCAAATCCTTTTCCACTCTTGAAAATTCTCATGTCTTCTTCTAGGTCAGTGTCTTCACTGCCACTATAATCAGACAGCATATCTCTCTCGCTGGCTCGACGACCGATGGCAAAGTCTTCAAGCTTGTTGGGGAAATAGTCAATAACTCGAACGTTCGCTCTATATTTTCTTAGTGTGAATGCGGAAACATTTTGTTGGTCCCTGTTGCTCTGTAACAGGATCTCCGGCCGGAGAACGTCTCTCAATGACACAACTGGCTGATCTGGGAACGCACATTTGACTCCTTAATTAGTGCATAGTTTTCGAATGCGGAGGTGTGCTTACTGTTTTCGTTCAGATTCAAATTCTGTGCCAATTTCGCTTGTGAAGCAGCAATTCTTTCATCTGTTGCAGCTCGCCTCTCCTTCCGACGTTGCTTACTATTGAGTCTTGGATCACCGTCTCCCCCGTGTTTTCTTTTGGTGGCAGAACTTTCGGAATCCTCAGCAAGTCTCTTCATTTGCGCCTTGAATTTTTTGTCGTATTCATCCATACGCTTCACAGCCGCCTTGAACCTCGGGTCATTGTCTTCACGGTTTTCCGATGGTTTCATGATTCTAACTTGTGTTTTCCCCTCCCAGCTGCCTCTGTCACCGCGTAGAAATCCTTCGAGAAGGCCACCAGTCTTCCCGTGGTTTATTTGGACATTGCTAAGTAACACCCATTCCTTAATCTTCACGCTCTCCCGCACAAATCCAGCATGGTTATCGTATAAAGTTAATTGTATAGTCAGTTTCCCGTATGGACCAGGCCACTCATTTGAATTATTTTTGCGATTTTTGGTATAGCCATATTCATCCCCATCCCTGGCATTGGAATCTTCACCACCAAAGGCATAGTTGTAAAATTGGGTGTGTGCTGTGTAGTCGGTCAAATATAAAGCCACTCGTCCAGATAAATCAACAACTTTGATGACTTGGCCCAGGAGATTGTAGAACCTTCCTGGCTTTACGTCCTTCAGAAGGCTGAATTTATCCTTGAGATTAATTGACTGCTCCTTTTTGTGTTCAAACTCTTGTTTAGAGGGAAGTTCAAGGTCTGCGGCTCTATTGTTGGCCCATATAACGTAGCTTGTTTCTGCCGGAGTGGGCGACTTTGCAATGCTCGGATATGCCCGCCACTGAGCAGCATGAGCGTCTGCAATACGTGTTGGAATCATGGAGGAGGAGATGACATGGAACTCCGAAGAACTGTGTGCTATAAGGGATATCGCTCCATTCCACATTTGAACCTGATACGTTTTAGATGCTGGAATTCGAAGCACTTGGCGACTCACTTTGGCCTTGCGGACAACGATTACATCTGCTACTGAAACCGCGGGCATATTGTTCAACTTCCAAAAAATGTTGATCTTCATACCAAATGTCTCATAGCGTGTTGAATGATCTTTGATTTCAATCGTACACTTATAGTCTGCCACGTGAGTTAAATAAGGTTCAAGAATAGTTTAGGCCATATAGCCTACCAGATCCTCTCGTAAGCACAGGAGGTTGGTAGTCCTTGGCAAAGCCAATGACATTGACCATCGTGCCAGCTACCACCGCTTCATTGGATAGATTCCGGATATCTTCGATGGTTCGAAAGTCCGGAGGCAGAGGCACAGCATCCTCAGTAGATGCTGAGGAAGTGGCCATGCTGGAGAATTGGATTGTGACTTTGAAACGTGACTTGAAATGAAGGGCCCCAAATTTGATCGTTTCCGTTGGGAAGAACGTGCAAAGTGAAATCTGTTCCACATAAAGCGATTCGATTTCTGTACAGACAGTTTGTTACAAGTTCTCTTTCAAAGGAAGTGAAATCCCAAAAAGTGTTTACTTTCACGCGTCTATATCGACGGGGAGACGTGACGCGCTAAATATTCCTTGCCCCACTTAGTCAGCTCGCTTAAGTCACGTTGGTTTCCTCTTTGAAAGGACCTTTGATGAGCTCAAAGTTGATCCCACTTCCTCCTCACTCTATCACGAACAACTCTACAATACTAAACCCAGGTTCCGATCAACTCACTTGGTCCGCCTGCCACGAAAGATACTACAAAAACCGCATATTCAAAGCTTACCGCAACAATGGCCGAACGCTACATCCCAGAGCATCGTCGCACTCAATTCAAGGCGAAGAATACCTTCAAGCCTGAAGAGTTGAGACGTCGTCGCGAGGAACAACAAGTTGAGATCCGCAAAGCCAAGCGCGAGGAGAATCTGGCAAAGCGCAGAGGTATTGGCCATGGAGATAATCGTCCTGGAGCTTCTTTAGGCGCCGAGGCCGACAGTGATGATGATACCGCCCCTACAGAGAGTCAGGTAAGTTGAGAATACCCCGCGATGCGCGCGCTACATGCGCTATAGCAATACATTCATCTAGTCCACCATCCACCATCTGCAGGAGTCTACAGGCTTGTATTCTGCACAGTTTACATCCCTAGTGGGGTCTTCGAAATATTATTTCGCTTGTGCGGTTGCCCTCCGAATTGGGTCCCACTGTTCTGAACCCCAGAACAGGGTGCTTGGTTCCCCGCATAGTCTGTTATATACATGTCCACAGGCAATATGCTGATTTGCTTCTTCTAAAGCTGAACGAGGATCTCCCACAAATGGTCCAAGGCGTCTTCTCGGAACAAATCGATCTTCAAATCCAAGCTACGACCAAATTCCGAAAGCTCCTTTCCAAAGAGCGCAATCCTCCTATCGAAGAGGTTATTAAGACTGGTGTCGTTAGCCGTTTTGTCACATTCCTTCGATCCCCTCATACTTTGGTTCAGTTTGAAGCTGCTTGGGCTCTTACAAATATTGCGTCTGGATCAGCACAACAAACACAAGTGGTTATTGAGGCTGGTGCTGTACCAATCTTTGTTGAGTTGCTCGGTAGTCATGAACCAGATGTTAGAGAGCAAGCTGTCTGGGCTTTGGGAAACATTGCTGGTGATAGCCCATCATGTCGGGATTACGTTTTGAGCTGTGGTGCTTTGAAGCCATTATTGAACCTTTTGGGTGATAGCCGAAAGTTGAGCATGCTCCGCAATGCTACATGGACCCTTAGCAATTTCTGCCGTGGCAAGACGCCTCAGCCCGATTGGAACACCGTAAGAACTTCCCCTTCAATTCGCTTCGTACTAATCTCACATATGCAGCAGATCCTACCCGCGCTGCCAGTTTTGGCTAAGTTGGTTTACTCTTTGGACGACGAAGTTTTGATTGACGCATGCTGGGCCATTTCATATCTTTCCGATGGTGCTAATGACAAGATCCAAGCTGTTATCGAAGCCGGAATACCCCGACGCCTCGTAGAGCTTCTTATGCACGCATCCACCTCGGTTCAGACCCCCGCTCTCCGATCAGTTGGAAACATTGTTACCGGAGATGATGTCCAAACACAAGTCATTATCAACTGTGGTGCTCTCCCTGCCCTCCTTTCGTTGTTAAGCTCTGGCAAGGATGGAATTCGGAAGGAAGCTTGCTGGACCATCTCTAACATCACTGCTGGCAACTCGACTCAAATCCAAGCCGTGATTGATGCTAACATCATCCCACCTCTTATTCACCTGTTGTCCAATGGTGACCTTAAGACTCGTAAGGAGGCATGCTGGGCTATCTCAAATGCTACATCTGGTGGACTCCAGAAGCCAGAGCAAATCCGCTACTTGGTCAACCAAGGTTGTATCAAGCCACTCTGTGATCTCCTTGCCTGTCCTGATAACAAGATTATCCAAGTTGCTCTTGATGGCTTGGAGAACATCTTGAAGGTTGGCGAGATGGATAAGGATGCGGCCGGTGAAGGACAAGAGAGCATTAACAGATACGCTCTGTTCATTGAGGAATGCAACGGAATGGAGAAGATCCACGACTGCCAAACCAACGCAAACGAGGAGATTTACATGAAGGCATACAATATGATTGAGAAATATTTCTCAGATGAGGACGATGTTCAAGACGAGACAGCTGAAGGCACTGCCGGATTTGGTTTCGGAAACCCAGCTGCACCCCAAGGCGCCGGTTTCAACTTCGGTTCTAACGGCGATTCGATGGATATGTGAACACCTCAATCAGGATTCACATTTCCTCTGGCATGCTCCGGCACGTCCTTTCATTCGCCTTTGCACCAATATGCATTCTAATCACATTTACCGATTCCTAAAAGGATCCGTTTCCCCATCTATTACGTCGCCCCACCACAAAACACTCAGCACGAAACTCACCCCTTGCGAAAGAAGACGCCTCGATTTTCCGATGTGACCAACGATTAGCGAAAAGATTCACCGTCATGTATTCCCTTTAGTTTATCCAACACACCCCGGCACATCATAAAGGCGTTTTTTTGTTGTTCCCCCATCCATCCCTTACCCGTGCGAGAGAGAAAGAAATTCTAGTTTTTGATGAATGCAATGAGTCCAGGACGTGGTAGCTTGAAAGCTCCCGATCTGTGGAGAGACGAGAAAACATGCAAGTGCAAGTGCAAATGATATCGAGAGCATGAATTATGATGGCTGTTCTAAGTGGACATGCCTCCCCCCGTTTTAGAGTCTGGTTGCTTGAAAGCTCCTGCTCTGGTTGACAAGTGATATTGAATGCTGGTGAGGGGTGAAAGTGGGAATGGGCGGTAAAGATATTCTCGCTAGCCAATGAGATGACCTCTTCAATTAATTAGCAATCTTCCTACTCCAAGGCAGTGACACGTGACAGATGTGTGATGTCGGTCTACAAATTAGGCGTCGTGAGTTGAGGTGTTGGTATGGATGGATAGTGAATACCTAGAGCATGGCTTCAGGTGCGTGAAGGGCAATATCGAAACCTCGGATGAAGGAGTCCGGACAATTTCGTATTGGATCTTGAATTACCAGTGCAACAGCATGGGATTGACATGTGATTGTCCTTCGAACCAGGAAATTCGATGCTAAGAAATATCGAGCGTAGAGAACAGTTTGATCTAATGAGCAAAGTCCAACACGGAGGTAACGATTTTTGATCGAAGGTGATCGAAATTCAAGTACAAATTGACCTCAGGAACCATGGTTAGGGTTGACGATTTCTATTATGCTTTCTGATATTAACCAGCGTGTGACCCAAGAGGGCGAGATACTAATTGAAGTCTAAGGATGGTCTCCATGTAAGACTATTCTCTTTTGATTTACAAAACATTCTCCCAGCCCAATCAGAAGAAGTCGCCGAACCCGATATTGATCTACCTCCGCTTGGCAAGATAAGTCTTGGCACTATCCCAGGCTTTCTTATCCGAGTCGCCCATCTCATCTCCTAGTGTCTTGACACCCTCGCAAACGGCCTCGAAGAAATTGAAAGCAACGTCGAGATCCTCTGCGAAATTGACACTGTGGGGTAGGTATTTCTGGACGTAATCCGATTTGTTGTTTTGTCGTTCTTCGGCTGTCCAATCAACCTTCAAGAAGTCGTCGAGATAAGTTTTGACCGCAATACCCAAGCTAGTATCTACATCTGTACCGAATGGGAGACTATATTTCATTAGTATGAAACTTGATCATTGTAACTATAAGAAACTCACCTTCGGCCAAGACCATCCAAAGTATCCATTGGGCGAGCAGCTTGATGTCCATTAAGGAGCATGCCAGCTAGAATACCTTCTAGCAGGTCCCTATCAGTCTCACGAACAGCCTTGATGATGGAATGAAAAGATAGGAAATTCTTGCTGAGAGGTCCAGTGTATCCAATATTTTCATGACGAAGCTTGAGAAGACATGAAGTGCGGCCTATAAGCATACAATTCGATCGATCCTCATCTGAGCCTCTCAAAGGCCCACCAATTAACTCGGCATGTCGATTCTTCGAATTCAGATTGTCGAATCGAATAAGTTCAAAGGCAAGGAAAGCTCCCTCTTCAAGATGATGAACATCTTTGTGAGTCTTTAACATCGGAGAAATAGCCTTCAGTGTCGTCGCCAAGGCTCGTCCCCAACTGGTCAACTCGTGCTGATCATTTACATATCCGCGAAGATGTAAAAGTCGCCACAATGCATTGGAAGAGATCTCCGATTTTGTTTCGAGTAAATTCTCTTTGTCCTTCGAGTTTGTGTTGGTGATAGTTTTCGAAGAGAAAGGCTTATCCTGTAACGCCAAAACTGCGAAGGAGATAGTTCCTGGCTCGCACTTAATATCCGATGCCCTGGGCTTGAGAACTGCATCCTTTCCTCCCCAAGCGTCCGACTTGTGGTGTATATCTATCAAATTTCGATGGACGAGAGTCTGCTTTTGGCTCTCGTCGAACCAGAATCTCATGTTGATCTCTCTATGTTGCATGCCACGGTGAATGCGTGTAGCAATCAAGGCAACCGTAATCTCCCTGAGTGGGGTAAGGGATCGGGTGACCAATGCTTTGTATTCGTCGGAAACAACACCATCTAAAGTTGGAAACACAACCCATTCGAGATGGTCGAAGCAGTTCATGATCCGAGGACCGATCAAGCAACGTGAGAGATAGTGGTACATCTCAGCTGGAAGTTGCAAACCGAGGTACAAGTTATTATCGTTTGTGAGGTTTTTCTCATCGCGAATGACAATATTGCCACTTGCATCTTGATAAATGCAGTGCTTGACGCCCATCTTCGCCCTCCGATACTTATCCAGCCAATTAGGATCTTGCTTGTCAAGAATATCTTGAAAGGCAACACAGGTATTAGTCATCGACTTTTCAGAGGTTCTCAGTAGGTTGATGGCATCTGTAATTGAGTACGGTTGTAAAGAGATGATGTTGTCGACTTGTAGTGGAGGGAATGGTGGAAGGAATGATGTGCCAACCATCAGTAGAGCATCATCAAGCATTTCAGGTGAGCAGTGGAGAGTTTTGATGAGAGCAGATTTCGAAATTCCAGTGAAGGCTTTCTTTTCCCAATCCGCCGTAGTAGGTGGGTTCATAAAAGCATCGTGGATGCCGTAAAGTAGGAGTTCTTTGGAGCCCATAACACCGTCTATATATTGGGCATCACAGGTATCGAGGTATGCAAGCTAATTATGTAAGCTAAATTCTTCTGCACCAAGGGAAAGCTTACCTGAGCGCAAGCATTGAAAGGTGCAATTAGATAATTCAAGCCACGCTCTTCAAGGACATCTATGAGAATTCTGTACAATTCTTGTGGACGAACAGCACCTATATGTATTAGCATATGCCACCCAACTAGCATTTAAGCCCTTACCAGAAGCACCAAAAGCTTTCACAGCCTCTTCGGGATGGTTGTCACCATACAACTCCCACGCTCTTTGAGTCTTGCTCAGGGCAGCCTTTGCTTGTCGCATAGCCATCTCATTCTTGCCTACGACAGATTGACCCTCGAACACGAAGTAGGGTCTCATGGAATGTTCCTTCCATTTGTCCAAATCATTTTGAATATGATGTCTCAAGCCAATAGGATCTCCACCAAGGGCTGCAAGGAGGGGTTCGTGTGCGGGAGGTTCTGAAATCATTTGTTGAAGGTAGGCTGTTGCTTCAACTCCAATGACAGCATGTTTTAATTCCTCGATTGGTTGGAAGCTGGGAAAGTAAGTAACACTTCTGTAAATCCGGATTGGAAGCTTACAATGCGTCAGAGTTGACAGAAGTCTCTCCATCGTGTACTATCCTTCGATTAGCATGTTATTCTTAACAGAATTGCGCAGAATCAAAGCAAGACAATAAGAGGTCTGCATCTAACATAACCACTTCGCATGTGTCCACCACCAGATATTGACTACCTGGGATACATACACACTTCAGGGCCATGATCATCACCTCCAAACAGTAATTGCTCATTCAGCTCCGCCAATGCCATCTGCTGCGCAATTGACAAACCTGCGGATGGCGGACTCAGGAAGGGTGAGCCAAAGTCAATAGATGACATGGCACCTGCGTGATCGATCTCGCTGGCAGCAGATGACCAAACCGATGGTAGGCCAGAGAGGTACGAGTCCATTTGACCTTGTCGAAAGTGCTGGTACATGAGAGAATCGATCGGGGCATTAAGGAAGGCAAAAGAGTTATGTGCAGGGTCTGCGAATGTGTATTCATGGACGGGCTCCATTGTGTGACGTCTTTGTGTGTGCGCGAATATGGAAGAAAATGTATCGACTCACAAGGCATCGTGAAGACAGAGAATAAATAATCGACTAGCGTATATCCAATTCGTTCCTTCCAATATCGTAGATCGACAACAGTATGAGTTCGTAATCTAAATTGAGTGCCAGTTGGTGGAAGGGATGGAATTTAGAGAAGGAGCGATCGTAGTCGTAATTAGGGTTCAAGGAGGTAAGGAGACTGTCGTTTTCTAGTTTTCGGAGAGAGTTCCTAGAGCTGGTGAGTGAAGCTGAAGTATCTCTGAGATAGCGTGATATGTGTTTAAGAGGTCTCTGTTCTGTATTTAGGTATCAAATGGTATGTGAATGAAGTAAAGTTCTTCAATTTCTGGAGTTCGAAATGTCGCCAGCCTTCTTCTCTAGCGGGCGCATCACTCGTAGCTCCAGGCACGGAGCCTATTGTGGCTTGGCTTTGGGGAAGACAGGGTTTCGAGAAACGTGACCTTTGATAAGGCTGAGACTCCTTATCGGGGCAAACCCCATTCTTCCCTCGCAAGCGCATTATTTTGTCGTAAGATTTTATAAAGACATGCAATTACTTCCAACTGGTATCATGAACATATTTTGCTTCTATGATAAATTTTAGCGGCAAAGAATCCAATATGGCAATTAGCAATGGCACAACTCAGATCCCAGTCATCGACATCTCAGGCCCACTTCCAGAAAGCGAAATCGCCAAGCAAATTGTAAATGCAGCGGCAACATATGGCTTCGTGTACATCAAGAGTGAGGGGAAGGATATCCCCATTGAGGCAATTGAGAACATTTTTGCATTGGTATTAGCCCCTTCTCGATCTCCATTTATTTCTGACATATGTTTAGTCAAAATCATTCTTCTCTTCACCACTTGAAGAAAAAGAGCCATGCAGAATCTCGAACAATGTAAGCTAATTGTTTGCTACCATTCTTTAAATATGAATGTTTTCCGCAGACGAAAATACTGCAACTCATGTTGCCACTATTTGAATTACCTTTGGGGCTACTAATTGATGTGCTGTTGACAATTGCAAGTGCTTTAAAGTCAATGACTTCTTCAGCCCTTGATCTTTGGCTATAGAAATCATCTGACAAGTCGTTTTATTTGTACCTTGGATCAATGGTTTTTGTGGCAGTATCCATGCTCTTGAGTACAATCAAGTCTGTTAATTGCTGCGCGAGACTCTCGCCCTATCTGGATTTTGTAGGTAGGCTTGCCAAAGTGATTGATGACCCATTAGTCAAAATCTTCAAGCTCTCTCTATACTTAGTAGCTTCATCTCGGCATACCAGTGGAGACTCCCCTCTCATTCCTTCTCTGGTTCAAACAGAGAACTTTTTAAAAGACAAGGCGATGACTTAGTCAATGGAGTGCCTGGGTCCACAAGCCAAGTGAGCTCGTAGCCTAAACATTTCCCCTTTTCATATACCTGATATCCTTTTCAAATACCCAAAGTGCTTGTCCAAGTTCAAAAACATTATTTATGTTTTTCAATGACGCTTTCTGACACATCCCAGAACAGAGGATGGGTTGGCATGCACGCCGAAACACTTGATACCAAGAACCAAAGAGTAGGTCACCGCAAATCCATTCAGCCACTAAGCTAACTCTACTAGATAGGAGACTTCAAAGAGTACTACACCCTCAATCTTCCCTCACTTCCTCAAATAATCATTAACACAAAAAGAGCCATGAACCTTGGCGAATTTGTCAACGGAAAAGCCCAACAACCTCTCCCTCCAGCCTTCGTGCTACACGAATCAGAATTAGACAAATTCCAAAAATACTGTCACAATCTGATGCTTAAAATCCTTACTCTCTTCGCTATCGGGCTTGAAGTATCTTCATCCTCCCGGTCCCGCTTATCACCAACTAACAAATATTCAAGGTTGATTCCTCTTCTGGCGGCAAAGACTGGTTTGCTTCTCGACACCGCGGTGACAGTGCCTCGAGCTGTACCCTCCGTCTTCTTCACTACCCTCCTCTCCCGCCTTCCACCGACTACCAGCCTGAAGTCGATATCCGTGCAGGCGCACACTCAGACTATGGATCCATCACCCTTTTATTCCAGAGGCCAGGACAGCCCGGACTGGAAATTATTCCCCCTTCGCCATCTGACAATGCAACAACAAGAAATTTCTCCAACACCGCACCCTGGATACCCGTTCCTGTCTCTCCTCCCGGAACAGAAACCGATCCTTCCCCGCCTATCTTAGTAAATATAGGTGACCTTCTCTGCTACTGGACAAACAACCTTTTCAAATCTACCGTCCATCGAGTTGTCTTCCCTCAGCCCTCTCCTGCCTCGCCTGAAGGTCCCTTGGGAGCAAATCGCTATAGTATAGCATATTTCGGGCATCCGATTGGAAGTACGGTTCTGGAACCAGTGCCCAGTGCTAAAGTCGAGGCATTAGCGGGGCAAGCAGGGAGAGGGGACATGGCGATGACTGCTGATGATCACTTAATGAGCAGACTGAAAGATACATACGGAGGGCTGTATACAGATGAAGAGGAGAAGTAAGTGGTATGTGTATAGCTAGATATGAAGGAGGCGCATTGGGGATTTACTCTCACGCAACGCAACGTTACCGACGCCGATCAGTATCTCCATATTCTCGACACTTCGATGATATGAGCAATGAGAATCAACAGCAAATACAAAATTACTTGAATATTCCCGCCATCAAGTTTATCGTAATGGAATACAATCAATATAAACTCTTACCGTGCTTCCAGAGAATTTAGTACCAGCACTGGTTCTGGTCTTGAGCCCTGAAATTCGGGCTGAGGGAAGTAATTACTACTCATGAAGCACCTACGAGGGGTCTCTACAATTTTTCACCTTCCCAAAGTTCTAGTTGAAAATAGCAAAGGATCGAAATGCAAGTTGAATTTTCTAAGGTAGTGCTGGATACTTGTCGTAGGCAACCTAGTAAAACGCCTCGCTTACCCAATCAAATCCTTCGAACAAATATTCCAACCTCAAGCCTCGGATCCTTCGTGCTTTAACATGATTCTACATCAATTCACCATTTCAGTTCCGCTCTTTACAATGTTATAGCAACAACTTTCAAGATGAATATGGCTCAAAACCTCCTCCCAGAGAGAATTCTCCACCCACTCTGTCTCTTCTCAGCCGCGTTAAGTGTAATTACCCAACCAACAGGAATCGGAAACCTCCAATCTAACGTCCAACGCAACCTCCTTCGAGTCTCTCCTCCTATTGCCGGGCTATTGGTTCTCTCATCAGTTTTGAGATTCATCAGTTGGAGGATACTGAACATCACGGATTCTAAGTTTTGTCTTGCGCAATTTGCACCCCGCCACTTTGATCTCATGCTAGAAAAAGAGAATCTCGATCGTGCTGTGTATTCAAGTTCAACGCTACACATTGTCTCTCGATACACCTTCTTTGGAGCCGTAACTCTTCCGCTGTATCTCCTCCTTATATCTTCGACAGGTTATCTATGGACTAAATTATGGGTCACGTGCCTCATCACTCAGTTCATTCTACATGAGATATTTCTGAGCATGAGTGTCTACACGAAAGACAAGCTTATGAGCTCCCAGAGAGACTGGCCTGCAAATACACTTGTAACTCTCCTTCCCAATAAAGGATTGCAGATACCCGCTGCCTCATTCTCCCCAAGCCAGCTTAACGTCGAGCCGGCAGCTCCCTCAAATGCTTGCGAAGCAATCAAACATTTCATTTCCAAGATTCCTCCGTCGCCCGGGGAGAAACACGAAGTAACTGAGGAAAATCTCTTTAGTCCGGATGCGGCATTCATTCTAGCTTGGAGAGATGTAATTCACAATGAAGGATTCGTCTGGACTTGTGGGCATTGGAGATGTCTAACATACAAGATTCTTTGTATTCCCTTACATACGAGAAAGTTTTGGTATTTGACTAGCATTTCTCTGCTCCTCTGGATTCTCCACCTAGTTCTAAGGCCATTCACTATCAGTCTCTGCATTTTCTTCTCCAACATCCGTGTTGAAGGAAATGGATACGGTTACAGGGAGATCGTCGAACAATTCCCCAAGGCAATCGCATTCAAAGCTGCACTTCAGCTCCTAAAATTCATTTTCTGGCGTTTTATACTCGAGATCCCAAGTATAATTCTCTGTACGATTGTGGCTACAATCCTGCACAAAAAAGTTATTTCTATCGCCAGCACAATGTGGCCGTCCAGAGCTCTTTCTCCTCGATACCTCGCTTTTCTCTCCATGCCGTTCATCAGATTGCTTCCGCATCACGCAATTTTTTTATACGCTTTCCACCACGCATTAAAATACAAGCTCTCGGCATACCTATATGTTCCAGCCACGGTCGTAGCCTGGCTACTGGAATCCATCTTGGTCGTGATATGGATATACTCAGCCATTTTCATCGCACAGTCCTTAATTGCGAAGCCAGCTCTGTTAGAAAGCTCAGAAAAGGGAGAAGATTGTGAGAACAAACCCAAAGGGGAGTTTACAGGTGCAGGCCATCATAAAATTGCGGTCACTTATGGTAGTTATCTCGTTGCTGCTACGCCCGCTACTCTACTTTGGTATACTTTCTACTTCTCAAATGAGATTTAAATTGAATGTACCAAGATATCTTTCTATATCTGATTATTCAGACAACGTGATCTCGCCGAGCTCCATCTTTTGTTTCAAGGCTGTCGGAAACATCTTCGTCCAAACAAAAAAGCAAATACTGCTCGAGCAGTGGAGAGGCAGGCGCATGAATTGTCAAAGACGGACCAAGGATTGCCTGTATCCGTGTATGTGGAGTATCAAATCCATCATTTGGAATGAGAATGCCTGTTCGCAATTAGTGTATAGAAGAGGCTCGAATATAATTATATCATGATTGAGATTATGGTACTCAGTTATGTATCGTAGGGAAGGCCATGATAATTCTTTTGGCAATTTGTTTCCAATGCAAGAGTATTCACGCTGCTTTTGAAGCGTATTGTTCCAATAACACCTGACAGTATGCACTGAGTCTCCGACGCAGCCAGCAAACCAAAGGCTGGGAGCTTCAATATTGGAGAAGACATCATGTAAGAGACAACAAATCTCGACCAAACTTATTCTTTCGTCAACTTACCATTCATTCCAAGGAACCATAATCATGCAGTACGCTGAAATAGGTATAGACCATTTGCCGTGTCTGTCCTTGTTGCGACCATAATTTCACGTCACGACTTGCCAAAATATCTCAAAACTAGAATCAGTCCATCAATTTCAACCTTCATGCTCTGCCTTAACAGCCAACATCGCAAAACCGTATAGTCGCAAGAACATATGCTGCGCCGCCAACCATAATGCAAAAGACCGGTTAATATAATTATGCACCATTTAGTGCGTCAAATACTGTGCACAGCTAGTTCAATGAAGAGCTTAGCTCGCTCAGCCACTTAGATCTGTGCGTTCACTCACATGTCCCTCGGAATCAACCTTTCCAAACCAAGAATCTTGATCGACCTATAACAAGATATACCAAAAGTTCAGACGATCAGGTATGCACCACGAAAAAGAGGATATTCTGGTTGTCTCGCCAAACGAAGCATAAAATCGCACTGACGTTGAGAAGCCCCTGTGTAGCAGAACTCTCTAGGCGAGCTACGCCCCCGCCAAAATTCTCTTCTCGTACCACCATCCAAAACACCATCGTCCCCATCTCCAGTTTCAGCAGTTTCCACTTCAGCTGACAGGTAGCAAGCACGCCAATCAGATCCGATGCCACAGAAAATGGATAAGGCTCGTTCCGAACGACATGTCTAAGCTTCTCTGGTAGATGGTGGGTATGGCCACTTTTCACCCGGTGATTCCAGAGCCCAGGACGGTTTCCCTGGACACGGGGGACGATCACGAAAATGGATACTATGCCATACAATGACGGGTTTCAAGGGTAGAGTGAGAAGCTTAATTGATTTTAGCATTGATGTGCTGTTCCTTTCCTTGGAATCTCTTTCCTACCTCTTTTTCTTTACTATCGTTTTGTTTAATTTTCATACTCTCATTAAGATTTTTGGATTATTGGGCAGGACCTCTACGTTCTTTCTTCTTCTTCTTCTTCTTCTTCTTTGAGCTGGTACTCCCGTTTTTCTAATTTCTTACGATGAAGCTGGGTCTTTTTGGGAGAAGGGGTGTTGGGGGAGAGGAGAGGAGGAGAGATATGGTTTGGAATAATAATCATAGGAGGAATGGGAGTGAGGGTACTGGATCGAATGTGGGAATTGCTGCTGCGAAGGATGGACAGGAGACACCGGTTGCTCTTCCAGCTGAGAAATCTACCTCTATTGTCGAGAAATCTACACCAACTCCGGCCGTGGTTACTCCAATCGAGAAGCCTACTCCTACGCCAGCAGCTGTCACACCAATCGAGAAGCCTACTCCTGCACCAGTCATTCCTGTCGAAGTTGCTAAACCTACGCCAATTGCTACACCAGTTGAAGTCGCTACTCCAGTTCCAGTTGCGCCAGCAGAGAATACACCAATTCCAATTCAATCGCCGGTTGCGGTCGAGACACCTATCCTTCCAATTGTTACTCCGGTAGAGACAACCCCTCTCCCAGTCGAAACTCCAGTGGTAGTCGAAAATACACCAGCTCCGATCGCAACACCCGTGGAGACCATTGCCCCTCCGATTGAAACATCAGTAGAGGCAATTTCTCTTCCAACCTCGACTCCAGAACTGGTTATTGTAGCTGAAACTTCTACTTTGCCTGTGGAAGTTGCGGCGCCGGTAAGTTTATATTTAAGATCTAAAAATGTTTTACTTACGACATATAGACTGTCATTGAATCTGCAGCACCAACTTTGATTACTCTGCCTACGGAGGTCGTATCAGAGGTACCAGCAATTACAGATATTCCTGCGGCAGCAACCTCAAGTCTCGAATCTGCGGTGCCAACTATAATCGCTCTTCCAACAGAGATACTTTCAGAAACACCTGCAATTACAGATATTCCTCCAGCTGCAACATCAATCATAGAATCGGCACCTACCACAACCGTTGTGCTGGATACATCTTCCATCCTTGAATCCGCAGCCGCAAGCACAACCCCAGTTCTGGATACATCTTCAATCTTGGAACCAGCTGCTGCAACCACAACTCCGCTTCTAGATACTTCAGCTATTGTAGAATCAGCAGCAGCCACTACCACACCAATTTTGGATACAACCTCAGTCCTAGAATCAGCAGCAGCAACCACAACACCAATTCTAATCGACACCTCTGCCGTCTCTCTCCCAGGCGCAGCACAAACTACTTCTGCTCTCCTAGACACATCCGCCATTTCCACAGGTGCAGCAGAAAGCGCTCAAGCAACTGCAAGCTCCTCCGACGTCCTAGCAATTGGTCCCGTCCCAGTAGCATCTCAAACCTCCTCTCTTCTCTCAGGAGATAGTCTCATCTCCTCTGCAGTCGCCACTAAATCCCTCTCTCCCTCCGAATCATCCATCCTCTCTTCGCTCTCCGCCCTCACAACCGCACCCGGGAAATCGCTTACCCCCTCTCAAATCTCTGTTCTCTCCATGCTAACCAGTATTCCCACCACGACCCCTCTTCCCCAACGAGCTTCTCAAGTCGCTGGATCTACACTCCAGACTTCGTTTACGCAGGCAGCTGATAGTTTACCTTCTGCTGGGGGAAAAGGAGGAGCTGGCAATGGACAGACTGGGGGAACGAATGTTGATGGGGGAGGAAACAGTGGGAGTAGTGGGGTGACGCAGACGAAGGCGCCGTTTCAGGGGAATACGACGAGTACTGCTTTGACGGTTGTGGGGATTGTTGGTATGTTTCTCAATTTTTTCTCCTCTAATCCCATGTCCTATATCCACATTTCCCACCACCCACTCCCATCCTCCAAGCCCAACTAATACCCCCTCCAGTCGGCAGCATAGCATTCTTCATCGCCATCGTCTTCCTGATCCGCCGTATTCTCCGCCGCCGCCGCGAAACAGGCGGTCGAAAAGCGTACTCCCCTCCCCCATCTCCCCTCCTAACCTCTCTTGACGACCCAATGCCCCTCTCCATCGCGCGCAGCATGTCTGCCCGCAGCGGCGGATCGTCCTTCTGGTCTCAGGGCCGCGATTTCACCGGCGAGAAGAACGGAGCTATGGAATTCATGCGAGGAGGAGGATTAGGCGCTGTTCCTGAAGAGAAAAATGAGTTTCCTAATGAGAAAACTGGGTTCGATTTTGGGATTCCGAAGAATGGTTCTCAAAATCAGACACAGATTCAGCCACAAAGACAGCAGGGATTGAGACTTAGTAATGGAGATGGATATGGATACGGTAGAGCGGGAGGAAATATCAATAGTCTTAATCTGACTGTTCCTGTTGCGCCGCTTAGTCCTTTACCCCCTGTGGCGAGAAGTCCAGGGGAGTATGGACAGGGCGGGTACGCGATGGGTGGGTATAATATGAGTCCTTCTAGAAGTCCTGCGACGGGCAATTTTCGTTTGTTTCCGGGGCATCAGAAGGGGAATAGTATTGGGAATGGGAATGGGGGGAAGCCTGTGAGTCCGAGGGACTTTTAGGGGAGAAGATTTGGTGTGCAGTTGTGGGATAGGGGGGTGGAAGTGTAAGGGTAGTTTGGGTGGGTGTTGGAGAGATGTTGTGGGTGTAGAGGCGTAGGATATGTGGGGAAGAGATTGGGAGGGATAATGATAACAGTACAGTATCCGAGAGAGATGCAATGATGGGAAGTTGCCTAGCTAGTATATCAAATATATATAACATAGCTACTCTACCAAGTCTATCCCTGCGTCCCAAGACAATTCTCTGTGTTGTGGTTAGAAATAGATAATAGTGAAATATCTGCTTCCCTTATTAACGTATACATACAATCTAACCACTTTCATCACGTTTATCCCTATTTCCAAAGACGAAACTCTGATTCCTTAATGCTATATTTCTCCCCAATAATTAATTCCCAAAGATACAACTTATATACTATTTTCTTCCCTCTATCTCTTTTAAAATACTCTACCTATCACCAACTGAAACCTATATCTAATCATCCCTCTCTCTCCTTATATCTATAGTATCAATCTCTACTTCGCATCCCCTATCCTTTTCCAATTATCTAACTTTGCATTCTCAAATTATCTTTCAATCTAAACATATTTATAAGAAAAACAAGTAAGTAGCTTTATTACAAATTAATATATCTTTACTTCTTCCTCTAAAGAAAAGCAAAAGAACCTATCTTATAAATACCAGTTCAACAAAAAATTCTACCCAAAGTACTCATTCTAGTACTAAGTAATTTGCACTAGACTAGCAAAGATAAAAAGTTCCTCCATCTCCCTAATTACTTGCCCACGAAAGCTACCTACCGTGGTCCGGCCCTTCACCTCTAGGAAGACTCTCAGAGAGAACCTATCTCGAAAAAACACAATATTCAAAACACGCTTCTCACAGCAAACCTCTATGAACTTATAACTTCCTCGTTTGAGGTTTCTCGCGTTATACTCACCTCGCAGTTTTGCAGGTGTGAAGTGCTGAGGTTGCATCGCTCTCGGGGCTTGTGCTGGATACATTTTTTTACTGTGAGAGTTACAGATATTTCGTGTCTAGGTTTACGAGAAGACCCTCTCAATAGTAGAAATGGGAGGATCAACTCTTGAAAGACTGGAAGGTGACATGTCTATATGATTATATTTGCATCTACATCTGTTTCACCTAACAACAGTCGGCACAGCCGAATTCGTGCTACTGTGTCTCTTCTTCTCCTGCTCTTCTCTCATCTGGTTTGTCATCCCTGTCGTAAAGCCAACCTACAATGACTCCGATACCCAGGTTTGAATCAACTAGATTTCAACACCGTACTACTCGTACTTGCACCCTCAGGTTCCTTTCCCTTACTGCTCCCTTCATGGGCGACCTCCCTACCCATCCACGTCCTCCCGTGGATCAGCCCATGGCTCTCCTCTTCCTCCGCCTCTCTTTCCAACTCTTCCTCATCGAATCTTTCGACATCCTTACTCTTATCCAATAATCTCCTCTCTTCCACACTGCTTCTACCTCCAAACACTCTTCTCAATTCAGCGCATGCTTCGGTATAACATCTATCCGCTGCTTTCGGAAAACGTATTGGATTCGGCTTCTTGTCGAAGGCGTGAGGAACGCCTTTCACCAATCCACCATGCACCATTTTCCCTAATGCTGTCAGGCGCTCACCAAATGCTACACCTTCTGCGTTGAGCATATCGTATTCACACGTATACAATACTATATCTTCCGGATATGCAGCTTTCAAGAAGGTATCGCCTGCCGCAGCGGGAGAGAGGTAAGGGTCGGTCATGTCGATAGCATCTTCAGGTGGACAATATGATTCGTCAAAAAGATTTGTGAGCATTGGCGGGAGGTTCTTTTCTGGTTGTGGATTTGTAGCTCGCTTTTCTGTGCGGGAGGTACGGAAATCGGTAGGTGGGTAGAAGGAAACTATAGCTTTGAGAGAGAGATCTGGCATTTTTTGAGCAATTTCTAATGCTGTAGGTTCGAGGTCACTGAGTTTGAGGATAGAGCCTGTAGAGGAGGCTGTACGAACTGTAGTCGGACGGGCGAGAGATAGCTGGGAGGAAGATGGAGTGATGTCGTCGGGATGTAGGGAAGGATGGGAATGATATCCATGTTTCTTGGGAAGATTCGAGCTTTCCTGTAAGTTTCTCTTCCCCACATCATTTTGCAGATCGTGGAGCATGAGGGGTACTGTGAAGGCAAAATTGCCGCCTGCGGAGAAACCGGAGAGTGCGAATCTTTGGGGGTCGAGTCGGAGTTCTTCGGCGTGCGAGGCAAGATATATAAGGGCGTCGGTTCCATCTTCTACTCCTACACTGAATGGATATTCAGGTGCTAGACGATACTCGACTGATACGAATACAGCATCTACTTCTTTTGTCACTGATGAAGCCCATCTCGCATCATCTGTTCCTGTTCCTAGGGTAAATCCCCCGCCATGAAAATTGACGACTACAGGATATCGATATTCATCTGGAGTAGCCAGGTAGGATTCAGGTACATAGAATACCAATTTGAAAGAACCTCCTTTGGGCGATAATCTGGAAGGAATCAAGATCTTGAATGTAGGACGCGGAGGACGTGGTTCGGCGAGGTGATGGAAGCGCATTCCAATGGCCATAAGGGCCCTCCATATTACCGCTTTCATGTAGAGGAATCTGCGGTAGCAGAATATGTTCATGCTTTTGGGTGGAGGAGCCTAGTTGTACCTGGAATTTGGGAGTGCATGCATGGCAGATAAGTACTGTACTTGGAGACCTGATAGGAGTTGCGTGTATGTTGAGGCTCAGTAAGCGTCCGGCATACTGCGCAGACAATTGGGTGATCTTGGGAGGAGATGGGCGAGAGATTCGGGAAGATAATGAGTGGTGGAAAACAACATTTTTGGTGGGTTGGGATGTCCTTGGATGGACATGATAGGAACTAGGAAGTCCAGGTCGGTCTGGAAGGATGGACGTGGGAGTGGAAGGGAAGGCAAGAGGTCTGAGTCGGGGATTGTCCGGCGAAGGAGTGACGTCAGTTTGTGCCTTATGAGAATGGTGGTTGGATGCCGAAGATATGAGGATTGAAAGATTTTGAACATGGGCAGTGGATGCCGGGGATGTACCGTCCAGCAGCTCTCAGAAGTACCTCAGCATACCGTATTGATGTACATAGTACTTCGTACCTGCAAACCATAGAGGAGAGATGAGTAAGCCACAGTAACAGTGAAAAATTAGATAGTTATTTTTATCTAGGTAATCTTCAGTTCAATCATGATCACATCGCCTCAAGATCTTCTACTCTGATAGGCCATTCAAGTTCAAAATTCAATATTCAAGCACCAGCGCTGACTAATTCTCTGAAACAAGCCTCAGCAAGCTTCCCTCACTCTCTCGGCTCAGACCCGGAGTTCTTGTCCGGGATCATCGGCTCGCTAACATAAATTTATTTGCTGGTTCAAGAAAATGTGAAGAATGACGTCGTTTGCTCGCGCCTCTCTGTTGTCCCAGCTCAGTCACGTACAATGCAAACTCCATCCTCACCATTTGATTCTGATTATGCTGATCCACTTCCGTTATCCCATCCCGCGATTTACTTGCTATTCGTCGATTCCATCAGATAAATCATGGTCAGACCGGTCACTTTCATGGAATATACCATGATACTTGTGCGACATTACTCTTTACGCGTTTGATTTTGACGGCTCTGTGCTCTATCTACTTGTTCTTACTCGCTCTCCTCGACCCATCTTCGTGTCAATCCCGCCTCCATACACCACTCACCGTGCCACAGTTCCACTTTCCCAGCCTTCTGCCACCTCCACTTCACATCAAACTCCTTCTCCAGGGCTAGACCTCCCATCTTGTGACATCACAGGGAACCGATACCGACAACTATACTTGCATCAGGTAGAGTACACGACTGAACGGTAGGTAATCTTATCTTGACTGGGTCGGCGCAGATGAAATCGAGGATCTTCAACAGAAGGATTCTCTGCTGCGTCTCTTAATCCTCATCTCGTGTCAACAACAAAAACCTCACTGTCTCCCGTCCCTAATTTTTCCTACTTACCCTACTTTTTCTTGTTCCTGCCTCCCCTACTTGGCATAAAAACCAGGATTCCGAAAGTTCCGCACCCTGAAATCCAATTCGTTCATCGCGCTTCGGTCGGTGTTTGTGTTTACCAACGCTGTCCGAGTCATCAACGGATCCTTGGATTAATCAGCTAGTTGCAGCTGTCACAATTTCTACAAAACATTCTGACCTTCCTGTCTCCAAAGACTGTCAACCAACGGGTCCCAAATTTCTAATCACATATCAAAATGTCGTTCTTGAAGAAACCATTCAAGAGGTTGAAGGAGATCAGTAAGGACTCCTCTACCACATCCATCGAGTCCAACCCAAGCAAAATCGAGGGCTTCACAAATGGATCCTCGAAAAACTCAACCCCTCCAAATGGCCATGTCAATGGCAATTCTCCACCAGATTCGAGACGTCAAAGTAAAGAGGTTATGCATCAAGAGAAATTGAGACGAAGTATGGATAAGGAACGCCACAAACTCGAGACGAAGAAGCAACAAACTCTAGCGCGAATCGAAGACGAGAAATATATGCAGACTGCTCCTCCAGAGCTCACAAAACTGTACAGACCGTATAGTATGAATATGAGCAAGAGATGGAATCATGAAAACCGCCTACTTTTCAAGGATATTGATTTTGCCAGTAAGGATTTAGATACCTTTACCAGAATGAAGTGCTAATAACATAGAAATGGATGGCAAGATCATTAGTTTCCGAGCCCGAATCCACACTCTCCGCCGAATGAGCGCTAAATTGGTCTTTATCGTTTTCCGCCAGCAGACCATCACGATTCAGGGTGTATTGCAGAGTTTCAAGCCATTAGAGGATCTACAGAGTATGTCTGTATTCGGAAAGCAAAGAGCTTAACTAACAATTGGCAGATGGAGAAGATAACCAAGGAACCATTTCTGAACACATGGTACGAAGTGTCGAACATTACCCCGCCGAAACGATTGTCGTCGTTCATGCCAAATTGCGCAAGGCTCTCAAGCGAGTAAAGAACGCCACGGTCCATGATTTCGAATTGGAGGTATATGAGGTTCATAAAGTTGGAGAATTGACAGAGAATGTCCCATTCACAGTATATGATGCGGAGAACATCAATCGAGATAGGGACGATATCGACGATGATGAAGATGAGGGATCATTATTTTCAGGCGTATCGACAGACAATGCGGGAACTCCGCGCGCTTCTGAGGACATACCCCGACCATCCACAAAAGATCTTGTTGGGAGGGCAGTCTCTGTGTCTAGGAAATCCCACGATGTCTCCCGTACCTCTCATGCAGCAAGTCGAAGTAAGTATCCCACCAAATTTATTAAATCCCTCTAACAAAAACAGGCAGCGTGGATGTTTTCAGAACACAACGTTCACTTCCCCAAAGAGTCCGTCTTAACAATCGTATTGTCGACTTACGTACTGGTCCTGCTCAAGCTATTTTTCGTATTCAATCTGGAATTTGCAATCTTTTTCGTTCTTATCTCGATACCCAAGGTTTCATTGAAATTCATACCCCAAAACTTCAAGGAGGTGCTACGGAATCTGGCGCAACCGTTTTCGAACTGAATTATTTCGGTCGACCAGCCTTCTTGGCTCAATCTCCTCAACTAGCTAAACAAATGGCAGTTGCTGCCGATTTCGAGAGAGTATACGAGATTGGTCCCGTGTTCAGAGCGGAAGATAGTAATACCCCACGTCATTTGACCGAATACACTGGTTTAGATTTGGAAATGGCATTGGAAGAGCATTATCACGAGGCTCTAGACATTATCGATGGAATGTTCAAGAATCTCTGGAAAGGAATTTACGACCGCTACGCACCAGAAATTGAATTAATCTCTCAATTTTATCCTCAAGAAAAGGTCACCTGGCTGGAAGAAACTCCTCGTATCCCATTCACAGAAGGTGTACAAATGCTCATCGATGATGGGTGGGTCAACGAGGACGGAACTTCTCCAAATCCCTACGAAGATCTTGCAACCAGGGCAGAAATCCGTCTCGGTGCGTTGGTAAAGGAAAAGTACAAGACAGACTACTACATCCTCGACAAATTCCCTGCTTCAGTTCGTCCCTTCTATACCATGCCAGATCCAACAGACGACCGAATCTCCAACTCTTTTGATATTTTCATGCGTGGTCAAGAGATTTTGTCAGGAGGTCAACGTATTCACGACTCGAAATTCTTGGAAAAGAGATTGAAGCAAAAAGGAATTTCTCCAGACAGTATGACTGAATATCTTGAAGGCTTCAGATGGGGAGCACCTCCTCACGCAGGTTGTGGTATCGGTCTTGAACGATTGACATATCTGTTCTTAAATCTGGGCAACATTCGACTTGCATCTATGTTCCATCGCGATCCTAAATCCTTCCCCGCCAAACCACCCGTTCTCAAACTTCGCCACGAAGAAGCCTCGACTGTTACCCCTCCATGGGAACGACCAGACCTGACGAGAACCGATTCCGCAATCTTAGAGGATCGCCCAGCTGCTCCTCGGGAAACCCAATTACAGCCTCTAGAAAAGCTCATCGCCAATTATGGAGATGCAGCTAATACATCCTGGCTCGACAAAAGATACCACGTCTGGCGTCATCCATCCACAGGCGCAGCACAAGGTTATATCGTCCACAACAATTTTGCCATTGCAGTTGGTGAACCTCTTTGCGCCAAGAGTCAACAACCACAAGTCGTATCCGCATATCTTCAATACCTGAAAGAAGAACATAAAGATCTGAAACCCATCTGGATGATCGCCGGTGCAGGAATAGAAGAATACCTTGGTGAAAAGTTCCTCTGGCGCACCCTCGCCTGCGCAGCCGAAGAGCGCGCCAATCCTCGAGAAAACCCAGCACTGAAAGATAAAGATCTCGCTCGCAAGATCCGCCACGCTGAAAGCGAAGGAGTAAAAGAAATCGATATTCCTGCCACAGAGCCAGTCCCACAAGATCTGATTGATAAAATCGACGCCCGCATCGCGGACTGGCAAAAGGGACGAAAAGGAACACAAGTCCATCTCACACAAATCAGACCATGGATCGATCAATCTCACCGTCGGTACTTCTACTCCATCACCCCCTCCGACGGAACCATCCACGCCATCTGCGTCCTCCACCAACTCTCCCCCCAAAACGGATACCAAGTTAAATTCTCTCTCGAATTCCCCGGCGCCCCCTCCGGCACCATCGAATCCCTAATCCTGCACTCTCTCAAATCCGTCGCTGCCTCTGATCCAGACCTTAAACAAGTCACTTTCGGCACAGCTGCCATGAATTCTCTCGAAGGAGGCAGAAATCTGGGCAAGACGAAGGTTAAGGCGTTGAAGAAGGCGTATGAGGCTATTAATAGACAGTTTAAATTAACGAATAAAAGCGAGTTTAGAGAGAAGTTGGGGGCGTGGAAGGAACCGGTTTATGTGTGTTATCCTAGGGGTGGACTAGGAGCCGGGGGTATTAGGGCTATTATGGGGTTCTTGGAGGAGGAGGGGTAGGTTGGGAAGGGAAGGGGGTTGAGGGTGGATGGTATGCTGGGTTGTGTGTGAGAGGAAGAGAGTAATGGCGGTATTTCTAAGATAAAGGAGTTGGGAGTAATATATAGGGTTTCAATTGCAAGGAGCAAGGATGGAAAGATGTGTAGATAATTCTTTTTATAGTCGTGGTTGTATACTCTTGATATAGATTCGAGAAATTGAGGGTTTACTTCTATTATTTTATTGTTACTGGACTTGGCTTCCTCTATCTGGTAATAGGTATTGTCTCAAGATATATAACTAATCCCAGTCTATGGTTTCTTGATGATAAGTCGTACTGCTATCACCTGATATAGAGCTTGAATCCGCTATCCAGCATTACTTTGTAATGGTTCAGCATACTACATTTTCTAATTATCATCACTCTAATTTAAATGGATTTAGTATGCCTTCAACAAATCCTCGGCGCAAAACTTCCATCTAATCAATTACGGGACCCTCTCACTTACAAAGTGACAATACCCTCCTCAATGTTACATTGAATTGGAAAATTTAGTAAGGTCAAAATACAGTTACCCGGAAACATTTGCCCCCGTCCCCCTCCTTTCCCTCCTCTTACCCCTCTCTCTTACCCGCTTAATTTAATTGTTTTTATAAAAGAGGAGAAGAGAGGAGAAGAGAGGAAAAGAGAGGGAAAGGGTAAAGAAGAAGGGAAATGAGAGGTTAAAGAGGAGAGTAAGATAGTGAAGGAGGTAAAACCTTTAGAAGAACAAGTAAATGTATTACGAGTCTTCCTTATTTTTTTTTTATTATACTTACTTAGCTAACGTTAATCTTATTTTGCTTAGTTATAAGCTTAAAATTGTGATTTAAGATGCTTTAGGGGATTATGTCACTCTATAAGTTGTAGTATTCTGTAAAATCATAGCTTGCACGTTCCTTAAAAATTCACACTTTCCCAATCCCTATTCAGATCCAACATAATCCATAGCCTCAAACCACAGAACCCCCCCTCCCCACCCATCAAGGGTCTCAATACTAACATTCCTCACACTCCTATACCCCTTCGCATCATACAAAGGCCACCCAGCCGGCGACGCAACCAATGTAATAGGTATCTCCCACCTTTCCGCAAGCTTAAATCCCCAATCTAAATTCAACGCCGCGAAACCATGGCCGTCCCAGTCGGGATGTGTGGCTAGGGTATTGAGATATATTTGTTTAGGATAGGCTTTCTCAAGGAATTGGGTTTTTGCATCGAATTGGTGCTGGAAAGAAACGCTGCGGGTGAGGTTTGTATCGAGATGGGCTGAGCAGTTGGGGGTTGAGGGAGGGTTGCTGGGACTAAATTGTTTATTCCATGCAGGCAGACCGGCTTGTAATATCTGAACGGGATTCCCTTTAGGGCTTATAACGGTATCATTCTGTTCTTTCAACACCCAGATGCCAAAAGCGACAACTCGTTCTTTTCTCCCACTTGCAACAGAAGATTTGCTATTTGGTACAGATACCACTTGTATGAAATGCGTCCTCGGATCAAGATTCTCCCACGCCTGCTCCAGAGTTTCTTGTAAGCAGTACCGTGTATAATTTTTATATCTCTCGTATTCTGGCATAGTATATTTCCAAGCGTCACCAGGACTAAATGCATCGAGGTATACGGTAGTGAGATCCTTGATATCTTCTCTAATAGCTTGACGGAAGTTATACTCCGTGTTTTTCAGCACTGTTTGAGAATTTGGGGCGCTGTTTTGGAGACATAGTGTGCTGGTGAAGAAGGTGTGTAGAAATACCAACAAGACTGCATGATGGTACATAATTGGAGGAGGCCGTTTTGGAGTTGTGATTAATTGGTAACTATTAGATATCTGGGGCTGGTGATGGGTTTGAGAAGTAGGAGCTTATCTATTGCATAAAAGTCGTTGGAGGTATTCAACAATTAGATAGCAGGCGGTCGGAGATATTACGTCATGCGTCAAGGAATTGGAGTGGATGCTGCGCCGTATTTCACGAGTTGTTCACAGGCAAGTTGAAACAGTATAACCGGAGAATTTTCAAACGACAAATTAAAATATGATAAAATCTTAGTGTGAAGATATTTTGAAACTCCTTGCCTATCATCAGTATAGATTATCACACGGAGGAGCCGGACTGCCAGCTTAGTTCGCCGACATTTATAAGTAGAGCCTTTAACGCCTGCCAGTGCTATATGCTCCCCACCCAATAGGGGGCATTTATCTAAGCTATCTGTACATGGATTATGATACAAGAAGGGATGGTGGGAGGGTGAATCGTTCAAGAAGAAATGCCAGAAGAGCTCAAAAGGATGAAGAATATCGATGAGGGAGAGTTGGATATATTTTAGCCTCCTGCCATTGATGGGTTTATGGTCTGACAGCGAACCAATTAATCAACACTCCACAATGCCTACACACGTGATCTCAAACACTCTCCGTATCCGGCCATCATGTTGATACACGTGCAAGGTCTCTGTTGCTTTGCTCTGACAATTTGCCTTCTCACATATGGTAAGAACCTCTTACTTCCTCTTTCAAATCCCACATAATGATAGTCACACCCAAGTATCCCCATAGGCCTCATACCATGGAGATTTCATTCTACATCCCACTAACATTTTCATTATAGTTTCTACAACTCATGATAACAAATTTCACAATGGATCCTTCGTTGTTCACCACGGCAGCCTCGGGCTTCCTGTTGCCAAACGAGACAGTTTTGTGGAGGCGGACCTACCTCTCAACTTGGATTAACGAGTCCACCCCTGAGGGTCGTGCTACTTAAACAGGGACGTTCTCCTCCACAAAATCCTTAAATTCCAGCTAGCTGCGTTATTCGTTCATGCCCTTTATTCCAGGTGCATATTTTCTCGGGTTCCTATTGGCTCCCTCGCGAAGTGTCTTGCTAAGTGGTATGGGAATATAGGCAGCTATTCATGGGAGCTGATTCGGAGTTGCTGCACGCGGTCGAACGCAGACAAGACATATTGGGATGTGTTGGCAGGGAATTGCTAACAGATTTATGATGAGGGTAGCATATTGGATTGTAAGGATTAATAACTCCACTCTTTGTTTAGATGGCTGCGCTAGTTACAGAAAGTCTGGGCCAATGAGAAGCTCGGGGACAAGGCTTAGCGAAAGATAAGGGGTGGATTTATTTATTTCTACGGCCAAGTAAGGCTATCGTTAAATACGTAGGATTTAAACTAGCCTATTAATTTAGAGGGGTACTCTTATTCTCTAAAGGTATATTAGAATTCTAGCTTTCCTGTTAGCCCAGTCCCCTGTGAAAGCCAAAGGATTTATGCCAAGAGATGCATTGTGCTAGAAAAGCTATGGAGTATATGTATTTGGTTGTGATAAGCAAGGACTTGAATGGCCGTATAGCGCCACACACACTGCGGAGAACTTCGATCCTATCCTGTAATATTCCTTTTATGTGCCCCTTATCTACTATATGAGCTTCGGAGCGGAGAAGGAGTTGAATTAGTTATTCCATTACTGCATACGTTGGCGAAGGGCAGGGTGGCAGTTCCGAATCTCAATCCTGCCTAGTGAAGCTCCATCCTTCCAAGAATCAAGTATTAAAGGATTAAAATCCCCTCGACAGCTTAGAGAGGTTCATCTGCAGAAAATATCTAAACCACAGCTCTTACCCGCACCTTAGAACTTTTTATCAACAAGTACGCTCTCATCCTTGTTAACAAATCTCTTAACTAAGCTCAAACTCCCAGATTCTCAATCAAGAATGCATTTCCACTCTACCAAGCTCCTTACCACCGCCCTCCTTCTCATCCCCACCCTCGCCTTCACCCCCCGTGACCTTGCCAGCTGCGGCTGCACTGGCACCGGTCCCGGCGTCTGCAATCTCTGCTTCAAAGTCCATTCTGACATCGCCGACGGTGATAGTGCGTCTAGTATAACTTTCTTCGACCGCTCATGCAACATATTAGGGGGGAAAAATAACCCGAGCCCCGGCGACTCGTTGACTTCGCCCCTACCTTACACGGTTGAGGTTGACAGCGTTTGGGATAGCTATGTCACGCCCTCAGTCACGTTTTGGTATGCGGGCCATAAGTATGGACATGGGTTGACAGAGTGTCATCGGGGTCCATGTGATTATGGTTTAATAGCTTGTCAATATGAGATTTGTGCTTTTAGTTGCTAGGAGAGCTATTATCGAGCTGTCGTTCGTAACCGCTGGATCTGGAAATCGAGGCTGATTTTATGGTCTGAAGGACATGAGCAGTAAATGTTATAGCTGAGGAAATCCGGTGTTATAATCTTGGATTTTTGGTCGACCACAAGGGCACAGTGATGATGGGTATTGTAGTGAATATCAGATATTTAGTTCGACAACTTGAACCTCTTTTCCTTTTAGTTTTGAGATCTTTCCGCCCTGAAGTCTAATGATTGAATTGATGCCAGATGAGCTGCACGAAGCCCAAATGGTTGAATGGCCGACGCTTGGCCAAATCTCAAATTACAAGCAATGGTGCAAACAAAATTTCCACATCAACCTCAGCTTCTTCGCAATTCAAACCTAGGGGAAGTCCCGGGACTTAGACTTCATAATCTATACTACCAGCCTAATGTTGAGAGGTAAAGCGACTTCCTCTTCGCGTTCGGTGTGGAGTGCTTGTCGCATGTCGAGATAGAATCGTTTGGCCGCTAGGCACTGGTTGGAGCTTTTTGCAGGCTTTGTGTTTATTGAGCCCTCTCGGTCTATGATGATCTGTAAAGCGGGATATGCTGTGTACCTGTAGCGGGGTAGGAGAAGCTAGACGCGGCCCCTTTGTTCCCGTGTCGACAACACAGAAAATCGTCTTCCCCGCTTGTGATGCGCAGCTCGTTCCTTAATACGCCTTGCGGTAACATTCGTCCTTACCACAAGGACCCTGACGGAGTTGAGCATGCATAACATGGCCCTCGTCTCGTCTATGTTTATCACCTTACCAATCCTGTACAATCGCCTCCAGGGAAGAGATTATCCCATCCCAGTCCCGAATTCTTGGTGGAGATCCCAGAAGATGACTTCAGGGTTGTAACCCAGACGTGAGAACCGATAGTTGTCGTCCGACTGACAATGCGTGTATCTATGTATGAAAGTAGGTGTGTAGTCGTATGTATGAGTCTGGTCGTGTTCAAAACATAGCACGATGAGAGGTTTCGAGTGTCTCTCTCCATTGACGTCCGTGTCGCTTTCTATCCAACAACCTTCTCTTGTGGATGGGATATGATGCCGAATGAGGGGGTAGTCTAAGATCATGTCAATTCCATAGGGGCCTTTTGAAGAGGCGAGGGTAGAACCCTACTTGAAATCAAATCACGGGGTGCTTTACCGTGAAGACTGAGAATAAATGCAAGATGTAAACGAGCTCAGCAATCTTCCCAAGTCGCGCTACCAAGAATAGACACTCACCAAGACATTTTCGCTGGCCGTGGGTGGAGTAGAAGCGAGCTTAGTCTTGTTCCCCTCCAGAATCATTTTACTGAGATACCCGTCTGCGAAATATCCCGGATATCGTTGTATTCGTGCCTTTTTAGCAGAACCCGATCTCAAAACGTAGTCTAACCATGTTCCACCACCCTGAAAGATCACAAGTACGGCGTCTTCTGTGTTCTCTAACCCAACTTTAGCCTGAGAGGCAAAATTTTGATCGAGTTCGCGGCTTTGCTTCAAAGTGAATGGACCAATACGCTGGACATGTGGATTCTCATCACCTGTCGCCTTGACGGAGATCAAAATGTCGCTCGAATAGTATCGGACATTATTTGAACAGTGGATGGATCTGTACTTCCTGGTCATTCGAGTCATTATAAGAGGGTGTATCTGACGATCAGCCTACACATTTTCTACAGTGTATGTGGCTTGGTGGTCTCAAGGTGGCACGATACTATAGGCTGTTCCGCCAAGTAAAGCTCCCTGACACATTTCTGCATTCTCAGTTGTCCTGCGTCTATGGCTCGATCTTGGACAAGAATATTGACAAAGATTTGAGCAACAGTTTACTCTATATATGACTTCGAAACTTTTGAAACAACCAGAGGTATCTAGATTAAATGAGAAAATAATTAAGAATGAAAATATTGAGCATCCCACCTACTTGAATAGAGAGACTGAGTGCAGCATACTGTCGACTTTGGGGTGAAGGGTTTTGCTTAAATGTAGATTGTAAAAGTTCGACAAAGGAATTATATTACTATGAAGGTATCAAACAAGGAAGGCTGGTTTCATGCCCTTGAACGGTGGACTCGGAACCTTCTTTTTCGGCCTGCGGACGTGAGAATTCGCTGCTTTGGGCTAAGATGAAGGTGAGCCTCCTGATCAGAGTCTAGGTTATGCTTGAGTATTCTGAGCACTCTCGAACCTGCTGCATATCTACAACTCCGCCATAATAAGTGCAAACTCACTCATGTCAGGTGGCGGCTTATCAACCTGCACTCTGAACTTCCGATCGAAATATGCACCTCGATTATCGATCACCACCTCTTGACTCAGTTCTCTCGTCCTCCTAACTTCATCGTCACTGATTCTATCTTCATCTCTCGGAATCCAAACGCTTGGTCTTGTAGCGCGTAACACAGGATGCATAAATGCGACCGAAGTTAACATATCGCGTTCCTCCGGATCGAGGTTTTCCAACTCGTCGTTGTGCTGCATGATTATCTTCGAGATCGGGTCATCAAGCATCTGCGCTTCAATGTCCTTGCGGCGTGGTAGCAGGACACTGCCAATTCCGCCTCCAGCTGATTTATCGGCGAGCTTTTTCTCGAGATGAGCTAGACGCTCCTCGTTCAGTGGCTGGTTGAGACGGATGAGGATGCGCTTGGCGGATTTGGTATCTTCGCGCTGCTGGGCTTGGATGTCTTGGGAGCGATGAGAAGAATGTCTCGGCCAGATGGGTGGTCTTTGTAGGATGGTCGATTCGATATCAGGACTTATCACGGTGGGTTGAGTGGGTAATGCAGTGTTACCAGATAGATCCATGAGTTCCTTGTCTTCATCCAGGTCGTTCTGGATGGGAGCCGTAGTGTTTCCGGATGTATTCAAAACCTCTTTATCGTCATCTTGAGTTTCAACCTTGGCAGCATCAGTTGTGTCATTGCTGCTGTGACTTTTGGATCTGCGTTTTTCTTCGTAATCCTCTAGTAAGGCCTTGGACTCGACATCCAATTGGACAGGAGCGTACTTGAACAGTGGGGCGAGATGTTTCGATAACCATAACTGGTACAAGATCGTAAGGACAAAAACGATCGCCATGATGATGCCCTGCGCTTGACATGCAATATTGTCCTGGATGTCACGCACCAAGAAAAATAGACCGATAAGACAGAATTCCATGAAGTAGAGACCAGAGAATAGTTGATTAATGGCGCTCGGGAAGAAAAGTCCACCTCCGTCAACCGTGCCTGTTCGCACGCAATAAAGTAAGTTATTCTTGATCACTACCCAGAAGAGGCTGAAGGTAATGAGCATGAACAGTAGCATCAAGGGTGCGATCGTAGAATAGACCAGTCCTACCTAGAGTTAGATTGAAGGTTATTATCGCGGTTAAGGTGTTTCATACCAATGACTGCAAAGGTAGTATACCATGGAATATTACTACCAATGCGTGTAAAGTTTGTCCAGCTCAACTTTTCAAAAACCGAGTCAGGTGTGTTGACATGGCCGATGACATAGAAATTGAATAATCGAATGGTCTGCAAAATTGAGGTTGCACTCAAGGATAGTGCTTGGACAATCAAGAATGAGAAGTAATAGTTGGCGGCTGTAGGTAGGTTTGTAGCAAGGATGTTTGGAACCGATGTTGGAGTGCGAATAAGCTCTTGAACAATGCTAGTGAGACCAGAAGATATGGTGGGTATAGCAAACAGTTCGAAAACGAGGAAAATGAAATACCACAGCTGAAGGGAACGTTCTCCCTCCTGACCAGTCGTTGCGCCTCTGGTCCTGTTTGTCAGGAGCCGAAGGAGAATCGGAAGCGGTCCGCTAAGAACGATGACTTGAATCACAGGCGGAAGTGTACCTTGTATGAAGGACAGTAACCAAGGCGGTAGACTCCCTATCCATTTGAGCCAAGACGTTGACTCTGATAGGGCCTAGAAGAGCAAAAAGTTGGAGTCAGTTTAATGTATTAGCCTATTTGGAAGAGTAGATTTGCACGTCTCGAGGGAACTTGCTCCAGAGTAAGTACTCCGATACAATACCAGAACAGGGGAGTATTTATCAGAGACTTGTTACTTACAGAGACTCTCGACAATATACCAGTGAAGAATGAAATGATTCCGAAGACAAATAACATAATGGCGAAAAGAATAAGGAAGCCCCCAAGGCGAAGGTAGCGAGCACGCCAAGATAGATTCAAGCTCTCCCAATTGATGTCCCCAGGCGAAATTTCGACCAGTCTTCTCTTCATGTGCCTGGGTGCAGTGTGGGCAACAGACTGACAAGCGAGGTGTGCTGCTTTCTGAGTATTGAACTGTACGAAGGCCGATAAATTTTGTGGATACTCATCTGGTGTCTCGATGTCTAATTCGATCTCCTTGTTTAGTCGAGCAAGTTCTCTTCGACAAAAGTAGATCGTGTCAACTTTAGTAGTGAATAAACGGCCAACGAAAGGAATTTTGGCTGCAGCTGTATGGCCATCTCTTGGTATCCTCATCATTTGCCGTTCTTTTAGGTTCAAGTATCTAGACCATGCAGCGTATGTTTCGATATCGTATTCAAGATCACGTCGACAAGCTGCAGGAGTTGTAGGGCCATCTTCTAGGCGCGGGGGCTGCGGAGCTGGGCCGGGTGCAGACTGGACCGCCGGGACAACTTGTTGTGGAGGTTGTTGCGTTGATTCTCCTGTCTGGTCTGATCTTGCCTTGCGAATCTTTTTGGCAACTTTCCGCAGTAGATCGGTCTCTGCATTTTCCAGTAGGGTTTCGAAAGACCTTCGGAGCTTGTCCTTATTTACAAGGGTAGTAAAATCTCGATTGATCCAAATTCGTCGAATCCCACCTGGGAAATCACCGTAGAGTTGCTCCAGAGCCGTATCATTGCAAAGGCTTTTGGGGATGTCCTGTATGAGAACAGTGGTGCTCGACGCCTTCAATCTGTGAGCCACGCTGCCCAAGAACTCTTCTCTTTTGATGATATAGTGGACCAATTCTTGATGAAACATAAAGCAAACCCAGATGACAACCCCGACTGCTAAGATCAAATGTGCCCAGTATCTATTAGTATTTGCAGGTGAGACATTTGACCAAGCCAACGTATCAAGTCCCGTGACATTGTATGTTACGCCACCGATAGTGTTTGTTCCTTTCCCCTGTTTAACATTCAGCGGTATCAAAATCGGCATGATGATAATGGCCATTGGGGTGAAAATCTTCAGGCACATGCTGAGAAACCGGAGAAAAAAGTACGCATCCATGCCGGCCTTCTCCAGGACCACAGGATCTTCTTCAATCTTGAAAACGCTGGCCAGCCATTTGAGGGGATTAGGATGCGGTGGTTTGATCCTTTGCTTGACCGGAACCAGGAAAGATCTTGGTTGGTAGATACGTTTCGCCCAGAGGTAATTTCTCGTGACGAGAAACATGCCAAACTGGACGCCAAAAAGGATGAGACCAGCAGCCAAGGAGATAATGAAGGTTGTGATTGTGGTCCCCTCTCGCCCCTGGGCTGACCCTGCGGCTCCATTGATCGTTCCATTTAGGAAGCTTGTAATATCGGACATGCTCGATGGTAGTGTTCAAAGCCGTGTCATCGCATCTTGTTGTTTCTTGTCGCCCGGAATGATTGCAGATAGATGGGCAGGTTTCGTCAAAAACCCTGCGCTTCTGCTACGATCCAGATATTAGACAGCAGACAAGCAGTTGGGCAGTATTGTTGGAAGCCGGCTTGTTGCTGCTTGGACCTAGAAAGATACCTAGATACCTCTTTCTGAAAGTTGGTTGCCGTCGTGAGTTTGTGACGTAGGATCTCCGAGTGGCTAGGTGGCAGGTGTGGCTGTGGAAGCCACATGGACAATTGACGCGTGATATGCTTAGTCATACCTAGTTCCCGACCCAGACATCACAGCAATTTCTGGACCGAATATATCATCAAAGCTCAAATAAGAGCATGCTTCAACTGAATTAATCATTGTTTCTGACTTCAAACAAAGGAAGGAGGCCTTTCAACTCCGCAATATTAACTTGAACTCTTGCACTAGAATATAACAGAACTTGAGCCCTCACTGATGCATAATACGGGTACGCTCCAAATCTGAATGGAATTGCAATGGTCTCCTCTGGATTGTATGAATTTCTGACACGTAAGTGCACTATACAATCACACTTAAGTCCTTGTCTGGTGTGGAAATTCGACTTAATGATTCCTAAACCACACTCTTTCCACGATCTGGGGCATTGAGAGAATGCATAGATCCCTCGAATTTTCAAAGCACAAGCGGAATACTTACACTACAGATGTATGATGAGTGATAATCATTCATCTATCACCAATCAACGATGACTTGGGGAAAAACAGAATCATTGACAAGTCCTAATAAAGTCATTTGATGAACCTAAATACGTAGGAGATGCACAATAATTATTAAAATAATGTAGCCAAGCTTTGAAGGAGTTGAATCCTAACATGGTCTTTATGAAATAGTCACTCACTTATCAATAACTCGATAAGCGATATTGAAATGGTATTGACAAACAGTCACGTGGTGTGAAAAATGGCCTGGCCCGTGCAAAATTTTCAATGGTGACGGAGGCAGCGATTTCAAGATCCTGGAAATGCTTTGAACAACACCTGACACGCAAATCAAAATACTTCGGAAACCAGACAGGAGCAAGCCAATAAGAATGGCAGACCAAGAGGGCCAAAGCTCTTCATCTGCGGGTGAAGCATCCACGTCTCAGGCCACAACATCATCCACTTCAGGTGCGTCAGTTCTCGAGACCCCGTGACCTTCCCGATTCTAGGATTCGCTCTCTAGCTTTTCCTATCTGCTTTTCTCACATGCCTCACCTTCAGTTGTCTTACAATATCTCTTTTAACACAGCTTAGACTCCTCATCATCATCCAACACAACCAGCAAGTGTGCTTCCTGCTCCAAGCCTTCCAAAGAGGAAAAACCATTGAAACCTTGCACCAAATGTCAATCTACATCTTATTGCTCGAGGGATTGCCAAAAGGCGCATTTCAAGCAGCACAAAAAGGTCTGCGCACAGGCGGCTCAGGTGTATGCTATGAATGCGGATTTCAAGATGGCAGCGCCTAAGGTTGAGAAGAAAGATGGGTTTAGAGGCGGGCTGCAGAAGTGGCAGTTCGATACTTAAGCTGGACTAAACGAATGGAGAATCCTACCACCAAGGGAAATGGAAGAGCGAAGAGAGATAAGAGGACTTGTTGAGCTGGAGTTTATGGCCACGGCCGGTCGGAAGAAAGTTCAAACGTGGCGTCAAAATCTTCAACAACCTCATGGACAGTTGCTTGCTTTCGTGTCCCACTGCTAGCGCTTCAGTCTTGCTCACATCTTACCTGTCTTTGCAACTCGTTGATATCACACCAAGTAGTGGAATCCGGTAGTTTCTCCAAGTTTCTCCAAGTTTCTCATGTGACAAGGTCACAAGTCTAAGCTTAAAGCTACCTATGCCCGCATCCACCAATTCCAGGTTATGTGATTTCCTTCCTGGTATTTGATAGGTGAGTTTTATGTCTTAATTGAGGGGTTGCCTTCAGCTAATACACCCCACCTTCTCCGCTTACCTTATGTTAAGATGCACGAAGTTGCCTCCGCCCATCAGTCAAGACTTCAATGCGATTGATTCTCCCATACAGCCTCAAGACGCGGATTCCTAGACCACACAGATATAAAAGTTCATGTATATTCTTTGCGAAGTGAAATACATTCCAAAATCTTACAATTCAATCGCATTTGCCTTTATGGAAATTGGAGAAAATCTCACTTCATACAGGGGCAAAAAGCACCCCTCCAGCCACATAAAATCATACCCTCTAAAGCACGAAAAGAAACCTACACGGTTTCGAGCCTATCGCTATAACAAATTCTGCACGCCACAAAACTCAACTTCTCCTTCAATTTTCCGAACACATTCCGAAACGCGTGGCTCAAGATTTTCGCCTCATCTATTGGTCGCAAATCACATGCATAATACATGATATCATGAACTCTTTCTAAGCCGCTTGCTCTCGGCACGACACAAGCATTTTTTTGTTCCGCACCCGCACTGGCACATACTTATCACTATATGCTAAGCTTCGTCCCCAGATCTTGAAATGCAAGTACGAGGCTTGTTTTCAGGAAGCACGATGTTGCATGCAGTATGCGGTATGATCCCAGATCATGACTTGCCGCGTGGCAGTTCGTGATAAAACCTGAGATCAGGGAGCAATTCCACGTAGAAAGTTGTCTAGACGCGTTATTATGAGGCAGTAGCATGTATTTACATACTTGTTGCCGTGCTTATGGTAGGTCAGTCGTACGATACTCTTGATTTCGGGAAGCCTGATTCGCATGAGCAGGGAAGGACGTAGATATATTCTGGGAAATTATGTTATGAATCACTAATCAATGGACGAGAAACTGTCTGTTTGTGGTCTATTATGTGGTTATGCATAAGAATTGTATGATTCTTACTTTCTTTCAGGTGGTGAAGGGATTGGCACGGCACGTTGTGCTCTGAGAGGAGTAGAAGTTCTGGAGATTGACATGTATTTAATCCTTTATTTCTCTAAAAATCTGAAGAAATTCATCATTGTAATCAACGTCTTCCTATCACTGGTTCCCAGTCTCAATTATTCATAGCTCCTTATCTTATCAATTACTCAATATGTATCTCCTCGTAAGTTCCTTCTTTTCAAACCCTTATATATACAATCCTAACTCCCTCTCCAGAACCTTTTCACTCCCCTCCTCTTCATCACAGCCTCAGCAGCTCTTGCTCTCGAGCCTCGAGCAGGCAGACCGACTGGTGGCCCTGCCAGCGCCAAAGTAACCATCTACAGCGGACCATTTACCTGCTCAGGCATCAACACTCCACCACCTACCGATGGCAGTGCAGGTACCGCCACCGTAGTCAACATCGCAGAAGCTCAATGTGTAATCGTTGATATACCATTTGGAGGAGCCATCACTGCTTCTATGACAGCTGCTCCAAAAACTGGAACGGCGGGTTGTTATCTTGAGATACACATGCAAGCAGGGTGTGGACTCACACTGCAGAACCAGTTCCACGGGTTCCCATTTGATGGAGTGGTGGTTGGAAGTAAGGTTGGATGTGCGACTCCGCCGGTGCAGAGTTATGGAGCTGTGGAGATTGTTTGTGCATAGGGGATTTAGCTGATATTGGGTTAAAATATTATTGAGTTGAGTGATCACGTTGCAGTGTTGGGATCTGTTTTGAAACATTATTGATTAGGACTTCTATGTACTGTACATAATATCCATGAGACTTCGTATCCAATCTATCAAGTCCCACAGTACATGAAAATTAATGCCCAAAATCAACACTACAATCAAAATCAAATATGACCTGTCCAACTCTCGTCTTCATTGCCGAGTCTGAAATATTGTTCTGAATTGAGACTGTTGCTCTCGACTTTCCATAGCTGTCGTCAAGTACGGGTACTTTTCCAAGACGGTTCCCATTTGGAAACTCATTTCATACTCCATTCAATCATCATCCTCATAGTCGGACCAATTGGTATAGTCGGAGAACAAATCGTCATCATACTGGCCATATTCAACCTCCATCGCGGGTTGAGTATATTCAATGACCATGTCCAGGAGACGATCCCAGAACTCGGCGTTATATGAGACATTATCATCCTCTTCAATGGCCATTCCACGAACCTCGAGTATCTCAGTATAGAACGCCAAGGCGTGGTGGTTTTGAGCAGCGATAGCTGCAAGTTGGCCCATCGTTGCGTATTCGAAAACTGTATCCTTGACTCCATCAATCCGGTATTGTTCTTCTCTTTCTTGGAATAGTTGTTGTTCTTCATCTCTTTCTAGGAACAGTTGGTCTTCTCCTTCAATCTCCAGAGGGATATCATAGGTTTGCACCATGAACTGGACGGTCTCACAATGGTTTGGATCGTTTCTGTCGATAAATCCCCAAGCAGGGTGAGACTCGCTAGCATCGCTGAATCTAGGGTTTCTTCGCGTATCGTTCATGTTGGCGATTGGGAATCCGGAGATCAATGGGATATTGAGTTGTTGAGCTTCTTCGATATTGATATAGTTGACGATATCGGATGGCCGATTGTAGGAATTGTCATCGAGGAATTGAATTCGAGCATCCATCTTGAATATGGGTTGGCGTTCTTGGGGACGATGAAAAATAATTGGAGTCTTTGGAGAAAGAAAAATCTTGGGGTTGGGATAGGAAGGGAGTACATATCCCCCAGGATTTGAAATTGGACTTGCAAGCAGCAATGCTACCCTGCCCATATCCAGATACCTACTAAAGGTGATGGCTTTCTTGGTCTAGCACGAATTAAATTCTAAATACGTCAAGTGTAAAAGACTAAAGCTTTAGTTCCTCCAGACGTAACTCCTCAGCGACAAATTAGGTCCAGAAAGTAGAAAAACTGTGCTTAGCTTCCACGTAATCGTTAGAACGTTTAAATTTTCATGTTCGAAAAGGATTATAATTTTCATGAATTCCTATAGAATCTCACTCTACAAAGCAATTACAGTCCTTTCTATAGTCTTTCTTCCCATTTCCACGTTTTATAAAATTTGTGATATCTCAATCCTCATTGTGCGGGCTTGAAACCCCTTCACTAATACCCATGACCTAATCTAGCTTGCACACCAGCATACTTTGACAGCGGCTCCACAACTCCACTCACTAAATATCTGCTCTAGCCACTTTAGCAAAATGGAGGGATTTCAACATTATAGAAGGCTGCTAGCAGATGGAAGCGAGCTGTGGAGGGCTAATATGAATAGCAAATAACCTAAAATTTCTAAAGGTCGTCAACTTGGGGGCTCCAACGCGGGGTTTTCGATGACACTAGCAAGAGCTTGAGTGCTTTGACGTAGGACGAGAGATTTTTGGAAAATTTTCGTTTCTAGAAGTAGTTTCGGGAAACTCTTAATGCACCATATAGGGCTAGTATCCGATCCGACCTTGCTTGAAGTTTTCTGGACCAAGTGTCTTGCTCAGTGTACGTTTGTGACGCGTGCAGACACCAATTGAGATGCTAATCAAAGCTGAAATGACTGAAACCCCCCCTGATGCGCAGCGACATGTAAGATCAGTAGCCACCAGCTTATGCACTGAAAAATCACAACATGAACAGCAATATCAAGGGAGAATGAGTGATAGAATAGCCAAAATTGACGTGATAAGCATCAGCAAAGAAAATTTCATTAGCAGCTCATCAAAGCCTTCATAAAAACATGCACACAGACAGGTGCGAGAAAATGCAGCAAACTATGTAAAAGACGTAGCCACCAACAAGCCAACCTATCCTACAGATATGTAACTCCCCTCCCACAATCCACCCAAGCCATTTTCTGTCTCTGTCTACTAGCACTCTGTGACCAAAAGGTTGGGAGATCAATCGCCCATAATCTCATCCTCGTCGTCTTCAGCTTGTGCATCCTCTCCAGCACCTTCATCACCGCTTGCAGGCTCTTCATCCAGCAATTCCCTCCTCCTTAGATCCTCTACTGTTCCCTCCTCAGGTTCAACCTCGGCAAAGGGATCCTCCTCCCCATCGCTATCCTCTACCCTTTCTGTACTCTTCGCAGCCTCTTTACTCTGTGGCTGGGGTGTCTTACTTGCAGCCTTCTTGCGATTGGACTTCTGCTTAGGTTCATCCAAATATCCGAGAACCTCTTTGAAATTGTGACCAAGACGCTGACGATTTCTCTGGATTCGTGTTCTTAGTTTCCCTTTGAGAGGTCCAGAGGCGTCAATGACCTGTGCGAGAATAGCAAGGACAAGTTTTCCGGTGATTTCGCAGAGTTCCTTCTCAGCCTTCAAAGATTCGGCTTGTCGCTCGCTATCGGTAACAGCATCATCATCGTCATCCTCGGGATCGGAGTCCGGATCTTCAGGAGCCTCGTCATCACCTGGCGGTCCCAAAGACTTTTTTGACTTCTTGGCGTATTGCTTCTCTAGCATGTCAAAGATGGATGCGAGTTCCTGTTGGACTTCTGGGACAATTTCCTTGACCAGCGATTGTGCGTATGAATTTTCGTCGGAATCATCTGCTTGTGTCGCTTTCCCTTTCGACTTTTTGGGTCGTAAAGTTGCGAAGAGCACGTGCAGGTCAAGAACTGTCCCAGCTCCAACAAGTCGGACGGGATCGAGGGTCGAGCGTGATGAAAACGCAGCGATGAGATTGGTGTTGAAGATATCTTGCCACTCCTTCAACTGGTCGATATCAAGATCGGAAATGGCCTCGCCGGATGACATCGCAACTTGTAATGAGCGAACCTTCCACATGAAATAGAACATACCGGAACGAATGGCCGATAGCACAACTTCGTCTTCCAACGAATCACGAACCTCGTCACTTGAATCCTCAAATACTCCTCGTGCCACGATGTCCAAAAGAATATTTATCGGAAGAATATCACCGCTACCAGTGTCTTCCTCTAGACTGTCTATGCAGCTCGATATGCTAGCCAGTTGCGATAATCTGGCAAGATTATGTGAAAGCTCCCCGAGGATTTTGTTGCTCAACGTTCCCCGGACCGATATCTCGCCCGCCTTGTTGATTTTCCTCAGGGTGTTTATAGTATCCTCCCACAAAGACTGCACCTTGTTATCAGCAACCTCCTCCAGTTCCTCGTACCCGCGTGCATGCAACAAAGCCGCGCCAGCTTCACTGAGAACGCCCTTGTCTGCATGACTATTGAACTGAGCACTAATTTCGTCAAGAAGCTTGGCATAGACAGTCGAGTCTTGCCGTAATTCTTGGAAAACACCAAGATTCAGAACATGCTCGAGGCGTAGAACAACTTTCGCGGTCCTGGGGTCAGCGCCATATTTCTTTAATAATCTGGGAATTAGTCCAGCCAATCGACGTGCAGCAGATTCCTTCGCTTCAGATGTCTCTATGCGACCGTGCTTTTTCCGCCGATTTTCCTTGTCGATCTCATCAATTTCAATCAATCCGAGCCTGACGACCGCATTGAGAACCTCTAGCAGTATAAGCTCTTCTTTCTCATCTGGTCTGTAACTGGCTCTTAATTCGTCCTCGATCTCGGATCCATCAGGAGATGTGTGGTCGAACAGGAGATAGGCGGCAAGCATCTCCCAATTCTTGAGGTCTTCGATTTTTTCGTAGAGAGCTTGTGCGGCGAGAGTAAATCTCGATTCCGCTCCGGCGATGTTGAGAAAATCAGGACTCTCAATTTGACTTGGCATTTCCTCCTGGTCTTGAAGATCGTAGCTCAACATACTTTCGGCAATACACTTCAGTCGTATCCAGGCAGGACGAGGTGAGTCGAGATCGATGTCATCCTTTTCAGTCAAGAATTCCCCAAGTGTATCCTCTCCACCCAATTCCTCGATTCTAGCTTCGTATAGGTCGTCTATGCTTTCTGCAAAGAAGCCTGTGACGGCTTTTCGCACCTTCGGCTCTGAATCAAAGATGAGTTTGCCTATAATGTCAATATCGCTAGGTTCCAGGAAGCCGGCTTTGCGTATCGAGTCCAACAATTCCACTGCTGAAGCTCTTACATCTGGATCGGAATCACGAGTAGCTATCTCGACAATACGAGGCCGAAACCTCTCGATGAAATGCCGCATCCCACCATGGTTAAGTCGCTCCATGATATTTTGTAATTGTTCAACGACCTCATGTCGCATTGGAGCATGGGAATCAGACAGCATCCACCCCATATATCGGAGATATTGACCCTCAAAAAATACACTCTCGAGGGCAATCATCCAATTGGCGAGCGCTCCTACGCACTCAATTCTTATTTTTGGGTCGATATCCCGATAACGGTGGACGTATACTGTCTCGAAATAATCTTTGATCTGAGTTTGCATGAAAACTTTGTGGCGCTCATTCTCAGCAACCTTTTTTTGGAAATCTGTGATTCTGGCCTTGTTGACCCTTTTATTTTTCTGCTCACCCTCTAGCTGGCGTTGTACTTTCGCTGCAACATCAAGCTCGCTATGCGCGATTTCGCACATTGCACTCATGATTGTTAATGATACAACCGTTGCGGTGTGTCGGAATGGCCTTGAAGCTGAAGATGATAATGTTGAACTCCACAGATGAATATTCTCCGCCAAGGGAGGTTCCCGATACAATATTCCGGACTTATGCATTGCTTCCATCAGACTACTGAAGAAGTCCACCAGAGAGTCTCGAAACGCATGTGTGCTCTTCGATTTTGAAATAAGAGGATAATCGGTGATATTTTGCTGCACATAAATCAGTAAATGCGGCTCCACCTAATTTTGTACTTCAACTCACCGCCTGGAATTCCTCTTGGATATCTGCAATCCTGGTAGTGCATGTATCACTGTCATTGATATCATCCTCGGTGACTTCGATAGTACACCCTGCACTCCTCAAGATAATATTCACCAAGTCGGTCATTGCCTCCGCGTTGTTTTCAGAATAATGTGTCAGCCATTGTGATGCAACATCTTCTGAAGATTTGCCACTTGTAAAGACTTCCGCTGCTTATTCTTAGCATGATACATCTCCTAGGTGTGGAGAACGCGCTCACCATATAAACCTCCAGCATCCTTATCCGCAATTGCAGCCTTTTTGGACTTTTTAGGTCTCGCAGGAAGTTTAACAGAAGGCGGTTGCATATGTGCACTTGTGCCATTGACTTTAGGTTTCTTCGCAGCCGGTTTCCTCGTCTTTTTCGTTTTCTTTCGACTTGCTCTGACTTCTTCCTCATCGGCGCTCTCAGCAGTTGCATCGCTGGCTTCTGCTTCTGCTTCTTCATCTACATCTACATCCGACGCGTCATTTTCAACTTCCACGTCTCCGCGCTTCCTTTTGCCTGTGCCATATCCTTGTTGTGAGGATGGCGCATCTGGGATGAACTTTTCAGGGACCTTCACGGCGCGTCCAGACTTGCGCCGACTGCCAGTCGCGACTGGAGAGCTCGCTACGTCGTTATTGGATATATCCATGAGTGGTGTTCTTCGAGTGGTCATTGATGCATTTGCTGCGATTGTAAATTCGATGTGTTAGGTGGGGGATATCCGTGGCGCGTGAGAAATTGTGGTGATGTTGATGAACGCGCCTCGACTTCCTCCACATCGCGAAGTTGGCCGGCCTAATTAGGCTTAGTGGAATTCCCTTGCCGCAATCAATTCGAGACAACTTTATTGTACTCATGTCTTCGACTATTGAACGACAACCTCACACATATAATAACATATTCAAGAGTCTACTCGCCCCACTGATCAAGTGATTACATGCTACAGAGTGCCTTGGACCCTCAAAGCAAAGAAACTACCCTGAACTTCCCTTCTTGGCGTTATCAGCAACTCGTTATCTCCAATATGGTTCGATAGACAATCATCATGGCTTCTCCCTTTCCTCCCTCGACATCAGCTCCTGGCGAAGGCCAGCTTTTTGTGCAGCTATTACCTCATGGTATATCAGCTCTTTCTAAAATGACCTTCCAGTACCCGTTGAAGCTCATATCTCCGTCTCCTGCTGCGGGCCAAAAAAGCGTGCTGGTTTTCCTTCTCACATACGGTGGGGGTTTGGTTGGAGGTGATCAAGTCAACTTGACAATTTCTATCAATCCGAAAGCAAAACTCAGCATTGTCACTCAAGGACACACGAAGATCTTCAAATCTCCTAGTCGAGACGTAATTACTCGTCAGTCCTTACACGTGACCGTTGCCGATGGAGCTGCAATATGTCTACTACCTGACCCCGTGCAACCTTTTGAGGGCAGTGTATATCAACAGTCTCAAAAATTCTATATTGCTGAGCGGGGAAGTCTATGCCTCTTGGATTGGGTATCAGCTGGTCGAACTGCTCGTGGAGAAAATTGGGATCTCAGCGCTTGGAGTGGCAGGAATGAATTATGGGCCACAAAAGCGGAGGATAAACCGAGACTTCTCCTGAGGGATAACGTTTTATTAGAGGCAGAAGCAAAGCAGGTGGCCGATGATGGTCTGAGAAAGAAGATGTCTGGCAAAGGACTGTTTGCAACCTTGGTCCTGCGAGGGCCGTTGCTGGAAACTTTGGCAGCCTTCTTTCTTCTCGAATTCTCGACCCTTCCAAGAATTGGCGCACGGGACTTCAGATCACAAGACAAAAAAAAGAAAGACGACAGCCTCACTGTATCGCCTGAAGAATCTTGGCGACATTCTCGGTTGCAACAGGAGAGACTAGACGGCCTGTGGTGGTCAGCAGCAAAAGTGCGTGGATGCACAGTCGTGAAGTTTGGAGCTCATACCGTTGAGGGCGGTCGCAACTGGGTTGGGAGTATGCTCAAGCAGGAAGGCTCTATCGAGAGAGTATTTGGTGATGAAGCGATGATGTGTATTCGTTGAGATCCAGGTTTCCAAAAGGCGGCTCAGACTCGAAGTGTGCCCGGCACAGCTTTCCTCACAAGTCCATCGTGTTTCCTTCATTTTTGTCTCAGCGTACGTCTAGAATATTGAGCTTGAGACTGTTCCAATCGCCTGACTAACGAAACGAAAATGGATGGCGAAAGAGACTGGGCGCCAATACCGGCTATGATTAAAACACCTGAAGATGCACTTTTTACCGAATGATATACGTGCTAATGAATGAACGAGTCAGAATCTTGGAAACAGTTCGAATATTTGGCAATGTTTCCCTCGAATCAAATAGATGCGACTGTCGCTGCTCTGACAACCCGAGCAGACACACTTCACACAAGATTTCACACGATCCATTGGATCTGGGTCTGAAGATTGTGGTAGGATCATTGCACGTGATTTCTGGTCATCAAAAGACATTTCCACTTTTCAAGTGAGACGTTCAAGAAAGGACCTTTCTCCATCAGCATCAATTGGCACTCAGCCCCCTCTACTCGTACCACTACCAGGGTATAATTTGGCCGCAGTTAAAGCTTCTGGAGATCTACCCGCCGTGTTCCGTATGGCTCTTGATCATTGAGGCATGCTTTCGTTCTTTGTATTTCCTGGGTCACCTGGCGATAAAACACACGTCGAGTCTCTAAGCAGAGAATTCTTGCGATGTTTTGACCCAAACCTTAGTCGCATCAAATTTAAGAGATTGATCGGCAGAGGCGCAAGAGTAATCGACCCTAGGGATCCCAGTGCTGGTGTCAAATATCCACTGCATGATCTGCCGATGTTTCTGACAATCCAGCGAATTGGAACCCATGCGTGCGAAACAGTTCGCAGCCGCCCAGAAATCGATCTGAGCAGCGACATATGGCAGTATTGGCAAAATTGGCAAAGCTTGTTCTCACAGTGGACATCGGATCCACATACCCATCTGCTATTGTGGCGTTTACAGTGTTCCTTTTGCATGATTTAACAATAATTCGGATTTCCTTTCATTCCCCACGCTTTCGGTTTTGCTTCTCTCATCTCCTATAAAGTTTTATATATGATCATTGTCGTCGCATGAAACCTCATAACCTCATAACCTCTACACCACCCCTCACATTGACTTTATTCTGACTATCACCGTGTTGGTTGAGTTGGGAAACTCGTTTCGTAAATTCCACACTACTGGGTAGTCACTCGCGTCACGATCTGTGCGCTTGGCGTTTATCCCTGAGTCGCTTCGTTCCGGCTTGGAAACCTGCACAGCACAGACCAGAATCAGAAGCCGTTTGGCACTACGCTTCACTCAGACCCTACTGTACTATGAAGCATGCGAGCAACTCCACTTAGCCATATCGAGCCATTTAGGGATCATTTGTATCACCACTTTGTGCTCTGTTTTGGTTGATCATCCTCAAGTACCCTGTGAATCCTTGCTTGATCAGAGACTTCTCCGCATTCCGTTTCGACAATCATCAATATCGATCGGAACAACCTGCCGTGTTTTACCTCACCGTCGCCAGCCATCGTCGCTTGTATGGAAAATCAACTATAGCAACTTGGAAACGTCTTTCTGACAGATGTCTTGACGCTTGGAGCCTCATGGGTACTGGCCGAGGGCCATCTCAATAATTCAATTGAGTGGCTGAGCTGCCGAATTGCCGTCCATTCTCTGCTCTACTCGACACCTGTGAATGTTTGCATGAGCTCCGTCTCAAGCATGGAAACTCACAACTCGCTTGGCATACTCATGGTTAGTTTGCATGCTGTAGCCCTGTCGTGTATCTCGAAACCTCATGAACTTTCATGAGAGCAAGAAAGTATTAAAGGTGCTCAAAGTCCCTCTAATTTTCTGCATCAGCGATCAACAGTTCTTCACTTTACTCCACTTCAATACTCTTTTTTCACTTCTTCAGCCGCTTGCGATTGACTCGTAACCGCTTACAATCTTTATACCTTATTTATTAAGTTCTATTTTCAGACACTCCAACCGCAAACATGTTCTCCAAGATCTTCCTCATTGCTCTTGCAGCCTCCACCGTTTCCGCCCACGGAAAGATCGCAGTCATGGTATGTCATTTCACATCTCTCCACTATTCGTTCATTCTCATTTCCATCCAACACACTTCTCATCTCACATCCAACTAACTATCAATCAGACTGGTGATGCTGGTGGAAACACCACAGGCCTCGGTATCCAGGGAGGTGTTGTCCCAGGCCCAGGAAAGAACGCCGTCACTGAGGTCGATACAACCGTCTTCAAGTCCACCAACCCCATGACTGATGGTCTCGGAAAGACCAAGGCTGGTGCCAACACAATGGCTGATATGACTCAAGTCATGGCTCTGTCCGGCAACACCCTCGCTCAAGTCTCCCCATCTGGAGGATCTATCAGCGGAACAATGCACATTGTTACCACTGATGGAGCTGGTCCATACACTGCCGTTCTTGACACCACCGGCACAGGTGCTTTCTCTCAAGGTACCAAGCTCGCCGTCACCCAACAAGTTCCAGGTACCCGAGGCAACATCGCCGCACCAAAGCAACGCAGCTTGATCGCTCGCTCCCTCGTCAACCTCGGTATCATGAAGCGTGCCTCCAACGTCAACGAGGACTACCCATTCGCTGCTACTGTCCCAGCCAACACCAAGTGCACCGGTACCGCAGGCGGACAACAAGGTGTCTGCCTCGTCAAGATTGTCAACCCAAGCAACGCCGGCCCCTTCGGTGGAGTCATGGCTTTCCAGATGGCTGCTGATGGCACTGCCACCCCAGTCGCTGCCCGCGACAACAAGCCAGTCGGAGCTAAGTTCCGTGCTTAGATTCTTCATCGCTCAATCGGTATAGCGCCAGGATCTTGTACTAAGAAAAGAGTATGTGGAGTGTAAAGGCTGATAGAGGCAGTGGGGTTTCTTCTTAAGGATGTGACTCTTTAATAGAGACTTGTATTTTAGGAATGACATTCATTTGTGTTGCAATATGATTATTAGGGGTTGGGGTGTAGGTTAGATAAGTCAGCTTTTTTCTTTGATCTACTTATTTCCATTGTGAGGTGATATCTGTTCATTTGCTTGATTTAGTGATCACTTCAAAGGTTTTCAATAATTTGTCAATTGCGCAAAATATTCTTCAATCCATCTGGCCTCTTCACGTGATGCTACTAATTGGGAAGCATTGTATTTCTTCTCACTTCTCGCTTTTCAATATCCCATTCAGATGCCTATGTTCTATGTCTCTAGGATATTGTATAGTACTTCATGGTAACGAACAATTGTTATGAGGAGGCCAAAGAACGTTGCCACCACGATTGAGCTTAATTGTGTGAGGGGGCACTGTGAACAAGACTCCCTTTCATTCGAAATGCTACAGAACACCTCTGAGATGGGTAAATACTCATTGAGATTTTGCCAATAACCAACGCCACGGAAGCAGAGTTATCAGAAGGATTCACAGCTCAACCATCTATCCCTCCTCGTTTCCATTCCTTCTGCAAAAAGCCCTTCAAGAACCAGCCCTCCTATCCTCCTTAATCAAATCCGCCCCCTTTTCCGCTACAGCATAAGTACTACTCATAATATTTCCACTTACATGATTCGGAAATACACTCGCATCCACGACTCTCAATCCCTTCACTCCCTTCACCCTCAACCTCTCATCCACTACCTCGCCCATACTCGCCGTCCCAATCAGATGATACTGCGTACTAACATGTTCCTTCAGCACTTTGATCCTATCTACCTCACTCTCCAGATCTTGTTTAGGACTAGGCTGTACCCTCTCTCCCAGTCCTCCTTCTTTCATGATTGGGCTCTTGGTTACTGTATCCAGCCATTTCAAACCTGCCGCTAGGATCTTCGCATCAGCTGGATTTCGAAGGTATCCTGGGTCAATGGTTGGTGGTTTTCTTGGGTCAGAAGAAGAGATGTGTACACTTCCTCTACTAAGAGGATGTTCCAGACATATCAGTGGCGCAACTCTATTTTTGCCTTTGGGCGGCGGACCCAGGAATTTAGTTTGATCCCCACCGGCCGTCATATCCATATTCGCGGGTATCAAAAAAGTTTGTAAATTCGCAAACGTAGGATCAGAGAGCTGATCTACGATTAATTGCTCCTGTTTCTTCTCGAAAGCCGTTTTCGCGAGACTATTTTTTCGGATCTCTTGAATCGTCGAGTCCAGTTCTGAAGAAGACACAAGAGATGCGTAGGATACGAAGCCCATACACATGCCTGGCGAGGCAAAAGGGCCAATTTTTTGCTTCTCGTATATATTTTGTTGTGCGAGACCGTACTCTTCGCCGTGTAGGGCGTCGAGTGAGAGGACCGAGGGGGCACAGTCGAATACCATTCCCGAGAGGACGTGGTCTTGGAAATTCGCCCCAACTGAGGGCGAGTTGACTAAGACGGGAATGTTGAGAGGAGAAAGGATGGAGGGATCTCCTATACCGGAGAGTTCGAGAAGTTGGGGTGTTTGGATTACTCCGGCGGAGAGGATGATTTCTGTTTTGGCTTGGACGCTGTGCGTTGTGTTGGAGGAGATGAACTCAACGCCAGTTGCTTTCTGATGTTAGCTGCAGTCTAAGGAATATAGGTGGAAAGCCTGGTTATACCTTTCGGTATGACAGGAGTATCGGTATCAAGAATAATCTTCGACACCAATGCTTTGGTCAAAACCTTCAAATTTGGTCGTCCCAAGTTGGGCTTCAGGTACCCAGTCGCGGCATAACTTCTCGTCCCTGCATTGCCTGTTCTATCTACAGCTCCTAGACTGGAGTAAAAACCGTAGTGGTCGCCACTCCATGCATCCACCAGTGTGTTCTTGCTCTTGGAAGTCTCGTAGCAGGCTTTGATGAAAGATTCTTCCATCGGCATACGGAAATCGTTGAAGGATGTATGGATAGGACCTAATTTCCATCAGCCACTAATCATCTGGCTATAAGGGGGACGGGCATACCATCCGTTCCGTGATATTCAGCTGACGCATGTGGCATCAGCTGTGGATTTCCTCCTTTCACCTCATCGGATGGCACATCCAATGTCTGATGTTTCCTGAAATATGGAACTAGATCATCCCATCCCCATCCTCTATTTCCCATTGCTCTCCAGCCATCATAATCTTTTTTCGATCCGCGTACATACATCAAGTAATTGATTCCGCTAGAGCCACCGAGGAGTTTGCCGCGAGGCATCGAATAAACTTTGTTTCCTGCTGTTGGCTGAGTGATGTGAGATTGAATATCTTGAGAGCGGGGGGGAAGTGTATAGCATACTTGAGAAGTGCTCTCCATCATCCAGTCATACTCTGGACGACCTGGTAGAGTGGGAAACAGGGATGGGGTCAACACATTTTTGTCATCCATTCTGTCCTCGCCTGCTTCCAAAACTCCAACTGTGACATTTGGATCTTCCGTCAAACGAGCTGCTACGCAGAGTCCTGCTGTTCCGCCTCCAATGATAACATAGTCATAGGATTGCGAAACGAATTCGTCTACGGTGCAAAGAGCCGATTTTTTGGTGCCATTGGATCCATTGCCATTTGTGTTATCGTTAGTTGCTGTTGGTGACATTGTTTCTTACGTCGATAAATTAGAGATGAAAATAAAGATTGGGAAAAGACCGTTGATGAAAATAGAGACGCTCTGAACTCTTAAGCAGATGACTGACTGACTATATAGCCTTCTTCTGCTCAAACGAAAGTTTCCTACTTCCCCTCACTCCATGCACCCGGGAGCAAGGCACTTAGCTTGCATTGCTACTCACTTGAGCACCGCGTACATAGTTTGCGGGGGATCATCACACTCATGAGTAGTTTGCATACGGATAGTCCCTAACTTTTGATGGCTTCATGCGGGGTTACTGGAAACGGGGCGGGAATAGGGGGAAGACTTGAGGTGAGTGTGGGGTTATGCACGTGATATGAAAGTCTGCAAGTGATGACGGGACAGTTCAGAAGAGACCGCGCCTAAAAGTAGAGATAGGTATGTCTTCGTTGTAAATAAGCCTCCCCAAAACCAGGCCATAAGGATCGCCCATGTTTAAGTATGTGTGGCGTAGTGGTCTCGTTGACAAGACGAATAAGTCAACAATAAAATAAAATCACCCGACTTCAAAAATCCTCACCGGAGGGTTTTCTACGGTCTCCCTGTTCGACTGGGAGACTAAAGTTTTGCCATTTTCCAAAGTCTTATTTTTTTTTTGGCTTAAATTTTTTCACCTTCGAGTTTTTGTTATAGTTTGCGTCTAATCCTGCGCCATCTAATCTCTACTCCTCTGCTTTGCACCGTCTATCATGCAATTAAAGACACACTAGATGCCGTTCATTTTTGAAAGGCCATGACGGCATACCTGAAACTGCCGTTCGCAAAACCTCTTCTCATAGCTCTAAACGCCTGTAAGAAAGCTAGTCCATCTCTACCTTGAGAAATTGCGAAGGCCCATAGAGCAGGATTCTGAACAAGTGTCCAAGAGATATCCCTTTTGGAGTGTTACTTAAGATCTTCATATTATCGAGAGTTTGGAGAAGATTTTCGTAGATATTTGGATTGGTAGTACATACCATGTCTTAGAAACCTGCTTGCTTATATCAAATGGCTCTGCGAAAGTCTTCAATCCGGCTCCATTCGCAAGGCGGACATAATCGGATTGGGTACAAAGCGGCGGGAGTAACATGCCATCTAAATTAGTCTCGTCAGCTTCCTCTCATATTTCTATCGCCTCTCCTACACTTGCTGTCAGAATAACATACCTTCAATAGGCCCAATATCCTCCTTCAACCTTTTTTCATCACACGCTTCATCCTTAAACCAATCCGCAATCACCAGCTTTCCCCCGTCTTTAAGCAACTTTGCCGCATTCCTAAAAAACAACTCTTTATCTGGTAAATGGCTCATAGCCTCCGATATCCACACACAATCAAACCTCTCATTCCCAAACCATTCGCCCATCTTCTCCGCATCCAATTCTACAAACTTTACACTTCCACCTTCTTCGCCCAACTTGGCTGTCGCGTCAAAGCTGGGAAGAGCACCTGCTTCTAAAGTCAATCGACGCGCGATCTCAACTTGTTTTCCCGAGATCGTGATCCCGGTCACGGTGCACCCGTGGCTTTTGGCTAGATAGCGACTTGTGCCTCCGATGCCACAACCGACGTCTAAGACGGAGCTTCCTTTAGGGAGGGCAGAGCGTTGAAGGAGAAGATGAATGAGTTGCAATTGAGCGAGTTCTTTGGTGTCGGTTGGGAGAAGGAAATAGCCATGATGAATGTGTTCGCCCCTGTTTCTTGGGATTAATGATGGTCGTATTGAGGAGGGGGGAAAGTTACCAGAGAGAATAGTAGTAGTCTGATGCTAATTCATAGTGATGTCTGATGCGCTCTTTAAGAGCATTGAAAGAGATGAATGGTTCAGGCTCGGGAATGGGATGTGTGTCTCCTAGATCGTGTTTCTCATCTACTTCAACAGTTTCGGGAGCGGGGTTTGGCTTGGCTGCATCCATCTTTGACTTTGTGTTCTTACTTGTAGGATTTCTTAATCACTAAAAAATGTAGCGATACGAAAGTTGAATATGGAGATAACAGATTTGGTATCTGAGTTCGAGAGATGTTGTTGAGAAACACGAACACACAAACGTCTGTGCGATGTTGCATGCACTCATGCATTGAGGTTGTCACCGCTGAAAGCGGTTAGGAGGCGGGATGTACAGGGTACACAGCCGGGGAGAGATAAGAGAATGGAGGGGGTCTTCAAACTGAAAATGTATCAAAAGCTTCATACTTACCTGATTTGGAAGGGGATTTGCGTTTGCCGAGGAGTATAATAATGCTCAATCGTCGAGTGGAATGATGTCAACAGAATTCGCACGTGATGAGAATACCCCTCCATCACTTCCCCGCCTTACTGTCTGTCATTGCAATTGCTCTGTGTAGAGAAAAGACAACACTTTTATTCATAGATAATGCCATGTCTACTCTTCAAGTGCCTCTTCAGATTCCCTTCTCTGCAAAAGCATCTCCTTTCTAAAATCTCTTCCTCTTCTCCATCCTCGCCACTCTCCCTGTTCCGTTCTTTCCTCGAATTCTACCTTTCGCATACATTAACACCTTCACTATCCTCGTTACCGATGCTCTTCTCTCCCAAATATTCCTCACGTCCCCCGTTATCCTCAACTTTTCCATAAAATTTACATCCTTTGACCCCACAATAGAATCTTGTTCTTCTAAAATGGACGTCGTTTACATGCCTTCTTAAATGTGTTTTTGTGCCGAATCGCCTCTCGCAAGACAAACACTGTTCTGGTTTATCGTGGTAGCGTTTATGACGACTGTGATGGGTTACTACTGCTTTTGAATATGATTAAGAACAGAGAAGTGATTGAAATTGGTGGAGCAAGACGAACGAGTATTTAGCTTGAGAGGTGAAGAATTTTCTGCAATTTGGCGATTGGCATATGATTTCTTCTTTCCCATTGCTGGCATTCATCGCCTTGTTTTCACTCTCGGCATCTATCTCGACCGAAATCTTCATTTGCGATCGGAGTGCCACCGATGTAGCTGTATTCGGCAGGGAAAGTGTAGCCGGAATATTCGTATCATGCTGCGTCTCGTCTCCTGTTTCTTTATTCTCTTCCTTCATCCCATCGACTCTGAATTTCAGCATTCGCTCGAAAGATGACGGTCTCCATAAAGATTTCGGGTCTCCGTGGTCATCACGTATATGCAGAGGGATATATTCTCGTTCTGTGTAAACAAGGCGTGGTGTATAGGAATGTTTTGAACTGGAAGCTAGTCGGGCTGGAATTGAGGTGCAGAGTTGGGATGAAATGGAGGATGCCAGTGGGAAAGGGCGGGGATGAGATGATACAACAGTATAATACATAGATTCGGGAGTCCTACACCCATCGTCAACACTTTGAATTGGACGTTTGTAACGTTTGATATGATAGAGAAATAGCTAGTGCTTTAATACGAGTATAGTTGGGGCTGGGAGACTTTTATATAGGTATGGAGAATTCGTTTCTGTTCCTTGACGATCAAAAGATTTGGATTTTTAATTCATGTCGTGGATCAGTTTTCGAATACATTGTGTTTTTGAGTGAGGCCTCATATCACATCTCACCCCTCTTTACGCCAGACACAAGCCACATCTGCAAAGAAGTTTGTTTCTGCAAACTCGAGCCTGAAACATGGCTTCAGCTGGTGGCTTGGTGCATACCGAATCCCCGCAAACACGAACCGGGAAGGTTGCTGACGCGATGCGGATTGCTGCATAATTTCATCCTTTCCATGATGTATTTCCCCCCATCTAAATCAGAATATCAACAAGGGGCGTGCCGAGTACTATGCCGCGAGAAACCGAATCGAAACTTTCATTTCCCACTCGGAGCAGAGATTTGCGAAACGACGTTTTCGGATGAAAAATTGGAAGAAAAAGAGGTAGGTTTATAGATCAGATGAATGTGGAAAATGAAGAGAACAGGCTCAGACTTGAAAGAGTATTTCCCATCTATTCACACATCTATCTATAAATATATACAACGAATTTTCATCTATCCTGCAAACCATTCCCTTACTCGCAATCATACTCATCTCCAGCACCAGGAAGAACGGTAGCGCTTGTAGCAGAACCAGCAGCAGTACTCGTAGAGTTGCCAAAAGGCGCTACAACAGCAGTACTATTCCCTTTTCCTGACCCAACAACAGTAGTAGAGTTCGACGCTCCCAAAGCAATAATCTTAGCTGCCGCATGCTCCGCAACAACCATGACCATAGCCTGAGTATTACCAGTGGGCAAATCAGGATGGATACTAGCGTCTACCACAAACAGATTATCTGTACCGAAAACTTTGGTATCGGTATCGACGACTGCGGTACCGTCATTAGAAGTGCCCATCATAGTAGTTCCAACGAAATGAGAGCCTTGCGCGTAGTCGTCGGCTGCGACGATGGAAGCGCCGGTCTTGGAACTGTCGGCTGGAATGAGGGAACTGGAGTTGCGTGCTGAGTTGAGGAGGGTATCAATCATGGTTGTTACGGCGGAGCGATCGGCATCTGTGTTCATCCAGGGGTTGGTTGTGAATACTGTTTTGCCTTCGCTATTGATACCAAGGACGCCGGTTGATGTCAAACCGTGGGTTAGGTACAACTTGATGCGGACGTTACCAACAGCTGTAGAAGAGCAGGTTCCTTGGAAGAATTGCGTGCCGGTGGTAGTATTGATAGAAGTCCAGAAGTTGAACCGTTGACCAGATTGAACGAGGGGACCTGAACCTTGAGCGAAGAGGTCGATGTTTGTAGCAGATGGGGAGGTAAAGTCTTTGGCTACCATGGTGCTGTTTACCAAAGATGTGTTGAAGGTTAGAGTGAAGATTGGATGGTCCCTCAGATTTTGGCCGACTGGGAGATTGATCCAGTCTGCTTCATCTGGGAGAGTGACGCCAGTGCAGCCATTTTGGACTGTAGTAATTTGATCTGTAGGACCGATTCCTGAGTTATATAGAATTCGGGGGGTGGACATGGAACCTGATGCAAGGACGGCATTGCCTCCTGCTTTCAAGTTGATAATTTGACGAGAACCGTCTGCGGCTTCAGTTTCGATACCTGTCACGGTTGAGCCAGAGCGTATGGCACGAACGACCTTTGTGTTGAGGGAAAGTTCAAAGTTGGTAAGAGCTTTGGCGAGAGGGAGGTAGGACTTTACTGGTCCTGCACGAAGCCCATCCTGGATATCCCATGGAGGGTAACTGTAGATGGCAGTCTTGGCATTTGGATTCTCAATTGCGTCGACCTGGGAGAAGCCTAGGCCACCGAAGAAGGTCTTCAAAGCAGAGAAAGCCTGTATGTGTTAGATATTAGGGGAAAGGAAGGTAGGAGAGTGACTTACGTCTTGATCGTATCGCTGTCCGTCCTTAGATGGACGAGTGGTACCGGGATTACGCTCGTAGAGCTTTGCAGCAGAAGAAGCCACATCAGACCACTTCCATCCAGTTGGCCATTTGTCATCAAAATCTCTCTCCTGCGGTCGGACAAAAACGAGGGCATTAACCATTGTTCCACCACCAAGAATGCAGCCGGCCATGTTGGCAGTATCAGTGCAGTACTCAGTTGTGTCGGCCGCAGTGGTTAGGTAGTATGCCATAGATGGAACATCATATTGAGTGACAGTGTCGTTCCAGCTAACTGTGCTTCGCCCTCCAGATGCGTATGTTGATTCGGCACCGCGCTCAATCAACAGGACTGATTTACCAGTCTCAGCAAGGCGTTGAGCAACAATGATACCAGCTGGACCGGCACCAGCAACAATGTAATCATAAGTGGAGTCGGAGACAGTGGCAGTGGTGTTTGTAGAGGAAGACGTGCAGGTGCTGTTGCTTCCGGTAGTGGTATTGGATGCAGCTGAAGCCATAGCCGCCCAGGTGGAGTAGCTGGTAGATTCAGCGCTGGGTAAGGCGAGACCAAATTCTCCAAAGCCTCCTTCATGGTAAACGAAAGAAGCAGCAGAAGCAGATGATGGGTTGGTGACAGCCTTTTGGGAGAATGCCCATCCAATGACAGTGTTGGTAGCACTGCCGGAGAATGAGATAGAAGAGCCAGTGATACATCCTGCACACAAAAAGGTGTAGGACATGTGGGTTGAGTTGACAAAGGTACCATTGGCGATAGGTGCCAGTGAGATGCTGGCATTGGTATAGACATCAGGTGAAGTGTAACCACTTTGCAATGTTAGTCGATGCTAAAGAAGTACATATTTCAATTTACCTAGTCTCTCGGAGAGATGCAACAACAGATCCAGAATCCGGCCATGCTACGACGAGCAAGCTACCGACCATAGATCCGGTAAGAGAAACACCTCCGTATCCTGAGCCATTGGTAGGAACAATCATCTGACCGATAAAGTCGGAGCCAATGGTCGATGGAACGGCCATACCGAACCGGAACCCGGTAGTGTCTTCATAGCCTTGGAATGTGATACCGGTATTCGAATCGGTGAAGGATGTTGATGTTTGAGCATAAGCTCCTGCGGCAAGCGCAAGGAGTGAAAGAGAAGTTCTCATGGTGACTGTATACCTGCTAAATTTGAAGGAGTATGAAGTTGGGAAAGATACAGGGTAAATTGGTAACTGAAGATGAACGTGTGAAAAGAATGTTAAAAGCAAGGTCTGGCCGAGCTATGCCGTCGAGGCAAAAAAAGAAGAATGAAGGTGGCAAAGAATGGAAATCTTGCGATAGAGAGGCATGATGTGAAGAGGGGTATGTTAACTTTATGTACCACGAAGCATGATAAAGACATGTACAACCTGCATCCCTGGGAAATGCTCACCTCTCCCACCGGAGCGGATCATGACGAATTATTTCATCAATACGTTGCTGACGCTTGTCTTGTCATCCAATCCGAGAGAATGTATTTCGTTTCGATTTTTGGGTGGCGATGACCACTCAGTCCTGTGTAATTTGTTTCGTTTATAGACAGCCATGCAGAGTGGAGAACTTTGGGGACGCGAAAAAGTGGGTGATAATATATCCGGCAAAGCGTATTGCTTCCTGACTCGTTCTCTGCCACCACTTGATGTTTTCGAGTGAGAGAAAGCTGGGGACTGTGGCTGGGCACGATCCACAATGTTCATCCCAAAGAGTCTGGAATAAATCAAATTTGGCTACGCAAGGCATGGAGAGACTGTGAGAGGCACTGCCTTGAGATTTCAACCCCCTTTTCGATGGCGTGGTGGAGTTGTTTGGTTTCAATTTAGATGGGATGAAAAGCTTAAAGTCGAATTTTCGGACAACTTGTTTCAGAGTTGAACTTGACTGACGGAAGACCGATGAATACCCGCCTAGGGCCGACAGGAGCCGACTAGAGGTGCAATGGCGAGTCTTGTGATATTCATCTTGGTGCAAGCATTTCTGTGCTATATATTGTAAATCTATATTTCACTAATCATGGTGAAAGGGTTCACTCAGATTCGCTATGCTAATCAGTTCTACAATTTCTTCGTAAGTAGCAATTAGAATAGTCACGTGCGTCGGTGTATTACTCCACATCCACGGTACCTAGAGCGATTCACGTCCTCGCAATTTTGTACTTGTCTTGAACATCATTACTAGCATCATTTGTTTCTCTTTTCAATTGTGCCACTTCTCTACGAATACATCGACAGCTCTAGAGCCAACTAAAGTACCTTACCAACATGGCTCCGACCTACACAAAAATACGTAGTCGCTTGCATGTTGAACCCTGGAAGTTCGAGCTGGCGTTGGGGACCGCATAGAACGGTGAAGCAACAACTCACCACATGTTCCATGCTATTGTCATCAGCCTTGACACTTACACGACTTACCTCGCGCAATGTCTCAGAGTGCTGGAAGCGACAATTCATTTGTGATCCTTGAAGAGCGAGACATCATTGACTTCAATGATTCAACGTTGCTCCCTCTTTCGCCAGAAAACATTGCAAGAGTACAATTATGGTTAAATCCCACCGACTACTCTGCTGGGTCAAGTGAAAATTGCAAACATCAGGCTGCACGTTCTCCTGGTACAGGATGCTGGATTCAGGAAACAAGGGAGTACCAGCAATGGAGGCATTCATCAGAATGCGACGTGCTCTGGGTGAAAGGCATTCCTGGTTCTGGGAAATCTGTCGTGGCAGCATATTTGGCATCAAGTCTTCAAGAGGAAGAAGTCCCAGTTCTGACATTCTTCTTTCGACAGACAATTTCGACAAACAAGACACCACATCAATTGATCCGAGACTGGCTCTCGCAGCTCCTCGATGCGTCCCCGCCACTTCAGGAAGCGTTGATGAAAATTATCGATGATGACCGAACTCTAGAGAGTGTTGCTCACGCTGAATTGTGGGATGCCCTCATATCTACATTATCCAGAATTCCACGAGCATTCTGTATAATAGATGCATTAGACGAGATGGATTTCGGAAACGAGGCTTTCATTTTGAAACTTCTTGATCTGGGGCAACTAACCCACTCCGCGAAGATAATCATGACGAGTCGGCCACTTCCATACATTGAAAAGACCATACCGCGCTCTGCCATCCAGATTTACCTACATCCGCAATATGTCGACAAGGACATACTAACCTATTTTAATAATATTCTCAGCGTCTCGAATATTTCGCGCCCCACTCAACATTATATCAGATCTGTCCTTTGTCGGAAATCGAATGGTTCATTCCTCTACGCCCGGTTAATGATGAAAGATATTCTGGAGTCTGAAGATTGTAGTGAACTAGGCATTAAGCAAATTCTGCGCAAGCTGCCAAATAATCTAGGAGCAGCGTATATAAGATTACTTTCAGAGCATTCAACCCGATCAGGAACTCCTCAAGAACTTCAACTATTCATACTAAAATTTATAACCCACTCTTCTCGACCTCTTTGTCTGCTAGAGATCTCTTCCATTGCCGACTTCGCTCTGAAGACAAAGGATATATGTTTCCTCGATCCACCCTCAGAACCCAAGATTATATCCAAGGCTGCCATCAGAAGTGGATGTGGGCCGTTGATAGAGATATCGAAGGATGAAGTGGTAGCCATAATTCATCACTCACTTGCAGAGTTCCTCACCGACCCGGAAAGATCGATATCCGACTTTCCACACGTTAATAGGGTCACGACCCACCTCCAATTGGCAGTTCTATGCATAAAATACCTACTGGCTAGTGTATCGCCCGAGATACGTTGGGATGGAGGCGGCAATCGGCCACCTACAAATATTCAAATGAACTCTCAAATGACACATCACTTTCTGGACTACTCCACAAATCACTGGTGGTATCATGTATTTGAGTTTGGTCAAGCAGACCGGGATCTATTTTTGCTGCTGGATCAGTTGTTGCAACTAAACTCAAAAACGCACTCGCTCTGTCTGAAACCAATCTCTGATGGCAATACTCAGACGAGTCTTCTTCACTTTGCTGCCTCTATTGGGTTGGCTCAGTATGCCCGGCACATTATTGAATGTGATCTTAATCCGGATTTGAACTGTCGAGACAGTAAATCACGATCCCCACTTCACTGCGCTGCAGCGAATGGGCATGTTGGCGTTGTTGAAATTCTTTTGGAACATGGCGCATCCAGAAATCCAGACGACTATGAGGGGTTGACTCCCCTCCATCTTGCTGTTACCAACAATCATTCGCAGGTGGTTCGAAAGCTATTGGCCTCCGGGGTTGATCCTATGACGCCAAAAACGAGAGAACGTCCAGGTAGACGGTGTGGCAATTCCCTGCGCACGACAGGACAGACTGCCGTACAGTATGCTTCCAGGAGTGGGAATGCTGATGTGATTCTTGAGATGCTACCTTACCTTCGACAACCGGCTCTCAGTCCAGCTCTCTGTTGGGCGTCGGAATTCGGGCAAAGTCGTGTAGTGCTTGCGATCCTACACAACTCCGAAGTTGATGTTAATCAAATGGTTGATGGTAATACCCCAATTCAGTTCGCCGCACATGCACGAGATTTGATCTCGATGAAGGCTTTGCTGGACAAGGGCGCAAATGCTCAAACCCATTGTAATGTCATTGGTGAAGATGCATGGTTATGGAAGCTATACTTGGCACGTGGCGATGAATTTCCATTCAGAGATACTCCACTACATTCATTTTCTCACGGAGAGGAGAAGGGAAATATGAATACCAGCACTTCGGAGACCATACATGGATTGGAAATGCTTCTGAATGCAGGGTGCAACGTCAACGAGCACGATTTCACAGGGCAAACACCACTCCACTATTTCCTAAGGGGAGCCAAATATGGCGGCCATAAATGCTCGTTGGAGGTCATCTCTTGGTTGCTTGAACATGGTGCCGATCCCTTGCTTCTGACGAAAGACGAGCAATCCGCTATTCAACTTGCCCTCGGCCATTCAAAAGATGTTTTAGCACTGCTAATTAGCAAAGGTGCAGACGTGAATGCTATCTCTCCATCTGGTGGTCGATCACCAATCTTTGCGGCCGTTCTAAAGAATGACGAGAGGGCAATGCGTACACTTATAAAGTATGGTGCTGATTTCAACCTGAAAGACTCAAAAGGGAATACACTACTTCACTGTGTATTTGCTGAGGCCCCAGACTCGTTATCGACAATCAAGTTGCTTTTTGATAACGGAGTGAATCTCTCTATGAAGAACTATGAAGGATTGACGCCACTCGAAGTGTTGGACTTTCGCCGTCTTACAACCGATCTTTTGGAAGTTTTCATAGAGAAAAGTATCGATTTCGATTCAAGGGCACGCCAAGGTCAGACTTTTCTGCTCAAAGCACTACAATGCGATTGCAAGATTGATGTTCTAGAAATGCTGGTAGATGCTCGTGTTGACGTCAGTGCACACGATTATAATGGCCGTAATGCCTTGCACTATTGTTGTGAAAAAGCCGCATCCAAAGACACGGTGGAGAAGATTCGCATATTGTGTAGGGCTGGTGCTAATCCACAGACCAGGGACTTTTCTGGGAATACCTTGTTTCATGCAGTCGCAGGATATCACACCTACCAAGGAGCTCAAGTGGATTTACTGGATCTTCTCCTCGAGTATAGAATATCTCCCAGGTCTCGGAACAATCAAGGGCAAACACCTTTGTACACACTCGTAGAACAAGGAAATTTCACAGACAACACTGAACTGCTCGACTTCTTTCTTGGCCCAAAGTGTACCCTAGACATCAATAACTCAGACCATCGAGGGATACGTCCGATTCATCTGGCTGCGAATTTCACGGAGGATCACTTCAAATACCTTCTTAGCAAAGGCGCCGATCCTCTCCCTGTAACCCAAGAACGCCTATCAGTCCTTCATATATGTGCCCGAGCAAGACAAAGCAACACCGTGGGATTGGTAGTCGAAAAACTCATTCAGCTAGACAGCTCTCACCTAATTGACCACATAGACAGTGACGGAAGGACTGCCCTACATTACGCCATTATGTCCGGTCGGGTTGAGAGTGTAGCAATTTTGTTAGGATCTGGCAAAGCTAACCCAAATCTGAAAGACAAGCATAGCTTGAACACGCTCGATTTCTGTACATTATTCGCAGAAGAAAATAGTCATTGGCGTACCAGTTCTCTAGGTGATTGCAATAGACAGTACGTCACCAAATCCTGTGTGACATTAGACCAATTTCGCAGACCTCCAACACATGAGCCGAAATATGAGCGTGGCTTCAAACGAATCATTGAAGCGGAGAGAGAAACTGTCGGAATTCGTCAAATCGTGCGGCAACTCATTATCCATGGAGTCGACACATCATTTATGTCGTCGCACAAGCTCAGGTGGGATGACCGTCATCCTTCACCCTTCAAACGTGCCTTGCTATTGGATTGTGGGGTTCTGGTTGAGGAGCTATTGGATGTGCCAATCTCCCCAGTATCAGAAGAGGAGGAGGAGGAGTCAGACACAGATGATGGAGATGATGCCGAAGACGGGGCAACATGGCTTTGGCGGATGACCTTAAGGTTCCGAAATCTTGAAAATCATGTGTTGATGAGACTGAGAAGCCTCCCTGTGCTGTTTGATAATGCCATCAGGATCGGAGAGCCTAATCTCGAGTTGTTCCAGTTTTTGTTACTTGAAGAAAATTATAAAGGGATCGAAGAACTACATCGTCGTGGAGCAGATCTGCTGGTACCTGCTGCAGATGGACAAAGCTGTGTTAGTATCCTCGTAAAATGGGGATACGCGTCTTTGTTAGAGAAAGTCGGAGATCTTGTAGGCTTATCTGAAGGAACCTGGAGTAAGAAAACGAAAGAAGCAGGTGTCAAAGGAGGCCGTGCCATAAATCTGGTCTCAGTTGCATGTGCCAGGGAATTACCCAACCTTGGAGTCATTAAGATACTGGTTGAAAAATTCCATATGAATGTCAATGACGAAATTCCGGGCACCGGCCAGGTGGCTTTGCACATATTGGCAAAATCCAAACATTGGTGGAATATTCAAGCTGTAGTCTATTTGCTTAATCAAAGAGCCAAAGCTGATATCCGAGATGGGAAAGGGAATACTCCATTGCTTATTGCTCTCACTGGGCAATACGGCTGTGCTGTTGTCAAAGAATTGCTTCTCCATGGAGCCAATCCCAACACCCTTGATTCACAAGGAGAATCTTGTCTCACCAAAGCCAAAAAACACCCTGAAATCATCAGTCAACTAGTCAAACATGGCGCAAACGCTCTTGCAAGCAAAAAGCCCTTCCTTCTCAGTTGCATCGAGGCACTTGACCTACAGACAATCGGACTGCTAATTGAAAGTGGTGTGAATCTCAATACAGAGCCAATCCTTGAATCAGAGCCAAAGATAGAGCCAAGAATGGACGAAAATCGCCAGAAGCACAAAGCATCAAGGTGGCGCTGGCGCGCATGGCAAGAAAGTCTTCAATATGCGAAGTACCCTGTGCATTTCGCAGCAAGCCCTCAATTCAACAACGAGAAGTCCAAAGAACAAATGATCTCTATCATCGAAGCGCTTTTAAATGGAGGAGCTGACCCTTTGCTGCGGGCAAGTAAAACAGGAGATTCAATACTTCATGCTATCTGCGAAGAAAAGGGAATTATTGAGCCGTTCTTTGACCTCCCAGCTCTGGAACTCGAAGCAAGAGATTCAAAGGGGCGGACTCTGCTTCTAGCGGCATGCTACACGCTGCCCGATTACTTTTGTAATCAAGATAGATCATGGCTCGATGCTCAAAAGAGTATTGCACAGCTACTATTTGCAAAAGGAGCAGATATCACCGCCGCCGATGATGAAGGGAGGAATATATTCCACTACTTACTTACCAGTAGCAGGACATATTCGTGGATGCATTCCTCTCACCCGAAAGATTTTGAATTCTTCCTTTCTATCGCCTCTTCTCCAACATCTGCCAAATATTCTAGCCTTGCTCTGCACAAGCAAGCAGACAGCAAAGGCGTTACGCCCCTCCACCTCGCTCTTTCATCCGATCAACTCTGGGCTGTTGAACCTCTTCTGGCTTCTGGAGCAGATCCAAATCAAACAGACAGACAAGGAAATACCCCCCTCCATTTTCTAGCATCACTCCTCCCGCCTTCACCTCATCCAGCCGACGCCCTAGTATCCAAAACGCGCTCCTTGTTGCTCTTCACCCACTTCCTAGACCTCGGTCTCTCCATTAATGCTCTGAACTCCCTCGGGGAGACCCCAGTATTCAATCTCTTCCGCTCTAAGGCGATGAATATGGAACGGATTCTATTCTTTGTGAGCCAAGGAGCAGACTTAACGGTCGTGAATGGGAAGAGAGAAGGACTGTTGCATTTGTGTGCTTTGAAGGGTGGAGGCGAGGAGAAAGAGTGCGAGGAAGGAGATGTTTGGAGGTACTTGATTGGGCAGGGGTTGGATCCGATGATGGAGGATGGGGAGAGTATGACCCCTGGGGATTGGAGGAGGGCTGTTGGGAAGGGTTGAGGGAAGGATGTCTAGCGTATAGAGAATTTAGAGGAAGGGTATATTGGGTAAGAAGAATGAAAATAATACAAGGGTCCTTTAGGACAAATTGACAGCCGGAGGGAATATTGCGTATTACCCTTTTCAATTCTGCAAACAATTAGACACCAAGCAGTTGTATGATATCACATGACCATCAGAGTCATTCGGCTGTCAAACTGCCTGGAAGATTCATCCAATCAGTGAAGTCATGTATACCTTACAAGTATGATCTCAAAGTCCGGGGAAACTGGACCCGGCCCCGAGCCAAGCAGGAACCCGGCTGCATTAGCTGTCTCGGGCTGGCCGCGCTTGGAAAGATGAAGCGATAGCCGTTGGCTTCTTTCATGTGGTGGGACACAGAAAGGGAAACGGGGTTTTGGATGTTGAATATAAGAATAATAATTGATTGAGAAACCAAGTCAACCACTGGTTATTATACGGTGCTAAGAAAGAGAGAATGAAAAAAAACACTTTGATCTAGGATTACCGTGCAATTGAGGCAGAGTTACCTATTGACAAATAAGCCGTGGAATTAAGTTCGAGATACCATAATACCCTCTAATCTGTTTGATGTCCAGCTAAACTTGTCAAAAGTGGCAGTGGGCAGAAAAGTGATCAGCGTGTGCGGAAGGGGACTCCTCAAGCACTCTTTCCGTTTGTTGCATCTTTGTTTCTTTTCACCGCCACCACATCCTCTTTATTCTTTCCTTTTTCCACCTGCAGAGTCAAGCTGACATCCCCGCACTCTCCCCTTCATCATCACCTAACACACCATTCCAGAGACATCCCACCAGCAGATCCAAAATGCATTACTGCCACGAGTGTGATCGCTGGTTCGATACCGAGAATGGATACAATCAACATATGAACAACAGTGCATCTCATGCTCCCGAGGAGGATTGGGATTGTGATTACTGCCAACGGACTTTCGGGAGCCAGTATGCTCTTCAGCAACACTGTGCCAATTCGCTTGGACATCCATATTGTATTGAATGCAAGAGGTTGTTTCAAAATCAGAATAATTTGAATCAGGTATGTTGCTGTTTGATGTGGATGGATGCGTGAAGATGAGAGGGGCCCAGCTGATATCGAACTAGCATATGCACTCCAAGATCCATGTTGGATCTGCTATTCAATGTCCATTCTGCAAGAATGGCTTTTCTACAGCAAGTGGTGTTACGGTATGCTTCCCATATAAATTATTTCCAGAGCTGGGCAGAGGATGTAGACTCACGCTCGCAGATCCATCTCGAATCCGGTACCTGCCCCAATGCCAACCTTGACCGCCACAAAATAAACACCATGATCCAACGAATGGATGCCAAAAACATCATCACTCGTCCTATGCTCACTCTCCCGGTCTACTCACCTGCCACCGAAAACATCGCAACAGAGCGAGCCTGGAACGGCTATGCATATGCCTGCTACCTCTGTCCTCGTCAATTTGCTTCTCTCCAGGCATTGAATAGCCATATGAAGAGCCCTGCGCACGAGCAACATATTTACAAGTGTCCAAAGGCGGCTTGTGGTAGGAACTATAAGTTGTTGAGTGGACTTGTGCAGCATGTCGAGAGTGAGGTGTGTGGGGTAATGCGATTTGAGACTGTGCAGAAGCAGGCAAAGAATGGTATTCAAAATATGGCTGGAAGGATGATTATGGGCTAGTTGTGACTGGGTGGAGTTTCAGGTAGTGCAATACTTTGGTGGATGGCAAGATTTGTCACACGACGTTACGTTGTTGGCATCGGGAAAATATTTTAGAAACGGAGTACCGTATTTGATGCAACTTGAGATGGAGAGGTTGTAGGGAACAAGACGGGGTTTTTGCCTTTTTTTAGGGGAATTATTTTACATCGATAGTCTAGGCGTAAGCTTAAATGTCATATCAGGAGGAGTTGCTCGCATTTTGTAGGTGTGGACGAGTGCTGCTTAGAATCTTATTCTCATCAATTAGTAGAAAAGAATGGAGAATTCTGAAACTGAGATCATTCCAATTCACCTGATCATATTATCAATAAGGATTAGCTTCATCAATCGGGCAGTCCTCAGTACTCTTCACATTCTAAGACTTTATCTTCTGTTGACATGTGATTATCGCTCTATGAAGAATATATAGGCACGATGAGCTTCGAATGCCCCTCATTTTGAACCCCTTACTCGCTTATAGCAATTTCCTTAACTAGTCGGAAAACACGACTTTTTAAGCGAACGCGTTTTGGTGTCACCCCGCCACGCGATTTATGATTAATTATATCAATTAACCCACTTCGTAGCTTAATTAAAAATTAATCACATACTCTATTCTCTTTAAAATTGCTTTCCTAGATACGTCGATATGGCTAGATCTCATAAATCCAAGCGCATTGCTAATAAACGCGTAAAAGTCATAGCATTTAAGAAACGCGTTCGCAAGCCTAATTAAAAAGCATAAGCTATAAAAGTAATGCTACCCCCTCGCCGAATTAGATCTAAAATAGTGGATAAAGTCATTACTAATTCTCTTAAGGCTAATACGCTAAAATTGACTTAGGATAATAAAGTAGTAGCTAATCCAATTATAATCCAGAGCTCTCTTATAGTGGCTATTTTAATCCCTTTTAAATCTACCTGGCAAAAGCTAGTCTTACCTCTATTTAACCTAATAAAAGAGGGATATATGCTATATTATATTATAATAACTCTTACGATTTTTATTAATAATATATATAAGGGTTCCTTAAGTAAGAATCATGATTTAAGCAACTTTACTCGGTTTATATGGGACTCCTTTTAGACTTGGATTTAGGATAAATGGATAGAGAAGTTTATATAAATAAGGTTATTAAAGGAGTAGGAATTCCTTAGGATTTAGCCTTAAGTAATAATAATTAATAATCTTACTAGGAAAAAAGTGGATTACTTTATATAAGACCAAGATAAATGGGCTAATATTAAGAGCTAGCTTTATCTTAAAATATACCTTTAACCTAATAATAAATCTTATAATAGCCTTTTTATTAAAGCTCTATATTAGTGGCCGGAATTAGAGCCTGCTTTAGAGCCAAAATTAAAGTCGGTATTAAAGGCGTTATTAAAATCGATATTAAAATTAAGGACTACTAGGTCCCGTGATTAGAATTTAAGGGAATATTATATTATTAATAGGCAAGGTAATATGGAAGAAGCTAGTTTTGCTTTTAATAATTATAATAATAATATCTTTATTAATAGAGAAGGGACTCTAATTAAAAGAAGCCGTGTCTTTATAATTATAAGGTAGCTAGATGTTAAAGCTTAAAGAAATGTTGCTAATAAACCATATAAGAAGATTAAGAAAATGATTTAGAAGTAGCATTATTATTAGGATCTTAATTGCGATAAGAATCCTAAGTGCCACTATATTCTTTAGTCTCGTGGATCCCATTATAACGTTACTCTATTAAATTTAAAGTAATAGGCAATAATAATTTAAATGGAATACCCTAAAGTTTTAATTGAGAGACTTCTTATTAAATGGATTCGCAAATATCACTTGGAATAATAAGAGATTCCTTAAAAAAAGCTCCATAGTAATAAGAAGTAGTCAATTATCGAGCCTGCTATTATTCTTAAAGCTAAGACTACTCCTATTATTATTTATAATTATCCCGCCCCCCTGCATTCTTATTTAATAGCTCCACCAATGCTATATTATAAATATGCAAGCATTCCAGGATTATAAAATAATCCTTATTATACTTAAAATCCACCCTTAATATAGCAAGTAAATATAAATAGTCTTGCTATATCGTTACCTCTAAGACCAAGGTCCTTTAAAGCGGATCCACTCCCTTAATTTAAGACGTATATCCTTAATAAAGTTATAAGCCTATAGAGATCCGAGCTAATTTAGGAGGCTTTTACGTTCCTAAAACTCGAGTTTATTAAGTTTACGTAATTTAAGGATCATTAAACCTTTTAAACTCTTAGAAAATATGATATAAAATCCGGCATAATTTAATACCTTTAAAAAGAAGCCTTTAAGTTTTAGAAAGTAGTGGATATAATAAAGGGAATATTTGAGGAGATTTATAAAGCCTTAATTGGACCTAGAGGAGGCTTTTTATTTAATAGGATTAAATATAATAATCGTGGTGAAATAGGTAATAGGTTCGGCGCTATAAAGTTATGAGACTAAGAATAGGATAGCGATAATTATTTCTCAGAATCTTAAGAGCGTTTATAATAGTGACTATTCTCTTTAGGGGATATATTTTATATGCTTTACTTTATCTTTTTTCTCTTTCCTATATTAATCGGACTATTATTAATTTTATAATATTTATTATAAATTATAATTATATATTAAGGGGAATGGCAAAACTCGCGATTATAAAACATTATTCACTTATTAATTATAACTTTTTATACTAATTATATAATTAATTTATTTAATAATTATATACGTATGCCTCTTATTATTTAATATTATATACTTTATATGTGTGCATAATTAAAATGGGCCCTAGCGGTAGCATATGCATTTGGCCCTATTATTATACTCTTAATTGCCTATATTAAAAAATCCTTATAAGTCTTAAAGTTATAACGCTCCCTCTAATATTATCGTTAAATAAAGCTTTTTAAAACGCTAAAACTCTCTTTAATAGGATTAAAATTAGGGGAATATAGTAATAAGTAGAGAATTAAGATTCCCTTCTTATAATATGCTTCTTTAATCCTAGTTTTATTAGCATAATGGATTAACGCATTATCCATTATTATAATTGATTAAGGAAGAGGATATGGATTATAGAGAGGGAGAACGTTATTAATAATAAAATCTTTAAAAAGATTGGCTATTCCAGATCCCTTAAATGCGCGGTAGGCAATATAGCTATTAATAATATATGCTAGGAAGATGGATATTTTAGGTTATCGCCGAGCTAGATAATTATGGACTATAGCTCGAGTCCTAGCTAAAGACCATTCATATTTGCGTTCCCCTATTTTATTATTACTTCCTAATTTATCTATTACTATAATTTGCTTTATAATAAAGTCCTAAAGGTAAAAGAGCTAGTCCCTCCTTAATTCCTTATTTTTCTAAGCCGCTACTGCCCTCATTTTCTTTTTTATAACCTTAATCTTCTTTAACGCTTTATTAATTATTAATAAGGATATATCTACTTTATATATATTTAAAAGAAACTCCTTAATCTCATTTAAATAATAATATGGCGCCGTATTAAGAAGGACCTTAATTCCGTAAATTATGCTCTAAGTAAGGACGGGTTTAAGACCTTTAAAAGGAGGCAAAACTAGTCTTCTTGCTTTAATCCTAGCCTTATACGCATATATCGTCGATAGGGCATAGTTATATAAGCTAGCTAGGCGCCGGTAATATTTATAGTTAATATACGCATGAGGGTTAAAGAGGGCATCTTAAATGCGGGCAATAACCCTTTAATATAATTAAGGGGCCATAATTTCTATTAATTTTTTTTATTAAATGGAAGATCTCATTAAGCTCAATAATTTAATTTAGTTACCTTATTAAAAGAATTAGATTTAATTTAATTATTATAGTTTAAAGTTATATAATAGGGTGCTTTTTGGTAAAACGCGATACCAAAACGCGTTCGCTTAAAAAGTCATGTTTTCCGACTAATTAAGGAAATTGCTATAATGACGTTCTCCCTCTCTATAATCTATATCCTCTTCCTTAATCAATTATAATAATGGATAATGCGTTAATTTATTACGCCAATAAAACTAGGATTAAAGAGGCATGTTATAAGAAGGGAGTCTTAATTCTCTACTTACCACCATACTCCCCTAATTTTAATCCTATTAAAGAGAGTTTTAGCGTTTTAAAAAGCTTTATTTAACAATAATATCGGAAGGAGCATTATAACTTTAAGACTTATAAGGATTTTTTAATATAGGCAGTTAAGAGTATAATAATAGGGCCAAATGCACATGCTACCACTAAGGCCTATTTTAATTATGCATATATATAAAGTATATAATATTAAATAATAAGAGGCGTACATATGTAATTATTAAATAAATCAATTATATAATTAGTATAAAAAGTTATAATTAATAAGTAAATAATATTTTATAATCGCGAGTTTTGCCATCCCCTTTAATATATGACTATAATTTATAATAAATATTATAAAATTAATAATAGTCCGATTAATATAAGAAAGAGAGAAAAGACGAAGTAAAGCATATAGAATATATCCCTTAAAGAGAATAATCGCTATTATAAATGCTCCTAAGATTCCGAGAAATAATTATCGCTATCTTATTCTTGGTCTTATAACTTTATAACGCCAAACCCACCACCTATTTCACCACGATTATTATATTTAATCCTATTAAATAAAAAGCCTCCTTTAGGTCTAATTAAGGCTTTATAAATCTCCTTAAATATTCCCTTTATTATATCCATTACTTTTTAAAACTTAGAGGCTTCTTTTTAAAGGTATTAAATTATATTAGATTTTATATTATATTCTCTAAGAATTTAAAAGGTTTAATAATCCTTAAGTTATGTAAACTTAATAAACTCGAGTTTTAGGAATGCAAAAGCCTCCTAAATTAGCTCGGATCTTTATAGGCTTATAATTTTATTAAGGATATATGTCTTAAATTAAGGGAATGGATCCGCTTTAAAGGACCTTGGTCTTAGAAATAATAATATAGCAAGACTATTTGCATTTACTTATTATATTAAGGGTGGATTTTGAGTGCGATAAGGATCGTTTTATAATCCTAAAATGCTTACATATCTATAATATGGCATTAATAAAGCTATTAGATAGGAATGCGGGGGGGCGGGGTAATTATAAATAATAATAGGAGCAGTCTTAGCTTTAGGAATAATAGCAGGCTCAACAATTGACTGCTTCTTATTACTATAGAGCTTTTTTCAAGGAATCTCTTATTATCCCAGGTAATACTTGCGAATCCATTTAATAAGAGGTCTCTCAATTAAAACTTTAGGGTATTCCTGTGAGACGTATAAATGGGAGGCAATTCAACGAGTAGAATAAGTTATATTCCAGTATAAGACTAAACTCTGGCCTTTTGGAATGCCAGAGTTAGACTATTTAAGGGGTGCCTGAGGGGTTCCTGTGAACTGCTAAATATAACCGAATAGTCGAGGTCATATGAAACTACAATTCCAATTATATACCTAATAGTTCCATTTGGATTATCGTTGCCCATTGCTTTAAATCTAATAGAGTAACGTCATGATGGGATCCACAAGACTAAAGAACGTAGTGGCACCCAGGATTCTTATCGCAATTAAGATCCTAATAATAGTGCTACTTCCAGATTATCTTCTTAATCTTCTTATGTGGTTCATTGGCGGCATCTCTTCGAGCTTTGGCATTTAGCTGCCTTATAGTTATAGAGACACGGCCTCTTTTAACTAGAGTCCCTTCTCTATTAATAAAGATATTATTATTATAATTATTAAAAGCAAAACTAGCTTCTTCCATATTACCTTGCCTATTAATAATATAATATTCCCTTAAATTCTAATCACGGGACCTAGTAGTCCTTAATTTTAATATTGATTTTAATAATGCCTTTAATGCCAACTTTGATTTTGGCTCTAAAGCAGGCTCTAATTCCGGCTACTATCAGGTGTATAATTGGAATTATAGTTTCACATGACCTCGACTATTCGGTTATGTTCGGCAATTCACAGGAACCCCTTAGGCACCCCTTAAATAGTCCAACTCTGGCATTCTAATAGGCCAGAGTTTAATCTCATACTAGAATATAACTTATTTTACTCGTTAAATTGCCTCCCATTTATATGTTTCACATTTTAAACTCTCTGCCTTTAAGGACGGGAGTACGATTTATTGACCTTTTAACCACCGATATTATGTTTGCCAATAACCCTATTACCACCGGCGCCGCCGCGCGTGCCACCAATATTACGACTCGCCGATAAGCCTCTTCTTAGATCACTAGGAACCATAATGGCGAATCGTTTGGGACGGTTATTATAGAGGTCCTTAGGACCGCCGCTAAGGAAGACGAAACTCCTAGCGAATACACTAATGGGATTGAGTCCCAGGTTGCTAATGTGGCGGATAAAGGCCATTAGCCCGAGCAGGAGCAGGAAGACGTGGAAATGACTAGTGCCCTTTTAGGGGTTTCCTAGGAGCCCTCCCGTATTCTTACCCTTACTCCTATATCCACTCTCCGAGAATATCGTGAGAGGGACGTAGCTTGACTTAACGCGTTATATGCTTAGAAGATCATGATTAATGAACTAAAGCAGGCTATTAGACGCCTTAAAGAGAGTGCCAACCGTAATAGGCAAGTATATGAAGCTATTATCTTTGATAGAGGATTTATACCTCGAGGTCGGTCACATACTAGGTTTATAGACCCTAAGGGTAACCTTATAGGTGGTCGAGTAGGCCCTGATAACACTTCATTTATTGCTCGTGCACACCATCCTATCATAGAAACGGGCGCCAATTACGGCCCTGTGGTGCAGTTGCCTATGCACATCCGTGATCCATATGCTAAGAATGGTGGCTTTAAGCCTCTTATAAGTGACCGCATATGGCCGTAGACGGATCAGGAGCGAGGAGTAGACCTCTCCTTTGAAATGAAGAAGAAGGCAACCTTCCCACCTTTTTATAAAGGCAAGAACCCTAGGGAATACCGGGCCTTCTTCGATGCCTTTAAGCTAGTCTTTAATAACCAGCCGAGTTTATATAACTCCTATAGGGAATGTGTAAACACTATAGTTTAAAGGTTCAAGATGGGTTGCCCACCTATAAAGCACTAGTCCATTCTTAGTAATAAATGTCAAGATCGCCGGGGCCTTTTAGTAGCCTGGGATGACTTTAAACGCTGGAGTTTAGATATTATATAGAGCAGTGGAGAGCATAGTGCTAAAGCTTACGGAAAATTGCAAGGGCTAAAATAAAGGCCTAATGAGACTATCGTGCAATTAATTAAAAGGATGGAGTTACTAGAGCAAAACCTCTCCGGAAGTCGAGAGGAGTCTAAAAGAGTAGCTACCCTTGAGCTTGCCCTTATAAATGAGACATTAATTAAAAAAATGCAAATTGTGACTATAAATATAATACCGGATACCGTCCTTAGCTAGTAGATGGCCGCTTAAAAGGCTAAGATCCTAGTGAAAAGAATAAATAGTGCTATAAGCCGAAATAAGCGCAAGTAGGAGAATAGCGATGAGTCCGAAAGAAGACGTGGTTATAAGGGTAGGAAGCCTAAGAGGAACTCTTTAGGAGCCTCTCAATGGCTCTGGCAAGATCGTGACCGTCGGAAAAGGAACGCTTCCTCCGCCCCATCGAGCAGTTCTATAAGCACATCTTATAGCGACCGGAAGCCTCTCTCTAAGGTAACCTGCTATTCGTGTGAATAAAAGGGCCACCTTGCGAGTAGCCCTATCTACCCAAATAGAGCTAAATGGGTAAAAGCCAACCCAGAGAAAGCAAAATTGTAGGAGGCTAAACGGAACCTCCGAGCTACTAAAAGGCTGGCTGCCATTAAAAGAGAAAATTCCTTAGGGAATTCGGGAAAAGCTCCCGCCAAGTCTTAAGCGCTAAAGGGCCTAGCAGCGAATTATATAGGCGTTTAATAGTCGTTACTAAGTTATTATAGACCGTAACGGGGGCTAAAGGTACCCTGGAGGCACTCGCTAATACGGGTGCAAATAATTCCTTTATCGACATCCATGAAGCCTAGAGGTTAGGAATGGTGCCTTTGGCCTATTGTGACATCCAGTTTGGCATAGTGGGTAAAGGTAGTTTTCGGGTAATTAAAGCCTACGATGTAATTATTAAGGCAAGGGACTCCCAAGGAACCATTAAGGAGTTTAAAATGAGGCTCTACGGGTTCGAAAAGAGTGGATATAAGCTAATCCTAGGGTATGACTGGTTTTGCCTAAAGGGTATAAGGTTATACGATTGGGCTAGCTCTCACTAGGCCTATATCAAGGACTGGAATAATATTAAAATTTTATTTATAAAGGAGTTCGATACTATTCTAGCTGCTAATAATACCCTGGAGCTACAAGCTCTATTTATTATAAAGGCAGACGAATGCGATTATCTTTAGAATCATTAAGGGAAATGCACTTATCCTGAGAGGTATAGTGTTAATGCCGAAATGGCACCTATACCCCTCCGAGTATATACCATTAGTGAAAAGAAGGAAGTCCAATTGCCAGAATACTTGGCCGAGTTTAAAGACGTGTTTAACTCAGATAGCGCTACTATATTTGAACGAGGTTATAAACATGCTATTAAAACCAACGGGCAAGTCCCTTATAGGCCCCTATATAACCTCTCTAAACCTCAACTTGCGGCCCTTAAAACGTACCTTAAGGATGCATTAGAAAAAGGATGGATTAGGCCATTTAAAAGCCCCGCAGGTGCCCCAATCCTATTTGTTCCAAAGAAGGATAGGGGAATTAGATTGTGTATAGACTATTAAGGTCTTAATAAGGTTATTATTAAGAACCGGCATCCTTTGCCCTTAATAGATAAAACCCTTAATCGCTTAATTAGTGCGAAGATTTTCACGAAACTAGATCTTAAAAATGCGTACCATCGAGTAAAGATACGGGAAGAAGACGTCTAAAAGATTACTTTTAGGACCCATTATAGTCACTTTAAGTATTAGGTAATGCCCTTCGGGCTAATGAATGCACTAGCAACTTTCCAGGCCTATATCAATAGTGCTATATCGGGAATGCTAAATAATTTCATAATTATATACTTAGATAATATTTTAATTTACTCAAAGGATCCCTCATAGCATCCTAAACACGTCCGCAAGGTTCTCTAAAGACTCAGGAAGCATGCTTTATTTATAAAACTTAGCAAGTGCGAATTTGGAATTAAGACTATTAAATTCTTAGGGTTTATTATAGCTATAAATGGTGTCTATCCAGACCCTGCAAGGCTTTGGACCGTAGCGGACTAGCCTGTGCCAGAATCCTATAAAGAGATTTAGATCTTTTTAGGATTTTATAACTTTTATTGGAGGTTTATTCGTGGATACTCTAACCTGGCTATAGGCCTCACCAATTCCTTAAAGGGAATAAAGAATGGTGTGAAAATAAAACCTTTCATTTATACTCCTAAAGCTATTGCGAGCTTTGGTGCGCTTAAAGAAGCCTTTTGTAAAGCGCCTTTCCTGCTCCATTTCGACTCCTCTAAGAGGATTAGACTAGAGACAGATGCCTCCGGATTCGCTATAGCTGGCACGCTCTCGTAATAGGTGAGGGACGGTAGTATAAAGGAATATTAGAAGCCAGTAGCATTCTTTTCGAGAAAACTAAACCAAGCTAAGCTAAATTATGCCACATATGATAAAGAGATGCTAGCTATTATTAAAAGCTTTAAGGAGTGGCGACATTACCTTAAAGGTACCGTTTATACGGTTAAGGTGATTATAGATTACCATAACCTCAAGTATTAGATAAACGCAAAGTACTTGGAAGGAAAATAAGCTAAATGGGCAATATACCTATTTATATATGATTTTAAGATTATATACCGGAAAGGTTCCTTAAACCCGGCGGACGCGCCTAGCAGGCGTCCTAATTATGAGAAGGAGGCTAATGCAAATAAGACCTTCTCAAATCCATAATTATGATTGCCTACTTTCTAGAATAAGTTGGCCGGCGGCTTCGCGGCAGTAATTAGGTTTATGAGACCGACATAGCCAGAGAATAGAGCTATCGAAATAATTAAAGAAAACAAGCTATACTCTATGTAGATAGAGCAGAGCAAAGGCACCTGGAAACCCTAGGGGGAGGATAGTGAGGCGTCCTTAGGAATGGCTATAATAGGCCCTTTAGAAAATCTATCCATGGATTTATCTGAGCCTATTAGTAAAGGCAGTCATATGTACCTTAATATACTGCGCTAGGGAATAGCAGGTTGCAAATTGCTTTTCCCACGTTTATGGATAAATGTAATAACTCGCTTAGCCACTATATTAGCACCTCTTTAGACATCTCTTAGGGTGCTCATTAAAATGGCTTAGACTAATGATAAGAAATGTATTACATATAAATCTAGGAGAGAATGCAAGAACCCGCCTTAAGATTTTAAGACCTGGATAGTTGACGATTAGGGTGCTATTAGGTGGAAAAATAGAATTTATATACCAAACGATTAAGCGTTAAGGCAAGAAGTTATAAAGCTTTATTATGATGACCCTTTGATAGGGCACTACGGTATAGAGAAGATTCTGGAGCTACTCCGTAGATATTACCACTGGGAATAAATGGAATCTGATGTAAGAGAATATATTAGAGAGTGTGTTATGTGCCAGAGGAGCAAAGCAAAGAGACATGCTCCTTATGGGTTGCTCCAAATACCCCTATAACCAATATAACTATGGCAAGAAATTATCATGGATTTTATTATAGGACTTCCGCCTATGAAAGGCCTAGATGGGAAGATCCTTGATAATATCCTTATAATAGTCTATAGATACTACAAGATGGCAAAATATATCCTATGCAATAAGGAGATTATAGCTCCCGAAATGGCAAAACTTCTTTGGGAAAGAGTATTCTCGGTTTTTGGGTGCCCTAGAGGCATTATTTCGGACCGTGGTAGCGTGTTCACTTCAAATTTCTGGTCTATATTATGCTTTTACTTATATTACAAGCAAAAGCTATCCATTGCATTTCATCCATAGATAAATGGGCAAACGGAAAGATAGAACCAAGTGCTTAAATATTACCTGAGATATTATTATAATATGAGAAAATCAAATTGGGTGCACCGACTTAGCTTTGCCGAATTCACTTATAATAACTCTATCCACTCGGTTCTTAGTTCCACTCCTTTTAGGGTGTGTTACGGATATGATCCTAAGCTGCCATGGAACCCTAAGGTCAGGGGTATTAAGGGGGAGGTACCAGCTGCGCGAGAAAGAGCAAATTTGATAAAGAAAGAGCGAGAGGCCCTAAAAGGTCTCTGGAAGCATGCTTAGGAAAGCCGTAAAAAGTATTTTAACAAATCACGGCTAGATAAACACTACTCCCTCCATTAGTGGGTAATGCTTTCCACTAAGAATCTGAGAATGAAGTATAGCAAACTTTAGCCTAAGTATATAGGTCCTTTCTAGGTGGTTAAACTAATAGGAGAATCTGCATATTATTTAAAGCTTTTAAGCATTTACGCTAAATTGCATAATATATTCCACGTATCGCTCCTAGAGCCGTATTATGAAAGGGAAGGAGAGGAGCCTAAGCGGTATTAAGAGGGTGAGTTGCCAGAGCTTAAAGACGAAGAAAATGAGCAGGAATGGGAAGTAGAATCCATTTTAGACCATATAAAAAATGGTAAAATGAAAAACATGAGATATCTTATAAAATGGAAGGGATGGCCAAAGGACTATAATACCTGGCTCCTAGCATACCCAAATTTAAGGAACGCAAAGGGAATATTAGATGCGTACCTTAAAAACCATGGGCTACCTATAGAAGAATGGGATGATAAAGTTGAGCCACCTAAAGCAAATTAGGAAGGAACCTCCCAGCCATTAGGTAAAAAGAAGAAGAGGAGGGGAAAACCCCGAAAAAGCGGGAAATGAACTGGGAATAATGGCTAATATAGGTGAAATGAAGCAGGAATAAAGGCACATTTTAGGAACATTGTAGACACATTTGGCACTTGGGTAGGAAAGCATTTCATTCCATTAAGGGCAAATATAAGAATAGCCTAGGGTATCTTAAAGCAAAAATAAAGCCACCTAAACGCCACCCAGAAACCACTTAAATCTAAGAAAATATCGTGAGGATGCCCTTAGGGATATCTTTATTGATATTAGGAGGGGAAAGCTCATTATAAATATTATATTATAAAGCAATTAGCAGGAGTATCTTAGGCCAAGGGAAGGGTTATACCTGATATTTATAAGCCAAACGGAAGCGCTTAACCTCTTAGACCAATTCTCGAAGAATAGCGATCTTTTTAGCGTTAAGACCACTAGCACCAGGAACCTTATGAGCAGAGGTTAGTCGTTAAAGCTCGACACGAAATTCCATGTGCTTCTTATATAGGCGTAAGTAAGACTATAGGGTATTAGCAAGCACTAGTAAGTAAGGGAAGGGAAACTCACAACGGGAAATCCATTAGAAGTGAGAATGTCCTTAGCATTTATATCACCCCTCTTTAGAATATTAGAGCTATCCTTTATTCCCTAACCAGCCAACCAGATCGCGAGAGAACCCTTATTGGCACTAATGAGCTCCTTATTAGCATTTAAGGCAAGAAACGCGTTAAAGTCATTGGCATAGTCCTCGATTTCGCGGCAAATCTGGTGTAGCTTAATAGGAATCTGATCCTATTAATATTATCATAATAGCTTAAAAAGAGACTTACCTTCTCGTAAACACTACTCATTTTGGTGCATCGAGTGCACGTAGACTTTCCTACTTAAATAATATAAGTGCAAGTGGGATTAATCAAAGTATGCTTTAAGCATCTTCGATAACGAAAGATAGTGGGCCAAGTATTAACCTCATTACCGCGCTTGCGCTTGTGAGGCCTGCCAATAGTGACGTTGCGGCCGCTATAACCTGGTATAAGAGGACCCATGATAAAGCTAAAGAAGATTAAAGATCAAGAAGCAAAAGAAGGAAGAAGCACACGCTATTATGCAAAGGTTATTATAAGCTTAAAGAAAAGAAGTAAAAGTTGGAAGGGAGCCACTATTTATATAGATAAGCTTAGCCTAATCCCAACTTCTGGATTATCACCTAAATGGTTCCTGCCCTAAGCTATTTTGGGGTAATAAATAGCTTTAACTATTCTAAAGTTTTATATAGCTAATCAAACGCGTTTGCCGTTATATAGTAATTCAGTTTTCCAGATCATTTAGCCTTACGCGCAAGTTCGGGCCCTTTAGCCAATTAGAACCTTAGGTTCACAAGTGTGGGAAAGCAAAATCACAGGAATCAGGCGAGTTTATTTGCTCTTTAATGCAAACTCGGACCAAATGTGAAGCCATTCCTATGTATTAAGCCACGCGGCTAAAGCAAATAAAAGTTGCGAAACGGCACGATACCCGGGGAGCGTAGAAGCCAATTAGGGCCTTATTAGAGCTACCTCCCCATGCAGGAATCATAACTTATGAGATTAGTTGCACCTTAGTGGGCTAAAATATGATTCTATAATGGCACTCTTATACCGTACTTAATTAGACCGAACTCCTATAGGGAGACGTAGGTAATGCGGTGGCTTTTAGTCACCGTTACGGGAGTTAATGAGGCCTGGGAACTAATGCTAGGATAGCATTATTAAAAGGGGGGAATCTTGTTAGGTATATAATTGGAATTGTAGTTTCATATGACCTCGACTATTCGGTTATGTTCGGCAATTCACAGGAACCCCTTAGGCACCCCTTAAATAGTCTAACTCTGGCATTCCAATAGGCCAGAGTTTAGTCTCATACTAGAATATAACTTATTCTACTCGTTGAATTGCCTCCCATTTATACGTCTCACAGCTACTAATATGGAGCTTTAATAAAAAGGCTATTATAGGATTTATTATTAGGTTAAAGGTATATTTTAAGATAAAGCTAGCTCTTAATATTAGCCTATCTATCTTGGTCTTATATAAAGTAATCCACTTTTTTCCTAATAGGATTATTAATTATTATTATCTAGGGCTAAATCTTAAGGAATTCTTATTCCTTTAGCGATTTTGCTTATATAAACTTCTCTATCCATTTATCCTAAATCCAAGTCTAAAAGGAGTCTTATATAAACCGAGTAAAGTCGCTTAAATTATGATTTTTATTTAAGGAACCCTTATATATATTATTAATAAAAATTATAAGAGTTATTATAATATAATACGGCATATATTCCTCTTTTATTAGGTTAAATGGAGGTAAGACTAGCTTTTATTAAGTGGATTTAAAAGGGATTAAAATAGCTATTATAAGAGAGCTCTAGATTATAATTAAATTAGCTATTATTTTATTATCCTAAGTTAATTCCGGCGTATTAGCCTTAAGAGAATTAGCAATGACTTTATCCACTATTTTAGATTTAATTCGGCGAGGGGGTGGCATTGCTTTTATAGCTTATGCTTTTTAATTAGGCTTATAAACGCGTTTCTTGGATGCTATGACTTTTACGCGTTTATTAGTAATACGCTTGGATTCACGAGATCTAGCTATATTAACGTATTTAAGGAAGCAATTTTAAAGAGAATAGAATATGTGATTAATTTTTAATTAAGCTATGAAGTGGGTTAATTAATATAATTAATTATAAATCGCGTGGCGGGGTGATACCAAAACGCGTTCGCTTAAAAAGTCGTGTTTTCCGATTAGTTAAGGAAATTATTATAATAATAAAATCTTTAAAAAGATCGGCTATTCCAGATCCCTCGAATATGCGGTAGGCAATATAGCCATTAATAATATATGCCGGGAGAATGGATATTTTAGGTTATCGCCGAGCCAGATAATTATAGACTATAACTCGAGTCCTAGCTAAAGACCATTCATATTTGCGTTCCCCTATTTTATTATTACTTCCTGATTTATTTATTATTATAATTTGCTCTATAATAAAGTCCTAGAGGTAAAAGAGCCAGTCCCTCCTTAATTCCTCATTTCTCTAAGCCGCTATTACCCTCATTTTCTTCTTTATAACCTTAATCTTCTTTAATGCTTTATTAATTATTAATAAGGATATATTTACTTTATATGCATTTAAAAGAAACTCCTTAATCTCATTTAAATAATAATATGGCGCCATATTAAGAAGGACCTTAATTCCGTAAATTATGCTTTAAGTAAGGACGGGTTTAGGACCTCTAAAAGGAGGCAAAACTGGTCTTCCTGCTTTAATCCTGGCCTTATGCGCATATATCGTTAATAGGGCATAGTTATATAAGCTAGCTAGGCGCCGGCAATATTCATGGTTAATGTGCGCATAAGGGTTGAGGAGGGCATCTTAGATGCGGGCAATAACCCTTTAATATAATTGAGGGGCCATAATCTCTATTAATTTTTTTTATTAGATGGAAGATCTCATTAAGCTCGATAATTTGATTTAGTTACCTTATTAAAAGAATTAGATTTGATTTAATTATTATAGTTTAAAGTCATATGGTGGGGTGCTTTTTGGCAAAACGCGACACCAAAACGCGTTCGCTTAAAAAGTCGTGTTTTCCGACTAGTTAAGGAAATTGCTGTAGTATGTTCCCCTTTATCGTTCTATACCACTGCACTTCTTGACGCGGTAAAGACAGCCGTGGGCTTGTCTATAGAGGCCGACAGGTAACTGCAAGTGGTACTCTATGAATTGCGAATCCTAGTCTATTTCGAAATATGCTTGGCTTGGAGATGGTGTTTTGAAATCATGTTCAATCTGTAGAGGCTATAATACCTGGTTTATAGGAGGGTTGTCCACGGCCTTTTGCTTCTAACCTGGCACCGTTTAACATGCAAGTTCTTGAAGCTCTCAATGGAAAGTTGACCACAGTGGATCTCTCTCAAATCCGAAGGAGTCGTATAGAAGGTTGTTTACACGTGACTGTCAGGATAGTTTTCGCAATCCGATGCAGATGTACTTGCCTCATTTAATAGGATATGGTCGAAGCAAAATGCATACAATATTGTATATAAGTTGACAACAGAAGCTAGCTATAGGCATATAAAAATGCAGATATGCTCGAATTGGCGAGACGGCACGTGACATGTGTTCAGAATCGCCATTTCCGTCTGTGCCTATCCCAAGCCTCGATATTCCATTGAGCCTCATTCGAGCGAGAATCTGGTATCTGAAGTCCAAAATCACATCTCGAGTCCAATGCCAAGTTACTAAGAATAAACTTTGCTGTCCCAGCCCGTCTTCTGACTCACCATCGTCATAACCCATCCCCTCAAATCTGGCATCAACGATTCTGTCTCGTATCTTGAAGACAACTTGTCCGCTTCACTAAAGCAAATTCCCTCATAATATAACCTGAGCCTCTGAGATGAGTAGCCGGATATCGATTTGCATAGTCTTTTAAGATGAATTCGAACAAACGTCATATCGTTGTGTTTTCTGGCGGGAGTGCAGCCAATAATCTGGTCGATGTCTTTGGGAAGGTGGCGGAAGATAAAGGATGTGCTTTGAGTTAGTGAGTTCTTCTTGAATAGGATATGGGTTTGGACAGAGCTGATTCGAGATAGCATTATTCCTATCAGTGATAATGGAGGGTCGTCGAGTGAACTCATTCGAGTGTTTGGTGGACCGGGCATTGGGGATGTGAGAAGTATGTCCAATGTCCCCTGTATTCCTCTGTCATTTTGGCTACTTTGATTTCCCTCACTTCTCAAATCCTTGAAACGCTTCAATGAAGTGGCGAAGATGCCTTCAGCTTTTCACCCCACTTTTTCAAAGTACTCTTCTAATCTCACCAGGTCGTCTCGTCCGCCTCATCCCAGAGGATCCATCCATTCCACAGACAACAGCTATAAAAGCTCTCTTCAACCACCGACTTTCCCCAGACTCCTCTCTCGCACGTATCGAATGGCTAGACATAGTTGAAGGTCGTCATCTCCTCTGGACATCCATTTCGTCCGAAAAACGGGAGCTGATTCGCTCATTCCTCAACACTATAAATCTGGAAATCGTCAAACGTCTCCGCCCCACTTCATCCTTCAACTTCCAATCCGCATCTGTCGGAAATCTGTTCTTGACGGGTGCAAGACTATTTACCGGAAGTTTTGAATCGGCTATTTATTTGCTGGGTGCTATCACTGGAGTACCGAGTAATGTGAATGTGATACCAGCTATCAATAGCAATTTCTCTCATCATATCTCAGCAGGTCTCCAAGATGGAACCGTCATCACAGGTCAAAACTCGATCTCTCATCCATCCGCACCAAGTGCTCCGCCGCCGACATCCACACCGCTCCCAGAAATCTCTACCCTCTCTACCGCCAGCAACAGAGAAGATGACGACACGCCCGTTTCTCCAACCACCGTCCACGCCCGTACCCTCTCCAAAGAACTATCCCACCACGATACAATCGAAGACGCTAACCTCCCAGGCTCCCTCCCCACATTACGTAAACAATACATAACTTTCCTCAAAACACATACCACCTCACTCTCCTCCCCCATCTCCCGTATCTGGTACATCAATCCCTACGGACATGAGATCCGGCCCTCACCAAACGCAAAAGTAATCTCTAGTATCGAAGAGTCAAGCACAGTCATCTATTCGATTGGAAGTCTGTATACGAGTATTATCCCTTGCCTGATACTGAAAGAGGTAGGGAGGGTGATAAAGGCGGGGGTAAGATATAAGATTTTGGTGTTGAATGGGAGTTTAGATCGAGAGACGAAGACTGATATGGTTTCCTACGGAGCCAAGGATTTCGTCAAGGCGATTGCGGATGCTTGTGTTAGTTCACAAGGAAGAGAGGTTAGGAAAGAGGTTGGCGATGGGAAGGCTAAAGAGGATGAATGGAGAGATTATGTTTCGCATGTTATACATCTACAGGGGGAAGGTACGCCTCATGTTGAGAAAGAAGAATTGGGCAGATTAGGGATTGAGTGTGTGAGGATTTACGGGAGGAAAGGGGAGGAAGGCGGGATGGTGTATGATGGGACTGCGTTGGGACAGGCGTTGGAAGCTATCATTGGTGGGTCGAGGAAGGTTAGTGATAGGAGTAGGAGGAATACTTTGGGTATTACTGGCAGTGGGTAAGTCGATGTAGAGGATGGAAGTGTGGAGGAGTTGTTATTACCCATCATTGAGTTAGACATTGAGACATGAAGTGCCCGGTATTTATATTGGAAGTGGAGCCTGCTAAAGCATAAAGTAATGAGCAGAGCAATCATGTACGAACTTAAGGCGAACAACTATTCACTAAACCTCAGTCTGTAGAATTTTCGTGATAATCCAAAGATCTGCTCCATTTGAGAAGCCATTCTTCCTAATTCTATTTATCTTTGATCATATGCCCATATTGGCTTTTGATTGATGTTAAATCAAACTTGCTTTGTCGCGTTCGACATAGTTCCATTCGGAGTTGATATGTTTAGGTGCCTTTGCTCTTCTACCCACGTCCTATGTTAGAGCTGGCTTGGAAGGGAGAAATTCATCTTAGAACATATTTAGCATTTAGTTGACATATTTGGATGCACCTCACCGTACATCAGGAGAGGAGTCACCAGGTAGCAAATCATGAAATCATCACTTCATTAATAAGAGGACGCTGGTATGTGACGGAAGAATTCCCCGACACGTGAGAGATTTCTAGTAGCCCGCTGCATGGTATTAACTCCATAGATGACACCTGCCGGACCCAGTATTCCAGCTCCATACGCCACGAGATGCAAGATATTTATGCCACACCATTTCCTTCCCTTCAACTGACCGAGGTCGCAGGTCGTTTCCCTAGCTTCTTCTTCGTCATGAGTTTCATCGTCAACGGAAATACCCCACTCCTATTCGACTTCGCCCCTGCCTTGGGTAAGACGATCGCTGTTCTACAAACAGGACAACATTTCTTGTCTCCGGCATGTAGAGCTTGGTGTAAACACTCTGAGCAAAAGAGATGACCTATCTGTATTAGTAATGCATTAAAACAAAGTAGAGGTATACATACCGCAATGTGTGACGGTCAAATCCGTTGGGTTGTCCATACAAATAATGCACTGAAACTCTGCCAGCCTGACAGGTTTAGTTGCCTCAGCTTGATTCTGCTGTTTGATCAACTCCGCCCGCTCTTTGGCCTTTAGCTCCTCGTATTCCTCCTTCGAATTTATTTCCTCCAAATCCACCACTGGTACATCATCACGATTAAGTTGCCTTGAGCTCGAACTGCTTGGTCTGACTGCCTTCGTTGCCCTTGCCTCTGCAACAGAAATTGAAGCCTTGCGTTTCCTGCCTTGAACCATTCCGTCAGACCTGGTTTGTGCGGGAGATGACTCAGTCAGATCTACAACAGAAGATGTGCGTGTGCGAGGAGGCATCTCGGGTGGCGGGGGAGTGAAGTAACGGAATGGTTCGTCAAAGGGATCTGGGGATTCCGAACCTGTAAGTTGATATTGGGAGAAAGATGATCTTGCCTGCTGGTTTGAAGGCGGTGGGAGGTTACGGCTGTTCTGACTTGATCGAAAGTTCGAAAGCTCTGGGACGTAGGCAGGAGATGCAATGTGTGGGAGGGCAGGGTCGAAGTATTGAGAGTCGGAGAAAGAGGGAAGGTCTTCGTAGTTGTTGTTTGGATTTATCGGAGGCAGAGTTAAAGAATCGTAACCACTACCGGTGTTTGAAGACAGACTCCACGGTGATCTGTTGTTGCTGGGTGTGGCGTTGGAGTTGGAGTTGAGATTCCATGGTGAGTTCGAGTTTGAGTTGGAATTGGGATTATTGCCTTGCGGGGCTAGGGTCGGGGAATCTTCATAATAGCGAGGCGATGACATTATGTACGGAAGGATTATGTGGTGGGTATTTGAACGAAGGAGGAGGAGCTGCCTCCAAAGGCACAATATACAATCAAAGGAAGGAAAGGAGAGACGGGGGAGAATATTAAGTGAGATATAAAGAGGAGAGGGAAGTGGAGTGAAGTGAAGTGACGATGTTGTATTGTGTGCACTTCCAGTCCAGTACGGAAATAGCCTTTGACACTGCGTGTCTTGGGCGGGACTGGCTTTCCCTCTTCAGGGTGTTTCTGCACCCACCGAGCCCGCCTGGAACCACCGTACCGCACCTTCTTGGGTTACTGGACTGGGTACAACACCGACCGCGCATATGTGACCTTATCGATAGACCGGGCTATTATTTAGCGACCGCGACTTTTTTAAACTAAAAAATCAGCTTGATGTGAAGGAGGTTCTCCCCACACATCCCGTTCAGGTACTTCAAGAACGTCACGAGTGTGAATCTTCACTCCTTTGCCACGCAAGGAAACCACAACAATCAATATCATGCTCTAAGAACTAGAGTCGCATATAATATGCTTCATTCAATACGCGCTGGTCGTTCCAACAGACCATGTGCCAGTTTTGTGAAGCTTGCACGGCACCGGGCGCATCGCCGTCAGGAGATACAGAGAACCGGACTAAAATGGAGATCCTACTCGACTGAGCACCAGAAGTCGGACGAGATTTCAGCAGACTCTGAGTCAACATCAAGTGAGTCTGCAGATTGATTCACGATCTAGGGGCATCCTGACAACCTCATAGAATCCTCGCAGGCACGGTATAATGAAATAGGGGTTCAGCAATTGAGTAGCCATGTATTCTCCCAGATATTTCCCAATAATATCCCTCCACCGCCCAAACATCTAGTAGAGCTATCCAAGGACCATCTGCGACGACACGAATTGTTAGGGAAGAATACAGACAACACCGAGCCGATATCGTTTGACCTACCGGAGCTTCAAGGCAAAACTCTAGATGAACACTTTTATAAGCTAGGCGTAGATGCTGGAGAACCATACCTTTCGAAAGCCAGACAATTCACACGAGCGAACGGCCCTCCGAAACCGAGAAAATGGGTTCAGAGGAGTGGTTGGACAAAATACTACCCAGATGGGACATCAGAGGCTGTGGATGCGCCACAAGAGGAGATGCTATGTTTCGATACAGAAGTAATGTGGAAAGAGAGTTCTTTTGCTGTGATGGCTTGCGCTGTTAGTCCTACGAATTGGTATGCTTGGTTATCGCCATGGTTATTGGGAGAAACCGAGAGCGATCGCCACCTTATACCATTAGGAGACCCTGAGCAACCACGAGTCATAGTCGGGCACAATATCGGATACGATCGAGCTCGAATTGCTGAGGAATATGATATCAAGCAGTCAAAAAACAATTTTCTAGATACGATGTCATTGCATGTAGCAGTGAATGGTATGTGTTCGCGGCAGCGGCCAACGTGGATGAAGCACAGAAAAAACCGGGAGCTGAGGGACAAAATTGCTGCCCAGACAGATAATGCGGAACTAGCTACATTACTCGGAAACAAGGCTTTAACAGAAGAGGAGGAAGAGCTATGGGTGGGAAGAAGTTCTGTCAATTCATTACGGGATGTGGCAAAGTTTCATCTAAACGTCTCCATGGATAAAACACAACGAGACGCATTTGGGGAACTCGACCGTGCTGGTATTCGAGAAAAGTTGGATCAACTTCTTGATTATTGTGCTGCCGACGTTGAGGTCACTCATCGTGTATACAAGATTGTATTCCCAAACTTCTTGGAAACTTGTCCTCATCCAGTGAGCTTTGCTGCTCTCCGACACCTATCCTCTGTCATTCTACCCGTTGACAAATCATGGGAGTCCTACATTGCCAATGCAGAAGCTACATATCACAAACTCTCTGATGCTGTGCAAGAAAGACTCATAGGTCTGACAAAAAAGGCGCTCGAAATCAAGGCAGATTCTGAGAAATGGAGTAATGATCCTTGGCTGAAACAACTGGATTGGTCTGGTCAAGAAATCAAGATGGTGAAGGGCAAGAAAAAGAATGACCCACCCAGGCCAGCTGCAAGACAAAAGATGCCAGGAATGCCTCAATGGTACAAGGATTTATTCGCAAAGAAAGATGGGCCAATAGGTCTCTCTGTCAGGACTCGAGTTGCTCCACTGTTGCTTCGTCTAGCTTGGGATGGCTATCCTTTGGTCTGGTCCGACAAATATGGCTGGACTTTCCGGGTTCCAGTTGCGGATGCTCACAAGTATAGCGAGAAACAAATGCAAGAATGCAATGCTTTCGATGAGAATGATTTGACCCTAAGGGACGATAGAGATGGTGTGTATTTCAAACTTCCCCACAAGGATGGACCTACTGCAAGATGTGCAAACCCTATGGCAAAGAGTTATATGCCATATTTCGAGAAAGGTATACTGTCATCCGAATTTACATACGCGAGAGAAGCTCTTGAGATGAATGCTTCCTGCTCGTATTGGATCAGTGCAAGGGACCGAATCATGTCACAGATGGTTGTATATGAGAAGGATGGGGCAAAAGCTCCGGAACATGCAACATCACCATCAGAAACTGGCTACATTCTTCCTCAAGTTATTCCAATGGGTACTGTTACCCGAAGAGCGGTGGAAAATACATGGCTCACTGCAAGCAATGCCAAGAAGAATAGGGTTGGTTCAGAACTGAAGTCGATGGTGAGAGCGCCGCCTGGGTATTCCTTCGTTGGTGCAGATGTCGATTCCGAGGAGCTTTGGATTGCTAGTCTCGTCGGAGATGCTCAATTCCAACTTCACGGAGGGAACGCGGTGGGGTTCATGACCCTAGAGGGCACGAAAGCTGCCGGGACTGACCTTCACTCCCGCACAGCTGGGATTCTGGGCATCACCAGAAATGATGCCAAAGTCTTCAACTATGGGCGAATTTATGGAGCTGGACTCAAGTTCGCCTCAACCTTGCTGAGGCAATTTAATCCCGGCTTGTCAGAGACAGAGACCACAAAAGTGGCCTCAAACCTGTACAAAGCGACGAAGGGCACCAAAACCAATAGAAAGACTCTCTCTAAGAGACCTTTCTGGCGTGGTGGGACGGAAAGTTTTGTCTTCAACAAATTGGAGGAATTCGCCGAGCAAGAGAAACCCCGCACCCCAGTATTGGGGGCTGGAATCACCGAAGCTCTTATGGCCCGCTTTGTCAATCAAGGTGGTTTCATGACCTCCAGAATCAACTGGGCCATTCAATCATCTGGCGTCGACTACCTTCACTTGATCATAATTGCCATGGACTACCTCATTCGCCGCTTTAACATTGACGCTCGTCTCGCAATCACCGTTCACGATGAAATTCGTTATCTTGTCCGCGATGAAGATAAATACCGCGCGGCCATGGCGTTACAAATATCCAATGTATGGACACGGGCTATGTTTTCACAACAGATGGGTATCAACGATCTTCCCCAAGCATGCGCCTATTTCTCAGCTGTCGATATTGACCATGTCTTGAGAAAGGAGGTAGACATGGATTGTATCACGCCTTCCCACCACACCGCAATCCCTCATGGCGAATCTCTAGACATATCGACATTACTCTCTAAGCCATCCTCGTTCCTTGACCCTTCAATTGTGCCAACTTCACCAATCGACCTCTCGTCGATCGAGTACACCCCCAGAACTCCAGTAATGGAAGCTCTGTCTTCGAACACAGATACACTGTTCCTAAGAGCTCAGATTACAGCTGACGATAAGGAGCTGCGCGAAATTCTCAAGGAACAACGCAAAGCAGCTGAAGCCAATGCACCGCCGAAACCAAGAGTCTCCAGATCGAGAAATATTTTGCCCTACGGCTCACATGCACAGTTAGTCGAGGAGCCAGTCACGATTAGCAGTGTGATGGAAAACAAATGGAGTGGGTACCAAGCAAACGGGAAGCAAAATTGGGGAAGCTGGCAACGGACTTCTACTACTGCAAAAGCGAGACCGGCTACCAGGTGGTAGAGGATGAGTGTTAATTTCTTTCATTTGTATTGTACGAGAGATGATGACGGCTGTTTTGTACACTTGTGCTTTCGTTTGTAATCTTGCTGGTGTCGGTATCGTGTAAAGTCTTGTATCAATGGAGGCTAGCGATGTGAATTGGTCAGCTTGGCGTTGGAAGGGGATTTGATTGGATTGGCAAAGGATTGTATATTGACGGGAGAAATGTGTTGTGCAGATAGTGAAAATATGGGAATACGATAATGTTGGATATCATTGGCATTTACAACTTTACCGGCTCTGAAATTTTTAGTCCACGATGGGAGGACTTCTCTATTCCTTCAATAGTCGCCGAGACCCTGTCAAATTTCTTACCCTTATAATCTATGTTATTCCATTCGAGCGTGGAAATCGAAGCTAACTGAAAGAAGAAATGATATCAGGAACCAGAATTTTGTCCAATTTCGAGCCGGACAACAATCGAGCAGCATTCAATTCAGTGTTCAGGGGCTTCAAACCCCTGATATTCTTCGCACGACTGTCTATCTAGCGACTTATGGCCTTATCATAGAGGCATTTTCCTCTTTGATTGTTACCTGCCTATCTGCTGAAATAATAAACCAATACAGGTTGGAGAAGGGAGGGGAACCATGTTAAACTTGTTACTACTCACAATAGGGCTTTGGTCACATAAAATATGCCCCTAATCACCAAGAGACAAGCTGCGATCTGATGGCATTTGGGATAATTTTTATCGATATTACGAAGAACGATAGCCAGAATGATGAACCATCTACTTCCAGCATCGACGTCTCGCTCATCAGAGGATCCAATGCGCAAGCACTACTTTCCACCTCAGTTGTACTACGGTAGAACGGACTCTGGAAGGAAGCAGAACCCAGCAAGTGAGAAAGAATCAGGTCAGGGCCCAGAAGAGGCTGAGAACGTGGTCTGATTTTACACTCTGACCCCTTGGTGGCTGAACTCTAAATTCGATACCTTCCACTGGTGAACGTGATACCCTTTAGTGTTTGTCTGAATGAAGGGAAAAGGGTCTACAAATGCTTCATTTTTAAGATCCGGATTTCTTGGATAACTTGATTGAAGGAGAAGGGGTACACCACAAAATGGTGGTGTGAGGGTTAGGTAAGGGGGGAAATGAGGGAGAGGGGTAGTTGAGGCATTAGGAGCAACGGAAGAAGATTTATTGATGGAGAAGATGAACGTTCTGAGGTTGAAAAGGAGAAAGGATGGATAATTCCGTAGATTGAGATATTCTTATGGACATGGCATGGGTAGGCGAGGAGGAACGACAGGAGACCCGGCTCGCATCAAAGTCCCGTCCGTTCCACTTCCCCGGATTTTCTCTCCCCGCAATATTGGCGACTTGTCATGCATGCCCACGCTTCGGGGAGTCTTTTATTGTCTGTGAGCTTTGCCAGCCTAACAAGTCTAAGGCGCTACATTTTATAGGGGTATTCCGATGGATAGGGTTTGAGTCACCATAGTGACTTAAAAAATTCTAGAAAGTTGTGTCTGCGGATGTGACGTTCTCGGGCGAAACCTTTCGTCATATTAGACCTGTTCGAGGTTTCCAGAAACATTGAGATTATTATCAACCTCAAATATTGGCTGATTGAAATAAGCTTAAATTCCCAGTTCTCAAATCCCCTTGTAGAGAATCTAACTAACACTTCCCAGCACGTCGAGTTTCAAACCGACCGCCTCCATGTCCCCGAAACCCTCACAAGGAACCTAGTTTCTGCAGCTCTGAACCCCAGAAAAACGCATTGATATACTTCTTATCATTCATAAAGCCCACAATATTCCCCACAAAACATGAAGCCCTGTACTTGCTACCCATCACTCTTGCCTATTTTTCCCGACTTCTCGGAACTGAGCTGTCAGACCTGCGTACTTATATGTGCTAAGATAAGGGGATAGTCACGATGGTTCCCTCGTTACTACCTTCTTCGTATGTCCCGATGATTGTCACAAGTGCAGATATAAAGCTTGCGAGCATTGCGTGGGGGTTTACGATGGGAGTTGGGGCTTTGACGTTAGTTTCTCATCTTGCAGATTTTTTCCCTCTATTTCTCTGAGTAAAAGTCATTGAACTATGGACTTACTAATGGCGTATATAGAGTCTGGAAAGCCATGAAGCAGACCCAGAGAATTGCCAGAAAGAAACGCTTCTGGTCCACATACGTCTGGATGGTATGGGGTGAGATAGCAGCCTGCCTTGTCTTCGCCATCATCTGCTGGCTTTACCTAAATGGCAACATTCCGCCTAGTTTTGGGTTTTATTTTGCTATTTGTAAGTATATCACTCTCCTCTTTTCTTTCGCTTCCTAAGAGAGAGCTAATCCAGAGAACAGTGACTTGCTGGTCCCTTCAAGTTCAATTCCTCCTGCAAATCATCATAAACCGCATCGCTATTATCGACCATCAGACCCGACGTATCGTGTACTTGAAATATGGTGTTGCTTTCATAGTTACGGCAATAAATATCTCGGTTTATTGCATATGGATTCCAGCAAGATTACAAATTTCGGGAAAATACGTACATATAAACGACATATGGGATAGGTGTGAGAAGAGTATTTATTTGCTGATTGATGCCGGTTTGAATTGGAGATTCATATATGTTGTCAGAGAAAACTTGGTGAAGATGGGTTTGGTAAAATACAGAGAGGTGATGAGGGTTAACATTGCGATTGTGGTTCTTTCTCTTTCTATGGATGTATGACTGCCTTTTTCCCTCTCCAATTCACTCCGTTCTCTTTTGAACTTCTCTGACTGACGCTCTATAGGTCCTTATCATAGCAATGATGAGTCTCAAGAATACTTTCGTGTTTGTAATCCCTGTTCTATCCCACCAAACATATGACTAACCAAGCAACAGATATTGCCAATTTCACCCCCTAGCCTACATCGTCAAGCTACACATTGAGCTCCACCTCGCAGACCTTATTGCAGATATCGCAAAACGAAGAGAACATACACCAAGCAGTTTCCCCGACTCAAACCCACAGTCAAATCCACGTCTTTCGCATCACCCATACCCGCGCCGCTCTCACAATCATGCACACGTCCAAGCTCCGACCAAACCACCAGCATCGTTTCCCCGTTCAAAAAGCAGAACCGAGTTTGTGGAGATGGGAGGTGGGATCACGAAAACACAGGATGTGAAGGTGGAAACATATTCACTTGACAAAGGCAGCGAGGTCAGTGTAGTAGATGGATCTTGGAAATGTGATGTTGTGAGCGGTGATCAGGTGCCGTTGAGTGAGGGAGAGGGGTGGGAGATGAAGGGCAGGCAAGAAAGTTCGAGGAGGGGAGACGAGTTTCCTAGCTAGTATGCGAGGGAATTGAGTTATTGTATATTTGTAAATTTAAGCAACTTGGCGGTAATTAAGTAGTAACATGAAATACGGCGACGAAGTTTTAATAAATGGCGGGAAACAATTTCAAGGATTAGATGAGCATAGTAACTGTTCAGATATGTTTGGATTTCTACTCTTGAGTGTTAATAATCCACATCTGCAACATGTTCTATAGAGATACTTGACACCTTATCTTAGTATTGCTTATAATATGTAGTAAGCAAGGGAGAATATTCATTCCATTCTAGCTACTAGGACACGTGAGAGAAGTCTTGCAAGAAATCCACATCTTGAATCAGTGATTATGGATATATTGTTAGTAGTAAGGCATAATATAACACCACAAATAGCATGCCGTCTGTAAACTCTGAGGGTGTAGTAAATTTGGTGGTACTAGGGGTCGTTTGCACGGGAACTTCCTTCATGAATTGCACCTCTGCCCACCGGAGCAGATGGATTTTGTCGTAAGCGGTAGAGACCGAGCTCGATCAAAACGCCTAGATATACATGGGAAATTCCCGGTCTGACTTACTGTGAGACACCTTGGGAGGGACTTTACGGAGATAAAGTAGGCGACAGTAGGCACAGCTACAGTAAGGTACGGTGTAAGGTAAGGAACGGTAGGAAGGGAAGAAGAAGGTGTAGCAGGTAAGGTACGGCACAATAGGTAAGGTACCACAGGTACGGTACGTACTGTAGGCTTCGCCATTTCATCCGATAGGGTGCCTGAGCTAGAGATAGCTAGCTTCGCGAGCCGACCTTCCGGGGGATTAGCTTCAAGCCACAATCTGTTGAACTATCAGCTGGACACCAGTTTGGACATCAGTTTGAACTATCTTGTGGCATTCTTCTACTCACTAACCTTAAGCCCGAATCCTTCTTCCTGAGACATATATCCATATACAGGTTTGGCCAGCCCGCGAACCTGGGCCAAGGCATTCGCTTACGCTGATTTCATCAGCCCGTAGGGGTGGCCAAGTATTTGACTTGGCCTGTCCTGTCCTATCTTCTGCTTGTTTGGTCGCCATTTTCCTTGTGCTCGTCTTGTCTCATAGAAAGATATGTGTAGGATGAGCGCCATAAAATAGGATGTCGATGGTAGTAGTGTGCAAAAGGATAGGCTGTACTTATTCCCAATTTTTCGTCGAACTATAAGGAGGGCTAGTCACTCCCCATCTCCCAGTCCCCAACTTGTTGCTGAGGATCCCTTATAAGTTATTTGTTCTTGTCTTTGTAACTATCGACAACCCCTCGCGATATCTTCCTTACCCTCTCAACAACAAAATGGATCAACTCGATCTACGTGCATCCAAAGGTGATGTGGTTGTGGCCGTTGTCATAGTTTCCCCAGTCCTAGCAGCCATCACTGTTGCTTGTCGACTTTATACTAGGGTGATTATTATTAAGAATGCTGCGTTGGATGATTATTTCAGCGTTGTGGGACTGGTATGTGTTCATTCGATACCTGCTTGTACAAGAACTATTCGCCTTTTGCTAACACAATTTAGATCTTTTCTGTTGCGACTTCCGTTTGTATGTGCTATGAGGTCCAAAACGGCTTGGGGAGGCACATCCAAACCCTGACGCAAGAGGAAGGAGTCAACTTGTTTAAAGCACTCTTCGCCAGCATCATTTTATACAACTTCTCTCTGCTCTTCATCAAACTCTCCATTTTATTCCAATACCTTCGAATATGCACCTTCTCAAGGATTCGTCGGGCATGCTACGCAGTCATCGTGTTTGTGATCATCTACGGCATTGAGACCTTCTTCACCGGTCTCTTCACTTGCTACCCAGTGGCCAAGTTCTGGGACGATGCTATTCCCGGTCATTGTGTCAATAAGGTTCCTTTGTGGTTCGCGAATGCGGGCTTAAACATCGCCAGCGATCTGATGTTGTTAATCCTGCCCGGGTTTATTCTAAGTTGGCTGACGACAAAATCACTGCAAAAGGCTTGGCTCGTACTTATTATAGGCCTGGGTGGATTGTATGTACCACTTTGGTGACATCAAGTAACCGCTAACCTTTGGCAGCGCATGTATTGCATCTATTTTCCGCCTTCACGCCCTCTACATCGCTGTGAGTTCCAAAGACGTTACATGGGACAATCCTCCTACTATAATTTGGTCCTCTCTTGAGCTCAACGTGGGTCTAATTGGCGCATCTCTGGGAACTCTCAAACCTCTTATGGCTCGTTTCTTCCCTAGTCTCGTGGGGATGACGAAAGAGAGTAGTGGTGGGAACTCACTTGGCGAGAATGTGACTTTTGGACAAGGCCAAAAACAAACCATATCCTCGTCGAGACCGACAAGAGTTCCTGACCTCGTTGAGGATGATTGGGACTATACCGACGGGGACAAAGGAGTGCACAGCCGCGGAAGCACTTGGAGTGGAAAGACACCCGTTATTCGAGTATCGGACAGTATGATATGAAAACTGGCGGAAAGGCAACAAGCACATTTTCTTTTCTATTAATAAAAGACATGCTGTTTTGGCATTTGTCATTAAAAATTTGATCTATACTGTAAGGGGTCATATTTAGGTATTTTTGTTATCTATTTGCTTATTCGAAGCCTAAATCTCTTTTCAAAGAGCGCTGATTCGAACGTTGGTGGATTTCATCCCTGTGCTTTACCTGCTTAGTCCATTTCATGATTTAGGTGCACTGGTAGCTGAGCTAGGATCATGTGCCGTGCTGGGGAGGATTAGAAAGGAGTTTCTACGACCGTATGGGCAGAAAATGATTCCAGAATTTCCACTGCCAGCTGTAAACCGAACTTGGGTGCTACCACAAAAATTGGCTCAAAAAGTTTTGGGACAGCTAACGCCAAGAGGCAATAATAACGAATAAATTTGTGACTTTGAGATAAGTGTTGATTAAGCGGTAAGTAACGGGTAGAAGACTGCCCAATCAAGATTGAGATACGAAGCTAACAAACTTGAACAAGTACAATCTTCAAAGTCTAGAGATATGGTTCCATGAGACCACCTCCGATCTACTAGAATAACAATTCATTCAATCTATAATGAGATCTTCCAAGGAACAGAAACAATGCAAAAGTGCAAAGTGCGAAACGCCAATGAAGTTAAGTCACAACAGATAAGATGGAAAATCGGCGTCTCTCGCCTATTCTATAATTGAGACCAGAAATTCTCCTTCTCCTGATCAGTTCATCAGCTGATTATTCAGCCTTCTTAGTCTTCTTCGTTCTGAGCTTCATTAACAGATACACGAGCCCATAGCTTGAGAAGACAAAGATAACCACGATCGCAGCATCTCTCCAGCCGTAGGAATACTCGAGCAGGTTGATAGTCCGAAGGTAATCCGATCCAGTCTTGTATTGGCACACTTTGCAGTTGTTCATGGCGCCGGGATTAGTCAGGTTCGATTCTGCTCCCATTTGCTGCATGTAGTCGCTCAGGTACTCCCCGCAGGTCTGGTTGGCAGGTGGCTCAAAAATAGCGAGCTCTTGTTCCTTACAGGTGACTGCCACATCGTACGTAGTGAAGACCACTGCAGCGAATTAGCACCGCAGTTTTTCGATATTTCATCAGGCAATCAGGTTTCAACCTGCTCGGAAGCTGATTTATACCAAGATATAGAAAGGGAAACAAAGGAAAGGATTGCATACTAAGGGCTCCTATCAGGTAATTGAAGGGATTCATGTAATAGAGCCAGTATCTCCAGAATTCTTGCAATAATTGATATGGGACAATCACTCCACAAAAGCCCACTAAAGTGAAGATGATTAACGGGTTGATGAGGGATGCCGCAGTATTATTCGGGGCGTAAGCTGCGATAAATTGGCCGATTCCGGTATAAACGAACTCGTACATCAGCATAACGAAAAGAACAGAGCCAGCTTTACTCGCTTCCGTAGAAAGTCCTACGGTGTAGTAGAAACAAAAGAAGAATAAGACTGCGCAGACGATCAAGTAAGGCAGTTCGGAAACAATCAAGCCAGTCACAAAAGCGATCCAGCTGTACATCTTGGATTTCTTCTCTCGGGTTTCATAGATGTCCCGCTTCTCGATGAAAAGTGGCTGCAGTTGAGCTTCGATATTGTCAACAATCATTCAGATGTGGAGGTCAGTATATACGCTGGGTGAGGGGGTAAATAAATATGGGCGAACGCAAAACGTACCTATAACTCCGGGTGCAACAAAGATGAATTGGAATACGGCGAACAGTCGCAATTGCAAATCTCCGACACTATCTCCAACATTCCAGAAGGAAAATCCGGCGAAAAGCCCAATGATGACATGGAGCGAGAATTTATTATTGACGTACTCTGTGTTGCGGTACATAGCAATAGTCATACGCTTTGTCACAATCTTGACTTGATCCCATAGTGGCATAGCGAACTCGTATCCCTCGTCAGTTGTGCGTGGAGGTGAAGACGTAGCTTCGGTGACTATCCGATCCAGCTCAGACAGCATTTTATCGTGTTCTGGCGATTCAAGCCAAACCCTTTTCCAATCTTTACCGTGGTGGCTCGTAACAACATCAATCACATGCTCAGCTGGATTCGCATCCGGAGGACAAGGGGCACCGTAACGCGCGAAATATTCCTTGATTTGAGCTCCATTGTCGCCAATATCTCCGAAGTAAACCGTATTGCCTCCTTTCGATAGTAGAAGTAAGTTATCAAATTGATAAAACAGTTGAGCACTTGGCTGGTGAATAGTCACCAGAATCGCTTGTCCAGCAGCAGCCAGCTTCTTGAGGAATCGGATGATATTATACGCTGCTTGGCCATCTAGTCCAGAAGTGGGTTCGTCCAGAAAAATAAGAATGCTTGGTTTTGCCACGAGCTCGACTCCAATGGTCAACCTCTTCCTTTGTTCAATGGTAAGTCCTGCACCACCAGAGGTTCCGATCAGGCAGTTTTCAATATCATGCATCTCCAAAAGGTCCAGGATGGCGTCGACGTATTTTAATTTCTCTTCTCGCGAGGTTTCGCGAGATTGCCTTAAAAGAGCAGAGAACTCCAAAGCTTCTCTTACCGTTCTAGTCGATTGAGATAGTCAGCCTATCGAAAATTGTAGCTGCTAAGCTTGGAGAGAGAGTGCTTACGCCAATGCTTCATGAACGTCCAACTGCTCGCAGTAGCCTGCTGACCGCTGAAAACTGACCGACAATGGTTTTCCATCCACGAGAACGCTTCCGTGGATAGTACCGTCTACTTTACGCTGAGCTAGAACATCCAGCAGGGTGGTTTTTCCAGCTCCAGATGATCCCATTAATGCACCCAGCATACCTGGTTTAACCCAGCCATGTACGTTATTGAGTAGCACTCGAGGTCCTTGAGGTGTTTGAACGGTGTAAGTCAAATTTCTCCACGTGAACACAGACGTGTTCTGGATCAAGTTGCCTTCAATTTTCTCTTCTCCTTCTCGCGGCGGAGTAATTTTGGTGGCGGAGGAGCTGCTCGATGCACTCAACTTCTCATTCGTAGCCTGTACTTCTTCATCTCTAGGCGCGGCGACCCTTTTCCATTTTTCGCGTGGAACAAGTGATACATCGCTTCGCGCTGCGGTTTCCGCCCATCTCGAGGTGAAAAAAATGGTCAAGAAGACGAAGAAAGCCCACCATACCCTATGATAGAACGTCAACTAATGTTACTATAGCCATGTTTAGAATGGCCATATCATACCAAACGATCCCAATATTTCTCCACATGTTTGAGTGGCTGTAATTCAGGGAGGATAAGTATTGATCACCTGTCACGAATGTAGCTCCTGACTGTGCGCCTCTCACGCCAGTACATGCTTGATTCTCTGTTGACCCGTATCCTGGTCCATTGGGAACAAGGTTTGGGCCAACACAAGGCAGGATCTTGTCATGGAATTCGTTGGAGAGGAGGGCATTGTACGCATAAGCAAGAGGGTCAATCCAGAATATCCTACTTCAATTAGCGAGCTTCGAAATTCAGCTCATTGAGATGACAACTTGCCAAACAAACCAAGGGTGCATTTCCGTTTTAGGAATCATATAGCCGCTGTACAGTAACGTCGAACTGACAAGAAACCCAGACAATTTGCTGGCAGCATCGAAATTTGGGAACCCTGCACCAACTGCTCTAAAAAGGGCGGTCATCGTCATTGTAGTGGTGAAAATGATAAACCAGAATGTGAAAAATGCGGTAGCTGAAGCTGTCAACCCAACCATGAAGTAAAGGATTAGCGAGAATACGGAAACTTGGAAGATATGGATAGGGAAGTCGGTGATTATCTGAGAGATACAGAAGACTGCTGGGTGATATAATGCAAAGCTTTTGTGTTTGGCAAGAACAGGTCGACCAGTGAACGAATCAGTGACCTCAGATTGTGACAAGAGAGAGTTGAAGAGCAAGGCAACAAAAATAGCTCCGGACTTGATGAATATGCCAGATGAGTTGTTCGGTGCGTCGTAGAAAAGCGAGCCTGATGTTAAGGCTTGAATAATGTTCGAGCCCTGCTTGATGAAAAGAACTGACATATCTCCGCGTAGTATCTGATATTGACGTATTGTTGCTGCTTTTACTTGTTTGCTGAAGCCAACAGTAACGGGAAATCGCTTCATCAAGAAGCTTGATTGCTTCTCATATTGAATAGCTTGTACAAATTCCTCTGTGTGAGCTTTTGCTTCTTGGGTTCTTGGATAACCATACTCAGAGGTCATTTCTTTTTTGATACTTGAAGCCTGGTACTCTGCCAAAATGGCATCTCCATTTCTGGGAAACTTTGCTTCAAATCCCTTCCGGATACTTCGTTCTGTTGGTACGGTGACACCTAACAAATGATCAGTAAGTCCAGATGCAACCCGAGGGCAAATCCCAACCTGTGAGGAAGTCGGCAATATTTGCACCATCTGCACACACGAAACCTAGATCTTCCATGAACGGCTTCGCTTTCTTCAATGGGCCGTAGTAAATCTGTTTGCCTTCGTCGAGGACCAAGACCTTATCAAACAGATCATATAATCCGTTACCGGCTTGGTAGATAGTAACAATAGTCGCAAGCCCGAATATGGTCGTCATATCTCGAAGGGCTTTGATGTATTGAACTAAAGGAAGGGAGTCAGCCACATTTCTCTCAGCACAAACCAAATAAAATACAGATGCACCAAAGCTTGAGCCTTGACGCCAGTGGGAATCAAGGGGACAGTAGACTACTATCCGTATAGCAGTTGATAAGCAGAAATAGACTTACGAGCTGTGCTAGCATCGAGTCCTCTTGTCGGATTATCCCAGCAGTAGATGCTACCACGTGTTGCCATGGTCTCGATGATGCTGACACGTTTTCTTTCTCCGCCAGACACGCCACGAATGAACTCATTGCCCACCTTGGTATTGAAGGTATGCGCAATTCCAAGTAACTTCAACAAAAAGTCTCGGCTTCCAACACGAGAGTCTTCTGCGGATGTGAAGCCTGGGCCGGTAGTGTTTGGCGTTTTCATGCGAGTGGCGAAATCAATGGTTTCACCGACGGTAAGAGTTGGATAGAAGAGTTCCTCTTCGGTATTCATCACAATCTGACCTCGATACTGGGCTGCTTCCTTCGGGCTCAGCGAACCGAAGTTGACCTGTCCATTCAACTCGGCGAAGGCACTTGTGCGATTAGACAGGACCTTGAGAAGGCTCGTACATCCAGCACCCGGACGTCCCAGCACTAGGAGCATCTCTCCCGGTTTGACACAGCCATGACTTTCCGAGACGATTGTTCGAAGTTCGAGTTTCTTTGCCGTACGGCGTCCACCCTTAAGCTGTTCCGGTAGAACCTGCGTCATTACATTCTCGTTGAAGCAAGAGTCGGCTCCAACACCTTTGATGGTCAGATCTGTCCAAGTGACACCAAGCTTCCTCGCTTTTTGGAAGCCGTTCCCAGGAGTGCCGTCTTCTCCTTTTTCTCTAATTGCCTTCACTTCAGGCATTCTGTCCCAATTGCCAGCATCTTCATCAGAGGCGTCTTCTTCATCTCCTGGGAAAGGTCCACCTTGTTGTTGAATTTGAGACCTGATGGTGGAGATGCGAGACAGAACCCTTGTGGCAAGATTTTCGTGGGTAGGTGCCGCTATATCGCTGGCAATGCTGCTCTCTGAATGAGACAACATACTAAACACCCCAGTCTTGAGTCAAATGTGAGCGAAATATTGAGCCAGAAATGAGCCAGAGTCTATGAGAAGTGTGAAAGGAAAAAGAGGTGGTAGAAAGAACGTATATGTAGGAGAACAGAAGCCAACTTTTATTTGCAGGAAAGAAATCTGGACTTCGCACTTTCAAAGTCTTGCTGCGTGTTCCTCAAGAATTAATATGGGGCTCATCAATCTCTAGTCCCTCGCAATCAGCGAGCAGCGCACCTTGCTGGACCCCGATCCCATTGTCTTGCTTGGAACTACCAATCTACAGTCCGAAAGACTCGCATTCCATACATGAGGTCAGTAATCTTACCTACCATAGGTACCTCGACTACCTTGACTACCTGTGGAGCTACTACCCCATGCCCGGACATTTTTTGGCTGGTTCATCCGAATGTGCGAGGTTGAACTTTAAAATAGAAAAAGGAAACGATCGTCCAAGATTAAATATGATATATGATTACATAAAAGTGCGTGGTAAAATCCTGTACGACTCTGAAACAATTTCGTTTACTAATCACGCGGGCCGCCCCATGAGCCATGAGGTAGGTGGTGGTCATCGTAACGTGCGAAGGTACCTCGAGGTAGGTAACTCCTCGCATTACCGACCTACAGACCTACCGATAAACGCAACCTCCGGAGTAATACTGTATGCCCCCATTCCACCACCTAACCTCCAGTTCACATGCCAGATAAAGTACCTAAGCCAAGTTAGGTAAATAGATGCTCGTACTATTTATTGGTGGGAGACGGGACTGATTAGGTACCACCTCCTCGCCAATTCGTAATTACTGATCAGCCCCGGTCAAGACCAAGGTGTTTAAGTAGGGGCTTAACGAGTAAGTTCAGGCATGTAGTACAGTACTTTAGAAACTCTATGATACCTTCCATACGGCTTAGCATACCTCAGAATTGAATCCACTACATTGCCGCCAGAAGTGGAAGAGTCGGCTGGCCAGGTCCAAGTCAATGGAAGTATGATATCTACCTTACCTTTGTTGAAGATTCTGATCCAGATCGTCTTTTACTTATACATCCGCAGCTGCCCCAGACATGACACCTTACCTTACCTGTGATACGATTTGCGACCAAATATATGCATAAAAATTATCTTGCCAGAGCCGACTATTCTGACCACTACATTATGACCATACTGGCATGTACCCCATGCCGCAGCCGCAAGGTGGCGTGCGACCGCCAACTGCCTTCCTGTACACGCTGCCTCTTCTCTCACAAGACCTGCGAGTATCGTGCGAGGAAATCAGCAAAGCCAGCAGCTCAATCACGGCGGAAGTTGTTCGAGTCCAGACTGGGTATGTTACTGTCGTCGGGGCGCTCCGCCTGCGTAGAACTCCTGACTGAAGGCTACAGAGAGTCTAGAGACGCGCTTTAGTCAAGAAACGACCGTAGCACCGGGCATTGAGGAGACAGACACGCTTAAAAAGGGTTGCATTACAGACGATGGACAAACGGTGGATTGGAGCCACTCCAAGGTCAGAAAACCATCCAACTCGGAATGTATGAAATCCGCGTTCATGGACTATATCTCATGAGCCAACGATAACGTTCCTGGATTGATGTAGGGCCCGAGACTCCCTTTGCAACAAGATCAAGAGACGAGAGATTCCTTCCAGAAGAACCACTGCAGCGCAAGCTGTGAGTATCTACACCACCAGATCATCCGTTCGTATGCTCATTCAACCTCACCCAGGTATGGCCGCTACTTTCAGTATGTTTATCCCACTGCACCCATAATACACCCATCGCGGTTCTTCAACGCCCTAGAAGGCGACCCAACACATGTCCCTCCTCTTGCTTTAAGATTTGCCATGTGGGCGATGGCTGCTCTTGGAAGTGCGGAACATCAACATTTGGCTGAAAAGCTCTACAATCTGGGCCGTAAATACGCCTACGATCTCGAGATGCAGGTTTGTGATCTAGTGCACCGACAACATATTGCTCTAAAGTTCACTGAAAATATCTAGAGCGAACCCAAAAAATTGGTACTCTCTCATGCTCAATGTTGGTTTCTTCTGGGTTTGTATGAGGCGACGCTGGCTTATCATACGCAAGCATTCATGAGCGTTGGTAGATGCGTAAGGCTAGTGCAAATGATGTCTTTGCACCTGCTTGATGATCCTAACGAAGAGAACCACGTTTTAAAAAAGAGCGATTGGACAGAGACTGAGGAGCGACGAAGAGTTTTCTGGGGTGCGTACCTTGGAGACAGATGGGCAAGCTCCTTGAGTGGACATCCACTCATGATCCGAGATACTGAAGTAAGTCCATCATCTTGTGCATCTTGTGCATCTCGAGGCCTACTAAGTCTGTTGTGCTCATCCTAGATAAGTACGAACCTCCCATCATCCGAAACGTCTTTCCGGACTGAGATCGAAGAAATTGGAATATCTGTGAGACAGGCCGGTGGTCCTGATAACATTACGTCTCTATCCCCATTTGCCGCTTCTGTCTTCACCACAACGCTCCTTGGCCGCTGCCTCGACCACATTTTTGCCTACGAGCACGATGATCCATCCAAGGGCTACGGTAACTATTGGATCTCACATCAAGAGCTCGATACCTCGATCAGTCATACCTTCATGAACCTTCCTACACAATTACGAGTTTCCGCAAAGGAGCAGAACGTGCAAGTAGTGCTCTCTCAATTCAATCTCCACGTTGCTATCATTCTCTTACACCAAACGGCCATCAAAGCAGCTACGAACGAAAAGGTGCATCATTTCATACGGCAGAACAACTTCCAACGATGTCTCATAAGCGCGATAGAGATAAAAAAAATCGTGTACTCGGTCAAAGACTTGAAGATGCTCGCTGTGAGTGTTCTATCTCCTCTACAACTGCTTACGGAGGTAAGGCTTATTTTTGTTCAGGACAATATGTGGTTAGCATTCAGCATATACAAGGCAGCTGGGGTATTTATAGAGGACATGCTGAAATCGGATACGTCTCCTACAAGCGCAGTAGACCTTGGACTCCTTCTTATCGCACTGAAAGAGCTCAACGCAGATCAGAGCTACGTGTGCTTCTTTGCAAAAAGAATCGAATCTGAAATCTCGAGGACAGGTATAGCTTGTTACATTCCGACTTATATAAGACATATAGTCAGTGTCGATATATCTCAAGGCAAGTTAAAGACAGAATGTAATACTACAGGAGTAGATTATTAGAAACATCAACAAGTATAGATTTGTCTCAAGATCAATAAAAAAAAATCCGAAGAATTTGAATTTGAAATGTTTCAAAAACAGAATACTATTTCGTCACGTTTGTGAGCGAGGAGAGTATGAAGGCGCTCCAGCGTGGACAGCTATACAGCTGCTTGATTTTGTGCATACCTGCCCATGCATTTAATGCATTTTATCTATTTCCCTCCAGCGTCCACTCAGAGCGAAAGGAATTTTTGACGGGAAAATCAAGCTCAATCCACCTCATTGTGGGCTCTTCTCATCTGCGACACTATGATCAGAAGTAAGTCCAGTCCTCTTGTCATTAATGATGGAGTCAGTCTCTACAAAGTAAACAATGGAATACTGCGCCAAGTTGAGCTTGAAACCATGGAAGCTGCTGCTTTGAACTTTCGACTTACTAAATATACTCTTTCGAGCCTAGGGGGTCTTTTGTCGCCTTGGCATCCCACTACCTACCTACCTTAACCTGACTCGTGTCTCGTTACAAATTGCAAATTGCAAATTACAAATCACAAATCCTCAGGACTGGCTACTCCATTTGAACTAATTCTTCCCCTGGTAGCTTGCCCGCATCATCTGAATCTGATATAAGTTTCTCTTTTATCCCAACTATTCATCCCTTACCTTACTTAAACACAACCTTTAGCATATTTATCCCATACTGTTCTCTACCATATCCATTCCTCGAATCGACAATTCAATGGCATTCCCCAATCGCCTCCTTACGCACTCAACATGGCGCTTCGTCGGGCTTGGCCTCACAACCACCGTCTTCGCCCTGGGAGCTTTGGCTATAGTTTCGCCAGCTGTTGCTGCAGAATCTCTCGGAGTCATCCCTACCACGCCTGAAGGCCATGAAGTAGCCGGTAAAGGAATGATATTCCTCGGCGTACGTGATCTGGCTGCTGCGGGAGCCCTCTATTGGTACTATTTCGAAGGAAAGCAGAGGGAGATGGGAGTTTTGACTTTGGCATGGACTCTCGTATGTGTGGTTGATACATGGGTTGCGACACAGGGGCCGAAAGGGTGGGATACTGGGATCTGGACGCTCTGTGGTGGGGCAGCAGTGGTTATGTTTGTAGGAATGGGGCTGGTGCAGTCGTGAAGGCTGCAAGTAACGGATCAGGATCAAATAAGTGATCTTAGAATCTAAGAGGACGAAAGAAGCAAGGTGGGGATTCTTTTTTCAGAAAAGGTGCATGGCTATCAAAGTAGTTTATGCTTGTATTGTTGGGCTGAGGCTATTTTTGCAACTATTAAAACCCGGAGACTACGGTTCTCTACGTTCGGAAAGTATTCTTAAGAGATTTATCCAAAGGTAGGCAGTAGCAGGTACATCGTCTTCGCTTCTATTGCATGAGGGTTGTTGGTAACAAAATAGCGAAAGTGAAAGGTTGAAGAGTTTGAAAACGCACTATTAGTGGCCAAGTCCATGTATAGTAGATCGATAGATCTCGGAACAGAGTGTCGGTTATGTGTCCGTTTCAACACACCATAGCCTTTCATGAAAACCAGAAACTCACGATAGCACACGGTATAGTTGATCGGAGTTACCGTTGGATTACAAACGTTCAATTCACGGGTCAATGCTAAAGATTTTCCATTCCACTAGCTATTCCTGCCTATGTAAGACTTCTGGGCTGCCAAGACACTACAGTAATATCGTCTAAGATTTATATTTAAACTGTTTGTAATCATGCTCAACGGACTTTACCAAGAGTTGGTCTTTCAGCTGGACGTCGTCATGGTAGAAGTGAACTCTGAAGCGGAAGATCCGTTTGCTGTAGTGGGAAAGGAGGAGAAGCCAAGGGTATCTCGAGTTGTATCTTCTTGACATTTCTGCTTAAACACCAGTTCATTATCGCGAGCAAAGTTACAAACATGCCACTTCTAGTTGTATTTGCTAGTGCCTCTGGAAGATTCGGTCGATGTTTCGTGCAGGAACTTCTGAAGAAGCCTGACGTCTTGATACGAGGCCTTGTCAGCGACAGGTCTAAGGCCGCTGCTGCAATTCGATCGTCACCTATCTTTGAGCTCCTAGAAGGAGATGTTACCGACAGTGATACACTTCGTCAACTCTTCAAAAGAGCAGACGTTTTCATATCAGCGCTTATGGGCAGTGACTCATTCATGTTCGAAGTGGAAAAGCAATTGATTGATCTTTCTGAGGAGGCGAAAGTTCCGCGTTTCATAGCAAGTGACTACACGCTCGACTACACCAAACTAGAGTATGGCCAACTTCCTTCTAAAGACCCAATGAAAAAGATATACGGATACTTACATACAGAGCAATATTATCAAAGGCGTACATGTCTTGATTGGCGCTTTTCTGGATACTTTCTGGATACAGTGGTTTGGAAATCATAATTATGAAAACCTCTCGCAGCCTCGCTCTGAGGTCACTAGTCATGAAAATCTAGCGGACTTTATTGTAGAGGTTGCGCTTAACAAAAATATAACTGGTATCCAAAAAATATAGGTGCCTGATTTGCTTCATAAGTCTCAGCTGTAATGTAGAGACTGACTAACTGCAGTCGTTGGGGGTACAACCATTCGAGGTATCGCAGGAATTTTCGAAGAGGCTAGCGGCCATAAACTTTCACACAAGCAGCTTGGCTCCCCCGGCAACCCCAAGGCAGCCATAGATTCAACTAAGAGCGACGAAGAACTTATGACTTGGCTCCCATTGTTAGTTCCATTCTTTTTAATCTCCCTTCAGTGCAACATTGCCCGCAGAATCACCTATCATAAGTTTTACCAATAGTATTGCTCAAAATGGTCAGACTCACGCCGTTCCTAGTGATTTAATGTCATATCCGCCGCTTAGACATAGAGGTGTGAAAGATTACCTGCAAAATCATTCTGAGGAGACTCTTGCAACTGCTACTCTCGTCGTGGGGGACTAAAACTTAAAACATGACATATGTTGTGTTTTCAATATGAGTGGGTCGTGTCTCAAGTTTTAGGAGTGTGTAGTAAGATGAATAAAGTTGATGTTAAGTGTACTAGTTGATTAAACATGTCTTTCGAGTTACTGCCTGCCCTGATTTTTGTGTTAACGTTTAGTGTTCTGGGCCCGCGTGATTCAAGCCTATGTATTTCTTTTGAGTTCACTGATGACACGGGCCTGCTACATTCTTTCTCCAAGGGCAAACTTCCGTTGACATTGGGATTACAGCGGAACTTTGGTTGCATAGGTAGCCGCGGCCCCATGTCCTATCTTGGGATTTTCAGGTCCCTGAGAAAGCCAGTATGCTTGAATTCCAAGACTAATGAAAAACCTAGGAAATAATTTAAAAAGAAGATATATTTATTTATTCAAGCTAAGAATAATATAAATTAAATAGTAATAAAGATTAAGTAATATTATTTAAAGAACCAGGTCGTTTGATGGTAGCGCTCAGATATCAGGTGACGTATAACGTGACCCGGCTTAGATGCTTAGGAACCGAGATCACCTGACCAGATGGCACAGGAGTTCCAATTCGTGTAAACAACACCGAGCCCGATTACTCCTTTTCTACCACCAGCCAGCTGGCCAGTCCTTATTACAGTAGACTAGTAGCCGAGAGGGAAATCCACCCTCTTTTAGCCCTTATTCAATAAATCATCCTTGAATTTATTCAAAGCAGACCTCAACCTTTCACATAAAATATCGTGTAAATTCGCGTCGTAGAGTGAGTAAAAATCGATAAACTCCAAAAAAAAAAAAGCCCCGCAAGACATCCCGCCAAGGACGCGCCATAATCCTGCAACCACTGTAAACAGATCCTAAAACACACGCGCAAAGTAGTAGGGCAAAAAGTAGTAATATTGTTCAAGGCATTGTTGGCTAGCTAAGGTAAAAAGGAGGAATGGTGAAAATTGAGGATATATCTGTCTAGCCGAGACCCTCATGTGATCACACATGACGCAATTTCATAAACACAATTTCAGGGCCCTTTTACACCACGCAGTCTCGTCAGCTTCTCATGTTGGAACGCAAGCATGTTATATATTTCAACTCGCGTCCTCCTATTCCTCTCCATCGCCTCCGGACCTGATTCCTGGATATCAACTCTAAACGATGGGTACACCTCTTCCGCGTTGACTAGGCGTGCAGCCAGTTCTCTGGGGGCGATTTGCCTCAGAAGGGGAGGTAAATCTTCTTCAAAGCTCCGAATGTCTGGATCGGCTCCCTCCTTGCACAACCTTTTTCCTGCGTCCTCGGTCAAGATATTCGGATTGCAGAGTTCTGCAACCAGATTCTTATGTTGTCGAACAACGGCAAGATGAAGTGCTGTCAGGCCTGTCTTCTGCTCTTGGGAATTTATGATGTCTTTCGTGCCAAATACTTGTAGGAGCATGTTAATGAGATCTATTCCACTTTGGGTATTTTGTGCCCCGGTTTCGTGTTCTGCGATGCGGTGGAATACGGTATATCCAGGAAGGCTAGTCATACATTCGTAGAGAAAGGGGTTCGTTTCTAGTGGCTTCATCTTTAGGACTAGTGAGACCGAGGGCAGAATGTAACGACTTGTAGAGCAAACCAGAAAGCCTAGAAGCGTTATTTTTGATCCTGTAGGGGTCCCTGAGGTGAGAGGTAATAGCAATTTGGCGTGGTTATGCATCCCGAGACCTAATGCTGACAGTAAAGCCGGGTCCTTATTCTCGTCACAGATGCTTGGGTCCGCTCCACGCTCTAAGAGTTTTTCAGCGAAGTACGTGTCGTCACCTGCCTGAATGACACAGGTCTGCAATAAGGTGTATCCGGTTGAGTCGAACTCATTGACATTATCGATTTTCTCCAAAAGCAAGTCAAAAAGCTGTTTGTTGCCCAAGCTGATCGGTCTCCAGAGATATTTGCCGAATTCAATTTCCAGCGTGGGCTTGAATTTCAGCAGATAGTCGATAACATCACAACTAGCGTTGAATTCAATGGATAATTGGAGGGCATTCTCACCCTCGCCTCCGGCGGACCTAAAATCTGTCCCTCGGCGCTCAAGCATTTGGAAATACTGTAGAAGAGCGCGAGGCTCCTCTTGACCATGGATAATCATCCACTCCGTTTTCCACTCCGCAGAGACCAATGCAACCGGTATTAGCCTGGAATGAAATGGATACCTTTGTGAGTCTTTCATTTCATATGACGGTGCCGCTTTCAGAAACATTTCTACTATAACGTGTTGACGTAACGAAGCAGCGAGATGCATGGCACTTTTTACCCGCCCTTTTTTCGTGATTGATCCTAGGGTAGAGTCTACCCCTGATTCTAGGGTAGGATCTGCCCGAGCTTCAAGGAGGGCTTCAACAAGCTCTTCGTTATTCTTGAAAACTGCGAAATGTAGGGGAGTTCCGAATGGAACAGTCTTAGACAAAACTAAATTAGCGTTCACATAGAATAATCAATCACAGGATATTGACTTACTCCGTCCGTGGCATACCCAACATGCGACTCGTCATTTTCAGCAAATTGATTCAAATCCCCTCCCCTTTGTACCATTTGGGCCACAAGTCGCTGAAACGTCTCCTTGGTTTCTATCATGAAGCTCAAACAATGCAGAGGGCTCTGTTTGATAACGGTTAATCTATCGGCCCTTGCCCCATACTTCAAAAGCACGTCAACGGCGGCGAGTCTGCAGGCTCGTGTTGCCTGTAGCAAAGGAGTCTCGCCCAGATCATTTTGACAGTCGATGTCAAGCCCAAAGTAAGGATCATTCTTGTGCGACCATAACGAGGTGATGCCAATGTAAAGACATTCTTCCGAGCCACGCATAGCTAGGAAATGCAATAAGTGGTGCTTCCTGGGAACATCTATGGTGAAGTCACTGAACCGAAGTCCAGCCCCTTGCTCTTGCTCAGAGACTTTTTTGGCCGTTTCGTTTAGTTTTTGTAGCAAACTCTCCCAGTTATCCAGATCCCAGCCTTGGGTCTTCAAAAGTTTGTCAATTTGGTAAACGTTGTTCCAGTACTGGAGGTGAAATGCCTGAATAAGATGAGCGTACTCAATCCTTGAACCACCTTTTTCTTTCGCCCATTGTCGAAGAGCGGAGTAAGATCCACATTTCACAATGCAATGATATGTCCAATTGAGGACCTGCTGGTAGTTCAAAGGCTCTATATCCAGTGATCGAAAAGTGGCGAGTAGTAAATTCGCCGCGGTAACGTTGTTAGCTAGAGCAGCCCTACTCATCCATCTCAATCCCTCGTCTGAGTCTATATTGGTCCCAAGCCCTTTCAGGAGGCAAAATGCTATTGGAAAAGCATAATATTTCGCCAAATCTTCATCCTTGTCTACCATGTCGATCATTGTTCTGAAGATCTGGCGCTTGACGCTGTGGTCCAATGCATCGTAATCTAAGCTCGTCACGAATAGAACGGCAGATCTCTATAAAACTTCACATTAGACAATCAAAAAAGAAGCTCGTGGGTTTTTCCTTACGGGAAGAGGTAGAGCGCGTGGCACTTCCGGATTGGGTCTTGCTTTTGTTAGTCATTTAACGAATCCAAGGAAATAGAACTGCCAACGGTGTTCACCTCAACCCTAAATCTAGACTATCTTTTCCTCTGCGTTTAGCAGCCGCAGGCAAGGATTCTTCAAGTGAATCTATGGCTTTCTTAAGATCCCTTGACTTAGGATCTGTTCGAATTGTTGACTCGAAAACCGCGACAATCGCGTTGATCTGGACCAAGGAATATACACCTCGTCGTTGAGTCAAAACAACTTCTTTGGCCATTTCCGACATAGTGTCTTGATCCTCCAATGCCTTAATAAAGGCATAGTCGTCGTGCAGAGGCAGGCCAGGCAAGCATTTTTGGGGCCATATTCCATCCATGAATGTCCACCAAGCTGTCAACCCAAAGGAGTATAGATCGGTTGCTGGCAGAAGAGTCGGGAGTATACCTGCATCTCCAATGGTACCCAGTGTTTTAAATTCTGGTGCGGCGTAATACATAGAGAATGGTAATCTTCTTTTAATGGGTGACGTCGGATCTGGAAAGTCGGCCAGGGAGCAGCCAAAATCTGAGAGTTTCGCAATAAATCCTCTTTCAGGATGCCTGAAAATGAGGGTATTCTCTCTCTTTATGTCGCCATGGACAATTTCGCAAGCATGGAGTGCCTCTATCCCGTTCGCAATGTCGAGAAGGAGATTCGTCTTTGTGTTGAAGTGCAAGCAGAGCGACCTGGCTTGCAAAGTGTACAAGCTTCCGAAATCCGCGTATTCAAGATACAGGCTAGGCCAAATGAAACCGCTATTTGGATCACGATCCCATCCTATACTGAAAAGCGTGACGATGTTTTCGTGGCTTCGAAGATACGGGATAGTTAAACACCGCATCTCGATAGCAACATCCTTCAAGATTCTGGCAGAGTAATCGGGTTCGTGTCGCAATTTCCTCTTATCGATATTGACATGCTTTACCGCAACATATTCAGCCCCAGCACTGTAAAGCCTTCTGGTACTTTTGTCGGGAAGGTATCTTTTAGTCACTGAGAACGTTAATCCTGCACCGAGAAGGACCTCCTCCATCCTCGAATTCGAGTTCTCTGTGGGAGCTTGTGCGAACCGATCCCTTGTAGATCCGGGACCCTTTGTGTTCACATGTGAGACCGATTCAAAGCTAAATTTCATCGAAAGCGCCGGAGTTACTTACGGAACCGAAATACTTTCGAGCATTATCTGTTTCCCATGCGCACTGCATCAAACTGATAATGTTCACCGGAGCATCTTCTGCTAAGCTTGCAGAAGCCAAAGGAGTTGCAGCCTGTTCTGAAGGTGAAACGGGTTCCTGATTCTGGTATGCTTCGTCTTCTTCTGAATGGCTTCTAGCAATTGTGGCTCCCCAAGCGGATGTTTGGGGTGAGCTGCTTCTAATAGGAAGGCTCTCGCTCATCATAGAGGTATCAGTAGATCCTGAGCCTGTCAGGGTTGGCCCCCAACCGGAAGTATCTTGTGACATCTGTGTACAAAAAGGTTGCTTTCGAGATGTCTGTTGATTGACTCTTGATACTCTGAGCAGATTCCGGAATCTTTTTCTATTCGTATATCAAAGGAAAGAAGAATAATTGCTCAGATTCACGAGGCACGGAGTGTTGAGAATCCTGAGATGCCAGTGATGCATAGTCAATATTCAGCTCAAGGAAACAGGGTCCATCGGGGGATGGTGGAGGAAAGGACCCCATGGCGACATGCTGCAAGCCAACATATCAGTACTGTACCCGAATCTCGCGAAGCCTGGGCGGCATTCTCCGCTTTACAGTTCTCATGCCCGCACACAAAGCAAAAGAAAATATGGAGGAGTTCGCGGAAGCGAATTGGATCCTGCATCGCTTTTCTTATCATTCAGCTGATGCCTTCGCTGTGCCCATTGAAGCCTCATGGCGTGATAATTGGATCTGGATCAATGGGACGGAATTGATTGAAAGACATCTTGCGCAAACCAGTATATCGCCACGCCTCACTTGGAGCGGATTTCAAGATGCGCGATTTTCGCCTCCTCAACACCTCCAAAGCACTTGGTCAATAGATCTTCTTTGCGTGACTTCATTACTTGGAATTCTTCAATTCAATACAATGGCAGAGGCTGCTGGTCTTGCTTTGGCAACAGTTTCATTGCTGGGCCAAAGTCTCGGTGGCTGCCAAACGGCGTTCCAGTTTGCTAGGATCGCGCTCAGCCTTGGGGATGAGTATGAGAAATACCGATGGAGGCTACGCATGGAGAACTCTCGTCTGATGCTCTGGGGAGAAGAATGGAATGAGAGTTGGAAGGAAAATAGTGCTATATCAAGACTCCTTGATCAATCAGCCTCCGATACCCTGAAGCGGATGACTGCGGTTCTGAGAAAGATATCAGACATGCAGGATAAATATGGGGAGACCAAGACAGAGTCAGAAGATCTAATCAAAGCTGCGGCGTTGCTCTTACCCTCATCTGTCAACAATGATTCGAGAGCCGACTTAGCAGGCCAAATACTGGAAGCTCAATTATTCGAAGCAAGGACTCAGGAGGCGGAGGCACAGAAGGAGGCGAGAGTCCGCGAGGCAGAAGAGAGGCTGAAGAAGACGGCGAAGTGGACTAAAAAGTTCAAATGGGCTTTTGATGACGAGAAGAAGTTTGCTCAGTGCATGGCCGAGTTGAAAGATTGCAACAATTTCCTGCGAGATTTCCTTCCCACACGTCCACATTCTGACCGCATCTGGATGGCCAGGTTGCTTCAAATGATAGAAACAAGCAACACAGGAGAGCTCGAAGGTGTTGCTCAGGTCGCGACCGAAGCGTCGTACAGAGATCTCTCCGAGGCTATTGGCCTTCTCCATATCCGACGCCGGGCAGAGATAGCAGAGACAAGGCAGAGTACCGAGTTACGATCGATGTTCCCTAGTGATCAAGTCACGCTGAACATTCCAAAGACGTCGCTGCTCTTCGAAGGAATGTCGAATCCAGGCGAGATTCCGCCGGTTGCGCTGGGGGGGAACGAGCCCACACGACTGCTCGCCAAATATCATCCCCCCGGCACATCAGACGTCGTCACTGTGCTAGTTCAATGGATCGCTAACCCTGAAGGACCAGGCGACGACCCCGGCGAAGAAATCCGACTAGCGAACAATCGTATCGATGCCCTCGCTCGGCTCCTCGGTGCAGATTTCAACCAGGACACGCTTTCAACCCTCCACTGCTTAGGCTATTTCGGAGATTCGACGGGCCACCAGACGGGCCATTATCGCACTCGACGGTTTGGGTTTGTCCTCCAGATTCCACATGAGGCTTTGCCGTGTGCGGTTCCACCCGTGACACTCCATGAGTGCCTTGTGGAGAGCTCTGGCCGCTCCAAGAGCGATTTGCCGGCGCTCGATGCTCGGTTCCGGCTCATTCGCACCATCTGCCAAACCGTTTTCACCCTCCATGCATCCGCATGGCTCCATAAGGCCATCTCGAGCCATAACATTCTGATCTTTCGGTTGCCTTCCCAATCCTCCGCCCTCCGTTCAGTGAGAACGGCGGAGGACTATCTTTGGGTCCCCTTTCTGACCGGTTTCGACTGGTCGAGGCCGGATCACCCCAACCAGCTTACCACCGCGCGAGCAGAAATGCCCCCTGAGATAAAGCTGTACTCACATCCTTCATCACTCGCCACAGGTCCAACCCGACCCCGCTACTGCATGGAGTACGATCTGTACGGTGTCGGTCTTGCCGTCTTCGAGATTGGGATATGGATGCCTTTGGAGAGTAATATGCGGTTGCGTCCAGCAGAGATCCAAGCGTACGACCCGTTGGCTCTTAAACAGCGGATAATCGATAAAGAGGTGCGAAAAATGGGATTCCTGGTCGGCACTGAGTTGCAGCAATGGGTAAGGCATGCTCTAGAATTGACACCTGCGCCACAGGGAGATACTGGAAGCGCAAGTCATGAGGCTCTGCCTCCTTCTATGACCCTCCTTCAGAAGCTCTTAAACTTTCTTGATTCTTTTGCCGAAGCGGAATCTAAGGTGCGCAATTAAGCCTCTATATAAATTTCTTTTGAAAGTATGCAGGGCTTATTCAATAAAATATTATATTTTACTTTAGCAAATAAGCATATAAAAAATAAAGAAAGAAATTTTATTTTAGAATAATATAATTATATAATTCAGAGTTAGCATAAATTAAATATTATATGATTAATTATTAAATTAATCTTACAATTTTTCATAAATATTAAATTTATAAGCTTAGGTATTAATTAAATAATATTATTAAATATATTTAACGTAATTTAGTAGCATATTATATATATTATTATATTATATACTTTTCCTTTCCTTATTTCCTTTATATTTTTTATATGCATTTTTTTTAATTATTTTTAATAAAAATTTAAATTTAAGAAGTATAAATTATTTTAATTATTAAAGCTATTTAATTATTTTATTAAAAAAAAAATTATTTTATTATATAAAATAAGTAATTTAAGATATAAAATTAATATAACTTATAAATCTTATTTTAATCAGATTTCCTTTTATAAATTAAATATAAATAATAAGTATAATATTAAGAAAGCGTATCTTATAAAAAGCTGCTATCCTCTCAAGAAATAAAGCTATAATCTATATAAATTTATTGGGTATCATATATACTTAAGCAGTAATACCTGTGCACCACTTGCTCCAGGATACTTAGATGCTTCGTCCAAATGGGTTTGAGCTGGAAATGCAATATGGTTGCTCCTTTGTCTTCGGTTATCAGCTGCATTCTATCTTCTGTCACTTCGGTCATAGTGCCGACCACCTCTCTCGTTCCTCCAAAGCCAGCCACGACAAGCTCATCGACTTCTTCCTCTTCATTGACTTCATCGTCCACGTTGACGACTCCAAAACCAACTACTACGTCCACCCCAAAAGCCCATGAAGGAGCCGAACAAAGCACACTCACCCCTCCTTTGTCATCGGTAAGGCCAATAGCTCTTCCAAAACCAATCACTTCTTCGATCAGCTTAATACCAGTTGTAACGCCTCCAACATTCACCTTGCCAAACCTCACCACCTCATTGACGTTTCCCGGTATCAGCTCAACACTTGCGCCCCCTCCTCCACCCCCAAAACCCAGCACATCCAGCACGGCCTCCACACCAAAATTTGAAGTAGCGGCAGAAACAAGCACAGAAGCGCCAACTTCCAAGGCTTCACCCCCACCACCACCACCTCCTCCGCCCAAGACTATCACTTCTAGCACAACTGCTATTTTGACCCCTCCTGTGGTGACGCCTCCTGTTTCTAGCCCGGCTCCTCCGACAACTTTGAAGACTACGACGTCTAGCAGCAGCTCAAGCTCTGCCGTCACTCCGGTGCCACCACCACTACCACCACCAAAGACTACTGTCAAGCTTCCTATGATTCGTGGCCGTAGTGCTTAAGTTAGGGCTCATTGGGCAAAGAAAACAGAGATTGCAAAAAGAGCTGAGAGGTGAAAAATTGTCAGGGATGGAATGTGGAAAGTGATTGTGAAAGTGTGGGGATGCCGGAAATTGTAGCTGAGTACGTAGCCAGCAGAACGCTCTTTAAACCTAAATTTCTTTACTAAACAACGTGGCATCGATGCTCAAGTGCCGAGGAAATCAACTTGCGGTGTCATTTTTCCCACAAGGTGAAAATGCGGTTGAAGAAATGATGTATTCGATCGCTTCGTTTCCAGTTTCTTGCTCCATGACCTGGCTGTTGGATCAGAGAGGTATGAGTGTCGCAGCATGTCCATCCCATTGAATCACAATCTGAATATTCATGTCGTTTAGATCTCTGCACGTGATTACCATTCTGAGGAGCAGCTGCATCCACATGGGCATACCCCTATGACTCGCTAAGCACGAACTTAGCCGAGTCGAATAGGGGAAATAGGGGTAATTTGAAAGTGTACCGATAATTGGATTTCTTCTATCGACGGCTGACACTCTTCCGATCCACTGCACTGCTTCAAAAGAAATGTTAGAAGCAAGGTCTCTTGTTTGTCCTAATCAATATCCGGTCTAGACCTGTCGGAGCCTATCCGATTTCTCATGAGGAGCTGACTCGGCGACCGTCCGACACGCCAAGCGAAAAGTGGATCTCCGAACCCCATAGCCGAGAAAGGTACCCCCTCAAAGTCAAACCACAAGCTATTCCCATACCGGTTGATACTTTTTCCAGCGCACGGCGGTCCCGCAGAACCCCATCTTCCTCTAACTCCACTGATGGGAGAGTTCCCGACTATTATGGGATTGGGGAGACCTACCGGTTTGAGAGGGGCTCTTCGAATGGGAACCGGTAGGGATCGATCGGGTTCTGTCGGATTACTTCCATTGTGGAAGACATGATATATTCAAGTCATGCCCAGATACACATATGTAACTCACAAACACCGAAATCGACATCAGTCCCTCTGTCTCTATCATAAGTCCAACATAAACCCTCGGACAACTTTTATAGTATCTCAAATTCATATTTTACAACCTCCTTCGCAACAACAGTCACAATGGGCGACGCCTCCCCCCCAAAACCAACCTTTACCGTCTCCAACCCCTTCCGCGACCGCATCCTCCGCGGCGAAGTCTGTTCCGTAATGTCCTGCAAATTCTTCATCGGCAACGAAGTCGCGATGATGGCCAAAATGGCCAACATCGACGGGATGTTCATCGACATGGAACATTCCTCTCTCACCATCCATCAAGTATCCCAACTTACTCTCGCATGCAACTTTGTGGGCGTCAGCCCCTTGGTACGAATCCCGTCAAAGTCACACTGGCATTTAAGTAGAGTACTAGATGCTGGTGCGGCGGGGATTATTATCCCGCATTGTGAGACGGTGGACGAGGTTAGGGGCGTGGTTAGGGATGCGAAGTATGGGCCGATTGGAAGGAGGGGATGTTCGAATAATCAACCAATTCTAAATTTTGCGTCTGTGAAGACGGAATCACAGAATGACTTATTAAATCGGGAAACTATGGTTATCCCCATGATCGAAACTCCAGGTGCTGTCGAGCTTGCGGCTGAGTTTTTGGCGATAGAGGGAGTTGATGGGATTTTGATAGGGAGTAATGATTTGTGTACTGATTTGGGGATCCCGGGGCAGTATGATAATCCGATTTACCAGAATGCGGTGACGAAGGTTGTGTTGGCTGGGAAGAAGGCGGGGAAGCCGATTGGGATTGGGGGTATCGGGGGGAGGTTGGATTTGTTGGAGATGTGGTTTAAGATGGGGGCGACATGGAGTTTGAGTGGTGGGGATGGAGCGATGATTCAAGCGGGGATGCAGAAGATTGGAAAGAATTATGCGGAGATTAATCAGAGGGTACAAGCTGCGAGGGGTGCGGCTCATTCATAGATAGATAATAGATTGTAATTTTTCAGAATCTTTTTTCAGCGAGTCGAAGTTTTTGTAGTAGTGCTTATTCAAATAGTTCTCGCGGGAAACCCAAAAGAGGACCACTCTGTTCAAAAATACTAAGGCATGGGAAGAAGAAAAGCTTGAAGTGTTCATTAAATATCTTTTTATCTCGCTTAGCTTCGCCTCCCCTATCTGCTCAGACACTACAACGTGAGCCCTCAAAGATTGAAATCGAATCCATTAAAAATATTTGCATTGACGGTTGGATCCCCATAGGCGTACTCTCCAAGTCCAGCTTCAATATCCCAAAGTGTACCATCATTCAAGAATGCCCATTGCAATATGTCATCTCCAGGTGGTTGGTGTTGAGATACCGCACCTGCTGTGTTGCCACCTTCATTGTTTGGCAGATGCCAGTCTGCCGAGGGTGCATAAAGGTGACTGCAATGGTTGTCTATATGCTGCATGTTCCCAGCACCTGATGTGTCGAACCTGACGCTGCCTCCTGCTGGGTTCATTTGGGACTGTTCATAATACCCCACATTCTGATCCTGCACACGTGGCTCAGGAACCATAACATTCCCGTTGAACCCCGCTGGACCCCCAACAGCATTAACAGGAACAAACTGCTGCTTCCTCGGCTGCGCAGTCTTCCTCGTAAAATTCCTCCTCAAAGCCTCAAACACGATAGCATAGTGCCTCGCATCAGGCAGCAGCGTTCCCATCGTATGCAAAAGACTCTCACACGCAGCCAAAGCATTCAAAGGTTCTGTCGCAAGAGTCCTATTCGCTATATCCCCAGCAGAAAGGCAGAACAATATTGAAAGCCCAGCAGTAAAAATCATTTGAAAATAGCTCCTCGTATATGTAATCTTCTTGCGTTCAAATAGATCGGCAAAGAGGAGAGTTGTCTTTGTAGCTGAATCCAGGCATAACTCCAAGAGGTCTTTTGGGGGCAATCCGTTATGTTTGGGGACCAGATCAACGGCTTTTCTGATCAAAAGGAGACGTTCCCGGGAAAGTAGGAAGTCGTACCATTCCGGAGTTTCGTATAAGCATCTGGGGTTTTCGAATATTGGGGATGATTTGCGCCACTCTTCGAGGTCTTGCAGGAGCTCGTCCAAATCGCTATACACCTGTCCGGTAGCTAAGAACAATTGGTTGGGAGATGTGGTTCCATCAACTTTTGACGACGAGAATTTGGCGTGAACTTTTGATGTGATCTGTCGAAGTCGGATACAGTAGAAAAAGACGGACATCTCGTTCGTTCCAGTTGGGGTATGTACGTTGCAAAGTACGTCCAAGGAAGGTACGACGCCCCGGGCAGCGATTACCTCTTCATCGTCCGCATTTGCTGGGAAGCCGATCTCGATATCTCGATCTGCAATGGCGAATGGTCTATCAAGAGTTATCGAACTGTAGCGATCAATCATGTAGCACTCCCAGAAAACTCTCCGTCGAAGCTGTTCTTCTAGAAGATCCATCTCGACGTATGGTTTGCGATGATAGTCTTGCTCGATACACATTCGTGTACATAGTTGTGTGATATCCCATACGGAAGTACCTATATTCCATTAGCAAAAGTTGAAAAATGGATGGGTGTGACTAGCCGATGTGGTGATAAATCCCGAACCTCCCAATAAGTAGAAGATCTTCAATAGCAAGTAAACCACTCGACAGAAAATTCTTGTCAAAATATTGGATAGCAGCAAGGTAGTATCCAAAAGGATGATATTGGTGAGTTCCATTACGATAAAGAGGCACTGCGCCAATGGCAAATATCATGAACGTGCGGAATAGATCACGTGGTGTATGGCCGGCGCGGTCATATGAGTACACTCTTTTGAAGGTGTCATGGACATCCTGTCTAAGCAGAAAGGGGTTCTGGACATGTGATCTCTCAAGGCTGTATTAATCAAGGTCAGAAATATAGCACTTTTGGATCCTCTGGGAAATACCAACTATGTGTCTGTCAAAATATGTGCATCTGCTATAGAAGGGAGCCCATTTGCCTTCATTGCAGTTTCCGCTGCTTGTGAATGTTTGGCCAGATTTTGCAGTAGATCTGCGTGATTCTCTCTCCACTCTGTATCTGTGAAGAGGGATCTTATGAAACTGCAATTTGAAAATCTCAGCTGCACGAACATCCAATTCAAGTCAATAATTACATACCTCAAACCACTCCCCTCCACGAAATTTGAAGGCTTATCCACAGACCGACTTGTATGCTCTGTCTCTGCAAAGCTAGCACCCGTTGGGTGATCCCTAGCTTCATCTTGAGTTTCTGACAGCTCCCCAATCTCTGCCGTCAACAGTCGTTCTTTTTCTTCAAGTTCGTATATATCTCTATGACGCGTCAGCATGTGTCCCCGTGTATACACCAGATGCCTTACTGTCTAGTGTATTTCTCATTATTGGCGGGATCAAGAATGATACATTCGCTGCCGGTCTTGGTGCAAGGACCACATTTCGGACGGCCATCATCACACTGAAAGATATCAGTTTCGTCAACGATTTGTAATTGGGCAATTGCCGTATGCTTTTGGCATCTTACCTTGACTTTGCGTTGATGGCACAATTGGCAAGCAGGGAGGTGGCGGAATTGTGGGGCGGGCTGTGATACAGCCATTGTTGTTTCGGAGATCTTCCGTCAAGTCATGAGTGAGGCAGGCCTCTCACAGGAAGGTGTTTCGGCCTTGATATTTGCATAGGGATGAGATATTTTATTTATCTTCGGACATTTTGCGAGAGATCCATCGACGAGTGAGTTGGGTAATGGGGGGAAGTGGATATGAAAAAGCTAGTGGAGTGTGGAGTTGCTATGTGGAGCATAAGCGACCCCGCTCCAGCTGGTGGCCTCCCCAACGCAAGGTTTCGGCGCATTTCCGACAGCATTCAGCATTGCTCTCGAGTCAGATGCCTCTGATCTTTTGGCTCTGACTCGCTTTGCAGTAAATGCTTGTTGCGAACCCGAGGCTTGGATTGGACATTCTATTTGATAAAATCAAGACTTCGCGAATTTACCATGTTCTCCTCTATAGACTGAGCTTCGACCGGAGGTGAAGTTACTTCGGTTGAGGATGAGAGCTTTCTGTTGGTCCCCGCAGGACTTGACTTTTAGCGAGGGTTGGACAACCAGAAGCCTAACGGCGACAACATATAGGGGTTGAAGCCTACAAATCGCTTATCTCTGGGGTGCTTTATAGGACGAAGCGCTAGAGCCCACGAAATTTGTAGCCACGTAAGTTCCATGATCACTTGTTCAAGTTGACTTGTAAAAACGAGACTTTGGGGGCCTCAGCTGGCTTGTATACGATTTCTGCACTCTCAATTCACATAAACAGCTCTTCAAGTGACGAGCATGCGATTAATAATGTGACAACTCCTAAGTTTTCTGATACAAGAAATTTTACTCCACAATAAACTCTCAAGCTAGCGTGATTCCGTCTCAATATGCTCAGCCCTACCATCAATATCCCGCTTCGCAGCATATACCTCCTCAACTTCCGAGGCTTTCATATCTTTCCCTTCAAGCGACAAATCCTCTCTATTTGCATAGGCAACTTTACGAACCGTATACCAAGGCCTCTGAAACAAGCTATCCAGAGATTCCAAAGATCTCCCTGTCGTGTCCTGCAGAGACATCAGTATTCGCGAATTCAAAAACAAAGGTGTGTGTGGAGTTGTAGAGGGGACCTTACAGGCATGGCAAAGAACACGTAAACAAGACCAATAAGACAGAAACTGCCAAAGAAAACAAAAGCACCCCATCTATGTGTCGCAGCCAAAAGACTTGGCATCGCACGAGAACAGCCAAAGTAAAAGGCCCAATGGAACGCCATACTAATCGACATATTCAAAGACCGAATTCGGGTTGGGAATACTTCCGATCCAACTAAATAAGGGATAGAGAACCACCCAATACTCCAACCCACGGCGTGAAGATAGATAGCGACAATTGCCCCAGTCGACGCCCGGGAGATATTTGGTTGAGAGGAAATATAGCTCGCCGACATTCCCGTCGTTGCACCAAGATATCCTCCAACGTAAGTGAGAGTAAGAAGTTGGAGGGTAATACCAGTCATAAGTGATCGTCGTCTCCCAGCAAAATCAACAATAAATAACGCAAAAGCCAAGGTACTAACGAACTTGACAACCCCGTAAATTCCAGTAGCCAAAAAGGTAGTTTCAGTACCAACAATACCAAGGTACCCAAAGATCGTAGGAGAGTATTGAGTGATAGCATTTGCACCAGACCATTGCGAGAATAGAGTCGCTAAAAAGATCAAGAAGAAGCGACGACGATTCTCAACGGGGATGAATGTTTCCTTGAGGAGATCCCATTGGGAGGCGCCAGCAACGGATTCCATTTCATGCAAGAGCTGGAAGTCCATTCCTGCGAGCTCGGCAACGACAACAGGGTGCTCAGCAGGCAGATTTCGAAGTCTTGACAAAGTGGCCGAAGCAGCGCTTCTTCGATCTTTAGATAATAGCCATCTTGGAGACTCTGGGGTGAGGAAAGTTCCTATGCCCCAAATTGTGGGAGGGACGATTTGGAGGAGAGTGGGGATGCGCCATTGATTGTTTGTTCCCGCGTAGTGTTTGGTTACGCCATAATTGATAAAGAAACCGAGAACGACACCAAGTTGCTGACATGCTGCATATTGGAGGGTAAGGAGGCCTCGAATGGATTTGGGTGCGATCTGAAGATAGTTAGCATTCATGCAGGCGTTAGAAAGATTCGTCACATTGTAGCAGCATACCTCAGAAATGTACATAGGCGGAACAACAGTGGTCACACCGATTCCAATACCAGAAATGAATCTGGATGCGTATAACCCGCTCAAATTACCATTGCAGAATCCCTGACCGAGAATTCCGGCCATGTAGATTAATGTTGCTCCTCGGAGGGTCCACCTTCGACCAAAGAGATCGTTAAAATATGTGCACTGATGTCCTCAATGTCAGCTTTTCCTGCGTCAAAAATGTGAGGATTATATACATACACCAATACACCCAAATACAGCTCCGGCAGTAGCAATTGAGACAACCCAACCTTTGGTGTTGGCGTATTCATCGGTCGATTGATGAGCGACCCCAAAAGTCTCTTTAAACTTGCTCTGCACAACCAATGAAGCGATGTTTCCTGTTGATTTGCCATATTAGCAGTGTTCAGATGTAAAGATTATTTCAGGGAACCATACCTTCATCAAAGCCCTTCGCAATACCAGGAAGCGCAAAGACTAAAGTACACAAGAAAAGATACGCATTGAAGATCTCCTGTGGAGAATCCTTCATCGCCTGGCGGGTTTCCGCTATGAGACCCATATTGTACTTGAGAAAGTTATCTTATCAAGATATTCGTTATTCTTTCTCCTTCTCCAGAGGTATCAAAGAGAACTGTAAAAGAATAAAGGGAAGAGTGACGACAAAAGAAATCAAATCATAACGCAAAGACGATGAACTTTATACAAAATAATGCATCAAGCTTCTGAAATCAGCTCGAGCAATAGGAGACAACAATATGTATTATCACTTGTCATGGGTCCCATGCTGTCCGACAAATTTGGAAAAGATGGGGAAGCGGAGGATTAGTGGTCTTCCTCGTCTTCCCAACTTTTTTGTCTGGGGTTGAGGTGCACGTGGGGCTAGGCGGGTGTGTTTGAGTCATGAGGTGGCTTGGGTTTCGGAAGGGGGCGCTTGAGGCATCGCTAACGCCGACAAACCCCGTTTTCTTCCCCCGCTTCCCCTCTTTGTGGGAAATGTGGCTGGAAGTGTGGTCTCGGTGGATTTCCGATGAAGATGTTTCTTCCACTCCATTCTAACCACTCTGCACAGTTACCATCGTCCGACCTGCATGTTTCTCGGCCGGGAAGCGGAAGGCAGATCACCCAACCAAGGCTGCATGAGGAGTTATACAAATTGGAAAATGTGAGGGTCCACGACAGTAAGGTAGGTGTTTGTGTTTCAAAGAAGCCCAAAAATTCAGAACACAAATTAGCACAAGTTAACAAAATAAAATATTTTAGGCTATTACTACATTATCGTTTGATTCATCTCTGAAGGGCTATTGCGGGGTAACTCTGTGCCTCTTACGTGGATTCCGGCGTGCAACATTAGGTCTAGCTCACTTGGTCATCGCCACATATTCTACCTATCCCAAAAGATACTCCGTCCAAACCTTAAGTTCCCTACCTAGTTCTCCAAATTTATATCCTCATTTCCCTCCTCCACACCACGTGCACCCAACTGTCAACTATGAACTTCTACCCACCACCCCCGACAATCACGGCCTCCCTATACGCTAGCATTCCCGAATCCCTTCGCTGTACAGGCCAGGAAACAGAATGGCAAAGCGGCTCCGCACTTCCCTTCTCAGGAATATTTCTCGAAGGACCAACTACAGATGATAAAGGAAATCTCTTCATTGTCGATATTCCATATGGCCGAATCTTGAAAATTGATAAGGAAAAGAATGTCACAGAATGTGTAAGGTGGGATGGAGAACCGAATGGGTTGGCCATTAGACATGATGGGCAAATTGTTGTTGCGGATTATAAACAGGTAAGTTTCCTCCCTCCCCCTTCCCCTTTCCAAGTATTTGGAGTTTCAGCTTATTCATTGATGATATTCAGGGTATAATGCTCTTCGACCCCTCCACCAACAAAATCTCCCCCCTCCTCACTCGCCGCAACCTAGAACGCTTCAAAGGGCCCAACGACCTAATCGTCGACTCAAAAAACAACATCTACTTCACCGACCAAGGCCAAACTGGGATTACTGATCCAACCGGGAAAGTCTACCGTCTCTCCCCTTCCGGCCAACTCGACTGCCTCGTCACCAACGGCGTTTCCCCAAACGGCCTTGTCCTCTCCCCCGACGAACGATTCCTCTTCGTTGCAATGACACGCGCGAATCAAGTTTGGCGTCTCCCTCTCCAACCAGACGGCTCAACTACAAAAGCAGGGGTTTTCTTTCAATCTTTTGGGACTGCGGGACCGGATGGATTGTGTATGGATGAGGAAGGGAGTCTTTTTGTTTGTCATCCCAGTTTATGGAGTGTTTTTGTGGTTGATCATTGGGGAATGCCGAAGGCGAGGATTGTTAGTTGTGGGGGGTTGAATTTGACGAATTGTACGTTTGGGGGGAAGGAGAATAAGACTTTATTTATTACGGATAGTTTGGAGGGGAATGTGCAGACAGTGGAGTGGCATTGTAGGGGGGCAGTGATGCCGAGGGCTGTAAAAGTAGCCGAATAGTGGAGTATTATGTGAACTTGAGCTCTTTTTGTCTTGATCTCTTGCAAAGAGAGTGATTACATGTGAATCTTTTTAATGTATCTTTGAATAAGCACCCGTTTAAGCTGTGGGCTCTCCTCTAGTGCTGGGAATGTCAAGGCCGATGTTTCTTTATTCAGAAAAACCACAGAGCAAAAAAGAAGGTCACACAACATCTCGTTCATGTGCGACTCAATATCCAGTGGTATATGACGACCGAGGCGCGGTAGCCATTTGTGGTTTGTGCACTAGGAAAATTTACCCGACATTAGTATCGGTTTCGACGACGAGGAGACACAAAAGATCCTAAATGATTTCAATGTCTTTACATTCTCTATCTAAATACCCAAAACGCCACCAACCATGCCCATTCCTCACGACTCCAACGAACCCAAATACTTGTGCAAATTATCAATCGCAGCCTTCGCAGTCAGTAACTGTGTATCCGCCGTCGCAGCCCCAATATGCGGCGTACTAATCACATTTAAATTCTCCCACAGCTTCCCGTACCTCTCCGGGCTCGGCGGTTCCTGTTCATGACAATCCAGTCCCGCTCCCCAAATCAATTTTTCTTGCAATGCTCTCCCAAGATCTTCCTCATTTACAATTCCTCCTCTTGCGGCATTGATCAGGATAGCTGTTCTCTTCATTTTTTTGAGTTCGTTGTAGGAGATCAAGTTTCGTGTCTCATTGGTCAAGGGGACGTGGATGGTTAGGATGTCGCAGGTGGTGTATACTTCTTCGATAGTCGAGGCTCTTTCGTGGGGGGTGTGTGACCACGCACCTGCTGGAAGGAAGGGATCGTATGCAATAACCTCCGCATCAAACGCTCCTCGGAAAATCTCCGCAACTGTTCGCCCAATATGTCCCATTCCCAAGACTCCAATTTTCTTCTTGTAAAGGGTGAGACCTGAACAAGTTTCCTTGTTGATAGGTTGGTCGAGTTGTCGTTGTGTAATTGATCGGATTTCTCGCGCAACAGACATTGTGAGAGCGAGAACAAGTTCTGCGACAGCGCGAGCATTGACCCCTGGTGTATTCAGGATTTTAATGTTTCGTTCTTCGCAAGAATTTTGGTCGATTTTATCGATTCCAACTCCTTGTTTGCCAATAGCGACGAGGTTTGGACAGCTGGCGATATCTTCTGCGCGCATCCAAGACGATTTCATCAGAATTGCTCTAGCATTTGATCGCCAGTTCTTGAATTCTGGGTCTGATGGGAGGATGACATTGAATATTGTTCTTGCATGTTCGATTGCTTGTGGGTGAAATTGATCGACAAAATAGACTGTTTGCTTCCCTTTGCTGGGGAAGACTGGCGTTGAGTCGTGGAGGTCGAGGGTGCTGGTTGGTGCCATTGTGAATGTTTGGATGAGAAGTGCGCTTGTGTCAAACAATTGTGTGACAATCGCAGAAGCATTGATATATTTTAGATGAAATTGTTCATGTACTTCATGTAGATAGGTTGTCCAGGCGGGGTTTCGGACTGGTGGGGTAAGCTTCGGTCCTGGGCCGAAGGGCAGCTTCTTCGAGCTGTGGAGACCCCACTTTGTCGGAACGCAATATTTTCGGAGCCTATCCATACAGAATATTGGAATTCAGATGGTGGAACATGAAGATCTATGTTCTCGGTAACCCCGTTGATGTTTCTGACCGGGCAGTCACGAAGTGTTCGATGAATTGCCTCATCCGTCGAGGCACAAATGGAGGAGGATTTTGCAACAAGTCTTGCTGATTCCCCTGTTGAGTTTTAGCTGATCATTTCCATCGTATAAATCTTTAAGAGATGACTTACCTCGTGAGTATTGCAGCCCTCCAATGCAGCATCCAGCAGCGCATTCAGGACGCGTCGAAGACCTTTGATGAACGAAAATCTTTCTCCGATGATCGTTAAGAGCGTTAAGCACTTATTCGTTATCTTCGATACTCGGAAAATATGTTGGCCGCTGTGATGGCTAGATCCAGCTGAGAGACATAGGTGAACGACTCCTGCAGAAAATATATCGTATCCATCAACAAACGAGCCAACAAAATTGTGATGATCAGCTTGATCATATAATTGGGAGATCAAGCGTGCACAACTTGAGATGGCATCTTCCTTGATATCTCGATAATTACCGATGGAAGATGATTTGATATGCGCCGCTTGATCTTCTGGCGTAACGATTTGAAGCAGAGTCCTGCAGGCTAGCTGTTCAACACGTCTTGATACAAGCTGGCGATCTTTTGCAAGCAGGTTTACTGCCAGGGGGGTTTCTCTCCAAAAGGACAGATTAGAGTGGTCGAAGATCTTATGGCGTTTCCGCATCCGAACGCTTGAAATTAATCTTGCTTGTGAAATTATATGCTCAGGCAAAGTGATCCCCGGTGACGCTGTATCAAGATCATTGAGCTTTTGCGGCAGCTGTGATTCAATTTAGTGGCCTAATATTGACACCTCATGCCGCATCGAGACTAACCTGCACAGATATGTCCTCATCTTGAATACTAAATGGTCGATCCATAATTGAACTTATCGACCTTGACAATGTCAACAGGTTTTGTATTTGATAGAACCAGGCGTGACCTACCTATCGAGAATATACGTGCTCCAAAATACACACCTTCTTTCGTCTCTATCAATGTCTGAGATGCCTGGATCATCGGCCTCTTTGTGTAGTCTCAGGGTAATGCATTTCTTCATCGCCAGTCCCACCAAATTCCACGTTGAACCACCTTGCGAGCTAAAAATAGAAAACATGATCAAGAGTAGTATGCATGAAATTACTGCCAAGTCGTCACCAGTGCCTGTAATAACTGGAAAGAGCTTCATGGAAGTAGCATGCAAGCTGGCTGTAAACGACTCTAGCCGATTTGCCTCGGGAGACAGCAATGAACCAATGGCAATCGCCATGTAAATATTGAGGCTTGCAATAGGCGACAGACCATGATTATCGGTATTCCTGCCGGCTTGGTGATCGACAAGCACATTCTCATACTCTCGCATAAGCTTAACCTCATCAAGATGTACAAATAACAATCTTGCCTCCTCAAGATATCGAAGAATATAATCTTCAGTCGCTTCTCTTGTGATACTGACAGGCCGAGAAGCCATGATACTATGTAGTGCAGCTGGACGTTTGAACAGACCATTGTTACGAGCACCAGAAGGCGCCGAATTCATTTCTTCAGTACTGACTGCAGCAATGATCATGTTCTCAAGCGCAAGATGACGGGCAAAATCCTCAGATCGATCACGTGGTTCTGCCATTGCACTCATGGACAAGAATCCAATCTCGCCCATAGTGGCTCGTACAGATCCATCATCAAATGCAGTGCTGTCTCTTCTTAGAGAGGCTTGATTTGACGAGGAAGAAAGAGTGCGGATGGCATTGCTTCCACCTGCTAAGTGTGCACCTTGCACTGACTCAGGAGATCTTGAGTCTATGGCGCAACGAGCACGCTTTTGCTGGCAGACATGTTCCAGCTCCTCGACTTTTCGTTTGAGAGACGCCACATATCTCGACGATGATCAGCTCTGAGGTTCTAGAAGGGAGTTGGGGTAAAAGAACTCACCCGGGGAAGGTGTGGTGGGAGATGCTTCTGTGTTTGGACAGCACTGCAGCAATGTCCGTTTTCCGAGCATTGCACTGAATGCCCAACTCAGCGCAGGAGGAACAGGATGGCAAAAGCTTGTCACACTATTTCCGTTGTCAGTCTCAGGACACGGCTTCGGAGAAAAACAAACCTTCTGCTTGCGTTTCCAGCACCTCTCGCACGCTTGATGTCGTGTTTGGCTCCCTACCTGGAGAGGGACTTCGGCCGTCACCGAGGCTTCCGAAACAGGGCCCATAGGAGTGGACATCGCTACTGCGTCTGAACGCGATCCAGATTTCGAAATCGGACCGTTCTGTTCATCGGACGTCGTTGAAGCATCGAATCGTGATGGACATCAAATCTGCAAGCGATGAAAGCGGAAGTTTGCTACTTTATGCATCGGACGCAGAGAATGATGGCCGAGGAAAGTTGGTGGGGGTTTTGCCGGGGAATGGGGTTAGTAACAGCACACTAAAGACAACACTAAAGTAACAAGTTTATTGGGCGCAATAGCCGGCTCGACCCTGCCTACATCGCTACTGGTACCTTGGCCGGGGCCCCCTCAGGGGATGACTTAGGGATAACTTCAAAGTTCGTGCCTGGACACGTTCGCTATCTAGAAAACAATAATTCATACTGATCGCTTCCACGACGAAGAAAGAGACATGGCTTCTACGGGTATCCCACCGAAAGCATGGAACTCCCATGTCCATTGTTTCAACCCTGCAGCGTATCCTTTCAAGCCCGAACGTTCCTACACACCACAACCAGCACCTCTCGAAGACCTCATCAAACATGTCCGCACCGATTGCACCATGATAGTCCAAGCCTCCATCGAAGACGGTTTTGATGGTCTCCTTTCAAATCTCCACAAATTCCGAAAAGACTATCCTGGGAGAACCATTCGAGGAACCATCGCTTCAGGAGTCCGGAATGGCGGGGAATACGTTGGCAAATTGGATAACAGCACTTTTGATGACTTGCACCAAGTAGGCGTAAGATCAATACGTCTTCATGGTTCACATGGAGGACATGGAGATAATTTAGAGTGGGTGAAGAAGCAAATCTTGCAACTCAGTCGGCTTTATCCTATGGAACGACATGGATGGAGTATTTCAGCTCAAATTCCTCTATTGACATGGGCTGCTCTGAAAGACTTTATTATCAATAGTGTGGAGTTGAGTAAAGTTGCATTCATCGCGGATCATAATGGGTGTGCTGATCCAAGACATATCGGGACCCCTGAATTACAGAGCTTTTTAGAACTCTTGAAGTCTGGGAGATTTTATGTTAAGATCTCTGCTCTTCATCGAAGAAGTCGAGATGTTGAGCTTATGGAGCCTATTGTGAAGTCATTTGCGCAGACTGCACCAAAGTTCCTGCTGTGGGGAAGTGATTGGCCGCATGTGGATGCAGAGCGAAAGGGACTGGAGCCATCGCCGCCACTCCATGGAGTGGATACAGATTTGGAGCTGAAGTATATTCGAAGTTGGCTATCCGAAGAGCAGTGGAATGATATGTTAGTAACAAATCCGGGGATTCTGTTTTCATAGAAAAATTTTGAAGTTTCAAGGGAATCTCTAGCGCCTGAAGTACCAAACACCACTATAAACACCCTAGTTTCTACTGCTAGGAAGATTATTGAAGCGAATGACAGCGTATATAAAGCATCTTCTTCTCCATCAATCATGTTTTCTCATATCGCTTGACTTCCAAGTAAGTTGTGGACTTTCCGTCAGCATGCTATGCGCTCGTGAACGAATCTGAATCATCAACGATGAAGTGGGTTATTGAAACCACTGTACCATATCAATGTTATCTGACTTTTAATCATTAGTTCAACCACGGCAACTCTCGCATATGATACCCTGCTCCACGCTCGTTCGGACACCAAATACTCAACATCGGACATGTTCCGACGCACTAGCCAAGCCTCCACCCCACACCGCAGCTGCAAGAATTGCGGGGAACGGGGACTCCACGAACAAGCATGAACAAAGCCTCAACAAGCAATGCCCAGAATCTATCTATATATGTTGCACCCCAGAACCACCAATCTCGAATATAGTCCAGCAACCACCCAAGCCCAAGGATTCCATCACCTTTCGCCACCATGGCTTTACCAATTCCCCACGGCAACGCCCAAGAAGCCCCAGAGCTTGACATCAAAAGCGATGCCTCAGAGCAATGGGCCGAACAAGTCGACGCGACGAAACCAACGCTTGGTCCAATAATGACCAAATATCGGTCTTACCGCCCCGAATTCTCCAAAGCCACGGAAAAGAAACTATTGCGTCGAATCGACAAACGCATTCTTCCTCTCGTTGTCATTATTTACATTTTCAACTACCTAGACAGAAACTCGATTACGCAAGCAAGACTTTATGGATTGCAAAAAGATACACATGTGGAGGGTGCTGTGTATAATACTGCCATTTCGATTTTTTCGGCAGGATATATCGCGATGCAACTGCCTTCGACTTTGTTGATGGCTAAACTGAGACCTTCTATCTTTTTGGTAAGATTTCCACTTTCAAATCTTAAAGTTTTCGATAACCAATTCGATAACTAATTCATGTGATATAGCCAAGTTGTATTATTCTTTGGGCAGTTGTTAGTGGTTGCACTGCAGCAACGAGTTCCCCCGCAGGACTTCTCACCGTCAGATTCGTGCTCGGTCTTATCGAAGCCCCCTTCTTTCCAGGAGCAATCTACTTTCTCTCTTGCTGGTACACCAAGAAAGAACTTGGTGTCCGCATGGCACTTCTGATTTGTGGTCTTCTCCTCTCGAATGCCTTTGCTGGTCTCATTTCCGCCGGGATCCTCTCCGGGATGCAAGGAGTCGGAAGACTTGCTGCATGGAGATGGCTATTTATCCTTGAGGGACTGGCTACAATTGTACTTGGGTGTATCGCGATGTGCTTCCTCCCAGATTATCCCGGTACAACAAAATGGCTATCAGAAGATGAACGTGTAGTAGCACAAGGTCGACTCGCCGCTGACGCCGGCTCGGAGGAACTTCTCACTGAAGACAACATTTCGATCTGGAAAGGCATCACCTGGGCCGCAAAAGATTACCGTGTCTGGTTCTTCGCATGTCTCCAGATGGCCACTACCGCCTCAATCTCATACAGTCATTTCTTCCCTACATTAATCAAAGAAATCGGATTCAAAAACAACACTACGGTCCTCCTCCTCACCTCCCCTCCTTACCTATTTGCATTCATCTGGGCAGTATCCTTTGCTTTGGATGCTGATAAACGACAAATACGGTCTCCTCACGCGGCAATTTCTCAATCCGTGGCGATTATTGGGACGGTATTTCTAATAGCTTTCCCCTACTCAGAAAAATACCAATGGCCCCGCTACGCATTCACCTTCCTCGTCGCAGCGGGTACATTCGGAGTCTACTCAACAACTTACACCTGGCTCTCCTCAACCATCCCCAGACCCCCAATCAAAAGAGCCGCAGCCATCGGTATCGCCAACTCCTTCGCCAACGTAGCGTCTCTTTTCGCCAATTATTTCTGGTTGGATGAATATGCGCCATCTTTTAAGGTGTCTTGGGGTGTAATTTTGGCGTTCCAGTTTTTGGGGATGAGTTGTATACTTGGGTTGAGTTTCTTTTTGAGGAGGGCGAATAGGCGGTTTGAGGAGTTGGCGAGGGAGACGGATTTGAATGATGCGGCGGCGATGCAGAGGCTGGGTGGTGATGAGCAGAGGGCGGTGCTGAATGGATTTAGGTATATTGTGTGAGGGAATATAATTGTAGGAAGTCTGTGGAGTTGTAAGTGTGCAATAAGTAATGATAACTCCGAAACCTCAGTGCTGTTTATCTGCATCCTAACGAGCCTGCATGCGTAGGTTTGTGCAATCAGGGCAATTCAGGGAAAATCAGAATCAAATATTCTATGATTTTAAAATTTTATTTAATAAAAGATGAATTAAGCAAAATAACTATCTAAACTTTTATTTAATGATTTTTCGTATTAGTCATTATTGTGTGTTATTCAAATCATTTAGAAGGCTTTGGTATTCTTGAGCCTATAAGCGATTTTAGGAAGCCTGAAACCCACTAAAACGAGCCTGATCACACAGACCTACACATGCAGGCTCGTAAGGTGCCACCATAGTGACACATTCTGCCTCCCTGGTATGTTATTCAGCTAGCGGGATATGCAATGCCGAAATTATCTTACAATCATCTTGCCATCAAGGTCACAGTTATTAGAAGTTTTTGAGAGGCTCTCATACTGACTCCAAAGCTGGTGGGGGTTGAGGCTGTACTGACTCCTAAGATACTCTAGAATTACGCGATGTCCACGCTTCAGCCCCTATATTTTGCAAGTTTAGGCTTCGGGTTGCCGGATTCTCGCTAAAAAAAAATCACATCTTGTAGGTACCACCCAAAAGTAAGAGTTAGGGCCACAGCTAACCGGCACCCTTAAGCGAGAACTTCAAATACCCCTCCTTTTTTCAAAAATTATAACCTTTTTAATCTTTTATAATTTCTGTCCAAACTTGAGATATAGATTATTAAATAATAACTAATTCTCTTACTTTAATTGTATCTTTTATTTTACAAGTTAATTTCTTTATATAATAATAGTAATTATATAAGATTGTTTAATTTTATTATCTTTAAATTTCTTAATATAATATTTCCTTAAAAATTAATATAAATAAAAGCTTTTTAAATTCTTTTTTTATTTACTTTTACATCTTTTTAACGATATTTAAATTAAATTAAAAAAAAAATAGTTAATTAAACTTTTTAATAATAACTCTAAAGCAGAATAGTTTCGTCTAGGGTCGTCAATTACTATTCTTCCACGCTTCCCTTGAGTGATAGTTTTGGTGCTAGAAGAGAATAGAGAAGAAGGCTTGGATGGGATATGGGAAGGAGAGTAGCCCGCATTTCAATGAAAGGGAGCTGGGCTGCGAGCGGATAACTTTATTTTTAATTTAGTTCAATTTTCTAATATTCTATGGGGTTTTCTAAAAACCCGCCCCTCGTTATCTTGCGAATATCTTAAAACCATAAATCCTGATAGATCATCTTCATCATAGCTGATTCGGCAGGCCAAGCATCAATAATATAGCTCACTCTGGTGCACCAATCGTTATCCCACTTGAATGCAAAAAAGGCAGCCACATATTCCTAATATATCGGATACCATCCCGCTGATTCCCAATCCACTAGCTTGACAGAGAGACAATTCTCCCCATTTTCGTCCTTTTTAATAAGTAGATTCTTGCGCTGCAAATCTGAGTGCGTAAAGACTGGTAGTCGACTGTCAACAACGAGATCGCGCGATAAACACTGCTCGAAAAAGTCGGCGAGGTGTGACTGCCGTTGGTTTTGCTGGGCAATCAAGCGTGACTTTGCTATCAATCCTTGAATCAGACCTCTTTCGTTTTGAAATGGGCCAGATATCTGAGCTTTGGGGTCTGGCCAGTAGAAGAGATGGTGGGGCATGTGACTCTCGTTAACCGAGCCGAAGAAGCCAGGATGTGGCATTGCGCGTAATTTGGTGAATAGTATTTTGGTCTTGGACAGAATCATCAACTTGTCTACTTCACGGAGGTCTGGCCAAAGGTGTTTAAGCGTTTTCCCACGAAGTCGCTCCATAACCAAGTATAGCTTTCCATCTTCCGCCTTCCACATTGCATATAGCCGTGGTGCAAATTCCCTAAAATTGTTCTGCTCAAGAAATAAGAGGTTGTCGCCTTCAATTTGGTCGTTATGGGCGCCATATTTGACGATGAAATGCTCGCCTACCCTTACAACCTTCCTGTCAGCCCATGCCTCAACCCCCTTCAGGATCTCCTTGGAGGCGAGGATTTCCGCAGTGGTAGGAAGCGGTGCAGGCAGCTGTTCCGCATCCCTGAAGTATGGGAGCTTGACCCGAGTTGCCATGATGATACCTGAATCTAGATAAAATGTGCAGTCCGCTATTTGTTGGAGCACACCAGGTGTGTTGGAGATCGGGTTGTCATGCAGGCGCCAGTATCGGTCAAAAACGTAGCGCCTGTGAAATGCCACACTTGGACTGCTGCAACGTTCCGCAATTTGCGTTGTAAAGTTGAGACTTTAAACACCAACAATTGAAATTTTGGAATTGTCTGGTGATCAAACACTGCCCGTAGGTTATTTTGAAAACAAAGTCCCAATCAATTATCCGTGGTTGAGTCTCTACTGTACCATCGCATCGGCCAAGGCCGTTAGTCGATAGCCGCGCGGGTAGACATGTGACCGCTGACGTTGTTGAACGATTGACAAGCTCTCCCCAATTTATAGCCTATAATAGAGCATATTGACTCCATGGAGCCACCGGATATGCAGCCAAACCGTTGACTCCTGGTTGCTTGTATACAGCTAGGATTCACGGCTCTTCCAGAAGACAGCAATACAAGCACTAGCTAACATTGATGTTGGCGGCATTGTCTGATCTCTGGCCTCACTCAATCAAGAATAGCAGTGTTATAAAGATTTTTGGCACTCGCATTAGGTCACATACCATATTCTTGATAGTCGGTCCTATAACGGGGTTGGGCGTTTCGAGCTATTGCAGGCTATGGAGGCAACCTTTTTCGGCGCATAGGTCTTATATTCAGCAATAGAGATTAGATTAGTCTGGACGCGTCTGTCGTTAAGTATAAAGATACACTTGTCCTCTCCACTACTTTCTTCATTTAATTCACAGTCAACCTCAAGCTCCCGCAAGATCAGTGTCAGTATTCTTGATCCGTTACCTCAGCGATATTTCAACAATCCTTTGCTTATATACCGAAATTTGTTCGTAGGCGAGGATTGCATACACACTCCAACAATTAGCAGGACAAGCCATTTTTTATCCCTAATTTCTATTAAAGATCACTAGCACCGGAGCATTATGTCTTACAATATCTTCAAAGTCCATAATACGGTCGCCATCGCCGATCCTAGCATGCCAAGTCCAAGATGGCACAATTTAATCTTTATCGAAACCCAGCCTGATGGCAGTGGAACTATTCATCATGTAACTGGAGACATTACTTCTGGAATGGTCTATGCCACAAAGCCAGGGCGACGACCGGAAACATCAGACTCCTTTTATGCCAAGGAGTATCTTGGTACAATCGCGGTGGAATATTATCCTGGCGAGATGGATCGAATTCTCAAAGCACAGCCGCCTCCCCCGAAGCAGAAACACTTTAACGTTAGGACCATGAGAACTGAGCAGATGAAGCCTAGTGGATCTTTTTATGCCCCGAGAGAGCCTCGCCCTCCCATGGTCAAGTGCACCGAATGGACCGAAAACCAAGCAATTCCCGCCTTATATAATTCTGGTGTTCTACGGAGATAAATTGAGTCGTGGTTGGGACATAGATAGTAGTTCTAATTATGTGGATTGATTAGTGGAGAGAATAGTGTTTTATGTCTTTTTATTTATTGCCGTTTGACCTATAACGGCACCGCTTGTATAATATCCTTATCTTTACTATTATCGAGGCAGCTCTGGTGGCTGTGTTCTCATTATCAAAGCAATTGCGGTAGATTATATACTCATAAGGCCATACTTTTGAGTTTCAAATTTAATTTCAACGGCCTGTTGTGGTGAGAGACTATAACTACAGGGCTTCTGCCTTATAGGATCAAGGCGTCCGATTCGGTGGTCTATACGTATGCTACGGGGCTCTCAATTGGCCTATAAGTATAGGCTTCACCTTTCTGTAGAATAGCAAGAAAGTCAATACCATACAGCTTATAGTATATAGTGCAGCGCATCAGTATGCCGGTTTTTAGTTAAAATACAGCCAATAGGATGGCATCATAAAGATCGCTGAGATAAAACATGTCATAATACATAGCGCGAGGGTTGCTTCTCACCCTTATTACCCCTCATTGACCCCGCACCTGAGCCCTCGAAGACTTATTAACCTACAATCTTAAGTATATACGTATTAACCGTGCAACTAACTAGAGTTCAAAGAGCGTGGATGGGTATTGAAGCTCCCGTAGCTTGTGACATTTTAGCCCCCCAGGGAGTTGAAATGCCACTATTCTCTACGGTACCAACCTCGCTCATTGCAAATTGTGAGCTCTCGCCCGGCAAGTACCCTTGTCTGAACTGATGGTGTTATGGCCTGCAGGTTCGGAGAGTTGTGCGATAAAAAGGTATTCAATAGTAATTGAGGAGGGATGGCTTGGCGAAAATGATAGGGTATTTAATAAATATAATATAAATATAAATTATGCTTTTAAAGCAGGGGTTCGCAACTCACCCATTCCTCTGGCGTTTCTTTATATGCTTAAACATTTTCAAATAAGGCTTAGGAGGAAGCGAGGAGAAGGAGAGAGGAACTATTTCCAATAAAGATTGTCGGTTATGGATTTGACTTCAGTCTTTGAGTGATGAATGGAAGTTTTGGGGCGGATAGGATCGAAATGGCAGTAGCAGAGCTGCTGGTTAGGAGGAGTCCAGGGGAGGAGGAACGGGTTCATAAAGTTGCAAGCGGAGATGGATATGGAAGAAGGCTTAGGTAGGTATCCAGCCTCGATTGCTTTAGTCCTAAACCCTTTTGCTATTGCTAGAAACGTATAGAGCGATGCAACTAGGTGGATAGCTACCAGTTCTCATTAATCAAAGATCTCTAATGTCTAACATGTAAAAGGTCGTTCAACGTCTGCTTATTCATCGGCGCATCGCTTTCAGATTCAGTTTACGTACATATGGTATGACATGACATCTTCAAACCCTTACCGTGTTGGTTGGCCAATGCCTGTTGGCTGACTTATCTCGACTAAAAGGTCACTGCTCCTTCACGTATAGTATGCGGTTGGTGTATTTGTACATGGTTCATGTTCGTAACCGCCCGCTTCTGCCACAAATGTGGTGGGAGAAATATGGGGGCGGGAGATGCGCCCGTTACCAAGCTATTGAATCCGCATTTCCCGCGACGCCGCTTATACATGATATGCCGAACGAGCTTGAGCGGCTTCCTCGTGTGCGTGAGTAGCTGACAACCATTGTGGTAGCACCTATGTATGTACCTTAGGCACCGAATCCCGTACAACGTTGGAAAACTACGCCACTGCAAGACTACCAGGCTCTTGTTATATATATTTAATAACATTCCCTTGTTGGGTTTCATTCTAACATAAACTACCCGCTGCTTTAGCATGTTTGAAAGTCATGGTGATACTTTCTACGTTGTATTGGGCGAAATTTCATTGTAAGGTGTTCAAGAGGAGCGTAGGATGAAACCGAGTAGGATCACCAACAAAAATCATCAGCCAGAAATTGAGTGTGAGCCTTATAGTGAGAAAGGTTTTTTGTTCATAAGCCATGAATAATGAATTCTATCACACGTCACTGATCTATTCCAACTAACTCCAACCTCAGGAAGAGGCTATGCATCCTATCTTCTTCGTATGGTGTCTATCTCCAAAATATTTCAGATAAACCTATACTATATAAACTATTTGATGCTAACTTCTGTCCATTATCCATTGTCACATTCTTATCCATCCCATCATCTTCTTCCAATTCATTGCTAGATTCATCACCAATTGTTTCTTATTAGCTATCTCCTATCTCACATCCTTTTATACGAAACCCATCCGGCAATACCAAATTTGAAGGTCGAGCTTCCAAAACCCGACCCAGCAACTCGTAAAAAGACTTGAGTGTTAAGGAGCAGAGACGGCACAAACATGCAAAGCCGAACCTTTCCTGAAGAGCCTTTTGCCAGGCTTTGCGGTTCTTGAGAGGGCCCAGGTACGTACGGGCGCTCGAGCAGGCTCAGGGAGTATGATAGTCTGGGATATAGGCGTCGTCAAGTCACATGATGTAGACAGTTACGCTTTTGGGTATAGTACAATTAATCACATAGTGTAAACAGTTACCCTTTTCGGACAACGGGCCTTCTCGACTACAAAAGGGCCTCGATAGAGGCAGGCAGAGTGTAAGGAAGGGGAGCTAGTATCCCCTGGGCCTGATTTGACACCATCGGGCCGTCGCACGTCAATTTCGAGGGGGTCGCGGTCGCCAGCGCGGGTTTTGGTGGGGGACGTCGCTGGCCCTACTCGATTTCCCGCCCACGTGCACACCCCGCTTACGTGCACACTCCAAAATATCGATTTTTTACCCCCCACTTATTGCTTTATTAATTGATATCTCGATAATGGAGGCTCGTATGATTAAAGCGCTTGCAGATTTGGATAGCTAGGAGTATCCTAATTATTCTAGGACCTCGAAAACTTATGGTTTGCAAAAGATAACGCTAATGCGGCGTCATAAAGCTATCACTCGCTTAAGGGAGGACTTCTTATCTTAGTCCATCTAAAACCTTACCAAAGAAGAAGAGCAGATCTTAATTAAGCAGATTAATAGGATAACTAATCGTGGCATGCCCCCTATAAGCTTAATCGTTAGGAACTTTATAAAGGAGATTATTGATAGAGAAATAGGAAAAAACTGGGTCTCATTATTCGTCCGTCGCTATAATAAGGAGCTATTAAGCGTTTACCTTCGGAATATTAATTAAAACCGCTTAAAGTCTAAATATGAGCCCTTATATTAATATTTCTTTAATTTGGTAAGTTATTTTAATTAGTGGTTATTTATTATTCTTATTCTAGGCTTTAGGCTAATATGATTAACCCAAATGTCATAGTTCTAATAAGCAATTAAAACCTATCATATTACCGCTAAAAACATATATAATTGGGACGAGAAGGGCTTCCTTATTAGCCAGGCGTTTATAACGCATTATATTATAAATAAGGAGGCGTATAAGAGTGGCCGAATCAAGCAGGCCTCCCAGGATGGCAGTCAAGAGTTTATTAGCTTACTCGCATTTTGCAATCCACTTGAATAAAAGGGGTCGCCGACGTTAATTTATAAGGGCGAATTAAAGGATTTATAATCAAGCTAGGTAGAGGATTTTCAGCCAAGTGACTCTACCTACTTTGGTATAAGCCCTAATGGGTGGAGCTTTAATAACTTTGGAATAACATGAATTAAGGATATATTTAATAAAGAGACTTAATAGAGAGCCAAAAATCGACGTCGCCTTTTTATTATTAATGGCCATTCTTTTCACGTTAATATGGCGTTCCTACGACTTTATAACGAGCTTAAAATAATTATCCTAATCCTATTACCGCATTTTACGCACCGGCTATAACCTCTAAATCTTGGTCTTTTTGGTCCATTAGCCACCTCATATATAGGAAGACTCCATAGCTTAATATATGAGAGTTTGGGCTACGTTAGCATGTTTAAACATATGTTTTAAAAGCTTTTTAATAAAGCATAGGAGGAATCCTTTATTAATAATAATATCAAATCTGCTTAGGCTAAAGCTAGCATTTGGCCTTTTAATCCTAACGCTATTTTAGATGCAATTAAATGACCATTACCTAAAGTGAAAGAGATAGCTATATTAAAGACTCCCTATTCCTTTATTAGGTATATAATTGGAATTATAATTTTATATGACCTCGATTATTTAGTTATATTTGGCAGTTCACAGGAACCCCTTAGGCACCCCTTAAATAGTCTAACTCTAGCATTTTAAAAGGCTAGAATTTAGTCTCATATTAGAATATAACTTATTTTATTCATTAAATTGCCTCTCATTTATACGTCTCATATTTTAAACTCTTTGCCTTTAAGGACAGGAATATAATTTATTAACCTTTTAATCACTAATATTATATCTGCTAATAACCTTATTATCACTAGCGTCGCCGCGCGTGCCACTAATATTATAACTCGCTAATAAGCCTCTTCTTAGATTATTAGGAACTATAATAGCGAATTATTTAAGATGGTTATTATAGAGGTCCTTAGGACCGCCACTAAGGAAAATAAAACTCCTAATAAATATATTAATAGGATTAAGTCTTAGGTTATTAATATGGCGGATAAAGGCTATTAGCCTAAGTAGGAATAAGAAGACGTGGAAATGACTAGTGCCCTTTTAGGGGTTTCCTAGGAGCCCTCTCATATTCTTACCCCTATTCCTATATCCACTTTCCAAGAATATTATAAGAGGGACGTAGCTTAACTTAATGCGTTATATGCTTAAAAGATTATAATTAATGAATTAAAGCAGGCTATTAAACGCCTTAAAGAGAGTGCCGACCGTAATAGGCAAGTATATAAAGCTGCTATCTTTAATAGAGGATTTATACCTTGAGGTCGGTTATATATTAGGTTTATAAACCCTAAGGATAACCTTATAGGTGGTTGAGTAGGCCCTAATAATACTTCATTTATTACTCGTGCACACTATCTTATTATAGAAACGGGCGCTAATTACGGCCTTATAATATAATTGCCTATGCATATCCGTGATTTATATGCTAAGAATAGTGGCTTTAAGCCTCTTATAAGTGACCATATATGGCCGTAAACGGATTAGGAGCAAGGAGTAAACTTTTCCTTTAAAATAAAAAAGAAAATAACCTTTTTACCTTTTTATAAAGGCAAGAACCCTGGGGAATATTAGGCCTTCTTTAATGCCTTTAAGCTAGTCTTTAATAATTAGCCGAGTTTATATAACTCTTATAGGGAACGTGTAAATATTATAATTTAAAGGTTTAAAATGGGTTGCCTACTTATAGAGCACTAGTCTATTCTTAATAGTAAATATTAAGATTGCCGGGACCTTTTAATAGCCTAAGATGACTTTAAACGCTAGAGTTTGGATATTATATAAAGTAATAGAGAGTATAGTGCTAAAGCCTATAAAAAATTATAAGGGCTAAAATAAAGGCCTAATGAGATTATTATATAATTAATTAAAAGGATAGAGTTATTAGAGCAAAACCTCTCCGGAAGTCAAGAGGAGTCTAAAAGAGTAGCTACCCTTAAGCTTGCCCTTATAAATGAAATATTAATTAAAAAAATATAAATTGTAATTATAAATATAATACCGGATATCGTCCTTAGCTAGCAGATAACCGCTTAAAAGGCTAAGATCCTAATAAAAAGAATAAATAGTATTATAAGCCGAAATAAGCATAAGTAAGAGAATAGCGATAAGTCTAAAAGAAGACGTGATTATAAGGGTAGGAAGCTTAAGAGGAACTCTTTAGGAGCCTCTTAATAACCTTAGCAAGATTATAACCGTCGGAAAAGGAACGCTTCCTCCGCCCTATTAAGCAATTTTATAAGCATATCTTATAGCGACCGGAAGCCTCTCTTTAAGATAACTTGCTATTCGTGTAAATAGAAGGGCCACCTTACAAGTAGCCTTATTTACCTAAATAGAGCTAAATGGATAAAAGCTAACTTAGAGAAAGCAAAATTATAAGAGGCTAAATGGAACCTCCGAGCTATTAAAAGGCTAGCTGCTATTAAAAGAGAAAATTCCTTAAGGAATTCGGGAAAAGCTCCCGCTAAGTCTTAAGCGCTAAAGGGCCTAATAGCAAATTATATAGGCGTTTAATAATTATTATTAAGTTATTATAGACCGTAATGGGGGCTAAAGGTACCCTAGAGGCACTCGCTAATACGGGTGTAAATAATTCCTTTATTAATATTTATAAAGCTTAAAGGTTAAGAATGGTGCCTTTAGCCTATTGTGATATCTAATTTAGCGTAGTGGATAAAGGTAGTTTTTAGGTAATTAAAGCCTATAATATAATTATTAAGGCAAGAGACTCTTAAGGAACCATTAAGGAATTTAAAATGAGGCTTTATAGGTTTAAAAAGAATGGATATAAGCTAATCCTAGGGTATAACTGGTTTTGCCTAAAGGATATAAGGTTATATAATTGGGCCAGCTCTCGCTAGGCCTATATTAAGGACTAGAATGATATTAAAATTTTATTTATAAAGGAGTTTAATACTATTCTGGCTACTAATAATACCCTAGAGCCACAAGCTTTATTTATTATAAAGGTAAATAAATGCGATTATCTTTAGAATTATTAAAGGAAATGCACTTATCTTAAAAGGTATAGTATTAATGCCAAAATAGCACTTATACCTTTCCGAGTATATATTATTAATAAAAAGAAGGAAGTCAAATTGCTAAAATACTTGGCCGAGTTTAAAGATATATTTGACTTAAATAGCGCTGCTATATTTAAATAAGGTTATAAACATGCTATTAAAACCAATGGGCAAGTCCCTTATAGGCCCTTATATAACCTTTTTAAACTTTAACTTATGGCCCTTAAAACGTACCTTAAAGATGCATTAGAAAAAGGATAGATTAGGCCATTTAAAAGCCCCATAGGTGCCTTAATCCTATTTATTTTAAAAAAGGATAAGGGAATTAGATTATGTGTGGACTATTAAGGTCTTAATAAGGTTATTATTAAAAACCGGCATCCTTTGCCCTTAATAAATAAAACCCTTAATCGCTTAATTGGTGCGAAGGTTTTTATGAAATTAAATTTTAAAGATGCATACCATTAAGTAAAGATATGGGAGGAAAACGTTTAAAAGATTGCTTTTAGGACCCGTTATAATTACTTTAAGTATTAGGTAATGCCCTTTGGGCTAATAAATGCATTAGCAACTTTTTAGGCCTATATTAATAGTGCTATATCGGGAATGCTAAATAATTTCATAATTATATACTTAAATAATATTTTAATTTACTTAAAGGATTCCTTATAATATCCTAAACACGTCCGTAAGGTTCTCTAAAGACTTAGGAAGCATGCTCTATTTATAAAACTTAATAAGTGCGAATTTAGAGTTAAGACTATTAAATTCTTAGGGTTTATTATAATTATAAATGGTATTTATCCGGACCCTATAAGGCTTTAGACCATAGCGGATTAGCTTATGCTAGAATCTTATAAGGAGATTTAGATTTTTTTAGGATTTTATAACTTTTATTAGAGATTTATTCGTGAATACTTTAACCTGGCTATAAGCCTCACTAATTCCTTAAAGGGAATAAAGAATGGTATAAAAATAAAACCTTTTATTTATATTCCTAAAGCTATTACGAGCTTTAATACGCTTAAAGAAGCCTTTTATAAGGCGCCTTTCCTGCTCTATTTTAACTCTTTTAAGAGGATTAGACTAGAGATAAATGCCTCCGGATTCGCTATAGCTAATACGCTCTTATAATAGGTGAGGGACGGTAATATAAAGGAATATTAGAAGCTAATAGCATTCTTTTTGAGAAAACTAAATCAAGCTAAGCTAAATTACGCCATATATGATAAAGAAATGCTAGTTATTATTAAAAGCTTTAAGGAATAACGATATTATCTTAAAGGTATTATTTATATGATTAAGGTAATTATAAATTATTATAACCTTAAGTATTAGATAAACGTAAAATACTTAAAAGGAAAATAAGCCAAATGGGCAATATATTTATTTACGTATAATTTTGAGATTATATACCAGAAAGATTCCTTAAACCCGGCGGACGCGCTTAGCAGGCGTCCTAATTATAAGAAGGAGGCTAATGCAAATAAGACCTTCTTAAATCTATAATTATAATTACCTATTTTCTAAAATAAGTTGGCCGGCGGCTTCGCGGTAGTAATCAGGTTTATGAGACTAATATAGCCGGAGAATAGAGCTATTAAAATGATTAAAGAAAATAAGCTATATTTTATATAAATAGAGTAGAGCAAAGGCACCTGGAAACCTTAGGGGGAGGATAGTGAGGCATCCTTAGAAATGGCTATAATAGGCCCCTTAAAGAATCTATTTATAGATTTATCTAAGCCTATTAATAAAGGTAATCATATATACCTTAGTATATTATGCTAGGGAATAGTAGGTTATAAATTGCTTTTCCTATATTTATGGATAAATGTAATAACTCGCTTAGCTATTATATTAGCACCTCTTTAGACACCTTTTAGGGTGCTTATTAAGATGGCTTAGACCAATAATAAGAAATGCATTATATGTAAATCTAGGAGAGAATATAAGAACCCGCCTTAAGATTCTAGGACCTAGATAATTAACGATTAGGGTGCTATTAGGTGGAAAAATAGAATTTATATATTAAATGATTAAGCGTTAAGGCAAAAAGTCATGAAACTTTATTATAATAACCCTTTGGCAGGATATTATAATATAGAGAAGACTTTAGAGCTATTCCATAAATATTATTATTAGGAATAAATGAAATCTAATATGAGAGAATATATTAGAGAGTGTATTATGTGTTAGAGGAGTAAAGTAAAGAGATATGCTTCTTATAGGTTGCTTTAAATACCCTTATAACCAATATAACTATGGCAAGAAATTATTATAGATTTTATTATAGGACTTCCGCCTATAAAAGGCCTAAATAGGAAGATCCTTAATAGTATCCTTATAATAGTTTATAGATATTATAAGATAGCAAAATATATCTTATATAATAAGGAGATTATAGCTCCTAAAATGGTAAAACTTTTTTAGGAAAGGGTATTTTCGATTTTTAAGTGCTTTAGAGGTATTATTTCAGACCGTGGTAGCGTGTTTACTTTAAATTTCTGGTTTATATTATGCTTTTACTTATATTATAAGTAAAAGCTATTTATTATATTTTATTTATAAATAAATAGGTAAATGGAAAGATAAAACTAGGTGCTTAAACACTATTTAAAATGTTATTATAATATGAGAAAATTAAATTAGGTGCATTAATTTAGCTTTGCCGAGTTTATTTATAATAACTCTATTTACTTAATTCTTAGCTCCACTCCTTTTAAGGTATATTATGGATATGATCTTAAGCTATTATAGAATCTTAAGGGCAAGGGTATTAAGGGGGAGGTATTAATTACGCGAGAAAGAGCAAATTTAATAAAGAAAGAGCGAGAGGCCCTTAAAGGTCTTTAAAAACATGCTTAAGAAAGCCGCGAAAAGTATTTTAATAAATTACGGCTAAATAAATATTACTCCCTTTATTAGTGGGTAATGCTTTTTATTAAGAATTTAAGAATGAAGTATAATAAACTTTAGCCTAAGTATATAGGTCCTTTTTAGATAATTAAATTAATAGGAGAATTTGCATATTATTTAAAGCTTTTAAGCATTTACGCTAGATTATATAATATATTTTACGTATCGCTTTTAAAGCCGTATTATGAAAGGAAAGGAGAGGAGCCTAAGCGGTATTAAGAAGGTAAGCTATTAAAGCTTAAAGACGAAGAAAATGAATAGGAATAGGAAGTAAAATCCATTTTAGATTATATAAAAGATAATAGAATAAAAAATATAAGATATTTTATAAAATGGAAGGGATGGCTAAAAGACCATAATACCTGGCTTTTAGCATATCTAAATTTAAGGAACGCGAAGGAAATATTAAATATATACCTTAAAAACCATAGGCTACCTATAAAAGAATAAGATAATAAAGTTGAGCCACTTAAAGCGAATTAGGAAGGAACCTCTTAATTATTAGGTAAAAAGAAGAAGAGGAGGGGAAGACCCTAAAAAAGCGGGAAATAAACTAGGAATAATGGCTAATATAGGTAAAATGAAGTAGGAATAAAGGCACATTTTAAGAATATTATAGACATATTTGGCACTTGGGTAAGAAAGCATTTTATTTTATTAAGGGCAAAAATAAGAATAGCCTAGGGTATCTTAAAGCAAAAATAAAGCCGCCTAAATGCTATTTAAAAACCACTTAAATTTAAGAAAATATTATAAGGATGCCCTTAAGGATATCCTTATTAATATTAGGAGGGGAAAGCTTATTGCGAATATTGTGCTATAAGGTAGTTAATAGGAGTATCTTAGGCTAAGGGAAGGGTTATACTTGGTATTTATAAGCTAAATGGAAGCGCTTGACCTCTTGGACCAATTCTTAAAGAATAGCAATCTTCTTAGCCTTAGGACTATTGGCACTAGGGATCTTATAAATAAAGGTTAGTTATTAAAGCTTAATATGAAATTCTATATGCTTTTAATATAAACGCAAGTATAATTATAGGATATTAGTAAGCACTAATAAATAGGGGGAGAATAATTTATAATAGGGAATTCTTTAAAAGTAAGGATGTCCTTAATATTTATATTATCCCTCTTTAAAATATTAGAGCTATCCTTTATTCCCTAGCTAGCTAACTAGATTATAAGAGAACCCTTATTAGTATTAATGAGCTCCTTGCCCTTATTTAAAATAATGAACTCATTAAATTCTTTGGCATAATCCTTAATTTCGCGATAGATTTAGTATAGATTAACGGGAATTTAAACCTATTAATATTATTATAATAGCCTAAAAGGAGATTCACCTTCTTATAAATATTGCTTATTTTAGTATAATGAGTATACGTAGACTTTCCTACTTAAGTAATATAAGTATAAGAAGGATTAATTAAAATATGCTTTAAGCACCTTTAATAGCGAAAGATAATAGGCCAAGTCTTAACCTTATTACCGCGCTTGCGCTTGTGAGGCTTGCTAATAATAACGTTATAGCCGCTGCGACCTGGTATAAGAGGACCCATAATAAAGCTAAAGAAGATTAAAGATTAAAGAATAAAAGAAGGAAGAAGCATATGCTATTATATAAAGGTTATTATAAGCTTAAAGAAAAGAAGTTAAAAGTTAAAAAGGAGCCATTATTTATATAAATAAGCTTAGCCTAATCCTAACTTTTAAATCACTACCTAAATGGTTCTTGCCTTAAGCTATTTTGGAGTGGTAAATAGCTTTAATTATTTTAAAGTTTTATATAGCTAATTAAACGCGTTTGCCATTGCATAGTGATTTAGTTTTCTAAATCACTTAGCCTTACGCGCAAATTCGGGCCTTTTGGCCAATTAAAACCTTAGGTTCGCAGGTGTAAGAAAGTAAAATTATAGGAATTAAGCGAGTTTATTTGCGCTTTAATGCAAACTCGGATTAAATATAAAGCTATTCCCATATGCTAAGCCACGCGGCCAAAGCAAATAAAAGTTATGGAATGGCATAATACCCGGGGAGCGTAGGAGCTAATTAGGGCCCTATTAAAGCTACTTCCCTATATAAGAGTCATAACTTATAAGATTAGTTACACCTTATTAGGCTAAAATATGATTTTATAATAGCACTCTTATATTATACTTAATTAGACTAAACTCCTATAGGGAGACATAGATAATACGGTGGCTTTTAATTACCGTTACGGGAGTTAATAAGGCCTAGGAATTAATGCTAGGACCATATTATTAAAAGGAGGGAATCTTATTAGGTATATAATTGGAATTATAATTTTATATAACCTCGACTATTTAATTATGTTTAGCAGTTTATAAGAACCCTTTAGGCACCCCTTAAATAGTCTAACTCTAGCATTCTAAAAGGCTAGAGTTTAGTCTCATACTGGAATATAACTTATTCTACTCATTGAATTGCCTCCCATTTATACGTCTCACATCCTTAAAGGCTATAAGAAAGGCACACCGTATATATCGCATAAAGCCATTAATTACAAACCTCTAACTAATTCTCAAGGCTACGATTAAACTCTTTACGCAATTCGAGATTGATTAACACATTAAAAAGGGGCTTATCAAGTCGCTAAAGCAGGAAAAAAAACGTGGGAAGAGAGGCAAAAAGCTTAATATAGTAGGGAAAGCTTTAAATGGATGTGATTTATAGGGCCCAGACGAAATCGCAGAGGCGCGGCGACTTTAATAAGAAAAGGATACGATAATTAAGGAAGGCAAAGCTTGAAAAGAAGCAAATAAGAAAGCAAAGGATGCCCAAAAGGCCAAAGAGTTTATTTAGAGGGAAATACGCAAGGCAGACCGAGCTAAAATCGCTATATTAAATGCTATTAAGAAAGCTATTACACGAGAGACATCTAAAAAGTCTAAAAAGCTAGCAACGATAATAATAATCAAGCTCCTAGTGGCGCTTAATCCGAAAGCTTTAATTAAATTAAGTAAAAAACTCCCGCTTAGGGCCTATAAAAAAAAGGATAATGGTATAGTGGATATTGAGATGCTAAAGGAACCCGTGAGAGTCACATTACGTGGAAGGGTAATTAGGAGGCTAAAGAAGTAGGTTTATAGCTCAAATACGCTTATTCTATAATTATTTTATACCCTTAAAACGTATTCCTGCTTATTATAACTTTATATTAATTAATTATTAAGATATTAAGCTTAATTGGCCTTAATAATCTCGATTTTTCCTCGGTAATAAACACCTTTACCTTTATGCCATAGGAAGCTTTTAGAGCTTATAATCCAATTATTTTAGCCTTTAGCGACAATATTAATATTATATCGTCTTATATAGCCTAAAAATAAGCCATTTAGGCTCTAAATTACCATTCTTACTTCGCCATTTATATTGCTTCTCCTTCTCCAAAAATATACCCTTTAAAAATCCGATAGGGAGCATTAAGAGGTAAGGAAGTTATTTGGGCACCTTATAAAAATCAAATAAATAAATAAACTATTTTAATCGATTCCTAAGCATATATAGACATATTCTACTATTTGAAACATCGCAATTGCTTATAAAGTGGTAGAGTTATAATGATTTAAGAAATAGTGGAATCTGCGACCGATTTTTTAATGGGGTGTGCACGTGGGCGGGAAATCGAGTACCATGTCGGCCTAAGGCACCCGTGGCTCGCTTGCGCGAGGTGTACCACCAAAACCAGCTGTACCACCGTCGCCATACTACCCACAGGTTGAATTAATTATTAAATCCACCTGATTTTGCCACACCTCTCCCCACCCATCACCTGTCTCGCGCAGGGGCCATTTACCAATCATAATAAGGGGCCCTTTCGTTCTTTCCTATTATTTTCTTATTACTTTATTATATATAAAGCATAGAAAATTACCATATTCCTATTCTAAAAAATAGCCGGCCAGATTTCTCTAGAGATGAGAAACTTAAGCTATATACCCTATATTATACTATAGGCTAGAGTATCACTAATATCCTTTTATCGTAGCCTCAAATTATACGTAGATAGCTTAATTACGCCCTTTAAACACAGCTTACTCCATAAAAGAAAGGCCATTATGGAAGGCATGCTAAACTTGACACTCCGAAACGTAAAGAACTCGTTCGCTAGGTTACTTCTAGCTCCTTTACTCGCGAGGTCCTATAAGCAGAAATCCCTAGATGGCTTGGATAGGAAGAATGATATAGGGATACGGCTATTAGGAATGCCTTAAAGAAGGAGGGGTATTATAGAGTTATAAGAAGAAGGAAGCCACCCTTTTCTAAGGAGAATTAGCGTAAGAGACTCGAATGGGCTCTTAAACACGAGCATTAGACCTTAGATATGTGGGATTTAATCTTTTAGAGTAACGAGAGTTGGATGTAACCTGGTTATTATAAATAGTAGTGGGTTATAAGGCTAATTGGCGACGAAGAGCTTTATTATCCGGATTATATAGCCCATAGGTAATAGAGGAAGATTGGGTGGATATTTTAGGGGGGTATAAGTGGTAAATATGGCAAAGGTTTTAGTATCTTTTAGGAAAAGGAGTAAAAGACAATTATAAAGGAATCCTATTCCTAAAGGGTTATTCTGCAAATTGTAGAGTATATGCGTATGCATCTAGGCCTCGAGTTTTAATAAGATGGAGGGCTAGGGCACACTATTACGTATATTATGGAGGTCTTTGCTAATTATGGTATATACCCCATTTTCTGGCCTCCCTTTTCACCGGACCTCTCACCCATAGAAAGCATATGGGATAGAATAAAGGATATTTTATAAGCTTTAAATCCACAGGTCTATAGGAATTATAGGAGGCTTAGGGCAGTAGTTCTAGAAGCGTGGGAGGCAGTCACGGATAAAGAAGTGAGGGCCCTTATATATAATATGCCAGAGCGCTATAAAGCAGTAATAGCTGCTCACGGTGCATATATAAAGTTCTAAATAGCTTCACTTTCTATAGAATCCAAAAGTGTATAAATGCAAAGATAGTGTAAAGCAGCATGCCATAGAGTGGTGTGAAAAAGGGTGGGAATAGAGTGGCAAAGTGTCTGTGCTTTTACAATTAATAGGGCCTATACGAAGTAGACAAAACCACTCGAACAAGCTGAAATTGCGGCCACAGAGTCAACATTTAACTCTCAACATAAAGTACTCCCAGAAATGATGATCTAAAATTGGGGGCAAGGCATAGTTTGCTGTGTAATCAGACATCTTTACTAACGTCTTGCGACGACTGGGAGGTTAATTTAGATTGCAACATGTCTTACTATTTGCATGAGCACAACCAAACCGTGTATTGATCCCCACCTTCCCAAGGGTTCTTCCTTTCTCTTAAGGCATTTTGACCTTCGCCTGCTAGGACCTATACTCCCCATTTTCTGGTCTTGAGTGGCGGGATTCAAGAGCAGCAACTGTACAGGCACGCTCATGCTCTCCGTCCCATTTCTGGAATCTTCTCGAAGACTACGACCTTCACCAAGCTTACAGCTTCCTCTTGTCCAAGAATCCCTCAGTTGGCTCGGTGGCGTTTCGCCGGATGGCATCCGGATCGTCTTGGGCTCGGGCTCGGGCTCGGGCTCGAGCGTGAAGTGATACGGGCCTTTGATTGATTTGATTTTTATATAGTTGGAAGATTCCCTTGCAATACCGAGGATTAAGGTTTACTTCTCACGAAGTTCTGGAAGCTAGCTTCTTTATGATAACAATAATACCTATACATTGCCTTTTTAGAGGTCCTTTATAGCTGCCGCTCCTCGGCGGAATCGCTCAGCATTCTTGATGTCTGTTCCAAATCTTAGTTTGAGCAATTCTATTCTCTAACAAGTCCTATCTGAACTCCCTCTCTGTTCTCAGTTTCTTCTGTTTCGGTGGAGATCCTAGTTGTACTTTAAAAAAAGAAATTCCCCCCAGATTCACGTTCTACGGGCGAATCGCCACTAGTAGGCCATGTAACTCCTGTAATGCTCGAAATGAGCACTCTGTACTGGAACGGCCCGGCAATTGCACCACAGACAACACTCTGTCCAATCTCTCCAACACTACGGAACCGAGCCAAACCTTAAGCTGCTACGCGCTAGTGTGAATGTGGTATACCAATTCCATGTGGACCGCTGTTTCGTACCTGCCTAGTTATTCTAGAGAAATGTTATTAGTAGGATACAACGACGGAAGTATCTGACTTACTCTATGGCAGTCTCCAATCCTGGAAGGATAACGACTGCAAGAAGCAGCATAGAGAGGATTTGCCCAAACCCCCATTCTCTCTCGCTTCCATGTATCTCAACAGAAGGGTTCCCCAGTGCGTGCGTATGCCGTAATACCTGAGAGCTCCTGACGAGTCCGTAAATTGTGTAAGCAGGAACAATGACTCCGGTCCGGAAGAATAACAGGGCCACCCCTGAGTATGAATTGGTGAGCCATTCGTGGAAGCGCTTTGAATACATGCTAAGAAATACCGTTAAATGTCCTATGACAGTAGCCAATAGAAGGAAGATCCAATGGGCTATGAACGACGCACGAACTGGCGGCCTGTAACCCGCGTAGTAACAACCAAGTTGAAGGGAGTCGTCTAAGTCCGATGCGGTTTCATAAAAATATGCAAACCAGGTCGTGTACCCGAGGAGGCCTATATTTAGTAGCATGACCAGCACTCGGGGGGTATTTAATGCAGCATTGTCCATAAAATACTCGCTCAGTGCCACTACGGTTATGAGATGGGTCACGGTGCTCAAGAAAGCCAGCTCCCCAACTATCCGTAGATGATAGACGGTGATCTCGCAGTGCTGTATGAGAGAGACAATTTGAACAGCGGTACCGGTGAATAGTTGAGAATCGTTTAGTGCAAGAAGCATTGCCTCGAAAACTTGGGCCCAGAATCCGGGAGAAGCCCAAAGCCAGTTGAAGGGTAGGCCCCCGTGATGGCCGATGGTTTTCATTTTGGTGATGTAGTAGAAGTAGAAGTGGTAGAAGCCGGCAATAACTGCAAGAACAGTTGTTATAAGGAACGAAATGATGATCTAGCATCCATTACTGCGGATTAGCGACTGCATCTATTATCTTAAGCTGGGCCATGGGTAACCCTTGACTTACGCCAATACCCGCGATGTCTGGGTTTGCCTCTACTATACTTTTCTTCAAGCTGCATTTTTGAAAGTCGAATTCTCCACAAGGAGACATTGTTTCGGATGACTAGGACGTAATGTTCTTCTAGTGCAAAGATGGTGTCGCAGTCTGTCTAGTCCTCTCACTCTTCTTTCTGCCCTTCTCGCATAGGATCCACTTGTAGTATCGCAGGCTTCAAGACTGTTACAACGTCTTCGCGAACGTGCCTTCTGTCGCAAACTGCTGAAATCGGTTCCAAAAGGGGTTACTTCTTTCACACAGAGCCAATCTGGAGATATATGTGGTGTACCTAGGGAAAACGATAGTCCTGTAACCAAAAAGAGACTTTGACATTCGTGACACTCGTGGGTTGCGGGGAAGAAGAGACGGAGAAATAAAAAGAAAAAAAATTAAAATAGAAAGAAAGATAAGAAGCAATTAATGGCGTTCGCCTGCTGATTCAGTCGATGCATGACTTACAAGCCACCAAATGATCCGCCAAAGAGTCGTGGCACCTCTCGATCATGCCACCTTTTGGCCTAAGAATAAGAAGAATTAAATAAACTTTAAGGAAACTTAAGTGGGCAACCTATGCATTATATAAATAATTTCTCGGCACTATGACTTTAGCTAAAAATATTAAACCCATTAGATTTTCTCTCCGGGTATGACGTCTCAATAATAAATGCTAAGATCGTTAGCCGTTGGCATTCATAGATCAGCCACAATTCTTGGATTTCATGGCTTCGTGGAGGGTTTGACATTTCATGACGTGCGTGAATGTGCGGTAGGGAGGACGTCTCATGCACATGTCCATGCAGAGAGTCTCGGATCTGGATCAATACAAGAGTCGCGAGTAAGCTCAGCAATACCAATCGGTAATTGCAAAGCTACTTGATGCGCCTGCAATCAAGCTATGGAAGCAGAGACATCTCTTGAGCGACTACTTTTAGATGCTGCAGTGATCATATGTCTGGGGACTTATTCAAGATGGGCACAATTCCCTGATCCCATGAATCATAGTCCAGCGAGTATGGCGTTATATAAAACATAATTCAAATGGCATAGTATTATTGCATTAAGTGTTATTTCAAATCATCCCCAAACATCTTCAAACCACCTTGAGGCCTTCTCCCTTTTAGCTCTCCACGCCTCAACCTCTTCATCCTTCTACCCTTCGAGATTTTTCACTGCGTCTTGAACGGTTCGTCTGACATCTCGAGCTATATTTGCCGCTCCACATATATATAGCACAGCATCATCTTGTAAATGCATTGACGCAGCATCTATCCCTCGCGCCAATATTCGGTGTGCTGAACATACAACTTTACATTTCCACGTAGTGGCAATGCTGTCATAATCTCCAGCTTGCCATCAAGTTTGTTTTGTATTTCCTTGAGCTTGTCGTGATACAAATAGTCATCACAAATCGTCATCTTCATTCTGGCATCCGAAGAACAGCAACATGGAGCCGATCATACGTCCGACCATGGCTTGGTGAGCTCGCTCTGACAAGAATCCTCGGAATGGTGCAATGCCAGTTCCTGCTGCAACCATGATAATTGGTTTGGTAGTGGAAGCTGGAAGTCTGAAGTCTGATGATTGATCTGAATATTGACTCTGCATGTCGCTGGCAGAGATGTGTGTGTCTATCTCTATTCCCTTCATAAGGCTCGAGACGTATTGGATGTCCCTTGTATAGTCATACATTTACAATATATTCGTATTCAAAATGTAGATGAAAAAAATTAGCTCAGTCGATGGTATTTAGGTGCTGTTAGTTTGGACGCGATTAACATGAATATCAATTTCTCTCTAAACTTCCAATAAAAAAGGTAGACCGGCAGAGCCCTTCAATTTCCCAAAATGAAATAATAACAGAAAACAAACGCATGCCAGACGGTAAGCAACAAAATTCAATGAAATCAACAAATATTGGCATCCAAACATGCATGCTCCAACACTACGTCTAGTGAAAGCTGGGTTGGAGCTTCCAGTCAGCAGGAAATTCGAGGCTAGCCGACACGGTTAGATCTCAGGGGCTTTTCAGTGTTCGCACACCAGTGTTCCGTCTTCGTTGCGAATGAAATCGTCTAGTTGCAGTCAGTATCCCGTCTTTGCCGGGGTGGTAAGACAATAGAATTGCCGATGTAATACTGACCGAAAACAATTCGGGTTTCCTCATCTTCCTCATCGTCATTGGTACAGGTACAGACCAAATACACCGAAATTTGGCCTACTTGGCACTTAGTGCAAGAGTCCTGGTAGCCACTGCTCCTAAAAGGTGCCAGGATCAGCTATGTGGTGAACAAAGAATATCCGCTTAAAATTACCTTTTCTGTGAGATAGAAATTAGTAAACTATATGCATACTTGGAACATTCAAAGATCGGCTTACCGTCAATACTCCGTTCACATTCCCAAGACAGTTCGCTAAGTCGAGGTGTGAATTGACATTCTCAGGCATGCCATCTTCATCCGGATAGTCATATCCGGCATAAAGAGTCGTTATGCCAAGCCAAGTGAATATCATGTTCTGTGAGAATGGCTCGCTCCATACGGCGCGAACCATGGCTGGTGCTGAGGCACAAAGCAGAAGTCCAATGAAGGAACGCATGGTAGCTGGCTTAGTGTAATAGAGTTTGAATGATAAAGCTTGAGAGTAAGGAGAAAGAGTGAGGTGAGTAAGTGTCTATGATGTCAAACCTGTGATGACTTAGGAGCAATACTTATGCTTGCGTGTCGCCGCAGATGAGAGGGGACATAGGCCCGCCTCACAAGGCACCGTAGCTACGAGAAGTGACCAAAGACCTAAAAATAGCTAAGACCTATCCAACCCTGGAAAATAAAGTAATTGAACCATAGGACGGGCATGTACCACAAAAACACACAAGTGATATGACGTCCTCGGAAAGGATTCCAACACTCGAAGGCGAAGTAGTCTGACACAGAGCCTAAATGGAATTATTCTCAATTATGGCGAGGCGGAATAGCTAAGTGCCGGTATTATTGAGGGGTAAGTAGGTTGGTCGAGAGCAGGAGACGAGCTGGAAGTTGGAATGTGTTGGCAGTTTTTGCAAACAAAATTCAGCTGTTCTGCAACCAAATCACAAAACTTAAATATAATGCTGGGGTTCTTGAAACAATGTTGGGGCATGTACATCCTCATTGTGAGTGAATATCGTCGGAAGAGTCCCAGATGAGTTGGTAAACCTGGCCTTGGCGTTGTCGCCCCTTGAAATACCCCTTCCAAACCGGACGCTTCAAGTGAAGGATGAGAAACACAAATGCATTGCTAAGACTCAAGTCACCATAGTGGCTACAAACTAGTTCCACCATCCTGCAGGGCTAATCGACACCTACTATTCACCCTGTAGGTCAAGAATAAAGGCTCAAAAATACGACAATCGACCTCCAACTCGTTTCGCCATTCTGCATCCTTTTAACCGCATTGGAGCTACGAGGCATATCGTATTACGAACACCAGCCCTGGTAAATTGATCTGGGAACAATCTCTGCTCCTGATCCCAACGCATCAGCGTCTTATCTAGTCTCCTGACCCATTCTCGGACCTCTGGATTGTCGTTCGAGACAAGGAACACCATCTCTTCCAGATGTGGGAAGCCATGTAGGTCAAGTTGAAGTGAAAACCCGGTGCTACCACGATTGAGGGGCTCAAGTTCAATGGCTAAGAATCGGAGGTTGGCGGGCGAGTGATCCATTTGAAACTGTGTCAGGATGCCTTCAGATCCCCAGTCCCGAATCCAGTACTCCACGTTATTTAGCACACTGAGAGTATCGATAGCCGGATTGAAATAGATTGGAGCAAGATCATCGGCAGTCCCGTACATGAGATGGCCTGCGCGTTGGGCGAGCTTGTGGGTAACGAGGCGTGCCTCCTGGCACACGTTGACGACGTACGGTCTTGGACTTGCGGAGATGCGAGGGCACCAACGATGGTCGTACTCGCAATGAGGATGCGCCGCAGTGTCCACCTCAACGATACGGCCCTGCTGGTTCTCGTACAGGAACTCCCATATCATGACCCTGATATCGAATCCCAAATTATCCCATGTCTGATGGGTGGGTGCCTTTTGAGCAATATTACCAACGGTCGCCATCAAAGGAATCAAAAGGATCGAGGGGAAGCAGCAGAAAGCCTAAAGTTGGCAGTTTGCTCAGTGTTTTGTCTCATAAGAAGTCTGAAGTTGGAAGTGTATATATATAGTCATGCTAACTAGCGATTTCTAGGAGTTGTTGGATAACGCGAGTGGTGCAACGTCGGATGCAAGCGCGGCGCATAATCCATGAGCCACTTCTGCACATCTCGGACCTGATGCTTTTCAAGTCAATCTACGGATATGGTATGTGAGTACATCATTGGCCTTTGTTTATTGAATACCAGAAAATGTGATCACAGTTAGAATTTATCTTTTTCTCACGCGCACAATAAACAGCCATGTAAAAGAAAGAGAGTTGCCCGCAAAATGAATGTTTGATACCTGGCACTTTACTGCCAAGGCTCTAGCTTGATCGGGCCAGGATTTATCACTATCACAGCCCCCCTTTTCCTCTTGCTTGCTCTGCTGATGCCTCCTTGACACCACGAAGCCTCCGCCAGTGTTATGTTGATTGCAGACTGAGATTGAGGAAGTCTTTTTATGATCGATTTGGATGTTGAAAAGCCCGACACTATGGCCACTTCCCAAAATATTTGGAGCTGGTCAGTTAGCAGAGCCATGAATTCGAAGGAGTGTATGCTACCGGAGCCCGAGGTGACTGCTACATCGTCTTTCAAGTTGCTCAGACCTAGAACGCCTAAGATCGCCGATTCCATCGAGAATGAGGGGAGCGGGAGGGCAGTCGCCGTCATAACCGCTATGGCAAGTAGAGCGGTGCTTGGAGGAAGAATCACTGAAGGTATCATGATTCCTTGTTGGCGGTGATGGCTTTGACGAAGATTCTTCGGCAGTGGATATTTTTTATTGATGTATTAGTGCTTTGTAGGAGTATGAGAACAGGAGACTCACGATACGGATGTCTGGTACATCACTTAGACAAGCGCGAGGCCATTGTTGAGACTGTGTGGAGTTCTATTTATATACTATCACAAACGCGAGTACCAACAATACGGAGTGGTACTTTCCTGACTAGACTACAGTGAGGGTGAGGGTTTTTCGGAAGCACTTCAATCTGCCCGGCACAGCCTGCAAACCATCCACCCAACTTCGATCTTTGTTTCACATGCATCCTGAATATCATCCTAACAGATATAATCTTCGACAACTTCAAAACAGATCTGTCATGTGCCGAAGTAGCGATATCCTGAGAAGGGTGAAGGATTCCTAACATCTGTTATGGCAGGTATTCAATCCTTGACCCGGAACAGCTTTGAACAGATCCAACAACAGTAGATGACCAGCTATGAACACAAAAATCTATTATCTATTTCCCAGTGGACCAAAAGATGGTAAACCGCCTCATTTTCCCCTACTGTTTTGGTGTCCCTCATAGCGCTAGGCAGCCTCGTACATATCGCGGGATTAAAATAGGAACATCTTGAAACTCCAACCCAACAGATATTCGACACCGCGGATTATTTCCCGGCCTTCAACAAGATCCTACGAGAGTGGCAAACAGCACAAGGCGGAGCACCATTCTGCTTGTTGTGTACGCCACTGTTTTATTGGATGCACAATGAGGCATCTTGACAATGTAGAGCAGAAAAATTTCTGCAACGTTCTCAAAAAATCACTGTGAGAGTAGTCTGCCTTGATTCTTCAAGGCAATTACGCATGGGTACATAAGAAGGTCTGCTGCCACGATCGTAGCAGTAATCATTCTAACATACTTTCTCTTCTACAACTCCTTGCAGCGCAGAAGCTATTGCATCATTAGCCAGATCCATTCATACTTTCTGAAGGCTCTCTTCTCCAGTTCTCTCAAGCCCCTATCAGCCCGACACTATGTATAAGCATACCGCTTTTTATGGTCTTTGCTTCCTCCCACTGGTTTGGGCACATCCCACTGCCACCAAGATACTTTCATTTCGATCTGATGCCAACGATACAGCCGCTACACTGGAAAACTCGGTTCTGAGCGTCCCCCCTCTAGTTATACCCGGTTCTAAGCTCGCTGCTGCCCAAGTTCAAAAGCGAGCAGGTAATCTTCCAGCAATCTCTTTCAGTGATGAAGCAAAGGACAGCCTGCGAGGTCCAGAAATCTTGACGAACTTCCTCGAAACCAGAAATCTCGACACCCAATGGGGTCCGACTGTCTGCAAGATCATCACCAAATTTTCACCTACTGTCAATGGCAATTCAGGAGTATTCAACTACACCGTGCAGGGACCACACAAGAAAGGTCTTAGCTTGGTTCATGAAGGTAAGAATATGCATCTATATGCCGCATTCATGACTCTGAACAAGGATCTACTGCCTCAATATGATTTGATGAACCTCTGTACGAGTTCCTTCCACCAAGCCGCTCAGACATATCACGAGCTCAAGTACGGCTTCTTCGACATTCAAACGGCATACTCAGTCAGAAATAATCATCGTATCAATCTTCTGCCGGTTGCTTCGTCGAGCAAGCGTAGCACTTTCAGCGGCCCCATTGGTATCATCAACATTCAGATCGGGGACGAGGCCGAGGGCATCAGCCTGTTCAATCTCAATGGTCTTCCAGCTTAATCGTGCCTTGGATACTCTGTTGACCTGCGACGGATAGTTGTCTATCAGACAGAGAAATCATGAAAGAGCTTAGCGTGACAGGGTTGGGTAACTTGGGGGTGACGGAGGATAGCTGGGGTCATTCACTTAGCATGTCTTCAAATTCTTTTAGTTGAATAGAGTGGGCTTTTCCTGTTTTTCTTTACTTCTTCGTGCGACAGACGATCTCATAGAAATTGACAGAGGCATTTACTGAAATACTGTCTTCCCTGCCACTCTTCAATGCCGAACAAGTGATTTATAACAAAACAGACACACATGTATGTCCTTGACCGGGGCAAAATTCTACGCGTGCACACCAGATGGAATTCTATGTCTTTTGCAGCAATTGATTCTTTATATATCCTTGAAAACCCGAAATCGAATTGCACTTCAAGACCATATCATTCAATTGACCAATCTTGTATTTTTAACTCCAAGACCATTGAACTCAAACCTCAAAAATATTCAATGGGGGTCATGTTGCCTTTAAAGGAGTAAGTGCGGGGTATAAGACGAAGCACTTTAAAATTTCTATCTCTTTATTTCGAAGCAAACACAGGACTTCTTTTGAAGATCGAACGCCCTCGAGGAAGTATAGCCTTAGAGAGATTTTTGGCTTGGAAGCATTTTGAAGTCTAATTCTTGTCAGATTTATACAATTTGGGACGGCAATTCAGCATAATTCTAAATAATTCAAGTACTCAAGACATGAGTTATTGTTATTAACATGACTTCTTGTCAACTGCATTCATTATTATTTATCTACTTTCTTATCCTTATTTTATGCATAATAAGTACAGCTACTTAATTGCGTATATATTATTGCTTATTGCTCTCTAGTTAATGAGCCAGTTTCAGCCCATGCTAGTATGCTACAGCAAGCACTGAGCCTAGCATGCTCCTTCTCCTGGTTCTTGATTTGGCTTTTCAGGCGATCCTTTGCGTCCTTGAAATGGTCCTTTAGTTTTATTAGATGTGAAGGGGCAAGATGGAGCTTTCATACCTAGCATTTTGCATTTAACTCTTCAAAGGAGAATTCCTTGCATTTTAAGGATATAGAGATTGACAAATAACATCTGCAGCGAAATTCACTTTCAAATTCAATCCTATTGGTCTGTGAGCATACACTCCTTGGAGATGATGAAATGAATTGGGTCTGAACAGGTTTCATTGTCAGTAATTTCAATTGTCAATTGGAATCTATTGTCATTTCTATCCACTGTCATTTCCACTTGCCGTCATGCATATTCACTGTCAATTACACCACCTTGATATACATACTACTTTCCATTTCTTTACTAACACTGCTCCTAGGATAAACATACTTAAAGATTAAATTTTTAGAAATTTGAAGCTATTATGCAAATTGCTGCCAGATGAGTACTCTTTAGCAGCACCACATATTCTGATCTTATTATCCAATGCTAGTAAATGCAATTTGCGCTGCTGTTATTTATTGTTCGCCTGGGAGAAATTGGGTTCTTTTATATTTCTATTCTCCTATTCCTACCCTTATTTACACATTCTTCTTTCGCTGATCTTTTCACTTTGTTAGTGAATCAAAGTTGATGTTCTGCCAGAGTTTACTTCCCAATGTGAAATAGACGAAGCATGTGTTTGAACCTCAATTTTAAATTTGGGTTCTTAAGACTTGCTTCAATTATTAAGACTGGCTATATAAAAATACATATACCTCTCTCTAAGACATATTTTTCCTCAGCAACGGAATCAAGATCTGAGCCTGGGAGAATACGCCTCCGGGTAAGGACTTGTTCCAAGTCCCTGCGCTATGGGAATAAAGCTTTGAAGGAGCTGAATTTCCAGGCAAGGGTGTTATCAATGATCATGGTTCCATAATGCTAGATTGAGAATATTCGTGTAAAACACATAATGATTGCTATTCCATCTAGAAATATGCTAGAATATTTATAAGCCCTAGCATATAAAGACCGGAACGCCATCCTACCATCCTTCCATCCATACCAAATGCCAATGCCTCCGTTTCAAAGAAAACCTAATGAGCCTTAAAATAATCATTCAAAGCCATGCAAACCAAGCCTTGATAATATCTATTATATTATCAAATAATTTACTTATTATCTTCTTCTAAAATTAAATAATAAATGAAATTATTTCTTTATTAAATCCTAAATATAAAAAGTTACTTGATTATTATTAATAATCTTTCCTTAATTAAAAAAAATTATTATATTATTAATAAGATAATTATAAAAATAGCTTTATTAAATGCAATTGCTATAAGTCTCTTAAATCTTAATAATCCTATTCTTTAAATTAATAATTTTTTACTTTTCCTTATAATGCAATTTAATACCTATTAAATTATTAATATATCCTTTAAAAGTTAAGAGGAATTAAAGTTTATTAACTTGATATTATAAATCTTAATATTATAATAATTAATAGCTATAAGATATTTCTTATTATGAGAAATGCATAATTAATCAATTTGCGAATTAGACTATTAAATGGTTTAAGAGCAAATACCATAAAGTGCTTCTTAAAAGCTAAGAGAGAGTTAGTTCCATTTCTTTTACTTACGCCGGGGAGATTCACTAAATGGTATGACCGTAATTAGTAATTGCAATTAAATAAAGCATATTATTAGCCTTTTGCCTCCGTTTATATAACGCTATAATAAAATTTGCGCATAAGAAAATGCAATTAATATAATAATAAGGGATATTATAATTTAGCAATTCCTTATAGCTTATTTCTTTTTATTTTAAGCTATTCTCTAGAGATATTAACTTTATGCAAGTAACTTTAATAATATTAATATCTTTCCATTTTATTCCTTTTATATTTAGAGAATCCTAATCTATTTCCATTTCTTTTCCTCTTATTTAAATATTATAATTAAGGATTTATATTAATCTTTATATATTTATATTATTTTCAATTTTTTTATATTAATTAGCATTAATTATCCTTGCTTATTATATATCTTAAGCAAAATTTTATTAATATAAATTATAAACCTTAAATTATCTATTTTAACTATAAATATAATATATAAAATATATATAAAAATATAATCTTATAAATAAAAAGTATATATAAAAAGTTTATTATAATGCTTAATTTACTTTTATATCTTTAACTTAAACTTCTTTATCCTTATTTACTCTTATTAAAAATTTTATTTCTTTTTAATTACCTTATCTTAAGTTTTTTTTAATTTATTAAATCTTAATAAAATATTATATATTTTTCTTCTTAATAATTTCAATAAATTAGCTTACTTTATAATAACTTTTTTTCTTTAAAAGTATTATTAAATAACTTTCTTTATTAAATAAAGAAAATAAATTTCTTTTTTCTTTTTCTTAAAAATAAAACTTATTAATTATATCTTTAAAACCTTTATTATTTCTTTTCTCGCCTTTCTTATATAAGATATAAAATATATAATATGAATTAGGGGTAAACCTTTATTATATATATATATTAAAGGAGGGTGGAAGTATCGCTTAAGCTGTGAAGCTTATTAATAAGGAGTAATAATAATAAGTATATTTTTTACTTGACTTTTTACTTAATTCTTAAATACAGGAATTAACTCGATTTAAATATTCAGATAATTAATTCTAATAGATTCTATTAATTAGAAATCCACTATTAATATTAATAATATTATAAGCTATGTGATATTATTAATCAATAATCACATATAAGAACGCGTAATACATTACGTCAATTTAGCTAATTAATTAGAAATCCAAAGTTATTAGAACTTTCCAAAAGTCCAAAAACCTAAATATAAAGACGCTAATCCATAATAGGAAGCTATAACTTATAATATAAGTAATAATAATATTAATAAGCTTATATATAATTTTATAGTAACTTATTACGGTTAGATTGTGAGAAATCTTTTCTTAAAAAAGTTTTCTCCCTTTTTTTTAAAAAAAATTTAATAATTATAAATTTAACAAAAGTTTATTAATTTTATTTAAATTATTTAATATATTTTTATTCTTTCTTAGGCTAATAGCCTTTATTTATTATATCAATAACCTAAGATTTAGTCTTATTAATATATTTTTTAAGAATCTTATTTTCTTTAATAATAATCTTTAAGACCCTTATAATAATTATTATAAATAATTTAAGAAAAAGCTTATTAATAAATTATAATATTAATAATAATAAGGTTATTAATAAATATAATATTAATAATTTATATTTCTATCCTTAAAGGCAAAGAATTTAAAATATAAGATATATAAATAAAAAGCAATTTCAAGAATATAATAAGTTATATTTTAATACAAAATTAAATTTTAGCTTTTTAAAATATTAAAACTAAACTATTTAAAAACTGCTTAATAAGCTCTTATAAATTATTAAATATAAGGGTATTTTTCCTTATATTTATAAAATAATTATAAAAGATAAAAATTTAAATATATAATATATATTCTTAAATCCTATTTATAAAGTCTTTTATATAAAGGAATTATTTAAATTTAATTAATAAAGGCTATTCTTATTAATATTAATATAATAGCTTTTATAAATTGCTTTAAATAAAATTATATCTTAATTTATTAATTATTTAAGAAATCTCTAAGATTTTAATTATTTAATTATTATTTAAATAATATTTATATTAAGGATAAAATATTATATAAGCCGTCTTTAATAAGTATAATCCTTTTTATTTAATATAATAATATAACACTAAGCTATAAAGTAATATATAAAAATATAATATAAAAGTAATTTAAATATTATTAAGTTTATTATAAAGGAAATAAAAAAGATAAAGATTAAAATAAGAAATTAAAGCTTTTAATATATAAGAATTAGCTTAAAACCTTTTTATAATTAGGTTTAAACTTATTAATATTTATTAATATTATATAGTATTCTTATATTATTCTTATATTATTCTTATATTATTCTTATATTATTCTTATATTATTCTTATATTATTATTATAAAATATAATTTAAATCTCATTTAATATTTTATATTAAACTTAATAAGTTTTTTTTATAAATATAGAGATTTCCATATTATTTATTTAATAAATCTAAATTTACCTTAAAATCTATTTAAATAAATATAAATATAAGAATTTAAAAAAAGATTATTATAATTACTTAAAAGATAATAAATTAATAATTAAGGAAATATAAATCAATTAACTTTATTTATTATTAAATACTTATATTAAGTTATTTAAATTTTATTTAAAAATTATTTTGAAATTATTTTAATTTAAGTTTTATTATTATAAAATAAGGGAAATACTATAATTATATTAAACCCGAATTTCTTAAAATATAAATTTAAGGATTCTTTATATTCTTTTTAATTTACCTTTGCCTTATTTTCTTTTTTTAAGCTTTTTAATAAGAATTAATATATATATATTTAAATTTTATTTATAATATCCTTTATATAAAATAACTATTTAAAATTAATTAATAAAGATTATTCTTATTAATATTGATTTAATAGCTTTTATTAATTATTTTATATAAAATTAAATTATAATTTATCAATTATTTTAAAAACAATTAAGATTTGAATTATTTAATTTTCTTTTAAATTAAGAATAAATTATTATATAAATTATTCTTAATAAATATGATTTAGTTTAATTAATATAATAATATAAGTATTAAATTATAAAATAATATATAAAAATATAATATAAAAATAATTTAAATATGATTAAATTTATTATTATAAAGGAAATAAAAAGGCTAAAATAAAAAATTTATGCTTTTTATATATAAGAATTAACTTAAAATCCTTTTATATTTAAATTAACTTTAATTTAAGCTTATTAATAATTATTATTATTATTATTATTATTATTATTATTATTATTATTATTATTATTATTATTATTATTATTATTATTATTATTATTATTATTATTATTATTATTATTATTATTATTATTATTATTATTATTATTATTATTATTATTATTATTATTATTATTATTATTATTATTATTATTATTATTATTATTATTATTATTATTATTATTATTATTATTATTATTATTATTATTATTATTATTATTATTATTATTATTATTATTATTATTATTATTATTATTATTATTATTATTATTATTATTATTATTATTATTATTATTATTATTATTATTATTATTATTATTATTATTATTATTATTATTATTATTATTATTATTATTATTATTATTATTATTATTATTATTATTATTATTATTATTATTATTTTAAAATTAATAACCTTATTTATAAATAATATAAATTTTATTAAAAATTATATAATTTAAAAATATATTATAATATATATAATACTTATTTAAAGACTTTTAAATATTAGCTTATAAAATAATAAAAAAAGGAAATTAATTATTTAAATATATATAAAATTAAAATATTAAGATTAATAAAATAAGATAATAATATATATAATAAAAATATAATTTATAATTCTTTTATATTAAAATGCTTTATTTATTATTATTATATATATATTAATTACTTAATCTTTTAAGTATTATTAATATTTTAATAATTTTGGCACTTGCAAATATATTATTAAAGATAAAGCAAGAGTAATTATTATTCTTATAATTTTTTTATTATTAAATACCTAAATGCTATAGCTTGCTTAAAAGAAATTAATATATTAAGAATAATATATTATTTATCTTTTTAAAATAAGCCTAAAAGGGCACGGGTTTATAATAGTTTATCTTCTTAATATATTGCTACTAGTGGATTTAATTATTGTTAAGATGAAAGACTTTTATTACCATCCATTTTAGTGAGCTTAAAATTATGCGTCTTCTCATTAACCACTATTAGGTCTATGGAGGTGAGGCTTGTTATAGAAGACCATTTCATGCTCTATGGTCCTATAACAACTTTAAGTGAAGTGTTTCCAGAGAGCCGCATCCTTCTTGTTAATATCACAAGCCAGAGATTAAGCATGCCTTGGTGATATAGCTTATTGAGCAGGTTTATGGACGAAGATTACTTCGCTGAAGCAATGAACCTGGTGGTTGGTTGCTTGGGATTGCTAGTCGCGGTGGTGCATTTTCCTGGTATAAATTTTCCACACGACCTGAACAGGACATATTATATTGACGTATAGTAGAGTGTCTCGATCAAGACCCTTTTAATACATTGTGAGCTATTGACCACCCTATCTTCGGATTAGTCTTCGCTCGCCTTAGCACAATAAGCCTGGAAAAAAGCTTATCAACACTTGGAAATACCTCCTTGCTCATTGCTACTAGCAAGCCTTACCCCCAAAAATGCATATACTAGAATATGCAAGTGGAAAATATTTATAAAGTCGCACGATGGATCTCTTGGGATCTGAGGATCCTAATGATCTAAGGGTATTTAATAGGGCCGAAGGTTTTATATAAGATTAGCACTTTTGCCATTAGATAAGAGCTTCGTGCTATTCTTTAAATAATATTTCTTAAAATCAGTAAACTTGCAACTAGAACCATCTCCAGTAATAGACTTATCCCTAACATCGAACCCTACGAGCACCGTCCCGTAGAGCGACTATTACATGCTGTCTATAGATGTGCTACGTGCCCTAGCTTGCGCTTCCGAAAACTGTCCTTCTCCACTCGCCTTAATTTGTAATGAAAATACACCGAGGTTAAATTCTTTGTCCTGAAGGTTCATCCTCGCAGTCCCTTATAGGTAATTAGATGAAGAATAGGTAGCTAGATGAAGGATATATCTTGCCATTTGATCCTAAAGAACGACCAACTATTTTAGGAACGTAGCGAGTAAAGAACATTTTGGTTGGGGGTACCGAAGCGCAAATCTAGAATTTGTGAGAAGAAAACTAGGAATGACTAATTTGCTACTTACGATACCAAGATATAGCTCAATCCCACTAGCTACCCATACTGGAAAAGACATCCATGACTTGTCCCAAACAGAAGTAACTTTATAAGCATATATCACTCTTATCACACCTGCTATAGAAACAAGAAGCCCACCACTAAATAAGAGTGCAAGAAGAATCTGCTGCCGGAGAGGCAGCTGAAGGTTCCATACCTTCGGCATTGGTATTATAACAACTACAAAGTCGGTAATTATATTAATAATGCCATGAGCGAGAAGGTTCTTAGGATGCGATATACACTCAGGTTGTGGTTTGAAAGATAATGCAACGGCCTTTGACGGTAGACTAGATTCCACAGTTAGTCTAGTAAGGACAAATTCGATGTATTAAATATACCCGCATTGAAAAATCTCCGAGAGGCAGAATATCAGGAGTTCAGCTATGCATATAACCATAACTATAACAATTAATCGAGACGTTTTGGTCGACACAGTCGCGATAAGGCGAAATATCAATATGAGCATAGATAGCTTCGTAAACGTAGTTGCAAGAGAAAATAAAACTTCTAATAACATAACCATCTTTAACGCTGTGGTCATAGTACCTGGCTTAACATCCCAAATGTGTCTATTCCAGCCAATACCAATCTCCGCGACTAGACTAGTAATTGCAAATGCGGTGGTCGGAATCTAGATTAGGTTAACTTCAACTCCTGTAGATAATAGAATAATATACCATAGCTAGTAGAATCAACCAATCGTCAGCCCCAAAGGTTTTCGATAATCGAACCCGAGTATATATTCGAAGACTAATAACTAAGCAAACCAGCACGAAACAGACGACGTTGATAATTAGATTCGCCGGCCCCCTAGTCTCCGGATCTTTATAATTCGGTGCCGGCCACGATGAGATCACATCGATTGGTGGTAATTGCATATTGTCTGGTGTTGTGTAAAGCTAAGGCAGCGTTAGCAATCTATATTCAGTGCTAAGGAAGAGGGCGGAGGGAAGGATTAAAATATATTGATGTTCATGAATATGAGATTAGTCCGCAACATCGGCAAGGTAGTGCAATGTTCGCCTTAGTCTTTACGGTGGCACGCTCCCAAGAGCCTCCTGAAGACGTATTTTGCGGCGAGTCGAAAAAGGGCTCAAATTCAAGGTGACTTCCTCCCTTTCAAGACTTCACAATTTCATATTCCAATCACCTATTGGTCGGTGGTCACTATGTCTAATTATCATAGGACATGCCGCTTACCTGGCTGGATCCACCATCACCTTGACATCGACGCGGCTTCAGACTATATAAGCGCCACGAAAACCACCAATTGGAAATAATTAGAGCCACAAAGATTCTTAGCAGGGTAGGCGATTGGGTTTATGACCATGTACTATTGGGAAGGGAAGGTTCCGAAAACCTTAATATCAACACTAGTGAAAAGCGAGTGACTGCTTGTTGAATTTAACCGACGCAGGTTAGAACTCGATGATCCGCGAATATTCTCATAATTAGATCTTTCATCAAACTGCTACGAGAATAGATTCGAGTGATAGGAATTATCGGAATATTTATCCTTCGATTTTTGAAGGGTCATGCACGAGTGACGAGCACAATAAAGAGCGAGAGAGAGGACGCATAGTGGAATTTCAATACTTGGTTACGTCTACACAAAAAACGTAACCTACCTAGGCACCGCTCGCACAGTCGTCCCAAAATTGCCGTCATCCGAGCCCAGCTTAATGTCTAGCATTATTCACTATTCTTTGGTCCTTTGACGTTGTGTTGGATCCCGTGCCACTGCTGTGACTGTTGTGGGGTATGTCGATCTCGAAGGTTGGAGTGAGAATCGCCATTGGAGTTGTATTCGGGTTCTGATCATTGATCGAAGACATAACCTGCTCTGAAGAGGTTAGAAAAGGGAGAAGAAGATGACCTGCATATTGGATGGCTCATTGTGGAGTACCCAGAATGAGGTGGTGGATCATTCAACATTGACTCATCGACAGTAAAGTTAAGACGCGTGTCACGTTATGAAGCAATCGAGAATTTGTCCATTTGATATTCCATTCAAGGCACTTAAGTCATACTAAGTGTTTGAATTCTCAAGCCTTGCCCTTTGCTGTAGTTGATTTCGGCTTGCTTCTTTTAGCCGTCGCTCCCGATTTCCATTCGGTTAACGGGATGACAGGCTGGCAGTGAGGCTGGAAATATCCTCTGTCAGAAGAATCCATGATGATATAATCATTTCTGCCAGTGATAGTGACCTTCTCGTTTACTGGCTGTCGCTGGACTGGATTCAATTGTTGATTAATCTCAATTGACGGCAAGTCGATGGTCTCAGACCTCGAGGCTGCTTGCAGCTCAGCAATTTTACCGCTGTCGGATTCTGGTATCTCTAAGCCTACACCTATCTACAACAAATTCCCAGAAATGGTCCACATATGGTACCTCCGTAGCGCTCGCTGTTTGATTCGCATCCGCTATTCTTTGCGTTGTCACAGTCATGCCGGCAATCAAGCTAACCTCTTTACCTCTACAAACAACATAGCTAGTACCCCGTTCAGTTCTATGGAGGTGATCAAATACTACATATCCAAAGGGATCGTAGGGAGTAAGATCATCCTTGGTATGCCGATTTACGACCTATCCTTTGCAGATACCCACGGTCTCGGGAACCCATTCCATTGGGTTGGCTCAGGTACCTGGGAGTCTGGGATCTATGACTTCAAAGCATTGCCACGTGCGGGGGTGAGCGAGTTTTGCGACAGCTCGACCGGATCGAGCTATAGCTATGATGCCATAAGCAGAGAACTGGTCAGCTATGACAATTTGCTGGTGATCACGCAGAAAGCTGCTTTTATCCAGGAGATGGGACTGGGTGGCGCGATGTGGTGGCAGAGTAGTGGGGACCAGCTGGGATATGATAGTTTGATTCGGAGCATGGCTGGCATTCTCCACCCTGGTAACCGTTCGAGCTTGGAGAGTTCCCAGAGCCTACCAGCCTATCCAGATAGCACCTTTAACAACCTCCGGGCTGGAATGCCTGGGTCCGATTACATACTAACCTCGTCCCTAGCAGGCTCGACTTCTCTCATAACATCCATCCCCTTTGAAGCATCAGAAAGCAAGAAGTCTAGCAGTAGCGGCGAGGTTGAGCTCATGTTATCGGTCTTCAACGACCTGCGCTTCTTCTCCACGTTATATATCCTTCCAAAATAGCTACGTGTCCTTCCAAGTATCACGTGTATATCTTATATTCTATGCCTCCGCAAGGCAGTCCGGACATCGCTCGAGCATTTCAGAGTGAAAACCTCAACAGTACCGTCGTATTGTTATGAACCAGCGAGATTAGTCCGAAGGCGAATACCATTAGCAAAGTTGGTGTCAAGTCGATGAACCGTCCTATTTGCTCACTGAACTTCTCGATACTGCCGTTTTGATGCCGAGTATGGACGTCATGCGGGGTGGGCGTTTCTTTGGTGAAATATTTGTTTTATGCTCAGACGTATCCGTGTGAAACCGTGCGGGATTTGTTGAGGTGTTCCTGACCAACCATCAAATTTCTCCCCGATTCGATAAACATCGTGTACCAATTATTGGGCACCTCTAATCGCAAGGAGCATGCCGAATAAGGTCTCACTCAGAGGGTGGTGAGCATCTGATGATGGGAAACCCGAATCAAAGTGGCATGGCGGCAGCCCGAGACTTCGTGCCCGCATTTTTGATAGTAGATAAATACCAAGCTTGGTGTTAGACTGTCAGCGGGTTCCATGCCGGCGTCATGGGTTTTAAGTAGCTTGATTCCTCCATTTTGGATACTCCTCTTCAATGTAAACGTCATGCTACACGAAATGCGGGTCCTTTCTCTATGCTTACTTCTTTCATTTTCAACAACTGCTTTGGCTCAGCGGGGTATCACAGAGATACTTTTGTCATATCCGGCATGCGCTGTAAGTATGCAACATAAGTAAATCGCCATATAGCTAATATTACGCAGGCAACTTGTGCTACTACTTATCTTCCCATTGCCAATTGCTCGTTTACGAATCTTCGCACCTGTATGTGTACAAATCATACACTTCAATATGAGATTGGAGCTTGCACTTTAAGCCATTGTAACATAACCGATCAAGCAAGTATGAGATATCCGATACCTTTTATGCTAGTCATACTCATGTTGCGTCTAGCTTCTCTAACCATTACTCAAAATGAAATCTGCAATGGGATTCCAAAACCTTCGAGAGGATATAAAGCTAATCGAGCTTCAATTTTTATGACTCTTCTCGTATATCCTATTGTAGCTTTACGATTTATAACTCGAATTTTTATCACCAAAAAGCTCTGGTGGGATGATTGGGCAATTCTTGCTGCATTTGTAAGCCTATTTGGACTCAACATTAGCCCAAAATAAGCCGTTAACTTTGGTTTTTAGGTTTTCATGATTCCTACCACTTTGGTTCCCTTTTTTGGCTAGTATAACTAACCCATTACCAAATAACATTCATTAACACTGTCTAGTGACCCAACACGGCTTTGGGTTTCATTTTTATGATGTTCTCCCTAGAGAAATTCCAGTACAACTTAAAGTATATTAACCACCAAGTTGATCACAAGAAAGCTAACCATCTCGCATAGTTTCGCTATGTTGGCCAAATACTATATGTCTTAACGCAGAACCTCCCAAAGTTCTCTATTCTCCTTCTATACCTCCGCATATTTTCAAGCCCAGGTTTCCGAAAATGTCTCTACGTAGCCATGGCGTGGCAAGCGGCTCATACAATCGCTTTTGGCTTGATCGTTTTACTTCAATGCCTTCCCGTGGTTTCAAATTGGGACCCATTCATCACAAATGCGCGCTGTATAAACACTCCTGTGATGACGTATTTTGGTGCTGCGCTCTCTATTTTCGAAGACGTTGTTATCATGCTTCTACCGCTCTATGAGCTAAGGATTTTGACTCTTGGCATTTGGAAGAGGATCGCGATAGCTTTGATTTTTGCGTTTGGATCTTGGCAAGTTTCCTCTTATTCCCCTTTTCATGCCTTTTGGGCTCTATGTTTTATTATCCAGCTGAGCGATGTGGCTTGCAAGTTTTGTGTGGATAGCAGTTAGGAAGAGATTGTTGAGATGAGGCTGATTCTGGGTTGCCAAAACTTTAGTTCTTGTGTGGCTAGTATAATTAGATTGAAGTTCATCGTCGGGTGGAGATTAAATGTTGATTCGTCGTGTAAGTTATTTTTTCTCTCTTATCGAGCAGCGCTTAAAGTTAGGTTTTCGGAAAATTCATGCACCTAACCACCAATCGTTAGGAAATGACTGGGCATCCGCTTTTAAACAACACTCATTAGATGTAATTACTTGATGCTAATTCCGCCAATTATAGGGACCGACGTCGACGTTGAAATCTTGTCCCAAATCGAAACCTTCTCGGCGACAATGTGCGCCTGTATAATGTGCCTCCGTCCTCTGATTGCCAAATACTTCCCTAGACTCTTTTCCTCCAACAAAGCCTCTCAATTATCATCGTCTTAAGATGTCAACGTTTCTTGGCGCGCCAAAGTCTCAAATCATATACAAATAAAGCAGGTGATTCCACCTGGCAGGACAATAGATGATGAGGAGAATTGTGAAATTAAGAAGGCATAAAATAATTTATAAATTAATAAAATGAATTAAAACATAATTATAAAGCAGAATAGATTTCAATATAAATTATAAAAAGTTTTTACTTAAAAGTTAAAAAATAAGGCTAATAATAAGATTTATATATTTTAAATTTAAATTAAATAATTATTTATAAATTTATAAGAAAATAAAAATTTATAATATTAATTAATTTATATATAAAAAAGTATATAAAATTTAAATAATAATTATTTTTTATTTTGTATATTATAATTATAAAGATTATTATTAATAATTATAATTTTTATAATTTAAGGATTATTAATTAAAAACTATATTATAAAAGAATAAATTATAGTTTATAAAATATTTTATATTAAAAATCTTATATTTAAATTATAATATTTATATATTTAAATTTTTTTTGGACTTTATTATTAATTATAATAATTACTTTATAAATCAATATTTATAATATTTAAAATTAATATTCATAATATTTAATATTAAATATGAATAAAGTTTTATTTTATAATAAAAGTAATTTATATTAATTTTTTTATTTCTTTCTTTATACCTTTTTTTAAGAATTAACTAATTTTTAAGATTATCTTTTTTTAATTTAATAAAATTATTTGCTTTTTATATAAATTATATATTAATTATAATAAAGTTTTTAATGTATATAATTTACTTATTAAAATATTTAATACTATTATTATAATATATTAAAAATATAAGGATATAATATTCTAAGAAATAAAATAATATTAATAAATAAATTCTTAGGAAAATATATAAAAGAAGAAATAAAAGGTAAGTGATAAATAATAAAATTATATATAATCTTTAATTTTATTAAATATATTAAATTTTAATTTCTTTAATTTACTTTAATTTAAAGGATTTAATTATATAATTTTAAGAAATTATTAAGCTTTAAAATTAAGATTTTTATAAATATTAATAATTTAAAAAATTATATAATTTTTAAAATCAAAGCTCTTAAGAGTATAAAAGGTTTTAAGTTAATAAATTAATAAAATATTATTTTTAATATATTATTTTAATAATAAAAATAAAAATATTAATTATAATAATTAAATTATATAATAAATATTTAAGATATAATAGTTATTAAAGATAAAGGTTTTATATATAATTAATATATTTATTATTAAATAAAAGCTTTATATTTAATCTTAAAAATATATTTATTCCTTATTTAAAATATATAAGATATAAAATATATAAAGGGGGTAAGCCTTTATTATATATATATATTAAAGGAGGGTATTAATAAGATTACAATTAGCCATATTATATTTTTCTAGTATTTTAGTTATATATTTAGCTTGGCTTAATATTAAAGATTTATTAGTATTATTATTATTATTTATAATAATATCTATTCCTAAATAATCTTTAATAATCCCTAATTCTTTAATTTGAAAATAATTTTTAAGAGTTTTTATAAGGATGCTAATATTATCCTTATTAGGGCCTATAATAGCTAAATCGTCTACGTAAATACAAATAATTATATTTGTAGACTTATTTATAAAAATACAACTTTCGGCACTTAAGGGCTTATAATTTAATTCTTTTAATTTATTAATAAGTATAAAATACCAAATACAGGCAGATTGCTTTAATCCGTATAAGGCTTTATTTAATTGTAAAAATAAAGCTTCTTTATTATTTATTTTATTACTTAATATTAATAAATTATCTTTTACGCCTTCGGGTAAATATAAGCTTATTTTAGCGTCTATATTTCCCTGTGTAAAGGCAGAAATCATATCGATTTTATAAATATAATAATTATTTAATAAAGCTAAGGCAAATACAATTTTCCAAGCTACTTGCTTAATTACGGCTGCAAAAGACTCTATATAATCTTTACCGTAAATTTGCTCAAAGCCTTTAGCTACAAATCTAGCTTTAAATTCGTAATAATTATTATTATTATCTTTTAATTTATAAGCCCACCTAGTTTTAATAGGTGTTATATTATTATAATTAGATTTATTAGAAGTAGTAATAATATCCCAAGTATTATTAAGATTTAAAGTATTTAATTCTTTTTGCATAGCTTTAATCCATTGATCTTTATAAGGGTTATTATTATTAATAGCTTCTTTATAAGATTTAGGCTCTAAAATAATAGTATTATCTTTTAATTGATTTTTATAAATAATAATTTTATCGGATTCTAAGTCCTTATTATTATTATTATTATTATTAATATTATCGCCCTTTATTTTAGAGGTTAAATATGCTATAAATGTTAGATTTATAATTATTAATTTTTTTTTAAATTTTTTAAAAAAGGAGAAAACTTTTTTAAGAAAAGATTTCTCATAATCTAACCGTAATAAGTTACTATAAGATCATATATAAGCTTATTAATATTATTATTACTTATATTATAAGTTATAGCTTCCTATTACGGCTTAGCGTCTTTATATAAATATTTTTAGGTTTTTAGGCTTTTGGAAAGTTCTAGTAACTTTGGATTTCTAATTAATTAGCTAAATTGACGTAATATATTACGCGTTCTTATATGTGATTATTAATTAATAATATCACATAGCTTATAATATTATTAATATTAATAGTGGATTTCTAATCAATAGAATCTACTAGAATTAATTATTTGAATATTTAAATCGAGTTAATTCCTGTATTTAAGAATTAAGTAAAAAGTCAAGTAAAAATATACTTATTATTATTACTCCTTATTAATAAGCCTCACAGCTTAAGCGATACTTCCACCCTCCTTTGATATATATATATATATATATATATAATAAAGGCTTACCCCCCTACATTATTATATTTTATATCTTATAATAGAAGCCAAATTGTATAAGCTATTATTAATAGTAAAATTAGCTTCCTTTGATTTAGATCGAGTTTTAGGTCCTTTATAAAACTCTTTATTTAATTCGTCTAAATCATCTTCCTCGCTAATTTCGCTATTTTCGCTATTATCGCTAATATTAATATTATTAAAAGTAGGATTATTTAATAAATTTTTAATAAAATTATAATCCTTTGAATTATCCTTTAATAATTTATTAAAGTCCAGATTTAATTTATATTCATCTTTATAAATTAGATCTTCTTTAATAATTATATCTCGACTACTTATTACTTTATTTAAAGTAGGGATATAGACTAAATAATTATTAGAAGATTCCCACCCTATTAATATACCGCTATTAGCTTTATTATTTAGCTTTCCTAAGTTAGCTTTATTAGCTCTTATTTCCTTAGGAATTAAAGTATAGCATAAGGAGCCTAATATTTTAATATGCGATGTATCGGGTTTATCCTTAAAAATCAATATATAAGGAATATTATTAATAGAACTATTATATGTCCTATTTTTAATATTTATAATAGATTTAATTAAATAAGGCTAGAGATATAAGGGAATATTTTTATCATGGCATATAGTTATTAGCCTTTCTAATATATATCGATTTAGTCGCTCACTTATACCGTTTTGTTCTTGGCTATAAGGGCTAATTAAGTCGATATATATTCCCTTATTTTTAATAAAAGTATCCCACTTATTACTAATAAATTCTTTTGTATTATCGGAGTGTAATCCTTTAATAATAATATTAAATTGATTTTTTAATAAATTATATAATTCTATTAATTTATTTATAGCTTCGGATTTATACTTGATAGCGTAAATATAAACGGCTTTACTACTTCTACAAGTAAAAGTAATAAAATAACGCTCGCCTTTTAGGCCTAGTATTCTAAAAGGTCCGGCTATATCTAAATCAAAGTATATAAGAATCTCTTTATTTGTATTTAAAGGCTTATAACTAATATTTTTAGTTATTTTGCCTATAATATAAGATTCACAATTGTTTAAATCAATTTTACTATTTTCAGATAATTTATATCCTTTAGTACTATTTATTGTTTTTATTAAATAGTCTTTATTTAAGTGGTTTAGCCTTTTATGAATTAAATCTATATTAGGCTTACTTATATTAATATTTTTATTTACTTGATAAATAACGTTTTTTAAATATTTATTATCAATTTTTAAATTTAGATAATATGCGTTATTAATCCAATTTGCTATAATAGTAATATTATTTTTATTATTTACTATTTTAGCTATATTACTATTAAAAGTAATATACCACCCTTTATTTGTAAGGGTTTTAGTAGATAATAAAGTAGCCTTTAAATCTGGGATATAATTAACCCCTTTAATTAATATTTCCTTATTATTAGCTAAAATAGGTATATCACCTATTCCTTTAATGACTAATTTAAATCCATTTGCAATAATAATAAAGGAATTATTAACTGGCTTATAATTAATAAGCCAATTCTTATTGGGCGTATAATAGTCAGATGCACCCGAGTCTAAAATTATTTTATTATTAATAATAATATTATTTGATATATTAATACTATTATTATTAATAGTAGATATAAGGGTTTTATCTAAATTATTACTTTTATTAAAATCCTTTTTATTTTTATTCTTATTCTTATTCTTATCCTTATTTTTAAAAGAATTAGAATTAGAATTAGAATTTCTTAATTTAGGATATTTAATAAAATACTTGGATTCTAAGTGCCCTTCTTTATTATAATGTTTGCAATAAGGAATATTATTCTTATTTTTATTTTTATAATATTTAGAAGTCTTATTAGCTTCTAAGTTATTATTAAAACGGCTTTCTTCGGCGATTAATTCGCTAATTAATTTGTTTATATCAATATTGCTTAAATCATTACTAATTTCTTTATATTTTCGACTAATTAGCGAATCAAAATTATTATTTAACCCCTTAAATATAATCCAAGCTATAAAGGGATCTGGCATTTTATAGCCTAATTCTTTTAAATAAATAGCCGAGCTTTGTATACTAGCCGTATACTCGTTTATATTTTTAAAAGAAGTATAATTAGCTTCTATTAATTGATTTAAATATTTACCAATTAATTTAAAGCTAGAATCGCCGTAAGTGGCTTTAATTGCTTTCCAAAGAAGCTTAGCACTATTTTTATCCTTAAATCTATTTATATTTTCTAAGGATATAATAGATTTAATAGCACCTAAAGCCTTATTATTATTTTTAATAAAATCGCTATATCTTTCCTTATATTTAACTCTTAATTCAGGAGTTATAGGCTTTTTATCTTTATAATAAAGCGATTTATTAGGCGGATTAATAGTGCCGTCTATATAAGAGATATAGCCGTTTATTTCTAGAAATAGCTTAGCTTTACTAAGCCATTTTATATAATTAGATTTACCCACTAGTTTAGGTCCTTTAAAAGAAGCCATTTTTAGTAGTATTAATATATTTATTCTTAAGTTATAATATAGTTATAATAAGTATAACTAAAATTTATATTTTATAATAAGAACGCTCTTTTAGAATTTAATTTGCTATTATTTAATCTTAAGTTCTAATAGTATTATTAGATAATATAACTAGTATTTATATTATTTAATAATAATTCTATAAAGAGGTTCCTTAATTTATTAAGATATATATATATATATATATATATTTTCTTAATCGTTTTAAGAAACAATATAATAAGTTAATAATAACTTATTTTTTATTATAATAACTTAAGAATAATTATTTAATTATCCTTATGCCCTTATAATTGCCTTATTTAAAAGGTCTTTTTCATAGTTCTTATTAACTACTTATTACTTCTTTCACTTTTATTATTATTATTTTAATATATTCATCCGAATATACTTATTATTAATAATAATAAGAATTACTTAAAGTAATTTTCCTTATATTAATAAACGTAATATTTAATATAATTTAACCCTCTCCGAGGATGGCTTTTTATAAATTATATTAAATATACGATTAATATAATTTAAACTATTTATAATAGAATAGCCACGCCTTTATTTTTTATTTATACCTCCTTTAAGGCTATAAATAAGTAAATATAAGGTGGGCACCTTGGTATGAGAACTAGGCTATATAACCGCTATGGTCCTATATATAGGGGATATAAATCCTAATAGCTTCTAGAGGTTTAAGCTTATTCCCTCGCTTAAACTTAGTCTCAGGGACGCAGGCCACAGATTTTATTATAAATAGTAATATATATAAATATATATATAATAATATATATTTATATTAGGGCTTTAAATAGGGTTTAACTCACTTAACGATCTTAAATCAGAAGTAAAAGTAATATTACTTCTTATTTAGCGATTGGCAAAATCCGGGCTCATAACCTATAAGATATAAAATATATAATATAAATAAGGGATAAACCTTTATTATATATATATATAATATAAATAAGGGATAAACCTTTATTATATATATATATATATATATATATATATCAAAGGAGGGTGGAAGTATCGCTTAAGCTGTGAGGCTTATTAATAAGGAGTAATAATAATAAGTATATTTTTTACTTGACTTTTTACTTAATTCTTAAATACAGGAATTAACTCGATTTAAATATTCAATAATTAATTCTAATAGATTTTATTCATTAGAAATCAACTATTAATATTAATAATATTATAAGCTATATGATACTATTAATTAATAATTACATATAAGAACGCGTAATACATTACGTCAATTTAGCTTATCGATTAAAAATCCAAAGTTATTAAAACTTTTCAAGAGTTCAAAAAACCTAAAATTATTTATATAAAGACGCTAAGCCGTAATAGGAAGCTATAACTTATAATATAAGTAATAATAATATTAATAAACTTATATATAATTTTATAATAACTTATTATAATTAGATTATGAGAAATCTTTTCTTAAAAAAGTTTTCTCCTTTTTTAAAATTTTTTTTAAAAAATTTAATAATTATAAATCTAATAATAAGTAAATTATATTTATTAACTTAAAAAACAAAGTATAATAGATATATAAATAAGAATATTTATTATAATTATTATGCTTGAAATAATGCTAGAACTAATAATTAAAAGGCTTACCTTAATACTTTAATATATAGCTTTTTTAATAATTTATTTTAAGGCTTAATTATATTTCATAATCCGGAAATATAATAATCTTTCCTTATTAAAAAATAGGATAAGCTTAAGAATAGCTTAAAATTAAAGATTATTAAAGATAAATTAAAGAATTAATAAAAGAAATCATAGGTATAAGAAAGGAAACTTATTATAAAGGAGCTTTATAAATATTAAAAATATTAATTAAAAAAGCTTTTCTTTAAGAATAACAAATTTGACTTAATTAAGTATTATTAAACTTTATTTTCATATGCATATGCTTTAATATTAAAATATAATTATTTAGTAAATAATATATTTATTATTATTCTTATTTATAATAATATAAGGCGAATAATCCTTTATAATTTAATTGCCCTTTATTAATTAAATATTAAAGTAATATATTACTTTAGCTTAAAATTAAAAAAGTGCTTTTGCTTAATAATAAATTAAAAGCATAAAATATATATAAGTTAATATTATAGCTTTCTTTATTATTATTCTTATTATATACCTAGTTAATATAAGCTTTATTAATAATAAACCAACTTTATAAAAATGGCGGCATATATATAGCTTATTACTTTTGCAGATTTAGCTAATATTTATAACAACGCTTACTTTTAACTTAAATATTTTTATGCTTAAAGTCTTTGCATGCTATCTAATAAATGAGGAGATCTTGGACCTAGAGCAGTATTTACTAGTTTTTAACTTGCTGGAAACTAGATACTTTTTAGACTTAGCTTATTTATGGCGTGCGAGCAAGCACTCTATTTATTATTAAAATGCAATAACTTTATAACGAATTTAGGTAGCCTATAATATTATAGAAATATTTTAGATATTACTTTAATTGCCTTAATATATGATTTAACTTACCTTATAGCCCTTAAAACTCTATATATAACTGTGTGACCCCCAAGACTCGCTTATTTTAGGGTCAGGAATGCAGTGAATTTGGCCTGTCGAGCCTGCCTGTTTAGGGGCCGGGGTTGCGGAGACACTGCTGTATAAGGCAGAGGCAATCCCCATTTCCCGCCTCGAGCGACGTTTGACATTTACCTAGTGACTTCAATTTCGTCAAATCACAACAACGCCCCATCATCAATCGTTTGGCTATATGAAGGGTGAGACGGAGTGTTTAACCCAGCAAGCTAAAGTAAATCCATCGTTGAAAAACACCCTGGCACATTCTATTATTAAGTAACATCCTCTCCCAAAGAGGGGAAGCATCTTTTAGAAATATACGTGGACAAAATGTTTCAAGTCAACATGGACGAAATATATGCACAACTTCCTCAGATGGAGCCAGATATACCCTCGCCTTTACACATCGCAGCATCGAACCAAGATCACACCGAGCTTGCACGATTGCTAAGCATATTAATACCAGCGGATAAAGTCAATCAACGTGATAGTCTCGAGTATACGCCTCTGCATGCCGCCATACAGAATAATAACATCGAATCCGTTAGACTTCTTTTGCAGCACGGTGCAGATCCAAGACTGTGGTTTCCGAGACATGATGTTATATTTTCAGCAGAATCTACTTCAGTCACTGAGGCAGCCGATCTTGGATTTCTGGAAATTTTAGAATTGCTAATCGAGAACGGTGGTCCGGTATCATCCATTGCACTATATAATGCGACTATATCTGGTCAATTTGAATGTGTCAAGACTATACTCGCCTGGCTAGACAATAAGAATCGCACTACATTTGACGATAGAGTCTCGAGGAGCGAGGCTGTGACATGGGGTTTACGATTAGCAGCCGGCGGATGGAGAGACGAGCTAGTCGAGTTTATCCTCAAAACATGCGAGCCTGACAGTGCGGCCATCGATGGTGCCTTCCTAGAGGCAATGGTTCCTGATTTTGAGCATGACGACTGGCCGATACGAAACTGTGTTCGTCACGGGCTATATGAAGAGGCGCGAAAGAAAAGAATTGATGTTGTGAGGCTGTTATTAGAAGCGGGAGCAGATGTCGATGCTAATCCGTCGTCGTACGCCATGAAGCCGCTTCATCAAATCGCCCTACAGGGCAATGGAGCCAGAGAGATTTTTGATCTGCTTTTGGACAGAAACGTCGAGGTGGATTCTTTGAATACGGCCTTATTCCAAGCTGTACTAGCTGATGATGTCTACTTTGCCCAAAGATTGATCGAGAAGGGAGCCAGTGTAACTCACGTTGACAAGCTCGGAAACACTCTTTTATACGCCTCAACTTTTAACTTTACCCCGGCTTGCTCGACTATCATGTCATTTCTTCTTGCCAACGGCGTATCTTCCGATGCAATAAACGTAGGAGGAAGAACCGCACTACATAAAGCTTCCAGTGGAGGGAACCTAGAAGCAATCAAGCTTCTTCTTTTTACGAATCCCGATCTAATCAAATGTAAATCAAATGAAGACTTCACAGCTCTCCACTTTATTTCGGGTGGAATGGAAGATCAGCAGAAAGTTGATATAGCAACTATCCTCCTCAAACATGGTGCCGACATCAACGCAGTCACTGCGGAGGGTTGGTCAGTTCTTCAACGAGCGGTCGCCCACAACTCAAATGACTCGATTCAATTCATCGCATTCCTATTAGATAACGATGCCGACATGACACTAACTAATAAGATGGAACTTGCAGGCAATAGCTTACCTAATCACATATCTGGCGATGCTACATCGGCTAATCTTCGAGCTACAGGAGTTGTGAGGCAAGGGATCGATTCGTTGCTGCACATAGCTCTTAATAAGTATTACGCTGGCAGCAAAACAACGCGAATCATAAGTCTACTTCTGGACAGGGGCGCTGACATCGAGAGCAGAGACGCTCAGGGGCGGACGCCCCTCCTAAGGGCCGTAGGGAAGTGGAACGCCACTACAGAGATTGAAAAAATATTTCATAGCGAGCGTGTGATGGAATTGATCAACAGGGGTGCAGACATTAATGCAAGAGATAATGAAGGACTAGGACTCGAAGATTGGGTCAAAAACAAAGGATACACGATTAATATGGAAGATGGGAAAGTGGTTGGATTTAATAGAATTCCTGGCCCTACAACGGATAATCAACTCGCGGGTTTAGATAGTATGGGAAGAGGAAGAGGGAGGGGAAGAGTAAGAGAGATAGCGACTCTGGTAAGAGCTCGACTAGCAGACGCTGGGATAGGGAGAGGGCATGGGGTTGAACTTGTAACTGCGGGATCACCTTCTACTAGCTTCACTTTGACCTGAGAGCAGAAAAGTTATTAAACTCTGTCGTAAAATAGAGCGCCAAATATAATTCACGGTCAAATCATGCTACTGCCAAGGGATATCTCAAAATCAAGTATAAATCTATGGTTAAGCAATTCTACCGCGAATAAGTGATTCAACTGTCGAATTTTAGATGTTCGTACACATGTCTGCTGCTCAATACACAGCCACTGAATCCTATTCTGACCTCGTAGATGGCCTTGAGAAACCCTCATTAGTGAAGAGATACTAGCAGTCAAATTGGGTCTTGGTTCGTTGGCCATGGAGTCTTATGTGGCAAGTATAAGGGCTAAGAAGAAAGAAACATATTTACGCTCTTGTTTTATCCTTCCTTAGATCACCACAGCCACAGCTCTGCCCAACGTGAGAGTTTTCGAGCCCTCTATTATATGGCTCTCTCCACTTTCCCAATTAAATCTGAAGAATCTATTGTGTGGAGGTGTGTAACAACTAACTTGATTTTCTTCTCTATAGTGGGCAGAAGCCCGTGCATATAGGCACCCATAGGCTATGAGTTCACATGTAGCCACAGGGCTTCTAGGCTCCTCGCATCATACCCGTACGTCACTTACAGTTGGTACTAACGTATGTACAACAGAATCATCCAATGTGAATTTGCCTTATATAAGGAAGACTACGAAACCGCCCGCTAGCAAGGTCATAACAAGCTCGTTCTTCTCATGTGCAGCATTATATTTTGCGTCCCCGGCCATATTAAGCTGTTTGTGACAGTTAACAAAAGTGCTTCGCGGGGTCAAAAGGCTTCACGGATTTGCTCACCTCTCCTTGCATTGTGCGACATATTGCTATGTCGTCTCTAGCCTTTGCTTGTGGGGGGAGATCCTTCAAAAGGTCATTCCAGTCTGTTTGGGTTTTTTTTGTGCCTATAACAGGCATCGTTCGAAGGCGCCGGTTGCTCCTCGTAGGTATTTTTTCGATTTGATGATAGACAGTCGCGTTTCGATCAACTGGCGTGCAAGAGGCGGGAAGCGGGAGACTCGCTCTCGTCGATAGAGCGGACAAACAATGGGTTGTAGCAGCTACGGTGACTACTGTTCTGCGCCGAATGTTTGCGGGAATGCTGCGTACAAAATCCGTTCAATGATGTCCAGATCATGTTTCTACACGGATATCTTTCACCGGACTGGTTGGGCCTCATTGGCTCTACTCATCAAGTTGATCCTGATATTCTCAGCAGATGGCTAGATTTCTAAACATCGGACGACAGGACAAGCAACTTCTCCCTGCCAACTCTGCCATCGAGTTCTTGGAATTTGCTAGAAATCCCTGTAGTGACCATGAGATTAAGCGATCCGTCGGGACAGAATCTGAACTAGAGCTATATCAACAGATCGCGCAGAGAAACATCAGAAGCTTTGCGTCTTTACCACGATGATTTTTCCAATGATCTTGAAACTCCTGTCGGGAGCTTTATTGGACATGGAGTTTGTCTTTTTGACAAATCTCATTTCGCTATCGAGAAAAGCATCACTATCTGTATGCAGCCTAAGGAAGGTTCTAAAGGCTGAGTTTATCTATATACTACCTATCAAAGGACCTTTCCATTATCTTTGTACAGTAATTTTTTGGACCGGTTTGGGAAATGATCCCCAGGGGGGCTTTCTAGACTAGCATTGGACTTCAGCACTGGCGAGTATAAATTCCAGAGGTCTTCGCCTTTCGCCAGTAATCAGATATCAACCCAGCAAAGGGCTGTACATTCATTTGATTCAGAGAGGGCAGTTGGGAAGGGCTAGTACGACCCTCTAAAACACATCACTTCTTTATTTGGCGCTACTCTCTGGCGCAGAAAACAGGGGAAGGGGGATTGGGAAGATAGCGAGCCCCCCACACCTGGCCGATCCCGAACTTTTACTGCTGAGTCTTCGGGTATCAGTAGGGATTTCGTCGTCGGAGACGATGATGATGATGATTGGGGTGTTGAACAAGCGGTTCAGAATAGGGTTGTTCAGGTTATGTTTACGGTGCCGAAGGAGAAACTGAGGGTTGTCAACCAGGATTTGGATTTTGATGCTGAGAGTGAGGGAGGTAGTTTGACGAGTAAGGGAGGTAGTTTGAGGAGTAAGAAGAGTATTAGGGGACGGGGCAGTCTCAGGGATGTACATATGCCGCCACCACCCCCACTTGTTTTGGACGCGAAGATTGAGGAATCGAAGGAGCAGGATTTGATGACGGAAGAGGAGATGGAGGATGAGGCGTTGATGGGTGTTGGTGATGAGGATGAGAAGGTGGGGAAGGGCAAAGGGAAAGGGAAAGCTACGGAGGCGGATATTAGAGATGAGATGAGGGAGAAGAAGAGGAATTTGAGTCCCGGGAAGAGTAGAGTTTTGGAGATGGTGGAGCAAATGTAAGGGAGGGCGAGTCCGAGTCCGGAGAGGAGATAGGTATTGGAGTTGGATTGTAAGGATGGGGATGGGAGATGGGATTGATAAGGAGGAAAAGGGAGAGGGTATGATTTGGCAAGGGAGGAAGGAAAGCGGGGGGTTGAGCCGGGAGGGATTGGGAGGGAAGAGGACAGATATTATTCTATTGTGCTAGCGTCTAGGCAGGTTTGGATTTGGCGTCGCATTTGGTTTTTGCATTACTTTGGGGTTGGAGTGGGATGGTATATACATGAGAGGGATTTGGTGGACGGGAACGAAGATCGAGGGGATGATTGTTGATGAGAGAGAAGATTGATGAGAGGAGCGACGAGTGAGAAGTGACGAGAAAAAGGAGAATGTGTGATGATTAGATAGATAACTGTCGCTTCTTGTATGCAATTACTAAAATGTATTTGGACTGACTGGTTGATTGACAAACCTTTCCTTCTCTATTGGCTAGAAGTTCTTCCTTGAGTTCTTGTTTTCTTTTTAAGTACCTCTTTCCTTTTTCAAGATCTTTTCTGTTTTTAAGCCCTTCCCTTCTTTTCAAATAATACGGTTCATCTCAAGCTACTTACTATTAATGCCCTTAATGAAAGGAGCTAAGTCTTAGGAAAGTGAAGTGAAACCCAGCTTTTATGCTTATACTTCCTACCGTATTTCCAGAGAATTGAATTTAATCTGAGTAGTGAATCCAACGCTGCAATTTTTCTTTAGCAGGAGAGAGATATAAAGGAGGGGTATATACCCCCCTCTCATCCCTCAACTTGCTATTCTTCTACCATTCCATCTACCACTCTTGAAGAACTAAGTAATAGTAAGCTAAAGTGGTTTGGGTTATAACATGATCAGCTTATTGTTCTTATCGTGAGGGCTAGATTTATTAGGGTGGGTAGTGAATTGAGGAAGGTGGTGTGGGGGTTAAGGGTTGGGGTTGAGGGGGGAGGGGGAAGGGTGGATGTGGTGATGGTTTGGGATGGGGATTGGGATTTTTTCGTCGGGGTTATTTCTATTGGGATTACTTCCGTCTATGAAAATCTCTAGCAAGGATTAAGAATCTCTTTTCCCGATAGGTACTTCCCTTGTTAAGTACTTCCATTAATGAGTACTTCTATCTATATTCTCCTTCTCTCCCTTTTTATTCCCCTTCTCTCCCTCCCTCCCTTTCCCTCTTTAAACCACCCTAAAATCCTATCCTTATCCAAATCTAACCCCAGAAATCCCAAAAATCCCAACCACAAATTCGATTGTGTAATATTTAGCTCGTTAGCTGCTGCTGCTGCTATATACTATAGATATGATAGAGAGAAAAAAGGGTGGATAGTGGAAGGAGGGGGTTTATATAAATATTTTTGCGGTGGGAGGTTGTGGTAAAGGGGGAGAGGGGAAGATGAGATTGAAGGGTGATAAGAGGAGGGGAGGTGAGGGTGTGGAAAGCAAGGATGAGAAAGTGAAAATGAGGAGGTGAATATTGGAGCTTTGGAATTAGGAGGAAGGAAGGAAAAGAGGTAGGAATAGGTGGGTGGGTGAAAGAGCTAGAGTTCCTATTAAAAGTGAGAAGGTAGTGGAAATAGTCGGAAGAAATGAAGGGAAAGAGGGAAAGAGAGAGGGCTGGAGAGGGGTATATAAACCCCTTTAATCAGTCAAAATAGACTTTTGTAATTCATCACTTTATTCATGGACCCGAGACCGGCGATATAAGGAGAGGATTTGAGGTGAAAATTGATACTCCGTATGCTTTTGCAAACCGTGAACCACAAACACACTATGAAATATTTGCTCTTTTGATGCAAAAGGCATGACATGCAATGGTGAGAACACTTCACAGCTCTTAAACTCAATGTTTAAATATAGAATCCAGATTCTATTGAATAAAGCGATTTAACAGATTAATTGCAACACTTATGCTTCTTAACTTATAGTTTTAAAAATTATTACTTCAATTATAGATTAGGTATTTAATAAGAAAATAAATTTGATACATGAAAATATTTATTAACTTTAATTATTTTCAAAAAATTATCTTAATTATATTTTTACTTTTACATATTTATTCAAATATTTTAAAAAGCTTTTATTAAATAATAAAAAGCTTAGAAAAGCTATATATAATTAAGATTATTAAGCTTACCAGAATTATATATTTAATAAGTATTTAAAAAATCATAGTGATGAGTTATATTATAATACATCCACTTGCCGCAAATAATTTAGATTTGCAATATTTGTCTATTTTACAATGTTTAGAGCCTATTTGAGTCACCCTAGTATATGCCTGAGTCTTCGTCATACTGCTAAGACGCCTCCTGATAGCAGCAGCTTGTTCCAGATATTCTGCTCCCTCAACGCCACCCTGGTAGTTAACAAGTATACCTTCTATCTCCGTAGAGCGGTACGAGTCTGAATTTGATGCTAGAACTACCTTGAGGTATTCAGGTACAAACGAAGCACCAAGTGGCCGAAACAGAGAACACTGACAAGCCAGCGAGATAGAGTCGTCAATCGTATCGTGTAACTCTGTGACAATGTTTAGATCGCTGTCGAAAATCTGAATTATGTAGATGAGGATCGAGCCACCCAAGGAGGATTGCATGTGCATACAGATAGGGATGGAATAAGTGCACCGCAGCTGGCATAGCAGTTGGTGACAATACACTAGCCTTTGATAGAGTGATAAGATGAATAATTTTTGACTTGTCTATTTTAGCGAGGTCGTAAATGCTGCGTATCTGGTCAAGATGTTGTCGAGGGGCTTTCAAGTGATAGGTAACCTCCCCAAGATTTGACACCTCGAGACTAGGAATGGATCCTGGGTGATGTCTTACGGGCCGAGGATTGCCAAATCCCTTGCACACATCACAAAACCAATCGCCTAGGGAGAAATCAGGGCTCACCCAGCTCGAAAGGACCTTCGAGCTCAGACATATCAGCATCTGCCCTCTACCCAGACGATACGAGGAAGAAAATAAATCACGCATATTGGAACGATCCTTACCGCGACTTGGGAAAGACCGTAAACATAATTTTGATCAATCTCTCCTAGTCTTTCCTGGATAATTGCCTCGCGAAATAAATGTGCTACCATGTTTCGACGTGGTTCTGAATTCTTGCTGTCGACCCAAGTCTACCCGAAATATTTAGTATGAGCTCCGCGAAATTGAACTCGAAGTGAGACACAACTCTTACCTGGCAATAGAATATGATTGTAACTAGAATCATCTTCGTATTTATTGATTGATCTGGGTCAGGTAGGGTGTCTCTCATCAACCTCAAAGCTGTCCCATACTTGCTCAGGGAATCTACTTTCGAATGATTATACCAGCGAGCCCTGAAGATTGCCAATGAGGCAGTCAAGGATGCATCAATTGCTGGGTTGTGCCCAATCTGATGAACTAGATTGGGAACATTCTACCACCGAGCACGCGGATATCGTATCTGATGTCCGCTATCCCGAGGATATGGACAAATGAAGATTTTAGTTTGGTGGTCTCATTGCTTGGACCAGCTTGTAGACGTGGCACGGCTAAGGCGACTTGGCCATTTTTGCTGTCAAACGACTTGAACAAATACCTCCGAGCACCATTACCGATGCATTGGATTCTGGGTCGTTGACATCTCCGGCATTTTGGCTGCGTTTGATCACACTGTTGCCACCAAATGAGTTCAGGCTCTTCAACTAGAATAATGAAATGTGATGATGGCTGCTTACCAATTTCTTCTGTTTCCGACAAGCTGCGCATCCACGACTCGACGGAGCTCGTGCCATACTCCACGGCCGCAGGTATAATGGCTCCCGATTAGTTACTGATTGAAGTTACTTCCTACGAAAATGGGAGAGAGCGCTCAGTTTTCCTTCTTTGGGAATTACTCTTTTTTGAAGGTGTGATATGATGCGGTACAGTAAGCAGTAGCAATGCCCAGTGTGCTCGGCATGACTTGGCAGTTTCTTTTCCTTACGGCACCAATCCAGTTTCCGATTAGTCTCACTTCCTACAGACCTTATCCCAGTGGTAATAGTCTCGAGATACTGATACGCGTGTTCCTGAAGCTGACAGTAAGTATTTATTGTTCAGAGTTGTGACAAGTCACGACTAAAAGGAACAAATCAAGGTAAATGCAAATCGGTGAAGCGATATATCCTTGTATCAACTCGATCCGAGGAAGGATTATTGGTTCGATTGGAGCCAACAATTTCTTGTTTTCGTATCTATTTGTGAGCTCAACAATGGGGGCTGTTAAAAAGTCGAGTATTAAAGTAGACGATGGTCCAGCTTAATCACTGTCATCTTCCTCGTATGAACCTCATACTGATAGTTTACCATGAATTTCATTTCATATCTCAAGATCATCGCATCCCTTGCTGCAACCAGGTTGTCAGCACAGAATTCAACAATTGTATGTGCTACAGGACTAAAAATGTTTGTGTCTCGTGGTACGGGAGAGACCACTCCCCTGGGAGTAACAGAGTCGCTGGTCAAAGCTATCAAAGAACGGATTGAGGGGTCTGATTATGAGGCTATCAAATACCCTGCCTCTTTTGAGGATCCAATATATTTCACGTCGGTTGGAAACGGCACTGCACTGGTGAAAAAAGCCGCTGAGGAATATGCTCGAGCGTGTCCTGGCTCCAAGATGGCATTCTTTGGATACTCACAAGTAAGAACCATCGAGAACAGGTCCATTCACACACTTATTATCTGTCCAAGGGTGCTCAGGTAACTACCAACAGCTTTTGTGGGATGCCGACTATTTGGTCACTGTTCGCTGGAATCCCAACAGTAGGAACAGATGTGACTCCGTTGGTGGAATTTGCAAAGCCTTTACCAGTGGAGATTACCAAGAATGGCAAGTTTTGGCAATCTCTGAGTTCTCACCCAAAGTATATGTTCTGACTTCAAGCAGTTATAGCTGTTACCCTTTTCGGCGATCCAACCCATAGTAAGGAAGCTTCCTACAAACGCAGCAACAGTACAGGAAGCGGTGTGTTCTACCGTGACAACATAAACACGTGTGAAGCTCTGGGAAATCGCATACGATCGTACTGCGAAGCTGGCGACCCGTATTGTGACGCTGGAGGTGTGCAAGCAATGGCGACAGTGCACCTGACATATGTGCAAAAGTATGGCGCGGAGATAGTCGAGTACATTTCTACGCAATATAAGGACGCTTGTTCGGGGGTCAGTTGTTCAGTCGGAAACAATTCCAACATCACAATCTCCCTCAGTACTATTCCTATTCCTGCCAGTACGGCGACCGAACTTTTATCAACACCTATTTCCGTCATTGCAGCGACTATACTAATTCTGGGGATGACGCGACTAAGAGGGTATTAATGAAGAGATAGTTCTATTATTGTCAGGTATGCAATATACAGTTAATACCAGACAAGATGGGAGTTAGATATATGCCGAGATATCTTGTTGTCCGATATCTTCTATGCCGTGTGGTATATTTGTATCCATTTACTTTAGTGGATATGGATATATCCGAGAATTTGGCATCTCCAATCTTCATAGAGTCATGGAACCAAAAGATAATATAATTTCCACCACTTGCAAATTAGAGTAGAGATTCTTGAAGTATACCAAAAAATTGAATAGTGATAGCCGCATTTAACAATTCAAACAATCAGAGAAACTTGTTTCATTCGCCGAACTTGAAATTGATGATTAGTACTAGATTTTTCCCTCATAAACCTTCCATTGCCCAGGCAGGCACGTACAACTGTGTTATATCCCGGTAACGTAGAATAGGTAAAGAACACTCATGCTCAAACCCTATCAATGTTGCTTGTTTGATTGAAGGCATGACTGAAGTTCCTGGGAACATGTGTCCCGCTCCAGTATTGTGAAGAGAGATCCACGCCTTGGTTCCGTTCAAATACTTATCATGTACCGCATCTAGAAGTCTAAATCGGACGATATAGATTCCGGTGCTCTCCCTCAAGAGTTGTTGCGTCATTACACTGACTCTAAACTTTGCCCATCTCATTCTACATATGAAACAAGTCAGTCTTACGAGATCGACGTAGAGTTATATCAATGGCAGAGCATGCAATCATAAAAACCGTAATTCATTCGGATATTCCATCTTCCAATGATTTTCCACTCGAAACACCTAGCCTCTTGAATCAAGCCCTATCTCCTTATATACAGATTCCCTACGTTGCCAGCAATCCAATCATAACTCGTGCTCCTGAAAGTATCCGCCAACAAATTTGCCCCCGTCGCCCAAAACTGCATTAACTGCTTCCCGGCTCCCCACTTCGGCCATTCCTTATATGTCGTTCCATTATTAGGATCGAGGTTATACACGAAGCTCAGGTAATAGCTACGGATAGAAGCGGAAGCGTAGTTGGGAAGGATACCATAGAAGACTTGAAGGATGTCGCTGCCGTGGAAGGTGCCAAGAACCGGGGTCCCGTAGTCGTAGGAGGAGAGGTAGGACCATGCTGGGACTGTAGGGTGGAGAGCAGTGTGAGTGTTGAGGAAGATGCGGCGAGTGAGTGTGAAGGTAAGGTCACCTAAAATCGCCGCGAGGCGTTTATATTGAGGATAGAGTTGATTGAGGAGGAGGGTGTTGAAAGGGGAGCCGTAGATAGCGTTGTCAGGGTATGTGGCCACGAGAGCGTTGAGTTCAGCTGTAGTCGCGCTGTTGAAGAAGTATTGCTGGAGGTATGAGACCAGTTGGGCGGTAGTTGTGATATTGGATTGGAATAATGCGAAAATTGTTCCTTCGTCTTCTTGGTCCCCGATGATGAATGGGACAGGTGCATATTTGCCAGCTGCGACTAAGACGTCAGGTGAATCAGTGAGGACCACTCCATCAGGGCGTGGTAGATATGAGAGAGCGACGGATGAGTAGCTAAGGAGACCAGGTACGGAATTGGTAGCGTTTAGAAATTGCTGGTATGGGAGGGCACGCAGGCAATCCAGCTTCACAGCTGCTGAAGCACATCCACCATTCTTTACCACAGTATCGAAAATAGCTTGCCCTTTCGGACAATCCATCGGATCAGCCGGCACGATACTACCAGAATTCATAATAGCTCCACGGAAGAGAGGCTTCCCCTTGTAATTGATGTTTCCATCATACATAGCCATTTGATCGAGGATTGAAATAGCCCCCGCTGATTCTCCCCATATTGTGACTTTGGTAGGATCACCGCCAAAAGCGGCAATATTGTCAGCTACCCATTGCAAGCCTAGTCTTTGATCGAGCAAGCCTAGGTTTGATGACCCTTCTGCGAGAAGTTCCTTGCCAGGCATGAAACCGAAGCCACCAACTCGATAATTGACAGCAACAAAGACAACAGGCTTTCCATTATCAATGGAAGACTGCACGATAGAAGCACCGTTGTACATTTGGGTAGATCCCAATTCGAATCCACCGCCGAAAATCCAGAACAGAACCGGTAGCTTCGAGGAAGCAGTTGTACCAGCAGGCCGTTGCACGTTGATAGTGAGACAGTCTTCGCCTGCATTGAGAACTGTCTGGAAAAGTGGGGTATCGAGCAGCATTCCAAGAACTGAAGAGGGTAGCCCATCGACCGCATCGACCGAATTGCTGAAGTACATTTGTGGACATGCCTGAGGTGTTCCCGTTGCAACAACGGTACCAAGAGAGCTTGTCAAAGCTTGAGGTGGTTTGAGTCTCAGGGATCCGACAGGTGGCTGAGCGAAAGGGATTCCATTGAAAGTTTCGATTGACGATCCTACTGAACCAACAATTGTCGCAGTAGGGTATGCAATCGAGACAGTTGGAGCTGCTGCACGCTTTGCTGGCGCTGCAAATACTGCTGGCAGCATTCCTAAAAGAACGAAAAGGGAGTTCATGATGATGCCAACGAAAGAGAGAGAGATTGAGAATAGAATAGAACGGTGCTACCGGCTCGCTCTGGGCGGGACATTCCTCCCTTGAGCATAGGCATCTTGAAACTCATATAGAAGCTTCAGAATATCAAATCTCAACATAGCGGAGACGAAGTGGAAACTATTCCCATGTGCTTCCTCGGTTTGCGGTTTGATCTGCACAGCTGACCTTTATCTACCTTTGAATCAGGTACCGTCTCCGGCGCATAGTTGAGGGTTTATCTGCAAATGGAGCTGCAACAAGCTCCAACTGAGATTTCGTCTCGGAAGAGGCTGTGTGCGCAAGATCCACATTTAATTAACGGGATTGGCGGCAATTCACTTGATTTTCAACTCAATGCAGTGCTGCCTCTGGGCGAACCTTTGAAGGGTGGGACAGGTAACCCCTAATTGGGCAGCATCATGTCTGCTCCCGAAGATTAGCAGATTGTGATAAAGTTTAGCGCCAGATATTTCGGACGATATTCCATTTACGAACATGGATATCCGACTTTTCCATTCACCGCAGAAAGACTTATTGCGGGGTAGCGGTCTATGCTCCCAATGTCGGTGGTAATTGCGAAGACATGACATGCTTTGATAGCAATACCGATTTGTAAAGAGAGAACAAAACCCTGCATGTGAATCTGTGCTTTTTCGTGTTTCTTGTACTGTACTGTACTCTAGTCAAGTCAAAGTCCGAAAGTCGTGGCCACAAGAAGACTTACCTACCTACATTCCGAGAGAGATGTCCCGAACATGCGAAGTGAAATGAATGATATACATAAATGTGACTAAATCGAGACGCAGGTGTCGAAATTGGAGTCTCCACTTGGCGCTGTTGAAAAATTATAATTATTTGAAAGGGAATACTTTGGCGGAGCAATATTTTAATTAACCTGACCTGACTCGGGCGCAAGAGAAAAGAACCTTGAGGTCACGATGCATTTCAAAAATGGCAGCTTTGGTGACAAGACGGGAACAATAACGAGTAACCTCGTAAGGTAAGGTAGGGTTCCCCGCCTACTGTAGGTACGAGGGTACGTACCTACAACAGGGACGAAAGCCACGAGGAGGTCATCATTGTGGGGGTGGGGCACCCAGAATCCCCGCCTCGGCTCAAAGCATCACTGGTCGTCCAAGGTACAAGTACAAACTAGGCTTGCTCTGGTTCTCGGCGATAAAGACTTATAATGGTTAGCTCCACGAAGCTCAAGAACCAACTCACCAAAAGCACGGTGAAGCGTGCTTGGACACTCGTACTCGTTCCCAGCCTACCGGCATGTACTTCAATCTATGTACCGTCCCTCATAAGACTCTATGGACCGCCAATCAAGAGATCCGCACTCCCAATCTTCCCCTTCAACAGTGTCGATATATCAGCTCCATAAGAGGGTATCGTTGCACCGAACGCCTCTGCTTTCACAGCCCGCAAAATGCAGCTCTAATTAGTTTCAAATACACCATTTTGGTCGGCTATGCATATGCCGCCCAGCCTGTCGTGGTCAGCAAGTGTGTATATGAAATTGACACAATGACCTTACCAGAATATAATACTGCCAGATTCCGTTCGTCCGTTGCCTGATTGATAAGATCATTTACCGTCGCAGTGACGCTCAGTTGTTTGGACAATTTCTTGTTGACCACCGTGAGAGCCCGGTCGGCTTCTGCGGGTTCATTCGCGGCTTCTTTGATTCTTTCTATGCCGGACTCCTCCTCCGTGGCATCGTTTTGAGGATTTTGTCGCACCTGCAGCTTCGCCAGGCGGGCTGGAGTCATCGACCAGCTGTACAGTGGATCATAGCGAAGCACATCCAGAATAGTCATAATCGTATAAACCTCCTTTCGCATCGCTTCCAATGTAAACTCACAGCATCTGCGGAATACTCCTTCAGTCTTGGTGATGCCCATTCCGTCCACAATATCTCGAGTCAGGCGGAATGGTACCAACTCTGGGACAGGTAACACACGTCCCATCTCGAAGGCCACACCGAGATCAATGTGAACCACTTCCCCGCTTCTTGCATCTAGTAGAATATTGTGACCGTGTCTGTCACCGAGGCCAAGCACATGCCCAAGAATTGAAATAGCTGCGGTGCTTCTGGTGTAAGCAAGACGCTTAGCGAACCATTCGTCTGGATTGGGAAACTTCTCGGTAAAAAAGTATCTCATAACAGGATGGAATTGGGCTGTGACATTACGAAATGTCTTCAGCCTGACTTCCGGTGTCTTCTTTTGTGCTTCGCCAATCTCTTTCCGACAATCATTTGGCTTCATATCTTTTGGGTAATACCGCTGATGTGCCGGCATGATGTAATCATGCAATGGAATTGTGTTTGCTACAAACTCGATAACACCCGCAATATTTGTGAGAGGAAGAACTTTGTAGGTTCTGATGCTTAAATTTCGTTGCCGAGTAGACTTGTTGCTTCTGAGAAGCTCGCTGACTTGTTCAAACACTTGCTCCATGATTGCATCCTGACGCATATCATCGTTTCCCCCTTTCACCTGAATGATGTCAGAACGAACATACAAAGAGATCGAAGTTCTAGGAAGGGATCATACCAGTTGTTTGTATCTTTTGCCATCAGAGGCCAATGCGGTGATGATTTTCGGTGCACTTACGCCAGAGGCGATTGCAAAGATAGATTCCAGTCGATACATCAAAGGCACCTTGGAATAATCACAGTCTGGCAAAAGAGCCAGCTGCATCGTGGGCGGAGGTATTCTGCTTTTTTGTAAGTTGGAATTTAACTTAGTTGCAGCCAGTGACTCCTTGAGTGCAAACTTTCTCCCGGATTTGTATTTCTCGTGGGTCTCACCCGCTAGAGCACAATAGAGCGAATTGATCCTGGATATTGAATGGTACTCCCCTTTGATTTGTCCAAGCTGATTTGCCAACTTCTTGGTAGCGCGTCTTCTAGAAACAGCAGAGTCATCCTTTTCGTTGATTTTACTAACGGCACCGGTATATATCTGATACATGCCATGGTATGGATGATCAGAGCAAATGCGCAGTATCAGGCTATAGAGCAGTGTTTGAAACGTCGCGTTAGTATCTTGAAGCCGGGACGTAAGCTGGTTCACTAATGGTGCGAATTTTAGGCTCGGGACTTCCTGTAAATGCTTTTCCACAGCGCTATTTGCAATCTCGACATCGGAATGTTCGAGCCAAAGTGCGGTGAACCGTAGAGCATTGCTGTCGTAGTCATTGCATGCAGCAAGAGCAAGCAGATAATTTTCGAGAGACTGTCGGAGGAAGTGTTCCCGACTTGACTTATGTCGATTGAGCTCGGCTTCATCAAGGTCCAGCCAGTTTCTGGACTTTGCCTGATGCTGCCGGAATTTATTCCTTTCAGCAGATGACGCAGATTTACTGATAAGCTCATCGTAATCCTTGACTTCGTCTGATTTGGTTTTCGTCAGTCTTTCGAGACGTTGAAGATCTTCGATGCTATCTGGATCTTGTAGCTGCTGGTCGCAAAACACCGCGAATTGGTGAAAGACGTGACCCGCATCACTTCCCGTTCTGGTCCCTTTGAGCTCTTTTAAAGCTGGCTCGAGGTATTTCTTGATCACTCTATCCGCCTTCTCGAGCCTTGCTTCAGAAACTCGCTGCCCTATCATTGACAACAAAGTCGAACGGCCAATGTGAATAGTCTGGGTTTTGAGTGATTGCGAGTCATCCAGAGAAAGTAACATGCCGATCGATGATGCCATCTCTCCTTGATCCCATAATGCATTCGCTGTTTCGAAATGGATTACAACTTCTGGGTTAACGCCCACCTCATGGCAAGGCTTGATAAGGTCTATCATCGAGGTTGCTAATGATAGTGATTCTTGGAAAGCATTATGAGACCGATTGATCTTCGATGCTATCAATGCGCTCTCTACCTCCACAATTCGCGAATCGAGTGCGGGAATATTCATCATATCTTGAAGTCGAGGATGTTGGCCAACTGTGCCAAGTGTTGTAGCTCTACAAGAGAGAATTTGATTAATGTCGTCAAATCTGTATACTGTGTTAGATAAACATAGATAACGTGGCAAGCAAGTTTACCTTCCAACCTTCATCCAAGTCGATCGGCTTTGAAATCTGTGCAAGACGCCTTCAAATTGTGCCGAGCTGCGGGAGGTAATTACTTCATCCAACTCAACTAGGGATGCAAGAGTCTGTAATGAGTCGTGGAGTGCTGTAGCGCTTAGATCATCTTGAACGAGATTGTGCATGGTGCATTCTAAGCCCTCATTTATTGCTTTCAAAATGGTAATGGCATCAACTGAATTGTTCACCGCCTGGAACGCTTTATAAACTGTCACCGAATTGTTCTTGTACGTGCTTGGTACAGGTAGATCCCACTGTTCCAACTTTCGTGCTGTCCGAAACATGGATTCGAGTGAGGCCGGAGTCATGCCCAGAGTCTGTTGGCCTTGCAAGAGCGAGTGAGAGAGGCCACTCAGGTTCAGAACATCGAGAGCTTTCACCAATGATTGCACATCCTTTGATGACTCTGAATTATGGGTTCTGATATGGTTGTCGTACTGAGCACCCCGAAAAGCGAGACTTTTGAGGCCATCTTTTTCATATTCAAATCTGGAGAGAATAGTGGTCAGATTGGCATTTTGTTGTACACCATAGTAGAGATCTGGGTCGTCGATATTTTCGAAAATGGTGAGCAATATCTCGTTGGGTATTTCGGTGTTCGAAGGTATGTCTCTAATCGAAGAAGATCGACGAGATGTTTGAGCTGGCTGGGAGCAATATTCCTCAGCAAAGAGAAGTGCAGTCTTAAACATTCCGCATTTCGACGCAGAGGTGGCGGCCGTGAGATAATCAATATCCAGCCAGTGTGATCTATCTGCAGCCGACTTCTCCTTTTCGAGTGGCTGGGTGCGAAGGTAAAGGATGCAATTGACCAACATTTTGAGTTTGTCTTTGCTAGTAGAATTGCTGCGTCCAAACCAGCTTCTGATAGCACTTGAAAGCTGGGTCTTGCTCACTCCATGACTCGAAGACGGTTGCGACAGGACCAGATGGACAATGAAAGGGAAAGCCTGATCTGCGAACCCTTTGACTTCTCGAAGTATTGGTACTAATGATGTTAAGAGTGCATTGTCTACTACCGACAACGAAAGTGCAGCCGAGAGATCCACCAGCCAATTGTCATCGTCAATTGAATCAGCAGCGAGTAATTCGGCCACAGGAAGGGTATCGGCAGGATAGATAAGATCAGAAGGAGGTGTCTGATATGGTTCCCAGCTTGATGCAATATTCAAGGCAGTTGGGACCGTGTTCTGAAAGGTGAGATCGAGAATCTCATCACACATGGTCTTCACAACCCTCAGGGCTGTCTCAGCGAGGCCAGATGTATGCGGATCGTGGTTCAAGGTAAGCTCTCGAAGCAGGTTGAGAAGGCACCACGAAGACATCTGATTTTCATCGCAACGTGCTGAGAGTTGCTTAATCTGAGTTAAGCTAGACTCCTGTAACAATTCCTCATGAACGTGACCAGATGCAGCGAAAGCTCTGCCAAGAACTCGAGCGGCCCATGTCATGTATTCCGAGCTGGGGGACCTTTTGCAAGATTTCCAAACCACTGCAGCGTACTGGACTGAGAGGTCATCCTTCCCAAGAATATCTGTCCGAAACGAAGTTGGAATACGGAAGTCAGAGCAAAGCATGGACAAAGCCAGGTCCCGAGAGGGGCGTGTCAATAGATTACCCCCCGATTGCTCGTCTGTCAGCAATCGCACAAGAAGATCGCTTTCAGGTGTCCCCACATCAGCATTTCCAGTAGCTGCTATGAGCCTTGTAGACTCAAGGAGCTTCTCAAAACTTGGAAGTAACTGATTCGGAACCTCGGATAATTTATAGCTTTCGAGATATTTGGAAAATGAAGTGCGGAAAGCTATGACCTTAGAAACGGTATTCTTCTGCTGGCTTCCTTGAGTGATATTGCTCTCAGCTGACTCACAAAACTCTCGGAGTGACCCAAGTGTGGCGAGGGCAGTTCCAACAACAAAAGATGGCTCCTGAACAAGGTATTTTGAGCCTGCTTCGAGGAGGTATCGTAGTATTCCAATAGTATCGTCCGCGCATTCCGAGTCGATGACAAATGGCCGAATGGAGTGAAGAAGCATTTCAAGGGGATAGCCCTCCACAGCAGCTGGACCTGCGAGGGCTATAAGGATTCGGATCTTTCGAAGGACCGTACATGCGTGAAGAGAACCCAAAGCAGGATGAATTGTATCGAACAGCTTTCTGGCCACGAAAGTGACCATCGCTGGAGTGAACAATTTATTGGCTTCATATCGTGGCACTCGGGAACAGACGTGAAGAACTTCATCGCAGAGATATTTTACTCTGAATGCTGGCTGCTGGAAGGCTGGCAGCGCTATATCAGAGGAGCTGAGCTCCTTCATCTGTTTCAGAGTTGTGGCGGCATGTGCGAAGTTTGGTTTCTTTAGGAAATACTTTTCGACCTTGACCTCGGGATCCATCAGAGTAAAAAGAGTTGCAATGATATCGGCGAAATGCTCATTCATACTCTCGTTGAAAATTTCTGTGCCGATGCGTTTTTTCAATCTGGTTTCTCCTGTGGTGTATTTCTCACCACTGTTTGGGGGAGGAATGCTAATATCGTGTGCTGTAGTGTAGGCTATAATTTTACCGAAAGATCTTTGCAACAGCTCTCCACTCTCAATTCCAAGTATGGATGCCAAGTCATCAATGGATGCCTCTTGACCTCGCATGATCATAATAGCAGCTGCCTCAGCCTGTGTATGGTTAACGAGATCTCGTAAACTTGGAAAACCAAATATTTGATATGGTATGGTTTTAATATCACCCGTCAAAAGCCACGTGTAGAGAACTTGAGGCGCAAACAATGCCAGCAGTTCCTGAGGACTGTCGACCTTTAGTGCAGAAGCCACATTCTGCAGACACATCCTGGAATGATCAATGCAGTTAGGGATCAACCCAGCGACCTCGAAGATGTGATAGATACATCGGCGAAGCAAGGTTGGCCAGTTAGATGCAAGCTTTGATAAAAGGAAAACTCGAAATGAGATCCCTTCCAGCCAATCTGGATCATTAGGTAAATGATCGAGAACGTCGACAAACACGTCCTCATGGTTTTTCAACACGAAGAATTTGAATATTTTAGGAAGTAATGCTCCAATGTGAAACTTGACAGATGCGTTGCCGTCTTTGAGAATTTTGAATAGAATAGATCGGGGGGATGAGAGGTTGACGGAGTTACCATACTCGTTATTGTTCTTCATGAGGAGTAGCAGCAAATCTGCTAATCTCTTCTGGACGTTTGGAGACGCGATGCCTTTCTGCAGAATCCTGGTAATAATAAAATGATATAATTCTCCTGCTGATGTAGCAATATCAGAATCCTCTTGCGAGGACCAGAGGAGCGCAGTGCCAGTCAAGACGTCTAAGCACGTTCCCCAAGCTACCTCGTTCCGGTCGAACTCGCTTTCCGCTGAAGTGAACACTTCTCCGATCCTCTCGACGAGGTGTGCAGCATCGGCCTCATCGATAGAAAGATCTGCCTCAAGTATTCCACAAACAAATGTTCTGCTTAAAATCAAATCCTCGTTTGTTAAGGATATTATGTAATCGATGAACACTGAGGGAATAAACCCAATAAGGTCGGGTGTAGAGGCCAAGGTAGAGACTAGAATCAACTTCGCACTGACTGTGGCGTAGAATGAGAGTGATGACATACTGAGGGAAAGATCGTGCCTAGGAATGATGGTTCTTTGGTCCTTTCCCGTCTGGCTTTGGCTGCTTGGAAAGTCCTCGTCAATATCCATGGAATTTTCGGCATCGGACAATTGCTCAGAGACAATTGCAGCACGAAGCTTTTTGAGATGGTCTGCTATGAGTACCATGAAATCTGTAAGCTGTGAAGTCTTTTCGAAAAAATGACCAAGTTCTGCTGACCGACACGGCGGGAGATACGGTTCGATTGATTGGAGCAATGTCTCTCGCAGGCCAGCTGATTCTTGAGGAGTCCTGTAATCAACGTCAACGAGAAAAGCGACTAACTCGTTGCACATAGTTTTCAAGTCTAATTTGAAAGTGTCTAGTCCGTGGAGAACGGCGTTTGCATAATGGCTCGACACAAGTGACATGGTTATGCATGCATAGACGAAGCTTCGAACTATATCTTCATAGACTGAGGATGAGCGATCGGCCAAATAGTCCCTCCAGCCTTGAAGACTCACGCTGCACTTAGGGAGAAGCAGCTCCAGGATAAGTTTTCGTATGGAAAGGAAGTGGGAGGTATTTGAGGTATACGAAAGATCATCTGTTTGCTCTACCTTTGGACAGGTAGGGCACGTCCAGTTGTCGACAATTTTTGCATCGTCCAGAAGTAGCAGATAACGCACACAACTTTGCGTATCTAGGTGGTGTTGCCATGCTTGTGCGATTGATCCACAGGGCAATACTTTGAGCTGATGGAAGTGCAAACGACGCAGGCCAAGACAAGTCCGGATCAAGACTAAAATATCACGAGGCTGAACATGGATCGCGTTGTATGCTGCGAAGGATCTATCCACTTCGAGGACATTAGTGAAGCACCATACCAAAGAGTAGCTGTCACACACCTGGATTCCAACGTGAGAACAGCCATCGAATGACATTTTGAGAGGCAGCAAAGCTTGAGCCTGGCGCTTCTGTCACCTTTGCCTGAAGCATGTGGGCCATAAGCGAAATGCTGGAATCGCAGATCAAAGCAGGCCCACTCGTGTCAGCAGCCTTTATAATGGTATCTATATCCTCCCCAATATCGTGATAGCCGACCAACATTCTAGCACTAATAGCATGTAGCTGAGCAGATGCTGCCCTGCATGTTGTGGAAAAGGTCAGAGATCGGATTCCCACTTGCCATAGTTGAGTCCACTCGGAACGGGCTAATCCTGGTGCAGATTTCTGGTGCGTGCAACTAGAAGCATAGTAAGTAATCGGTAATGTAACTGTTAAGCATTCTTACCTTGCAATGGCCAATAATGCCCATGATCCGATGCTACCTCTCTTGTCACCTGCGCACTGGTGTAATTGAGCGAGTAGTTCTGTCAGCACAGGGGCTGATAATTCACATTCTTGCAGCACAAATGGTAAAACTTGCAGGCCTGCAAGCCGGGACTTTTCGTCTTTGGACCGAAGAGGATCCAATAAGCGGTCAGATGCTCGAGCGAGGCGTTGGCGTTTTCGAGGATGCTTCTCCATGTCATGGTCTTCACTATCAGGAGCCAGTGACTTGTGGCTGTTCCCAAGGCTTACCAACTTTTCTAGGAGGCCCACAATTTGAAGATGTGCCCAATTTCGCTCTCCTTTAGAATTGTGAGACCTTAAGAGGAACGAATGAAGACGAAATGGACGGCTCTCGGATGCAGTGCCGAAGTCAGCCATTTGCAAATCATCAAGCTTGAGTTGATCACTCTCATTCCGTTTCCCATAATCTCCTCTGAATGAGTCTAACAGTTCTACCAGTTTATCTAGCAGATCGTTGTCATCATTGCGTCGGATAGCACTTTCCAGGTGGGGATAGACAGAAAATAGTAGAGTAAACATCTCATCTCGCACAGAATTCAGCATCTCATCCTTGGCAAGGGTTTTTCCCTGCCAAAATCGACTGATTATAGGCACTGCGCAGCAAGCTATAGACTGCGTGAAAACCACATGATCGACGCGGATGAAGCGTAAGATCTCGTTGAGGATTGAGAAGGCTAGTTGATGTACTTGCCCAACGCTGGTGCCCTGAAATTGCAGAAAACGGACCATGGAGCCCGTAATCTCAGAAAACATTCCATCCAGAGGTGCATTGGGCGCAGAAACAAGGGACAAAAGAGTTTGGAAAATATCAGGTACATTCTGGCTCGTCAAGCCACCAGCTTGACGGTGCCCGATACTTATAGCTGCCTTGGCCAACGAGTCTGACAAATTCGTCCCCAGGCCAGAGAAGCTATGGGACAGCTCCTCATTGTCGCCCAAGTACTGATTGATAGCTTCCAGACAGAAGTTCACGATTTCGACCCATTTACTCGCCTTCAGGTGCTCGGCGTTAGCGGGGTAATCGAACACTGAGGCCAGGGCTTTGAAATAATGTTGGATGATGGGTTCGCAGTATCCTGCTTCAGGGCGTGGCAATGTTTGAATTATATGGTCCACCACTGCCTCTACTGTCTTTGGTTTGAGCTTCGAGGCTCCTGCTTTGATTACCACCCGTATGACTTCGCCGCATTCTACAAGACGGTTCGTTGTTGCGGTTTTAGTAGTTTTTTTCGCACCAAGGAAGGCCGACTTTTCCACAAGAAGGATTTTGAATAAAACCTCGTATATTCGATGGTAGGATTTATCAGAAAGATGGTCCCTATGCCGGTGTTAATTGAGGTCCGTCCATGTGTAGTTAGACTTACACATTCGCCTTGTATGTTCGATCGAAGAATGTTTTGAAATCTTGGAAAAGTTAGCTTAAACTCCCTGAAATATTAACACGCTCAATGTCAATCTTCCCTTTCAGTGCATCGCTACGTTGTCTCTGTGTTCCCGTTTCGAGAGCACCTATTTGTGTAAGCCAAGTCCGGGTTCTGCGTGAAAGAGGGAGACAACCTAGGACAAGATCAAGACGCTGAGAGCCTTGCTTCGATCCGCTCATCATACTCATATTTCTGGTCTGCTTAGTAGTACAAAGGCCAGATGACACCCTGAGAGGCCGCAGCAAATGTTTTTTGCAGCACTCAACCAAGAGGACGAGAAGGCTGCCATCCGGTTCGAGCTAGTTGAGCTTGCATATGCTCCTCTGACCGATCGAGATGATATTTAGTATGGTATGTAATCAGCAGAAATCTGCCATTAAGATGCAATGCGCTGTGGCAGAAGCTTTAACAGCAAAGTGATGTTGTGTAGAATGGGACGAGTTAGGTAGCCTTTAGTACCTCCAAGAATGGACATGCACTTGGCCGAGGTTGCCAGATTTGTAGAATTGAAACTTATCTTCTTTATTCCATTGAATGACAGCAGAAAAGTGTCGAAATATTCATATGTTTGCTGAAGTACAAGTCCACATTCAGAATGCCAGATTAAATTTCCCAAGGCAGCCGCGTCCAATCCAGCCCACCCGCAGCGACAGACGCGAACGCGACATGCATTGACGAGGCTACCAGCAAAAATCGCAGGCCGAAAATCGACAACTCCACCACCACTCCAACACTGCCATTCGAGCAACCCACGAGACTTGGAAAGAGACCGCAGAGCATACATGTGCTGTCTCTGAGCCATCAGCTATTCCCTGCTGATTACCCTGCGGAGGACCGGCGACCAGGGATATCTGGCGCAGCAAAAACAATCATGTCGGACGAAAATGGCCTTGAAAGTCTCCAAGTTCTTCATGCAGACCTCGTCGCGTTTTCGCAAGCTCGATTTATGAACCTGGATCGTTTAGAGGGGCAGCTAGTTGCACACATCGAGGCTTTCAAGCATTTGCTGAACAAGAAGGCCAGAAATGAGAAGAGCCGGCAGAGCTTGGCGACAGGTAGAGCACACATATTACGGTGATTGGTTCAACGGCTGATCGAATTTCTTTAGGCAAACTGGAAGTCTCGGGTGACGAGTACAGTATCAATGAGGAATTTCAGCAAGGCGCATTGAAGCTTGCGGATGAGCTGAATCTCGACGAGATCGAGGCGGCCCAGCTTTTCCTTGAAGTGCAGGACCAGACGGATTCGTCGGGACAACCGCCATTGACAAATGCAATAATACGATTTCATCAGCGTCGACAATATCTGCTAGACTGTCTACGTTTACTTTTTCAGTTCTCAGCAGATGTCAACAGAGAGGAGAAGCCCCGACAAAGCCTTCAAGATTTAGTACGGAGAATTATAGAAGTTCAAAATGGTTCTCCAAGATTTACAGAAAGATGCCTGTCGGAGATGTCTAATATTAAGTCATGGCTTCAACTTCTGGCCGAAAAACTGAATAGTGCAACTGTACTGGGACAGAAACAAGCCGATATTCTGGATGTTATTGAGTTCCAACGTGCTAGCCTCGTAAGGCAGCATGAGACTCTTGCCACTATGATACTGTACTTGGTGAAGGAGAACCATTCGGTAAATGCAGACTTCTTGAGAATTCTCGACTTTTTGAGCAAAGCTGAGAAATACGACAATCTTTTATGTGAGTATCAATATGTTGGCCTTAGAATGGCAATGCAAGTTCTGGATTCTGACATATTTTCACAGTGCATCATTTTCCTGTCCTCTCGGCCTGTATTACCCGCTATGGTGGTCCAGAGGGTGGTGCTGTCTTAGCAGATGCAAGGGCACTGAATGAAAAGGTGTTTGCACAGACAGATCAGAATCCATGGATTTTGAACTATGTTCATGCCACATTTAAAGCACTTTGGCTTGCCGAGTATAGTGGCTGGTACTGGGAGCACCACGACGTAGCACTTCCAGAAAATCAACTTGAAGATGGTCAGGTCAATCGTAAATGTCAAGGGAAAACTGCTAATATCAACATTAGAGGCAAGGCAACGAGCACAGCAATTCGGACAAGCTCTCAAGGACGGCGCTTTCGACTTTATCCTTTCTATTGCCGCAGACGTGAAATCTACAGAGTGGTATGATCCAGCTCGACACGGCCTTCGGCAATGGCTACAGAGAAAGGCCCCGGTAATACTTCCAGACTCGGTCTCCTTTGCAGAATCCTTCGAGACCGTACTCATGGAACAGTTGGAAGTGTTCATAGAAGGGTTTATCACACATCTTCCTGATGTTCTCAGGAAGCTTCGGGTGGATGAAGATGAGCAGCGCCAACTGAGCAAAGAACATGAACATGAACTCGACCTAGAGAAATTTGTCATCATCATTTCCTACGTGTTTGAAGGTCGACCAAAATCGGCACAACAGAATTTTTGGGACGAACCAGACGGTCCAATGCTTGGATTTGTGTACTGGGCCTCCAAGCGGGCATCGACTCCTTTGGTTTGTGCGTTTTGTGAAATGCTCCAAGCGATTTCAGAGGACGAGGAGTGTGCTACAGCTGCTCATGCATTCCTCATAGGGGAAGGAATACAATCCTCAGGGCAGATGAGAAGGATGAATACTCTCTCATGGAACCAAATTTTCAAGGAATTAGCTTATTCTGCAGGAAAGCTCAGGGATCGCCCAGCTCTCCCACAGCCCCAATCATTTCGACCTGGGAAACCTCATATTGACCTCGCCGAGGCGGAACCCGAATCAGCAATGTTGCTTGAAAGCTACCTTCGTCTTATTACGTGCCTATGCACAGAAAGCGAGGCATCCCGCAACTTTCTAGCACATCACCCAGACTTCAACATCAGCGAGCACCTTTTCCAACTCACAAGTAGCTCTATTCAACCCCGTCTTCGAGCTTGTGCTTTCTCGACGCTCCGCTCTCTTCTCAGTCACAAAACCAAAGAAACCGGTGAGTATATGTGGGCGGGTCTAGATGTGTGGATATCTGGTGGTTACTCCCCAGGATCTACCATGGCCAGGACTGCCGCCAATGCCTCAATGACCACTACTGCTGCGTCTATGGCGGCGATCCTCCGAGGTCTGGCGTCTGGGTACGAGGAGCCTAATGCCTTTGTGCAACTTCTCAATGCACTTGTATCGCCATATGTGGATGAATCTGGACTTCACGATGGCTTGCCATTCCCCGAGAATCTAGGAATTACAAGTCGCCAGCCAGGCATAGACCCATATATTGATTTCGCTATGGGCCAGATATTCGCCGCCCAATCTATAGGGCTTGATGACGCTTTACAATCAACACTTCTGAAACTGAGTTGCTTGAGATTTATCATAACTTGTTTAAGCACTTTTAACGAGGACCTAGTCGTGTTAGGCAGCCATTCGAGTGTGGCAATTGATGCTGCTATTCGCACCACTGATCTACGAACCTATGTCCTCTTACATCCATTCACGCGGACCATGGAGTGGATGTTTAACGAAAAGGTCATGACTGTGTTGTTTAAAGCAGCCCAGCAAGACTCTGGCGAGGTTGCTCGCGCTGCTCCAGATTCCCCATTGGTATTGTGTGTCTTGAGTGCGCTAGAAGTTATCAACTTGATCTTGGATCTTCAGACAACTTACCTTGACATCATAAGACCTTACATAAAGTCGCAGTCTAACCACCGTCGGACCCCTGTGGCTAATGCGGCTTTTGCCACCTTTGAAGATGGAATACTGAACCATCTCGACATAATTTCCGATCTCGGCCTTTATTGCGGAAGTGGTCATACTGAGTTGATTATCACCTCTTTGAAACTTCTCGAAAGATTCTCAGCTTCACCGAAACTTGCAGCTGGTCCGACGTCTATTCTTGGGGGTCGATCTGAGAGAAACAGAACCCTCTCTGCTCTTGATGATACTGCCGAAATTGTATCTAAGATCCTACTAGGTGAAATGCAGACCGATATCGATTATAACGAAGGTCCTGGATCCCCGTCATATGTCATCAAAATTCGTGTCCTAGATTTCCTTCTTGCGTGTCTTCGCGCCACGCCCAATAGACCGACTATAGCTCATCTCCTGCTCGGGTTCCATTGCGGCATACAAGGAATCAGTGCGGTTGCTGGTACTCCCTTCGACCGTAGTGCATCGCTGTTCCACGCAGTAATGAACATGGCTCTATTCTCACCTGTGGCTGTGGATTCCCAAATGTCGTCTCTACTCGTAACACTGAGCTTCAAGGCTTTCCAAATCCTGAAGGAGCTCTGGGCATCGCCAATGTCCTCCTCAATTACAATGACCGAGATGCGGGTGCAAGATACCTTTTTTGTTTTGTTCGCCAATGAAACTATCATTCAGCCTTCCTTAACCTGGGATGGACTGGAGTTCAGTGATCCTTCGTTCCTATCGTCTGATTCCGCTGGTTGCTTGTCCAGATTCCTTGGCCGGCGAGGATTGATATTGCAGTACTTGGCCGCAGAACTTCGGCAGGTGGGACTGATCCATTCCCCATCTCTAAAGCAACGTATGTTAGAGACTCTTTTCGGGTCAACGACAGTTGATAACGGCACCAAACAAACGCACTCTAATGTTTTTGACTGGTTCGACTTTATGGATCCCGATTTTGGGGGTGAAATGCTGCAACCGGCAACATTATGTTTTGCAGACATCGATTTTTCTGTTTGTACACTTGATGGAGACGATTTCTCGCCTATTTATAATATGAAGAAGGTTGAACAATTGATTCTCCTTCGAAAGTCCGAGTTATCTTCCGCGAAGCAACTTGAGCATCCCCAAGATTTAGCTATCTTTCTCTCTCAAGCTCAAGAATTGATCGACTACTACACTCAAAACAACCAAACTTCTATTTTGAACGCATCTCGATTGGAGGTCCTCAGAACATGGACCCAATTAGCGCTGATGATGATCGAGGGTGGCGACTTTGATGCTACTACGAAAACTTCATTTGTGTCAACAGCTCTGCAAACCATTATGCCCAGGCTGGAAAGCGAATTTGATTCGGTTCTTGAAGCAACTGAACTTGCAAGACTTGCAAAAGCTTTGGTCTTCACCTTGGATTTCGGGTCAGATTCTTTCAAGAGTGGAGAAGGCGATTCAATCTCGGACAAGCTATTTCATTTATTCCAGGTCTCACTTAAAGCCATTAATACCCTTGGTTCGAGAACATCGTTGAAAGAATACTACTACAACATCTGCTACCGCTACCTGACTGGCATGTCAGATGTGTCCGGAATATCTGGGATCCAAAAGAGGCATAGCCTCCAAACAATCAAATCCGCAGGAGAACGGTTCATCGGATTAGTCTGTGATGATGCGTATGCGGGGGATCCGAATTGCAGAATCGCAGCGTTGCTAGTCCTTACATCTCTTGTCAGAATGGGAAACAAGGAGAACTCCAAGTACATAATTGATACTCTGATCCGGCTCAACTTTATTGGAATTCTCATCGACTCGATTCAACACATGTACACTGATCTCCATGACACGCCCGTGGAAGGTTTGTACCCATTTGAACAATGAATTAAATGCTAAGTACTCATTTTAGGTGTCGACATGCAATTGTCGTACTCCCACGCAAGACTTGCTCTGCTCTTGGCCTTGTCACAAACGCGATTTGGAGCTTCAGCTGTCTTGAACGCTGGTCTCTTCCATTCAGTCAAGGAGTCTGGCTTATTCGCTGTTGATCCGGATCTGGGTGTCGGTATGTCATTCTATATCTGTTTAAAGCAATCTACTGATATCTTTAGATATCAAAGGACCAAATTCTATTGAGAAACACTATGATCTCTTGGGAGCGATCATGCGGGTAGTATGCGGGACAATTCTAAGCCGCGGAACGCAAAATCAACAGACGATGGAGCAAGGCCGGAAATTCCTGTCGGAGTACAGACCATCGATACTCGCTGTTCTCAAGAAATCTGCAGGTCTAGGAAATGCCGTGGGAGGGTCAGAGCAAAGCATCGACGAACTGGCAGAGTCGTATATGTTGCTCATGTCTGTGACAGGTTTTCTGGACGTGAGCTATCCCATTTCAACCGAGAAGAGAAGTGTTAGCTAACATATTTCAGGCTGAGGAAGAGACAACGCAGAGTAAGCAAGGCGCAAAAGTTTTTACCGCATTCACATGAGCGTTTAGGGTAATGTACAGTGACAGGGCTATTGTGTTGCATTTAGAGAGACTAGGTGATACCAAATGAAAGATCTTAAGCATGTAGATGATATTTCAGTGATCAAAATGCTACACGTCACTATTCAGCTGAACAATACTCCAACAATCCTAGGTAGTCTCGAGATGATAGTTTTAGGGGCAAAACGAGGCACTAAAGGTATTTGCCAACTACAAAGCTCACTTAATCAAAACTGCTGCACCCTACCTAAGAGGTGGATCTGTTTTGACTGTGAATTCAACCTACCAATCTGTCTATCTGTCTTGGTAAAATTGCGATTGAATCACGTATTGATTTAGTACTGCAGGGCACTAGATATTGTAGTAGATAAGGCCAGATACCAACAGAAAAAATTACGTCTAAGAACTAAGAGAAAGGTGCCAGTTATCTCCTCAGCTTACATTATACATTCGAAGATTGTTCCCAGGCTTAATAATCAGAAGGAGAAATTTTTCATGTTTCCATAGGGACCTAAGTAGACAGCAACCAATAAGTAAAAGTGGCATGGTCACGTGTGTTCGCCTTCCCGGCGATAAGGTAAAAGTACCATATCGCCATTCACGATTATCCCGTCATGTTCGCGTTATCCTTGTCGATTCGGCCATGCATTACCATTCCACACACAGTCTCGCCAGAATCTCCTCGACATCAATTGCGAATATATTTTAAGAAACGGATTTTCTACCCAGTCACTTGATGTAAATTCGTGTCCATACCATCTGCGGCCTCCCGAATTTGTGCCCCTTCCCCTCACCTCCAATCAAACAGCACCAAGACTACCAGCAACACTAAATCCAACCTCCAAATCAAAACGCCTTCATGTCCAGTGAAGGACCAGCAAAGGCCCATGCCGTCTCCGCAGGATACTCCTGGAGATAAAAACTACAATTCTTATTCCCCCACCAACAAAAGAAAAGACCGCGGTTCGCAGAAGCAAAGAGAGGCTTCCACATTACCGGAAGCTCAAGAAGCTCCAGCCGCCCTGTCAAATATACATTTGTCGAAAAGATTAAAGACGTCGCACTTGTTGGGAAATACAGGCAGATCTGCAGAGATGAGTAGGCTTACGGTGAAGGGGCTACAGCCTACTGTCGTGGACTTGACACGCCCTTCAAATTTCCAACCGAATACTGGGGCAAAGAAGCTAGTGATCAAGAATTTAAGAACAACATCCCGCGAAGATGTTGACGGGTATTACATTCGCACGGAAGCAGAATTGAATGATTCTTTGACATCGATATTCAGCGGGCAGTCCCCGAAATCGCCACTGGAGGTGCTGTGTCGTGGAGTGGAGGCATTGTGCCGGCGAGGGCAGGCCGATAAGCTTTACAAGAGTCTGAAGGAGAGATGCTCTAAGGTGTTGAAGGAAGATGTCACGCCCAGAATGGTCAGCGAAGCGGGATCGAACAACATATACACGCTCAAAACCGTGCTGAAATACTGGGCGGCATGGAATGAGCAATCGGTAGGTACTTCCAGAATTCACGACCTTACTATATCTAATTTCTTGTGCAGACACTATTGCGATCTATCTATAGCTACCTCGACCGATCATATCTACTCAATGCGAGCCACCACCCGTCTTTGGAAGAAATGGGAATTAGTCAATTCCGAGGTGCAGTTTTCTCCACCTCGAATGACCTTGGGGATCGAGTAGTCTCAGGCGTATGCGATATCGTCGCCCTGGACCGTACCGGCGATATGGATCGTGCAACCGCAACCCTTTTGAGGGAGGCTGTTGTTATGCTTCACGTTCTTGACGTCTATACCCCGCGATTCGAACCTGAATTCCGCAGCCGAAGCTCTAATTATTTTGAAATGTTTGCGGTAGAACGAAATCAAGCAAGTATGGGGGACTACATATCAAGTTGTGATGGTTTGTTAGCCCGAGAGGCGCATCGATGTGATGCTTTCAATTTTGACGGCACAACGAAGACGGGAGTTCTTGAGTCTGCCCACAGTCGGCTGATTGAGAAACGATCAAGCACCCTGCTTGATCCAGCTGGTCTAGCGAAGCTGATCGACAATAACTCTATGTCATCTTTGAAATCTCTATACGGACTCCTATGTCTCTCGAAAATCCAGCAGAACCTGAAAGCACCTTTCGAGGCATACATTAAAAATGTAGGCCTGGGTATTGTTCTAGATAAGGACAAAGTAGACGATATGGTTGTTCGTCTCCTCGAGTTGAAGCGGTCGCTTGATATCATAATTCGTGATGCTTTCCAAAAGGACGAGACTTTTTCATACAGCCTCCGAGAAGCGTTTGGCAAGTTTATCAATGATTCGAAAACCACTGTCATATGGGGAACAGGAAACTCAAAGGTCGGAGAGATGATTGCAAAATATATGGATGCACTACTTCGCTCTGGTCTAAAAGCAGTCCCTTCGTCCCTGAGTTCCGATGTCAAGGACAGAGATGCTGCGGAGAAGGCTGGTCAAGCAAGCACTGGAGATGAGGATGCTGAATTAGATAGGCAGTTGGAACAAGCCCTCGAGCTGTTCCGCTTCATCGAGGGGAAGGATGTCTTCGAGGCATTCTACAAGAAGGATCTTGCGCGACGACTCTTGATGGGGCGCAGTGCAAGCCAAGATGCTGAGAGAAATATGTTGGCCAAATTGAAAATTGAATGTGGTTTCACATTTACGCATAACTTGGAGCAGATGTTCAAGGACCAAGAGCTTGCCCGGGATGAAATGATGTCATACAAGCAGACTTTGCCAGATGGCGGCAAACAAAACTTAGATCTCCAAGTCAATGTGCTATCGGCGGCTGCTTGGCCAACATATCCTGATGTGACAGTCAATCTACCAGCTGAGGTCACATCACATATCGAGAGATATGACAGACATTATAAGCACAAACACACAGGTCGACGGTTGACTTGGAAGCACTCTCTAGCGCATTCCATCGTCAAAGCCCGCTTCAACAAAGGTATCAGAGAACTCCTCGTGTCCGCCTTCCAGGCCATCGTCCTCCTTCTCTTTAATGATATCGAAGCTGGTGGGAACCTTTCTTACGAAGCCATCCAAAATGCCACCGGTCTCGTAGATGCTGAGCTCCAACGTACACTACAATCTCTGGCCTGCGCCAAACTCCGCATTCTCACTAAACACCCCAAAGGCCGAGATGTCAGCCCTACCGATACTTTCACCGTGAATCAAGTATTCTGGGATCCAAAATTCAGAGTCAAGATCAACCAAATCCAATTGAAAGAGACGAAAGAAGAAAACAAAGAGACACATGAACGTGTCCATCAAGATCGGCAATACGAAACACAAGCTGCAATTGTGCGCATCATGAAGAGCCGAAAGACGATGACGCATCCGGGTCTCGTTTCGGAGGTTATCGAGCAGACGAAAAAGAGAGGTGCCGTTGAGCTGTCGGAGATTAAGAAGAATATCGAGAGTATGTACCTTGTCTTGTAGTATTGTGTTGGGAACAGGTGCTAACTATGTCAGAACTCATCGAGAAAGAATACATTGATCGCGAGGATGGGTCGTACGTTTACTGCGCATAAAGGCCATTATTGGGATACAGCATAGCAGGGATTGGAGTCATGATTCAATGATGCATTAGATAGATCTCCAAATTTAAGGGTCTCTATGATTTAATGTTCTCGGTCCTCAGGTGATGAATGTGTCGCGTATGGGAAAAAACTTGCTCTAGAATTTTACTGCAGTCATATGCCAAGCTAGATGTGGTTTGAATCCGCGTCTATGCAAGAAGTCGCAATCTAAGCAATCACTCCAGAGACAAAAGCTTACAATGATAAACAGCTATCTCTAAATGACTTCAACGAAAACCGGGTACTCGCAACTCTTCAACGCAGGGAGACCTGACAACTCTTCAAGTACATGGACGAAACGTCAAAACTCTTCTCAAGAACCATATCTAGCTGCCGTAGTGTCTACAGCTACATCCAGCGCTCATGATTCTCGCCTCTTGCCTCTCTTAATTCGTTCTCAACCCGGTTGTGCATTGCTTGCAAGAAATTCTCCATGCCCCCATTACCAGTGAACCACCAGTGAAATATTCCTAACGCAATTGTCATCCAGCAGATTGAGACATTCAAGGTTGTGGCGTCGCTCTTCTTATCGTATATCGTCTGATTTTTGGTCTTGTTGTCCTGGCGGAAGAAGAAATCGGTAAACACAACATCGGGATTGGGAACATAGTCAGGAATAGTGCAGTAAGCTCCTGGTTCGGATGGATTGGCACATCGCTCTGAAACGTCCGATTGACGAGCAGGGTTGGACGAGTTGAAGTAGGCACGAACGGAAGCCAAAGATAGAATTGCATCAGCCACAGGAGGACCGCCAGACCAACCCGGATCGCCATTAGACCATTGCGTAATGATCATGTGGCCGGGCTCGTCAGGTAAGGAGCCGTTCAGCTGTCCAATTACTTGGTTGTCGACATAGTAAATGATGTTGTCTTGTAGGAAGTCGATACGGAATTCGTGCCAATTATCAGATGGATCAAAATTGAGAGTTGCAACAGCATACGTCTTTCCAGGAATTGAGTAGCCTTGGGTAGCAGATTGTGGTGATTGATCGACCAGATTGATGAGAGATGTACCATTACGAAAGAATTGGCTCGAGAGAAGCTCTATGTCGATCTCTTGTGAGTTGTTGTAGTACTGTTGAAATTTAGCTGCTTGTACATTGTGATGTAACATACGAGGAAAAATATACTGACCCAAAAGAAAGCAGAACAAGTACCAGAGACCGATGGGAGTTTCAAAACAGCGCGATACGTTCCATGTAGCATGTCCTCTCTCGCGGAGTTGATTTGTGCGCTGCTTACCAGGCCATTGGCAGTCACACCGGACTTCACGCGGAATATTAGTCCTGGGCCAAACCCGTGCTCTCCGTGTGCCGAAAAGCTCAAAGGGTCGATGATGGGACGCGAGAGTAAATTTCCCTGATCAAATTGGATGCTATTATATCAAGTTAGTATCCAGTTGGAGAAGGAAGTGTTCTAAAGTTACACCCGCTGAGGTCATCTGGGATATGAGGAACAGATCTAAGAACTTACCCATACGGACCGCGAGCAGACTCTCGAGAGACCGTGTAGTTCTGGCGCTTCCAGTCTGTATCTGTTGCAATATCCTTAAGATGCAGGAAATCAGACTCGACGAGATCCGTGAATGTGTAGAATGTCGATGCAGAACCGGACGGAATAGATAGTGTATAGCCGCACTCGCAATAAGCTGCGATGGCTGGCAGTTGAAATAGAAAGACAACCAATGCGACGAAAGTCTCGAGCAGAATCATGATGATTGCCAATGGGTTTGGACGACCGGGGGAGGATGTGTAATACGTGAGGGTCAAAGTTGTTAGCTTTGGCACGGTTGTTGGGATGGCGAGGACGATCATGAGAAATTGTGGAATACTCCACTGAGCCAGACTAGGAAGGAGCGTTGCTGTCGGACTCGCGACCTAGGAAGGAAAGAAAGAAGACTTGAAACGAATGAACTAGGTGTACACCCTGCTGGCTGATGTGCAACACAAGATGACTTGAAGAAAGACGGGCAAAAAGACACCATTATTGAATTCGAAACATAGATTCTATTTATCGAAGTCTTTCTTAATAGAACTCCTATCGAGATTCGAAAGAAGCTGATACGGATCCAGAAACGCACTGTGCAATAATCAACTTATTTACAGACTTCCTACCTGCGACGATATTTCAGTAATTGAGAATCACGCCCAATGAAATCAGATGTTCAATGACTACCTACTAGATTGAAACTAAAGTGTCTAGTACACAGTCCTGTTGTATGTCATCTAATCGATATAGCAGAAACTTGCAGTTCTTCGCAATCCGCACGTCAAAATAGTCACTTGCCCTTCCAACCTTCGATAAAGCTTAATCAAGTTTCAATAAGCAAGTTTGACTTGATAATAGGAACAAAGATGAGATTAACAAACACTCAACTAATTGGAGGATAGAAGAAGGACTTGGGTAGTATTTGAGGTGAGCTACCCTGGGATGATACTTAATAGGAAAATAAAACTCTTCCAGGCATCATTTGTGTGTTGAGAACACATGTTCTAGTTACCGGAGTAAGCCCCATTCACACACTCTCGGCTCTATCAATCATTAAAAATTATTGCTCTGTGATGAAAATCCACACTAGATCATTGGAGAATCGCAATTCTGTCATGTTGCTTCGAATTGTGTGGTACTACCAAATTCCACCAGAATCGGGGCTGCCAAAAGTGAGAAATGTGCACTGCGTGTATTCAGCTTTGTAATTTTACGGAGATAGGATACCGACGATTTATGAGAAGTATTTATATCTCTCTGTCTCGCACGACAGAACTTAACAAGATTGAGCTCGTTATAGGCAGTTCTTGGTTATGAGAATTCTGCTAATGATCAGAGTCCCAGAAAAAGTATCCGGAACTGATAAAAATATATTGAGATCTATATCATTGCTGTTGTTTCATATTAATAGACAGCCGAATTTCCATCCACATGAGACCCGCCCTGATTCATGCAGATTCTAGATTCGATAATATTTTGTAATAGAACAACACCCGTGACACCTTTATCAGAGGTTCAGAAAATCCATGCATCGCTAAAGTCCGTACAGATTGAAGCCTTGAATATAAAGACCGCTTTGTTGGGGAAGTGGCATGGGCCGAAATTTTTGGAAGTCCACAGCTATTCGGGACGTAAAACTTTAGACCAAGCAGAGGTATATCAACAACTCTACATATCCTTTTAGCATGTGTTTGAAGTTCACATCACTATTCAACATAACAGGATAAAGTGCTTCTTCTTCTATATCAAATCAAGCTGCAGAAATAAAATAAGCAGAGGGTCTAATAAGTGGACTAGGAAAACAAAACCTCGAAATCAGTAACAACTCAAAGCTAGAAATCTCCGGTTTTCTGCAAAACACGGCCACATTCAGAAGAACAGGGACTTTGTTGGATTATGTAAGGACTACTGCTTCGTAAGTTTTTATAAGCCCCTGGTCACAGATTGCAATTCAGTAGTTATATATCATCCTTCCAGCCCCCCAAAGGAGTTTCCTTATTCATGATTTATGGATACCTTTTATTTAGTATATACAGCTGATTTGATTCATAATTGGCAAGCTGCGTCACTAGACCCAAGGACCTCGTCCAAGTCATCCAGTACCTTTCCCTTGCATAAGGTACAGCGAGCTTTTTGTGGCAGCCCCTTCAGCTAGTTTTATACAGTCGTGCGGGGATGTTAGGCGGAGGCGATCTAGATTATTTCTCTCTTCCTATGCCAGAAGAATGTTAGGTAGGCGGCGTGTGTGTATGCCAGCCGAACGTTGATCCTTTCTAAAGCTACCAAACCGCCCGAGGTAGCGCCGATGCTTCCACCTATTTCCCATGCCGAAGCGAATGTTTCTTTATCTGTGTCTTTCTAGCAGGTAATTTTTCAATGGCCAATAAGGTCTGAGATTCAGCTGTACCATAGTGCTTCTTCCTTTATGACCATATGCAGTTTTATAATACTGCTGATTCTAGAGGCCTCTAGATTCCTCCACTTCTAATATTTTCATGGCCTCACTTCTCCTAAAAAGAAACACTTTCGAATCATCAATCCCCAAGCTCTTAAGTCATGGATATTGACGAGATCCTCAATTTCGGCCGGCCTACGGCGCCTCTAGGGAAGTACAAAAATTACTATCGAATCTGTCACAGTATTTTAATCTATATCTGCACGAGTTACGTAGAACTTCTGATTTCATCGATTCTTTGATTCATCCAATAGGGTCATTTTTCCATACCAGGCACACATTTCATAGCTTGAGGCACTCTAAATATGCTTAGATATCATTCAGATAGCCACCCAGCAAATAACACTGACCACAACAATAATTGCGATCGAGATTCCTACAATTGCCCCAGCAGATAAATCGCATTTTAGGGGCTGTCCTCTTCTTGTGACCCTTGGAATCCTCAATCCGAGGAATCCCTCTTCCATACTGTTGGTGACGGGAGTCAGGCATGTTAGGGGTCCGTCGCTACCCGATTGATCAGGTGGCGTCGAAGAGAGGGGGCTAGAAGAGAGATAGGTTAGAGAGAGCGCCAAGAGTGGAATCTAGAAGATAAATATCATTTTGGTGGCGCATATGCGACTGCTAATCCTGTTTGTCCTCCTTTGCTTTTATCTCAGTTTGTTTGATTGGATTGGATTCGAAAGATGAGATTTCTGGATTAGAGGTGCTAGACTCAACAGACTTTTATGTTGGGACAAATAAACGTTTGAAATACAAATAGAGCTGTATATATCAATAACCCTCCCAGGGGGGCACCTTATGAATAGGTCTATGATTCACAATAGGCAATGCAAGCAATAAAAGTTCATACAGACGCCGAAACGCGCAACAGTGGAATTCGTCAAGCCCGCGGCTTGAAACTTGACATTCAGCTCTTAATATACTGTCTATAACTGAATCCTTCTCGGCCAGCCACTCCGCTCTATGAGGTAGCTATCACGATTGATTCACTTAAAGCTTTGTAGTCTACCACTAATAAGGCTGCAGTTAGCTATAGCCTAAGCGGAATTATCAATGAAATCACGACTGTGATGACGATAATAGTGTGGAGTAGAGTCACGCAATACTTTTTCTTTGTTACACTACTATAGTATCATTTTCAATCGTGTCCGATGCTCGTTTCAGGTATTTTGCAACTCGAAATCTTCGCCTAGAACTGAGGGAATCATCCTGTATAACAGAGATTTTACAAGCATCTTCTCCTAATACAGAGGACATTTGAAGGGCAATGATTGCTGATACAGAGCATCGAATAAATCCTATCATCAATGGTAGAAGAATGAAAATACCATATGAGATAGTTGAAAGGAGCATTTTGTCTCCTGACATTGCATATTTCACGCATAATTAAAAGCACCATTTTGGAATGTAGAGATAACTCAATATCTATATTTAATTTCTGGTTAAAAACCTCAACATTTTGCTCTGTGGAACTAAATCATATATACTCGAGAGACACATCCAAAGAGTCATGAGCATTAGTGAAGCGAGAACTCAGCGAAACGAGACTCTTCAAAGCCATGCACCCCTTCAGCGTACCAGAAGCTTTTTGCCACAAGACTGAGCCACCAGGGACCTACACCAGTATTTGTGCATAACGGTACTTTACATCCATCAAATTTTCTCTTCGGAGCGTCCAATTTCTACGTGCGAAACACTGCTTTTCACAGTTTTCTCTGCAATCTCCTTCTCGGTAGGGATCGGAACGTCTTCATCACCAAAAACGCACGCCATTTCCTCTAGACTGTGGCCGCGAGTTTCGGGAAACACGAAGTAGATAATTACACCACCAGCTGCGAGGACAAAGACGAAGACAAGATAATACCGCCATTCAATATTCTCGAGAGCGATTGGATTAACGAAAATATTGAAGAAAACTGCAGTGGCGGTAGAGATCCACATTGTCGCGAGAGCTCTTGAACGAAGTGCATAAGGCCAAATCTCGACAGGGTATGCCACGACGAGGGGCGTGAAGGCGAGGGAAAAACATCCGTACATGAGGAATAGGAAGGGTATCACTGCTGTGCCGACTGCTTTTGAACCACCTTTCGCGAATGTCGCTGAAAGTGCGGTGATGAGGATATATGAGATGAGCATGCCTGAAGTTGCAGCCAAGAAGAGGAACCTTCGCCCGACTCTGTCGACGTTGAAAGCTCCAGTGACAGCACATGTCAAGTTCCAGATCTGCAAGAAACCATTGATGAGGGTCTGTTGCGTGACTGTTGTCACGCCGATACTGGTGAGAACCGGTGGGAGATAGTAGCCAGCAACATTTTGCCCCGCCCATTGATTAAAGATGCCCAAGAAGACAATGATGAATGTTCTTTTGCGATTTGCTGGAGTCTCCAGCATTTGCCTGTATGAAGTGGTCTTTTGAAACTCACGCTCCATTTCAATTGTTCGAGAGATCTCTGTGAATTCGAAAGCCGCCAACGCGGACGATGCGTCGCCCTCTGCATGGTATTTGATCAGTAAAGCTCGAGCTTCTTCGTGGCGCCCAGTTGAGACTAGGTATCGTGGAGATTCAGGTATCATGAACATCCCTGGCAATGACAGAGCCGGAAGTAGGACCTGCAAGAGCGAGGGAATCCGCCAAGACCAAGAATTCTCGTAGTTTCGTGTGCCGAATGCAGACCAAGCTGCAACAAATGATCCTGAATGATGAGTTAGATCTCATCATATTGAATCTGAAAGAATGTACTTACCGACATACCATCCGCACATATAGAGACCGGTGAGGATCCCACGATGTGTAGGATACGCAGTCTCAGTCATCAGGAGAGGCACACAGCCATTGAAGAACGCTGAAGCAACTCCTATAACGAGACGAGCCATCACGAACATGGCAGGATTGACTGCTGCTGTCTGAAGGGCTGCACCAAGAGCAATGAAGATATACCCAACAGAAATGGTGGTCTTGCGACCGTATCTGTTCGAGGACCACGCAACAACCGGAAAGAAAACGATGGATCCCAGATTTGCGGAACCTGAGATGAATCCGAGCCAAGCACCAGCAGGCTTTTTCATAAAGCCAAACCATTGTGGAAGGGCAAGGAGTCCGTTCAGCATAGTCCCATCGTAGCCGTTGCCAGAGGAAAGCAGGAATAAACTGAAGAGACAGAAGTTTAGATAGATCAGGTTTGGCTTTCTGTACCATGCCTTGTCGTTTGAGGGTATAAGTGCGGCCAAGTCCGCGCCGACGGACTTGTTGTTGCTGTTGGACACCATATTCGATACGTTTTTCACCCAGGGAGGCTCAGGAGGCCAGCGTACACAATAGACTGATGAACTTGAGTATTCTTCTAGTTCTTATAAAAGACTGATAGTGCAAAGTGAAATAGAATGATCTCTGTTGATGTATTCGATCATATTTATATACAACATGGATAGTGGTAAGTGCGGCTGTTACACTTTCTGTGGAGAGCTCCAATTTCTACGCGGGGTAGACTACTACTTCGTTGTGGAGGTGCCGCAACCAACTTGCTGTACTGTATTTTGCGGGGTAGAGATAGATCCATCATCGGATTATCGGATATGCCACTTTCAAAGTCTGGATTCTGAAACCGGGGAAATCATGTCTGTCCAAAGGAATCAACGCAGACATTTGAATGTGGGACTCAAGCTTCCTGAGCCAAGTTTCGGGGAGTCTCGGGGTGAAGACCAAGTTTACTAGAAGATCTGCTAAAAAGACATCCCGAGTCATCTCTACAAAGCTTTTCGCCTGTGGGTATCTGTAGACGAAGTAAATCTTCGGCTGTAAATGCTTCTTCTCCCCGAATTCTCCTGGTATAGAGATATCTTATGAATGATGCACATGCTACTGCTTGCTATAGATGGGAACCAATACGACAAGACACTCTTCATGATAGTGGAGAAAAGGTATAAATTTCATTTGCAGAAGGCGGGGAATTAGACGTAAGGGACTTCGGCCGGCTCTTTGGTAACATACTGAAAGCCATATCACAGACGACTTCGCTGAGTGGAAAGGCTTCTTGAAAGAACATTATCTCTTGGCAGTGAAAGAATCTCGCATTCCCTCATTCTTGCAATGATCCATAGCTGAACGGCAGGTGCTGTTCGACACAGAGGTTCGCGGAAGACTTACAGAAGCCCAAATCTTGATCTGGGGAGTTTCGGATCTTGGCAATACTTCGGCATCAACATCGGCAAAAGTACGGTATTCCCAATAACAACCGTGTTGATACCTTGTAAATCAAGAGCTTATGCATGGAAAAATGACTTTCCAAGTTTTTCAAATACAATTTTTTTCAAAAGATATTAACCAGCTCATATTATCATTCAGCAAGTCCTACAATACCCTAGATACAAGAGCTCGTCGTTGACTTAAAGCTGGTGGGTTCCCTCAAGCAACAACACCCTTCACGTACTTGCACCAAATCATAGAAAGTGGAATGCTTTTCACATAACTTCATCCCTTCAAGTTCAATAACCACCGACTCACAAACTCATGAACCTCAAGATGACTTCGAAACCTCTAAGTGCCCCACTTGCTACTGTAAGTTGTTTCACTATTGTTACATCAAAATGAAGCTGCCTCGCTGGCCAGGAAGCTGAAATGAATACATATTTAGTTTGAAGAGATTGTTGCCCAAGAGAAGGCACTCGCATTATTACATTTCACGTCCGACGATGCGTTCGAGCTCGGGATCCTGATCAGAAATCGTCTTCGGGATTTCTCGCAGATGCCAGCAGTGGTGAACATTGCCATGGCCAACAACCAACAGTTGCTGTTCCACGCTACGTCAAGGCCCGGCACCGTCCCAGAGAACGACAACTGGGTACGGCGTAAGAGAAACACAGTGTTGAGATTTGGCTTCAGCACTTGGGCTGCCCACAACATGTTTGATAAGGGAGACGAGGATAAGTTCAAGGCTCGATTTCAGCTGGGCGAGTTGGCTGAACAGTACGCAATTCATGGAGGTGGATATCCTATTCGTGTGAAGGGAGTTGAGGGTCCCGTGGCTGCTGTGGTTGTGAGTGGCTTTGCTCAGGAAGAAGATCATCAGATTGTTGTCGAGTGCTTGCAGGAGGTTCTGGCTGCTCAGCAGCAATGATACAATGCTACATCATTCTCAGATAAACACTCGTACTATGACCATAAGAGTGGCTTAGCATAGTAATGAAGATGAACAAGATTATCCGCGCTTTTTCTTTCGTAGTAGTGAGTATTTCAAAACTTCTCACGGACGCCAGACCTGGCTCTAAAGACAATAAATTTTTTTTTTTTGGAATAACTGAGTGATCTGATCTTCAGAGTGATACTGTTCTAGATCGCGGGATATAAGCAAATGCTACTTAGTATATTCTGCCTATTTAGGTATTTTCAGTGTATCTGTTGCGATCCATGTCATCCAATCCGAGAATGGTAGCATTGTCCATGTAGATCCGATAGTTGTGTTGCATTTTAGGTAGTTCTTTGGAAGCACCGCAAAATAAGTAAATCAAAAAAACAATAGACGTCCCCTGCAATTTGTACAGAAGACGAAACCCCTTTTCGCTGCCGCATCCTTTCCGCATTTTTGAGATTGGGAATCTGATTAAAGTGGACAATTTCTTGAAGCTGAGATATTTTGGCTTTGGGCGGACCAATTGCTGATCGATTTTGTTTTTTCGTAGCCTTGGGGAATATGTGTTAGCTTATTCTTCTACAAATTTCCCGTTCGATAGAAGCTTACGGGTTTCCAAATGCTAAACAATTGAATTAAATCGGAAAAGTGAGGGGTTTCCTGCATGGCGTTCATAATTTTTCAATATGAGGAATTTGGTGAGGTTATCTTCTCAGCTTCCCAAGCTTTCCTCTTCGGATCGTGCAAAAGGAAATAGCTGAACAGATGATTTGTCGATGAGTGACCAATCGGGTTTCTGGATTTCTGAGGCACATGTAGGAATATTTGGAAATTTCGAACTTTCAAGAATTTAGGAGAGCCAATGGGCATTATGGCCCAGCGCCACCGTCGCCCGGCGTAATGAAGAGATTTGAGAGATTTGGCCTCCAAATATCGAGTCTTAAGGCGTGGACCACAGATAATATCTTCGACCCCTGCGGATATAATATTTTGCTGCCCTAACTCAAAACCAAATTGCTTAGAACTCTATCCAGATATGATGATAGGCAACATCATAATGAGAACTGAATTTCCTATTCCTATTATATATTTTATGTTTTTAGCCAATTGATTTCAGGAGCTTCCTATCCCTCGGCGATGGGAACAGAGAAAGAGCTTCACAAACTTGGTGATTCACCAATCCGCGAAATTAGGTTCTAATTAATCTCTATGTAGAAATTACCCAACTGCATTATCGAGTCAAATGATGTGTACATTCTTCCGTTGCTATCGCACTCGAGTGCACTTGACCTTTGCGATGGCAGCTCTGTGACGAGTTCGCGGTTCAATTCCTGAATTGCTTGTATCATTTTGTTGTTCCGGAGGCACCTATTTTTAGAACATCTACCCAGAAAATACCTGCAACAGCATCAGGGACAGGATGCGTAGCCACGGCCCGGCCATCTACAACCTTCTTGATTTATCTTAAATGTCCATCAGTGTCTTATCTAACAAGGTGCTTTCGCCATGCTACGTCGCCGCCCCAGTTTGATTTCGCTAGCTACAATCGACCCAGATACTGAACCATATCACGACGACTGGGAGTATAACGCGCCACAATTGTCGGTTAATGGTGCCCTCCGTGGGACTGAGGCTGAGAGCGAAACTTCGTTATGTGCGCGATGCCAAAATTTCGATATCCAGTCTTTCACTCGAAGTGCTGGTAAAAGAAAAGGTTATATCTTAAAGGAAGTAGAAATTGCATCAGGTCAAGGTTGTGAGTTCTGCAGACTACTTTTGGATGCTGTGAAAGACACAGAAAAGCCCGATTATTTCTACAGCAATGCATTTGGAGGCAGGACGACATTGACACCTGATTTGTACGTGCATATGACGATATCTGAAAGTTACAAAGACGACAAGAAATCGGTTACACAGTCCCAGGGACTAAAAGTGAATCGCCTCCTAGTGGAGCTAGGAGACCGCTTCAGCGGCATAAGGAACTCTTCAGCTCACGAAATATGTGTCACTGCTGATGCAGGTAATTATATGCTCACTTATGGATGAATTATACGGGATACTGTGCTAACTTATTCCCATAAAGAGAGCCCAGCAGCTTTGAGTCAAGATGTTACCGGGCGTTACATCGGTGGTGACCCAACTTCGGCTTCACATTATGCGACTGCGCAAAGCTGGCTTCAAGCATGCACTTCTCATTCCAAATGTAACGAAACAGTTTCGGGATCTGTTCAGATTCATCCGAACAATGCCCCACTTCCCACTCGGGTAATAGAAATTGCACGAGAAAGCAACCAACAGCGACTTTACCTCCGCCACACAGAGGGGCTATGCGGTGCGTATGTTACACTTACCCATCGATGGAATGAGTTCACCGGGAAATGTATCACGACTACTTCGAACATCGAGGCTCGTTTACTTGGCGAAGATTTTGGAGAACTGCCACAGCTGTTCAAAGACGCCTTCATTATTCTGGAAAAATTGAATATCAAATACATCTGGATCGATTCAATATGTATCATCCAGCAAGGAGACAATTATGTGGACTGGCGACGCGAAGCTCCAAAGATGGCGCAGTACTATCAGTTTTCGATATTCACATTAGCAGGCACTGCAGAAGACATGACCGGGGGACTTCTACAACCCTACACACAAGATTTCGTGCCTTGGTCTTCGAAACTTGTTCGCCTGCCCTACAGAGATAAAAGTGGTGCAATTGCTGGAAATTTCTACTGCTTTAGAAGAAGAGTCCCTGTCGTCGAAGAATACATGGATCAAGTCTGGTCGAGCATTCTGTTCCGTCGAGGCTGGATATTACAAGAATGGTTGCTAAGTAAACGACTGCTGTGGTACACCCCTCACGGGCTCTTCTTTGAGTGCCAGCAAGAACTCCCACTATCGTACGATCATTCACAGCTTACATTCAAGCGAGCGAACTCTGAGTTGCAAGCCTATCTACGGCTCAAAGCATCATTCCACTTCTCGAATAGCGACATCCTGAAATTTTGGTACCCCGCACTTGAAGTTTATTCTGGCCAACATCTCACAAAACCCGAGCTGGACCGCATTCTCGCCGTAGCGGGTCTGGCGAAAGAAGTAGGCTCAATTCTTGCAAACCGAAGCCGTCTCCCCAGCTTGGAAAACGAAGTCCAGAACGAGGTCTACGTAGCCGGATTGTGGCTCCGGGACATTCATCATGGTTTGCTGTGGGAGGAAAATTATAACGCTCCACCATGCACAAATAAGGTCCGAGAAGCGCCTTCCTGGTCTTGGGCATCTCTTATAACTCTCGTCCGCTGGCCGGCAAGAGGTGCGGATGCGAAATCCAATTTTAGTGTGACGGGATTGTGCTTCGAGAAAAAGGGAAGACACGATATTCCTGACCATCTCGTTTTCGACGGCTGTAGACTCAGACCATTTATTGCAATTAACGAACGGCCGATCTTTGATCCTACCAATATGTTTTCCTGTCTTCACATTCGTGGAAAGCTGCACACAGTCCACATTCGAGGGTATCTCGAGACGGAAGAAAACCTGAAGAATGCTGCACTATCAACCAGCTACGCTCCGATTCCCAGTTCCTGTAACTGGCGCGCTGTATGCTCTGCGTTTCGGCCGGACATAATTGCAGGATGGGGGTCCCTTGAGCAGTTGAAGCCGCATCCTACAGCATGCGCTGATTTTGGAGTCGCGGTTTATGCCTTGCATGTTTCGACACGATACTTGACTCATGGACTCTGGATCAAGACATCAGTTCCTGTGTTGGATGTTTTGTTCGTGGAGGAGACAGAAGCGGGCTCGAATTGTTTTCGGCGTCTTGGTGTGGGCAGGATTGCAGATGGAGATTTGATTGATGAGTTTGAACAAGCGGAGGAGCGTGATTTTCACATTGTATAATACCCATTCCCAAACCAATGTCTATTGAAGGCCATCTCCCCAATTTCAGCGTATCGTCAGCTAGTAAAATGACGATTTTGGAGTACCCGTAACTTCTAAATCCGATACTAATATTATTGGTCGATCAGAAAGGTATGTTCTGTTACGTGCGGGTGGGAAATGGTATCGGATTCAACTTGACAATGCCATATAGTAATGTGTAGCTTATTTACCAATTATCCAAGATTATCATGTTCCCCATCTCCTCTCTGTTCCCGTTCCCGCTCCAATTGATCTCTCATAATTTGATCTTTCTCCTCTTGGGGTACATACTTCCACACTACTCTCACAAAAAGCACCAACATGCTTCCCACACTCCCGACTGCAAAAACAACAGCTAGAATGACGAACCACAAGCCTGAAAACACAAAAGCCTGCCATAGCTTTACAATTCTGAATATACGAGACACATCTTCTTTCGTGAGATTTTTGGGGTGTTTTAACATCTCCTCATAAATGTTCGGAACATCATAGTGTAGTGTATTCCAAAATCCTTTCCACACAAAGTACATTGCAAGAAGAATGAATCCAATTCGGTGCATGGTTGCACGAAAACGCATATCGGTCTTCATCTTCCGGCCCAAATGGCCCCAAACGGTGGTGCAAGTGCCTGGATTCTTATTATATGTCGCAAGATACTCAGGGTTTCGGATGAGCCCATGTTGGTGATAGGCGCGCCACGGAAATGCTCGGCGTCCCGGGTCGTAAACAGTAATTTCTCCCGTGTCCCGATTTTTGAAGGTGCCTCCTGTGCCAAACCATGATGGAAGAATAGAGAGCATTCTCTTCCAAGGTTCTGGAGGCGGTATATCGAAGTGCTCGAAGAGGGATTCACGAACGCGGTGCTTCAATGCATAGAAAGATAACATATACAATCCCAATGGCTGATACAGACTCTTCTTGATTGTCCTAGATAACGTGAGCTGGATGCTTGTATGTGATCAACGAAGACTCACGGTGAAGGATCTCTAAACCTGTATTCTCGATCTTCATGAATCCATATGGGAAGACCAATCAGAAGAATGGTACCGTAGGTCGATAATATGAGGGGTATTATGGGATATGAGAACCATGAATGTGGGCCGGAGTGACTTTGCGACATGTGTTCGAATCGGGCTATAGTTTGACATCTGAGAGGGGCTGCGATTTCTATGGCGTCGGTTGAGGTCGATTCAGTGGAGTGAAACTCCCATATTTCAACAGCTTCAGTCTGTACTTCTCCCGATGGTGAAATTTGCCCTAATTCGGCAGAAGTCTGATCTGCAACTCGCTCTGGTTCCGTGAGCCGCTGCTGTTTGTATGCTTGATCAAGACAATCTTCAATTATTTCTGTACCTCTCGCAGATGCCGATACGTTGTCGGTGTAGGGCATGATAATGGGAGTCGTATAGCGATCTTCCCCAGCAATAACGAACCTGTCTTTAACTGTGGGCTCAAACTCCTCATCACTCTCATCAAACCCCAACAAGAACATCCAAGCCATCCACCATACAAGCCCTACCAACGGAACTAGAAATAAAATAGCCATGATGGCAGCCCACACACCCGCAAGAATAAAAGTATCATTCTCCAGAGCCATATTAAGCGCCCAAATATGCACCACAAAGTTTGGCAGCGTGGTAAGCAGTATTGTTCCACATACTGCCCATCTGTACGAGCGACGTGGTCGCCGGAAATGCAAGAATGACGCGGGATCTCTGAATAGGAATAGCCAAGTAACTCTTGCTGCCACAGAAAGTGAGAATGATAAAAAGTCTGGCAAGATGGAAGGTGTGTGATGGGTGTTGTAATGCCAGTATAGCTTCCCTCCATTAGGTGTGAGATGAAAAGCTATAACAAGGCTGAGCACCCATCGGAACCATTGCAGCTTATGCGCATAGATTTGGCGGAAGTTGCGAGTGCTCAGACCACTGAATGAAAAGGGCTCCGTTGAGGAACGGTGCGTATTCATTTTGTTGGATATGGCATAGCTGATGAGATGTAGTGCTGGAAATGAATCAAGTTTGTATGAACAGTGAAATGGTTAAATGGAAATTCACGGTTTAGACTTAAGCCATGCACATGATATTTATTGTATCTCGGAGCGACGCGGGATGAAACAGGGGGTGCATGCATGAAGGATTTGGCCCCCAAACTTGTCTGCCTGCTTCGGCTCCTGCTCGACAACCCCTCCATACATGTAACAGCTAGGAAGGACGCCCTTAGCGGGTAATTGGTGCCGCACCAGCCTCATTCCTAACGTTCACTTTTAGTTACTGTAGGCTTCCAGATAAAGTTATCATCTTTTCATTATCTTTTTTTCAATTATGACTCCGTATTTACTCATTCTCATCGGGACGATGTGTTGTCTAAGCCAAAGCTTTTCTGTCGGAGACCCAGTACAAGTACATTTGAACGAGGACGAATCTGATAAAATAACCTTTCCGATTCCTGGCGGCACGACATTCAAGTTTTGTCCTGAGTCTAGACCAGATACTGATATTTTCACTATCGAGCGAATTTACTGGGATCCAGACCCGCCAAGCATGTAGGTCAAGAAGACCGTTGCCCAAATCTGATGGGTTTTAACGTCTTTCCAGTTCAAGGGACCAGAAACTCTTAGTGAACGGGATATTTGCGAGCCCAGTACCCCAAAATGCTGTCGCCATAGTCGACGTCCACATTCCTGCCTGGCATAATCCTGAATCACCCGCCCGCAACTATACGTATAATGGGACTATTTGTGAATCTTGCAACTACATCTACCAGACTGACGACGAACGTGGTTTGCACAAGATGTGCGACGGAGCTGTTGGGGGGAATAGCAGCGGTCCAGATACTGGACCGGCAGTTTTAGTCCACGAGGATTTTTTATTTTGGCCGTTACCGGAGGGAGAATATTATGTCAAACTCGATGTGATGATGCCTGACCAGGAAAACGGGACGCGGGGAAGCAGGATATTTTGCGTAGAGGGGACTGAAAACCTTGATTACTAAAGAGAATACACGTTGAGTTTATATAAATTTAGTAAAAGTCTTGTCATCCCTGAGAGGCAGGGAGCTCAAAATCTAGACAGCCTACGAACAGATATTGAGTTGGACAGTAGAGACATGACCGGGGGAGTGAATATTGATTTCGCTCCCAAATGGGCTCAAAACCACGTTAATTTCTTTTTCAAATCTAAATCAATAGATGCCAACTTGGATATTAACTAAACGATGCGAACGCACTGTGAGATGTTTGCTAGGTATGACTGCTGAAGCCTCTGGATTATAGAGATAGTACTAAGAACCAACCTATCTATATTTGCAGTTTTAAAGAGACTATTTACTGCATGGAACTTGATGGATTCTCAATGCTTTTTAATTGCATCAAGACTAGCAGGATATCAATTACAATTCGCAGCGAATGTGGTAACTCTCCGAGAGGGAAAGGGATTATATTTTCATTCTGAAGGGTTTTATTGCTATAAAAAATCAAAGTATCGTCTCCTACTCAAGAAGCCATCTTTTCTCTCAGCCATTTCTCTAGCAGTGATCACTCCCTTTTACTGTGCACAACTCCTCTATAGTGTATAAATAATTGCTCTATGATATATGGTCACTGTAAAATTGGTTAATGGCCTCACAATACTCAAGTGTTCTCCACCACAGCATGTGACCCATTTAAGCTCATCTAGAGAAAGAAAGGAGGAAAATAAAGCTGATCGCAGCAGCAGTTGATACCATCAAAGCACCGAAAACTGAAACTTCAAATAAATAGGACTCTCCATTCGGATTGCTGCCTCACCGTCTTGTGAGAAGGACATAATTTTTCATTGTTCCAATTCTGCAGAGCTGAGGGAGATCATGTTTGTGAGCAGCGTACCTCAAATATATTTGGCATCTAAACCTCATATGATTTGAAGAACTTTCTAGAAAAATGAGAGAATTGGAATATAGCTCAGGAAATAAGCAACTAACGGTTTCAGACGAACGCGCGCATATTCAAAGAATAAAGTTTCATGATTATTATTATCATACAGCTTCCAAGTAGGAGCCAAGTAGCACACAGACGCTACAAAATGACAAAATTGCTCTAGCCTATCAGTACTCGTGTTCCAAAAGTCGTCAAAATCTCACACAATGCTGATCTCCGTAATTATTAATGTCTCCTCAACCCCATTATATTTTCTTGTGGGTGATATTTAGGTGATGGTAAGGTTGAATGTAGGCGCGGCTGGTGTAACTTCGAGTATGGCGGGTCCTATTTTGGATTAGCACAGACACAACATTTATGAAATGAAGAAACTCGCCAGCCAAGATATTCGAATCTGTGAGATTGCCAGACATATCAGATGTGATGAAGACATAGCTTTGTCCCGAAGCTTCTGTAGGGACTTCGGCCATGATCATGCCGTTCTTGATACCTTGAGTTTGGACAGGAACGACATCAAGTCCACTGACAAAGGTGGCGAAGAATTCGCCGGTTGGCATGTCCTTAGGCAGAAGATCGATCAGGGCACCTGGTGCAGTAGGTTGACCAGAAATCAATGTCAATGCCGGATATGATTTGACTGGAAGGGCAGCATTGGTAGCTGGGCAAGATTTGATGAATGCACTGGCGATGCTATAGACGGCATTGACTCCCATTGGTGCTCCAAAGACATTGGCCATCGGAATCATGTTGTTTGCACCACGTGCAGCCGATTCTGGGGAGGGGGTTAGTCTAATATGGTGGAAGTGAAATGATATGACTCACGATGAAGTGCTTCAGTGACAAGAATTGATGCGGCAGCTGTAAGATAATTCTTTGAAGTGACCAGTGGGGCAGCTCCACTGTCTTGGGTTAGATTGACCAAAGATTGATACTACGATGACTTACAGATAAGCAGAAACTCCAACACCCTCAATAACAGCGGACAGTGCAACAAATGCCTTTGGGTCAGTCATCGGGAAGTTGTATTCGCAAGCTGCAACTGGGTCGGCTCCGGCAGCTTTCAGGCCAGCTTCAAGATACAGAACATGTCCCTCCTCATCATGTGCAATATACTTGAGTTGATCGTAGAAAGATGCAGAGAACCCGGCATCTGTGAATTGCTTCAAACTCCACTTGGATAGAGCATCCTTGTAGAAAGCGTTCTCCAAATGTTCGAGCTGAGCGTGTTAAGTCAGATGAAAGGTGGTTTTAGGATGGGCAACTGACCGTCAGAGCGAATTGAAGGATAACAGGATCGAGGTCGGTTTGTTGTCGTTTTGCTGGTAAGGCGGAAGCACCAGTGAAAATGGTAATTAGCAAAATGACTGCGGTTGAGGAGAAATGCATCTTGAAAGAATTTCTGAGATGCCTGTCTAGAGGTTTACGATATTCGAGCTAGAGCGTTCTTATTCTGTTCCAGGGAGGAAAGCTGATGATTGAAAGAGGCGAGATGTGGTGGATGAGAACAAAACAACGGGAAAAGAATTGATTATATAGATACGCATGATATGGAGGAAAGAGCAATGACTGCCACCTTACCAAAGATTTGAAATGCTCTCGGGGCTCATCGTCTCCGACGCCTGTAAGTCGCCAATACCGTGACATCCTCTTCCCATCTGCATCTGACCAATACCAAAGCTTATGGCAGACAATGCTGTGGCAAACTGTAAAGTATTGAGGGAATTTTCATCCCGGCTCTTCAATGGACCGGACTAGTAGAAGGCTGAAGCACTTGCCACCGAGACATGCAGCACCTTCTTCGAGCTAGAGGCCAAGACAGCATAGAGCGGTCATCATATCGCATTGGTGTTGAGCTTAATTTTTCTTCAGGAGGGTCAGGCCGATCGAGATCTTATCAGATCGTAATCCCTGCATATCAAGAAGGAGCAGATCAAATATTCGGAAGGCGTCAATGAGGACGCCAAAATCGATGAAACATTGGAGATCATATATACACATAAGCTTCGCAGTATTTGTCCGCACTTTTGATACAAGTGCAGCAATTGATACGGGAACTACAGGAACTATCAGCTCATTGCATAAATTGACTTTAATGACCCTTCATTGACGTTCAGGCCAAGCCATGTTCAGTGCAGTCACGGCGATTTCAACATCCGAAAAAGAATACATGAGAAGTCGAAAAAGAATACATGAGAAGTGGCAAAAGTGATGGCATTGAGAATTGCCGTGAGTGAATGAGAGGTTCTGTTATGGGAGAAAGAGAAGAAGTGAAGACGGGATGAATAACATCCGAATAAGCTCAGCCACTACTAGCGCTGGTGAGCGGGAAGTTTTCCGAATCAAGGACAGTGGGGCATAACTCGTCATATTGAATCACAATCCAAATAATCGGATGGTATCCCTACATAGGTACAAGTACAAGGGAGGTATTAGAATCTTAAGTCTGAATTTATTTTAGTATTGCCTAGATTTAGCAAGGATGGTTACCTTATCAAATCTAGAAGTTCAAGAAACTATTGCTACTCTTATTATCTAATAATTTACAATCTTTGCCTCCGCTATATAAGGTCTAGCTATTAAAACATAATCTGCCTGGTTCTTTCTCTGGATGAATAGCTTTTGTTTTTGGTAGATAATCTCATGGTTTGATAGATAGTGTAAATAGAACCACAAATAATACAAATAATAAAAAGGGTAAGCAGCTGGTGGTCTTTAGTAATTATGGCATTATTGTCTAAGTCTCTAAGTATAAAAGGTCGAGCCCTAGAATAATATGATAAAACACTAGAAAATAGCCGAACACGTGCCACACGTGACTAATATAATAAACACTAATTTTAGAGCCCTTTTACACTTGCCCCTACCCAGTTTTATTAAACGAGTACATTTAAGTCTTCTAAAATAGGCCCAAATAACTCTAATCGTAAGGAAATGCTCAAAAGAATAAAGTGATCCCTAATGTTAAAACCTAAAAAGAAAATATCCCGTGACCTTCCTTAAAAGTTTACTTTTAAAGAATAGCGGACAATTGGCCATTTACTCTCAATTCCAGGCTCATATGGCTTCTCATAGCATATATAAACCCTCCCATTCCTTTTAATCTCTCAAACTTAATATCTTTCCTATTTTCTTTATAACTTTTCGCCCACCTCTTTTATAATAGCTTATAGCGATAATAATCCTTCCTTAGATACCCTTATCGCTATTGCTATCCTTAATTGCAAAGGTTTATTATTAAGGTAGGTAATAAAAAGATGCGCTAATAATAGATTAAGATTTTTGCAATTACGGGGTATAGTAATACTCGAAGATAAACACTTTTGGCCTTTTATTAGAGCTAAGTTTTGCTATCTAATATATCTTTTATCCCTTCTTTAACTTCTCATTAAGTCTTGCTCCTTTATTAACGATTATCGTCGTTATTTAATATCGTTATCGTCGTTCGGCGCTCTCTTGGAGCAATCGAATTAGGGTAGTCATATAAGCTAAGTACCACTTTATTATAATAGTCTTATAATAACCACGTATAGGGTTTTCACACTCGCCTAAGGTAGCCGATACGTCCTTGATTAATCTTGGGCCAGATATGGTTTCTTTTACGGTTGGTTAATTTAAAAGAATTAATTGGCTAACCGTCTTTTATACTTCTTAAATCCCATTTTCCGTCTTTCCTTCCTTCCTTTAATCCTTTCTTCCTTTAATAACTTTAACTTATATATTAGTGATTAGGATATAAATAGGTTAATAACCTTAAATGAGAACCTCAAATTCGAATATATATATGGGATAATAAGGTATTAGGTAATAGGGCTCTATATAAATAGATAAATATCGGTAAGCACTAGTAACGCGGCTAATTTAGTTATTTTCCTTATATTTCTTTGCTTATCCTTATGATATTATTCATTTTTATTATTATAAAGAGTTTTATAAGGATCTTTTTAGCTAGTGCCAAACTATGGGTTAAGGGATTAAAAGTATATTAAGCTTCTATTTCCATGAAGTGCCTTTCACGGGTTATCTAAGCTATATAGGGCGTGCTTTGCATGTCCAGATAGCGGTGTATTACCCTGGTTGGTATATATTAAGAGTTTTTATAGAGGGCTTAATAGCTTCTTTTTTCTATACCATACTTGTCTTAATAGCTTATCTTATATTACATGCATCTTCGGCTTTTGCTAGGGAGAGTGCCTCTTTGTGGATCCGTGCGAGAATGTGAGAGAGACCTACCCACGGTTAGGAACGTTATCGTCGTTAAAGTTTCTCTAATAGACGTAAAACTCTTAAAGGGTTACTAATGCAAATTTTAAGGATGTCTCCTTTAATAGAGGAAATATGTCTTTGATTAGTGGCTGGCTATTATGGACTTTGGCTATTTGCTTTTATAATAAAAGCTTATTAAACTTATTAAGTCATTATAGCTATAAGGGAGGTGCCCGGGCACTTTTTAAACCTTGTATTTATACTCTAATAAGCGGTGTGCTAAGAAGCCAGTGGGGAATATTAATTATTTAAGGGAAAATACTCTATTTTTCGAGCTAGAACAGATATATTCTAAATTAATTGTAAAGATTGTTGCCTTTTTGAGTCTTAATAGGGGGTAATTGCTAGCCATAGCTGCTTTTCCTTAAGATTTGAGATGGTAATCATTTAAAATTAAGGGGAATTCCGAGGGCTTTATTTTATTTTTAAGGGTTTTTCTTTTAAGGGCTTTCTTAAGGTTTACTTCGGTGTGTCTCATAATAGGTTCCTAGTCTAATCCCAGTCTCCTATTACCTTTTTACTTTAATTTATTAAAGCAAATCTAATATTAAACCCTTTATAGAGTTATGGTTATAAGAAAGGTGTCCTAAAACCTTGCCTGGGGTGCGGTTAAGATATCTCTTAATCCTATTTAAAAGAGGTTTAAAGACACCGATCTAGAGCGCTTATAGAGCTTCGGCTCTCCCGCTTATTTATAATTAAAGTCGGCCTCGTCCCATATATTAGGGCAACGCGAGCTAATGGATCCTATATAAAAGTAGATAAGGGGTATTATATCGGTGTCCTTTATAGTTTTTAACTATTAAGGTAATCTTCTAATTACCGCGTAGGGATGGCGCTTATAGAGCTTTTGGTTCTCCCGCTATCTTAAAGAGTGGCTCCTACTTAGGGCCAAGTCAAATGTTAATATAGCATCGCCTAAGCCTAAAGATAGCTAGCTAATTTAATATAATTTAAAATGGTCGCCGCTAATGATATTTATTAATTATCGCCCTTAGAGTCTTTATATTTAGATTTATTTAATTTATCTAACCCTTTTAAGCTATCGCTATCGCTATTATCCTATATAATGGGGTCTATTATAATAAATCCTTCTCTTCTTTAAATAAACCTCTTTAGCCTATTTCCTGCAAATGATCCTTATAATTAAATACCATCTAGCTCTTTTAGCTTAAAATATCCTTTTATATTATTTGCTAAGGTAATTCAATAGGGTCCCCTCTATTAGTATTTAAGTTTAATATTTAAAGATATATTAATTGCCTTCTTTATATCAAGAATTAAAATAATATTATTAACTTTAAGGCTATATATTTATAATTTGTGAGTTTTATTAAATGCTTCCTTTCCTAATTCCCTAATTCTTCTTTTTCTTAAGGTGATTTCTTTTATATCTTTATCTCTTAATTCTAGCTATCTTATTCATATAACTAAAAGATTAGCTCATATTCTTATTTTCTTCTAATCTAGCATTCTTTAAACGGGATGCTATATCTCTATTAAAAGAATTGCTTCCCTTTTATAAAGTAAAAAGAATAGTGTGACACCGGTTAATCCATATATGCTAATTTGGCATGCTAATAGGATTAAATGAAATTTCTTAATCCATTTTTATATCTCTCCTCCTATTATTTTTGTTAGCGATTTTAAAATATCCTTATATCCCCTCTTAATTATTCCGTTTGCTTTTAAGTTATATATTAAAATCTGCACTCTTTTAATTCCATATTTCTTAATAAATTCCGTAGTAATACCCTTATTTTCTGGACCTCCATTTATTATAAGTCTCCCAAAAATCCCATGCCTATAGATAATATCCTCCCAAATGAATTTTGCTATTAAAGCGGCGTCTGCTTTTGCTAAGGCTCTTTCTTTTAGCCAGCTAGATAAATCATCTTTTATCAAAATAAAGAACTTCTTACCGTTATTATTTAATATATAAACCACGTTAAGACCTACTTTTTATTACATGCCGGTTATCCAAGTTATATAAAGTGGCTTATCATACTTTAACCCTAATCTCATCTAACATTTTTTATAGCTTATGTAAAAGGCTCTATAATTAGTAAATACACCACTCCACCAAAATCTATTCGCGGATCTATGATATGTCTCTTCTTTTCCATAATAACTACCCTTAATATAACATTCCGATATAACTTGGTTCCTCTTTTTAGCTCCATCCACGACTAATTTTATTAGGATATCCTTAAAGGTTCTCTTATAAAGTTATTAATCTCTAATAATAAAATCCAAGGCTTTATTCTTAAAGATTTTAAATTATAATATAATCATACCGCCCGGATTTCGGAATATTATAAGAAAGGAAGTAATTATTTAAGATTTAGGTAAATAGGATTTATTTAGGTATTACTTTTAAGCTAATATTATATTATATACTAATATATGATAAATTCTTACGTCAATCCAATTATCCAGGTCTTCTTTATTTTCTCTTTCCTCTTTATCTCCTAGGAAAATTGGTTTTTTTAATAGGCCATTTATAGTAATATTCTTGATTCCTAAAATGTGTCTAACTTTAAAGTCTATCAGTCTCATTCAAGCTATCTAGCGTGTAAATATTGCTCCCGGCAAGTTAGATGCGGCTCTATTTAGCTACGTTACTAGAATTATAGCGTCTATTTCTAGGATAAAATGCACTCCATATAGATCTCCTCTTATTTTCTTTATAGCTTTTAAGGCACCTCTATATTCTCGTTTAGTGGCATTATAGTTTTATTTAACTAAAGACCAGAGTCCGCTTTTATATTTGCTTAGATATCTATTTTTATCTTTATCGAGCTATTAAAATATAGCACCCTATCCTTTTAGACTAGTATCCACTATTAAAATAATCTCTCCTAAGTCCTTCCCGTACCTTATTTTTATTAAGGCTAGTGCCAATATTAGCGCATATTAAATTATAAAAAGCGCATTTTTCTAAGGTTACTCCTACTTAAAGTCTACTCCTTTTTTTATTAGAGAATATATTAGTTCTATGATTTTAGCATAATCTTTAACCCAAATATGGTAAAAAACATAAATGCCTATAAATGCTTTAGCTTTTATAACATTATCGCATTTTAATTATTTTAAAATTTTATCGATTTTGGCTATTTTTAGGTGTCTCCCTTTTAAATCGGTGACATAGCTAATAATTTTTAAGCCTGGCATATAGAATTGTGATTTAATTCCAATGGTTGCTCTAGCTCTTTCTAATCTTTTTATTATCAGGTCCAAGTTTTAAAGATATTCTAATATAAAACGTCTAATTCCTAGCGCCACTTCTTTATTATTATAAAAGGAATATAATCCTTTTACTCCGATATTATCTATATATAGTAACGCGATATATAGCACGTAATTAAGTAAAATCTTATAAACTATTTTATAAAACTATATAATCGAGTTAGTACTACCTTAAGGGAGTCTTATTAACCTAATAAGTCCGATTGAGGTGTATATAATAGTTATATCTCTATCCTTGAGATTTAATAACATTTAATTATAGCTAGAAAATAAGTCCACTAATAATGCTATTATTATTCCTATGAATTCTTCTAAGAACTAATCTATATTTAATGGAATATTCATATCCCTAATTATAACTCGATTTATTTTAATTGCCGCTATAATGAGTTGATAGCTCTTCTTTTCCTTTTTTGTTATTAAGAACCACTTATTTTTATACGGATTATGATACTATTCTATTATTCCTCTACGCATTCTATCTCTTAGCATCTTAATAACTTTTTTATTAAGCGCTTTTAGCACTGGAAATGAGCTTTCTTATCATGCTTAATAAGGAATAGTCTTAATTCTAAGTAGTAATATAATATTTAAAGTAATAATTCCTATTTCTATCTAATTAAATGCAATAGCTTCCTTATGATTTATAAGTATTTACATGAGTAACCTTCTTTCTTCGTCTATAATAGTCTTTCCCACTATTATCTGCTCTATCCTTTTTATTATAAGTCTACTTCCTGGTATGCTAATTATAAATCTTCCTAATATCTAATCATTAAATTTACCTATCTTAATATTTGGCTTCTCATCTTTTAATTTTTTAAGCTAATTAACCAATCCTCTTAGATTCGTCCTATTAAAATCTCCTAAGCTTACTAGTTAAACCTTATCGGCGATTTTTTTATATGCTATATTGACCTTAAATGGTCTTTAAGGGTAGTGTTAACTTGGATTACCTTCTTTTCTTTCTTTAATAATAATAATAAAATCATCTATTCTAATAACTCCATCCATTTATATTATATATATATTAAATTTTACGTATAATTCCCTTTTTATATTTTTCTTCTTTTCCTTTTATCTATTACATCGCTTTAACCTCGAATTATTACTCTATTCTTTATTACTTTAAGAGCTATAATGTATTAATCCTAGGCTTTTAATCTTATTAACTTATAACCCGTTTTATAAATTAGCTAAACTTTTCCCGCTATCTCTATTTCTTTAGCGCTAGCATACTTAGTTTTATCTCTAGCAATTATAACCGTTCCTACCACTCCTTAAATATTTATAAAGCAGGCTTGCATGATCCCTCCTCTTAAATAATAAAAGTTAAACTTTATTTTTAGCAAATATAGCATTCCTAAAAGAATCTCCTTTTAATAATGAGAGACTACCTAAAAGTTAATATAATAGATAATACCTCCAATATTAATAGGGACATTCTTAATAAAGCCTATAAATAGTCTATTCTCATTATTAATAGTTAAATAGGTCATTTATCTTTTTATTTTTAATATTATGAGTTTTACTTCCTCTGCCCAGTTTCTTCCTATAATATTAACCTCTATTCCTATATCAAAAATTGCTATAACCTTAATTTTATTATTAATTAAGACTTCTACTTTCGGTATTCTTATTACTAATGCTAGGCACCTTTAAATAATGGAACCCATTTTAATAGCATTAACTTTAAGAATAACTACTTTCCTAAATCTTTTTAGCATTTAATTTTTAGTTTCTCCTAGATTTTATAAGATAAAATCATTTCCTCCAGTTTTTGGAATAACATATCTTTTTTAAGCCATTCTAAAGACGTTTTCTTAAATAGCATAAATGTCTTATAAACGCATTTCTTTCCCTAAGAAAAGTCAATTAATAGCTTTTACTCTTACTTTTAAACTAGTATATTAATTAAGGATTCGGTCCCTATTTTTCTTTATTCCTTGATTTAAGGCTCTTCTAGGTTTCTTAACTATTAGCTTAATAACTTTATCTTTTAACTCAATTATAATTTCCTCCATTTTAATATCCCCTTAAGAATCTTGCTACTATAATTAGCTTTTATTAATTATAATTATATTAGACTTTTTTAATTCTTTATTATTTTTAATGCTTGGGCGCTATAAAATAATATTATAATTTTATTCTCTTATTATTTTTCCTAGATTAATCCTTAGCTTTAAGACTTTCTTGGCCACCTTTATTATATTCTCAAAATATATAATAGGCTTCCTAATTCTAATAATTACACTTAATATTACTTCCACGTTTATTAAGTCTTCTTCCACTTCTAAGTCTAATTTTATTAGCGGCAATCATCCAGAAAGCTAAATCTTTCTAATTCCCGCTAGCCTATTTAATTAAAGAATAAAGGTTAATTATAATAACGGTGCAAGTGGTTAGTAGCCTATAAAGGAGATAGGTTATTATAAACGTGCTCCTTATATATTAAAATGTGATGGCTTTATTAGTTATTTAAATACTTAAATATTTATACGTCTTATATCTACGTTCTTATCTAAATCTATGCTATTTATCACTAATCGAATAATAGCTACCTAATTCTAATCTCTTCTTTTCCTTAATAATTAAGCTCTTATTCTTCTCGGACCAAGTGCAATTTTGCCGAAGTTATTAGAGTGAATTATGCCTATAATTATTATATAAAGGTATATAGGATATTTATCCCTAAACCTATATTACTCTACTCCAAATTTCCTATTATAAAAGTTATAAATAATATCCTAACTTTTATAGACTTTAATAACATTAATAAAAACATTATTTAAGAGATTAATATTATTATTATATCTTAAGTCTTAATAGGAATATCCATTATACTTATTTTTATATATAAGATGTTAAGCTCTTGCTTTTTTTCTAAATTTTAGATTATAATTCTCACTATCTAATCTCTTTTCCACTCTTATATTCCTAATCTTTAAACGTTTAAAATCCAACGTAAGTGCCTTTAACTTTACGTTTATATTAGCTATTTAAGAGAATATTATCGGCGGATTAATGGCTAATATTATAGGTGATTTTAGATTATTAAGCTATTTAACTATAAATGTTATCTCTTCTTTATAGCTTGCTATTAGGTTTTTTTAAAGTTCCCAAACCTTTAAGCTATGTCCAGTATTCATAGAATTCTTGGCATACTCTCTAAATTGGCTATATTTATTATAAGACTCCGGTTTATTATAATTAATCTAATACTTATTAATAATCTTTTCCCTTATGGACTTAGGCAAGCCGATAAGTAGGAATCTCCCTTGATTAGCATGACTTAAAATACCCTTTATAACTAGTTCTCCTAATATAATATGGAATTCCCTAAGAAATGCTTTAAGATCAATAGATTTGCGTTTAACCCTAATGAATTATTTAAGGAAAATAATAGACATTTTAAGTTATTTAGGGTTAGAGTTAGCGAATTTTTTATGGATTATAAGAGCGAATTTAGCATATAATTTCTTATTAAGGTACTCGGATAGGCCTTTGATTTATCGTCATTTAATCTAATTAGCATATCTTAAGAGCCTCTAGATTTTATTAGCTTCTGAGATTCCATAATTATTACACGTTTCTTTAAAATGACGTGTAAATTCTTTAGCATAAATTCCATTAAAGTATGGCATGCCTTTACTCCTTGGTGCTGGCATGGGGCCAAAGTAATTAATAATATTAGGGGTAATAGCTAGAGGTGCTTTAAACTTATTATTATCCACTAGTGCCAACGTGTCTATTTTAGTAATATTATCCATTTTAAGAGTTCCTATGTTATTTCTGATAGATATAATTATCGGTTTTATGATAAATATATTAAATAATGGTTTTAATATCAGGAGTAAGGCTATTATATCTTATATCTTTTTTATTAAATAATGATTTTTCTAAATGTGGGTGTTAAGCTTATAAAGAGTCTGGTTTGATTCCCCTATTCCTTCCCCTAAAATCTCCTTATATTCTAAGAATAATACCCCTTTTTTTAATATTTAAAGATATTTCGCTAAGATATTTAAAAGGATTTTTACCAATTTAAGCCATAAGTTATAAAGTATAATATAAACTCTAATATATCTTAGAATAGTCTAATATATTAATTCCTTTATTAAACTCCAGGTTTTAGATAATCTTAGAAGGTCTAATCCCCTATATAACTCATCTCGGTCGTTGATTGCATATAGAATTATAGAGTTTTTAGAGGCGTTTTATGATAAGAGCTTTTTTTCCGACGTTATTATAATAAGCTTAGACCTTTAAATATTCTTAGGGTCTCTGGCATAGCCCACATTTTATCTATGTTATAGCATCTTATAAATATTGATAGCTTTAAAGCTTTTATTCCTATGGCTAGAAATTATGTAAATAAATTTCTTATAATAGAAGGGTATATGGAGATAGAGCCTTCGGTTTTTCTCCCTACGTAGGTCACTAATGTAAATAGAATCACAAATAATATAAATAATAAAAAGGGTAAGCAGCTAGTGGTCTTTAGTAATTATGGCATTATTATCTAAGTCTCTAAGTATAGAAGGTCGAGCCCTGGAATGATATGACAAAACACTAGAAAATAGCCAAACACGTGCCACACGTGACTAGTATAATAAACACTGATTTCAGAGCCCTTTTACAATAGTCTCATGCTTTGGTAATAAGTGGCAAGCTTCGGTTTGTTTAACAAGGTTGGCATGTTCAAAGGTAAGTTTGAGCGATCACTGTTATCTCAAGGTGCTAATCGTGCTATATCCAGGAATCAGATCTTGAAGCCCGGGGCATTTGATAAACGCAGCATGCTGATTCAGGTCTCGGACAATTAAATTCCACTCTAAGTACACGCTCCCCCCCGGAGACTCAGTAGAAGCTCGACCTGGCTCGACTCGTGCAATAGCACGATCATGTTGGCCACCGATTGGGGTGGTAGGGGTTGTGCTGGATGAAATTCCACGAGCTCTAACATTGCTGCCATTCTGATTGCTACTACCTGCGCCACCAACATTATCATTGCCCTGCCATGTCCAACTGTACGCTGAGCAGTAGATTGAGGAGGATTAACATGATTGCCTTGACTACTGCTACTTCCAATTTGCTTGCTAGTACCAGGCCTACCACTGCTTCCTCGTCGAGTCCAGCTGCCTGCAACGGATCGACCAGCTGACCGGCATACATCTGCTTGAAATCACCCTTGTTTGCTGGCAGCCTATTAATTTCTCGATTGAGAGCTGGGTTGGGAGGCACGTCAAAATTACGAGAAGGGTTGCTACCATTGGCAACAGCGCGATCCAGACTGAAATCGGCAGCAGATCTCACTAGAAAACAACTACATCTTTTTGTTATGAGTGGACAGAATGAGTTCGGTTAGGCCCCCGTCTGCACCCATAGAGCCGCGAAATGTGTCTCGCAAGAAGCTGTGTGTTGTCTTATCAACTTGCTCGATCTTTGAGAACAGATTCTCGAAAGCTTTCGATTTGTCTGCCTGAGCTACTGACACCCCCTCTATTATCGATGTGATGAGTTTGGGCTGAGTACGGCGTGCCTTCAATTGACCTTTTTCTGACAGAGCTTGCTCAGCCCAGGAATGAACCCTTGGTTTGCCGAGCATTCGCCTTGCAACAACTCATTGTGGTTCCCATGGGTCAATATCGCACCGCTGGTCTCCTCTTCTTGGGATGCACATCAGATTTTATTGGATCTCCTTTTGGAGGAAAGTCTCCAGGCTAGAACCAGTGACGACGGTGGAAGGTATTGGTTGCCTGTGTCAAAATATTGGTGACCATATGTCCCAACACCCTGTCACTGAGGTAACTGAATTTTGGCATTTTATCAAATCTTTGGGAAAGATCCTGTGAATCATACAGTAGTCTCTGCAGATAAAATTTATCTGGATTACCACTGGTATAGGGGCCCTCTGCATTTGGCTGGATCAGGACCGGTGGGCAATTGTGCCATTGTTGAGTTCTGCGAGCTTTTGAGATAGTTTCGGCATCGAGACTTCGATAAATGCTTCGAAGCAGATTCAAATTCGCGTCTTTGGGGGTTGATTTGGAGGCAATTTCGGCTGCGCGTCTTTAATGAAAGGCCAATACGAAATCGTAGAGCATCAAGAAGTATCTAACTTCGACATCAAGCACAGACGCAATTTCGAATTTTTGCATTCCTATGTGCGACATAATTAGCAATCTAATTTGTCAATTGTCTACCTCTTCCGCCTCTTAGACGACACCAATCAAAGGTTCAGCTTCGAATTATTAGTGAAGACGAAATCAAGGCTCCATTGTACCTACATGGAAAAGCTATGCTTGTTCAGAGACAGAATATGCATGCTATATTCTTGCTAGCACAACCACAGATCAAGCTTCAAACGAGAGCCCAACTACAAACCAAAGCAAGACTGTCAAACGACCGTGGACGTTATCATATGTAACATGAGGGTAGCAAGCTGGAATCAAACCTGAGCACAAGGTGAACAGGGTATGGGGGTGGCAAGCAAATGAGCCGAAACAAATACTATTAATATAGCGACCCATACCATAAGAAAAACTGCTATAATTGTCACTCCGAAGTGTGGGCTAATATATCACTTTAGCGGAACAACAGTTGTGAAACTTCAGCACTGATTGTATTAGATCGTGCCACCTTATTCCCAATCTTCTTTCGCCTCTCCAATCCATCCCTTCGAGCCCGCAAACAGAACTCCCCCAACTATTCCCACTCCAGCTAGTCCACAGAAAACAACGATGGTAATGAACACCGAAGAGCGCATCACGTATCTTTTAGCCAATAACTTGTCCCTCTCTGGTAGATAGAGTCTTTCTGCCGGTGCAGAGACGGTATTTCGAAGGGGTTGAGATGAAGAAGGGTCGAGCGCTGATATGTTGACTGATTGGTATGAAGGTGGAGATGGTAGCGTTGCCACTGAGAGTTGCACTGTTGCCAGAAGCAAAATAGCGAGGAGAAGCAGGACGGTGATGTTGAAACGCATCTTTGATTAAGTGAGAATGAGAGTATGTTATTTGGTCTGAGTTGCAAGATCTTTAAGCCTTTGTAACACAACATCATTAAAGAGATTGTTCTAGTATTTGTAAGATTATTCCTGATTGGACCAGTGTGATTAATATCGATTTACATTGCTTTGACACTAGAGAAATATTTTCCACATCCTTATTGTGAATAATCACGATATCAGAATCTCTTGCCAGCCGTGAATAGACCTATGATATGAAAATGCTCCATGTATTTTGTCAAAAGCCAACGTAAGGTGCTTGATTCATTAAAGACCCGATGCAATCCAAACTCCAATAATTCACCTTGACTTCCTGATATCTCCACGTATTCACAGTGTCTCCTTATTTCCCCATCCCAAGTGATCATCATACCCTGAATTCATTCGCCAGTCTAAATTCTCTTCGATATCTCCATCGAACGAAGAGGTGCACCACCAGCAGCGGCAGCAGCACGAGATTTAATACCCCCAGGATTATGACAGCTGCCAGTTCCTTTGCGCCAAGACCTCTCAGTCCCATATCGAGTTCGAACTTGTGAGGTGGTAAGCCGTAATTTTTGTGGTGAAGACGTTTTGGAGTTCGAGTGATTGTGTCCCCGATGTAGCTCACAAGGGGAAGTATGTGGAGAAGTGCGGATCGGAAAAGACTATGTGGGGATCGTAAACGAGTCAATCAGTTTGCAGTGAGAGTAGATGGGTGACGAGGTGACAAGTTCGCTGAAGGTATGTGCTGAGTAGAGGTTTAAGTTGAGGGTTCGACTTAAATAGATTGAGGATCTGCTTCCTTAACTTGAATATCTTTTCAATCGCGAAGAGCCTGAATGGCAGACCTTAATAGATTGTTCGAATGGAAGATAAAGGCAACTTTGTTCTTGAATTGTACACATCTGAATCAATCGAAAGCTCCTATATAATAGTGAATAGAATTCACAGTTTTGAAGTTGGACATTGAAGCCATCGCGCCTAAACCAGAGCGAGCGAAAAAGAGCTTTACAATAGTCTCCAATTCCAATGAATCAACCAGCTAACGTATCGTATCCCTCGGAACCTCTGATCTAGCATATCTCAGTGGGTTACCACCATCTCCTGATATGTCCTCCCCTCTTAGAGATCGTCTCCAACGTGGCCAAACCACCCAGATAAATGAAAACAAAACGAGTAATGCCATGAATCCTGCAGGTATTCCTAAAGCAATTATTGCACCTCGGCTCCCAATTCGTTCGTCGCTGCGAGATGATATCATAGCATATTGTGGAGGAGGCATTGCGGATCGTGTGGATAGCAGTTGAAGACGAGTGTGACTGATTGGACTATCTTTGAAGCTTGTGATACGGCTACTGAAGTGAACAACAAGCAAGGGCGAAAAGTTTATGTAGCTCTCATAAGAAGTTGTAGATCATGGCAGGTTGTCTTCTTTTGTGATTTGTTCTACTGGAAATTATACGAGCTCTAGATATGCGCAAGTGTCGAGACGTGGTGTTCAAATTTGGATTGAACAGTTTGAACAGGATGTGTTCATAAACCCGGTTCATATTTCTTCGGTACTTCAGCTCTCAGCTTTCAACTCCCTACTTCCTGTGTGAATAATGTATTCGTGCCATGCATTGTGGTGGTGAGTCAAGACGAAACGCTGAATTCATCTGGATTTGGCTCTTCGAGGCTAGAACTTCTATATGGTACTATTGAACATTGCCCTCGGAAATTTGTTAGAGAGGGGACTAGGTATTGGTAAAAGAGAACGCATGCTGTGAAAAAAAAAAGCGTTTAAATATTGCGCCGCTGACTATCTTTCAACTACCCCCCTAAAATCAACCCAATATCACACCGCGCCCAGATTGAATTTCCCCATCTTCACTACCCTCCCTGACGTGATATCTTGCCATGGTCATATTCTCCTCACCCTCAATTCCCTTGATATCCTTTTGCATATTGTTCAAATGAGCATCGAAGATGTTCCTTTCCAGCTCCCATGGGAAGATTTTCTTCATGTCATTGGTGAAATCTTCCACGTTCGCCACACAGACATCAGTGATATATCTGCGCAGTGGATCATTGTTATCTGTGTTGTCCTATACGTACTGAAATGTTTTGTGTTGAATACGGCCGTCTTCATGGCGCCGCAACTCAAGCATGTCGATCGCATCATTTTGAAGTCGAGGCATTTGTAGGCGCTTGGCCAGGACCCACAGTCCCATCAGTCGATGTTGATAGGCAGGCATGTTGAATTTATTCAACTGCGGACAGTTAGTCTATTGAGAGAACACAGAAATGTCACTTACCAGATTCTCAGTGTAGATCCATTGAATGAAGAGACCGAACACTTCTGCATCCACGTCCAAGAGTAGATTTGGTAGTCGTGGACTTTCTCCAACCATATTGAATTCGGCTGCAAGAATAGGGCAGTGCCATGCAAGAAAGTCCCTGTAAATTGCAAAAATATTATCTCCTAGTTGAACATGCACAACATGTGCATGTGGCTTCCTACTCAAATTTAGCACTGCTTTACCACTGTGAAGAATACCCTTACAATAAAGTTGGCTTTTCTCCGGTCGCAAAATTGGATGGCGAAGCAAAAACGCGGTTGGTGTTGCCAGTGGCGGAGTTAATAGCGAGGACGAATTGAATTTGGCGATTGGCGTCAATGGTGGTGGTATCAGTGGCGACGAGAATTTCCCTGAAGATGCAGTGGCACTAATACCACTCATCTGTAGAAAAATTAGCAAAGATTACTCCAAACACTTTTTGAGTATATCTTACATCTGTCTCTACTGCGGTCCTCCAACTCCTTCTTCAATCTCGTCTCCTGACTAGGTTGGATCTGCAATTTCCTCGACGCCTTCGCTCTTTGCAATGGGGTTCTTACTTTCCTGGTAACTATGGACTTTGGTTTGCGTCTTTCCAGAGAGTACATAATCGCCAGATCATTGTCCGGAGTTTGATTGCTGTCTTTGAGGCTCTGACTTTATTTGATATTGACTCTTTGTAGTTTCTTTGGCTTGGGCTCATTCTTCTCCTGTGATACTATGTTGGCTCCAGCATTGTCTGGTTCAGCTAGGACTGAAAATGTAGAACCTAGCCCTGGTGAGGTTTCTCTTGACCTAGCAGTAGTTGGCGCTCCTAACTCAGGAGAAGTACTTCTCGAACGAGCGGCCTCCGTAGGTCTTTCTGGTAAAGCTTGGCTGAGAGCTCTTTTCAGAGACGCAACTGCTACGTTCTGACTGTCATATCTGATGGTCCTGCTGCCTAGGCGAACACCAGAGAAAGCAACCAATCCATTTCTCCATGTGTAGTAGTTTACAACACCAGGGTTACTTCTTGTCAAAATTCCGAGATCGGAATAGTTCATAGACGTTTCTGCGTTTGTTGTCTGAGGTTCTTCACAATAGTGAGAGCTTTGTGCGTCATCATCTGTATAGGAAGTGATATCAATGACTAGTGAGGGTCTTGCTGTTTTCTTCGCAGACGGCGGTGGGGTCAATAGACTTGCTGAGTTTCCTTCGCTCCGATTTGGCGATTGAATGTTTTTCTCTTGACCTGGCTGGATGGTGATGGCGTTGTAGAGACGAATAGTGAAGGTGAATGCAATGATGGTATTGATGATTTTCGGCTGGATACTATGGAACCAGATCTCGAAGCTGAACGGAAACCTAAATCTGGGAACGTGATTGCCTTTTCTTGTGTTCCCAAAGTCTTGAGGTCGTTTGAAGGTGCATCCATTTTTGAAGACTGAACCAAGCAAAGCTGAGAATTGTTGAGAGTTGAAGGTAATTTGAAGAGGACTTGGGGAAGGATGGTCTGGGGAAAGCGTCTTGAAGATGGACCACTCTTGAATAAACAGCCAGAACAGTCCAGATCCTCTGTTGTGAATTTGTTATCATGAGTGCTCTTCGAAGGCGAAGGATGAATAAGGGAAAAAGATGTGGAGAGTAGAGTAGTTTCGAAACCTCTTTTTTGGGGAGGCCGGGAATGTTTTTGCTTGTGTAAATGAAAAAGCCGGAGGATGGGGGAAGGAAGTTGGTCCTCGGCCAGAGGGTCTGTAAGTTGAAGTTGAGAGTGTAAGAATCCGATTTTGCGAAGATGTAGGCAGCTGAAGGAAGATCAATTGAGTAGTGCAAATATTTGAATCCCAAAGGACAGAAGAATAGCCAACTTTCAAGAGTTGCTGTATCGAGAACATATCCAACGATTGGATATTGCAGGTTTTCGGGGACATGTGAAAAGATGTGTATCAAAGAGGTGACTAACGCAAAGGAAAGGGAAGCAGCAAAACAAAAATCGTTACAGTGCAATTACTTCACTGATAAGCTGAGACTTTGAGGTGAAAAGGGAAGGAGCAAGGAATTTGAAGTTGACTTTTGAAGCTTCAGCACGCTGCAGGTAGGCGTGACAAAAACCCAAACTTTGCCGCTAAGCAGGAATAATCAATACATCAGTCAAACACAAGAAGACAGTGACCTTCAGGTGAATGTAACGTCCGAGGCAAGAACAAATTTTCGTAAAGCAGAGATGTGGGGTACTTTGAAATCATAAGAAGCAATGCAATAGTAGCAGAAATAATTAGATTTAGTGAATACTATATTTCTGCTCGCCAAGCGGAAGAAGATACAAGTTTGCAAATAATATTAAAGACCCTTCCTGATGATCTCTGTTAGAAGAGACGTATTCCATACAAAATCTCAAGCCTGAAGATTAACTGCCAGTCCATAGCCATTTCCACAGGGGCTTTACACGTGACCGACTTATAATTTGATCCAGGTAGTTTTACCAGCAAGCTTACCTAACAGGTTCTAACCGATTGACTCGATCAAGGAGGTCTCCTTTGAAAAAAATAAATCATAGAAATAATCTATACATATTCGTGTCCTTTATTCTCCCTAGACCTACTCACCCCTAACAAGCTCACGTGATCAAATGTTTACCTCCCGCTTAAAGTACCTAGATTGTATCTCACTGACCCTCGCAAGCCAATCTTAAAGCGTTCTCCACAACCCTCAAATCCCATCTCTCCCTTTATCCTTCCTTCGACTTCCCTTATCCATACCTTTTTTCCCATCACGTATCTCCCAACTCTAATTCCACTCACCCGTTTCTCGTTACCAATTCTCAGACCCTACCACCTGAGTGCAAGGAAACTACTTTTCCGAGGCTATATAACTTCGTTTCGGCCCGTTTCCCGAGCTAGGGATTTTGGTCAAGGAAGTTTAGATTGATCAATGATATAAAAGTAAGAAGGCACTACTCTGTATACTGTTTTACTAATCTATTAACAACTCATTTATACTTACCAAACTAAAGCTAGCCTTGAAAGGTACCTAGAAAATGACTCCCTGTAACACAACTTTCAGCCTTCAAATATATCTAATAATCCCTCATCTCTCTAATCAAAAAAGATAAAAGCACACTCTCTTATCTGTCCCACACAACCCAAAAATAAAATTCAAATCAACCAAGCCAACCACACCAAACCCAAACATCACCTCAAACATCCTCCTTCAAATCCTTCCATTTTCCATCCCTCCTGAATCCCTCTCGCAAAACCAACTCCAAAATCCACCACTCTCGGCCCCAACACGGCCAAACCTAATTGCCCTCAATTCCCACCGCTAAACCACCTAGCTAGCGTCTACCTCCACCTCCACCTATTTACCCCACAACCCCAGCCGTACCCATACCTTACAACCCTGCACACCCCACTTCCCGGAGAAAGCCCGCATCAGGCCACGCGACCCAGGGACACGGAGATGTTTCCTCATGGGTAGATGGATGTTTACCACTAGTCTGGAGGAAGGAGAAGGTTCCTTTCTTTCTCGTGTTTTGTTTCCTGTTTGTGTGGGTGGGAGGGTAAGGGAGGGAATGGAAGGGGAAAGGAAGGCTTGGTAGATTAGGGTAAGGGAGGGGAGTAGAGGAGTTGAGGAGAGCAGGTAAGTTCTTCCGCGGGGAAATATACTAGATTCTCTGTGTCTGAGGTTAGTTTCGTGTGCTGGGATGAATACATATGGTGTGAATAGATCATTGAACTGGAATCAAAGAAGAACGAGGAAAAGAGAAACATGTGACATTCTCTCGTTAATCTATTCAGAGACATAGGTATCTATACGTAGATAGATACCTATACGCGCGATCGAATCCGGGGAACTCTGCCTTCGGTCCGTATAGCCTAGATATGTGTACATCCATCCGGTACCAAACCACGCGCATCACGAGTACATCGATGCCACACTCCACATTTTGTCCTTTGACAGCTGCGAGGCCGTACCTATGCATTGCATGCCCTCCACACCCGCAAAATGAAAGCTTAGATTTGCTGTTAGAACGCTTGTTTTATATGAAAGTAGGCAAGAGATTGATAAATAGACAAGATTTGATATTCGACAAACATTTACATTTTCTATTGATATGGTATAGCACCAGCACCTATAAAAAACGCCATGGCTAGCCATTCCCATTCGATCCTTTCAATTCAATTCAATTCCTCACATTCCCCTTCCTTCTTCCATGACTCAACATCCATCATCAACAACTCAACAAGTATACCCTACATTAAACATCTTATCTATTTTCCGCCTGTTTTCCAATGAAACTGCTCTTTATACCATAATACCTTATATCATTCTGTCTCATCTCCTTGTAATAGCGATAGAATTGTCGCATGCCTATATCTTCCTATCCTTCCTAGATAAAGATAGACACATCGTAGAATGAAGATAGGCAAGAAGTGAGAATCCCAGAAGTGTGGTGTATGTAACGGAACAGGGTGTGAAAAGTCAGGGTATCGTACTATTATTCGGAACAGAAGCCGAATATGCGTGAGAGCTTGTATACGGAAAATTTGATGGTTGGTGATGGTATGTATAGGTGTGTGTTCGTACCAGATCCACGGAAAATAAAAGGTGGCGTCACCATAAGTTCTCGTCTCGTCATCAGACATACCCCATTCAGTGGGATCATCCTCATTCGTCATATCTCCCATTTATGCGTTGGAGGCGTCGCGCTGACATTGGCTCAGAGGAAGCCAGACTCAGCTAGAACCCTATATTTCCACAAAACTGGTAAGCACGTTTCTTTCATTGCCCCACTATCGTGAGTGACGATAAAAAAAGGGTCTTAAGTGGCTTGCTTGCAGGCGTTCTTAATTGGTTGCATAGAGGAGATCATAATATAGCATAACCGCCATAATGGGAAACCTGTGCCAGACTAACATACCTCACTATCTTTTCATCTTCCCTCTCACGTGGCTCTACTGCCAAACTCTTTTCATACATCTCATGTACATCCCCTGCAGCTTGCATATTGGTTAAAATGTAATCTTGCAGTTCAGGTACCGGTTGTAATGGGTATGGGACATTCTGGTATTGTTGAATTTCACGAATAACTCCAGCTGTTTTCGACCGTTTGTCAAAGTTTATCAAAGCAGTCTTCTTCATGATTGATGGGATACCATCTTCAATGAATGTGAGATCAGTGAGGTAAACACCTGTTGATGTGAGTTTTAGTTATCGGATAGAATCATTAGTACTAACCGAAGAAGGGAATACAAGGCGGGTTTGCAAGGTGCAATGTCTCTCTGTACTCTCCAAAGTTCTTGGTACTTCCCATAAGTCTTCGCATAGATTCCAAGATAGCTGTATTCTTTGCTGGTACTTGGTCCCATGTTCTCTTCAGTCGATGAATTGGTGCTGTACCAAGAGCAGAGATGATGGATGTTAAAGTTGAGTAATTGTTCATTTGGCGACATTTCTAAAAAGTTAGATGAGTAAATCAAAGCTTGAGGATGGAACTTACATCAGCAACCTGAACAAAGTGTTTGATCACTACAACACGTTTCTTGACATCAAGTTGGGTCAAAATCATCTCAGCCACCCAGTTTGTCAACTGATTTGAATGAAGAATCAAAGCCTTGACATTCGGAGCCGGTTCAGGATCACCCTCGCCGACCTTCTTCTGCCAGGTCTTGTTTAGACACTCAGTCGGTTTGATCTTTCCGTATAGTTTCGATTCCACGATTGTCAACTGGCGAGCAAATTCCGTCACATCTATATCTAAGAACTTAAGTTTCTTCATGTTCTTTGGCATGATTGGCTGAGGAGTTGACTGATTGAAAGTCAAAACAAGTCTCTTGGCAGTGGTGTCTTGTCCGCGTAATCTTTGCTCCAATACTGTCATCAGAGGGCCTGAACCGGGAGTCTCGGTGGTCTTGACGGTGTCTCGGGCGAAGGTGTATACGTCTCGAATAAGCGCCTTTGTTTCATCACTTTGATCCTCCATCCAGAAGTTGTCAAACCAACTTTTCAGAATATTCACCACACGGAATCGGATTGGCTTTTGCTTGCGATCTCTCCATATTTCGTAATCTGACTGTGCCATTCCCTCAGGAGGCTGGATCTGGAAACGGATAACAAGTAGCTCGAAAAGTTCGCGAGCTGAAGTGAAAGAACGATATGTAAGCAAGAAAGTGTTGTTGAAATTAGAGTCCAGTTTGTCGTGACGAGTAAGTTGCTCCACAAGTGCAATCAAAGTACCACCCCTTAATTGAGGCGGTTGGACTTTGACGTCGTATGAAATGTCATCCTCATGATCAAGCTTCAAGAAATCTGGAGTATCATCGAGTGGCTGACTAACAGGATCTCTGCGAGGAGTCGGCTCCTCTCCAAAGAATTTTCTGACCTTAGAATTCTCGCCTTTGCGATAGTTCGCAGCTGGATCGTTATCAGAATATGATTGAGATGTGGTTATACCTGCCAAACCCTGTCTCAACATCGGCCTGGAATCTGTTCGCTGGTGTGAACGTTCAAATGGTGCACTATCACCCCTTCTTGGGTCTCGAGGCCTGCTGTCGTCCCGAGGAGGAGGCTGAACCTCTTGCTGTAACGCCATCTGTACCTGCTCCCCCAGAAGTTGAAGCGAGAAGCCAATATGTGAGGAATTCGTCTCGAGCAGTTTCGCGCACTGCCGTACATAATTGAGTCGGGCTTCCAAAGATTCACCTCTGACTTCTGACCATTCATCTGCGAGTGGACCAGTTACTGCTTGACAGCCAAGAATCAAATCCGAAATATTGTCGTACAAATTCTGCTTGTATGCTGCAAAATCGACCAATTGTGGGTTCTGAAAGCTGTTTCCAAGGCTTGAAAGATTTATCGACTCTACCGCTGCCACCCATGGCTTGAACATTTCCAAAACCTTCTTTGCAGCTGTGCAGACATTATTTCCAATGACTTCGTGCCTGTATGGTGATATTATCTTTTCTGTGACGATCAGATGCTCCTCCAGTTTCCTGATACTCGAAATCAGCATTCTCTTCAGCTCATCTAGTCTGTCCATCAGATTGGCGTCTAAAGTGACAGTTGGCTCAATAACACCTTCATCCTCTTCTAGAAGTTTGGAGTTTATAGGATCTCGAGAACCGAGACCATTGTTTTGCCAACTTCCTGCTGTAGTGCTACCCAGGACGAAACCAGGCAAGAGCCTTGGAATCTCTTCACCCTTTTGTTGTCGCGCAACCTCAACATAGCTGAAAACTCCCTGAAGAACCCCATCGGCTTCCTGCAGGCACTTCTGGTAGGACTCAGCTGTTGCCAGATCTGCGGCAGCAATGTGAGAAGATATAACCAATTTTGAGAACTTTGACATCATATCCCGGAAATGTGGATACAAAGCCTTGTTCGTTGATATGATCGATGGCTGTCCTGAGTGGTTGTCGGTAGTACCCGATCCCGCTGCCAGAAGCAGTCGCAGATGATCCGATATGTCTTCCGCTCTCCGCACATATTCCGAACGATCATTATTGTTAATTGCCTCCTTGTACCTATCCACCGCCCGTTTCATATTGCCTACCAATCTTGTCCATGTCAATTGGGCAGCAGTTCCATCGTCGAAGAATGACCGAGGCAGTGTTGCAGCATGTGGTGGACCAAGTGAGGGGTTTGTGAAGGAGGTGGCGGAGGGGCCTATGATAGGCATAGATGTGACCATGGACAAATTCGGATTGGAAAATGGATCTGCTCGTGACCTTGTAATGGGGGACATGCCATTTATCGAGTCCATAGAGGTTGCAGGAGAAATACCATCAGAAGCAAGTGACCTCCGATTTCGAGGCTGCAGATGTTAGTAGAGGATGAGGAATAGGGAAGAATAATTACATAGGAACTTCTGGAGGCTAGCATAAGTGATTCGCCCTCCAATTCAGAAGCAGAGTTACCATCAGAATCGTCGTCTTCATCCTGCATGTAACCTCGAGCCATCATTTCAGGTGGGGGTCTCGTCTTCTCCGGAATATTCACATTCATGCGATCGCGAGGTCCGTTCTCAGTCGCGGATGAGGGAGATTCCAATGGTAACTCCATACTACTCTCGCCCGTTTCTGTATTGAAGTAAAATAGCCTTCCATCTGGAGTGGCTTGTGGTATCCAGAAATCTGCTCTTGTCCGTTCATCATTGTTTGTTCCCTCGATCGGTAATTGTGTCAGATCATCCCGTTCCGAGTCTGCCTCCTCTTCATCAAAGGACTCTTCAAACTCCTCTGCAGATTCCTCCTCTTCCTCTACCTCCTCATCATCTGCATCTCCCGATAGCCCATTCTGATTACCATCCAATATATCTTCGGGATTCGGTATAATCTGACAGTAATTACTTGGGAACCAGCCTCGGACACCATTGATGACCCCATCCCACCATCCACTTTCTAATTGTGTGATGACAGTAATAACATCTCCTTCATGAAAACTCAGACTCGTCCGATCATCAGCCTCATAGTCATACAACGCACGCACGAATATCATCGGCTGCGGCGCGTTCCCCAATAATCCATTCATCAGAGGCGGTGATCTGCGCTTTGCGGCGGCTCGCGACTTTTGCGCGGCTGCAAAGGATGAGGTCGAAGATGGCGAATATTGACCGTTGGAACGACGTGGGGATGAAGTTCTTAGCGGACTCTCCTCGGTGTATTGTACCACTGATTCGGCGACTTGGTTCGAAGTGGACGCGTAATTATTGAACGACTGGGTATTCTGCTGATCAGGAAAGATGCCGTTACTCCTCAAAGTCATAAGCATCGTGATGTTGGTCGACATTCATGGATTTCGGGGTTCAATTCATGGTCGAATCCGTAATTCCTTTTTTTTCGCAGTGTAGTTTGGTCGTAAGTAAATTCGCTCGTGAGATCGTCGCGCTTGCAGGTTGGTGTATCGCAGAGTAGTATGGAGGGGCAGGATAAAAAGCAGGTCTTCTATAATGGGAAATTGTGGGAGATTGCGACAGGATTGGTTCGTTGGGTCGAGTTGGGCGGGTAAAGGAGCGAGGAAATGCTTCAATTCGCTGAGTTTTGGCTATCACATCAGCTCTTTCTCGGTGACCAGGCTGGAACCCGAGATGGGAAAAGCAGATGCAGTGGGGGAGAGATTGCGGGAAATGGTGAAATATTTCGTGTAGATGAGCAGCCGTCGGTATAGACAGATTTGACAAGAGAGGGGAAGCCGGTCGGGATATTTCAAAGTCGCGTTCAATTCAGGAGGGTTTTCGAATGTTGGATGAGGAGGGGTGGTGGTGGAGGGGATTAGTCGTATGTGGTGTCTGATGAGAGGTTTGAGTGTTTCAATAGCGACGACAATTCTGACTCGCAGGCGGGAAAGGCAGACAGCCCGACGAGAAATGACCTTGTCCTGGCTCCGGGAGTCGATCCAGATACGATAGGAGAGGTAAAGAACGGCAACAGATATGAGCACAGAACTCTTTGGATTTGATGTTCAGGACGCACAGGATGGTGGTGCACAGATCGGAAGTACAGTACAATACAGTACTGCACAGTATGAAGGACCAAAGTATTGAGCAGCGAAGGGGAAAGAATGTGGTTGTCGGTAGTACTGTCACGAATCTCCGGTTGGCCTGCCTGCACAGAAGAATATTGGAGGCGGTACTCGTGAATCGTAAGGTTACATGCAGTACGGTGCGGTTCTGCAGTTCGTTTGGACTGGGCGGGAAGGAACGTTGACGACAGGCAGGCAGATGGATAGATAGATAGAGAGACTCTAATTTCAACGACAATAACGTGTGTACAGGTACATGTACAGGCACAGTACCGCACGGAGTTTCGGGCAGGAAATCTTTACAATAGTAAGACTTGAAATTGTACCACCAGATGCCACCAAATACCACGCAACGATGAGCCTGTCCTATGCTGGTGCGTGGAGTCTGGAATTTAGCTCGACTGTATGCGGATTGGCGCTGTCAACAACGGGACTGAATAGGTGGGGAAGGGGAGTTGGAGCTGGAGCTGGCCTGGAGCTCGATGGCAACGCGATTATTTGCCCTACGCCGAGCTTGGAACGAAGATCCGAGGTGAGCTGATATAAGTACGGGACGTTGTAATCGCAAGGAGAGGTAAAATTGTAATGCGACTCTATATAAGATGAGTGCTCTATATAAGATGAATGGTGTTGAGGTGGAAAGGAGGATCAAATTATTGAGATTGATGGGAGAGGATTAGGTAGAGGGGTAAAAAAAGTGCCAATGCAGATGCAAGTAGATTGACAAATGTGTACATGGAAGATTAAAGGCAAAGTTGATTAGGATTGGTCAAGTCCTAATGCTGAACCTGTAAAGAGCAGAAAACACAAGATATAGTTGGACAAGATAATTATGCAGGTACGGTACAGTGGTCATGCCTTACACAATGTCAGTACTTTTCTCATATACAGTCCATAGCGGCCACTCGCAGATGCAGCTGAGTCTTCCAGCTGGCGTGCCCCGAGAGCCATATCCCAACATCCACCAGCTTTGTTCTTTGATTGACTGATGCTTGATAATCTTTTGTCGTCCACACTCACATTCACATTTGCACTCGCCCTCGCCCTCACTCCAGCTTTCGGGACTCCCTGATGTCTTGAATATCCAAGCCCATGGCTTCCGGTCTCTCCGTCAATCAAAGATTCAGAGGTGCATCCCAGTATAAGCCATCATCAACCCTATGGAAAGACCAGTAAGAGGGCTGTGACAAGCCTCGAGGCTATCCTTCCAGGAGCCTCCTTGGGCTTTGGATGAACTGTACCCAATCTAACTGGGACATTCAATCGTGACAGCTGGGCAAGACACATCGATCTCGACCTCAATCCCTCTATTGCGCTTTGGGTACATACCGGCGTGTACGTACTTCTGGATCAGCTCTGCAGTAATCATGGGGAAGCTCTGATGATGTTTATGCGGAGTTGTCATAACGGTCATGAATGAAATTTTCAAGCCACCAACTACCTGTTCGCATGTATCCCGGACAATTCGACAATTTTCACCTCACGATGGGATTAAAATACTTCGGATACATACGAGATGAACCCATGAAAACCATGAACTACCACGAGTTGGCGTGGTCGCAGAACTGCGGCCGGCGTTCCAACAGTCTCTTCTTCGAATGAGAAAATTGTGGAGGAGGGTCCATCCATCCATTCTATGTAGGCAAATGTTGGGGTACTTCCTGTCTTTCCAGACTTCAACCCCTCATTACCAAGTCCTCAGACTCAAGAGGCGTTTGATGCATATGCAAGACAATTTGCCTATATTGCCCGACATGAACTCCACATCGTAGACGATCGAAGCTACCAATGGAGACGGATTCGTGTGGATGGCCGTTATGTATACCTCTCGAAAGGGAAGAAATGCAAAAGACATGTGCGTGCCACTTAACGGGAATACCTTCTCCGCAATCTGAAAAGGAGCTGGTGTTGCTGACCAAGATGGATACTAGGTTTCTATTCTTACGGCCGGTGAAAGAGCTTTTCTGTTAAGATGACTGTGCATAAATCCTCAAATATTGGACTGTCCATTCTACTAAAGAGTACGGTTTGCACTACCCAGTAACATCAACTCCATGGTCCAAGCATTTCGTTTCATTGTCAATTTTGAAATATCAACATTCCAGGTCCTGTGGGAACACAAACTAACATCACGTGAGTTACGTACCACTCCATGGATTCTCATTACGACAGAACGAATTGCAGTTTGAGAAGCGATTTATCAGAACCAATATATTATCTGTCAGCGTCACTTCGTTTATTCGGCCCTGATTAAGGCAAACGAGCAGGGCAGCGGAAGGGTAAGGGAAAGGGTTGCTCCCGAAATGTGCCTTCTGACTGCTTTTGCATGCTGCATCCGTACCGTTGCATCTGCAAGCCGGCCGAGATTTTTTAATCTGACAATCCGCAAGCCGAGATTTCGAATTTCGGACCAGTCATCTTCTTTCACGTTTCTTCCTCTCAAATAAAATCGCACAACGAACAAGACATCAATCGCCAATGTCTCTAGGAATGTTTCATATCCTTCTTGAGTTTCATCAAACAAAAAGAACCCCTCTTCGCCCCACCCCACTCTGATCCTTCTTTCTTATCAATCGCCCCTCCAAAAACAAACTCTCGAAAAACCTCATTTCACATCCTAGTAACGGATAACGGCAGCTGCCCTACACACGTGTTTGTCCTTTAAATCACCTCATTCCCGCTTTCTTCTTTCTATCGCAGAAGTTATGATATCCTCGGGTTGCCGTGCGCAACGCGGGATATCGATATTTGTTTGCCAGAACGCTTTTTGAAAAGTGATATTTCGAAACGATATCGACGGAGCCACTTTCTGGGTATAGTACCAGAAAGGGAAGACCTTTTGAAAAGGAGAAGATAAAGAAACTCTCCTTGTCTGTCTATTACACTATACCCCTCTCTCTCCTCAATGCGCTTGATTTCATTCAATTATTCAATTAACGTAATGCCATCCCGCCTCTTATCCGATATCACAATCCGATCGCTACACCCATGGGAATCATTGCTTAGGACCTGCCGCTTCGGATAGAATATCTGATTAGATTCACCACATTCCTACGGAGTAGATTGGTAAGGATTACTTTCCACCTTTGTAGACTCCCGTCTTTTTCCCCTCTCTATATCATCTGCCAAAGAGAACAAAATGGGGGTCACTCCAAACGAGGCAGCTCACGATCCGTACCGAGTATCTGGGACGTGGGGCTTGCATATAAAGAACGATTCTCCGGTTTTGAGGCCTTAATGAACGGCTTGGAACCCGGAAATAGGAGACGATTTGTGAGGAGTGGTTTGCTTTTGTGATGTGTCGGTTTAGGTTATCGTGGTTGAGGAAGGAGAGTTTACGTGGGGGTCGTTTGGACTTTGGGAATGGGAATGGGGGTTTGGGCTTGGTTTTGAGATAGAGGGGGTTTGAGGGGTGTGGTTTTCCTATAGATGATTGGCTTTTTGAAAGAGAGGGCTTCTGTGATTTTAAAGGGAGTTTATTTGTGTGATGGTTGAAAGTGTAATTTTGGTAATCTAACTTTGTGTGATTTTGTAATTTTTAAACTATATTTACTTTAGCTTACCAGTTAATATTGTAGTAAGAACTTATGAACAATACTTGTGCTGAAATCAAGTCTTTGAAAGGTGAAACTTTTTTATTGATATAGATATAACCAATACTATATCACTTATAAACCATTCTACTTCTCAATAGCTTCAATTACTTCTTCTTTTCCTTTCACCGCCATCTCAATCCTCAATCCTTATCCTGCCTCCCAGGTCTCCCTTTCATCGTTCCTCCCATTCATTCATTCTCCTTCTATCTCTCTCTTCCAATCGCATCTTTTCCAAATCCAAAGCTATCCTCCCTCTCAAGTGGATCTCTTCTACACCTTGCCACATCATCAAAATTCTGCCTTCACTAAGAATTCTTCACCGACATCACTTCCACGCGAGGATAAACACATCAAGACCCCTCACCCTCACCGCCGCTTCAAAAGCAGCGGCGGATACAAGAGATGAACCATGTTCTCCGTACCGTCCCGAAGGTAAGGCCCGCTGTTAGGGATGAGAGTGCCGGGGGAAGGAGGAGATGGGCGGTGGAGTTCATTTCGGGATTTGGGAGGGCATGGTGAGATGTGGGAATAGTTTGGTTACATTGGATTATTTAGAAATCATGTCGTCAGATAAGCGTTTATATTTGAAATTACTTATATCTTCACTCTCATTTCAAGTATCCAAGTACCTAGGTAGTCTCCAAATCCTGTATCTCATATCTTATATCCTCTTAATTATTCCTTACCGACATCAACTATACATCCAATATCATACAAGATACACTAAACCAATTCTCTATCATCCACTTCCTCTATTATATTTTCAACCTAGCCTTCCCAGGGGCCCGGGGCTCGCGGAACTATCTCCCCTCCACTTCTTTCTTCGTTCTCTTCTCCGGTATCCACTCATCCCCTGTCCATAACCAAAACTCAGCTCTAAGCGACCCAGAAATCTGTTTCTTGGTACGGTTGACATGGGTTATAAACGGAGGATAGAATGATTGGAGATGGTTTTGTCCGGGAGTGAGGCGGATGAAGAAGACTAGATTTTGAGAAATGGAAGTGGGAGATGGGGGATTTGAAAGATTTACCAGATGCAGGAGAATAAAATTCTAAAAAGATATTGAGAAATAGAGATTATGCACTATACACTGCTTGCATAAAACTCCGTTATGCTACGATGGTACAAATCTCAAAAAGGGGTAATTAACTTCATCCTCACACCGGCTCAGACAAAAAACAAGGGTAGGGTAAAAAGAGGAGGGGTGGCTTCCGAAGCGATAGAAGCATATTGCAGGCTTCTATGAGGGGCAAGCGCAAGGCATGAGGCAAGGTAAGGCGGACGAGGGAGGGAGGGCAATTGGATTTATATTTGGATTTGGATGTGCCGGAAGACAAGACGGAAAAGTGGAATGGGGGATTAGATAGGAAGGTTCCTGAAAGTCTGGTTTGGGTAGTTATGTGTTTGGGTAGAAAGGGAGAGAGTCTGGAGGCATTTGGTTTTGGAATTGGGATGTAAATATAATATATTAAAAACTTAATCTTTTTATTTCTTCTCCCCCTTCCTTTTCACCTCTTGCAATTACTTCACCTCACCTTCACCGCACACAATACTAGTATCATCATCATCATCATCATCCTCCGTCCCGTCCCACTCCCTCCCATTCCGAGCGAGCGAAGAGAAAACGACTAGCTTCCGGGGAAGCACTCCCTAGTCCACAATCCCTAGCTTATGAAGCGGGTCCTCGTACCTGGCATTCGTGTCCCTGTTAGACTGGGACGTACTAAGTAACCGTTATGAGTATAGCTATGTCACGGGAGAGCTGGCGTGATGATGGTTTGAATGAGAGGATTGAGGGGAAAGCGGCGTGGTGATATCTAGTTTTAGGAGATTGAGGAGGGAGATTGATGACGATGATTATGTAAATTATTATTTGGGGATAGAAGGGTTTTTCGCGTTCCTGTGTATACGTTATACATATGAAAGGAAGAAGGAACATAAAGTAGCACAAGTGAAATTGTGCGCACCCAATCCCCTTGTGCCGAATCTGCTTCTCCATTCTGCTTGTGCAGCTCGGGCCACGGGTAACGATACAGCAAAAGCAGCGAGTCACACTTTCTATTCATTAGTTGTACGGTACATACACATTTATTTGCACAGCTAGGTAAGGTAAAAAGTACACAGGTACATATAAGCGGTGATAGACGAACTGCATATAATCCTAGATACTTGGTATTTCTGTCCCTGGATAAGTTGGATAGGTTCATGCAGTGTATCTGAGCGGTGAGATGGAGGTTGAGATCTGGATTCTTGCTGTGGCTGGTGGGTGGGAGGAATTGGGGGGGTAGAGGGGTATAGAGGGGTGAGAGAGGGGTATTTTGAGCTTGAATTGTTGAGGGAGGGGAGTGACCGCTATTCTGCGCTTTGGTGGAGATCGGAGGATGAGAGAGGAGAGTTGAATATATTTTGTGTTTTGCAGGAAGATGTGAAAGAGAAGGGAGGAGTGGGAGAGAGAGGTGTGTGTGAAAAAAATTAGGATGTGTACCTGCATAGAAAGGTAAATGGTAAATGAAGCGAAAACCATAATCTTCGGTCACCACGATACTCTGATTAAACTCATCTCCTCCATGCAATCCGAAGATCAAGAACTCCAAATTCAAATTTTAGATCTCTTTCTCGGCCCATGCCGACTTTTAATCACGGCCTCGCCGTCCTCAACACATAGAAAACCAACGTCGTGGCAAAGGAAAGAGGCGCAAGCACGGTGAATTCCAACAGACCTTTGAAAAGAAAATATTACATGAAAATATGTCTCGAGTTTCTTTTGATAACCGCATCACCTCGCTCTTCTATCACAAATGATGACAGGAAACGGGGTTTATACGCAAGAGGCTTATTCTTTTTTGAAAAACGCTTTTCGCTACTTAGAATATGCTTTTTGTGGCAATATTCATAGATAGGTACTGTACAGGTTCAACAAGGGGGAATGAAAGTCTAGATCTTGGTTTTATGTACGGGTCGTTGATGTTTTGTGCGAATCGATGATGAGAGCTTGAAAAGGAAGATGGAAATCACGGGTATTGGTTCTGAAAGAGAGACATTTGCCATCAATTAGAATCAAACGTGGATAGGCATCCAGGTACCACGTACCCCTCCTCCCTCTCCTTTCTTTGCCTTATTCGCCTCGTGGGAGGTTCCTATTTTATTGGGTTTGGTTTGCCCCCAATACTCGGGACTGGAAGTGGGATGTCTGGATGACTGGATGGATTCGTGGGGTATGTTAGGCCTTGGGACCAATTGACCCTTCTACCTTTGGCAGGTGAGCTGGTGACCGTCAGCTTGCCTCGGAGGAAGAGTGTTAGTGTTGTTGCGTTGGCATGTACAGCCTCACTTTTTCTATGGTTAAGGATGAGTGAAGAATTTTGATGCCTAGGCTATGGAGGATATATAATTTGCTATTGGATATTGCAGGTATCGTGTCTGCGCTTACTCCGTACACTGCTATTCTAGGCTCTATTGATATTGTCTGTGGTCAGAAAACAAGAACGTAGGTGAAGCTACCTAGTTTATTAACACGAAATGCGATATCGAACTGTTCATCCCTTAGATATTACTAGGGGCCCATCAAATAGCTTATTATAATCCACCAAAGTGGGCTGTTCTTAAGATATCTTTCGTTTCAAAAAATTGTAAAATTGGTTTCGCATTGTGCTACAAATTAAAGAATTAAACCTGGATACACCTTGAACAAGTACCTGAATATAAATACATTTATCCTCGGTTCCAAGACCAGCCCAGAGGCGCACGCGAGGGGTATTCACGCTCACTCTCGCGCTCAACCCCTCTTCTTCACGTAGAAACGCGTTGATCGGATGGTGTATGGATATACTTACACGACTCAGTCTCGCACGTAAGAGGGAGTGTAAGGCGAGTCAATGGTGAGGGTCCGTGATAATGAAGGGGGTGTAAGACTTTTGACCAGATATCCCACTTTGGACCCCACTATGAATCTGGGATTGTATGATGTTCTCTTGTTGAGTTTCTTCGATGCCCTTTGATTTCTTACTCACTTACTCACTTACACCGCATCGCTGCATCACAGCATCAAATCCATGGATTACGGAATAAACCTTGTACTGCTGATATACGTGAAGATAATAAGAGCCTAGAATCTCGAGTAGGCAGCTTCGTATCAAAAATCAATTCGTGACCAGAGAATAGAAAGTAAGTGGACTCTGTACACGCCTTCAATGCTCCATAGCCATAGAAATAGCATCCAGTCACTGAATGTGAAGCTCCCTGACGCAACGTACAGTAGTGCACGGAAGAGCCGGCGCTGTGTTTAGTGTAGTCCCAGCGCATTGCAGAAGCACAGCAGAATCTCAGTTCAGCTCGTGCTTTTAACACTAAAAATTGCATCTGCGAACGAGTCTCATACTTGGATATGCACACACTCACTTACTGCCTGCGCAGTGTATCATTCAAGCTCTCATAGATTCGACCCGACTCGGATGGAATCGAATCGAATTAATTCATTTTATTCTTTTCATCTCATTTCAATCTTCGCACCATCAAAAACCAAAATATCTTTTTTTTCTTTCATGCCGCCTTAACGGGGAGGGCCCGGAGGCGGGTCTTTGAGCTTGTCCAAGCCCCGCCATCTCCTTTTCCAGAGTGCGTGGTGGGCTTGTCGCTGGTGGTGATGGTGGTGCAGTAGCGGGAGATGATTGACCTGGGTGTCTGGGACAAGAAGAGGGAGAGGGGAGGGGACGGAGAGATACTTTGAGAGACGACTAGGATGGGTGGTTTGGGAGGTACTGGACAGGGGGAGGGGGGAAGGGGAGGGGGATGTTGATAATGTCTAGGGTGTCCTCCGACCTGGAAGAGCTTCCGGGCCCACATGGAGTTGGAAGTGGAAGTGGAAGTGGAGCTTTGGACCGTTCGACCCCCCCTTTTTCAGCAGCTTGATCGTAGTCACGGTCACGGTCATGATCACAGCTGGTTTTGGATGCCCTCTACTCTGGTCTATTCTACTCCCATCTTATGTGCATGTGCTCGTGCTCTCTTCTGGCTGTGTTGTCCCTCTGTCCTTTTGTCCCTCACAATGGGGTCTCTCGTTCATCCATCCCACCAAACAGCCACAGACACACACACAAATTCACATACACATCAACACACTGCTACGCCTCTCGGTCCCCCCCTCCCCTCTTCTTCCCCTCGCACATACACACACAAACCCAAGCAATAACCCAAGTCATAACCCATTTGACCCAAACCCGACCCAGTCTAACCCGGTCTAACCCAATCTAAACCCATACCAGACCCGTGCCCAACCCACTTCTGCTTCTGCTTCTGTGGTGCTTCTTTGCAGATGCTACTTCTGCCACAACATCCTTACTGCCACGATCTCGACCTCGACCTCTGCCACACACTGCCACTGCCACATCCACGGCCACGGCCACCACGCGAATCCACTCGCACCTCCTCTCCTTCTGCCACTCCCACTCCCACTTCTCATCATCCCTTCCCTTCCCATCCCATCCCATCCCTCTTTTCCTCCCTCCCTCCCTTCATTCTTTCGTTCCCCTCTCTTTTTTCTCTTCCCATCACCCCTCATTCCCTCTTTCATCCATTCGACATTTTCATCGAACATCACATCTAATACAAAGATACATCATCCACCCCTTCATCACCATCATCAACATCTCTGGCGACGTACATTCCGCCCTCTAATTCTCGCATCCCCAAATCCCCGTCGAACGCGACCGCTCTCGCCGTCGCGAATCTGGCCACTGCCACCCACTATACCACAACACACAAATCGATGACCAGCAGATATCAACAAATGAACAATACATCGCAAAGCACTCAAGACACACTTTAAACCTTACGCCCACGCTCGCGCAGCCAGACGATTTCAACCATCGATCTGTGAGAAGGAGGAAGGACAAGGACACCCAAGATATCAAGAACCCATCCAGAGACCCGTCACATACCAAACGCCAAAATGCCTGTCGCAAGCATCGTGATGCCAAACGCAGGTTCATCATCGACCATGAGGAAATCGTCGCTGGCCCCAGAGAAGAAGTACAAGTGTCAGTTCTGTAATAGAGCTTTCAGCAGGAGTGAGCACCGTAGCAGACACGAGAGATCACGTAAGTTTATTTTTGGTGTTGCTTCCCTCGTGTATACAAGACCGCATCGCAGCTTGCAGCCAGCTTCCCCTCTTCTCGGGTCGCGTGCAGGAGGGACACACAACCCGCAGATGTTTTCCATCCCAGCATTGATGATCGCGATAAATGATGTTCGTTGTACAAGTCGTCGATAATTTGGTGTTCCATTACCACCACAACTATCTGCGTTTGCATCAATTTCATCGTCGCAATCATCGTACCTCCCAACCCCCTCCTTTTCATCCGAATGTTTCCTACCCCTCACGACACCACCCTTCTTCTATACCCAGAATGCTAACTCGACTTCGCAGATACCAAGGAGCGTCCTTTCAAATGCCTGAAGTGTAGAAGTACCTTTGTGCGACGCGATTTATTGCTCCGACACGACCGAACTGTGCATGCCAAAGATGGAGGAATCCCTCTCCACAGCGACGTGAAGCGAAGAGCTGGGCCAAAGCCAAGTTCGATGACAGGATCTTCAAAGTCTGCCATCGCCATTGATACATCGGCTCTCGAGCAAATTGAGGCCAGCAGCGATGGAATGGTTGATCTGGAGACTGCGGCAATGTTGATGACTGATCTACACCACAAAGCAACTGCGGCAATGCGAAATGCAGGTGTGGAACCATATGAGAATAGACCTGGAATGGCTTTCTCAAATGGTTCTTCCCTCATCTCGCACCCTCTTGTACCTTGGGGGTTTATGCCACAGTCTGTGACAGAGCCAAAATCTCATTCCATCACTTCAAATGCTTCTGGTTCTCAAGAGTCGCAAACATCCTTCACAAGCACCAGCACAATGCAGCCTCATCCAAATCAATTGCCACCCATCAGCAAGATGGCAGCAAGCTACAATGGTCTTGTGCCCGCACTACAATCGATGATCAACTCGTTGCCACCTTCAGGAACTTGCACGCCAAGTCTATCCTCGCCTGTCCAATCTCGTAGCGAGCAGTCACCAAAAGCTCCTCAAGTTTTGAATGATGATGACCGTAATATCATCCTAGACAACATCCGGAACAGTGATAGCGAACGAGCAATTCCAGAGAGCTTCCGTCTCCCTCCTTTGACATCTTTGAACAGATACTTGTCAACCTACTTCGGTCTGTTCCATCATCATTTGCCGTTCTTGCATCCTGCATCATTCAAGCCAACTCAGGCCTCGCCATCACTTCTGTTGGCAGTTCTGTCAATCGGTGCATTGTACGCTTTTGATCAAGATCAAGCTTATGTTCTGCACATTGGATCCAAGGTCCTCGTCAATCAGTTCCTGCAAAACAAGGAGAATTTCAGCTCCCGAAAGTGTCCTCTGTGGACCATGCAGAGCTCCTTGTTGAATATGATCTTCGCAAGCTGGAGTGGTGATCCAAAAGGCCTCGAATGGGCTTGTTCTATCAAGAGTCTTCTCGCCAACATGGTTGCTGGTAATCGTTACGAATTCAAGCTGCGTACGGAGGCTCGTGAAGGTGCTCATCCTACTCGGGCTGAGTGGGTCGAAGACGAAGGATGCAGACGTACTTACTATGCTGTCTACATCTTCTTCGGTTTGTTGACTTTGACCTATAATCATACTCCTGCAATCAGTTTCAACGAGTTTGAGGATCTGTCACTTCCATCGACCGAAGCAATGTGGAATCTCAAGGACATTGATGAAGCAGCTTGGCCAGAACTTCTCAAAGCATCGCAAGCTCCTTCATTCATGGAAGCTCATGACAATCTTTTCCAAGGAGAATCATTGCGCTACAGTGCATTTGCTACTCGCACAATGATCAACGCCCTCTTCTTGGAAGTTTGGTATCACAAGCGTAGTCCGGAAGCATTGCAAGATGTTGTAACTGAATACAAGCTTCGACTAGCATTGGAAACATGGGAGAAGTCATTGGAACTTTGTGAGCCTGAGATGGTTGTCGTTCCTCTCAGCGCCCCTCACAAAGGCCATCCTTTGATCTTCAACGCAATGGCTATGTTCCGTAATGCTAGAGCTCGTCTTCATGTCGATCTCAAAGCAATCCAAGAGGCATTGAGATATCATGATTCATTTGAGGTTGCCGCTGCAATGTCAAATGCCAGAGATAAGGTCAAGAGATCAGATGAGTTGATCAAGGTCATCGAAGAATGTTACAATTGCATTGAGACTGCAGCTCTCCAAGGCATTCGATGGGTCGCTCGTACTTCCGCCACCAACTGGAGCGTCGAACATCCACTATGTGGTCTCGATCTCATGGTCATCCTCAGTCTATGGCTCTATCGTCTGGAACATGATGAAGAACCCGCAACTGAGAAGGAAATTGAAATGTACAACAAGATTCGTCTTCTATTTGATGATGATTCTGTTGAGATCTATGGAAACAAACTCAGCTCTACCGTGGCCCGTCTCTGGGGCAGTATGCTTGACGAAGTTGTCGTCTGGGGGTAAGTTTTTCCAATTCTTCATTCGAACCAAACTAACATATCTAGTATCACAAAATTGATGGGCGATTCATTCCGCAATCTCTCCCAAAGTCTCGTCGGTTACGAAGATGACATGGAAATGTCTGACGTCTCCACACCATCGATGATATCCCAAGCAGACGACAACGACGATAGCTTGTACTAAATTGTCGAAAATTTTTTTTTTTTTGCTTTAATGATTTCCATGATTTCTTTTGTTTTTCCTTTGAATAGACTCTCGATATCCATCTCATCTCCGCCATTTCCTTTTGCGACTTGGTTGGTTTCATTTGTTACTTGCATATAGCGTTACAGGCTGGATTTGGCTGGCTGGCAGAAAGGCATTTCCTACAGAAATAAGGTCACGGGCAACAATACGGGGCTGGTCTGGTTGGCTTGGCTGGGCTTTCGGGATCATCATCTCTATCTTTTCCTCATTATACCATCATCATCCTCCTTCGGCGCATCATCATCACATCGATTCGGCGCCTACTTAATCTCGCACGCACACATCTTTTGGCTGGCCCACCCATTGTGTTGTTTCTGCCCTGTCCTATTAGTTTCAGCTTTTGTTTTTCATTTTTGGCTTTTGAAATATTCTGGCATATTATTTACCTATTTAATAACTCTTGTACTCCTCTCTTCCTCATTCAAATCATCATCAGATACCTTGTTCGATATACAAACCTTGTTTACTGCTATTGTTACCCCTGTTTTTGGGGTTCATTTGGGTTCTTGCTGCTACTATGCGCGCGAGTCTTTTGCAGTTGTTGGGGGATTGAATAATTGGAGATGGTGTGGATTGGATGTATCTCTTTTGGATTTAGTTGTGTTGTTTCCTTTCTTGTATTTATGTATATGCTTATGCATGTGGGGCAAGAGGGGTTGAGGAGGGGAGGATAGAGGTGGGAAATTGAGATATATGAGAGGGGCTGCCTACTTGTATAGATGGAATCTCGGTCGGTCGATATTAAATTGATTGTTTAAATCCTCTAAGTGTGATCTTTTGATGTGATGTGATTGTGTGACCCTACCCCCATTTCATAGTTTTGTAGACTGCAGAAGCCTCAAATCATTAACTCCTCCAGTAGGTATCGCAGGTTTCCATTGCTTGTGTTTCCGGTGCGATGTGATGCTGACCCAGCATCTCCAGAGGTTCTCTCCAGGTTATTTTCTCATATAGAATTTTCCGTTGTGCACAATCTTTTTCTCTTCTACATCTTCATGCTGCACACTTTCTGATTTACATCACATCGTCGTTTCTGCGGTGGATACTACACGCCAGTGGTCATGATTATCCACATACATCGCCGCTGGTAAGGGAATCCCTTCTCGGGGATTAGATGTGGCTCCCGGTTTAACTTGTTAGTGGTGAGGATGAGTGCTAATCGTTGAGGTTTAGGCAGCGATACCACCTCATTCTCTGTCTCCTGACATTTCTGCCACCGCCTGTTCGGCGGCGATACTGTCAATTCCTTCTACCGACAAGTCTGCCAGCATCCCATCATCTTCCATCCGACAGCCAACAATGACTTCGTCCTAGGACAACAATCACTGGATATCGAATCAATTTCAACAGTGAAAGAAAAGGGGCCCTATCCATCGCCCCTCCACGTTCCCTCTACATTGCCCTGAGGCCTGCCTGGAAGTGATCCCTAGGCACGGTGATGTCGGGCAACGAGGATAATTTGTTGCAGTGGCACATGCGATAGACCTGGACATCTTCACTCTGCTCATACGCTTTTACATGACCTGTTATCCCAATTTCGATCACTCTTGACTTGATAGTATCGAAACAAGATTGTGCAGGTACTCGAGAGGGCTATTGCTTGGGATGAACGTGAGGGCCAGTGGCTACAGGGTCACATCCTCTTATATGGGGGATCCCGTCATCACAGTGCGGCAATCATGGATATTTTCGACCTTAAGCAATTTCGGACCCATCCTCAGCCGCAGCTCTCATTCCTCGCTAGGTTCAATAGAGTATCTCGACAAGAATACAGAAAGCAACCTTGCGATTGCTAGACTCTGGCAGGCACCCTCCAAGAACGATCTAATTTGGAATTGGATGGCCAAAAGGCGTTGGAAGAATAAATGGCGAAGATTTTCAAGATGTACGTAGTAGGAGGACAATTACCACTGGGTAGAAAACCTTGGGTGACGTTCATCAGGTTCTAGGTCCTTTCATAATTCCCGGCCCCAGTTTCAAAACTACGAATTCTTCCTGTGAACCTGCCTGAGCTCAGAGAGGAAAGTGATACGCATGTCTATAGCCGCTGTATTACAATGTGCAGTACATGCTCTTTGGTGTTGTCAAAACCGTTTCGAGCGGGAGTGATGACCGCATTTGCCTGGACGAAAGGACTGGAAGAGAGCCTGCTATGCACTTCTAGACATCAGGATTCCGAAACCCCAGAGGCTTTGGATTGACAATGGGGGCATTACTGAGTCGGGAGCTTAGGACTTGTGTTGTTATTCGCGAGTTGATACAGGAAACCAGCCAACGATATCGATAACGAATGTAAACAGTCCAGAGTATGAGGAGCGTAGATGGGTCGCAAAAGTTGAAGATGAAAGAGAAGTAGAACTTCCGATCAAAATAAAATATCATGCTAAATGGGTTTTAAACGGACAAAATTGTCGCCCAGTACCCCAGAGACAAGTTCGAATACCTTGCGACTTGGGCAAAACCAACTTTGACGGTACAATTCAAAAGCTAGATGCCCAACATAGGTTCATCATTCACAAATGATTGTCTTGTCTGTAGCTTTTCCCAGCAAAATAACTGTTTGCGATCTCTTTATCTGGCTAACCCTGAGCTTTCTCCTCTCTATTCTCCCCTCGGTCCTGTCAGCGCCGCATCCAAAGCTAGCCACCCCCCACGACTTGGGACATTATCATCGTCGAACTTGACAATTGGATCTATCGTGTACCGACGACGCCAGTATTATCCCTTGGCGGAAGATGTTGAATAGAATGTATTCTAATATATATATATATCAGTTACTATTCAAGCCAGAGAGCGTTCTATAATTAGATAATAATAGAGAAGTAATAGTATCTCCCGTAACTCTCTGGCATCAGGCAAAGAAATGAAATCATGTATAATACTATGGATCCCATTTGCTTAGGAAAGAGCGGGACTGATCCTGTGTCGAGAAGCTTGGAGCAAAGGCTTTCCACCATTATGATCCGAGGGTCAAGGTGTGGAGTTTGGCGTTACTTAATATAATTTGGAAAAGGTAGATAGGTGCTATTGCTTTAATATAATAGCTTTTAATGATTAGCGTTATTTGCGTGCTAATTTTTTTGGATCCAGACTTGAATTTCTAAGTTTATAAAGTTCAGCTATATGTATCCCGTATTGACAGGTACTCGAGTGATTTCTAATCTTGACTAGGAAGTAATATTATATTCTAACTTTTTATAGTCCAAGTACTTGTATACCAACTTCATTATTCCTGTAGCTAGAACCGCTTTATTTACTCAATAAAAATAATCGAACTCTTATAGATGATCCCAGGAGAAATCCATGTATAAATTGCATGGTGATTTGACGTACTCATCTAGTAATTTTTCACATTGTATTTGTAAGGAGAAAGCTTTCATATATTAGAAGAGATTATCAACTATTAACGAACGTGCCATAACTTTTCGCTCTCGCATCAAATCAACAAAATCAAAAACACAAGCATACAAACATCCTCCTCCCGCCCACCCATCCTCCTTCCATCTCGCCCCTTATCTCCCATCCCGCCCTCACAGCTTCCACTCAACTCAAACATCCAGCATCTACTCCGTAAACAAATTAACCGGAATCAAAATCGCACTCCCAGTCAAAATATCAACGCAAGACACAAGATTAATCAACGTATCCGGAGCAGGATTACAGCAGTAATTAGTAGGTGCCCGCTGCTCGATCTCCCTCTTGCTCTTGCCAACAGTGATGGGCACAAGGATAGGTGTACCAGTCAAGACATTGACGCAGTTGAGAGCTGAGAGGAGGTCGCCTGTGCCGGTGCAGGTGTATTTGCAGGAGCCACTGCCAGTGCCGGAGCCGGGGCCGCCTGGGCCACCTGGACCACCGGGTCCGGTGGGTGTGGTCTTTGGTGGAGTTGGTTTGGTTGGATCAGGCTTGGTGGGTGGGTTTTGCTGAAAGAGAGAGGTTAGTTTTGTGTGGTGTTGGAGGTCGAGAGGGGGAGATGGAGAGACATACTTCGGCTGGGAGAGCGAGACCGTTGGCTGCGAGGGCAGTGGCAAGAGTGATGAGGATTGAGAGTTGCATGTTGATCGTTCTGATTTGGTGCTGGTGCTTGTGGATGATTTGAAGCTGAGAAAGATGTAATTGTTTTGAAGTAGCTAAGATTGTGCTGATGATTCTGAAGAGAAGTGGTGGTTGAAAGAGGTGTTTATATAGTTGACGTGACACCATCTTTGACTCTCAAAACAAGAACGGAGCTAAACGGATAGACATGATCCGCCAGGTTCTCATGTTTCTATCACGCATCGTCAAGAAAATCGTTGAGGTTCATCGTGTGGCTCAAAACAGCTGGCATTTTCTTGGTTTTCTCTCCTCATGACTCCAAAACTGGCGGACACGGCACGGTTGAAGATGCACTTGCATAGCTAGCAGCCCTTTCGAGTGCAGTATTAGAATCTTAGTTGCTGATGATGGCGATGTAACGTAGGAAGCTCGCCTTCACGATAGATAATCTGATGCAAGAAGATGTCATTGAGGGGAATCGTGAACATAGAAAAGAGGTTTTGCCTCCGGCGGACACAATTATAGGAGGATATTTTCGTCCCAACGATAGGCAAGACTTGCTTAGTCGGCTTGAGAGTGCCTGTGGGAAAGTCGAGACCTGGATAAAACTTTGAAAGCAATTTAAAGAGAGCATTGCGCATCCGGATTTTATGTCTCTGTACGAATGTGAAAAAGATCGTCCATCAAGAATATAAATAACCAAGATTTCATAGCCAAACAGGATAATTCAAGGTGCTTATACGATGGAGAAAAGTCGATCTTTCCTTCATCCGGGATTCTCAAATTTGGGAAAATACCGATTCCAAAGTATCGAGAATCAAATATGCAGGTAACTCCCGGAGGTTGTATTTATGGTTATGACATTTAATTAATCCCCGCGTGCCTCCCGTCTTGGCTGACGATCTTCCCCGCGTTTTTCAAGTCGTACATCTTCATCCAGTAGTTCGCCGATGACGGCGTTGAGGGCGTAACGCAATTGAATTCCAATCGGAGCTTTGTTTCCCGTCATATTACTTTGCCCAGATATCCAGTTGAGGGGATCCATGTTTTGAAGCAGAATGCCAGGTCTTTGGTAGCGGTATTGGACAATTCGATATGCTTAGTCAAGACGGATGCATAATCCTAGCCGCTGTGTTGTTCGCAGGGAATTACATGCGTCATAACAGGCCATGATAAAGATATGGTAATATGAATGTGCATATTTCGGGTTAAAAAGGAGTTAGAGGGAGTGTAATAGCAATGGCATCGAGAGCTGCAGCTAACTAGCTCCTTGGGCTATAGTTTCCGAGATGGAGAAGAGCATAAGAGACCAAAGTGAATTGAAGCGTACCATTAATAGATAGCACAGCCATATCAGAAACATTGTTATCCAGCCATATTAGGGTGTTCCATAGAGATTCATCGGGATGGAACAGTGTCCCTAAATCGTATCTCCAATAGTAACGAAAAGAACCTCACACCGCCAACCTCTCCTGTCTAGTCTCTCTCTCTAAGCACTCGAATTCCTTGAAGATGTCTATCATCATCACGGAGGTACTCGAATATGTTAACAGCGCCTTCCCGTCTCGAAGTGTAGTATCTGACTGTGCAAAGTTGAAGAGATTCGAGCTACGAGAGAGTTGAGCTGATTCCATCAAAGATTTACAGCAATGTAGATAAGAGTATTCAGCTGTAATCTTGACTTGATCCTACTGATATTCTAGATCCGAACGGAACACTGATTCAGTAAAGTCTATGTGGTGCATTGCCCATTATAAGTGACGCCAGCGACAGAAAATGGATTTCAGATACTCGTGGCACTAAAACGGTTGACTAGACGAAGAAAATGGAGAATATATGAAAGCAAAATAAGGAGTAACTACACGACTTGTGAGATCGTCAAGCAATTCGCCTGTCGCGTGGTACATGAATGCTAATAACGTCTCGAAGTTTTCGATCCCTGGTAAGCATGAGCATGTCGTTTGCAGACAAGGGTATGGATTGTATAATATATGTGGGTATAACAAATGATCATTGTTGCTCCGAGCAACAATGCCTCTCGCGAGATCTTCTGAAATTCTAATGATATGGGAATCCGAACCTGGAGGTTGGCTCATTTTGCAGGAGTTTCGCCTGTTCCTAACCAATATTCTCCTCTGGGAATCGGCCGAGGCTGCCAGGTTGGTATTATATTTACAACATGTGGTCGCTAAATCCCGAATCCGGCTTGACTTCCACGCACAGGGTTGTGCGTTCTACGCTGAACAGGAATAGCCTGTGGCGAACCGCTCCGATTGGGAACGGTTTTTCACACTGAGAGTCTGGTGAGCAATCGTAGGACAAGGCATGGTCGATTACAGCATCTGGATACGGCCAATAGAGGTTAACCCTGATACTCTAAATGTATGCCCCAAGAGAATCGTTCGTTGCAAGGTTTATCAACGAACAAAGCCTTCCGGGTCAATTGGATTCCAGGTGGACCTTCATTTTGGACGGTTTAAGCTTCCCAGCCTACCATCTTCGGGGAATGAGTTTAAGGACTTCAACAACCTTCAAAACTTCCCAATCTGTATTTGCATTGTCAGGCACTGCTTTTGTACTCTTTTTTGGGTGGATGGTTCGTTGACTGATTCAAGGCGGGCTTTGAAGAAGTAGCTCCAAAGATGGTAGGTGTAGGAGCCTGGACAGCAAGCTGTGGTTGCAAAATATGCGGAGAGGCGTGTTGAGGAGGTTGATATCGAGACGGTAGAGGTATCGGAGGTAAAGTTATAGGACGTGGTTCAGGCCCCGATAGTTTGAGCACCCCGAAAGCCCTGGAAGTCCGGCGCATGCCCATTATTAGGAGTTGAAACGCAACTTTTAGACAATTTCACCTGTTTTGCGGCTGATGGCGGCGGTGATGATGGTGGAGAAGAACGTGTAAGAGGAGACAAAATCGTTATTCTTGTGTTTCCACTGCTCATATATGATAGAAACTTCTCCGGTTGCAATTGGCTCCTGTAAATCGTCGCGAAAAGCAGGACAGTCGCCTGCAACGGGGAATTTATACTGTGGTATCCAGGTCGGTGCTCTTCGTGCCTCCAATTGAGTCGATTGCAAGTTGGGGTTTGGTGTTTTCGGAGGCTCCACAATTTGGACATTACTCACCGTTGAACGAGGAGGATCTGTGATATCCCATACCTCCTCATCATCCGTGAGATCCAGGTAGAACTGACCGAAATGCCAAATTCGTGAAAAACCTTCTCTGCGATCTGATCGATCTTAAGCCTCTCTCCATCCTTCAACGTTGCTACCATCAACTCCCGCAAATATTGTGCTTCTTTGTCTTTGTCCATTGCAGCAGGCCTACCACCTTTTCTTCCTATCGTCACAGCCAGCCTTCACTTTATTGTACCTCTTCATATTCTAAACAACGGCTTGGGGACTCGTCTTGTATATCGTCGCCAGGGAATGAATGAAAGCAGACTCGAGAACGCCATTGTTGACTTCGACCGCGACTTCAATTGCTGCCGGCCACCACCTCGCGCGGCAGATTCTTCATCTTAAATTTGCGGTAGTGTGGTCCCTCTCGAGAACGGATAGCAGAACCTGGCGACGCTTGTGCTGTCGTGAGTCCACATCTTGAGCGCGTTCGCGATGAAATTGGAATGGAGTAGCCGCCATCGGCCGAACCACGCGACTCGACATGGTGTTCTACCTTGAGTGAACAGCGCTGGCCATATAGATTCAGGACAACCGTTGGAAATATAATTTTCATACTGGAATTTATTAATCAGTTGGGAAAGAGGCAGAGGAGCATAGGAATTGCGTCCTGTGCTTCGTTAACATCTATCATTCTCCATCGAAGCACGTCACTATAACAAGCCAAGAGAGACTCCGGTTCAGAACTTGACATTTAAGAACTGGAGCGGGTCCTGAGCGACGTTGTCGAAAAATTACCGGTAAAATCTGTAGTGATGGAAAGGGGCAGTTGGAAGAATGAAGGCAATTGGTATCACAGAAGAGGGACTTTACAACTCTTACGAAAGTCGCGAGGTGGTTATTGATACTTAAAATATAGCTAATGAGTGGTCAAAAGTGAACAAGTATAAAGCAAATTGTGGTAGTCGGAGACCGAGAGAGCGAGAGACATGTAGGTAAATCAAAGAGTGGTTTCCTGCCAACTTCTGAATCCATCTCTCTTACGCAATTTGAAATCTCACAATTCTGATAGCTGTATCTTGAAGAAGAACTTGAACGCGATTATGCGAACTCGCTTCAGACCCCGTGGCCTAGATCATGCTCAGCAGTATCAAGCTTCCAAAGACCTATCATCCCATTTGCCTTCATGGCAGGCGCCACCATAGTGTCACCGCTCATTTCCAAAAGGCCAATTCCCCAAGGACTCTCAATGAGAACACTTGACCTATCAGTCTTTGTAAACTTAGCTGCGCTACCAAGCCAGTCATTTGCAGTATTGAGAAGCCAACCTCCTGGCATGAAACGTGTGCCATTCGGTTTCATCATAGGAGTGGTCATTGTGGTGCCAGCAAGCTTCAAGATTCCAACACCCCAAGGACTTGTCACGAGGATTTCATCCTTCCTATCGCCATCGAAGTCTCGAGATATTGAAAAGTCATTATCCGCAGTGTTCAGCAACCAACCACCGAATCTAGTTCCGTTGGGCTTGAGCATTGGATTTGTGAAAGCGCCATTGTTAAATTTGAGGACACCAATTCCCCAAGGACTAGTGAGCAAGATCTCAGCCTTTCTGTCTCCGTCAAAGTCCCCAACCGGACCAAAGCGATTGTCTGCAGTGTTAAGGAGCCAGCCTCCAACTCGAGTCCCGTTTGGAACCATAGTGAGAACTCTGAGGGTTGAGCCATCGAGGGTCAAGATTCCAATACCCCATGGGCTCGTCACAAGTATATCGGCTTTTCCGTCTCCACTGAAATCACCGACCTGACTGAAGTCATTATCGGCAGTGTTAAGTAGCCATGAGCCACTGAACCGGGTTCCATTAGGAGCCATCATGAGCGGAGTAAGAGTGGCGCCATTTCTCTTTAAGATCCCAATACCCCAAGGACTAGTGACCAGAATCTCCGCGATACCGTCTCCATCAAAGTCAGCTGCTGGTCCAAATGAATTATCTTGGGTATTGAGAAGCCAACCACCAAACCGGGTACCGTTAGGTCTCATCAAGAGAGGCGTCATGACAGTATTTGCTTGCTTGAGGATACCAATGCCCCACGGGCTGACAACAAATGACTCGGCATGACCGTCCCCATCAAAGTCTGCCACTGGTCCAAAGATATTATCAGCTGTATTCAAGAGCCATTGTCCACCCAAGCGGTCGCCGTTGTTGTGAATAATTGCTGCCTGGAAGCCGTTTGCATTTTGCTTAAGGAGAGCGATGCCCTTGGGACTGGAAACGAGTACCTCGGCCTTCCCATCGCCATCGAAGTCAGCACTCCTGCACTGGAATTTCGCAGCCGCTGGAATGAGCGTACGGAGGTTCGGTCGCTTCCCGATCCTTTGAGTCAGCGGTGCGCTTGTGTCGGCTTGCTGTGGAGTACCAATTTTGCGAAGCAACCTCCGTGCTTCATGAGATGTAAGTTGTCGACGTCCACGGGCTTTGAGAATCCCCTGAATGCTGATCAAAGCACCGGTGACAACAGGACTGGCACTGGAGGTCCCGTTGAATGTATCGGTGTAAAACAGGTCAAGATTACTTCCGCCTTGTAGATCACCATTCCACCCAGAGCTTGTCACTTCTTCTCCCCATCCTTGCACATCGATCCGTGATCCCCAGCATGAGAAGCTGAGTCTCGATCTATCAGCCCCGTGGTTCTTACCATGAGTATTTGGTGGAGGCGCTCCAGCTCCAACGATGACGGCGCCTGACGATGGATTTTTAGGATTGAATGGATTCTTCCACTGCGGTGGAAATCCTGTAAGTGGAACGTCGTATATTGGGTCGTCGAGGTTCTCCCATCCATTGCCTCCGGCCTCCACAACAACGATACCCTTGGCTACAGCTTCTTGGATAGCGACGAAGGTGTCATACCACCATTCAATTGGGATGTAACCCTGTTGTCCACTTCCTCCTGCATTCGGCCCTGGCTGGTGTGATTCAAGTAGAATTATATCGCCTGCTTTGAGCTTTTCTGTGGCTTTCTTGATCGTTGTAGCTCCAAAAGTAGGATGGAAAGAGGAAGCACTGATGACAGCGTCAGGTGTAATACCTTGAATTCCGAAAGCGTTCTTGTCCCCGCTGATTATCCCGATAACTGCTGTCCCGTGCGGTTCGGATTCCGTTCGATTCGAGCCGTAGATGATTCCGCCTTGGTTGACTCCCAGATCTTCGTGACTGAATCTCCAACCCCTCTCGCAGTCAATCACGCGCACACCAGCACCTTGACCTCCTGGAAACACTCCAGCGTACTTAGCATCGATCCCACCTGGGGCAGTATTGAGGTACAGCTGATGATCTAGGTAATTAGGCGTGGCAGGGTCCGGATCTGCAGGATCTGTACTGCGGAAGCTCCAGAATGGCTCCACGCCTACAGGCCTCAAATAAGCTGCTTCAACCTGACTATTGGCGAGAAGGCTCTTTTGCAGTTCCTCGATCTGGTCATTAGGGACCTGGACTCCATAGAAAGTCGATAGATCTGGAAGCTTTGACAATGGATGTTTCTGTGGAACTGTTAGTAGGTGGGATGTGGAGAATTTGTTTCCCCTACGTTTTGCATATCCCCGTGTGAGCTAGGATCTTCATCATTTTGTTCAGGATCTGCGTGCACGATTCTCAGACTTTCCTTTTGTTGTGCTTTCACTCGGTCTTCGCTTGGACCGAAGAGGGGGATTAGAGTGGCTCCATGGTTATTGAGGATGTCGCGAAGGTCAGAGACATCCGTACTTGGATCAGTAGAAATAATGCCATGAGGGCTAGTTCGCACTCCGGTCTCAGACTTCAGAATGACAACGAGCTGAGGGGGATATTTTGGTGGATCAAAGATAGTCTCCTCCTTGCCGGACATTTTGATGGTGTTATTCTCAATTTTCAGGATTCGATATAAGTGCAACTATGACTGCAGTTGAGGTATAGAAAAGTCAGCTCAGTGGCTATCGTTGCTCCTGATATATGCAGGTCAGCAGCTTTCCCATGCCAAGCTCAGCCTTACCCTGTGTAGCCTTCTTCAACAGCTACGGCTGAGGTGGAAAGTGTGATGGCCAGACAGGTCATTTCATATGTGTCATGCCTCAGCCATTTTCTTTCGGCATCGACTCGCTCTTGAAGTCGATAGGTCTCTTTTGATGTTGTTTCTGGGCAGCTGGAGTGTGGGCTGACGAGCAGAGTTCCGAAGGCTTGCATTGGATAGGAAAAGCGCCATTCTCTTGAACATACCGGGTTGCTGACTAAGTTACCGCCTCACCGAGTGGGAGGGAGTTCCAACACGTTGGCCTCAAGACATAGTCAAGCAAAGTCGCAGCCTTTATGCCGAGAATCTGTATATGTTTGAATGTTGTGATGTGATAGCACAGCGAACTGTTGTGCGACCTGATCGGGCATGGCCTATTGGTCTTCTATCTATTTCTCAGTGATCTGATTCAGCTATAGTTGGCTTTGAAGCTCCAGATCCAGCTCCAGCTCCAGTCCTCACCTGAGCTTTGGAAAGCAGAACTTCGGAGCAGCTGAGCAAGGAGTCGCCCACCTTCAATGAGCAAATTATCATTCCACAGAAGAATGAGGAAATAATGTAGGGAATATAGCTATCTCTCTCTAGCACAACGTGTGATGCCGCTGGCTATCATTATTAGACCCTCCATTTGTACTCATCTAGTTTCCTAAAAAGCTGTTGGATACATAGCAAGCTTATATTCCCGAAGACTTAAATCCATGCTGCGAGCACATGAATTTGAGCAAAGAGATTCAAAGTCACAAAGCAGCTACTTTTTCACACAGCTATTAGCTCTAGAAGAACGTAAAAAGACAAAAATGAAATGGCCGTGCGTAGGCTGCTACAGCTTCAGTTACCATGATTCTTCTAACGTGTACGCGTCACCATAACTCAAAATCCGCCATATCTCTCTATAGTGTACAAACTCGCATCCAATGCCTATATACACGTGGAAATATGTGTATTTATTCGATTCGATAAATAGCAAATAATACTTATAGTTTTCCCGCTAGCTCTTTGTCTCCCTTCCTGTGCTCTCTTCCTTCTCCACCCTACTTATCTAGTTCCTTCGACTTTCGAACAACCAAATTATTTAGCTTATGTAGAAGAGGAGGAGCGAGGGAGCAAAAGAGCAAAATTCCATCGGGTGGCTGTATAGTGAGAGGGGGCCTAGTGAGATTTGTATAGGAGGACCCAATACCTTAAAAACTGTGTTCTAGTCGGCCAAAAGCTGCGATTTATGCACTATAGAGGGTTATAGCGGATCACAAGCTGGAGGGGACCGTACCTAATCTGATACAAGAAGCCCATCCATTTATCCTCATTGGGAGTTCGTCGATCTGTTGTATGTTGTGAAGAACAGTTTCTTCGACATCTCTCCCTCGTTGTTCTATATTGCCTGGAATCGTTCTACGAATGAGAGTATCTGGAACAAGTGGCCGCAAATTCTTGAACGGAAGCCTTAAGCTTCTCGAGGGTGGCATAGGCCTCAGGGCCGTTGAAGCAATCTGGAAGAGGATTCGGGGAACGTTCATTGCATACCCACCAGCATGATCAGTGGCCACTGGGAGCTGTGTTATCTGCTATTCCGATGACATTATTTTATCTTCGTCGACCGACAGGTGGTGTGGTCCTGAATGCCTTTGGATGAAGAGGCAATGCTCTTACTTTATCAGTTGTTAAAATCCCACCGGGCACCGTGGAATTCTGATCGCTCTTAAGTCCCAGTTGGCGTGTCCTACAATTGCCCATAAGAACTCAATCTCTCGCTATCTCCTTTCAACACAACTCCTCTTAAACGTAAATTGATACGACGCCACAGCCGACTTGTTTTTGTGTCTCCCAAGACATTGCGGGGTAACTCACGTAATGAGGGGCAGTCGAAAACAGGGGGTTTAAGACGTTCAGAAATTGAAAACACCAGAAAATGAATTGTGACATTTATTTTCCTAAAGAGGTAACCTTAATATTTGCAAAAGATATTGTGTTCTCCTGCCATCCATACTATCTAGCCACAGAACCGCACCATGAAGTTATGCCAGTTAAACCTCGGATTTGTTGAGCTTAGTGTCGGTACCCTGGGTTGTCGTTATGGAGAATGTCCCGGATCACGTCTTTCATTGCAGTCTGAGTATTTGGCTCCAACAACGAGTCGCTCAAAGATCTGTCCTCAGTGGTTAGAATTGCCATCTAATTTGGAAATGTTCACCCTTCCCTGTGCGATGAACTCTCGATCCACGCCATAACACGCTGGTTTGCTTCTTGTTGATCTCTTCCAATCTGAACTTGACGCTCATGATGACCTCCAAAGGGGAATTGATGCCGAAGCTGAATTTCTCTAACATACAAAATGAACTTCTTTCCACCTTTCACCTGCCTGGCAAATTCAATTTACAAATCTTCTTCTGTATGAACTTAACCTCCCTAATCGCGATACTAGTCCAAAATTAATCCAAATAAAATAAAAGAAGACTTTCAAATCGAGCTCGTCGAACATCAAAGCAAATGGCCCTATGCTCGTACCCAAAATAATTGGCAGTGACGGCTAAAGTGGGGTACAACAGTAGAAATTCATGATCGGGGCATTCGATGGACAAGGGGAGATGGCAGTGGAGGATGAAATCAGACCCGTGATGATTTCAGACCAGGTTAAGGCAGTTTGCAGTGGCTGAGAGAAAGTGAAAATTTGCGTCAGGGTCAGACATCTTCTGTAAACTCAAATCACAATGAAAACGTGCCATCTCAGGGCACCAGTGGCTCGGAAGCTGACATCATTAGTTGAGATTTCTAGATGTTACTATCTAAAAGAAGCGATTTGGCTTAGCCCAGTAATTCAAGTTAGCCATATGAAAAAACAGCTTTTAACCGAAACCAACGCTTGAATAGCTCTGGTTTTGACGAAGCTTTCGATCGGCCTTGACCAAGTTGAACAACAGTTGGCAATTTCAGACCTTCCCTTAACATCCAAAGCAAGAAATCAAACACCTTATACGCCGCAGCTTTTTGAAGCTTCAGTGGTCACTTGGTTGCAAATTTTCTCAACCCTGAGCAACCGACAACTCTCAGGATCTTCTAAATCGCAGAGCTGGTAAGTGTCACTGCGCACAGTAGCTCTCTTTTTGCTAACACCCCTACTCCAGTATCAACATTCCATCGTACGATCTCCTCTCAATTAGTGGCTTTGACCTCCGTGAGTGCCTCTTAAATTCAGCATAGACAGATTTCCTTCTGTAACATTGCAATAGCAAGCAAAATGGTGAAGTCCTCTTTGAAAAAGGAAGAGCGGGAGGCAAAGTCATGGACATCTTCCGTGAAACGAAAGACTTGACAAAAGTTGGCTCGTTCTTAATAAGCGTCGTAGAGATTCATTTTCAAACTCCTCAACTCAACCAAGTAGTGGAAGCTCGACCGATGGTGCCAACAAAGATGCGAATGTACCAGGCAACACAGCTTCGCCCATAGTACTATTGATGAAAGACATGGAAATGGAACGAACTGGCTCCAAGGCGTTTCTAATTTGGCTGAAATCGACGATTGTCATACTGAAGTTCAGTGGGAGATTTGGACTTGGACAGTGCATGTTTCATTCCTTGTATCTAAAAGGAATAAACGTGCACGAGAGCTTGACTTGGCCAAGTTGGAGGAGATGGGCAACAAGACAGTCTCTGCCACATTCATCGAAAAAGACAATGGCATCTGGCTTTGCGTTGAGCTCAGTGGCGATTCTGGAACCGTAACCCTCCCTGGAATAGATTCAACTTATCCTGTCGAGCAGCTGGTCTCGCAACGATCAGCGCAATTCGAAGCTGATTACCATCTTGAGGGCACGAATTGGCACTTTGATAGAGGCACGCTATTGTAATGTCAACATGTGGAGGCAGAAGTCAGTGGGGGCGATCTGGGTGGTTGAGCTGTGGTGGAGAAGCCGATAACCAAAAATCAATGGTTGTGCTTTGCAGTGTTCATTTCTGGAGGAAAACATTAGCTGCCTTCGATATGATGGTATTGAAGCAACAGATCTTGAGTTTGTGCAAATTGGATGACCATACAGTGCTTTCAATTTCGCAACATAATTATAACATTATCTCTTGAATTTCTCTTAGGCGCTTTCATCATTTCAAACTAAATTTTTTTTCTATACTATCCAGCTATACGTTGAAGACCCATGCATTTAGATTGATCATTATCAATATCAGGAAAACAAGTATAAGCCACAATCATTTACGGGATTTTCAGGCTAAACTACCCCTTCTTTTTCAGGAGTAGTCCTCTTTTGTATAATGCTGGTGGCCTGGGCAATAGGTCAAGCAAAATTACCTCTCATACTCAGGTTTACTTGCCGATGTCTCTCTTGAGTCACTTTCGCTTCGCATGTTGTGGTCACTGTGCTTAGAGTTCGAATGCATACAAAATACGATACGGAGTGGCAGACGGTATTTCATATATGTGGCAATAGAACAGGGGGGTTATTGGACTGGAGTTTATTATATTGTTCTCCACAAATAATTCTGAAATCTAGACGAATCATGTCTCTCTACCGATTGAAGCATCATTCAATTTTGCATTTGGTAAAAATACCACCCATCCTGGACAATTCTCAACGTACCCACAAATGTTGCGGGCAATCTCCTCAGCTAGTAATTGTATCACCCGTGGTGACCAGCATGAGCTTCGCTAAAGTATGGATAGCCTTCGATATTGAAAGTCAGCAACGATTCACTTGTTAAATGTGTTTGCTCTTACCATATTTTGGGTGTTGAATGGTCTCAGGACTAATCTTGAAAGAATTGTCTACTGCCCAACTATGAAGCTTTTCCCAGTCGACACATTCATGATTGAAAGTATAGTTTGAACGTGGATAAGGGTGGTGGTCCTGCGGAGTCAAATCTTGCCAATACCAGGTCAACATGGTCACGTCGGCGTTACACATGAGATAAAGCCGAAGACTTTCAATGCAATGCTCTAAAATCTGTTATCTGCCATTCGCAAAGTTATGAAGGCAGGCAAGGAGCATACCAATGTGAGAATCATATACAGTTTCGGTGGAGCTACCTTCGGTATGGTAGGTACCATAGTACCCAGGTGCTAAAGCCTGCCTGATCTCTTTCTATATCACATATTAGAAGCAACCTCTAAGAACTTGAGAGGAACGAACAAGACAATGAAGATTGTGAAAGACATTCATCATTCCCCAGTAGTCGCCCGACCCATCTGCTAGTGGGATCGAATCCTGGCCAATCTTTTGTAGCATGGTCGGTGATAATCGAGTATTGTATCCTCATATGAATCAGTGATAATTCAATCAATTTCAATGTGCAAGACTTACCTTGGAAAAGATCTTCCCATGCTTGGTCTGAATCTGGGGAAGGGTCCCCTCTAAACTTAGACGGGTGGTCAACATCAGTTGTGAACAATACATGTTCAAGTGTGTCTCTTGCTGGTGCTGTACAGTATATGAGCGTTTTTGTCATGTTTTGGGAGCTTCAAGACTAGACTAACCGTATGGTTTGAACCCTGAATGCTGACGCTGATGAATCCACAAAATCATGTACGCAGTGGTATAAAGCACAAGAAGAATGGAGTGAATTATCCACAGCCGCGCCGACGTTCGAGATATCTTCTTTGTACCCACTGGTGAGTCTTTCTCTAGGAGAGTCAAATGAGAAACGGGATCGTCCTCATCGTTGTGATCGGGATGAAGATACATGTTGACAAGTTTTTGATAATGCATTTGAGTGTATTCAATCCGAATTCGAGTATCTTACACAATGGGTACCAGAGATTGAAGAGGGTACTGAGCTCGAAGTTTTGATAAATTTGGGGGGACTTGAGTTGACCCTCAAATTATTTTCTGTTAAAAGACCAGAAGCTACATGGAAATTCAAGGAGGCAATGCAGAGGGGTTAAAATGCAGATGCAAAATCCATCTCCGTCGTTTGACGATATCAAGCCAACTTTAGAAGCTCCTAGAACATAATTACATGGCACTGATGCAGGTGACTGAACATACATTCTGTGCCTCATTCTTGATTTTACTGATAACGAAAGAGGAACTTGTGCATGTGCCACTGGTATATGGAGTCAAATGATTCAGCTGCATACAAACCTAGAGGGAAACCGTCCGGGATCAGCGGGAAAGATTGTGGTCCGTTCCATTCACAGCATCAGAAGCTTGGAGGCTTTAAATGTTCCGAGCTTGATAATGATGTAGCATTGATCACGGTGGCGGATACGAGGGACGTAGGCCCAATCATAGTTTTGCAGAAGTGAAAATATATTCAGGGGTAAGTCAACCTGTTAGCCGTGCCTCACGACTGCAGGACAACTCAGTGCTGAGAAATTACCGGAGGCTAACAACCGATTTATTGCCGCCCAATTTGTTATCTTTGACAGTGCCTCACGACTGCAGGACAACTCAGTGGTAAAAGCTTAACGGGGATGACGAACAGATCTATTGCCATCCAGGTTATTATCTTTGCCCATGCCAACGCTGAGTCCGGATCAATATGCTTGCATTCTACTTTGCAAGGAAGAAATACATTCAATTGAAACAGCCAATCGCCTGTCTTATAATCTACGCATATCATACTTAAAACAGCAGGTGGTCGGCTTTTTCCGTCAAAGTTGACATACCGTTATATCGCGAGTAAGGGAGATGTGCACTGACAAAAGTGCGCACCAGAAAAACCTATGAGATTGCAATTACATACATGCTTGATAAAACATGGGAACACGGACATTGCTCAGATTACTCCTTGGAGAGCCCCTTGCTTGGGAATCGAAGATCCCTTCAATTGAGTTCCATACGAGACCTCTGCTTTTGTTCTTTACCGAGATACGAGCCACGCTAAAATGATTCCTGGAGCCGCCAGCTAATCTTTCTTTTGCAGATGCTTGTTAGGTATTGAACATTGGTTGGTGTTTCAATTTCAGGCGAAACCTACCTGGTCTTGCAACCTGGACTCAAGTATATTGCGAGTCTGTGATCTCCCTATTTGCTATTAAATTATTGAAATATACAATATCTTGAAATATCTGCATTGTTCTCGCCCAGTTTTTAGATTTAAGCCAGAATAGGAACTCAACTCTAGTACACGGAACACATTTTGGAGGCTTAGCAAGTTATCTTCAACATTTCAGGGCAATGATGATAAGTTGAACGAGTGGTATGTTGACTAAATTTCAAGAAAGGAGGAAGAGATCCCTATGCTTGACATGTATGACCTGTGCTTCCATCTTGAGAAAAGCAAAATCTTGATCCAAAACCCAGTTCCAGCTCCATCAGCAACACAAATACTTTGGGAGACAACCTGAACCTCGAAATCTGAATACAAATGAGCGCTTTACCAAAATAAAATGTGGTTCACATACGAAGTCAAGGTATGCCTTCTTTAAAGGGAGCATCACTCCCTCATCCATTGTTTGAGCCAAAGTCAGCGGCAAGAGCTTCGTCAATGACGGCGGCGGCTATAGATTTATTTAGCTACGATCATGCCAGTTACAGAGAGGTAAAAATGCCAACCTTCAGCCGGAACAGCAACAGGAGCTGCTGCTGCCATGGTGAAAAGCCAAGCAGACATAGCAAGAGCAAAAAGTTTGAATTGCATGTTTATGTTGGCAGATGACGTGAATGAGGACCGCCGATCAAGCTAGAAAAATAGGTCGAATGAATTTTTGTTGGTAGTTGTGAGAAGTGAGATGTGAAGGAATTGAAAGGAGAATGTGTGGAGGTTTCTTCTTAAATAGCTGAGACAAGAAGAGATGGATTCGAGGAAATTCACGGAAGAAATGATATCAATCAAGATTGATCACCTGGTTACCTGAATTTTCCTGGTTCTACTGACCACCTTCCTCTTTCAATGTCAATTCCTGGAAGGCATCTTATCCTGGGAGATGTCGTGATGTAGATAACATGTTGCATATGCTTGGTGATGAAAGAAGTACATTAAATGAAACTCTCTCCCATGCAATATGCAATTTTATGGCACAGCTTCATTCACATGCCACTATCACGGATGCTCCTTCTCCGAGGAGTAAGGTCGAGGTTGAATATTCTGGTTGATCTGGTAACATCACCTAGGATGAAAGTGAAGGATACACCGACAGGCTCGTTCAAGAGACCTATCAACGAACAAGAGATGAACTCAAGAAACATAACGTCAGATAAACGCACAAGTGTAGTCAGGCCCCTGGTACACGACCCGTGCAAAAAGCTGTACGTCAGATGCATAGTCACAGATAACACTCCCGCAGTTATCATTCTCCTCATGCCGGAAAACATGGTGGAAACCATGTCTTTCATATCGAACGTGATGGCTTAATATGATATCAATTTATTGGTGCTCATGGATCGTGCTAACCCAGTTCCAAACTTGAGATATGGTGAAGTAGCAACTTGTGCTGCTGGCTTACCTACCGTTCCAAATATCTTCAACTTTTCGCAGTCTTTCATACAGCAACTTAAAATAATTTATCTGAACCATGCCAATACACTATACTTCAAAACTCGAAATGGAACAGAGCGACGAGAGTCTTCTTTCTCACTCCGATTATTCAGATACACAGCTTGAAATCTACCCAGGAGCTGTGAAGACGAAAACCAATCTTATACGTCGAATATTGAGTTCAGCAACACAGACACAGATCCGTGTAATTTATTGCCTTTGTGTGATTCTGTTTCTAGGAGTCGCTGTTATTGTCCCGGGATATTTAGCACTTCAAACCTCATCTATATCAAGTCCTTCATCCACAAATTTTTTGAAGCTTACGAGCTGTGGGAATTCGACAACGGAAGCAAAAGCAAATGGATGCGTCCTAGATTTCATCGCGGGGGCATGGGTGCACCCAAAGTGCTTTGATCAAGAGCTTGAAAGAGAGTTTTTGGCCTTAACAAATTGGCAGTGGTTTACAGACGCTGAACGACAGAATGAGATCTCGTTTGATCACATCAAAGAGACGGGCGGACCAAATCCAATATATGTTTCAATTCAGTACCATGATTTCCACTGCGGCTATACTTGGAGGAAATTTCATCGAGCAGTGATCAATCGGGTTCCAATCGACACACACATTGGTGCATATGATCATACCGTCCACTGTTCAAACGCCCTCGCAGCACCAAGACGAACTGAGGTATCAAAGTTCTTCCAAATTTTCACGTCATGTAAGATGGCGGAAGATTGTAAGTGCACTCCCTTTCTCCATGCGTGATTCTTGAAAAACTAAGTGAAAGTAGATGAACTTGATAGGGTGTGGTCATGAGGTATTCTAGTCAGGCAACGGCAGCATGATGTCGAGCAGGATCTCAGGTCTGATTCTATGGAAGGAGCTTTACAGCTTGTATTGACTACAATTTTAGGCAATACCTGAATGGATTCTTTTGTGGAGGGGCCCTAAATACATTGAATTTCTCACAAAGTTTCTGGCTTTCCAGGGGTCACTTGATATGGCCGAAGAAACTAGATAGATAATTACAGACAGCCAACGGCGCTGAGAATTTTCGCCTTCCAAACCTTTTATTTAGTTTTTGTGATGAACTCTGACTTGAATTTCCTAAATATAATCGGATTCTATTCAAGATTCGCATTTAGGCAGGAATCTTTTTTTCATTGTTATTTCGGAGAGTGTCTCCGAACGGCAATTAATTAGACGAGATGTGTTAGGGGAAGGGTGGCACTGCCGTGCGATCTTCCCGAGATCTGTGATCTTGCGGGGTACATGTATTCTGGAGGCTCTTCAATCTCGTGAACCAAATTTCAAGCATCTTGATATGAGGCAGTCAAACCCGGCAAGACGAAAAGTTTTCTTGTTCCGTCGGCATGAAAAAGTAATTTGGATAATAGTAGATCTTTTTGGTGTGCCATTTCAGACATTAACTCTATCAAGCTCGTTTACTCACATTAGTATAAAATGGAAAGACTCCCGCTCAATTCTTCTGAATCCAAATCGTCTACATTCAATAAACATTTCCAATATGTTTACACCAATTGTTTTACTGCTTACAGCAGCTCCTTTGGCATTGGGGCAAAGCTCAGGACAATTTCAACCCAAGCCAGGCTATTTTCCAGCAACCGGCGACGATACTATTGCTGGAGGAATTTTTTGCATTCCACTTAGTGATTTGCCCAAGTATACTGCGAGCACACCTGCTTCAGCTACAGGAACAGAATCTCCAAAAGGTGCTGGAGCTGTCACTTCGGGATCAGGACCGTATCCTGCAGGGATGACAACAGATTCTGGCTTGCCTGCTCACACCATCTACGCACCCAAAACACCACCAACAAATGTCACAATGCCATTTATTTCTTGGGGAAATGGGGGATGCGCAAGTGATGGCTCGCAATATCGCAACTTTCTCACGGAAATCGCTAGTTATGGGTATGTGATTGCAGCTGATGGGCCACCAACAGGAAGCCAAGGTAGTCAGACAAAGGTGCAAGATAGTAGAGATTCGATCAATTGGGCTATCAAAGGGGGAGCAGCCAAGTATGGAAACATAGATACCACAAAAATAGCAAGTGCGGGACATAGCTGTGGAGGATTGGAGGCTATGTCCGTTGCATACCATGATGATAGGGTAAAGTTCATGATGCTATTCAACATCGCAGTTTTCCAAGATGAGAAGCGATATCTGCTATCAGAGCTGAAGTCCCCGGTGGCATGGTTTGTTGGTGGTCCTAAAGACATGGGTTACTTGAACGTATGTCTATCATATTCTATACGAGAACAAGATTCTAACTCTTTATCTAGTCTCAAAAGGATTACGCACTCCTTCCATCGAAATTACCAGCTTATATGGCCAGTCTTGATACAGGTCATTCTGCAACCTTCTCAGCAACCAATGGTGGCAAGTTTGGAAAAGCGGCAGTGGCATATCTTCAGTGGCAATTCCGAGGAAATCTGACTGCCAAGGAAATTTGTCAGAACCCGAAAGCGACAGGTAGTCTGGTTTCTGACAAGTGGAATGTGACTTCAAAGAACTGGTCTTAAGCTCTGTCTTTATAGCCACATAGGGATTCACCATATATGTATACCGTCAACTATTTTGAAAACAAGGGCACGCATTGGGATGGAAAGTATTGCCAAAATGTAATCTAAAGAGTTGGTAGATTGAAAACCTACAGATTACCCTGTAACTTTTGGGGGTTGCTTGTCGAGAACCGTTTAAAGGACTTTCATGCACACAAAAAATACCTATACTTAGGCATTTTTATAAATCGTAGGTTGGAAATTTTTTTTACTCGGCTGATACGGAGTGGCAACGAACATGGTTGCTGATCGAGGAGAACGGTCCCTCTCTTGTTCGTAACAAATTACCTGCAATTTGAAGTTCCCTGCTGCCCCTGCTCATTTATTAAAATCTAAGAGCGAAACCAAAATAAATGCGACCAAAACTGCGAGCGACATACTTTCAGGAAAATCGATTGATAGCTTCACGGACTTTTAGAGTAGGCAATGAACCTCAGTGAGCCGAGCGGCAAACAAGCCAAGTGTTACAAAAGCTGGACAAAATTGAGAACCATATATATGTTCCTTAATTTTATGTACTGAGATTGGTTGAACTCAATCTCCAGGTGATGATTGAGTCGCCTTGAATTTATGTACATGAACCAATCTCATAACCTCCACTCCCCATGAATAGACTGAACGACTGCAGGATTTTACTTCTATGGCGCTCTGATGTCTCATGCTCCAGAGTTTCATCTATGCAAGAATGCCAAAGAACTTGAGCATCAAGTCTTCATTCACAGGAGCTATGTGCCCAACACCAGCACCAAAGATGCCCTGAAGTTTGGTCCCATCACCATAGATCTGTTGAGTGTATGCTGACGACGGAACACCTGTGACATTTTTGCTGAACGTAACCCCCAACACATTCGACCACTGCTTCACAGCTTCAATAGCACATTGTGGTCTGACCAGAGTATCTGCCAAACCATGGACAATCATCATTCGTGGTCGCCGGTCAGTATAGCCAGGGTATGAGTTGCGTACAAAATTACCCCATTGTTCGGGTGTGTGGGTGAGTCCTTGAGCACAAGTCTGATTTGGAGAGGCAGGTGTGGCACTAGGAGCACCTGCAAAACATGCATGAGCAGTGCCTGAAAAGGCAGCACCTGCTTCGAAAACGTCGGGATATGATCCAGCCATCACGTTGGTCATCATTGCTCCTGAAGAACCACCCATGACATACACTTTTGCTGCATCGCCACTGTATTTGTTCAGAGTGTAGTTGACCATATTCACAATGCCTAAAGCATCACCGCCTTGACCATGCGTCAAACTTCCGGCGCTCTGCACGTCCCAGCAATTGTTCATGTTGGGGGTACCGGGGTAGATGAGGACAAAGCCGTTTTTGTCAGCGTATGATGGGAGCTTCGTCCCGCTATACCATGCGGGCGCATTTCCACCACAGGGGTGCAACTGTATAAGTGTCAGCATAATGCGAGTAATGGCACTACATTGTAACGCCCCGAATTGAATTACTGACTGCGACAATGACTGCCGGCTTAGATGCCACCTTGTCGGGAACGTAGATGTACATGTTTATCTTCGTGGGATTGTTGCCGAAGTCTTTGACTTGTACCAGGGAAGCGCACAAGCCCAGTGCCACGGACGCTGTCATAACCAGCAGAGATGATGAAGGGAGCAACATTTTTGAAGAGTATCGCTAAGCTCACTATTTCAATGCAGTAGATATGGAAAGTGTGAAAAAGTGCGAAAGAAATTTGGAGCTGTGAGCTTGATCTGTACCGTCCTTCCAACTTCAGGAACGTTCAAGTTCATATATGAATCTACAAATATAATGTGTCCTTCTGCTAGTGAAAAACGCGGGGTGGACGTATTCTGCAAAATCAAAATCCGGGGAAGAATTACCTCCACGCGATGCTGATATCCCGCAAATGCTATCCGCGTACGAAAACAGTAACGCTCAGCAGCTTGGGTGTTTCAGAAATATCAGAAGTCGAGAAAAACTTTCCATTTCTAGACTTACGACATGAAAGCATTCAGTGGTTAAAACAGTATATTGTGGAAAAACAGCTGGAAAATGCAAAAAGCTCGGAAACCGATTTCGGCATGCGGAAAACGAGTTTTACCGGATCGGTATCGAAGAACGGCATGTAAGTTTGCTGGAAACATTGTCATCATGCAGCACAGATCGCGGGGTCAGTCACGGCCCGGATTTAGCCATATATCAAGGTTCCATTCGGGGTACGTCGAATACGGCACGAGCTGCCATCTCGGAGTCAAGCAGGCTGAAATCCAGCGGAGTAAGTTTGTGGCTTGCGGCAGGAGAGTCCGAGCCTTTTCTCAAGCATTTAAGTTTATGCAAGATGCAAGGAGATCGGATGACTGCCTGAGCCTCTGTCATTTGATCCCTAGCGGAGGGTCTTCCCGAGTCTACTTAACCTTATTTACCTTGAGATCTCTATTCGTTACCAGTAAAATCTCGCTGTAAAGCTGACGAAGAATCTATCATAGGACTTAGATAACCTGAATCATTGGATGGTTGTCTCGAGATTTCAACCATGTAGAGATGTAGAGTTGTAGTCTTTGGGTCTTGCGAAAGGTCATTATTAGAGAGGAGATTGAAGATGACACACTTATTGCTACCGTAGGTACATACACTTTGACTGTATGGCTGAACTCTCTAGTACTAGTTCGATGCTGCAAGTCAATAAAATATACTGTTTGAAAATTGGGTTTTCTTTCATGCTCACAACTTCAATTTTTAATACTACCTGTGATAATTAATCACCCCAAAAGCCTAATCGCTATAGTATTCTCAATCTCTCAAACAAAGACTGTTTGAACCGCTAGAAGCGCTCCAATCACTTCAAAGGTGTCACTGGATGCAGTCAGCGTTCCATTTCAGGGGCTCGGCTAATGTGGCCATCTCTCAAATTTCTAAACGCATCATGTTCCAAATGAATGTATGGGGATCTAAACTTCAAGGATCAAGAGTGCCATCGCTTCCATCTTGCTACGAGCATAGTCACAGCTGTCTAGTGCATGAGAAATGGGTATCTGTGTGTAAAGTATCGCGATCATCTTAAACACGACATTTTCTCGCAGTAAGGATTTTGCTTCAGGTGGTGGTCGATTTTTATTTTTCTCGTCTCTCTTATGATATTTTGCGCTGAGTTCATATTTTTATTACATTCATTTTAATGTGCTGATATTGCAATAATGAGTCATGTTGGACAAAATTTTCATTCTCTGGAAGAAGAGATGCCTACGAGTTCGGTATCTCGATGGCCTTTGGTGATGGCATCACTAAGAACACTTCAACTTGTCAGTATGCGCGATATCAATCGCAATTTATGTGCTGATGAAAGTTTTCAAGGTGTCCGGGTCCATAGCCGTATGCTTAACAGGCGCTGCGGCGTCTAATTTCCAAGGGGATTGGGTAAGTTTCTTACGATACTACAAATTATCGAACTGTACTGATCCACTTCCAAGTTTCATACTTTTAGTACGATTAAAACCATCCTAGATGATCCATTTCCTGATGAAGATTCTTCTAGCTTTATCTCTGATCAGCCTTATCTGGACGCTCATATTTTTTGCCAGCGTAATCCCACTCGCGCAACGAATTACACACTTACTAACACGTGACCAGCTATTCTTGAGCTCCAACTGGCTTCAAAAATCTACAGCACACTATTCAAATCTGTTAGTCCTTCCTCTGATAATATTCTTGGTTTTAATCTAACATCAGTTTCCCTATAGAGTTCTCGAATTCGTCGCTCTTGTTCTCTGGTTGTCTAGCTTTTCTCTTTTGGTCTGGGAATGTATGGCTGGCGATACGGTGTTTGCGGTTTTCTCGATCAGCGGTGACGAGGACACCTTGGCATATATGGCGTTGCCTTCAGTGAAAGCCGCCATCATTGAATTGAAATGTGCGATTGGATTGAGCTGCATAAATTGGATTACGCTTGGTGTTACTATCGTTATTTCGTGTACGTCCCCTTCCGGTATCCAAACATGTTGGATCAAGATCACGGTCTGCCTTTCGCTGCTGACTCACTTTAGTAAAAAGAGGATTTTCACGATTAATATGACGAAATCTGGGAGATAAGCAAAGTATTGGACAATCAGGTTGCGAGAGATTCTAGGACTCATCGGAAGATCACATGTACCTCTAGGTTCCATTAATTTTATGCATCGATTGCATACGCTTCAGAGTTCCGACAGGCTGATAATGTGTCGATGAGAGATGTCGCCTGGATTTTAGCATTCTGAGTTGTAACAAGGCTTACTAGAACCTGTAAAAACTGGTACCTACCAAGAATTAACACGTCGATCAGCCGATTATGCCATGCTGGGGCTTTCCTCGAGGTCTTCATTCTTATAAAAGTGCTACTCCTTAAATGGAAGGATTACATTAGACGCACGACAGTGGTATATTCCAGCTGAAGTCGAAGTACGGTGACTCCAATTCAAGTTACATTTCAATCCTTACCCCTCTTCATGTTTAATATCATGCAATCACAATTTCCTTCACCAATCTTGCTCGAAGCTCCTGAGTACTGTTACAATATATGTTACTACCACAAAACACGAGAATTGCAAGGAAGGTGTACAGTGCTTAGATTCAAAAAGCCAAAGGAAATTATAATCCTCAGAATCAAACGCGTCTCTGTGAACCACCAAGGTACATCATTTTGAAGTAGCACGATTTATGCGGGCGGATGTTTATTAGATTTGCTTCCTTCGTCACATGTGCCATCGCGCAAAATATCATTTAATCTCAAAGGCCTCTATTCCCTTGATACCTTAGGTAACTTTTGAGTGAGGAATTGTTTCTGAGAGGACTTGGCGACGTATATAAATGGTACGATACAGAGTTGTATTGGTGTGTGAACACCCACCGCCTATCCTAGGATTGGGCAAATTGTCCGATCTTATTTATGATTCTTGGATGCACATTAGGCGTCTTAATTTGTGGTGGTGAGTGTAATGTAATTGAAAGTGAAAGCAAATTGAAATCGGAATTGAGTTTTGAAATCGAGTCTAAATGATTCCATGTGAAGTCTGGTTTCATGCTTGTGGCCAACCAGAAGTTGGTTGACTAGTTGAGGGCTCGTTCCATCACATTATTAACTTTTACATGAAAATGATGGGTGAAATAAAATAAGAACAAAAGAATGAGCTCCTATATCGGAAGTATCTGATTGTGGGTAAATCTATGGTAATGTTCTGAACCTTAAAATTGAATGCGAGCGAGAGGAAAGAGTCAACCCCATGTTCCTCCATACTCAAATAACCAACAAGCAAGAAGGACAAGGATTCCTCTTCACAAGAATCTTCAAGCCTTCGTGCTGTCTCCTAGACCACCACTGTTTTCGCCTTGTCTATTGGCCTCCATCACTGTCTGCGGAGCATTCCAATCGTAATACAACTTTCCAGCATGGATACTCTTCCGAATCACATCTTTGGCCCGAACAAACATGTCCTTCTCATACTCTTCAATCGCCTTTTGAGATATCCCGAACTCTTTCAGTTTCCTTACAAGTACGATAGAATCTCTCATAGCTAAATTAACTCCTTCGCCTATGAAAGGTGTGGTAACATGTGCAGCGTCGCCAATCAGTGTCACACCCTCAGCTGGCTTCCAATTCAGCGACTCTGGTGGCATGTAGTACAATGGCCAGGGATAAAATGGGCTATCGATAGCTCTGATAATCTCCTTAATTTTCTCTGCATGGCCTCCGTAGAAATCATCTGAAAGCATGAGTTTCTTTACAGCTTCGGCATCGGACAGATCAACCAGACTCTTCTCTGTGAAATCCTCGGGCCGCGCAAATCCAAGTTCAAGACGGTAATGACCATCCCCTTGGCGTTGAATCCACATCATGGTACATCTGCCCATCACGATCATGGGCCCGGATTTTGCGGTTTCTTCTAACTTGGGGTAGAATGGGTTTGAGGCATGGATTTCACCCGTCCAGAATGTCTGACCCGAGTATGTTGGCTTAGTGGAGGTGACCTGCGGATGTCAGTATATGTAAGTTTTCATGGATTTAGAAATACTACAAGCTGCCGAACTTTACTGAATGCCCCATCAGCACCGATGACAAGCTTGAAACCAGTGGCAGTACTGCCATCTTCAAAATGCAACTCCAACTCTCCCTTTTCATTTCGACCACAAGACTTGACTATCTTCTTCCACTGAATATTTTCCGGTGGTATTGTACTTAATAGCGCCTGCTTGATTTGTTCCCGATCAAGCTCTGGTTGATCTTCTCCCTCTCCCCACGAGAATGCTTTGTTGCCTTGATGATCATACGCGATATGAATAGTAGCATCGCCTGCACGACCATATTCTTTGAATTTATCGTAGCAGCCTGCCTCTTCCATGGCGAGTTGGCCGCTTCCCACGTGAAGATCAAGACAGCCACCTCGAGGTGGGACATCGTAGGCGCTGCGTTCAAAGACCGTGTAAGAGAATCCAGCTCGTTGGAGGATTCCTGCCAGTGAGAGTCCTGAGGGACCACCACCAACAATGGCTATAACGGGAGACATGATGTTGATTCACGTTGGAAATGGAAGAAAGTTTGATGAGTTCTTGGTTTTTGAAGTTATAGTCATGGAAATATGATAGTTGTTTAAGTATGTTCAGTCACACAGGAGTGATAAATGGTGATACAGTACAACGGAATCCGGCTTGTTCCCGAATGCCGCTTCAGGTTGTAATTTGATGATATCTCTATAATCTATCCTTATGACAAATGTCCAACATGCAGTAGAAGTGCGAGGTTGGCATCGGACTCCGGGTACGATGCGAGGCTATGCCTTTCCGAGAGAGGATGATCCTCTATACTGCGTAAAAATTTAGGTGGCAATTCTGATTGGGCGTGCCAAGTCTGCAGCAGCATCTATTTACGATAAATCGAAACGTCATCACTTATTCATACAATTTTCAGACAACGTTGAATGCTTCCTCCATAAAGATAAAAAATACTTACTGCCATTGTTCGTCTTTGATAGAATGGTGAAGACCTTGCGGAGCAAGGTTCTAGAAATAAAACTGATGCAAATGATTGTCCAATTGTGGCAAGCACGTATTAACTATTTCAAAGTTGTTTATCGAAATGCTTTGCTTTGTAATTTTGTTCGCAGTCATAGAACTTGTATTTCAATTGTCGTTCGCTTTAAGCTTAGTTATTGCATCTGTTCAATTTCCTGTCCCAAAACTTTAGGGTGCAATACTTTCTAAATTATTCTGCAGCAACATGAAAAGCCAAGAATAAGAGAATTATAAGATCCGTTTTCCGAAATTGACGGTGCACTGCATTGCTACGATTATTACATGCTTTGTACAGCGGATCAATTCTGGCGCGTGGAAAATTGAGTTGAATTCTCCAAATCTATTCTCTCCCTCACCCAAAATTCACACCGTCCCACAATATGTCATCCACATGTACCGGTCAAACATCCGTGTATTTCAATACCACTCCATCGCATCCAGTCGGAATAATCGATCCCATTTGCAGAGTTCCTCTCGGCATACCATGCCATCTCGTCGGGCAAGCATAAATCTTATCAAGCAGCGTGTTGTTCGCATTGATCACCTGACATCCTACAGTAGTAGCATCCGATGAGCATGTCAAAAGAGTAGAAACATAAACCGTGAATTCGGATTCAGGTAAAAATAGTACTTGGTTGCTGTAAGAGAGATAAGAGGGTTGTATTGAGGCGAAGATCTGGACGGGAGCACGACTGCGAGTTGCAGGCGTGAAAGCGGTTAGATTTCCGGCTGTGATTGCGGGTCAGCTGTGTTCAGGTTTCAACAAGAATGAAAGGATATGGAAAAGTTGAGATCATACAGGTTCCGTGGATAGTAAAGTTTGTGGCAGCTACAGTGGTGTCGTTTGTAAGCCACCAAAAACCCTCCATAGCAAGGCTGTTGCTGAAATAGAGGTATGCGTGCCAGCCATCGAACGCAGAGGTAGGGTTTGACACTGCGAGATTAAATGGGCCGGTGTCACTATTGATAGAATCAGTAAAGACGTTCTTAAGAATTGGGCAGGTTTCATACGCTGAAGTCAGAGCAATAATTGAAAGCGCGACGAGCAAGGCTACGACTTTGAAAGCCATCATTGGAAATGTAGATGGAAGTTGCCCAGATCGAAGTTTGCGCTTGACGTTTCAAGAAAATCTAAAGATTGACGATGTAGGCTCACATGGTTGTATATATAGAGTTGCGATCAAAGGTGAGGTGCAAATTCCTCTTTCGCACTCTACGCCGTAACCAAACTTTTGGGAGAGTCGCACCGCAGAAATTGAGGTGGGAATCGAACTTTACAGATACGAAACGAGGTTTCGATTGGTTCGAAGACTATTGTGCCCCTCAGCGACATCATGTTCCTGCTGCACATTCAATTGTCGTTGATATTAGCCTGACGAGTAGGGTGTCATAGGATAAAGTAACCTTGTGTATATGTGAGTATAACGAACTGCATGAATGGAACCCAAGGAAGGAAAAAGACTCGTACATAAATACGAGATTTTTTTGATTTGCGATACAAATAACGAAGTGAACTAAATCAATAAAATTTCACAGTAATTGCATCGCAGCCCACTGAAAGTCATAGCACTAGCTGGTGAAGTACAAACGCGGGTAGTGGGGTAATTTTTAGAAATTTGAAAGCTATGTAAAGAATGGGCAATGAATAGAATATTCACACTATTATGGCTGCTGACCATCTTGACTAAGTAGTCAGTTAGGCATCAATTTTCTAACCCAAGGAGCAACTTTGTCATCAGGAATACCCTCAAGAGCAAGCAGCAACACTTGGCACATTTGTGCAAGATCCATATTTCTTGCCACCGGTGACAGCAACACTCGACCAAGTCCATCCAGTGCAGGCACCGCTGCCGCAAGTGATAACAACATCGTAACCAGAGCTGGATACAGCACCTGTGCCAACAATGTTCTCAATTTGAAGATCAGTGATGGGAACACCGCTTGATGCGGTTCCGCCATCAAGATCACCGCCATCGTAGTTTTGTTCGATGAGAATACCGTATCTGTCAAATTGTCAATAAACGAATCAAACTAAATGAAGTAAAGGACTCATACTTGGAGATGGACGACAGAGTGATAGCATCGTATTTTACATTGTTGATGACACCAGTGTCGCCTTCGATGGCTTTAACACGGATACCTGTGAAATGGTCAGAACATCATTAAGTACCTGTGCAGGAGTGGCGAACTTACCATTGACAGACTTAGTCACGGTTGAAGAGAGGAATTGAACACCGTTCACAGTATTGTCAGAACGGCCACCAACTGAACCAATGGAAAGACCATGGCCACCGGAGCAGTAGCCGTTCTTGAAGATGATGTTGGTACCAGAATTGATTGCAACACAGTCATCTTGGTTGTAGACGGTAGCGTACTCTATAAGTAAATTAGTTGGTCTCCTTTCACATGAAGTACAATTGCTCGGAGGTGTCGTCAACTTACCAATGGTGACCGAGTCGGAGGAACCAATATCAAAAGCATCGGTATTTTTCCCCAAAGAATCTCCAGCGCTGGCATCAACAGTGATGTATGCAAGCTCGAGGTTGCTAGCTCCATTGATACTGAAAACTTGCACCGGAGGGTTGAGAATAGTAAGTGTTTCAATGAGCGAATCGGTCAAGTCGTGAGCTTGAAAGAACTTGGGCTTCGTTTTACCCGAAGATCCACCACCTCCATCCCAGTATGAGGCTCCATTACCGTTCAAAATTGAGCCTCCGTTAGCTTCACCGGCGACTTTGATGTTGGTACCGCTGACAGCGAAAAGTGGCCCAGCCCATTGGCTATATGCGAATGAAGTCTCGCCCTTAAAGATCACGACAGTGTTATCAGGCAGACCAGTCACTGGAAGAGATCAGCAAACATCTTCCACATAAACTTCTGGGGTAACGTACTGTCAAGGGTTTTTCCGGCCGGAACAGTAAGGGTGTCCAGAATAATGGTCGAGCATGATGCCTTCGATTTGCTGGCGGATGAATATCCAAGAGATCCCGAGAATGTGCAAGTAGCAGCACGCTTCTCGATATCACGCTCTTGAAAAGCCAATTCGACATCCCTTGGAGCGGGTGCTGCCGTTGGGATGGGTGCGGGAGAGGCTGAACATGTGGCGACAAGGAGCAATGCCGCGACGGCTTGAGCTGTAATCTGCAACATGATTGAAATGATGGAGGATTGAAGAGTGAGAATTGGCTGATTCTGAAAGCCAAGACGGTGCCAAGGTCTTGGTTTTTATACTCATCCTTCCTCGAGCAAGCCCACAAAAGCTTGTCATGAGAATGTGTTGCGGGGTGTGTTGGGTGATTGCATTCATAGGATGCGAATATATTATTCCGCTACCAACCGCTCATCTGATGACATTTTCAAGCTTCTTGAGATCGATTGAGTGGACGCAATAAACATGATTCCGTTCGGAAAGATGAAAGCCCCTTTTCTCCCCACACTATTCGGATATTCCAACCGAATTTGGAACCCGTTGCGGGAAGGAATTCGAAGTATCTGCAAAATTGAAATACACGGGTGACAGACCCATCTGATCGAACCTGTCAGAATTCTAGATTGTGGGTAATTAGGAATAGGTCCCATTTGACTAGATAACATTAACTATCACTCGTATTCGCTGCGTTACTCGCTCTCGAAGCTTTGAAGCAATAACACTTCTATCTAAGGAGGAGGCACTTTTGCAGCTGCCTGGTAACTCCTCGGCAATGAAAATGTCTCACTCTTGAACCCCTGGCTTGTTGCTGGACAAGCGAATAGCACACGCAAATAGCAGCCACATCGTGGGGTACAATATACTCCGTTAGATTCAGCTCGCGACACTGATTTTGCACCACTCAGCTTGATCTTCAGTACCGTTCATGAGAGCCCCGACATCTCAAATACGGTGTTTACTCAAGGTCCACGATAAACCTTGCAACCGGCCCTGAAATCTCCGTTAGCACGGAACAAGAAGATAAATTATCCGTGCGTGGCTAGGCTTTGAAATCTCCTTGTTCCTCGGTCCCGATATCGAAACATGAAACTTTTATTTCAATTGAAAGAAATTGGAAGTTGGAAAAATTCACAATAGCATGAAAAGATCTGCTATCGTAAAGAAATTCGAGTGTTTGCCCGGAATTTCGGTCGTTCAAGTTTCGCGATGAGAATACCCCGCTTTAAGCACCACAAGTTAGGAACACTTAACATAATCGTAGGGACTCAAATCTAGCTTGGAGATGCGTGGGTCAAATCGACAGTCTCTGGGAGTGGCGATATGAGATTTATTGTCTCGTGCTCAATCACTTGCACCGCAGTTTTATTCTTACCGTCTTTCAAATGATTCTAGAAGCCTGCAGTGCTTCGCTTTCATATATAGCTAGGAAGCTGTAAATTAATTATCCAAAACCGAATTGAAACCCCAAACTATTCCCTTGCTTCTTGTTGTGGGTAGTACTTGGCTAACTATGGCTTACAAATGAGAGATATTATTCTCAGAATATGTTAGTAAAGGCCAACGAAGGGGTATGCAAAGAAAAGACAGAAAGAAAATGTCCTATGTCCTAGAGCCTAAGTTTTATCCGACAGACTTCCAAATTCCAAAATTCTGACTCAGAGCACTCCCTTCATATACTTAACAATCCACAAAATATGAATCTCACTGGAAATCAGGGGAATACAAAGACCCTCATTCGTAGCATCATAATCCTGCTGTGCATTCCCATCCTCGCAATCGTCATCCTTCGCGAAATGGAAAAGTACACAGCTGCCCATATCCGCAGTCTCAAATGACCTGCGGTTTATAGGTGTATCACTGCATCCATCATCCACAGTCCCACTAAGCACGCCACTCGGATTTGATTCACATTCGCTGTCGAGATAGACCACAAAGTTCCATCGTGCCTTAGCCAGTGGTAGTATTGCTAGCATGAGGAGAGTCTTTTTCAACATCTTCATCGTGGGCGGATGTTATTTGATTGTCGTCCAGGCTAGTGGCCGTGAATACAGTCTTCTTTCTCTGACGAACTTTTATGTGATCGTCCTGGTAGATATTCTCGACTCCGTCTTCGGGGAGGGTCTCAATTTGTGGAGTTGATTCGGTGAAAGTAAGAATTGCTTTCCGAAATACCGTGGGGTCAAATTTCTAAGGTATCTCGTAAAATAGATCTCTTTCCCACTTCGGATTGTGAAGAAGATATCGAATTGGAAAAGGGACGTCTGACTCGTAGTCTTGTCTGTATTGTTCAAAGAGAACGTCTCTCCAGGTGGTGTTCAAATTTCTGCTCGTCATTCTTGCGAAAGTAAGGTCCAGTTTATATTCTGAACTTGGTCATGAGAGGCGATGATGTGAGCGACTTGTGTCTTTTGGGGTGATCCGAGCTAGTTCTGTTTTCAAATGTGCTGAATTCGACGTAATTTCTCACAGGATAATTGAGAATGTTCCTTGATCAGCTCAATCTTGCAGGCAGCAAAGCCCTTGGAAATCCTTCGAAATGTGTTAGAATATGCTAAAAACTCAATAAGGCAATATTGTACTCTTCATTCGCGGTGATGCAATGCTCCTGGTATCTTCAGCTAAATTCAAGGGGGAGTTCTCTCCGCTAGCTGTTGATGTTGGAGTTAATCACTTCTTGGAATGAATGCAATGTGACTTCGTGACGTCGCAAAAAGCATGCCCGCATGTGATCGTGCGGTGAAGGCAACACCACCCCGCTACCATGTCTATTCGGTTCTTTGGTCGTCGACCTCACTCTGCAGTAGCACTGACAGAAGTGACATCTGATCACACCATAAATTGTGGAAGCTAACATGCTGCTGAGGACAAGCAGCCTGCTGTATGTGATGCTCGGTTCATCCTACTTTCGGCGTGTGACATACTAGGAAGCGGACTTCACCAGTGACGGGATTGAATTTCATTCAATACTTTTTACCCCCTTTGTAAAACTGTGCCTGAACTTGATAAATGATTTCGTATTCAGGTTCTGGGTAGAAGAGAAGTACGCTTTGAGACGTAAAGTGGAAAATTTCGCTGTTTGAACAGATGACTAGAGATTTTGATACAGGCAGCGCTCGAACGAATTGAGGTTGTGACTTCAAACAGTCAAGACACGCTGGAAAGGAGGAAGTGGTGCTGCATATTGAAATTAAGATCTGAGTAAAGATATCTGAACTAGAGACAGCAAGGATATCTTTATTCTTTGAGATTGATGAAGTCCAGATAGTTGATGTGAAATCTGATTCCCAGTTCCTTCAGACATTTTTCGACTTCAAGGTCTTACTTCTCTGTTTCAACATATATGAGTACAAGAAATATGAGCCTAGAGTCATATTAGGTTTTGGTAAAGGCAGACGTACGGCAATTCTGATTGACTCACCTGGAAAATACAGCCCAAGCTCTCCGTACATAATACCACGTAACTTTGTCGACTCTGCTTCTCCAAGAGCTCTATAAACCAACCACATCTCAGCGCCTATCCCAATAGGATAGATCAAGACAAACGCGCTGTATCTCAACCAGACGACAAGTTTTGGAATGTATCCAGTCAACATCAGAGCGAAATATCCGTACCGAATCACTTCGCCGATACTCCACATGACAAGCATGACGGTGTATGCAGGTGAGCGCGCAATGATGGGGAATGGACGAACAATAGTCCACAAGACCAGATTCTTTGCTACGGTTTGAATGAAAGTTGGAATCAATGGTGCTCGCACCAGCCCTATGTTGGCGTCAGCGATGCCGAGGTATGAACATTCGAATGTGTCTCGTTTCTCGACGCCAATTTGCAACATGACTCAGTGAAGGAGGATGGAAATTGATTTCTACTAACCGATAGCAGCATGCACCACTTCAAGGAGAGCGATTGTCTGAATCCATTTTGCTAAACCCCCAACAATCTCGTATGTTTTGTCATAAGATGCAAGTGAACCAGACGACACAGTGCGGATCAGAAGACTGAGCCACAGAGCAGCAAACGTGCCATTGTATAAAGTCAAATAGAGAGATTTGATAGACAACTCCATATTCAAAACTTTCGTACTGGGTAGCCGCAGCTTACCCGTTGCTGAAGTCGATTGAGGAGTTGTGAAGAATTTTCAGTTTGGCATGTGGAGTCCGAGCTCCAGTAAATTGCTGGAAACAGATGACCGTGATGACCTTCAACAGTATCAGATATAGGTACCCACTTACCTTTTGCCATACTTCCTACAGTCATAGATTGAGATCAACTGTATTTCGTCTTCACTTTGTAAGCCCGATGCTTCTTTGGACCTGGAGTCCAGTTTTCCATGTATGGGTCACGTGATGCTCCAAGATTTCTTCCTGATCTGCCCCTCACTACCTAGGTACCGTACGTTTTCGCCGCACTCTCAAAACATGAATGACAAAGCTTACTTGCGATAATCAAATCTAATAATCATTCGACTATTTTTCTGATACAATGTATAATCCTTTCCTTTCCAAGTTTTGGAGCTTGCCAAGGACCATGGAGTTTTCAGCGCTTGTCCCACTCCTAGGATTGGCCAAAATCACAAAACACCAACACGCAGCAATCCTCCTTGAAACGCGAATTTTCCTTCTTGCATATCCCCGATAGAACCTTTTACCAGCCCAGGACTAGTAGGGTGTCTTTGGCAAGGTCTATGCGCTTATCCTCCAAGCAACCGTATCCTATAATTTGACAATCCTGTTGACGCTTTCAATTTCTTAACTCTACATCTATACTATCTCACACCTAATCCCCAGCCAACATCATATGATGCCGAAACTGTCGGACTTCAAAAGTAGCGTGAGGAACGCCCTCAAAGTTCAGCCTACTAGCCAGAAATTACGATCGAGACGACAGGTCATAACATTCAATGAAGCGCTCGAGAATATTAAGACATCACAGAAGGGCGTTGTCATTTGTGCAGGCTTCCACTCCTTTGGAAGATGTCGAAAAGAAATCAAGCTCCCCGACTCGAATTTCGTTGCCAATTTGGACCAACTTGACTTGACCGACATTCAGACACCCGTTAAATTGATGCCACTGATGCTCTGCTCCACGCATTGGGGAAAGACCGTTTACCATAACGCCTTATTTCTCGACTGGTTGTCATCATACGGCTCGAAACAAGATCATCCACACTTCGAAAATACAGTCGTCGACTACCAATCTGCCATTGCACTTGATATCCAAGATAAAGCCTTGTCACATGTTGCTGTTCCCGACGAGCCTGCACTGAACGATCCAGTTAGACCGGCTTCAACTCCAGGCTGTTCCACCACAGGCAAGTTGCTTCATATTTTCACGAAGTACCAGGTTACGCATGCCAGTATCCTGGATGCTCGGTCTTAAGATTTTGACTTCATTTGAAGCCCGGCTAACTTGACCATAGGTGATGATTTTCAAGTGACCATGGAAAGATTCGCTCAGTTGCAGATAGATCGTGACCCTGTCTTACCAAAACCAACTGAGCCTGAACCTGAGCTTGAACATGACTCCGAGGCCTTGCATGAAAATTCCGTTATTGCAGGCATGGAGTATTATGCGTCGATTGAATCAGGAGTAGCAAACCTTGAGATCATGTACCGGGAAGACTTGAAATGCATCGCCATGACTTTAGACGGTTGGCGGTGTCAGACAACCATACAAAAAGATCAGCTTCTTAGGGCTCGAGAGGTCTTGAATTCTTATGCAACTTCCGGATCTCAGCTTGACATCGAATTATTACCTAGCCTAGTTCTATGTCCTGGGCATGGAGTTGGTGATCTACCACGAATATATTCTGAGAAGTGGGCCACCTTTTCAGGGCAGCGATTGCCAAAGGAAGAAGCAATGTCGAATTTTAACGCTGAGTTCTGGATGAACGTTCAATTTTTTCCGAATGACAATAGGAATGATCATATCTTTGGAACAACGCTGCTGAATAGGTCGAGGTCTGCCTCCAATCTGGCTTCACAACCATGGAAAAAGTACTTCGGCAGTACTGCACATACTGGAGGAGACTTTTTGACGCCTTTGGAAGGGGTCAAAGATCGTTCATTTTCTGAAAAGTTTGACTTTTCATTTACGGCTGGCCCGAATATCTCCCGAATTGAGGTTGATTCAAAATGCGATGAGTTTCCAAAGCGTTTTCATCCATCTGGTGAGCTGTCCGTGATGGGATGACATCAAATGTTGCTAACATCTTTGAGATCAGCATTCACCGCAGTCAGCGCCAAAACCCGCGGGCTTGAATGTGCAGCTAATGGACAAAATCTTCGCCTCAAATCATGTCACTTCTTTCGCATCCGAGGAAGTTCTTGGAGAGGTGGTTTCACAAGAACAAGGCACTGTGGCCCAAAATTCCCCACCAATTGAAAACACACGTCAGCGCTTATCCCAAGGATTCTTCCAGCAGTGTCATTCCGCTGACGCTAGAGACAACGATGAACAAGACTTGGTTAAAGAGATGGGCTTCCCTTGTGTGATGAAGAGCAATGTCTACGTTCTCAAGTCATTAGAAAAGAATCTATGCAAAATTGGGAGCGCTACGAACATTATAACACGCAGACTGCAAATCCAAAGTGGCTGCCAGCTCCAAGACTTCGATCAGCTGGAGGTTATGGCCATACCAACTGCATTCCCGGACAAAGCCATGAAACTTATCCATTTAGAATTGCAGAAATTCCGAGTTAAGCTAAGTTGCAGTGCAAAGCACCACCGTGAGTATCAAAATCAAGCATTTCGATCAGATCATGGAGAATGGTTCGATGTCGCTGAAGAAGTGGCTACTCGGTCAGTGACTTTGTGGTGCGATTTCATTCGCCATGCCTACAGCTCTGATGGCACAATTAAAACTGAATGGGCCAAAAGATTGACCCTCCTGCCGGAGCCTGGTCCTACCGAGATTTCACTTCTAAAAGAGGCTCTCGGGAATGGCGATAAGTCCAGCGTCGCGACGTATCATTCAGAGAGAGCCAATCGTTACTGCAAATGGCTACTTGAGGGGATTATCCAAGCACCACCTGTCTGTTGACCACATCATGATTTTTGTTCTTTTCTTACTTGCAAAGGTAAAGTAGATAATAGTGTAAGGAATATAAGGGATTAATCATATCTTTTATACCAAGTGGCCACTCAGATAGGCTTTATCCTAGCACGATGTGCTTCTGCTCTAATACCATCGCTTCGGACATCAGTATCCTCCCAATCCCTACTCTCTCCTAGATGTCCTTCCTCTTCCTTTAGACCCCTTTCCCCTTCCCCCACCATACTACTGCGATTCTTGCGTTGTTAGAAATCGCTCAAGTCTCTTTCTTAGTTTAGCGCTGTGATATTTCCATCGCGCAGAAATCGAGGTCGTGGTCTATTACATGCATGGGCCACAGCTTCTCACGGATTAAGAACAGCAACTGAAGTAGGGACATATTAGATCAATAAGCATGAATTCAATGATTCGGCCGTAATTATTAGAAAACTCTATCTCAGAGAGTTCAATTGATTAGTACGTTTGATGATTTTAATTGGACGTGACATTCAGCCTTTACCCCGCAAATTAGTCAGCCCCCTCCTCCTTAACAACAGGGGTTGACACTACTCTGTGCGCACAGGCCAAAAACACCAAAACGCGAAAATCGCGACTTTGTGAAATCAGACAATTAACTTCCCATTCCTTATAATGGCTCCACCCACGCGCTTAAATCCTTATAGGACACCTACACCAGAACCCTTGGCTGGCCGAGAAGCTACTACTACTCGGAAATGCAAATTCTTCGACGCCTTGTCTCGATATGGCTCCACAAAGTCGCTACGCTCGATTTCAGCTACTTGTGGCATCTCTGAGAGCTGTGGCCGTAAATGGAAGGCGCAAAGGACCGAAATGGGGTCCTTAGCAAAGAGATCAACTAGAAAAAGGTCCTCTATACTAGGGCATAAGTCACGGATCTCTAAGGATACGTGTAAGATGCTTGTGGATCCAGCCCGGAATCCAGTCCGAAAATAGCCGTATAAAGCGCAAATTGCATACCATAATTTGCCTATCGGTATACGTCAATTGCAACGGAAACTCAAGGAGCATACTAAAGGAGGTGGAAGATACCTTTGTGCCTTTATTTAAAAGGTGATATCGAGCAAGAATCGGAGTAAACGTACTACGTATGGCGAAGCTCATATCTATGACTCCCTCTTTGGTTTTTTTAATCACATCGTTTATATAGATGAAGCACACGTCGATCCTACCTCTCAAGCCCAAGGGAGGGTCCTTCGAGAGCAAGGCACGCGCGATAACCCCGAAAATATCGAAGAAAGGCCCCCTCTTAAGGGCGTACGCTTCCATATTGCTAGATGGATTAGTTGGTGGGAGAAAGCAGAGAAGCTCGAGTTTTATAACGATGAGAACGATGCTTTAGACGGTATAGAGCACCCTCTATATCCTTCTAAGCCTCGAAGGCGGCCACGTACCGAGAGTGAAGCTAAGTATATTGAGAGAGTAAGAGAGTGGGAAGCAGGGAAGCCACATGCCGTAAATAAGCAAGTCCAAGGTAATGCAATGACCCAAAAGTATTACGTAGAGCGTCTTTTACCTATTTATTGCAAAGCAATAAGCTCTCTACGTGATAAGTATGGTGGAGAGTGGCTTTTATAAGAAGATAGGGACCCTTCTCACGGTATTAAGAAACGAGGGCTTGCACAAGAGTATAAGGAAGCATATAAGATCCGTAACTTGGCTCATCCGGCTCAAAGCCCAGATTTAAACCCTATAGAGGGTATTTGGGCTATTATTAAGTAACGATTACGCCGTAGGATCTTTGATTCAGAGGAGGAGATGAAGGAGGCTATTCAAGAAGAATGGAGCAAAATTATAATGTAAGAGGTACGCGATCGCATTGCAGATCTGCCTAGACGATGCGCGGCCCTTATAAAATCAGGTGGAGGACCCATTAGAGGGAATAAGTGGTGATGTTAAATATAATATAATCAAATAGTTGTATTCTACCCAATTTTTGATTTTTGGTGGGCCTGGCTTGTGCGCACAGAGTAGTGTCAACCCCTGTTGTTAATCTCCATCAACACTGCTACAAATATGAATTGAATTTACGTCATAGCTGTCACATACGACCACAGACTGAGGAGAATTGGGCATCCCGTCCGCTCTGCCATACACAAGCCTCAGATCGGCAGATTAGTAGTTGGGTGGGTGACCACCAGCGAATACCTGCTGTTGTATGTTTTTGCATTTTCTTTTGATAGGCAAAATTCCTTGTCATCTCTACATTTGAGAGAATAGATTCTTTGTTATATTACCTTAAATTGCAGTAGAAGAAATTGGATATCAAGGTAGAATTCAGCAACTGGGTATAAAGCAGGCAGAAGCCTTCAGTTTCGTTCATTTGGTGTTAGGTGAGCACTTTACGTTTTGGCGCTACAAGCATATAGAATTTTGATAGACAAAATGGATAATTTTCCTTCTTGAGTTGGATTAAATAATGCAAATACTATTGCTTATGACTAGTATCAAGTTCACAGCCTTTTTATTATAAATCATCTTTCATCTGGATCGAGAACCGAGTTTCCTGAGCCTTAAAGTGGGATGGACACTGACTCATACTATATTTCAAGACGACACATATGTAGGACAAAGTGTTTTATTCTAAGCTACGTCTTCATTCACTGAGAAAATATAATCTACTCCGAAATCAAACAAACTATAATTCTAAGATCCAACAATGTCTCTAAAAATCCTAGAGATTTGCCTCGAGGATTTCGGCGTTATGATTAACCACGCCAAGATATATCCACCTGGTGATGATCTTGTCGGCCCTCCAACTCCCATCTGTTGGTCAGTATCTTCACAAGAAGCGGCAACAGAACGACTGCAATTTCACATGTCGAAACAGAAAGAACGATATCTGGGTGACCGTTCTGCAACATATCTCAAGGTTATCGACGAAACCACAGGGGAAATTGTCAGTGTAGCGCGATGGCATTATTACCCCCAGGGGTATTCCTACACAGATGGAATTGGTTGGGAAATTCACAGTTCTATTGAAGGAAAATCAATTCCTAAAGATATGAATGTCAAGTTGCACAATTTCATACTCTCGGAACGAGATGCCGAGAGGAAGAATTGGATGATGCAGCATGAACCGTGTTGGATTTTGATGCACTTAGTAACACGGCCATCACAGAGAGGTCGGGGTGCTGCTGGCATGTTGATCAATTGGGGCATTGAAAAGGCAAAAGCATATGGAATACCTGTCTATCTTGAAGCAGGCGTGATGGGCAAACCTATTTATGAGAAATATGGATTTCAACAGATTGGAGACCCGCTAGTGGTGGATATGAGAGGGTACGGCCTTGATATGGACTTTGTGATGGCAAAAATGGGTATCATTCCTCACAAGTAGAATTTCCCGATATTTACACAAGGAGATACATCCAGCAGGTGCCACGTCATGGATTGGATGATTGCCTAAAGCCCCAATGCCAAAACAACGAGAACAGTAGTACAGACTCAAGAATTCCTCACTAAAATGCCAATATATCATGTTCCTAAAGTCCAATCTTGTATTATCTGGCACTCTGTGTTCGAATTTCAAACTTGGGGATCACATATCTTCCCAAACGCCGTTCCGAAACTCTTGCCAAGTTCTATTGTCATCGTCGATCTGAGTCAAAACACCAATTTGAACCCCGAAGCCAAACGTACACGTTCCAGCAATTCTTAATGTAGCTCTCCTAAAATTCCCGTTCCCCAGAATATCCATATGAATCAAGGGATGTATGTCAGATGATCTGCCGCTCTCATACATCACTTCATGTGGCTCTTCATGTATTCAACAATGCATCTCCAATCTCCAAAGATGTCCCTCAAGATAGGGAGAATACCATCAAAAGAGTTCCATCCAGTAGCTAGAGACACATGTCGATTTGGACTATGACCAGGGTAGTCTCCATCCGGATCGAGGATTTCATTGTCAGAAGAGTCGTATGCCTTCATAAACACCATAATTTGTAAGCTATACCATAATTCTCCTCTGCGATTCGAGTTCCGATTGTGATTACTACATGATGAAGGTTTAGTACTTGGTCTAGTCCGGTCTTTTGAAATAGCTCTGGGTAAGTTGGATCAGGTGACAAGAATGGTTTGTGAAAAATGCACTCTCGTGACTCCAAGGTAAGGGTCCAAACCAGCGCCGGGCTGGCAGTCCCATAACTCGCCTGTTGGAGTTACTTGCAACAATGAAGGATGGTTGATGTATTTGACGATCAGGCAGAAAAGCCGTACACTCCAGGAGCTGGTTGATGATGTTGGTACACGGTAGCAAGGCGATTTCGGTCTTGGTGTCATTCTGCTTGGAGTGGATTCAATTTGACAGACTCAAGTAAAGCTCTTGTATTATATATACGATTAAAGGATACCTGATACTGCCCTGATTGAGTATCTCTTTGTCATCCTGGTGTTTGTGCCCTAGGCACCAGATCTGTCACTAACAAGTGTATTAATTGTGACCGGGGGGTATAAAGCTTCCAGATTCTCTGAGGAGAAGAACTGCATCGAAACTTCGAGAGACTCCTTTGAAGAGTAAGCACGTTCTTACGTCTATGCTTTGAATCTCTGAAGTTTTCGTCAAAAGATAAATTTACTTTGAAAGATATTATTACGAGAATATTCTTTTTTCCCTTGTATAGAAACAGATATGTTCCCTGCATCTACTTTTTTTATTAAAGAAAACAGCATACAACTTTCATACGGTTGTCTAGCTGAGCCTTAAGCTATCCGGAAAGGTCAAAAACACAGATGCTAGGAAGATATTAAACATCAATGGCACAGTGGGAATTCTTGAGAGCAGCACTTGAGAGAACCTCACTCTTCAGCCTCAATAAATGTTCTTGGAATCTCTGTGGATGGATAATTGACTATTGAAGTAGGTTTTAGCATAATTTTACATATAAGTTGCATCATCTGCAAAATAAACATGGGAGAATTTTATTATGTCTAACAAATACATTAAAATATGCGTCAGAGCTCCGAATAACAATGGCTAGCCTCACTCCTTTTGCAATCCCATTCAAGTCCCAGTCCAGAATTTCAAAGATAAGGTAATTCTCTACATGCAGCCGAGTTGATACTCGATTGCGACCTGGGAATACCCTGTGATTCATCTTCCTTCCGGAAGTGATATGGGATTGCAGCTTTCCAGATCTTCTGTGCTTTTCATTGTCAACAAGATATTGTCATAATGGCTCATTGATGGTAAGATAGCTCCGTTGCAAGGGCCACTGCTAGTAGTAAGGAGAAGAACTCGAGCCAGCTATGGCACTACTATACTAGCAGCATGGTACTTAACTTTTTTAGGTGGTCTTTCGAACTCCACTTTTGTGATCTTAAATCATGTGCTAACTCAATTTTCATGGCTCAGGGATCTAGGTGTTAAGTTTATTGCCGATTTAGTATAACTTCCGCCACCTCGCACCATGCACGATTCGGGAAAAATGGTGGCTTAGTCTTCTTCACGGCTTGGCTGCGATGTTTAACTATTTACCAGCATTGTTTCTTGACTCTAAATCGACCATTTCTCCTGTATGTAACTGATTTTTTGATCGTATATCTTCCTCGCAAAATGTCTGCTCCCACTTTGGATCTCACAGCTCCGAATGGTACCAAAATCCGCTGCCCAAGTGGTCTGTTCATTAACAATGAGTTCGTGAAGGCGAGCGATGGCTCCAAGATTACAGCAATTAACCCAAGGTATTAAATAACTTCAAATATGAATAGTAATGATGGGTTTCACTAATCCATCTCCAGCGACGAAACAGATATTGCCACAGTTGAGGCAGCATCAGCAAGCGATATAAACAAAGCTGTGAAAGCAGCTCGCGCAGCACTTACTGGCCCCGGATGGGGGGATATTTCAAATACAGAACGAGGTCGACTAATATATAGGCTTGCGGATCTCGTGGAGTTGCATAAAGTGGCTTTGGCAACTCTTGAGACGTGGAACGGCGGTAAACCGTACAATACTGCTCTTGGCGAGGATATTGCTGAGACCATCGCTACACTGCGGTATTACGCTGGTTGGGCCGACAAAATTCACGGAGAGACCATTCCAACTACTCCTCAAAAGTTTGCATACACGTTGAAACAGCCGATTGGAGTATGTGCTTCAATTATACCTTGGAACTACCCAATCATGATGGCAGCGTGGTATGTTTGCCCGTTTTAACTCGATGGATGATGTTGGACAGAAGACTGACAGAAGTGAAGGAAGCTTGGCCCGGCTCTGGCCTGTGGCAATACGGTCGTTTTGAAACCTGCGGAGCAAACACCCCTATCAGCTCTGTACTTTGCAAGTCTGGTAGAAGAAGCTGGATTCCCACCAGGAGTCATCAATATCGTGAATGGTTTCGGGAGAGAAGCTGGGGACGCTTTAGTATCGCACCCTGATGTAGACAAGGTTGCCTTTACTGGGTCTACAGCAACTGGTCGTCAGATCATGAAGTCAGCTAGCGTCAATATCAAGAATCTTGCGCTCGAAACTGGTGGTAAATCGCCGCTCTTAGTATTCAAGGACGCTGATCTCGATCAAGCTGCCAAATGGGGCCATGTTGGCATCATGAGCAACCAGGGCCAAATCTGCACATCCACATCCAGGATATTAGTTCAAGAAGACGTTTATCAGGACTATATTGCACGCTTCAAGACCATCTGTCTTGAAAACAAGGTTGGCAACCCCTTTGATGACGGTACCTTCCAAGGCCCACAAATCACCAGAATTCAGTACGATAAGATTCTCAATTACATTCAAATCGGCAAGGACGAAGGTGCTAGCTTGGTCACTGGAGGAGTCCCGTATAAAAACGTCGCAAATGGCAGAGGATTCTTCATTGAGCCTACTGTCTTCTCAGATGTCACAAAAGACATGAGTATTTTCCAGGACGAGGTGTTTGGGCCGTTCGTTTCCATTACACCGTTCAAGACGGAAGATGAGGCAGTCTCTCTGGCGAACAGCACCTGCTATGGACTCGGTGCTGCATTGTTCTCCAGGGATAGTGAGCGCTGCCATCGAGTAGCAGCCCGCCTTCAATCTGGAATGGTCTGGATTAACAGCTCGAACGATTCCGATATTCGTGTTCCATTCGGCGGCGTGAAGCAAAGTGGTATTGGTCGCGAGTTGGGGGAAGCGGGTCTGGGGGCATATTTGCAGACTAAAGCTGTCCATGTGAACATGGGTCTCTTACTCTAGGAAAGTGGTTTAGTAGCATGAGAGGTTGAGCACTGAAATCCATGATGGCCAATCTGCTTCATAAGGTGCCAGTGTGAATTGCCATTTTCTTGCCAAATGCTGATGCAGAGAGGCTATTTAGAGCCTAAAGTAGAGGATATAATAAACGGGAGACGGAATAAAGAATGTCCATTCTAGCTGGGAATATGACCTAAAATTGATAGAGAAGTGTTGCACTGATTGCCCGAGTACGAGTACAAAAATTATGTCGATCTTATCTCGCTCCTTAGGTACTCTTTACTCGTCAGTAACTTAGAATCGTGCGCATTTGGGAGCCTAAGGTACCAGGTGCAGCCTAGGTATCTAGGTAGGTATTCCATTACCTCCATTCCTACTCGTAGGTTGGCGTTGGCGCTGGTGTTTTTGCCCCACCAGAACCCTACAGTACGACAGTGCACCCTACCCACCTTACCTACCTCCATACATCGATTCCTAAGACCACGCATCCAATATTACTAGCACTCACCAGAAGAAACACCCGTTTTAAATCATACCTTAATAAGATATCATGTCGGATTCTCCCCCTAGAAGAGCTGCCAAACGTCAATGTCGTCGTCAGGACCCTTTCAAAATTGTGAGATTTGACGCAGCGGGGTCAGGATCTTCTGCCACAAATAAGCGGACGACGACAACGACGACAACGACAACAACCCTCACGAACGAAACTGCGAAAGTTGAACAAATTCTCCGACCACGCCAAATCAAGACTCGCTCCGGATGCGAGCCCTGCAAGAAACGTCATGTCAAATGCGACGAAACCCAGCCTGTGTGTCTGCGCTGCCAGAAAGGCAATATCACCTGCACAGGCATCTTCAAGCTCGATACATGGCAGATCGAGCGTCCGTGGTTAGACACCACGCAACAACGATCACTACCTCTTGAATCGTTTCCAACGGACCATGGGACCCAAGGAGTGGTATCTCGGAGGGATTCTCGTCTGGCCAAGACTCTCGAGAATGGCCTATTGCGTCACTGGTTTGACCAAGCCTTCACATTCATGGGCATTGTACCACAATCCCGCAACCCACTATCTTATACAATATCCCCCTATATCCATCAATCTAGAGCTCTACGCCATAGCATTCAATTCATCAGCCAGGCACACCTCGGTCACTTCTCGGAAGCGCAACTCGCTGGCGTCCTGGACGAACGCTCTCGTGCTCTTGCCTCACTGCGCTTAGAAATCGACAAAACTGTCACTACTAACGATTCGGGTAGATTGCGTCAACGCTGTCTTCAGACCACTCTTCTCTCATCTTTGATGTTGGGGATTACCTCGGGCTGGGTGGACAAGGAGATGAGCGGGCTTCACTTCCTCACTGGCGCTAGGAACATAGTGCCTCTCCTCCTGGACACCGGCCAAGTACAGGATCTAGTCTCGCAGTATGTACTGGGACTTTATCTATACTGGGAGGGGGTATCGTCGCACATTGAGCCTGGCGAGGCTCCAGCCACCTTGAGTCTGCAGCTTCAACAACAGCAAGATCGGCTAAGGCAGCTTTCATTTCTACGGAAGATTTCCACAGAAATCTCGGGTCACTACATCCATCCAGTGACAGGACTTGCTACAGGTGTCTTTCCGCTCATGGCAGCCGCGGGGCGGTATTATCGCAATATTGTCGACAGATACCCTGAAGACCCTGCATATGTTGAGTATCTACAAGTGGAACTAGACAATTGGACACCAAATCTTCCCCCAGATTTCTCGGAAGATAGTCAGAAAATGCTATATCTAGCCGAGGCATACCGTTCGGTGGCTATCTTGTTGCTCCACCAAGCGCAGTCCTTCTCTCGGATTGAGAGCGATCCAGTCCGAGAAGAGGGGATCCAGATTGCAATAGCTAAGGTCATGCATGTCCTTGGAATGGTCTCACCAGGTGATCCACTTCTCGCTTCAGTTGGCCCCCTCTTTCTTATCGCCGGCTCTGAACTGAGGGAGGACGAGGTGGAAGCAAGAGACCTAGTGCGTCAGGTCGCCATCGAAGTCACGAAATACACCCGGGTAGTCGCTTTTGCTTCGGCGTTTGAATTGGTGCAGGATGTGTGGGTACAACGAAGTAGAGGTCAACATATCACGTGGTTGGAGGCTATGCTTCATAACGGCCGCTGTGTGAGTATTGCTTGAAGAATGTGCCATTGTTCTCCATGTGTTTCATAACACACTTGATAAAATTGTCTCTAATCTCGATTACTCCCACTGTAGTCGGAGGCCATTGTGATATCAGACAAATAAATTTATTCTCCCGTTCATAAGTCGAAAGTTTCCGAACTTGTAGTTCTTGATCCTAACCTTGATTTATCTACAATCTGCAATCAGAAGATGCAACTCAATTTACCTGTCTACCTTGGACAAACATATTAATCGATATAGTGAAGGCAAGGGCTGTGCTATGAAATATTACTCCATCATTTTTCAAGTTTAGTACCCTGAATTTCCTAATCCGGCCAAAGTGCGAAATGGCTCCACTTATCACCTGTCCCGCACTTTCGGTGCTTCGGTTATACTTAATCAAATTAGTTTGTCCAGTGTGTACAATTAAGGTTTTGAGCTAAGTGGTATGATGGATGCATGATCGGTGCACTAAAATGATAGTTGGGGAATCTAATTGCTGTCAGGGTTTCTATTAGAGTCGCCCCTGCCTGCGACGAATACTCCCCGTGAAGAATTCCTGATTAATTGTCATGTTTTGACTACACCGCAGCTATTCATGGTTTTGGTCTGGCTTGAATGTGTTTGGATGGCACTTACTTCATCACGAAAGCTGAGATCTTTGATAATGGAAACATCGATACAGAATAAATATCTTAACTATGCTATATTTCTGCATTCCTGGGCCCTTTCGGGCGGGAAAATATCACCTCGTTGCTCATTATAAGTCTGATTCGTAAGAATCAGGCTGATGTCAAGCGCTGCACAATAAATGTTTCTTCCTCGATCTTTTGGGCTTGGTCAAAGTCGGCACCGATATTGAAGACCCTCAGGTCGTCATAATGCCTGCCAATAAGATATGGTAGATAAGCTTCGCCAATACCAAGTGGCTTCTCATCAATAACCGTATAATCAGTAACTCCGCTGACATAGGTAAACTCGCCAATAGACTTGAGAGGAATCTCGTGCAAAGGATCACTTCTCGTACCGCGCATGACCAGAGTGCCTTTTCCTTTGGCACGTTTCGTATTTTGATCTACGATTTTGAGCGTGACGAGGCGAGGATCATCATGGAGACCTATTCCTGTTGAAGATGGATATGCTTTGATCTCGTAACCCAAGCACTCCTCAACATTTGGTGGCAGGTCTTTTCCAAACTCGGCGTTCATCTCAACCAGACGGATGCCTTTGCGTTCACCGTAACCGAATCTTCGAGTGCCACTGCGATACAATTGACTCGTGCCAGTCTTCTTCACTTCGCCCCAGATCTCACGACCCCAGGTGACGGGCATGTCACCACTGACAATGAGAGTGAGAATGTATTTCCCTTCCACGCCCATGTGGAGAGCTTGTAGAGATACCATGGTACACTCGAATTCGCCACAGAGTTTGCTCTGCCAGGTCGAGATGGCTACACTGCCGGTAGACTTGTTGGTGGGCTCTAACCCAGGCGGCAGCACACTCGCTACAAATTCAGGTGTTGTCTCGAAGTCTACGCTGATGACTTCTTGGGAGAAACCCGGACGGTTCGAAAAGGCTTGGAAAGCTGCGACTTGCTCATTTGATGCGACGAACGGCATGATGGAGAATGATCTTGTAGCTGGGGAATATGGATGTCGAGTAGAAAGTAAGATAGTTGCGGCCAGACTTGAAAAAACGAATTGCGCAGAGGGGAGGGATGTGGAAGTCTCGGAGTAAATAACTATCCAGACGTGAAATTAGAAGTGAACGAGTAATCAAATGGAGAGGCTATCAGGCCAGTTAGTGGAAAGGGACGCAGGTTTTATCTCTTCATTGTCGCCATTTCTGCTCATTATCACCACGAGCCGTGCATCCACCTGCCATTTCTGAGACTGTAGCGGTAGCCTCGAGAGTAAATTGCTAGAAGTAGAAGAGGTGCGATTCTTGGATAAAGATCTGTTTCCGCCCAAGATCTGCCCCGAGTATGCAGCGGCCTAATTAATTGAATGCAAGTAGTTATCCGTTGTACAGTTTTCTAAGAAATAGCTCACGGTCACGTAATGCATAGCTTATCAATTCTCGCCTACGCTGGTATCTGTGAATGGTGAAAATCCCCACGAAATATGTCTTCTCCCCACTCTCCGCCTTTCATAGACGTAAGATACCCCTCACGCTACCGAGTCATGTACCTGTCTACTTATGTCTTATTGACAGCCTTTGGTGCCGGATAGTCGTACTTTGACTCAAATAGGCAAATATCTAGATGATATTATGAGTTAAAACTTGCTACTATCAAACACCACATCATGACCCTAGTGAAACATCGGGAAGCTTTCGCAGGAACGATAATTATGCTCCATTTACCCCTTGGTGCTTCAGGGATACCAAACTTCTCAGAGATACACGGTCTAGAATTATTGTATCGAGCTACTTCTGCTTTTTGTTGGACAACAAATTAATACCTTTAGGGCTCAGGAGCTCGCTCAACATGTAGTCCCGATCATTCCCTCTCCTGAGGACTCTCCCCGGGATATTGGCAATATAGAGCTGAACAATACGAACTATTTCGGAACGAACTCGTGATAGTCATTAGGTAGATATGTGCGTTCAATGTCTGACTATTCATCCAAGCACTAGCGCTAGTAGAGTTTCTATACTATTTTGATCACATGCTTGTATGATGCAAGACGTAACAAATGTAGAATTCTAGGTGGCATTTTCCCGCTCAATTCATTCCAAACCCATCTCCCTTTTGCCAGAAAGCAAGAATTCCTTTACTGATCGGCTCCAATTGGGTGCTCTTTTATAGAAGTACATTGCGGGCGAGCTCCCTTGCTGGAGTCCATCAATTGCAGCAGCAAGAGCAGGGCCATTACCTTCCTGCTTGATATCTTTGAGGGGGTACATGTAAGTGCGTATTGTTAGAATCAAATCATTGGATCCTTCCAAACGATGGAGGACTTGTCTTTCACATCGTAGGCAAGCCTGGAATATCATGAGTGAGCTGAAGTCCTGTATTGTTGCCATCATCTCTTTTGCTCTCGGGAGAAAAGGTCACAAACCTTGTCAAAATCGACTTCTTCCTCTTCAATAGTCTCTCCTTCGTAAAGATGGACATTAGATACTGAAAAAAGATTTCCAGTTGTCGATATCGACCACTAACCGCAACGTTAGCAAGTATTCCCTTGAAGAGTCGTGGATTGTTCTTGATGACTCACATTGTGTCTTTTCACAGTCTGGCCAGGCTCAATTCTACTCAGGTATCGATTCATGCTCTTCTTGAGCTTCGGTTCATAATCTGGCACCGGAACATGAATCTGTGACATGCTCTTGCCAAGTTTCTTCGCCCAGTCGAATCCATTTGGGAAGCAAGCCATATAAGCAGCCAGCATGAACTCTCCACTTGCTTCATCAGGTTGCAAAATCAGGAAATCTTCTTCGATCTGTTCGCCCAACTCTTCTAAGAGATCTTCAGCAGTGGCAGTCGGCTTCAGTGGTATCCTACTCCCGGTCACCCGGTTCAGGAGATGTGAGCTCTCGAGTATCCGAAACATCTGTGGATATCTTTTTGGGAGGTAGTGGTTTACCAAGAAGCTATACAGTGCTCGTATAGTGCAGTCCGTCGTAGGAAGTGCGCGGAGGACATGAACTCTGTTTGACTTTATAAGGCTGTGCCGTTCCTCAATACGAGATAAGTAGTGCTTGTCGATCTGTATCCAGTCGCTCGTTGGTAATCTCTCAATTCCTAAACCACTGGCGATAAGCAGAGTTACCTTGAAGCAGCAATGCATAATAACTATGAACAGACAACTATCATAGCATAGGAAACAAAGACCTACCCATTGTGATATGATATTGCGGTTTGAAAGTACGCAGCATTAAAGGTTCCGCGATGGACCACTCAAAATCTTCCAGAGGAATTATCTCCGTGTCGGCAAATCTAGCAAGGCTTCGTGCCACTTTGATATCCGTTGAAGCTTTTGACATTTGCGGTAGCCGCAGGTGTGCTTCAGCATGACAGAATCTCCATCCTCGCCAGCGTAAGGCAAAAGTTACTGCAAACGCCAGAAAAGCAAGGAACGAGAGAGCAAATATTGTATTCATGGAAACTGGAAATTTTGTCGCTTTCTGTACCATTTTCGTGAATTTGGTAAATTTATTGATATCTGTTGTCGGGTAGCAAGACACACGAATGAACATGCAATGAACTTTAATCGGTTGAGAGCTGCACAACGGTATGAGAGGTACTTATGTAATAGGCTCAGTTACTTTTCGGTTTTCACACAAGGAAGTTGAGTAGTAAGTACTTCCAACGGGGTAGTTGCTAAGCAGGACTTGCAAATAGTCTTAACTTCTTCGGGAATAATTGCTGAATCTTTAAGACACAGTTTTTTAACATTCTTAGATTTGATGGTGATTTATTATAATACAAATAATATAAAATCAACATTATAGCTTTCTCTGAAGAGAAAAGGGATAGACTAGAATCTAAAAGAATTGAATCTCTGTATGGCTCAGTGAATTGACCCGAATAAAGACCCAGGTTGCCCGGCAAGTAGATGCGCTAGAGAGCGTGGGTGAAAATGGTTGAAAATTACCAGATCCGGCCTTAGTCCGAACCTTAGCGACGGCGATTCCCTGTACTTTTCTGCCGCTCCACTTCTATTACTATCTTGGTTGATTGTCCGCCCAGACATAATCTGTACTGGCCACTGTCTCTCCTTGGTCGGCTAGATGGCGAGGGCTGAATAGTCTGAAGGCGCCTTGTTGAGGTGGTCCAAGCTGGTGACTTGACTCCTCTTTCTCTGATTGCCACGATTACAGGATCTGTCCTTGAACCAATTCACCCCCATAACGATCATGAGCGAAATGGTTGGTAGGTTGCCTTGCCCGATTGATTTTGATAGATATAAGGTATCTTGAAAGACACTCCTGTGCTTCACGTCACGGTTAACTTATCACTGCTGTTTTTTCTTCGCGATTTATTGAGCTTTCTTCTTGAGCTAAAAAGTCTATACTCAACATCATCCACAACTCCTACTACTTCAGATTTCCTCCTCAATCATCAATTTATCTGTACTTCACTGGCCTACCTCTCACACAACAACGGATCTACGAACTATCATGGCTTCTTCGGTTGTGGCAACATCTCATGTGATGGAGAACAAGTCGCAAGACTACCAACATGTGGACGAAGAGAAGAAGGACGATAAAACAAGTAACGTCCTACTCGAACTTGGGGGAACTACTACAAATGCTTCCATCTCGGTAGCAACTTTTGAAGAACAGAATTTCAGTTTCTTAAGTGTCCTCGGAATTGGATACTCGGTCACAAACAGCGCAATGGCTATTCTAGCCTCTCTTGCTACCGCCATTGGGAGTGGAGGACCTGTCTCCTTGATCTGGGGCCAGATCTGGATCTTCTTTATTGCTCTCTGTTTCGCAGTCACACTGGGAGAATTCTCGTCAGCCATGCCAAACGCTGCAGGCCAGTCCTACTGGGTAGGACGTCTTGCTCCAAATCCAATCCGTCGATTGTTAGCTTTCAATACGGGATTCCTGGCTTGGGCATCCTCAATCTGTATTGTTGCATCCGGGACCCTATTGCTGCCACAAATGGCAATCGGAATCTATATGCTCGACAGACCAGATTTTGTTTATCGCCCTTGGATGGGTCTTGTCGGATTCCAGCTTACCAACTTTTCCATATTCTTCCTCAATACCATTTCACGCTTCTTGCCTACCATTAGCCGTGCTAGCATGCTCTGGTCTTTTACGTCCCTGGTCGTCATATTCATTAGTATATTAGCAGCTTCTCCCTCTAAGCAGCCGGCCACTTTTGTTTTCACCAACTTCACCAACCTCTCAGGGGTACGCAGCCTTCTCTTTTTTCCTCCTCCCAGATTCTGCTGCAAATGAGCATCCGAGCAAGTTTCAGCCCATCCGTCTCATAAATTGTTAACAAATTGTGGTGCTAATTCGCTGCAGTGGACCGATCCTGTAGCATTTATGACTGGCATCATTGGCGTCAATTGGGGCTATTCATGTCTCGATGCCTGCTGTCATATCGCCGAAGAAGTGCCACATCCCGAGCGCAATATTCCCAGAGTTCTCCTTACCACAGTTGTAGTCGGTTTTCTGACTGCATTTCCCTTGACCATCGCAATTCTATTCAGCATGGGAGATATCATCGAAGTCATCACAACTCGTACGATGGTTCCTGGTCTACAATTATTCTTGCAGGTCTTCAAGGGTAATACTGGTGCCGCTACTGCTCTCCAAAGCCTCGTTATCGTTGTGTTCGCAGGATCGATCTTCGGCGCTCACACCTGGCAATCGCGACTTTGCTGGACATTCGCTCGCCAAGGAGGACTTCCATTTCAAAAGCATCTCGGTAGCATTGCCCCTCGACCATTTGGCGTCCCCATTGCTGCGCATATACTATCCTGTTGCATGGTCTCAATCCTCGGTTTTCTATATCTTGGGTCTACAACTGCGTTCAATGCCTTTGTTGGCGCGGCACTTCACTTGCAAAACTTGTCCTATTCTATATGTGTTGTGTGTCTCTTTATTCATGGTCGGTCTAGATTGGCTCATGGGCCATTCTGGTTTCCAAGGCTTGGCCCTATCTGTCAATGTGTTGTTGTACTCTGGACATTGTACTCGCTTGTCATGTACTCCTTTCCCCCAGCATACCCGACTACATTGACTACTATGAATTACGCTTCCGTGGTATTGGTTGCAATTATTGTTTTGATCAACATAGGGTGGGTGTCTTATGGCCGGAAATCATTCATTTGTTAAGGGGTCGATTGCGAAATTTGGAAATGTAGTCTCCACACGAGCTTGATATTTATTGTATTCCTTTTGTACGTGTGTTGCAATACAATTTTGGTGAAATACATTAACTCCTTATATTTCATCCACCCTTCAATACATTCATCACTCTGAAGCAGTATGGATTACCTAGCTGGATGCTTTAGGCTGTCATATAACCACCATCTACAGGCAAGGCAACTCCCGTGATCCACGAAGCTTCGTCGCCAGCAAGAAAGACTGCCACCTTCGCTATATCCTCTGGACAACCAAGTGTGCCCCAAGGATGCAATGAGACGGCCGCTACAGCTTGTTGCTCGTCTGCATACAACTTACTGTCCATGCCTGTTTTGACAACTTTGTACCATCAGTTCAACTGGCCAGTTGAGAAGGTGATAAGTGATCTGGAACTTACAGCCAGGACAAATGACATTGCAGTGTATTTTTGATGGGCCGTATTCTCGAGCAATACATTTAGTCATATGGACTACTGCTGCTTTACTCGCACAGTATGATACTGACACAATGTCAACATCTGAATCATCTACGATAGTGTTGGTGAGACATATGGGGACTTACTATGGCCTAATTCAGATTGCAACCCGTACACCGATGCGATATTGATAATCCATCCTCGGTGATTCGGCACTAAAGGTTCCTGCTTCAAAAATTGGCGGATGGCGTACTTGCTTCCCAGCATGACGGATCGGGCGTTGACTGCCAGCGTCTTATCAAACGTACTTTCATCAGTCTCATGAACATACTTGGGGCCAAGCTGTGATTCCAAAGAAATTCCTGCGTTATTGACCAACACATCTATCCGGCCATATAACAAGACCGTTTTGGCTACCAACGCCTGAATACTCTCAGAGTCAGACACATCGGTGAGAATAAAAGCGACATTGTCGTTTCCCATGCTCTTGATAACTTCAACTGTAGTGCGAAGATCACCCTCCGGAGCTCCTGCGCTCATGTCAGCAACAATGACCTTCCATTGTTGTTTTGCAAACGCAATGGAGATGGCGCGGCCGAGTCCGGATGAGCCACCGGTCACAACGGCCACTTTAGTATTTGGACCGGACATTGGAGGGATTTTTGGTCTTTGCGATTGGTGATTTCAGAATTTGATAGCGAAATAAAAGATAACGAAAAAAGAGTGCATCGATTTTTGACTTATACGTTAGCCGTGCCGTTTTGAATTACAAGTGCACAACTAGAAGGAAATATTTAATCTCCCCCCGGACTTGAGCCGAATTAGGAAATTATCGAAAATTGATCAGTTACGTAAATCATGTAAGAAACATTTCCCCTCACTTTGTACAATGCTCTCATAAGGCCCCGAGATATATTCGCTTCCAAGAACATGAAATAGCTCGGATATGTATCGGGCTCTCTTGTCCCCTTTTCATCTTCTCTGCTCCATTTTTCTCACCCGCATAGGTGTTGCTCATATTCTTTACAATCACAGGCTACTCATACAGGTATAGGCTCTGCGGCTAATCATTACAATCATCAACTTCTCCTACCAAGCCTCCTCTATCATGGCTCGAGAATTCAATGACAAGATCGCCGTGGCGACAGGAGCGTCAGGAGGTATCGGCGGCGCATGTGCAAGATTGCTGGCATCCTACGGAGCATCCGTCATTCTGATGGATATTAGTGATTGTTCAGAGCAATCAACCACCCTGGAGAGAGAATTTCTGGTCGATTGCACAGCTATCACGCTGGATGTAACCGATCCTGAAGTTGTCCGCAATGCCTTTCAGAAGGTAAAGGCGTGGAAAGGTCGCCTTGACGATTGCGTGAATGCTGCTGGCATCTTCCCGGCTGGAAGTTCCATTGAATCTGAATCTATTGCCAACTGGGTGGCTGTGCTTGCAGTAAATCTTTCGGGCTGCTTCTACTGCATGCAGCAAGAGATTCAGATCCTCTCTCAACTCGGTGCAGGTGGATCCATTGTAAATATATCGTCGGATGCAGGTTCTGTTGCTTCAATTGGGTGTGCTGCCTACGTCGCCTCGAAACATGGCCTCAACGGTCTCACTAAGACGGCAGCAATAGAAAATGCAAAGAGTGGAATCAGGGTCAATGCAGTGGCTCCAGGGAATGTCGAGACGCCCATGATCGCGCAGTTTGGCAGCTACGCAGATATTGCACGAAGAACCCAGCCTACTGGAAGATGTGGTCGGCCAGAAGAGATCGCAGAGCTGGTATGTTTCTTGCTCTCTGACAGAGCTACTTTCATGACCGGATCCATTGTCGCCATCGATGGAGGCATATGCACGACTGGATTCTCGGGATATAATGACGGATTATACACAAAACAATCACATATTAGTACCACTTGTATATCGAAATGATTTTTGTCAATTTATATCTCAACTCCAAAAGCATACGCTGAACATTTTGGCTAAGCACCAGATTTTGTAATTAGTATCAATCCCAGAGAGAAAGATTTCCTTGAACACTCTTGAACATTGAGATGGGAGTACGGAAGATTAGAAGTTGTCTCAATCCGCAATGTACTGGAGCTAGAATGCCAAAATTCGTACCAGATTCATCAATGTTACTACTTGATCATAGTTCTCAATACTCGGATTACCATCATCTCAATGCAACGGTGTCCCTTATCGAGATAAATGTATGGAAGTTGGGTATGATACGACACTCGAAAAGTCATATAAAAGAGTACTCTGAATATAAATCCAATATGCTCTGATCGCTGACCCACCAATAAAACTTCATCCTTATGTCACAGCTGGAAAGATTCACTACTCGCAATGTTCCATTTCCAAGTGACTAAGGAACCAAAAATGTGTATCCTTGAATGTCTTTGCCGTGGCAGCATTTAACCTCGCAATTAATCGTTGTGTCACCGGTGTGATTCATTCGAGACGTGACAATCTGAGACTATTTCAAAGTCCTCGCGGAGCATAATCCAAGCTGGCAATCTTGTGACCCACAATAAGTCGCGACCCCTGGGCCACCGCATCTCGTCCCGATTAGGAAATGCCGAAAGATTGCCGTCGCTGGCGAACAAACACATTTTTAAGGTACGTATCAAGCAAGTAGACAAACTCGGCATCGTAGAGTCCCTTTGGCTAGCGATTCCAGGTAGCGAAGTTAAGGTGAGGTCGGTCGGGAACACTCTATTTTCCGCATTGAGTCTAAGTGCGAGCTCCGACATAGGTATCGCTTGGAGTATACTGTCCGAAAAAGCTGCGTTTATTTTCTTCTTAAATGGCACATTTTGATCCCAATTTCTATTTAACATTTCATCTCCTCTGGATTCCTGTATCATTCATTTCTTGTGATTTTCTATAACCACCAACACAGACAATCCGATCACCCCAATCACAATGGCTCTAGCACTGAAACATATCCCCAACGCTCAAGAGGCAAAGATCCCAAAATACAAAGATTTCCCCAATATCTGGTTAGGAGCTATTGCCTCGAGGTAAGAATCGCTATGTGTACTTATATTTCGGAGTTAGAAAGCTGAGTTAGTTGAAGCACACAAGACGACCATGAAAAACCAATCACAAGTGGTTTCTATCGCATTGAAAAAGGTGCTACGATGACAGCTACATATACCTATTATGAATTCAAGCTTGTGATTGCAGGCGACCTAGTCGTTTCCGACGGGACTGGCCAGACAGTCAAGGCTGTGAAGGGAGACATTTTGTATTTCCCTAAAGGCGCAACGAGTCCGTACCTCTCCTTTTTGTGTGGGCACTCCCACTTACCAAGATTTGTAGTTACTTTTGGGTCTGAAAATGGTGGTGAAGCATTTTTCGTAAGTACTACGATTTTCATGAGTCTTAGCTAGGAAAGTGGTTGAAATTGCTCGCGGGTCTAAATTATCCCACAGGTTGCACAACGAGCCGGTTCTTAGTCTGCAGGCTATGGTCATACGTCGCCTTGGTATAATCTTGCGAATGGAGTGCACGGTTCTTGTATTAAAAATATGCGGAGAGAAATAGGTTATTCAAGAAGATGTCAAGCAATTCTACAGAATTATATTTTACTTTCGAAAAGAGTACGACCAATCGTAACCAATGAGTTACTATGCGAAAGAATGCAAAGAGTTCACAGATTTTCCACTATATCTATGAAAGGCCCCTTTTGGACTTCCGAAAATTGCGTGGTCAAAGTATTAGTGTTTATTATTTACTTGTATTAATGCACTGGCAATAATTAAGGAGAACCCTCTTCACACTTGAGAATCTCAGAATCTCGAGAACTAATTTGAAGCCCCATCAGGTTCTGGGGTTGGCAAGATGCCCATAGACTCGGGATTAATTTTCCCTTCGGTAGTTCCGTTTTAGACTCCGAACGTGAGCAACTGCTGCTTTAACCTGAGCCAAGGGTGAGAATACCTGAGCAGAGCCTGAGCACACCCTGAGTTGGCCTGCGCACTATGATCAAGATTCCTTTTTTGCCTCTTTTGTGACCCGGCTAGAGTTCCCTTGCCGGTCTTTTCCCGGGAATCCGTTTCTGTTCCCTTTTGGAGCAGAATTTGGATCCTCTTGTGAAGGAGTACGTGACTTATGATTTAAAGAGCCTCGAACACATAGCTGAAGCCAACTGGGCGGGTTCGAAGCCACCCCCTTGTAACACTGCTTGGAATTTTACCGCTGGCATATTGCTCAGCCACAAGGAACACCCAGCACAGCCCAAATTTCAAAAAGGTGTGCTCACTTCTCCTCCTTCACGACACCTGCTAATGACACCGACACCGACACAGACACATGCATACCTCCCTCTTTGATCGCGTATAACCACCATTAAAGAATACAATCATACAGCTTTCTACACACTCAATTATCAGTACTCTAACTAGTACAGTTCAACTGCCACCTGCGCTCATATTCTAATAGTTCCAAGGATTAGGCAGCCATTCTTCGCCAGAAGAGGCTTACAGGAGACCGTGATAGGCAATTTGCAACCCTCGAAGCTCCATTTGCTACATAACGCATTCATACATACATTCTATCTTATTTGCAGTTGTCATGGAAAACCCAATGCGATTTCGATACGAACCCCTCTCCAAAGATAACAATAAGAGTTCAACGCGCTTGCTTCAGCTCTTGCCTGGCTCAATTGACGAACCGATTCAGTGCAGCATTGTGAACGTAAATCTCTACGACAACCCAGACTATGAAGCTTTGAGCTATTGTTGGGGTGACGCTGCGAATCCTATCCGTATTCATATTGGTAAAGAATACATCGACGTAACTCAGAATCTTCACGATGCTTTGGTCAAGCTGCGCGATGTTGAAAACTCAAGGACTCTCTGGATTGATGCTATTTGTATTGATCAATGTGATCTTCAAGAGCGATCACAGCAAGTCGGAATAATGAGACAAATCTACAAACAATCTAAAAAGACCTTGGTATGGCTCGGTCCAGAGACTGAAGATACTGCAAAAGGTTTCGAGCTCATCCCATATCTCCTCAGGGTCTTTTGTGAAGCCTTTCATGGAAACCCGCGGCCGATACGCCTTGATCGTCGTCTTCTGGAGCACCCAAGTATACTGCAGGTTTATCGAAAAATACGCTTGATTGAGCCCTTTATTCAATTAGAACAGCGCCCATACTTCTCAAGAATCTGGATTGTCCAGGAAATTACGGTCTCATACAACAAAGTTACACTCATCTGGGGGCAATTCTCTTTATCCTGGGAAGAGTATTTCGCAGCAGCATTCACATTTGCTTGTTTCGAGATTCGGAAAGGGACCATTCACAAACCTCTTGGCGCATTTCTTGAACTGGTTATGCCTGCATTACAACTAGAGACGTCGGAAACCACCACACTAATAAGCCTTTTGGACCGATACCGACAACAAGAATCAACTGATCCGCGGGATAAAATTTTTGCGCTGTTAGGAATTGCTGGGTCGAAAGATATTTCCTCTTTGGGCTGCAAGGCCGACTATACCTTGGATGTCGCCGAGGTCTATACGAATCTCGCAAGGTCGTATATACAGAGAGATGGCAACCTTGATATACTCGGGTACGTCCAGTGTGGCTCAAGCATACCCCATTTGCCGTCCTGGGTACCCAATTGGACGAAACAAGGAGATACACCAATTAATTTTCGAAGTTCCAACCTTTCTGGTATTTGTTTCAATCCCCACGCTGGAGGCGAGAGTGGGTGCGGCGATATAAGTACTTCTGTGGATGGGAAAACCTTGAATAGTAATGGTATTATTTTCGACAAGATTGTGAGAATATCGGGCTTGATCGACGAAGCGTGGAGTGACGGCTGCTGTAAAGCACATATCTGGGAAACGATTGCAAAATTAAGAGAAAGGAGTGGTTACGTTGTTGGAGGCACAGCCATGGATGCTTTTTTCATGACACAACTTGCTGGTTGTCCGACACCTGTATATGATATCTTAAAGGAAAGACTTCAGGAGCTATGGGAGGAAGAAAAAAATCACATCCGACAGAACAAGTTCCATGCCTCCTTTGCTGCGTTGACCGCAAATGGTTCACAGAAAAAGAAAATTAACTTGATACTAGTAAATGAAAGAGAGACAGGAGATGTTGAAGCCCTTTTAACGTCAAGCCTTCGATATACAAAGAGGAGGCGGTTTGTGACGACTAATAAGGGATACTACGCGTTAGTCCCTGCTGAGGCTAATCCTGGGAACCATATTGCCATTTTGGAAGGAGGAAACTGGCCATTTGTCTTGCATGCTCAAGAACAAAGCTGGAAACTTGTGGGAGAATGTTATGTGCATGGGATCATGAATGGAGAGGCATTTAATAAATCTATTTGCGAAAGACTGGCAATAGTTTGATTATTGTAGTGTTGTTCCAAGGACCACGCTAAATAGCCAATATTATGTACATTTCCGTTCAAGAGAACCACTCGCCGCCCTGTGAATTTAACGATACAATTTCATCACAGCCTTCTAAGCAGTCTGTACCACAGCTATATTTGCTCCGTTTAGTAGGCCACTCTGTGTTCTTGAAATTCTTCTTGATGTCTAGGCTTCAACGCACTGGCACTTTTATCCTTGCGAGAAGTTTCTCCGAATGCAATTCTGGGAGACTTTCTACGAGGTCACTAGAGATCTTTCAGCTAATATTAGAGGTTGTAATTTATGGAGAAGTAAAGAATTATGTTATAGTACATATTGTGTTTAGTTGTAAAAGTTATAGGAAGTAGGAGATGGGTTCAGTCCGAGTTCTTCTGAGTTGAATGATGCCGATATATGGTCACGTGATATCTACACATACCGCTTTCAAAGGAGGCCTTCTAGCGACATTCTCCGCATCATGGTCTGTTCCTTACTCTCAGAGGACTCTCCCTTTGAATTGAGAGGTAGGATCAACATATGCTTCGTTTGTATACACAATATGAGCCCTGAATCCAAAGAGAGGTTATAGAGGTGGGTCTCGCCATGTCACGGATTGAGACCCGGTTTGAGGCTCAGCGGCTTGGCCCCTGAGCCGACATCTCCGAGACGCCCTGTTCCGGTTTGGTAGAACACTTCGTACTCATGTGAATGAAAGATGGATTTGAGGCTGTAGGGTGCTGATGTTACAAGGCTAAAATCCTGACGGTGGAATTGAGGCGTGACCAGATTTTGAGAGTTCCATTGCATTGTGCAGATGGAAGAATGATAGGGGATATTTTGTCGCCTCAAAGTTACGCTCTCATCCAAAAGAACTTTCGAGGTTCCATGGTAATTAATTGTTTGATTGAGAAGACGATAAAAGATTTGCTGCCGCAATAGTCCTTCAATATGGAGGGTTGAATGGTATATTTTATAAATCCTTCAAACGATTGTATATATCACATTCTACCTTGATATCCCAAGTTTTCTCTGAGGTGAGGTCCTTCAAGTTTGACCAATCCTGAAAGCTATATGAGTTTGGCAAAAGTGCATGTATTCATCTTAGCACATGATTGCATCAAGACCCACGTGATCGGAGCATAGCGCTGACAGAATCTAAATCCTTCGATTGGCCCGCTCGTGGACAAGGTTAATGATGGTGTTATCAAATATGCAAGGCCAAGGGGGCGGGCCGTCTCAAAACACTAACGATTTCAAGATTGATTCCCGCCGTCCGGAAAGCATACATATATGCCTGGACATAATTATAATTGGTTTGTTCCGCTTTCCAAAGAGCCTCGCTGACATTAACATCGTATGAAGGGAGGCAATGCCTTTGAATGCTTACTCGTCTTAGATATACTCCATATCTTAAAGTGTCAAGCTCCCTTCGCGTAAGGTGATGTTGATGCAGACGCTGCGCCATTCTCTTCGTTTTGCGCCTGAAATAAACGCCCTCCCCTGCCGTGCGTCTGGCTTCTCCACCACGCCAGCTATCAGTGGGCGACTGAACAGTTTCAGAGCTACATGTTCCAGGGAGGGGTTAAGCGGTAATGAGCTTGATCAGTTCAGGGCCAAGGCACAGCCCTATCGTGCAATATCGAAGGAACCACTTTAAACACTTCCCAAGTACAGTCTAACTGCATTATCTTCATATTTTGCTGTGCCTCTCCGGTACAGAATCCTAGTCAGCGCCAGGTAGTTGCAGCCTGCCATGCCATGGGTTATTCTGTGAAGAAGCTGGTAGTCCCTTCTCCATCCCAATATCTTATCCTCGTCCGTTCTCTGTGCATCTCTGTATATCATTTTTTGTTCTAGATTTCAACCATTCTTTTGAGGGGTCGAAATATCAGTAATTATTTCATCCGGCATTCGTTCCAATTTCCCTCGATGGCTTCAGTTCCGCATTTGACCACAACCTTTGCGCCAGCTGCAAGCTGCACTGCGGATTTCTATACGGCAGGAATATACTATAGCATCGGTGGCCCATCGCCCAGTAATTGTTTCCCCTCAGCATGGGAGTCGACTTCACACTTCTACTCTCCTGGAGTTTGTCCGCAGGGTTACACTCAAGCTTGCGCATCTTTACAAACAGCGGGGACAGTGACTGAGACACAGGCGACATGTTGTCCAAGGTGAGCAAACTTACTGTTACCCGTTATACCTAAGTATCTGAATTGACAAGATGTTAAACAGTGGATACGTATGCTACACACCAACCATCTTCAATTTCCCCGGTCAAGCTTGTGCTTCTATATTTACGAGCCAGGTTGTTACAATCGTCACAAATGGCACCAATCTCTCTCCAATGGTCGCGACATTACATCCAAAGATTGAAGCCGTAAATGGATATGGAGTCGTGATTCACTACCAAAGCACCGATTTTACATCTACCTCCTCATCTGCTTCATCGACCAAGGCACCAGATTCCTCATCAACATCCGCGACTCCTGCATCCACTACCCCCACCTCATCCACAACCCCGACTTCATCACCAACTCCAACATCAAGTACAGTGGCAGGACTCACAACGGGCGCAAAAGCTGGCATTGGAGCAGGTATTGGAGTTGTGGCTTTGGCGGCCTTAGCTGGACTGTTACTATTTATCATGAAGAGAAGGAAGAATAATGGAGCTACGAAATATAGCCCAGCATCGGAGATGGATGCAGGACACCACGATCAATTAGCGACAGGCTATTATGATCAGCAAAAGGCGGAGAAGGGAAAGAAATTTCAGCAGGCCCATGAGGTTTATACGCCACCTGCGGAGATGGATGGTGGTTCGAATGGGACTTGGGGACATCGATAGAAGTGGATGTCGATGAAGGAGTTCCGTGGTGAGATCTGGTGGGGTGATATTCTTGTTATTTTAACGCACTTGTATAGGAGCGATCATGGTTCAACATAGGGCAGAAGATTTTATAGAGAGCGAAGACCGAGCGGCATTTGATACCCATTTCCCAAACACATATTTCAATCCCACTATTGATGATCGTACTACACCTCCACCGCCACTCAGAATGATTAAATTCACCAATCACAATCGAACGAAGAAGTTGCCGCTCGTCTCGACAAGACCGGCAGCGCACTATGTACAGGGTAGAATAAATGTTAAAAGGTAAGGCCCAATACCAGGACGAGTTCTTCGAATGGAGACACTTGATTCGTGAGTCTGCCCCGAAAATACCGTGATAAAGGTGGCAATTACGTGACAATTAGCATTTATTTCGTCCTGTAGGGAGTAGTGACATAGTCATTCGGAATCCTGCAGAGATTATCTTTCACCTGCAAGTCCGCTTGGAGCGCCTCAAACGCATCGCCATCCGTCTTTCTCGGCCAATACTCACTCCGAAGAATTAATTCTCACTTGTTGATAGATGGAAGTTCATCACGACGCCTCGAGTAATGGCGAATATGAACAACCCGGCGAACACTCAAACCAAGAGGAATCTTCGTTCAATCACGCCAAGTGGGGGACATATAACTGAAGAATGAAATTGCAAATTACTCTTGGAGTCCGAGAGAACTATTCACCAAAGCATTTCCGTGGACTTGGAAGTACATTCTCAAGCTTGGAGTTATTGTGAACTAAACAGAATTGATCCGCCTTATATTGGTGAGGATACTGATCGGACAGTCTGCAGTGACAATAAGGGGGCAAATTATAGACAAATTTTGGGAGATTAGGAACGAAATTCAGATGGTCTATTCGCATACTGTCCCTCATTATTTGTATCCTGCTCTTGTACTTGATGGTGGGGTACATCTGCCTCGGCGAGTCTTTCAACCTCAGAGTTTAGTAACCATGAGGAACGTTTTACATTGTAGAAAGCTCACGTTTTGAAGGTATTCAAGGCATATACGAGAATCCTTCATAAACATAGTACTTGCGATCTGTGTGACGTATTTGATAGAAACCGCATGGAGGTCAAACTATTCCCAATTATGTTCTGAGTGGCGCATCTGATGGGATACTTTGTCATGCGATCACAGGCATTCTTCAGTTGATTGAATTCGTCATTTACTTTCATGGTTTTTCTAACGTTGTGTCGTTCTTCTTTAGGAGTATAAGTAATTTCAATTCTGGTTCTCCTGCTCATTTTGATTAAGACAAGTGTGAAGTAGAGATACCCTGCGCCACGTGACAATCGCTGGATATGTACAAAGCATGCGAGCAGTCTCGTTCTTTCGACCCTGATGAATGCTATTATACTACTTGCTATCGAATGCGAGAATGCTCAAGAGTGTCTCTGCCATGAATTCCCAGTGTAAATTGATAAACCCTTCGGTGATTTCATAATTAAGGCACCAGAAATGGTTCAGTCGTTTGACTGCGGTCTCAATTGCATTTCACTTACACGTCCTTCTAACCGAAGAATTTTCCAGCAACCATTTAGCTTAGCAGTACTTTCCTTTCATTTCCAATCTTCTAATCTTCAATATCCTCCAAAGATCTGATTTTCGTCCGCTCTCCGCTTAGCTAATGCCATCATATCATCACAATCACCACTTACCATTTCTAGCAAGCGTAAACGCCTCCTCAACCAAAATAGCGAGCTGCATATACCCTTTCAGCTTTCCCATTTCTACCTATAAATTAAATACCAGATTTCATCTTGCAGTTCATTAATCTTTATTCAGCTTTGGAATTATCCAACAAAGATTCATTATTTATGGCTCTTGACCCCGCAGCGCGGGGTGGTTAAGTGATGAGATGATGAGAGAATCATAAGAGATTTCTTGCCTTTTGGATGAATGTGGGAAATATATATAAAGCACCATTTCCGTAGTGATTTCCATCTCAAACATCCTCTCCTTCTTTCCTTCAAGATAGTGAGCCACATACAATTCTCCTCAAACACAACTCTACAACTCCTCTCACCATGGCGCCCCTCGCAAGCCTCCTCACCGCAGCCATAGGCGCCACCTCCTGGTCCGCCAACCGTCTCGACGTTTTCAAACTCGGCCCCTCCTCAGATCTACAGCACATCGCTTGGGGTGGCAACGGCTGGTCCGCCTGGGAATCTCTCGGCGGAAGACTAAACACTGCTCCTTCTGTAACTTCGTGGGCTTCAGGTCGTCTTGATATCCTTGCTACAGGGACAGATAACTCTGCTTTTCATTTGTACTTCCAGAATGGATGGGGGGCGTGGGAGGGATTGGGAGGGGGATTTGTGAATTCGTTAGAAGCTGTTAGTTGGGGGAAGGATAGGTTGGATTATTTGTGAGTTGTCATTTCGGAGAATAGATTGCGAGACTGATTGTTGAATAGTGGGGTAGGAACAAATAATGGTGCGTTTCATAAAGCTTGGGCTGGAAACTCTTGGTCTGGATATGAAGATTTGGGCGGTGCTTTTACACAGCCTATTTCTGTCGTTTCTTGGGGAGCTAATCGTTTGGATTTATTCTCAACTGGTACTGATGTAAGTGTTTCATCTCTTTCATTCCATGCCCACGTGTTATCTCAATACGTATAATTTCTGCTATACTACCATCAATTCATACTGACTCCGAGAATAACGCTGATCATTTCACAGAACCAGTCATTCCACAAATCCTGGGACGGAACTCAGTGGTCAGCTGGGTGGGAAGCTCGCGGAGGAACATTCATCAGCTCTCTCGTTCCTGTGGCTTGGGGTAAGAACAGACTTGATGTATTCGGTATAGGTACAGATAGTGCCATGTACCACATGTCATGGGTCAGTTTTGTCTCTATACGTGCAGGATCAACAAACCTAACATCAATAGAACGGTAAAGCTTGGTCTAGCTGGGAAAACCTAGGCGGGTCATTCATATCCAATCCCGCAGCTGTATCTGTAAAATATCCTTTCTTTCCCATCTCCAGATAATCCCAGCTAAAGCATAACAGTGGACTTCCAACCGACTCGACATCTTCGGTATCGGTACCAGTGGGGAGATGTTCCATAAATCATGGCAGTCAAACGGGCCCTGGAGCTCTGGTGTACGTAACCCTTCTCTGATCTCTCACAACTTGCTTCTCTTCTCCATCAATTCATCAAGGGTCGAAATTGGAATGGTTTTGGTATCTGGATATAAGTCTGTGCGTAGCTAATTTACAATAGTGGGAGAATCTAGGAGGGTCTTTCATCAGTGCGCCTACCGTCACATCTGTAAGCATATTTTCTACATTTCAAATTCGCTCTTGAGGCCTCGCAAGAGGATTGATGTACTAATTCATAGCAGTGGTCCGCAAATAGATTAGATCTCTTCGGTCTCGGCACAGATGGCGCAGTATTCCATCGCTCATGGGGAGGAAGTTCATGGTCAAGCGGTTGGGAGAGATTAGGATAATTTTTATCGTAGACGTAAACATAGACATTATTCTATTCAATAACAACTACAGGGTATCATACATATATCCTCCCAATCTACACTCTCATCCAATCCCTCTGTTATCCAATTCCTCTCTCATCCCCCCCTACCCACTCCCCCATCTCCATACCTCTCAAACTCAAAACTCCACAACTTCTCCGCCACGCTAAGACCCCACTTCGCCCCATTCCCAAAATCATCACCCTTACTACTCTTCCGTCCAATATGCTGCATCACACTTGGCGTGATCGCCCACCTAAGCTCCCCATCTCTATCCGCTAACTCCTCTGTCAACATATCTACGAATCCTACTCCTTTATCTTTGTACCAGGATAACAAATGCGGGATCCTGGAGCGAGGGAAAAGGAGAGCTTGTGAGCAACAGCCGAAGTTTTGCATGGGGTTTACGCCGGCTGGGAGAGGGAGCATGGAGATCCGACCAGAAGCGAAGAAGAGGAGGATTAGGAGGGGAGAGAGGAGGAAGGTTGAGAGGAGGAGGTGGACGGGTGTGAGGTGTCGGGAGAGAGTGGTGGAGCGGGAACGGAGGAGGAGGAGGATAGATAGGGGGATGAAGGTTATGAGGATGGAGTAGAAGAGGTAAGTGGGCCATTCTTCCGAGTTCCAACCTAGGAGTTCTTCGGTGTAGAAGAGACGGAGGTAGAGATCTATATTTTTAAAGTTAGCACCTTAATCTTCCTGTTTATCACAAAATGCGAAAAATACGATGAGAACAGATGAGAAAAAGACTTACACTCTTTCCTCCCCATCTCCCTAGTCTTCCTCTCCGCTTCCTTCACTGCCTTAGCAGTCCTACCATACCACCCCTCCACAGCCAAAACATCATCTTCAAGCATCAACACCTGCTCAGCTCCACTCTCATAACACCTCTCGAGCAAATATCTATAATCCCACAATGCCTTTTCCCTAAACAATCCCTGTTCCTCTTCTAATCCCTTCATTCGTTCCAACGCATCGCCTTTCAGATCGTAAACCAGTACCTCGTCAGCTACATTCCTTAGCCAGGAGGAGTTGTAGACCGGGTGGATGGAGGGAGTGGTGTGTGCTATTAGGGTAATAAGTTGTATTTCCTTTCGCTCTGAGGGCGCGAGACCGTGCAAGAGGCCACCGATAGCGAGGTCGAAATACTGAACGTGGGCATTCCTGTTCACCGTCGCAACACCGACACATATTTTCGGTTTCTCCTCTGTTGTATTCCCCCTCAGAAACGGGCTCGTTCTCGCGCCTTCTATAAAACTCTTTGCTTCTGCTTGGCGAATGGCAGAGTAGTGTGGTTTATATGCGATACTCGGATCGAAGAAGAGAGATGTTGGATCGTGGGAGAAGGAATGGCGCGCGTAGAGGATGAGGAAGATGTAGAGGATTAAGAAGGAGGAGAGGATGGGGAGAGAGGGAAGAGAGGGACAGGGGCGTGTCAGGAGGGTAAGGTGGCGCCGCATGGAGAGGTGGATGATGGTTGTGGAGGTGGAGGTGGGGGTGAGACATGTGGGATGTGAAGGAAAGGTTAAAGAACGAGAAAAGGATTGAAGTTCAGAAAACACACACGCGAAAAATAGATGGTTACACAACTTGGAACTCGTGTTTAATTTCATCTGCGTGATGCAGCCAAGTGGTTGGCGAGCGGCGTGGTATATCTAGGCACCTATTATGGAATGGAAGTGGTAGAGAAGAGGAAGGTGATCAGGCTAAAGGTAAACTCGGATAGCCAATGCGCAGAGAGGGATTGATAGGTACGCTCGGTGGGAATCCGAAATGGGGTGATTTGAATGCTTGAAGATTTGGATTGCATATTGGTGATACTACCTTGGTATTACCAGGCTGTGCATACATGGTCTTGGCATGGATTCCATACGAGATCGCGGATTAGAATTAAACATGCGATGAACGTCTCCATGTTATCGAAGCAACTCCAACAAGACTTTCAGACTCGAGAATACTAGTTTGCGCAACTCTAATTAAAACACTAAAAGATAAAAAGTAATCCCTCTCTACATAGAGAATATTTCTTAAAACACAGAACGATAAGAGAGGACGCTGAGATACTTCGCCGTTGGAGGTAAAGTGATCTTCACAGGGGACTGTAGAAAGTGGATACAAGGGGTCTTATCAGAGGCTCAGGCAATATCGGGCAGGGATTTTGATTCGAATGACAAGACCGAGGTTGGAAAGAGCCCACTTGGGAAGAACTGGCAGTTTCCAACAATTGCTTCGCGAATAGTTCCAAGAAATTCAAAATGTGAAAGGCGCTACTGCGAGAATCAAACAAGCTGGACGCAAAATTGCAGACTCAAAATCATAACTTTCAATTCGCCATTTCCACCATCAATGCATAAACTAAGCTGCAAAGTGTATACCCAAACTCCTTACAATGCAAACTCTATAAACTCCCCATTTTCCCTAATAACCTTATGTATCCCACCAATGCTCCTTCTTTATACTTCCCTGCCCAATCATATCCGTGGGCTTGCGATTTTCCATCAATGACTCGCCTGTATATCTCCATCTTCTTCTCTGTTCTAATACCCAATACTTCGCGATCTTTTCAGCGTCGTGCACCCATTGAGAGGCTAAGTCGCTATGTTTTTTGCTTACTGCTTTTACAAGTTCAGATATAGAGTTGCCTTCGATAGGATGAAGTTCGTAGGGATCGGTATCGGTGGATGTAAATCTGTAGACTCCTGCTTTGCAAATTGGCAATACAAGACGCCATGGTACAGCTGCAGATGAAACTGATAAAACTGCTCCACCTGCATTTAATACACCAACATTCCATTGCTGTCGACCATTTTTCTCTTTCTGGAATGGTCGTAGTAAACTCTGTCCTTCGTATTGATGAATTAAATCCGTAGCTATATCCGAATCCTTGGTGTCAAGAGATGATGTCGACACCAGAAGATCCAGGAGCGTGGGAATGATAGACATTGAAGTTGCGTTGACATCGAGATGCATGCGAGGAAGAGATGGGTGATAAAAAGCCAATGGCACACGAACATTTGCGATGTGGCCATTTTCGAAAGTGCTGTGAAATGCTGAATCTTGTTGGAAAGCCCAGCCACTGCGGGACATTAGTACTGCAAGATGAAAGAAGCAGAAGAACTCACTGATCACCAACCATAACTACCAAGGTCTGCTCTGCAATACCAACTTCCTCAATCATATCCATAATCTCTCCAATCCAGTTATCGACATATTTAACAGTGTTGAGATATCTATTCAATCGTGATTCAGAACGCCATTTCCTCTTCTTCAGAAAGTCGATAGTTTCTCCAGCTTCTTCTGGTGTGTTCCAAGGATGATGAGTTGAGGAGGTGAAGTGGGACAGGAAAAGACGCTCTCCATTTTTCTCGGCATCGTGAAATAGATCTCGGAGGTATGGCTTGACTTCTGCTTCCGGGAAGCCGAAATAATTGGACCTAGAGTATTGTCAGCATTGTAGAATTTCATATCGATTAGAGTTCCTACTCTTTTTCCTTGGGTGGAAAGTACTTGGAAGAGGAATTTTGCAAGGTACTTTTCACAATAACCTCTGAAAATCCAATCTTCTGATTCAGCTCGTCCTGGTGATCAAATTGATCCGTGATTGACTGCACAAATACCGATTTCCACGGCTGTGAACTAGCATCTCCGAGAACAGAATCTCGGGTTGCCGAACCCTTCTTGTTCCTATTGAAAAGATCCAGGATCGATGGAATACAAGGCTGATAGATGTGGCTCTCTGCCTCCACAGTAAAATCTACAGGTAGTGGCTGTACTCCACAATGACTGCCAATCATACTCTTGAAGGTTGATGTACTTCCAGTGAACGCCCTCAAAACATTGATTCCTCCACGGTCTTTCTTGGTCGATCGCCATCCAGATCCTTCTGGGCTTGTGATATCGAATCCACTGGTTTCGCCTGTGAGTATTTCCGCGTTGGTACTGACTTTGGCAAGTTCCGATTCCACATCCGTGGTATTATCACCTGCTCCCCAAGTATCCATAATCAAATCGTGAAGGTGAGACTCTTTCTTCAGTGGAAACACATCCTTCCTTGTGCTCTCCAGATTCAAAATAACCACATGCTTGATTGCGACCTTCCTATCTTTGAATGCGTTGGTGAGTTCCTCCAGAAGGTCGTGATCAAGATTAGTGATTCTCATTGGATCCGTTACGGGATTGTAACTCGGAACGAGATAAATTTCTTCGTCGGAATTTTTCTGAGTTGCATTTCCCAAAACACTATACCATCTTTCGAACCCAGGAATTTCTTCTTTAGGAAGCCAAGATGGACGTGGCAGTGATTGGTCACCTGAGATTCCCGACACGTTTGCTACGGGTTTCCAGCCAGGATACCTTCCTTTCGGTGGTTCCCAATTGGCTTTAGAGAGGAGGTTCGTTAGTGGGAATTGAGGCGGCAGTCCAGAGTTATCTCCTTTGCACAACTCCTCCAAATTCGCACTCCAGATTGCCATCAAAGTAAAAGGTAACGAGCCAGACATATGGGCGAAAGGAAAATGTCTTGGCCGAACGATGAGAAGGATGGTGACGATGACGATCGGTGTTAGAATCTTGATTCGTGTAAACCAATTGGACGCTGTCTTTTCCTTTTTAGTAACCGGGCCTGGTAGGAAGGTTGATGATTCCATTTCGCTGCCACTGCTGGACAGAGTCTCTTCTTCGATCGGTAAAAGGCGTCGCCCTGTATACTCCTCCTCACTTGTTTCACTCCATTCCTTCGATCGTGATTTCGGCTGTCGGGTAAACGCCGTTATAATAATCGAGAACAAAGCATCTGTGAAGTTATACAACGGCTGAGAAATGACACGTGCAACGACAGCGAGAGCGACAGCAACCAGGAAGGTAGTCAAACTCCCTGAGAGGAGAAGTTTGATTCCAGCAGCATCATGAGCAAAATTACCTGCTTGACCCCACTTCAACTCTGCTCCAGTCTCCAAGAAGAACGAAATCTGCGACGATGCGGCTCCGAGAATGCCAAGGCTGAGACAAGATCAGCATTAATATTTTGTCGGGAGGACAAACGTACCAAATAACCCATCGTGTAAACGCCAAGAGTAATGAGAGTCGGCCACCAGCTGTGAAATGAACAATTGACCAGAAGATGACGGCATTCACTGCATCCAAGGCGAGAAAGGTAGGAAGATATAAAATGTACAGCACAGGCGGTAATGAGGTCAGGTGACCGTACAGATGTAATAATTTTGCGGCGGCGACAGAAGTGAATAGAAGCGAATACTGAAAGGGTAATCTCCCAAGAATACGGACGTCGGTGGCTTGACCCATGATGGAGTTTGTTGTAGAAATGGAATTGGAATGTCTGAGGAGGAAAGAAGACGTTGGGTCGACGTGGATGAACGGTCTCAATTAGGAGAGGGTGAAGGAGTAGACCGATAATTAAGGCTGGGAGGGAAGGAGAAATGAAGCGAACAACGCGATTGATTTTCGAAGTCTAGCATGCAGAGAATTGTTGAAGAGATTCACTCCTCATGGTCGTCGCACGGAGGGATGAGACGAGAGGGTGATTATGGTCGAGGGACGTGGAGGTGGAGGTGGAGGTGGAAGTGGAAATGGAAGAAAGAGGAAGAGGCTCAGAACGGGGCGATACGATAGAATACGGTGTTCGTGTCTAGTTCCAACAGGAAAAATCTAAACGAAGACCGAGTCAAAAGGAGATCGGGGAGCGGCTGAGCTATAATTGACATACATAAATCCTTTGACAGAGTGCAGTGCAGCGAAGGCCAGATGGTAGTAGGAGTAGGCAGTGCTGTGCCACTCTGACTCTCCTCAAGTCCAACAACAAATCCACATGGATCCAACGGCGTCCAGATGGCAGAATCTTTTCCGCCTTCATTTCCAGCTGTCGGTTGGCAACCAATATGAAGAGATACTGTACTTCGTAAAGCGCAATTAAATTGGAAGCGACCAACAAGCCGTTGAGCCACTGTCAGCCGTATGTGCAGAACAGCCATCCAATGTGCTGGTCTGTACTTCAGTCTGCTGGCCCTTTCCCGGTTCGTTGCATTCCAATGTCACACAGTCAAAACTAGTAACCCTTGTCCCGAACAGTAGCGTAGTGTACAAGTAAAGTTGTGCCAGTTTCATAGCCGGGGTCTTCGGCTCAGGAGACCGTCTTACGAGAAAAGTAAAGTCAGGATGGGCTGACCGGGGCTGAGAGGAGATATCCGGCCATTTGATGTTGGATTGACGATTGAAGAATTGAGTTCGATGATGAATCTGCTGTGCAATATGCTTCGATAATAATTCGTTGCATCGTAAAATCCTCGAATTCTTTCCTCGTACTGTTCATAAAATGGCAAATATCCAGTTTCATTTCGTCGCATCGAACTGGGGACTTCCGTTTGGGCCAGATTTCGCCAAGGCGCAGTGACAGGCGGCAACCCCTGAGCGTTTAACCCAGTTGGTGCTTTGCCAAGCTCGTCAACCACGCCACCACCAAAACCAAGGAAAGAAAAGCCTGGGGTATCAGGTGCACAATTCCGCAAAGGGGATTTGTCTCGCACGACCAAATCTTTGGCTGGTTTTTTTTTTTTTGTAAGGAGAGGTAACATAAGGAAAATAAGCCTTAACTTAGACTTTGGAATAACTTACTATTTTCCATCCAAGTCCCATTATCACGAATAGTGTACGTGAATATCCAGAAAAATACCTCGCTCATTCTGCCTAGAGTGGAGGCTCTCGTATCCCGGCGTCCAATGAAACATCTTGTGTATACGGCTGCCCAAAAGAGGTGCATTTTGAATCCAATGCAATAATGGCGTTTCCTCCGAGCCAGGAATGGGGTTGCCAAGGAAAGGGAGAAACGGATGGGATTTTGTTCTCACAAGATCGTATTTTCGAGTTTTTCCATCAATTCTGTGACTTTTCCAGGTGCCTTTCCCAACTTCGTGATACATTTTCCCTATTTTCCCATTTGTCCGTTTCCGTACTGTGCTCCGTAGAAATAAATATCATCTCGCTGTAATCTTCGTCCCTCGGGCTTCGGTTGGCTGGCTGCTGATCGCACGCGATCCGGATGAATTGCATCTCAAGGCAGCAGCTTTTGGTCCTCCAAAAAGCTAAAATCTTTTCCATCCAAGGAATCCATACCTTAGCGCTTCCTCCCGACAGGAACATGAAAGTAAGACGGCAAATTGTTATACGATCGAATCCCGAAATAGGAAGTGGTAACCTTCTGCTACATAATGGTGGTTTCGAACTTCGAAATTTCAATGCTGGTGAATGACTTTCCTAGGCCAAGGAAGAATTTCGATCTGGCGAAGTTCGAGTTACAACGGCAATGAGAAGCTTCATTCTGGAGAGCTAATGCAACGATATAATCGAATGTGTTAACAGTTTTCGAGATCTGCTGCAGGCAGGATTGCCAAATTCCATGTCTGCGATGCCAACCATTAGAGGGGAGGAGGTGAGAGTGAAGTGAAATCGATGGCCGACCGACGAATATCACAAACCGTCAAATCTCTCAGCGAGTTCAAGAGGAAAGCGAAAGCCGCATCTCCACCGTGTTATCGCAACCATCCGAGTTCAAGTCTTTTTTTTCCTCCAGAGGCATCGTAGAGTCGTCTTTTCGAGTCGGTGTCTCATGTCGAACAATCCAATAGCTCCACCTCCATCACCATCTTTCAAAGCGAGCACATTCCTCCTCCTCCTAACTCACCAAAAGCTCCTCTCAAACAGAAAACACCCCTTACATATAAAAACAAAAGGGAAGAACAGGAGGTGAAGATAACCTTCACATGCCAAGAACCCACTACCATTCGGTCCCGAATAGCAGGGAGCTACGGTATCTTAAGTCCGATGTCACAATCAAACGCGTCAGCAGAGTGCATATTCTCATTTAGAGTCTTGGCCTTTGAGGCTTGCGGAGATCTTTGATGGGGTGATGGTGAGTTTTGATTTGTTGGTGGTACGCGGCTCCTTTGTGATGATGTGGGGTGAAGAGGGAGGTGTCGAGTGCGTCATTAGGTGAATAGCTTCATCTTGGGGTTGGTGTGCCGAGACTGTGTGAGGTGGATTATTCACTTGAGATTGTTCCTTGAAACCGTATTTTATGTGCTTTATAAGTGATGCTCAATATTTTTAAGATGATATCTTGGTTTTATGATATTTGTGGAATATTTTCACTTTGCTTACTTTGTTTGCATACACAAGGGTCTCGATTTTCAAGATAATATTTTATTTGAACCCCACGTAATTATGCTGCGTCTAGATGGAAGCATCGCATCTATATATATTGGGGAATCTATATTATAAGCTGAAATCCGAATCACCCACTGCTCATCATCGCCTCCATCTATGCTTGAAGCAGCGATCAATCCAGGCATACGAATGCAATTGATTTTCTCACGGGCTTCATCGTAAGATATCCGCCTCACATTCACAACTTCACTTCCTCTCACAAGCATATTCCATGTCAACTACCTCTTTCAATTTCTCACGGAGCCCATTTATCATAATTCTAGTAATAATATGACTCCAAAGCAGGCCATTCTGCTCATGCTCTCTGGAAGAGGGAGGTGTGAAAGAAAATTTTTGAAGTTATAGCTGATTTTCACATTGTCATACGTGGTACCATTCATGGAAAATGTCACTGCTGACAGTGCATTGTAGTAATCTCTTAGTACGGAGTACAGGAATAATTTGGAGACGTACCTGACTAGGGTTTGCTATGGATGAATCTTTTGGCAATGTCGTGTGGCTAATCTTGTGATTTCGAGACAGCCATTCAATAGCGATCACCTAAACAATACCGATAAATTTATTAGAGTCTAACTCTCCTCCTGCGGATCATCCGCTTGAACTTTATAAACGATACTTGCAATAAATATAGTAAGCAGAGACACTTCACTCGTCGGAAATTGGTACCTCAAGATTTTGACCGTCAACCACCATCAAACATCCAATTCCCACACATCCGAGCACCAAATCTGTCTATTTCATGTATCACACCATTCCACATATTCATCCCTTATTCATCAAGGATATTCCTGCCTCGAAAGAGGTACGAACTTGCGAAACCCACGTGATGTCACCCCCACCCACCTTACAGCCTCACATCTCAAATGAAGCTTTTCGACTCCCTTCTTTCCGCAGATACCACCGCCTTAAAACCTAACATCGAACGTTATCTTTTTTTCCGCTCCATCCGGTTTCACGCCTCCGATCCGATAGTGCTTAACCGGCACTAGTCCGTCTCCACTCTCCCACCTCCCTATCAAGCATTTCACCCATCCCATTCTCATCTCAAACCATCTCTTCATCTATGCCAAGCATCTACAAAAATAAAAAGGAAACCCATAACGAATATTCCATCCTTCTATCCTGCTTCTAGCTTCCAAATCGCGGGGAAAGCTTCCTGCCGTCTTTAGCTACCTCACCTAAAGCTCGAGAGTTTGAAGCCGAGTCAGCGATCGGCATTATGACGACGAAGGAAAGTGCCACTTTTCTTACGTACAAAATACCACTTTCACTGCTTCTCTTTCGATGAGCCTGTTACTCGTTCCACTTCTCTTGTTACGACGAGTGAGAAGTGACTGGTTTTCAATTGTCATTCTACTGTACTTATCGTATCTAATCTAGTCGAGGTTGGGGAAGTGCATCCCTACTCCTAGCTCTCCGTCTGTAGCTTGCGGTCTAGGGATACGTGTGGGGTTGAATCTGAGGTCTTTAAAAGAAGCTCTTTGTTCTGGAATTGGCTTTCAGATAGGATTCAAAATATCGTCAAAATGCCTCATCAGCGCGAAATAGATAGAGATGCGGCTCAACTTGCCGAATTGGGCCATAAAGCAGAGCTGAATAGGAATTTCTCTCCTCTAGCGATGTTAGGTCTCGCGTTCGCGATTCTGAATTCGTGGACCGCGCTTGCGGCTTCGCTTTCTTTGGCATTACCTAGTGGAGGACCGACAAGTGTACTTTGGGGTTTGATCAGTAAGTATTTCTGTCCTTGTTTTTGAAAATCCACTGATGAAGTAGCCGCCGGCGTATGCAACCTCTCTCTCGCCATCTCCTTAGCTGAATTCCTATCCGCTTATCCTACTGCTGGCGGGCAATATCACTGGGTTGCTGTCATTAGCTGGAAACGATGGGTACCACTCCTAAGTTGGATTACAGGTTGGATCAACGTTTCTGGATGGATAGCCTTGGTAGCCAGTGGTGGACTTCTCGGCAGCCAAATCATAGTCGGAGTCATCTCACTTTATCATCCGAATTACGAACCTCAACGATGGCATCAGTTCCTCATCTATATCGCTTATAATGTCATTGCATTCATTATCAATGCCTTCATGACTGGAGCTCTACCCTGGATCACAAGAGGAGCTTTTATATGGAGTATCTTGGGATTTGTGGTTATTTCTATTACCGTGTTATCTTGCGCTAGTCCAGAATACTCGTCTGCCGAGTTCGTATTTACGGAGTTCATCAACGAGACGGGGTGGCCAGATGGAATTGCTTGGTTATTGGGATTGTTGCAAGCGGGGTTGGGCTTAACTGGTTTTGATGCCGTAGCTCACAGTAGGCTTTCCAGTTTGCTTTTCCGTCTTGTACCATACTAACAAATACAGTGATCGAAGAAATCCCTAATCCAGCTGTCGAAGGTCCGAAAATCATGATAGCATGCGTCGGTATCGGAGTCTTTACCGGCTTCATCTTCCTCATGGTTCTCCTTTTTGTTGCAGGGCAGATCGACGGTCCAAATGGTGTCATCGAATCAACTGCTGGACCACTACTACAAATATTCTACAATGCGACCGGGAATAAAGCTGGGGCAATTTGTCTTTTAATGTAAGCCGTTTCTCGTCTTGTTCACTGACCGTGGCTGACAAATCAGCTTCCCACTGGTCTGTCTACTCTTCGCGACAACGAGTATCATGACTACATCGACAAGAATGACATACGCATTCGCTAGGTACGTATCTTATTCAAAATTCCAATATTCATTCTAACAACGAGCAGAGATGGCGGTCTCCCCGTCTCCCGTTTCTTCGCCAAGGTACCCCCTCATTTCATCCCATAACCACCCAATCTCACGATAACAGGTCCATCCAACGCTCGAGCTTCCTCTCAACGCCCTCTATCTGACCGTCGCTTGTGTCCTAATATTCGGCTGTATCTTCCTCGGCTCCAGCAGGTAAGTCCTCCCCTGCCCCTATCAAAACATTCGAAAAAGTTGCTGATCCATCCAGCGCATTCAACGCCATCATCTCTGCTTCTGTAGTCGCTCTCGGTGTCTCGTACGGTATTCCGATCGCGATTAATTGTCTACGTGGTAGGAAAATGTTGCCTGCTTCTCGACCTTTTAGATTGAATGCTTTGGTGGGATGGACTGTGAATTTGGTGAGTTTTGGGAATTGCTGTTGAGGGGAGAATGCTAACGAGGATAGATTGGACTTGTGTATGTGATTGTGACCACCGTGTTGTTCTTGTTTCCACCGGATCTACCTACCACGGGCTCGAACATGAGTAAGTCGTTTGTGTTTTCTAGTTTTTTCGTACTGGATTTCAACCCCTTTTCGTCTCCCTAGATAATTCACCGTAATCACTCTACCACTTTTTCCACCTCACCTTTCCACCACAAACCCCTCTATACAAACGACTCACTAACAACTACTAGACTACTGCGTGGTAGTATTCTTCATCATCCTCATAATCTCCATCATCCAATGGTTCGTAGACGGCAAAAAGAATTTCACCGGTCCGCGTGTCAATATTGAGAATCTGGCGAATGGAGAGGTGGTTGGTATGGATCCTGAAGAGGGAAAGGGAAGTATGGGAGAGAAGGAGAAGGTTGCGATATAAGTTCTTGAGTTTAGAGGGAGGGCGGAAGTTTGTAAAGATATGAGGAATATTGTATTTAAATGACATGTAAAAAACACCACCCTGTTTTCTAATTTCGTGGGATAGATAAAGCATAGAAGCATAGTCATGCAAACCATACCTCACTAGTGCTCACTTGTCACTCTTCCATCTTGGATACATCTCTTATTGTGACGCAAGTCCTTTATAGTTCCCATAAGCACAGTCGCACTCTCACATGTCACTATAAAACCACGGAATTACATTAGCAATAAGTTCTCTTTAAGCGGGGTCGAGAGCGTCAGGCCGGCGACGGATTTGACATTTATAGGGACAATGGATTTTTGAATTGGATGAAATACGAGGGACGAGATAAATCAAGGGGAATATGAACGGCGACCTCGATTAAGTTCAGTTAGTGACTCGCCTCCTTCCCTGTAACCACCTCAGCAGTACAGATCTGCCCTATGGTCATCCCACTCCAGGGTGAAAATTCCAGTATGGTAACTCTTTGGAGAGGAATTGAGGTACATCATATATGTAAGCTATCAGAGTAGAACGGGCATCTGGCTAAGTTTGAATTTTCAGGTGAAGGCATGAAGTGAGGATGGCTGGGTGCAGAAATCTGTTCATTTCGTAGCGGATTCTGTGCTCGTCGACATGACATTTGAATTTGGACCGTGTCCTGATGCCGAGTAGAATTGTATTATACTTCCCGGTTTTTCTAGGGCTCGTTCAACAATATATTTTGTCTTGATGTTTCGATTTACAAGAATTACTAGGAGAATGATCATTTTACCGAGATAGGGGTAAATATTCGAACACTGCGCTATACAATTGTTTCAGAGGTGGCCTGTAGGCTGGGGATTATGATATCAATTCCTAGTTCTTGATTTTGCGAAATCCAGAATTTGCGTGGCAATGAAAGTTGATAGCTAAAACTATTGGCAGGCTAGGAGTAGAATACAAGATACCTGATTTGAATCTCTGCTAAGCCAGCAATTGCATCATCTCTTACTTTAACACGAGTTCCACAACTTCTCCTTTCTGTACTACTTCCCCATCCATCACACCCAAAACGAAACACTCCCCTACAAAGAACCAACTCTCCACCACATTTGCAGGCTCGGCATCACCTTGCTGGTTCTTTCGTAGCACCACCGGAACGCTACAACCAGAAAGAATACACACGCAATCACCTTCCTGAACATTGGGTGGCCCTATACCATAATACCCTTGCTCTGTGACGAAGAATGCACGAGTGCTAACCCTCAGATAAACAGCTCGCTCATCATCTCTGAAAGACTTTGAGTATACGCCCCACTCAAGCTGCGTAAAAGGATTGAATCCGGAACTGTCGCAGCAAAAGATAGGATCGAACTCAGATTCCCCTTCTTTCTTCCTTGCCGAGTATCTGGTTTGGTCGGCCGTGATGGTCCGTCTGTAAGCATCAAGTTTAGAACCCCCAGCGACGTAAGATTCCTCTTCTTCACTGTCCATCAATGCAAGCATCCTCCATTGAAGAAGAGTAAGATAGAAGATTTCTCCTGGAGGATGGCGATCCAGGTACGGTATACCTATTCTCTTTATTTCGTCGAAACGTATCCCTGACACGTGCAGCTCGTCGTTGCCGTGAAAGTGAAATTCTGGTTGGAGACCGCGTGAGGCATCATAAATATACCGAGTAGGTATTTGGTCCGCAAGTTCAGGAGGTGGTGGTTCGTAATAATCAATCGGCACAAGATGGAATGAAGAAGTCTTCCAAAGGTTTGTCCAATCTGGGACCCAGGAAGGAAGCTGCTTCACCTCCTTCGGATGGCAGCTGAGGCAAATGATATTTAATGACTTGTGAGTATTTGCATGAACTTGCACCAGATCTATGTAGATTTGATCCACAGGCTGCTCATAGTCACACACGAGTCGAGTCTTGGAATTTGGATTCAAAGACTTCAGAGGTTGTCCTTTGAATGGTTGGAAGCCCAGAGCGCTGAGGATTGTTGAGTATAACCTTTGGGTCCGCAGAAATGCGAATGAGGAAGCTTTCCTATTATCTTCAAGTACAGCTTCGAATTCGATATCAGTTGCAAGGCCAATCAACGAAAAGATCATATCTCTCGGGTTGGTGGCGAAGCAGGAAGCATTATTCTGCAATAATTCGAGGATCGGCATAGGTAAACCTGCCTTCAGCTTCATTCGGTATCCCCTCTTGAACCTCACATTCGGAAAATATACATCGCCCTTTGCGATATCCTCTTCAGTATGATTGTAGACGGGTTTGTCGTCAATCATGGCCCAGACAGCAGCCGTTTCCAACTTCTTCCAACTGATGGTATATTGTCCACACATCACAACTGCATCTCGTGCAACCACAATCTCTTGAATTACCCACATTCTCCGCCACCAAGGTCGCTTCATCAAATCAGCACCAAAGCTGGCCCATTCTTGCCCAGTTATAGGCTCCATTTCCTGGACAAGGACGACTTCACCCGTTTCATCGAATTGGACCCGCTGTTCTAGCATTTCTATCACGTTTTTTGTGTGTACTGTGTTTTCTTCACCAAGCCAGACAACCACTTCGTGCGCGAGTCGGTATATATCTTTCATGAGGGGTAATTGAGCATTTTTCTCCATATTGTCGTTTTGATTGATGGAAATTGCGTCAATCCAAATATTTTGAACTTCTTTGCCCTCGTGATACCGCTGTAAGTGTCGCAATGCACTATCAAGCTCATTGGTCACGTAGAATTTACACCCATCAACGAAAATGATTGTGTCCTTTGGGCCATTACCCCACGTGTATGAGAGTGCGGTATATGAATGTTCTTTTGATCAACTAGTCAGCATTTAAAGACAAATTTCTCACAATACACGATGGGAAAATGCACTCTTACTATCTGGTTCAGTCCCGACGTTTTCATTTTCTGTGATCGATACGTGAGCGGTGCTCAGATGAACTGGACCTGTCAAATCCTTCGAGAAGTCGAACGAGAGTACCCTAATCTCTCTTGCTCGGAGTTGAGAATAACTGAGATTTGAGCTTCGGCGATTGCGTAACAATTGGAGTATAGGTGAAAAGGGACGTGTTACCAGCGCTAGAACTAATCCTATAAACCCCATAATTCGCGTTCCCGTGTTCTCTCCACTGTTCATTAAGGAGTTTGGTTCCGCGCTGGCTCGTGAATGGTGGTCAACAGGTCAGATTAGTACAACCTGGCTGGAACAGCGGCACACTGGGTTTACTCTGTACTGTCATGTACACAGAGCTGAGTGCGAAGTTATTCATACAACGTCACCACAGAAAATCCTCAACATCGGTGAGAAATGGCTCTTGAACGTTGGAGAATTGAAGCAAGCGAAGTGATATCCTGCACTTTCCAATTTGTTGCGCAGCCGCCCTGCTCGTTTCTAGTTGCAACTCAGCCTCCACCAAATTCTGGGCTCCCAGCCACTGCTATGCACTCGCATGCAAGGTGGTAGTGGTATTACCTCGTGCTGATTAAGCGAGTCGCACTCAGAGGACAAAATTTGAACAGAGACATAGCATTGTCATTGCAGAAGTGAATGAATTAATACTATAAAAATCTAGAGCGTTGGGCTCTATTTCAATTTTCATGTCTGAGAAATTTATTCAGAAATCTCAGGATGTCTACATGTACCGAGAAGAATATGGTTACTAACTACCCCACAACATTCAACATTTTGAGCTGCACCTCCAGAGTTGATACCTTGGCATCGTCAACCACAAGTTCCAACTCTTTTTGCCGCCGACACCAGTCCTTCACTCCCTCATAAGAACAATTGTAATCCATAAACTCCGCAGGGTTCAGCTTCACCTGCTTACTTCCCTTCTCAGTCCCAGGCTTAGCTTGTTGTCTACTATACGCCTGAATCAAGCTTGCTCTTTCGTGCCGCGCCTCGAAAACAGCATGCAAACAGTTCTTTATCTCTTCGCGCGACGACCCAGAGTGGAGATTGTCCACAAAACTCTGCAAAGCTTCTGCATCCTCAAAACTCTGGCTTGCACCTTGACCTTGTGTTGGGAGCATAGCGTGTGCAGCATCTCCAATAAGAATCACACGATCACGAACCCATCTTTGAAGAGGATCGATATCGCGAAGTTGGTAGAGGGCAGGTGGTTCGCTGGACGCAGTGAATAGATCTTTTATCCAAGGCGGGAAATTAGCAAAGCTTTCAAGCAATTTTTCAAGTGAGCCTTCGGATGTCCATTTCGTTGTCGAGGATTCTTCATGCATATGTTCATCTGGAACAAGTGCCACAACTCCAAATAATTTCCCATCTCTTCCCGGACCCATCACAAGACGTCTGTCGTGACCTACTACCATTGTAGTGACAGGCTCACGAGGATTGATGAAAGCTGTGAAAGCTTTCGATTTCTCCAGCTCGCTAGTTTCGAGAAGGATGCGATATGCAGAAATTCCGGTTGGTTTGGGTTTGGAGGTGGTATCAGATCCAAGTACAGCGTCACGGATGACACTATGTATACCGTCCGCACCTATGATCAAATCACCCTTGTAGGTCTCGCCCCCTACCAGAGTCACAATCCCCATTTTGCAATCCACATTTGCAACCCTACACGAGGGAATGATACGGGCAGGTGGGCCACTGCCAGCATCATCTGTACAGGATGCCCTAAGAGCCTCGTGCAGATCAACCCGATGATAAATGACCCTCGGCGCACCATACTTCTGCGTGTTGGATGGGATCTCCACTTGTTTCTCTCCATTCTCGTTGAAAATCCTGAATGCCTTGTCATGCATTGGTCCCTTGTTTGCAAGATACTTATCCAACCCGAGTTTCGTTACGATCTTTGAAGCATTGGGCTGAAGAGATATCAAGGCACCTACTTCGCGGTTCATCTGTGATGCTTCCAGCACTAGAATATCTCGACCTGGTTTTCGCAGAGAGAAGGCCTTCTTAGTGTTAGCTTTTCTGATATGTACTGGGCTGCGATTTAATACTCACTGCAGCGAGACCTGCGATGCCACCACCAACGATGATAATGCGTAAATCTGCCATATCTCTGACCTAATCGACTTCCGAGGTTTTATCGAAGATCAACGATTTCAAATGTGTCAAGTATCCAAGTATAGGAAATTTAGGAAGAAAGCTGAAGTGGGATGTAGAGGCAGGTTTCTTGACTCAAGGAGGCCGGAAGTCTTGTGGATGCAATGCATGTATCCACCTCTCTTGCTGCAACCTTGCGCCTAGATACTCTTGGTATATCTGCCGTGTGGAGCCGTTAAGAGTGACATTGCTGTGGGAATTCGGCGACGAACCAGTGTTGATGTCTTGAGCATGGTTCCAGATGTCGGGGCGGGGTAGTTTCCTTGCCAAATAGATTGTAAAATGAGCTTCTCCACAATCAGTATCCAGAAACTCGGACCTGAAAGTCAAATTTGAAAGTGGGAAAGGTATACAATCGGTTCTGTGTCATTTAGGTGCGTCGTCGGCACCGAACCGAACCGAACCGAGACTTTTCCCCTATCCCCCACACCCACATTCCCGTACTTTACTCGGTGGCAATATTGTGGAGATTATTGACCTCTCGGAGAACAGGTCGATTTATCAGTGATGCATAAAAATACATTAGGCTACTCGTCTCAGAGCACATTTTATATCCTCACCATCATTTCCTAATTTTCCTTGTTTAGACTCAACCAATAACTCACAATACAAAGGCAGAGCAAAAGCTAGAATTATGGCTCCTTCAGCAATAACTCCGCCTGCAGACGTCGAGGTAGAATTTAGCAAGCAGCTCCAATTTCTTCCAGAGACAGATCGTCTTGTTGCCTCTGCCAAGAACGGTCCGATCTCTGACTGGCACAAAGATCTCATTCGTGATGGATTTGCCGTCGTGAAAGGCGCAATCCCCAGAGAACGAGCAGACAGCTATGCAAATGATATGTTCACATGGCTAGAAGATTTGTATGTTCCTCTTCCACATGTCCTGAGTTTTAACTGACGATTTGTGAAGCAATCTTGGCTATCACCGCGATGATCACAGCACAATCCACAAAGACCATCTTCCAGTGATCAATGAAAAGGGAATGTGTCTGAATTATGCAGTGATGCACGAGGATTTTGTTTGGAAAGTTCGTGCTGAGCCAGGCGTTGTCAGCGCATTTGAAAAAGTATACAACGATTCCGACCTCATCGTATCTTTTGACGGTGTTGGATTTGGCTTTCCCAATCGAACTGATTTACCAAAGAACAAGCCTTGGCCGCATCAAGATCAGGATCCAGATAGGCCTGGCTTCAGATGCCTTCAAGGGTACGTGCAGAAATTACTCTCTTGAATTGACAATTCATAGCTGATGATCTTGGTGATAGGCTTGTGAATCTTCTTCCAAATGGTCCTGATGATGGCGGACTGATCGTCTGCAAAGGAGCTCATCAATTAAGTGAGCAATTCCATCGCGAGATGGCTAATGAAACGCGCATTCCGCAGTGGACCAACGAATGGTACGGCTTCACTGATGCCGGCATGAAATGGCTTGCAGATAAGGGCTGCGAATGGGTGAAAGTTTGTGCTGAGCCTGGAGACTTGCTCTTGTGGGACTCACGTACGCCTCACTACAACCTGTCTTCGATCACTAAGCAGCCTCGTTTTTGCATATACACATGCTACATGCCTGTCGCCGATGTCTCCCAAGATGATCTAATTCGTAAAAAGAAGGCTTTCGATGGTTCGTGGATATTTAGACTCCTTTCTTTATCTAAACTAACTTGTCACAGACCGTGTTGGAACAACCCATTGGCCAAATGCCTTGCACGTCGGAGGCAATATCGCGAAGCGAGATGGTGAAATCGATCCTCACAATCGAGAAAGACCGAGAAAAGAGCCTGTCTTGAGCGAGCGAGCACTGAAATTGACTGGTATTCCATACATAAGATCCAAAGCTTGATGCTTTGCAGTTTGGTTGCACCTCTGTTTCTCGCCGGGGCCTTAGCACGGAAACGAGAATGTTATCATAGTAACAGATTAAATATTTCTGGTTTTCAATGACTTGAAGTGTCCCATCTCATTTCATCCGCCGTGTTTGTACCCGTGCCATCGGACATAATCCAATCCCAGGGATAATCTGATTGAAGGTACGAGTTCATTTGTTCATCGTGATTTACCGCGCTAAGTGGTGCATGTATCGAGCTGAATAGATCCCCAGTCCATTGTGGAGAAGTCTCCCCAGCTGAAGAACGATCGCCGTCTGGAACGTAGTTGTTAGGGAAGCTGTTTGAAGAGATCATTCCAGTGTTTAGAATCCCACTTTCAATCTGAGACCGTAGAATAACAATGGCTAGTATCAGGTAAGTTTTAAGTAGTTATAGAAGTGCAGTATTTTCTACCTTGGATGAATTCTGGTCGTTGTCCGGCCGCAGCATACCGTGCCTCAGCAAAATGAGAAAGTGGTCCTAATATCTGGAGAATTATCAGGCTGGCATTTGATTCTTGTTGACACAACTCACTGCAATATCTGAACGATTTCGTGTTATATTAGGATTCTTGATCACTTTCAGCGCCAATACAACAATAGCGAGGAGTATAGGCGTCATCGGAATGATTTGCGACCGGAATCCATGGTCTAAGAGATCTATTTGGAGGGCAGCAATTTTTCGAGCCGAACTTAACACGATCTTTTCACTTCCCAGTAGCCTGCTCCGATGTTTGCTCTCACCACAATTTTGTACCACAATTCTCTGATATATTTCCGAATCAATCATCAAGGAGATCTGGTGGATGGATATCATGCTCACAAAAGTCAGCAATATATCTTAGAAAAGGGGGCTGTACAAACGTTTGATGGTACATCATGGAAAGGAATGTTGCAAGATGAAGATCCTCGGTCTCACAACACAAGTCTAAGTCTGGCCTAAAATCCATCGTAAATAACTTGAACAGCGCACAGAACAAGTGGCAATACCTAAAATTTTCCCCGACAGACGCTGCCCACTCACACAGATCCTGATCAGCCAAGCCTATGTCTCGCAGTAGACTTGATGAATTCCTATTTGGCTGCGATCGATGATAGAAAATGTCAATAAAACGGCTCTGAATCTTTGCAAGACCTGTTAATGAAGCCAAAAGATGATTCCCTCTCCGACCATCAAGTTGTTCCACTGGCAAGATTTGGGTGCAATCAGTATCTCGAACTGCGGTAGGTCGTCCAGTCTCTAGACTCATACACATTTCCATGCAATAGCAGGTCCACCATATTTGAGAATCCAGATTTTGATGAACTTCAAGATTGTTGTATCCTGGAGTATTTGCCATCCCGTCAATTCTTCTGTGAATTCCAATAGACTGTGCGATTCGAATAGCCTGCCCTAAAGTCTGCCGTGCACAGCCATCTTTATTACGTGCTTTTAGAGCAATAGAGAGCAGAAGCGTTGCTTGGACGGATGAGAGATAAGGAAGTGATGTCAGGTAAGCCAAGAGGCCATATGCGCCAACGAGAAACTCCCATCCAGCTGTAGAATAGTTCCCATTTTTCTCATCTTCTGCCATAGCAAGCACAGAGTATATAGAGCAAAGCAACGTGACATCATGGTTAGGAATTGAGCTCGTGTCCATGGACGAAAGTCTTCTTGCTTCAGTCTCCAAATGGATCCAGTCTAGAATGGGATAGAAGGGATATATTCTTTCTTTGAAAAGTGTCAAGAGCGAGGATAGTGCGCTCCCAGTTGGTAGCTCTGGCAATAATAAACCGCTTCTAATGCCAGGGAGCGGCATTTCCTCTGCGTGCTGCATGCCGAATGGAAATCTTGATTCAATTGATAGTAATCCTTTTTGTTCAAAATAAAAGTCGAGTCTTTTGGCTAAAGCCTGCAGTGTTCCTCCTCCAATAAATTTTCTCCTGTAAGATGGATGATCCGTGTTTAATATGGTTGTGCGGTCATATGATCCTAACTCGTCGTGGTGTTCGCCCTGTGCAGAATTATCTGTATTGGCACTCAAAGATCTTTCGTCCCGTGAACTGACTGTCATAGCCGTTGGGCGATTTATGAAGGGATCAGATCGATTCGACCGAGACCCAGAGCATGCCTGAGAAGGTGAAATATCTTTGCGGTTGAGAGGAGACCCATTTTCTGACTCTTCCAAATCTATGGATCTGATCTTGGCAAGTGAATTAGGAAGCCTGGCACGTAGCTGGTCAGGGTCCTTGACATCATACGTGACGCATTCGTCCCCTCTCTTGACACAATTCCGGCATTTTGGTTGACCTTCATCGCATCTCACTTTGCGTTTTCTACACTGAGCGCACGCCGTCCCAAGACGCTGTCTCTTTGCATATCTTTGAGATTGGAGCTCTTCCTGTTCATGTTCAGCACATATGGCACTGAAGCAACATTTGATCTAAGCAGTAAAAAGAAAGGGGATCTGGTACTACCATTTTCTAAAGGCGTCTGGTATAAACTAGTTTATGGTTGTATAGGATATAGGAGCGGGAAACGACTGCATCCCGAATGTCGTTATGCCAGAGCCTTACGGTATAAGAAACGATTGTAGATGAGTGTTTGAGAGAATAACTCGGATTCACGATTATGCGTTTGATGTGCGGGTCTACGCACGATGTTGCAAGCTCAATACTTGAGACAAGTTGTCAAAACTTTCATAAAGCGGGGGCGGGGTACAACAGTTACCCCGCCATGTCACATGATACATATATACTTCATCATGTTCCAGTGCCCACAGTTGCACAATCAACCTTGTAGATGGCTAACGTATATGAGATCAATGTTATTGAAAGTTGCCCTCAATTTATGGAAAGTATCTATTGATGTGACATCTACAAGTAAGTTCATTGTGTTGCAGAAATTTCAATAATATTAGCGGCCGAATACCTTTCAAGATACCTGGCACCCAATTTTATTTACCTATTTGGGCTTTTACTTCTTTTGCAACTTCAATAAATCACACACTCTTTTCATTCTTTTCTGGTAATCGTAGATTCAAATTTCTCCCCAGATTTTCGCGACTTCCCCCAGCCCCCGCTCCCCGCATGTATTTTGATATTCGGTTCGGTTCGGTTCGGTCTTTGGCGCTTCTGCCAAGCTGAACAAGCTGCTTCTCGGATTGTCCTGGCATGAGCTCTCCCCGCCTTTTGCAGCAGGTAACAATACTGTACACCTCACAACATGGCCCTGTGCTTCCTTTGTATGGGTGACTTAACCCAAGTCTAGATTTTGCAATGGCAATGTTGGCTTGACATCGCCGGCTCCACACTCCGTTGAAAACGAGTCAGGGGCTGGGATACACTCCACCCCAACTGAGACACCGGTCCACTCCATCTCTAGATTTCAATCCCGATGATGCCTGTATAAGAACACAGACTGCTGCTGCAGAGCGTCAGAATCACCCCATTGTATTCAATTAACATTCGATTACATCTGATTCGTCCTCAGGTATTCAAACATAAACACCATGGCAGATACTCCAAGTGTTGAAAAGGCAACTGCACTAAACATCGAAAATGTTGATATTGAAAGTGCAAAAGGCGGAGATGAGAAACTTGCTCGCCATACCGAAGGCAATGCCTTTCTCATCGGCTCAAATGGAGCAGTCAGAAAGCTTCCAGTTCCATCATCGGATCCCAATGATCCCCTCAACTTTTCAAAATGGCGCAAGTTTGGGATTGTGGTTGCTTGTTGTTGGTTCTGTAAGGCTCCTAGCATATCATAATCTCTCAGTACAGACCAATTAATCATCTTTAGCCACCATGTCTCTCACTCTTGTCGGTGGACTTGGTCCCATTCTAGGCGTATTCTTTGGAATGTATGGTCCTCAAGGAAAATCGACTAATCAAATTGTGTGGTTGTCAACTATGCCATCATTGTTCGTCGGCATTGGTAAGTGGTGTGGCAGCACCCCAAAATCTTGCAGTTGGCTGACATGTACCCAGGGAATTATCTTATCCTACCCCTTGCGCTTCTTTGTGGTCGCCGTCCTACCTTACTCCTCGCAATCATCGTCACACTTGGGTCGACAATAGGAGCTGCCTTGTCTACTAGCTGGGAAGGGCACCTTGCAGCTCGTATCATACAAGGACTTGCAACTGGATCCACAGAATCTGTAAGTATTCCAATCGCGTGCAGCTGTCCTGAACATGACACTGATATTTCACAAGTTACTACCACTCATCATAAGCGACATCACCTTTTTGCACGAAAGGTCTTTCTATTTTGGATGCTACTGGACTTCTCAAAACATCATCACGGCTATTTTAAATATTGCAAGTGCTTACGAAGTTGATGCTTTAGGCTGGAGGTTTGCACATACCTAGAAAATACTTTTTAATAAGACACTAACACGTACAGATGGTACTACGGCATCCTAACCATTGCCATTGGAATTGGTCTCTTCCTTGCATTCTTCTTTGCATTCGAAACCAGGTACCAGCGTGCTCCAACTTCAATTGATGGTCAGATCATCTTCACAGACGCGTTTGGCGTTACTCATATTCTCTCCGATGAGGAAGCTCGAGAGGCTGGTCACAGTATTCCAGATGCTGACAGCACAATTGATACCCAAATTTCGACGAAGAGCTATGTCCAGCTTCTCAAGCCATTTGATTCAATATCCGTCAACGGACCACGACTAGCCCTCAAGTCATATGTTGACATGGCAAAAGCTTTCTTGTCGCCTGGCATTGTATTTGCTGTTTTACTTTCCGCAATATGTCTAGGTATAATCCGACAAGGGAACTAGACTCTAAAAATTTTGCTGACAACTCAAAGGTATTCCAATCGCCATCTCACTTACCTATGACACTGTTCTGCAACAGTCTTATGGTTGGCCAGCAAGTAGCGTCGGCCTCATCAACGTAAGTCCAGCCGCTTCCCAATTACCAACCAGTGACTAACTATCAACAGCTTGGTTGTATCCCGGCTGCTGCTTGTGCAATGTTCTATGCCGGCTGGTTCGGTGACAAGATTTCGATCTGGCTCGCCAGCCGTAATGAAGGAGTTCATCTCCCTGAGCATCGTCTAATAATTCTTCTCCCTAGCTTTGTCGTTGGATTTATTGGTTTGATGGTTTACGCAGCCGGTGCGCAGTGGCCTGAGAGATATAACTGGGCTGCTCCTGTTTTGGGATGGTCACTGTTTCAGTTCACATTTATTGTTGTTATTATTGTTACCACCACATTTGCAGCTGAAGTGTTGCCCAAAAATCCTGGTAAGCCTCAATTAGTTCAGGAAGTTTCTGCAAAGCTGACTAGGGAATAGGACCTGCTCTTGCTGTTGTTGTAGGGACAAAGAATATTGTTGCATTTGCGGCAAGCTATGGACTTCAACCAATGGTTCATCTGTATAACTACATCACAGCCTTCTCAGTTGTATGCTTTCGCCTTGCTCACTGATTTATGCTCCTCTGCTTATCAATTCTAGCTCGCCGGAATATTTTGTGTGATTTCCTTCCTCGGAATTCCAGTTTACTTCTTTGGTCCAAAGGTATGTCCTCATTCCGACTCATGCTTGATAGAGCTCTTTTCTAATCACGTTTCAACAGTGGAGAGCGCATACCTCCAGTTGATATCAGCTCTGTGACGATAAATCCACCTAGGGGCCAGGACTGATAACAAAGACTGTAAATACCATAATCCAGATAGGACAATAGAATGAATGTTCATAAAAAGCCAGACTTGATTCTTGGGGAGTAACGTTGATTTGAGTTTTCAACAAGCGATAATAAAGGGGAGGGGGGTCATGGTGCCGTGAAACTTCTGCACTTCGAATTCCCCAACATGAAAGTAAAAGAGATAAAAAGGTGCACCAAACCCTGCTCCCAAGATCACCACCCCGGTACTCCAAGAAACTGGTTCTTGGGTCCTGTGCTTATCTGCACTGCATGAGATTGTTAAGCAAAAGTTAAGCATCTATCAAATAATAATTGTCGCAAGCACGCAATTAAGCGGGGTTTCTCCCCTTTTTTGCGTCTTCACCCACCACTCCACTTCCAAGAACCAGCCACACACGGTAGGGACCTTTATCTCTTCCAGCTTTTATCTTTCATTGGCATAAGAATATTTCCGACACAAAATTCTTGGATATTATCAGTGCATTTCATCCCACTTATCAGATGTCGCAACCGGACATGGCGAAGACGACACCGGTTTAGTTACTGTTTTGGTTGATGTATTCATGTTTAAAATCACTTCCACCCCAGATTTGAAGAGGATTAGAGAGATCTGTATTTCTGCTCCCTTTGAATCGATCGGGAAGTCGAAATGGCGTATCCCCACGAAAAAGCAGTCAAGAACGCCTTCATTGCTGAAGGCGAGGTACCACTGTCGCTGAAGTCCGACTCTCCCGAGAACAACACTCAACTTTATACCGAATCCAAAAGAACATGGAAATCGTATTTCTGGTCGAGTATGTTTTTTTCTAAATGAACGGCGCAAACGATCGCTGACACACGATAGCTCTCGATGTCCCAAAAGATGAAGCTCGCTTCCTTACCAAACTCGACTTGACACTCATCTCAGCATCAGCACTCGGTGTCATGTGTCGTTATCTCGATCAAGTTAATATCACAAATGCTTTCAGTAAGTTGAACTCCTGCACAGCTTCGGAGTTGCATCTGACATAAGATGAAGACAGTGGGATGAAGGAAGATCTTTCCCTCTATGGAAAAGAACTTAACTATGCCAATGCCATTTGGAGCGCAGCATATGTGTTTGGCCAGGTGCCTTCAAATTTAATCCTTACTCGAGTCAATGTTCCTCTTTACATTGCTTTTCTCGAACTTTCTTGGACTATTTTTACCTTTGCTCATGCAGGGGTTCAGAACACTACTCAACTATATGTCTTCAGATTCTTGTAAATCCCAGCATAGGTACTGTCTAGTCTTGATGTATCCATGACTGATGAAATTAGTGTTGGTCTATTCGAAGCTGGCCATTTCCCGGCTGTTATGTATGTCTGTTCAAGCTACTACAAACCCCACGAACTTGCTCGAAGAAACACCATCATCCAAGTGTTCACGTCAGTTGGACCACTATTCTCTGGTTTCTTGATGGCAGCTGTATATGCTGGACTGAATGAGGTCCACGGATTAGCTGGCTGGCGATGGATGTACATGTTAGTGTCCGCTCCCTGATTACTATAATCTTCAACTGACATATATAGCATTTGTGGCTGCATCTCTTTCCCATGTGCTGTCTGGACAGCTGTCGCGATGCCTCAGCTTCCTTCCCGAGCAAAAGCAAATTGGTAAGTTTTCGATGACAATCATTGCAGTTTTTACTAACGACTTTTAGGATTTTCACAGAAGAAGAAGTCCAGCTTGCCCGTGCGAGGATTGGCTCTATTGATCGTAAACCTCTCACGGGGTTGTTCAAGTGGAAAGATATTAAGCGCTGGCATACAACGTGGCATGTATATCTCTGTAAGTGCTATTAATGGCTGCACTGTCTGAAATTCTAACAAAAAGGAAGTCCCGTTATATTTCACCTTTGCTGCGCAACTAGGTCAATCTGGCGGTTCCAGTAAGTCTGCCTTAACATCTTCAACGTGATCATGGTCCTAATACTTCTAGTGATTTTCTGGGTCAAATCATATAACATCAAAGGCCAGAAACCAGTTTTCTCCGTCGCTAACATCAACATTATTCCTCTTGGCGTAAGTTCTTTTGTTTTGATGAAGTCTATCTGCTCCTCAGTTTACAAGAGAAAATTCTCACACATAAATGCAGATCAACATCATTACCATTGTTTGTGCCTTAACCAATTCTTGGATATCCGATAGTTTGCCTGGATCGGCAAGATGGCCTGGGATGCTTTTCGCCAGTACGATGGGAATCATATTTCCAGTAGCTCTCGCTGCTACACCGGTACATCCAAAGTGGAAGGCGCAGAGATGGGTATTATACTGTGAGATTTTCCAAATAAAGATTTGGACTGGATTTGTTCCATAGATCAATCGATGTTAATGGATCATAGATCTCACATCCCTGGCTGGAACCGCAGCCGGTATCACATGGACATTCGTCAACGAGTCAAGCAGACAAGATCCAGAGAAACGAGCTTATGTTTCAGCAATGGTAAGTTCCTCCATTTATCATTGCCATTCATCTATCTATCATTCAATTCTATGTCCCTACCCTTCTAAGCAACAAGATTTCTTTCTGACGCTTCTCAGATGAACGCCTTCGCATATATATTTACAGCTTGGATTCCGATCTTCACTTTCCCTGCTAACAAACAACCATACATCGTGATGGGCAATTATGTGACAGCTGGCTTTGGATTCTGTGCCGCCCTGACTGTTCTAGCAATCAGATGGTTTCATAGAAGGGATGTTGAGCGCCAACAACAGGCGCCACTGGAGGAGAGTAGCAGTAAGGAACGGGAGGCATGATGTGGATTTGAGTCCCAAAGTTCGAAGATAGCGTTCAATGAGATATTTTACGGCCAATGCTGAGCTTGTCCTAAAGAAGATTCAAGAAGCTGATGTTGAAAAAGAACTTGGGATTTCGAGGGGATGCATCCTATACTCGAAGGTCTTTGGTCTCGTTGGGTCCCTGACATGAAGCTATCCAAAAGCAGCTCCTACTTGCGAGGGTAATCTGGGACCCCACTTCCCGTCTCTATGAAGAACATTGTCAAATGAATGATTCCAAATTCTCACGGAATAATCACAAGAGCATATGCCCGATTGGTGTCGTGCTGCTTTTCGCTACTTTGACCCATTCTATATCTGGCAAACCATTCGCACTGACTGCAAGTCTCATCGTTTAGAGTATACACAATAAGAGGAGGAAATCCAAACGCTTTCGAAGAGTGGTGGAGCAGGATTTGAATTTTCAATCCTGTGCCTTGGAATGTTCTTTTAGTAATAGCAGTACGCGTCTGGTACATAATCTGCATCCAAAAAGAGAGAAGATAATTCAGGAGGTAAAAGCACAGGCCGCCCAGTGGCTCTTGCTTAGAATTTTCGCTGGCTGGGCCACCAACTAGGCCCTAAACGGCGAGCGAGGACTGTATGTTTAAGGAGTAGATACCGCTAATCTACCTAGACAGCGGCACGGAAGAGCCCACCGCATAAAGGACGCCTGCGGTTTTTCTTCCCGTTTCTCTGTTGAAATTATTTTATCTTCAGTCAAGATCGAATATACAGTCTCTATTGATGATTCGCGAGCGCGAGCAGGCTACAATTCAAAAGAATGACATCATGGAAGGTGACCTTCCTCTTAGCAACTTGCAATATCCGCTGAATTGAGGCTCCAGCGTAATTTTGACTATTTCTTATTTTGTATTCATATCAAATGGCCGACCTCGGCGATCCCGATAAATGTTAACGAAGGGGACGTGCAGCAGCCTACGAAACAATATGTAGTACCAGGTTCAAATTCGGGCTATCTGGCTGCTTTTGGCCTTCAGCTCGCCTCTTTGACTGACCTAACGGGACTAAAAATGGGGAAATTTCATCGCTTGACGATTTTGGGTTTCAGAAGCTTGATCAGAGAAGAACTTGTGGGGTTGATACTCAAGCGAAGTATTGACAGCTCGTTCAGGCTCGACTCTGGATTCGCGATATACTTGTAATTTCCCAATAGGATGCAATTCAGCTGGAGTTTCCAGTCAAGTGAGATGAATCCCAAATGATGTCTCCTCTATATATTCAAAGTTCCCCGCTGGTAAGACCCTCGAGACGCCTGCGTACTTCACTTTACTTTAATCTATCCCCTGGATTTCGGCAATTGTCATCATCCATCACATTCCTTTAGTATGGCCTCCTCTCTGGGACTTCAGTTCAATGCTTGTACTTTAAGTTATTATTCCAGCCTCATCAACCAGGTAGCCAGTGCCTTACCGCCAGTGCAAAGTTATTGTAGCTCAAAATATCCGGTAACACCAGTCACAATCACTACAACCTCAACCGGCGATGTACTCTTTTCAACTGAAACTTCATTTGTGACCATCACACCTACTGCTGATATCACAACCACAATTGTTGTACCAACAACAGTTATTGGCGATCCTTGTGAGTACGCTCGACAAAAGAATATCCTTCAAGAGCCAAGCTAATGTCACTCGGCTAGCCACAACAACAGTAGAGACAGATACTGTCACAATAACTTCGCAATCCACTTTCTATTCCACGATTACAACTGGAACCACAGTCACTGTCTGTCCCGCCACCAACCTACCTGTCAAATTCAAGCGCGATACGCCGTCGTGCTCGCTCAAAGTTATCACAACAACATATCCAATCAAAACGATCTCGATTCCAGCACCTCCGCCGACCTCATATCCAGTCAACAAGCCTTCGAGCTTGACATCTACGACCAAGAAATGTTCGAGCTCAACCACATCTGTAGCTGAACAGTCAAGCGCTACAACTTCTACCAAGAAGTGTTCGAGCTCAGTCACAAGTGTCGGAACAAAGTTGCCAAGCGGGATATCTTCAGCCATGTATCCAGTTATAAAGTATTCAAACTCGACATCCTCAACCGCATCACTGGTGACAAAGACTCCAAGCTCAACGTTTTCAAGCATAACTCTGGCTGCAAATTCCTCGAGCTCAACTTCTTCGACTATATCTCCGTCTTCAACCTCCTCGAGCTTGGTCCCGACTCCGACTCCCACTGAGCTACAATATGATGCAACATTCTGCTCGTGCATTGAAGTTGCTCCCACCAGCACCGTAGTTGTGACCACCATTCCAGTATGTGAATCATTTCATCTTGCTTTGATCCCAGAGGAGGACTCAGATATCAATACTCTTCGCACGCATATTAGTTTGCTATATGTCAGAGCTAACTTCATGCCCACAGCAAAGCACCACGACCACAGTCTCGACTGTAACTGCTGATTCAGTGACCTCAATCGTTCAAATCATCACGACAACTACCGCAATCACGACTCCAATTGTTCCAGTCACTGCTACAGAGACAAATACGGTAAGCTCCTGATCTTGTTTCTATCTCTCCTTCTTACCCCAGCAATCTGAAAACCTTCCAATACAGAAGAATTCCTTGATTAATGACTTGCATAGGTTGTAATCCGGGTCACATCCGTCACAACAACCACAGCAGTCGCCACAGTGACCGCAGGGGCTGGAGGCATCTATCAAGATAACATGCCAACAGGCGGTGGATGCGGATGTAGTCTTGCAGTATACTGCGCATACGGTGCAGATTCAATGACGGTCGAGCGCACCGTCTCGGCAGCAGATTATCAGGCATGCGTGGTAGCTTGCGACTCTCAAAGTAATTGCTACTATGCAGTGTTCAATGGAGATACGAATACCTGCTCGATATCCACTTCTTATTACGGGGAAGCGGTGAATAGAGCGAGCTCGGTCCTTATTATCAAAAATAACCCAGGATCGTGTGCCAATCAGGGGGCGAGTACATGTACGAATCAGTAACGGGACGTTTGTAATAGGACGAAGAGGTGAGGGGAGGGTTTGACTGATGTATATTATACGTAAATTAATCATAAACTGAACATAATTGTTCTGCGAGATCGACTAATGTGTCCGCAAGATATCTCATCTTAACTACGAGGACACTGACACTGAATTCGAAGTTGGGATTTGGCAGCCGGATTGAGACACTGGAAAGGGAATTTCAAAGCTATACACCAAGCTTTTGCTTACCACAAGCCTTTATTTCACGTTAACAATGAAAATACTGTGAAATCCCTCGACAGGCAAAGCCAATGGTCAGACTGATATCCCGATGTTTTATAGACTGCGAAACTCTACATGAATTAGTCAGCACGCCTAGATTTCTGAGACGACCAAGAAACTGTTTGCTCAGCCTTTTCATTACACTGTGGACCACTACTGTTATAATTAAGATATCAGCTTATCTGTATTCATCATTTGGTACATTGAGAAAATCACATATACAGTGTACGATAGGAGATTTATATATATACAGAGAATAAAATTCATTATTATACAGATGTTTGAGCTAAATATACGTATTATCATTGCCCGGATACAAAAAACCACTAAAAACAATACCAATCCACCAAATTCTCCTCATGCATTACAAATGAAATGATTGGGGCAAAGACTAGTCGTGTTATGGGCAAAGGACTGCAGTTCTAACGCAATTGGTAATGCTTGGGCCATTGGGAATCACTATTCCAACAAAGCATAGGCCTGCTTGAACCGTGGTAGGAACGCTCACCGTTGCTGCTAAGGCAGTTCGGCAAGTGTTGACTCGTGCGAGAAGGGTGCCAGCATTCACACCAGTAAAATCGCATTGCGCAGGGAACGTAGCCAGACAGGATGGAAGTCCTGGAGCCACCACCGCTGTAGAAGACGGAATAACAGATATGGCTATGGTTGACGTTGCAAAAGTTGTTGCCACGGAGGTTATTGGGAACGCTACAGTGGAAATCGAAACGGCGGAGCTTGTTGTAGGGCAGAGAAGAGCCGTGTTGAGGCAATTGACAATTTGTATCCCGGTTGTAAAGGTAATGAGGTTACTGGTAAGACAAACAGTTGCTTGGACGGCACCACCCAAGTTCAACTCCAGAGCAAGCGCTGCAACACATAGACCTTCTTGAACAGCATAGGTCAAGAAGTTGGTATTAACAATGGCTGCACATGGTTGTGGCAGACTGCTCAAACATCTGGGAACAGGAGCAAGGCCGGTGGAAACCACAGTGACAAATGTTGAAGTCGCAGGGATTGCAGGCTGAACGGAAGATGATACTAATGTTGGGGTACACAAGAGAGCCGTGTTCAAGCAATTAACGATATCAATACCAGTCGTGAAGGTAGTGAGTCCGTTAACGAGACAAACAGTTGCTTGGGCTGCACCGACCAGGTTGAGCTCAAGTGCAAGCCGTGCCGCGCATAGAGTTTGCTGGGCGGCATAGGAAAGAATGTTGGTTCCAATAATTGCGGAACATTCTGCAGGCAAAGTACTCAAGCAAGTAGGTCCAGCGATGAGCGTCGATGAAGGTGCTACAATCAAAGCAGTCGTTGAGGGTACAACAACCAAAGCAGTTGTGGTCGGAACAATTCCTGGGCAGAGAATGGCATTGTTCAGGCAGTTTACAATACTCTGCCCAGAGACAAAGTTCACAGCTGTAACTACAAGGCAAGTAGTGGCTTGCACTGTTCCAGCGACATCAAGCTCTAGAGCAAGGGCTGCGGTACAGAGAGCTTGATCGACAATTACAGTCAGGGCGTTGGTGGTTGTGAACTGACATGCTGCAGGAAGGGTTGATAGGCAGGCAGGAAGTGCTGGTAAGGTGGGTAACGTGGGCGATATGGAAAGTGAGGGTATAACACTCAAAGCGGTTGTGGTCGGAACAATTCCTGGGCAGAGAATGGCATTGTTCAGGCAGTTTACAATACTCTGCCCAGAGACAAAGTTGACAGCTGTAACTACAAGGCAAGTAGTCGCTTGCACTGTTCCAGCGACATCAAGCTCTAGAGCAAGGGCTGCGGTACAGAGAGCTTGATCGACAACTACAGTCAGGGCGTTGGTGGTTGTGAACTGACATGCTGCAGGAAGGGTTGACAGGCAGGCAGGAAGTGCTGGCAAGGTTGGTAACGCGGGCGATATGGAAAGTGAGGGTAGAATAGAGACCGCACTAGGGACCACCGACGTTGGCAATGTACCAGGACATAATAGAGCCGCATTAAGACAGTCGACGATGGCTTGGCCAGACACGAAGTTAAGTGGAGTGACAACGAGACAAGTTGCAGCTTGAACAGTGCCAGGGACATCAAGCTCTAAAGCAAGGGCTGCGGTACAGAGAGCTTGATCGACAACTACAGTTACGAAGTCGGTGGTTGTGAACTGACATGCTGCAGGAAGGGTTGACAGGCAGGCAGGAAGTGCTGGTAAGGTGGGTAACGCAGGCGTTATGGAAAGTGAGGGTAGAATAGAGACCGCACTAGGGACCACCGACGTTGGCAATGTACCAGGACATAATAGAGCCGCATTAAGACAGTCGACAATGGCTTGGCCAGACACGAAGTTAAGTGTGGTAACAACGAGACAAGATGCAGCTTGAACAGTGCCAGGGACATCGAGCTGTAAGGCGAGTTGAGCTGTGCAGCCAATCTGGTCTACAACCACCGATAGGGAATTGGTGTTTGTGAATTGACAGCCCGCTGGTAGAGCGGAAAGGCAGCTGGGAAGAATAGAAGGAACAGTTGGAAGGGTCAGGCCAGTTGCTGAGGCCGCAATGGTGCTGGTGGCCCCGCAAAGAATCTTGCTGCTGAGACAATCAACAATGCTTTGGCCAGATACGAAATCAATAGCAGTGACAGCCAGGCACGTGGCGGCTTGTAAGGTTCCAGGCACATCGAGCTGTAGGGCAAGCTGGGCTGTGCAGCCAAGTTGATCGACTACTACCGAGAGGGAATTCGTTGTTGTGAACAAACAGCCTGCTGGCAGAGCAGCGAGACAGACAGGGAGTGCTGGTAGAGTTGGAATAGTTGGAAGCGTAAGACTAGGAAGTGCCGGAAGAGTTATTGACGGGAGAACGGGGGCAATGGTCGAAGAACCCGAGCAAAGAATCTTGCTACTAAGACAATCAACAATGCTTTGGCCAGATACAAAATCGACGACACCAACAGCTAGACAGGTGGCAGCTTGTACTGTACCAAGAATATCAAGCTGCAGGGCAAGTTGTGTTGTGCAAGCAAGCTCATCCAATACTACTGTAATGGAGGTGGTTGCTGTGAATAGACATTCTGCTGGTAATGTATCCAGGCAAATGGGCAATGCTGGTAGCGATGGAATTGTGGGGAAAATGGTTGACGAGGGTGTAATGGCCGTTATGGTGGAAGGACAAAGTAGCGCATTCAAGCAATCGACGATGCTTTGACCAGACACGAAATTAAGGGCTGTGACAACTAAGCATTGCGCAGCTTGGACAGTTCCAGGCACATCAAGCTGCAGGGCAAGTTGTGTTGTGCAAGCAAGCTCATCCAATACTACCGTAAGGGAGGTGGTTGCTGTGAATAGACATTCTGCTGGTAATGTATCCAGGCAGATAGGCAATGCTGGCAGCGATGGAATTGTGGGGAAAATGGTTGACGAGGGTGCAATGGCCGTTATGGTGGAAGGACAAAGTAGCGCATTCAAGCAATCGACGATGCTTTGACCAGACACGAAATTAAGGGCTGTGACAACTAAGCATTGCGCAGCTTGGACAGTTCCAGGCACATCAAGCTGCAATGCGAGGGCAGCTGTGCATAGGGCTTCATCTACGACCACTGTCAATGGTGTCGAAGAAGAGATGGCCGAACATGAGGCGGGCAGCGACGGGAGGCACACAGGGAGCACCGGAAGGGTAGGTAGCGCTGGAAGAGAGATTATTGCTGAAGGTGAAGCGGTAGTAGTGGATCCAGGACAAAGTAGCGCATTCAAGCAATCGACAATGCTTTGACCAGACACGAAATTAAGGGCTGTGACAGCTAAGCATTGTGCAGCTTGGACAGTTCCAGGCACATCAAGCTGCAATGCGAGGGCAGCTGTGCATAGGGCTTCATCTACGACCACTGTCAACGGTGTCGAAGAAGAGATGGCCGAACATGAGGCGGGCAGCGATGGGAGGCACACAGGGAGCACTGGAAGGGTAGGTAGCGCTGGAAGAGAGATTATTGCTGAAGGTGAAGCGGTAGTAGTGGATCCAGGACAGAGAATTGTATTCAAGCAGTCGACAATGGCCTGACCAGAAACGAAATCCAAAGCTGTAACAGCGAGACATAGAGTAGCTTGAGCTGTGCCGGTCACATCGAGCTGCACCAACAAATCCGCCGCACAGAGCGCTTCCTGAGCGACTACGGTCACGATATTGGTTGAAGATATCGACAAGCAGGAAGCTGGCAATGCTGGCAGACAAACTGGAAGTGATGGCAGGGTAGGAAGTACTGTAAGAGATGGAAGCAAGTCGACTGTTAGAGATGGAAGCAAGTCGACTGTGAGAGATGGAAGCAAGTCGACTGATAGAGATGGAAGCAAGTCGACTGTGAGAGATGGAAGCAAGTCGACTGTAAGAGATGGAAGCAAGTCGACTGATAGAGATGGAAGCAAGTCGACTGTGAGAGATGGAAGCAAGTCGACTGATAGAGATGGAAGCAAGTTAACTGTTGACGAGGGGACAATAACATTCGGGGTGCAAAGGAGCGTGTCGAGACAGTCGACGATGGCTTGACCCGAGACGAAGTTGAGAGCAGTGACCGCGAGGCACACAGCAGCTTGAGAAGCTTGGGCCACGTCGAGCTGCAATAAAAGATCGGCTGTGCAAAGTGCCTCTTGAGCGACCACGGTCAGAAAATTGGTTGAAGATATCGACAAGCAGGAAGCTGGCAATGCTGGCAGACAAACTGGAAGTGATGGCAGGGTAGGAAGTACTGTAAGAGATGGAAGCAAGTCGACTGTTAGAGATGGAAGCAAGTCGACTGTTAGGGATGGAAGCAAGTTAACTGATAGAGATGGAAGCAAGTTAACTGTTGACGAGGGGACAATAACATTCGGGGTGCAAAGGAGCGTGTCGAGACAGTCGACGATGGCTTGACCCGAGACGAAGTTGAGAGCAGTGACCGCGAGGCACACAGCAGCTTGAGAAGCTTGGGCCACGTCGAGCTGCAACAAAAGATCGGCTGTGCAAAGTGCTTCCTGAGCGACCACGGTCACGATATTGGTTGAAGATATCGATAGACAGGAGGGAGGCAGCGAGGGCAGGCAAACTGGGAGTGTCGGTAGAGGGAGGCTTGGCAGCGTCAGAGATGGGAGCGTTGGTAGAGGGAGGCTTGGAAGCGTCAGAGATGGGAGCGTTGGTAGAGGGAGGCTTGGAAGCGTCAAAGATGCTGAAGGACTTCCAGTTGTAGTCGAACATAGAACGGTGTTTAAACAATCCACGATAGCTTGCCCAGACACAAAGTCGACGACGGTGACCGCGAGACATATAGTGGCTTTCGCCACATTGGCCACGTCGAGCTGTGGCAAGAGATCTGCCGCACAGAGTGCTTCGTCTACCACAACTAACACAATATTAGTGGAAGAAAGCGAAAGACAGGAAGCAGGCAGCGCTGGCAAGCATGGAAGAGTGGGTAATGTTGGCAAGCTTGGTAGCGTCAGCGATGCTGAAGGCGAAATTGTAGATGTGCTTGGGCACAGGACATTGGCACCCAAGCAGTCGATAATGGCTTGACCAGAAACAAAGTTGAGGGCGTTCACAAGTAGACACGAGGCTGCTCGGGCTGCTCCTGCGACATCAATCTGTAAGGCGAGCGCTACTGTGCAAAGAGCTTCATCCACTACAACAGATAGGCTGTTGGTTGATGAAAGTGACAAGCATTCGGCAGGTAGAGTTGCCAGACAGATGGGAAGTGGCGGGAGGGTGGGCAAGATTGGAACGCTCGTAGCTGTTGCCATGCCCATTGTCGTCGATGATGGGCACACGATTGCTGTGTTCAGGCAATCTACAATTGCTTGACCAGAGACGAAATTCAGTGCATTGACGGCCAAACATTCAGTCACTTGGACAATAGGACCAACATTAATCTGTCTTTTGGGTAATTGGACCCCAGCTTGAATGTTGCCGTTGAGTTGAATTAGGTCTGCAAGACAGACAGCCACATCCACGGTCACAGTGATGCTAGTTGACAATGTCAAAGACAGGCACGATGGAGGCAAGACTGGCACGCAGATAGGCAGCACAATCGGTAAGCTGGAGGAAGATACATCTAGGCTTGTGCTTGAGGGCACGGCGGAGGAGATCGCAAAGCTTGTGACAGAGAAATCGGATGAAATTGCTGAGCTTGCCGCTGCTGAGGACATCTCCATCGAAGAGATCATAGTTGAAGAGATTTCTGAGGAAGCTGCTGAGACTGTCATAGAGATATCCAATGAAACAGCTGAGCTGGGTGCTGCTGAAGACATATCCATAGTCGAGGAGGCTGCGGAACTCATCATTGAGAAATCTGATGAGATTGCTACACTTGGCGAAACTGAGGAGATATCCATTGTCGAGGAAATAGCGGCTGATGAAAAATCAGATGACGCTGCGGAGCTCATCATGGAGAACTCTGATGAGATTGCTGCAGTCGGCGATGCTGACGAGAGCTCTATGCTAGAGGAAGCAATAGCAGATGAGAACTCTGATGAGATTGCTGCACTTGGCGATACTGACGAGAGCTCTATGGAAGAGGAAGCAATAGCAGATGAGAACTCTGATGAGATTGCTGCACTTGGCGATACTGACGAGAGCTCTATGGAAGAGGAAGCAATAGCAGATGAGAACTCTGATGAGATTGCTGCACTTGGCGATACTGACGAGAGCTCTATGGAAGAGGAAGCAATAGCAGATGAGAAATCTGATGAGATTGCTGCACTTGGCGAAACTGAGGAGATATCCATTGTCGAGGAAATAGCGGCTGATGAAAAATCAGATGACGCTGCGGAGCTCATCATGGAGAACTCTGATGAGATTGCTGCAGTCGGCGATGCTGACGAGAGCTCTATGCTAGAGGAAGCAATAGCAGATGAGAACTCTGATGAGATTGCTGCACTTGGCGATACTGACGAGAGCTCTATGGAAGAGGAAGCAATAGCAGATGAGAACTCTGATGAGATTGCTGCACTTGGCGATACTGACGAGAGCTCTATGGAAGAGGAAGCAATAGCAGATGAGAACTCTGATGAGATTGCTGCACTTGGCGATACTGACGAGAGCTCTATGGAAGAGGAAGCAATAGCAGATGAGAAATCTGATGAGATTGCTGCACTTGGCGAAACTGAGGAGATATCCATTGTCGAGGAAATAGCGGCTGATGAAAAATCAGATGACGCTGCGGAGCTCATCATGGAGAACTCTGATGAGATTGCTGCAGTCGGCGATGCTGACGAGAGCTCTATGCTAGAGGAAGCAATAGCAGATGAGAACTCTGATGAGATTGCTGCACTTGGCGATACTGACGAGAGCTCTATGGAAGAGGAAGCAATAGCAGATGAGAACTCTGATGAGATTGCTGCACTTGGCGATACTGACGAGAGCTCTATGGAAGAGGAAGCAATAGCAGATGAGAACTCTGATGAGATTGCTGCACTTGGCGATACTGACGAGAGCTCTATGGAAGAGGAAGCAATAGCAGATGAGAACTCTGATGAGATTGCTGCACTTGGCGATACTGACGAGAACTCTATGCTAGAGGAAGCAATAGCAGATGACGAGTCTGAGGATGCTGCGGTGCTCATGATAGAGAAATCAGATGACATCGTGGTGCTTGGTAATGCTGAAGATAGATCCATGGTCGAAGAGATAGCGGCAGACGAGAATTCTATCGACGAGGAGGCAATAGCAGACGAGAAGTCCATAGTCGAGGATTCCATAGCAGATGATAAGTCTGAGGATGCTGCGGTGCTCATGATAGAGAAATCAGATGACATCGTGGTGCTTGGTAATGCTGAAGATAGATCCATGGTCGAAGAGATAGCGGCAGACGAGAATTCTATGGACGAGGCAATAGCAGACGAGAAGTCCATAGTCGAGGATTCCATAGCAGATGATAAGTCTGAGGATGCTGCGGTGCTCATGATAGAGAAATCAGATGATACTGCTGTATTGGGTACAACTGTGGAAAATTCAATCATGGAGGAGCTAGCTGCAAAACTCGAGGAATCAGAGGCGCTGGCAAAACTTGAGATGGAAAATTCGGAGGATGCGGCAACGCTCGTCATCGAGGAAGACTCTAATGAAATTACCAAGCTTGTCGACACGATAACGTTAACGGTGGAGGACAATTCGATGGAACTCGATTTAGTCGATGAAACAACCATCGATGAACTGATACTGGTGGGAGAACTTGTCGCGGACACAGAAACCATCGTTGAGGAGGTCAACGTGACCGAGGCCGCTGTGGTACAGAATATTCCAATGCTTACTGTTCCAGGACAGCTACCGCTCTGTGTACGGGTCGAGGCATATGGATGACCCCCCGCCCTCAAACATCTTGTTCTCGTAATGGTAGAAGATGGATACGCTTTGATGATCGTGCCCGGCGTGGTCTTTGTTTGGTAGATTGTCGTGGTATAGCTTGGGCTACCACTTGGGATGTATGATGTCGTCTTGATCGTTGAGGCAGGATATTTTGTGGTAACAGTCGCGCATTTTGTTCCTTTTTGGGTTGCCGTTGTGGTCTGTACAGCTGGTAGGTGACTGACATATTTGGTTACGTACACCGTACACTCTGGGATACCGATTATAATGTTCGTAGGTTTCCCTTGGGAATTCGTGTAGGTTGATGTGTAGCCTGGGCTGGTACTTGCGATGTACGTTGTTGTCTTGAATTCATGGGCATTTCGACGACCAAAAAACCTCCCCCTTGACGGCTCCTCTGCTCCTGAAGCATTGGAGACAGCACAGGTGGCGAGTGCTAGCCAACAAAGTGACTTGAACGCGTGCCCCATCGCACCTGCCGACGTTGCCGTACAAGCAGATCAGGACCGTAAAATTAAGACGTTCCTAAAATTCAACAAATAATACTGACGCAGAGATATTGAAAAGTGAGTGACGAAAACACAGTAACGAGTGACGCAGTAATGAACTTGCAGTAACGAGTGAGAAAACCCCCCCTGAGTATAACAAACAGTCCTTGCAATGTAGATGCTAAGGAGTCCAAGTTCTAGAAGGGGGATCCCAAACGTTTTATCATTTGGTCACCCCTTACTATCATACTCCCAATCCTCAGCTAGACGGCTGAATGTAACCCGGTCATGGGTGCCTTACTTTCAGAGCAAGACCTAGTATCCTAACTTCATCTCCGCAGGAACCGAACAAAGCTGTCACATTCAGAAGATAGTGACATACAACGGACTTGAATAAGGTTCAAGACACATTGCATAGTCGGCGCTGATCATGATATTTCTTTTTTGAAAATACACCGACTTGCATCCGACAGCCCCTTCTCCTTTTTCGTGGAAACAAACAACAATAAGGGAAATTGCGTTTCGATAGAGCAAAATGCCAACGTAGTCTAGATACAAGTAAAATCCGAAGAACAGTGAAAAATCCACCTAAAGTAAATGAAGGGGAAAATGGTTGAGCATTTGAAATGATTGATGCTGACAAGAACCACTTCCTCTAGAGCTATCGCATAGCGCTCTGTGTTCACACAAGCACTAATTCCACTTTCCAGTTCCATATTGGAACATGATGAGGATGATAAGCTATCATTCCATATAAGCCACCTCAGCTTCCTCATCCCAAACCTCGATTTTGCTGGATGATTGCTTGAGATTTCATTTGAAGATGATGCGGTACTTGCCACTCGATTTCTTCAAATGAAGAACACTAGAAATATCTACGGAGGCGTAGCGCGCAAGTAGTGTTAGAGGAAAGACAAAAGAACACCTTGGACAGCCACAAACCCCCGCCTATTAGACTGTCAGATCTCGTCTGATTTATGTCTGTTACTCGAATTGAAAAATTGGAGTCAAGGGGAAATGTACGTGTACGTCTTGCTTTGGAAATTGGCTCTGGAACTGTCCTTATCCGCTGAGCCCCCAAAGCGCTCAATGGCCAACTTGCCTGTCATCTGGTTTTGCATGTTGCATGTGGTTGATTGGAGTACTCGGGAAATCAAGGAGGCTCAGGTAACAAGTAGTGCCTGGAGAGTACCCTTGGATCAGCTCAATTCTCGGGACAGTAATTCGAGGGACGGGAAACAGCCGGTATTGCATGCATTGGCTTGACCAGTACAATGGAACGGGTCAAGGCAGCCTTCTTGCAGCATAGACAACCCCACACGTTTTGCAACTCAAATGCTTAGCACGGGAGAGCTGTAGCGGTACTCCAATAATGCCATGTATCCCGTTTGGACAACCGGTCCTGCATCGAAGGCTTTCGAAGGGTGACCCTTTGGTCCATGAGTTCTCTCTGCTCTCGACTTCCAGCATCGAATATTTCGCTCCCTCGTCTCACTGCCAATTACTAGGAGTTCCTATTCACAAGTAGCATATATTAGCAAAATTCCAGAACGCAATGTGGGTAAGAAAAATTGGCATTTGGTGTAACCTACATGAGAGACAATTCTTGAACTGGTGTGATCTCAATTAGCTAGAGATACCCGCCTGCCGCTTTCCCGCGCCAAGCCTCATTCCGCCCCACCCCGCTCCTCCACAGTCGCACAGGTCCATGCCATGTATTCGTTTGAAGTGTCAACCTGCTCAAGCCAACATACTACCAAGCAGACCCTTTAATGAGCTGGCTCGGGTGGTACCTACTACCAAGCCGAAAGACGATCGCTGTCTTACCATGGGGATGTATTATTTCTCGTACCTGGAGGGGACGGATCTAGATCTTGCCGATCCTTGCCCATGTTGAGCTGTACCTGACATAGCTTATGAAGCTAAGGCGGCGAATTCCATCTCAATATCCGTGGCGTTTAGGGCTCGAGAGATCTAACGGGAGCAGGTATGACAGCCGCCACTTGCGTGAGGGGCGAACAGAATTCGGACCCTATTCAAGATGAGCTACTTCGAGGCAAAAGGGGCTTGTGGTCCGTTGAGCTCCTCATAGACCCGCAAGAGGTGATGGGAGACTGTTTTTCGAGCTTGGGGCATGAGCTATCATGATTCCAGGGCTTACCTTGAGATCACACCGTTCAATATGTATCAAAAATACCTTACGAAAGCCTACATGCATGCACAAAGGTACGAAGGATGAGCTGCCCAAATGGACGGCGATTCCGTTGTTTCTACGGTGCAAGCTACCTTTCCACTGTGGCGACACAAGTGCTGTGTTCTTCTGCCCCAAGCAGATTCAGATGCTGAGGAACATGTACGTCAACGTTTCATAGATTCGTTGCTTTTTTGCCAAAACGAATTTAGCTTGGAATCGCGGGTGTGGTGTATTTGTTCTGAGTCATGCACACGTCATACAGGTTTTTCTGTTCCACATTATCCCCCCACAAAGAGACCCTCAAAGTTAGAGAACATATCCTATTTCATTGACATAGCCTGAGCATAAAAGTTGAGACTTTAAGCTATACCTGGTAGACTTGACTCAAAACTAGAAGTGGAAGCAACTCATCTTCCCCATTAGTGCTCCATCAAGAGCTCATATTGGAGAGGAATTCAACGATCCCTTTCTCTTAACATAAAGTACTCGCTCCCGTACCCTGAAATCAATGCCTATGGCTCCTGCAGTGGATACGCAAATCTCCTCGCAACGTCTCTCAGAGGATCTAACAAGGCTGTAGACGAGTTCCTGTCACTGTTATGTCTCAATTCTTTTAGCTCTTCATACGTATGTGGACTTCAGTTCCGTGCAGTTTAGAGAAACGAAAGAGGCCCCACGCTTCTTTGACCTTCTCTAATGCACAGGTTTTAGGGGGGCCTCTTTCGAGAACCAAACCTAGTGGCGAGTGATATACCCTTTGGAATGAACTCTCGATATTCTCATTGAGATTACTTCGGACACAAAGATCTACGGGATATAGAGTTGCATCTGGACTTGATCATTGAGAGCATAGTTGTTCCCCTAAGGTTCTGAACTTGATTTGGAGTGGCAGCTCAGCACAAATGTTGAAATGGCCTACAGTAAGTGACAATCTAGAACTTCGGAAAGGGAAACAATAAAATTATCACCCAGCCCCCGTAATCTTTTGACACTTTCCTTTTTAGTTTCTGTGGAAGATCTGCGCGGGGAGGAGACTTAGAGCGGTATTGACCGTTCAAATGATTTTTGAGAAGCTTCTTCGTGACCATATCTCAACAACAGTTAGGTATTTGGAGGCAAAGGTCGCCCTAATATTCCAGTCAAGTTCTTCTCGGATTACCTTACTTGCTATCTACAAAGCCCTTTCCATGTGAAATCTTTTTCAGAGGCAGATTTGTGTCCACGTACGGACGACGAATTCCGGAATTGGAGGCCATTCCTACCAGGCATCAACACTAGAAGGGGGCGTTACTGTAATATCATTATGGTTATTTTCGATTAAATTCCAGAATCAATTTCAGAAAATCTCCTTCTTTTCCTTGTCTTCCGCGTTTCTTCATGGTCATAAATTACTTCTGTAAGGCCTTGCACACAATTCCGCCAAGTGAACTTGCCCTGCAGCTAATTCGGATTTATATCTCAACGCTACGGTATTGATAATAGGGGGGCATGCTCTACCATATATGGAACCTCGACTATCTGTTGATTCTCTAGCCAGTCGACTTGCATCACCTATGATGTGTAGAAACACGAATGCGCCAGCAAGCAAGAAAACCAGGACTGCACGTCCAACACCAACCCCTGCAGCTATGTCGGAGTTGATATCATGGCTACCCCCGCTGCTTCCGCTTGTTGATACTACCGAGGATATTGTCGTCGTCGAGGTTGGGGCGATGTTGGCGCGGGAGTGGAACCAGGGTTTGGGATAAGTGATGAAGATGGTGCTGGACTCTATTGCAAAGCAGTAAATAGCCCGAGCATAAGGATTAATTGGAGAGGGGGATCATTCACAGGACAAGACTGAAAGTCTGTAGATTGATATCGTATCTGGTTCCCAAGTGCATTAATCCCGCCACCATAGATTTTGAGACGGTATCTAAGACAACAACAATAGATGAGAGCACTTTGCTTGCAAATTCTGAGCCACAGGCGAATGTATACTGCCATGGGTATGCACCAAAATTTGTTGAAGCCATACATGTACAAGGCGTAGACAGTGTGAGCTACTTCTGTGGAACATGAAATGAACATGATGGGCAAAACGATTGGTGGGCAGCACGCGGCAATTATTTGTGTTAATGTTCTTACTAGGATTGAACTAGAGCATGCAGCTGTGTATCCTAAAGCACATATTCCAGGAGAGTAGTATTTGGTGATAGCGAACTAATAGTTCGAAGGCAAGCAAGATGAGGTTGTTTGCAGAGGTCATACAATTAGAAAAATAAAGCCAGCTGTTCCAGAGTGATAACTCAAATAGGTCATAGAAATAGAGGTTCAGCAACTGGGGGCTGGACTGAAGGTCACAGTAAGCAAATCTGCAGACAGATTGTCGTTATTGTATCGTTATGAGCAGTAAGACAAGTAAAGCAGACTAGAACATGGATTTCATCGGTGCAGTAAGCTAGATACCCAAACAGATTTCAAGGAAGTGTTTGGGATCTAACTCGAAGGACTAGAACCGTCCTAATAATGATGGGAGGGAGGGAATTCGCATAGTTTTACTCTTTTGAGCCCTATTGTATCTTGAGCCTGAAACACCCCTCAGCTATATGCATTTTATAGCTCCCCACCCCAAACAATCTACTCTTCACGAGAGCCCGTCTAGATTGGGTATATTAAGCCAGGGTGACGCGCAATTGGGTTCAGCGAGTGTAGATATGGAGTTGAAAGAAGTAGGTTGAGTAACAACCAGCGGAGGGGTTGTATGAGTGACAGACTAGATTATCTCTTTCTGAGATTGCAGTCTGCGTCGACAATGCATGGGTTTTTCATGACAGCTTCCTTTTCGATGACCAAGCTTCGTTTGGTCGCTGCCTGCCTCACAAGTGGTTTGTGTTACAACCTAAATTTTGTTGGTATTTAGGAAACGTGATGTACTGATTCCTGAAGGGCTGGCGTCCTTGATGAAAAATCCGTCTCGGATACAGCCTTATCCCTCCTAGATGTTTCTAGGTTATGAGTACTTTAAGCCTCTGCCACGCTATTGTGCCACACTATTGCACTGTTGAACCTGTGACTTACCGCTAACATTGATGTTGGGATGAAAACGAGCTTTACGACTTGTCTAGCATAAGGGCATCTTTCTTTCTAATCTATTAATGCAATGCCTTGTAAAATCAACTCCTTTCAAATCACCTTGTATGATACTCTACTTGTCCCCTTTGACCTTGAGATTTTCCTCACTTCTATCTTCCCAACTTTGCTACAATCACTCTAAAAACCCATCAGTACCCGATAATGTTTCGCGCGAGGATTTTCCAGTGACCAGGAATTTAAGCTTCTTGAAGAGTTTCCGAAAGTTCAAAAGAGACAATTGACCTACCACATGTGTGCCTCCACAAGGATAACTTCCCATTCCCTCCATTTCCACCACTCTTCCTAGAACCTCTCCTTCTGGTAACACAAAGTCATCCGCTCCAGTACACTTTGCTTTTAACTCTTCCAGCGGCCAGTAATGGATATTCACAGCGGCTGCACTCTTCACAAATTCATCAGTCTTGGCTTGAATAGCAGCTTTGTGCTTTCCGTCTATGAGGCCGCCAAACTCCACAGCTGCTGAGTCTGGATAATGGGAAGCCTTTGATTCCTGCAACTGGGGTAAAACGCCTTCACGACTGAGCTGATTGATAGCAAACCCCAGAACGTGGCCTGCCGTATGCAATCTTGAATAGAGGTCCCGTTTCTCTGCATCGATGTTCTGGACAATTTTCTCGCCAGGCTGGAATTTTCTCGACTCCGAAGAATCAAAGTGTCCAAAATGAAGGATCTGTCCGCCAATAGCTGGATGCCGTACTGATCGAACTTCGAAAACAATAGGCTTTTCAGTTGCGACTGAGGAAATAGTTCCACTGCACCTAATTAGCACCATACCTCATCAAAATTCTTCAAAGCGACCATGTTGAAATCTCCTTGGTGGTTCACAAAAGGGAAGAAAGAGAAAAGCTGCATACGTGTCTGTCGGCTGACCACCACCTTGAACGTAAAAAATTGTTTCATCAGTGGTGAGCACATGATCTTCTGTCGCATCCTTGACAAGAGATCGGTCCTCCTCTGATAGTGAAGAGACGGGACATAAGGACACGACCTTGCTAGAGTATTGCCTAATCTCTTGTTGATCCTGGTATACTAGTTTTGTTCGGTCTGCCATCTATAGATTTGACAATTAGCAAAGCACTGCTGTACTGAGTTCGTACGTAGTAAATCGGTTCCGGACTTACTCTTACTGTAGATTGTCAAGATAGTATTAATCTATGTTCTGCGTGCATGAGCAAGGGGGCAACAAGGGACAGGTGTTCAAACAAAGATTGTTGCTCTTGGCATGTATCAAGTTGCTTGCAAGAAACCATAGAGCACCGCCAGTGCAAGAATATTGGAGTTGAGTGTTGGGTACAACCGGGTACTGGGGATGAATGACTCAGCAAGCTACCTACTCAAACGTCGTCGAAATGCCACTATTCTGAAAGTGGGATGGAGCGAGAGTTAACTTACATGGGGAAAATTGACCACATAATTCAAACACTGTTAGAACACAACAGTCTGAGTAGATTCATATATGATCTCTCTTTCGGCTCTATAGAGCATTCGTTTCTCATATATACTTTTATTGGATTACATCACGTGTATATCTCCTTTGTCAGTTTACGGTTAGCGCGTCGGCAAGCCTGGAGGCTTTTTTTGAGCCTCAATTGAACGCTCCTCATCATCCTCGCATCACATTGTCCCCCCCACAATTCGCAACATCGGCTGCCACTCCACCTGGTAATCAAGCTACGTACCGCCGACTCAATCTGCATACAACCTCCAACTCCAAACCTCAGCTCCATCTCGATTTTTTTTCCTCCCTCCATTGTGTCGAAGGGAGTGTAGCCTATATCGTTAGTCGCATCACCAAGTTGGCCGTTGTCTGTGCCATTCACCATCGACTGTTGTGGTGACCGGGAGAGCATCGCGCACACCTGGAATCGACCCAGGCCTTCGCCTTATAGATGGAAAAGACGTTCGCAGCACTCCAACAAGGAAAAACGTGAATGCGCATCGTTCCAATAAACCGCGCTTTGAAGTTCGGCGTAGACCGCGCTCTTGCAAATCGGGATGGCCCCTTCTGCGACGACAACGCAGGCTCTCCCATCTAAAATGAAGCGCCCCGGTGTCCAAACAAACGGCCTGAATTCCTCGACTTCCTCTCCGTCGCCATCAATGTCTGCCAGCAGACTGCCTTCTGCTGCAAAGTATCCTCCAAATACGAGCGCAAGTAATGGCTTTGGGAACACCAACGGGTCTAGATCGGCCAGCCGTGTTAGACGCGATGCGCCTCCACAGCTTCTTGGGAGAGGTCAGAGAAACAGCAGTGTGGGATTGCGATCAGCGAGTATATTGGGGGAATCGGCAGTAGCACAGATGTCAGAGCCGCAGCCCTACGGTGCGTGTGTTCCTTGGGTGATGGTTCAGCTGCTAATTGTGCTCAGTCAAATCCGACGAATATATCCTTAAAAAGTACCGTGGCAACCCACCGTCCCTTGTAGTCCATTTGCACCCAACACATTTCAGGTTCGATCAACAAGAGGGCAGTTTCACATACAAGTCTCCCATGAAGATGGTTCTCGAGCATTTCCGGCAGCGGACTGTACCTCATGACCTCATAGAATTCATGCCCGACGTTCCAATATATGAAGGCTGTATGATCGTTCAAATTTATGATCACAAGTCTTCTGCCCCCTCACCGGGAGTTACGAAAGCTGCAACTGATACTAGCAAAGCGTTGCTGCCATTTTCGGTTCACAATTACAATGCATACTTGACTCCGTCGTCATATGTACCTTATCCACTGCAAAACTCTAATACTGGAAAAAGGAAAGTAGAGGAGACAGAAGACACCAAACCAAAGACTACCGAACAAAAGGACAAGGAGAACATGCCCGCTCCAGGTTTACCAACTGATGGGCAACGAGGAAAAGCTGCATCTTTACCAAAGAAACCAAAAATTACAACCATTGTGCTCCACCCAACACCTCTCAGTAACCATGTAGATCTCGCAAACAAAGCTGCAGAGGGTCGTGTGAATACTGACGCACCGAGAGACGGTCGTCAAGACGGTCCACTATCTGCAACTGTGCCGCCGACGCCAACAACTGGAATCCCTTCAACCCCTTCAACAAATATGGCTCCTCCTGCAAAGCGAGTGAAGAAAGCAAAGGCGGAATTGGATAGCAGTAATATTTATGCTGCGGAATCTCACATAACAATTGCAACCACTGCTCCACTCATTCTGGATCCAGTCAGCAGCGTAGCAGAAAATGCTCGACTTCTACAAACATTGGCACATCCCATGCATTCCGAGAGACCGCCTGCGCCAAAGACTCGGAAGAGAACTGTCGCGGAGATGGAAGCAGACGAGGCTTTGGCAGCAGAACAAGAGCGCTACATGCTCATTCTTGATGAGCGCCTGTCTTCCAATATAGCTGGGGCACAAGGAAGTGCTAATCCGACCGGTGGTGATGGTCAAGCTGGCGGCGTATCATTCGAACCCCGCTTTGAGAGATTCAAGGTCATAGAGAATATCAAAGCTGCTCAAGAAGAGACTAAGAAGGCAGAAAAGTTACGCCGTGAAGAAGCCGATCGAAAACAGCGGCAAGACCAGGAGAGAAATAAGCTACGAGATGAGGCTGAGAAACGAGAGCAAGATAAAGTGCGAACCCAGACAATGCAACAAGCAGCTGCTGCTAGGGCTCAGCAAGAGAATGCTCGTCGACAAATGGCTGCACAAGCCCAGCAGAACCATCAGGGTACTCCAACTCAGGCACAAGCTCCCCATGCTCATCCTCAAGCCAGTGCAGCGAACAATATGGCAACACAACCCCAACGATTTCACCAGCAACAAGTCTCACAAGCTCAAACATCATCTCCGATCGCTCGTAACGGCACTCCTCAAAGCCATTCTTCTCCTACAGTAAATAATATGGGCAATGTTCCTATGCAACATTCTACCTCGAGTATGGGCGGGAGTCCACCACGTCCTGGCTCTGTCGTTCATCAAAACCACACCCAAATGGGTGCTCCAACTGGCCATGTTATGACCACACAGAGGAGTCAACAGAGCCATGCTGGCACTCCACGTTTGCCAAATTCCACGCCTAATGTTGTATCTACGCCGTTGAATCGCCAGATGAGCCAGACCCCACGGATGAGCCAGGGAAGTCCAATGCAAGGTCCAATGGCTCCCACAGCACAAATGCCAATGATGAACGGTCAGCAAATGCAGATGACACCACAACAACAACAAATGCTCCAACAGCAAAGATTGCAGCAGATGATGCGTAATCAGCAAATCCAACAACAACAACAGGCACAGGCTCAGGGAATGGTTGGGATGACACCCGGCGGGCACCAAATGAGCCCTCAACAGATGGCTCAAGCTCAGCAGCTATTCCGCCAGCAGCAACAAGTTGCGCAACAGCAAGGTATGGTAGGTGGAGGGCAAAACTATGCGGCAGCGGCCATGGCCATGGCTGCTCAGCAACGTAATGCGGGTCTTCCTCCGAACATGAACCAGAACTTTATGAACGGCGGGGGTGTACCGAATATGCAACAAATGAGCATGCAACAAATGCAACAAATTCAGCAGATGCAGATGCGACAAGCCCAAGCTCACGCTGCGCAAGTGGCTCAACAGGCTCAACAGCAACACCATCCCGAACAACAATCAATGAATCCTCAGCAACAAGTATTCCATCAGCAGGTCATGCAAATCGCAAGTCAACTGTACAATACACAACGGCTGGCAATGGCTCCAAACTATCCTGGGGGAAACATCCCACCGGAAGTCGACCGGCAATTGAAAGCTAGATGCCAGCAAAATGCTACAGCGCAGTTGAGCCAGTCAATGAGAAGACGGCAACAGCAGATGATGGCGGCTCAAGGAGGCATGCAACAAAATATGATGAGTGGGATGAGTGGTATGAATGGGATAAACGGCATGAACGGGATGAATGGGGGCGGCATGTAGGATAAGGTATAAGTGTTTGACGGCGTTACAAATGGTAGCTGCGGCAGATTTAGTGCAACGATTCGGCGTTAATCAGGGAAGGGGGCATAGCAGGAAGAATCCTGTGATTTGGGTATAGCGCACTGATTGTTATGAGTTCCGGATCCTGCAAATGTCGGGCGACGGCGCATGGCGTAAAGATTCAACTTTGTATTGTTACGAGAGGCTGGGCCCAGGTTCCATATGGGGCTTCCTCATATAGTGTAAAAACATGCCTTAGTTGTATATCGGTCGTTAAATCGATCTTGCAAGCAATTATGTACCAATTTCGCGTGATGCTTGCAATTACTAGTCTACAGTACAATCTCTAACCCATACTCCCATCCACCTTCCCATAACGATACTCTCGCTCCTTCTTCCTCCATTCGTCATCACTTCCATCAAATTCCTCATATGGAGCACTAAACGCCTCACCCCACTCCATTTTCTTGTCTCTACTCTTCCATACGTCCTCACTACTCTCCTTGGCATACTTGGTATTCTCTCTTGTTCTGTAATGCTCTCGAATGGCCTTTGCTTTCTGTTCATCCCCAAAGCCTCTTGTCCGCATGCAAAACCAGAAATTATTCCAGTTATCTGAACACGATTTCAAGTTTCCATAGCGGTATAGATCATTAAATCGTCCGCCGAAAGAATTGCAGTAAAACGCTTCGTCGAAGGCGGTCCGACAGCTCATAGTTGTGGGAAGCAGTTGTTCGGATAGAGGAGTGTTTGGTGATGTTGTTGATGGGGATTGCGAGGAGGGCGAGGGGGAGGTCGTGGTAGGGGGTGATCGAGTTACTCGATTGTATTTTCTACTACTTGCATGTATATCTGCATCTAGTTCTTTTAGGAAAGATTGGAGCTCTTTTTCTGCGACTTCATCTCGGGAGAGCGGCGGCGGAGGGGGTAAAGGGGAATCAGGAACATGTTCTGTTTTGTTTTGCTGGGCTGTATGTTCATCACTATTTGGAGAAGCGGCAGCAGTTGTCCAAAGCCAGCCCATGCTGAAAGGTAATTGATCGCAAGTTCGAATGGAAGATATATGTGTTTGAGTACCAGGAGATGAACAGGTTGATGCACGTTAGACAAGGCTGAGTGTGGAGGATGTTGTTCAAAGTTTCATGCACCCATGCAGGGGAGTAGCTTCAAGCCTTTTCTTCCGTCTATCCCCAGCCTCGCCTAAGTGATCCTCCAATTTACTTGGGAGATGACCTCATACGGTACAGCCTTGAGCTGGAGAACAAGGAGGTGTCAAGCTACTGAGTAGACCCCAGCGTGTCGGGTGCAATCTGCAGTTTATAATCTGCCATCAATAATCAAAATCCGTCCTCAGTCCACCACGATTATGCATCTACACTGACATCCTGCCGAAAAACAATACCTCTACCGAACAAGTTGTGACTTGCCTTCCTCATCACGCCAGTCAAGTGCTTTTCAAACAATAATCCCGACCTGTTTCGTCCCAGACCATTGCTATTTCGACATACCATGACAAGAACAACTTGATCGGCCCAGAAAGGCGCTCAGAATTCATTCGCGACAATGCAGGCGTCACGGCGCATCTTCAACCCTACAAGTGTGCCATTGCTGCGCACGAAAACTGCCAGAGCACCACTCCACAATGTTGGAATCACTCCGATGTTTGCGCTGAGAAGATCTCAGAATATCAGAGGCATACGCAGATCTAGCACGGAGACTGGGGAAAATGAGACCGGCCATATTGCTGCCCGTCCCAATGAAGCCATTCTCTTCTTTGACAGTCAGTACCGATCGAACTTCCAGCGGCCAGTAGGGCTAACTTTCAGCAGATCTTTTTCCTTTGAAACTCAATTGGGCCCTGCGTCTTCCCTGGCATGTCGAACGGAGCCTCCCCGAGTTGCTGAGTCGATTCAATAATCAAACCCTCGGTACATTCGAACCAATTGCGCTAGTAAAGCGTGCCATTCCTGCATCAGTGCCTATGAAAGTAACTGAAATTCTTCCGCGACTTAAAGATGGGTACGATTACCTCTTTGTGAAATGAGTTAAATGCTCACATATTAATAGAGGCGCATATGTCAAATTCTCCCACCCAGATAGAATAACGGCAAAGGAGATTGAGGGTAGGTCGGGGTATCTATCTTGGACACCCAGAAATCTAACAAAACTGATAGGACTCGTGTCTCGTTTTCTGCGAGAAAATCCCATCAAGCCATGGTTCAATCCGTTCCGCCGTATAAGAACAAATCTTGTTCTGGGAAAACCCTGGCTTGAAGATCTATATCGCTTTCCGAGTTGCCGCATCAAGGTCGAGTTCGTTCCTACAAGTCCAGGTGCACAAGCTGCAGAGCTGTCACAAGAAAATCTATACAGCCTTTTCCGCAGATATGGCAAACTAGCAGAAATCTCCTCTCAACCATCAGACTCAAAGATTCTTCCCAAGTTCGCCTACCTTGATTTTGCAAGGATGCGCCATGCGATCATGGCTAGGAACTGTATGCATGGTTTCCGTGTGTTAGAAGAAGGTGGTGGAGGCGCTACAGGCACAGAGCTGCGTTTATCATTCGAGCAAAAGATGAAAACACATTGGATCTGGGATTGGCTCATGAATCATCCAAGGATAGTTATCCCTCTGCTGGCGGCAGTTGTCGCAACGATTACTGTAGCGGTCTTCGACCCCATAAGGACGTTTTTCATAAAAGCCCACGTCGAACATTCCTTTCACCTAAAAGATAACAGGATATATAAATGGTTCAAGAACCAAGCTACAGACATATTCACCTTTCGCTCCCGCAGATCCGAAGAAGCTAGTCTCACAGCCATTTGGGATGACCGCAAAAAAGTCATCGATCAACTACAAACCTGGCTGATGGAAACAGCCGATACATTTATTGTGGTTCAAGGTCCCAGAGGATCCGGAAAGCGGGAATTGATCTTGGACCAGGCTTTGAAGAATCGTAAAAATACACTACTCATCGATTGTAAGCCAATTCAGGAAGCCCGCGGCGATACTGCAACAATATCAGCGGCTGCGGCTTCAGTTGGCTACAGACCAGTGTTCTCGTGGATGAATAGCATTAGCAGTTTGGTGGATCTCGCAGCTCAGTAAGTTCTGCTCCAACTTTTATTTCCAAAAGAGATACAAAGCGGACATCTTCTTGCCTCGTCCAAGCATCTATGATCGTCATGCTAATGTGTCTATAGAGGCACAATCGGTGTCAAATCAGGCTTCAGCGAAACGCTCGATGCACAGTTAGGCAAGATCTGGCAAAACACTGCAACGGCTCTGAAGCAGGTAGCATTACAACACAGGCACAAAGAAGACAAAGATGCAGCTCTAGCCGATGACGACTGGCTTGAGGCTCACCCTGAGTACCGGCCGGTCGTTGTAATCGACAACTTTCTCCACAAGAACGAAGAGAGTAGCATAGTCTACGATAAAATTTCTGAATGGGCAGCGGGCTTGACAACAGCCAACATTGCCCATGTTTTATTCCTCACCAACGACATTTCCTACTCGAAGTCACTCAGCAAAGCTTTGCCTGACAGAGTGTTCAGGCAGATTGCCCTTGGCGATATCACTCCCGAAGTGGCGAAGAAATTTGTCATAACACACTTGGATCAGGATCAACCAGATCCTACAGGTGACACCGTAAAACTTACCGCAGGCCAGAGGTATCGCGACCTCAGCGAGCTTGACGAGTGTATCGAAGTCCTCGGAGGTCGCCTTACGGATCTCGAATTCCTTGCGCGAAGGTTGAAGACCGGCCAAACGCCAAAGCGGGCAGTAAATGAGATCATAGAACAAAGCGCCTCGGAAATTATGAAGATGTACCTCTTAACTGTTGATAAGGGTGATCGAAAGTGGTCCCCAGAACAAGCGTGGTATTTGGTCAAATCGTTGGCCGAAAATGATAATCTTCGGTATAACGAGGTTCTGCTGTCAAACACATTCTCATCCTCCCTTACTGCATCAGCATCAAATGGAGAGGGTGTTTTGGAAGCCCTCTCAGCCTCGGAATTGATCAGCATCAAGACATATAAGGGACGACCGCAAAGTGTGAAAGCCGGAAAGCCTGTTTACCAAGCAGCCTTCAAGCTCCTGACCGAGGATAAGGTGCTCAGAAGTAGGCTTGATCTTGCGATATTGACAGAATTGACCAAGATTGAAACAAAAAGTATCGACAAATATGAATCTGAACTGAACATGCTGGGAACTCTTCCGAGACAGCCTAGGGAGGTAGGGCCAAGAGTTCAGTTCCTACTTGGGAAATTGGCAGTAAGCCAACAGAAGATTGAAGGTTGGGAGAAGGAAATGAGTGCCTTGAAAAAGGTTCTCATGGACGAGTATTAATATGGAATGGTGATGTATGATTTACAGTTCAATACCCAGCTCAGTATATATTTTACACGAAATTAATGAAAGTTACTGAAGAAATAGCGGTTGACGATGTCAGAAATCCCTCAGGGTATTTTGAAAGCTACGGTGCGAAGACGATGTCTTTATTTTGAGGATGATAATCGTACAATCTCGCAACAACAATTAGACCTACGTTGCAAAAATCTGAGATTTACGATAGAAAATACGATGAACGAAGAGGGGTGATAATATCTGAAACAACATTCTCCCAATTCGCCACAGTCTTCCTCTTTTTTTTTAGATTGTGCGACCATGGAACACACGCAGTTTCGAATTAATGCACGACAAAATCATGTCTCGTTTGATGTGGTTGCACTTCCCCAGTCTCGTATGCTTTGTGAGATGGGATGAAATCTGTGACAACCTCATCCTTTATCACTGGACGAACCATCGAAAGTTTCAGAGAGGATGTCATCGTGAACAAAGGCAAGGTTCATTCAAGAGACTGAAATCGTCTTTTACCCTCCACATTAAACCATTGATTCGTTAATCGAGGAGAGCCACGACTACATTGCCAAATCTCCTTACTTTCACTCACCAGTTTTGAGCATGTCACTTCTTTGGAGTCGGCCTGGAATGTCATCGCTATAAAAACCCACCTTTTGTATGGTGATTCTTGTCTCTATCCTCAATAGGGGGCTAGTGCTCCTCTATAATCAGTCCATTCCCAGGATTGGTATTTCGAAATTTGAGCACCTCTGTATCTCGAATCTATTCCACACTGCCATTTTCTTTAGATTTTGGTTCATATATTACGACAACTTCAGATTGACATATTTAAGATGCGAGTCATCATTCCTTCATTACTGGCGCTGACCGCAGTCTTTCCGGTTCAGGCATTCACCAATGGCTCTCTCATTCCTGCTTATTTCTGTAATCCCGTTGCAGACGGTCTTCCGAAGTCTCTGGGGCAGCTGATACCACAGACACATAAGGAGCAAGGTGAAGTTCTTGCTTTTAATGGCAATGGTATTACGCTTTGTCTCGGGCTGGAGTGAATTGAGACACTGACATATTACAGCGACGGACAATCTTGCTACCATTCCCAAAACTGGCGGACAACCAGGAAACACTGGCTACATGCTTGCCTCATTTCGTATGCTTCCACAGCACATTGACATTTAGAATGAAGTTGCTGACGGATCGTCCAGACAACTCTATAAACACAATAGTACCAATCAATCCTGGTATGGGAGTAACTCTAGCCAGCGGTGCTGCCTCTATTCAAGCAGGCCAAGCAAATCTCCTGATCCTCGACTCTCTCGCCACAGGCGTCGCTCTCGTAGGAGCTATGATCCACGCCAGAGATAGCGCAGGTACCCCAGTAGGAAGCTTTTCTGACACCGGGGGCATATTCGTTCCATTTCCAGGCTGCGGATTGAACAAACAGAATCAAATGAATGGAGTAGTTCATTCCACAACCATTACTGAAAATGTATGCTAGCTGCCCAACTTTCATCTTGCATAGCTAATATGATGCAGCAAACATACAGCACGCTCTCGTATAATGCACCAAAATGTATAACGGGGCCCATAACACTTGCTGGGCTTTCGGTCACTGATAAGGGGTTCGGGGTATGGAATGTTACATTTCCTGTCATCGGAGAGCAGACTGTGGACGCTGATGGGGATTGTGATGGGAGCACCGCGAGTGATGGGAACAAGGTGACAGTCGAAATCATTACAATTGAAGCAGCAAGGCAGAAACAGAGAAGGAGTAAATATTGGTGGAGGAGATGAAGTGATTTAGGCAAGCGACGTGCAAGATGCGTTTTACCTGCTTGAATGACTTACGATATGCAACATTGGTTTTATTGACGTTTGAGCAAGAATACTTTACTTGCAGGAATGTATGTAACATGTTTTTAAGACGAATGAACAATTTTCTATGAAGTTGGAAGTTTGATTCATACCATCGTTCCTAGTGATGCCACGTCTTATGGTTTTATTTACAGTGAGGTACTGAAGTATTCTACAAAGTCTAAAGTTCATCAACATCGAATCAACCAAACGTGACTCTATTGTAGGTGCAAGTGATAGAGGAGCCTGATACGGTTCCTGTGCCTCCCGAAACACTGGCCGTGAACCCGCCGCTGGTGGAGTATCTGGTCCTTTGTCAGAGAACTCTATAGTCATAGGGCTATGCTTACCCAGTCGAGCACCATGATTTCGTCGTGGATGCCGTGATAGAAATACTTGACCATTGAACTTGACCGAAATCCCACGAGCCTCCATTTTGGACCTCGATTGCAAGCGCTGCCTTGTTAAGTCAATATTTTCTTCCTTCCATAAGATTTTTCTTGAGCCTACTTTATTAATTACACCGTCTGGAACTGGAAAGCGTCAGTCATGTTTTGTGAGTTCAAGTCGCGTAGCAAAAGGGAGGAGCAAATATACTGAAAGAATTTGATGATGAGCCAGTCTGTGCTTTCTGCCCGTTTGCTGCTCCGGTAGAGCCTGGCGATAACGACCAACTGTCTGTCCAAAATCCGTTTGAGCCACGGGTGAAGGTGCTAGTAATTGAGTCTCCCGGGTACACTAACAGTTTTCAAATTAGATAGTTGCGCCAGAGATCAGTGATAGGCGAACCTTTGACTGGAGAAGCTTGATAATCGGGACTAAGGTCAAGAGTAAGCCAAGTGGCAAATTCACAGTGCAAGATCATCTTACTTGCAACAGTACTCGACAAACAATTGCCATGATCCTGGGACTTTAGAGTCGCTGACTACAGTCTGGAAAACCCAACCGCCACTGTCTGTTTCGATTCCAGGCCAGACCCCGTGAGAACCTGTTCCTTTAGACATTGCTGGAACAATCATCGTCGCTTGAAACTAAATTCCAGTCAGGAGGAAGAACGAGGGCAAGGATTTCTCTCACACACCTTGGTGATGGCCACTCCGGGTTGAAACCAAAAGACATTATTGGCATGTACACCGCTGCAAGAAAGACTGAGCCATATGATGCCCACCAGCAGATTGAAATATCTCATCCTCGTCCAAACGCGCAACTTTTTCTGGCAAACACAGTCCACGGCGCCAGTTTCTCAATATTTCAACTCGAGAAACTGTCCAAGAAACCAAAGTAAAAGGAGTTCGAATCATTTTTGGGCTCCATAGCTCAAAAAGATCTTAGGATCTACAACTAGCCTCTTCCACACACATGCAGCTCGCTCGAGCAACGGCGATGAAGAAAGAAGAAAGAAGAGAAAAGAGGTGCGCCAAAGCGGCCAAGAAACGTCTGCCCTTGTCAGATAAGAACGAGTCGTCGACCGGATGATCCAAACCCGTTTACTCCGTGGCCGCTCAGGGAAGGTCATCTCTCTTGCCCTACCCTTTCCACGCTGACGGAATCTCCTTGCCGCAATTCAAACTTTTACTTTCTGGGCGCTACTTTTAAATCGGGTCACAATGTCACCTTTCACATACCACCTCGGTCATAAGCCTGCTTTCGTGGTCGGGAAGCGTCTGGAAGGGAAATTGGGCCTTCTATCTCTCTCGCAGTGTTACATGCGACATCATCGCCAATGTGGGAAAGAAGCCGATTCGTAGGGTCTTTCGAGGAAGCTGCACACTTTACGTGGGATTTTTGATTTGCAAATAGCCGGGACGGATATGTGGCTTTGTGACCTATTTCATCTGCGGATGAGAGATGAGATCGTGTCGAAGTCTGGTACACTAAGGCGATGGAGGGGTACGTATCTATATTTAGGTGTATCACGTGTAACGCCCCCTTTTCTCATAGCCGAAGCCATATTAAGTTGAGCTCCAGTATAATGATTCTGAGAGCAATATTGTAGAAAGGATTGAAGTAAGAGATAGACTGTGTTTCACACTTCTGTAAAGATTGACAATTTTCAACCTCTTTCAGATGCTAAGCAACGGTGCTGACACTGGCGAGTCAGGTTTGTAAAATCAGCTGCACTCGCATGAACATGGGCACTCTTCCTGAACAAAAGTCTTACTAAAGCTTGAAAGCATGCGATATGTGGATGCACCATCTCCCGACTCTAATCCCAAGGCCCCAACATGAAAAGAAGTACATAGAATGTCAGCAAAACAGCCCTAAAACGCGCCAAATACCTACTGCTTCGACAACGTCTTCGTCAATTATCTAAGCAATTGAACATTGACAGTCTCCTTGGGTATCTCGACAGAGAAACTCCGCGCAAGTCTAGCAGCTCCTGAAGCTGCCACCCAAAAGGGGTCGATAGAGCTCAAGACTCGTTCAGTAAATCCTTCATACACCTCAGGGATAACTGCTCGTATCTTCAAGAACTCAGACGTGTCTGCTTCGCCGCTGAATATTACATTTCGAAAGTCTTCCGGCTGGGTCTGGCACTGATGATTGTCGCGGATCTGTTGATCTACGAGATCTATGATGAGGGATTTTAGATGAGTAAGCTCATCTGGCTGGAATGTATCAGACTCTTTTCAAACACATCCCAGAGAGCTTAGTGGGAGAGAGCCAACAACTCACTGAAGCTTGGTTTGCAACTCCACCAAAATTCTCGATACGAAAGAATCGCTCTCGCATATCGTATAGCTCGAAAGTGTCCATGATTGATACTTCTAGGTACTCCCTTTGATAGTCGAAGTGAAGCAAGAGAGCATGCACATAATCTGGATCCATATCGGGCGGGTATCCGAGGCTCTTAAGTGTATCTAAACCGTATGCGTAACGAATACAATTCAAGTACGGTACGACTTGAGAGACCACCTTAATATCAGGATATACCTCTAATGCAGTGTATGCAACTGCTTCAATATATGCGACCATTTTGAAGTGCTCAGGGTAACTGATGGCAAAGATCTCAACACTCCGACCTAGTTTCAGCTCGGACGCATGACGAATCTCTTCGAGCGTGGTTTTAACGAGCTCAGGAATATCATTCTCCTTGACATACTCCCTTTGTTGCCTTGCGGTCAAATATCAGTATGGCTGCCATCGGTCGTGGCACACATTTAACTCACTGTTCCGAGCGCTTGGTGTATAGAGTATCCAGGAAGAAGTCATGCCAGCGTTGGCTAGATTTGATCTCCGCCACAATGATGGTCTCGTTCGCATCCGTCACATACGCTGAGGTTCTGAGACCAATTTAGCGCTGAAGATGCCCTCAGAAGTGACTTACATGTGATCAACGCCCAGGTTGATTCCAAGTGCTAGCCTTTCGTCAGAATTGTCCCAATCTTGAAAATAGATGATAATCTACTCACGCGAAGTTTGATTCATCTTGAAGTTGTTAAAAGAGAACACTGTAAACATGAGACCGGAAATATATTGAGGAAGCCAGTACATCTTCGTCCACGTGATATGTCGAGACGATTTGCTAGGTAACCAACCAAGAGCAGCTCCTTCCAACGATGAGGGAAATTGGGAAAGTGAAATCCCCCGACTCCTGATTATCATAAACCAAAAGCTATGAGGGCAACAGCAACGACGTATCATTAAGGGAATGAAAGTTTCAGGTCGGATATTCATTGCAGCCAGTAGTTGACTGGGATCGTGCCTGAAACTTGTTGGTGTGGGTGATTATTTTGGGCAGCGCCTATTCCACATGCTCACGTTGGATCTTTCGACACATCTCACACTCGATATGATACTTTCCCTGAGTCGAATTTCCCACGGCCAAAACATCAGATTCAAGAGCCTTCGTGCCTGGCAACAAACCAATATCCTTGCATCCATTGTGCTTGAATGTCAAGCAGCTAGCAATACTTGTACATTAGATATCTAATTTCGGCTTCGATTCCAACTAGATAAGAGTCAAGAGGATATATATCCATAACGTACTGATATGCATGATACTTGAAGGAACTGTCCAATACAGTAGTGTTGCTGGAAATGTGATGAGATCACACTGAACTGACCGCACACCATCCTCCTCCCAGGAAGTCTCGCTGAACCAAAGAACTGCCAGTCACAGTTGAGGTTACAATAGGATGAGATGAACCATCCAAGACCATCACCCATGTATTGGAATTGGGCTCATGGCTCTGATTGCTAATTGCAGAATGGGAATCTGCCATGTGGGGACTTCTGGACAAGAATCCACAGACCTTAAACTCTGATGTTTGCAAAAGTTGGTATTCAAAATTCTGCACCCACAATGATTCAATATGGTGTGCTAGTATATGCACCGGTAGGCACACAGTAACTTGATCTCAAAGACGATGAGATATGGTTGCTTTAAGCAGACCTGTGTGGGTTATTTGGGCTTCTGAGTGATCTTGCGCACTATAGACTATGATCTGGTATCCTGTTCAGACTGTTTCTACAATCCTTCCGTGCCCGAGACTGCTTGGTTTCTTTCTCCCATCTGTTATTGCTGTTGGTGACACTGCAGGCAGAGCCACATACGTATGAGAATGGCACAATTCGGTGTGTTAGATATGTTGCTTCCTATCGAACTTGCAACTCACTCGAGAATGGTCCAAAAATAGTAAGGGTTACTTCTGGGATAGCAATCGTTCCGTACAAATAAGCTGAAGTTAAGAGGAGAGTGCTCCGGGAGGCTCTGGGTTGAAAGCCGTCACAAATCTGCCCGCTACCATTTACAAGATCTGGACTGAGCCGTAGCATCAAGATGCTGTTACGTCACGGTACTGTCCTGGCGGCCTTTGTGCTTATGTTATCTACCTCATATTTGACCACCTGTGCAATCATTCCACACAGGGTCGCACAGGGAAACACCTCAGGCTCGTTCGATAATATTAAGAAGAGGGATCTTACAGACGAAGAGGAGGAATACCTCGAGGAATTGAGCATGGACTACGTGGGCATCAACTTCGGCATTGCATATCCTGGTGCTTCGTCTGGGCAAGGAGCTTGCCCAGTACTGCCACATGACTCATTTCGTCCTGGATCGATTGAAGCTGACTCACTTACTTGATCGAACGATTCAACATACTGGCTGAAGCAACAAGAATGGGAATTCAACTTGCTAATTTTGGCATATGGGATAAACTGCGGAATGATGCTGCTTTCAATAGATTCTCGTAACAACTAGGGTCCCACCAATTGGAGGCAAGTGGACTGTGAGTTATGGTTTTATTTCACACTTCTTTTTCAACTTCAAGTCAGAACCGCTAATACAAGATAGTCTGCTCCGTATATCGATGTGTATGGGCATCTTTACGGTGAGTAAACCTTGAAGTAATTAACCCCTCGTGTATCCCTTGCCCACGACTCTACCCCAGAGAATCTTGGAATACCTTCTACATTTCCAATTACTGGCAAAATTAATGGAGCTCGGCGAGTCAGGGTAACATACATGTGTGGAGACTTTTCACCAATGGTGCCTGGAGCTATTGGGTGTGTAGGCTGAGCGTAAGTTCAATCTTGAACTTAACCATGTTCGCCGGTGATGCCTGCTTACAGGAACGCTATGCAGGGCGGCATATACAATAAGACCACAGCATACTGGAACTAGTGAGTGCTTTACAGTCTACACTCTCTGGTCTTTCTTGCCACTAACGTTCACAAAGGCTGGGTAACAGCCTTTTGCGATAAATTTTTCAATGAAGAGAGATATTTGAATGACATTGTGAACGGTCCACGAAGAGAAGTTTCGGACTTTGGCTCCCCAGACATGATTTCATACGAGAAAATGCTTGTGCATGAATGGATGCATGCAGATGTGATGGGATTCTCTCCTCATAGTAAGCAAGCCATTTGGTCCCTCAAATCCTAATCCAGTATTGACTATCTGCAAGTTGATGATATCACAGACACCGTTGATCCATTTGATCCTGACGCTTATAATGTGGTACGTCCAGTCTTCCGAAGGAAGACGTAAACTTAATGTGATGTACAGCAAATTTATGGTATGACTAATTGTCGAAAATATGCCTGGAAGTATATCAACTCTAAAAGGGGCGAATGTGATCATCAAGGTCATGTAAATCCCGAGACTATCAAGAATGGCAAGTTGCTCAACTTCATTCCTTACTGCTCCATACTCACTACCCCTTTCAGGCTCTCCGCAGCATTGCAGCTTGCAAGAGCAGCTTGCAAGAGCGGCGAGCAGGGAAATACCACACAATCGGGGTTAATTCACATTGCTTCTTTCGGTATTGTCATATTTGAGAAAACACAAGTAATAACGTTCCGTATCTGATAGCTGACAATTATGCTTGGTATTTTGCCAATAAGTTTTACTCATATAAGTGGGAGTGGTCAATCACACTGCGAACAGCATCACATACGGACCTCCAGGACAGATTCCAGTCAGCCCAGCCTCAATTAATATACCACCATGGCCAGCCAACTGTCACCCTAAACCACCAATTGACGATGACACCGATCTCGCAGTGACTTGTGACCCTGAACCGCCAGCTACGAAAACTATCAGTTCAACTACAAAGTCATCCGCATCACCTTCCCAAACAACCAAAGTTCCTCCTCTGACAGGAAACCGTAACTGCGACGAGAACAGTTGCACAGATGATTCTCCTGGCTGTTGTGCAAATGGATCGTGCTCATGGCTTCCACAATATCAGGGATGAAGTGGAAAGAGGATGCTCTTGCTTCTGAGTTTGTCCAACTCGTACAGATACTCGTCTTTTGTTCAACTGCGTTTTTGTCATCAGAAAATGTTGTTTTTTCCTTTTTGGTTTTGGTTAGTTGTTGCCATGCGGACTTTGTACCGGGGGATACATTCTCTCAAGTACCAATTGCGACAGGAAACAGAGCGGAATTCTTTCCTTTCTCGTTCCTTTCACTGCTTCTTGAACACACGTTTGGGCTTCTTTACACTCCATCCTTAAGCCTAGAGATCTTGTTAGTCGAAGTAGACAATTTACAATACTGCTTATAAGATTTATGATTGTGTGAATTGAAGAACGCCAAATATTGTGCACCCCTTGACTCTGCCTTGTGATGATGGCTTGTTCGCAACTCGGACTCTCCACTTCCCAAAATTGCAGCCAAATAGTCACATCAGCCCTGCAATGTTGAAAGGCGTATCTCGAAGACTTGCATGGAAGAGCTGAATGAGGCCCATCTTCGTAATACAATGATATGGACTTTGCATACATCCATTTGAAAAACCCTCTTGACATATGCTCTTGATAGTAGAGTGAATATCACCACTTGCGAATCGCCTCAATACTCTCAAACAGATCATTAATGGGAATAGTACTAAAAAGTGAGACAGTAAGAAGGAACTTTGACGAGCACCCAGCACCCTCCGTCACGCCTATATTGGTAGCTCAATATTACCAATTCGCAGGAGTTCGCAAAGGTAACATGGCTGGGGACAGACGGGCTACATGAGCAAAGCTCGCCGCTGGACCTACAAAATATCCCATTGTGTCACTATCTTTTCATGAAAAGCCTTTTGAAATTTTTAACAAGCCATGAGCCAAATAGGCGATAAGGGATAAGAAAATACGATAGTGTAGTTTTCATCAAGCTGGGCGTTGGCAAGAGCTGCCACGGCAAAGGACTCACCGAGTGGTATCAGATTACAAGGAGATGGAGGCTTGAAAAGACCCCCGTGCTGAACATTCATTTATAGAAGTTGTGTCACCTTGAGGATGCAAGTGCGTGGGCCTTTCCGTGTATGTGGATAGACTCTGGAGGTGGGGTGTCTGACTTCATCACCATAAGTCAAGTATGAGGGCAACAAGTGTATCCGAGGTGAAGCTGTAACAAAATGACATAAACCCTCATTTAACTTGTTGATGCATCATAAAACCAACGCCTTGTGGCCCCCTGAAATCTAAAATGTGGTACCATGAGATTACAACCTTGGATTCGCAAGGGTGGGCCTGATTCTAGATTGTGTGATCGTCATTTTCGGTAGAAAAATAAAATATTGCGACGCTGAACTACAAAACCAACTGCGAGTCCATAGAATATCTGCCACTTCCAAAAAATCGCCAGAGAATGTCTCCCAATCCTACCAGCAAGATCTCAAAGCTCTCATACTCGGAACGCGCAGAAAATGCCTCCCATCCTCTCTCCAAATACCTCCTCCGTTTGATGGAACTAAAAAAATCGAATCTCTGTCTCAGCGCCGATGTCTCTACCACGAACCAACTCCTCTACCTCGCAAACTCGATAGGACCCTCAATTGTCGTCCTAAAAACACACTATGACCTGGTCAACAACTGGGACTATAATCCCACCACCGGGACAGGCGCCCGTCTCGCGCGTATAGCTCGCAGACACGGCTTCCTGATCTTCGAAGATCGCAAGTTTGGAGATATAGGGAACACAGTGCAGCTGCAGTACACCGAGGGCACGGCGAAGATCATAGAATGGTCACACATAACCAACGTCAACATGATCCCCGGCAAAGCAGCCGTCGACGCTCTCGCCGACGCAGCTGTCCGATGGCGAGAGCGAAAGCGCTACGAAGTCAAGACCGATATCACAGTTGGCACGCCGCGACCTGAGAGCTTGGATTCAGATAACGAGGAGGATGAGACTGTCACTCCCATGCCTGAAGAACATAATCTAAGTGCGGCCAATGCCGGCCGCAAGGCAAGCATTGTGTCCATCACCACCGTGTCACAGCATTTCGAGCCCGCCAACTCGCCTCGGTCGTACGAGGATTTCGGGGAGGAAGTTCTGCCCGGGATTGAGGAGGCACCCATGGATAGAGGACTGTTGATACTGGCGCAGATGAGTAGCAAAGGCAACTTCATGACGAAGGAGTACACGGATGCGTGTGTCGAGAGCGCGAGAGAGCATAAAGATTTCGTGATGGGATTCATAGCTCAAGAAAGCCTCAACACGGCCGCAGACGACGATTTCATAAACATGACGCCCGGATGCCAGTTACCCCCCGAGGCAGAAGACGATGACGCAGAGGTCCAGGGTGACGGGAAGGGACAACAGTACAACACGCCGCAAAAGATTGTCGGGCTGATGGGCAACGATATTGTGATTGTAGGGAGAGGGATCATCAAAGCTGGAGATCCGGTCAAGGAAGCAGAGAGGTATAGGAAAAAGGCATGGCAGGCATATGAGGAGCGAATTTCGGCTTAGGCATTATGGACCGGAGCACTGGAGTTGGTGTTTGCGGTGTGTAGCATCAGGTTGGGAAAAGGCGTAGTGGGTTAGTTTGGCAAAAGGGTGCTTATTGAAGCGTTTCATAGGCGGCAGTTTACGTCAGTTATTGGACACAATTACAGATTCAGTCTGCCGTATGGTACTTTCACTAAGTGACAGGCTCTTGATGATTGCTTCAAGGATTCTTGTATCAGCTGCTCTATATTCTTGTACCTCGCGAGTCCGGTGTTGGAGTGACATGAGCACCACATCGAAGGGCAGCTGTGTGATCCAACTCAATTGATTCCCAAGTTTTGGTCAATCATATCAAAACACAAATTCTGGCATACTTTGGGCAATCATATAACATCCAAATTCTGGCACAACTTTGGTCAATTATATCACATTCATAGGACACAAGATTTTATTTTCATCATTTTATTTTCATGCTACCATTGAGGTGCCTTTGTACACCAGCACACTGCTTTTCCGGTGTATCGCCGCAATAAGAAACGCAAAGCGCAAGCAAGTCTACCAAATTCGCAACCCATTAGACACCCATGCCAATGACCGATTATGCCATGACATGATGCCATAAATGCAAAAGAACTAAAGAGATTCGTGAAAAACCGCTTAGTCAACCTCCTCAACTGTTGGGCCGTCATCGTGAGTAGCACCCGCACCAGCACCTGGGAATCCACCTGGTCCACCTGGCATACCACCTGGCATACCTCCAGCGCCTTCACTTCCTTGATAAAATTTCATCATGATTGGGTTTGCGACAGCTTCAAGCTCCTTCTGGTGCTCCTCATACTCCTCCTTAGTTGCCTGCTGAGAATCATCCAACCAGGCGACGGTCTTGTCGATCTCAGCCTTCAGCTTCTCTTTGTCGGAGGCATCCAACTTCTCGTCGACCTTGGAATCAGAGAGAGTGTTTCGGAGAGAATATGCGTAAGACTCGAGACCATTCTTTGCGCTGATGCGGCCAGCTTCGGCCTCATCCTCAGCCTTGTACTTCTCAGCCTCAGCCAACATACGCTCAATGTCCTCCTTGGAAAGACGGCCCTTGTCGTTCGTGATGACAATCTTGTTTGACTTTCCGGTACCCTTCTCGAGAGCAGAGACGTTCATGATTCCGTTGGCATCAAGATCGAAGGTGACCTCGATTTGAGGAACACCACGAGGAGCAGGTGGGATACCAGTAAGCTCAAACTTGCCGAGAAGGTTGTTGTCCTTAGTGCGTTGACGCTCACCCTCGAAAACTTGAATGAGCACACCAGGTTGGTTGTCAGAGAAGGTGGAGAAAACTTCTGACTTCTTGGTTGGGATGGTGGTGTTTCGGGGAATGAGCTTGGTCATTTGTCCACCAGCAGTCTCGATACCGAGAGACAATGGCGCAACATCGAGAAGAAGGATCTCGTTGGTGGACTTGGAAGAAGTGTCACCAGAGAGAATGGCGGCTTGGACGGCAGCACCATAGGCGACAGCCTCATCGGGGTTGATGGATTTGTTGGGCTCCTTGCCATTAAAGTAATCGGTGATGAGTTTTTGAATGCGAGGAATACGAGTAGAACCTCCGACGAGGACAATCTCGTGAACCTTGGATTTGTCGATCTTGGCATCAGCGAGGACACGGTCGACTGGGGTGGTGGTGGATCTGAAGAGATCCTGGCAGAGCTCCTCGAAACGAGCACGAGTGATGGAGGTGTAGAAATCGATACCCTCGAAAAGAGAGTCAATCTCAATGGAAGTTTGTGCGGATGAAGAGAGGGTACGCTTGGCACGCTCACAAGCAGTGCGAAGACGACGAAGGGCACGGGCGTTTGAGCTCAAGTCCTGAAAAATGTTAGTTAAAATCCGACGAATTAATGGATAAGTCAGGATTGGAGAACGTGAGGGTAGAAAAAAGTCCAAAACTAATTGAACAATCAAGTACGTAGGAGAAAGTCCAACGCTAGTAGAACAATCAAGTGTGGTTTACTGGTGGAGTTGAAGAGCGGAACTCTCAGACAGCCCCAATTGTACCACGTGCGCGAAAGGGGAGAAATTTTCAGGGGAATTGAAAGTAAAAGGAATCTTGCTCACCTTTTTATGTTTTCTTTTGAATTCTTGTACGAAGTGGTTGACAAGTCGGTTGTCGAAATCTTCACCTCCCAAATGAGTATCACCAGCAGTTGACTTGACTTCGAAGATACCCTCCTCAATGGTCAAGAGGGAAACATCGAAGGTTCCTCCACCCAAATCGAAGATGAGAACGTTACGCTCACCCTCGACCTTCTTGTCAAGACCGTAAGCAATGGCGGCAGCGGTGGGTTCGTTGATGATACGGAGAACATTGAGACCGGCAATCAAACCAGCATCCTTGGTGGCTTGACGTTGAGAATCAGTGAAGTAAGCTGGGACAGTAACGACAGCATTGTTGACGGTTCCGCCAAGATATGCCTCAGCAGTCTCTCTCATCTTGACCAAGATCATAGAAGAGATCTCCTCAGGTGTGAATTGCTTCTTCTCTCCTTTGAACTCGACCTCGACGACAGGCTTGCCTTGTCTATCGATGACAGTGAAAGGGAAATGCTTCATATCAGCCTGAACCTCAGCATCTGCGAACTTGCGACCAATCAGACGCTTCGCATCGAAGACTGTGTTGTGTGGGTTCATGGCGACTTGGTTCTTTGCGGCATCACCGATCAAACGTTCAGTATCGGTGAACGCAACGAAGGAAGGGGTTGTGCGATTGCCCTGGTCGTTGGCAATGATTTCGATTCGGTCATCACGGTAGATACCTACACAAGAGTAGGTAGTACCAAGATCGATACCAATACTGGTTGTGGTGTTAGCAAAATTTTCTTCAGGCTGGGCTGAGGGGGGTGGAGGGGTAAACACATACGCAGGTGCCATGGTGACTTGATGTGAGATAGTATTGAAGAAGTATTTGTGTTTCTGATTATGTGAAGTGGTTCAGAAGAAGGAATTGAACACTGTGTGTGGGTGTAGAAAGAGTTGTTGCGGTATGAAGAAAAAAGGTACTGAGGCTGGTGGAGTGGTCTTTAAATATCACTGGGCTTTTCGTTGCCTTCCAAGTTCTTCTGTGTTGTTCTAATTAATTTATCACGTGCTTTGGGATTCTGCGTGCGGAAAGGCTGAGCGAAAGGCGAATTTACAAGGGATTCTGGTTGTTGCTAGGGCATTCTTGAAGCGTCTACATGGCTCTGGGGTATTCACGACTTCAAAAGAACATCTCAAGGGTTTTTGACACTATCTTTTCCATCATTGCTTTCCTATTCTACAATACTTTCTGTTGCAATGCATTCCAAATTCTTTGACTTCGTTTGAGACTCTGCTCACCGCCACCCAATGACGTTTGGCGTTGCCAGGGGGTTTGAGCGTTATGCTCGATGTCTTGTCATCAATCCTGCCCCTCACCCCTCCACACCAGCACAAATACCCCACTAAAAAGTACCCAACACGAACATCAACAACAACTGACAACCTCGACTGATTCGTATTTTGTCATTTTAACCTGCCACTCTATGCATAGACTAATAGAATTGTATGATGTTGACGGTATGATGTTTGAACAATTGCATGATCCTCAGGTACTTCGAGGACTCCCCTGTACCTTCACAAAGGCAAGGTACTGTTTGACTTCATCACCAAAAGGGCATGGGAAATATCAGCTTCAGGCAGCTTCTAGCTACAACGAGAGCCTTCTGTGGAGAGTGAAAGAGTGGGCTGGTTGTGTCACACAAGGAACTGGTCGCTGAGTGATCCGAGAGCCCGAAAATTTTCCAAAGGTCTATTCCACGTGACAACGTCTCGGAGATCTGAATTTCTTTGTCTTTCAAGCTTCTAGCTTGGCCTCGAAATCTGCATCAAACTAAGATTAGAGATTTCAAAGTGGCAAGTTTTGATATCATAGGGGGCTCTAGCGAGATGCCGAGGACAGTAATTGCATCCTATCCTTCCAAGGACCCAGCCTTTGGCAATAGCAGAATGTGAATGGGTGCCTACATTTTACGGTAAAACTGTGCTGAATAATTCAAGCTCATTAATCGAATCATCAAGTTCTCGGATCTGACAATCTATTTTTGTTGTTACCACTGCAAATAATAACAACACTCGAGAGGATGAAGTACACCCGAGAGAATAAAGTATAGTCGAGAGATTGAAGCAGACTCGAGAGAATGAAATAAACTTTCAAAGTACCTATGTTTTCCTGACACCCACAAGAATATTAATTGCTCTAACTCAAGTCACTTCATTTATAAGAATTGAAGATGGTTATCAAATAGTGTACGAAATGTAACCTCGCATGGACACCTAACAATTGTTTCATCGGCGATGTGACTCTGGCTGAAATCCAGTACATCTTATGAGGCAGGTACATATGTAGAAAGGGGGCTTATCCGAGAACCTGTAAAATCGGATTCTCAACCTTGAAGCAATTGACTCACGATCGACCATCCATCAGCCAGCGAGTCATCCTCACTCACCTATATATAAACAATCCCTTAGCACCTGTCCATTAAAATCTAATCTTCATCCACTATTGTGAAAACCCCTTTTCTCTTCCTATCCCTATAAACTTCGGCAAAAATGTCTTCACGACTAGGTAAGTAAGCTCCTCTCCTCCAACCACCCATCATATCTAATACCCACAGATACATCCCCAAATATATCCCTTCCCCTCTCTGTCCCAAACTCAGACGGAATATACACTCTAACCACCTTCCACTCAACCGACATCAACGCCCTCGAGCAAACCCTCTCTCTCCCCACCGTCAGCGATCGTCTCCTCCACGTGCCAAAACCGTATGCTCAGTCTCCCCCTGACACCCATAAACACTCACTTATAACTCACAGCTATACCCTCGATTCCGCCAAGTGGTGGGTTTCTACTCAAATCCGTACCAAGAATGAGCTATTACCTATTTCCTCAATAGAAGAAAGGAATAAAGCATTCATGGCTCAATCGAACGCTCTCCCGCTCCAAATCATTCGTTTCAATGGTACCTTAATCGGATCCGTGACGCTCACGCCCCGACAGGAAAAGGGCGATGTAGAGTTAGGATATTATCTTCATCCTTCGCACCAGGGGAAAGGAATCATGCGTATTGCAAGTCAGAGATTATTGAAATATGCGGCTAGGGAATGGGGAGTGAGGAAGGTATACAGCAGTGCTGATTTCGGGAATGTGGCTAGTGCGAAGACGATTGAGAGGTTGGCTGCTGAGGGGAGGGAGGTGAGTAAGAAGACGATTGTGTTGAGATGGCCTGCGGAGAAGAGGGGTGGGAAGGTGGGAGAGTTTGTGGAGAGTGAGAGTTGGGCTTGGGAGTGGGAGATTGATGGAGATGGGGAGGATTGAGTTTGGGATTTTCGGTTTTTGGAGTTATGTTTTTTGTGGATATTCAAATGCTCTGTGATGATTTTATCGGGAAAGGGACGGACTTAGACCTGGCAGAGAATACAGTGGCTTTAATGATTCTAGTACTCAGTATTGAATGAATTTAAAGTTCTGATTTTTTGACCGAGGTCCAAGAAAATGCTACATTTTATAATTAATCAGTTCGGAACAATCGCTAAAATTCATGTACTCAAATCACTGCCTCTGGATGTCAATTGCGCAGTTGGCAGTATCAGATAATGTTGATTTTGGATCTATTTTATTCAATGCACTCAATACAAGTAATATACCCCTGGTCAACGCCTTAATACATCCCTATTCCCTTGCAGGTTTCCTCCTTTACTCCAACAAGCAACCCAAAAGGAACCAGTCCATATGCTGATATCCTATCAAAGCAGAGTAATTGAACAAAAAGAGATCCATGCCTGAACAAAATACAAGAAATAAAGTCGACTTTTTTGATGCATGAAGGTCATCACAAGCATTGCTCATGAAATTCGTGGCACATCCATTCTGCTGAAGCAATAGAACAAATGTGACGCCGCAGGAAGAACTATTCTCAAAAAGCATCCTCGTCAGTCCAATTGGCATCGCTTCCAGATGCGATTCGAGGACCATGGACATCTGACATGCTTGGATGAGATCCATAAGGTGGTATACCCTTTTGTTTCTTCAAAGTACCACCTTGCGAATAATCCTCAGGAGAAAAGCGTTTTCCACGAGCGGCTCGAATCTTTGCATAGTACGCATCAGATGCACCTGGTTCGGGTTCCGAGTCGTCTTCTATGGTCTGCCAATTCTCTGAGCCGGACACTGTAGTATGTGATGATGTGTTGGAAATTTGTCTGCTAGGAGGGGCCATCGGATACTGATCTCGCTCGTTTTGACGCATCGAAGATTTGAGTTCATGGTATGATTGTGGGCGATGTCTCTGTTGTTGGGAGTGTGTTCCATCGTAAAAGTTATCCTCCGGAGTGACATGACGGACACTACCCATACTTGATGAAACACTCTCAGCTCTGAAATGTGTATCAGGTGTAGGAGCTGGAGGTGGTACGAAAAGATCTCTCATCTTTGGTGGCGGTGCTCTACTTGGTGGTGGTCCCATCTTTCCGCGAATTGTGCTGGTGTCTTGTCCCCTACGCTCTGGCGAATTGCCACCATGATTCAGATTCGACAGTGGAGCTCGGGAAGGAATCTTGGACGGAGACTTCGCAAGAGAATTGGGTACTGGATTTCTTCGTAAAGTTCCTCCTGCGGTAGGTGTCTTAGCGCCAGCTCGAGGTGGTGGAGCCTTCATAACACTGTTTGTTCGGCTTGGGGGTGCCTTTTGTGCTTTCATGGCTGCAGGTGGAGGTCCAGCTGGAGTTTTAGAGCGAGGTCCAGGGACAACTTTTGGCTCAGAGGCTTCTAACTCATCAAGATATCGCTCTCCATGAACCAAAAACGGTCGGCCGTACTCGTCCTCCCATTTCTCCAAAACCTGATACGCATTAGTCGAAAGTCAACAAACAGCTTCCATCAGCTCCTACCTTTCTCAACTCAACTGCTACTTTTGGTAGGTCCTTCGCGATGCGCTTTCTCATCTTTTCTTCACGGAGCAATCGTGTGGGATCTCGCTTCTCACCCTTCTGTCCACGTCCCAGTAATCTTGAGGCATCTTGGCTGGATGCTTGTAAATCATCACGGTCCTTCACAAGTGATCGGTGCTTGTCGATAAGTGCCAATGTCGGGGCACGTTGTTCCTTGAGAGCTTCCAATCTGCCAATTTCCTGCTCATGTGCCTCCAACAATGCATCGCTGTAAACATCTGAAAATGCAGGTGTAAACTCCAACATTTCTTCCTCTGAAAAATAAAGTCCATCCCAGAGCTCTTGTAATTTGTATCGCGCATCCTCAACGAAAAGGTGGAGATTTTGTCTCTTGAGTTCATTGAGCCTTGAAAGCTCATCCTCAAATTCATTAATTTGTCGCACACCACAACCACGGTTACTGTTCAAGAACTTCTTGCGCTCATGCTCTTCCACACCGAGTCGCTCCCATAATCCCTCCACAGTAAGTTTAAGGTCTTTCAGTCTCTTCTCACGAGATTTCTTCTCGTCTGCAAGCTTGTCCCTCTTTGCTCGTAATCTAGCCACATCTTCCTCGTGCAATCCTAATTGCTCTGGAGAATCACGATAGTACTTGACGATTGTCGCATCTGTCTGAGCTTGAGGTGTTCCTAGCTCAGCCCATAATTGAATGATGTGCTCCGAGAGTGCTCTAACTGTTGCGACCCGACGCGTATATTCTTCATAGACTCGAGTAAATTCATCATCAAGTGCAGTAACGTATCGTGGTGAGAGATCAAAGGTGGGAGGTATAGATGCGTTCGGTGAAGTTGGAGGGAGTGTGATTTTTATGAATGAAGATTCGAGGTGGGAAGAGTAAGACTCGAGTGCTTGTACAAGCTCTGCGAATTATTAGCAAGTGTCATGTGTGGACGAGTGCCCTCTTACTCTTGACTTGTTCGAAGCGCTCTTTGTGTAACCTAGATATTTGTGTATGCTTCTCTTTCAGGACTTGTAAACATCGGTTTAATGGATAAGTGATTTTGAAATCCTCATCCTCTGTCTCGTATTCGCTGCGCGTCTTGTTGTCGTCCAATGAAGCTTCCATCTGCTTGATTGTGGTAATGATACGTTGAGCCTCCTCTGTCATATCATTCTTCTCAGCAGCGACTCGGCGGACCTGATTTTGCAATGTATCTGAAAGTGCCGCAAAGAGCTTTATTTTGTTAGCCATCGCCGTGGGGTTAGAAAACGGGATCAGGTACCTCTGCCTCCCTCGTCTCCCGCTCGTGGGTAGGAATTCCAATCTCATCAAAGAGACCATGAAGTTGTCCCATAATTGTCGAGACCTGCGTGGTCAAATAGCTGGAATCCATGTTGAATAATAGCAAGAAGCAATTCTAGATTTGTATGTCTGCAATGAATGCTCAAGTGGAGTAGCGAATGACGAGGCCGCGTCGAAGAGGCCAGGCGATCGTGTATGTTGGTCGTATCTTTGGGTTTAGCAGTGATCGAAACTTGATCGCGACTGCGAAACCTCAGCTCGAGATCTTGAGCTTCTCATCAATTGTTATTTCAGAGGAAGTCGCGTTGATTTGACGTGGTTGAATCCTTCGTACAAGCTACTCGGTACTGGTGGTATTTTGGGTTCGTCTTCAGAGGCTGTTGACCAGGCAACCACGATCCGGCGTTTCAGCAGCTTCGGGAACTTCCATTATTCTTCCTAGCCTAACCCCCGCCATCGCAAGGCTGCCGTTGGATATTTGGTGTCTAGATTAACAACCCTTCTGTCACAACACATTTTCTGATTCAGAGATAACGTCTGGACTGCAGACACTTCCTGCAAAGATGGAGACTGCATTTAAGAGCTGGGGTATGTGTTTTCTCTCAATTGCACCTCCACTTTACCCCTCACAAGCTCACCTTATCGATAACAGAGCTTGACAATGCTGTCCAACTCGTTGACCCTCACCGCGATGCCCTCTACACATATGACTCTGCAGAGCAAAAAGCGATAGGGGATGCAAAACCATGGAGGACTGACCCGCATCATTTCAAAAATGTACGAATCTCAGCTGTGGCACTTCTCAAAATGGTCATGCATGCACGTTCTGGAGGCTCTATCGAAGTTATGGGTTTGATGCAAGGGAAAATATCAGGAGACACTTTCATCGTCACAGATGCCTTTAGACTACCAGTCGAAGGTACCGAGACAAGAGTCAATGCTCAAGATGAAGCAAACGAATACATGGTTAGCTACCTTCAGGCTTGTCGTGATCAGGGCAAGCTAGAGAATGCTGTAGGATGGTATCACAGCCACCCGGGTTATGGCTGTTGGTTGAGTGGTATTGATGTAAACACCCAGGCAACACAGCAGCAATTCTCAGACCCATTCCTCGCCGTCGTTATTGATCCAGATCGCACTATTTCAGCTGGTAAAGTCGAGATTGGTGCCTTCAGAACCTTCCCCGAAGATTACAAGCCAACGGAGTCAGGAGCTGGTGATGGATACCAAACGATTCCTCTGGCAAAGATCGAAGATTTCGGTGCACACAGCAGTCGATATTATTCATTAGAGGTTTCTCACTTCAAAAGCTCACTCGATACTCACCTGCTTGAGCTTCTATGGAACAAATACTGGGTTCAGACACTCAGTCAGAGCCCTCTATTCACAAATCGAGAATATAGCAGCAAGCAAATGCTCGATTTGAGTCACAAGATTCGACAACTTGATAATGGAATCCATCGGTCTGGTAGAAATCCGTCTGGAGCACCAAATAGAAGTCAAGATACCCAGTTTGACAAGGTTGTGAGAGACAGTAATAAGATCGCTGGGGAGGAGATGACAGGGTTGATGGCTGGAGAGGTGAAAGCCAAGCTATTCAACGGTCTGGGAGAGGCACCAAAAACCCCTTCTGTACCAGTTGCAGAGCCGGTTGAGACTTGAGGGCGAATCTGGTTATAGCGGGATATCATATGCAAAAAAAGACCACAATGGTAATGAGCACTGCTTGGCGTAAAGACGAAGGGCGTTGAGGAAACAAAATCACGATATGTGTTCATCATAGAGTTAGGATTCTGGCGAGATAGGCCTAAGAAATGAATAGAGATTTTCATGGTTGACAAGTTACATCGATACACATAATCTACTTTGCTTGGGCGTGTGTATATCGACCCAACAATACTACTCAATTCCACTGGGAAATTTCTTAGTCATAAGTTGATGTCAATAATTAATAATACAGGAACAGGATACGTATTAGAGTATCAATGGTCTAAAAAACCACGAACGTTGAGAGAGATCCAATGTTCGACACCCAATGGTTGCATTAATAATTCTGCGTTGTCCACCGAGCTCGAGATATTGCGAATCATGTCTAGACTCTATCTAATTTTACATATCTGTCACAACGTACTATACACACTTCTCTTACAACAATTTCATCCAACCACCTCAAGAAGTAGCTCCTCCCGGCAGTGGCTCTTCGGCAGCTCTCAAATTGTCCCCACTTTCCTCTGCACTCTTAATCACATCCCGGAAGATGTCCTCAGCAGCCCTCAATCTTTTCATAGTCTCCTCCTTCCCCAGAATCCTCATTGTCTCCGCCCCATCTGGACCATCCTTCCCAGCCATGATGGCACCTCTCAAATAGCCATGTATCAATTTACTCCATACCTTGTTGACACGTAATTTCGTGTTTTCAGGTGTCTCCCCCGGGGTAGCAAGAGGCCAGGCCTCACCTGGCGCTTGGCTGAAAGTAGATTCCATGGCACTGGCTATATCAGCATTGATCTGCTCCTTGATTTTTAGACCATTCCATTCTTCTTTCGAAATATTGTCGAAAGCTTCTAAATTCAGAAGTGGTCCTTGTGGTATTCGCAAAATCTTGGAATGGATTTCACGCAATATTATCTCTCTAAGAGCTGCTTGTACCGCCTCTGTGGAAGGTGATGTGAAAAATAATTCGTTCCGCGTGATAAATGAGGTAGGAGTCTTGTAGTTCGATACATCCGCGAGTAATATTGACTCCACGTATTTTTCTCTGGAGAGGCTTGGGGATAGCCGCTCGTAAAGAGGGTAGTCTTTTTCAGCGACGTGGTTATCCAAAATCTTTACCATTGGCTTGACGGCTAGCTCCATGAGGTTTGTTCGTGGGTTTTCTGATGGAACTTCCTTCGCGTAACGTTCCGCGTGTCGCCGTTGGAGAAACTCTAGTTTCTCGAATGATACGACAGTATCTCCTGTCGTAAACTTCATGCTGGCCTAGACAGAAATTTAGCTACTTCGATAGAGGGATCGTGCAATCTACCTTGCTTATGAGACCCTCCATAGACATCATGTCTTTTCCCCCGCCATGAGACCACCCGAGTAGAGCTACAAAATTGTTAAGAGCCTCCGGGAATATACCTCTGTCTCTATACGATGCTATATCAATAGATCCAGTCCTTTTGCTCAACTTTTGGTGGTTCTTATCCACAAGTAGGCTAACATGAGCAAATGATGGAGTCTTCCACCCGAAGGCTTGGTAGATCGCAAGGTGATTGGGCGTCGACGACATCCATTCCTTAAACAAAATAGGTCAGTAAGATTCTGCTCCCATGATTCTATCACATACCGCGCCTCGAATCACATGGGTAATCTGCATAAGATGGTCATCGACGACATTTGCAAGGTGGTAAGTAGGGAAGCCGTCCGATTTTAGTAAAATGATATCCTCAGAATAGCCATCATGATTATGTTGAAGCTTGCTCTTCCTGACCTTTCCATGAACAAGATCAAAGAAAGGAGGGTAAATGTCCGGAGCCTTCAATCTGATCACGCAAGACTCCCCAGAAAGTGCCCGCTGCTCAGATTCGGCTCGAGAAATAGAGGCACAACGTCTATCATAAGCTGAAGGTTGGCCCGATTGAGCTCTATGGGAGGCCATCTCATGGAGACGTGCTGGCGTACAGAAACATCTATACGCATGCCCAGACTCCAGCAACTCCTCAGCATATCGTCGGTACAACTCAGTTCTTTCCGACTGGGTAATTTAATTAGCGTAAGGTATTGAAATTTGGATGGTGAGATAATCTACCTGTCTGTAAGGACCGTAGGGTCCTCCTACTATGGGACCTGGATTGCTAGCATCAGTAATCTAAGCATTACAAAAGGTGAAGCCCGTAGGTATCAAACCTTCATCCCAGTCTATACCGGCCCATTCTAGATCTTGAAATAGTCTCTTCTCTGCATCGGGAATTGTTCTTTTCTACTCTCATTAATTTCTGGTAAATGGTGGCCACCAGGAAAAATCACCTGATCTGTATCTTCGATTCTCAGGAGAAATTGGCCCCCTGTAGCTTTAGCTACAAGGTAATTGAAGAGTGCTGTTCTTAAAGAACCAAGATGAAGATATCCCGTCGGCGAAGGAGCGAAACGCGTTCTGGCTGGCCCGCCTTCACGAAGTTCAACTGATGACATAAATTTTGGAATCTGTCGTCGTCCGCTGATGGTGGACTTCGAAAAAAGTCTGGTGCTGCGGCAAGACTTGCATATCCACTGATATGGTCTTGCCTTTCGTGTTGTTGAAAAGATGAATTGCATCGTCGGTCAAGCAAACTTGTCACCGAAGTAGTATAACTTCAACATTTCCATATAAGAAGATTATTACTTACTTTCAGAGTATCGCAACCAGGCGTACAAGGCGGAGACAGAGCCGAGTTCCAGGTGGTTGACACAATTCAGCAGCCTGGTAGGCCCGTGCCCTCCCAATCGTTTCGACGCTAAAGATAAAATACAAGCAACAAGCATTTCACTCCGCAGAATTTCACAGTCAAACGTCAGCGCAACATTTTGGCGCTTTTTCTAAACAGCCCCGATATTCTCACAGATTCTCAATCTGCAAGTTCCAGCCATAAGTAGTCCAACTTATCGCACCGCATCCTGGAGAGCTATCAATCTTAAAAACCTCCATCATGGACTCAAATGGAGCAGCCGAGGAAGTAGATCTCTATGGTGAGCGCAACTACAAGTAATTCCGTGTACATCTCTAATGAATGCAGAGGTCCTCGGAGTACCCAAATCCGCCACAAAGTCTGAGATTAAGAAAGCATATCACAAGGTTCGTACTTTTTGTCAGCCTTATGGAATGACGCTGACAAAGTCTAGGCTGCTTTACAACATCATCCAGACAAAGTTCCTGAGGATCAAAGAGAAGAATCAGAACACAAGTTCAAGGCTGTAAGCCAGGCTTACGAGATCCTATTCGATGAAGAGAAACGTCATCTCTATGACACCCATGGCATGGCTGCCTTTGATTCCAGTAGAGGTGGGCCGGGAGCTGGCGGGGTAGACTTAGACGACATTTTGGCGCAAATGTTCGGAATGGGAGGAGGAATGGGGGGAATGCCACCAGGATTTGGTGGTGATGGACCGAAACGACCACGGAGAGGGCGTGATGAGGAGCACAAATACGAGGTCACACTCGAGGAATTGTATAAGGGCAAGACTGTGAAGTTTGCCAGCACCAAAAACGTCATTTGCAGCCATTGCAAGGGTACAGGCGGAAAGGAAAAGGCCAAGCCACAATCGTGCGAACGCTGTAAAGGCCAAGGTGTTACAGTCGGACTACGCTCAGTTGGACCAGGACTTGTCACTCAAGAGCGTGTAATCTGTGAAAACTGCACAGGTACCGGCAAACTCTTCAAGGAGAAGGATAGGTGCAAGAAATGTAAAGGAAAGCGCACTACATCGGAGAAGAAGGTCCTGGAAATCTACATCCCCAGAGGTGGCCGTGAGGGTGAGCGGATAGTTCTTGAAGGAGAAGCAGATCAAGTCCCTGATCAAACACCTGGAGATATTGTTTTCACACTTGTTGAGGAAGATCATGAGATCTTTCAACGAGCAGGCGATGATCTCTCCGCGGAGCTCAATGTCACACTCGCCGAGGCTTTGACCGGATTCTCTAGAGTGGTTTTGAAACATCTTGATGGACGCGGTATCCGGCTTGATTCTCCTCAGGGCAAGGTCCTAAGACCAGGCCAAGTTCTGAAAGTTGCTGGCGAGGGTATGCCACTCAAGAAGAGTGATGCAAAGGGAGATCTGTACTTGATTGTGAAGATCGACTTCCCAGAAAATGGGTTTACTCAGGATGCGTCAGCTTTCGAAAGTCTGAAGAAGATCTTACCTCCACCAGCTGAACCTATTGAGGGAGAGCCTGTCGACGAAGTGGAATATGAATCTGATGCTGAGATTGAAGATGTAAGTTTCACACCAAAATGTATGAGAATGTACTGACCTTTTTAGTTCGGGGCCAATTCGGGAGACCCAAGAGCTGGGGGAGGATGGGAAGATGATGATGAGGAAGAAGGTGGAGCAGCCCAATGTGCACAGCAATAGGGAGTAACGACATAGACGTCTAATGTGCTTCACGCAGCGATTTCAAATATGGATGGCCGAAAAAGGCATGATTATAGATCAATTGGGGTGGATTGCAATCAACATTAAAAGCAGATAGCCCAGATGAGATGGGACATCTGACAATGAAAGAACACAGCTCTACACTTATCATCGTTGATAAATAGTGACAATGATGTTCAGAACTAAAGCTGATAGATGAAATATCAATGTTGGCTACTTTCAAAAATCTTGAGGGCCGGACTTCAAGCCATGCCATGTGTCGGATTTGACTGCGCCTTACAAATCAAGAGGATAATTGTCCTTCGCCCAACCAGAAATAATACAAGGAGAAAACCTTCTATCTGTCCGATAGTAATTGTTCTAAACCAGAATGACCAGGTTCTTCATACAGGCTACAGCTACGAAAGTCTCCCATTGTCCTCGATTGTATAAGGGAGTTGATATTGACGGATTCTCCATGACGAGGGCCAAATTTGGATATAGATTCATCTAAGAATTTTTACGATAGCACTTTCATTTGAGAAGAATGACCGAACTCTTTACTACAATTAGTAATTGCAATAAAAGTCCTGTAATCTGAAAGCTTTGTGAATTGAAAGTATTGAGGGATATTTTCATCGACATAATCTAGGCCACATTGCTCGCCGGCTTGATAGAACAAGAATATTTAAAAAGTGCAGCAGACAAGTGAGGGTCATTTACAACAATCTTCTACTAGAACAATGTACCAGATTCTGAGAGTATTGAGGAGTGGCAGTGAAGACCAAATCTATTCTGTGAAATATAGAAGTCCTAAGCTCAAATATCATAAACGTACAATTGATAATACTCCAATTAATCATCTTTTATTTTGTTCTTTCAGGCTTGAAAGATGTTCCAGATTCGACCGCAGAGTCAGAACCTGGAAACTTTGTGTCTAATCACGTGCAGATAGAAAAAGTTCGCATTAGCTTGTTGGTTTTCGCAGGAGTGATTGGATCGCTTGGTGCCCACGGTCTTCACACAGAGCAATTCTGTGAAAAGATCGCAACTCCGACTCAACACCAAATCGACAACTTCACCACGAAACCGACGACAAGGTACGATAACTTCGACTGAATGCATGGAGGATGCATAGATGAGGTAGCTAACAATTCTGCAGATGGTTTCCGCAAAGAAGCACGTTCCGATCGTGAAGAAGCGTAATTCTCACCCTCCCACCCCAAACTTGTATAACTTCAACCTCAGAACTTTAGGACTGACTCTCCTGGATCTCTACAGGCACAAAAGCCTTTCACAGGCACCAAAGTGACACGTACAAATGCGTGGATGCAAGCTGGAGAAAGCCCAAGGGTATTGATAATCGAGTTCGACGACGATTCAAGGGACAAATGGTCATGCCATCGGTACGTTGAAAGGAGATATATGAGGACATTGGAAGCTTGGAATAGGGCACGGGGCAAATTCTGAAGCCTACATTGAACCTCTGGACCGACTGGATCAAATGCTGATGGGGGATATAGATTGGTTTCGGATCAAACAAGAAGACTCGCCACATGATGCCCTCTGGACACAAGGCCTTTTTGGTCAACAACACCCGCGATGTCGACCTTCTCCTAATGCACAACAAGACCTTCGCTGCTGAGTACGTTGAAATCTGAGAAATGGGGTGGATTGGGACTAATATTCTGTCAGGATCGCCCACGCCGTTTCGTCGAGAAAGAGAATTGAGATTATTTCGCGCGCAAAGGAGCTCGGTGTCAAGGTTACCAACCCCAAGGCGAGAATCACGACTGAGGTTTAGATGGTTTTTGTTTGGGATCTCTTTGCATCGGGATGGGATTGATCGGCATCATGAGCTCTGGCATTGAAAACAATGTAACACATGCTCTATGATGAATGAATTTCAGCAAAACACTTTATTTGTGCTTTTCGATATGTGATACCATAAGATTTGTTTGCAGACCTTCAACCTTCAAGTAGTGGGGAATTGCTGCTTGTTTTTCCTCTTCCTTGATTCCAAACCATTGAGCACATGCGATAACACATCACTCTGGCAGAACAAAATCCTGCATAAAATTCAAGTACGCTTTCAATGTTCGAGTTCATCCCCTTTCTCGACACTGAAATCTTAATTCATCTCGTGTTCTAAGCATGAATTGCGATAATATTATTCCACATAAATCCAAAATTTAGTCGAGCATTTTTAAATTTCTGTGATGCCTCGAGGGCGTCGACAAGCTATGTTCTCCTCCAAAACATATGTCAAGCATCTTCTCCTTTTTTCCAGCCCGCGTTACATGCATATATGTTTGGAACATATGCCTTACGTATTTATTAAGACCTTATGATGCCTTGATATTAGAATACAATTCAATGGTATTTATCAACCATCAAATGTCAATCGACAGCCGTGGTGGTGTTGGTTTTGGATTGGAACAAGTGGAGTTCATCTGTCATGTGAAAAACCATACCCATCGTCCCTTCTGCTTGAAAAATAACTTCCTTGTACAACTTATAAATGTCTTGACACTTTACTACTTCTGTACAATATTTAGATTATATAAGTATTACCTTCGTGTGGGCTAGTATACCTATGCGTAAGTTTCTAGAGTTTATGGTTATTTAATTAGACTTGGTTAATCCAGGGACTTTGGAGTTTGAGGACGTAAAGAAAGGCTTATAGCGCATTTACTTATTCCGTAGAATATTTGGATTACAAAGTACCACCTTCGTGTAAGCTAGTATACTTAAGCTTAAGTTTCTAGAGTTTATGGTTATTTAATTAGACTTGGTTAATCCAGAGGACTTTGGAGTTTGAGAGCCTAAATAAAGGCCTTAGCGCATAGACTTCAAATATTAAGCTCGTAAGTATATAGAAGCAGTGAAGTCATTCCGAACTAGCCTTCCAAAAATCTAAATATATTAACATGCGGCTCCACATTCTACGCACAAAGCTAGACCACTGACCTCTCCTAATCTAGCTATCGTGTCTACAGAAAATTGGTAGCGAAACTTTCCTATGCGTATATAGAATACTAACTTAGACCCTGAATATTTTTTTCTTATGATGTCGATTCTATGGCCTTTTCATTTTTTTTCGTAGCCTTTAAATGCTAAATTCTTTCATTTACATCATAATACATTCCTACATTAATTCATTTACTAACTCTCTCATTTTCCACATTTTCTACCTTTCCACCATTCTACCCAAATCCTCACGCTCATTCATCTCTATCTCTCGCCCTATCCATTTTTCAAAATGTCACCCAATCTCCTCCTCCTCGTCAAAAAAGCCATCTCACCCTGGAACTGCCTCAGAACTACCTATAAATCAACCAAACTTCAAAATCTCCATTTCGCCAGAGAGCCTGTCCCAGGAATATATACCAACACAGCAGAGAAAAAACGCTTCTTAGTAGCTATAAAACCGAATGGAAAGAGGGATGGGGAATATATTTTTAGAGAAATGCGGAGGAGGAATATTGAGAGGGAGTTTTCTGAGCCGGTTTTGAGGGGTATTGGGTGTAAGTTCTACCCATTACATGTAGTAAAATTATTTGGACAATGACTTATAAGTAATAGTACCGCCAAACCCTGCAGTTGTAGCCAACAATATCGATATACACACCAGACACCCCATCGACATTATACCTACCAATCGACCTGTATATCACCCAGAATGCATCCTTACCGACCACGGTCCATTACTTCATCAGAAAACACCATTTGGAAAATATCAACACGCTGGTCGTTCAATTTCGAATAGAAGTCTGGTGGCTGAATGTGGGGTTGATCTTGTTGATAGTAAGTATTTTTCCTCTCTCAAATTGTGTGCTTTGATAAAAATACCTTGTACTGCTTTTCCAAGGGGAATCCAGCATTTTCCATCCTGTATATCGAATCGTACTTTGATGGAAATATCTTATAATACCTCTCCAAGGAGAATTCCGTCTTCTCCATCCAACATTTTGATTCATACTTTGAGATGAAACTAACACACCCAAGTGAACGGATACAAATTCCTCCATCGGCCTATCCAAGTTAAATACTGCACTATCTTGAAACGTTATATGTTCGCGTCCGAGATTGAGAATAGGACGTTTACGGCACCGATGTGTAAGGATAAGAAGTGTGTGAAAGGGGATCACGAGTTTTGTAGTGGAATGGTAGAGAGGAAATTGGTTAGTATCTCTAGTTCTGCAAATTTCTCTTGCATCTGAACCCGTCCCTCCAAGCCCATTCTACAGCACTGTATTCTACTACCCTTTCAAAGATATATACTGATATATACAGTTCGTCCTAGACGACGGACTCAGCTGGATCATACGACCGAATCCTCTCCGCTCAAAATTCATGAAGAAGCACCTCACACCCGATACTCCACTCTATTGTATCGATTCCTCCACAGAGAATCTAAGACTACAACATAAACCTGAGATGGAACGCAGTAGACGGTGTTTAGAAAGGGAGAAGGGGAGAGTATTATTAGATGGCGAGAACGCGGATTATCTACCGCTCATGAGGTATCTGGAGATACATTGAGGATGGAGAGGAAACTTTGTGGGAAAGGGTGCGGGGAATGGGATAGGATGGGTGGAAAGGGTAGAGAATCGCAGATTTTCTACGGGGTGGAGGGAAGGTAGAGGGAGTAAGGGTAGGAATTTCCGACTGAGATGGGGGGAATGAAAGACTGGCACATTCAGATCACACCTCTTCGCAGTTCACGACATGAAAACACGATATACGATAAACGATAAACTCAGAATATACACAGCGAATACCCTTTTGTTTTTCATTCGAGGGATGGAATAGCGACGTACATTGCATCGAGGCATGTACAACGGATTTAGAATTGGATTATACAGCATTGAAGGAGCATGGTAACGGGATTATAGAATTGGATTATATAACATGGGAAGGGGTATCGGTAGAGGCATTAGGAGCTTTTGAACGGAGTTAGATACCCATCTGTTTGTGTTTAATTAGAATGGACAAGGCCTGTGGTGGACATTTTCGAGAGGACATAGTGGGATGGAAGAGTTGAAGTATGGATGAGATGATGTGGTTTATACGATTACACAAATAGTATTGCATCCGTGCAGAATCGTGTTGATATATTGTGTGAAACAGCTTAAGGATCATAAATATCTATCGCGATTACTAGCTAGTGATTTAATACTTCCCAATAGTCTCATTCGACAAGTAAATCAATGACAAAAACATTCCCGAAACTCCTCATCCATAATAAGCTACATGCAATTACTTTTATTTTTACCTAAATTTAGATGTACCACTATTTAATATTTCCCTCACACAATCTTACTTATCTTCCCCAGGATATTCAGCAACCCATTTCACAATCTGCGCTACCTCATTATCAATGACCTTTTGCACACCTGCATTAAATTGCCCATTTCTCAATCGTAAATCGGAACAATGGAAACCACCTGGAATGACTTGTAGAGGTTGATCCACGGTACCTTGGAATGGCCCACCTGGTCTGAATTCTGATGACATGCCTGAGGTCTTCCATGGATCGTATTGTCCATTTGTCCAGATGAGTCGTGTAGTGTCTTCCAGTCTCCATCCCTGAGTATGTTTGTTGACTTGATGAACGTTGTTGTCTGGAGACAGCTTGGAACCATATGTGAAGCCATTCACTGTTGGGAAGAATAGATCACATTGTCGTTGCCAATATGCTCCATTGATTAAACGGGACACAATAGTGGGCTTGCTGCGTGGTGCACCGTCTTGCCAGTAACCAAATGGTTCGTTGCAAAGCATCCATTGCCACTGAAGATCGATGGCATTGCCCACAGTTCTATCGGTGAAGAGCAAGTTCGATGAATTATATGTGTCCATACAAGCAGTCTCCCGCAAATCTTTATAACCAAAGCCCTGGCAGTCTAAGTTTTGTCAGTAAAGTTCACCCCCAAGGAGATCGCAGAACGTACACCCTGGAATAAAAGTAGTATTGACCCAATTTGCATAGCCTGCAAGTGCCTTTTCAAGACCAACTCCGTTCGCATCTGGAGTGATAGCAGCTCCGGCTTTGACATTCTGTAGAGGATTAGCGCTATTTAAACTCTGGGCTAAATATAATTTTTTTTTTACCTCAATAGCATCGCAGAACTTGTAGAAACCGGAGTAATTCGAGTAGAAAGTATTCGATTGCCACAACCATGGTCCATTCTCCAGGACACCCATAACATCATCATTGTGCTCCAAAGATTGAAGGCCGAATTTAGTCTTCAAGGCAAGCTGTTCTGCAGCAGTCCCCTTTGTAAAGACTTTGTCCATATATTCAACCACGAGAGTGACATCCTTGCTGCAATTCTTCGGCATTCCTTCCTGAACTGGAGTGAAGTATTGCCACTAGATTTGTTAGTAAACACGGTAAAATGGAGACGAATAGCGCACATAATCATAAATGGCTTCAACCGGAGCACTGGAAGCATGATATGCCCAGAATGTACCAGGTTCCATAGATTCGATCCAAGCAGCAAGTGCACCAGAGTAAGAACCACCTGAGAAAACCCATGGTGCATTGTCGGCATTACTGCTGTGATTTGTATCGAATGGAAGATCAACGGTCTTCGCAAAGTGGGTGAAATCCAGAATAGCCTGGTGCAAAGTCAAGAGCTGCAATGTCTCTGAATTCAATTCGGCATATGGTGATGATTCGCCCCAATATCGGTCTAGGACTTTTAGTTAGTGTTTGATCGACAACAGCCAATTGACAGTCCTCACGCTCGACCATAACCACAGCTCCCTTGATCTCTTGTGCGTACAATCCCGTGATGGTAGCATTGGTCAAATACCCTCCATAATTGGCAGCAGCAATTTCACCTGGAGTGAAAATCACAATCTATTACGATTAGTTTTCCATTCCAAATGGCCAACCGCGAAATCAACATACAGGTGACCCAGGTCCCGCCCAAAACTCGGAATTCCACCAAAATTTCTGCTGGAAGGTCCCCTTACTCGGATCATCGTGATCAAGCAATTGAGTGAAGAAAGCGCTGCCGGTGGCGTTGACAGCAGCTGCAGCTGTCAATGCCGTCTCGTCTGCGGGTTCCACGGGTGGGATCAAGCGACCAAGATGCAGAAACTCGCTGGCGGCGGCAAAAGAGAGAAGTGCCGAGCCGGCAGATAGGAGGGAGAACTTCATGTTGGAGAGGGGGCAATTGACCCTATTCCAACTTGGAGAAGTGAGAAGTGCTGGACTGAAGGAAACAGAGTAGAGCAGAACAGAAGAGAAGAGAGAGAAAAGAATCGAGAGTGAAGGACGAGGGAAGGTTCTTATCAAGTAAGAACCAGGGAGGGAAAGATGGGATGGGGAAGGAAGGGGAGGGTACAAACGGTATCTAATCGTGCGTACTTTCTTCCTATCTGGTACTGTACTGTAGAGTAACAAGTGGTAATATCATAGATTGCTGGCAGTAGCACCTACCAGACTAGGCACAGCTCTGAACATGGTTCCCAAAGACCATGAAGATCTGCCGCATGGAGAAGGCGCAAGGCAAGGTAGGTCTTTATCGTTCGTTACCTACCAAATCAAACAAGGTTTACCTACCTTGTCTAGTACTCGTACCTCCGCATGCTTGATTACCACAGTACTATGGTAGAGAGCTTTTCTAGATGAAGCCTTTCCTCACTTCCTTCTTTCTCCTCTAGCCGAATTAAATGCTCCTCACCCGATTGGCTGGTACCTGAATCCTGATGATGATCCTCTTTTCTGCCAGCCAGACAGATTGTGCGCCAAGTGTGCTTTGGGACGGTCGACTGCATTGACATGGTTACATCTACCTGACATGGGTGCTGGTAGGAGGAGAGGAAGAGTAGGTAGAGAGGCGGGGTTGATATGATTGAATAAATGAGGTTAAATCTACCAGCGATGTGAGGGGAGCAGGGTAGATCAACAACCATAATACCATCCCCAACATTTAGGAGGACTTCAATGCTCCCTGTTGGTTCTCATCAAATTATCGAGATTCAATCTGAACTCTGAGCTCTGGTCTCCGGTACAGTAATTGAAAGGTAAGCCTTAGGCAAGCACGTTTTCGCGCAATTGCGAGATTGTGTACTGTACTCCCATTCTCCGAAGCATCAAAGTGGAAGGTGGCAGATATTTTGTGGGGAAGGCAGCATACTACTGTGGTAAGTACCAAGGATCAAGCCGTTGTGGCGCGCCAAGATGAACTGCCTTTTGAGGCGTAGCGGCAAGATGATCATGATCGGTTCGTTGGTCTAAGGAAGCTTAAGAGGAAATAAGAGATGAATACGATTCGCGTTAAGAATAATTAGTAAGAGGATTTGAATGACGAGAAGGTGAAGTAGGTATCTCGGGATACTCGTGCTATTCGAAGGCGAGTCACGTTCTACAGCCGGCCTGGCTCTTAGGTTGAGATAACCTTAACCCTAGCTAAACTGGAAGAATACGATTAAACCCTGACCTCACATACCGGTTGTGTGACATAGATGAGATGACTTGTTTATTTAGACCTGTGTACCGTTTTATTCAAATAGCCCCCAAGAACTCGAGAATGATATCATCAATCTGGAATTGGTTTCGCGATTTCAGCATTATCTCTAGCGATAAAGTCCAAGTGTCAGCTTGAACTTGTCCCGACCTGACAGATAGGGCGGGCGATAACATTTCACAACTCTAGCATCTCTCTAGCTAAAGTCAACTACTTATTCGTAGAATCAGTATTCTTTACTTGTTTACTTCAGATATCTTCAACCAGTCACGATACAACTACTATATCGACCGAGACAATTCTACCCAGCGTACACCAACTAGGTACCTATTCGTAGAATCAATATCCTTCACTTATCCCCTTCAAATATCTTCAACCAGTCACGATACAAGTACCGTATCGACCGAGATAATTTAACCAAGTAAACCCTCTAGCTAGTCAATCAAATCATGAACCTCTTAAAATCTTCCTCCTCAAATCTACGACTTCCAAATGCCAAACATACACTACCTATCCTCCTAGACGTCAAAATATGCCTACCTTCTCAACCTTACCAGCTTAACCCAACCCATCGCCTCGCCTCACCTCACCTCGCCTCCCAACTGCATCTACCTACATACCTACCACCCCTCCTCCTCCTCCAAACCCAAGATAAAGATCTAAAAGATTATGCATAAGTGAATCCAAGGTCCTAGGTAAAGTTTCAAGGGATTGCGCAAGGAAGAAGTTCGTATTCGGGGGGTACAAGATCGATTGAAGGTTACCTACTCGATGTACGTGCATTCCCCGACCTATGCAGGACCTCTGCAGGAGCTCAAGTATATGAGATGATGTATCATGTGGAGGATACCTACCTATGTTTGGAGGCACAGCATATGCATGGAAAGTTCGAGTAGCATCGTATTGCAACATGTGTGTTGGCATCTTTTATGAATTATTTTGTGAATCTCAATCAATTGTAAATTGGTATGATCTAGTACGTACAATGGTATCTAATGTGTACACTTCAACTCCGAAAAGCCCACTGTCCACTGCATACTGCCCATTATGACAATCATGAAGGACAGAGCTATAATCACGCTCGCTGCACCATATCTGTATGCGTTCCTCCTTCTCAACGAGCTCAATTCACTTACCCACGTACTGACCGTCGTCAAGCAGCCACAGAATCCATCCTCAATACCTTGCAATACCTGACAACCAACTACACCTCCCAACGGGACATGCTGTAGGTCGTAACTCATGCCTAGGATTGCTGTACCAAAGATATTGACTACGAAGGTTCCAAGAGGGAACGAGGCGAACTTGGAATTGAGGAATATGGAGGCATAGAAACGTCCCAGGCACCCAATAGGAGCAAATACGAGAGCAAAGACTGCTCTGCCTCGCCATATTTCTGGAGGATCATCATGCCGGTCTGGAGGGAATATTGCCAGAAGGATTGCTCCCAACCAACAACCCCACGCCAAAACCACGGCCAATCGATCAAGAACCTTTCGTGCAAATGTGAACGGTAGACTTGGAGTGTATGGTTCCAGCGCTATGGCAAGGTGCGCTCCAACGTGAAGCCCCGAAATGCACAGAGCAACAGTTGTGATGATGACAGCCAACAATGCCATGAAGGAATAACCACCATTCCTTGGAACCGTCGAGATAGAAGAAGAGCTGACCGGCCTATAGTCCTCAGGATGGTTTAGAGGCGTTGGAAGACCATTTGCCATCGCGAAGTAAGCATCACGAATGAAGGATGAGAAGGAAGTAAAGCACCCACAGAACCCGGTAGCAAGTCCGATATACAAAGGAATCGTCTTTTTGGTAGCTGCATGTGCTTTCTTCGCAGCCTGGAGATCAATTGCTTGATCTGACCCACCACCACTTTCTTCATCTTGTCCTTGTTTTTTGGCTTTCTGGACCTGCTGATCATAGGTAGGAATACCCCATTCTTCCTTGAAGAATATTCTGTCCTCGCTCAGGAATCCCATGAATAGGCTTCCCCCAAAGTTGGCCCATAGCTCACTGAACACAATTGGCGCTCCTGGGTAAAAAGTTATTGCTTGTAACCCGAGTCGAGCCAAAGTTCCAAGGAAAGAAAACAGAATCAGGTATGAAATTGTATATAACTGGGTAGCCCATCTCGAAACATGGTGCGAAGCTTTGTCATCTTTTTCGTCTTCTGGCAGAGCCCCTCTTGCGACTGACTCCCTTCTATCCTTCTGGTACTGTTGTTCCTGAGTCTTTGCTTCCTCCAGAGATTTGTGAAGGTACACAGGTTCTTCATCGGGATTTTCGACTGGTGATGGGGTCGCTAGCTCATCTAAATTGACATAATTATCAGGAAAATCGTAGCTTGTTCCAGTCGGGGATGGTCTGCGATATAATTTTCGGGAAGAAAGTCGCGATGTATGTGATGTCGAGCGTGCGAGACTTTGTCTCCGTGCTTCCATTGAGACATCTTTTTCGGAACGATGACTCCTTGTAGCCTCTAGTGTTCGAACTCGACTTATGGGATCTTCATTTGGGTTCTGTACAGGCGATGGAGTAGCTACTTCATCGAGATTATTGTAGGATTCTGGGATATCATATTCGTCCTCCGTAGATTGCCTTCTTTTCTGTCGAGTATTTGCGAGATCCTTCCCAGCCAGCGTCGGCATCTCCATTCCCTTAGTCGTCTGTGTGGACAAAGCCATCATCTGAGGCTCCTCCTGCGCATTGGTATACTATCCCTGTAATCGATACTGAAGGCCATTGTGTTGACTTTAAGGAAGTGGAGACGAATGGGACTTTTAGCCCAACAGCTGTGCCGACGTCACTTCTCAATACAAAGATGGGCAGAAAGCACATCCAATCAAAGGTGAATCCTCGATAAGGCAGGAGGTTGGGATGGTTATCGGACGGCCGCATCCGACCTCGCCTTTGTGACCTTTGTTACTGTTGCTGTTCATGCAGGGGAAGCGAATTGAAAGCTCCCCTCCAAGCCATCCACTCTTGTTGGTCAAACAATAAGTCACCTCTTCTTCCTTCACCGTCTTAAGTGAATTCCGTTCACTTTACTTCTTTTACATCTCACTCTCAAGAAAAACTAAACAAATTCCTGTGATCCTTCAACATGTCTCAAGCACTTCCTCCTAATGTGCACGTCTCAACTCATCCATGTCTCCAAGCCAAGCTCTCTCAACTGAGAGCCAGTACCGCAAATGCGAGGGAAACCAAGGCTTTGGTGCACGAGATTTCAGTCATTGTAGCTTGTGAAGCTACAGCAGCTGGTCTCTCTACCAAAAAGGGAGATTCGGTATGTATCTTGCTTCTTGTTGACCCCTCAATAACCCTTCCCCGCAATATCAAAACTGACTTCCAAACCCACAGGCCAAAACACATCTAGGTTACGAATACACCACCACAAGTATCTCCCCGTCTACCATTTCACTAGTTCCTATCCTTCGTTCCGGTCTAGGAATGCTAGATGGTATGTTTCCTCCTAACTCCAGAGACTCATCACTAACTCAACACTAGCCATTCAATCCATCCTCCCCTCTCCCGTTCCAGTCCACCACCTAGGTCTCTTCCGCGAGCCCACAACCCTAGAACCAGTAGAATACTACAACAATCTCCCCTACCACCGTCCCGCCGTCAACACTCCCTCCGACTCCCCAAATTCCGGGGCCTCAGAACTAGCATTCCTGCTTGATCCGGTCATAGCTACAGGTGGAACATGTGCAGCTGCTATTCAGACATTGAGAGAATGGGGTGTGAAGAGAGTAATTGTGATTGCTGTGCTTGGAGCAGTGCCAGGACTGTTGAGAGCGGCGAAGGAATGGGAGGAGGGAGTGGAGATCTGGGTTGCGGGTGTGGATGAGAGTGTTACTGACAGGGGAATGATTAAGCCTGGTTTGGGCGATGTGGGTGATAGGTTATTCTTGACTATTGGCAAGTAGATTCGAATGAGGCGAAGCATGCGTGATTTGCTGGTATGGTGTTTAGGTGCTTTTGGGATACCTTAGAGCTCGTACCTAGATTGATAATGAGAAATGAGAATGCCTCCTAAATTGAGATACTAAGATGCCAAGATGTGTTACAGCACAAGCGATTGTAGCATTAGATCTCGAGTAGCAGCCGACGAATATGAGAAGAACATTCTCACTGTTCAGGCCAGCAGTCATGTTCCCTTAGAAGTCCAAGTGCTCTAATGTTTTGTCATTTCAAATCTAGTCCTGAACTCCTCGCTCCAATATTATATCACTACAAAGGTGGGAGGTTCTCCCTACAGATCGGGCATTGCAACCTGAACCTCATCCAACCCTCAAGACATGTACTATGAAATACATGTCTGCAAGGCGTAACCATATACTGCCTCCGAGCCAACATGCCCACTACTCCCCCTGCCGTACTCGTGCTCGAAGCATCTTCACCAGAAGCCACAACAGGAACTTCAAGAACCTGCATGCAAATAGCACAGTCCACCGTCCTGACACCTCCATCTTTCTTCTTTCTGCTACCCATATCTTCGCTTGTTCGTGAGCGCTCAAGACTGGGTGAAGCTGGGATTTGCACCAATCCAATTGGGAGCCCTCCGGCTTCAACATTATCCTCGCGAAGAATAGGATGATAGTCCCATCCTTCCTCTGTCCAGCTTTTTGGCAGACCCCACCTTGGACCTAATACTTCCTGTGCGACTAAAATCCAAATTTGAAGCCACACCCATCCAGCTAGCACACAGAATGATTTCCAGTCTGTCTCCGTAAACAGGATGTTGTCTTCTTTCAGATAAAAATAAGCGAAAGGTAAGAGTCGTAGAACTGATTGTCCGATGATGAACTTCCAGAGAAGAGCTTTACGGCAATTCCGAATAACATTCCGTCGGATTTGAGGTATCCAGAATGATAGATAGATGATTGCGACGAGGTTGATATAGGCATTCCGGAATGAGACAGACCAGGACATGGCAGACAGTGAGAGAAAGAGTATGAAGGTCATGGTGAGTACAAATCGTACGTAAAGGGCACCAAAGCTTGAACTACTAGGGCGCGGTTGTGTGACGGCTGGTGTATTCGTTGTTGGTAATATGGTGGCCGGGGTAGCAGTAGCATTCTCTGCAATTTCCGCATCCACGTCTTGGTCTGAAGGAACAATGATTGGTACGTTACTTGACGAAATAGTAGCAGGTCTGGCGGATACATCAGCGCCTGCAGCTGTTATTATAGGAGCCACTGGACGAGTCAGGTTCGGTCGCGAGGCCGCTTCGGCCGCTTCCTGAGCTCTCATAGCTTCTCTCCTTTCTGGTTCTTGGGTGTTGTATATTACTCCAACAAACCGAACGCCCATTCCGACTGATATTGCTGCGCTAAAGCAAGCCAATAGTGCAGATGGGAACAAGTCTGGGAGAGTTGAGCTTAGGAGTGACATGCTGGCGAAAAGAATGGCATCTCCCATTAGCATGAAGGCAACCGTGTAGAGACTAACTCGACCAACTGTCGATGGAGTTGATGCCTCTTTCATCTGCATCTTTAATAGCAATATCTGTGCGAAAATGACTGCAGCAAATGAATGCAGCCATTTTTGTACGCTGCTAAATAACACCTCTTGCTTAACACCAATGAGATGTTGCCCGCTCTCGGGTGCAAAACTTGGGGGTCCTTTAGATTCGAGTAGAAAGCCACAGTCAGGCGAGAATATAACAGCAGACATCTGCATCTTCGGTATTTCAGGAATGGGAGCGCCATTGGGAAATCGAATCTCCTCTTCAATCTGATGCACAATGCTTGCTGGATCCATCTTGCCAGCGATCGATGTCCGATCCACCTTCAATGGATATGCTTGGACATACACCACAAACTCGCAGTGAGGAGTTGGCATAGTAGCGTCTCCTTGACTATCTGGACTAGCAGTCCAAGGATTTCCCAGATCACCCCAAGCAGCTGTCTCCATATCTTCCACCTTCTTTTCCAACGTCATATTCAACAACTTCTGACTAGTCAAGAATTGGCCGTGGCTTGAAGTCAAGTGCGGTAATCCGAAGATACCAGAGAACTTCTCACTCGTTGTAGTCATGATCATTACTCCTTGTCTTGGCCAATGGACACCATGGACCCTCATATCCCAGCCATCACCACTGCTACTTTCATCCTGGATCGTCAAAGTAGCAGCAGCTTCTCTCACCAAATCCACAGAGAATGAGGTTTGCCCAGTCGTTGAAAGCGGATGCAATGACATATCCAGCTCCTCCACACTTTTCTCATCAAGAACCAACTTCATCCTCCCCTCATCTCCTGTAATATTTCTCGTCCAATACTCTTCCTCTTTATAACTCCACTCGATTCCCGGACTCGTCTCTGTCAGATTCATGACCCTCTTCCTAGGCTCTCCATTCAGATCCGCCGTCCTTCTCACCCATTTGCCCACCACAATGCCAGTAACATTCTCATACACCTCTCCCACAAATCCACTCGCCTCATGCCATACCCCTTTCACTCTCACCTCTTCACTAAATTCCTCACTTCGCTTCTTGAAAGCATCTAACCTCTCCCAAGCAAAGTCGTCCTCTTCCCTGAACCCCGTCAAATTGAGGTATCTCGAAGCTTCGTACTTCGCCTTCTCCGGCCCCTTCGGCGAAAAGTCTTGCCATTTCGTAACATTCAATACATCAAGTGCATGTCTTGCTCGTCCTATGCGCTCAGAGGCGTAATCGTGGGGTGTGCCGAATCCTGGGGGCGGACCTTGGTCGGGAGATGTATAGAGGAAGAAGAGGAGGACGAGGATCAGGACGACGCGGGCATATTCCTGAGGAGGAGGTTGCTGCGGTGGCATTATGATTGCAGGAGCTGCATCGTATTATCTACGATGAGCGTGTTGAAGGAGGGGAAGTTGGCTCGTGTGAGGTGGAGGTGATGATGTTGACTGATTGACAAGGCTTCAAGATTGGCGCTTCTCAGCCGTGCAGTTCGCGCCCGTAACCCACTCCAAACAATAAATCTCCGAAGAGCCTCGTTAGATGTACAACTCGAACACACGCCTCCGTCCTTTACAGTAAATACCTCCCGCGAATTCACCATGGCTTCGAATGATCCAAAAAGGGAGTCTTCAAGTTCTCCCAATGAGAACCGTCTTTCGGTCAATTCTGTATGTGCTCCTGGAACTACACTTCGATCCTCTCAACTGATATTTAACCAGACAACCACCGACGGAACTCCTTCCGAGCTATCTGCAGTGGTAGATGAGCTACTGAGTACTTTGTCAAATAAGTTCGCCGGTGTGGCAAGTGAGATGTTTGCAAAGAGTACGAAAGCACCATCCAGCGTATCGATCCAAGACTGACACGATTGCAGTGGACGAGATGTCAAGACGTTTGGATAACATGGAAGCAGCTCTCCAGAGTGGAGGAGATTCTAAGGGGAGTCCGGTCAAGAAGTAGAGCGGATGTCGGGCATAAATATCATTGAAGGCGTTGGCACGGAGTTTTATTGCAATTATCAAGTGCAAGGATTTATTCAGAGAATTATGGACTATGGCTGAAGCTTTTCTTTTGCAGTACAATAGGGGTTCATGATACCAAGGTTATGATTTTAAAAGACCAATTCTAAGCAAAAAACCGAATTGCCTCCAACTCCTGCTCCGGCATCAATTGTCCTCAAGAGATACATCCCATCCCATTCCGCGTTTACAATTCAGACTTGCCGGTAACCTTCTCGGCAATGAATTTCTTCAAGATGTTGGTCTTGCTAGTAAATTCATCGAGCTTCGCTGGTGCAAGACCTCCCTTCTTAAGGATGTTATCCAAACGGGCCAACTCCTTAGCAGCATATCCCTCGCTCTTGGACAGCTTGTCGAATACACGGACGTAGTATTGGGCGTACTTGTACTGGGCATCAGACTTCAGGTGCTCGGCAGCCTTGGTAGCTTCAGCAGCAATTTCAGCGATGCTTGAACCTCCAGTGAACTTAGCAACGAGAGTATCCAAAACCTCAATGGTACCAGCGGTCGCATCAAGACCGCCACCAGGTGTGCGGTGAGTTCCTGCCTTGCTGTTCATAAATGAGACCAAATCTGCCTCGGTACGACCACCATTGTACGGCTCTGGCTCCTTTGAGCCCTTGGGGAAGAACTTGATTGTTGGATATGAGGAGACACCTTGATCAGAGGCGGTAGCCTTGGAGTTCTCAGCTTCGGCATCGACCTTAGCAATAAGAACGCTGGGTTCATTGGCAAAGTCCTCGGCGACCTTCTCCCAGATTGGTGCTAGGGTTTTGCAGTCTAAAAATGTTAGTATTTTTCGTGGAACCAGAAATTATGACGTACGTCCACACCATGGTGCTGTGAATGCAACAATAACATCTTTATCTCCACCGATTTGTTGCTTGAAAGTTTTGTCCGTCAACATCTCGACAGAGCTGGGCACTACCCTCGCCTTCTTTGGTCGGATACCAGTCTTCTTGGTCAAGAACTCGGTCAAGCTCTCAATATCTCTGCCTCCATTATAATCCTCCGGCTTATCGCTCTTTCCATCGAAGAACTTGATTGTTGGGAATCCTTGAACGCCAAATCTCTTTCCCAAAGATTTCTCACTATCAGCATCGACCTTTGCAATGACGAGCTTGTCCTTTGCAGAAGAGAAGGACTGTGCTAGCTCTTCGTAAATAGGAGCAAGAGTCTTGCAGTGACCACACCATGGGGCAAAGAACTCGACCAGCGCGGGCTTGCCTCCAATTGCAATCTTGTCGAAATTGTCTGGAATCAGGTCGAGGACAGCGGATTTATCGTATGGTGGGGAACTGGCAAGCGATAAGGTGGCCAGGCCAGCAAGGACGAGGCTTTTGATGAGAACCATGATGATGGAGGTTAAATTGACTTCAATAGGTTCTTAGTGGTGGAAGAAATGGACAGACAATTGTGGTACAATTCCTCTTTTATGTATCGAGGGATGCTGGATTTCTAATCCTTGATATGGCCACAGTGTCTGAAGGGGCGAAGTAGCCAGGGAGCTTCGCTTCATGTGGCGTCAAGTGGCTGACGGTGGGTTGAGTTTTGTGGGGCTGGAGTTGGAGCTGGCCAGAGCCAAAAGCACCAAAGGATACCAATCCAGGCAAAGCCAAATTACTTGTTAATTGCATGCTTGGTTATTCTACCATACACGAAAGGACTCTTAGTGGCAATTATCATACTGAATACATTGTATAATCAGGATTCTTTCCTTATATATTCTAGAGAAGGTTAAGCAAAGAATATCAATTCCACGTCTAGCTTGCCAAAGTGTAACGTAGCCGAATTCTCTGAATGTATACATTTCAATCCACAAGGACCTCATATCGCTTGCTGACCGATGACAGAGATAGCAGATCGAAGTTATACTGTCTCATGGTGGACAAAGAATTGTCGCTAAATATCCTAGCTTTTGAGGAGGGTGTAATCCTTCAAAAAGTCCCAAGATCGATTTCTTTGAAGGCTATCTAACTGACTGTGCAACTATGTCAAGATATAATACTAAGGACACTTGTAATTTATAATAAAGCAGCATGTAAGAGAGTTTTCAGACTCCGTCGAGCTCTTAGATGATTAGCGCCGTTAAATGCGTCGTTCGGTCATGATTAAATGACTAAAAAGCAACCCAGACAATTAGGTTAGAGGTAGCTATCAGACATTCAGGTTGAGAACGAGACAATGACTTCATAATGATTTGGTATGTACATGACCAAATAACATTCCTCTTCCATCAACGCCGTCACTCGACTCCGCTGTCCCTCTCTACTTTCACTGCTCACTCGTACACGTAGCAGAATGGACCATCAACTACACTCATCAAATCTTTCAGCTGCCATATCTTGGTAGCGACGGGCGTCAAATCGACAGTGTCAGTCAGCTTTTGAGCCGCACCTCCACCATACATCTGCGTCCCTCCACTCATGACTTGCATTCTCGTCGTGAGATCCTGGCTCTGCCAAATTGTCCAAGTGCGATCAATCATGCCTGCAATGAAATTAGTATGTATTTACATAAAGTACCAATAGCCAATGGGCTATTTAGATCATGGGATTCAGGAATCCGAAAGTCAAACTTGACATACCATGTAATAGCCAGAAAGCTGGATCATTTGGACTCGTATAAAAGTCCCCACCAGGATCACTTCCAATAGTGAAGTGACCTGCGCTGTGGACTCCCATACCTCCACCTGCGCCCGCACTTTGCATCACCGTTTGGAAGTCTCCGACGTTTTTCTGCTTGGTGATGAGATCTGCAATGATCTGAGTTGTGGCATACTTGCTGGTGAGCCCTGGTCCAAGATCTCGTCGTAGACAGCGAGGGTTCAGCCCGTAGCCATCGGTACGAGGGTTTTTAGGTGGGGCTGGATCGGCCATAGGGGAGACAGGGCTATAGAAGTTAGCTTTCTAGCATCATGGGAGACGACAAGATATTACCCTAAGTGAACGGTCATACTGAGAGCCATTAGTAGAAGGTTTTCGGGATGGGACAAGGAGCCTACTTTGCAAACGGGCCTTTCTCTACACAGCCTCCTCCATTCTGAGCAGCTCCGATTGATGTTGCTTTATGCGACACCTTCTTGCCATTACCGCTCATACTAGTATCTGAGCCGTCAAATATGGGTGAAGATTCGGGGTCAGCTGCCCATCGGCCCCAGTCCCAATACTTCACGTTGTCAGTACACCAATTTTTGACAGAAACCAGACTACATACTGGTTGAGTTCCATTATATCCACATTCATTGCGAAGAGCCTGTTCGTATGCCCAAGTGAAGTAACGGTGCCAAGAAAGAAAGTTTCCCTGTCAGATAATTAGCTTTTAATGCTGTAATCGAAGTTAGAATCTTGTGTTGGCAGCCAGAAACGTACAGTGCTGTGTATTGTAAGGGTCTGTTGCATATGAACAACTACAAAGTCCTCATATCTATTGGTAGCTCCTGGGAACTTTCCTGCTGCCAGTTTTGAAGGAGCGCTCATCAAACATAGAACAGCTTTGATGTAGGATCTTCTAGCATCCTTAGTCATGTCGCCCCTATCAACTATTGTCAGTGTAGTTTACTGTGCAGCGTGTATTACATACCATTCCTTGCGGACCATGAGGTTTGCTTTGGTACATGTCGTTGACTTGGCCAACTGAGCATCTATAGCTGGTCTTCCCTTGGCTTGCAAGTCGCTGACTAAGTCGGCGTATACTTGAGCTGTGAAAAGCAGGATGAAGCAACCGAATAGAGCAGATGCCCTATAGAAAATTGAGCCGCTTGGCGCCATGATGGGACAAGTGGTACGATGCAAGAAATACAGAGTACCAACGGTGTCTTAAAGATGGGGGATGGCCGAAGCACACAGATCCAAGAAGCTTTAATAAATTCTCCATTTTATACCAACTCCCAATCAAACAAGATGGGTTGTAAACTTTGTGGCGTTTCATATTACAACTCGGACCAGAGGCCCGTATAAATGAAGGGAAACATTAACCAGCCGATTAGAGCAGAGATCTGCTTGTCTCTATTGATGTGACCTAAGATCATGGTTCGGATGGTGGCAACCCGAAGTCGAGTAGAAGGATCTGATTGAAAATTGCTTTCAAAAGCTGGTCCCAAGCATTCGATACCGGGACCGAATGTGATAATGCACAACAAGGGTGAAATTTAAGGTCGAAAGAAGACACGTTTTAGTGGTCGGGGATTTGAACACCGCAGCTGCGAGGCGTCGAGAAAAGCTTGACAATTCTTCATAGCCAAAATATTTCATATAGCCGCTTGGCACATGTCTATTCAGACTTGCGTTTCCCTGGTCATCGCTTCCAGATTGTATATTGCTAGTTCACAAGCCTCGGGCTTGTCATAGCCAACCAGGAAAGCAAACTCGGCACTGATGGCGACCAGGAAAATCCTGCATGAGTTATTCGGCTCTCAAGCGGGAAATCCTGAATGCCGGAAGCCAAATTTTTTTTCTTGAAATACACTTTTTAAAATTGCTCGTGTTTCGTAGCCATTTTTGCCATATATGCCAAGCGATATTCGCGTGTGATAGATGACCAGGTTGTACCTCTGTACCCCAGATTCTGGTAAAAAGGACTCATAAATTTCCCAACTGGCGGTGCCAGTTGCCTTGGAGAGTCAATCAATCCCCGCACCAAGACGAGATCTGAAGGGTCGTCAGTACATATAGTTGATTTAAGCGGGATATTAAAGTTAATGAAAGGAAGCTAGATTTAGGAGAATTAATAATTTAAAACACTTGGCATTGTTAGTCATTTGACGCTCGCTTGAGCACGCAAATTGTTGGCGAGAATTCCTCAACTTCGTTTGACCACCGAGGCCAACAGGATGGTAAGTCGCAATGCAACATATCGTGGCTACTGTAGGATATATGCGGTGGCCACAGTCCAGCCGGATAACCCCCGTGGCTGAACACCACAACTTTCGAAATGCCGGGGTAACAGGGATTCCCCTCATCCAGAAGCCTGGCATCGATCTGAGAATTTATCGGCAAGCATCGATCTCGTCGAAGGCAATGAACAGGCTGTCCGGGTTGGCGATTCTTGGAGGTAATCGTGCGATTCATTACTTAGCAGGTATTGCGGGCAAAATGCCGCTGACCATGTGCTCTTTTCTCTTTTGTACGTGGCGTATTTGAAAGCTATCCGATCCCCAGATTTTTCCGTTGCTGGTACCTCTTCATTTGAATCAACAGTTCCCAAATCGTGCATACAGTATGGCAGTACTTTCAAGAATTCTCGCTGTGACAGCGATTTGCTCGTCCCTCTTTTTGGGCTTGAGTACTGGACATCCTGGTGAGCATGTCGATAAGGTCACCTTGTACAAGGAAATGCAGGCTCGTGGTATTGAGGCAGAGGAGCAACGACGCAGTTACGGCAGTTGCGAAGATTCGGAGGAATCCAGAGCAAGACAGGAACGTGCCTACCAACGTCGAGCAGCTACTGTTCAAAGACTTCGTGAGGAGAGAGGCATTGCCGATGAAGGTTAGTTGGTACCTGCATAGAAGGGTTGGTTACTAACATACCTCAGTGCCATACTTCACCAAGAGAAATCTAGCACAATTCAAGTCGTGGCAAGCAAAGTCCCATGACAAGAGTAGTCTCAAATATACTCCATCCACACCACACTCAACTGTGTTCGGGTCAAATCTCAGCTGTATTCTCACGCCAGACAACGCAAACGGTCCATACTATGTGCTCGGTGAGCATATTCGCACCAATGTGGTCGAGAATCAACCTGGCGTTCCACTTCACCTCGAAATGCAGTTTGTAGACGTAACCAACTGCAAACCTCTTCAACCTCTTGTTGTCGATATCTGGTCATGCAACGCTACAGGCATTTACAGTGGTGTTGGAAAGGCTGGCGAAGGTGATCTGAAGAGTACTTTCCTTCGTGGTGTGCAGCAGACCGATGCTGATGGAGTGGTGGAATTCGACACGATTTTCCCAGGCCACTACCAAGGACGGGCAAGTCATGAACATGTCTTGACCCACACCGGAGCAACCATTCTCCCTAACGGAACCTTCACTGGAGGACATATTTCACATCTCTCCCAGCTCTTTTTCGATCCAGGCCTCATCAATACAGTTGAAGCCTCAGCGCCATACAACACAAACAAAATCCCAAGAACATCCAATGATGCGGACGGATATACTGGTTATTCAGCCACTGCAGCATACGATCCTTTCCCAAATTACATCATGCTCGGAAGCAAACTCTCGGACGGCATCTATGCTTGGATTGAGATGGGCGTTAAGCCGTCTAATAATTTTGATAAATATGGCACACACACAGCACTACTAGCTGCCGACGGTGGTCATGACAATCCTGGCTTTAATATGGGTATTGTTGGCACTCCACCTCCAACTGCTGGGTGAGCTGGATACTCTGTGGCTGATTGACAATACTCTTTCATGGTCCAAACACCAAATTGAAGCCTCCTCACTGGAGGAAAGATGTATATAGGAACTCCGGAGTCAAGTTTAAATAAGACCATCATTGTGCCAGACTATCCTTTCCCCTCAGAAATCATGTCCTGATCCCTCAAGTACACCATCGTAGGTGTGCAAAATAAGCCGAGTCTAATTTTCCTCCCATAAATCTTCATACCAAGGCATCAAAGTCTTAATCCAAGCTTCAAAAATCTTGTAGGTTGCCAATTTAGGCATCCAATACGATTTCAGATCTCTAGGCATCATTGTGACCACTCGGCCACAATTGTGACTCACACCAAAATCTCATCTGTATAAACTCCTGAACTCCCCCCAAATCCTCTCTTCTTTTCTCTTCAACCAAGTGCAAGGGTTTTACGCATATCCGTGAGGATTCGTCCGAGATTGCGTTTTTGCTAGTTGAAAACTACATACCTGACCGCTCCTGTCGTGTGTAAATGATAGGGAATTTTTGAAAACCAACTTCTCATCAGAGACTCTTCTCATTGTGCGCTGTTGCATGCAACAACCATGAAGAGGAGGGGCACAATTCATACCGCATCGTATGGCTGTCAACCTAGATATATGCTTTCACAACAATGCCCGCACCTGCGACAATAAGGCTGTAGAGTACATTGGGTCACCGGCCGCAATTTAGGCTTCTGAAACATGTTTTCAACCTGGAGCATTCCGCAATTTGGAATGACGTGGTCGAGGAAGAGTAATGCCAAGCTGAGACACGGAAACCCACAAGCATAGCATGAATCATATAAAAAACCCGACAATGATAGTTCTCAAACATGCTGCTTGAAGGATACAGATGCTTCCACACTTTGATTTATAGTTATCAATCAAACCAAACTAATCAACTCTGGGCAGTAACATATGCACAAGAAAATCTCAGAGATTGAGATTGAGATTGCCACTCGCAGTACGTGATCAGCATGGGAACTACATAGCGTGATCTCCATTTGCGATAAAGGCATGAACTCAACTCTGAGTAGTTCTGAGGCAGTGCCAGTGTTTGCCTTGTTGTATGCGGTGCAAATTTCATCGACTATTATGCACATGTTATGCGTACAGTGGAGTGACAGTGATGTGCTCCATGGTTGTGACGGAAATGAAGTAAAATTAGACTTCGGCTTCGGTATCTTGACAGCGCTTGCCGATCATAAGTGGCGTATCCCTGGAGGCGCAGCGGAGACACCCCAGATGCGAATCACTGAAACTCGGAATTTCACCGCCAACACGAGAAATCACGAAAGTATAATGTTGCCCCTCACACCACCCAATAAATAAGAACTTCTACCAGTTCTCGTCACATCGTCTTCGGTTTATTCTGTAAAGACAATATTAATCTGGCATCCACTCGACCTACACTTGTCATCCCTACGAATAAACTCCACCAGTCTCGTGTCTTCTGACCACAACACACGATCCCATGTCGACTACAATGACCTTGACCATGACGCAGGCAGGTGAAACTGTACAAGCCTGTCCAAACTGCGGCATCGGTCTACCAAACCACTCAGAAGTTGCCTCGGAAGCACAGAAAAGGATTGAGGATTTAGAGGCACAAGTTCGACTTCTTTCACAAAAAGCAACAGCGGCTGGTAGGTGCCTATCCCCTTTGAGCAGGGTCCTGGTGAGGCTGACAGCATGAAGTTGACAAGTGGGCGGATTATGAAGACGAGATACAACAGCTCAAGGCTCAGCAGCAGCAACGGAATTCCAACGAAGGAACCAGACCGGAGAGTCCAAGCAGGTTTTCCTATCTACCTGTTCAAAACCGACTCTCCTCTTTCCTTACCTCGCGAAAATCAACACCGAATCTGAAGAGTCCTGCTCCACCAAATACTCCCTCTGCAACTGATCTTGCAGCTGCTTTGACAAGAGAACAAGCGTTACGGCAAGCAGCAGAAGGGAAACTAGATGAAGCCAGTGGAGAGCTGGAAGAGTTGAGCGCCCAGCTATTTATGCAGGCCAATGAAATGGTCGCTACAGAAAGGAAAGCCCGCGCCAAATTGGAGGAGAGGGTGGCAGTTTTGGAAAGCAGGGACGGGGAGAAGAGGAAGAGGTTGGAGAGGCTGGAGGGAGCGGTGCAGAGAATCGAAAGAGTCAGAGGATTGCTTGCTCCCGGTAGATGAGAGTTTGGACATTCGGCCTCCAAGTTTGGGGATTATTGCTACGTCTGTGGTGCGAGATCACAAAGTTCGACTGTTTAGAAAGGGAATCAGGAGTTATATCAAAGTACGAAATACTGGGAAACGTCGCAAGACAAGTTCGAAGTCTGCCAACAAAGCAGGAGAATTATCCTTACACTCCGGATATTATCCCATGGACTTTCGACATGAGCTACGGCTTTTACAGAATATTGCTCTGGAGATCCCTGACTTTGAGCTGTGGACGACTGAGCTCTGGCGCGATATTGAAATCGAGCCAACTCCATATTTGGTAGCATCTGCTATTTTATACTTAGGCTTCATACTCCTGGTCGCAAGGTATTATGGTATTGCGTGGTGGATAGTGTGTTTTTTACTTCAATTCGTTCCTTGGGATGAGGACTTTAGTTTCGGGTAAGTGTGCCTAGGTCTGCGGCACACTCATTTGGGGAATCGGGGCAGGGTCATGCGGGATAGGCGTTTTGAAGATACCCAGTTCTTGTAAATTATTATGACTGAATACACATTGTTCTTTTTGGCTTACAGATTCTCCGTCTCTGCCTTTCTAGGGCTTTCTTTACCCCATGTGGTAGCATATCTACCCAGCCTTAAGGTATACGCAAACCTGAAAATTGTTCAGCAAAATCACTATGCAGGTTAAAATTCACTAGGAATACTTCATTCATACTATGGAACATTCGAATGGAGTCAATCGATCAACATACAATATGAACATTGCACTACTCACTGAATCCTTTACCAGCTACAGATATTTTGAACATTAAACACTAAGAATGATTTTAGATGATTGTCCCAATCCAAACAACAATCTCAGTTCCATACCGACTTAGGGAGAGACGATTGTCCCGAGGTTCACCTCTGTCTTGCTATCAAATATCAACCTTACCATCCGTCAACATGAATCGACTTGCTCTTCCATTACCACAAGAAAGTGAAATGGGCCCCAAAAGCTCAGTCATGTGATACACCTGTGCTTCCAGGGCAAGGTCACGGGTTTTCGTACTTCGGGTCGCGTCTGCCTAATGAACATCGCGACACTCCACCTTCATACCCGTCCAACCTGTATTTAAGCTCCTCAAATTCCTCGATGGGCATGTACAGATCTTTCGAGTCTAAATTAATGCTACAAAATTGCGTTGAAAATGGCGAGTCAACGCGAACCAAACGATGAGGCGATATTTGATGAGGAGCTTCAATATAACCCTGCAAATGAGACTGAGCGAAGACAAAAGTGAGTATCTGCATGCGAGTCCTAGGATTTAGCTCATCTCAATGCAAGATATCCAAGACTACCTCATAATCATTCCAAAACACTCCCATTTCATGATCTCTTAGGCTCACTCTTTAATCCTTTGAATGACCTCAAAAAGCACCCAACAGGTCCCAAGGTGGCAAGAGCGAAGAAAGGGCGAAATGGACAGCAAGCTATAACACCTCATCAGCAGCGACGGAATGTTATCGAAAGATTCATCTCGAGATGGAGAAAGGAAGTCGGAAACGACTTTTACCCCGCCCTGCGACTTATCTTGCCCGATAAAGATCGTGACCGGGCAATGTATGGTCTCAAGGAGAAAGCCATAGGCAAGCTTATAGTGAAAGTGTTGAAGATCAATCCAAAGTCCGAGGACGGGGAAAGTCTTCTCAATTGGAAGCTTCCTGGACAGTCAGTAGCAGCCAGAATGGCGGGTGACTTTCCCGGAAGATGCTATGAGGTACTGTCAAAACGGGCAATGAGAACCGAATTTGGCGAGATGCGTATCGCAGAAGTCAATGCTCAACTCGACAAGCTATCCACTGTCTCGAAAGAAGAGGACCAATTGCCTATCTTTGAGGATTTCTATAATCGGATGAACGCGAGCGAGCTGCTTTGGCTTATACGAATCATCTTACGACAGACGAAGGTGGGAGCGTCGGAAAAAACAATTTTGGAAGTAAGTAATACATCTTCGAAATTCACCGGGGTGCTAATCTGGGCAGATCTGGCACGAAGATGGTGAAGCATTGTTCAACGTAACTTCAAGCTTACGCCGAGTGTGTTGGGATCTATGGGACCCCGACATTTCTTTGACAGAGGGAGATAGAGGCGTCTGTCTCATGTCATGTTTTCAACCTCAACTCGCCCAATTTCAGAAGCACTCCTTCGACAAAATGATTGCTAAGCTGGGTTGCACCAGTGCCGAGCCAGATTTCTGGATTGAGGAAAAGCTGGATGGTGAGAGGATGCAACTCCATATGATGGAGGATGAAGGTGTCCGGAAGTTTGGATACTGGTCCAGAAATGGCAAAGACTATACCTACCTTTATGGTGAAAGGATAGATGATGATACTTCCTCCTTGACACGCTTTTTCAAAGCTGCTTTTGATCCAAAAGTCAGAAATATCGTCCTCGATGGCGAAATGATCACCTGGGATCCAGTCACAGATTCGATGGTTGGTTTCGGGTCACTAAAAACTGCGGCCTTATCCGAAGGACGGAATCCTTTCAGTGAGACTGGTCACCGGCCTATGTTCCGAGTGTTTGATTGTGTGTATTTGAACGACACAGATTTAACACAATTCATATTGCGGGATAGACGGAAGGCTTTGGAAAAGTCTGTTACCAGTGTTCATCGTCGTATCGAGATCCACGAGTATATAGTCGCCACGAAGACTGAAGAGGTTGAAACTGAGCTACGCAAAGTGATTGCAGATGCCGGAGAAGGTCTGGTATTGAAGAATCCTCGATCTGCGTACCAACTAAATAGTCGAAATGACGATTGGATGAAGGTCAAGCCGGAGTATATGGAAGAATTTGGAGAATCTCTCGACTGTGTCATTGTTGGTGGTTATTACGGTCAAGGTCACAGGGGAGGCATGCTTGCTTCATTCTTGTGTGGCCTGAGAGTTGATAAGAATGAGATAGATGCTGGTAAGAACCCTCATTATCTGTACAATGTCCTCTAACATCTCATCAGGAGCAAATCCAATGAAGTGCTACTCGTTCTTCAAGGTTGGAGGTGGCTTTAGAGCAAACGATTACGCTCTTATTAAAGAGAAAACCAATGGAAAGTGGATGAAGTGGGATCGGAAGCGTCCACCGACAGAATACATACAACTAGGAGGTGATAAGCAACAACACGAAAGACCCGATGAGTGGATCAAGCCTTGCGACTCTGTTGTAGTCGAAGTCAAAGCCGCCTCCGTAGGAGCATCAGATCAATTCGCCACAAAATTTACGCTACGATTTCCACGGTTCAAAAAAATACGAACAGATAAGGTTTGGAAAGATGCACTTTCGGCAGAGGAATTCGTGGAATTGAAGATCAAAGCTGAATCGGAATCGAAGAAAAAGGCTCTTAAAGTCGATTCTGGGCGAAAAGTCACGAAACGTTTAAAGAAGGAATTGATAATCGCTGGCAACGATTCGAAGATGAAGGAGAAATACGCAGGACCGGAAACCAAATTGTTCGCTGGCATCACATTTTGTGTGATGAGAGAGATGGTACAGCCCAAGAGACAAAGTAAAGCCGAAATTGAGCAAATCATCAAGAGCAATGGAGGTTCCATTTCTCAATCTCCGGCTGGCGAAGACGTTATCTGTGTAAGCGACAAGAAAGTCGTAAAGGTAGCTTCTCTGATCAAGTCGGGACACACGAATGTGGTGAAGCCAGCATGGATATTAGATGCAGTGAAGCAAGCAGAGATTGATGGACCAGCGAGACAGAGGCTCTTGGTGCCATTCGAGCCTGGCCATATGTTTCATATGCTTGATGAGATGAGACCGGGTTTCGAATCAAACATCGATGAATACGGAGATAGCTACGCACGGGACGTGACGGTAGAAGATCTCAAACGTATCACGGATGATATGATCCATCCCAAATACGGCACGTTTTCTCGCAGAGACTTCCTCTCTCAGCTAGAAGAACGCGGCAAGGGACTAGGAGAAATGACCGGATCTATGTTCAGCAGATGTGTTGTTCGATTCAAGTCAAAAGACAACACCGATTTTAGGATATTGAAAAATCAATTCCTCTTCGCTGGGGGCATGGTAGCAGAGACTGATGAGGATGAGCAAATCACGCATTTTGTGCTCGGAGAAGGGGAGACAGTGGGTGGGATAAGAGAGATGATTTCAAGGTCTGGGAGGAAAGTGCCGAGGATTGTGAGCATGAAGTGGTTGAGTGAGAGCTGGGAGGAGAAAACTGTGTTGGATGAGGAGAGGTATATTGTTTCTTAGCATGTGAAAAATCATCAGTGGACAATAAAGCTAAGCATGCTATGAATGATTATGACTTTTGTGACGAAGCTTTGCAAGGCTTTTGATAAGTGATCAGGGATTCAGTTGAATTATTGGGACCAGGACTCCGTGACAAAAGAGGACATTTGACCATTGCAGCACTCCCTTTGTAGTTGACTAGATATCCGTGAAACCAGTCTTGTGATTGTACTTCCTGTTGTCCTTAGAAAAGCGATGGCGATTTCATGAGTACTTCGGCTAGGTAGTAGCCGCAGAATCAAAACCCCGTGATTACCTGTCACGGAATCGTAGAATTCAGATACTCGTATATTGTGGGAAAAGCTCTGTCAACGTTGAATTAGGGGTTGTGGTTGATCATTCCGATAAGCTTCTGGCAAGTGATATTGATTGTGCAACTAATGAGCTACATATTCCAAGCGTGCCAAATATTCTCGGGTGATACGGAAAATGCGGCGTCGTAACAAAACGGATGAAAGCCCACAAGCAAGCGTGGAAGTATCAAGGTAGGTACATTGCCATACCTAGGCAATGTGCATTCAGTCTGGTGGTTATGATCAACTTTGATCCGGAAAACATTGTAGCACCTGGTACCATGATCTTGTGCTTTCAATATAGATACCGATATCCCGAGACAAGCATTAGAGTTTCCATTACTCATGTTGGTACAAACAACATGCCATCCTGACATTCCACATCACTTGAATGGTTTATCATTACCAACACGTGAATATCACCTGCTGAGGTAGGTAGGAGATACCTCCTCGAATCTTGGCTTCATCAGGCATCTGCAGCCTGATATACGGAACACTTCCAAGCGATCCACTTCAGTACTCATACCCAATCGCTACAAAAGGATTAATATATCAGTCCACGTGAACACTTTCTAGAACCTTGAAATCCGGGGAATGCTCAGCAAAACCGTCATATGGCTCGCATCAATGGAAAAACACCCCAAACCCCGGTTTAGGTTGGAAGATCTGACATGTCACTGATAAGGAGGACATCAAAATGGCGACCTGCAGTATGCAGGAGGGGAAAATCGACGATCTCATCTCATCTCTCATCAAACCGAAGGGTGTGGTTGAGACAACACGTGATGTTACTTCTGACGGAACGTGGATGCGGTACGAACATCCCAAGTCTTTTTTGGGGGTTTTGGGCAGCAAATGCTCTGACAAAACAGCCATCGGTTCGACCGGCTATCTCGCGTCGCCTTTTATCGCTTTCGGCACGCAGAATCATCCACGGCCAGTCGATCCCGGGTCGTAATTCATCCAAGCTGAATCCCGCGACATCCCACCTGCACTTTGCACCCACATCATGTTGAGAAGTTGAGAGGCTCGAGAGGTTCTGTTTGACTGAGCTGCTGGACTAATGTAGTGTAAAGTCAAAATTATAATTGTCGCGACGGACATGATTTAGCGGCGGCTAGGCTTGCTTCTCCACAATCTTTATATTGGGATCGAGGTAGTGTACCGATCACGGAGCGTGTTGAGTTGCCTCCTTGGGCAAGGTAATGCGGCTATCCATATTGTAGTTTTTGAAATTTTCATTCGACTGATGGCAAGGGTTGAAGGGGAGTTTGCGAGTCTGCATAGAGCGTACGATTACGGCGGTGAGGACTGCATGTCGACGTGTTCGAGATGGAAAAAAAAATTGCAACCCAATGTTCCGGGCGCAAAGAAGAAATGAAGTGAAGTACCGATGGAGTACCGAGGATAATTCTCTCTTGTCGGTGTGGAGTTGCCTGATTAGAGAAGGAAAAATACGGAGAGCATAATCTTCCAGGTCTTCATTCGGCCAGAATAGGACGGATACCGTTGGTTGGTGGTTGGGGGACTTGGCCGAAAATACTAATATGGCATTAATTATTTAGTAGAAGGAACACTTTCCTTAGAGGGCTTCTTTTAAAGAAATTGAGAAATTCATTTTTTTTTTATCATGAAACCAATAACCTGAGATAAAAGTGCTATGAAGTAGAAATCGAACAGATTACAATATCTTATAGTTTTGAACAATACAACTCTGGGTTGAACACTCTAACCATTCAAAATCTTCACTCAACATATATGATAGTTAAAGAAGGTAGAGCATTATTCAAATGCATTTGATTGATAGAAAGCAAGCTTATGTATATATTTCCTTCGCCCGTCAGGACCCGGACACAGACAGTAAACAGAACCAACCACAAACCCCCACTGCTCTCGAGATGCCTATAGCCCGATAGCATCTACTGATACACTGTAACCGGTTTTCCAATTGCAAGGCGACCCATTATTGAGATAAGCCTGGACGTCGCGGGTGTAGCTTTGGTGTGTTTCGCAGTTCCAATCCAAAGACTTCGAATACGGTTCTTTGTATGGTCCCCTCCGTAGGCAGAATACGGTACCACAACTCGAGTCCACTGATCATAGGTACACTACATCCATTGATTGCCAAAATTATCGATGGCTTAGTTTATTTGTCCACAAGGACTAGTCGAGGCAACTGAGCCCACGACTGTGACGTAGTACCAGAACGAGGGTGTCCATTGGTTTACAGCGGGTAAGAGCAGGACGAGAGCGGGAGTAGCGAAAGATATCGTGTGTTTGAATCACGATTTTAGGTTTAATATACGTAGTAGGTTATTGTAAGTAAAGAAGATCTAGGATCCTTTACACAAGGCAGAATACCCAAACTGTAGGTAGATTTTCAGATGGCAGCTGGCTTGTAGTATCATTTCCTTCTTACTCTACGAAATGCGAGATCTTGACTCACTTATTAGAGTAGTATACTATTTGTTTTCCCACATGTTAAGTTCGCATTTGTATAATTTTTATACTACAATAAGGTCTTTCCTTTGCAATAATAAAGAGGCTAATAGTAAAACGCTTTTTAGTAGCCAAGAATGACTTGCCTTATCGGTCCCGAGTCCCGCGACGCAAATCAAGCCTCGATGACTGGATGCACATCATAACCTAAAAGGCATTGAAATTCTAAATGGCTGCAGCGGGGCACAGCATGAACATGAGTAGGTAATGCGTCTTGTTCATTGCTTTTGAGATTGTGACTCCTGGAGTTCTGCACTGATCTGGCCGTTGGAAGGGGTCGTGGATGAGTTCTTCGTCACTTTGAACTCTATACTCCACTCTGAGGTTTTCCCAGAAAGAGGGGTCCTTTTCAATCCACAGAGAAATCAAGGATGACGAAAAGTCAAATCCCCCACCGTGTCATGATCATTTTGGTCGATGAGGGTATTCGGTCAAGGGATGTTCGTATCGTATTTGTTTGGGAGTGCGAACGACGGTGACAAAGAAGAGTGGGAGGCAGGGTGTCAAAGGAGAGAAAGAGAGACATTGGCTGAGACTCGGGTCAGCCCAGGTGGGTGTAACTATTACCTCGTTACTGCTGCATAGTGGTAATGTTTCAATGCAGGAATGTACAACACAACTGCGGGATGCACCGAGGAGTCGAAGAGAAGATACTTAAACTTGAGTTGATCTGTTTCAAGTTATCATTTCGTTTATGTGTTAGTTACATGTTCCTACCATCTTACCTTCCTCTAGCAGACAGCGTCCGGGACAAGTACTAAGACGGACAATATGGGGGTACCAATACTTTTGCTTGACCTTCTTCTTGGGGGTTTTATTCAATGGCAATTGTGCCGCATAGTCAAGTTGCTCGATATGCGGCGGAGGCAAGTAGTGAAGGAATAGAGAAGGCTAAGGCGGCAGGTCTAGTCATATAGAGATGATCTTGACCTTATCCTTATATTGTCGTAAAGCAAATGGGTGTGATTGCACACCTCGGTATCTGACTGTAGCCTCTTTGTGTGCGTAGTCATCCATAGGCAGAATAGAAGAGCAATAATTAATCCGCCTTAGGTTGACTTCCTTCGTGCTGCCTTGCCCTATTATCTCATTATTATCGTTACATTATTTGCCTCACACTTTTGCCTCTATGCCCTCCTTACTCGTAGTCACACTCACAGTCACACTCACCTTCACCGGGCCAGGCTGGCTGCTTGCTCGTGTGTGCCCATACTCGTAGTGTAAGCCCATGCCCACGCCCATGTCCCAGTCCCAATTCTAGATTTGGACCGGCGGGCCAGCGACACAAGCACAAGCAAGCCCCCTGCGGCCAACAAGACCCTTTGGTCTTATCAGTGCACTTCCGCCCAACCCTCAACCCTCGCTGCTGTTAATCCGTATGTAAGGCTACGCATTCGATAACTGCCAAGCCCTCCCACCCTCAATCACTCACCCTCCATTTCAGCTTACATACAAGTCCTGACAACCATTTCTTGATCTCGTACAACCACGTCCCTCCATCCCCTTTCCATAAACAAATGTATGCCGTGTCATCAACTCTGACTTCCTCTCCAAAACATCACGCAACAACTCTATCAACATTGAAATCCCTATCATTCACACATAGCACCCGTCTCCAGAGGATCTGCCGACGGCACATGTCATCTCTCAAGTAATTGTTGCCAGCCTGACATGCCTTCACGATCTCATCAGCACGACCTTTGTTTAGAATTGCTACTTACTGCTCGAGTAACCTTCCGATAAGGCTACAACGGGCTTTATACCTCTTCTTCTCTAGAAGACTCTCAAATACTTGTTCTTCAACAACTCCCGGGATCGAAGTCCCAAAATTCCTGGTTGCCGTTTCTATCAAGTAATAGGTTGGTCGGCTTCTGCCGTAGCCCTTTCCGGCAGCACGCGACTCCCATACAGAGTTCAGTGACGATGTTACAACCCAGGAGTTTCCTCTTCACTCGTTCATACTCTTCCAGTGCCAAAGACAACATCAAATATGAACGGCCGGTGGAAAAGCGAAGAACCGGGTCCCCAGCCAAGCAGGATACAAAGCTCATGTCTTCAACTACAACGACCACTTCACTCTCCTCGATCGGCTCCGATTCAAGACCAACGACACCCTCCTCCCCTGTGGTAATTCCTGTGCGAGGAAGCCACGAATCTGCTCACGAGAGAAAAAGAATACAAGGGCAGAAGGAAGGACACACTGGACGCCGTGGCTCCGAACGTGCAGACCGGAGAGCGCGAGCGGTCCATTCACCAGATGCTATACCTCCGTCGGTCGCTGCTCTCTTGGCAATCACGGCAATACCTCAGAGAAATTCGAGGAGTCGAAAGAACTCTACAAACGGAGCAAGTCATAGGTTGACAGTGGATGCGATACTTCAACACGACGATGTGTCCGAAAAAGAGTTCGGTTTATCGTTAGGAAAGAGCCCGTTGGACCTTCTACTCAGTCCTCCAGACGAGGATGATGAGATTACTGAAAGTGAGAACGGACGTGAATCGATTATGTCCGGAAGAACTATGTCGAGCGAATCCATGCCGTCGCTGGACGACGAATCGATTGGTGATGCATCTCCTTCCTTGGGATCTTTGGTCACTCCCAACTCTGTTTACAGTCCTCGTGGCAAGAGATCTCCGAGGAGGATGCAGTCACTGGTAACGCCGCTACAAAATTCCGTTGAAAACCATCCTCTTAATGGAGAAGAGTTAGATGTGGAGGAGCTGGATTTCAGAGTCTTCCAAAAGCTCACTCCATCCCACCAGAATGAGCCCAGCCCGGAGATCGAAATTGAATCACCTCGACGGAAATCCGCCTTTAAATCGAATCTTACCGCATCACTACGTGCTTTAAGATCCGCTGCAAAATCATTTTCTTCCCTAACTACACCGATGATTCCTCCAGATGATTTTCTCACCAGATCAATCATATCGATCGATCCACAGGTACCATTCACTGATGAGCGAATGCCACCCCGCCTTGAAGATACTCCGACCCCGGCTCTCCGAAGATACCTCAATCCTACGACAAATGCGCCAATAGAAGCACATGTACCGTCCTCATTATCACAGACCACAACCTCAAAATGTACAGCTTCAATACAAATGCAAACGTACAAGATTTCACGCTCAGCCAAAGGCACGACACCAACGGTCATCAGTCGGCGCACACAACCTACATCAGAGGAAGCTTTTGCCGAGGTTGCTGCTGGACCAGTTGCTCGACAGAGGGATATGCGGGAGAACAGCGATTTCATCCGGGTTGCAGTCATGGAAATGTTGATGCGCAAACGGGGGAAGTTGGATGATCATAAGCCTGGCAGGGCGAAATGGGCATTGCCACCGAGAAAGCCACCGACGAAACCGTACGAAATCTCAGAGAACGGAGTTCCAGTGCGATGGATTGCCATTACCCACTGATGAACATACACGTCATATTACACACGATTATCGGATTGCATCGAGTCTGCTCCACGGTATTATTAATGCGAACCCGCAAAACAGTGGTCTTTTCACACGTTTTTCAACCTCAGTCCCGTCGGGAATTCTGGCAATATTCATCAATGCCGGCCTTCTGGAAGCAGAAACGACCCACATCGTCAGAACCAGAATCCCGTTAGGAAGGTTTGAACTGCACCCCACTTTTCGCTACACTCGTCGGGAGTCGCCGCTCTAATGACACATAAATTGTCAGAATTTGTTGTTGCAGAACTGGGGATCTTCGGAGCCTAAAATCCGACCGAGATTACCTCGTACTTTCAGGAATTTCAGGAGTCATCACTTCAATTGAGGACAACGAGGAGGCTGGGCTGGGAAACGAGGTGCCTGGATTGATTATTGCTTACTGCCTGCTGGGACTTTCAGGGCCACCGGAGATGCTCGGAAATCCTCTACCTCCAGGATCCTGCGGGATCTCCAGGGGCCCATCCGCTGCAGCGTTTCGATGTGGGCAAGGGTTCAATGGGGTCGCCTAATGTGATGCACACGAGAGCAAAATATTACTGCTGGTTCTGGTCGTCGATTGATGGTTGAACACTTGTGCCTGCATATGTGGCTCCGAGACACCTGAGCCTCGGATGATCGTGTCCGTACGGCACACAAGATAAAAATTTCCCAAATCCTCTTCATGCTTGCACTCGAGTCTCGACCATGGACATCCGGAGGCGGAGGGTGTAAAATACTTACCGCAACGTTCAAGCATCAAATGGAAGAGTGTGATTTTCAGGGTCTCCACGAAACCTCCGAACGAGACTTTTACCAGCATGTCTATAGTCGAGGCCACGCCGCGCTCAATATTTCATGCAAGAAGGGTTTTCAACAGAGCGTTATCGGTGCTACACTACACAACAGCAGTGTCCTTGGAAGCTTGGGAAAAGCCGTATTTCCAGATATGCACAAAGGGTCCAATGGTTCAACCGGATGTGGGAGAAGGATCAGCTGTTGCAATGCCTATCGTTATCGTGGGTAAATTTTAGAGTGGGGGTGTTGTCGGAGAGTACCGCTATGTGCTGGGCGGTATTTGGATAGAATTGCTTTGAGTTTGTATTTTAAGAGCGCGTGCATTGTTATTGAGCATTTGGGAAGGGCGTGAACAAGGGACATGCATTGGCTGGATTTAAAGGTGTCGGATGGGTTTTAAGAGCGATACCACGATTTCTCTATTCGCTCTTTTGAGCTTTCATCTGTTAATGATGACTGGACTTGGACTAGACAATGGCTGAACGAGGACGATTGTAGATACGAGATGATGATGATTAGAGAATGGAATGGCTGCAAAGTTACCTGGATTCCAACTAGCTGGTGAATTCCGTCTTCGTACGTAATCGATTGTGATATTCGTCCAGTAGTACGACCACTGCATGAGACTGAACAGGAACAAAATCGATACGTTAATCCCCAACCCTCCGTTCCACAATGCAGCACGGAGGTATCTCCTCCCGCATGCGTCGTTTAAAGCCTAGATGTTCAGAGATTTTGCGTAGACAAGACTACATATTAAGTCACCAAAATCCTGCTGAGAAAAGGACAATAAGTCCGGAAAATATTTTCAAAGAAGCTTCACACTTTTTCCACACGTTGGGAATGCTAATGTGGTGGTTAATTGGGACCCCGTGTTCATGAGGGGTTTCTGTAGGGTTTTCACGATTGGAGGTATATGGTTCTTGGGTATTTTGAGTAAAGGGGGTTTGGTTATGAGGTACTTAAGGGGCAGGAATATGTTTTTTTGAGAACTTTTCGTACTATTTTCTGCGTGTTTTGAAATAGTTATGATAGTGGATTTGCGGGTTTAATAGTTGTGGGTATGTGCCCTTCGTATATTGTGAAAGTCTAAAGGCGTGTTGTTTTCGAGGTGTGATCTTACATAGGGGGCTAATTGACGGGTTTGGAACGGAGTGATAGTTGATGGATTGTATCTGAGAGATGACTACTCGGAAGGGAAAAGTGCTTGCTAACCAGTTATAGTTAAGGGCTAGAAGGGGGAATAATGTCTTAATCTCTTGATTACTTCTGTGCATAATTAGATTATTGGTCCGTGATGAAATGTCTTTGGCTTATTCAGCCTTGCGCTTGACAATTCGACAGCACAACAAATACATAGGAAAGCAGGTAGATTCAAATTCCTTCCTCCACTCAATTCTACCTAATTCAATGAGAAGCTCATTACGAGCACCATAAACACAATGATATTGAAACATTTCGATATTTACACGTGACCACATTTCTCACAACCTCAGCCTTGCATCTATTTTTATAACCTCCAACCTGCAATATCCGGCCGATGCGGCTCCATCAATAAAAACGAAGTCTCACCCAGTCATTCTCTCACCTAAAGACCCTCATGAGTATCGCCATATGCATGCTCGTCCTTCCAGTACGCCACGATCGCACCTCATCCGCGATCCCATCGTGGCCCGATGACCAGCAACAGAACATCCCCAGACTCCCGCCTTGGCAAGTTACCTCAATCTTCAGCGCAAGATGCTGCCCTCCGAGGAGCTAGTCTGGCATTCGGGAAGCCGCCTGTGAAACCGAAACCAAAGGTTACTAACTATAGCGGGAATGATGGAGCTTTGGCTGCGGCTATGAAGGTTGGAGGAGCGCAGAGGGGAAGTCCTAGGAGTACTAGGATAGATGACGCTGCGTTGGAACAATTGGGATACCAGAATACGGGATCGAGTGTTGGGAGCCGGTCATATACTGGGGGATCCGAACGTCCTATTGTGCAGCAGAGACTCAGTCAGTTTGGTGGAGGGCTGCTACAACCTCCTGGAGTACTGGATCAGGCGAAGTCTACCTCTTTTATAGCTGCTACACTTGCAGCTTCGAGGTCTGCTTCCCTAAGTCCTAATCCAACGGGCCAGCAAACAAATTCACAACTACGACCTCATATTGGCGGACGGTCGTCTTCCATACGGAGCTCGGATTCTTCGAGAGCTAGTTCGGATCAACCTCTGGATACGACCTCGATACCTCCTACTACTTCTTTGATAGGTATGTTTGAGCAGAATCAAGGACCATACAAGAAGAAGACACGGCCATCAATAGAAAGATCTGCGACGTCTGCTACGGCACGAGCGTCCCCTCGCCGTCGTTCACCTTCTGCTTCACCCTTACGAGCTCGTACACCACCAATAACGCCAACGAAGGCTCGCAAGCCAGAGCCAAAATCTCCAAAGCCGACATTGGCACAAACACAACGTCTGTCTGCTGGAGCTGAGCCTTCAATTACGCAGTTGAAACCTCAAAAACCACAAAAGCCTGCCCCTCCATCAAAACCTATACAAATTCCCAAGTCAAACCGAGGACGCAATGCTACTACTGAAGATGAAGAGGCTTCGTCCGGGGACTCCTTCGTGTCAGCATCAGATTATAAACCTTCCTTCAGAGCTGCCTTGGCTGAACAAAATCGTCGCCTCACCTCTGCCTCTGTCGTATCCGTCAACTCCCAGATCGACAGCATGGCAAACGCCATAGTAGCCTCCTCTCTAGCCTCCTCCCGAGCTGCATCTCCCTCCAAACAAGCCCTCCATAATCCTAATTCCAACACTCTTTTCCCACCTCCCCCTCCCCCTCGCCGCCACCTCTTTCACAACAGTAAAGATAATTCCCGCACCCCCAGCCCAGCCAAACCACCCGGCCTAAGAACCACGATGCGGAAACCAAAAGAGGAAGAAGTAGATGAAGGAGAGAAGAGAAGAGGGAAGAGAAACCTAGTCAAGAAACATCCTAATAAGCACCATGAAGGCGATCGAAAGAGGTGGAGAGACACGATCACAGAACGAGAGAGAAAACGCTATGAAGCCGTATGGGCATCTAATAAAGGCCTCTTTACCCCCTCCACCGAAGGTGCCGAGAACGAAGTCTGTAATTTAGTAGTGAGAGACATTTGGTCTAGAAGTAGATTACACATTGATGTCTTAGAAGAAGTCTACACCCTAGTTGATAGAAGCGGACATGGTCGATTAGATAAACAGGAATTTGTCGTGGGGCTTTGGTTGATTGATCAGAGGCTCAAGGGAAGGAAGCTACCGATTAGGGTTACGGAGAGTGTTTGGCGGAGTGTGGGTGTGCTGGGGGGAATTAAGGTGAAGAAGATACATAAGCATTAGATGGATGGAGTAATACAGAGAGGGCATACGTCTTTTGGACATCGTTGGTGTGGTGTGGTGTGTTGTATAGATAATACCCAATTTGTTCGTAGGCGTAATGGTGGAGCTATATTTTTTGATTTGCCTTTGTTTTGAGAGTGGTTGACTGTGTTCATTTTAGTGATCTGTTTCTTGTCTCAGCTTTAAGAAACTGAACCGAATGTCCCAGATCCTTTCGTACAACGACTATTTACCGGTTGAACTCAGCGCTATTTTCATACCCTCCCTTCAGCTTCTCCAAACCAACCCTCCACTAGCTCTGAGATACAAATTCTTCCACTCCAACACTACCAAAGCTAGGATCTACAGTCTCAGAATATTAAGCTCGAAATGTATTTTATTTCATCTTTAGATATGGTGTTCTCGGACATCAACAAGGTCAGAGGTCACATAAACGATGACTAGTTCCTGGGGGTAGACATTCTGCATTACATATCCATAGAGCATCAGAGGAAGTTAACGATATTATATACGACTCATTCTATCTATCCATTTGCCTGTCAATATTCAGCGGCGAGAATATTCCTTCCTTTCACTTCTTAGATCACTATATGCCAGGAGACTCGCTTAGCGTTACCCCCCCTTTCTTCCTTTTTTTCTGTTTTCAAGTCTGAAATTTTCAGAGAGTGAGAGTGGTGGATATATTCAAGACTCTAAAAACAAAGGGCGTGATAGAATCATGCCCGGATTGTCTTGGAGGAAAGCATTTTGAGTTCGAAGGGAACTTTGCTTTTCGTAATCCTCTCCCCACGTAATGAAACAACATATTTGATTCAACTCCCAAAACAAAACTTTTGTACCCAAGAATTCGTAAGATTGTCTTCTACCCTTCCCTCGTCGATAGAAGGTGGATGGTACCTTTGTATGGTGGTGGGAAGGTGAGCTTGTCAATGAGTGGTGAGGAGGTAGGGGCTAGATAGGTTCGAAGGGGAGGGGAAATGGCTGGTGTGTTTGGCCTCGATTACCGTTTTGCGTGTGATTGTAATATATGTATGAAGGTACACCACTTGTCCAAAGGTCATATCATATATCGTACACTGATAGGGGTAGCGCAGTACCTTTAGGTAAATATTTTGAATACAACTGGGTCTTCCATGACACCGATAATTACAATCTACACAATTCTACATCCTCCAACACTATCCTTAGAAGCTCGCTGCCTATCTCGGGAATGGGAACACAGCAGGACTCTTATACCCATTGGCCCCTACGCTCCTCACACCGAACTCCACATTATCCTTACTCAACTTCACAGTCGCAGTATCCACATCCCCAACCGCAATATAATGCGTCCAGAAAGGCTGATCAGTAGGTCTCCATACAATCTCATAACCAACAGCTCCTGCAACTTTTTGCCAGAAGAACGTACTGTCGTTCGTCAAAGCTGCTGTATCAACTGTTACGTTCCTCGGATTATCGGGTGCGTTCGCTAAACTCCACAACGCGGCGCCATTCACCTTTCCTACTCGTGAGATGTAGTAAAAGTCACAGAATTCGGCTAGATCTCCGTATTGTGTCCCGTTTTCGACTCGTACATCTTGATGTTGGTGAGCGAAATCTTCGCGAGGTTCGGTAAAGCGATTTGCTGCATATCCTGCTAAGAGGAAGGAAGAATGGTCGCCGCCTCGCAAGTACCTGTCCAGGCGATAGACAGTCTCTACACTCATTCCGGTAACAGGATTACTGGCAACGTCTCGAGTGAAACGTCCCAGCTGGCGAGCAGGAGAATCATTCTCGCCGCCAATCTGAAGCCGCCTAGCAGCACGGGCAGTAGATTCGTTTGAGGGAATGCCCTGGGCAAAGAGACGTATGATATTTGACTGATTCTTGCCATCATCTCCGACTGGAGAACCAACAATATCATTTGTCCACATGCCTTGGACATAAGCTGAGCGGTTTGCGAGAGTTTGGGCCATGAAACCAGAGCCTAAGAGACCTTGCTCTTCACCTGCTACTGCGGCGAACATGATCGTCGCTTTGGAGTCGTATTTTGCCATGATTCGGGCAAGTTCCATTGATATTGCGACTCCAGAAGCGTCATCATCAGCTCCAGGAGCGTCATCAACAAAATTCATTACATCGGTATTTCTGGAATCATAATGCCCACTATCATTGTCAGCGGTTCTTTCATATATATATCCTATAAACTCACCTGACCACTATGATTCTGTCCGGATCACTACTTCCTTTCAACGTCGCAATCACATTGCTAATATTGGTTGGAGCCGTGATCCTACTTGCAATAGGCTGGATGTAACTCTGCAACTCAACAGTCATCCTCCCTCCACTTTCCGCAGCAAATCCCCGAAACTGCTCCAACAACCAATCCCTCGCAGCCCCAATACCTCTTACTGGGTCTGTCTGTGTACTCATCGTATGCCTAGTGCCGAACGACACCAGCTTCTCAATACTAGCTTTGATCCTGGCTGGATCAACTTGCTGCAATATGGCAGCGAGTTCCGCATCTGGCAATTGAGGTGTGTACACCTTCCCAGGCGACCCCGTCGGCCAGGCATTGATGGCGCAAAGGTCCGTAGGGAAAGGGAGAGCTGGCAATGTCGCGTTCCGCGTGGAATACGTGCTATAATGGCCGTGGCACTGCCCAACCAGCAATGCGCCGGCAATCAATCCAGATACAAACATAATTGAAGCTGGGAAAAAGCGACAACAGTAATTGTCCAAGATGTTACTGAAATAATGAAATTGTAGAATGCAAACTCGTCGCATTTAAACTAGCACTTGAGAACCCAAGCAATGCACCTCCTCAATGACTTCACTGCGGGAGACGTCTCCCGCAGATTAACGGTAGTTAATAGGTACCGATGGCGGGGATGGCATATTCGACACGCTATGAAGAGGGGTAGAGAGCACCAAAGAGGCAGCTCGCAGCTTGGAGATTTATCCGGATAAGGCAGGTCTAGAGATTGTACCTGAATATAAACGCTTGGCATGATGATGACAAGGAGAATTAGTTGAGATAGAATAGATCGTCAACATCGAGATCTTGGGAGCGGAATCAAGATAATACTTCGAGAGTGGGATGGGACTTCATAAAAGACTGACGTTGAAGACGACATATATCCACGTGATATTCCAGATCAGGAAGGAGCCAAGAAGTTTAGGACCTCCTTCAAAGCTTGTCAGAGATATATAGCTAAAGGCTTCACTGTAGAAGATACACAAAGGTAAACAGTTAGAAAATGTATTCTTATATACGTGTATCGCAACCAAGCAACAAAATCCTCCAGGGTTCACAGTGGGAACCACTCACTCATAACGCCACCCATGCATACAGGACTTATCCCCCCCAGATACCCCGCAGACCCATACTATATTACAAGTGAACTTCTTCTAATTTAAAGACCCAAGAATCTTCTTCAATGTCTTTTTCTTCCTTCCTCCCTCCTCAGCGTCTTCACTATGATGATCTGAGTCTCGCTTCTTAAGCTGCCCCAACTTCCTTGCCACAAATCCATTTTCACCATTCTTGATACTCCTTGAGCTTGGCCTCTCACTCTCTGCAAGACTTTCTGGACGATCATGTGCATTTGCTGGTGTCATTGTCAGGCCAGAAGGAAGATTGCTCGAACGTCCTGGCAGGGAGGAAAGACTACTTGTCTCACTTGGTGTTCGAGTCATCTCGTTTCTACTAGAGGCGAAGGAGCGTCTTGGACTGGATGAGCGCTCCGATCTAGTCATGCCCGTCGGACTGGTGGCAAAGGCGCTGCTTGCATCGCTATTATCATGAGAGTTGTCTTGACTGGATGGCGCTAACAGCATACTACTGGTAGCGAGCTCTCGAAGACGGTTCTGTTGCGCAGTAGTGGGGCGATGTTTGCTGAATTTGTTCCCAATAATTGCTCCAGTGTGAGATATTAAGGCACGAATGACATCTTTCTTGAGAGCCAGGGCAAGGTCAAGATTTGACCATGTCTTGTTGCGATACTCGATTTCTGGTAGGCGGAACACGAAGTCATGTACATCCTCGATATTGCGTTCACCCTTGCCTTTATAACTAAGGCATAGGACAACACTCGGTATCTTGACATATGCTAAAGTCATGTATTCTGAGGCTCGAGACATCATCTTTGTAAGGTCATCCGAAGGCGCTTCCTTATTCTTGTTGTTACGGTGTAGGGCAAATCGTTTGTGTTTGCCATCTCCATTGGTTGATTCAATCGACATAGTTGTACCACTTCGGCCAATACCAGGACGAGGGGCAAAACTAGATGACAAGCTTTCAGTGGATGCTTTCTTGCCAAGGGTCCTTGTGGATCCTTTTGAGCTCGCTGAGCCTTTACTAGTCGACTGAAATAATCGGAAGTGGTGATGCCCTTCGCCAAAAGAATGCATGCTTGCGGCTTTGGTCTTAGATGAGATGGCAGTGTTTGGGCGAGCTTCTGAATTTAGTGTCGGACGCAGTCGAAGCTCCAAAGAACCTGCTCTTGTACTCAAACCAGAATCATGCTTGTCCACAGTCGAAGGGTGGAGACTATTGGAGTTGCCAGTAGCAGTGCTGTTGCTATCATCTTCTTCATCCCCGTCATCGACTGGTTGCATATGTTTGACCATAAATGGCGATTTAGTCTTTGTATCTGACGATCCAGACCCTGGGAACATGTAGTCGAAGAGACGCTTTCCAACTTCACGTTCAAGTTGTATCTTCATAGGGAACAAGTTGACCTCGAAATGGTCCATGACAGGAATTCCAGCAATTGCTTCGAGCATATACCAATAAACTCTTAGCATCTGCTGATTTCCTCCTTCATTGAAAACGCCACGCTCGGCGTCCGAATACGGAGCAAACATCTCTGGATATATGGCGTCTGGTAGAAGGTTCAGCCCAACAATTTTTCCTATTTGCATGAGATTGATATGGGATCCATCTGAGTTATCTGTTCGGTCATATTCGGCCTTTTGTAGTTGGAATTCCATTAGCGGCTCGTTATTGTCGCGTATCAGATGCCAAACGATTTGTTGAGAAGCGATATTCCACCTGAGTAGACCAGCTGTGGACGAGCCCTCGTATTTTCGCTGAGACGATGTGATGGCCTTCATCATGAAAAATAGTTCATCTTCACAGCTTGTGAGATCCTTGTCCAATGCAAGCCTGTCTTCCCATCCGCGCTTATCCAGATATTTCGAATTTATTTGGAATTGTGTCTTGATCTCTTCCAATTGCCTGATACGTTCCTGGAGTCGTATGACCATTTCCGGTGCGCCACGCAGATCACTGAAATCTGACGCAAGCATGATCTTTTCCAGCCGTTCATTTCGTGTCTTTTCCAATGGCTCGCTATACATGAGAAGGTCCAATACAATGATGTACATAGCATAATATTGTGCCGAATTGCAAATGGCGCGGATTTGAGGAAATTCTACCCATAGATGATCCATCCGGCTCTCGATATTATTTGGACTGACTGCATGGCTGCCCTCGCTGTTGACTTCGTCATTATACTTCAAACGCAGTGTGTTGTATTTGTCATATCTCAAAGATGCAGATGTCTTTTGCACAACACGTTTGAAGCCAAATGGATCGATCTGAAAGTCAAACATTACTTCCATGGGCACCCAAGGTGGCCAAGCAGACCCAGCTGGCACACCATAATGGTTTCCAGAGTACATGGATAAGAGCTGCGATGAGAACCATTTTTGATGAGTGACGAAGAACTGGGTGCTATCCATTTCCACTGAGAATCGTCGTTGAACTAGACCACTGACATCATCGAAGATACGGTCTTTGTCCATGACCTCAATGACTTTTCCTTCCATTCCTTTGGCAGTAACAAGAACAACGGCTTTGGGATTCTTCTCGCTCTGGAGTTGAATCTGAGGAGCGATAAGGCGTAAATGGTAGCTATTCTGCGGCATGAATTCATGAGAAATATTCGAATCCAGCTGTTCCGTTGATACTCTTTGACTTGTTTCCTGTCCTTTCTTCGTCTCTTGTGCTTTTGGATCATCTGCACTGACGAACTTCTTTCCATCGGCAAGAATTTCGTTTATACGATCCTGTACATCTTGATACCCAGGCTCTTTATTCTCGTTGGATTCGGGGGATGCTTTCTTCGGCTCGGCTGGACTGGTGGTAGACTTGGTGTTCTTGGCTTTATTCTGTTCTTCCACAATATCGAGAATAAACTTCACGGCTCTTCTTGATAAGTAGTAAACAAATCCACGTCTCTGGCTGACTTGATGGATATAACGGAGAATTATGTTCCGCAGAAGATTGTTCCACTTCAATTGCATGTTGTGGATCACAAAACGATTGTTGAAGTCACTAATAAATTCTCCACCAGGATTGGTGTCCATGCCCTCGGCTGCTGTATCGTAGTCTTTGGGTGAAGTGGTCTCTCCATCACTATCAACATCTGCATCGCCATCTGGTACGGCTCTCTTGTTATCCGTATGCAATCGCATATTCATTCGTTGCATCATGGACTCCAAGAACAATTTCTTGTCTCGCAAGACACTGCCATGTCTGTTAAGCATTTCGTATTCACTTTGAAGGATTTGGTTGTTATCGTCTTGGATGCATCTAAATTCGGCCTCTGCAACGGACCGGGTATGTGTATCCATTTGCTCTTCTAGTTGCTTGAGACGTGTCTGAATAAGCTGACATTGAACACGACGAGGATCATCGTCTTTGCTCATAATACAGAAATGGGTTAATTCATTTCCGAAAGGACTTGTCCTATCTGGATCACCAGATATTGAATCTCCATGATCTGTTTGCCGGAAGTATGTAAATCGAGGAGCATATGCTAGAGGCATGATTTTTGTCTCTGGATTAGCCTCAGAAGGAAGAATCCAGTCCAGTTCAACAAAATCATCCATATCAATCCAGCTGAAGTCGTTGTCCGGAATCTCAAAATGTGATAAATCCGTTGTGCCGACATCCTGTTGCGACACAAGAGTGGGGGCTGATGCCTTTTTCAAATCTTCTGGCGTTGTGCCAGCTATACTGGCCGTAACCGCACGAATATCCGCTGAAATCAGGTCTAGCTGTGCCTGATGCATCTTCATTCCGCTAGTTTTGCCTTGGGTTTTGCGACCTTTATCATGGGTCGGAAATTCTTCGCGTCGTTGATGAACATCAAGCATAAAGCTATCCAGCCTCATCTTCAAACCAGTGGCAGAAACAACATCTTCGGAGTAATCCTCAGCGTCCTTGTGTTTGTAAATGTGACTTAGAAACAGCGGTGCTAGGAGGAGATTGTATTTAATTGTAGCCAGATGTCGCCCAAACTTCTTGCTGGACTTTTCGATTCCAGGCCATAAAGTTCCTTGTCGAATGGGAAGTGACATAGTACCATTGAACATGGACCACCAAGCGAAAAAATGCGAGAAGAATCGGGGAGTGAGGTGGACCGTGTTGTAACTTGAGGATGGTGTGGTGTTAGTTACGGACCATTCTCGATTGACTGGTGCTTTCACGGCAATTGACATGTGGATGTGGTGACTTCTAAAACCCCTGAATGCATCGTACTCCATGCCCTCAGGTGCTTTTGCGAATTGAGGCTCTTTAAAAATGACCTTGTAATGTGGTTCGAAATCGAAAGATCTTTTCTCTTCTTCGGCAAGGTTCCTTTCAAACATCAAACCAGCAAGCCATTGCACATTGCCAGATAACTTCATAACAACTTTCTTGAACGCTGCTCCTCTCTTGAAACTATCTGTACTCGATATGCTGTCACTATCGTGGTCGACTCTGGATGAATTACGTGCTTGATGGCTATAATCGGGAATGGCAAGAATATATTCACCACTGTCGACGGTCATGAATTTTCTTGGATCCTCTTCACGACAAATGTTCCATCTGACATCATTCCGCCAGCACATCAGGAAACCTGCACCATTACCGGTTACAACATATGGATCTCGGGTTCCTTTGAGCATGAGGTGAACATCGCCATCACCCTTCCAGGCGACACTAACACGGGAGTGAAAGCTCAGACGGATCTTATCCCAGAATCCTGTGCGATCCGAAGGATCAACTTGTGGCTTGGTGAACGTCTCGATCACCATCATCATGTCCTGAATTGCGGGCTGATAAGACGCTCCCCATGTGATTCTAGTTGGGAAACCGGTATTGATGTCTACTTTGATGTCCGAGTAAGTCTTGACAGGCGAAACAGTTCTCCGGACGTCAATAGCAAATCCTCCCTTGTTCGATGTCCCGGGCGTCCGATTTGTCGGAGGTACAATATCAACTTTCACGTGTCTAGTTGATTCAGGCCCACGGAACTCTTCGCCAATGACGAAATCCGACTTGAGAGACCAGGCCGGCAGACGAGGTGATTGACCTGGCTTAATTGCAGGAACGTGCAGAAGAGGCAGTGGGTAGTCCCTGAGAGTCACTCTTGCTTCTCCCATATCGATCTGAACGTGCATAGGAACAAGTAATGAATATTCCATGTCGTGTGGCATTCCCTTACCAACACGATGAATGAACTCAGGGAGCTGACTCATGGGGAATGAGGGTTTGTCAAGAGTGATGTGCAAATCACTGATCAGAGTGGCCATCAAAGCCGGTCGCTGAGGCACTTCAAGGATATTTTCAGTCTCCTCCATATCTTCTGGAAGCTGGTCTGGTCCCCAAAACATGCCCCTGAGGTCTTTCATGCCGGATTTAGCCTGGCTGTAAATGCGATCAATTCTGGCTTTCCAGCTCTGAGCATTGTGTCTTTGGAGTCGCTCATGAGCTTCTCCAATAGATATTTTGGCTGAGCCTGTCATGCCACACGTGCCTTCCGGGTCGTATCGCATCGTACGTCCACGATGGGTTCCTGGTCGATGTTCTGGATGTGAGGCTCCATCCTCGCTATGGCTCCTACGCCGAGCACCTTCATGATTGGTACTTCTCCCACGAGGGTGGGCGGATCGATTTCGGAAGCGAGAAGAATCTTTCTGTCTTTCTTCCTCTTCGATTTTCTTCGATTTGACTTTGAATGCAGCTTCACGGGCGATACGCTGGGACTGTTCAATAAGACCAGTACGATATATAGCACCCAGTTTCCACTCAAAAGCTCCATCTTCCAATTCAAATAAAAGTGCTTTACTTCGAAGGGAGATCTTTGGTAAATGTTTGGGGCCCTCCGGATGTTTGTCTAGGATATACTCGTTCGTACCAGTAACAAATCTATGGTGCAGCTGTTGTACAGACTTCAAGGTGTTGATGAAATTGTCAAATACTTTGTGCAAAACGGCTTGATGAGGGACTGCAAGTCTGATAGCCTCTGTGTTCACATCGACCATATTCTCGTCGCGCATTTCTTTGTTGCCGCTCATGCGTCGACTTGAGCGGAGGTCGACTCTAAATGCTTTAATAGACACAATTCTTGCCCAGACTCGTTTCATTTTCGGAGCATCAGCATAAAGTCGTGCGAGTTTAGCTTGTACAAAGGGAGGAGACCATCGATGTCTGCCAGCTTCCATGCCATAAATTTGAAGCATCATTTGCGGATCAGATGGCATTTGTGCCTTGATCTGAACCAACGCAGATCTGAAATCAATAGTGATCAGTTCTTTCGAGGTAAAAGGGTAATCTGGAGCATCCCGCATATAGAAGTCGTCTGGGGATTTCACAGGTGAGAGTAAGTCCGCAGCCCCGAAAACCCTGGCAGCGGCTCGTGCTTGTTCGGCTTCCACTTCATCAGCTCTTGTACGCAAGAATGCTTTCCTTAGGACTGTAGTGGCTACGCCACAAGCGTAGTGACGATAAAGTGAATATTGCACGAGCAGCGACCTCACATGTGAGTTGACATGGAAAATAGGCCCTTGAGTATCGCTCGACGTAGAAAGTGCGACCTCAAATCGCGGCATGGCAACGAAGGGCTCAATTTCCCATTTTTCTGTGGACTCGACCACAAAAGCTTCCAAGCCTCGAACATGGACAGCGAGACGTCTTCCGTCAGTGGGATGCTGTGCATGCCTTTTCCGAGGAGATATGGGCATTGTGAGGAACAAATCAGCGTCTGGTGTCAGAGAGCGGCTTCCTGCTCTGCGTCTCGAGGCTTTTCTCTCAAGGGCATCGCCTTTCTGGGCGCGGTATTCGGCAGTCCAGGATTGTAATTGTAAGGCCACACCACGTGTGGCATCTGAGATATCTTCATCAACACCAGCGACTTCTGCACTGAATTCGGAGCCTTGAAGCTGGAAATGCAAGAGCCATGCTGGCATGGCTCTTATGAAATTTGGATCTCGAGATGTCCTTGCATGTGCCTTCTTCGTCGGTTCCACGTTAATTCGAAGCTGACGCACGATTTGTCGAACACCATCGCTGAGTTCGGGACGAATCATATGAATAGAAAGTGTTTGAAAGTTACCTGAAGCAACTACATAAACTTCTGGATTTGCACTAAGCTGTGCTTTGAGTTCTAAAGATTCGGCTTGGATCAAATCATAGTGTTCACCTGAAGAAGTTTGGTAGTAGAGCTCGTGAGATTGCATCCTCAAAGTGGATGCCAGGCTATAGTGAAGATCTCCAGTGGCTGAGTGAGAAGATTCCATGTCGAGAGATATTGATGATACGGAAAAGATGATCAAATCGAAATCATCTTCCGCGGCTGTCTTTTCAACGGGAGGAAGGGCAACCCGTACAACAGGTTCATGCATAGAGAATTTAATGTTTGCTTTAGGCAAGAGCCTCGAAATGAGAACGTGCCTTTGAGGCGCACCGCCTTGCCTTGGTCTCGGTTTTGGCTGCAAAAGAGCCAAGACTAGAGGTAAATGTTTGGGATCCAAATCCACAGATGGTGAAGTAACAACAACATTAGCGAAAAGAATATTTGCATTGCGCTCGGCTGCACTATTGTCATGGACCAGCTCGACTGTTTTTGAGGGAAGTGTTGTCCGAACTGTGGTAGTTGCCATAGGAATATAAATCAGCCTGTCAGACTTGCCTTGACCATCATCAACGCCAATAGCTATTGAAAGTGCGGCAACAAGTGCTTGATGGGCAATGTCTTTGGAAGAAAAGTACATTCGGTGAGCAGGTGATTTTTGATCAAGTCTGTGAAGATCAATTCCAACCTCTTTCATAGATGCATTAAGGTATATGGGCGATCCATGGGGTTGGACAAAGCTAATTTTCTTGGTAAAGCCGACAAAACTGACAGCGAATTGGACTTCCTTGATACCACGGAGAATGGAGCTAGCAAATTCCTTGGAGTCGGATACGGTCTGAACAAGAGCTTCTTCCCTGCTTCCTGGTCTATCAAGCTCCTCTATGAGGTCTTTAACGGAGATATTCTTGACCTCTGGATTTACCCTAGTATACAACTTTCGAGTATTGTTGTAGCGGTTGACACAAGTCATTATGTCATCATATGGAATATGCACACGACCGAGCTTGAGGGAAATTGCTGCATCTCGAAGGCCATCCAGTTCTTTATACAGCAATCCGTGAATATTGAGAGTCGCATGGTCCAGTACCTCCAGCGATTCCCGTCCTTCAGGCGTAAAAAGGACGCTCCGAACGGTCAGCATCCACTCCGCTGGGCGTTGTTCCTTTTTCAGTGTCTTGACATGCGAGAACATGCGCCCACGATCCACCATCTTCCGCCTTGTATCCACTGCCATTGTAAAACTTCCAACCTGTACCTGCCCCACGTTGACTACAGAGACGGTGGAATTCGTTGCCACAACATCAACCATCCGTATCCAGTTGATATTTCGGTGAAGGCGCTTGATGCGATCTTTTATGCTGGTCAACCGTTTCCAGCTTTTGCTCCTGTGGGCATCAAAACTAGCTTTCCGCAACTTGGGTTTGGGCTCTGGCTCTGCCACCAGAGGCGTCGTTGTCTTATCTGCGTCCCCATTGCTGCTCTCCAAATCGCCCCCCTTCTCTCCATCCAGAGCCTTCAGATCCACAGTTATCGCAAGCTCCGTCAAAACAATACTCAGCCATGTCGGCTGCGCAAAAGTTGGCCTATGTAGGTTAAGACCCAACCCTCTTATCTCTATCTTGACCCCATCCTTTGGTGTATATGCTAACCTTCTCAAAGAGAAATACCCAATTCGCTGTATTGATATGCCGGTGAGAATTCGCAGAACGGCGAAAAGGATGAAGGATGACAGGTACAAGAGGACTATCACCCCAAAGACGAAGGTCGGGTTCAAAAGCGCCATTAAACCGTTCAGTCGCAGAACGCCATTCGCAGATTATCATTCGTATAAACTGCCGACCCAGTGGCTCCGCTCACTTCAACGCCCTTTGTTTGCGACGTCCAACAATGATGCCATTCGCAGTCTTTTTCCCTGCATCCGTGAAGAGCAAAATAAAGAAGATCAAATCGGACCTAGGAGCTATTATTCCGATTCAGCCGCCGAAAGAAAGGCACGGGAGTACCGGATCAGCATGCTTTCCCACAAAGCTCTTAGTAGTATTTTGCAATGGAGGAAATGCTAATCGAGTCGAGAGTAGTGAATGAGGCGTTGCGGTGGTGCGGTGCTAGGCTGGCATTATGGAATTTTGCTTATTGGCGTCCGGTCGAGAAATGACGTTTAGGAAGAGGGTCTCGACCACCGAACTGGAGTGGGCCACACAAGCTTTTTCGTTCTCGTTTTCTAAAGCGTCGTCGACGGAATGCGTGTATCTGAACGGCAGAAGAGGGGGAAGTGAAAGTACTACAAAGGAAGTTTTGAGTGCGACGGCAAGATATCTTGGATTTGAATACTTGGAAGTCCGAAGCCGACAGCACCCAACCCAACAATTAAGATGCTTGATTGATTAATAAGGCTGGTGCTAAGAATGCTGAGTTGTGATTGGATGTATGGCAGATGACCAGGATTTCACGGACCGTTCGATGAAGCCTCCTGATCCTGGCTCACCTGGTCCTGGGACATTGGAATTTTATTAATTTGGCATGTCGGTTAGAAAGGGCAAAGCAGTCGAGTCAAATCGCGATCGGTTATAAAATGAGGGTGAGACCATCGAACGACGAAGGAAGAAAGTGGAGAGCTTTCCTAAGTACAAATGTGCCAATAGGGGCTCTGATCACCTGAAGCAGTTTGAATGGCATAGGTGCTGATCTGATTTTAAAAGAGTTCATCTGGTCTCGAATGATCGCCACATCATTTTCGTGGATGGTGATTAATTAGATGTCTGTGTCTAAAAAAATCTGCTTACTTGCTTTATTGAATATCAATGTTCTTTAATAGCTGTATTCGGAAACTTTGAGGCATATACTCCCGACCTTCCACAATAATAAGTGATGATTACCAGTAGGTGGGATTCGCCGAAGGGAAGATGCTGCCAGACCATAAACTTTATATTCCCTAATTAGACTTTCATTTCCGCTTCTTTGCTGCCCTCTTCTCCCCTCGAACATCCTTCTTCAATCTCGCATCCACGATCTTGTATTTACCCTTGACACCTCTTGGTCGTCCAGCAATACCCTTATTTCCACCTCGAGCCACAACAACCTTAACCTGCTGCTTTGGCTTCTTCTTGGCCGCTTTACTCATCAATTTCATGATGGAATTGGCTTTCTCCTTCTCGGTCATACCCTCTTCATCCTGCAACAGAGCCGACTTCTTGCGTAGCTTCTCTAGACGTTGTGCTGCCTTGAACTTTTTCCGGTCCTTGGCCTCACGAACCTTCTTGATAGGTCGAGCATTCAAAGCTCGTAGTTTTTCTTTGATGGCTGCTGCACCAGCTGCGCTGATAGGACGATGTGGTTTATCGTGTCGACCTTCATCATCGAGAAACCATTCTGGGAGTCCATCTCTGTCCTTGAAAGCATATTTGTTGAATCCCTCATCTATCAAATCTCGTGTGGTTCGTTCCCCTGATGCTATTTGTTGGGCCAACGTCATGGCCTCGGCTGTAATTATGTCGATGTCTGCACTATGTTAGCAATCATCAATTTGCCTGAATAAGTACTCGTACCAAGTCTGCCATCTTTACGAGGCGCTTCATCCTCCCACTGCTTTTCGGCCGCCGTTCGTTTGACAACCTCAAAGCCAGCTTCTTCTTCACTATCTTCAGCTTCCTCTGCAACAGGAAATTCTTCTTCTGGCTCTTCCTCCTCCTCTGGAAGTTGTCGTATCGACCCTAGTTGTTCAAGGTCTGCTGTAATATCTTCTTCACCATCTTCTGCTACATCAGATTCTTCTTCCGGTAATCCTCCAATATCCTTGAAAAGATCCTGGTCAAAGAATTGTGCTGCTCGTCTTGAAAGTCCACTTGATGTCTTTTCATTGCTTGTCAAGTCTGTCAAGAGGGGGCGTTTCGGTGCCGCCTCGTCATCAGATGACTCGTCGCTACTGTCCTCTTCCAGTTTATCATCGTCACTAACATCTTCTTCTGCTGAGAAGCCCTCCCACTCTCCATCATCGTGCTCCTTCCGTGCCTTTTTTGCGCGATATTTAGCGTCAGCATCGGATTTTCGTTCCTGGTATTGGTCGTACAAAGCATCCAATTCCCTATCCAGCTTGTCCTGCTCATCATCACTTTCTTCGTCCGAATCTCCGGATCCAAATCCACTATCCAGGTCTTTCCGGGCATCCGCTTCTGTCAGAATAGCCATCTTTCCCTTTGCAATCTTGTCAACAGCTCCTGACTTATCAATTGCTCTCAATCCAAACATAGAGCCCTCGCCATTGGGACCTGCTTGCTCAAGACCAATCTCAGTTGGTGTTGTCATATGTAGTTGCATTCGGATGATCTCTCGTTGTTTCTTCTCATTTTCCCTACGTCGCTCCCTCTTTTTCCTAGAAGTTTCCTTTTCACTCAGAGCTTGCAGCTCCTCCTGAATTTTCAATTCTTCGTCCATTGGCTCCACTTCGGCGACTTCCTCCTCAGCAGCAGCTTTTAGACTTTTTTTCGTGGCAAAGCCAAACTTCTCTCTGGCTTTCAGTCGCCATCTCAACAAATTCCGGAATTCTTTTCTTCCTAGAACTCGAAGATCGTTACAGCAGTCCCTAATCTCCTTGGTGGTCTCCGGTAGCTTTTCGAGAGCAGCAAGAGCTATATCACCATTCGGTGGCTGTACAAAACTAAGACGATTTAGACTACCAAGAATGGCAATAGGATCTGTTGTTTGAATGAATTCGCTTGCTGGGACCTCCTTGAATTGAGTCCAATTGCCCTCTTCGTAACCATCTCTCTTCCTCTTCTTGATTTCGGGATTGAAAACCTTCGCTTCATTATTTGGAGTCGGATCGGACAATTCTGCAAAAACAGAACGTGGGTCTAAAAATTTCGGATCGATATGCTTTGGTGCCTTGAAACCCTGACAAACCACAAAAATTTCTGCAGAAACATTTCTTGAAGATGGTGGTTTTGTCGCTTCAACTTTTGTGAAAAGCTGGTTGAAAACCCACAGCAGGCTGTTGTAATCCTTGGATCTGAACACTTTTGTGACAAAAGTACCGCCCTCTACCAGAAATTCTGTCGCAAGCTTCATCGCTTGTAGGGCCAATTCGGCCTGGTTGAAAGAATCCTGCACCCACGCAGTACCAACATTTGGAGCTCCATCGTGCAACACAGTATCTGCTTTCCATGTCTTAAAATGCTGTCGAATCGTGGCGCGACATTTGTCTGTGGTGATATCGCTTTGGAAGGTAATGCATCGAGGGATCGCTTTTATAGGAGACAAATCAACACCAACGATGAGACTGTTGACAGGCATAGTCTCCGCTGCAACTTGACACCATGACTAGATGGATATTAGACCGCGACTTCAGAGTGCATAATGACTACTTACTCCAGGAGCAGCGCAAAGATCCAACAAAACTTTACTCTTTTCCAGGAACCCATATTTTTTGTTCAGTTGGATCAATTTGAAGGCAGCTCTTGCACGATATCCCTTCTCCTTCGCTAGCTTGTACCATTTATCAAGACGACCCTTTCCATGTTTCTTTTGGATACCCATATTGACGGCTTGGGAGGTTGTCGCGGGGAGCGGATCGAGGTTTCGAGATTCGAACTTCGCTCTCACACTTAGACTTGCAAGTAATTTTTCTTCGAGACGCTAAGATAAACTCCGATAAGCTCCCAGCCCACCTTCACCAGCCACTCCAGTTCCCTGTCCTGTTAGGGTTAGCTCCCGTATTCAGAGACTTAGCGCGTTTTTCTGTCGCGTACCTGGTGATTCTTTCCGTTCAGCGTGTAAAGTGGAATTGGATTTGCAGAACTGAGCATAATTCGTACAGGACCAATTTCCCAGGACGATTACACTTCTTGGAATTTGTTGTTGGCAGTATTTACGATGGATATGGAAGGGTCTGAAAGTGCTGGTTCTCAAGAAGCTCTAAGCACTGTCCAGCTTCCTACACCTTCATCAGAAGCTCGCCGATCAAATCTACCACCGAGCTCACCACCCAGAAGAAATGGACGAAAAGAGAAACGAGACCCTTCAGTAACCCCTCGGAAGTTTCGAAAGTTCTTTACTCCTCGTTCAAGAGATGAACTACTCACTCCCCGACATGCTCTCGGTGAGATGACGGGACCCCGCCTCAACCGATACAGTACTCGGTCTACCTCTTCAACAGCAGCACGACATGATAATGAAGAACGCAGCGGGACCTCAGATTTCCCAAGAGGAATGAAGAGGCGGAAGCTCTTTCATACCCCAGAGCCAACTCCAGAAGGCACACAATCAAAGGGACATGGTTTTGGTGAGCTTCAGCATGGAGAAGATAAGGTGGATAATATTCAGTCTTCTCCATGTGAGAGAGCGTACAAAGATTTTGGAAACATCATTGAAGAAGATCAAGAGCAAAATCTGCCACCAAAACCGCTCAAACCAATTGTTCCCATTTTCCGGCGAGGGCTGGGTGGGCAATTATTGGACCGAAGCTATGGCAGCTACCGTCGCCCCGGACGCCAACATGTTACTTATCCTGTTCCTGGTATGTGTTACCGTATGCTTTTGTTACAATTTACTGACATCTGCAGACTGGAGAGAAGACACTGCCAACTTTTATAGTGGCCCAGAAGATATGCACTTAAATCTGAGCCTAGAAAATCCTGATGCCGTGAATGCAGAGCGTACTATTCCATTCTGTGTCACTGGTCTCAATAGTGAGTCAAACCAAAATTTATAGGTAGCTCAGTACAACAGGCTAATCATGTGTAGCAAATTCTCTTGTTGCTGTAGGTGATGAAGAGGGTCGGATTAGGCTCCTCGATCCAAGCAAGCCGCCACCAAAATCCTCATTCAGCAGACCTTTCCTGAGTTTCCGTGCCCATGCAAATGCTATCATCGATATGCACTTCACCGACGACGACAGCTTGGTGGCTACAGCCTCTGGGGATCAAAGTGCTAGAGTGCTTGATATGAAAACCCAGACTACAATTGCTATTCTTGGAATTCATACTGCCTCCCTGAAGCAAGTACGATTTCAGCCAGGAGCAAACAATCAAAGTGTTCTGGCAACTTCAAGTAGGGATGGTAGTATTCAAATCTGGGATATTCGATGTAATGGTATGAATGGACCTGTACATCGCATTTACTCACCGGTCGACGCCATCCGAACTCGGGGTGACGTGAGAAAAATCAATTACGGACGTCCAGTCAACAGTGTCTTTGATGCTCACAAAGCTCTCAATCGCCAACAGCCAGGACCTCGTAACACTGATTCTGGTACTCGGGGTGAATCTACTGGTCGATTAGGAGAGATTTCTGTCACGGCTCTTCAATTTCTCCCTGCTGGACTCGACCACCTTCTCATATCAGCATCTGAAGCTACCGCCTCTGTAAAGCTGTGGGATATTCGATCTCTTCAAAATAAGCGCAGCGCGGCGTTGCCACTATCTTCAACCCAGTATCCTCAGAGTCATAGCAAATGGCGTCACTTTGGTATAAATTCCATGAATCTTAGCGGTGATGGAAGTAGGCTATACACACTATGCAAAGACAACACCGTGTATGCTTATTCGACCGCTCATCTCATGCTGGGTCATGTACCCGAATTATCTACCAATAACACAACTCGACCAGCTCAACAACAAACAAGCGGGGAAGGATTAGGTCCTATGTATGGCTTCCGTCACCCTAAATTGCATGCCACATCCTTCTACGTTAAATCTTCCGTCCGACCAGCCAAGGATGGAAAGTGCGAGATGTTGGCAGTTGGCAGCAGTGATAATTGTGTAGTCCTTTTCCCGACGGATGAGCGTTATATTCCACGGGAACTTCTTCCAGAGGCATCGGATGATCCCGCTTCCAGATCTTACCTGCGGCGAAGAACATTACGTGGTTTAAGCACTGGAAAATCTGCTCGAGTAGATGCCTCGATCCCTATCTCAACAAATGGCACTGCACTAATCCATGGCCACAATCGAGAAGTGGCTTCAGTGAGCTGGAATTACGATGGAAAACTTATAAGTGCAGGCGACGATTACATTGTGCGTTGTTGGCAGGAGGGTCCGAAGGCCAAGGACCTGAGAGTCAATGGACATAAAGAGGGACGACAATGGGGATGCGGATGGGCTGATATGGGAGAGGGAGGAGAGTATGATGCAGATGAAGTCAGTGATGGAGAGGCATTGACAGCTGAGGACCGGGAGTGTATTCGGAAATACGAAGCTAAGCACTAAGTTCATTCCATGGAGTATTGTTGGATCAGATTATTCGGTTTTTAAATATACCCGGTGTATGATAAGATACCCTCAGCTTAGACTGTCGCGTAGGTGGACAACATAGGTAGTTTAAGTGTTTTTCAATGATTGTCTCTCCATGCTGTGAATTTAGTGTGCCACGATGAAGATGTAAAGTCTAGGTCTTGGTCTTAAATGTGATTCTCCTTTCGAAGGCTGTTTCCAACCAAGTTGAGAAGTTGTTTTAGCATTTTAACATTTGCAACCGGCCAGCCTATATCTCGAAACATCATAAAAGTAACACACTTGGAAAGTGTGGTATGGTTTGGTTGATGCAGGGTATAATTTACTTTATACGATTCTTCTGAGCTAAATCTTGATATATACACTATTATCCTTTCTAATATTTAACCCCTTCTAATTCAGTTCAGTCCAATCCCAAGAAATCCATCCAAGATATCCAGGAATCTTCCACCTCTTCCTATCCATCAATACCATAAGATAAGATATCCCAACCCACGACCCATATATTTATATTTATCTTTCAAACCTAACCAACCAAATCCACATAAACTCAAGGACTCCACACATAACTCGTCAACCTATTCCCCGCACCACAATACTCCGACGCATCCCCCGGACACGTAAACGAGCACTCACTATTCGGCGCAGACACACTCCCCGCATTAAATGAGTTCCCACAGTAGCATTCTCCATGATACTATTTTCTTAAATTAGCCTTACTCTGTCCTCTTTACTTTCTTCCAGTACACACCCAGAAGGAGTAAAAACAGAGAAGAAAGAGAGGGGAGGATATAACATACCTCAACGCCAAAATACTTATACCCTGCACAAGTAGACGCGCATAACTCTAAAGTCATCGATGTGTAGTCATACATGGAGATGCTAGATAACGCGCGCGAGGATGTGGCTTCTGTTTGGCAGCCGTAGTAAGTCCAGTTTCCAATGTTGGACTTGAGGGATGGACCTGTTTGGGTGGGGGGTTGGGTGGTGGTGGTAGATGTGGAGGAGGGTTTGATGGTGCTTGTTGAGAGTGTGGAAGAGGGAGATGATGTGGAGGGGCTTGTTGAACTGGGACGTTGTGAGCTTGTTGTTTGGGAAGTTGTTCGAGAAGAAGATGAAGAGCGTATTGAGCTTGAGCTTGAGCTTGTGCTTCGAGATGAAGAAGAAGGTGATGATGAACGAATGCTGGTGCTTGTCGAAGAGGACAAACGAGCCGAGCTACTGAGTACAGATGAAGAAGAACGAAGAGTCGAAATTGACGTTGAAGAGAGTGGCTTTGATGAAGATGTATAGACGACAGAAGTACTGCTTGAAGATACTGACCTTCCTGATGCCGTTGTGCCGTTTCGGATATATACGTTAAGTCTGTTTCCAGCACCGCAGTATTCATATTGATCGCCTGCGCAGGTGAAGTAGCAGTCGCTGTCTGCTACTAGGGCGGAGCCTGTGCCGAAGGAATCTCCACACCAGCATTCGCGTCCGTACTGAGTTTGGGATTAGTATGAGTTCAACAGAGAATGGGACGATAATCTTACTTCGACTCCAGCATACAAGTATGGCGAGCATGCTGCCACACAAGATTCCACTGTATTTGTATCTGTTGAGAAGGAAGCTGCAGAAAGAGCTCGGACACCAGTGGCTTCAGTAAAGCAACCCATGTAATTGTACAGTCCGGCATTTTTCACAATACGAAGTGTTGGAGCCGCAGACGTTGTGGTTGATATTTTGCTACTCGATGCCGATGTAGGGGTTTGGGACAGAGATGAGCTAGGTGTCACGGAGCCGCTGCTTGATGTCGAGGACGATACCGATGATATGGTACTGGAAATGGTTGATGTTGCACTAAGACTACTGCTGGAGGCAGCTGAAGTAAGCTTGTACAGCTCCAATCTGTTGCCAGCACCGCAATACTCGTAATTGTCGCCCTGACACACAAAGTAGCAGTCCGAAAGGGGTGCAAGGGTCGATGAAGCAGCCAGCGTGTTGCCACAATAGCCTAATATATGGTCAGCGATGAAATGTAGACATTCGAATATACTCACATTCTCCTCCATATTCGATACCCCAGTATGTGAATCCGGAGCAGAAGGCTGCGCATTTCTCGCTTGTCATTCCAGTATAGTCGACCGTGGACGCTCCAGTAAGTGCTCGCACGCCATTTCCTTCTGTGTAACATCCTTGGAATGAATATGTTCCAACGACAGCTTTATGGCCAAGTGTGGGCGTAGCTGTTACTGATGAGGTCCGTGATGAAGTGCTTGAGGGTACGGCGGAGCTTGAAGTACTGGTCGTTGGTGTTGTTCCCATAGCAGCACAAGTTGTCCCAAGAGAGGAAACATCATTGAAAGAATCAGATAGGGTACCACTTGTGACGTCGTACTTTGCTCCAACGGCTGAAGAAATAGTAAAGCTAGTACTATATATATCATACAAACCAATAGTAGTCCCTTTGACCATAGACACAGTAGATTCGGACAAGACTGGAACTGGAATTCCGTTTGTCCGAGCAATCTTCTGAGTGACGATCAGACTTGGTGCTGCGGTCCCGCTGCGAACCTATGAAGTGTGAGTAATGCTATTGCCTAGATGGCTCTAAGGACAGATCTTACAGCAGCTACGACAGTGAGGTTTCCATTATTCAAACAGCTCTGTGGGGTTTGTACAATAACAGAATCTTGGATAAGATATCCCACTCCATTATTATCATAAGTTGTCACACCACCACTCGTATAAGTGACGACCACAGTAAATGACGAGATGGATGTTGATGCTGGAATAGTTGCACTGAATCCATAAAACTACCAAAGTCAGAATCACCTTCCATCCCGGGATGAAGTGAAACATACCGAAAAGCTGTCATCGTAACCGTTGGCTGTACCACTAACAGTCGTAGAAATGGTTCCCCCACTTGCACCAGTTCGATCCTTATACACAAGCTGAACGCCCGAAACACTTCGAGTTGTGGTCCGAACTCGAATGTCTCCAGCAAAAGTAAGTTGTGTACCACCAGACAACAGGGTGAGCTGCACCCCGCTTGGCTTGACCTCATACGGCTGAATGATATCTGAAAGTGTCACAGTCGGTGGCACAACCTCAATCATCTTCTGCAGAATTGTAGAGCACATGCTGTTGAACGTTGCTACATTCTCCATCGCCTTCACAGTGACATTTTTGTCTGCTCCAAAGACAGTTGCATCGGAATTTCTTCCAGATGCCACTGAGATACCAAGTGATAAAGGATCTGTGTCCGGGCCGTTCAGATATCGTACAACAACCTGATTGTCGAAAGTCAGAGTCTCATCGAAGAGCTGATAATCGTTTGGTGCGGTCCCCGGTGCTACGATGGTTGGAAAGTTCGCCGCATGAACTCCTCCAATTGTATGACCACATGCAGTCATCTGGATCATTTCCGTTGTATTGAATCCCATCCGCGCAAACTGATTGATAAATGTTCCTCGAGCATTTTGCGGTTGTGGTGTAAGACCTGAACTTCCAGCCACTGTAGCATCAGGTCTACCTCCTCGCATTGGTACCACAGGTCCAGAACACCCACGAACAGATTGTGCAACTCCTAAAGCGATCAAATCTGCCACCGATAACTGACTGTTATACAGCCCTCCATATGTATTCAATGAGGTAGTAAACCCAGTCCCCACGTTATCCCCCGTTCCCAGCTCGAACATAAGAGAAGCATCGATTCCACCATGTGGCTCAAAGAAGACGTTGGTATTGGCCATATCGTGAAACCCTACTCTCAGCCATTCCGCCGCTGTCTGTCGTCCCACGCCGAATTCCGAGAGCGAACATGGAGTGATATGTGCAGCGAAACCTCTGTTCTTATACCCCGTATTCAAGAACATAACATCCTCCAATTCATCGATAGAGGAAGGCCATGTTGGGAGAGCATTACCCAGACCAGCGAACAGAGCAATCAATCCCAGTACCGTCGGACACAGCTTCATGATTAGAGATTATATAGAGACAGTCCAGTCATAGGCGACAAACGAGTGTGAGGCTGCACTGGCAACCAGGGCGACATGCAAAGGGTGGAAAAGAAAAAGGGTGGAAAGAAAGTGGAGAGATGTGATACTTATCCGTATTGTAATTATTATTGAATTTCCAAGCCGAAGGTCTCAGCCGCATGGAGGTCGATGCAGGAAAACTCCCTGGCGGGACGCCTCGTATCCTTTTTTGTCTGCAGGGGCTGTTGAAAAGGCTTGCTAAGTTGGTGAACATTGGTCGAATCAGCTGGGAAAAAAGTCCAAGGGTCAGCCACCAGTATAGTGCATCTGCCGATTAGCGGATAGATATTGAGACGGGATGACCACCGAAGCCATGGCTTTCTTGGACGTTGCAGTTGACGCGTCGAGGTGGAAGAGATATGAAGGGGTTCTTCTAGAACGATGAAACAAGAGAGAGGAATAGGAGGGACTTCGTGCTGTGAATTTATTTCTTTTGCGTGAATACGAATGCATGCGGGTTTACCTCCATACTTCGTGAGCATACTCGGCAGAGCCCGTAATATCAATACTTCAAGCAAGATAAGAAGCAATATCAAGCGCAAGAAAGTGGATTCTCGACCACACCAATGCGGACTGACAAGAGGAATGACAAGAGAACGACAAGAGAAGGTGGAGTCGGGACAGACAAGCTGATCAAATCGAGAAATCTCGAACCCTGCGAAAATCCCACGATGGGTACCGGGACGTACGGCTAGTCAGCCAATCATAAGTCATAGATATCGGACTTGTCGCTTTTTAATTAAACACTATTCTAACCGCATGTGACAAAGGGGCCAGGAGGTCGAGGAGGTGTTCCCGTTTTTGTGCACGGCTTGACACTATTGGAATAAGTTGCATAAGTTTATGAGTGACTGCATACGTTGTAGATAGATGTGGGGTTTTGGCACGCCAGGCTCGTGTTGGATATCTATAATGTAACATAAGAATAATCAGCTCACAATGTAGGATCATAGATATGTCCTATCTCGACGTCTATGATATCTTCAACAAACACTGGTTTTGTAGATAGTAAAATAGGAGAATAGGAACTCACAATCCTCCGGTCTCAAGCCCCTTCATCATTGCATTCCCAAACATACACCCAAAAACGAACTCGCCTCTCAAGCGAGACCCCTAAAAATTCTCACTTGCCACTCTCAAAATCCTCACGTTCGTGACGCAACATACCTACATCAAAGGTACGATGATCTCGGTTCGCTATTATGTGCCAAGAATTATTCCATTTCTAAGGAATTGAGAGATATGAAGTCTTGAAAACTGTATGAATTTATGAAATCGATATGGTTCCATGCTCACATAAGTCTAGCATTCAGTGAAATTTGCCATCAAAATATCCCTCGATCTCACGTGAGTTCCAAAGCCATTCAAATTCATCTACAACTACAATCCAACTTGCTCTCCACCAAAGCAAATCAACACCCTACCCAACACTCCCACACCCACCATCTCTCGCCCAAACTTACTCACAATGTCTCTTCCCCCTCCCCTCCTCGACCTCCTAACCACCTATTCCGAGCTAAACTCCACCCACATCACCACACTCTCCTCCCCGCCCTCAGCACTAGAATTCATGCGATATGTAGCTTTAAATCGGCCTTTTACAGTGAAAGGCGGAGCGGAGGACTGGGAAGCGGTTAAGAAGTGGGATGTCAAGAGATTGAAAGATGTTATGAGAGGTGAGAGTGTGAATGTTGCTGTCACGCCTTTTGGGTATGTATGTCGGATTTTTATTTTGTAGTTTTATTATGAATTCTTATGATTTACTAGTCAAGTTTCTTCTGTATGCTTAGTTGAAGATCTTGGTGGGACATTCCATCGTTATAAGTTGATTCATCAAATTCAACAATCATCACTCAAACTTAACTGACACACCTCTCACTAGAAACGCAGACTCCCCCACCCTCTCCCCAACCAACGAGCTCCTCTTCGTAAAGCCCCTTGAAGAAACCCAGAGTTTCAGCACATTCCTCGATTTCGTCACCTCACAAGAACTCAATCCAGGAATTCCGGTTGCAGAAGTGCGGTATGCCCAAACACGTGAGATTTCCTTTTCTGATTATTGTCTAAAATATGTGTTTATTAGGGAAATTGAGAGTGCTGATACAGGGTACAGAAAATGATAATCTGAGAAATGAATATAATGCCCTATTCGAAGATGTAGACAAAGACATTCCATGGGCGAGGATAGCGCTGCAGCAGGAGCCGGAAGCGATAAACCTCTGTCTGTACTCTCTTTCCTTTCCTCTTTCCCTCCTCCTTGCCATCCTAATTTCCATCTACTACCCGCACCTCCAACCCACATATCTCTTTCATCTCATCTACCCATACATTCCCCTCCAGCCACACCCTCTTACACGCCCCAGGGATAGGCAACTCTCACTCCACCACTGCATTGCACAAAGATCCCTACGAGAACATCTACGTCCAGATTCTCGGCCGCAAACACTTCGTCCTACTTCCTCCTATCGCGTATCCTCTCATCTGCGAGCAAGAATTGGTACCAGCAACATATATCCGTTCCAATAATGGACAATTCGAAGTAGTCAAAGATATTCCCGAAAACGGAATGGAAGCAGAGAAAGTCCCGTTCGCTACTTGGGATCCTGATGCTGGTGTTGTGGGTGAAGAGGAAGAAAAGGCTGGATGGGAGGAAATAGCAAAGAGTATCGAAGTGAGAGTTACATTGGAGGAGGGAGATATGTTGTATCTCCCCGCTTTATGGTATGTACCTCTACTCCACTTAGAAGGCAAAGTAATAGCATCTAACAAAAGAAGGTATCATAAAGTATCTCAATCTTGCAATGAGGAAGGAGTTTGTGTAGCTGTGAATTACTGGTAGGTTATCCCTTCTAAAAACCAAGGGAGATGACCGTCGCGAATAGAGGAGGATGTTAATGAGAATAGGCATGATATGGAATTCGCAGGAAGCTTTTACCCATTGTGTAATTTTGTAAGGAACACTGTTTTATCTGCTCCCAAAAATCAGAAAGGAAAGCAGGGAGGGAGCGAGGAAGAAGAAAGTCATTGAGGAGGGAGGACAGAAAGAATGGCATATATACCTCTGCCCAGCAGGCCAAAGTAAATATGCCACAGTAGATTTCAAATCACATCAAATGAATTTGTGATCAGGCATACTATTCTCTGGATTACCAACGACTAGCATTTAAAAGTACAAAAGACTCGCGCGAACCGTCCGTCCATCCACTTTCTATGCCATGCCAGCTATACCCTAGTGACCAATGACGAGTGACAAACCAGCCAAGTCAAGTCAGATAAATTCACCCGTCAACACAAGAGGAAAGCTATGTATCCTCCCACAAACGCATCGCTTCGCATCAAACGCAGCGTTGCAAGCGGTTGATCAAACTTTTGGTAGACAGCCCAATGGAAATCCCCATTTATTTTAAAAGGCTGGCGCGTAGAGCAGATGAGTCGTGACATGCCATGCCGAAGGAAACTGAAAGGTCGTCGTTGTAACAAACACCAGGAGTGGAAAAATAGGTCAGCAGTCGAGATTGAGCCAAGTCGAGAGACAGAAAAGACATTTCGTGCAAAGGCCACCCATATGCTATCTAAGTGTGCAGGCGTCCACTTTGTTATATGCGCGGTCTCCAAGGCCGAAAATGTAGCCGGAACCAAGCATAGAGATCTAAACACAACAGAGAAGATCCAACGCCAAAGGAAAGTCGTCGAGAAGAGGAGAGAATAGAAATTATTATTCCCCAGCAAGCTTGGTGTATATTGCAACAATTCGACAGATTGTTCTTTTGTAAACAGCATCTGGTAGAATATGTCGCAAACCAAAGGAGCCTGTGGGTGTCAAGGTCCACGATCAAGATGCGATAGCACGGGCTCCTTGGTTACCACCACGGTTGTTCTTCTTTGGTTTAGACACGGTGCTCCACCCATCTTCCTCGAGAGATTGGGCTTCTGATTCAGCTGGCGGCGACTCAGCTGGCAACGCTGGGGATCGTCCTCCGTTTTGGTGTTGTTGTCTTGGTCTGTCCTCATAATGTCTGGGACCTCCTCGACCCTCTCCTCGACCTCTACCTCCTCGGCCGCCTCTTGGTCCACGTGGAACATCATCTCTTGGTGGTGGTGGGCCTTGTGTTGGTCGTCTCCAAGCTCCAGTTTCGGATGGTTTTGGTCTAGCATCTCGCACAATCTCCTTCGGCTTCACAGCCTTGTCGTCGATAATCTCACCATTGGCGTTCTCTTTCTCAATAGTCTCCTCGGCCTTGGCTCCATCCTCAGCCTCACGCTGCAAGATCTCGACCTTCTTTTCTCCTTCTTCCTTTTCAGCTTCAGCCTTCGCCTTAGCAGCATCTCTCGCATCTGCCTTTGCCTTCTCTTCGGCTTCCTTCTTCTCACGGATCACCACTAATCTCTTCTCCTCGATCTCTCTCTCTTTTGCGGCGGTGTCGATCGGGCGCGCAGCACCAAATGGACTGGCCTTAGATTCGCCAGATACTGACGCTGGGGATGGTAGATCTGGAGCAACTTCGGAGACTGTTCGCTTGGCCAGGTTCAATTTTGGTCGGCCAGCTGGAAGAGCATGACCAATCGCGGGGGACGAAGGAGCCTCGCTGCCCTCACGAGAAGGAACTGGAGACTTGGCCGCTGGAGCATCTGGTCGCATCTTTGTACGCCATTGGTTATCTTGTTCAGCAGCAGTTGGTGCGCGCTCAACAGCTGGTCGTTCTTGGAACTCGCGTCTTGGTGGTCTGGAACCATCTTGCGAACCTTGAGCACGATTTTCACCCCAGGCAGCTGGGGAAGATCTGCGATCCCGAAAGCCTTCTCCTCTTGGGCCATCATTTGTTCTTGGGCGACCACCCTCTCTTGGGGCTGGAGTAATTGGAGAAAGAGGACCTTTGCGCTCCCAATTTCCAAAATCACGGACCTTTCCATCACCCTCTGGGAAACGCTCCTTGCGCTCTCCACCGCCAAAGTCTGATCCAAATCCACGGTCTGATCCACGGCGGTCTCCACCTCGGCCTGGCAAATCTGGCAATGGTCCTTTTCTGCTCCAGTCGTTCAACTCTCTTGCCTCTGGGCGGTCACCGCGATCCTTGGCTGTAAAAAGAAATCATTAGCAAAGGACAGAGATATTTCCTCAGGAGCACTTACGAGGATCAGCAACACTAATTCTAATATTGCGGCCTTGGAATTGGCTGCCGTTCAGAGTCAAAGCCTGCTTCAATCCATCTCGGGTGGCAAATTCTGCATATCCAAATCCTTTTGGCTTCATTTCCATTTTATCTTCGATGATTCGAACATTTGTGCATTCACAGCCGGCGAAGAAGTCGGTAACATCTCCAACGGTAGCATCGAAAGAAAGGTTGCCAAGATGGACGGTATAAGGAGGCTTGTCGGGGAGAGGGAGTTCCTCACGAACGGAGTAACCTAAAATCCTAGGGATCAGATAATGATGCAAGGATGCTGGAAAGATTCACTTACCACCACTTCCGCTGCCATAAGTGCCTGTAGTAGCACTGTATGTGCGGCGCTCACCTCCTCCATAGCCAGTTCGTGAATCTACTATCATTAGTTTCCGAAATATCATGCAACAATGGTTGTGCATAAGAACAAGAATGCATACCGGCTAGAAAATTTACAGATTAGTATAGCGACAAAGTTTCAACAACAGCGGCGACGACTTACAAACTGGCATATCCTCCATCTCATCAGCCCATGATCCCATTTCTGCCACATATTAGATCGGTGTTCAAAGAAGGCTGCTGCCGCCTAGTGGATCCTTACTCTCGTCAGTCAAGAAGGCCCCTAGGGACATCTTCTGCTGCTGTTCCTTCTTTTTAGGAGCTGCGCAAAGTTTGAATTAGCCATGCTCGTAATAATTGTCCATCATTCATCGCATCTGCATGTGGACAATACTGCCGGGTGTTTGTAGAACAGGCTTACCCATGTTTGCGGCTTTTTATCAGGACACTGCGCAGAAACTCCTGGTCTTGCGCTTTGTCCTTGGGATCTGTTAAAGAAGGCAATTCCTTCAGGTCAATTGTCTATTGGTCTTGGTATGTTGATCGAACACAGGAACTCGAATGCGTCGGGGTGGTCGTTAGAAGTCGAGTTGGTTCGACTTCAGGTTTTGCTGTGCGGGAGCGAAATATTTTGCCTTAGAGCCAAAAAATGGAGTGGAGGGAGGCGCTAACCGCACCAGGGTAAGCGCGACCCTTGAATGAATTGCCATGAAGACTCCGTCACTTTTCCATGTTCACGAACTCAATTTCGTAGACAGGACCGAACTCAATGAAAGGACCGAATACTGTGTAAGAGTGGCTCGATAGATGCAGCCCAATGTATGCGCAATTCGCAAAGTCAAAGACGATATGACGGCTCCTCAACAACCCGGATCAGCCTCAGGGGTGGATCGAGAAAAGCCCCAGAGCAAAAATGAGCTTCCTCCAGAAATTTTGGCCATAATAGGGCCAGCTCTACAGACAGGAACCCTTTCTGGTATGTCTTGGTGCCTTTTGGTACACTGTTGGCCTCAATTTCCTTACTTCGTATCATTTTCACGTGATAATTATAGACTGACAGAAAGAGCTAATATCTTTCTAAAGGGATGTCTGGACTATTGGTTGGTGGATTCGCTGGTATTATGCGCTCTAGCACTCCTATCCTGTTTGCATTGGCATCTGGGATACAATGGTTCACATTAGGGACAACATTTTCAGGTGTGTCTTTCCTTCATACTATAGCATTCCGTTAATAATCTTTTCTCTTAGCATCAAGAGGCTTTGTCCTGCATGCTTGGGGGAATGATAAAGTAACTTCTCGTGAAAAAGTATCGGCTAGTGCCATAGCAGGTGGTGTGAGCGGGACATGTGGTGGTTTGTTGCGTGAGTTTGTCATCCAGACACCAAACACTTCTAATGATAGCAGGCGGACGTGCTAATATAATCCCGGGTGCAATAATGTTTGCTATTTTTGGAGCTACAGGTCAGGTCTTGTACAACAAAGCTGAGAGCCGAAAGGCCAAAGTGGAGGCCGAAGGCGAATCACCCCAGAACTCATGGCTGAAGTCGAAATGGAATCCCATGACAAAACTATCAGATGAAGAGTATGAAGAAAAACTACAAGAGATGAAGCTTCAAGTAGAAGCTGAGATTGCTTTGATTGATGAGAGTATCGCTGCTTTGAGGGTTCAAGAGCAAGAAGTGGCTGTAGATCAATCAACGGAGGACAATTCTTCTCAGCCCAAGTAGAAAATAGGCAACATGTATTTATATCAATGTACATCAGGAACCTGGTTTCTTCTTCTTGGATGTACAATCATTAATCTAGTGAAGGAGGTGCTGCTGCCATCGGTCGAACAAGGTTTGGATGAGCCCGAGAAGGCGAGAGTGCAAAACAATTCGTGGGAAAGGATCATTGAAACGTGGCCTACGCCTCGATGAGTGGAAGTTTAGAACCTACCTGCAGTACCAACAGAAATTCTTAGTCCATGTTGTAAAGTATTGGCAGGGTATACAATGAATAGCACTTCCGTTACTGATGCGAGATATCGAACATTGATATTGTGGCATTGAAGATCTCTATGCTACCTGCTACAAGATTTTGCTACACAGTCCTGTGTACAACTTTTAGACCCCGGAACTCCTATGCTATGCAAGAACGGGCTACGACAAACTGCATCCTATTCATCCCCTTCCTCGCCCCCAGTCTTCTTTCTAACCCACTCCTCGGCCTTAGCCTTGACCTTCTCCCGACTCTTCTTGTCTCCATTCTTCTCCTCCCACTCTGACCATCTCTTGAACCAAGCCTTTGCACCCTTCGGTTTCAAGCCTTTGATTTTCACAACACGCTCAAACAATCCCCTGATAATGTCTTTATCCCCTTGCTGAATCTCAAGGTCAAGGAGCTGATTCCAGATATCGAGCCTTTTCGTGAAGTTTGAGAGAACTCCTTCGAAGATAGTACGTCCAAGCTCGGGCGATCCACTAGGCGAATGGAACTCGAGAGCACCGAATTTTACGGTTAGTGCAACATGTGCATGCGGAGGAAGTGACTGAATTGCGCGAGGGAGAAGTGTACGAGCACGATCAGGTGCAGACAGAGTCGTGTGTAAGAATTGAGCATAATTGTACCAAACTGTGGGAGATTGCGAGAACTTCTTCACCAACACTTGGAACAGGGCATCGGCTTTCTGTGAAATGATTAGTATTATTCATTTGGGGGGTATCCAATGACTTACCTCGTGCTTGCCAGTCTGAATATAGATGCTAGTAAGCCTCTCGTGGATTTCCTGGGCATCATTATATTGACACGCCCGTTTGAAGACTTCATCAACAGTTTCATCAGTTCCATATGCATTTTCCAAATTTAGCAAAGCGATCCAGACATTCATCTTCTCTGTCTCTTCGCGAACGTTGATTGATTTGATTGCACGCTCTGCTACTTCTCTTGCTTTACTCAACTCGCTGAGTTGCGTTTGAAATGCCATGTAATGGATCCAAAGCTGGGAAGAATCCGGTTGTCCCAGAAGAAGTCGTTCAAAGTCGCTCACAGATTGAGGGCCATTTGCATCCAGGTCACCCGTTCGGTCAATTTTGATTTCTGCCTTTCTCCGCTTCTTTTTCTTTTGCTGATCATCGCTCTCAGATGCTGCGTCTGACAGCTGGTCGACTTCGTCAAGAACGTTTGCAGACCAATCAAACCCTCCAGTGCTAAGGCCAGGTACCTCCACATCCCCTGTATCTTCCATCTCTTCGTCGGAGTCATTTGCATCGTTATTCGCTATGCTGTTGATGCTCTCAACCTCATCAAGATCGATACCACCATCATCCTCCTCATCATCTGATTCTCGGTCTCCTTCATCACTGGCAAGGGTAACGCCTTGCATGCCGCTCAAATCCTCCTCGTCATCACTGTCATCACCGTCCTCACCATATTTGAAAAACGATGCCTTAAGACCGAAGCTGACTTGTCGTTTGGCTTTGTTTAAGTGGAGAACAATGGCCTTGACAGAGTCCCCTTCCTCGTAGAGCTTGCTCACATCAGCGACGGGTGTACTAGCCATCTGACTTTTATGGCATAATCCCGAGACATTGTTTGAATTATCAACAACAATGAAAACTCCATATTGTTCAACTTTTCGAATCTTGCCAGTTACGACCTGACGTGGCTTTAGATCTTCAAAGGTAAGTGGCGCAACGTAATTCGGGTCCATGGCAGTCGACTTCAAGGTCATCGAGATATGGTTTAGTAGAGGGTCTACAGAAAGAATCTTGCCCTTCACTAGCTGGTCAACTTCAAATTCCGATTTCCAGTCTTTGAGATAAGAGTCCGAAAGATCTGATACGCGGACATAAGCGTCAACGTTCCCTCCAAGATTGACGAACACGCCCCTATCCGAAACATTCTTGATGAATCCGCGGAGAATATCATTCTTATTGACTTGGGATATCGAAGTAATCTCGGGGTCTTGAACAGGCAACGACGAATTCAGAACTCTGGATGCTCGTGTTGATAGTCTAATCCTTTTGTTTGGTGCGTCGATATCTGTAATGCATACTCTCACAATGTCGTTCTTGGAGTACTTTGTCAGATCAACTTCCGAGTAATCGTCAGCCAAATCAGTGAGCGCAACGGGGGCAGAAACGCTATCACTGAGCTGAACGATAATTTGCCTTTCGTTGGCCCTGGTTACTTTTCCAGCTACAATCATGCCTTTGCTGAGTGACTTGAAAGTGAGAGGCTCGGAAGCTTGAGATGATCGAGCAGATAGATCGAGTCTGTTATTAGTAATGTCCACGTTTTTGACATGTACTCTCAGAGCGGATCCCACGGGGAAGTTGCTTTCCAAATCGTTCAGAAGTGATACATCATCGGACACGTCCAGAGCCCTCACTCGACCCCTCACATTTGGCGAAAGGTTCACCCATAAGCAATCATCTCGGATGTTGTTTACGTAGACGATCCAGGATGAGCCGACCTTGACCTTGTCCAGAGTTAATAGATCTTTGAATTCCTCTATTTGATCACTGGGTTTTGCGGACAATTCGAAAACCAACTGCTTGCCAGCACGGTGAGAGATTGGCAAGAATCGATGATTCCTGGCGTCATGGATTCCGAGCACACGAACCTCAATAATCTGTTTGGGTGAAAAGGAACGCAGTGGTCGTTTTCGATCTTTTATCTGCTCCCAGGTATCGAATACTTGAGAAACATCGATGCGTCCCTGGATGTTGTCCGCAAGCTGCACATTGATCTGGGTTTCCTTCACGGAAACTACCTTGGCCTTCGTCAGCTTACCCAAGGTAAGATCATCGACACTGGCGATCGCACTGTCGACCGGATTCACAGCTGCTTGGGCTGTAACCGTTGCAGGTGTAAGGGCTAACTCGGAGGCAGCATCCTTTTCTAGGCTGGAGCTGAGCATTGAAAGAAGGAACCTCCTTTGTCCGTGATCAACAGATATGATCTTGAGTTCGAGCGATTGGAATTTTTTCATCCCAAAGTCAGGTAGGCGAATAGCATCCTCAGATAACTTATTCTTAGGAAGTAGCCCAGTCAATCCGCCACCAAATTGGACAAATACAGCCGTCAAAGTGACGTTCTTCACAAAGCCATGAACGACTTTATTCTCTTTCACATCTTCGAAGCTCCTTACAAGAACTCGGTCCTTGGCATCCTTGACAAGACTGGGTTTGTTTGTCAAAACGACGAGGCGTTTGGTCTCCAGAACCTCTAAAACAGCCAAGTCTGTCAATGTCTGGCCAACCCTGATCTTTTTCGCTGCTGAAGCACTCTTGGAAGCAGATCCATCAGTGAGCTGTCCAACTGGGAGCACCGCTTTCAAGTTGGAGCCCTGAATCTGGACGGATATATCATCGCTTGACTTTTCCATAACGAGCACCGAAACGATTTCGCCAACCTTCAGTTTCTTCAAAGACGTTTGTTGAGCAAGACCAAAGGCGGCTGGGTCCTTGCATGAAACCGTCAATTTTCCGGTTTCTGAGTTGACATTAAGCACATGAACATTGACTACCTGCCCAACACGGAAATGTTGAGTCGGGTCCTGGATATATGCTTCGCTCATTTCTGCAACGGGGAGAAATCCACGTATAGCCCCGTAGAATTGCACCACAGCACCACTTTGAAGAATGTTGACAATGGTGCCAGGGCTTTGCATGCCAACCTGAATATCATCATAGGACAGAAACGGTTTAGCCTCCGAGTTGACCAGAGTCTTCTTAAGGGTTAATCGAATTTGTCGCTTTCCCAAATCCGTCGATAGGACCCGGGCTGTGACTGTCATGCCTGTCTTGAACTTCTTTTCGGGGTGAAGTAATTGGATGTCCGACATATGTGTCTCTGGCACAAGCCCTGTGATTCCCTCGGCCAGATTTACCAATATTCCACCGATACCGGAAGCATTAATAACAATTTTTTCGACTTTTCCTTTAACGACTTCACCAATGGTAAGATCCTCAATTCTCAAAAATGGTTGCTCCAGGATTTTTGCCTCAAGAGACACGAGATAAACGCCATCAAGGAAATTATACCCTACCAGTCTTCCACGATGGATCGAACCGATTTTGAAGGGACCTGTGGTTTCTGATAATGTCTCAATCTTGTCATCCTTGACTCTTGAGATATGGACGAATCCCGATACTCCCTTGACTCCGACATCAACGAAGAGACCGACACCATCTTCGACCTTTTTTACTGTCACTCCTTCCACGATCGTGGAGAGTGGAAGAGCCTCCAAAGGGTCTTGCTTTCCACCCGCAGTCACTGCCTGTTGTGGTGCTAGTGACATGACATGGTCCAGAAGTGACACCCCAAGTTTCGGAGGTTCAGAGGTGGGGAAAGTGCAGATGATTCGTCCTTTGACCTTAGATCCAATCTTGTATTTCTTCTCCATGTCCTTTCCTGTTGCTCCAGCTCCGGAGTGCATTAAGTCTGCAGTCACATCAAGCATACCCATAACTTTTCCTGCAATCCCTCTCGATGTGATATCGGAGACTAAGATTTCCACAGCAGTTCCAGGGAGAAAAGCTTCAACTGTTGGAGCATCTGAGAGATAATTTCCCTTCTTAGAATTGCCAATCTTTTGAGTATCTGCACTCAATTTGACGGTCTTTCCATTAGAGCTAAGCCCTGTGACTATGCACAAGAAAACGGAGCCTTCTTCGATCTCAGATAGCTGTCGTTCATGTCCAATCTCCTTAGAGGACATAAACCCTCGTATGTCTTGGTCTTGAAGACCAATGTCCATGACTAGACCATGATCTTCTACACTGAGAACGGATGCCATGACTGTGTTATGCACGACTAAATTTTGGGGCGTTAAAGCGTTATTTGACTGCTGCGGTTGCAAAGATAATTCTATCCTTCTCTTGGTTTTCCCAATAGCATTGTGGCTATCATCACTCGTAGAAACGACATATGCTCGAAGATACTGCCCGAGTGAGAATAATTTATGCAGGTCAACATCATCTTCCGCTCCTTCATCTTCCTCCTCATCTGATCCTTCGTCTGCTGCAATTGCCTCAATTCTCTTCGTTAGCTTCTCCGAAATCGATGTTATGGGAACATATCCGGTCAAGTTGTTTGGTAAGGATAACGCAATATCATGATCGTTGATTTGGGAGACCTGGCCAAGGACTAATGAACCTGGGACTACTCGCTATTTTACAGTTAGCCATATGATATGATTCTAGGATGGTTTAACCAACCTTATAGCTCAATCCCTCAATCTTTACGCTCTCCTCCTCTGGCTCTGCTTTCTCTGCGCCTTTCTTCCCCTTTTTGGATCTAGATTTGTGCTTCTTCGTTCCGGACGTCTCCTCATCTAAGGCTTCCTCGTTCGTCTTTGCGGACTTTGCGCCTTGTTCGAATAATACATCTCGAGTGGCCTCAATCTGAATTTGCTTGTGTTCCAATGGCGTCAAAATACTGGCACCGCCACGTGGAAATGCGACTTCCTCCTCTCTAACCCTTGCAATTTTGGGTACAGCAGGTATTTTCGAAATTTTCGCATTGGAATCATCCCCATCTGCCTCTGATCTAATTCTTTTCAACGGCCGAGTTTCCCCATCATTTGATTTTTTTGACCGGGCAAAAGACTCATTCGTCGGGCCGCTTTTTCTTTTTTTATCAATAGGCGCCATCGTTTGACACTCTGCGGTTCGCAAAACAGATATTTGCAAAAGTGATTCGTGAAGGTTGAGAGCTCGTCCCCGCAGTTAAAGCTCTGCGAAATTCGAGGAACTTTTTTAATTTTCTAGCAACGATAAGGGCCCGAGAAGCAGCACTAGGATATATATTTGCCCGGTTCCGCGCTACGTTGGCCGAAAATTCCCATTTAGTCGCGGGGTGACATCAGGCTGCCAAGTAGATGGAGAGACAGTTCACTTCCATTCTCAGCCACTTCATTCAACCTGTGTGTATCCTGGCTCAGCAGATCGTTTACATAACGCGAATATACATTCGCGTTTGACTTTCTTTAATGGGACCATCACGGAAATCGAAACGACCAAAAACAAAGGCCCCCAGTGTGGAAGAGTCTCCTGGCGCTGGCTCAAGTACGAGGATAGTGGAAGAAAGTTCCTCGAAGGATACCAAATCTGCGGACGGCTGCTGCGATGTCACAGTTACAAATGAGGATGCACTCACCTCTCTGAAAAGTGTTGATAACACTCAGGCAAGTGCCAACAAGCAGGTGAGTGGATTAATTGCTCTCTACCCTGTTTTGTCTAACCATTCATACAGGTCAAGTCCAAAAGTAGTTGGTATGGTACATGGCCCCGAAAGTCGACCGCTTCAACCCAGGTGGCAAGGGAGACTATACTTGCAGACAAGCCCGCAAATGGGAGCACCTCAACGGATCTGACTCGATTCGAACCTGCCAAAAAGTCTCCATCCATTGCAGCCAGACCGCCCTCGATGTACCTCGGAAAGAGCAAAGAGACGCTGGATATAACGATGGGGGGAACGTTTGAGGCGGATAGCTCGACAGGCAAAGCTTCCATGCCAACTCAGTCTGATGCTCTGGATAAAAAGCCGGAGCAGACTCCAACAAAGGCTGTTGCAGAAGAAGCACCAGCAGAAACACTTGTGCAACAACCTCCAGCACAAAATTTACGGCCTGCTACCTCGTCCGGTTGGCTGGGAGGATGGCTTAGTAAATCTGTCAATCCGCAGCCTGGCCTTTCAAACACATCCGCAGAGTCGTGTGCGACTTGTGAGGTGAATCCTTCACCTCCACGACTAGATCCATTATTAGAACAAATAAAGGAACCTCCGAACCCAGTCAAAACCCCACTAGATGTACCAGAGGAACCTTCAAAGAAAGAAACGGCCTCTGCTCCAGCCGCTGCCTCCTCTTCTTGGTTTGGCCTATGGTCAACTACAGCACCAGCTGCCACTGAAGCACTGAAACAGCAAATCCCAGTACAACTCGCCAATGAAGAAGATACTGTTATGGAAGACGCACCGGTAATAGACCCGAAACAAGTAAGCGAGCCGACTCGTCCAGTAGCTGGATCTAGCTGGGCATTCTGGTCAACGGAGACTCCCAAGAAGCCCCAGCCTGAGAAACTCGAGAAGGATGAAGCCAAAGGCGAGCTCGCTGTAGCTGGGCAGTCTTCTGAAGAAAGTCCGCAGCCAGCTACAACAACTCCGGCGACGAAGGAGCCAAAAAAGACCAAATCCAGCAAACGAGGTCGACCACAATCAGGTGAAATTGGCGAGGCCACGAAAAGAATTAATCAGGGGGCAATTTCTAAAGCCACCTCTTCCCAAAGCCCAGCGCCCGTCAAGCCTGCACCTCCAAATCTGTTACTTCCGTCAGTCAAAGGAACCTATCGGCTCATGGAAAACCCTTCCATTCTACAGCAGATCGCCAGGCTACTTCTCCTTGGTCAACAGCAACCTGTTAAGCATGTATATCTTGTCAAAGATCCACCCAAATTGAAGAAAGCTCTGGCTATTGGTATTCACGGTCTGTTCCCAGCACCGCTACTAAGGACTGTTATCGGTCAGCCAACTGGAACATCCATTCGCTTCGCAAATCACGCAGCAGATGCCATCAGGCGTTGGGCAGATAAAAATGGGTCAGCAGATTGCGAAATAGAAAAGGTTGCCCTTGAAGGAGAGGGCAAAATCGCCGAACGTGTTGATAACTTATGGAAACTACTTTTGAATTGGATAGAGCATGTTCGAAAAGCAGATTTTGTGCTAGTCGCCTGCCATTCACAAGGGGTTCCTGTAGCACTAATGCTCGTTGCTAAGTTGATCGAATTTGGAGTGGTTACATCCGGCAAAATCGGAGTTTGCGCGATGGCAGGAGTGTCCCTGGGCCCATTTGCAGATTACAAGTCGAGGCTATTCAGTGGATCCGCTGGGGAGTTATTTGAATTCGCAAATCCAGAGAGCGTTGTATCGAAGAGATACATTGATTCACTTGAAATTGCCATGAGATATGGAGTCAGAGTTACGTATTGTGGCTCGATCGACGATCAACTTGTATCCATGGAGGTATGTATAGAAATAGTGTTGCCGTCGATCCAAATAACTGACAAGTCAATAGTCCTCCATATTTTCTACTGCAAGCCATCCTTACATCTACCGGGCCGTTTTTGTGGATGGGCGAATACATGCTCCTGATTTCTTGTCCCATCTTGTGGGATTTGCACTGAAACTACGCAATTTGGGGGTTCCAGATCATGGTCTCATTCGTGAGCTCTCAGCGCCATTGGCCGGCAGTCTGTATACCGGTGAGGGTCATTCGAGGCTCTACGATGATGGAAATGTTTACGAGTAAGTTTATCGTAAGATTTTGGAGACATTACTAATATGATTAGTCTGGCAGTCGAGTTCGCCCTCGAAACGACGTCAGTTGGAGAAATACCTCTCCACATAAAGAAATACGAAATCCCAACGAACGCGAATCCATATGTGCTCCCTTGGATTATGCGAGGTTTGTTGGAAGAAGAATTTGTGAAGACTGAGCTTGATCATGAGACTACGGAGTTACTAAAACAGTTCGACGATTGGAAGCCTGCCACAAAGGTTCTCAAGGATGTGAAATATAGACTGGAGGCAGTTCGTTCAAAGCTGTGAAATGGGAGATAGATAGGAAATGGATAGGGCTAGGCGTACGGTCGGGAGGAACTGGGGCTAGAGTACTTCTTATGGTGTTCAGACGTAGATTTCTCGGGCAGGAAAATGATACCCGCATATATACATATTATAATTGAAGTGCAAACTGGAAGGGAAGAGAACGTGCATTAGAATCTGACACAGAAGTCTAGACCAGACCTATAAACCTAGCTGTGAGATGTCAAGTGATCAATACCAAGCTTCACTCAATACTACCATAGGTAGGAGCTCTATATTTAAGTGCGAGAAAGACTGAAGGACAGGTCGTCGAAGTGTTTGCCTTATGATCTAAGCGCGATTCGTTTCGATACCAACAAGTGCACATCCATTTAGCAATTCTTGGCCATGAACAAATTTAAGGTTGTGGCAATGGCACGTGATGTTCTGGAAGAGTGCCTGCCATATTGATCGGCGGCATTAGCGCATGCAGGTGCGAGGCTGCCAAAGAAAACATCTCCTAAGCCTAGTATCTCACCATCCCTCATCCTCTCGCTATCTCATACAATAACCTTGCTTTTTGGACATTTGCTACAGGATTTTTTTGGAATTATTTCTTCTTATTAAGCCACTCATTAAAATGAACATTTTCAAGTCAAAATCAGGCATCAAGCCGAGAGCACCTGTAATCCGAACGACCAGGATTCAAGACCCTCCTGCGAGACCTCCACTACCTTCGAAGGCAAAATCCACCAGCTCGTTGAACCAGCGAAAAGACTCTCCTTCTGTTACCCACCCTTCGAGATCGAAAAATGGCACTGCAACGCCTCCGGCAGATCGACCGAGCCCCTCGCGCCTACAAGCAAAGCGCAAGCCTACGCACCAAAAGTCGCCTCAACCTATGACCTCGGACAGTGATGATGATGATGACAACGAAGGGAATACGGAGCTGCGGGATGTATCTCAAAAGCGCCAAAAGCTAAACAGGCCAATAGACATAAAGAGACGCCTTCGTTCCCAACAGGCGTTCTCTGAAGCTGATGGCGGTGTTTTTGAGATGATCCATGCAGCGGACGTTACTCCTATTCCCAAGAAGTTGAAGCTCATGACTGATTTATCGGCGGCAAATCTCACTGTCGATTTAATGTATCCAAGTGCTTCTCAGCTAGAAAGGTAATGTTTTGGCAGACAATCCAAGTACGAGAACAGCGCTGACTGGAATGGCGACAGATATAACCTTGTCTATGGCAATGACGAAATCGACGCTTTTGCAGAAATAATTGAAGTTGCGAAGATTGTCACGGCAGTTTATCTAACACCAAAACAAGCAGAGGCGTTTAAAGAGCCCATTAATGGTTACATTCGGCAGCTGGTGAAAGCAAAAAACCACGTTACCAATGGGGGCGTCACGAACGACTCACTAAGAGACTTCAAGGCTGCAGTGGTCACATACAATACAGCGATCCAAAATCTTGTGAAAGAAGGTACTCTGGCCCGAAATCTTGATACGATCCACGAACTGCCATTCGACATGATATGCATCATTATGCGCCAGGTTTACGATCGTGCTGTCTCGCCCAAAGTAAGTCTATTGAAGCAGTACGAAGCAGGCGGAAACAACGTTTATGGCGAGCTGCTACCAAAATTCGCATCAACCGCTCTTGCCGAAGCAGGTCTGAAATCAGATCAAGTATTTATAGATCTGGGCTCGGGTGTAGGAAATGTGGTTTTGCAAGCTGCACTCGAATTTGGCTGCGAAAGTTGGGGATGCGAAGAGATGAATAACTGTTGCATACTTGCCAAAGCTCAAATGAACGAGTTCCGTGCTCGGTGCCGTCTTTGGGGCATCAAAACTGGAAAAGTATTCTTGGAAGAAGGGAGCTTTTTGGATAACCAAGAGATACACAAGGCTATGCGTAAGGCAGATGTCATTTTGGTCAATAACCAAGTTTTCACACCAGCCTTGAACGATAGCCTTACAAATCTGTTTTTGGAGGTAAAAGAGGGCTGTAAGATCGTCTCTCTGAAGTCATTCGTTCCGGAAGGCCACGAGATAACGTCCCGGAATTGTGGCAGCGTCAGCTCACTTCTCGAAATCATTAAGAAGGGCGAGTACTACAACGACAGTGTGAGCTGGACAGGAGGCGGCGGAAACTATTTCATTGCCGAGATGAATCGTAAGCGGCTGAAGGAGTTCCTCTGAGGGGGCTCTCGGATTTTGTACTGCATTTTGCGTTAGCCGGTTGGGAGCATAGCGGTTTAGGTGTTGTACGAGACTTATGATAGAAATGATTCAGCGTGTAAATCACTAACTAGGGTTGCATAGAATAGAACTCTCCCAGCGACTCATTATCTTCTTTCTAACTGGTTCTGAAGTGTTCTGTTCATCTCTTCCGCCTCACGTCCCTTCCGAGCCATCCATCTATCGATCAACTCCTTGTTCTCTGCTTTAAGATCTTTAACTTTCTGCTCCGACATGTTCAGTTGGAGATTAAGGGATATAACTTCGTCATGAACATCCTTGAGGCTATTAGCAAGTGATTTGAATAGGATACGAGAATAAGTGTCCATACATCCAATAATTTTGTCTTTCCTCTAGACTCCTCATCCCTATCCCTCAGTTTTTGGCTGAGATATGACCGCTCTTTTGTTAATTCTTGAATGTGTTTCGAGTCTGACTTGCTCTTGGACCTTAATTTGAGCAACTCTGCTTCTGCCACTTTGAGTCGCGACTGGAGCTGGCCGTTCGATCGAAGGGCTTCAGCAAGATCACTTCGCAGCTGTAGTGAGCCATCATTCGACGATGGTATTCCTGGGCTTCGAGATGCTCTATCAGTATTCGAGGGGTTCGCAGCCTTCTCCGCTTCTAAGGCAGCCGTACGATCAAGCAGAGATGTAACTATACGAGAATCAGTTGAGGGTAGGGCATAGGATATTTATACAAACAGGCTGCTATAAACTCATGGTCAACTTGTTGGTAACTAGCTTTCTCTCGGATATCTCTATCCTTGAGAGCTTGGATATACTCATCGCGCCAAGAAGTCATGTTGGAATCCTGTATTGTAAATATGAAGACTATGCATTTCTGAATATCATCTGCTGGTCGAAGCCCCACAGACCAGGCTGTGAATTCCAAACATGAAGTGAATGTGACGGTGTCAAGGCTGCAGAAGAAAAAGGAGCATTGATAGGCTGAAGCTTACAGCGCTAGCGGCGTGGGATGGTCATTCAAGCTCCGTTCAATTAACAGCAACTCAGACATCAACATCAACATAACTTTTTCACCCAGACCGTCCGATAACACAGTGGATACGCAGTTCTTTGGAGAGCGATTCGTATTATTGCCATTCTCTTGCAAGAATCTGAATTACAGTAACCACGATCATCTGAAGGACCCAGGATCTTTATCACTCACTTTCCCAGCCTCTTTTGAGCGCTTTCTACATAATGTCTTCCAGAAAGAAGGTTCTTCTTAAGGTTTGGCGGAATTCGACAACTCTGAGAGAGCAGTGACTGATGGAGTTGGCTAGGTCATTATCCTTGGTGATAGCGGTGTAGGCAAGACTAGTTTGATGAACCAATATGTACGTTCGACTACAACTGGGAAGAGGCAGACAATATACGATAGCGAATATGGAACCATGGGCTCATAAATGAACAGGTCAATAAGAAGTTCAGTGCAAGTTATAAAGCTACAATCGGTGCAGACTTCCTCACGAAGGAAGTTCTGGTCGATGATCGGTTGGTTACCATGCAAGTATGGCTATCTATGGCGCCCACGAATATTGAACACAATTCTGATGGAATACAGCTTTGGGATACTGCTGGTCAGGAAAGATTCCAGTCGTTAGGTGTAGCATTCTACAGGGGTGCAGACTGCTGTGTGTTGGTCTATGATGTCAACAATTCTAAAAGTTTCGATACTCTCGATAGCTGGAGGGACGAGTTTCTGATTCAGGCATCACCAAGAGATCCGGATAGCTTCCCATTTGTGAGTAGGAATACTGCACGCTTTATGCACTTGATACTGACCAAGATTTAGGTCGTACTAGGCAACAAGATTGATATGGAAGAGAACAAGAGAGTTGTGAGTCGACCCAAGGAAAACGTTATACAGGATCGCTGCTTACACTAAGAAAGATCTCGTCGAAGCGCGCTATGACTTTCTGCCAATCCAAAGGTGGCATTCCGTACTTCGAAACTAGTGCAAAGGAGGCTATTAACGTCGAGCAAGCATTTGAGGGTCAGCAAATCATTTAATCACCAGACCAATTGGACTTATTGCTAACAATAATTTCAACAGTTATTGCAAGAAATGCCCTCGCTCAAGAAGAATCTGAAGAATTCAGTGGAGACTTTTCTGACCCAATTAACATTCACATTGAGAACGATAGAGATGGATGTGCATGCTAGACTGGAAATGGTTGTTTCCGGCTGTTTACTTTCCTTAGCAATCCTTCGCTCGGTCTGTTTTGTTATCCTATCTTTTCTATACCCCTGGGTCTTTTGCACTGCTCGCATGACCAAAGGTGGGGTATTCAGTGTACATAAGGATTACCGGCGCTCTGGTGTTTGCAACTGCGTCTCCTTGTCTATACAGAATGCATATCGTTGATCATGAGAACTAAAGTATTTGGGCTACTCGCTGCGTTGTTCAGTCAGACCTAATGATCGTGGGCATTTCCATGAATCACATGTGCAACTTTGGGTCATTATTCCTCTTGGCGGCAAAGACAGCAACATGACTTGTTCTCAGCAATCTGTATCTCTACTCCCCCGACGTAGAAAGGGAATGGAAATTAATTAGGTAATGAGTCCATTCAAGTAGAAGTAGTTTCGTTATCCGTCCTGGAGAGAAGATAGGTATCGGCTGCAAATGCCTATTCGAGCCAAGCCTTCTTGTCATTGAGGCTTCCTCTGTGCATGTCCCTGCATTTAGGCGGTTGGTTGGCGATTGCAGCAGACAAGAAACTGTTTCGAGGCGATAACCGTCGGAGGATGAGCAACTTTATTATTGAGAACACTTCCACTTCCATGTTTGCTTTTGCGACGCTTGGAATCCCATGAATTTGTGTTTGACTTCATATATTGATATCCACTCTCATTCTGGCTGATTCTATGACTCGGGCATTCCTCTGCCTTTGCCTGCGACCTCCTTGACAGCATCCACGAGCACGTCCACGATAAGCATACACATAATTAAAGTACAACTCCACGCCGGAGCTATGAGTGCACACGGTACCCCTGTGTCGTCCACACTCGCAGAGGAGTTTGTTGCTCAGGATAGACCCTTTGAGCATCCACAGCATGACAGACATTCATTATCGTCAGCACGCTCAGTATTGAAACCTATGGGATTCCGAGCGAATGTTGGATTAGAAAACATCGGTCGCCGGGCGTTAGGCATCTTTCTGCTGTTGGTGACAGTGGTATTATGGACAAGCTCAAATTTCCTCGCAAGTGTATGACATTCCATCTTTGAAGCATTAAATCGATTAAAGCTAATGATTGGCAAACAGTATATCTTCGCAGACAACACATACTCGAAGCCGTATTTCGTCACTTATATCAACACCTCTTTCTTTGCCTTCTCCTTAATCCCGATATTCCTCCGCCTCTCACATCAACATGGTTTCGCGCATATCCGGACATCGATGCTTGAATACTGGCAGGGTCGAATGAGTGATTACACTGCAGTAGGGAATAAGGATGGTGAGGAAGAGGCGGAAGACCCTATGTCTGCATCACAGACCCGACTATTGGTTGATGATGTGGCTGGACCAGCTATGAGCTTAACTGGAGATCCTCAAGAGCCAGAAGGAGTCTTGAGCGTGCCAGAAACAGCCAAGCTCAGTCTGGAGTTCTGTTTGTTATGGTTCAGTGCCAACTATTTGGTCGCCGGATGTCTGGAATACACCAGTGTTGCCAGTTCCACGATACTTACTTCAACGAGTAGCATCTGGACGCTGATATTCGGGGCGCTGGTTCGGGTTGAGAATTTCTCTTATAAGAAACTCATCGGGGTCCTCGCTTCATTAGCAGGCATTGTTCTCATATCGTCGGTTGATCTCTCTGGCAAGGATAACGATGAGAATCGTGGGAACTTCCCTCACAAGTCGCAAGCTGAAATCGCCATTGGGGATGCCATGGCTTTTGGCAGTGCCATTATGTATGGTATTTATACCGTTGTGATGAAGAAGCGCATAGGGAACGAGGACCGCGTCAATATGCCTCTTTTCTTTGGTCTAGTAGGACTGTTCAACGTGGTCTTCTTGTGGCCCGGCTTCGTGATTCTTCACTACACTGGGGTCGAAGAATTCCAGATGCCTCCTACTGGCAAAATATGGACGATTGTGCTAGTAAGTCGACCCAAATTACACTGTAAACTTTACTGACCTTGAGTAGTTGAATTCGGCATCATCATTTATCAGCGATTACTGCTGGGCATATGCCATGCTCCTTACAACTCCGCTGGTCGTTACTGTTGGGCTGTCAATGACTATACCATTGTCGTTGATTGGACAGATAGTTCTCAGTTCCCAGTATTCAAGTGCCTTATACTGGGTCGGTGCCGCAATTGTCCTCCTCTCTTTCCTATTTATCAATCACGAGAGTCATGAAGAAGAAGAGCCTTACGGCGTACACGAGAGAGATGAGGTGACGGCTTGAGTGTGTTTCCATTATTATTAGAACATGCATTATTGTAGGCATTGCAGGCGTCAGGTATTAATGTCTCGGAGGGCAGACGGCGAATTTAGTGTATAATACACACGGGATATGGCTATCTTCAGGCACGGGCAAGATCTTTCTGTCTCTCTTCATATACATCGCTATATTGTGCAATTTACATCTGTGTGGCACATTCATGATTTTGCGTTCGAGTTTCATGACATTTGGAGTGCATCCAATATCCATAAAATCTTTACATCCCACTACTTCATGAATACCTTCTCTGTTCAATTTGATTGCGTATACTTTACCGCAAGGCGCTTGTTCGATGACTTTCCTAACCAAGACGTTTATACTTTCTGATACTATTTACCCCACTTTTGCTTACCTCTTCTGCGATTTCGTTTGCCGATGACCCAGCTGATCAACCAAACATTATCGGTCAAGCACGCCTTCAAGCCCCAGATTTCGTCTGCCAATCCCGCAATCCCTCCCCACGATTGCACATCAACAGGATCGTACTTCATATAAATTTGCAAGAGATATCTCTTTTTAAATACTCTATTAAACCGGGCTCATTTAATACTTTGCAAAATGGTCAAGTCGGCTGACAAACTCGTCAATAAGAAAATCGTCGTAGTTGGCGGAACATCTGGGTATATTTTGCTGTCCCCTTTTCGTGTTGACTGCGGCTAAGTTCGGTAGTATCGGCTTCGGCGCAGCTCAAGCATTCATCGATGCTGGCGCTCATGTAGTCGTCATCTCATCTAATCAAGAGCGAGTTAATGATGCTGTCAAGAAACTCAATTCTCCAAATGCCTCGGGAATTGCTGGAAATGTGAGAGAGGAAGCTGCATTCATCGAGGTATTGAAGGGTCTAGCGCCTGTAGATCATATTGTGTTCTCTGGCGTGGATAAGATTATTCGTGGGAAGCTGGAAGAGTTGGACTTGGAGGATGCAAAGTATTTATTTGGAGTGAAGTTCTGGGGTAGTGTTGTCATCGGCAAAGGTATGCCTTCTTTATGGGTTGAATTACGAGGCAGTAGATGACGATACCAGCTGTCAAGAAACACGATATCATTCGTCCAGGTGGCTCCTTGACTCTCACATCTGGAACTGCAGCCCTCAAGCCTGGAAAGGGTGCCTCTACTGGAGCTGCTCTAAATGGGGGTGTCATTTCCCTTACTAAGGGTCTTGCTGGCGATTTATCAGAGAAGAAAATCAGAGTCAATGTTGTTGTACCTGGATTGGTGAAGACGGAGCTGTGGGGGAAGCTTGGTAGAACGGAAGAGGAGCAGAAAGAGACCTTTGAGAATACGAAATTACCAGTGGGCTTTGTGGCTGTGCCTGATGATATTGCAGAGGCGTACTTGTATCTTGTGAAGGCGGATTATGCTACTGGTACAAGTGTTGAGATTGGTGAGTTTTGGAGCCGAGTACCATGAGTTATTCTTGCTAATAGTAAACAGATGGAGGGAGTCAGCTCTGAAGCTTCCAGAGACAGATATTGATTGCAGCTTTGAAGCAATTAACAAAATCAATCCAGACCCTGATGTGTTGTTTCTTGCACGTTGTCAATCACCAAAAAGGAAAAACACTAACACTAGGGCGGTGCACACAAACGCCCATAGTCCCTTATAAACTAAGATAGCATGATCTATATCACCAAGGCGTGAACAGCTTGCTCTGTGGTAGCGCGGTTAGAGTTTCCATCGCCAATATGTAAGTTGACCCCCAGTTCAAAATTTGAAAAATAACTAACTTGAAAATAGCCCCCTTCGCATACGCCCAAAATCCGGCCACGGCCGGGAAAAAAACCCTCGAGGGTTTCTTGACCGTACTATCGCGCAAGAAATCGCGCATGTACGGGACAAGTTTTGCAGTTTTTGGTTGGCAATCTTTTTTTTTTTTTTGGCATTGGGCAGGAACTTTATTAGGGCAAATAATAATTGTATTCTTTCCACCTCCTTTCTTTGGTGTCACTATTTCTACTTGAGTAAAAGCCAACGATCTGTTTGATACCCATCAATTATCGCACACCTAACTTGCCCTATCTTTTAAATTATATTTATATTCGAAAGCCTTCTCTAGAAACCTACAAGTAAGCTTTACTTTATAGCAAGTGTAGTCGAGCTACAAATCTATACTATCGTGACAGGAAGCAATCATCTAGCAACCTTATGTTAGGAATTCTCAGAGATATTGCTATTTGAGCTTCTAATTTGTATAATTTCTATATTACCTTATGTTATATGCCAGAACGATGCAAAACTCTTCCAAACTTCTTGTTACTACAATCCTCCCCTTTTTAGCGAGCTCGCGTGAGCCCCTGATTTTCGTCATTGCCTGACAGGTCCACGAAGTAACAGCTAGAGAGTCCTTAAGACTCCCCTTGAAGCTCGATAGAATTCTAGTAATGGATTTACCATTTCGACCTGGTAGAGAGCGCAGCATATGCTTGAAATACTGAAGCAGCACCGAGCGCGTGGCTGAAGGTGCAGCTTTCTCTTGTGTTTTTGACGCCCTGAGGCTGAAATTCTTATAACATCGTGTTTAACACCACTATTACGGATTCCAGAGCTCATTCGAAGATGCTTTAATTATCTGTTCAAATTGTGTGGCTATTAGTGATATTTTCAATGCCTCTGGGTTGGAATTTCATCTTTTGCCGGGCTCTGTTGGAATTCGCACTTTCTCCTGCCAAATACCGCGAGGTTATTCTGTGCCTCAATTAATTTGGAAGAAGTCCCAATTCTCAAATCTAACACGACACAAAGGACTCTGCAAATGAGGTAAATGTGACTGTGCAATAATTCATGGTATCATTTCGTGACAATCTACTCTAAAGCCCATAATAACAAGCCAATAACACCACAACGAAAGCTATTGATGACAGCATCATGGTTATTCCCCCAGGGAATACCGTGTCCAATTCCGTTGCCTTGTCCTCCGGCTCTGGCTTAAATGTAACCTGTGAACTAGACTCCTTCGAGAAGCGTCTTACTATATCCCATGACGGCAGTTTCCCTTGAAACCTCACGAATTTTGTAACGGGGACAGTGAACAGAACTTCCAGAAAGCTGGGCTTACGTTTAAGACCCGGCTTCTCCTCCGACTCGGCCTTCCGCGTCAATCTCTCTCGAGTGGCAGCGACACTGTCCCGGCTTTCTACAAGTGGTCTCGGTGTTTGCAGCATCCGGTTCTGCTCTAATATATCCTCTTTCGTATCCATTACGGCATCCAATTCATGAACCATCAATACCATGAACGAGAAGATATGTTGTGCCTCCGTAATTATATCTTCCTTCTCGCCTGTCGTCAGGAGCTTTTCGGTCTCGGAGACCCGCTTCTTGAACTCTATTTTGATATCTTCTCCATCTTCATCGCCGATAAAGTTGAAAAATTGCATTCCTGGCACCATTTTTGTAGTACCGCTTTCTGATCGAGATCGAGAGCGCGCAGACGGCCTGAGGGTAGTCTCTGTGTTATCGGATCTTGATCCTCGACGGCGTGACTTTTCCCCAGTCACCGCATACGGGCGAACTGGTGAGGGTTCCCGGTCCCAAAATCTTGGTCCTACGCCTCCTGCCTCTTTCAACGAGGCTCGGAGGTATCTCCCACCTGAAAATAATGCCATATATAGAACCCAAGCATAGGCTAGCAATACGTGTGGGTTTGCATCAACAGACTTTTTGGTATGAGCAATGAATTCTTGCAGTCGTCCATTTCTCGACACAGCTTCTAACTGCTCGTCAATCTTATGCTCCGGTGTCCCAGTAAGTATCCTTATATCAGCGCGTAGCCTTCCTGCACGTAAAAGCCCAGGAAGTAGCAGGTGCTGAAGCATAGAATGTGTTCGAGAGCATACTTTCGGGGTATGGACAAGTGGGGGAAGATTGGTGTTCGTAAGGAGGGGTATGCTTTTTGAATCCAGAAGTGGCTGACCTGGTTCGCAGGCATCAAATGGAGCGCCAGTTGCGATAGTTGTAGGTAGGCAAGGGGAGTCTAGAATAGTGTGCCATAATGTTTCGAATGTGATGTAGATTGGTGCAATGTGTAGGAGGCCAGAGACGTAGGTTGAAGGGTTTGTGGTATGAGGAGGAAGGGATAACGGAAGTCGCACGAGGATGAGTCTATTAAGCTGACTGTGAACGGAGCGTGTTGCAATATTAACTATGGAGTTATTAGCATATGCATTATACTAAAGGTGGGAATCGTGCTTTGATCTGATAGTGTATGAGGGGTATCTGAGGGAGAAGGAAGAGGCGAAGGCGTAGGAATTTCAAGGTCCGGCATTGTAGCAAACTATCATTATGCACAAGTTGAGGGAAAGAATGTAGGTATTAATAGGATCCTGTTTTGTTGTTGTGGACTGGATATGACGATGTTGCCTGCAGCTCAAATGGTACATGAGCGCTTTGGCATTATTGAAAGTTTAAAATCCAGCTAAGAAGCAGAAGGGGGACAGAGCGACCGACTGTGAATCAAAGGAGTGACTGCATAATGTGCATGATTCTTTGTGTCGTACAGACAAAGGAGGTTAATGTGCGCCATCATACGTTCTCATCTGTCCGAAATCGTACAATTACCTACTGGCTTGGCCTGGAAATCGAAACCACTTTGCCGGATCGGCATTCCCATGCAGAAAACCGGATATGACCCCCGTAGACTTTGGCCTGTGCCTCAATTGTGTCAATGGTGAAAGAAAAACAAATCATAATATTGATACTTGATACTGTACCTTCTCCAAGACGTATTCAAATATTTGTTCAAAAGAGGGGAAAGGTTCTCATAAGGTACTTTTTCCTGCATCGTGAGTAGAGTGCGCTGTACTTGCCTCGGGTGTGACATTGAATTAGGCACTTTAGGGATCAGCAGGCACGCATGCTGATTTGTCTCACCAGCTGCTAGATGATCGGAATTCAGATTCCCATTACCAAAAATAAGCGTCGTAGGAATTGCATCACTGGGGAAGTGCGTTTCATGCCTAATACCGATTAAGAACCCCTTCCCAGGGACTAATTATACTTCATACAGCTGGATAAAGACCGATTGAAATAAACGCCACCCTTCCTGTTTTCAACATCAGCCGGCATGATTAATAGTGGCGGGGAACTTTACATTTGTATATCTGATGTATACCTCTGCCGATAAACTGGCAGTGGAATTATGAATGAAAGAAGGTACCTAGTTGACAACTTGACATTGAGCACTGAGATATATTTTTACTGGTGATGATTTATGTGGTGTACTGGCCGCCGTTGGATAGGTACCAAGATTTGGTTACGAGTAAGCATTCCACGCACTCTGATTGTACATTACTCAATACTTGGAGCCCTCATCTACGAACCCAATTCAGCACCACTACTTGAGAATTTCATGCTGAAATAACCAGTCAGAGCCCTGTGCCATCTCACGATTACTAGGCCACGTTCACCAAGTCAATGGCTATGGCCAAGAACCAGTACAACGAAATGTAAGATTCTATATCATATATACAAATCATGATATATCTACACAGCAACCCCTCCCCACATCACCAAGCCTCCAGCAAGAGACCCAACTCCCAACCAAGCATGAGGAACACTCCTCCCTACCTCCCCTTTCGCTGAAGCCGTCGTAGCAGCTGCGCCACTACTCGTCGTCGTCTGTCGTCCCCCATTATACGTCGCCGCCGTCTGGGTCGCCACATCCGTATTGATAGTATTAGGCAAGAAAGTCGTGAACGGCGCTGCGCTCACGTTGAAGCTACCACCTGTACTCAGAGCCGGAAGCTGAGTAGCCAGACTAGGATTGGGTTTTACGTCTGCATTATCGGGAGAGAGGACGCTGTCTAGGACATGCATAACGCCGTTATTGATTAGCAGATCGGAAGTGATGAGACGGGCTCCGTTGACGAAGAAGGAGTTTGGCGAGAAAGATATGGTTATGCTGTCTCCGGAAAGCGTTTTGAGGACTTTGGTGCCCGTTTGGTTGAATTTCGTGGAGTACCATGGCCCGCCTTGTCCTACTACAATGTGATATGATAGTAACTTATTGAAGGCATCTGTGCTATTGGTCAAAGCCGTCAGACTTGCCCGAACCGTCTCCATAGCCACATTATTGGGTGCAAAAATCGTGATATCGCTCGTGTCATTCAGCAGATGCGCGAGTGCTGGCGGACTTTTCGTGTTCGAGTAATAGGTTGCCCCCAGGAAGGAGGTCAATTGATTTGGTTCCGATGCCGTAGAGAATAGGACTGAAGTCTGCGGGAAAGAGGTAGGAGGAATCATCAGAGAATCAATCATATGAACTGTTCCGCTTGCGAATGAGATATCCGTCTTGATACCTGGTGATCGGTTTGACTGTCCTGATACCCAAAACATCTCCTTCCCACTCTGCATTACCCCTCCTACTCTCTGTCCATCCGTCACATTACTGAAGCTACTATTACTCAACCAAGTAGGAAAATACTGGAAGGTAGGAAGCAATCCGGTAGTAGCATGGTCTCCAACCACGACATGGTATTCCAGTATGGCCTTGATAGCAGAGACATCATTATTCGAGAAGGCAGGTCCGATTATGGGATAATAAACCGTCTTTGCGAACGCCGCGTTCGAGGGCGCGAGAACTGTAATCGCATGCTCAGGCTGGCTATCGATGAGCGTCAGTAAATCGGGGTGATATTTGGTGAGTGCATCATGGAAACTGCTGAGGTTTTTATTCGCGGAAAGCACATCGTTAAATGTCGTCTGAAAAGATGGCGCGACAAGGGATAGCACCAGGAACAGAGTCAGGTTGGTGAACATTATACTTTTTGCTTCTCACACATGCAGCAACGCAAAGAATACAAAAATGGAGCAAAAGAATGAGGTTATTTACATTTCCTACGGAATACGAGGTCCTCAACAGATGTTATCGTGCTCAGCAGCTGGATGACAGGGTAGGATTGCTTTGGCCGCTAATCTCTTCGCATCCCAGCCAGAGCAGCTTGGAATATTGATTTGAATCCAGATGCGGCTGACATGCATTTCCACCAGAAAGGTACTTCCCCCTTGGTGGGGAATACGAAGAGTTACATGTACCTCTTGTCGCCAATGCGGCTGACTTTAGTTTGTGATCTCGAATTGTCGAAGCACAATAAGCCGATTCCTCAAGTCGCGTTTTATCTTAGACGCCGGCCTAGCTCAGAAGTAGAGTAAGGCGGCATGGCGGGTAAGGTATCTTAGAAGAGCACCTAGCTTCCGCGATTCTTTCAAATTGAGGAAAACATTTCGTGATGTATGCGGAGGCGAACATGGCTACGATGATAATCTTTGGAATCCGCAAATGCCTGAGATATCAAGACATAGGGCCATTCCGCGACGACCCCAGAATTTCCAGATCGGCATTCCAAAATATTAGTCGAAGCTACTAAGTTTAGGCTATTTCGCACCCGCTCTCCACAATGGAGAAACATGGTAATGGAACACGACAAGTGATGTTGCAAATACTTAAAACTCCTCCTATTATTTAATCCGAAATCCCCTCAATGACGACGCCAAAGACCATCTGATTAAGCTCGTTTTATCCACATTACCCGGACGCGTCGAATTCTCTCAAAATACCTAAGCGCTCCTCTTAGCGCCCACAGAAGCCTCAGAAGCTTCAACAAGGGGACGGAACAATCGCCTCCTTGTAGAAGATCTTCATTCTGATTTCTCTTTTGCTTGGCAGACCGATTGGCGGAATTGTTTTGAGCCTCGGACGTCGTGATACCGTTGTGGACCCCGGATACAATTTTCGAGGATGTCGACTGCCGATGAATTTTGTTCTGAGAGGTTTTCTTGAATTTATTAACTTGAACGAATTGCGGAAGGTAGTTGTAGATTTGGGTTGCGGGGTCGATGAGGTGATGCTCTTGCTGGTGGAGAGATCTGTGAAAAGTACTTTCGAAATATACATAAAAACATGGTGGCTCGCCCCTTTAAACGTTGCACCAGACTATTCCATACGTATTGAAGTTACAGCTTCCTCGTATCGCTATCATGAAGTTCATTCAAGCATTCTTCCCGCTTGCACTATCTACTGCCGCACTTGCAGCTCCAACCGCAACCCTCGACAAAAGAGCTACTACAATCTGTGGCCAGTGGGACTCGGTAGTCACCGGAACATATACAGTATACCAAGATCTATGGAATGAAGCACAAGCAACATCTGGATCCCAATGCACCACCGTGAACTCACTGTCCGGTTCAACACTTGCTTGGTCTACTTCGTGGACATGGGCTGGTGGATCTAACCAGGTCAAGTCCTTTGCAAATGTCGTGGTAACTCAACCTAGTATAAAATTAGTCTCTGCCATTTCATCCATTGCAAGTACATGGAAGTGGAGGTAAATCACCACTCTCGCTCTCTCAGGTTTCTACTAATCCTCTTAGCTATACCGGAAGCAACATCGTTGCTGATGTCGCTTACGACTTGTTTACTTCGTCCACCGCGACAGGTTCCCCTAACTACGAAATCATGATCTGGCTCGCTGCTCTCGGAGGGGCTGGCCCAATATCCAGCACTGGCTCAGCTATTGCCACAGTCACGATCAACAACGTCAGCTGGAAGTTGTATTCCGGCCCAAACGGTGCCATGACCGTATACAGCTTTGTTGCTTCCAGCTCAGCAACGTCCTACTCAGGGGACTTGTTGAACTTCTTGAAGTATCTTCAGACCTACCAAAGCTTCCCGTCTTCTAGCCAGTACCTCCAGAGTATTGGAGCTGGGACGGAACCCTTCACCGGTAAAAAGTTTTCCAGGCTTGCCTTAACTAAAACTCGCTGACACGAATAGGCTCCTCTGCTGTTTTTACCACTACGGCTTACAGCGCAGTGGTAGTCTGAGGAGGGAAGATTATATTGAAGCATGGGTACGGTATGGTAGGAAGAATAAGAGGGAAAACATGTAAATATTGTGGGCTGAAAATGAATCGAAGATCTGAGATGCTTGCCATGCTTCGATTGAATGCACTTGTTGAATGTGAAACGATAGGAATACCTCATGACGTCCTCGAAGTCTGCTGTCCTCGCCCTCCAACACGACTTCACTGAGATGGTGTACAACCTTCCTCCAATTCTCTTCTTGTCAAAATAACATCGATCAAGTTTTCCAGCACCTGGTTACCTCTGCAAGCATCTTTACCCGATTCAAGCCGCCAGGCAAGAAAAGTGCTGTTTCTCAACCAAAAATATTTGGCACCAACAGGCTGAGAGGAAGGCTGAGTATCCACAGCCTTCTCAGTAAAGTGTAGTAGAATTGACGTGTGATGGGCCTTGGAGAGCCTGAAGGCATTATTCACACAAGGCTCTTCATGAATCACACCAGCAGTGCCCCTGACTTCAGGGCTTCAGACCAAAAAGCATATATACCGCGGTGCCCCCCGAGATGAGAAACACCCATCACGTTGCTATATGGGTACGCCTTAAGCAAGGCATGCCACATTCAGTACTGTGATGCAGTACTGCCCCTCTATGCAAGGACCCTTCTGAACCCTCTCGTGCGGACGACTCCGTACCTGCAGCAAGATCTCCTCAGCTTTGTCGCATCAGTCCCATTGTTCTGGGTCCTACACAAATCATCTGGTCTTCTGATTGGCAGCTCATCGAGATATGTAAAGGAATGGAGGAGTTCGTGGCCCAGTATGTGGCCATGCAGAGGCTTGACATGGAATATTCGGAACTTCGGCAGGGTTTAGGCGTAAGGCTTCCAGATGGGCTTCGGTGAAACCAGATATTGATGAGATTTATGTCTCATGATACGTCAATTCACTGTTTCAATATCAGATGGTCGCCTTGTCCGGCTGCCTCGGCCTTGAAACGGTTGTTTAGCGTCAGGGCTTTGGGAAGTGTGATGTTAGCGATGGTTGTGATTCTGGGGGCGGAGTTGACTGCGCATGGCTGTGCATAATTTAGCGAGCCAATCAGAGAGTCGGATCAACATCAAAGGAACCACATTTCCATTCCCTTTATTGATCACAATCACCACTAAACAGTAAACAACTGCTTACTGAGGGGTACTACAGTGGCGTTTGTATTGGCATTATCATAGGTGAATAAGTCAACTGCGCCTGGGCAGAATTTTCGTCGTATCTGGGCTCTATTAGCCAATATCACTGCCCCACAGTAGCTACGTTGGATGGCAATAATAATTTCGGTATAAGAAAGCAAGCAAACACAGTCACCGTGAATCCTACTCTCTCTATCAGTCATCACGAACATCTACAGTTCCTGAAGTCATTACACAGTCGCCTCTTTACCACTAAAGAGCCAATCACTTATTCATCATGTCGACTAATCCATGGATTGTGCATTCCGCTCCGGCTCAGAGCCGTTCCATCTTTGGATCTATCAAGAAATCCCTTGGTCGCAAAAAGAGTGACGTCTCAACGAGATCAGCTACATCGACAAACACGGAAACACAGGCACCAGCTTTCAGAGGACCAGCTGATTTGAACCCCAATATGGGCCAACAAAATAACAGAAGCCCTTCCCCTTATGGCAACCCCTCCCCTGCCACAAGAAGGCCAGATAGACCGGGCATGAATGCCTTCACTACACCTTCAACCGAGCCACCACCAGCATATACTCCATCTCCTACTATTCAAACAGGCGGCAATGTCGCTGAGTTGGAAACACCAATAGACTATCCTCCATCCCCAACCACGACAACAGTAACAGCAGACGGAGGCGAAGATCCATACTCCTTCCTTTCCACTTTCGATACTAAGCTCCTTATCGATGATTCCGGATCCATGGCTGGCCGCTCATGGAGAGAGGTAGCACAGGCGCTGTCAACCATCGCTCCGATCGTTACACAACATGACGCAGACGGCATTGATATCTATTTCCTAAATCACAAGTCAGGAGATAACGGCTCTCCTAATGAAGGTATTGCGGCAGGTGGATTCAGAGGTATCAAGCGCGCAGCTACTATCACTGAGATCTTCTCTACGGTCCGGCCACAAGGTGGAACACCAACCGGTATCAGAGTCCACAATATCCTCAAGCCATACCTAGCCAAACTAGAAACCGAAATGGCAGCTGGACGAGAGATGAAGCCACTCAATTTGATCGTACTCACCGACGGTGTTCCTTCCGACGATGTTGAATCGGTACTACTATCAGCAGCAAAGAAGCTTGATAAAGTCGACGCTCCCCCCTTCCAAGTCGGTGTCCAATTCTTCCAAGTAGGCAATGAGCCTGGTGCGGCGGAGGCATTACAAGAATTGGATGATGAGTTGAGTGAGCTTGTAGAGGGTGGCGTGAGAGATATTGTGGATACAGTTACCTGGACAGGAGGAAGAAGCCAGAGTCAAGGTGGTGTGGGACTCACTGGCGATGCCATTCTCAAAGTTGTAAGTTACACCCTAAACCTTCTTTTATGTTTTGATCACATGCTAATTGGAATCTTACAGGTACTAGGCGCTGTCGTCAAGAGACTCGATCGTCGGAGTGCAACTGGAGAGGGCAGAAGAGCTCGAGGATAACATTAATTTACCTTTCAACGTTCCTATGGGGAATCGATCTCCCTTCCACTACGCTATTCCTTGCGCAGTGGAAGGGAGACCGACTATTCTTCTTTTTTTTCTTGTCCATACTTGAACTTAGCGATTCATTGGGGGCGTTCGGAAGGATGAAGGGATAGACACCTCAACTTGATACCCCAATAGACATTTCTTTACTTTTAATACAGTTGCCTTTTAACCTCTCTTCTTGTGACAATGTGACAATCGAAAATTATTCAATGATGACAACATGTTGAAGGTCTTAGCCTATTCATACAGACGTCCTAAGGTAACGAAACAGACTCTCTCTCAGACCCGAATAATACAATCTATCCCATCGAATGGTAGCCATTCTAGTACTCTACAAGTAGCACGGGAGTCATGAAGCGCGCAAATATCTTTGCTGAGCATGTGAACAGGCTCGGAGCCAATATGAGCAGCTATTATTTCTGATTTAAAGTGATAAACTGCAGCCTCCTGAAGCAGTAGCCCCAGTTTCCCAGTCGGCAAAATGGATCTAGAAAGCAGGAAGCTCATAGCGCAGTCCCTAGTATTCGGAGCATGAATCTAAGAACTACAAGCAAGATTTCACATCACACACCAAAAATTTAAATTTCAAGGATTTTCATTCAGAAAGAGACAACCATCTAACTCAGCACCATTTTTGTGTGAGGAAAAACAACCGAAAGAGGACCCATATGCCTGGGTGAAGTATCGCCCCGTATTGCAGACCGCAAAGCGGTTCGCAAGCAAAAGCAAGCATTTCCATCTCCAGAACCAATACCCTCATCATCGCCTAACTCCGCAATCTTCCTCTGGAACCAAATCTCAAATTCCAATCTTCGTGCCTGACTGGAATGAAATCTTTTGCGTCGAGGTAAAGGCGAATGAATGCAAAAACAGCAGTATTTCTCAGAAACAGTGCTTCAATCAGAAAGAAAGAAGACTGCTTATGAGAATACCATCGGGTGCATGTTCGAGTAAGAGATGATACCTATTTTCTACCAATAGAAAAATAAATTGCATGGAAGAAGGTGGTAAGTCGAGAGTGAAATTAGTGGGCTAGGATGACAGCGCATTGATGGATGTGGTTGAAAAGCGCCTTTTGTGTATGAACCCGGGAGAAGCGCTTAAATGAGACTCGGGAAGATTTTTGTGCGCTACCTAATTATGAATGGTGCTGTCCTTTGAGCGACCGATTCAAGGAGGGATGGGCTGCAGAATGAAGTTGTCCTATTTGAGTAGTCGAGTAAAGGTATGTGATCTTTCAAAATATGGAGACTCGAGAGGGGTCTCCCAGCATTGTGCGAGTTTGGAAATGATGAAATGAGAGGAGCGCTGTTGGATCGGGAGATCTTTTTGATGCTGAATATGTCGTTCTTATGAGTGGCCCGCATTGGTTATGCTTCAAAGAATGAAGCTGTCCTCCTCAAAAATGTGTTCGACAAATCAAAAAGTCTTCCCTGTACGACAGAGCCAAGCAAAAGTAGATGAAATTAGCGCTTTTGTGGAGAAATGAACCCTCGAGCAGGGGTGAGTTGTATGAGAGACTCAGGAAATGAACATAGTCATACAATCCTAGAGCTCCGTGTTGAAGTAGTCAAGCAAATACCGGTTGCCAAGCAAAGGGGCCGAAAGTAACTATTGGAAGTGCTCTTAGAGTAAGTATATCGAGGCCGAGAGTGAGTGAAGCAAAGCTAGTTGATAACCGCAGAAAGAGTCAGTATGTGAAAATACTACAGAATCTTTTTGAGATTACCAGTTGCTGACGATTGAGAGGAGACGCGATGTGACAGTACATCGCCTTGTACTGAGATCAGGAGGATCGACCAGAGACTCTTCATCTTGGCAGCTGAGGTCTTCGAAGTCTTTCAATGGAGCTGAATGGATTGGTGAAGTTATTAGACTGTCAAGACAGTTGCTAGAAGAAGGTTCTTGGCAACAGTCGTAGTTCCTCTGTCATCGCGAGCTGTGACAACAGGGGTAATCACCAGCTTGAGACGAGTATGACGTTGTTGCAGAAGTGCAGGCTCAACATCTGGCTGATCTATAGCCTTCATGAGGGCGGGATTGAAGTTAGAGGCAGTGTCGGGGAAATAGACCTGGAAATTCAAGTGTGAAGTATACATGCGTGTTGTCAAGTCCCAGGCCTTGATCGTAATCGCAGCGAGGTCACGACCAGCTTCAGCTTTGTTGGCACTGTCATTCATCAAAGGACCGAGAAGATCTCTTAGACGCTTACTGTGCAAGTTCAACTGCAAGAGGCGGAAGCTTGAATAATTAGTAGCCTTTGTAATGGACACAATAACGTCTACTTGTTTGTCAATCGCAGACTGTCGTGCTTCATTGTTCAGTCCTACAAATGATGTTAGTATAGTCTGAGAGAAAAGGATTGCAACATACCTTGTTGACCTAACTGCTGGTTTATTTGTCGAAATAGACCGTCATGGCCAGGCGTGAAGGTTTGGAATGACTCCGCAGTCATGAGATCATTGGCAACATACATAACGAGAATTCTCATGATGAACCAAGATCTACTCTTGCCATTCCGTAACAAAGCCATTACATGTGTAACTGAGTCTTGTGAATGGCCGGGATAGGCACATGTCATCATATAGCTCATGAGTCTTTGATTGCTTTGAGCAATGCGCATCTCATTTGCCATATTTGGCTCAGAAGTGTATACTTTAGCCCAACCTTCGCACAATGAGAACAGCGCTAAAAATTCTTGCTGAATCTCAGGAGCCTGGTTTTCCAAGCTTGGCGCGACTGGAACCATACCTCCTGTAAGGGTGTGAACTCGCATTGACGCAACACTGACGAACGGATCCGCAATTGCCAGAGCGTTTTGTATGTTCCGATATTGCGGGAGACTGAGGTCTGTACTATCTGAGACAGTATTCATTTCTGTTCTCAGTTCCGGCAACGAGTCCTCCAAACTCTTCAAGATGAGGAGATCAGATGTATTCAAAGCTCGACGACTCCTGTGACTAAGAGGAAGACTTGGTAATGGTGAAGATGTGGCGGTTTCGTGACGCTTGTGGCCAGAGGTCTTCGGTGTTTTTTGGGCGTCGAACTCTGCAGTAGTGTCTCGTCTCTTCCGTACAGACGCACTTGGAGTCTTCACAGGTCCATCTGTATCAGGTGCTTTGTACCCAAAATATCTATGTGCATCTTGGATATCAAATTTTGGTGGAGCCTGGATTGCAAGTGGAGTACGTGGTAGAAGTGGAGTTCCGGGTTCTTGCTTTTCCATCGTTCCCTTCGGAGTTGGTGAAGTATCGATAGTGTGTTGCATAGCAGATCGACGGGCGCTGGACGACGGATGAATATCCATCCACAAGGCACGTTTTCCAGCCAATTGTTCATCCTTGATCGAAATTTCGTTCTTGAGGTCAGCGATCTCCCGATCTTTCTCGGCCTCCACATTGAGGTGGCGCTCATGCGAGGCTCTATGTTGAAGACGAACACCTCTGAGGTCATTCTTCAGTGTAGCATTCTCGTCCCTAAGCTTCTCGCGATGTGAAAGTATTCTCTGAAGCTGATCTGCAAGCTCCTCAACTTCCTTCTTGGAAGCTTGACCATACTTGATTGCCTCCTCAAGACGAGAAGTGATATTTACTTCCAGACGATCCAGCTCGTCTGCAGCCCTCTTGTCATCTTCGCTTCGCTTCTCTCTCCGGTCCATCTTCAGAGCTGTTGTGGGTTTGTCGTGGAGGGTTAAAACGTCTGCTCTGAAACCCTATAGGGAGGGAGGCGTCCTATTTGTTCGTTAGTACGTTACGTAAAGAGAATCAAACTTGAAGCAGTAAATTGAAGATGTTTATAGTAACGAACTAGTATGACATGGGAAAGTAAATACTAGAGATAAAGATATGACGATCTCGTAAAGGGAGTGCGATGAAATCTGCAATAAAAGGCACCAAGACGCGATGACAAGTAGAGGAAGCACAATGAAACTCCGAAATGTAAATGCTCGGACGATATGTTCCACAGAGAGAGTAAAAATGGCAGAGACAGTATCAAAGACCGGGAGGATATGTTGGTAGAGTGGGCATGATGAATTTTCTGGAAAAGGAACAAAGAATAAGATACTGAAAATAAACTTGCCATCTTAACACTTTGTGAAGCGCTACGAGACCGTGAGCGCATTGGAGATTTTGTTAGTATTGTCTCATGACCAGACACATGTCGATTCTACATCTCTGTATCATCGTTGTTTCCACGAACATCGCAAGATTTGGCAATCTTCTCAAGTAGGGAAACCTGGCAGTGCAGACCCGCTTTATCGGGACTGTCTTCGTCAAATCCTGCACCAGAAGACTTGCCAATGACGTCCGAAGATTGAGTGCTCGACTTTCCTTGTCGAGGACCGTCGGGCTTCGGGGTAGCCGCGCTTCTCCGTAGGCCTCCCAGTAACGCAGCCGCACAAACCAAGCCAGAAGGGCGCCGGAGAGGATCATCAATATCTGTTTCTTTCCCCTCCCCGGAATTTCCACTCTTCATTCCGCGCCCAAGCATTGTCACTGAGAATTTGCAGTGAGTACGAGATAGAGAATCAGAGCGCTTGGTGCTCAGTGAGAGAGAGTGGAGCTATGCTTTGTTAAGAAATTGAGTTCGCTTGACAACAACAAGTATACCTAGCTTCAGGAACTTGATTGTACCCGAAGGCGCAAGTCAGCGCTGTGTAGTATGTAAGAGTTTGAGATCGGAATTTGAGAGGTGGTGTGTGGTGAAGTATGTGTTTGAAGAATAGAAGTTGAGGGAAGCGGTTTGAAGGTTGAATAATGAATGTGGTTGAAGGCAAATGGTTGTGCGTGGTGTATGTTGAAAAATGGATAGTAACACGAATTTGTGGAATGAATACCTTTTAGATCGAACTCGAATCGTGTTTGTGTTGTGAGGCTTTTCTATTTTCAAAAGTTAGCTTTGCAATGGAGGAGTAAAACAGTAGGGGAGCGCAAAAGAGCAAGCTCGAGCTCGACTGTTCAAATCAGCTGCCAACGAAGTAACTTAGCTTGAAATAGACATTCGAGACTTGATAGCGATAAAATTCTTGATGAAAGATGGTCTTACAATGTGTGATCTTTGAAAGGAAGTTGTGGGAGAAAAGGAAATTTGTTGAAAGGTTGAAGAGAAAGGAGATTTTTGAATCTAGGACAGAAGCTATGACCAAGCAACAGGCTTAGAGAAGCGGAGTCTTCTGCAAAGCGACCTGATTTTTTTAATCAATTGGCCAAAACGGCCTGATTTCTCTAATGGAAGGTATTGTCAATGGAATTGATTGCCTTATAGCATGCTTGTCGACGGCCTAAGGACGACAAGGATGCGTAGATACGGATAATATTGAACGGATCCAGGGAAGTTTCTTTGGATGTTCATGCTAATTGTACTATCAATGAGTTCTTGAGAGGTGGTGACCTTCGAAATTGCTCCTGAGGCGGTTGGTAATCGTCGTGAACAACCGGGCTGATGTCTTGAACCCATCTGAAAATACTACATAAGGAGCTACATTAGCAAGCTATGCTGATATTCTGTCGTACATGAGATTGCTTCAGGAATTGGTATGGCCGCCAGAGTCTGCATCAAATGAGTTTGACATATGACCACTGTGGACATAACATTTAGTAAGTTATTCTGACTCAGTCACGGAAACACAAGTGATAGACGCGGAAGTACACTTGCTATGGTGGTTGAGCAAGTCATCTTTGGACGTGATGATCAGACATCGTAGTTTTTCATATATTGAAGGAGCTGTCTCAGGACTATTTTCACTAAGTCATGTATGGGAGCTCGCAACCAAACTGAAAAAAGGGGCTCGCGACACGGCACGACTTCGGCTTCCAAAGAGATCACATCTTAATTTATTGTAAGTCCTTACTTGTATCAGAGTACCTGCAACTCAGCTAGGTACTCTTGAAGTAGCACCTCGAGCGTGCAGTGCAAGTCTGGACTTTGGAGCCGTTTGATAAAGCATGAAATTCAGTAAGACAACAAATTCTAGTATACAGGCACGATGAGGCCCAACTCTGTTATTTGCTCACTTTGGCCTGGGACGTCTGAGCAAATAAGTTGTTCCATCACATTGGAAAAGTAAACATCTTCAGGAATTGAAGTCTAAGTCGTCTGCAGGATGGACGGGAAGTCATCTCGGTGCCTGTTCTTTTGAGAAAAGTGGCATTAGAGAAGGGAACTTTTGAGATCCTGCAGCCCGAGTTTTGCACAATACTTTGATTCTGGGGAGACGCTGAACCTTACTTTACCAGTCAGAGTACAACAAAGTACCAGAAGGTTGACTGAGCTGACAAGAAGGCTTCAGGCAGTGTATTTTAGGGTCAATCATGGTAAAATAATGAGAGTAGAACGAGACTAAATGCAAGTCGGACCGAAAAGGTCGAGCTAGGAATTACTTGGGAGGTAACGTCACGATCCTGGTGCTGTATCATAATGGATACTATTTTCGTGTAGAAGTACAAACAAAGACAGCTTCAAATCATATTAACAAGGTATCAAATGCAAGGAGACTGTTGCCGCAGACTACAGTTTCAATTCAGTGCAAGATCATTGACATTGCTCCAGCTAACCCAGCGAAGCAACGAGAGCAATCAAGGTAATCAGAACAGTGAACGCTCAATCGAATACGTCAAAAAGTGCGAAAGAAGCAGTACCAAATAGAAAGTTTGTGGTGGAATGAAACCTATTCAGCCAACAGACGACAAGAACAATTGGTGCAACAATGGGGTGGCCCCAGTCAAATATGCCTCATTGGTATCATGGGGTTACACCTCTTGATGTGTTACCTCTTAATGAAGGTATTTCGTGTTGCGCTCGATGGTGGAGAGAGCAGTGGCATCGATGGCAATTTTTGTGGAACAAAGTGAGAATAGAGGTTGCTGACCTAAAGTGCGAATCGAACACCGTGGCGCAAGTAGTTTAGCAAAAGAGAGTTTACACTGCCTATGCTCAGAATCATTTCAAGGTGTTGATAAAAGCAAAGCGATTTGGGGTTGTCTGATTGCCAAAGACTGCCACAAGGCTGGACATGTTGTTTTGTTGAAGTGCCGCGCAGCAGGATGTTTTGACACGTCAAGCTCCTCATGTCACGTCTTTCCTCACAGCTTCCCAGCGGGACCTTTCGCTGAAGGAACAACATGAAATCAAAATGTACTGCTCAAATCAAGAGCCGGAGAAATCACTTGAGACAGACAGGTTCTGTGCGTACAGCCTTTTTCAAGACGGCTTGCCATTTAGGAATACAAAAGATCCGACCAAGAAGGTCTATGATCAATCTCAGCCACTTGAGGGATAAATTCGCCTTTTGGTTGCCATAAGAATCCAAATGCTTGGCAAAACCCTTTAGCTGACGCTGATTTAGGATCAATCATAATAATTGAACGTTCGCAGACATGAAATCGACGAGTGGGAACGACGCTACGGGAGAATACGAATACACCTACTAAGCGAGACGGCGTCGACTACAATGGGTTACACACACTACGATCCGCTTTTTCTTATCTTGCTACTTTGCTCGATACGCCATTGTGATGTCAAGAGTACACATGCCTCAGAAGCACCCCAGACAAATACATTATTTGTGGGGAGAGGTAGAAGCGGGCAAATATGACAGCTATATTGGATACTGGCCAAACAACACCCATACCCAACAGGATACGAAGGACCTTGCGGATGAAGGAGCCATATGGAGGACCAACTGACTAGCATCTTCAAGCACACAATATCAATTCAAATAGAATGCTAATGACTGTGCTTGGAAGACAGGAAGATGACAAACTCACTTTTCAGAATAATTCCTGGTTCTTCAGCTCAGCAAGGAGAGGAAAATGCTGGAGACAGTAGAAGTGCCGCCTAGAGCCATTTTTCATTGGATATCTGTACAGTTTGCTTCATTTTGCTCTTGTCCTACACCCACGTGCTCAACATGTTCCGAACACTACTGCAGCTTTTGAGTAGCAGGTCAGTGACGACAACTTAGATTCAGCTGCTGACCTAAGGGAACAGAGTTATATCCTGCGTCGAATGGCTGCAATTTGAACAAGATGATAGTCATCCATGCAACAAATCTGAGAGAAGATACGTGGAGAATCTGTGAGGATGTGACATGCGAACTGGAAAGCTTGACAACACAATATTCACTGGAATCGATCCTATCGCCGTGTATCACATTCACATCTTGCTCTTGCTGCTTAGTCCAAGATCAGAACAACTGAGTTTCATTATTTTTCTACACAGAAAAGGCAGGAGGCGATGCACAACTTCAGCATGAGCGTTACACCTTCTCCGATCAAGCAAGCTGATGGCAATGACCAAGTGGCACATCGTATCTTGGTGGAGTAGTGGACACACTGCTACATCAAGGACAAGAGTCTGCGCATCCAAGGAGAACAGAACGAAAAACATCATGTACAAGACAGTTAATATTATGTAAGTTCTTTTAAACCACCAGCAAAAGTTTTCACAATGCACGAAGCTTTCTCAGTATGTCTTTCAGGAATACCTACAAGTCAATGAAACAGGTTTGCAGCCGGTAACTAATGCCTCTCCTCCATGAACAATGAGAGAAAATCCTTCCTGTGAACCACTTAAGAAGGAACAAGACTTAAAAGCCTGTTAAACAGCTGTAGCTATGACATAGTAGCAGCATCATCAGACAAGGGATTCATGATCACACACTATCATAACGAGTTCATAGCAAAGCCTCAAGGCTTTCGAAAATGACATAGATCACGCCACTTCTGCTCATGTTCGCCATCTCGAATTGGTACTTTGACGCAGGGTGCAGGAGTTCCTGCATACCTTCACAAAGCTTCAAAGGACGGATTCATAGATAAGGAAGCACCATAATTGGAAATTGTCAGCATTACACATATATCAAGAGGAGTCAAGAGGTTATCCCGTGCAACCTCTATGCTTGGAGGGCAATCACAAGCCTGAGGATTGTCGGTCTAGATTCTCCTTCGTCGCACATAATGAAGGTAGGATCAAGTGTTATAATTTTTTATTAGGAAGTTTGACATTGATGCCAGACAGATTGCTCACAGTCAGAAGGAAAGAGCAGTTATCGAGAGTTTCGCAGTAACAATTATCCGGGATGCGGGAAAACTGCGGCTGATAGACATGCTGTTCTGGTCACGAAGCTGCCCTTGAGAGAGAGGCATATCATAGGTCATTGAGATATGGCGGTCAGATTGTCTTGGAAGCTATTCTGAACGCTACTGATTACAGAGGGAGATGACCGGGACATAGAATGAGCAATTTAGGGAGACGGGCAGTTGTGGGGCTGTTTGAGAGGGGCGGGATACATCATTTTCAACAACTGAGAAAGGTTCAGAGATTGAGCCAAACATTGATGCCTCCATCCAGAAAACCCAACTGATGCGTCTACTAGACCTGTTGTCACCGTGATGCTATGGACAAAAGAAAGGCTACTACCAAATTTCATGCAGAGTAGGCATGCACCAAGCTGAGGAAGGTCATTTCGTATGTCACTTCACCAAGAAAAAAGGTCATTGAACTGCGCTGTCATTGCTAACTAGAATAATGGCAGTAAAAAGTCACTGCACCTTGCTGCAAATAGAAGTCTGTATACATGAGGAATGCCCTATGTGCAATCAGCTGAAGTGAAAATCACTATCGGATTCCGTTGGGTCAGGGTAACCGGAATTCGCTGGAAAGGAAGCCACTGCATGTCAATGAAATCAGCAGTGATTCGAAAAATCGTGTATCGTAACTCGGAACTAGAATAACCAGGTGGCGAGGGATGGAGAGAAAAGACAAAGTCTTTGTAATGCGAGAATTAGTCGGGAATAGGGCACATAGAGCCTTGGATCGAGTAAATCTAGTTGCAATTAGAAAAAGTTTCTTATTGTAGGGGATGTAATGTGTACCTGAGACAACCCTACAGAGTTACCAAAATTGGCCACTATTAGCATCTTACATTGCCTTTGTGCGTGAGAACAAACTGCTGTAGACTGCATCCACAACAGGCGTAGCGCTAATCATTCGGCCTCCGAAGTATCTTCCGTTGAGACCTTTGATAGCGTTTTCTCCTCCCTGAACTCGATCGAATTTGAGGTAGATGTCGCCTTGAGAGTTTGGATCTAAAGCAATGTGAACAACATGGCCATATTTCTCCTCAGCTTCAGCTCGAACATCATCCTCCAATTCTTTTTCCCAGTTTTCACCTTCTTCTCTGTTACCTTGTCAGTAAAATTCGATCATGTAAATGTAAAGGTGACTCACTCTGCGGGATCGAACATGTTCTTGAGAACAACACATCTACTTGCCATATTGACTTTTATAGGGAGAGGTTTGGCCTCGGTCTTTGGCTTCAAAACTTCGCGTCTCTCATCGCGGCCTTTGGCGGCAGGAGCTGGCTCATCTGTTCTCGCAAGTTTTCTCATCAATGCGTCTCGACTATAATTGTTGAAGTTTACCCCTCCGACATCAGTGTCATCCAAAGCACTTGCACCACCAGCGCCTTTGTCATTGTCACGGCCTCCAGCACGATCGAAATTGCTGCCGCCCACTGCTTGGGGACCACGTCCACCGGCACCGGAAAATGCAGAGCCCTGGAATTGTTGTTGGTGGCTTTGTCCTTGGAATCTCTGTAATAGACTGGCGGTAGACTCGGGAGTAAACTTATCGTTACCAAGTCCAACTCGAATTGGACGACCTGCAAGATCAAATCCGTTCATCTTCTCCAAAGCCTCACGAGCTTGGTTGGGATCTCTGAACCTACGTGATGTTAGTGGGAGCATTAAAGAAATCAAATGGACACTCACTGGACAAATCCGTAGCCTCGGCTACGACCCTGCTCTTCCTTCTGCAGTTGGACAAACTCAAGCTCGCCGAAAGGTTCAAACACATTCTGTAAATCGCTTTCAGTGATGCTGAAATGGATATTACCCACATAAAGTCGATGAAAGGGGATCTGGTTTGGATTGCTTCCTGCGGCTTCTGGATTGCGGACTTGTCGATTCTTCTCGGCCTCGGTGAGTTGTGCAATAATAGGAATTCCTAAGAGTTTCTGTCCAGTGAGTTGAATAGCAGCAGGGACCGACTCTTCGTTTCTAAACTCAACATAACCAACACTGTAAGAGTAATTAGCGATATGAAACATAAATTGATGGGGAACTTCTTACCCTTTAGATCTACCACTAACCCTATCCTTCACAATCTGGGCTTCTTTAACGGGACCAATCTTCTCAAAAAATGCTATGAGTTCTTTAGTCCTAAGACGAGCAGCAAGTTGTTGAACGAAGACTGTGCGACGGTCACGCTCGTCTTCAGTCAATGGGGGTGTGGCCTCCCTCTTTGGGCTTCTACTTGCACGGCGTCCTCCGTTTCGACGATCGTCTCTTGGCTTGGGTCCATCTACTTCATCACGATCACGGCGATCTCCTCGTGGACGATAATATCGATTTGGGCTTCTGGAACGGGATCGAGTACGTCCGCCTCCTCTGTAGAAGTCGCCGTCTCTACGACCCACCTCATCCGGGCTGTCTCTGTGGCGACGTGAGTGTCGATCTTCTCGACTTCTGCTTCTGCGCCTACTCTTAGAACTTCCATGAGCACTGCCATGTTCGCTGGTCGGGGTTCCTATCAACTCCTTCTCCCCATTTCCTTCTCTGCGTGTGCGGTCGCGGCTGCGATCTCTGCGCTTACGGTCTCTGTCTCGATCTCTGCTGCCCTCACGGTTCCTGTCGCGTCTATCATTTCGCTCAGCTTTGTGGCGGTCATCTCCGTCTCTGGATTTGGTTCCATTCTGCTCTGGCGCAGCGTTTGCTGTGGAATCTAGAAGGGCTTCGACGTCGAGTGATGACATTTTGGTCAAATCGCTTGGGGATACCAAGACGTCAAAAGAGGGGACTGATCTGTACGAGTCAAAGGCGTTTGGAACTAGTAAATTATATGTGCAAAGACGATTCAACCTGCGTAAAGCGGTTGGTTTCAAGGTTGCTGTAGAGATGTTGTCAGATGTTGGGGAAGACAAATTGGGTGATTGCGATCGTAGGCAGAAAACACCGACCAAGGCCCGTGCTGGCCTTCTAGTGCAGTTTTATCAAGCAAGTCTAGAGGCAAATTTTACACCAACCTCAGGCAAGGAAATTCAGCAATTGGCTTTGAAGCTAAATTGAACGCCATCGATGCAATGTATGGAAACTGTCCTTGGAATTGAATTTGATTTGTTATTACTTAATTAGTGGCTCTAAAAGAGGAAAGAGGAAACAGGTCAAATCAATGAGTGGCCCGCTCATTGTGCTTCCAAGTCACATCCATCCAACGCCAAAGTTAAGTCCACCGCCAATCTCTTCTTCATAACATCATTGGTACTCCGAATCGAGTTGCCCACTAACATGTACAATACACTACAATTTACAAGGATTTAGTTGGAGGAGGGGCGAGTGTTGTACCAAAAATTTGGTCCCAGAATCTGCTCGTAACACCAAAGCCATTTTCATAGTCCATGAAGTGGTGCTGAAGATGGTACTTCTTAAGCTCTCTCCAGTAGGAAGGCAAAGTTCGGTGGTGCAGGAAGTAATGCGTCAGATCATAGCAAATGTATCCGAAGATGCCTCCGGAAAGAACAACTGTTGCAATGTACCAATCCCAATAAAAGATTGTGTGGGCAAGCTTCCAAAAAGGGGTAGCGAGAGCAATGAACAAAGTCGGTGGCATCACTAATCGAAGCTTGTCCATAGGAAGATAGTGATGAATACCATGTAGCAAGAAGTGTGCAGTGAGGGCAACTCTGTTATCAGGGAGATATCTGAGTTCTGTTAGCGGCGATCTTGACTCGTAATGGTTCAGTGCTTACTTGTCAAGATGAAACAAGAATCTGTGCAGAATGTATTCGACCAGTGTCCAGAGGAATAGACCAAGACACCAGTATGCTGCACCTTGGAAAGGCGTTGGACAATTGGTAAGGCCGAGGTATGTGCCATACGAAACGGGGGGTAACCATACGACTGGTATCACCCACCAAGCAGTCTTGGATAGAGGCTCGAGGAAGTTTCCAAACAATGGAGCAGATTCCCCTCCTTTGTAGTGACGTGGACGATGTACCTGTTCGAGGTAAAAGTCCTTGCTGAATCCACCAAACCAAACTTGCATCAAGAGGGGTTTGTTGAGGTCGAGGAACTTATGGGTTTTGTAGTCGGTGACGAGATCAGTTTCCTTTTCTAGGTCTTCTGCTGAAGACATGCCAGTAGCTGAGTATACGGGGACCTGGTCTGCAGCTCCATTCTGCTGAAGTTCTTGCTCGCCTTCCTTGGTGGGTGGTAGAGGCACAATTTGGTCAGGGTGTTTGCTCTTAACCACCGTATCCATGACTTTTTGGGTGGCGACAAAGCCAACCAGGGAATCCTCCAGTATTTCGTATGCTGCCTCGGAATGAGTGTGGGACACTTCGTCCTTCAGAATCTCAGTCACATCTTTGCCTGCATACTCCAAGATGAGATCACCGCCTCCTGGGTGACTATCTAAGAAATCTGTAATGTCAAAGACTCGGGTGCCAATGGTAACGTAACAACTCTTCGACGATGTATGGGCGGCAAGTTCGGATTGGAGGAAGGTCGGTAAAGTTCGAGAGGGAGACATAACTGCGATGTTTGGGGGTATTTTGGACAATCTGTGTCGTGCTTGAAAGGCAAAATAGGGAAAGGGATTCGTCGCAAAGCAAATAGAGGTGTAGGCAGTTGGAAGCGGAGGGGAGTCCGGTCAGGGGCAGACGAGACACAGAAGGAGTGAAATCTGCGCTTCAAACAAAAAGAATAAGAAGCACCAACAGTACAGCGACTGGGACGCTTTTGAAGAAAATGCGGGAAGGATTGGTGAGATTAAACGCGTGATAACCTCAGGAGATTTCAATCAAAAATCAAAAGGTTCGGGATGGGCGGATCAGTCTAACACCGAATTTCGCAAGGATCTACCATTGTCACTATCTTAAATTGGCGTTGGCGTCCATCCGATGAGCCCGGCCAGCTTAGTCAGATAATTGACACGTGATCTCATATCACATGCCGTCAGCTCTTCAGCCATATGAATGTGGCTCAGCCAGAACTAGCACCATTTCATCCATTCCATAACATGCACCTGGAGATATCAACGTCAGATACACTTGCATAAGCTTTTAAACTTTCTTTCCATTTAGATGCGGGTTGGAAGCACTTTTTCTCTCAACTCTTTGCTTGTTCCCCACTTCATACCCCTCCATTGCCCCACCATCACACAATCATCAACAATACAATAACATCTTCGATATGGCTTTCTCTATTGCAAGTCCTGGATCCCTGATCCTAATATCTTGCTTAATTCTCCTTATCCTACCATCTCCAGCAGCAGCGTTCGGGGCAGGCAATATTCCCAGCATCGCCCAGATTGAAGGGCTGAATTTTCGTCATGGAGGTAAGTTAGCCACGGATCATCATATTGAATTCAAAGCTGAGCAGTTTCAGACATCGAGGATATGCTCAAGACTATTGCCTTCATTAAAGGCCATAAATGGACTTCGATGATGGTTAAGAGGGTCTACTTTGGCAACTGGCTCCGAGATTATTCCCAAGCTGTTGATGTGGGAAGTTTGAAGGGAGTTTCAGCTCCTACGATTAGGATTCTGGTATGACGAATTCTTCCCTATAGACATTCTTATATTGATTCATATCAGGTCTGGGTTTTGAGCTTCTTGTCATTCGGCTATGCAACCGAAGAATTTGAGGTCACCGAGGAGCGTTTAGGAGTCTATAGACCTGAAGAGCACATCGATAACCCCAAAGACTATGCTGATAACAAGGATGCCCGCCAATATGATCCCCGTTTGAGAGGTCCCGTTCAACCAGTGGAACTTGAAGTTGATATGAACACTGCCATGAAAAATTACATCGCCAACGAGAACGGTGGTTGGGCAACTAGTGCTGGCTATGTCAAGTTTAGCTTTTCAAGAAGTATCCATTACGGCAGACTCTATACAAACGGATCCGGTAATTCGAGAGGAAAAGAAGCTGATCTATGCGAAGCACTTCGGTAAGTTGCCATTCGTGTTGATTGGAAACAGTGCATGCTAAATCGCATCTAGATGCCTGGGCCAAGGCCTTCATTGTATGGAGGTAGGCAACATGAAATCTCTGACATGATTTAGCAGTTGACTCTTGTAGGACTTTGGAGCCCATACCAATTATTGCGAGCTTGCTCTTCGGGAACTAGGTTACCGGGATGTTTTCCCTCACACTGGAATTGCGACTGAAATCAACGTCCGAGGAAAACACATCTACCCACTCGTGACTGGTACATTCGGTGCTGTTGATTTCTTGCATTCTGTTCTAGGCGAAGCTACAGATCACTTCACCCAGACAGAAGTAGAAGAGATGGATCTTGCTCTTAAAGGCGCAGAACAAGCTCAGACTGCTGGTGGTCAACGTGGACTCTTTGGATCTGGGGGTACGACTGACTTTACGAATCTCCTTTCCCAAGTCCCTGGCTTGGGAGGTGGACTTGCATCAACTGCTCGAGACTTGCAACAGCGTTCATCTGCTCAGGAGTACGAGAATGCTACCCGGGCCAGTGTCACTACCGAATTTCAGGGTCCTCCAGGAAGTAGTACCGGACCCAGTAATGCGATTCCCGGAATGAGTCCCGACTTTGATCCCATTAAGACTGCAAAGCAAATTTACCCGATTCTCGAATTCCGAGACAGAGTTGTGAAAGCTATAAGCGCCACAATTGCTAAGATTCCTGGTTTGGAGTCCTTGGTTGAAAAGATCAGCGAGACATTGACAGTATTCATCTTGTCGCTACTTGCACCATTTGTCCGTCCAATTATTGATGCAGTTTCTAAGAGCTTGAAGGAGGGATCATCTACTGTTGTTGAGGCAAGGTAAGTTTAGTTCATCAAGAACACCACACAGATTTTCACATCCTATAGTGCCAATCAACAATTTGAGCCTTGGAACGACGCTCACTGCACTAACCCAACTCATTCCATGCTTTCCAAGGATCATTTCTCTAACAAATTGAATGGTGTTGCTGGCCGAGTAGCCACTACTATTTTGCAATACGTTACTCCGTAAGTGAACCACTCTACTCACTGCGCTGCCTGTTAACGCTACATAGCCGTATTCTCTATGCCTGGGAGAACCCAGGAGTGCCAGTTGATGAAGTAATGCGCGACATCGTTCGAGTGTTCCATCACCCAGCCCTTCGTGATGAAGGCCTCGAAATCCACCGTAATATGTACAACACCGTCCGAAAATGGGTTGATGAGCAACCAGACCGCCACAGCTTGAACAACGTCCTCAGCTCTGCTTCCGTTAAAGCAGGCCATAATCATAAGCTCAGCCAAGACAAAGGCCTTGACCATTCCCATGGTGCTCTTGGAGGTCACGGCAAAACATCTGGTTCCATCTGGACCGAGATCCGCAGTCGTGATCTCGGTGCCATGGAAGGCAACGACGGAAGACCTGGATCCTCATACATGACATCCTCTCCAGGAACTACCTCAGGTCCCCCCTCAATACCCCACTCCCCTCAATTCGGCTATCAAAATGTAGCCCAACGACCAGGTAGCTCCAGCTACGATCGACCTACTTCTTCAGGTGGTTATCTGGCTCCTTCTGGACAAGGAGGCTACAATGCTGGACCACCTCCTTCTACATACCAACAGGATTACGGCTCTGGTTCATACAACCAGCCACCATATCCACCCGGATCAACACAAGGAGGTTACCAACAGCCGCCTTATCCGTCTGATCAGCCACCATATGGTGGTCCTGGCTGGCAGCAAGGTCCTCCTCCCCAACAGCCTCCATACGGGGGATATCCTGGCCAACAGCAACCGCCATATGGTGGTGGTTACCCAGGACAGCAAGGTCCACCTCCACCTCAACAGCCTCCATATGGAGGATATCCTGGTCAGCAACAACCTCCTTATGGCGGAGGATATCAACAGTATCCACCAGGAGAGAACTATGGTGGAAGATATTAGATGTCTGTCTCCAGCTTAATCATTCTATTTCAGATTTACTCCGTTGGATTGCGCGCTTGGGTCAGGAGGTAGGTGATGATCACGGATTCAGGGATAATGCGTCATGAGGAATAGGGACAGGGTGGGGAGGAAGGTATAGCTAGCATTGAGAATCAATATACGTTGTTTTGGTATCTACTGTGGACCCCGCTCGTGATGCCAGGACCTGTGGCAGACCACATCACATATATGTTATGCTAGGCTTTGCAGGCGGAGTAGTGGAGAAATCTATCCAGAACCTGTACCGAATAATGTACAAATTATTCTTGGTGGTGCAGCTTTGGCATACTGGCTCTGTGCAATATCGAAGACTCGCCAGGTGCAATCAAGCACTTCTCATTCTCGACCCAAATTGTATCTACTACCTACCAAGATTTGGAGCTATTAATGATTAGCGTTACGTTTCTGACATTTGGGATAGGAATTTCTTACTTGTTCTCGGCATGCTTGTGTCAGGTTCCGTGACCCAGTTCCATTTCTCAGCAGTGAAAAGTCCTTTTGGTGATCTCTCTACCTCGGCCCCTCGGCTGCTACCACCAAACAACATATTCGGCTTCGCTGCAACGAAATTGAATCCTGTAGGTGCTTCTCCAGCCACATCGACATCTTCTCCATTGTCATTACTGACATAGAATGCCTTTTTAGACGGCGCCGGAGCGATGGGAATCCAGGAATCATAGACTGGTCCGTTTTTGCCTTTCGAAAGCTTCACGCCTAACCCTGTATCGATACATGTTTTGATGTAGTCGAGGGCAGGAAGAAGCTTTGTTCGTAAGCCACAGTGTGAGTGGTGCTTATCGATTTGGTAGGATGGACATTGGCGTAGAACACCGATGAGATAGTCAATATCACCGGTATAGGCTTCTGGCCAGATGTAATCTGCATCATCAGGAGACACAGCTTGAAAAGGAACGAGAGACAAAAGCCCTTTCCGTGTCAGAAACTTGACCATTTCGCCAAGCTGAAAGGAATCACAAGCAGAGCTGGAGTCGTAACCAAGTTTACATTGCCGATCTTTGGAGCTGTAGATAGCGAGAAATTGAGACTGAATGGAAGCTATGGTTTTCAGAAGACAACTTCTTCGGTAGGATAGTTCAGCTGGAAAAAGGTCAGGAATGCGTTCTTGTCTGCAGTCCGATTACTTTACCTTCTAAATCCGACGGCAAGTCCCACCATGGTGTTTGATACTCGTTTGTATCATCAAATCCACCTCCCCATCTTATTGAGCCTCTCAACATGAGTTCTCTCGTCGATCCAGTAAACCGGAGACGTTGATCGGTGTAAAATTGTATGAGAATTTTTTGCCGCAGTATTTCTTCTCCATTTTTGTCAAGTGTGACTGGATATTTGTGATTCGCCAAAGTCTTCTGGATGTGTCTCGTAACAGTGTCATTGACATGGTATCGATCTGCCATCAGGACAAGAACCGTTAGGCATTGGGTATTGAACGGAGCCGTAAGGTATTCCTTGTCGCATTTTAGCAATCTGTTTGACGCTATGAAGAGCTGTACTTACTGCCCCATGAATAATTCTAAGCATATCTCTGAAAATAGTCTCTCTACCAAAAGTCTTTGTGGCAACATCCTCATCCACAATACTGATCCTAGGGAGCTTTTCTGCTTCGATTTCGGAGGGATTTTGTTTTGCTGCTTCAATTTTCTTCAGTGCCTCCGCTACAGCCAGACCTTCAGCAAACTGAGGCTTCAGTAACATGGCAAAGTATTCCGAGTGCTTCTTGAGAGTGTCAAGTCTAACTCGATATAGAATCCTGGGAGATGGGACAGGCAGCTTTCTGGCCCGCAGATTCCGTAAAGCATCTTTTGGGATAGATTTCGTGCATTCCGATGTATTCTTGAAGTGTACATCTAGTATGATATCCCCAGTTGAACGAATCTCCAAAAGCGGGAATTCATCCCCGTTCACTATGAGGGTTGTCATAGGCGTAGGCACCTCGCCTGGCCTGGTCTTCGAAGCCATTTGAAGTGATGCTTTGGACCTTTTGATGTTACAGGAAGACACATCAGCTCTGCGAAATAATATTGAGCGGCAAAAGCTTTGGGGCGATGAGTGTAAATGATTAAGTGGAACAGAGCCGTGGCTGCCTCTGGCAGGGAGCTTTAAACAATATTCCTACAGAGAAATTCTTCATGGATATGGCCACGCCATTTTCTGGGCTTCTGATTTGACTTTTGGGCAAAATTTATTGCAAATGAAGCGTCGAAGACAATAAAAAGTGATCGAAATCAGAGCATTGTCTTCCGCTCTCGATGTGACGTGCAGCCGCTCCGTTATCCAGGATGTTTATCCGTAGTTCTGCCGGCGGATTATAACGTCCTCTCCTCCCTATAATCTAGAAACTTTATTATCAGTGATGATTTTGACATCCTCGTCGATATGTCTTGAGCTAATTAGCAGAGCCTCGTGATGTATTTGCGTCAGGCAGGCTTTATTTGTGAAAAGAAGTCAATTTTAGCACCCATGTTCTGGGTCTTATCCTATTCACTAGCCAATTATTTGGCTGCTAGCCTCCTTCCCCAACTCCTTTGCAAAGTTAAGAGCATGATGGGCCATAATATTTCATACCTAGCGGTTACTGTTGAACTTTTGACGTTCTACTGATGTCAGTGGAGAGGCATTTTTGGCCTCTGATGAACCAGATTCCCCAATCATCATTCCTTCCCGGCCTGGAGGATATCCAGACGTGACGGACATTTTGTTTATCGTTCGTCTCCATAGCAAAACTTTTTTTGTTTGAGGGTAGTTCCCATGCGTTTGTACTAGGGTTCTTTTGTTGTGATATTGTTTGGTATGTGCTCTCTGTTCAGAGCTAGTGCTTTCATTGGACATATGGAGTTGTCTCTTGTTTTGAGCAGGAGAACTGCCACGCCAGATCATTCAAGGGCATTGTGGGCATTCAAAAATCATGATCTCGCCAACATCCAGGTGAATGGTCGCTCCAAGAGTTGGATGGTCCTTAGATTTATTTCTGGCAAAAGCTACTCTTGCTAGATATTCTTGCTTTGCGTGCAAGTACGTACTGCCGTTGATGTCCCGATATTGAATTTTACTCAACTGGAATATCCATTGCTATACGTAGGATGTGTCCACAGGCAGACAGTGTATAAGGATTATCTTGGTGGCTCTGAATTCGACTGGCGCTAGAGAGGCTGTTTCTCTTGTCGGTGAGAGTAAGCGTCAATCCAAACTTTCCCTTTTCAGCTTCTAGCCAAACCGACTAAGATTAACACACATGGTATGCCTAGCCGAATTCGCCTGAAATATTCGGCTATCAGTTACCTGATTGTTTTGATAGTTGAAAACCCGTGATGCCCAGATCATCTTCAACCAACGAAAGAGACAAGTGAACGCGTCGGTGAACAGCTCGTAAGTATTTTCCTCTCTTTGCAAGAGAATCCACAGCAATACTACAAGCTTCCTATTGTCGACGGACCCTATTTTTGTATTCTCTTCAAATTTCCCAGAGTCGACTTCGCATTTCATGGCATTCAACATCCATCATACATCTCACCACCACTAATACAGTATCTATTCAGGTAATCTGCGTCAGACGCGTACCAGATCTCTTCCCCAGTATCCAAAACATCAATCCAATTTGTCTTATGCTGCCGTTTCAAGACTGACCCGAAGTAAAGTGAGTTGCCAAAATCTGAACCCGTTTTTCACAGATAGCATGGACGGATTCAGAGCTAATCGGCATCTTTCATGGCAAATTCATATTTACTGATCTCAATTTTGATATAGACAAGATGGCTTTCAGGAAGTTCTCTACCGCCGGTGTGCTTCTCTGCACTTTGGGTCTCCTTCCAACTGGTCTGTACCTTTGCCGCCATTGTCTACACACAAGGCTAACCCACCCACAGGAACCTATGCGCAGAGCGATGTAGTGATTACCAGTGTAGCTATCGTTACAGCCACCGAGTTCGCAAATCCGTCCGAATCGCAAGTCCCCGCCACTTTGTTCACTATAACTCCTCCAGCTTACACAGGAGGCTGCCATCCTGCTCTCTCTGCCTCTCAATTTGGCCTAGTTCCGTGCCCAAAAACTCACCAATCAGGAGAATTCACCACCCTTCATGATACCCGCACCACGGTAGTCAGCGAATCTTTCACTACGACCATCACTGAGACAGCTCCTCCAACTACCTTTACCCAAACTGTCTCTGAAATCGACAAGTCCACCATTTTGTCAACCGGCTTATGTTACTGGGGCGCCCAGAACGTCATCACTCCTTGCACTGCTATCGCCCAAGCTACTTCGAAGCCAACTCCAAATGCAGCTATCGGCATCCGCGGCAATAACCCCTTCAAGCGAGCAACGTATAGTGTCAAGCATGTGAAGGAATCTCTTGAGCTTGCAAAGCGCGAGATGGATAAAGTCGTTGGCGGAATCATGGAGTACAAGCACGAAATCCTCAAGCGCAACTCTGACCCTGTGTATAAAGGCAATTGCAGAGTTCCTCCTCTCCCTCAGACACCTTTCTTCATCGCTATCGGTGCTCTCTTGCATGGTATCTGGATCGCTTTGCTCTGGAAACAAAGAGGAGCCAGTAATGGCCTCCGCATTGTGATTTACTGGGCCATCTGGGGCTTTTTGTTCTTCAACATGGTCTACGTTGAGTAAGTGCCTTTTGCTTTTATTATCTCACCAATTCCTGCAGCGTAAAGTTCTCAACTTTCAAGCGAACTTCAACTGCTCACCTGTAATCTTCCCAAGCAAAATGCTAAACCAACACAGCATCTACCATATCTCCATCGGCCCAGCCTGGAAGGTATGCATGGCGCGTCTCTCCGACCTCCCACCCAACACCACTATCACCACGATCTAATTACCCCTTCCTCTCCCCCGGTCTGGATACCAGTTTTCATGCAAGATTCACACATATTTCAGGATTCTCTTCGAAAAGAACGTGAGCTCGGCCTCCGTCAATAACAATGAGCTTCACATCTTGCTTGAAACTAGGTTTTCAACTGTTGGAACGGATTAGGTATTAGGATGAAGGAGTGGATGGTTTAGGCGTTTGCATTGACCGTATTGAGGATCTCGGATCGTCTCGTCGGACAGACGTGTATTTAAATGCTTTCATTATGATCATAGCGAGATTGTTTCCTGTGGGAATCCAATGAATTGATGGATTGAGGACATGCAATGAATCGCTTTCCCCAGACCTTTGACCTTCCTGCCCTCTCTCAAATCTGGGTGACTGGCGGGAATTATTTCCACATCTTGTTGTTTCGCGCCTTTCTAAGAAGTGAGTGAAGCTCTGTACTGAAAGCCATTTTCTATTGCTTATAAACGTGAATTCATGAGACCCGACATGAGTGTAGACCTTGAGTTGGTTGTGATGTATGGTAATTATGATTGGGTACTGGTATTCTTACAAGCTCGTTAGATTCAAACAATACATCATACACCCTTTCTCGTATTCCACCACCTAGTATGGCATGCATGCAACAGCATGCTTTCCCTCCATTTTGCAATACTCTTCATACCTCCATACTTCCAGTATCAGATACTTGGGCGGCAAGATACTACATGAGGAGCTAGTACTCGTATAACCAGCCTCGGTCTGTCCATTAGTACACATTATCAATACCGAACTTGAAATGCTCGCCCGACACAGTCATGTCTCGGTGGACGCTGACACCAGAGCTGAATAGGCAGCTGCTGTACAGTCGAACTCCTTCGCCTTGAAACGGCTTCAGTACTCTGCCGAGATGGTTTCGTCTTCCCAGCCAAAGATATCCATTATATCCAACCTCTCATCCACAGGAGGCCGTCAAGTCCGCATATCTCCCCCTTATCGTGTATATACTATTTCCTATCACGTTCTCCTCCTCAAAGCCACTCTTTGCCCCATCCTTGCATCCAACCCTCTCTCCCACCCTCAACACATTCTAGAGCATCACTCGCATAGAACGTCCCGCAAATCTTCGGATGCATATGTCCCCTATGTCTCGGCATGAAATGTCGTAGATGAACAGCTGTAAACAGCATAATTGTGATGGAGAGAGCGGCTAGAACACAAATGTGCACGCGTTTTTGCTGGATATCGAGAGTGAGAGGCATGGTTGCTACCTCGGGCGGGGAACTAGGTTGAGGTAAATGTTGCCCCGCTCGTCGGGAGAAATAGATGTATCCGATAGAGTTGTACTTTCTCACGAGGCTTGTTTTGAGAAATGAGGTATCCAACAATTCAACGATTATCAATGACCAGAGAGCAGGAAGGAAGTAGTTCATTCAAACGTAGCAGTTACACAGGAAGCGAATGTCCGGGGAAAGCCACTGCTTTATGCTCAATGATGCTGGTCATGCGCCTCGCCCAGCAACCCCGCTAGCAGGCTTCAGGGGTACATCCCGCTGCGGTAAAGCTTAGTAGCAGGAGGGAAACACCCGGTACTGAATCATGAGTTTGGATGAGAGTGGGAATCGGATGGCTGGGAGGAAGTGAGGCGGAGATATTGGGAGAATTATGGTTTGGGAAGATGCAGATGAGGGATGTAGGGTGACGTTGATGAAGCGGTGAGTGACAACGCATTTGATGATGATTGATAGCAGATAGATATGTGATTGAGTAAGCTATTTTTGGTGGTTTGGGTGAGTTGATGTGTTGTTGCTTTTGCAGTGCATAAATCAAATTTACAGCTTATATCGGAATGCAACACATAGAGGAAAAAGAAATGTCAGTGTAAAAGACTTGGAATTTCATTCAAGATTGTCCGCCACAACTCCTCTAATAACACAATTTCCAAGTTTTGAGTACCTATCGTGCTCCATGTAAACCACAATGCAAGTTATCTGAAAAGGCATCCGCTGGCAAAATAACCTATTGCCACAACGGAGCCGTAATTTCAACAGCTCTCTCCACGACTGTCCGAACTCTCTCGGCTAGAACCCGGCTTGCACACTCGATTTCAAGATCTTCCAGCCATACCTTCGCAACTTGGTTATTGACCTTGATTTCAACTCCTGGGACAGGAATGCCAATCTTATGCAACCTCTCGATTTCCTTTCTCTGAAGGGCCTCGAGCTCTTTCTCGTCTTCTTCTGACCCGTCCGACGCAGCATCATCTCCCTCGTCCTTGATCAGTCCGTTGCTCTCTTTATGTAGTTGAATTTTGGGTACGGCGATGGGAGCAACGTTGTCAGCTCCAAATTGAGCCTCGAGAAACATGAAAAGTCGTTCTAATCTCTCTGTTGGAGATAGGTTTGCGTGTGGATTTCGAGTAGGGAGTGCATGGGAGTGGGAATGAGAGTTTTTGCTTGCAGATTCTATTGCAGTGTTAGTCAACGCTCTCCCGGAGAGGTAGGGTACGTACGTTTTACAGCAGCAGGACTGCTCTCTACCGTCAACAAAACTCCCATCACTGCATCTGCGATGCCATCATTGAGCATGTTTCCCTCCCATTCTAGTTCAACCTCGCCATTGTTGTGATGGCGAACCGTGACACAACCCATGACAAGGTATGCAGTAATTCGTTCTATCTCCTCATCAGCGGCTTCATCAGCTCCATTCATATGTGTATCTCCATTTGTGGCTTTTGAAGTGCGGTCTGGCAACACATCAATGCTGCCGAAAGTGCCTTCTAGAGCCCATCTAATCAAGTCAATACCAGCCGCACTCAAAGTGAGGCGTTGCTTGCAGGTGACAGTCGTAGTTGTCAATCCAGCGTACTCTTTCAGGTCTTCAGGGGCCATAAGAGAAAGCTTGAAGTCATTCTGGACTAAAACACCCGTGATGAGTTCTGATCGGCTGCCATCCAGATTCGGTGGCATCGATGCCAATTTGCCAACGACTTTGGCGGTCTTATCTGCTTTGAACGGTATCCGAAGCTCTTCGCAATTCCTGGGACTGAAAACCTTGACCTTTGTGGTCTTATCTGCATTAAGGGAAAGAAGTTTGGACTTCAACCTCATCATATTATGCTGCTCCCCATGGACCAGAATCTGGGAGTGTTAGGTGGAGCAAAAATTTCGAGCGAGATCGACTTACAACTACAGGTGCTCCGACTTCTTCAATGAACTCTCTGTTCTCAACTCCATCGACGTGAGCAGCGAATGAGTACTCCTGAATACTACACCGCCTGGGTATCATAACTTTTTCATTCTCCGCGCCAGGGGCTCGTCTTGCTCCTCCGCTTGTTCGAGACATGATTGCCTGAATTTGATCTGGCTCTTGCATAATCTGCTTTGCCATAGTACCCTCCACACTATAACCTGTGATAATGACACCATTTTTGTCGCTTGGTGCCCATCTTTCGAGTAACTCTCTGCTGACTCCATTTTGCAACATACCTGGACTTGCTAACATGACGCAGCCTCCAACATCATCGAATCGATCAAGGTTCTTCAACGATCGGATGTATTTGAAATCCCAAGGGCCTCCCTTCCCGGCTGTATCTGAATTTGCTTCTGCTTCGGCCATTCTTTCCCGGAAGAGTCTTTTGATGTTGTCATTCATGGCTCCGACGTATGTTTGGTATACAAGCATACACTTTCTCGCCAGATTACTTGCATAGTAAATAGGATATTTCTGGAATTCTTGATGGCGTGTCCAAAATTCATCAAGAATCAGAAGTAGCTCTTGGGCTCGCCCAAGAGCAAAGACTGGCATGAGAACTCGACCACCTCTGTTCAATATGCCGGTGATGGACTTCATAAGTTGCTGTTCCCGCTCCAATCGAGGGACGTGGGATGCAATGCCATATGTCGACTCGGTGATGAGAACATCTATCTTTACTCCCTTCGGTACTTCGGCTGATACTAAATGTCGATCATCTTCTCGAGAATAATCGCCAGTAAAGAATATCTTCAGCCCAGCAATCTCAATGAGAAACATGGCAGCTCCCAGAACATGGCCAGCTGGATATGGGGTTATGCGAATTGAAGATATCGTGTGAGTCGTATGATAATCAATGGCCTCGATTCTTGGAAATGTATCCAAATGATCCGCCTCGGTATACACGGGCTGAGAAGTCGAAGATGCTCCACCAACTCGGACACTGTCCTGTATGAGCCATTTGTAGATAGCTTTTGTGGGATGTGTCATGAAGACACGGCCATTAAAGTTGGTTTTGGCTAGAACATAAGGCAAGGATGCCGCATGGTCGACATGGAAACTTTGAGAAGTTAGCCTTAATCAGCTCGACAGCCAAGTCACGATCGCTGGGGTAGGGACTGAGTCTATGTACAATACTGGATGATAATACAGAGTTCATGTTCACGGAATCAAGACATGCATCTGCTGGTGATATACTGTTTTGTATTGATTCTCGTATACATGATTGGTCTGTGAACAAAAGTGACCTTGAGCTGAGAAGTGAAATATGAAATACGATCTCGCAGATCTTTATGACTCTGCCTTTCATGCTCCAGCCCAGATTGACAATATGATAATGAAATGCGCTTACTGGCTGATCAAGAGTACGTCCACGGTACTCAAGTCAAAATCGTCGTAAAATGGCAAGGATGCAAGTCCTTCGTATCCAGCATGCTGACCGGCATCGAGCTGTGGCAAATTAGTATTCCGATAAAGAAGACGATATGGACCGGCTCACCATAACTGTCTTTCCTTTGTACTGGATAATATGACACGACCTGCCGACTTCGTTTCCACCTCCTAAACACAAGAACATCAATTCATCAGCTGGATCTACTGGCTCCTCAACGGTCGGCGCCATCGCCGCAGCTTTGCGCTTGGAAGCCATGTTTATTCTGTGACTTCGCGATCCGTTGTCTGAGATGGATTGTTTCCCTCGATCAGCTCCAGAGTCGATCAATTAAATTTCATGTTCGCATGTAGTAGAGATGTCGTAGAAATGGTATGCGGAAGCAGGCTTGAAAAGACTGGATATATCATCAGGTTTGCATTGCTTCGAGCTCGGGATCATTACTTGGAGGAAGTGGTGAATCGTGATACAAAATATCGGCACTCGGCCACCCTTCACGTTCATGATTATGTAAGCGGCAGCCTTGCACAAATGCTAGCCAGCCTTGTCTATCTTCAACTGGGTAATTTGAAATATTGGTATCAGGGCCAAAACTGACCTGGAAATGAAGTAGGTAGAACGGAACCTAGATGTATTCACGAGAAAGAAAAGCCAGGAGGAGGAATAAATTTCTCATATTTTTGCACCGATCCAAGCCTCCCAATATCTACATTTTACCCCTGAATTCGGTGAAGTTCCAAATGAGAAGCGCTCAGATAATTAGGTTTATTCAGGACAGTAATCGTGTAGAGACTTATAATGACTCATACATAGAACACGAAGTCCCTCCAAAAGGGAAGTCTGGCTTCGCCACTTTGAAGTTCGAATCGAAGTGTTGGAGCAGGGCTGGAGCGGTTCCACGTGACCAACAACGCTAACGATACACGGTTTCCGTCAAGACCACTTCATGTTAATTATCGTCATTCAACTCCACCTCTTTCCACCACACGCCCAAGCGAACAAGACTGTCCCCAAGACGAAAGTGCAGAGCGATTAAACAGGATCCAAAACATCTTCAAGTCTGCGTATGGGTCGAGATCTTTGGAGGACAGCGGGCTTTGCGCCTGCCTCGTGAAGGAGCTTCAAGAACTCTAAGATCGCAAAGATCATCGTCATGGCGCAACCACAACCGCAGTACCCTCTTTCGAGGCCTTTCTCGCCGCCGCAAAGTTCGACCTCTCCAGGGCCACAGGGGCAATTTGGGTATCCACCGAATCCGAACAAGAGGCAGCGACTGTCCCCTGGCCCATCGTCACAGCCAGGCTCGCCATACGTTCAGTCACCTTACAGTACTATGTCACCCAATACTCCAGCACCGCAATCTGCAGGTGCATCCCCTCACTTTACAAATGTCGCTCTACCTCCGAATGCGTTCCAGCGAGAGGGCGCGAATGTTTACAATACACCATACTCGAACGGAAACACTACTCCCACCCTCAGTCTACCCCAATCACAACCAAATCAACAGAACCAACATAATCCTCAACATCAAAGTTCCCTTAGCTTCCCAAGCCAGAATCAGACCCATCAGCAACCAAACTACAATAACTTCACGATGTCGATGCCAGCACATGGAATGCCTGGTCCAGGTGCTATGGGCCCGCCCTCGAAACCAATAGAGAAGGCCAAAGAGGATGGCGTGGATGTTATGGATGTGCTGGGTGGTACTGGTATCGATCTGCGGGAAGAAGAGCAATACACGTTCCAAATGTATAACACCTCCTTCAATTCACAGCTATCAAATTCGCAATCTGGCACTATATCCTCGGGGCATAGTTTCACACAATTTGCACCCGGGGATGCGGCCTCTTTCTATGGCTCAGGCCCTGCAAATGCTACTGCCGAAAAGGCTTTCACGTCGCAGGATGAATATCACCAAAAAGTGGCGGACAAGGCATGGCATGATGCGGCACACAATCTCGCTGTTTCCAGACAGCGTGAGCTTCAGAACCCATTCTTGCAAGTTCAGGTAGTACAAGCGAAGATGTCGAAGATTGCTCGAGAGAATGGTCTGGCATTGAAAACAGACAACAACAAGATGGGAACCATGAAGCTTCCAGACAATTTCTCGGGGAGAGAAATACAGGTGAACACTGTGGTTGGTCCCGATGCTGCCTTTACAGTTACCAGCGGCAATTTCGTACCTTTGGATGCATACTTGGTTGATCATGTTGCTCTTTTGTCTATTGCCTCCAAACACAGGTTGCGGACATTAGTTGAGGATGCCATGAAGCTTGCTAAGGGTCGGCAAACGGGTACTCATGGTGTGGTTCCAGAAGAATGGGCTGATGTTGCTGTTCCAATTGATGCTGCTAGTTCTAGTGCTGTTGCTGAGGGAGCACCGCGAAGTGGATGGGAGAGTGCAGTCAGCCCAGGCTCTAATCCGCTGAAGCGTACGATGCCTTGGCTTAATTTATATTCTCTGCTAACATGCTACAGGATCTTTCTCTGCTGCAAACTATCCTCCAACCCCAATTTCTAGTGGAACAAAAACTCCCAACAATGCTAATAGCAAATTCTCAAATGCCGTGGTGGCAGCTATGCGTGATGAGGCCAGGAGAGAGCGTGATATCGAGGAAGCAAGATTGCGTAAGCGGATTGCTCGTACTACAGGTGTCGAGGCCCCCACCAGACAAAGTTCTATAGTTCCAGGCACACCTGGTTCCGTTGCTCCAGATTCCATAGAGAAGGCACCCACCAAGAAAGAGCAGAAAAAGAAAGCCGAGGCCAAGGTTAATGAAGCTGCTAATCATGCAGCGGCAAATACCACAACTGCTCAATTCTTGGGAGGTGGTGGAGGTCTATTCGGAAAGAAGAAAAAGTACAGCTGGATGAGTCAAATTGGTGGAGGCTCGGGGAGTGGAGCAAGCACACCAGGACGTATCAATACGCAAGGTCTTCCGGGAACACCTGGCGCACCAGTTGCACCAACAGAGTTGACCGTAAAAGGTGTAAGGCGACTTGGAGAATGGCGCGAAAATGGCGATAAGGGAGCGGGCATTCAGATGCGAGATTGGATAGTAGTTCTTGAGCAAGATGGTCATGAGAAGAAGGCCCTGCAAAAGGCATACCAGTTCTTAGACCAGTCGGAACCAAAATAAGCTAGGGTGGGACGTTGAGGATCTTTAGGCAATCCTGTGTATTTTGATATTCATAATTTGCGAGGCGTTGCATATGGAGGCGGCGTTTGTCTTCCGGATGGCGGACTTCACCTCGTGCATAGCATAGGCTTACAGCAGGGTACCAAATTGCATTGGTAGTACAAATCAATGCGAAATTGAATCTAGCTTGACTTTCTTGGTGAATCAGTAGTTGGCCATATGGATGTATGTAAACATTTGTGAGAAATCCAGTCGTCAGGGTATGTGCGGGAACATAGCTTTGTGCAAAGATACGAAGTTCTTACAACCTGCCCCGATAAGCTAGTACACTCTACTCTTCCCGGATATACAACACTTAGAGCAAAGAGCAATATTTCCATGACCCAGTATGGTCCCAATGAGTTTTCCCTACCTTCGAACTTTGAATCAAATATTGTGTTGGCGGATTTCATGAACTCTTCTGCTTACGCCGGGTATACCAGAAGGTGTTGTGCTTTGAGAAGCAAGTGAGTGCGGATTAGAGCCACTTGATAGATCATGAGAGCTAGGATCCTGTATCATTGAGGGAAGATGTTCATTTGCCTTAAGACTATTTTGAGTTTCTTGATTTAAGTTTGAGAATTCTTAGTTGAGTTGATTGAATAGTGTGGAGGGTAGTCAATTATACTCACATATGACAGCTGCTTCGAGGGATACTTCAGTAGAGGTTCCTAACTGGACAGTGTTCGGTCCTTGGGAGTTGTCTTGAAGAAGCGTATCTGACATAACTTAGTCGAAACTCTATTATTCCTATGCAACCACTTGGGAATTCTCAAGATAAAAAAAAATTGATACCAAGATAACACAGCATACTGACCGCTCTTGATACAGAGTGCCCAGAGAATGCCCAGCTACTATAAAAGTTCGTTGAGCGCGTTTGAAGGTAATAAGTTTATGATAAAAGTCTAGAGCAGCAGCAGAACGTTCTTGCCCCGCGAATACGAAAACATATTGCTATGAAGTTGGTTCTAAAAGCATTCAAGCTACATAGCCAAGCCCACATACCCAATAGCGGGCAACAAATGTACAGCCCAGCATTATAAATTACTGGAGCCACTTGGCTGAGCATTTACAACCTTGCCGCATATATTGTATTATCAGATTTGACTGTTGGTGATCAGACCGAAATTCAAAGATATCAGCAGGACCTGCAGCAAGAAGGCGGCATAGTATGCAGGCTAGGTTCTTGACAGCCAATGATTCCAAGCTTTTGAATAACACCGCCATATGAGACCAAGAGAAGCCGAGCGAACTCGGAATATATGTCTCGGCATCTGCTGTACCCGTTCAAGACAGCATTTTGACCAAGCCTCCCGAAGAGCCACATTGTCAGCTCAACGGGAGTTCTTTGATAAATGTCAGTCACGTGTAGGAGTAGCTCGACCAACGGCAATAGTTATCTCTTACCTATCTTTTAGCTTGTAAAGTGACATGCTTCAAGTGACCGGTGACACAAAGAATGTCCGCATTTCGAAAAGGCACATGAGCTGCTCTTTTAAGTGCCTTTAAAGTAAGGTGTAGCATATGAAGAATGACATTCTGATTCTCATATCCTCACGAGAACATTAAACATCAGCCACTTTGACCGAAACCTTCTCATGATTGGAATGCATCGCTCGATGACACATTATAACCCCGCTCCAAGAATTCAAACCCATCCAGGTTCTTGTTATAATGTACCATGTAAGTAAACGATAAGGTGGCATGCTAAGTAAATGCGATGTCATTATTGTCGGCACTGGGCCTCGATCGACGAAAAGCCAGATACCCGATTCACCGCTAAGAGGGCGCGGAAACGGTTTCACCCGGTAGCAGCAACGGCCTGGATCGCGAAATCCATCAGCATTAATTAAGCTCCTTCCCCAGCTTTTCTTTTACCGAATTGTTTCCAAACCTTCTTTTCTCTCCAAACGTTTCTTCTCAAAAACTTCAATTTATCCGTTCAATTCATTCATATAAAGAGGCTTTTTATTGTCTTTAGCCACCATGAATTGTCCTTCTCGCACAGAAGAGCCAGAAGGAGATGGCTTCAACCAGAACCCAAGCTCCCTCTCGGCCGATCTCACAACTAGAGAAGACCTCAATGGGATGGCGAATGCCCGAGAATTGAGGAGGGAATCGAGTACAGAGATCCAAAATGCAATTGATGCCGGTCATGACGACGGCGAGCAAGAGAAAAATCCTGTAAGGTTGGGGGAAAAGGAGAAGAGTCACGTGGAGGGTGACTCAGGGGCTTCCACTTTCGATGCCATGGATGGAGGGCATAGTGGTGGAAGAGGCAGTGGAGGTGGAATTGGACCGCAGTTCACGATGGCATTCATGAAAATGCGGAAATTCGCCATCACTTACGGGAAATTCATTGGGCCGGGATTCATGGTACGTTGGCTTTGGCATCGAAGTGCAACCCCACTCTAATAGTAACTGTTTAGATATCCGTGGCATACATTGATCCCGGAAATTACTCTACAGATGTGGCAGCAGGAGCTACTTACAAATTCAAGCTTCTGTTCATTGTGTTGATGTCCAACATTTTTGCCATTTTCTTGCAAAGCTTGTGTATCAAGCTTGGAACCGTCAGTGGATTGAACCTTGCAGAAGCATGCAGGGCATTCCTACCATGGTGGTTAAACGTCTTTCTCTACATTATGGCTGAAGCAGCTGTAAGTTTTCCCGAGATGGTTGCCGAGCGCTGCTAATAAAATCCAGATCATTGCCACTGACATTGCCGAAGTCATTGGAACAGCGATTGCTATCAATCTCTTAATTCCACAAGTTCCATTAGTCGCCGGTTGCGCTATATCCATAGTGGATGTACTCATTATTCTATTGTTCTTCAACCCTAACGGGTCAATGAAGGGCATTCGAGCCTTTGAGATGTTTGTTGCCGCGTTGGTGCTTGGTGTCGTGGTCTGCTTTTGCATTCAGCTAAGCTTGATTAAGAATACCTCCGTAGGAGAGGTATTCCGAGGATACCTTCCATCATCCGCGATTGTTGAGTCTAAAGGGTATGAAAGTCGTTCTCGCCTTGCTGATTTTGATTGCTAATGTTCACTAGTCTCTACCAAGCATGCGGAATTCTTGGCGCTACTGTCATGCCTCACAGTCTCTACCTTGGAAGTGGCATTGTGCAACCTCGCCTCCTGGAGTACGATATTCGCGCAGGCATTGTGCCTGCCTCTGTTCGCACCTCAACAGGCGATAAGCAACCTTACTACCCATCCCTTGGAGCAATCAATTTCTGCCTCAAATACTCTGTCTCTGAGCTAGCGATCTCGCTTTTCACATTCGCCCTGTTTGTCAACAGCGCTATTCTGATCACAGCTGGAGCATCGCTTTATGGCACAGAGGCTGCAGAGGCAGATCTCTTTGGTATCTACCACTTGCTGTCCGATAGTATCTCACCAGCGGCTGGCACCATTTTTGCTCTCGCACTCCTTTTGTCTGGTATCAGTGCTGGAATAGTATGCACTATCGCAGGACAAATGGTCTCTGAGGGGGCTCTGAATTGGAAACTGAGACCTTGGTTGAGAAGACTTCTGACAAGAAGTATCAGTATCACACCAAGTATCATCATTGCCGGAGCAGTAGGCAAAGAAGGACTATCAGCAGCCTTGAACGGCTCGCAGGTAGCCCTCAGTGTTGTCCTACCATTCGTATCAGCCCCTCTCATCTACTTTACATGCAGAAACAAGTACATGACTGTCAGAGCTCCTGGATCTGGAGATGACGCCGATGAAGAAGCCGACGGAAACGGGGCATCTTCATTGAGAGAACCGGGCACAAAGATGAGGAACAATTGGATTACGGCTTCATTTGCGATTGTCATTTGGGGAATCATCACCGTAATGAACGTTGCCAATCTTGTTCTTTTGGGCAAGGGAGAAGAGTCTTAATGACTCGATATTTTGAATGGGTGAGCATTCATCGTATGTGAACAGGAATCTGACATATGTTGGAGCTCTTGGAATGGGGAGAGACTTTGGAAGTGTTCATAGTTTCTGGAATGAAACGATTTCATTGAGATGATCATAGCTTGTTGAACGAATAAAGACCTTTTGCAGTTGTCATAGTTTCTATTATGAAAAGAGATCTCGAAGTCACCACAACTCTTTGAGTGAGAACAGATCTTTCAAGAGATCATAGCTTCTGGAATGAGGACAGACTTTTCAAGTGATCAGAGCTTCTAGAACGAGAGAGATACTTTTGAAACAATCATAACATCTGCAACGAGAAGGTAGTTTTCAAGTGATCATAGCCTCTGGATTGAAGAGAGACTTCTGAGGTCATCATAACCTCTACACCGAAACGAGACATTCGAAGTTACCACAGCTGCTGGAATGAGAGCTGGCTGTTCAAGTGATTGTAGCTGCCGTAATGAACATGGGCTTTTGAAGTCATCATAACTGCTGAGAAGAGAAGAGAGTTCTCAAGGGCTCATAGCCTCTATAACGAGAAAAGAAGTCTGAAGTGACCACAGCTGCTGGAACCAGAAGGGATGTTTGAAGTAGTCACAGCTCATCATATGGTTTGAGAACTATGGAACAGGTTGGAGCTTCCAGAACGAAGAGAGAGATCTGAAGTGGCACAGCTGCTGCAACAACCAGAGGCCTTGGAAATCATCATAGCTGCTGCAACGAACAGAGGCTTTGAAGTCGTCATAGCTTTTAGGGTCAGAGAAGCCTCTTGAGGCTGTCATATTGTTCCAGAAGAATAAAGTCTCAGCATGATGATGGTTTCGAAACCGAATCAGAAATCATAAACTCGTACATTCTTCTCCCCCTCCCCTCTATCTAACTACAAAATTTTCTTTCCTCTGCCCGAAGGCAGAGGAGCCAACTTCCTCTTCTTCCCCTCCCCCTCACCTTCCACCTCCTCCCCCTCCTCCCTCTTCCTCTTTCCCTGTCCACCAGCAGCAGCGACAGCCAAAGATCCCTCTGCCTCCGGTGCCCACTCAGGAGGTGGAGTGCCCAGATCACTGAGCGAACTTCCAGAGCTCACTGAGAGAGCCTCCGTTGGCTCGGAGACCTTCTTCGTCGCTGCGCTGGTGGCAGCCAACCACTTCCTCTCATACTCTGCCTCGGCCACGTTTGCACGGGCCTCGGCCACCTTCTTTGCATCTTCTGCAAAGGTGGTGCTCCACCGAGTCGATCGGAACCACACACCGTCCCGAATCGGCTCGGCCTGAGCCTTGAACAACTTGCCAAGGTTATCCAAAGCCCAGGCCTTGCGGCGAGGCATTCCTGGGGGGCCCACTGGCTTGGGCTTACCCCGGACTTTGCTGATGCCAGGCGAGTTGATGGGACCAGCGGCGACTGGTTCACAGACAGCAGACGACAGACGAGGCTTTACTGCGCCGGCTTTCGCCTTTGCAGGTGTCTTTACGACAGCCTTTCTAGTAGGTTTTTTGGTGACGGCCGCGATGGGCACGTCAACCAAGTGAGAAGTGACGTTCTTGTCTGGAACGGAAGCCTGGTTTCGAAGACGCGACGACGATCTCTTGCTGTACCGTGGCAGCGTTGATGGGAGATGGCTCGTGTCTTCGTTGACGTCTGCGGCGAAGGAGACTGATTTCTGAACTCGAGTAGATGTGACGTCCGCAGCTGTGCTGCTCTTCAGAATGCCTGGAATTTCCTTGCCCTTGCCCTTGGCTTGGCTTGGAATAATAAAACCTACAAGAAGAATTAGTCAGGCAATTTGATGATGGAAATATGTGAGTGACTTACCACCTTCGTCCTCGTCTTGTGCTGGGAGGACACTGCTCATCACGTGCTCCTCCTCGTCTGTGAGAACTCGGTTGTTGGTTGTTGACTTGCTGCTGCTTGCCTTCTTGCTGCTTTGCTTGCGGCTGTTTGGCTTGCTACTGCTTGGCTTGCTGCTAGCTGCGTCGAAAGATGAAGAATCAGGTAAATCGGTATGAATAGTCGTCAAAGGCTCATCTTGCGATGGAAGCGTGGTAGTAAAATCGACCTCTTCCTCGATGTCAAAGTATGGAACAGGTAGGTCAGATCGGACGGACTTCTTGCTGCTACCGGCCTCGAAGTATGATGGATCAGGCAAATTGGTATGATTGGTCGTCAAGGTCTCATCTTGCGATGGAAGGGTAGTAGTAACAGCGTCCTTCTCCTCGATCTCAAAGGAAGATGGATGAGGTAGTTGGGGTTGGGTGGACTTCTTGCTGCTGCTGCGCAAAGATCTCTTTGGTGCGGCGTTCTCCATTGTGAATGTGGTGTGTGAGATTGGTAATTCAAAGGAAGAATTGGGAAGTGTGTGTGTGTGTGTGTGTGTGTAGATTGTGTGTAGCTGAGCGCGCGAGCGAAAATTGGTTGATGGTTGCAGAAGATCAAAAGTGTAAAAGTCGGAAGAGAATTGGGGTTTTAAAACAAAACAACGATCGATGGCACAATTGGTAGGTCACTAACTATTGTGAGTTGATTGAAATATTTTTATTTCCTATTGTGGCTGACTAGTGTCCTCCCTATTGTCCTTCCTATTGAGACGGTCGTCGCTCTCCAGCCTTATCCATCCCACTAAGTAGTGAATAGAGACAAATCGACAAGTTCATCTTCAGAGTACCTATTGTGGCCAACCTACGGACTCCCAACAATGCCCCGGCGGCTGCGCAAGTTATACCTGGAAGGCTTTTGGAGTTTAGAGTCGTTGATCCTGAGAACCAGACGAAGGGGCTTCTTTGGTGGAGCAGGTTGGGGATAACGGCCGTTAACCCTCAAAATGATGCGAATCCGCTTCTTTGGAACAGGAGCAAGAACAGGAGAGCGCTTGTTGACTCTCAGGATGACATTGACCCGCCTCTTTGGTGGAAGGATAGGAGCCGGCGAACGTCCGTTGACTCGGAGGATGATTCTGACCCGTCTCCTCGCCGGGATCTCGCTGATCGGGGCTTCAGGTACGTCCTCCATCTTGACTCCTCCTGCTCGGCCGGCAGATTCGTCCTTGACGGCGATGGCGACTACTTGAGCCTCATTCGGGGTGAAGGGGGCTGCCATCTATTCAGGGTCAGTTCAATCTACCTCGCAGACCTCAGAGTTTCAATTGCTTACGTTGACCTGCTCAGATTTCCGCTGCGCACGCGAATATTATCTGACGGACCGAGCGAGGTTTGTCGGCGATTGAGATATGAATAGAAGTGGTTCTACAAATTGAAATATATTCTTTTCTAGAAGTTCGGCTAACAGAGGTAGAATTTCCTTGCTGTGCTTTAGAGACTGGCGGGGGGAAGATTTTGGTGTAACTGAATATACAAGAGCTGCTGCGAGGGTGACTTACTCACTGAGATCTTAGACCCTCTGGCTACTCCAAATCAGGGTCGGCGGACCTCGAAATAGCCAATGATGGCACCACGAGAAGTTTTTATGGGTCATTTGGAGTGCTACCACCCGCTATCTTCTGTTAGACAAAGGGTTTTGAGGTAATGGCCTTTACACAATGGAGGGACAATTCTTGTTTCCGAAATTCAACTCCGAGTTGGAAGCAGATGCCCAACTACACAAAATTCACATAGACGTGCCTCTCTTTTTCCACAGCTGTGCTGCAATTGTTGCCGCTCAAAGTCACTTCAAAACCCAGTGCTTATCTGGGGGAGGTCAAAAAGTTGGGGCCGAAGAGCAAGCTTGCCAGATTAGGCGTGGCACTTCTGAGGCCAGTCCTGCCCTCACAGCTCCCTCTCACCTTCCTCTCAAAATTTCAAGAAGGATCAAATCCCGACGACAAGAAGCACGCAATCATATTTCAACAACGCATTTACAAGGCACAACGCAAAGAACACTCCTTGGCACTGGCAGAGGAGTGTTGGTAATCCAACAATTGATGTCAACCCCAATTGGGCGATCGGTAAGCATGAAAAAGTTGCCGTGCTGTGGTACGACTATCAGTACTTACTGACATTTGAATGAGGGCATGGCGAGCGAGACTGCGCGCTGTGAGCCAGGACAATCCACTTCATCAGTGATTTTCATACCCTTTTACATCCGCGACGATCCCTGCTGATATGTCTCTAGATGCAAAGCAACGCAATCCCAAGAGCTGAGATAACTCTTCCCAGCATTCGACTTCTCGATATATGGACTTGGCACAATAACGAGCCTCTTCCTCCCTTTCGCTCAGTCATCGCTCGTCTCGATCCCAATCACGCACGTATGCAGCGTTATATCGACGAGCAAGCAGCAGCACTGCCACATAGGATGCTACCTACGATTGTCCAGAGACAGGAGCTAGGAGCCGGTTCATGGGAATTCAAACCTGCTCCTACCGCTGACCTTGCAGTTGCTCTTGGATTTGCCTCTCCCGGAAGATACATGGGATATTCACCAGAGCGCAGTATTCGAGACTTCTCCAGTAGCCGAGATGTCGATGGAGAAGTTGAGCAGGTTGATTTTCCTGACAGTATCCAACGCTCACCCCGACTTGAGTATGATGTTCTCGAACTACCAGCCATTCTCCCCAAAGCGCCACGACCGGCGCTTATGGTACGAGTTGCATCAGACGAATCTCTGCAGCTAGGATCGATATTCTCGGGCGCTGCTCCAACTAGTGGTAGCAATCGAAGCACCACTCCATCGGATTCAGGAGCCACAGAACAGATCAAGGCTGAGGAAGGACCCACAATACACATCAAGGTTGAGGAAGGTGCCCAATATCAACCAGATGAAAACTCTCAGATTGGGCACGCCAACAACACTCAACATACTGGATAAGGTCAGTCACTTCTAGTATTCTCGTGTTGGTTTCTGAAGTGTTTGAGCCTGGATATAGCAAGTTTGGATAAGCAACTTGGACCTTGGACTTGTCGGTTGCATGATGTTCATGACAAGCGATGTCGAAATAGGGGGTGGCTTTCTGTGGTTGTTGACTGGTATGGAGAAGATAGTGGGCCTAATAACATATTTCCGTGGGCTCCTACCTATCTATCTCAATTTCGTGTCGATTTGGTAGTATATGCATGGTGAAATTATCATCTCCCTGCAAACATTGGGTAATATTTGGACTGCTTCGTCTTAGTATTGGTTTTTCACACGTTGGGCATATTGTATAATCTGACCTCTCGTCAGCAATTGTACCGATATCGGACTGGTGGTTCTGGCCTTGTGAAACAGTGCAGTGGCATAGGATCTTGCTGCACAAGATGCGGTATTTTTTCTTGTTCACTATTCGAGATCTTGCAGGACGAGACGCTCATATAGGTTGAATTGGCTGCAATGCCTGAGGATTCACAAGAAGTCTTGCCTTTCATGTTGACGCACAGGTGAAGTCAACGACATCTCTAGCATTTGAGTCGTTCATCAACCGCTGTTGTGGGTCTAGATGCAAGACCAGGGAGAAAATTGTCCAGGCTCTCGGGCTCGTATTTAGCTTTCACGTACCTGAGCGAACAAGGCTATCTCCTGCACCTCGGTGTATCTATTGGTGCGATTGTGCATCCGCAAATAAGCGCATCTTTTGAGACATCAAAGGGATCGTTTGAATGCCTCCGAACAAATCCGTACGCGGAAAAAATACTGTTTTCCTTTGATTCTGTCCGTTCTGGTCCGAAACGACCATTTCAATTCCATGATACCTGGGCTTTCCAGCCGGTACCAAGGTAGTTGGTGAGGTGGATACTGTGTCGTTGAAGCTTGAAGCTTGAAGTGGCCGTAAGAAGAGCTTGAACCACTGTTAGACACTTATTTCCTAGTGAGATCTAAAAACAAAGTTTCGAGAGCCCGTGAGCATGATACTTTGACGGTCAACAGACCAAAAAGTGGGAATTGTGGATTAGAAAAAGGAGGTGCCTTGCTAGTGAAAGACCGGCAAAAATCCTCAGAGCGCAGTGTAGCATTCTCATGGTAGATAAAAGCATAGCAGAAAGCACGCGAGAAGCAGGCTCATTATCGTGTAGTCGGTTTGGAGAGGGAGGGCAATTGAAGGCTTAAAATGGCATTTTTGAGGATATTCTGGCTGAATTTCATGACTGCGAAGTTGAGACATGTGGTTGTTGACGCCACATTGGGCAATTCGCCCCACCAAATAGACCTGAGGCTGGAACGGAAATCAAATCCTCCGTCTGCACACACGCCTTTCCACGGCTCGCTCCACTCACCCCAACATCAATCCCAATCTCTTTGCAGTCACATGCATGCGCAGGCGAGGCAAGGCGCATCACTTTCCTGCATCGAGATCCAGACGGGCAGGTAGAGCGAGGTGGGGTTTGCAGCTTTGCCATGACTGCCAATGTTTAAATAGCTGATGCCGATCTGCCCCTCCTGATGTTCGAGCGATGTCATCTCATCGTCAAGCCGCGTACGGTTGCAGTCGCTCTCGCGCTCTCCCCAGGTCTACTCTTCCAACGTCTCTCCTATTTCTCTATACATTTCCCCTTTCGCATTCCGGCTTCAAACTCAATTGCGACCAGCTCCGGTAGCAACTTTTACCCCACCAAAACCTACAACAATACTCGCCTCTTGTTCACCCGAGCACAGGATTCACAACTCACAATGGATTCAATGCCAACAGCCAGAGGCATTCCAATTCCAAGTTTCGATGCACTCAAGATTTCAGAGCCAGAGACAAAAACACAACATGTCGAGCATATAAGTGAACCGACCAATGCGGAGCGCCATGAACATCTTCCAAAAGGTGTCTCGGAAACAGAGGAGGAGAAGAAGTCACATTGGTTTATTGGCAGTATCGACTGTGGAACTACTTCATCTAGATTTCTAGTATTCGACGGAGAAGGCACTCCAACAGCTAGTCACCAGATTGAGTTCGAGAACATATACCCGGAATCTGGGTAAGTGTCAAGACTCGATTGATTTACAAATATTGATTTCTATAGTTGGCACGAGCATGACCCAAATGAGCTCTTCACTTCTGTTGAGGAGTGTATAGACAGAGCCACAGAGCAATTTTTGGAAAAGGGATACAACAAAGACCAAATTAAAGCCGTTGGCATCACCACACAGCGAGAAACAACTATCTGCTGGGATACAAACACCGGAGAGCCATTGTACAATGCTATTGTATGGCCAGACACCCGAACCACATCCCTTGTGCGAGAATTGAAAGCACGAAAGGGCGCAGATGAATTACAACAACTTTGCGGTCTTCCACTATCCACATATCCTTCCAGCGTCAAATTACTGTGGCTTTACCGCAATATTGATGCCATCCGTAAGGCATATGATGAGTGTCGACTCTCGTTTGGTACAGTCGATACCTGGCTGATTTACAAGCTCAACGGTGGTAAGGAAGCTGGTGTTCATGTTACAGATACCACGAATGCCTCTCGAACTATGTTCATGAACCTACACACCCTCGAATACGATGACAAGCTTCTGGATTTTTTCCAGCTCAACCGGAAAAATATCAATTTGCCAAAGATTGCACCCTCCTCAGACAAAGAAGCATACGGTGCACTCGCATCTGGTGCTCTGAAGGGTGTCAAGATCACCGGATGCTTGGGTGATCAATCTGCAGCACTGGTTGGCCAATGTGGATTCAGTCCTGGACAAGCGAAAAATACCTATGGAACTGGTTGCTTCCTGCTTTATAATGTTGGTGACAAACCTGTCATTTCCAAATCCGGTCTTTTGGCAACCGTCGCTTATGACTTTGGAGGTGGGCGACCACCGATCTATGCACTTGAGGGAAGCGTTGCTGTTGCTGGGTCAGGTGTGAAGTTCTTGATGAACAATATGGGTTTCATCAAGCACTCACATAAGATCACGGAATTGGCAGAGACAGTGAAGGACAATGGTGGTGTGGTATTCGTCACCGCCTTCAGTGGACTTTTCGCTCCCTACTGGATTGACGACGCTAAGGGAACGTTGTGTAAGTCTTCCGTTGATAAGATTGCTGGGCTTGGCTAATTTAAACAGTTGGAATTACTGCACACACCCAACGTGGTCATATCGCAAGAGCCACACTTGAGGCAACATGCTACCAGACCAAGGCTATTCTAGATGCCATGGAGAAGGATTCAGGGCACAAGTTGGAGGGACTAGCAGTTGATGGTGGAATGTCTAACTCAGACCTTTGCATGCAGACACAAGCCGACATTATCGGCATACCCGTAGACAGACCAGTGATGAGAGAGACGACGGCGCTAGGAGCTGCTATCGCAGCCGGTTTTGCTGTTGATATTTGGAGGGAGTTTGACGAGTTGAAGGAGATTAATAGGGACGACAGAACGATTTTCAAACCAGAGATACCCAAGAAGAAGAGCGATGCGATGTTTAAGAAGTGGGAGCAAGCGGTGGAGATGAGTAAGGGGTGGGTGCTTCAGGAAGAGGAGGAAGAGGAGCAAGAAGAGGAGAAGCAGGAAGAGAAGAGCGAGCCAGAGAAGAAGGAAGAACAGATCGAGCCAGAGGAAAAGGAGGAGCAAATCGAGTCGGAGAAGAAGAAAGAACAGATCGAGCCAGAGAAAAAGGAGGAGCAGATCGAGCCAGAGAAGAAAGAAGAGCAGGCTGAGCCAGAGAAAAAGGAGGAGCAGATCGTGTCAGGGAAGAAAGAAGAGCAGGTCGAGCCAGAGAAGAAGGAGGAGCAGATTGTGTCGGAGAAGACAGAGGAGAACGTCGAACTAGAAAAGCAGGAAGAGCAAATCGAGCAGCAGAAGGAAGAAGAGAGGAAAGATGAAGTGGAGTTAAAAACGAATTGAGTTACGTAGATGAGTTGGTATAGCGACGAGCGATGTAATGGTGGTTTAATGACTGAAAGATGTAACATACCCTTTGACGAAACCTCATAGATTTATTTAATGTTCTGCAAATAATATTAGAGTAAAAACTCTCTGAAAACATTGTGATGCTTGGCTTTTGCAACTACATCCCTTCACGATTTAGCCATTCATTTTCTAGCACTTGATAATTGAGAGCTTGACTCGCACATGACACCTCTAACGTCAGCATTAACTGGCAACTTCCGTAACTGCAGTTCCACATGCAAAAAGTGTACTTGCTTATTACTCAAGACAGCATTTTCACTCCGCGTGACAATTGTTAGCCCAGTGCCTCAGCAACTTCCCCAGATTTTGCATGTGAATGATGCATCGGGACTCGGGGTTTGGAGTGGGGACCACAAAACAACCAATGAGATGTATGCCTCGGCATGTCTCTGCTGCTTTCAAAACAGATTCGACCATCTCGGTCACGGACGAATCCACCTTTGCTTCAAAAACGAATGCCTTTCCTCTTTACCGCTGTTTTTCCCTCATAGAACTCTCTTGTACCTTTTACTGGACCCTTCGTCGAATAGAATTTCCAATCATGTCTACAGGTATGTTTGCTTGGTGATGTAGGAGAGCAATGTGACGCTGACGGAGAGAATAGCTCAGAAACGTCTTGGACAGGTGTCGGGTCACCTTGCTGGCTCGAAGAGTGTGGCTACTCCTACAGAGGGAAATGTCTCTGCTGGTCGAGCGAAGCTCTTGCAGAAGAATCCAGATGATGTATGTTTTCACCTCTTCCTTTCTTTATGCACCAAGCTGACTGTGCCAGATTGTCGTAACAGCATGTCTGCGAACAGCCTTCACAAAGGGCGGAAAGGGCGGATTCAAAGACACTCCTGCGGCGGATATGCTCGTCGGAGCTTTCAAGTCGCTGATCGAGAGGTCGAAGATCGATCCAGCGCTCGTTGAAGATATCGCGGTCGGATCCGTCCTGCCTCCTGGTGGAGGAGCGACGGAATTCAGAGCTGCTGCACTTGCAGCTGGGTTCCCGGTGTCGACGGCAGTGAGAAGTTTGAACAGGCAATGTTCTTCTGGTCTGCAGGCCTGTGTGGATATCGCGAATGCGATTTCTGCTGGCATGATTGATGTTGGTGTTGGTGCTGGTGTTGAGAGCATGAGTTTACAATATGGGTATGTTATTCCACAGCTTATTCGGGCGATTTAATGCTAAATATCGCAGACCTGGAGCTGTCACCGAATTCTCTGATCTTCTCGAATCACATCCCGAGTCTGCGAACTGCAAGGTACCTATGGGTGTCTTGTCAGAGCAGATGGCTAAGGACCGAAATGTCCCACGCAAAGCACAAGATGCTTTCGCTGCGTCATCATACCAAAAAGCTCTCAAGGCACAAGAAGCTGGCCTTTTCGATGAGGAGATTGCTCCCTTGAAGGTTAAATGGGAGAACCCCAAGACTGGAGAGGTTGAGGAAATCACTGTATCGAAAGATGATGGTGTTCGACCTGGTATCACTGCTGAGAGCTTGGGCAAGATAAAGCCTGCTTTCGCGAAAGACGGTTCTATTCACGCTGGAAACGCAAGTCAAATTTCTGACGGCGCTGCCGCTGTACTACTCATGAAGCGTTCTACAGCTGAGCGACTTGGCCAAACTATTCTTGGAAAATACGTCGCTTCCTCCGTTGCTGGAGTCGCTCCTCTGCTCATGGGTATCGGTCCTTGGGCCGCAATTCCCAAAGTCTTTGAGAAGACAGGCATCAATAAGGACGATGTTGATATCTTCGAGATCAACGAGGCTTTCGCAAGCCAATGTCTGTGGTGTTCAAACGAATTAGGACTTGATCAATCTAAGATCAATCCTAAGGGAGGTGCCATTGCCTTCGGTCATCCATTGGGATGTACAGGTGCCAGACAGGTCAGCACATTACTTTATGAGCTGAGGAGAAGAGGAGAGAAAGTTGGTGTTACTAGTATGTGTATTGGAACCGGAATGGGTATGGCTGCTGTTTGGATTGCGGAATGAGTGGTTGATATTTCGGGGGAAATAGGAATGGCTGTATGAATACGGAAGACCATGGGAAAAATAGAAACTCGAAAATGAGAAGATGGGGATTCAAGTCAAAGATTAAACTTATGGCAATGTGAAAATAATGAGCACAATTCACCGTGAACTGCATTATGGTAAGAGAACTGTATTCCTTCCATTAGTCTACCTATATCGAGGACGCATTTCATGGCCAAGAGCCACCCCTCCCCTGACTGGCTTCGGCTAACCAAGCCCAGGATTATACTTGGTGGTGGCATAAAGCGGCATTCATTTGATAGTCTAGGTGCTATCGATTCACAAGTACCTGTACAGTGCCCTACTCTGAAACATTTAATGTGTACCTTACTTCTGAGAATTAATTGGCGTATTCTTCAACGTGATCATGGACTCTCAAATTAATGATGCTTTCTTTTTGTCCAGCCCGAATTCATAACAACTTATCATCCAGTAGATCAACTCCGGATGCCGGAGGACTCCTCGTGATCTCATCTGTTCCGCTAGGTTGAAGAGTGGAGTGGATATGACTCCTCTGGGCTCTGGATAGGAATTAGGAGATGGGGGACATGGCGGGGATCCTTCCCGTTGCCCTTTGCCCTTCGCTGCATCCCAACATAGCAGACATGAGGGAATTCGGGGTTGCAAAACGAACAGATCATATGAAGTATCTACTTATCTAAATACTTCACAATCAATTTGTAAACTATTCCCAGCCGTAAATATCCCCCGTATTCACTCAACATCATGCGGATCAAATGGTGACGATGCAGCCAGCCTTATCACGATAAGCTGCACCACTACCGCCTAAAGCGAGCTAGCGGCCTAAACCACCCCTCCTCGTCGACATACAACCTCCACTGCAGCGTCAACGTTCAAGCCGAATACCCTCATACCCTCCCCTCCGTATCACATCGTGTTGAATTTACCTACATATCCAGCTTCTTGCATGTCCACTTCTGCTATTCGATCATACAACACTTTCTGCGCCCGACTTTTGACTCCACATCTGAGACATTCCTGTGAATCTGACCCCCGGACTTGCCAGCAGGCAGCGCTTCAGGCAGGAGCCCCCCTCGAAACCTTGGTACACTTCTGCACGCCATCCACTTAGGTCTATGATATACGTATGGTGACTTCTTTCTCTTTACAACTCTACAACATAACTGTTCTGTACTTCGTATTGAACTTGCATCTGTCTCCTTCTCTTCTCTCCCTCGTCTCCAAGACATGACATGATCCCACGAGGCTAACAGCATGGAAACATCCAGTCTTCCGCCCTCTGAAGATCCAACAACACCAACAGCCGCATCTTCTTCGAATTTCCTCCGCTTTCCTACTCCAGTTGCAGACGAAAGAGTAAGCAGTTGGGTTGAGAGTTTAACGGCAGCAAACATGTCATCTCGCAGTGAGGCACCGTACGACGAGGGAGTGCTCGGGGAGTCTGCCTATGAGTTTATCGATACGGATGAAGAAAGCCGCGATGATAATGCTACCGAGTCTGTAGCCTCGACAGACTTTGGTCGTCCAGATGACGTTGCAAGTTTGGCAGACACCGAGAACAGCGGGGACGAGAGCGAGAGTGAGGACAGTCCGGGAACTGCCTCTATTCCCGCTCTCGAGAGCCATGATGCTGCTGTCGAGAACGCTTTCAATACTCCTACAATAGGCAGAAGTTCTGCAGTTTTGATTGAGGATCTCGACAAGCCTCTTGCCCAATCCATCGAGTTCGAGGAACCGTTCAGCCTCGGCGCTGAGACGGTGTCTGTCAAGCATACCGTTGCGGACTTCAACGAGGAACAAACTGCAGATGCCCTCAAGGGAATGATGCTACAAGATCCACCCAAACGTGTCGTTGTTACCATTCGTCAGACTATGACCAAGCAAGGTCTTACTACTCGAAATGCCCTCCGACTTCTATATGTTGGCAGTCACTCTGCTAAACAGGACATCATCCACAAGATTGCTAGCTCTGTTACAGCTTCAGTCGAGAGCGGTAAGCGTGCACAACATCTTCGACACTCCACCTCCCAACTCTACAATGTCGTTCCAGTTTCAGCTTTCGGTTCTGAGAGAACGCCTGAGATTGAGCTCATGCACTCTTCTGGATACCAAATCAAGGTAGAGGACTGCACATTTGCTCAAAACTTAAAGTTTGAGGATGCTCCACAGAAGCCGGATGTGATCAAGCTGACTTTGGATGACAATTTCGCATACCACTCAGTGCCAGATGGACAAGGATTCATTGTTGAGCCAAACTGGGAGCTGCCACATGTAGCAATCTTCTACTGCTCAGATAACGATTCAACTGAAGCTAGAAGGACCAGAACTCTGGCTCGAAAATTCATGAGCCGTCACTCAATCCCCTCAATCGTGATCTCACATAAGCAACTCTTTGACAGAGGACAATGTATGTCACTGGATCAGCACTCCATCCATATGTGCTTAGAGTCGAGAGATTCGAGCGGGAGAGGCAACATCATTCATCAAAGACTACCTATTGACCTGGCTTCGTTTTTGAATATCGATGCTCGACAAATGAACAGAAATATTGCATATCTTACTGGTCTGCATGAGAACCTGGACATAGCCACCACACCTAGCCTGACCAAGAAAGTCGACACCGCATCAAGCTCTCCACAGGACTTCGAAAAGCCATCATACGGCATTTGTGATAGTGTCAGCTTCATGAGAAATCAAAATGGATTTGCGGTTTGGAGAGCAGTTTTATCAGTGGGCATACTGCTCTTGAGTGTCTTCGCTGCGGTCCTTACTGGAATTCCCAGTTATAGATTTTCTCGCACTTCTTCAGCACCAGGAATCTCCATTAATAGCAAGATCGTCCCGGCTGTTTCCATCTCATCGACGATGTCAACGACAGCTATCTCCTCGGTCCTGAGCATGACATCCGCGACCGTCTCTCTCGCGGTAACTTCTACCCGAACAGTCTCAAGAACAGTCACTGTCACCCAGTCTGTATCCTCCGGTCCGAACAGCCTTTCAATCGTGCCCTCGATGGATCTTGGCAAATCAACAGCTCAACCACCTGCCAAATCAGCCAACAAATCTTTTGTATGTACTGCTGAAGTGCTTGGGGACAGAGAAATATTGATCCGAATTCCATCTGCAACGAAACTTAGTTGGCTTTCCAAGGAAGCCATTTCCGTCAATATCACGAGAGACAATGTGACTGTTGATACTGAGCGAGCCTACAGCTCTGATGATGGTATTGTATTATTATTACCTAAGAAGGAGGCTTACGGCGTCATGAATATTTCGATCATCACTACGAGGAAGCCAAGAGTCAACGAGACTTTCCAGGTCGATTTTGGAACGTCAGCAGCTCAGACCTGGCAAAATTTCCTGAACAAGCTGACATCATTGGTTCCCGAGGACTTGAGCTTGGTTGATCCTAAGATCGTTTCCCACGCCCGTGAGGCTGTCGAGCATATTGCCGAAGAAGCTGTCCATCAGTCACAGTCTAAATTATCACAGATCGACGAAATCAGAAAGGCCGCTTTGGAGCACGCTGCAGCAGCAGGTTCGAGCTTGACGGAAATGGCAAAGTCTGCGTCGTTAGAGGCTGCAAAGCAGAGCGCTATCCTTTCGAAGGAGCTTGGTTATCAATTGTCTGATGTCTCAAAACAACTCAAATCATTGGGCAAACTTAGAGAACCATTAGATGCTGGTATTGTCAAGGCTCAGATTCAATCAAAGCTCTTGTGGTTGAAGCTACAGGGCAAGGAAGAGGAGTTCCTCGACTACCAAAAACGTGCAACCGATGCCAACAGAGTCAAGCTGTCGAAGTACCACAAAGCCCAGAAAGCAGCATTTGAGGAGAAGAAGAAAGCCCAAAAGGCTGCAAAGAAAGCCGCGAAGAGAGAAGCTCTTCGTGCAGCTCGGCAGAGGAAGAAGACTCGAACATGAGCAATTATGTTAGGATGTCTGGCGTAAATGGCATGCATGTCTCTGCTTTGATTGGAATTGGTGGGAAGGTCTCGTATTTATTTTAGGAGTTGCTTTGATTGAGCGTTGGTATGGAATCAGGATGGGTATATGGATACTGGATCAGCGTATGGCTGATATTACCACGACTTGGGCGAATACACTGAGGTAGCGATAGCTAGGACACCGGTGTAAAGGGGTAACATAATTTCAGTCTTTGCAATCTATGAATCTTTGAAGTGACTTTTTACTTTCGCAATATTCCGCAATATTCCACAATATCTAGATCTAATCGGGGCGGCCTGTCCCGCTTAGACTATGGCGAAGCTACCCCGCCAACGCCAAATTTCTTTGAAAGCTGGGAGGAATGGTGTAAGAAAACTGTGTCCATTAGTGAATGGTGAATAAAGTCTAGCAGGAGCATATTTTGAAATAACAACTTCTCACAACTTCATGACCATTCAAAGATAGCTTTAAAAATGATAAAACGTAGAGGTGAACTCAAGGGGCGATAGGCTCCACGCTAGTCTAATCGTAAAAAAAACTCGGTTAGCAAACAGTCCACAACAACAAACCTGGGAGGGGTGTTCCATCGTTGACAACTCAACATCGTGACCATCATACCAACTTCACTATTTTACGGTCAAAGTTGCGCTACTTTTCAAATACAACCCAACGTATTACACTTAATACTTACAAAAATCAATATGGCGGACGCAAGCTCTGAGCCCAAGCTCGCTCAAGTCGAAACCGAACTTGCTACCAAGCCCCTCCAGAGCGAGGAGAAGAAGGAGGAGACCAAGGAGGCTCCCGCTGCTGGCGCTGTACGTTCTACGCCCTTCGGAAGCTCTGCCAGATCTCTTGATGGAGATGCGGAAGCTTAGTTGATGTTCTTAAGCTGATAGTAAATAGACCTTGACTGAACAGGCAACAAACGCTGCTTCATCTGCTGCCTCGACCGTCACCAGCGCCGCTTCAGGAGTTGCCGATAATGTCTTCTCTATGTTTGGAGGTGGAGCCAAGAAGGAGAAGAAAGAAGATGAGGACCGTGGCGATGTCTCTGGATCTGCAAAGGCTCAAAAGGCTGCTGCCGCTGAGGAGAACCCAGAGGTACGGAATTACATGGAAGGATATAAGATAAATGCTGATAGGATACATAGGAGGAAGCCCCTGAATCTGAGGATGTCCACTTCGAGCCCGTCATTCGTCTCACCGAGAAAGTCGAGGTCAAGACCAACGAGGAACTCGAGGAGCAGACCTTCAAGATGCGCGCAAAGCTTTTCAAGTTCGTTCGTGATTCCAACGAGTGGAAGGAGCGTGGAACTGGTGATGTTAGATTGTTGAAGCACAAGGAGAACGGAAAGACTAGATTGGTCATGCGAAGAGATAAGACGTTGAAGGTCTGCGCCAACCACTACGGTATGTTTATAACAGGGATGATTACTGTGCTAGGCTAATTTTGCTGCAGTCGTTCCTGAGATGAAGCTCTCTCCCAACGTTGGATCTGATAGAAGTTGGGTGTGGAATGCTGCTGCTGATGTTAGTGAGGGTGAGCCAGAGGCTCAGACTCTTGCTATTCGATTTGCCAACTCTGAGAGTAAGTTACTTTCTATGATCCTTCGAACAAAATCGCAAAATGCTAATTCATATAGATGCCAATCTCTTCAAGGAAGCTTTCATCAAGGCTCAACAAGATAACGAGGCTTTCTTTGCCAAGACATCTTAAAAGAATCATACCAAATCTTTTACCCTCAAACCTGGATTCGATCATAGCACTGCACAGCACATACCCCTTCACAGTCACGCAAGCAGAAAGTTCCCCTTACACGAAATTCATTTCCCTCCCATGACCCACGACTCCATTTATGCGCGATGCTTTGGGTAAAAGGTAACCATATGTACCAGTCTTCCAGGGCGCCTCTGGATACTTGGCGGTCTCCTTTAACGCATGGATCATAATCATAGATTTGATGATGGCGGAGGATATGGGAGCGCAAGCAATGCCATTGGCCTTAAGGCTGTGGTAGCATACCTGTAGTTAGACTAAATAGCAGTCCCTCTTTGTCCCCATGTTGTTCTCCATATTCGAGGATTGTGAAACGTCCCACTACCGCTGGATCTAGTATCGAGCTATTCTATCGTAAAAAAGGTACCATCCGGCGGGAACTTGAGTAGTGCCGAATTAATGGAACCAATTAACTAGAGTGGTTATTACATGAAGTTCAGATACATTTTTAAAACTCGAATTACAATTTCCCACGAAGGCAAATATTACCTCTTTATTTCAAGATTTATCATACCGAAAACAAACTCTGCCGTTTTCAACTTCATCTACTTCAGTATCAATTGGTGTTGCGCTAAACCTTATCCAGCGACCCCACCCGCGATTTACCCTCGTCGCGTCCTCACACATTCAGCAGTGAACTTCAACTACCTCAACTCCATAAAACTATTCTCTTTCGCCAGACAACGCAAATACCGCCAAGATGGTCGCAGAGGTGGGTACAGATGATGCGCAAGAGCTCCGCTCTTTGCGCATTCATACGGGTATTAGGCGCACCAGCTAACAATTCTATAGATCAAACGTTACGTGAAGCTCGTCACTGAGCAGCGTAACATGTATGTGGAATCTCCTCGAAAGATCGAAAGCGAGTTCGTGGTGGGCTAACGAATATGTAGCGATAAACCGTCCGATATGGAAGGATTCCCAATGAAGAGCTGGAACATTGAGGTCTTCTTGCTCGATCAGAACGAGAATGAGAAGCCGGCAAACTGCTTCACGAAGGTCGTGTATAATTTACATCCTTCCTTTGCCAATCCCGTACAAAGTAAGTTTTTAGTCCTGGAAGCGAATGGGAAGTTGTTGATGGCTGGGAATAGCGTTCACAAGCCCTCCCTTTCGATGCGAAAACGAGGGTTGGGGTGAGTTTGACATGACGATTGATCTCTTCACCACCGAGAAGGGAGGCAAGAACACAATCAACCATGATCTTAATTTCGCCAAGAATAGATACGAAGCCAAGCATCAAATTACCTTCAAGAACCCCTCCGCTAACCTAATCAACATCCTTCGGGAGACCGGTCCAGTGGGAGAGGAGAACGGAAAGAAGATCAAGAAGGAGCCGAAGCCAGGAAAGAAGAATGCAGTCGATATGGAGAAGCTGGCCGATGGCTTGGTCAAGTTGGGTGAGGATGATCTGTTGCATGTGGTACAGATGATTCATGACAACAAGTCGGACGATACATATACCAAGAATGATGTCGAGCGTATGTTTCCCGATCCCCCTATTCAATCCCTTTCTGACTCAATCGCAGAAGGCGAATTCCACGTCGATCTCTATACACTTCCCGAAGGACTCCTGAAGATGCTCTGGGATTTTGTCAATACCGCTGCTCGAGCCTAAGTTTCTTCCCTGGGTCTTGGTCGGGGGTGGAACAGGATCACATCTACTGTTCTTTTGTCTAGACAAGTTTCTCACCTCGTTTTTTGCTCAAGCATATAACGGGATGAGGATTCAAACCTCATGAAACTGACGGGTTTTCCTTACTGAATTAGTCGATTGACGTTGGTTGGTTGGCGTTGGCAGCGACATAACGGAAATGGCATGGCATGGCATGTTTTTCTTCTTCCTTTTTTCTCTATTTCTTGCCTCTCTCCTTTTTCTTCTTGTCCTCAAAAGAGAAAATAAAAATTTCAGGCTGCTCCTCTGTCATTTTGCTTTTCAACACGTCTAGGAATGAAAGAATTAGGGATGGATTTTTGCCCCTTGCTTTGCTCGACTTGGTAGCTACATGGCGTAATTATTTTTGCGAATTTGAGGGAAGGCTCTGGATGATTTGATGGGCTGATGAGCTGATGGCTTATGGGATGTGATGATGCTTAATTTGCTTGCTTGCTTGTTTGCCAAGGGGGGAAGCGAAAATAAAACTCATTCGGAGAAGGGAGCAGGGAATGTATTTACGGGTATGGCAGGAAATTGATATTTCTGTTATGAGAGGCATTTGCTAGAATTAAAAGCTAGCTGTTTGTTCCTAGTCTGAATGTCTGGAGTGGTCTATGATTTGTGGAGAGTGGGGATACTACGTGGATTCTCTCCTTGCCGGGGTACACTTCACTTTGTGATTGTGAGTTGCATATGCAGCTGGTAATCTCAAAAGCACTGAGACGGGGTCATGGCCTCTACTACTATGTTTATGGACGTGAAGCTGTGATAGCGCGTGGTATATCTACCTACCTACACAGCGGCAGCGAGAATGACTATTTTGATGGGAGCTGTCCATACTAACAGCTCGAAGCGTTTTCTCCTCTGCTGGCTTTATGTAAAAGTTCAGCATTGCAGGAAACCAAGCTTCACGAAAGAGGTCTGGAGTTTGATTGAAGCTGCCCATCTAGTGGGCGGGCTGGTGACTTCTTGGTGGGTGTGTGCCGTGTTGCTCAGCAGCATTATGGCCCCAGTTCGTCTATATAAACTGCAGAAAGGTTTCCGGGTCTGGTTGTGGCCAGGGAGGAGAAATTGTTTTGGTAGTTTCCTACACTTGGTTTGAAAGCCCGAGCTTTGGGACCAGAAATTGTTTTGGGTAGATTCCTGCGCCTGATTTGAAGCCCGATTCATCAGGTCCGATTCTTCAGGAAGCTGGAGGCGGCCTTAATTTGGAGACCACTCGCTATATATATGTAGCCTGGGAGATGCCACGGGGTCAAGCATTGTCTCGGTGATGTAGGCGTTTGCCCAAGCTTGACATATCCTAATGTGGTTCGTGGGCGTCCTTCATGTTGCTGTTCCAGAATCGAGGGTGAATTGTAGGCTTGCTTGTACCGAAACCCTCGATATGATTAATTCTGTAGATGAAGGCCATTTCATTCATCATCTCCAAAACTCAGCTTGATCTTCTTTCCTTTCTTCGCAGCAGGTTTGCCCTTGCCCTTCTCCACTTTCTTTCCTTCTGTCTTTTGCTTCTTTTCCCCAGAGCCGCTGTCAATAGCCTCATCGTCCTCGGCACCAACGACTTTGCCCATTTTTCTTTTCTTGATCCCTCCAATTGTAGCAACTTTTTCTTTTGCACCATCTCCCTTGGTAGCATCTTTGAGAGCACCGTCTCCTGATCCTGCATTCTCGGTATCCTTTCCTTGTGCCTCTTTCTCTTCCTCGGCTTCCCTGGCTTCCCACTCCCCCTTCGTCAACGTCTCTCCACTCTCCTCGTTGAAGTAGACTGGCTCATCTTCAGCATCCTCTTCCGCATTTCGTGCTTTCTTTGGCCGCGCAATTGAAAACTCGTGTCTCCCGTCGCTGTTGTTATTGTTGGCTTGTAGACGTGCGAGGAAGGGTGGAAGCGTGTTATCGTAATGCAGATTCTTATTGGTGATTTTAGACATTTTGTTTTGCTGCTATTTTAACGTGTGTCACTGAATATGAGGCTCTTAATTTCCACGTGCTGAGTTATCATTGCCCAGTCTCAACGCTACTGTAGGCTACTGCGGCAGCTTGTTGACGACTAGGTGACGATGGGCAATTGCGCCGGGAACAATTTGATGTTGTCCTGAGGAGGAAGAGGGGTTTCTTAGGAGAATTTGGGTTTTCTTTGCTTGTTTTTTTCTTCTTGGATTGCTGAGATGTAGAATTCAGCCTCATCGACAATAAAATGCTGACATGCGATTTGAGGTTAGTGGATTTAAGCATGACGATGGAATTAGCAATCGGACAACGACCCAACACGTACTTCGTCTCCACATGGAGCTGGCTACACATGAGCTCACTCAGAAACTGCAATGTAGTGCGTGAACTGTCAGTAAATTATTATATCAAATACAAAGTCATTCTAAACAGTAAGATATCTTTTCTCAAGCTTTTAGGGGCAACGCCACATCTCTTTCTGTACAAACAGGGGGCGGTGACTGCCAAGGCATTTTTAACCGAAATATCTCACCTCCAACCAAAGGGTCTCCTATCACAGCCAAAAGTGTCCTCACAATCTTCAACACCGTCGGCCACGAAATCGACGACCTCTATCTGTCCCAGCTTCATTGAATGTCATAATCTATACCGACACGTCTCCCGCATCTTCGTGCTGAAGGCGGGACTCACAGCCTACGACGCGTCATCGCAAGCTGATTCTTCGTCGAGGACATCTCCTCCATCCACTCGTTACAAGCAACGTCTAGATCTACCGATACGACCCCTTTGACACTTACTGTGTCTACTTCGATTCACTCTTGCGATTATCGATATCTTTTGTAATATCAACCACTGACAGCGTTCTTGATTGAACGTCGCGGGTCGAAAGCACCGATACCTGACCCCTATCACGAATTTTTCTCAGCGATCTAGACTGCCACCGCCTCAATGGGGTTTGTACAGAGAGTTATGAAGAGGCTGCCCTCGTCGCAGAACCTGCCAACGATGGATGAAGTCAAAACGAAGACCAAAGCTAGTTCAAGGCTGGCGTTCTTCCGGCGGCCACTGAGGTTAAAGGGGAACTCGAGCATTTCCATACCGCTGGGAGTAGTTTTATTGTTTCCGTGTATTGTTGTTGTATTGATTTTGGTGCTATTTGTTCGACATCCTAAATCAGGAGTCGGCATCTTAATGCCTGCTGGAGCACCGCCAGCTATCAGGTATGCCAAGCTTCGATATTGATGTTGGGAAGATAGGCTAATATATGTTCTCTACGTAGGAAAATCAGTGAAGAACACGACAAAGTATTTGTGACTGGATGTCAGGAACCAGATACGTCGAAACCAAGAGCGAACGCAGCATTCGTGGTACTGGCAAGGAATAAGGAGCTGGATGGTGTAATCCAGTCTGTCAAGTCTATCGAGCGTCACTTCAACAGATGGTATCATTACCCATATGTCTTCCTAAACGATGCGGAGTTCAACTCGACATTCAAGGAGACCATCACGAATTATACCAGTGCTCCTGTGGAATTTGGAACGATTGACCCTAAGATGTGGGGATTCCCAGAATGGATTGATCCCAAGGTCGCAAAGGAAGGTATCGCTAAGCAGGGAGATGCTGCTATCATGTACGGTGGTATGGAGAGTTATCACGCCATGTGCAGGTTCTACTCGGGGTATGTACAGCTCATTTCGAAGGATAACATGGTACTGACGGAATAGATTCTTTTACAAGCATGAGCTTCTAGCCAAGTATGAATGGTACTGGCGACTGGAGCCGGAGATCAAGTATTTCTGCGATATCACATAGTATGTTACGGAGTTTCCCTTCAAAGGCTTATACTAACTCGAGTAGTGATCCTTTCCTCAAGATGATCGAATCAAACAAGACATACGGATTCACAATCGCGGTCAAGGAATTGAAGGAAACTGTACCAAACATCTTCCGTTACGCTTCTGCATACAAGAGAGTCAACAACTTGACTTCACAAGGTCTGTGGGAAATGTTTGTCGAGCCTCAACCAGAGGAACCAAAGGAGGTTCCCGAAGACGACCCTCATTACAAACAACCCCTCCCAGAAGAAATTCTCCGAGGCGATCCTTCCCGCGCTTCTCTACCTGATATCGACCCCGAAGCAATGGAGGGAGAGAAATACAACATGTGCCATTTCTGGTCAAATTTTGAAATCGCTAGACTCAGTTGGTTTAGGAGTAAGGAGTATGAAGATTTCTTCCAGATGATGGATCGAAGTGGAGGATTCTGGATGGAAAGAGTTAGTCTGCCTTCAATCAAATTTCTGATTTCTGCTAATATATATCCAGTGGGGTGACGCTCCTATCCATTCTCTCGCGGCGGGAGCTCTCCTTGCTCCCCGAGATATTCATTACTTCCGTGACTTTGGTTATAGACACACTACCATCCAGCATTGCCCAGCCAATGCTCCAGCACGTCAAATGCCTCGGCAGCCATTCCTAGAGTCGACTACCTTGGACGAAAAGAAACGGAAAGAAGAAGATGAGTACTGGGATTCTTGGGATGCAGTAAAAGAGAATGGTGTAGGATGCAGATGTAGATGTGATACAGACATAGTAGATGTAGAAGGCAAGCAGGGGTCTTGCTTAGCTGAATGGGTGGATGTAGCCGGTGGATGGGCAAGCCCTTGATATATATTGCACAATACGGCTTGATCGATGTGGAATATAGGGTAGCGATGCCTCCGCCCTTCCCCAGTCAGAGGAGAGGGCGTGCATTAATGAGAGTTGGGAAAGACGGGACCCAAACTTGTATTCATGGGCCAGATGCATTGTGGCGTTACAGGATTGGGCAGTACTATATGGAAATGTGAAAATATTCTGATCATTTGTTTTCCAGTTATATAGAATCTCCTTGAGATGTTGTGATACTGAGACTTTTATATAAGTGGGTCAAGTATCAACTGACTTAGCATGATTGTCTCTGAATCCTCCATTATTTCAGCACTCTTCTTGGTCTTCTGCTGACTGTGGTATGATGTCGACAGGCTGAGGTTGCAAACATCCGCCGACTGAACCGGCAGTTGTCGACATATCAGACCAAAATTATATTCTATTACATACATACATCTATAGTCTTCGAATCTTCAAGACTAAGCAATTGTAGAAGTCCTAAAAGCAGGAACTGATATTCAGATGAAGATATTGAGCATAACTCCACGTGATAGATGCATCTTCCCGTCACCGGAAGTGATTCGAGTGATCCGAATGGCTGGTGGTAGTTGAGCGAATGAGCCGACCAACAAACGAAAAACGATAATTCGATGTCAACCTCCTTTTTCCTTTACCACACTCACACTTCCTCTTCCCATCTAAACTCTCTTCTTGTACTGTTGAACAATGCCTTTTGCTGCCATCACCTTCAAAGACAGAAGTGAAGCAGAAGCTTATCTGCCAATCATGAGCTCATCCGGAAACAGCCATATTGAGGGACCGGTGCAAGACCCATTTATGGCAGCTAATCCCAAAACAAAGCCGCGGGATGTCGTCGACTCGCGAGTAAAACCAACTCCAAGCCACCACGATCATTTTGTCTGCGATCGAAGAGTATGCGATTCACTTGAACCGTATCATCTGCGAGGCATGCAGGTTCTCTATACTGCACAGGTCTGATATATTTCTGATTAATATAACATGATGAGAAATCAGCAACAGCTGACACCTCAATTCATGAATTTCTCTTTCATTCGCTTAGCGCCTTCCTCTTTGCAGGTATCCAACAAGGTGTTTGATTGTCACTTTTTCGCAGACGGACAATGCAAAGCCAGAGTAATGCCCCTCCCCTTCATTCCAGTTGCCCTGCACTTCCTTTATGATTTCTATTGTTTTCGTCATCAATGTGCACATCCTACGAATTCCTAAATCCTCAATATAGTGCACTGACACAAATCGAATTCACTTGGATTTTGATGATTCAGAGTAATATTCAGCTTGATGCACAGGTGTGATTGTATCGAGATAGCGGGGGATGTTAGAGTCAGCAGAACGCCATACCCTCCTACCTCACAAGGTACTCAACTTTCCTTCTTCCGATCCAGATCACTCTTCTTCTCCATATTCACTACATACTAACACAACCGTCAACTTATAGTCCCGGCACCTCGACAAATCTAAACCTTCGTTCCGTCCGGAAATCGTTGCCATCAAGGGTCTCCAACCTGCAATACCGATATCGTCCTCCCAGCTGTCCGTCCTCGAGAATCCCATTGTTCAAACTCGATATTTACTGTTGATAAGACGGCAAACCTTCTTCAGACCACGACCGGCATTGAGGAGCAAAACCACTTTAGATACATGATTGGACCATACGAGGAGGAACATCATGACACCCTACACTGTGGAGGTAGACTGCAATGAGCCAAATGGTTATGATGGCCGATTAGGGCTTAGGATATCTTCTGTTTTTGTGATTGGGTTTGGGTCGATGCTAGGTATGCTGCAGATTACCTTCCGACGTCTGAACAATGCACAGGGTCAACAACTAATCATGTCACTCATACAGGCGCGTTACTTCCCATTGCTCTGGCACGGACGAAGCGTATGCATGTTTCCCCGCTAGCATTCTTCATCACGAAATACTTTGGGTCCGGGGTTATCATTGCTACGGCTTTCATACATGTACGTCTACATAACAATCCTGTGGAATAAAACATTAAGATATCCTACTTGAAAACTTGAATCTAATGGATCGAACAAATGTACTAACGATACCAGCTTATGGCCCCTGCAACCGAAGCTCTACAATCACCATGTCTCACCGGTACCATCGCCAATTACAGTTGGGCAGAAGGCATCGCCCTGATGACAGTCTTTACAATGTTCTTCATAGAGCTCATGGCATCTCGATTTGAACTCTTTGGAGGCCACAGTCACGACACTGAGGTCATTGACCCAGCAAAGGATTTATTACGTGACACTGAGAAGCGAGGCGATTCCGAAAGTACTCTCAAGAAAGGTATGAATCATTCCAAAGTTCTGGCACTCCATGAATCATTCAAGAGCATGCCCTGTACTTTTGTACGGCAGGAATTTTCGGATCATCATTATTGAATTATGATTTGTGACTTGAATCGGCTGCTAACAATTCTCAGTTCCATCTAAGAAGGGGCATTTGCACAGCCATGAGGATGCACCCACTAGTGTATCAGCAACATCACCTTCGATCATTACTGATGTATTCGAAAGCAATGGTGAGGGAGAATCTACCAGGGTGCATTCCCACTCAATTATCCCCGGTAGAGAGGACGACTTCAGCTATCCTCCAGGAGGCGAAGATCACCTCGGCCACCAACGGGAGCACGACGTCGATGACGACCATTTCGCAGCGCAAATGACTGCTATATTTATCCTCGAGTTTGGAGTCATTTTCCACTCGATATTCATCGGCCTTACGCTTGCTGTCGCAGGTGACAACTTTGTTGTCCTTTATATTGTGCTTGCATTTCACCAGACTTTTGAAGGACTTGGTCTGGGGTCTCGACTGGCGACTATTCCATGGCCTAAGAAAAAAGGTTGGATGCCATGGGTGCTGGGCGGTGCATTTGGCATCACGACACCTATTGCCATTGCGATTGGCTTGGCTGTCCAAAATAGCTTTGTTGCTGGCAGCAATACTACACTCATCGTTCAGGGAGTTTTCGATGCGATAAGTGCTGGAATATTGATCTATACTGGATTGGTGGAGCTGATGGCTCACGAATTTATGTTTAACCCGGAGATGCGGAAAGGTTCTATCAAGATGATGCTCTTTGCATTTTTCTGTATGGTTCTGGGGGCCGGAATTATGGCTCTCCTTGGAAGATGGGCTTGAAGAATGAAAGCATGATTGGAATACTTCACGACTTTCGTTGAAATCATACCGAGAGTTTTGTATATCAGGATTAGAAGAATGGCAGAGAAACTGCTTAGACATGGGGCCGAGGGTATTAGATGACAATGAAGAAGAATTTGAGCCTGGAGAGGAACATGAATAATGTCGATACGATGGTTTGGTGAAGGGTGTTGGAGATGCGAACAATTGGCATTACACTTTGTGTAATTATTTACTTCGAGAGGAGAATACTGTGGCATGATCTCAGGCTTTGTGCCACATTCATTGAAACATACTAAAGTGGTGATCTTATTAGCAAGACTTTCGTAAATTCAAATCGGTCTTAGTGTTCCGTCTGGGATTGATGCTTTACTCTTACTCCGCTTACTCTATTCTTCGGGTACTTGTTCCCTCTCTTTTCAACGGACAATTCCACATTTCTAACATCTTATTCTTCTTTTGGACAATTTTATACTTCTCATACTACACTTTTCTTGGGATAATCCAATTGGTCACTTCTCAATCAAGATTTGGCACTTCTGGCACCTTGAAAATTTCCCACAAGTTCTAAGAGAACTTATGTTCTTTCACTATACTAGGGATAGCAGGAGCATATGTACAGTACCTGCCCACTATTCCAATTCTCTTAGAGTGTATTCAAGTGAAGATATCCTCATCTTTTGTCCTAGGAATACTATAGAAGCTAAGTAGAGCTGGAATATATCAAAATCCTCTGGATATTCAAACAAATTTTTGAATGAATACAATCTCTAATTTTCACTTCACTTTCAACCTCAACTGGAAGCCAAAACCAAAGTGGCAGGTTCTATTTTATATTCTTTTATCCTTGTACAAACGAATTCGAAAGGATGATTTCTCTAGATTTCCAATTTTGCACACTTTTGATCCATTCACTTCTTAAGTTCAGCGCCTTCACGCCTAAGGCGCAAATATACGCCTGGTCCGTGGGTATATCTCTTCGTCGACGTATAAAGCGAGTCAATACTACCTCTTTCTCTTGCATCATTATAACCTTGGTTAGAATTACAGAAGGCCCAAACTTAGGAGGCATATACGAGATATTTTACTTATAGTGAGTGCTTATCTCTCATATCTTACTTATATTGGGAGTTTTGAGTTTTGATCTGAAGCAAGTTTAGATGTGGTTTCGAGGTTTGCTTTGATACTGAAATAAACTTTCGTCAGATTTCTGGAATTGTCGCCGTGGTAACTGTTGAGTGGAGTAGGAAGATGGGACGATATTAAGTGATACTAGTGAAGTATCTCAATTCGGTACAATAATAAGGGCAGATATTTTTCCAGGTTGTAATGCGAAAAATGCTCTATTCGTGTTAGGTGAAGTATATTTGAACTTTTTGCTTCAGCATTTGTGTATTCTACACTCATTTGTGTATTTTATACCAAATATACAGCCACCTTCTATGCATGATATACCTTAAAAAGGTGCTCAAGACAGCTTCCATATCAACTTTGCCCTGGATCTCGATCCTGCAAATTTCCCACGTGCATAACTTCATAACCGCAAACCCCCCGAGCAATTGAATTACAAATTCAACCACATTCCCTTTCATAACCTCTCTTTCCGCCTCCCAAGCCCAAGCAATTCCAACCTGTTACACCTGTACATCTCTCAACGCATGCCAATCTTGCACGAAGAGCGTAGCACACAAACCCTTACCAACTTCCATGGATAATCAAAACACGCTCTAAGTCGTACCGCCACCAGGCTGAAGCGTCGTCGTTACTCAAGAAAAGGGGTGCCGAGTCTGCTAGCTAGACTGGGAAATTTTGTGCTACGGGAATAGGGACAACGCCTAATAGAGTGATTTTTGTGTGGTTCGTGGGGAAGGAAACTGTTCTGTTTAGACAGGTAGTGGCAGTGAACGAGACGAGGCAAACCTGTTTTTGCGTGACCTTTGTTTACTTGAGGGCAGAGTTTCCAAAACTCTTCGTCTTTTGTTTTCTTCCTTTCTGTGTGTATCAGCGACAAAGCAGAGGTGGTTAAGCTCTTCCTACCTCGTACAATGTCGACATTAGCCTCAAAAGTCCTCTTCTGGATTTTGCTGCTGTTTCTTGCTGGGGCATACGCGGACAATCCATCAGTGGGACATCCTCTCCCAAAGTGTGCGGTAAGATGAGTTTGCCTCAGAGACATTCAAATGCTAACCGTCATCAGTACTCATGTGCCAATGACATGATTACCCAATCAGCGGTATTAGTCTGTTCAAATAGAGAAAATGGGTTTCCAGACTTGGAATCTTGTGCACGAAGTGCGTCGTCGGCTTGCCAAAGCTATGAGGTATATCACACGACCCAGTGGGCAGAAGATATCTGTAATTTAAAAGGTATGTATAATACTACTCAGTTTTTAATGACTCATTTTGATGGAAACCTAGGCAAGGGGCCCGATAGCCCAATCACTGATATCGTCTCTGAACTCTTCCCAATATCCGTTGCGACCACTTCAACATCTTCTTTAGTAGGAAGCAGTACTTCTCTATCAAGTGACACTTTATCTACTATCACTGTTGTCGTGACACCCAAGTCCACCGTGACTCTTATTCGGAGCGAGTTTCTGACCCCCAAGCAGGTGAGTTCTGTTCTCAAGAAGGCAAGAATCCGCAAGTTAATGCTTTCTCAATCTTCAGACTGATAATACTCAATCCCTTTCGACTCGGTTGATCAGCACTCTCTCTATCAACACTCTACTCGACGCGCAGTCATCGACACAACAAAATGGACTAAATCCAACTACACCATCGACTCTCGATACGACTCAGCCTCTGCCCGCAACATATAACCCAGCTGCAACTACCTCATCCCCAACGTCCGCGCCTTCCGCAGCAGTAGTCGCATCAGTGAATCATGATGACCATCACCTGGGCACAAATATGAAAGTGGTTATTGGTATTAGCACTGGAGCTGCATTGACAATCCTATTCGGAGCTGGACTTGCCTCCTTCTGTTGCTTCCGACGACGTCGACACAACCAGCATCAAGGATCGAATACTATAGATGGAGCATACGGCGATGTGCTACCAGTGGCGGATCTGAGCAGTGACTTCAGTGGAACTACCTTTGGAAATGGCCAAGGATTTTCGGAGCAGAAAGAACAGCCAGCCGGCATGGTGGAGCTTCCCAGTCCAATGCCCGAGACGACTACCGTTGAGAAGAGTGATGCTGCAACAGAGCAGAGCAATGTTACTCCAGAATCGGGGGCTGTCTCAACAGCGCAGAAGAATATCACCACTGAGTTGGATGGTGCTGAGATGAAGGAGAGGAAGCATGAGGCTGCGCTTCGGGCTTTTGCATCTGAACTGGCAGCATGATGACGATGGGAAATTGTGTTGATTGGTTTGTACTTTTGGGCATTCAAAAAGCAGACATAGTAAAGCAAGGTTATTAATGAAAACTTAATGACAGAGTCTTGTGAAATTGACAAAGTCTCAAAAATCTTGAGTTTTGGGAACTGTGAATTTTGTGAAAGAATCGTGCTTCCCAAAAATTCAAGGGCAGGTGAATTGAAGGCTGTACAAGTACATGCTACGTTCCTTCTCGAGAAGGAGATCGAGCGACGGTCCCTTTTTCGGCACAGCCAGTACTTGGATTGCAGTTTCTCAAAATTTTCTCGGAAAGTCTAATATTTTCTACTACCTCGCATCCGAATTCTGAAGCTCGTTATCTTCCTGCATATGATAGCAAATCTCGCAAAGCATGAGCCAACAAAAATTGGCAGACGTAACGCAACTCTAATCAAGAGTCACAGACTTCGTACACAAAAAACGTGCTCTCTCCCATGTTAAATCAAATGCATCACCGCCAAGACGCGTGAGCAGTCAAAGCCTCGAAAGGCGCAACCTGAAACCAGTTGCAAAAGACCATTTGTGCCAAGCTCAGGTACCCCGAAGCTCCTAATTGTCAGGATACAAGCCTTGCTGTCACTGCGTAGCAATACGAGACGGAACCGGAGGTACACCCGAGCAGACATTTAGAGTTTGAACTATTCTGGATGAGCGGAAATGGTCGAAGGGGGAAACAGAAAATAAAGTGAGGGTCCGACATGGTTCGAGAGATGTTGACAAGCTCTGGAAATCGTCCATTTCTTGAAGATGAGGTACGAGGTACTTTCCATGGTCAGCAATAACTCCTAGATATGCTCAGGGGTTGTAGTGGAATGTTCACTGTTCAGAGACTGGCGCTTAGGACTTGGAGACTCCATAAAATCGGCTCGGTATCATCAGATCACGAGCGGCAACGGTGCAACTAGGTGACTAGGGCAGATATGGGTATGTCGATCTCAGAGATAAACTAAACGGACGTCCGACTCAATCACAGACCTTCTATTTTGTCCAAGACCCATTTATGTCTTCAACAATTTCCACCTGCGAGAACGAGAAATATGTTCCATGTGCCAATGCAGACACGAGACTTGGTTTTGTGTCATCACATGCGATTCTGCGGGGAAAATATCGATGACGGCGAAATTATGCGTGACAAGACGGATCATTACTGAGCGCCGAATTGTGCATTATCTGCTACGAAATGCGTCTTGGAAATTTTCAATGTTTGTGCTGTAGGAACAGGGAATTTCCTACTTTGTATTTTACGCTCTACAAGTCTCTTAATACCAATTGCATGGGTATGTATGCGGTACTCAACTCAGGCATGGCAGCCGTTCGATTCAGTGGAACGGAGAACCTTTCTACTGCTTTTCCGTGAAAATTAGGAGAGAAGTCCATTGCCTATTATGGACACCATTGCTAACGACAGTATGTATCGGTCACTAAACTCAGTCTCTGACGCCTGCCCACCCAATCCCCGATACCCAATTTAGACCTCAATCAACACCGGCTTCGCCTCTACGATCGGCTCCTTCTTCTCAATTACAACAGGTTCCTCATCCAGTATCTCCTGTCCTGTCTTACCTCCAGTGCTGCCATCATTGATGTCATCCCATCCCCTCTTGATAGCTGCCAGCCTCTCCTCACTCACTGGCTTGGCATCGAACAAGAACTTCTCTGGCTTCGCAATCAACAAGCTGGTGTATTTCGCCATTGGCACATCCACTTCTCGACCCCATGAATTCTTCTTCTTGCTAATATCGAACGCCCAAGCCAGTCCGCCCATGACCAGGAATAATTCTTGCTCAACAATGTCTACTCCCTGACATGTCCGTCGACCAAAGCCAAATTGAGAGAAGCCTTTCAGAGTTGGATATTGAGAAAGCGGCTCGCGATACGTGGGGTAAGAAGGGAGCAACCAGCGCTCGGGACGGAACGAATCAGGATCGGGGTAGATATTCTGATCTCTCGTGATTCCCTAAGCGAAAACATCAGCTCGTAGATCATAACATGCATTAGGAAGATATAGCTTACCCATTCGAGCGCATGGATCGTCGCTCCAGCAGGGATGAAATACCCATTGTAGACATCGTCCGTCTCTAGGCAATGCGGGATACCTGGAGCGCTAGTTAATTATATGTTACAGCTCAGCTTGCAGTGGTGATCTTACCAGTAGGGACTGGAGGTCTCCAACGGACAACCTCTTTCACGACAGCTCGCAGTGTGGGAAGGTTATGTCGATCCTCCCACTCCGGGCATCGGTCACCGCAGACCTGCTTGAATTCCTCACGCAATTTGGCTTGCCATTCGGGATAATGACACATAGCCAGAATGTAACTCTGCAAAGGACTTCCTATCGTCAAGGCTCCGGCGATGGCCATCATACCGACCACATACTGGCCTTCCTCGTCTCGTAGACCGCTCTTCTCTTGCTCTGCAAGAAACATCTTTGTCAAGCTCGGTACTGCATCGCCTTTGCTAACTTCATCTCTAACTCCGTTCATAGCGTCACGGAAGAATCGGCTTTCTCTCTCATGTCTAGTATTCTCGGCTTTCTTCCATGGGCTCAACCATGAAGGGAGATATCTGAGAGGTGCAACTACATTTGGGACCGCGCCGGATGGACTGATAGTGACCAAGAGACCAAAGGTACCGACACGAAGCTCTGGGGCGTGAGCTGCTGAGCCCCATGATAGTCGTGAGATAGTTCGACTGGTATATTCCTCAATATGAGAGATGTAGTTCGAAGGGTCATTAGACATTTGAAACAATAATCGCTTGCATTCCATGGTCGGGTAAGAATAGTTGTTGTCATTCGCTGCTCTTGTCATGATCTGATGGGCATATTTCCTTTGACGCTTCCAGGTTTCTGTAAAACTGTAAGTGAGGGACTCAGGTATGTTCAGGGATTGGGCATACCGGTTCGACCAAGCAACGCCAAGTAATCCCCTGATGTTCTGTTATCAGGAAGGTTGGGGATCACGGGACGGTCTGAGTAAATTGCTCCACGTTTGGCAAGCAAATCGTTGGCAATTTGTTCATCTGATATCCAGACATGCACAGAGCCGAAAATCTCCATTTGATAGATTGGTCCATACTCTTTAGACCACTCGTAGAACTTCAACCAAGTAGAGTCGCTGGGAACATCATGAACACGTCCAATGAAGGGAAGACCTGAAAGAATATTCGTCAGCGAAGGTCAGCTTGAATGAGATGAATATCCTACCTTTTGGTCCAGGAAGAGCACGAACGCCAGGGGGGAGCCTCTTGCTATGTTGGTATCTTCTAACATAATATACGACTGCTAAAAAGACGCACAAAAAGGCAAAGAGAGTGAGGGAGATCATCTTGAACGAAAGTCAATTTCCAGGTCAAGAGACCTTCAGCAGTCAGAAGTAGAAATTATCTAGAGCGGCCCCTCGTCTTCATGTAGTGTACAATATATAACTTCGGTTCCGACGGCCAAGAGACGGCTCAGAATATGCAAGCTTTATTCTCCTTGGGATCGGACGGGATCGTACCACAACTATTCTCGTCATAGGAAGCATTATGGACTTGAAGTTGGGGATCTCCGTAGCATACTCAAACCATCGTCGTCCCGCATGAGGACTAGGCAGGGGTGCGAGAAGATGTCGCTTTTGATGATGCACCAAAAAAGGTCGGTAAGCAGTCTACGTACGGCACTGCCCGTAGGCGCCTACTGTCCAACCATCGCACAGATTGCACTAGCTAACTCTACTCCGCCAATACGGTACGATGTTTGGACCAGCAAAGAGGAAGGTTTGCACAGTGCAAGCAACAAATATAGCACGAATTGTAGATAACACTCTTGAAACAACATGGGGAGAGACGACGATACCAAGCATGGGAAAAACCGGGAAAGACTTGGCTAGAGTTGGGTACATCACAACAGCGGCTGGTAATACAAAATCTAGATTAGATTACGACCAGGGCTGGTGTTATATTTGATATGATTAACCCCAATCAGGGCTGTGGGTATAAATTATACATCTTATCTCCTTGAGGTTCATCGACGTATTTTGGGTGGCGACAACATACATTTCCAATTGAGAATGGACTGGGCAACTTTAATTGAACCCAGGGTGCTCCACCTTGGAAGCTCTCCCCATCTATGCAATTGAGAATATTGTTGCTCTTCCCGAAAAATTTGACACGGACGTCGTGTGGCGCCGGGTAGGCGCTTGTTAAATGTCCGAGAGCCAGGAACAATAAACAGCCATGCTGTGGCACGGTGATACCACAGAGTTTGACGAACTGCTGAAGAAGACGATGATGAACGCGGAAAGGTCTATGCGCTGTTGAGAAGCATTCGATCAACGAATATGAGACAGCTCAACCTAGAAAAGGTGAATTCATAAGGTTTCGCCATCATATCTTGCAGCCAGGAACGAAAACATGAGCTGACAGATTCGGGCTCGCCCTCAAAGCACCAATCACATTCCCATACACAAAGCCCGTGCAGATGGATCTGGTGCAATGCAGAGCATTAATCAATACCAGGAAAGTTTGCGAATACGCCAACAACCCGCGCAACTTTCCAGGATAGAAGTTCCCAATTCGCGTTATCAGCTCTTAAGAAATCCACGATGCAGGTTGTCGGTGCACACTTTCCTCGTTCAAGAGTTTCAAGGATCTTCACGGGGTAGTAGATTATTCCCCGCGGTTTTTAGGACAATTTTGTTCTTCCAAAAGTCCTAAGCGTGGACCATGCGTGAACCAGTGATGTTGGATCTGATAATGATGGCTTACAAGGATGTATGGTAAGCAGCCGATTGAAGAAACTGTAGGAACATCATCACATAACACCCTATTTTTAGCGAGGAACTGTCGGAGGCTATATATACCGCAAATGTCTTCCCATTGCATGGAGTGTACCAGACAAAATGTAAGAGTGGAACTTCAAGCAACAGCCAGGAGAAGCTGGATAGAGGACTTACGGCATGCTTATCTTTCATTGCGTAATTGTATGTTCTCGAACCATAGACCGAGTAGGATTGCCGTGGTTCGCAGAAATCAAAGTAGTAATCGGACGATTGGGTGACGAACGAGACAAGCTAATTTATCCATAGAGGCCTTCATTCCTGGCTATAAAGGATACAACACAACATGACTTTTGGAATATTGCGACCTTCCATCGCACATGGCACCCATCACGAATTGATTCGGCAAGCAAAAATAGATGCCATAATGCTGGGTTTTCCCAGGGCAAGTTTTAGGAGCCACTTCAGGCCATCCAATTTGTCCCCATAGTGACCATCCCATGTATGATCCGGTATTGCTCGTAGGCTAAACGCATCCCGATCTCCTGCTCCTTGCCATGAACAACAGTATGTTGTTCATCGGGTCAGTAGGTATCCCGCGTCGTCAACAATCTAATCTTCCAAAAGCTGGATTGCTGGGTGGGAAATTCTGTAACCAACCTCATTGTGAGTTTCGTATCGACTGACCATGCAGATGGTACACATTTCACGACGAGTACTGCAGCTCTAATCCAATAGCTCTGAATGGTTGATCCCTTCTCTTCATATCAATGGAACACCCAAGAGTAAACAGGAGCTCTTTGATTCTGCCTTCCCACAGCAGACCAATCTTCCAATTCTGATCCATTCTGGCCTTCAGTACCCCAGCGACTTGCTCTGGCTCAGGAGCGGAAACTTGCTCATCCGGATCAAGCCTCCAGGCCAATTTGGCTGCCATGCTCCTTTCTTTCTTTTGTGGGATTCTCGCTTTCATCCTCCATAGCTCAAATCCAAGCACAACATCGCTCTCATAGCTGTACACATTGAAGTCGAATTTCGAGCAAAGTGCCAGGTTTTTCCCTGCTTTGACTGCATATGTGGTGCTCAGATTTCCCATCAATGGATTCAAGGTAAGAGTAGCTGTTAAGGGAACGCCTTTGTGAGCAGGTAATGTTGCGAATCTGCCGCCAAAGCTGACGCCACCGGACTTGTTCAATGACCCGTAATACATCTCAGCACCTGCACTGAAACGGCCGTAAAATCTGTCCTCAGTCCTCGGCGGTTCGATCATCTCTTGTCGTGGATCTCGACCGAAATTATAAAGGCCACGCAGCCCAATTAGCCCACCATCTGTGGAATACAACGTCTCGGCGCTGTATTTGCCGACATCGTACTGATGGAGAGCCAATATGGTACCACCATTTCTCAGTCGACTATCACTGACAGCAGACAGTTTCAGCTGTTGTGTTGGGCTAATTCTGCGGAGGTACAGTGCTTCCAACGTGCTTTGTGGTAGGTAGAGACGTCCATATAGGAGAGTATCGCGTTTGTCGGTCCGCCTTCCACCCTGCCATTCTTCCCACATCCATGATTCATCGGATTTCCTTAACTCTTGGATCTGTCTGTAGCCACGGATCACATCGTGTAATTCAATTTTCCCGCTCTGCGCCTCGTTGTGGAGAGGGACAGAGGTGTACAGATACGACAGTGAGCCATCGACCAGGCCGACGCTTCCAATGGCATATGATGTCGCGAAGTTAGGGGACGAAAGCGAGGAAAGATTAAACCGCAGCCCTCGAGGCGTCTCAAAATCGAGAAGAGCTGAGTATTTGTTAGTGCTGATCTTGAGAATTATTGCGCTTTGAGAAGGGATTACCTCTTGCTGTCGCAGTCAAATGAGAGTACGAATTCTCATGATCCCAATGCGACACATTGTAGAACGCATGTTGCACATAGTCCATAAACTCCAACATCTCTCATTAGAGCCAGTGAGTGGTAAATTGCTTCGAGGAGCTCGAACGCATTCTTTGACTAGAGCAAAGCAGGTTGCCCCATGTTTGAATTAAGCTACGAGGAACTGTCGGTGCACGGGCCCGATTGGTTTTCTCTTTATCGACGATAAAGAAAAAAAAACCAAAATCCGCAGTGATATTTCCCCACCAAACTCTCCACGCTCAGCGACTACAAGATGCCCAAATCAAAGCGCCAAAAGATCGTGCACCTGACCAAGGTTGATAAGAAGGGAAAGGAGTTGACCCTGAAGCTATTCGCCAATGTTCGAGAATGTTTGGATCAATACCAATATTGCTTCGTCTTCTCGGTTGAGAACATGCGCAACACATATTTGAAGGATGTGCGAAATGAATTCAATGATAGCAGGTACAAATTACTGCCCTGGATCTGCTGGTAATGCTGATCAGGAGTAGAATATTCTTCGGCAAGACGAAGGTCATGGCCAAAGCCCTAGGATCCTCTCCGGAAGACGAATACCAACCCTCCACACATCTCCTCTCCAAATACCTTGTCGGGAACGTTGGACTTATCTTCACAAACCGCGAGCCGAGCGCCATTCAAGAATATTTCACTTCATTTTCAAAGACAGACTTTGCGCGCGCAGGCACCCCTGCCACGAGAGCATTCGTGGTACCAGCTGGGATTGTAAATTCTATGGGAGGAGAGATTGATGCTGAACAGGATGTGCCAATGTCCCATAGTCTGGAACCCGAATTGAGAAAGCTGAACATGCCCACAACTTTGACCAAAGGAAAGATTACCCTGGAAAACCCATACACAGTATGCAAGGAGGGAGATGTGTTGGACAGTCGACAAACGAGGTTACTGAAGTTGTTCGGAGTTGCAACATCAGATTTCACTATACAGTTAAAAGCGTACGTTCCTACTTTATGACATAATATTTTTTAGCGACTAACAATCACAGATACTGGAGCGCGGCAACGAATGAGGTCACTGAAGTTGAAGCTGAATCTATGGAGGAATAAAGCATTGTATTGCTTGAAGTCCTATTTTCTATCGTATCATACAAATCAGGGGGATTACCATTGGCGTTCCGGGCGCTACCTTATTAGGGGAAATCAAAAGAACAATTTTTGCCTGCCTGAGCCACCACTTCTTACCGCCGCTTTTCCACCAATTTTGATAATACAAGCAAGAATCCGTTTGAGGCCTAAAGTCAGATGTATAGACCTAAATGTCTTACCTCTGACTTTACTACCAACCAGCGCCAGACGCATGCTCACCAAGCAAAGACGAATGGTGCAAAGAAGTTGAACCAATTCCCGTGTGAACCACCAGTAGATGAAATGTCGTACAGTCGGAGGGGGTCGGGTTACCACGATGAAATTGAAGGATTTTCTGGTTTGTTGATAGCAGCAATGTTAAATCGAGCCTTTGGGATTGTGGCAAGTTTCAGTCGCTGATGACAATACTACCTTGGTGAAAGTGCATCGAAAATCGCTTACCCCTGGTGATGAAGGGAAGAAAGATTGAATACTCGAGAAACCCACCACAAGACAAACCGCTTGATGTCCTGCTGCATCTAGTATCTCCGCAGTTTGCGAGGATCCTCTTCATACCCATTTGGCTCGTAAGACCGCTTTCGTGAGTCGTCTTCTCGTGGGCGGCCACCACCATAGCCTCCATCTCGGTCTCTGTCACGATAACCGCCATCTCTTGGTCTTACCGGCTCCATATTGCTACCACTTCCACCCCGAGGAGCTCCATCCCGGTCGCCGTAACCTCTGTTGCCGCCACGATATCCGCTGTTCCTATCTTCAAATGAGCGACCGCCACCTCGCGAGTCATACCCACCCGCTGGCGCTGAAGTGCCGTTTCGATCTGGGGATCCAGAAAGGCCTCCTCTGCCACCTCCAAATCCGCCGCCGCCGCGACCACCTGGACCAGCTGGAGCGTTAGGAGGAGGAGCGCCGTATCCATTTGATCCTCCAGAATACCCACCGCCGCCGCCACCTCCACGATCACCACCATAACCTCCTCGTGAGAATCCTCCACCTCCTTGGTATCCAATGCCACCTCGTCCTCCACCGTAGCCTCCACGATCCTGGAAACCGCCTCGGAAACCACCTCGGCCTCTGCCACCTTCAAAGCCTCCACGGAATCCGCCTCTGAAACCGCCTGGTCCACCTGGAGGTCCATTGAAACTGCCAGGGCCAACGGGTCGAGGAGGAGCTGCTTTGGTGTATCCTCTACCTCCAAGTCCACCTCCAAATCGGCGAGGCTTCCAGCCTTTGACTGTTCGGCCACGTTCAACATCTACCTTGATGCGTCGATCTTTGATACGAATACCATCACAGTTATCTAGAGCAGCTGTTCACGAAGCGCGAGCAAGGCGCAATTGTCAGTCATTTTGCCCATACTTGAATACCTTAAGTTGGGCAGGAGACAGAAAGAAAAGAAGGGCAAGCTTGAGGGCCACATCTTAACAAATGAGACCATTTGGTAGAGATCCGGCGAGCAAGGTTGTAGGGTGTGGGGATGCGGTCATGTTTACCTCTCATATCTTTCTCTCGCTCATAGACCACAAAAGCATAACCACGATGCTTCTTTTTCTTCTTGTTCGGCTTTTCATCTTGATGTGTGTCAACAACAATGCGAATCTGTAATATTAGCATATGGAAAGGTAGGATGGATAGAGAAATTTACTCTTTCAATTGGGCCAAAACGTGCAAACTCTTTTTCCAAATCTTCTTCAGTTGCTTCGTAACTCAGTCGCGCGACGATAAGTGTTTTGAAAGCGTCGCCGCGAATACTTGGATCCTCTTGAGGTTTGTCTAAAACAAAAAGTTAGCATATCTGACAATCACCGAGACACTCGTGCCCAGAATTCGGACAGGGGAGTGAAGATAAAAGGTTGTCGAAACAAATAACGCCGGGCAGCAGCTCACACGACAGAGGTCCTTCCTTCAAAAGCTTCTCCTGTCGCGTCTTCTTCTCTAACTTTTGAAGATCGCGCTTCTGAAGCCAACTCAGGGTTGGTTCGTAGACGTCCGTTTTCTTGTATTCTTCGAGAGCAGGCAGAAACTGCGCAAGGCCAGTGACAGCTGCTGTCTTGCGTTCTTGTGGCGCATGATCGGAGGGAGGTAGGTAACGTAGAGCTGGACGCGGTGCAAAAAGAGCGAGACTGTAATGGGTCAGTAATGTGCACTTCAATAAAAAGGTGACTTGAAGCTTGCGAGGTCGCCTTCAGCCTGCGAAGGCAAGCCAGTGCAACGTCAAAGTTGGAGGCGGCACTTCATCGCCGAGACAAACTTACAGATTTGGGGGGAGCTTGTCCGTCATCTTGAGGCAGATCGAGTGAGATACCGAGTTGTTGGTTCTCACCTCTGAGAGATGTCGTTAGAGTTGGAAAGTTTGATGGAGTCGCGTTCAGGAGACATTTCGAGTGAGCCTGGAATGCGCACGGACCAACCAACTTTTATTCGAGCCTCATCACGCTGATTCAACGACAGTGCAAATTCATATTCAAAGCAATCAAAATGACAGTGCACGCTATAAGGACGGTCTCAATCGGCCAGGTATGCTTTTACTGGGTTCCCTTCAATGTCAAAGAGTAGAGTGACTGACTGTTTCTAGAATGGCGTCGGTGGTGCTTTCATCAAGCAATGTAAGAAGATGAACTTCTACTATTGCGACTGGGCTGGCAGTTCCAAAGGCATGAAGTATGTATTTCATATCTACAAGTGAAGCAGTCATTGACAGTCAACTCAGCATTTTTCTACGAAATACCCTCTCCAAGTTCGCCGCCGCGAATCCCGAGATCGAGATTACCGTTTCTCCCAGACCAAGGAAACACCCAGTTATTGTCGGCCACTACATGAATGGAAGGGAAAAGGCAATCTGCGTACGGAATCTAGAGCAGCAGCAGATTTTGAAGAAGGCAGAGCTCCTCCGTGATGCGTCGGGAGAGAAGCTGAAGAAGGTTACAAAACCAGTGAAGAGTATCAAAGATTCAGTCCGTGGGGTATGGAGTCCATATCACAGCGGAGGTATGCCGGTATGAGTGGATATGGTTGTGGAACTGTAGCATATACGTCTGTAAAGGCAATTGGCGTTTGGGACTCTGAGAACGGTTTCTGTATCATCATGTATGATTGAAGCAACGAGCGAACAGAGAATGTTCACTTCTGACATACTTTCGTTTGACATACTTATCTTGCGTCTTTGTGTTTGGCTACATCGTTTTGCTATCGGTCTCTGCAACAAAATTACAACACCTACAGCGGGCCGAGAGGGAAAGCTTCAGAAGTTCTGGCTATTGCGCATCTCCTCGTTGCCAGTAGAGAAGCTCTTGTTCGTTCCGCTCAGTTGCAATCATCTTCTATTCGTCAGGATATCATTCCCTCACTGGTGAATAGTCAGTACAAAGTGGCGAAAATAGGAGATGTGATAAAATTCATGGATAACTTCTTGCTACTCTTGCAGCTACCGCATCATAACTAGGATAGAAGAGTTTCTATTTTCTGCCCAACTTGCCTTTATCTTTCATTCGCCAGACCCCCATATTCCTCTGTCAAATATTGAGCAAAATGGCAAGAAGAGGTAGACCACCAAAAGTTACAGGTGCCTCGAGCGACTTCGCATATATTGCCTACACAAGGTGGTCTCAATACTACCTATATCTGTTCAATTTGCAATACCCCCACTTTGCCCAGAGCGCCAGACCCTACCCTACCAGCGAATACAGAAAAAGGTCAAAAATGACAGAGGCAGTGCTGTGCCAGATCCATCTGCAAGTATCAATTCTTCCAAAATCACCGTCATACGCAAAAAATGGTACTTGTATATCCTTCTTTCCCTCGGCGAAACTCCAAACCCGCAGGCGATTTAAACAAAAATGCCTTGCCAAAAAAGAAAGCCCAAAAAAATCGTCTCAAACAGCAAAAAGTTCCCTCCAACCGACCACGATTTTTATCGCTTGCGGAATTATAGAAGAACTCCAAATGTATTACCATTTGATTGCATCGCATACCCATCAGGAACCTCGACGTGTTAGCCATTAAGCCATATCGCTACGATTATTAGTTCTGGGCCGATGTTGCGGTCTGGGTTATTTAGATTTATAAAGGAGGGAGACTAGCCCGATGCTCTTGGTAGGCGGTGGGACTGGATAGGTTGGTGGGATTTCCTGCTGGGCTTGTAATTACCTATCTTGGAAGACAGGAGAGATTGAGAGGAGGTGGGGATTGTCTTTTACATTTTAGGAGGGAATTCTTCATATATTTTGTGCTCTAATGGATGTCAGGAGGTGATCTATTCGAAGTGTTAGCTTTACGGGCAGCTGGTTAATTACCTCTCACCTCAAAATGATTGATATTCGCCTTGTCAATAAACCCCTCCCTATCCTCAAAATCTTCACGCAGGACTGGTACCTCAGGAACTTCGCTCAATTATGATAACTATCACCTTCTCCCCTATTAAATCCATCCATCATTGTGCTAACTTCCAAGGGGACATCGCAGCAGCTCCAGACCGCCACCTATTCCATAATCTACAAGGTAGAGACTATCTACACGTCTCCCCTGGCTCCCCTCAATGTATTGGGACACCCAATACCCTCTTGTCAAATTTTGATTCTCAACTTCCTGAATATCAGATGAAGGAACCAACATATGTGTTGACATCTACTATCTCCAAACGCTCAACCCACACCAATACCAAACCTAGAGAATAAAACCCTAGACACGCTCGCAGGAAATCGATTCCAAGTGAAGACCATTTCAACAGTTGCTATGACAGCAAGAGATATTGGAGTAAAGTGTCATTCATCATATTCTATTCAACTGCGGTTATCCAACCGGGATATCAAACGCTCCTCAATCCAACCCGCAGAAACGACTCGCTAACCCAAAACTTTGCGTCTTTGTAGTATACATAATCGTTCCAATCGCTTGTTATTCAACCGTGGCTCCGCACCTAGTGCAAACCATGACTAGACCTTTCCTAGCAACTTTCCTCGCCTTGAAGTCTTTGCCGTTACACTTCTGACAGGACAGTGGTTCACCTTCAATCTCGTCTTCCAGCTCACCAGAAGTGCCGTCATCAGACGAGAGCTTGCTTATGACCGAGCCTCCACGATTCATTGGTGGTCGTAGACTACTAGGATCATCTTTCGCTGGATCACGGCTAGCAGGTTTTGCCCAGGAGGATAAATTCCAGAACTGGTTGGATTTGCCCACGGCGTCGATCCTGAGTGGGTTGGTATCTTCTGCACTGTATAGGCTAAAGCTGGGAGTTGGAGGTTGATTGGGACTCGTCTTGCTTATGGACTTGTATAAACTTTGTGGAGGGCTTGCTGTGGATATGCTTGGAGCATTATACACTTGCTGACGAGCAACGCTAGCGAGATTGTTTTGAGAATTCGATGTAGATTGGGAATTGCGGGTGAATTTCCCCGGCGATATGCTCCTATCACTTCGTGATGTTTTAGTACCACTTCTTATGCTTCCATCGTCGGTGATCCCATTACGCCAAGATAGAATGTGATCCGGTGGCATATGTGGTCCTGCAAGTGATGTTTGGGAAACGCTGTTGCGTCTTGAATGGGAGCCACCGGATGTTCGAGTCATTATCGAGTTAGAACGGCCAAGAGCTTTCTTTCTAGTCAAAGCTGACGATGTCTCGATGAGGTCAGACCGTCGTTTGTACGCACAATCGCAGCGATAAACTTTAATACTGCCTAAATAATCCGCAGTGATGAGGATCAACCCGTCGTTATGCTGCGTCCTTGCTAGGTATGCCGGCGTCTTTGTCGGCTCCGAAGATGGATCAGATATTCGCTTTTCTGGTGAACTTTGGGGGACCGAAGAGGCATTAGATTCTTCTCGAGACAGAAGCGTCACAGGTGGGGGATTGCAAAGATCATATATAGGATCTCCCCCGGATTGATTCAACAGCTGTCTCGAAGCTGTCGGGGCAATAATAGCTGCTGTGACCATATCTGAATGTGCTTCGAAGAATTCCAAGGGCCGTTTGTCTTTATTCTCACTGTCGATTGGTCCAGTATTCCAAATGTAGCACTTTCTATCTTCACTTCCACATATCACGTATCTTGCATCGTCGCTGAAGCTCGCATTGATTTGACTGCATGTGTTTTCGTGACCTCGAAACTTCATTTCCAAAGATTTGTCTCTGAGATTATACAGCCTCACTCTGGAATCATTGCTGGTGATGAGAAGCTTCACCTCGCCTTCGGGATCATCGGGTGGAAATGTTGTGGTTCGAATCCCAGTGATCTTGCTGCCTTTAGCATTCTTACCTCGAGAAGAGCGAACATGAATTTGGGTATGGTATTTCAGGCCCTCGGTTTCATAGAAAAGGCAAAGCCCGCTAAGCACTCCAGCAATTGCTGTTTTCCCGTCAGGCGAGAAAGCTACAGCTGTTATCAAATCCGGTAGCTGGCTCCAGAAGGCAACTGATTTATCTGGGATGCTCCAAAGTCGGAGAATGGAATCAAGTGACCCTGCTAAAAAGAATCGATCATCTTTTGGATGGAAGGCTATTGAGGTGACTAATAGAGAAGTCAGCAATGATTATCCAGCTTCGGCGCGCCCTGTTTAAAGGGTAACAGCCTGTTTTATTATGAGATTGAAATGAATCTTACCAAAGTCTTTATGCTTGAAGGTACACAAGCATTCTTGTCTCGAAATATGCCATAACCTCACAGTCTTGTCCATCGACGAAGATAACAAGAAGTTATTCTTGCTCCAGCTTAGATCCAAAATATCTCCTGTATGGCCTTCGAATTCTCTTATTGGCTTAGACCTGAACACCGGCGCACTCAGCCTTTCACCACCCGAAGTGATATTTGAAACATCTTCTTCATGTTCATGCGCCTCTCTCTCCTCCTTGGTTGACAAGACAGCCCAGATCCGCACAACCTGATCTCGCCCAGCAGCAGCCAAGTATTTGCCATCCTTACTGAATTCTGTTGCCCATATCGCGCCACTTGTCTTAGGAGCTTTGGATATTTTGTGATGATGCGTAGGACTGAGTTCCGCAGTAGTTAAGCCAGGTACTTTGTCATCGCTCACTCCATGTTTCGTTCCACTAAGTTCTTGCGCTAGGAACATACGACTAAAGTCGCGAACCTTCTTATGTTGTGCCTTTACTCGAACATATCGTGGAGGGGCTTTATGTTCGGGAATATATCCGCCGTTTGCTCCAATGGCAGAGGCTCCAGTAGAGGAAGAGAAGACATGAGCGTTCATGCCTTCAACTCTATGCTCGCCCAATTCCGACTCATCATCATCGAGATCTCCGGCATCCTTTTTCTTTGAACCGATAATGGAAAAGCGACTGAGGAATGACACTCCCTTTCTTCGAGTCAATTTTCGTTAGCGATTGCTTACTGTAACACATCGGTGGCTTATGCCAGGTCGGGGCCAGCTTATCAAATTCAAGACACTCACTTTTTGGTCGGATTACTATCAACTCTTGTTTCGGGCGTAAGCTGCCTGCCAGGTGTCGGTAATTCCGGGCTAATTGGACTCCCAAGCTCAGTTTTCGGACTTTCTGGGCCAGTGGAGGTTCGAAGTTTCTGCGGAATTGTCCCTTCTGTATTTGTTCTCTTGAGAATATGCTAGACCTTATCAGTGAGGTTCTGCAACTGAAGTGGCAGATATCGTGGCGTATCTGTAAGCATAGGCATGAAGGTGTGGAATGCATACATGGGAGAGGGGGTCGATAGCAGTTGGGGGTCGCCCTGGGGGATCGAGAGAGAGAGGTTTCGTTCCATTTGTATCTCTACTGCTCGAAGAATTCCGTATCAGCTTTATGGGCGACTTCTTTCCGTTCGACTGGGTATTGCCTATCGTGTAGACTCTGGTCAGCATGAGCACAAGGCCGAAGACAAGAGCCAGCCATAGCATTTGTTCATTGTCGTAGAATCAGTAGTAGCATGCCTTGGGATGGCATGAGCAGTATATACAAAAGTCAAATTACCTTCTGAAGAAGTGGCTGATCTCGGTCTGGTTGAATGCCCGCCGTCCGTTGTATTGGAGGGGGAATCAACACCTGAGGTGCCTGTGCCCGTTGCCAGACCACTGCCATCTTGGAATTGAGCATCCGTCACCTGAATTCTCGGCAGTGGAGGGTCAGACATGGCCATGGGAAGTCCATGTGTTCATCTGAAGAGGATGCAAGGTGACCTGGTATAGAGAAGTGTGCGTGTGGGCTGTTGCTATTTGGTGCTCTGATATCCGCAGATGCCGGCGGGATGAATTTGGATGCTTCGGATTGGATTGATAGGACTGGTCCAGCGGAAGTGAGTTAAATCCGAGGTAGATATGCGAGATGTAATGCTTCTCGGGGAATTGCTAAAATCCGTGGGTATGAAGCGCTTTTCATGATATTGGGATGTGAAAGTTGGTATGATTGTCTGGCATCAGTTGCTGTTGCGAGTTGTGCCATAACCATGCTTGCACCCTTGTGACGTCGGTGTCGAGTTCACGCAGGAAGCTCATCAATTTGGGTGGTTGCATGCGGCAGCATCTCCCGACCTGCATCTTTCAAAATCCCGTTCGGCATTCTTCCAGCTCCAGTATAGGACATTCGTGAAGGGGTGGATTACATATTATCCCGAACTTTTATTCCCATGCAAGCCGAAGCTTTCTTTTGGCTTGGCTGAGAATGGTAGTTCGGATATCTAATCACCAACGAAACGTTTTCATTAGGACGTCTCTTATCAGCAGCTTGCATCCTTACGAACATGACGGGTTCATCCGATCCCTCCAAACATGTCGAGTATATGCGATTAGCTCTAGACCTTGCGCGAAAGTCTCCCCCGAAGCCCACGAATTACAGAGTCGGCGCACTCCTTGTGGATTCTAGAACGAATACGATTCTCGCGACCGGTTACACGCTAGAATGCGAAGGAAATACACATGCAGAGCAGTCATGTCTGATAAAGTTGGCCGAAAATCATAAACTATCCGAAGATGCGCTTGGGAGTGTACTGCCGGCAGACACGGTACTTTACACAACGGTTGAACCTTGTTATAAACGATTGAGTGGGAATCTGCCATGTGTCGAAAGGATTCTGAGATTAGGCAATGCGATTAAGACAGTATATGTTGGTGTGAAGGAGCCAGAAAAGTTTGTAGGAGCGAATACTGGCAGAAAACAGTTGGAAGATGGAGGTATACAAGTTATATTGGTTGAAGGTATGGAAAAGGATATACTAGAAGTTGCTACAGCTGGCCATATTATAGAGAAGTGAAGACTGGGATTATTTTGTCAATTTCAACTACATCTGTATGATGGAACCACGACTCGAACGAGGTATCAAGACCTGGATCTGAAGATGGAGACCGGAGGTTCAGTTAAAACCCGGCTCAAGGTAGTAAAGAATCTAGTTTGTAAAACCAAAGCTGGGTCTGCAGATTAAAATTGGTCACAGAATAAATATTCCTAAAGTGGAATACGAAATACTCCATACAGGCCCTTTTAATCGTTGCCCGAGTGGAAAAACGTCTAAATATTGACGAAAATCCAAGTGGTCTGGCCAATCACCTGCTCAGATCTCCTCGACTTGCCTTGCAATTGGGTAATCTAGAGGGCGATGTCTGACAATTAAAAGGGCTTGCAGGTAGTAGCTCCTGCGACTCGCTTTCTCGAAGAGGAAACCCTAGATACACATACATTTAGGACCAGTCACCTCAGATGCTCTGAAGCTGTTGGGTAAGGTTAGATGGTATTCAACCCGTCCATGTTCACAACCAAAAACATATGCTTGTCGTCATAGAAATCCCCAGATACGGCTCCCAAGACCCAAGACCCAAAACCCAAAGCTTATCCACAAGGCTGAAAAAAACCGCGGACATCCCATAATTTCCGTGTCCGATTGGTCTTGCATAATGTCGTCACCACCATATAAGGCTGACCTCACACAGCCTCGTCCATGTGAAACTCCACCGTCCTACCTTCATGCTAAAAACGGCTGAGCTCTCGCCATCTTCCTTCATCACAACCCTATTCTCACAAAAATACTTCAATTGATAGGAACAAAAAAAAATGGCTCTCCTCAGTACCCTCCTCCACGTAACTAACTTCCGTAATCCCTTTCTCCGGTTCGTCTTTCCCTCTCCCTTCCCTCCATTCAACCCCTCCCTCTTCTAACCCTCCCCCAACACCTTTACCAAAGGAACCCTCTCTGACCCCAAAAACAGCACGCTCATCCCCTCAATCTCTACCGCCTTTGCCCTCCAAGCCCTCGTCGCAGTACCCAGTATATATTTCCAAACAGAGCGGTTCTACGACCTCTCCGGTTCATTGACCTATCTCTCCGTCACAGCTCTCTCTCTTTACTTACCAGCCCTGAGAGCAAGGAATGCGGCTGCGTTAGCAGGGAAAGTGAAGCCTGCTTGGCCTTCTCTTGTGGCTGCTTTTACGGGGAAGGGGGGCGTGAATGGGTTGAATTGGAGACAGGTTGTGCTGAGTGCGGCGGTTAGTGTTTGGGCTACTAGGTGTATGTTTCTTCCTTTTCTCTTTCAAGTCCAACTCTTATTTTCTCTTCAAAACATCTATTCCCACCTCCTGGACCGAGAAATCACACTACCTATCTGAGGAGAAGGGAAATACGAATGCTAACACCCTTCCAGTAGGAACATACCTCTTCCAACGCATCTCCGCCGACGGCTCCGACAGCCGCTTCGACGAGATCAAGAAATCCCCTCCAAAATTCCTGGTCGCTTTCTTCGCCCAAGCAACCTGGGTTTCCCTGTGCCTAATGCCAATCCTAGCAATTAATTCCCTTCCCCACGCTACTTTGTCCCTCCTTCCTGCAGTAGGAGTAACGGATATCCTCGGTCTAGCTCTGTATGCAGGAGGTTTCACATTCGAAGTGCTAGCTGATAGACAGAAGAATGCGTGGGTACAAGCTAAGAAGCGGAAGGAGCATGATGAGGATTTTTTGACAGGCGGATTGTGGAGTAAGAGTAGACATCCGAATTATTTTGGAGAGAGCACGTTGTGGACTGGTATTGCGGTTGCTGCTGCTGGGGTTTTGGCGTCGAGAGTAGGGCTTTCTGGGATGGGATTACAGGGGGGAGTGGGAAGAGCGGTGGGGTTGGGATTGTGTGCTGTGAGTCCGGCGTTTGTGACGTTTTTGTTACTCAAGGTTAGTGGTGTGCCACTGAGTGAGAAGAAGTATGATGAGAGGTATGGGGATAGAAAGGATTATCAGAAGTGGAAGAGGGAGACGCCTATGTTTATTCCCAAGTTTTAGGGGGTTACTCGGGAGGGGTAGGGAACTTTACTTGAATGAAAGGCAGTAGATGGAAGGGAAAGGGAAAGCTAAAGCTAAGGTCAGGGGCTTTAGATGTGCGTTGTAGTTCCTTTACATGAGAACCAGTCTCTGCGGGAAAAAGTGAAAAGTAGATATATATGAATGTGTAGACTCATCCCGCACGCTGTATCAATTGGTGAAATCTTCTTCCCAACAATCAGAGTTCGTGGTCGAAGGAACCCACAGGCAGATGGATGTATTACAAAGCCCATAGCTAGATTTTCATGACCCAATTAGCTTGAATGAGTATGGCAAAACCAATACGCAATTGATATTCCGCCTCACCACCATGAATTTCTTCTTGAACCCGTATTCGACAGCGGATAATGAAGAAAACTTCGCGACACTTTCATCTTTACCTACCAATACTCATCCTACACCCCTTACGACTACTATAAACTTCTCATGGTAAACGGGTCTCCAACTCCAACTCCAACGATGGCCCTTTACGCTTCGCTCCAATTTTAATAAGGGTGTCAAGAACAAGGCAGTAAGACCGATTTAAGACTTCAAAAATGCCTCTGCAGCTGGATAATATGAATGATGGAGGGAAGCATACTTCATTGCCGAGACTACGATCTGGTTACTCTAGCAAGATATTACACCTGAGTAGTGTAGCTACGGTTCCTGCCATGAACATATCTTCCTCCTAAAGCGAGATTAGGATGTTAAATCAGATGAAATGGAATCAAACTAGAAGAATATCTAAATACTTCAATGAGAATCAGTTGAGCTGAAGTTGTAATCAAAGATAGGTTAGGCACGTTCTTGCTCTACAGTCTGAAATCGACTGCCTTCAGACGATGACCTGAACCATTTATTTAGCACGTAAAATTTGCGCTTAGAACTGGAATCCTTTGCAGAGCTGGGAATGTGAAGAGCTAGGAATGTGATAAGCTTAATTTGCAAAGACTTCATTGACTAGCTTTACATACCACATCGGTCGGCTGGAATCCGTTGATGCTCCTATTGATGTTATGCAATCTATTCTCCCGCTTGGAAGTCATAAGACTCCTCAATACAAGGAGAATCTTGATCCTCCGTTTCTGGATGAAATAGACTGCTCTGTGTCTCATAAATTAGCTTGAGCTTGTATATTAAAATACAGAATAACTGTTTTGGTGTTAGAGATGCTCGAAATTGGCTCTAGATATGCGTATGCTGTCAAATTTGCAGCTGGATTGAATGTAGGTGTACGGAAGAACCAGAATTGAGCCGTGTTATTGGAGGATGCTATAATCTCATGCGCCAACAACTCAGTAGTGTCCTTAAACATATAGACTATAGCAGTATATTCGGAAATCAAAAAGTATGATCGCGAAATCATGTCGGCCAAGATGTGAGGAGATGGTTTGGGTATATGATCGTGAGCAAGTCGATGATATATGTCACCTACCCGTCGACTTTACGATTGATTCAATGTCCTACATTGAGGAGATAGAACGATGTCAGACATCGCCGCGCTGGCAATCAATTCTACCCTCACATCTTGATATACAAAAATCAAGGAATCATAGCAAGGCGCGAGTATCTATGCGATACCAATTTCAACTCCAACATTACTGACAGCAAGACAATGCAAAAAGTACACGTATCAACTCGAGACGCTTGCAAACCAAAACACATGAAATAGTAATGAAACGGTACGGGAGCATCTACTTGTTACTCCTCAAAACTCAATATCAACAGGAAAGCTAAAAATGTCAAAAACAAGGAATACAACCACTATGCGAACAAACATATACGTGTTTGATTCGTCCACTTCCACGAATACATCAATCAAGGAATGTTAACAGCAATGTGTATTCGTCCCAAACACTTCGAAACCCCACGCAAGAATGACGTCTTACCCCATCAGCATAAAGAAAGTCAACACACGAAGCTATTCAGGAGTATCCCTGAGCAGAATTTCATGCTCACAGGGATACCCGTCGTCGTCCTCGCTAGGCGATAACGACAACAGTGTGTGCCAAGCTTAGCGGGGAGACGCAAACTGTTAATTATATCTTCAGATCGTTAGATCGTAAACAATCGAGGGGCACCCGCGATAGATGGAAGCCCAACGTGTGCCAACGCATAATTGGTGTTTGGCTCCGATCGCGATCGCGAATCGTCCCATAGTGACATTAAGATATCTGAGACGGGTCTAGAAAGTGAGACGATGATTCAGATGTTTGGACCCGCGGGATAATGGCTTGTAATCTTTGGTTGACAGATTATTGAGTTTGTATGGAATGTTCGAAGAACATGTTTTGCTTCATCAGTACGGAGGTACAACAACTCGGAACCGGTAGGGCGGTATCAGGAGTTCGTCCCCCCTTTCGGTGTTGTCGATCATGGTGGCAAGCGACGGAAGGCATGCAATCAGAGACCAGAATGCCGAGGCTCCAAGAATCTGTCGGGAAGATTTTAGCTTTTCTTTTCACGCGTGCCCCTTGCTGAATTGCCGTCTAGACGCTCGAGACTGGTCTAAGGGCTAGGCCGGTAAGGAAGGCTCATCGGCCGTCTACCGGGAGTCTAAGAAAAGTCCGTTTTCCGTAAAGCCGTGCCATGAGATCATCATCAGCGTGTGAGGCGCAATTTCTTCGACTTTCTTTTTGGTGGCATGGGATAGTTTTAGATAGAACGGGTCAGATGGAAGCATCATGGGAAACTTGTTTAGGGCAGAGGAGGGGGATCGAGATCTGATATAGACATCGACAAAGAGGAGCAGAAGAATGGAGCATAGAGTGGCTCGAGAGTGGCATCCACAGTATTGTGTTGGCATAAATGTAATTGTGTCGAGGTAATCCATGTTGGGTTGAACAGGTATGGACTCTAATGTTGATTCAATGATATGTTTCATGAGACGAACAATGGTGAAGCTCTCAGCATTGAACTTCCAGATTCCAGCCCAACTGACGGGTTGAAGGCCTCATTTCTCGTGGGTGGTGGCTGACTCGGATGCAATGCAAAGATTTTGAAGCGGCTCAACGGTGGATAGCTTGAAAGTAATGGCCTGTTGGATTAGCAGGGTAAAATAAAATGAAGGACAACTTGCACAATTATTCCCAACCCCTCCTCCCTCGATGCCTCGATATGTGGGATGATAACGGAAGTGATAATTCTTTGCACAATTAACCTTACCTCCACTGTACTGTACCTATGTAATTGTACATGTACAGTACCTACTCCGTAATTCCAAAGCAGAGTCTTTTCATTTCGCAGACCAGCCCAGTGCACCCCGCCTCATCTCACCATCCCATCTCATCTCATGTCATCTCTTGCGCCCGTCTCTGATGTGCATCTTCCTCGGTTGTGGTTGCGGTGGTGTTGGCTCTTGTGATGTCTTTGCAGCCAGTGACAGACAGCGGTTCGCAGATTTCCAACGTCCGAGAGATCCGAGAATCGATAATCGGTGCATTTTGAAGCATTATGAATGACTAAGGAGGATTTTGTGCAGACGCGACCAGGAAGAAAAGGGAGGTTAAGGTAAGGTAGGGTAGGGTAGGTAAGGTGAGGTAAAGGTGCTGGCTGGCCCTGACCTGACCTGACCTTGACTTGACCTTTTCTCTTCCCGCACATCCCGGCATCTCAGCAGGCCAATCACCAGGATTAATGCTGCTGCCGAACCCACTATTTTTACAATGCAATTTCGCAAATTTGATGTGATGACCGTGCTCTCTGTGCCTCTGTGCCAATGTGCCTCTGGCTCTTCTCGTCTGCCTGCCTCTGCCTCTGCCTCTGCCACCACCACTCTGTCACTCTTTTTTGCTTGCTGGGGGAGCTGCCCTGTCAAAACGGTCGCCGAAGCGAATTATGAAGTGAGTGCTGAGTGAGCGGAACACCCGGCCATTACATTATCAGCGAGATCTGCTCTAGATAATCATTTCTACTCTCTCCTTTTCTTCTCTCTACTCACTTCCTCACCTCCTCCTCCAACCTTCTCTTCCTCTTACTCCTACTCTTACATTTCCTCCTCTACTCCTCCTCCTCCTCCTCCCCTCCTCATATCCCGCATTGCATTCTCGCCCTTGCGTGCGGCATTTGTGGTGGCATTTATTCGTCTGTTGTTAGCATTTCGTGTAACTGGACTGCCCTGACCGAACCCGACTGGAACTGCTTCACAATTCCCGTGGCGCCACCTCCAGAACGCGACTTCCTCAACACCTCCTGAGAATCAGCGCATTTCTGTCTGAACTGTGTTTGCAGATCCAATTCAACCGGTACGCCCGTTTATTCCTCCTTTTCCCCTATGCATGTGAATCTAAAGATAAGGGTCAATTGCCTCATTTGAAGCTTGAGACAAGTCTCAGCGATTCATGTGGGCTCGGCCGAGCAACCACCCCAACTGCATTTACCTCTAGAATCGAAACACAAGCTCTTCTTCTCTCCTAAACTTCTGCCTACTTTTACGCCAGCATTGATTTTCCAGGATTATCCACTGACAAGACTCAAGTCCGCAGACTCAGCCACGACTCAAGAACCGCTTCACCGCTGAAATCGGGTCAGACGAATCTTCGGCGCCTCGTTGGTTTTCGACAAACTTCAAATCAATATCTACGAATCTTTACGAACCCCTCTACAACACTAAATTCTCTGTTCACTTAGAGACTCGATTCTACAAATCCTTTGCAGTCTATAATCGAAGTTCAGAATATCTGCTATTGGCAGCATAACACAATCCATGACCACAATGCCTCAAAGACTTCCACGAAACCCGTTTGCCAGTTCTCCCAACTCTGCGGTTGTTATACCGCAAGCCGACCGACCTGCGAACCGCAGACCGTCAACTTCCAAGGCCAATAGATTAACTCAATTCTTCTCTTCCTCGCCGAAGAGTAAGGAACAGCAATCTGCACAAGCAGCTCTCCTTCAAGCAGTCGCGGCGCAACAACAACATCTTCTCAACAACCCGTCTCCACCCATCAGCGCCCCATCACTGTCATTACCTACAATTTCGCTATCAACAGCAAAGGCAGGCGAAGCTAATATGGACGAACCACCTACCACACTTTTCCAACCACCTTCAGTTGCTGAAGCCAAACGACAAGCAAGAATAGATGCTCAATTCGGTCCTCTTGGAAGCCAGAGCCATCGATATGTCAGTCAACATATGGGAGAAGAGCTCCCTGAACCCGTTATCGACGAGCCACCATACTACTACCTACTCACAACGTATATCAGTTACTTGGTCTTGATCATTTTTGGTCATGTCAGAGATTTCTTTGGAAAGCGATTCAGAGCAGAACATTACAAGCATTTGACACCTTCCAATGGCTACGCAGCACTCAACAGCGATTTTGACAATTTCTACGTCCGTAGGCTGAAGTTGAGAATTGACGACTGTTTTGCGAGACCAATTACTGGGGTTCCAGGGAGATACATCACCTTGATCGACCGAAAGACGGATGATTTCAACCAACACTACCAACTCACTGGTACATATACCGAGACACTCAACATGAGCTCGTACAACTACTTGGGATTTGCTCAATCAGAAGGACCTTGTGCCGATGCTGTGGAGGAGTCAATTAAGAAATATGGTATCAGCGCCGCCAGTCCTCGTGCAGATGTCGGTACTTCAGACCTTGCTTTGGAAGTTGAAGATAGAATCGCCAAATTTGTCGGCAAGCCAGCCGCAATGGTTTTCTCTATGGGTTTCTCCACAAACGCCTCTTCATTCCCTGCTCTGGTTGGAAAGGGTTCTCTGATTATTTCCGATGAACTCAACCACGCCTCTATCCGAATTGGTGCTCGTCTCTCTGGTGCTATGATCAGCTCTTTCAAGCATAATGATATGGATGATTTGGAGAAGAAACTCCGAGAAATGATCTCCCAAGGACAGCCAAGAACGCATCGGCCATGGAAGAAGATCTTGGTTGTTGTTGAAGGTCTTTACTCAATGGAAGGTACTATGTGCAATTTGCCCGGTGTCTTGAAGTTGAAGAAGCGCTACAAGTTCAATCTCTTCGTCGACGAGGCTCACTCAATTGGTGCTTTGGGACCAAAGGGTCGTGGTGTATGTGACTACTTCGGTATTGATCCAGCGGAGGTCGATATCCTCATGGGTACTTTGACCAAATCGTTTGGTGCCAATGGAGGTTACGTCGCAGCCGAGAAGCACATCATTGACAAGCTCCGCGCCACAAACGCAGCTACTATTTATGGCGAATCACCTACCCCACCTGTCCTAATGCAAATTCTGTCGGCTTTGAAAATCATTTCAGGCGAACTCGTTCCAGGTCAGGGTGAAGAGCGTCTTCAAAGAATTGCTTTCAATTCGAGATATCTACGCTTGGGATTGAAACGTCTTGGTTACATTGTCTATGGTCACGATGATTCTCCAATCATCCCTATCATGCTTTACAACCCTGCCAAGATGCCCGCCTTCTCACACGAAATGCTGCGCCGCAAGATTTCTGTCGTTATTGTCGGTTACCCAGCTACACCTCTAATTTCTTCACGTGCCCGTTTCTGCGTTTCTGCAGCTCACAATAAGGATGATATGGATCGTCTTCTCGCTGCTTGTGACGAGATTGGAAATGTACTTCAGCTCAAGTTCTCCACTGGTGTCGCAGGTGGCGCAGAACATCTTCCTGATGGTGTTACCCCAGAAATGGAAAAGGAATGGCAAAAGGCAAATGGACTTCAAGGCGTTGTTAAGCCACCTAGGTGGTCATTGAGGGAAATCATCGCAAATGGCGTACAAGATGTCAAGCAACAGCTAAGATGATCTTGTTTGTTGATCAAGCTGCTTCATGATATTCCTGTTTCACCCTATTTCCTCGGGTGGATGATTACCTGTACAATACCTCTTCTGAGCATTCGTTGTTCTTCATTTGCTTGGCGGCACACGCATAGATACCCTTTGCATTGCTGCTTTCCTCGATGATCTTTTTCCAGGCATATTTGCCTGTTATGGTGTTTTTTGTTATGAAAAGTGGCAATTGTTATTTTGGCATTGCCTAGGCGTTAATATACTACGGTACCACACTCGCTTGTTCCCTTTTCACATTGGTTGGGGCTTGAAACGTGAGCTGGAATGGAATTGTGGTAATTATTAATTATTGTAATCTGATTGATTGGGGTGTGATGGGATGGAGTTGAAATCAAGATGATGGGGATGAAAGGGAATAGGATGGTGTTTATAATGGGCTTTGTATATAGATGAGTGATGGATTGGACTGTGAGACTGGATGAGTGAGTAGGTGTAGATAAATGTGAAAAGAGAACGAGAACTGGAATTCTCTTTGCCCATTATCTTTCATTGTCTCTATGCCTTGCCTGGAAATTTGAACTTGATTGACCGACCAAGTAAACTATCCGAAGCAATGATGAGTTGGTTGTATGACAGGTATCTTCTCAGCTGCTCTTGCCTCCTCTGCTCAACCACCCTTTCTTCCTATAAATTTCCAGCCATATACTACCTACTTCTCTCAGCGTAACATTATCACTTCATCTCGCAGCTCAGTACCAAGATTATACCTCAGAATGTGAGGTCTCTCCCCCTTCGTATATCTTTTCGATTGAATCATGTTATCAGTCAAAGTGCAATACTCAATTCCAACTCGACGTGCTGAAGCAGAATACTCCACCATAGCAGCTATATTCCCATAGGCACGAAACTGCTCTGGCACGAAATAATCTTCGATACCCATTTAGAGGCAATGCTTGTCACTCGGGTGCATGGACGGTTAAGTCTATCTGTTGGGATGGAAATTGATAGGTTCTCGTGCTGGAAATGTGTGGATGCCTGCGGCGCAGTGAGCTGCAGCTATACGGGTGTGTGTATCGGTTGGATATAAGCTCCCCAGGAGACCTCAATGACGCGACAGACAGTTTCTCAACTCAACACTCACTCGCTCGCATCTCCAGAGAAGACTTAGACCTACAGCCCTTACTCTCAACATGTATCCTTGAATGGAACTGCCTGTTTTCAAACCGTCTAGTAGGAGCATTGAGATGCAATACCGCATCACGAGTCCGAGGGCTGGAAATGGACCGGAGCCAACGATTTGGTTTTTGTTTCCCATATACTCGATGTGGATCTCAGGATTGTTCCTCCTCCTCCTCCCGTTCCGACTCGAGAGATTGAGAAAATCAAGTATCAAAGTCTTGCCAGGTCACCGTGGTGTAGTGAAGGCGGTGAGTGTCAGCAATGTCATGAACACCCGAAAAGAACTGATAGGAAATAGTTAAGCACTTTTATTTTGTCGTCTTTACAGCTCTCTGCTGTAATAGTTTCTTGTAATGATTCAGATGCAAAGACATTTGATTGGGTGTCCGACGTACTACCGTTCCTGGCAACAATCGGGATTATGATTCTCTCGTTCTTCGAGCATCGTCGGTCGGTTGCACCGTCGACTTCATTATCGATATTCTTGCTTGCGTTCTTAGCAGGAGACATTATACAGCTCACAACTCCAAAGCATCAAATATTTCCATCCGAAATTCGAGGAATCAGTATGGCACGAGCAATTGTGGTACTAGCCATCTTCATACTTGAGAATCAAGAAAAGAAAGCATCTCTACGAGCTCCTTATCAGAATTTATCTCCAGAAGAATTGTCCGGAGTCCTGGGAAGGGCTTTCTTTTGGTGGATTTATCCTATTCTTAGAGATGGGAACAGATATTTTCTAGTGGGTGACGAATTACCTCCTCTCGATGGCGAGGTTTCGACGATGGATGTAAGGAGGAAGATGCTTCGGGCTTGGGATATGAGAGGTATCTCTGTATCCGGACAGGTTGTCGATTATATGCTAATGCTCATCAAGTGAAACCAGAAGGAAAGCTGACACTACCATCGGTGATGCTACGATGCTTCAAATGGCCGTTTCTAGCTGCCATTCCAGTACGTCTCTTTCTCATCACGTTTCGATACTCACAAGCAATCCTCATCAACCAGACAATTCGATTCATAAATCAAGGCACCTCTTTTTCTGGCTTGTATACTACAGGTTATTTGTTAATTTTAGCTGCTGCGACGGTATATGTTGGCATGGCAGTAAGTTCTCATTTTCATGGTCTGGCTTGTGGAGGATGGTTTCATCTAATGATAAAAGATTTCTACAGCCGTGTATCAGCATCAATTGAACAGAATCAAAATCATGATTCGAGGGGGGCTGATAGGAATGATATATCATCGCGCGATGCATGTTCAAGCTGGGGCTCATGAACATGGGAATGCTGTTGCTTTGATGAGTGGGGATGTGGCTAATTTGGAGACGGTTGCGGAGATGGTTCATGGTATGTTCTTGAGTTTGTGCTACGCACGGATTTGATTTAATCAAATGAACACCTCAGATTCGCTCACGCAAAGAGGTTAATAAAAGCTAATTCTGCAACCTTTTTTTTGCAGAAACATGGGCTCAGGTTCTTGAAGTCTTCATCGGAATGGCCTTGCTTGCCAATCAAATTGGTTGGCTATGTCCTGTACCTTTGGTCATTATCCTCTGTAAGTATCATGCCACACTTGAACTTCACATGTACTGAATAGAATAGTCTGCTCCCAAGTAAGTCGCTATGTAGCCACTCATCTGAAAGGCAAGCAGAAGAATTGGAGTGTGGCGACACATAAACGAATAGCAACGACTGCTTCGATGCTAAGCTCCATTAAAAGCATGAAAATGCTTGGCTTAGCAGAGACAATGAGTGCAAGGATAGGATGGCTTAGGAACGATGAAATCGAGATGTCGAAAATATTGAGATGGATGATGGTAGCTTACAATGCTAGCGGTGAGTGAAAATGCTCCCCGTGCTTGCTCGAATCTGATTTCGGCAGCCAATGCTTTAGGAATATTTTCTCCAGCTATTACACTGGCTTTATTTGCAATTATTTGGCAGTATAAAGGGTACGGGAAAGTGGATACGGACACGATATTTACTACGACTGCCATTCTGTCCATGGTGACACATCCGGCGAACATGATCATGACTATCATCCCTCGAGCAGTGGCTTCACTTGCCAATTTTGAGCGGGTGCAGACTTTCCTTGTGCAAGATACCCAGTATGACAGCAGAGAAGAAGCAAAGGTCACGCAATCAACGACACTTGTTGACGACCAACTCATGCCTACGTTCTCGACAACTCAATACGCGATCATTTTCGAAGCTGTTATTCTGCAGTACCCCTCCACAGCAAAGATAATTTTGCGAAACATTGACTTCAGAATCGAAACAGGATCGATAGTAATATGTTTGGGACCTGTAGGAGCGGGGAAAACTACTCTTGCAAGAGCAGTTCTCGGGGAGCTAGCTGTTTTTAGAGGTTCTGTATATGTCTCCACTCGGAGCGTTGGTTACTGTGCACAGATTCCCTGGTTACAGAGTGGCACGATCAGGGAAGTGATATGCGGCGGTACCTCAGAAACTATCTTCGCCTTAGAATGGTATAACGCAGTTGTGGCTGCTTGTGAACTGAACACAGATCTCAGAGATGTCCCTCATGGAGAGGAGACGGATATTGGGAGTCGAGGAATCAACCTTTCTGGTGGGCAGCGCCAACGAGTGGTATAAATTCTTTGAAAATAACGAAGGATCGACTCGCTGATATACTCTAGGCATTAGCTCGGGCCCTGTACTCTCGTCATGATATACTAGTTTTGGATGACCCGTTCAGTTCGTTAGATGGCAAGACCGAAGAATCCATCATTCGAAATCTTTTTGGTCCTGAGGGACTTTGCAAGAAAATGGGGACGACTGTATTTATGATAACTCACGCCAGTATGTTTTCTCATGTGGCCAGTGTCAGAGCTAATATACCATAGCACAACATTTCCCGCTAGCAGATAGAATAATTATTCTTGGTGACTCTACAATACAAGCTCAGGGAACATGGGATGAATTGAAGAACGTGCCAGATCAGATCTCGAAGATGCAATTTAGAGGCACTGAGAAGCTACGTAATGAATCTGAGAATGAGGACGTATCAAAAGTGCAGGGCCAGAAGCAAGTTGCTGATGATGCTGCTATTGATCTTGCCAGAAAGACAGGGGATATAGCCATTTACAGTTGGGGCCCACTCGTCCAAATTGTAAACGCTACTAAGCCAGTTCTTAGGGTACTATTTCAACTCCATTGGATATCTAAACATCGCTACCATGGTCTGTTGCACAGCTCTCAACACCTTTCCTTTGACTTTCTCGCAATACTGGCTCAAAATGTGGACGGAAGCTAGTGCCAACGATACCTGGTTTTATATCAGTGGCTATCTTGTCCTTTGCTTGATAGCTTGGTTTGGGACTAGTACCTTGCTGTGGTGAGTTGTCAGCTTGCAAGACATCGATCGTGGTTCTAATAGAACAGGGCTGTTTACATCAAGATTGCTCCCCGCTCTGGATTTGTGCTGCACCAGAGGCTTTTGGAGGCGGCTATTGGGTTTGTTACTGCTAGAAAAGGGTGGCGAAGACAGCTGAAATTTTTGTAGAGCACCGCTATCGTATTATTTCCACACGGAAATTGGTGTTATACTTAACCGGTAGGAATTCTTGCTGTTCTCTTTCCGTGGAGCTGATTATAAGCAGATTTGGTCAGGATATTCAAATTGTCGATACGCAGCTGCCTTCAGCGCTGGCAATTATCGTCACTCGTGAATATTAAATCTAGCACACGATCTGAATATATACTGACAATTAATAGAAACGTGTAAATTGCTCGCACAAAGTGCAATCTTACTTGCAGTTCAAAGCATGATGCTCATCACACTCCCATTCTGCATCATTATTGTCTATGTGGTCCAGAAGATATATCTCCGCACTTCGCGACAGCTTCGATACATAGAGCTTGAGTCTAGATCAGCTGTCTATTCCAGTTTCTTGGAAACGGTTCGAAATGTCCTTCTGTCTAAGAGCTCTTGTCTGACTCGTAACAGGTCGAAGGTATCTCCACAATTCGAGCATTCGGATGGCAGGACAAATTCGAGAATCACAACACAATCCAAATCGAGACATCACAGAGACCATATTATATCCTCCTCAGCCTCCAAAGATGGCTCAATATCGTGCTTGATCTCCTTATTGCTGGTATAGCCGTTTCTGTCATCTCAATTGCTGTTTGGCTGAAGGGCTCCACAAGCGGGGCGCAGGTAGGTGTGGCGTTGAACCTGATATTGGTGGCAAATACGACACTTCTCAAGCTTGTCGAGTCTTGGACGACCTTGGAGATATCACTGGGGGCTGTTGCACGATTGAAAGGTGCGGTGGAACAGACCACGAAGGAGGACAAGGTTGAAGAGGATTTTATTCCGCCACCACGTTGGCCGAGTGACGGGAGGTTGAAGCTTGAGAATGTTACAGTGTCTTATAAGTAAGTTAAGACAGTGATTTTAGGTTTTTGGTTGAGGTTACTTACACTTACAGCTCTCAATCCGTGGCATTGAAAAATGTTACTCTTGATATCCAAGCTGGACAAAAAGTTACTGTTTGCGGACGAACAGGAAGGTACGTATTTGAAGCCTTCAATAATTACAACATTTAAACCAGAACCCTAACATGTTCCTCCCAGTGGTAAAAGCACCCTCCTCCTGACTCTTCTTCACCTCCTCGACCTCCAATCCGGTACCGTAACTCTCGATAACATCAACCTTTCTCTCATTCCTCGCTCCATCATCCGACAACGTGCATTCATAGCCGTTCCCCAAGACCCATTCCTTTTCACCGATACAAGTCTTCGTCTTAATCTCGACCCTTCAGCTACCCTCTCTGATCAGACTCTCATCGATTCCCTAAGGAAAACACATTTGTGGAAACATTTCTCTTCTTCCTCTCCTTCCTCAATTCATCCCCAACTTACCTCCTCGTCATCATCATCATCATCATCTCCAGAAAACTCACCAGATGAGTTACCAAAAAGCACCATCCTCTCCCTCCCCCTCTCCTCCCATCCACCCCTCTCAACAGGCCAAACCCAACTCTTTTCCCTCTCCCGGGCTCTGCTTCGCAGAAACTTCCTACGGAACCAAGGCTGTAAACCAGTTCTCTTACTCGATGAAGCGACGTCAAGCTTAGATGTTGAGACGGAGAGGGTTGTACAGGGCGTGATTGAGAAGGAGTTTACGGGAAATGGGTATACTGTTGTGGAAGTTGCGCATAGATTGGGGAGTTTGATTGGTGGTAAGGGTACGGAGGGGAAGGAGAGAGTTGTGTGGATGAGTGAAGGGAATTTGGTGAGTAGTGTTGAGGGGGACGGTGTGAGTGAAGAGGAGGGTGAGTAGTGCAGGAGGATGGTGCTATACTGGTAATGGTGGTATTTCGAGCATCAATTAGAGTGTCTATTTGGGGGTATTTAATTAGCTGCTAGATCATTTTTTTTTTTCACGGGTTGGATACTTTAAGGTAAAGTGCAAGCCTCTACACGCTGTATCTTCACATCGTTTAGCCTCATGAACTGAGACAACCTCCCAATTCCACCTTTTCAATTTCAAGCCTGGCTTAGCTTCATACTCTCTATCTAAAGAATATGACAAGAACATCTACCGCACATTCCCTTTCCATGAAAATCACTATTCCCAGCTACTAGCTGACTCTTCCCGATCTCAGTCTTGATATTTACTTTTGCTTACTTCGCTCCGCATCTAAATAGCCCCATAATCCTCGAGAACATTGGAGAAGCCCGAGGTCATCTATCTAGTTTGTAGAGTCGTGGATAAGAACGTCTGAGTAATATCCAAGCTTCTGAACTTTGAGAATTTTGATATTCCTTGAATTTTTCACATTATAGGTGGAGAGGGGTTGGGGAGAACCGATGCTTTGGAAATATATGAGCGTAGGAGTATTCGATTTCTCTAACTGCAAGGTTGAAGATTCATAGAGTGAGAGAATTGGAATCGTATATATAGCTGCATTCTAAGGCTAATTAATTGATTTTTTTGGCAATGGCTTAGTGAGGAGTGTGAATAATCACGAGCGAAGAGGCCTGGAGAATCAATGTTGTAAGGTGGATGTGAAGTTTTAGAATATTCAACTTAGATTACCAAGGCTTAAAGAATCACAAAATGGATTCTTGATTTTCTCTTGAGACGATGATTCAGAATACACTGAAGGAGAGGTATTTCTCAAGTATATAAGGTTTCGAGATTTTGATGTATCTCTTTCCTTCATCATCAACATCATCAAACTCTGCAATACTCTTTACTCCAAAGTAAACCGACATCTTCAAACTTATCTAAAAACAAAAAAGATCAATATTCTAAAGTCTTCCAAGTCAAATCTACATCCCAGCCAGTATCTACAATTTAAAATCAACTCGCCCACTCAAAAACTATGATACATCAATCCACCACCGAGATGCTTAATCATCGCCAAATCACCAGCTCAGGAGAATTAGTCAACAGTCTCAAGAAAAACTGGAAATGCTGCGTATGAAGCCTGCTCTCTGATTTACTAGAAGTGACTAGCTAATAATTCTCTATTCATATAGCTGTGCGATAAAGAGATGACTGCACTTTGGAATGATTGCAGGTTTTGTGGACATCCAAAGTGTGACAAATGTCCGTATACGCAATGATGGTGTGTGGATGGTGGGAAGGTGTAGGAAGTGAAATTGGTGGAGAGGGGGGGTGAGTGGGTTATAGAGTGGGATGAGACGTAGGGATGTATAATAGATAATAGGATGGTGGGATAGATATCAAGATACCCTTGAACTTCATTGCTCGCTTCAAGTACCGTATGCGAGTGATTTGACGCTGATAGACGCTGACATGTATCTCGCGATAAATTTTGAGTATAAATCCTAGGCTGTTGGAGTACGTATGGCTAATTTCAAGTGCACTAGATTCAATGTCTAATTATATTATGACTACAAATAAATAATAGCAAATATAACTTCAAATCCTTCACAAGCGCAAGATTTGCTTCTGGGTTGCAGGGGCCTGTCACGCCACGTGACATCCAATCCATCAACATAAACTTTCCTCAACGAAACAAGCAAATCGCAATCTGAATCACTTTCCTGCAAGATAAGAGATCCCAAGCCCTATCTCTCCACAAATATTCCCTCCCGTATATCAAAGCAAGTCAAAGTAGTACCTTAGTCTCCGCCTCAAAACTCGCTAAAACCCGTTTCACGGCTGATAGGTAAAAAAGGGGTTCAAGGGGTACAAGATCCCTAAGCGACAACTCAAACACTCCATGTCAGAGACCATCTGATCACGACACGCGACACCCATCTCATTCGAAGGAGGGATGAAACATGCGGTGGTAAACCCCCGAGTGATCCATGCTCGTTCCCCATGTTTTGAGGGTGATCATTGGCGCGCTGGTATGAGCCGATAGGCGACGAGACGGCACGGAGATGGGAAACTTGGGGGTTGGAAACGTGCTTGTTTTCAGGGTCTTGATGTTCTGGGCTTTTGGGACCCATAGGGTTGAGTGTCTGGGTGGAGAGGTGATACTAAGGCTGTTCTTTGGGGAGGTATAAGGAGGGAAATGGAAGCTGGAATTTTGGAGGTTTGATTCATCCTCTTTGGGTTCCTTTTGGTGGTGGTCTTTTCTCTCCTTCTTCTTCTTCTTCTACGATTCTAGTCATTCCTTTGGACTTTTTAAAATCTTCCAGCTGTGCTGTTGAGTTATTTCGTTGCGGTATACCCATCTATATTTCACTTCACCACCTCATCCGTTTACGCAAAATTCATATTACACATCTTACACCACACAAAATGCAATTCCTCACCACAACCACGCTCCTCTCCCTCCTCTCCCTCACCATCTCCATCTCCGCCGCCCCAACAAACAAAACCGCCATCGACCCCTCCCTCATCCCAGTCTTCAGCATCAAAACCGGCACCGGAATAGGAGCCAACAACGTCGCCATCCCCAAGCAATGTCCTCCCTCTCGCGCAGAGTTCATATCCAAACTCACCACCAACGTAGCAGCTGGAAATGTCCTCGGAACACCTATCACATTTAATCTCGATCCGAAGGTTCAGAGCGTGAAAGCTAATAAGGATCGTGCTACGGCGATGATTATTACGCTGCAGAGTTTTACGGGGAAGAAGGGAGTCGGGTGTCCTGGGGCGAGTACGCCTGAGTTGATCTCGCAGCAGAAGACTGGGGTGGTTTCGAAGACGGGATGAGTGGATGAGGGGGGTGGGAATGAGAATGGATTTGGATTTTGTGTTTAGGGATATGGGGTTTTTGGTTGGGTTTGTGGGATTCTGGAATGGGATGGTTGGGAGTTCAGTGGAGGAATGGAAGGGAATGTTTTCGTTACTGGCTTGGAGCTGTGCTCGGCTTTTATATATTCTAAGATGTTTGTATATAGATTTGGCGACGTATATATATAGAATGAATAGATGGCATGCCACTTCTGATCATTCCAAAAAGCAATGTTACATCTATTTATTTTGACTACAAAGCTTGCCACGTGATTTTTCAGATCTCTCTTCGTTTTCCCCCAGACTGACAACATTTCCGTCATACTTCGGTCTTATCACTGTTCATTGAGTCCCTCGTGAAATAAATTCAAGAGATATCCCAGGAGGACGTGGTTGCCTTCTACCAATCAAGTATTTAACACGTCGTTCGAATGAAAAAAAAGACAAGTGCTGCCAGACATCCGAAACCTGCCACCCCTCCTACAACACTGCCAATAATTGGTCCAATCGTGCCGCCTGAGTTTGAGCTGGATTGACTTGAAGGAAACGGAGTGTCGGAGTATTCGTTGAAAATATAGAACTGGAGATCTTGGTGATGGTAGCTTTATCAGAGGTTGTTATTGAGATAAATTTAATTGTCGTGGTAGGATTGGTAGCTCAAATTGACTTGGTTGAAATAACATTCACGGAGCTGATGCTGGTAATTATACTGACACCGACAGCGATTGAAGCTACCTTAGTGTTACTCACGTTACCACTCACTGCTGCGCAATCATTTACCTAAATATCCTTTGCGAACACACAGCTCATTAGCCTAGGATAACCTCTTTCCAAACCGCTCCACCACCGTATGAATCTTGTACCGCCTCCTTCATCACTCTTCCAATCCCAGCTCTTTCCACAACCCCACCACTACCTTCAACCTCCTTCACCATCATGACATGATACTCAAGCCAGTCATCGTACCCCCAGCCTTTCTTGTAAGGATGATCTTCATGCGGCCGTCTCCAATCGCAGTAATAATTAGCATCGCTGAGCAACAGGAATTCATGCTCTATCTCTGGATCAGAATTGTGCCAGCTTTCATCCAAGAGAACGTAGCCGGAGATAGCAGAGTGACGATTCATGATGAGAAAAACGATACGTCCTCGGGGCTCCCAATTAGGATCCAAGCTCCCGTATTTGAGGTAGCTCCATCTTGATGGAGAGATACGAAAGCGAGCTGTGAAGGTGTGGAAGTTGAGAAGAGTAGATAGAGGGATGGTAATATCGGAGGAGGTTTTCAAGTTCTGGGTCATTTCTCTAACCATGGGGTTGGAGTCAGAAACCCGTTTTCGACCATATGGGTTATCCTGCGTCGAATACATAGCTCGATATCCAATATCATACTTACCCGCAGTTTCTTTGAGCTCTGGTGGTGGAGTCCAGATGAGAGGTCCCATCCCAGAGGATGAAAATTTTCGCCAATCGATCCAAGTATGTTCCACATGCCACAGAGTCACCAGAGTGAGCTCAGTCTCCCGACTGGGGAAGAGTCCGGATGAGGCGAAAGGAGTCGAATCACCCAACCAACGAACCCCTCCGGACCAGCCAGCCCATGACCAAGATGGAAATTCAGCGTTGCGTGTTAGCTGTTCAGTAGGTTGCCAGAGTAGAGCCAGGTCGAAGAAAGCTGTTGGAAGACCATAATGTGTCTGTGTTTTGAGAGCCTTGCTCTGCGCTGAAAGTACGCCGGAAAATGCGTTCAGCTTGTCGGATTGGAATTTCAGGTCACGTACCGTGTACGATCGAACTGCTTGGAAGTATCTCGACGATGCCGCTGTGTCCACTAGGTCTACTTCTTTCCGTGCATTGACTCGATTTACAAATGTTTGATCTGTCGTTATAGGAAGAGAGCCAACTGTATCTTCTGCATAAATTTTCCTGGCGCAGGTGAAGTAGACCTGGTTGTTGACGATGTAGAAGATCCGTGTAGCTAGTTGTTCCTCTTGATAACTACAGTAATTAGTCATATGTTGTATAGTATCCTTGAATTCTTACGTCCAGCCTCGTGAGGCATATGCCGAACCGTCAATATGCTGTGAGAGAGTGTACTGTGCCACCAGTTCCAGGCCAGGAATGACCTCTTTCACATGCTGCTTCGGTAGCCGTCGTTGGGTGATGCCTGGGAGACCAACTTCGAGACAAGCATCATCGACAGCACAAACCATTGCAGTCGCTTGGCTGTAAACAAGATCCATGGCATTTATCGCATCCAGCTTTTCGGCGCCGCCATCTTGTACAATACATAGGCTGTCTACCCAAAGGTATTGTTCCCCTATGCTAGCCGTGAATATTATAGCATCTTGGATGGTTGGAGCAATCTGATTCCAATGCAACTCCAGTCCGCCAGTGTTTGATAGCTCCATCACATTTGCGGCGTTCATGAGAAACATCTCTTTGGTTCCCCACATGTAACTGAGTGTAAGATACCGACTTCCCGCTGGTGGCTCAATAATGCACATATTTTGCACATCAATCAATTTGAACATCGGTGGGACTTGGGTTTTCGCGGCAGCTGAAGGTTGACATCCATGCCCATTCTCACAATCGTTCAGCCAACTCCTAGCCATATCAAAATCAACCCTCTCACCCTCAACCCTTCTTGCAACTTGCCAAGGCTCCTTTACATCACCGCTTAACTGCCGAATAAACATATTGTTTTTCCTCTCATCATCCACTTGGTTGATCGAGATCCATAGACAAGATGCGTTGGAAGTTTCTTCCTGCACCCAGTTCCCCTCAACACGTTGCTTGCTCCAAGTCGCCCGAGTGACGGGACCATATGGCAATGGGCCAGCTAAATATGCCTCTGCGATGAGCTGACAGAGATTACATTTTGAACTTCGGTCGAACACGTCTTGGAAGTAGTCAAGCTGATATCTTGGTGACTTTTCGTAAGCAGACCAGGACGTGGGGGTAATATTGAACTGTTGGCATGCTTTACAGAAGGCATTTTGCTCTTTCGCGATGCTGGCGGCAGGGTGTTTGCCTCCCATATAACTTCCAGTGGGGTAGGTGTCTATTTTATGAGGCCCAGTGCTTATCTAGGAGTAGCAGTTCTGTTGGGTATCATTTTGTATGCGAGCCTGTTCCTGTTCTTCCAACTGTCATTTGACAAGCGAGTTACAGGGATGAATCTTTCACAACCACAGCCACAGCCATATCTACCAAGATAGATTAATGCTAACAATTTAAAGATATCTATCATGATAATAGAGTCTAAGCAATAGAAAACTCAGAGATTCGCCTCGCTAAGGTGTTGACATATTCATATATGTGCCTCGATTCACTATCACATGACATATCACGTTATATCTATTTTAAGCCTAGCCGATAACCACTGTGACAACCAACACACCTCCAAGCTTTCATCTCATCAACCATTTCATTCCACACCCCTGCTTATTTTCATCCAACTTTTTGAGTAGGCAACCTCATCACGTCCATCCAATGTATCTCCGCAACTCGCTCGTCTTTTTGGCTTGCATTCTGCCGTGGTCTCATGCATACATCGACTTCGATTTGGCACCTCGGTCAAGCTATCTGCTGAGTCTTTATTCATCGTCAGGCCAGCTATTGGTGAAACCTCTCACCAACCCATCGTTCGTCACGTTTGCTACAGATGACAGCACAAAATCTGTGACTCCCGTAGAGAAGAACCAGGAATCTGCGACTGAAAAGTCTGAAGATGCAAATATTAGGACACAGGACACCACCCCGTGCCCTGAGCAGGAAAATCTAGAGTGCGAAGATTGTGGTGGCCAGAGATACGATAGAGAAGAGGGTCTCTACCGCTGTTTAGGAGTAGGAAATTACTCTCTTCTCTCCCCTCTTACATTATGAGCGCTAAATAGGGAGTAGATAAAAGAGGATCTCTTCAAATGGAAAGATTGCTTCTGTCTGGGCAACTCACCAAATCGAGACTTGCCGTATGAGCCTCAGGGTGCAACACTCGAGGAGATTAGAGAAGCATTTGATAATCTGCCTGAATGGGAACATAGTAGTTTCGCTAAGAGTCCTACTGGTTAGTACTCTGGAGTTTACAATCGGGCTCGCTGGAGAGGCACTCCGTGGAGAAGAACGTAGCTTTGATATTGAATAAATCGGAAGAGCCAGCGCGAGAGCAGCAAGGACTTTACGCAAAAGGATTACAGAACTGTGTCAGCTCGTTCCATAAGTATTCGTTCGCCGCCGGTCAGCTCAAGCATGCTACAACCCAAATACGGAAACGATTGGATTTTTCATTTCGATTTTTCGGGTACCAATGGCGATTGTAGGATGTCTTGTACAGACCCGTATCACGGCGTTTCCCCATCTTATAAGTAGCTTTCTGCCCTTCTGAATCCGAGTCTGCAGTTCTGGTGTTTTATGCTAGTTAGAAACATCATGCCAACATCAGGTCACATCAACGTTGGCTGTGGCACCTACAATTTCGCAATCTCACCCCCTGACCCTGACGAGACCATTTGTGCCATTTTGCCCAGCTTCTACGAACTTCGTCCCGCGACAACTTTCACCGTTGATAACGCCAATGATGCAATTAGCAAAATCTGTCCTGATAAGAAAGCCCTCGTTTCCAATCGTATGGTCGCCGAACCATTTGTCCACAATATTTTTACGGGAGACACCTACATATCCTTTCCGCTACTACAAATACGGCTCAACCGTGATCAAAATCTTCGCTGCATTTGCAGACACAGTTGGTGTTTCCTCTGCTGATTGTCAGCCCGATAAATAGTTCACGGTAAACACCTCTGAAGCTATCTGTATGCCGGCTCTGGGCAAAGTTTTGAGTAGATGTGATCAGGATACGCAGACTTTGAAGAAAGGGGGATCCACAACGGGGCACGATGGAGCGAATGGTTGTGTTATTTGGCAGATTTTTGCATACACAGATACGAACGCATCCTAGTATAAAGCAGTAAATGAGAATATCACCAAGGACTAAGTTTTGGGAAGAGTCTTTCCAGCATGGTAGTATGGTGAGAGCTCGGACTGACCGACGAAAGTACCTCTTCGCTCTAAAGCAATATAAGCCTCAAGGTATATCGAATTGTGGAATCCAGATATCTCTACTCTGAAAGTTGTATTGGTGGCGCAGTCCATGATCTTATATCACATGGTGGGCATTTTCAGTCGGGGCTATTGTCTGCATCATTTCTCGTCTCTAATCCTTCCGACAACATGGAAGATACCAAATCCCTCCATATCACACGTCTCAACTCCGTCGCCATCCATCAATAGCTCACTAGGCTCAGCTAGGTTGGCCTCCAACGCATCTTTCGCCCCAGCTGTTGTCGCACCCATAGTCTTCCACATAACCTTCCATCTGTTTCCTTCTTCAAGATACGATTCACCCATGTCCTTTGAGGAGAAGAGACTGAATTTGATTTTGCGATACTGAATAGCGTATATCTGCTCGCCTTCTGCTACAAACCCAGTCTCGATGTGCTTCGAGCTGCGATACTCTGCTAGTAGCTTCAAGTCGCCGGTTCCCGGGTTAAACGCCCCAGCAGCTTTAGTAAGTGGCACATCAACGCTGGCTTTGACGTCTTTCACATCGCTGCCTTCAAGCTCCATACTAGCTTCCGTCAAAGTTTGAATTGCGGTTATCATGTAGACGCCCTTGCGCTTCTTGTATGCGTTCTCGAACCATGTTCGGGCGGTCTTATCCTTGCACATCGCTGCAAACTTTGCATCTACATTGTCAAGATAATAGGTGATGCAGACAGTGTTGGAAATCTTTGTATCCAGGTCCTCGGCGTTCTCGAATACGAGGGAAGCGATCGAGGCGAGGACTGCCTCCAGCTTCGTGTTTTTACTCTTGCTTCTAAGAGCGTGGAAGTCGCGGCTAGCCACTGAGTAGACATCTCCCTTGAGGAAGCGGCGCTTGGATGTTGGGTAGTAGGAGAATTGTGGCATTTCTACACTCGTAACAAGCCGGCCTAGTTGGACACCTTCTCGTGGGAACAGGTGACTGTGTACGGTGAGAGGCGCCATATTGAGAATTAGTCAAATGGTAGAAAGTTGGCTGATAAATCTACGATCGACCAAAATCTTGAGATTAGATGTTGTTATAATACTAGCTCGGACGAGATGGAGGCAACAGGCAGATCGTGATCAGTGGTGTGATATATTTGCGGCTTTGTTGTGGCGAGCTTCACAAACCAGTGACAATGTTTCTCGTACTAGGTATCATGAGAGTTCTCGGGTCGCTCCGCCTGCTCAGTTCCGCCTTCAAATGCCCTTGCCCCCCTCGCTTGCTTAACCATACCAGATGTCAAAAAGTGGTTGGTGTGGTAGCACTGAGATGCTACTGGTTTACTGGGAGCATATGTTTCACAACGTGCATGAAAGCCTTGCCAGCAGGATATGAATTTCCGCATTTAAGGCTTAAGTTGTGCTCCGACCATATAAGAATCGTCGTGGAGGAGTTGTCTTCAAGGCATTTTGAGAAGAAGCCTCCCAAGTGCGCAACATACTGTAGGGAGAATTACATTCTTTGAGGCCATATCTGGAACTGACTGGATTGAGAACCCAACTTATCAGGACGCCCCATAATATCTTTGCAACCATTTACCACGGCATTTGCACTTGTTGGGGATTCGAATTGCTGTATTGGCCACCTCGGTCACGGTGGTGACGCTTGGACGTTTTGAGATGGCTTTGAGCTCTGCTAATATCAACGTCTCTGGCTTGGAGGCATTTGGAGGACCTGCTGAGCTTGACACATACATCACGGTGCTAGATACCCTACTTACAAGAGTACATTTGCGAGTTGTGGATGACTATATACTGGTCTGCAAGATCTATGATCAGATAGCCAGACTTTCTCTGCGGAAATGGCACCTGACGGAGGATCAGAGCGATCATGATATGGCAACGCGGGCCTTGTATAATCGACAAAATCATGCTAAGGTCATGATGAACCTAGCCGGGGATCTATCAGACCAGTTTGAGTGTCGCGAGCCCGAAGATGAAGACACAGAAAGTATTGATGACGCTGTCAAAATATGCCATGAAAGTATTCGCATCCTGGGAAATGATGCAGCGGCCATGAATAGTTTTTCGACCATTCTTTTGACTCGATTCGAAGCGCTAGACGATCCCGCGAACTTGGAATTGGCCACAAACATGGCTGAACAAGCCTGGAAAACCGATTCGCAAGGACCATCCACTGCTGTCTATGGATTGAATTACGCAAATTGCCTCCGTCTCCTGTATGAGGGAAATCATCAAAATGAATACATGGCTAAAGCGATAGAGTTACTTCTGGCAGCGAAAGAAAGTGCGACCACAAACCCTGGTCTACCCACTAATAAGATACTTGCCAATCTAGCACAGGTATTGCATATGCGTTACGAAGCGCTCGGCGCTGGGCCCGATCTCCACGATGCTATCTCTTACAGCTTGACAGCCCTGGAGCTTTCAAAGAAAGAGCAAGACGATTCGTACCCGGTAATCGCCAGCAATCTTGCAGGTTATCTTCACTCGTATTATCAAGCTGAACCTAGCGAGGAGAATCTTGCTAATGCTATGTGCATTGCCAGAGATGCTTTGAAGGCCAATGAAAACAATCCTTCTCAAAAAGTCAACTGCTTGTACAACCTTGCGAGCATGCTGGAAGATGAAGCGAGGCTGCCTCGAGATGATGCATCTACCGAGGACCGAATAGCGGCCTTGAACGAAGGAATCTCACTGATAGATGCACCAGGGCAGATAGGAAATCACGACAAAGGATTGGCAGCGAAATGTATGAATCTCTTGAGCCGACTCATCAAGCTGCGCTATGAGTTATCAGGCTATAAAGATGTCAAAGAAGTGGCAAATGCAATAACTAAGGCTAAGGCCGCGGTAGAATTGTGCAACGAGCGGTCAAATCTGAAAGGGGACTGTTTGGTGCAACTTGGAGATGTGCTCCAACTGAAGTACGAGAAAGATAAGACGGACGACAACTTCAAAGCAGCCATGTCCGCATTCCATGACTGTGCTCAGATGCAAGATGCTGGGAGACTGATGCGGATTGCTTCCCTTCACAGGGCAGCACTTTTATACACAAAACGAGAGGAATGGGACAGCGCGGCTACAGGCGCCGAAAAAGCGGTCAACATGCTACCCGATCTCGCCTTCGAGGCTCCTCCAGGTGATGATCAGCAAAACGCGTTGAAGGGACTTTCGGGATTATCAGGACTCGCGGCATCTCTGGCGCTCAAGGCTGGCTGGACAGCAGGCAGAGCATTCCAGCTTCTCGAGGCGGGTCGTGGGATCACATCTATGCGGATCAGCAATTGTAGCCGGACGTTCAATCTCGATCAGGGTGGCCAGACGCTGCTTGAAACTTACGAAAGCCTCCGAAAAGAATTGGAAACACGACTGACATCTGGCTGGCTGGATATCGGCTACTCTGCCTCTGTCACAAGCGAAATCTCAAAGCGTGCGAAGAATTTTGAGGATGCCAGGCGACTGCAGGAGAAGCTTCGCGCCGGCTACGGCATCGACTTGGATCCGCGCCTGTCTGAGGAAGACATCATCAATTCAGCGTTACAGGCACCAATTGTCGCATTTGTGGTCAACGATATACAAAGTGTTGCCTTGATTGCCACAAAATCTGGGATTGACCAAGTGCCATTGCCAGGCCTAGATCTTGCAAGTTGTACCAAAAATTATATCACGATGCAGCTCCCAGTTACTGGCGCTCTCCGAACCCTTGACTTCGATTCAGCTTACGCAATCAATAAGGATGTGAAAAGTGTGCTAGTCTGGCTCTGGAATATGGCCGTCAAGCCCGTACTTCAGCACCTTGGATTTCATCGCGTTGAGCGAGTGCAAAACATCTCATCACTGAAATCAACAGATGGGCTGCCCAGAATCCACTGGATCACATCGGGATTACTGGGCATGATGCCTATCCACGCGGCAGGGAACCATGAATATTCATCGACAGAAAATACCTTGAGCCACGTCGTGTCGAGCTACACAGCTACTGTTGTCTCTCTAAGACAGTCAGTTCGCAACGCCACATTTGGACCATTGGCGAGACAGAATCGGGCCTCTGACATACTCAGAGCTGGCATTATTGCAATGCCCACAACACCAGGTGAGGAGTGGCTCGATTTCGATTCTGAGACTGTGCCGAATCATCTAGCCGCCATCAAGCAGTTTGTCCCAGACAAGCATAATCGAATTCGCCTCGAAAATCCGTCCAGCAGTGCAGCACTTGAAATCCTTGACAAGACAAATATTGTTCATTTCGTCTGCCATGCCATTTCGCAGCGAAATCCGTTAAATAGCAGTTTTGTTCTATGCCGACCAGTCGAGCAAAGCAGTGACGGAGACACTGAAAGCCATAACGCCTCAACACCCGTTGATCTCATGCTAGACCCGCTTACCGTGCGCCAGCTCGCATCTCATACCTCGGCTGCGCCACCTGCACGTGTTTTGGCATTCCTTGCAGCGTGCCAAACAGCTGATATAGGCACCGAGAAAGGGTTGGCAGACGAGAACATCCACCTTGCAGGTGTGCTACAGCTGCTTGGCTTCACAAATGTGATAGGCACTTTGTGGGAATTGAATGAGGTAGCAGCGGTCGATTTCGCGTTCAAATTCTACTCGGCACTGGCACGGCGGTTTGAAGGCAGCGAGAGTGAGAAAGAAGAGGACACGGATATTGTGGCAAGAGCGGCGCACGATGCAATGCTAGAATTGCGGGCAACTGATCCTGATGATGTAGTGACATGGGCTCCACTGGTATGTTTTGGAGCATGATACACGAATTATGGCCAACAGAAAGATGAAGCAACAGAATGGAGATGATAGCGCCGTTCTCGCTTGAGACTGTTTTCTTTGCGGTGTAGTAGATATCTATGATCTGAGACGCGGTACAAGTCGAGGTTGACTCTGAAAGAAATTCTGGTGGAACTAACCCAGCACCCTGGAGGAAAGAATGATGTGAGATCTGTTGATTCTGCAAGCTATAGCGTGTAGAGGAAGTATCCTAACGTGTTCAACAGCCTAGGATAGTTTGAGTGGATGAGTGACATATATTGATGCAAGACTAGTAAGTGTGGCTCCAATAGATAATAGGGAGTGCTTGCTGTCACCCGGCCTCTCGCAACATATAATTTGTATCGAAACCTGTAAGCATTTGTGCATATCATGGCCAGGATCACTTGAACAAAATCCGAGAGCTGTCGATGTCATGACCGTCACCAGTCGCCGTGTCGAGATCTCAGCGCACAGGTTTGTGCTGACTAAGCGCACCAATTACTCCCTGTTACTCCCCTGTTGTTACAACTACTCTACCTCTGTTGCTTCATTCGTGAGCTTCAGTGAGCTTCAGAATTCGTGAATGGGCTTTTCTCGGGATTCAATTTTGCGAGCTTTCTTAGACCTGTTTGGTATGTTCCTTTTATAAAGTTGCGAGGTCTGAGTGTAGATACGCCATAGCGTTCTTTCCTCCGTTGAACATATATAAAGTACATTATGAGAAGGTTTCTTCCGCACCCCCTCTTAGCCTATATGTCCATCATAATTCCTCATCTGAAGGTTTCAGCCATGCTCGTCGTCCCTCTATCCTTATCACTTCCCCACGTTCATCAGTACTTCTACAAAAATCCCTTCCACTTAAATTGTAGAGCTATTGGCTGCTTTTTCGAAGCTCCAACATCAAGACACTTTTCAAAGTATCTGACTTTAGCTCTAGATCGTGTATGGTGTTACTACGTAGTCCACTTGCCGTTCTTGGCTGCGAAGTTTTCCCAGTTTCAAGAGTCTTCGATTTTTATAGAATTCTACCACGTCACTATATCTCAAATGGTTCTACCCCCCAAATACCATACTAATCCGCCGACCTTTCCTAATGGCATCTAGACATTCTGGTTACAGCGTGACCTTTAAGTCGTTTCACTAGGATCGCAAATAGATAAATCAGTGGCGAACAAACATACGTAGTAGACTATTGTTCACATTGTTGAGGCTAGTCAGAAGACACCGGTGACCAGATAGACGAAAATCCTGAGGTTCATCTCATGTAGCCACAACGCGCTTGGAAATTAAAACACAAAGCTGATTCTATATTTGCAGAATTAAGTTTTGGGCATGAATATGTTCTGTCGTCTTGTCTTTTTATGCCTTTAGACGAACCAACAGGTTCATCGACTATTGTGGATATGTCAACGGAGGTCTCAGTGGAAACCTTCCCTTGAAACCTTCTTTATATATGTTCATCATGCCACGATCTTCTGCAACAAAATCTACATCGCTCTCGTGATCCACCCTATTGTAATATACAACTTCACTCCTCTGTCATCCTGCAGGCTCCCACGTATACACCCGGTTCCCACGAACCTCTTCGTTTCCCACACTCCCTAACTCGCTCCAGAGATGACTGACTTCACTTCTTTCCATCTTTCTTATCCTTTTCAATCTTCTCAAAATCATCACACGGATTGGCCGAATGCTTCTGCTCATGATTATCAAACTCCTTACCCGAGAACAGGCCCTTGCGGACTTTATGCTCGTTCTTCTCGGCCGCGATCGAATGCTTCTTCACTGTATCCCCGTGTCTATCCTCCACCTACTACTCGTTAGCACACGAAACCATCACACCATGTCGTGACTTTGCAATCTTGAGACGTTTGTGCCTCGACGGGCAGCTCAAGGGACGCGGAGCGCTATCGCGAGGCTGCATACTGGTTTGGGACGGTCGTCATCATACTCCCTCCCGGGCTTGTCCCCGGGCCTGGAGCGGAGCTTGACGGCGGCAACATCGGCTTGCGTGTTTACACCTGATACCTTCGTCGTGGACAACGTGCTGTATGCGTAAACGCCGGCTAGGGCTGTGATCACCCCTCCTGCGCTGTTAGGACGTACACGTTAGTGAGAGCGAGCTTTAAGAATAAGGGGCGAGGGATAAATTACACTTTCTGGGCCTGTGACATTATTAGATTTGGGGGATGTAGTAGAAAGAATTTAGATCGAGTGTAGTTGAAGAGATGATGTTTATTGCGAGGCACGAGGCGGGTTGACGTCATTACCCATATGTGTGAGAGCAGGGCAGCGAAAACAACTTTAAGTTTAGTGTACTATACTTTATTTATACATGGTTCTAATTGAAACATAAATTAAACGAGAATTGACGGATCCGTCTAGGGGTGGGTTTACTGCGTATAATTGGTGCATGCATGAGGCAGACTTGGCAGACCAGGCGTCATATTCAGCGATGCTTATATATGCTGCTTTAGGTATTGTTCTGACACATACGACTATAGACTGAGGAGAATGGGGGCTATCTACTCAGTTTTTCGCACATTAGTATCAACAACCTCGAAAATACATATCAGGAGCTCGTATCTAAGATCGCGCTCGAGTTTCTCTCGCACATGATCTAGGGGCCCCATCCCGATTGTGAGAATCAGGAGCTTAGGTCTTAGATCATTTGCTTAACAATTATTTGAACACGACTCGTTGCCATCGTACACTTAGAATGAGATATCGGATTCGTTGGATGGCAACCGGAAGTAACCATTCACAGCCGTCTTCATATTCAGAGCCTTGGCACCAATGGAGGCAAGACTGTTCGTGGCATAGGTAGTAATGTAAACTTCAGCATCCATTATTGACGTTTCCAGAATCATTCCATTTAAGTAATAGGGCTATTGTTTTATTGAATATTAACGAAGACTACGTGAGAGCTAGTCTATACGGTTATAGACTAAGGAAATCTAGATCATGTATTCGACTTTTAATACATCAAAGTTTTGGAATAGCGATTCCTTAGGGGGTGGAAGTTTAGGGTAGAGTAGAATTAAAATCGCTAGATTTAAAGAAAAAAGCCGTATAGAAACAGCTTAGTAAATTAAAAAGGGAAATTAAATATAATTAAGTAGAAACTAAATAAAAAGAAAAGCATGGCTGATTTCAAGGTTAAAAAAAATATTAACTTAAACCTACTCTTAGGATTCCCATTATTATTTATATAAGATATTACAAATTATTTTATATATCGCCTCGGCTTTAGGGATAAACTAAAAAATCGTAATAGACATCAAAGACATATAAAAGTATTTATCACGAGCTTGGAAATATACATGCGCTTGGGTTTTGTTGATTTATTCTGCTTCTTGTAGTGAGATAGAGAGAAGGATCCTTGAATGGATATGCCCTTGAGCATTTGCTGTCTGCCTAGCGCCCTCTCAGCTGACTCTCTCTCACCACATCCTCTTCGCAAGGTTAAGCTACTCACATATAGCTAGAATCTAGTCCGCCGTTAAGGCCACCCCATCAGCCACGTTGCAAGGCTTATCAATATGGACAAGTCTAAAATGAATACAGAATCCAACGACTGTGAAGTGGGTATCTCATGCATTGCATGGAGTTTAGACAATAGCGATCGTTATTCTAAATTTCCCATCTCGAAGATTTGCTGCTGACTTCAAATATGAATCCTCATCCATCTAAATCAGACTAACTCGTTCAAATGTATTTATTGAACATTGAAGTTGAGAAGGCACAATTGGAAGTAAGGCGAGGCCGGGTTATAGAGTGATGTTAAAGAACTAGAGTGTTACATTTAGAATCGAAAAATCCGACGTATCCGGGACAAAAGCGTAAGTAATATCATTCGTAGTATTAACGTTTGAGTAGCAGAGATTAAATTCATAGTTGTTGATCGACCCCCCTTTATTATACTAGAACCGTTCTCTCTGCTTGCCTAGCAGGCCATGTCTTAAAACTCCGCAAACCACTAAAGGTTTCTCTTAGCGCTGCCCCCATTAAATCAAGTCCTTTTAATGTCGTTAACATATAGACTATATCTGCTTTAATTATATAACCACTTATGTCTATTGGTATAACTTTCTCATTAATGGCCGCCCATGACCATAAAGGAGCTCAATAGATAGCAGGTTTTAAATATTATCCTATGGTAAACTCCTTTGAACTAATAGAGACCTTCCGGTAAGTCCTCTTCCCATAGTCCGGCAATGTAGTAACCACCAGTAAACTATTCCCGCTCGTGCGTAATGCCCGATATGGCTAGTAATCTATTACTCTCATAGCTCGATTCTCGAGTTAAATAGTCCGTGACAATGAAGAAAGCTAGTTACTCTCGAGAATAAGATCCCGGGATAGAGGAGCTTTACCTTGGGTCTGCTCACTCCCCGCAGGAGGGTCTAGCCATTCCTTGAACCCACTCCCAAAATAGATATAGTCGCCATAAGGATAATACATCTATACCGAGGCGAGAGAATGTCTTCCTGGAACGTCTATGCTCTTGTTCTAAGGATAGAACTCTGCTCACTGCTAATGATATTATTGACTGGCTGGTTAGTAAAGTATAGTATAGAATTTCCAGGTTTACGGAGATCGACCTTTTAATATTAAAGCCGATTTATGTCGAATTATCTCTTTTTGAATAGTCCCTGGGCACTTTGAATACCAGCTCCAATAGTGAGCTAGCTTGAGTTATAATAAGATCCTATTTTGACCGAATCTATAACCCAATTTAGCTCTAGCCCTTGTAAGATATATAAAGAACTAATCCACATATATTATAGGCCGATTGCCCTTGTGATTTTGATAGCATCTTGGAACATCGGCAGAAGGCTAGAAATATTTATGTATTCTTTTCGGGCATTCAGATTGTTATTAATTATTTTATACTCGCTGCTTGTGGTGTCCCATCTATGACTGAGGCAGACATAGCGTCCTCTCTGCTCACTCTCACACCTCGGAGCTTCCGAAAAGTCTCTAAGGTGAATAGTTGGTAATTGACTGTGCCTAACATTGATTAGGCGTTTTAGTAAAACTTTCCACTGCTCAAAATCTTCTTCCATATACTCTATAGTTCGATATGAGCTAAGATCAATTTATATAATTGGCAATGATTACTTGCTGCCACTTTTGCTGCAGCAATAGTATGAAGCCTATATCCGCCAGCGGATATCAATGCCTGCATCTCTTATTATATAATTTTAAAAATATTTTACAAGTTATTTTAATAATATATACTATAATATATTATGCTTGATAACTATATGTATTAATATTAAATATTAATATTTAAGGTTAATTTAATTAGTTTACTTTATGTATAATAAGAAGTAAAGCATTTGTGATTATTTTTTTCTTATTTGTATTAAGAATATAAGATTAATTATTAAGTATTATAAATTAGTAAACGTTATTGATCCTTCCAGGAATTCTTCCTTACATTCCATAGAAGCATACAACCACGTGAATCTTAACCTTATTCTGTGTCTCGACTTATAACAGATTGCAAACAATGTCTTGCTCTTGTGACATGTCAAGAAAACACCAACACCAGGCGGCGCGCAGCACAACGCAGTATTCTTGTTGTGCCTTGGTGTCTGCTTAACTCTATCGCCACGATCTTCGAATAGTATCTATCTTCTTCTCAATACTACACGACCTGAGCGCTTCATTGGTTGAACTTCATCCCTACTACTTGTACCCTAGCGTCGTCCTTGTCTGGCATGTCGTACCACCATTTCCCTCCATCTTCACATACAATAATAGATGGCAGCAACAAAGTTTCAGGACTAAACTAAATTTTTTTAATAGCACTGGTTTATCAAAATCGCCTTATTGGTATCCAGCCACCTTCCAGACTAAAATGCCAAACTAAACTATCTCCTCCGAGCTATTCCCTCTAATAGATTCCCGGAAAACGACTTGCCATAGCGTCTTAAAGATCGCTACCACCTCTTCGACTCGTGATCAAGCTATAACCCGCACATATTTATTCCGAAAGTGCTTAAGGCCCAATAAATGTGGAGTGAAAAGCAGCTGGGAAAGCCAATAAAGCTCGAATTATATCGAATTTGAAAACGGAATATAGTGAGATTTCTTAGCACTGGATATATGAAAATATCAGGGCCTATACATCTCAGGCATAACTAATTATACACAATTATGGTTCTAACTTAATTGATATGTGGCTGCAATTGTTTCTTTATTTTCGTTTTCAGCACAGCCATTTTAACAAATCGAGCTCGCAGTATGCTCTCCTAGATACCGAAATCAATACTTGCATCACCGACTCTCATTGAGATTCTGCCAAGTCTGCGAATGGATCCCCATCTGATCCACTGTCTGAGACTGAGAAAGCATCAGAAATACAACAGTCCCCACACAACGGATGTCCCCTCCCAGTCTCCCAATCTTGGTAGCTGGAAAGCTTATTGTACAATTCACTTGTTCGTGGACGTGCATCGGGACTCTCTTTCAGTAGGTCAAGTACACAATCCGCAAGAAATGAATCAGATTTCTGGCTCTGATCAATTTGGCGGAGCTGCTCGACCCAGTCTTGGATACTAGATATATTCCGATAGAATCGGATGCTATCTGTGCGTTGTTTGAAGTATTCATGTAGTTCTTTAATAGTACGGTTCTTAATCAAGGTTAACATCTCGAAAAAAACGCAACCTAAAGACCACACATCTGCTGAGGTGTTACGTTTTCCGGAGGCCGCAACTTCGGGTGCACAATAGAGCGGGGTCTTTGCGGAATCTTCGGTTGTGGTGCTTCTAGAGAGATTTTCCCAGTCTAGAGATATACCAAAGTCTGTGAGATACACATCGTTCCCTTTAACTAATATGTTCTGGGGTTTAATGTCGCGATGTCGAATCTTGGATTCGTGAAGGAAGTTCAGTGCACCAGCGAGGCAGCCGAAAAATGATCGGAGGAGTGGAGCTTTCTCAGAGGTTACACCCTCGTAGAATGTATTCAGGTCATAATCCGCCACAGGTTCCATGATTATTCCAAAGTATTTTGGGTCCGTGTAGCTGGAAATCTGTTCTATAATTTAGCTATTTGGTATTCCCAAGCCATCGTTAGGCACTCTCCATAGATGGTGTACTCACGAACGCAACACAGTGTGTGTGACGGAGACGCTTCAAGATTTTAACCTCATTCATGAAACTTTCCAGCTCGGCCTTGCGTAATTTTCCCCTTCGGAATCTCTTTCTCGCAAATTCTCGACCACATAAGCTCAAGATTTTATCCACCGAGCTATATCTACCCTCGCCAAGTAGCTTCACGGACTGCAAAGGAAAAGGGTCGGCTCGAGTGAAATGAGCATGTTCTCCAGTTTTGCCTTCTAATCGAAGTGCTTTACTTAGGACGAGGTTTTGGGTCGTTATAAATTCTGCATGATGACTTACGCTAAGCGCAGGCGGAAGAGAGGACTTGGTTAGTGGTAACCAGCGATCGTTTATGCCATGGTTGTGAAATTCGTCGAGGACATGCAATTGGCCAATCAACCGTAATATTATATATATTCTCGGCGCCTGACTCCAAGAGACTTTTCCTCCTTCCCGTAATAGACGAGCGATATCCTGGCACTGAGAATCCGTAAAATGGGTAGTGTCTCCCATGAGTGGGAAGTAATCTGCCAATTTCCAAACCCTAGAGGTAGCGTTTGTAATTAAGGGATGTGGCATCTCAGGAACCAGCACCGCTACCGATATCTGTAGAAACACGTTTGTCAGGAATCAGAGCGTTTTATTAGGCAAAGTGCGTCACGATACCTGAGGGGACACATTTGCATCCGGAAGCTGAGCCCCGGGCGATATTTGAGACTGCTGTTCTGCTAGTGAACTGCCCTCCCATGTATCAAGTGGTATTGATTCTGCTCGCATCGTTACAGAGGATTTATCTGTTTTATGAGACAGGAATGGAGAATGTGTATCGTTCAACGGTTCTTGATAATCCTTCCGATGTATGGGTGCGTCTTTCTGGAGGTCTTCCGTTGGCCCAGGTTCACCCTTGATGACGAGACTAGGCAACTTCGCTGGTATGTATGAAGGATCGAGATCATTAATATTTGGAATTGCAGATGTCCAGCCCCGAGCTTCTATATTTCTTCTGTATGATATATCCTCCTTAGAAAGTAAAAGGGCGACCTGTGTTGCTGCATATTGCACTGTGTTCCTCACATGTTAACCGACGAGGTATGGTAAACAAAAGATTTTATGAACATGATGTCCTTACCTCTGAACACCACCTTATCATCATCATGGCTAAAATACTGTAATGCCTTAATCGAATACAAATTCTTCATCGCCCACTCAACACAATTCTCATTACCGAACCACAGCAGGTATTCTATGACCACAAGGGTATTGAAATAACACCTCCAATTTTTACTTGTAGCTTGCAATTCCTTCTGGAGGAAGTCCATGGTCTCCTGGTACTGATGCGTTGAAGCATTCGTTTGTGCCACAATTCTTGACAGTAGGGATTTGGTTGGACTGTGTGGCTTGTTAGCAGCCGCTATCCTCAAAAATTAGTCTATTCTCTTGAGATATCTTGATCCGGTCAAACCCACCTTTTGAGACTTCGATCTCTGTTTCATTACAAGCACTGGTGGGTTTCAGCATCATCACTGGTGTTCCGATGAGAGCCAACGAAGAAGCAAACAAACTAATGGTAAAGATAGAGAGGATCTGGCTAATTCCTCGCAGATGAGAAGCTTTGACAATTCTGTAATGATGTAGATTATGCGTTCAAGAAATGGGTGCGGAATTTGTTTATGCCCCTTCGATGCTGCAAGGCTTCCCAGGTCACCCTACCTTAACCTGCATCTGGTTTGGGGGTTCAAGTGCCATTCGTAGCGACGTGCATCACACCGAGTATCAACGATGCAACATTCTTGTAATTTCCATTTCAGCTTTTAGAACATGCGAATTCTTATAATTATCAAGTTTCATTGCGCATACAATGATTAAAAGTGAGATGCTTGGAGACTGATCATTATCTGTACTGCCGTCGACAGACGCGATTTCCTGTGACACTTCGCCCCGACGAAGTGTGCTTTACAGCCCGAGCCTTGGGATCGGGCAGGCTCAACATGTGAAGCGGTATGAGCATATTAATTCGATGGGCTGACCAGTATGCAGACTTTGCATGCAAATAGATGAGATGAGGCGAACGAAATCAACAGCGAGTTGCAGGCGATCCTCGCCCACCACTTGAACTTCTTGCTTATAGCACAAATCCTAATCGTTATCATCTTCCTGGATTCACAGTAGCTTCAGGAAAAATAAAGAGCTAGGTCAAACAAACGCAAATCGCAGTCGTTGAAATTCTCGTAATCTAATCTAATCCAATCCTGGGGAACAGATGCGGTGGTAAGCTACACCGTCTTGAGCGCATAATTTCTGCATAATAGAATAAGTCTACACCCAAGATCACCCCTTTCCAGCTATTAAAGAGACTTGGATTACGGAGTTCGAACCATACAGAAAACTTGGGACATATCCAATAGCTACGAATATCACATTGCGAGAAAACTAGAAGGTTAACCTTCACGTGCTTAGTGGGCAATGTGAGTATGAAGTTGCGCACAGACTGCTTGTATCGCCGAGAGTCATTTTTGACAGAGTAGCATCCTTTGGGTACAAGTCGTAGCAAATTTTGATGTCTTTAACTATCGAGACTAGGATACGAGCTTGTGTGGAGAAATCCACCACTTGCCCCGCAAGCTTCGATAGGCCTGCTGTCTAAAATATAATGCCAGTATTTGTGCCTCAACACGTCAGAGCAGACCTCTTTGACTACAGCTACCAACTCGACCAACCTCGATCGAATCTAGATTCATGATCATCTTTGTTCGTCAAGCGAGCGGCGCCCGAGATCTCAATTTGAAGTTCCCGGATTCCGACCACCAGTCACGAGATTTATGAGCTAAGTCTGAGATGCTAACAAATACCAGAGATTGATTGTTCATAGAAAATTCAATAGGTTATATGTTAAAATCAGGCAAACGACCATCACATACGACCATAGACTGAGGAGAATTGGGCATCCCGTCCGCTCTGCCATACACAAGCCTCAGATCGGCAGATTAGTAGTTGGGTGGGTGACCACCAGCGAATACCTGCTGTTGTATGTTTTTGGATTTTTTGTCAATTATATCCTTCCATCCTTTGTCTTTGTCTTATTTTGTTACACCTCCTTCCATGGTATCGAATTGTGGTAGTGTCTTCACAGTCGAAGCACACGTGGCCGGTGAGGAATGTATTTTTGATGCCGGTAGAGTCGAGGACGTAAAGCTGGCTTTAAACCTCCTGGTGCTTTTATAGTCCTGGATATGTCACAATTGGCCTCTAGCTCGATGGTTTTATGTATCTGACTTCCTTCACGTGTTATCTCTGCCTATGACTAAGGGTATCTACCTCAAGCTAATTAAAATGCATATGAACCAGTTTGGTCTCTCCACCCTTGCTGTTCTCTCATCTTCAAATGGTATATCTATACCTGGGACTCTCGTCACCCATTTCAGCGACCTGCTCATCAGTCTTACCCTCCATTTTATAATCTTCTAATCCAGCATCACGCCGTTTATTCGCCCGATTATACACAACCCACTATAATCGTTAACGTCTCTCCTCTTACACTCCATGCGATACCACTTACCATAGTAGCATAAACAACACATGCAAATCCCACCATAGCCAAACTAACAGCATGTCCTCTAACATACCTCGGTTTATCCCCCGTCGTATATATAAAACTACTCAGAACCCCCGCACAATTCCCGATCGTCAATTGCATACCAGTGGCAGTAGTCCTCTTTGCATACCGGGGGCAATTGTTCGGTAGCCAGGCAAGTGGTATTCCGACTACCACGTACAATCCAGCTGCTACCATGAAGCAGCCGAAATAGTGCACGCCAGCTGATGCGGTAGACAGGAGTATGGAGTAGCCGATTACGCTGAAGACGCCCCCAATCAATGTGAACATAGCTCGTTTGCCAGTACGATCGGAAAGGTGTGCCATGACCATGTAGACGAGGCCACCAAGGGCATAGCAGGGAATTGTCAGAAGTTGAGTTTGAGCCGTTGTCCATTCTGTTGAAGCTGTTAGATCAAAGTTTCTAAAGTGCAAGCTTTTCTTACTTCCAAGTTGAGAAATTATAGTCGGCAAAAATGTCGAAAATCTATATCATGTCAGTGTGAGTCGAGCGTGCTGAAATGTCAAGGATTACCCATAAAGCATCGTGTCGACACCGAACTGAGCCAAGTAGAACGCCCAGCATTTCCAGTCCTTAACAGCCTTTAGAGCGTCTTTCTTGGAGAACTGCTGAGCCGTAGCAGTTTGGCCATATTCACATGCTTTACGAACATGCATCAACTTCCTATCCTCCTCAGTCAAGAAATATGCCTTCTCATATTAGCTTCAAAGTCAACTTTTCAGGATTCTCGAAGCATCCATTTACCGAGTCAGGATTGTTTGGTAAGAGCCACAGAGTAGCAATTCCTGCGAATACAGTTGGGAGACCTTCAATGATCAAAATCCTGGAGATCATTAGCCGACTGCAATTGGGAACTCTCCATTGCAATTATACCATCTCCAACCCTTCAGACCCGCAACACCCTGCATATGACCAATGGCATAAGCAAGAAGACCACCAAAACCACCAGCTAGTGCAGCTGACACAAACAGATACCCAATTCGTACGGCCAGTTCCTTTTTCGTATAAAAGAATGTTAAATATACTGCTAAGCCTGGGAATAAACCACCTTCAACTGCTCCGAGGAACAATCTCACGACAATGAGACCTGCGTATGACTGGACGACTCCACCGAGGGTGGCGATAATGCCCCATGATAGAGTAATAAACGCTATCCAACGCGATGGAGTAAATTTCTTCAGAACTCTGTGCCGGAGTAAGATTTTCAGTTGATACTTTTGTAATTAAGAGGAAATTAGGAGTAGGTGGAAGCGTACAAATTCGAAGGGACTTCGCTTAGAATATACGTCACGAACAAGAGGGAAACAGCTGTTTGATACATATTCCCATGCATTTTCAAATCCGCTTCCAAGCCATAAAGTCTTGCATTACCAATATTCACTCTGCCCACCTAATCAGCTCTTTAATTCACAAATCTTTCGCCCAAAAAGAAGATACATACCGATCCAAGAAACTCAAAAGATACAAGGTCATAACCACGGGTATAATATGCAGATCCAATCGCCGCACAAGTTTCCTCTCAGTCTCTCCACCAAGCAACATCTCCTGGCTAGTCTGGCCGACATCCTTCGGTGAATCCGATATCATCTCTAAGCCAAATCCTTCTACGCCTACTTTGTCGTCGTCTGATGTTAATGCCATGGCGGCAACCTGGTCAAATTTCCAATGAAAAGCGGAATTTTATAGCGGGTCGGTCACGTGAGGAAAGCGTTAAAAAGGAGTGAGAGCGACAATTCATGAGTGAATGTTTAAGTCTCGCAGTGTTATATGATGTCGAAGGCGATGTTTCTCAGCTCTCAGTTCGGATCCAAGAGTGTACAACCGGTTACTCACTTTTCATGTCGTGCCCAGCTTATTCCTTATCTGCGGGGCTAGAATTACTGGTAGCCAAGGCGGATTTATCTTCGGCCCAGAGAACGAAGATGGGGGAGATCCATGGGTCGGACGATACCAGTAATGGAGATATCTATTCAGCGCGTTATTGAACGCCTTGTCAAGTTTTCGATGATGGGGGTGGGTCGATGGTAGCAAGGAGATGTGGAGTTAGGTGACAACCGGGTAAATTCGAGGTAAGCTGATGGTAGGAATGGGAATATGCCGGTCCTTTACATGACTTAACTAAGATGTCAATGGTGGGGGTGGGTCGATGGTAGGTATTAAAGATATATATAAATATGTGACGATAGGGTATCACCGACCCAAGTGTGTCTTACTGCGTCCGTCCTACCGCAATTCGTCATTTAACAAACCATGTTAGAGAACCACCGTGGAGCATAAACCCTATATTTTGAGTACGGCTACCTGGTTATATTCCGGACAACTATCAGAGGCACGAAAGAAAGCAATGCTTTCGACTATCACGAGCTGAGGCTTCGAAGAGAACCGCAGAAACTTCTCCAAGTTTTCTGTAGGCATAGTCCCTACTTATCGACAATCTCCTCAACTGTTAGTGTTCAGAATACGGGTTGAAGCGTAAAGATCCAAGCAGTCAGGCCACATGGAAGGTTTTGGTAGAAGAGTGAAGGTGAAGTGAATGTAGCCCTTCCTCGAGTCATTCTCGCCACGTGCTTATGCCTCACATAAATCAAAATTCCGAGAAACGGTGAGAGATTGTAAAGCAATGAGAAGGTCTGATTTTTAAAACCTGATGAGCATGATCAATCAAGAGCAATCAATGTCAATGAGGACCAGTATGTTTGAAGCAACCTTAACGTCTGGTTGAATAGAAACTCTACCGCTACCAACTTTAGATAGCTAGCTTAAGCAAATGCTATGCGGGTATCTTAGTGAAAAGAAGGCGGGTTAAAGCATGGAAAAAAACACCGAAGCCAACTATAACCGTATCACCATTATTCCCTCTTCTTCCAAATCTTAGCCTCATACGCCTCCACAAGCAGAGGCGCATCAATGCCAAACCTTTGGCATGGCTCCCAAGTCCTATCCTCCACTTTCGAATATCCCTTCCACTTGACCAGATAATGTTCGATACCACGGAACCTCTTCTTCCCAAGTATCTTTTCAGGCTCGTTCTCAATGACGTCCAAATCATCCTTTGCCAGTTGCCAAGATATAACCAGATCAGGTACATCTTCGGACATAGTCTCTTCTAGCTCCCATGTCCAGTCCTCTTCGTCTGGATAGCCTTCCCATTCAACGAGAAATTCTAGACCTTCATCGGTGCTTCTTTCCGAATGGATTTTCTCAGGCACATATTCGCTCTCGTCCTGGTCTGGATCGTCATTCCCTTCGTTAATTTGCATCGAATCAGATTCTCCCTTCTCCACAATTGAATTCTCAGGTAAGTTTTCATCTTCTTCAAGATCATCAACTGTTTCTGCTTCAACCTTGCGAGATGGACTGGACGGAGAGAATGATGTGACTGGCGTGCCGGCGGGTAAGGAGGATCGAGTTGCCCGGCGCATAGGCATCACAGTCAAGTTAGTATCGAAGCCACAAAGTGCCCGCGGAAGGCTTAGGCCCGAGCAGGGTTGATTCTCTGGCCCTGTGTTTGATTTACCATAAATGTTGCGGGAATCCAGGGAGTTCCACGGCGATGGTGGAGGGGAGGGGTATGAGAAGTTACTAGGCAGCATGTCTAAACACATTTTTTTCGGATGCGAAATTGTTGAAGGGCACGGGTGGGAATTGATCTTCCGTGGTCGACCTCTCTTCCCACCCATTGCTATCTGCGAGCTTGGCTTAATCATGTCACTCGAAACTTTCCTTCTCTTGCGGGAATGTTCTGCCTGGACATCTTCATTCGCTCTTGTCCTCTTGGGCTGAGATTTCAGTGTCCATCCATTGCAGACAGAAATCTTGGGTCGTGATTTGCGGCGTGGGCCAGAATCTCTTTTGGGAACTATGTATCCTTCCGGGTACTTGTATGTGACCCACTGATCGATAAGAATGTCCCAAGAAGTGTGGTCATCAACACAGAAAGGTTCGAGATATTTAATGCTTGGATTGATATAGCCAGATTCGTTGCTGCAAGATTTTTGAGCATATTTGATCATTCTAGACTCGACCTCATCAGCTTTATAAGAAAGGCTCCCCTTCCTCTTGGTCTCATGAAATGCGAGAGTCCTGAGTCTAGTAAATTTCGCAAAAGCTCTCGCCTTATCACCAAATGACATATATCGGCAGAGATCATAAGCCAGTGATTGTAGACTATGCGAAACAATTGGACCGAGGCAAAGGTATCCTTCAATGACTAGCAAGTCGTGTTCCATGCTCACGCAAACATTGTCCAGGAGATTTGCACCTTTTCTCTTCACCAGTCGCTCATACGGCTCATGTTCCTTTGTGCCTTTAAATTGTGGAAGCCATGGCTTATATATCTTCAAAACAGCGTAGCGCGATAGCTGGCAGACTTGTAGGATCACAGAAGGAGGTGTCTTCGAGTATATTTTGCAGTCCTTCCAATATGAGACGGCCGTTCGGGCGTGAAACGGCGCCGTTATGACGAGTTCGAATATTTGTAGTTGAATCTCAACAGGGAGATCATCGAATTGCGTCGGCATCTTGCGAAGATTTGCAATGGGATATGATATATACCATGAAGTTGTTGAGGTTCGTGTGAGAAGGAAACAGATTCGACGTGGGAAGGAGGACGCGACGCGCGCATAAGGTTCACTAGCGCGTTTTCCACTCACCCTTGCACTTTCCATTTGAAAATGGATTCTCTTCCTGCTAAGCTCTCCGATCTGGAACTGCTACCAGGTTGCAAAATATATGGCTTCGGAAAAGCATTTATCTGTAGATTGGGTTTCTGAGACACTTTGGTGAAAAAAATAGAGCAGTATAACTGATTTATACTTGAGATAAGCGAGCATGAAAGGGGGAGACAAGTGGAAACACTCGGAACTATTAGGTTGAAGCCAATATAATTCTGTGCATCTTCCATCGTTCTTGTAGTGTTGCTAAATAATCCCCTATGACACATGTGGGTCGTCATTTATGGTGTCTAGATGGGTATCGAACAGTGACAACTGCAGTTGGGATTTCAGGAGGACAAGGTGTAAAAGATGATTAACTCTTTGCCGGTTTCTTTTTTGTAATTGCTGCGAAACACACGAAATGCTCTGCTTCACGTCCATTAGTTTTCTGATACAACTCTTCTCCTTTCTAAGGGTCAAATCAAGGCTTATTCCTATGATATCTACTCTGATTGCATATAAAGCACTCTGAGTGGCGTTCTCCTAATGTGTGACACCTGAGTCTGGCAAGTCATGTTTCGTCGCCTAGACCTCGTAGCCTTCGAAGTGGGAGGAGTATCCCAAATTCCGAATTCCCGCCCTAATCAAATGGGGCAACTATTCGGTTTACGTTGCATCCCACATGCAGAGCCGCATCCCCCTCCGAAAGGCTCGGGCCTCACCGAGTACCGCAAAAGAAAGTCACATGCATGACACCCATGAAAATGCCGGGCACGAGCATAACACGTCCTCAACTTGCTCCCACATGGCAAATGCGTCGCCTAAAGTAAGGATATTTTCTGGTTATCGAGGACAGAGAGGCGTCGTCGAAGGCAACGTGCTTCCGCTGTCAATCTATGTGCATTTTAGTAAAAATGCTAGGGCGCAGGACATTTTGCAATTCCACGAGGTAATTGTTGCAGCTTTAGGAGATTATGTGTATTGAGTATAACACGAAAGAATCAACTGCAGGAAGAGGAACCATGTAGATTGCCATCAGTTGAGAGAAGAGTACTTCTCGCAAACAATCTACCGCAATCTCAACCTAGACTCCCAAGCAAGTGTTCGTGAGCCTCACTATTCTACGAAATCTTAGTGGAAGACAAACACAAAATCCACGACTGATAAAATACATGATCACATATGTGGTCTGATCTTCAAGCAAGTAGCTACAGAAGTACTCGGGTTAGGCATGAATGGGATAAGATGTAACACTGCTTATTCGGGCGATGCCAGCAAACTTGCGGCTCCGCAACCCACTGAGGATATCTCAAGACATTGTATGTTGGGTGAAATTGATATAGAAAGTACATGCGAGGACAGAGATGGCCATTGTGCAGGAAAGCGGATTTGTTGCACGTCGTTATGCATTGCGGCCCAAACACTTTGGGATCGCGAGAGTTCCTCGAAGTGTGCTCTCCAAGACGATCATTGCTTTCTTATTCGCTTGGAATTCCAACTCGGTGACGACTTCACTTCTTCTCAGGACCAGCGAGCCTAACACATGTCGACTGAATTTCAGCCGCCGTGTTTGTCGCTTCTGATCTCCTGATTTCGTCACAGTCTGATCACACAGCATGAGTTTCCCTACCGTATGTAACAGCAACTCAAGGTCACAATCTCTCCACCGCAACCTTGCAACTAGTCATCAACAAACCCGTCCCATCGCATTATCTGAGAAACTTGAAAACACAGCTTGTTTGGGGATCCTCGGGAAGATCGCATACGTTGTGCAACGCTCGTCCGCCTCACATTCTAATTCCGTGTGGTGTGAAGAACCCAGGCATGGCATTCTTCCAGATGGCCCTGGTTATAATATGTGACTATCAAGTCTAGTCTGCGATCCAATAATTGATATGATCGCATTGCAACCACTAGGAGAAATGTGGAAATATTCTTGGGTTGATGGTGGTCAGCTGAAGTGCCGATAGATTGGTGATTGGATAATTCGTGCATTGAAAGGGATGTTCGGGTAGGAGAGCGAAGAGCTCTGAGGAGGTGATCAAAGTTCACACCAACAGCCGAAAGACTCAAGGAGAAGGTGTGGAGAGGTGCGGGGTTAGTGCGTTTCCCTCCAGGAAGCTTGATTGTGGTCGGATAATTGCTCACTGTCTATTATCGAGGATTGAAACTACTCTTGGACTCTTGGTATTACAATGACTGATATTTCGAAATTGTGCTCGGGTGCTGTACATCATTATGCAACAGTCCAGAAAATTGTGATTGCGATCGATTCATGCTGCTGTGGCATTTGTGGCTTGCATGCTGTCGATATCTGAGTTCCAGTGGGGCGATAACTGGGCGATTGCTGGGCGACACCAGGGCGTCGACCTCTCTCGTGTGGCTGATAAGATGCAGCTCGTTGCCTTGTCGTACTGTACCTCCGTAGAGTACGATGTGGATCGCACACCGTTATGCTTGCTATCACAGTCGAATCGGCAGAGATATGCACTTCGCCCAGCACATATCGTAAAGGATGGAAGCTATGGTCTCTGATTGTCTGCAGCATCACGAACAAAGTTCAGTCTACGATGAGGTGCATAAGAGCATCGGGTCTGGTATGTATCGCATGCAGATTGCAGCACAGACAGCTGCAAATTCAACGACTTGCCTTCGACGTGTTCGCAGTGTCACCGTAATTTTCCCCAACTGACAGATAGAGATTCGAGAAGAGCCAGACGGCCGATTGTTTGTTGTCGGTTTCAAGTTGGATATAACATTTTGCACAGATGCACAATGGTCGCCAGAAATCACCATCTTAGCAGCGCAGGAACTGATTATTGATTGTCGCTCTCCAGTCCGCTTTCTCTCATGCTGTGACGAATTCTGGTTGTTTCTTGTCTGTCAACTAGAATTCTGATTTGCAGAGGTAACAGTGAAAGTCGAGTGGTGTGATTTCCCGCTCGGTGAGTGAGAAGGGTAGGTGAAAGGAGTCCTCCGGGCGTCGAGGCAACCATTTCTGGTTCGCATATTAGATCGCCAAAGTTTGCTTCGTTAGCATTGACAGATGGCCTCTGTTTCCACACCTGTTTCCGGGCGAGGAGAAACCTTGGCTTGCTGGGCAAGCGTGCGTAGGAAAATGTGTTGACACGTTGTATAGAGTAACGATCGAGATGCGAAATGGAAGAGAGAGATGGTATTGATGGTGAAGTCAGAAGAGAATGCCTTCGAAGACCTGACTCGCTAGACCTACCTAGTTTGGAAAGGCGGTGAAGCCCTCCCCGCAACGACATCAATATTCTCTTTTCTTCATTCACCACAAAAAAGAAGCAACCATGGCTCTGCAGTACCTATAATGTTATGTTATCTAATTCGACCCCAGAAACATCGACATGGTGCTGCCGGACATTGTCCAATGCAAACCTTATTCTCGAACATCCTGCTCGATCACTTGCTTGCGCGGTTAGCACGAACCTCAAAGCCAAGCTGCATGAAAGCTGAAGACAAGGTCCTGAAAGAGAGCTAGTGCTGATGTCGGAGCTTCGAATCCTCCACTCCCTCTAATTCCAGGTTCTTAATCCACCATACAATCTGCCTCGGATAGCTTCTGCCTCGCCCTGTCAGAAAGCGATATCAGCCAGAGAGGCTCTTTGCAGTGGTTGTGAGTGGTGACAGGCGCCTGGGCTGTGCAGCCAGGCTGCATACGCCTGTATAGGGCGTGACCTGCCTGCAACCATCTTCCGCCCAGCTCCGGGCGACAGAGCATATGGATGATAACGGACCCTGTCCACTTGAGAAGCTCTATTTCGAATTGGGTTTTGTAGCGGTAAGTCATCCAGACTCAAGTTCGCTCTTTTGGACGCAACGCCGAGTGACGAAGGACATGCGTTTGGTGGCTGCAATTCCATGCAACGAAGCGATGCATACCTTATGAAGTACTCGGTGAGTTGAGAGATCTGCGGAGTGCAGAGTGCTTCGTCGGCGTGTTGTTACTCGTGCCGGGCGGAAGTGCATTCCCTTCGATGCACGAATTAGATGCAAAGGTCAGCCCCGCTACGCCGCACCGCTCTCAGTCTGAGTCGGAGTATGAACCCCTCCCTTCCTGCAAATGCAAATAGGTAACCATCAAATAGTAAGGTATGCCACAATCCTGCGACTGCAGGCCGAGTCCATCAGTCATATATTCTTCTCCCACCCACACCCTTTCGAAACCCTATTGCACTGCTCGCCTCACTTTACGCTCTGTTAATCTTGGTCGCAACTCTCGGCTTTCTCGTGCTAGGGGAGCTTGTTCGAACATATAGCCTCGTCGCCCGTCCTTCTTGGGATCTTCACTTCCAAGTCCATCTCATCCCTAGCAGTCACGCCCCGTCACAGCATCGTCGCTGTTCTTCTCGGTGCCAGGCTTTATTCTTGCCTCACTTGTTCCAACAGCCTTCAGAGACATCTACAACATGTCCGGACAACAGCACGGCAATCCACCTCCTCCCCCACCGGCGCCAGCAATCAGACCTGGTGGCGGTCCTCCTCCAAACTTCCCCGGGCCAGGAGGCAACCATCAAGGACCCCCACCACTACCAGCAAATTTCCGCCCAGGGCCTCAGAATGGAGGTGGTGGCGGGAATGGCGGCGGTGGAGGGAACGGCCCGCAAACATTTCAGTTGCCAATGCGTCAACCTCTCCAGCAATCATTTCGAGTCCGTGACCTGACTCCAAAGGTCAAGCTTGATGAAGCAACCGCTCGCAAGAAGCTGACATCTTACCGAGTCTATACGATTCGCAAGGAAACACCTGCGAATCCGAAAGACAAGCCTACCTGGGCCCGCTCTCAGATAATTGAGGAGCGACTTGATCAAGATACTATCAAGAAGCAGATCAAGAAGCTCGATGAAAATCGAAAGACGGTGACGGATAAGAAGACCTCTCTTGCTCAATTCCAACAAGGGCAAGTGACCAGTCTTTTGGACGATCTTGGATCAAATGAACACGACCGCATGTTCGATTGGTCGCTTGTTCAACTTGACAGCAAACTGAAACCTGCGAGCTTGAAATCTTCATCCTCATCAAAGAAAAAAGCCATATACGAGACCGTCACAATAACAGTGTACGTGAAGAGAGAACCACTCCCAGATTTGAATTGTGTCATGTTGTGGCAAGCCATAGACAAGCACAATCAAGACATGCTGCGACCACCACCACCACCACAACATCCGCCTCCTCAACAGCATCAGCCTCTCCCACGTCCACCCCCACAACAGAATCACCAAGGGGGCGGTCCACCGAATGGCGGTCCACAATTCTTCGAAGTGCACAAAAACAACGGTGCCGGAGGAAACAAGCCACAGACCAAAGTGTACCCGGTACAGAAAGGAAAGCCTCATGATCGGAGAAAATCTCATCATGAGTCGGATTCTGATTCTGATTCCTCCTCTGAGAGCAGCGTTTGTTTCACTGATAGCGAATCGGATTCCTGCACAGAGGCTTCTAGCATGCCGTCAGATAAAGGCAGTAGACGGCACAGCAAAAACCGTACCCGAAAACACAGCAGATCTTCACGCGGTCCGATATATCGTGTTGACCATCGACTGGATCGGCCCAGTGAGGCATATGGAATTCCACAACAACGCCCATACGCCCCAGAGATTCCTCGAGCACTAGGGGTTGATCCAATTCACTCTGCATACATTGCTGGCAAGGAGGATGCAATGGCAGAACGATACGGTATCAATGCACCTCTTTCGCCCCCACAACAAGTCGTGCAGCCCATCGTCATTGATCGTATTATCGAACCCAGAACAGTAGTTTCGTATGGACGTGTCCAGCCACAAATTTCGGAGCGCCCTCGTTTCATTGAGCCATCTTATGTCAGTGACAGAGACAGATATGACGGCGAATTGCGACTTCGTCAGGAGGAGCAACAGCTTAAGCGATTGGATATTGAGACTGATTTCAGACGACGTGAAATTGAAGACGACATGAGACACCGAGAAATCGAGAATGGGATCCGGATTCGGCAGCAAGAGGAAGACGCCATCAGACGTCGGGAGAGTGATATGCTCAGACGGCAACGAGATGCCGAAGAATATATGGTCGACAGACGATCCTCATTTATTGAGCCCAGACCAACCTTCGAACGACGACAGAGTTCACCTGTTGCTTTCTCTCCATTGCGACGAGAATTTCTCGAGCGACGCCCGAGCGAAGTAAGGCCACAGTATCTCGATCGAGGTTACAGTGAATCAAGAGCAGAGTACCGACGACCCGCACCCCCGAAGTTGGTTCCGAATCCCTTCAGCCCTATTCAACTCCAACGCCGCTATCCTCCAAGCACGAGCACTATGAGTACATCTGATGGGTGGTAAATTATTCTTGCGTCTTTCACTGTCTCTTGTCTTGTCCCCTCTCTAGATTGGGTCCGCAAGGGTTGGGGTTTTGATTCAGCTAGCAATTTGCAGTGATGCAGTGTGTACATCTTTGGGGGGCCTATTGACATTCAGTTATCTGGCAGGTATGGGATCTGTATTTTGGGAAACTTCTTGTTGATATCCTTTGCCACGTCCTTTCTGGGTGGTTATCTTTGCAGTCGAGCTTTTGAAAAGGACTTCTTATGACTGATGATTTTTCATATGTACCTCATATCAGATACCATGTACTTTGATGTACTAGTAAAACAATTACAGAAAGTTTAACCTACGTCTTTCAAATGCCTCAAAATAAGCAAAGTGAAGCAATTGAACTCGATGCGAACAAGCCCTTTTATGCGTGAATTGGATGAATGGGGGCGTGGGATTTAGGATTGGGGGAAGGGAAATGTGCTGCGTCTCTGCCCAAACAGAATTGCTGGCATGCATGCAACAGGCTCCGGGAGGTCTTTCGAAACTGTTCGTTGGCACGGATGAGCGCAAGGAAATCCCGAGGCAGCGGGATGATCATTCAAGTCGCCAATTGAGGTATTTCGACAGAAGAATTTCTCCACGCCATTGGTCAAGTACACTTGTATCAACTATTCCTTCGAAACTATGATTGCTTTTGTGGAGTTGAAGATTTTTCTTTGGACAGCACGTGAAAAAATTGGGACATTGCAGTCTCAGGCACTGGCCTGTCAATTCGCGTAACCATAAAAGGTGGAGGGGTAGGTTGGACTAACCCCACCGACATCTCAAAACATCAGATTTCTGATACCTCTCAGCTCCTCTCAGAACATCACAAACATCTCGAGATACTCTAAATTCCTTAATCTAACTAATCGAATCACCTGTAATAAACAATCGCAATCATGGCTCGTCAATTCTTCGTCGGCGGTAACTTCAAGATGTTAGTCTTTCTCGGTGAGATGGATGGAGCTGAGACCACAACGGATGAGAGCTGATAACTTCACGATTTCAGGAATGGCTCTGTTGAGACCATCAAAAAGATTATCGGATACCTCAACGACGCAAAACTCGATCCAAATACTGGTTCGTTTTCCACTTTCATTCTTGTTGACTCGAACTCTCAACCAAAACTCGGTGTGGCTCGTATCACAAAGCCAAGATACAAGAATGCACAATGAAACAATTGCTGATGGTTGTGAATGATAGAGGTTGTCATCGCCCCACCATCTCTCTACCTCCTCCTCGCCCGCGAGCACCTCAAAGCCCCTCTCGAAGTCGCCGCCCAAAACGTCTTCGACAAGCCCAACGGAGCCTTCACCGGTGAGATCTCAGTCGATCAGCTCAAGGATTCAGGAATTACCTGGACTCTGCTAGGTCACTCTGAGCGTCGTGTTATTTTGCAAGAGGACGACGTCTTCGTTGCCAACAAGACCAAGGCTGCTCTCGATGGTGGTATCGGAGTTATTTTCTGCTGCGGAGAGAGTCTCGAGCAGAGAGAGAGCGGATTGACAATTGATGTCGTTACAAAACAACTCAAGGCTGTCAAGGATAAAGTCCAAGACTGGAGCAAGATCGTTGTCGCATATGAGCCTATCTGGGCTATTGGAACCGGCAAGGTCGCCAGCACAGAGCAGGCCCAGGAGGTCCACGCCGCTATCCGTGAATGGTTGAAGAAGGAGGTTAGTGAGAAGGTTGCAGAGGAGACCAGAATTATCTACGGAGGCAGTGTCAGCGAGAAGAATTGCAAGGATTTGAGCAAGCAACCTGATATCGACGGATTCTTGGTTGGTGGTGCATCTTTGAAGCCGGCTTGTAAGATTTTCCCTTTCCGGACTGTCCTAGAAGGTTATGTGCTAATGAACTTTGCTAGTCGTCGATATCATTAACAGCCATTTGTGACTATATGAAAAAGGTCAGACAGATTCACGACTGTAAATGCTCTCCGTTCCAACTTAGTAGCTGAATGGGAGATTATGAAGAAATACAACCACATTCCATATCAGGTGTGATATGCAACTATGAGGATTCTCTATCTCCTTTTCATCCCTCTTACTCTCTATTCCAATATCATTATGTCCCTGAACTCAAATAACCATGACCAATCTCCTCCTCTCCCTTCTCTCTCTCTTCTCTCTCTCTTCTCTCTCTCTTCTCTCTCTCTTCTCTCTCTCTTCTCTCTCTCTTCTCTCTCTCTTCTCTCTCTCTTCTCTCTCTCCTCTCTCTCTCTTCTCTCTCTCTTCTCTCTCTCTTCTCTCTCTCATAACCCTACCTCTCACCCACGCCTTTCAAGCCCTCCTCTCCCATTTCCTAGACATACTCTTCAATCCCGCCTTCCGACGTCTAGCAATCGGCTTTTTTTCTACTTACGTATATCCTCATAGGAACTGCTGAGGCGGCACTGGATCTCTTATTTTACACGTTGAGAACGATGCTCTTGGTTTTGATGATAGTGTTCACGTGGTCGGCTTTGTTAGAATGGATGGCGGGTGTTTTAGAGGGGGTGGGGTGAATATAGTGGAGAGGTGGGAGATGGGGATAGGAAGGATTTTAGGGTTGGGATAGGGGTGTAGGTGAGGAGTGGATAAAGAGAATGAGTTACTGTTACGGGTAAGTCTGTACGCACTTGTGCATACTCATAGGAAGGTGAATTTCCCAATATCCATAAACATTCGTATGCTGTCATGAACTCTTCCTTCCAAAGCCCTCGATTTGAGTTCAAATTTACTTCTTCGAATAAAGTGCCTCTAAACCCTTAATACTTGTGTTCACTTACACCCCTCAGCTTAACATCGTATCAAATCTGTATCAACAAAGAGATAGACTTGTGAGACTCAAGGCGGACAGGCACTTACAATTCACTTTCCCCTTTCGCTGCTTCTCGAAACTGTTGGATGTGAAATGCCAACCTTTCTTCTGTCCTGAACGAAAAATGTGGACTTTGCTTCTTAGGAAAATTTAGGCTGCTTGAAAATTGTAATCACAACTGTAACAGGAAGTAAGGACGTTATAATGTCCTACCCAGACTATGGAATGGCTAGATATTATTGCCGGAAGGTTGAAAACTGGGGGTTCTAACAATCGACAGAGTAGTATGCTGTCTGAAAATATGAAGCGAAGCTTGACTCTACGCCTCGCAATCTGATAGGTACTACATGAATTCTCGAAAGGTGAACGGGAGCCCAAAAAAAAACAGGTATTAATAGCACGACTGGTATGCAAGGCACCAAATTCCACCCCCTTGGCAATTGCGACATGTCGAGTCTGTGATCAACGAAATTCGCTAGGAAATTTTCATGAATCAAAATCTGGAGGCAAAGTGGTATTAAGTAGTAGGTAAATTTTCAGACCGTTCACGAGTAAGGATATCTTTTCCAAACGCCATCCCAATAACCATACACCATCCTACTTCGAAAACGGACACTGTCCAGCCGCCTTCTCTCCTCCCTCTGTTGGCGGGGTAGCAAGCGCATCACCCTCTTGATGCTTCTCCAAATAATGTCTCGCAAACAAATCATTCTGGATCCAAACGACCTTATTCAGCGCTCGAATAACTTTGCTCTTCATCTGGTTGTCGATGACATCCATATCCATTACTGCTCCGACGAGAATATCAACTACATAGCCGAGGAGTACGCCCATGTGGATATACTCGACTCGGAGATCGGGGCGCTTCTCGCGGTGCTTGAAGCCGGGTTTGCCGGTGTGCATGATACCCACATTGTTGAGGTAGACCCAGAATGGGGAAGTGGGAGACAGATCTTTTGTGGTGACGAGTTTGACGATGTAGTTCTATTGATGTTTAATATGCTTTCTCAGAATACTAAGCATGTATGGGAGTGGTACAAACCTTCAAGAAATCTTTCCGTAAAGCGATTTGAGGATGCTCCAATGTGAGATCTTGCACATTCTTTACTGTCTCTCCTTCATAATCTGTATTCTTTGGTACGAATGCTTGGGCTGTGATATCGAATGAGAGGAGCTTGCCGTAGACTGCATCCAAAACAGCAGGTACGAGAGGAGCCACCAGAGGTGCGGCTGCGAGAAGGGCTTCGCCGTCTGCTGAGCTGAGCTCTAGAAATTTTGAGAGATATGTGATTCTTGAAGGGAGGTCTTCAAGAGATGCTGTATCGATGTGTTGCATTGTGGGAGACATTATGATAGAAATTTCAGAATCAGATAGAAAATTGTGATGCTACTGTAGGAAATATAGGTAGTTTGAGATATTGAAAACCTGGATGATGAGGAATAGAAATCTCGACTCCGAGAACTTGCCACAGGATATATATCATAACCTCCATGTCCATCGTATGTTCCATTGACCAGAATAAGATCAACAACTCCTAGGAGAAGTCGGAGATGGAGAATTAAGATGATTATTAAGTTCAATGTCCAGCAGCCAGGTTTGGGCATTGCCATGAGAATTGCGGGTAGCGATGATTTGCCGGACGGATGATATCGATCGGATTACCATTCCGTGGGCTGTGTGGACGTGTTACCGATGATTGTGGGCTCATGTTGATTTCGTGCGTGTGCATGGGGTAGACAACCTTTCGATATTGAGTCATGGTTGAACGAAAGTCGCCTGTTTATGTGGTAAAAGGTACGGAGCAGCTGGGAGGTGGCTGGGCGATTATGTAACATCCGTTTCCACCCGTTATGAAGAATGAACTCTCCTCTTTCTCCTTGCTCCATCTCCTCCATCCCTCCAACTATTATTGCATCACTGGATATTGTAGTACACACCAAGTTTTGCGCTTCGAATTATCTTGTTGTGTGTTTCTTCATTGCGGAATGCATCTAATGTCTCCAAACCCCCATGCGGTAGGACGAGCCAATATTGAGTGTCAGCTCTGACGGATATTCGTGCCGTTCCGAAGACAACCCACCTCAGCCTCGGTGCACGGCGGTCAGTTTTCGCGCTTCATATGGCAGCTGGGAGCGACCGGTACAGCCACATCGTTTTCCAACAATCCGGATCCGAGGAGATGCTTGGTATTCTATCTTCAGAACTTGTTCCGTGGGAGAATAATTGGGTCGAATTTTGACCTCATAAATGGAAAGACCTTCAGCAAGGTGCCCCGTGCCCATTGCCCAGCAATATAAAATCATGTTTTCGAGAAATCACGAAATCCCGAGATGTGTTGTATTGTTTATTCCTGCTACTGTCCTTGGTGTACGCAAATCCGAATACCCAGAATAGTGATAGCCAGCTATGAGGGTGACACTCAAAGTCGAGTTGGGATTCGTGGGATTTCGAGGAGGTCGATATTATTGCTATCGTTTTGCATCGGGAGTTCTCACACGAATCTAAGAACAACTTTATTAGTTCTGTCTGTGCTACGTGAACTTCTTGCGTGTGTTGTTGGTGCAAAAAAGGGTGTTCGGTTTGTCTCTGGTAGATACAAACAAGCGTGTCAAATGTGTAACTGCATTCTGCTCTCTCACCTGGTCTGAAATTGTTATCGGTGCTTGACTTCACGACTACTAGTTCTTGAGATTGTTCTGCTTCCACCGTGCCTTCGTCCCAATACTTTGCCGGCGCACGACAGCAGCATGGATGTTGCCCGAAGTGTTGAATGTGTAGCTTCACATTGCTCCCAACGCTGTGTAGGTGTATACTGTGACTTTCATGGTATTTGATTACAGCAACGGTGATTTATTACTTTTTGTATGTTCTGCTTCGTACTGATCTGTAGCTTTGACCCGGTTATCTTTTGGAGCTTGAAAGGCGGGTCTAGTGCTGATGAGTAAGGCTTCGTGAACGCATGGGGGCTACACAACGCTTTCGTTTTCCACTATCAAGGTGCATGCGAATTTTGACGTGTTGCTAAGAGCCTGTTTGGCTCGCACTCAAACGAATGATTGCGCCACCAAAAAGATTTCGCATTCCATTCGACCATAAAAGACTGCAAAAAAATTTCAAACCTGTTTGGCTCGTGAATTCCATTCAGGGAGTGATCTCTCACTCACGAATGCACTATACAAATTTTGAATGCGAGAAAAAGGTGTATTCCTATGAATATGTGCGCAATCACTCCCACAAAGTGCATGTTACATTAATAAAACACACTTGAAAATTGCACAAGGCCATTTTATAGAATAATGCTATAACCCCTCCTATAGCTTCCTCTATAGTCTCTACATTGGAGGATAAGTAAGGGAGGCTTTTTGGACCCCTTAGTAGGCGGCATAATAATATAGAGAGAGAGGTGTAGTTGATATAGGGGAGGTGGATTTTTTGCAATAAGACTTATGAAAATTCTACTCTAGCTAATAGCTCAATACTTTGAGTCATGGCCATTTTTTTATACGCGAGCCAAACGGGCTCTAAGGTTTACGTTGCTACGCCTGTGGTGTTTTTCAAATTTTCCACAAATTTACCGCCGCCTCGCAAGGCTACCTGTATCAGTCTAACCTTTGAGAACCATCCCGCTTGCAAAGACTACAATCTTTCTATCTGTCTCATCCGCTACCCCCTCTACTCAAGTATGTGTACTTGGGTTATCTTTGCACATTACCCCTTCTCGGCCAGACGCTTAACTGCGTTATAAGCTATTCATGATTGCTACACTCTGATGGAATACGGAAAGACTGTTACAGAAGACAGGCTCTCTAGAGGGGTTCGGAGAATAATCACGTACACAACAAGAGTCTGCCTTTCATAAAAATCCCTCGCTGCGATACACGCATCTCACGATATCTTCACTTTTTGGGGAATGAGAAGGACAGACACAGAAGACAAGCCCTCATTAAAGGTTCGGAAAACATTCATGTAACAGGAAGTGTACGCCACTCGTCAAAGCTCTTCGGTGTGTTGCACCTGGGCCACAATTGCGAGACTCGAGGACTGTGGCTGTCAGATTACGACGGAAGACTCTTTTGAACGACTGTCAAGGTAAATTATCACGCGCACATGTTATCTGCATGATCCCAATTCTTCTCTTCCTTCGGCGCGTCCAATCTCGCCCACCAGTATTGAACTGCGTTGCTTAGTCAACGCCAAACGACTCTGTGTATTCACTCGGAAGGTAAATTCAGGTCCCTTTCCCATGTAGTATGAACGCTATTACTAACCAGCTTACCAGTATGTCTCAATCGAAGCTGCTTGAAAGCCTTATCAACAATCATTCCAATTTCACCCAACCTCGTTTCACCGGACCTCCCTGTACCTGTCCAGAATTTGAACAGCAATATCTGCGGATCTCCCAACCTTACATCCGAACTGTCAGTGATACAGAGGCTGCTGCATCCTGCAAGAATCTAACACAGAGAATCAACGACAAGCATGGCAACCTCAAGAACGTGCTGGCTTCGCGAGGGTCTGGGATCGCCAGCAATGGAAGAAGATGACAGTGGAGAGTTGCGAGACACTTTTGAAATCCCTAAAGCTGCCACTATACGGAAAGAAGTGGTACGAGGGACAGATCCGTTACGATACTCTAGGTCAATTATACTAAGACAGATGGCTGGAGGAATCAAGGGTTTATAAAGAGGTGCATCTTTTACCTTACATGAATCTGAAGGATCTGAAAGAGGACCCATCGAGACTAATCAAGCTTCGTAATATTGAAGCACGAGCAGAAAGTCAAACGGAATGGGGTGCTACTCCGGTGGCAACCAAGCCGAGCAGCGTGACGAAAGCCAAGGTTAAAACTCGAGGGGAGTCATCGTAACTGCACCAAAAGCTTGTGAACTTGACTATTGCAGTTGACGAAAAGAATTCTGAGGGTAACTCTCAATCAACCCTGGTTAAAAAGTCGACGTATGCGGCGTTGACAAGCCTTTACGCTAAAGGAGGCTCAAAAACCATTGCGTGGGATAACTTCGTGGATGCAATGGACAAAGTTGGTTTTCCGTCTCGGGGCTGTAGGGGTTCGGCCTTCACATTTCAGCCCAGAAAGGGCTCCCAGTGGTACGGCAATGGACGCATTGTCTTCCATAGACCTCACCCGAGTTCAAATATTGATCCTGTCATTCTTCGATCAATTGGAAAGAGAATGACGAAGTGATTTGAATGGGATGAGACGACCTTTCAGCTGGCGGGGTGATTGTGGAATGAGCGTACATTAGAAGGATGTAGATAGACCTACTTGAATTGATACCCCTGTTTGATTGTTAATGTAAATGAAGCTAATAATTGATTATTAGGCAAACAATCCAAGCATATCTACTATTATATCCTCTTACTTCAATAAAAGTATAAATTTATAAGTAATCAATCGTGATAAGAGAGATGATTATATAAACTCACTGTCTTGTAAAATTCTATAAGATAGCGACCGACTTCAAAATAATAGATACTATTATTGTTTCTTATCTAATTCCCAAAACATCGAGACTATAATTCTTTATACCTGCCGTCTCTATGAAATTATTCCCTAATTCCTAGCAAGCTGAATACCGGGTTATGTCGAGATGTAAACAAGGGAAGCTCGGCGATTAACTGAGGTTGAAACCAGCTTCTATGCAAGCTAACTAACTTCTAATGAAATTTGCATCCAAGTTCTTGGAGTGAATAGGCACTATAAATAATCGTAATAAACACAAAGCGATAGGAATGTCTTCTAACATGAAGCTTTGAAGTGGAGTGAATCCCTGCAAATATCGGAGATCGTTACTTGGATTTTGAGGTTGAAGGACATGTGTTGTGAAAAGACTAGAAATTTACCAAAGTAGATGGACGTCAATGTTCCTTTACAGTGGCATTATTTGCAGCTGCAATACAAAATGGAAACGTTCGAACTAAGGAACCCCCCTTTACCTGCCAGAGAGACTCGAGAGATCTTCAAGGAATTGACCCTGGCAAGCCTTCGCCTCCTAAACTTTGGCATTTGCAAGCTAACTTTCTGCCCCAACACCCTTGTATTTTTCTTGCACTATAAGAATCTCTTCCGAGGCTGACTTTCTGCTGTCGAAGTGAAGAATAGGAAATCGATCCTCATGTCGTACGTATATATTGGGCACGATAGGTACGGACCCGCAAAACCTACCGTTTGCCGGTGGCACAGCCAGGCTTCAGTGAGCGAAGTTGAATTTACCAACAAGGCTGTGCGCATTAAATCCTTCAAACCGGTCTCCACTCTGCCTGTCATCAAGAGAATAAGTCTATTTGAGAGAAGCAATATCCTTTTGATTGCTTTCTTGCGTTCTGACACTGCTCAAGATGGGTCGTTCTCATATGCTGTCAGCTGTGCTGCAAACCATCATGCTTTCCTGCTGCGCTCAAATCATTTCACATCATCTGCTTTCGAATGCGATTTCCAATGCCAGCAACCATGAGTTGTGGCTCAACATCACGACCGCATTCAATGCAAGCGTTCAGGCAAATGAAAATAGGACAGCTAATTTCCAGCCCACAAATGGCACTATTCTCAATGGGACGGTGGCTACAAACGCTACGAATGGCATTTTCGATTCAAATAGCATTAGCGAGTCATTCTATTGGAAAACTCTTCCACGCCATTTCTTATTCATGATTCTTTTTGGTCCTCTGTATTACTATTGGCATATCTGGCTGGAGAGGTTCTTTCCAGCTCGCCCACGTGTTCATAATATAGCGCCAGCTCGAGAGAAAGCAGGGCTGGGCGCAGGAGATGGGGATAATCGCGAAGAAGAGATTGTTCAGAAATGGATTGCTCAGGGAAAGGTTCGAAGAGCTTCACTGAGTTGGTGGAACACGTTTCTCAAATGGTTGCTCAACATTACTGTTGCGACGTTGTGGTCACAGAGCCTAGATTTCCTCATAGCAGAGACGCTCGCGGGGAAATCTCCCATCAAAACCATCAGATCACTATGGGGATTGGTAGGTGAAAGTACACTGAATCGCTTTTAACCTCACTGACATTGTCTAGAGCTCGCTTGTCGCCTTCTTTGTGTCGTTCTTGAACATTCGTCCACTGGCATCGTTGATAGGATTTATCGTCGTTCCTGCTCATAGGCGCATGCCGTTTGAAGCCGGGGCCAATTTAGTATGGATGCTCTTCTTCGGCGTCTTTGCGAGAGTAGTGTCCACATGGCTCATCAATTCTCCGACCATTCAGCATGCCGTTGGACTGTTTGTTGAATCGATGAATAATTCCACCAGGGAAGCCGGAGCTGGCAACACAAGCCCACGGTATCCTAGGATAGGCGATGAGTTGTAGTGAGGTTTATCACTGGGTTTTGATGATTGGCATACACGCACACCCTGGCATGAATTCTTTGGGGCCAGCAATTGAGAGCGATGATGGCAGCCCAGAGGGAGAACGTACGAGTTACGAAGAATAATATTGCTGGGCGGGTGTATGTGAGTCACGTGCGCAATCGAGACAATGTGGTGGTGCGAGATATTCTTTCCTGCACGCTGATAGCCCAATTCAGAAGAGGAGGAAAAGAAGAAAAAGGCACACACTTAGGAGATGGCGGAATTCGAGTAGGATTCCAAACAGAAACCATGAATGACATGTTCAATTTCAACTCTGAACCCGATTTTCCTGATATCTGTGGGGGAGTATGGGGAAGTGAACGTAACCTCACCTCTTGCATTTTTCGAGGGAATTGATACCATATCAATAAAACCATTACACTTCAGAAAGGGTAGAAATAACTGAGACTCTGTTTGCAAAACATGATGTTCAAATCTAGAGTGAGTTTACGAATAGTTTTAAATAAAGGAGGTTCAACCTAGATGCCAAGTGGATTTAAGATTCACCTCAAGTCCAGCCTGTAATAAACCACTACATTCGCTTGACCACAACTTGTAGAGCACTTGAACTTTGATGGGTATGCGGATGAGCAAAACCGTATAGGACAATCTAGTTGGAAGAAAGTCCCTCGTGACTATTCCAGGCTAACCCGGAACGCTTGAACCTATTCGACGGCTATGCAAGATATCGCGCTCTGCCTCCAGATATTATACCAATCTCCATTACGGTGGCGAGACTCAGTATGAGTATTAGTTCTTACGTAGTGGATAGAGTGATTGTACCAATTTCAAAATCTGTGAATTTTGGCTTGGCTATTTGTGGTTAGTACGATACAAGCACATCACTTCCCGGATCCGTACTTCTTCAAACTCATATAATTATATTTGAGAGTGAAATAGTTCTCTGAAAGGAACAGAGCGCTTTCACATATTATATATATTAGTCTTCTATTATAGAATGTCCCTAGTAGTTTTATTTTTCTTCAGTTTTCGCTATCAAATGATTTTATTGGGCATGAGTAAAATTGGGACCTAGAAGGCTTAATAAAAGAAGTTTTAGTCCAGATCTAATCCGCCGCCAGATGGGTTATAAATCGGATCAAAAACAATGCAAGCCCTCCATTTATCCAAATAATGTCAACTTTAAGAGTATCGTTACAACGAAACCTCAACGAAACACACTCGAGATAACACAACCTCTCCAAGCCACACCATAATCAGATCTCGAAATGGTCGACAAAGGATTAATTATTTTAATCACTTTCTATGTATTACTAGTTCTGGGACTTTTTGGGCATCCAATATATTTCATCATCATTCTAGCTATCCGTGAACGACTTCATTTTCGACGAGTGCAACGCCAACGACGACTAGCTGGTTTGCCTCAGCTACCACCGATACCATCACCCACAGTGCTTCCACGGCCTCCGAACCAGCAGGTTCTGCGGAATATGCGTTTCACAGCAATGGCCGGCGCTTCATATGGATGCTGAAATTTACCAAAAAGAGGTCAGGCAATTTGGTATGCCTTGCACAATTGGAGCTTGCTGGAGCTGGCGGGAAGTGGAAAATCTAAATCTGGGTCATGCACATGACAAGTCAATTATCGCGCCTCAAACCGCAGTCCCAGTAAATTATTCTGTTTCCTCAGATGTTCCTTTTACCACTTGTACACTCAACTCAGCTTGGAGCAATTCTGGTCTTTTAAAGTCCAAGCCAAAGCAGCTTTTCCGTACCTTGCGCGTTGTATCTCCGTGCGTCACGAAGTCTAATTAGAGGTCCTAAGCCGGTAGATCGACTCGTTCTCCCAGGAACAATTTCGTGAGCTGGAAACATGAAGACGTCAATAGCAATAATTCATGATGCATGACCGAAGAATGCGAAGTGAACAGATCCGTGATCGCAAAAGTCCTTAGGCACCACGAGGTGTCCAAATTCATCCACCCCCACAACCTTTCCCTGCGCTTCCTTGTAATAACTTGCTTCAAGATCCCAGAACTGCTGGATCATCTGAGCAATCATAGTGCTGTTCCACATCCCCTCTTGCCTCGGACATCGTAACATGAGCTCCATTGCCGCGTTTCGAATATTCTCTAATGGACAGCAGACACAGACATAATAGAGCGGCCCTACCAAGCCAAAGTCGCTACTAAAGGTACGTGAGGGTTTTCCATTCTTTGTATCCTGTTCCGCTGTTGCAATCAACGGCCTCGATAAGTCGATGATAATCTGAAAGTCATCCACATGTTGCCAGAACTTCCCTCTGTTCACTGTATCGTCCAGAGCCCTCATATCATTCATATCAGGTTGGATACCAGCCATCACTTTTGCTGTTGTGTGATGGATTTTCAGGAGTGCTGCCCCTTGTACTTCTTTGTTGGAGAGGCTTTTGCTTCTCGATGCCATGAATTTTTGGAAGGCGAGGTTCCACAAAAAGAGCTGGAATCGGTATTTTTCGAACATAGAAAGCGCTTCTGTAGATTGTAAAGCCATAGGCAAGTTTCCGCTGTATAGTTCCATGTCAGTATACGCTTGACAGAGAATGGAGGTTTGAGAGTGGCAATCTATAATCACGAAAGACGAACTTACTCCCACATATAAAATGTCTTGAATAGTCCGTCCACAGACTGATCCAAGGCATTCCGAGCTTCCTCGAGACTTCCAAACTCTTTAGGGATGATAATCTCTTGCCCAGTCACTTCAATTAAACTTCTAGCAAAAGTTGTTTTATCATCGATAGCTTTTGTCTCTACGTAGATGACGCACTGCATCGACAATCTCCTAAACAGAGGAACGATGTTTTCCTCGATCATATGATCCGCCGTTGGTGACCTCCTCATATCCCGCAAAATCCTAAGTCCACTTTGAAGATGGACCATGGCTGATTCGAACCAACCTCGCAGGCTATCAAAGCAGACAAACAGTATACATGACATTAAGGCCGTCAATGAATCCTCCTTCTTGCGTGACAGAGACCTCCGCAGTGCTGTCATTGCTTTGGCATACTGATTCATCGCAAATTGATTCTTGTGGTCTTCCCCCGACGCCGCTCGCTGTGTTGAGAGCAGCTGCGTCCTATGCGAGAAATCCTCATGTAAGGCACCTATTGCGATCACAGCATGCTGTAACGAAGGATGCTCTATAGAAGCAGCTAGGACAAGTCGTTCCCAGAATGAGGAGCCATAGTAGCCAGAAAGTTCTAGCGCTGTATTGCGAAGGAAGAAATCAAACCCCCTCTTCTCATCGGCATTCCCAGGTATGTGTACAGACATTCGCTGAATAAGGTTCGTAGAATTTTGGAGTGCTTCCCTGGATATCAAGATATCACTTTTGTACCCATCACATTTTCGTCCGGTGGAAGAACACCGCTGGCAGGTCGGCTTGGCTTCGTCACATTTGATTCTCCTGATTCTAATTGTTGTGTAAGTCAATGGACCATATAATAAAGAGTATTGTTACATACTTGCAAGTTCCACATCCCGTCTTCACCTTTGGACGGAGCCGCCGTTTGCGCTGCGGATGTTGATCTATGGCCATATCGAGTCGTGTGTTCAGGAATTGCAAATACTGTCAAGTAGGTAGAGGAAACGCAGAAAGAGAAAAGAGGTGAGAGTCTGGTTGATAGACATTTGACATAAATGACAATTTAACCTACCGAACGATCTCGACCACATGTAATAAGCTCCATGCTTGGTGCCTTAACGGGTTACAGGATCATAAGTGCCCATGAGATGGAAATGTGCCGGGGCCGGGAGCATTTGATGTTGGTGTGTCCCACCGTGGCGCTAGCAACTGAACGAACAGACCAATGATATTGCTAATTTGGGCTTATATAAGCGTCAGCACACGCATTCAAAAGTGTGAACCAGTACCAAAATCCGAACACACCTATAACAATACTTTCCTTGTAGGATAGAGGCTCTGAAATGAAGACTTAATTCAGAATATTGCGTACTGGAATGATCGCAAGTATCTATAAAGTCTACTGACTGTCACCAGTAAAGGTTTGGAATTTGCATATCTTCTATACATTTTTTCTGTCTCTTTGCTCAAAAACCAGTTATCATTCTCCAAAAACTCACAGCACTTTGATCTGGTAAGGTAGCAAGATAGCTCCATAATCTTCATACAAACTGCAAAAACTTTGAAGGTAGATATCTTATTTTTGAAGACCATGTGAGCATTTTGCTGACTCTTTTGACAGCCCCTTATTTCGTGAAGCAGATGTATTAAGCTGGGTTGTGTTCACATATATCTCTTGCCACGCCAGCTTTCCCCCCCGAGTTCGATCGCTATTTGGTGCAAGATGAGCATCATGGCTTCAAGAATGGCGGAAAATGAAAATCTCGATTATGCTCTACGAGCACTGCAGGTCATTTTTGCCGTCATTGTCATGGGAACAGATGGCTGGGGTAAGTGGAACTCACACATTTCTTCTATTCCGTCGTCACCTTCAGAACATTGAGTCTAACTCATGGCCTACTTATAGCTATCAGTGTATATCGCGGCCACGTCGACTACGTTCATTCCCAATTCGGCAATTTCTACGCTTATGCCGGGGTACCAAATGCGTGGGGTTTCTTGGTATTTTGCGCTGGTTGGACAGCTCTGAGCGTCATATTTCACTTCATTGCCAAAAACAGATTCACAAATCGTGTGTGGGTGGGCTATATACGTCTGGCGATTGAGGCTGTGGCTCTGCTCTCGTGGTTCGCTGGTTTCATTGCTGTAGCTGTTGAGATTGGGACCTACACATCCTGTTCGGAAGGGGCAAACAACACATGTGGGACACTTACGGCGGCAGTAGTATTTGGGGCGATTGAATGGCTGTTATTCGTCATTACCACTGTGCTGACTGGATTGCTTGTTTTCAACAGCTCCCATAAACCATGGACCTCCTCGACCAACACGGCTTCTGAGAATAAAGCTACGTCTGCGATTGGAAGGAGTTCTAAGATCAAAGATGATGTAAGTGTTTGATTGATCACATGATTGGCCAATATCCAGCAACGAGTAGAAATGTTGTTCTTCGTTTTCGAGGGAGACTTTGGGCAAGGCCTTTCGATCGAGTCGGCATGCTCTCAAGAGTGTATAGGACTGGCAAGGAGGCCAGGCCTTGTTATGCGAGATCAGCCATGGAGCAACAAACTTATGTTCGAGTAATCTGTATCAAAAATGTCAGATGTCGCAGCACGAAATGGAAACGATCAATGAGCTCGAAACTACTGATTTCCTGTGGAACAAGAGAATCAATCAAACTTAAATTTAATATCATAAACATATCATAAAATCTCTGGCTTGAACTTTACTATCGTGTTACTCGTTTTTTTTCCCAAAGGAAAGCACCAGGGAAAGCCTCTTGGTAAAGTCATGGCCAGAATGGAATAAGCGAGTTTGCCTCAGGGGGTGGAAATTTTCATCCCTCTAATTGTGTCTCCTGTCATTAAAAGAACTATACAATTTCTGATGTCAAAGTACTCTAGAACTTTTGAACCACATATGTTTCCCAAGGTCGTTATACAGTAGCACTCCCTCTTCTCGACCCCTCTAACACATGCGATCGCAATACACCCAACTCAAGTACAAAGCTCATTCTCTTCAAGGATATTTAGTAGCATAGATTCAGTAATCAATAGAACCGGAATTACATTTGATTAGATAACTTTTGATATTGTAATACAACTAAGTCAGAAGAATCACTCCTATCTGAAGCGGTACTATTCACCCAAAGAACTCTCAACGTCGTCATCCGTAATCCCAGGAAATTCGCCGTTGTTATTCTCGAGAGCCTTCGTAATTTGGTTGGCGACTTTTTTAAACTCCAGCTTGAGCATTGAGGAGTTTATGCCAGCAGCATGGGTTCCTGCTAGGAAGATTCTACCCTCGACAATCGCCCCAAAAGCCTCTTTCCCGAATACTTTGTCTCCTCCTAGCAGTCTGGGAATTTCTAGGAGAAATCTTGTTTTCGGAAAGAAGTAATCCCGATTCCCTAGGGTCACTTCATAAGGAGACCTGCTGAGAGCGACAGAAGGGGACAATAGAGTTCAAATCAAGCTCATTAGCCTCTTCCGACAGAATGGAGCATTCATTGACAAGAATGTGTCCTGGACCATTTCGGAGAAGTTTGGGGGCATGCACTTTCGACCTTAAATCCGAGCAATTATCATCACTTTCTCAACAGGACTTTGACATGTTAATAACTCTTAACTCCTTAGCTTTTAGCTATCTTTATACGCATCCAGTTCATTCTTCTCAAGAAAATCATCCAATAGCTCTGCCACTTTGTCATTGTCCATATCAGCAAATGGGATATGCGTGCTACCGTTCAACCCAGTATCCGTTGCCAACATCAAAACCTCTGCGTTACCCCCGTACAAATTGATCAATTTTGCAACAGCCCTCGAATGCTTTACCTGATCAAAGTCCTCTGATCTGTGATCACCCCAAACAAATTGAATAGCTTTGATCCTCGCCAAATTTTTGAATTCTTCAAGCGGAACCACAAATGGCCCAAAGCCCCCTCTACCAGCCGTGATATTCGCATTGTCGGGATACACATATCCGATGCTCTCATATGCCACAATTCCCTTAATATTTGTTCCCTTCGCTTTTATCGTAGTCATCATCGCTCTTAGCCCTCCCGCAGAATTTGTGAGATACACTATACTGCTTCCCAGCTTACCGGAGTCTGCTGCAATTGATGCTGCTTCAGCGTGTAACTCCACATTGTCTTTCGTATCAAATTCGACGTAACGTGCACTGGTAGCCATTTGCCACGCTTCTTCGCTTTCGGTCGGAAACTGTACTCCTGGCCACCATTCTTTGAACCTTGGGCCAAAGTTCCAGGCGGGGAAGTTCCATTGATCGCGGTATGCAGGTATATAAGTTATGTTCATACAGCTCCAGTTTGCTCTTCCAACCCTGGGTCCATCCCATAGATAGACAGGATAGTCACGACGTAAGAACATGTCTTTGTAACCTTCTCCTCCATCCCATCGATTCTGGAAAACTTGCGTGGATGATGAATGCCACATTACAAGTGAAGTAGACCGAGGTGTCCATGGGGTAAAGTACTCGACGTAGCCGTGATCGCAGGAAAGTGTTTGATTCGGATATTTTGGATTAGCGATAATCTTGCCTCCAATTTGAAAGCCACCCGAGTTTCTCAAAACGATGGGTCGATCTTTGTACTCTTCTCTGGCAGTTACAGAAAGGGCCCATTTGCATATGAGGACGATCGTGACGAGATATTCTATGCCTCTGGCAAAGCAGTTGTTTGTGCTCGGTGACAAGGACATGTTCGAAGACAAAAGTAAGTGAGAGGCAAGGCCGCCTTTGGCGTGAACATTCTGTCCAGCTTCAAATTCTTATACATTTCTATTTCAGATCTCGCTTTGCAAATACCGTATTGAATGGAAAAATTGGACTATGCTAAACCCCCAATTGGCCACTTGTCCAATGAAGATATTATGCTTAACCCACTAGGACTACACGTGGACACAAGATGCCAATTATACAGCCCATTAAATGGCAGTATTAGCTTGGTTTAATTCTGCCAATGCATACGGTATGGCCACCGGAATGCCCTCGATGCAACGTTGAGCTGGTGGGGCTCTTCTCAATGCCGGCTTCCCCACATCCCAGAAATGACTGCCGAACGATATCCCTGCCTTCAGTATACGGAGTATTTTATCCTGTACCCACCTGCTCAAATTTTCTTGAATCGTGACACCAAGTTCCAAGTACTGTCAGCTTTGAAATGCCCGATTTACTCCTGATGAAACGTGTGATTGTGTTGTGGGATCTTGCTCCCAACATCATCCTTCCCTCTGATCCGTGTCAAGCTGCTTGCCAGGCGATGGTTCCAGCCAAGTGCTAATCGTGAATCTGTCATCTTACTCGACATCTCCCTAATCTTCCTCATCCGAGGATGTCTTAAACTTTGGAAAACTCAACTCCACAAAGTGCCACCCAAACCTATCCTCAAGTCTGAATACATTCTCAGAAAAGTGCCTCTAGTGACAATTAGTTTTAGTGTAACTTCAAGGCATTTTTGAAGCACGAGGCCCGAGTCGTTTGTAGCTCTATCTTAGGCATGTTATAAACCTTCAGGGAAAAGACCTTCCAAACAGCGCTGTCAGCCAGCGAGCTGTAGCTTTTCTTTACAAATATTCGGAAGAACGAGAAGTTATCAGAAATTATATCTGAGTATCAAGTTCCCAGCTCTGAATTTCAAATCGTTTAAGATATGCTCTGAATCCTCTAAAATTCCCTCAAAGAACAGAATTCTCAAATTTTGCTTACGTTTTAGGCTTGATAATTTACTTGCTGTTCATTTGTCTTCTCGGTCGTGGGAGCTCCAGCAGCACACAATTCATGCAAAACATCCCGTGCTCTTGATTTGCTACGTTTCAATGTTCTACGCGCGGGTGGTTGGCTGCCAAGCCCAAACAGGTTCTTCACCAACCCCCTTAATCATCGTCCTCACTTTTTCTCAGTACTGCTCACCTACGACTAGGAAGTGCGACCTCGGTTATTCTGTTGTCAGAATAGTGTTTCTTCTATGAATTGTAACCACTATACAGACCATCAACTCTTCAAAGCCACCACCTGACGAGAGCGAATGGGCTGAGAAGACTATAAGAGACAGGAAGTAAAAATGCCCTAATGCAGAGAAAGAGCAGCGGATTTTTATAATCTCTGCTGTTAGTTTCAAGCTCTCAACAGGTTCCGGACAAACCAGCTACTAAATCAACCTAGTCCTAGATTTATTTTGGCAAATTCTATCAGCAATACCTTCAAGAATGTTGCAAAACATTCCAAAACCGTTCAGAGGACACCAAGACACATCTTCTGAAGCCAAAAGCCAATAGCCTTGAATATGCGCCGTTGAATACGCCAAAGTCTGAAATCCGTTTGCCAATTGTTGAACCCGGCAAGCATCCTCCGTCATCAGGTGTCGCATGGTCCATGTTTCTCTTGATGATAAGCCAGTATACGAGGCACTTTCCTACACATGGGGTGATCAGTCGCACCCTACAAAAATATGGATTAACAATTCCGTTTTCAATGTTGGTGAGAATCTTCTCGCCGCCCTCCATGGATTGAGGACACTGGAACGGGAGGACTGTATCGATTGATGCGATCTGTATAAATTGACAGGATCTAGACGAAAGAGAAAGTCAGGTCAAAATAATGCGAAGAGTCTATCAAGAAGCGAAAGAAGTTGCCGTCTGGCTTGGAGATGGCATGGCAAATGGAGACCTTGTCATGGGATTTCTGAAGGAGCTTCACCGAAACGCAGTCGGAGATGATGAACTGTCTTTCCAGGAAGCTGGACAATGGATGGGACCAATGATGAACGAAACAACGTATCTGTCGAGATGGCAAGCACTCTATGGCCTCCTGACTCGTCCCTACTGGAGACGCGTGTGGATAATCCAGGACATCATCTCGGCCATATCTGCGACAATCTATTATGGGAACTCTTCAATTCCATACGAGGACTTTCGCCGAGCAGTTTCAGAATTGGTGGAGATGACCAGTATTCTCAATGAGGTGTGCGAGGACTTTAAAATGCGAGGTAACCTCACCCTTACAACAGCGCTAACAGAGAGACTTTGAATCATTGACATGTTCTAAGACGGCCTAGATTCTCTTCTCGAGTTTTTACTGAACTTCCGAGGGTCAGCTGCAACCAATGACCTCGATCAAGTCTTTGCATATGTCGGTATGATAAGGTAACACAATGGTGTTGATAGCATTGATCCATTGTCCTTGGTAAACTATCACCATTCCCCGAAGGACGCATACATAATGCTGTTCGGCTCGCTCTCGAACAGTCTTTAGACATTATATGCCTGAGCCAGCCATACTGCAGCAACAGCAAGCTTCCATCCTAGGTTCCCGATTGGACCGCTGAGTACGATGCCCAGCCGCTGTATTTCAAGTATAAGATTGGGGAACTACAGGGTGCTGATGGCCAGCATCTTCAGAGGGCCAAGACATTCAAAGCCTCCATTGAAGGGGACGTTTTAGTCATACAGGGGATCCGAGTAGACACTGTGAAGTATCTGAGTAAATCTATTGAAAACTGGCAAACGAAGCAACTTTAAAGTGGGACTGGAACGATAGATATATGGGAAAATACGAGAAAAAGAATTACGACACGATCTTTGAATGGTCTCAACTTGCCCTCTCGCCGAAACCCAATCAACCGCACTTCTCAACACCAGCCGCTGAGCGTTATACCGCTTTCTGGCGTACTTTGATCCACAACCGGCATCAAGGAGGACGTCCAGCGCATCCTAAATGGTCCGAATCGGCAGACGACTTTCTCTCTCCCGGAAACACTAAGACCTATCGGCGGCAACATGCCGAGGATGAGATCTACAGCAATAGCTTCCAGCAGTGCATGATGGCCCACTCTGCTGGACGACAATCTGCTGTTTCGGAAACCGGGTCGTTGCCTCTGTACCGACGTCGACGAAAATAGGAGACAAGCTCTTTGTGCTTATTGGCTCTCGTGTTCCTGTTGTCTTGAGGCTAGTTGGTGGGCACTGGTCTTTTGTGGGGGATTGTTACCTTCATGGTTATATGGAGGGGAAGGCTACTGAGAGAGCAAGTGCAACCGAAATTCGGATTTATTAGGTTGTCCAAGTCATTTTTTAATTTCTTGGGAATCAGTTGCAGCCGTCCTAGACCACTGAATGGTTGCGTGAAGTTGGTGCTTTCTTTAAACTAGGACTTGACTTACACATGGAACTGTTTTCAAGCGAAAGTCGACCATCTAGAATGCTCAAGACAGCGACCTTGCTCCAGGGCTCTTCGGAATGTGAAAGTTAATCCTCAAAGGAGACATTGCGCCATCCGCAGGACCAGGTTTACTGAGACTCGCCACAATACCTGCCTCCGCCACCGCCATCTTGCCTTTATCACTCCCATCCAGCACCTCTCCAAATCTAACCTTCCTATCGCCTACGTCCTTGATTAGCGTAGCAATTGGCGCATTCGTCGGATGATGCAAGTCCGGCGCTCTGAACGCAGCCGCGATCTCAAAAGGACCCAATGTCACTGATCTACCGAGCTGCCAGTAGCCGTAGTAGACAGGCAAAACGCAGAGAACGCAGAAGAGCATCGAGGCCAACGCGCCCCATAGGAACTTGAAGTTGGTCTTATAGTGGATGGCATCTTGATACACCTGGGCGGGGTAGGTGAGTGTGCCCACAGCAACATCTTTATCGTCATCTTCATCGGAAATATCTAAGGCGAGAGCGAACATGATCTGGTTGATCTTTCCAACAAGAGCAGGGACATCAAACCGATGCAACGGGTCTTTCGCTGCCCAGCCCCCGAGATCTGTAGGTGCCATCGGATCTGCGTATTGGAAGCCGCAGAGGTTCGCTGAGTTGGCCTCCCCGCCAGTCTGCACACCAAGGTCGTTGCTGAGGTAGGTAGCGGCATTGCCTGATTGTTCGAGATGATAGCCTTGTGCGCCGTAATGCATGATGGCATCGCCGCCGAGGTAGGTTTGCAGACCTTGCGCGATACCCCCGAGGCGGGTACGTTCGCCGCCTTGGGGGTTTTCGTAGATGTCTGAGTATGATTCCACGGAAAAGCCATTTTGCTGTTTGAGGATGGAATTGAAGTTGCGAAATGTTTTGTTGTCGTAGTGTTGGCCATCAACATCGAGGGACATACCGTGGATGAGACTGCTTGAGTTTTGTATTTTGACGGGGTATTTGATAACAGCGGGGCGGAGAATGCAACTTTGTGAGTATTTGGTTCCAGGACACGAAACGTTGATGTTAGGTTCGTCGTTGGCAATAGTGTAGTTCAAAGTCATTTGAATCTTTCAAGTTAGTCAGTGGATAACTAGGGTTTGAAGTTGTTCTTGGTACTTACATATGACCATGCGTCAGCTGATGTGTTTGTTCCGCTGAATACCGGGAAGAATTCGACGTGAAATAATGGTGCAGTGCGAACACTGACGGCTTTTTCACACAAAGCGCGAGAGATCAGGTTGATATTTCCGAAGATCGAGCAGTCCAAGTTGTCGAAGTCAGTGATGTTGTAGCCTTGAGTGATAAGTGTGAGAGCTGTATATGCATCAAATGTCTGGTTGCCAGCATCAATCGCTAGCTGTTCTGGCTCGGGGCAGTCAATTTCAAAACCGGCGCCTGGAACGCGCAGATAGCAAGTTCCTTCGCATCCTGAGTAGGCATTGGGCAGCTGACCCCCGCCTTGAAACCAGATCTTGAGGGCATCGTTGAAATTCTTTGCTAGCAAACCGCTCTCTCCCTCTACGCCTGAGATTCTGCCAGTATTTGGAATTGTCATGTTGACGTAGCCGGTAACATTATGACTTGGTCCGAGATCCAAGGGCAAAATTTCTTGTGAGAAAGCCTTTTGAAGGAGTGTACCGTCGATTACTGTCAGCTAAGTCTTGAATTAGCCTTGCCATCGTGGAAGTAAGGAAAGCTTGCCTTAGCTGCGAGTGCCGCTAATGCAATGAAGTTAAAGTATTTTAAACCCAGCACGACGTCTTTGACACTGCTGCTGAACTTCCACGACCGATCTAGCTGTCTGATAGTGGCGCCAGCGAGAGTTTTCCGCCACCAAGCAATGGCAATACCGTCGGTAATAGCAACTCCGAAGCAAATATTGGCAATACTGTTCAAGATGTTGACAATAACGTTGGGAGCCAGATTCCCCCAATGGTATTCTGCCACTCCATTCGAAAAAACGAGTGTAATAAGACAACCGATACCACAAAGTAGCACTGTAAGGAGACAACCCATCCCTAGCCATGGAAACCTGGCGACATAACCCGGGCGCCAATGTGGTTCTTCTTCGGCAGTTGGTGGGCAGCTTTCCAGTCTTGCTCCGACATTACTATGCTTCCTGGCTTGCTCTTGTGCAATGTCGAGATCGGATTCTGTCGAGAGTGGGCTTTCCGATACTCCGAAGCCCTTCTCTAAACCCATCATAACTTTGATGGTTCGCGATCAAGATGTCTTTGAGGTGCCAAGGTCCCGTGAGAGGGGAGAGAATAATTGAAACGTGTTGAAGAAATGGGTTCGGGAGAAGAGAAAGAAGGAGCAGCCATAAGAGATACTTATCACACAATACCGGACAAGGTGCAAAGCTGGCGACACACTACTGAGGCTGAGATTGAAAGTCTCAATTATATGCGTGCTTTTTCTTGCTCGAGGCCATTGTATTATGGTGATGCTAACACTTTGGTCAAGTGTTTGTAGAGCAGACCCAATGGGGAAGTAGCATCGCGTAAGTTAGGTATCGACGAACACTTGTTCTAGAGGAGATTCTATCAATGATTCCATCCGCATTCGTAGGGAGAAGTTCAGCGGGCAGTTTTGGCCGTGGCTTGTTTGGTTATGGTACGGAGATACGGGGTGTGCTTTGAGATCCAGGCCAGGCCCAGGTGTCTTATCCCACTAAAATAAATTTTAGCGAAAATTTGAGGATAGCTCAAAAATACAAAATTCTTTGTCCAAAAACAACTGATGAATAGTTCGACGGGAGCCAACGGAATTGCCTGATCGGAAAGAAAAGTTTCTGAAGAAAACTATAGCAGAGGAGAAAATTTTGAGACGGGTCGAGCAGAAGCGTGTCTTAAGCGATTTACGATTTGATTGCCCGAAAAATGCGTGTCAGCTTTAGGCACACACGGCTGTGCAGGTGAGGTGGGGGCTGGGACTGCCAGGGACCCGTCGAAGGTACGAGTACCTAAGTACTTCGTAAGGAACATCGGAAAGGCTAGAATAAGATAGTGTAGGTTATGCTTTGCTGCTGCCATACTAGAATTTGGAAGTTATTTGACGGGCAAAAATATGTTAAAGGTAGCTCAAATTATGCTTTATGTTGTATGCCGAAACGAAACGAACATGTCTATCTCAGCTTTAACGTTAAAGTACAATATATTTGAGAAGCAGACAACTGTCACATACGACCACAGACTGAGGAGAATTGGGCATCCCGTCCGCTCTGCCATACACAAGCCTCAGATCGGCAGATTAGTAGTTGGGTGGGTGACCACCAGCGAATACCTGCTGTTGTATGTTTTTTGCTTTCGATCTCTTTTTTTTTTTCGTGGGTGCCAATGCTTTGTGGGGATATCTGCAGGGTAGCGGAGCTTGGAGGTAGGTGACGAGCATGATGAGAATGAACCTTTACATATGGAATGACAAATACGAGGGCAGATTTCTCATTTTTGAAATAGTGAGAGGAGCCGTGCAGAAGGAGCTGAGTAGTTATGGCGAGTACCAATATCCTGCGACGAGTGCACAGGGTTTCTTTTTGAGCTGGTAGAATTTCTACATGCCATAGGATCAATCACATTAAGTAAAATTTGAGGGGGAAATGGTCAAGCTTGATAAGAGTGAAAGATCAGCGAAGAATGTGCGCTGTATCAATCTATGACATTTCACTACGGAATGTAGTTGTATAGTGTACATGTGTATATATATGTATGTATATATATTTGCAATTGATTAGTCCCCGTTCCATGCACCCATTTTATCCATCTCATCAATGTACACTCGACACTCGAATTAAATCCAAATGCAGATCAGAGCTGCAAACGCCATCTCAATGCCCTATCTTGGGCAGGGTATAATGCAAAAAAGACACCAGAAGATATATCATGTCTCCGCTGTGAGGAGTTTCTCATCCATTTTTTCCACTTTCATGTACGCCCTACGCCACATATATGTATTTTGGTACGCCGGAGGATGTTCCTCTTCTATATGCAAACCCAATTTCAGTTCAAGACAGAGAATGTAACATGCCCATTAGTGGGAAGGCTAAGAGCAGGTTAACAGTTTTGTAGGAACGAGATCCAAAGCTTTTCTTTGTCGGACTAGGGGTAGATGTCGCGGTGAAGAACCCCGTCAGAACTTGAGTAGTTGTAGTGACAGCCACTGTCCCAGTCCCAGTAGACACCGACGTAGTCGATGATGCACTTAATGAACTCCAATCTGAGGCAGCATCGTAGAGTACCCCATTAATTATGACACCTTCATTATTAACGATCTTTTTCTTCTGGTCACCTGTGCAAGTGTCGGGTATGTTCCGAAGCCAACAAGTCGCTGAAGGAGAAGAAGGCATGCTGTTGGTATATGTAGCATTCAGCGGACCGGAAGTGTTGTACAAAGAGCGATTTATTATTTCTCCTGTCGATATCGATGTTCCGCTCATGATGCGAGCAAAAACCTGGAAGGCAGTCTCAGGCTGGTATGCCGGAACGCTGTGACCTGCGTCATATATCCGGCTGAAAGAAAGATTGCCGAATTGGCGAACAACACCACCAATATAGGTTGTGTTGACGATGATAGGAGCGTATCCTGCAGCAGGAAAGAGTGCAGGATAGGCACCAGAGGTTTGAGCTGCGACTGCGAGCGAAATAGCTTCGCCACCGAGCCAATTACAGATATAGTCTCGATCTCCGTACATGAATCCTACCCTTATACCCTTGTTTAAAAGGGCAGCAATATTAGGAACAAGAGACATCCGTTCATAGTCTCCAGTAGATGTGAAAGCCTGAACGACTTGCTTGTTGGTTTGAGTAAAATTGACAGGCGACCCAATCGCAGCCTGAACGTCGGCGGAGTTCAGGTATTCCAGGTAAGTACTGGGTGGGAATGGGTCGGGAAGGTAATGAGCTATGTCATATACACTCCTTCCTGCATCGAAATAGGGCTCCATAACATTCGTGACGCAGCTGTTGTATGCATTGGAGCACAAGTTGTTGACCGTTGAGACATTTCCTGCGTTAGCGGGGTCCTGAGAACTGACAGCGCTTCGGCATTGTTTGATGAGATCTTGACAGCCTCCTGAGGCGTAGAAGCTAGCAGTAGCAAGTCTTGCGCGTGTAGGATTGATAGCAGTAAGGCCGTAGGTATTGTTCACAGCCATTGCGGGATAATAAGGGGACTGTATCAAGTCGTCCACACAGCCATTGATTATTCCCACTGATGCAAGCTTGATCTCAATTGTCCCACTTTTGGAAATTGTACCGTTGGACCGCCGTAGATTCTGTTCTTCCCAAATTGTTGCAAAAGCTGGCCCGTATTTTCCACCATAACTCTCTGCAAACAGATGGACGCCCATCGTTGTACTGTTCGGGGCATATTGAGGGAAGGCCCCGAGAAATCCTTGCAGCATATGCCAGATTGCCATTCCAGCGATTTCGGTCGTATTAGCAGTATTATTTCGATTTAAAGAGCTGAATGTTCCATTCATGAAAGTGCTAGCTGGCTGAGAACTTGGAAGGACCTGAGGAGGTGTGTACAAGTCGGAGGTAAGGAGGTCAAGAGAGCCATTGGTAGGCGTGTCGTATGAAAAGCCGACTTGATTTGGCTATAGTTGTGTCAATGTGGATTCTGGAAAATAGAGATGGCAAGGCTGAGAATAACAAGCACTCCAAGAGAGAACTCATCTACATCCACGAAGCAACATCAAGGTAATGATATCCGCAGGAGGTACGATTCCATCAATTGACTCTCTGTCACCCTTTTTCATCCACATTTTGAGGTCTCGGCGTGCTGGGCGTAGCTTGTGTGAGGAAATATCTCTCCTACCTGATCAATAAACAATATGTTGGACCCTCTATCCCATCCCCAATCCCTAACTTTCGTGCCTAGTTTCCCTTGCGCTACCTCAATTATTTCACAAGGACCATTCTCTGTAAAGAGTCCAAGCATTGAACTCGATCCGGGCCCTCCATTTAACCATATCGTAAGCTGATCGGTCGGATCGCGCGCGCCAATGAACCAAAAGAATGTATTCGTTGAGTAATTACCGGGTACGTGAACCCATCCTGTATACTGCTGTTGAGTAGTAAAGGCAGTCTTGCATGTGCCAGCCGGCGGGGACTTGTAAGAGATTGTGATATTCCCATCGACGGGGGAAGTAATGGTCGTTAGATTCGACGTGGGCGGGTATTGTGCGAGCGTGATGTGAAGCAGGCAGGCAATGAGGGAAAGAAGATACATGATCGTTCACTCATGTTTTGCAAATGAAAGAAGAAGAAGAAGAAGGTGAGATGAGGAAGTTTGATGGAGTTGATGGAGAGCCTGTTGCTCCTTCGAAGTGACGAATCCTCCGGAAGAGTGCTCGGCCAAGCGAATTAGCACAGCCGTTGGGTTGGTCTGAGTTCCGCCCTCCTAATGTTGGTCTTATATCCACAAATAAACAATTGTGGAATTTTCAAGAGTGCACAGCATCAAAGTACCTAATCTCCAGATAGACATTATACATTGAGATCTTGGAGTTGAAACAGAAACGGAAAAGTTGTATTTTACTGCTCATTCCTCTTCGATCAACTTTCCCCAGATTACCAAAATCTTCAACTGAGGCTGATAAGTACCGTGCACCAATTTCCACAGTTTCTGTGCCGTGCAGTACCTGCATTGATTGACAGCTGCCATTTCCGTCGCCATCCCTTATATTGTTTGAATTCTGCCTATGAGTCTGCCCTGAACTATTCAAAGTTTATAAATTACTGTCGTACTCTCATTAGCATTTTGCTTACATCTAACATGTGAAATTGGCGTTAAGCTGTTAAGCAGGGGGTCTGCCTTGGTTTTCATGTGGCTATTGGTCAGAACATTATTAAGGACCTTGGTATTCATGGCAACAATTGGCATTATGGTACAGATGCGGTCTACCTTCCAAATTTTCAGGGCTGTCGAAAGATGACCTTCGAAAGTATTGATATTACATCACCGGACTCATCATCATATCGCAAGCACAACGCGAAATTCAGAATGATGTCAAATCCAACGATAGCCCGGTTCAATCATTGTGGGGATGATTTCCATATTTTGGCCATGTATTCATCTATATGTATCTAAAGCCCTCTCATATACATCTACAGTGTTTTTCCTTCGAATATATAAATTTCAAGTAGAAAAATCTGCCTTGGGAGGAGTCAGTAATGATCCTTCACCATGTCAATATCGCAAGAGATTGTTGAAAAGAAATATCAGATCTAAGCCTTGTCACAGGCATTATCATCAATACCAACGTGTGGCTATGTTGACCGTCGTGATAAAATTGATCATCATGTAAACATTGATTCAAGAATGGAGAAGAACATACCCGAGTTTGATTTGAGAAAATGAGACGTGGAATCGATACCTGTGCTGAAGTGGCACATTCTAGGTTTGTCAGCGACATTCATGATATGTGCGTAGCAGAAAACAGATGTCCGAAGCATGTTCAGTTAAGACAGTCTCGTCAATGCCGTAAGGCTTGGACATATGCTTGTCATTTGTCGGTCGAGGTCATCATAATGCTCGAAAACTGTCGCTTGAATTGGAAAATGGTCTTACCAGAGCTTGATGACTTCCAGATACCAGCTGCGGTGCAGAAAGTGTCTCAGACATTAGCCGAGGTATCACCCACCAACAGAACATCAAAGACGCTTCAGACCCGAAGCTGGTGATGTTGCCAAAAAAAGTTGCCTAGTTGGCCATCCAATCCATCAGGTAAGAAAGACACTGAAAGCCTAATAAATTGTAAGCTCATGCCTTGCCAAATTGAAAACAACGTCATTTTGTAAAAATGAAAATCAGTTGGCATGAATGGTTTAATTTGATTTGTGTCAACATCGGTTACCCGGATCAGACTCGTCATCTAAAATGCTCATCATAAAATCAAGGACGGGAATATGATAAAGTTTGGACCTACCATAGTCAATTATGGCTGACAAAATGTTAAGCAGCATTGGCAAGTCTCATGCGGCGGCTGTCGAATCCGTTAGCAAAGTCCAAATAGAATATGCTTGAAAGATCCATGTGTAGAACTGTATCAGTGGGCGAGGTTTTCTAGGCCTGCCGCAAAATGGCGTCTCTACTCATTCAATATCGGAGCCCAGTGCCAATTCATCATTTGAAGATCTGGTATGGATGCAATGTGAAAACAGAAGTCGTACCTTGCCAACGGCCGCTTGAGGGGATCGAAAAACCTGCTAGGAGCTTTGCATGTTAGTCTTGCCCACACAAACAAATGATTATCAGAAAATATGATAGAAGGTAGCTCAGAATCAGCCTTTTTTTTCGTCAAAGACTTTTGGTCTCAGTCGGTAATTTCCAGCGTGCAAAGCACACAATGTTCATCAGGGCAGTGGAAATGAAAGCAAGTAGAAATAGTGCGAAGCTTACCAAGTCTTGTCATGCCACAGAATGGACAGACGCGATGCGCCAATTGGATTGATACTTGTAGGGTATCTGAATAGACCGTTAGCAGTGATCAGATGCTGCAATACATTGTGTTGCTTTAGGCTCCAGTATAATATCAGACTGACGTGTTACAAAAGTTTCATTCCCCTTGGGGTCAAAGACTCTAGTTTGCGGTTGTATATGTGTCATCACATAGAGGAAGAGAGGAGGGAAAAAGCGGATGCGCTTACCATTGATCCACTGCAGGATAGAAATTGACTTGCAACTGCCAAAAGCAGAAGCAAAACTGTGTTTGTTCACATGGTTGTGTGAGGATGTTGACTGACACGAAGAAGTCGAAAAGAAAGCTTCGAGTTTTTTGCAAGGTGGATGGCGCTAAGACAGACGAGCCTCGAAAAAGCTCCCAACCTCAAACGGGCTAGCACGGGTCTTCTACACGTGATCTGAAGCAAACCGAGCAAACTCCATCTTCCCACATCAGCACTCCCGTCCTATATTATTCCTATACCTGTTGTTATTCCTATTCTTTTCGTCTCATCGGAAAGAAGACCGAATCTTGGGCCAGCCCGACCCGACTGACTAACCTTGGCTTCCTGCATCTGTCTCCGTATCCGGGGATCGTGAATGCTGGTGAGAACTACGGAGTACAGAAGCGTGCGGAAGAACATTTCTGCGCCTCAAATTGTCTCAAACGATAACCATCCGACTCTTCCCGCAATGCCATTTCATAATCGTGCTGCTTACCGTGCTTTTCCTCGATCCAGACTCGCAGACCCAAAGAGCTGCCGCTACGACTCAGCGCTGATAACCGGAAATACCTTGTCTCTCCCTCCATTACTCCGTCTGCTACGAGCTAGTGCGGGGCACACTGCGATATCTTATGCCGAAACGACGCGGGGCAGTTGTCTTGTGGATCGTGTGCACAATCAGAACTGTTATGGATTCACTTTGACTGGACCACACATAAAGGGATCCAACCGCCGACTATCGTGTGATGCAATCTTTGAGCTATTAGTAAAGTCTATTTCCTCCTTCTCAGCTTCATTTCTCACTTCCTCAATTCCTCATACTTCACCTCGACTCCTTCAAATTCCTCTTTGTGGTTTGTCTCAAGCTTCTAAACAACTCCCGAATCTACCTCGCCCGACCCGAGGTACTAACAAAGGACCAACTTTGACTTCATCCCAACTTCTTCCACCTTTCCTCTCTTCTTACTATTCCTGAATCCCCTCAATACCTCACAATGGCTACCAACGGCAACAATGGAGGCGTCGCTGTGCAGCAGGAGAAAGTCAACACCGACATCATAACTCTCACCCGATTCCTAACAGAAGAGCAATCAAAACACAAGGAGGCTACAGGAGATTTCACGTATAGCTCTCAGAACGAAGAAGAGCCACCAAACAATGTGCTGACTGAACTCTAGACTGCTCTGCCACGCCCTACAATTTTCCTTCAAATCGATAGCATACTACATCCGACGTGCAACTCTGATCAACCTTACCGGTCTCGCAGGTTCGAGTAATACAACCGGAGATGACCAGAAGAAGCTCGACGTTATCGGTAATGATCTCTTCATAGCCGCCATGCGGTCGTCCGGAAAATGTGCTGTTCTCGTTTCTGAGGAGGAAGAAGAGGCTATATTCTTCCCTGAACACAAGAACGCTCGGTACGCGGTAGCATGTGATCCAATCGACGGTTCTTCCAACTTGGATGCTGGTGTATCGGTCGGTACGATTTTCGGTATCCACAAGCTGGCCGAGGGATCGACAGGTACAAAGGAGGATTTACTGCGGCCGGGAACCGAATTGATTGCTGCTGGATTTACCATGTATGGTGCTTCAGCTCAATTGGTCATCACAATGAAGGAGGGCACTGTCAATGGCTTCACAATGGATAACGCTCTCGGAGAATTCATCCTCACACATCCAAATATGAGAATTCCCAAGAAGAGAGCGATTTACTCGGTCAATGAAGGAAACTCATTGTATTGGGAAGACTCAACCAAGAACTATTTCAACTCGCTGAAATTCCCGACAGAGGAGGGTGGAAAGCCATATTCAGCGAGATACATCGGTAGTATGGTTGCTGATGCTTACCGGACATTGCTCTATGGTGGTATCTTCGCCTACCCAGCGGATAAGAAGAGTCCAAAGGGAAAGCTGAGAATCCTTTACGAGTGTGCGCCAATGGCCATGGTTTTCGAAAATGGTTAGTAATCTTGACTTACTATGGGCACAGCACTAACGAGATATAGCTGGTGGACAAGCACTTAACAGCAAGATGGAACGTATGATGGAAGTGGTACCTACACAAATTCACGATAGGTCAGGAATCTTTATGGGAAGTTATGATGAGATGGAGAAGGTCAAGCATTTCCATAAGTAGGCCATGCTGTGAAAGTGGGGTAGGATGGATTCGGCGGGAGGAATACAAATTGGATGCATAATTGGAGTCCGTAGGAATTTTAGATTACCCAATTCTTCGTTTTTGCATTTCGTTGATCCATGACAGTTGCTTCCTCTACTTAATTATCAAAAGTCCTTGCTACCGCCGATTCTCTCGGTCTAAGGTTCAAATCTACAGGTCCCTCCCTGACTGAGAAGTAACCTACAAGTGAAGCACCGTGTAGAAAACTGGACTGCCATTTGTTACTACAAGAAATGTTACAGTGAAATCCTATAACATCTCTACATAGTCATGTATTCTTCAAAAGAAAACAACAGCATTTCAGGTACGGAGAATACAAAGAGCGTGAGGCGTGCTCAGTGCGTACTGCGCGTCCTCGCGTTGAGCACGTCACGCGCCTGAGCTCATTCTGCACCACAGGCGCTTTAGGTGTATAAACCAACATTGAACATTTATCGTTTTCATTTCAAAGTATGATTTGCCAGAGCTGTCAAGTGTATAAGCTCGTCCAATACAGACATAAATATGGCCATCCAATTTTTCGGTCTAGCAACCTAAATTCAATAATGTATCACAAGGGCCCGCCTCATAGAAAGACACAGGGCGCTGAGACCAACAAAGCTTTGAGCAAAGTCTCTACTACGAATATCAGCTTCACTAGCTAGTATATATCTCTTCATTGAAGAGTATTGCTTAAGTACTTGCTCACCAGCTACATCGCTAGTGGATTTGCAAGAGTGCCGTGGACATCTGGCATGACTGTGTCTGGAATCATAAACCTAATCATGTTTTTAAGATTACAATTAAGTTATCCATCATCACAGACTCCAATCACTCATCCATCGTCCAAGTAGCTCCTCATTGATAGCACAGAGATTTCTCATCCCAGGACTTGATCGCTCACTATTCTTCGTCTCAAACTTCCCTGGCTTCTCTACCCCACCATCCAGACTTTTGTAGAAATCAAGGATTTGCAGTGCGGGATACATGTCCAAATGACTCTCATCAAATCCACCGATATCCTGTAACCTCTTGATCCATTCTCCCAAAGGAATCACACTGATATTCAATCCAAGTCTTGAACGGATGAAGGGAACAAACGAACTGAAAGGTAAGCTCGATGGATTGACAAGGTTGTAAACTTTTGCCCCTTTAGTTTCTCGCCATAGTCCAGAGTATGCGGTATCTATGATTTCGACGACGATTCTTGCTAACTCATCTATTGGAATCCAGTCGATATCATTCATTGAGCCTAGTGATTCTGGCATCGCACCAATAGCTTTAGAGGTTCGCATGAGCGATGGGAACCATTCGCTTCTGTTCCATGTTCCGCTTTCATCTAAGGGTCCAGCGATCTGACCTACTCTCAGTATGTTGAAGTCAACATTCGAGTTTGGTAAGTTGGCAAAGTGGTCGAGTAAGTGCTCAGAAACAAGTTTAGACTCGCCATAGCCCATTGATGACGCGGTATCGAAGTCTTGGGGAACGGTCTCAGGAATTGAAATTGTCGATGGATCAATGGAGATCCATTTACCAACAGCGGCAATTGAGGAGACGAAGTACAGTGAGGGCTTTCGTGGCGAGTGTATGCTAAAACATGCCAATTCGCTAACACCTTGGATTTGTCGCTTGAAGCTGGAGACAGCGTGATTGAAGTCGACCTTGAACCTTGTCAGTGGCTTTGATAATCAAAGCTTTTCTTTTTCGTACCTTCCATGCGTTATGAATAATCACATCCACCTTGTTTCGTAACATTCCGAATTGTCGATCGGTGAGGGAGAATCGCTCGTCTGCAAGGTCGGCTTTGAACCAGTGTACCCTTTTTTTCTCCCACTTCCGACCGATTTCTTTTTGAAGTACCGTAAACTTATCTTCAGCTCCGTCTGACCGATCAAGACAGAATATTTTATCAACTCGCTGATCGTGGAGGAGTCTGTGCAAGATTTGAGCTCCCAGGGAGCCCGTTGATCCAGTGAGTAAGATATGTCGACCGTGCGATCGTCGTCTCTTCCTGCGCCGGCTCGGTGAGAAATCCTGGGTTATAATTTTTGAGGTGTACTCGTGCAGCAACGATTTCATAACGCTGACTTTCAAACCCTTTTTCTCTTCTAAGACAGTACATGGGTTTTCTCGATGGAAGAGAGCACTAACTGCAGATGACAGTTTATCGATACTTGGGTTTCTGTATATCATACGGGAATTGACCATATTTGGGTCTATGAAGGTGCTCAGGGAGTTTCGCAATTCAAGCAAAAGCCGCGCCGCCCTCAAGGAATCGAATCCTAGTTCAAAGAAATCAACATTATCCCCGTGATAAGCTTTCATGTGCTTCTTAGCCAAGATCCGTATGAAACTTCTTATTGCTAATGGTTCTTGCGATGATAGTGACGGAGACCCTTCGGCATCGCCTTGGAAGCCCAAATTCGCGTACAACTCGTCGATTTCTTCAGTGTAATCTTTGGTTGTGAAGAATCTCATGATGGTCCCCTGTTTTAAGTCGATTTAGCCACCACTGCCGTAAAGAGGAATTTAACGTACCTTCCCTGCTCGTGTAAACGGTTTGTCTGGTTTTGTAATAAGTATCAAGGACTTGTCTATCTCAGCGTGCCCTGGCGATCCAATATTGATGTCCTGTACAATAGGCCAGAACTTTTCAATAAGCTCCCTATCGTCTCCATGAGTCTGAGGTTCTATTAATAATCCACATTGAAACCTTCCGGTACCTATAATCAATGCTCCTTTCACATCAGGGTGGCCTTGGATAATACCTTCCGCCGTGACTGGATTGAACTTTTCAGCGTTCGATAGGACAATCGTGTCGTCTTTTCTGCCCTTGAAGATCCATAAGTCAGGCTTGTGCCTGTGTGGCAAGAAGAGGTCTTTCGTTCTCCATTGCTGAAGGTCTGGAAAGATTTCGAAGACAGGCTGGAGCCAGCAGAGCTCGACATTTCGATTCAGTATCAACTCGTAGTGGCCCTCGGAATCGTTTGTCGGCTCCATTTCGATAGCACTGTGGGTTGGGTGGAATCGAAAATGTCGCCAATCCTCTGCCTCTGGGACAAGCAATGGTGGCATGGCTATTTCTGTCTGTCCATAGATTTGGCACATCTCTGGGACTCGTTTTGATAACCAGTCCCCGGTAGACTTCGCCAGAGGCCCTACCATTGAATCAGTCAATCATAGTTAGAACCCGGAGACAAGGAAACTCATCACCTCCACCGTACAGAACCTGTCGAAGCTTCTTCGAATTTCTCAAAAATTTGTCCTTGTAAAATTTGACTGTATCTTCCAGCAGACTAGGAGGAAGTGCAATTGCTGTGCAGCTCACGGCTGCCATTATACTTGCTACTATCTCGCTGTTTTGGACAGCATGAGAAGGTCCAATAACCACGACACCTTCGTAAAAAATGGGCCGTAATGCAAAAGTGAGACCTACGAGAATTAGATCGTCATTTCTGCATTCAACTATACTCACCGACAATATGGAATAGAGGAAATCCTAAGTAGAAGTAGTCTTTTGGACCTAGATGTAGACGAGCGATGTTATGAGGCGAAACACCTTCTACTTTTGGTACCTTTCGGATGGCATCGAAGAATCCAAGAAATGCATGGTTATAAGTGATAGGAGTGGGATTTCCTTCAGATGAAGTTAGTTTTACGAGGACAGAGCTTTCGATCCAACTGCATGCAGTGGGTATGATAGATATAGGGACAATGTACCAGTAGAACCAGACGTGTGGAGAACAAGCACCGGATCATCTCGTGCTTCATCCCAAGTCTTGGTGTAGGGGAACTCCTTGGCTGGAGCAGCAATCATCGTCTTCCATGATGGTATGGCAAGAATGCGGACCTCAACGCTTCTCGAAATCTCGACAGCCACATGCTTTTGAGAGCTAGCATATATGACTGTCTTACAATTCAATGCTTCAAGCAATGAAAGAGTATTTGCAATTGAGTTCCGGGTAGAAGGCAGTAACACCTTTCTTGAACATTTCATACCACCAAACTGGATAGCCCAATATCTGAAGTCGTTTTCTCCCTATATATATACTCTAGATTAGTGAACCGGCCATGCTTGCCTTGAAGCAAAGTACCAACCAAGTATGCTACCGTTTCGAATACCACATTTGTTGGAACATTCTCTACCAGCCAGTGTGCCATGAAATCTACAGCATGTGCTACATCTCCAATTGAGACATAAGTGAATCCCTTAGATATATTTGCGGATTTTGCCATCATTCCGACAACTGTTACAGGGTTTTCAGCCGCACTTGCATCAATGACCTGAGGAAGGAGCCTGTGCCCATAATGGATATTACTTTCCAAATTCATGGCTCCTATCTCGTCTGTTCCCATTGTGTTTGATCTCTAGCCCTGCAAACAGAGACTATGGAGGATGTAAAGTAACTGAAGTTTCGGTGTAAAAGAATTGTCGATTGTATGACAAGTTCCCAAAGCGAGCTCCAACCTGAAAACCGTTGGCACGCCTATATATAGTCATTGTGCCTTGAAGAGGGGGGCTCCGAAAATTGAACCATAGCTGGCATAAATGGAAACAGGTATGAAAATACTCAACTGCAGATGTAAGCATGAGGCACAATATTCATGGTTCCACCAGGTCATCCTTGGCTCCTCCGAACTATTCTGGTAATGAAGTCCAGTGAGACCTAAGACGCAGCTTAGGCTAAAGAGTACGGGGGTGTCTACTTTTGCTTGGAACTACAAATTTTCCATATGGCGCCTGCAAAATTTGAACGAAGTACCTTTGGATTTGAATTCCCATGTAGAACTGGAAGTTTCTTGGTCGTGATTGGTGACATTATCCGAGCTGTCAACTTCTAGGATATATGTCTCTGCAGCACACTTATCTTTTCCCATTCTCCCTATAGCATTTCATGATAACCGGAGATAACGTGTATAATCCATGTCGACCAAATCACACCCTCAGCTGGCATTCTACCTAAGCCACACGGACGATTGAAGCAAGTCTGACTTGGGCTTTGCTCGGTCCGTCCCGAAGCTTATATCGACTAACAACCTCGGATTCTTCCGACTTGCTTCACCATTTCTGGTTCACTAGCAATACATTGGATGAGTAACATTACTACATACCAGTGATCTCGCATTAGAGGATGTGAGGAAGACATGTAGTCATGTGACAATCCTGTCCACGGCGAGTCGCAACTTTATCTTCATAATACCGTTAATTCCGGAACAGACCAGAATGCCCATTCCCTGAAACCTGCCGATACGTTTTAGTCGCGCCGGATTTAACACCAGATCGGGTCTTTCCTAAACACTTTGACCGATATACTGTTCTTGCGTCTCATGTATAAGTATCGAAGGTTCTCCATTATGGATGGAAATTTGGAAAGCAAATGCGTCAGGAACATTGCCCAGCTCTTACCTACTCTCATATCCTAAGAAAAATGTCCGACATGTCGTCCACAAATAATCGCTATACAGCAGCTCACAAAGATCCCCAAGGCGAGGGTGATTCTCGTCCCACGGCTCTCCAGATCATCCAGGATGAAGGCTTGCTGAACAAGATGACTGACAAAGTTATGATCGTCACCGGATCATCTTCGGGCATTGGAGTAGAGACAGTTCGAGCATTGCATGCTACAGGTGCCCATATCTTCATGCAAGTCCGTGACACGAAAAAAGGGCAGGAGGTCTTGGAAGATATCCTCGCAACTAGTCAAGGGACTGGGAAATTGGAGCTGCTTGAGATGGAACTAGCTTCGTTCGAGTCCATTAAGACAGGCGTCGCTGCATTCTTAAAGAGGAGTGACAGACTCAATGTACTAGTCAACAATGCAGGTAACTGAAATGTATATCATCAAGCTATCAGAGACGTAACTGACCTCAAAACAGGAATAAGGAATCCACCAGAAGGCACAACGGCCGAAGGATTCGAGACGCAATTTGGCACTAACCATCTCGGTCACTTTCTTCTCTTCCAGCTTCTCCGCCCAACTCTAATCGCCTCGAGCACACCTACCTTCAACTCTCGCGTCGTCAACGTGACATCTGGCTCCCATCGAAAATCACCTATGATCTTCGACAACCTCAATCTCAAGGATATTTATGATCCCCGACTCGGATATGCTCAGTCGAAAACAGCAAATATCCTCATGGCTAATCAGATTGAGCGGTTATATGCTGCGCAAGGGCTTCATGGTCTCTCTGTCAGCCCGGGCGCTATTATCAGTAGAGCACAAAGACATGATGACCCAAAGCAGTTGGAAGCAATGTTGCCGAAAATCAAACATATCTTGAAGAACACCTCACAAGGAGCCGCAACAACTGTTTGGGCTGCAGTGGCAAAGGAGCTGGAAGGAAGAGGTGCCTTATATCTGGAGGATTGTGAAATTGCCCAAGAGGCTGTGGGGGATGAAATGTTGACTGGTGGTTATGCTCCACATGCTTTTGATAAAGTAGCAGAAGAGAGGCTTTGGGAGGTTAGCTGTGGTATGGTTAGGACGACAGCTGCATAAATGCTTGTTAAAAAAAAGTAACAGTACTGGCAGAGAATTAACAAACGACATACTGGAGAAGAAACTCGCTGTATGCTGCATAAGAGAAAAAAGTGTAGGAGAGAAAGAGACTGCATATGTCTCGTGAGCTGCGTTTGATTACAACGTGATCTTTCCTCCCATTAACGAAGTAATTCCAGCCTTGGATGGTGGTGCACTTTCCTCCCGAAACGATTTGCAGCACCATGCACAATCTTGGCCCTAGCAGTAATGAGAATTTTAGAGCTGCCCGGATGTATGTGCCTCCCCTCCTCATAAGTCGCTCTTAAAATTCCCCGCCACAACAGTAAGTTGTTCTGAAATCAAACCCCCATCGCCTCAAATATTTGTACACCCTTCTTATTCGTACATCCCGCTCCTATTCATACACATCATTCACTCTATAAGTCCTTCCTGATCCCAAAAAAGTAATTCCCCACCTTCTCACTCCCGGATATCTCTTTCCAGCCCAGCCCGGGAACATACACAACCCCCATAACCCTAGGACTATTCCACCCTCTCTCCCTCAGGAAATACCCCCTTAGTTCATCTTCATTAATATATTTATCCCAATCGTGGGTTCCCCTTGGTACAATCCTCGCTATGTCCTCAGCTACCACTTTGGTAGTCAACCAGCTCATCCACGTTCTTGCTATAGTGCTCATGACGATCCAACCACCAGGTTTCACAAAGGGCGCGCAGATATCGAGGAATTCGGATGGGTGAGTGATGTGCTCGATTACTTCGAACAGGGAGAGAACATCATACTGTTCTTCCACCGACGTGGGTTTTGGGAGTCCTTCAATGGATGTATTTAGATATGTCAGTTTCCCAGCCAGCGCAGGATCCTGTCGCATATGTCCTTTTGCAACAGCCAGTACCTCAGGTGAGGGATCAATGGCCGTCACACTTCCCGTACTCCCCAGTCTCGCAGCACTCTCTGCGAATATGCCCCCTCCACACCCAATATCCAGGATTCGAAGGCTGGAAGTCGGCGGTGGATCAGGCTGCGAGGCATGACAGGTACGGATGAAATCATGGCGAAGAGGATTCATAAGATGTAGCAATCGTGAAGAACCGTGCGGATCCCACCATGTTGAAGCTAGAGCATTGAAATGCGATACCTCTTCAGGGTTGACAGAAGAAGTGGTGCTCTGACACCTGAATTGATTCCGTACGAATCGCGGCGCAGTCCGTAGAAGAAGATTGAGATTCCGAATTGATGTTTGGCGTAAAGGAACAGCCATTTCGAGCCAATATCAAGCACGGTAATTCGGCGTCACGAAAGCTCTTTTTCGGATGGATGATGGGATTGCCTCGGACTCGCCAGATCAGATGTCTCAGCGTTTGTCGTGCTGACAAGGAAATTCTTTGGGCTGCCGTAAGCACGCCAAATAGGTCAGGCCTCGGCACTAGGGAAGATGCCGTGCTGCATTGGTCCCTGCAAATCGCCCGTCATGTAATCATCCTGAAGACCATCCCATTATTCGGGTCCCGGAATTTTGTGAACCTTTAAAACTCTGTACATCTGTTCTTTACTTCCCAATTTACATTTCACTTTCTGGATACCCTCACGTTTTGCGATCCTATACTTGTATTTTGCCAAATAGCTGAAAAATCGGAACTTCAGACCCCGCAGTGGTGCAATTGAAGCGGGGCAATTTTTCAAGAAAGGTTGGAAAAAGAGTCATAACGACTCTAGACTACTGAGCCAGCCATGCCTGCCTCTGAGGTCGCACAGGAATTCGACTCGATAGAAGATACAATACAAGCCTTCAGTAAGCCAGATCTCAATCCCAATCAATTCCGAGGTAATTGGCGTCCATTTCGGGATTCTGGCTGATATGCGGCGCAGAAAATGGAGAGTTCATAGTTGTCCTGGACGACCTGTCTCGCGAGAATGAAGGCGATTTGATTATCGCAGCGTCAGATATGACGACCGAGAAGATGGCCTTCATGGTCCGGTACACATCTGGCTTGATTTGCACACCTATGCCACCAGCTCTGACCAAGAAGTTGGATCTACCTCAGATGGTGACTAGTAATGAGGATCCAAACCGGACAGCGTATACGATTTCAATTGATACCAATTCGGATGAGACGAGCACGGGGATTAGTGCACATGATAGAGCGTTGACTTGCAGGACGCTGGCGAGCAAGACAGCTACGAAAGACAGCTTCCGCAGACCAGGTCATGTATTCCCATTGAGGGCCAGGGAAGGTGGTGTGAGGGAGAGAACTGGACATACGGAGGCAGCAGTGGAGTTCTGTAGGCTGGCTGGAAAGCCACCTGTGGGAGTGATCTGTGAGATGGTCGAGGATGGGGAGCAGATTGCTGGGCAGACGATAATGCGTGAGCCGGGGATGATGCGAAGGGACGGGTGTTTAGCATTTGGCAAGAAATGGGGATTGAAGGTTTGTACGATAGAAGATTTGGTTGCGTATGTTGAGAAGACGGAGGGTAAGTTGGTGAAGCATGCCACCAATGGTTCCTCATGAATAGCATTTTTTGGTAGCATGAAAAGGGATTTTGGTGTACAGTGCAAGACAGTTGCTGCAGTATTTTGAGACGTTACTTTTTGCAAACGGATCTTCCTGGTATTTCCTGCCATTCCTTGATACTGCTAAGAATTCTCAGTATTTTCATCAAAATCAATTTTCACTTTCCAAAAAATTATCACAACGGGATAAACTGATAATCCATCTATTTCTCTGCTTTTATACTCGTCCAAGCCAATCAGAGAGATCCAAAGTGACCGAATATGAAGAGTAATCAAAATTTAAATTCAAAACCAATAGAACTAATCATACAACCCATCAAATTTCGCGTTCAGAACCTCATTTTCAACAAAATCTCCTCCTAAAGCATGTGAAATCATCCGTTTGCATGTCTTCAAAACTAATATAAACAAATATACTTCTTATTTGCTTGTATTTGTTTTCTTTATACATAACAGAAACATACATATATTAATCCAGTAAATCGGTTGACAGCAGTTCAGTCCAATATGCCTCAGTACCACATACGTGTGATATACTCCTATAAATACTACCGATATACGTACTAGATAAGATATACACTAATAAGATTCACGACATGCAACACCGGACACAATATACTAAACCACAATATCACGCAACGAGCTGGGATCCGAAGTTAGAAGGCGGAAACAGCATTCTGGATCATTGGGTTACAAAATCTTGTAACAGGGAACGTAAACACACTCTCGTATAGCAAGAGCAGGTGTGAATTATGTCTGAGGTCTAGATTTCAAAGAGCTGCGCTTCTTTTCCGGTGTCATGCCATGAGAAAGCCGCATCCAGAACGCAAAAGCACCTCGTAACAGGCTCAAAAGCAACGGTGGGAAAAAAAGGCAATCATGTATTGAAGCACCATCAGGAGACGATAACATTTCACTTTCACATTCAAACCAAGGTTCCTCTATTCAGATGATCAATAAATTCATCGCTCACTACTCATATAATAACAAAGCAAATCGACCCCTCATAAAGCTCGCATAATCTACAGTAATAGCAGCCACTGCGAACCAGTCCAGTCCAGTTCGGCCAAAAGTCTATCGCTCACTCGCTAATAATTCCACCGCCACCCAAAAAAAAAAGAAAATAGCCACCTCCCCAAAAGCAAATGCAGAGAAAAAGGCCTGACATCATAAGCATCATAACCCTGCAGCTTTTGTTTGCACTATCTTCTTCGACTCATGTAAATGCTCCAAGGCCGTGTATCAGACTGGTTCTAGTTATGCCCCAAGCAAAAGGAAAATACGAGAAAGTTAAATTTAAAGGAAAGTAGTTCGAGGTATGTACGCCGAATGCTCGAAGGTGCTGTCGACCTATATACTTGCGCATGCTATGCCCCGAGAACGCCCAGTGAGAGTATAATGAGATAGTGCCTAGGCAGAGATGAAATGTAATGTACAGGGTATCAGACACATTCGTGACGGAAGGAAAGTGTTTTGTCTTTTCGAAACTCTCTTCGAAGACCAGCACAAAGTCATACAAGAGGGAATGGCAATGATGTTGTCCATTCGGTCCCTATTGTGCTGCGGTCCACATCTCATTCATTCTTGGCTTGATATCGTATGAATCCGGCTCTTGACTTTGAGGTCTCCTGAGATTTGAATTCGGGTAGTACATCTGTTGGCCCATACCAGAGCCATATGGATCGGGATCTGGGTAGACATAACCATTGCTTTGAGATGGCGAAGGCATATTATTTTGGGAAGGTGATTGCCAGCCGACACTGCTCATATGAGGACTACCGCTTGCGCTGCCAGCTGACTGTCGCTGTTCCATGTTTGCGGGCGGTTCCAGAATAGATGGTGGACCGTAACCAGTAGGATGAGAAGTCGGTCGCATACCTTGAGCAAAAGCCGTGGTGGATGGAGGTTGTTGAGCTTGCATGTGATACTCTCCGCGGAGATGGCCTGGCAATGGACTATTGCTCATGTATGAATATTCTCCAGGATGTCGGTGCATGCCATTGAGAGGCGCAAGTTCAGAATTTGGCGAAGCAGAAAGATTTCTCTGGCCGGGCGATGGTGTCGACATCGGTGATCCATTATTCGAATATTGCTCTCCATCAGAACGTGTTCGTCCACTTCGGTTGTTGTTTCCACCCAAAGTTGCCAGTGCTGCTGCGGTGGCTGCAGCGGCTTCCTCAACGGTACCAGTATGGTGATTTTGATGACGAGTCAAAGTTGTTCGGCGAGTAAACGTCTTTTGACAGTCTGCATAAGGGCACTTGTAAGGTCTTTTGCCAGAATGAATGCGACGATGTCTTGCAAGGGAGCTTGAATCACTGAAAGGCTGCATTGAATTAGCTTGTGTATTTTAGAAGGTGGTGGATTGTACCTTGCCACATCGTTCGCACATGTGAGGCTTTTCGCCAGTATGTACTCTCATATGGACAGTCAAGGCTGAGCGCTGAATAAATTGCTTGCCACATCCAGGATGCTCGCAAACATGAGGCCGCACACCACTGTGAATACGTTCTGACATCATGGTCAGTCGATTTCGCGTCAATATTCTTTGAAGAGACTTACCGTGACGAGCCAAATCACTTCTCCTCGCAAACCCTTTGCCACAAGAACTGCAAGGGAAAGCTTTCTGCACACCATCTCCCGACTGTCTCGCTGGCCGGGTATTTTCTTGCTGAATCATGCCGCTATCAAAGTTTGCTTCAGGACGGTATGGCTGTTGTAACATCGGAATTGAGCCCTGCATGGCAGCTGTGGGGGAAGGGTACCGCATCGCGTTGGGAGCACCATTCATGCCATTCAGTTGGCCAAACCTGGGTCCCGAATACCGTGAGTGCTCCGAGTCGTGAGGCGAGTTTCCTCTCTCTGATCCAGTATCAGACATTGGCATGCTATTAGCTTGAGATATAGAATGGAGTAGGTGCAAATCATGTGCTGCTCCATTTGCAGCAGCTACAGCAGCAGCGCCTTTAGGACCACCCTTCGAGTTGACAATTTGCTTGATATCCATGATTGAAGGATGGAGGTTTTTGTGTATTCAAATGGGAGAGTTGGGAAGGAGAAGGTTATAGGGAGGTTCGAACGCTTGGATCAGGCGTTCGTCCAACTTTGCGAGTCTGATGTTGGGAATCTGGTTTTGTGTCTTGAAGTTGATGCTGTGTCTCGGGTACAAGCCTTTCAAAAGGCTGTCCGCAGTTGTCGAACTGGTCTTTTCACCTCAGAATAGCGGTGATCAAACGCGATAAAATGGTGAATTGAGTCGGCGTAGGATAATAACGTGACGAGACTATCGGATCGGAGGTAAAGTTAACAATGTTGGCAAAATGGTGAAGTTTTGGGGGAATCGGAATTTCTGTGCGCCAAAAATTGTCAGCTGGGGGAAAATGAGGGGATCGAGGCGTAAACTAGGATCGGCACAGTGTTGCTGGGAGGACATCCACACCGCCAATTCTGACACGGTGAAAAAAAATATAAGTCAAGAAGTGAAAGTGGGTAGGGTGTGTGTAAACATGCATCAATCCGAACGTGCTCACCTAGTCGAAGATGACAGAACGGGACCAAATGGGCGTTAGACCGGATTTTGCAGCTTCAACGATATCCGCCAATGTGGGTGCTGGAATCGTGGGGCGGGAATGTCAACGCACGGGCACCGAGCCGCCGGTTAAAATTGGGTTGTCTTTTTCTTTTACGACTTGAAACCCTGGGTCTCTCAAATCTTTGTTGCCCAATGCGTCCACGCTGGCCGAGTCTTATGTCAGGTTCCCACCGAGGGTGTGATATGCGTTTGACCTTGGGCCTGAGGATCCGAGACCGTAGAATTTCTCTCAAATGAAGGAGAAAAGCTCAAGTATGTGACTGATGGCTCTTTTTGGGCCTATGTCTGAGAAAATAGTAGTGGAACCGGTGCGGAATCCTGCAGTGATTGAGGCACGAGCCAGAGGTTCGTCTGATGAAGTGATGTATCGAAAAAGGCAGGCTGGAAATCTAAGCCTAAAGTACCCAACAAAGGTATAGGATCTGAGATCGGGCTTCCTGGCCGTGTAGAACTTGCGGTGACTCTATTGCGTGCACAAAGAAGTCGCTGCAGCTTCGAGACTCGGGGCCAGGTTGTCGCGCTGGTGAGGAGAACGGGAGAGCCTGTCCAGCTGGAAGAATAAGGAAGCTTTTATGAAGGATCGCAGACCAAGTGTCTAGCTGTAGGTATCTCGAAGCAAGCGCGATCCTGCTGCTGTAGGAAAGGCGACGAGGAAAGACACTCGAGTTGGGGCGTTCGGTAGAGAGATTCGTAAAGAGCTCGGAGGGTCTGCCTTCATAAAATACTACTTACCGTTAGCATTCATTTCGTTTTCAGATTGGGTACATGTTTCAATAGCTACTTGCCGTGAGTTGTTAGGCCTTGAATGGGTTTTCGAGCAAGTCGAGGCTCGAAAATGATGTTAGATTTTGGGGTAACACAAGGTCAGGATGCCTCGGAACAAAAGTCGTCAAGGTCCGTCGGTGGATGGACAGGTTTCGAAGGAACCAACGCAACAGTTTCTGGCGGAAAATTCGGAGTGATGCACCAACGATGGGCAAAATGGAGAGCAGTATTGAGGTTGTCCAGGACGAGTTCGTAGTTTGAACAATGAATGGGGGTTGTCTGGAGATTTCCACTGGCAGCGTGGGAGTGGGCGTGGGACAGCGATAGGTAGGAAGGGGAATGGTATCGGTCGTGGAAGTGGAATGAGAAAGTTTAGGTTTATCAACTTTTTAGTGCCGCAGCCGTGTGTCGGTCAGTTCTTTCTGCCAGGCAAGGAGGTAGGAGGAGGTAGTAGGCGAGGAAGGTGTCAAGTAGGTAAGGTAAGGTAAGGAAGGTATCGAGGGTATTTCGCAAGTTCTTTATTTTTTGGGGCTGGACGGGCTGGGGGCCTGGCTTGTACTTCTGCTTCTGCTGGTTCTACTACTACTAACTTCGTACGAGTACCTACCTACCTATATACCTACCTACCATTTCACACCATACCATACCATACCGTACTCTGCCCGAATCTGCTCTGGTCTGCTTCTCGTGCTGCTCCCTCCTGCTTTTGCTGCGTGGGGATCGCCCTACCTGACCCAACTCAAGCCAACCCTGACCCTGACACTTCCATTATCCTGGCCCTCCCCTTCTTGACCCTTGCCCTGCTTGCCTTACCTTGCCTCCAGCGGAATAAGTTAAACGTGCCTGAGCCAGAGCCTGACTCCGCTAACGCAATCGAGTTCAAGCCCAAACGTTGCAGACAGGGTGTTGATCCTTTCAAGCGTGGTGGTGGTCCTGGTGGTGGTGGTGTGCCGGTGCCTCGTGGAGTGAGAGTGGGAGTGGCAGACTAGGAGTAAGCAGCGCTGCTGTGAGTGGAATTGGATGTGGAAGTAGACGTCAAAGTGGAAGTGAGAGTGGGAGTAGGAGTGCAAGTGGAATTGAGAGTGAGAGTGGGTAACATTGGGCAAGGGAGACCAGAGGGCAGTTTGGAGAGCTCGATACCATATCGTTCAACTCATGGCTGGTGGCTGATTGATTTCTGCGGATGTTGCTTGTGCTGTTGATGCTGGCTGAAGGTGCCGTCGAATAGTGGATGATGTGGACCGCTGGTTGACCTGACCTGACCTAACCTAACCTAACCTGCCTGTCGAGCCTGTTCTTCCTGCCCTGCATCGGTCTGTGTGTTTGTCTCTAAACTTCTCCATTCTGGCGTTCAGAACAGCACTTTGTCGTGCAGGTTTCTAGTTTTTATGGAGTTCCGAGTACAATACTATCTGTCCTGTCTTGTTTTCTGCAAGCAAGCTCGGGACGAGTATGGGGACGGGTAGCTCAACCGTCAGTCAGTTCACTCACTCACTTCGGCTGCGGATGTGTTCTCCTGATGCCTTTACTCTCTCAATCATGCCGTTTTCCCCAGAATAGCCATAGTAATTACTCTCCAAAGATACCAGCTATAGCCCGGTACACCCTCAAGGTGAGAGGCGGTGTGCGAGGTCCGTGAATCATTGATGAGCAGAGAGGCAGGGTCAATAATCGACCAAGTTGCAGATGTCAATTTCAACAGCGTGAAAGCTTGCAGCGATCAATTTCAATGACAGCTCCTTCGTCATGCTCTGTCTCCTAACAGCATCATTATTGCATAGCATAGTGTGTCCCATCCATCTAATTTTCCGTTTCGACGGTAGGGGTCACCATTCTGGAAGAATGCTCTTAGCCATGTTATTATGTTATGGCGAATCAATGAAGCTTGAATCCTCTGGTTGTTGTGGATGGGGTGGATACGATAGCATTGATTCATGCTTCATCAATTTCGAATCCCGCTTCTATCAAGGATGGCAATCTTCTGGAAGGCTACCCCCTGGTTTCTAGAAGGCCGTAAGAATGCAGAGGTCGTCCCAAGGTCTGTCCAACGTTTCCTCGCTCCCCCTTTTCCAGCATGGTGAGGCCAGTAGTGGCAGCACCTAGTCCTTAACCGGGACATGAGTGGCATGGTCCCCTTCAGGTCCGACTCAGTCTCCATGTTTCTGGACAGGCACAGGCACAGGCAAACGTGCATTGCTGCTGCCCACCTTCGTCGCATCCAGAGGCTATTTTCTCTAATAACTCGAAACATCGTCTCCAATCTCAGCGGAATCGAACAACATGCGTAGTGTGGTGCAGATGAGGAGAGGAAAGTTCAGGCACCCTGGCGCTCAGCAGATTTGATTAAATAAAACATCTTGCGAGCTCACCACTCATATACTCACCAGTATGTGAAGCGGTCCGTCACTGAAGCATTCAAAGGGGCGTTGTGGAGAACCTGATATCCCTGCCGCCCCTGTGCCAGCCCTTCTCTCCTCTCGTCCAGTCCATTGAGCAATTTTGATATGCGGCATACAACCAGGCGAAGAGACCAGAGACCAGCCTCATTACTTTGTTTCAGAGGCGATGTGGCAAAGAAGAGCCCGAAAACGAGGTAGGCGGTCCAGCAGCGACGTTCAAAGCCCAGTCATCGTTGAGGTTGAAGCCACAAATTCTGCTCTGCATATCAGGTACGACACTGTGCATGTGTGGCCTGTGTTCACCTCCTCAATTGGACACTTCACGATGTAAAGAACACGGAACACAGAGGGGTTTTTGCTCTCCAATCTGTGCTTTCTAGCAACGGGAGACCACCCGGAAAATCATGTATGCATGGACCACTGTCTGTCTGCACACCGCCCGCCAAACCTTCGGACCGAACCTGATGCTGTGCTGACCGTAAACAATAAGCAGAACACCGTTGATGCTCACCATGATACTCAAGTACCACTGCCCCGGTGAGGCTTGTTACAACAGGGGATGCTTCGTTAGGAGGGTGAAACATTTTCCTTAGAGACACTCTTGTAATGACTCTTTCGTGGGTGAAGATATTTCCAGGACGCCAAACGGTAATGATCTCCTGGCCCGTCTGCACATCCTGATTTTGATCACAGACTATTGCCGCCCCAATGTGCCTATGTTATTGGCAGCGGCAACCAATTGCCGGCATTTAAGTATTTCCAGTTCAGGTATTGGATTGCTGGGCTGGAACGAATGTAGCGGCGTCATTCATTACATCCACTGGCGGGCAAAAGATGAAGTGATTGTTCAATAGGACCTCGACATCTGGCTGAATCTCCAACTAGAGCATCTGTTCCGTAAAGCACCTGACTTGCAAATGGTTTGGAGAGGCGATGAAACTGCATAGGAACATTTGGTATTGGCTGTATGTTCACAAGTTGTGCAAGGTCAAAGGGAGTCGCTAGCGCTTCTGGCCTTTCTTCAATGTGTGAATGGTGGAAGAGGCTGCCACGCGAGGAGGAAGAGGACGGTCTGTGCGAGTTGGAAGTCTGTTGACTCGATCGGTGATGTTGAATTGGGTCGTCAACATCCCACAACTACAAGATATTGATATTAGTCCGCAAAAGAATCTATAGTGAGCTCATGCCATACGCATGGTTGGCTGTCAGAAAACCAATCCCGAGCAATTGCGCTGTTTGCGCATTAAGGTGGAACAGAGCAGCGAGGAAAGTGAGGGTCTGAGCCATTATTTATTGTCGTCAAGGAGCATTATTTGCATCCAAATAATCTTCAAGTCTTGGCACTCTGCCTTTGGACAAGCTCAGACCTCTCACGGATACTTGCTCGTCGTGCCCGCCCGCTGACTACTTCCATATTTCTACTACGGTACTGTAGGTACCTTACCTTACCAGCTTATTTAGCACTCTCCGAAATGCTGCGCTCTTCTTCACCTAACTTCATCTCGTGGCCGCTTTGCCCCTGGAGCCACTGCTTCATCTTACCGCGGTGCAAACGTGGGAATCCTGGCCCATTCGTCAGTCAGATCTATTACGGTCATTCCGTTCTCACGGCTTTGGATTTTCTGGGAACTTGAATACTGGGGCCGTATCATTGCTTGACCATGTCCCTGTTCATGCCAACCCACAACCTGCCTCTCTTTCTTCTCTGACCATCCAAAACGTTGTGACAACTGATCTCCTTCTCTTTTCTCCAGCAACAAGAACGCCTCGAATCATCCCGAGATTCATCGAGTCCCCTCCCACAACTCTGACCTCAAGAGTGCCTCTCCTCGAACTTCGGCAGCCAAAGGTGGCATTGAAGCAAGTACACAAGGGTGTCCAGAATGATGGGTGGCGGCAGGGCATGGGGTGGCCCGAGTTGGCTTATCATGACGACCATCCATCCCTTTCTGCTTTCTTTTTTTTTTTCCAACGGTGCTTCTTTAGCTTGCACTGGCAAATATCCACTGCTTGCGTCCAAAACGAGCTGCATCATCTTTCCTTTTGTGCAGGAATTGCTTTTACGGCTGATTGATAACGATCATCATCATGAGAGGAGGCGGCCTGCCAATGCCGCTGTCACTCTTTGCCCTCTTCCTACACACGCTGACACAAACGATTTATTCCATGGCTCGGCTCCAGCTGACCTGAATGATACTTGGCCGCCATCTTTTTCTCTTATGCAGGAGATCCCTAGTTCTTGTTTATTTCTCGAACACACAAGCCTCGCTCCAAGGACCAGGAAAAAAAGCTCAGAGTAGATCCACTTTCCGCTTGCAAAGAGGGTCTCCTGCCGCGGTTCGCGATCTGGTCAGGGGGGACACTCGCCTTCCTTGTTGCCTCCACATCAATATAGCCAAATACAAGTACTATTGACCAAACAAGTCTCCTGCCCGGTACCAGTGGTACGGGATAGTGAAGTTGATTCCTCCCGAGACAATGGCTTTTACGCCATGGCAATTCGTGATACTGTGAGGACCGAGAGACTATCCCTTTCTGGAAGAACAACAATATTACTCCGGTTCAACCGTACAATAATTAACGAGAGTGAGCAATAATGTGGAGGACGTTCAGGATCGCCAATTCCAATCCTAGCATGCAACCAAAAGCGTCAGTAGGCCGCCTTTAGTGCCTCTCATGTCTGAAGCTAGAAGCTTTCTAGAAGGTTGCGAGGATCAGGGTGAACGGAAATGGGGGAACATGGCATGAAGTTTCATCTCCCTAATTACTTCACACATGGTTCATGACCTTCCATGAACAGCAGCTGACCTGACCGTACAACAGCATGGTCCTGGCTGACCTCGTTATACATCCAACGGCTATGACATCGCCTCCGGCAATCTCGGTGGTGCAATATCAACATGCAAAGCTACTGTTCCATTCCTTGGGTCTTCAAGCAACATGTACTCTATGCGACGAACGTGAGAAATCAACCTATGCCGCTACATACAAGCTGGTCGTTGTGAAAAACCCTGGTAGCACCAATTTCTATTTTAATAGATTTCTTCCACAATGACAGATCCCCGCGATCCTACATCCGGTAGCCGGAAAATAGCATGCAGCTCAAGCTCGATATTGCTTCAAAGGGGATAACGTCCGTAATTCGTTGCGTGGCCTCTGATCAGAGCAGCAAATTTTCCACATCCAACAATCCATTCAGAGTGCAAAGGTGCAAGAGAGTGATATGATTTGCAATGCAGAACGCCACGATGAGGTTCAGCCATGCATCATTGGGGAAATGCAGAGCCATAGCGAAACCAACACACATACTGTATTGAAGCAGTACATCGTAAATGCAAGAGCTCTAGCATTCCGATTTGCAGTAAATCTCCGATCAGACGTCTTGAATGCACTCGGGCATCTCGGTACAGCGCTTCCCTCGGTCTGGAGAAGGGGAACGCACAGCACATGACTGGCCATGCACGCAGTTCCAGCTGTTTTCGCTGCAGTGTCACGCTCAGATTCACTGTGAAGTCATGCTGCTGTCTGTCGTCCCTCGATCACGGCAATCTCGATTCACTTTCGTCACAATCCGAGGTGATTCAGTTCCCCGCTTCAACAGAAAATTCATAAGCTGGAAGTGTTTGAAAACGCTTTGACCTGTGGCTTTTTGGCTTTCATTTATTGTACGGAGAATTGGATGCTGCTGCGGCGGCGGGTTCGATGGTTCCCAGCTCAATGGAAGAGTACGAGTGCGAGTACCAGGCAAGAGCCAGTCTTGCAGTGCCTTTCCAGTGTGTCAGTGTTCATCAACAGGGTTCCAGCTTCTGGAAGAGAGGCCCCGACCGGCAAGATAGGCATCCTTGCAAGCCCTAGTTTCAGCTCTCTGCTGCCGAGCACGGCCATGTTTCGACCAACAACCACACCCTCAAAGGCTCAACCACCTCACAACATTCAATTAATAAGTCCAACTTAGCCAGCGCCGACACTCCGACTTCATTCATCCAATCGCCAGCTTAGTTGACATCGATTTTGAAGATCCGATGCTGAGACTAACTGTATACAAAATGTCGTGCAGATTTCGAGCTTCAGCAAAGCAGCCGCAATGGCCGTGCCGTGAGCAAAACCCTCAACTCAAACATTATTCTTCACCAACCAGCTTCCCTCTTTCGTCCCGGTTTTGACGGCCAGCAACCGATCGCGCGGCGCACGGAATAGCCTCAGTTCTCGATATGATTTGGTTGCTTAAGAACAACATAATAACAGTAGCGGTGGAAGTCTTGAGTTTTGCTGCAGACTCTCGTCCGGAAGGCAAATGCCTCTTCCCCGTGAGACGTCAACCTCTATCTCCGCCTCATGACAAACCTGATCAAGCATTCACTTCTGCATTTGCCTTTTAGTCCGCGGCGGACTTGAGCGTTAGCACAAGGGTTTGCCTCCATCCCCAGACAACCAGGATGAAAGCGAGCACCCCCTCTTTCAGAAATTAACATCAGGTCATGACTTGGCCCATCCTCACGAATCATGTCAGATACAAAACTGCCCAAACCACCAACCTACTAACTTCTAACGGCTCTAAGTCCTTCCCATGTTTCAACCTTTCAGCGTTTCTTCGACGACTCGCGCGAGTGCATCAACCTCTACGGAGTCTGGGCTATTTTGGCGTCCTTCTAGAAGGGTCATGGAAGGACGCTCGGTTGTCTCATCCCTTCTTAGCTCATGAGGCTGAGTGTTGCGGTGCTGTCAACTCCTGAAGTCTCGTGTTGGGCATCAAAACGGCACGCTAGTTTGAACTTTATCTTGATCTTGAGGAGGAATGGAGGTATGATGCAGAACTACGAGTACGCCAGAACAACGCGTGGCGCATTGGGGAAATGCACCCTGCTCCACACGGTGTTCATGCAGGCTCTAAAGCATGCAGTTGTTTGTTGTCATCAACGAAAGATATACGAAAATCTCGTTGCCCAATAACCCGCAAATAATCGGAATTTTCTAACCCGTCAATTCTAGTGCAAGTTGAAGATGTGCGGGATCAACCCGCCCTCCCTCCCCTTTCGAGATGTACATCCGAACGAAGGCTCAAGATGCCGATCTATTGAGAGGCCCTGAAATGAAGCAATCATCAATGGTTCCATATATCTCAATGCTCATTGGGCGGAAGGGATATGAGGTTATGGAAATGGCATTGACCATTATCTGACGGTATTCTCCGGGGTCACATCGTGGCAAGCTTGCCTCTTCTGCATGTGGAGAAGTATCATCCCTGACCGCCGTTCTCATCTTCTCTCAGATCGTCTGCGTCAATTTCATAGCAAGCATGTGTAAAATCATTTATCGAAAGAACCTCGCTCTGTGGGTCCACCATTTCTTGGGTGGCTTCTAGTTCCCAATCTGGTCTATGCGTCCATGAATCAGTTTTGGATTCCTCAGACGCTTCTTACCCATTCTACTGCAGAACCATGCTACCATGGTTCCCTAGCCACAGAGTGATAAAATGACGATGAGACTAAGTTAAGGGAAACGAGTTACCTTCTATGCTTGGTGATTCAAATCACGAAGATACGCGTTCCACAAAGCAGATGGCATCTACTTTGCGGCTTCTAGTGCGTCTTGCGATTCGTTGACGTTTTGTGGACAAGATATGGCAGAGATATGCATAAGTCCCATGAGCGCAGATCTTGAGGCTATTCGATAGGAAAAATACTCACTCCACAATCCAGGAACAGGATCTCATCGTTGGCCACAGCTTTTTAGGCACTGTGTCTCTAGTGGTCACCAGGCACCGAACGATCGACGGATAATACGTTGTCCTTGATCCGAGCTTCGGGGAATATGAGTCTGTACTTTGACTTTTACAGTTGTGAGCTACTTTAGTTTCCAGATCTTAGTATGCAAACAGACACGGGATGTTATCATGTAAGGCTGCAATGCTGTAGATGGATGATCTCGATGTTTCGAGAACACAACTAGAAGCTTTTTCTCCGGATGGTGTTGGGCTTAAGAACGACCATTGCTTCATCATCGTACTTGGGCGGCTACTTGAAACCGCCTCTTTTACTGACACCACAGTCTGCCATAAGTACCTAATAGTTCGCAAGAACACCTGGATATGGATCACGCCTCAGAAAATAGTTGTACTTCGTATTAGTGATCATTTCCACCATGAGAAATTGGTAAAGCCAAGTATCGACTCTAGAGTCCTTTCCGGGAGTTTATTTTGGGAATTTCCCGAAATTTTGATTAGCTTTAATAGTTGAAGACGGCTGAGGAGGATCTGATTACAGCGGGTGACATTTGATCACTCAAGCGAGTTAGTTGGTCATCATTGTTCTATGTTCTAGATGTTGGGCAGTTGATGATCTGGTTGTCCGGTGATCTCCAGGTTGGGATGCAACATTGTTGCCGAATGCTGCTCATACTAGCAAGCTTGCTACAGAAGTACTGTCTTGAGTGGCGAGAAGATGCAAGTGCTGATCTTTCTGCTGTGCAAGTTATCAAGATACAGACACACCGGAACATCCGACATAACGAGTAGGAAGCAATTGGCATTCTGGAAAGCTCAAGGGTATTTTGACAACCCCGTGTAAGCTCTAAATCTGTGTTGCTGCAGCCTCCGTTTTTCAGTCTCAGATACCGTCGTTTTGTAAATGCCACTGGCGACACTAAAGCTGGATGAGGTTGCCAAAAACCCAGAGCATATACCATCTCACGATGAATGCTAAACAATATCTGCTAGATTCATTTACACATGTGTTCGAATTTGATAAATGCTCAAGTAACACCTGAGTATCCCACATCCACTTGTGGCTTCACACACTTCATATAAGACTCGAATTTAAATTAGTGATCAGTATCAGCTTCGCATTGTTCTATAATCAACTTGATGGTAATGAGTTCATCTTGTACATAGAAATACTGAGCTGGCTACGAATTCCAGCTTATCATCTTCTGTTGAGCTTACTAGTCTGTTGACAGTAGCAATTTAAAACTTTAACAGACACACATAGCTTGTGTTGTTCAAGGTTTGTGGTCGCCAAAGAGGTATGAATTTTTTTTTTTTTTTTTTTTTAGATATTTAAGTTCTCCTTTTCTGCTCTGAACTAGTGGGAGCAAATGCAATCTGCACAAGATGTTAAAGAGATATGGAGATTCTGGACATTATGTAGAATTACGGACCTCTTTTATTGCGGGGGTCCAGGCAGCCCGACGTGAAGCTTCCGGGGCAGGGCAGTCTGCTCTTGGTAATTTTGGCTTTGCTCTGGAGCAATTCTACATTTGTCTCTTGTGGTTGAAAACGCAACTAATCCCAATCAATGATAAAGCTCTGGCATTTGACACGGTTTTCATCTTCAAGACAGCTTATCCATTTTGTACAAGATATCCGACTTCAGCAGAAGACCCAATTACGGATTGGATCAGTTGACCAAACCTGAAAATCCACAAGTCATTCGCCTCTTGAATACGTTGTGTAAGTCACCACAATGCTTTCCCTCCACTGCCTCGTCATCCTTCTTGAATCAGCACTGACTGTCATGGCCTCTCCAATGCCAAATGTCATTGTCTCTCGGTCTCAATAATTCATCTGCACACCACCTCGCAAATATACCATGGGATACCAATACTTCACCTTTGCTGCTGTCATCTCTCCTCCTCTCGACACACACATGTGGATATTTGATTCAAACTGCAACGTCTCGGACGAAAAGAAAGATCTCAATGTCAATCATATGAATACCTTCTATCAGTTCAAAAGCAAATTGCCATATGCCACTACAACGGAGCTTGGTGGTGGAAGGCAGCCAATCAAGATTACTTATGAAGGAAAGAGCTGGGCTGGACAAGGAGAGGAATGTTGGTGGGAGATGGAAAGATGGTGGGCATGTAGTTTTACATTCATTTGCTAAGATGCTGTCAAGCTGAGGGCGAGACAGAGGCAAGGTTGTGATGCTGGCCGGAGAGAGTGTACGATGGAATAAGGGATCTGGACGGGCAGACGACTGATGGGCCTGCCTGTCAAAATCAAAAACGACACTAGGATTACTTTGGCGGAGTGTTGAGTACAAAGCGGCAAACCTCTATTTACCTTCTTAAGTCTGGATTTAGCAGTCAACATGTTGGCTTTCCCTTCACCTTCACTCCTTCTCTTTGAGGTGAAAGAATCGATCACCTCGCAGGACGCCTCAAAGTCAATCTCACAGGTTTCAACACAATCTCCTCCTTGACATATTCGTCTCAAGACACGTTGTTTCTCGTTGCACACTTCTTCGTCTCGACAGCCAAACATTTGACCTTCACTTGAGCATTAGACGTCAACACACATCTTCCGAACAATCTCACCAACATCGCAATTAAAACGAACATGGTCTTCGTCTGAACTCAAAGACTATCACTTCCACACGCTCTATCACAATATCCTCGAAGCTCGCAGGCTAAACAAACAATATACACAGAAGTATCAGGTACGATGACGATGTTCTCCTCCCCCCTGAATTAGCCGAGTCCAATGACCTTCTCCTTAACCAAGATTCCAAAGCCTAGCTCATGCTGACAATATCATAGATCCAGATCTCTCACAATGTTCATCCTGGTTGTTCATCTATTCCTCGCCATCCTCACTTTCTCCCGCTGCGCCACAGCTGCTCCCGCTATGGCAATGTCCCGCAACACCAGCTGGACATACAACACTACCGGTCTGCTGATGCAAATTCCCACTTTCAACATCACTGGAAAATTCCCGTCTATGGACATATTTTCAACACCTCTCGGCCCTACCACAAGTCCCTGGAAGAATTCAGGAGTTTCAGAAGCTCCGTTCTGGAATAGCACTTCTGCCTCTGCCTCAAAGTCCAACAACACCTCTGCTATCTCGCAGAACAATAATTCTTCGGTTGGAAATAGCACATTCAAGAGATCCTCAAATTTCGGTGAGAATTTGGGAGTTGGATTCAAAGACACGATGTTCGCGACGAGTACGAAGAATTGTGACATGCAGATTTGTCCTGCTGGCTCGGTATATTGCACCATCCCTCGACAGTTCAGACAAGAGCGGAACAGTACCTGTACATATTCATACTATGCAAACGAGGGACAATCAAACATGGCACTGTTTGCTTATGACATGAATTGTGAGGAGATGGGACATATTGACCGGGTGGCGATGGGGAAGACAATCGAGTTTGATACCAGGTATGTTCTGTGGACATTCTAACATCCTGGAAAGATTTTCTGGGAGAAACTAACGATGGTGCAGATTGAGTATGCCTCTCATTGTCAGATTCAGGAATGCGGTTGAATATCCCGTGTTCTCATATGGAGGCAAGACATTCAAATATCCCCTTGGAGGGCACGTTCATCCGAAATGCTACGAGAACGAGGGCACGAAGGTTTGCGAGGTATGCGTCTTTCTGCTCCTCCAGCAGGGAAAGAGCCTGCTGACATTTGAATAGATGTTCTTTGATTGCGAGTACATGGGAGAGCCTCGTGACGACTACAAGTATGAGCAGCAACAAGCCGTTTACTTGGGAAGTACAAATATCACTGTCTGAGATTTGAAACAGAAGGGAATGTTGAAAGGTGTATGCGTTTGGAGAGCCTGCACTAAATTGTACTAGAGACCTCCTTGCCACATGGCTTAGAACGGTACTATCTGGAGTATGATGCTCTACTTTCAGCGGTATGAAATCGTGTAGTGTATCGACGAACGTTGGTTTTTCAGGCAATACAAGCAGGAAAGCCATAAAGAAATACAGAGGTAGAGACAGATTTTTCAGTAACTTTGATATCTCTCGAGTACTACTCAATTTAAGGAAACACAATGACTGAACGTGGCGTGAATAAATATGCATCTGGTATGACTGTCACTAATTGCGTCTATGAATCGAATAATGAATACACTAAAGTAACATCCTCATGCCTTCGACTCCGTCGCCTTGATCTTCTCAAATAACCTCAAAAAGACACCAGGATCCTGAGCACCTCCAACCTCATATTTCCCTTGAATCGTGAAGTTAGGGACCCCAGAAATCTGATTTTGCTGAGCAGACACAACCTCCTCGTCAACAGCCTTTCCTCCATTATCACTGGCCAACCATTCCTTCGCCTCCTTCTCGTCAAGCCCAGCTTTGATGGCTGCACCAAGCAACACTTGGTGACTCGTGATATCACCTTCGTTCTCGAAATATGCCGAGAAGAGCTCTTCAACTACCCTAGTCTGGATAGCTGGTGATTTAGACTTGCCGAGTTGAATTAGGCGATGACTGTCTCTCGTGTTGCCAGTCTTGCCCCCAAACTTGAAGTTGATTCCATTTTCTCTGCCCGTTTGCGCCAGGCGCTCGAACATCATCTCCGTTCGATCATCTCCGAATTTAGCTTTATAGTAAGCCGTCTTGTCGACACCTATTTATACTTAGTATTTAGTTGTACTTTCAAGCCTTCGGTAGGTTAAATACCAGTCTTTGGAGCACCTGGGTTGAGGTAAAACGGCATCCATGTGGTTGAGAAAGTATCATTTGAATCTGGATGCAGCTCCTTGTAGGCTTTTATAGCCTTCTCTAGCTTCTGTTTACCGACATAGCACCAAGGACACACAGTGTCGCTAACAACCTCGATGTTGAATTGTGTCATTCTGCGAACTGATGGTCTGAACATAAAGGAGTGAAGTCAGGGCCGAGTGAGCACTAAGAAACTATCCTTAGGGTAAAGAAAAGAATATATTTTGTATAGGGAAGAGATAAGAGGGGGGCCGGAGTGTACAAGGGAGAATTTATGATTACTTATCGTGAAGGGGATTGTAACGAGGTGCTGCTTTGAGATGGAAAAGATTAGAAATCAAAAAATGATCTCGGGGAACGACCTGGAGCAGTGACGAAATGCCGGTGGGCTCGGCCGACACTCGCATTTTAGATGGCGGGAAACCCCCTGGAAGGCCGAGGGAGGTCTCTCCACACTTTCATTTCTCGCCTTGGCACATGAGAAGTTGAGGCTTAAAATCACGTGTTGAAGGACGAAGCTTTCAGGTTTCTATTTTTGGCCTTAATCATAGATGCTTCCATCCCGGCATCCTGGAATACTCGTATGCCTATACCAGTCTTGCATTTGATTTAAATGAAGTTCCCTTTTCACCCAACCACCAACTCCATCGCTAATAATCAAATTTCATTTTATTCCCAAACGCCTTGCAATCAGAAATGTGCTTCTGCTCCCCATGGATATCTATCGCTTCAAATGTGAGAAATCCTTCAGGAGATGTGCCATGTGAGTATTAGTGGTCTTGCCTCCTCGTCTAGCCTGTCTCTTCTTCTTCTCCTTGGGCTTTGGTGCAGCTTTGATACGCTTGGAGGGGTCTTCGCTGGCAGGCTTCTGTCCCGCATCTAAAAGCTTCCGAACCAACTCGTCGACACTTGGCAATTCAGTTCGATACCACATAGTTTGAAATTCAGGATCGATGTTGTGGAACAAGGTAGGATCATCACTCCAGATCATTCTCGCATGGTTGTCCTTCTTGGTCCTGGTAACAAGAATCTTATGCTCTTTCTCCAACTCATCAATAGCATCCTCGCAATCCGGCCAGCCGTCCTTCAAGTCTTTGACAGAGACGCCCTGTGCATCAGCCTTGCGTTGCAGATAGGCAATCAGATCTTGCTTGGTTCTGACGTTGATGATTGGTCTGTGGACGAAAGTGCCAGAGTCCCAGGTTTGAGTTTTCAGATTTGGGTCGGGCATCCATTTTACACGCTCGTGCTGTTGAAGGATTTTGGCGATCAGCTTTTTCTTGCGCTCGTCGACGTGAACTTGGCTCAAGTACTCCAGAATCTCTCGAAATGTCTTGGCCTCGTCCTTCTTCTTCAGAAATTCAATGACATATGTGACCTGCGTAAAAGCTTCCGTTCCGTATCCAGTAGCAGCGGGTTGAGAATAAACCACGTTCTGCACTTCCCGCTTTCTCTTCTCCTTATTCTCATTGCGCGAGGCATTGGAAGCGTTCGATGGAGCTGGAGATGGGGCAGCTTCTGGAACTGGCGGAGCAAGCTTGCGCTGCTTTGTAGCAACCTTGGGAGCAGCAGACATGGCATCGATCTTGAATGCAGCCGTTTGCTGCTCGAGGTAGGACGACATCGTGACGTTGGTGGCGGAGAAAGCGCTGGAGCATGCAATCGAAGAAGGGTTAAGGATATCTAGAAGCGGTATTTGATTGACTGATTCCCCAAGTCGTAGTCGTGAATCGCAGTTGTGAATCGAGGACAAAGGAAATGGAACTTCAGCCCAAGCTAAATAAGGTTGCCTGAATGAAGTTCAAGTGGTCGACTTCGAGCTTAAACATGGCTCGGTCTTGGCGTTCTAAAATCCGCGCTAGACGTTTGCAACAAGAGCTCTTCAAAGAACCTTGAAGTTGACTTTCAACACCACCTCGCCTTTCTATACTGTCCAGATTCACCCTTGGACAGTATTGAGTAGAAAATTTCCGGACTATGCGCTAACCTTCGGCACGCATTCTCTTGAGATCAAGAATTCAGTCGGAACGAAAAACAACACAGCGCATCAACAACCAAACGCGGTTAACTTTCCAAATCCAGCACGACGATTTTCTCTATGAGACACCACCACAATTGATGAGGAGTCCTTTGTAGCTATGGCGACGGCGGTAATCGATGTCGATTATCTATCGACGTATCTGCGCGTTCCGTCACAAACCCTTGACTCTGTCATCGATGCGCCAACAGCAGAGCTTGTCCGGTCGGTGTTGGAAGCAGTTACGGCGAAGGCACGAGAACACGATGAACTATTAGCAGACAAATTGCGAGCGGATATTGAGTTGGAAAATGCTGTCAGAACCTCAGAAACGCGCATGCAAGGGCTTAAGGCGAATTTGGAGAGAGAACAGAAAACAGTGGAGGAGCTTCGCACCAAGCTGAATGAAGAAGGTACCTATCGCCAAGTCACAATTGATTCATATGGAAAATTTCTAACCATGGGACCCAACAGAAAATACTCGGTCATCCCTTGAAAGCGAGCTTCAAGCCTTGAAGTCATCATCCTCTACTTCGACAACTGAGGTAGAAACTCTACGAACGAGAATTTCGTCGTTGGAGGCTGCAAATAGAGACACCATCGCTGTGCTCGAGTCAAAGACAACCGCCAATGATGAGCTTGCGAAAGACCTCCAAAAACAGCATCAGAAGGGACTGGAATTGAGCCAGCAAATCACTACCCTGCAACAAACTATTCAAACCGCGAATTCTGCCGCCTCAGGTGCCAAGTTCCGCGAGCAGTCTTTGAAACAAGAAGTGGAATTGGCGAAGCGGAACAATGAGTGGTTCGAGAACGAATTGAAGACGAAGAGTGCGGAGGCTTTGAAATTCAGGAAGGAGAAAGGTGCCAGAATTGCCGAGCTCCAACGTCAAAATGAGGAGGCAACTTCCAATCTAGAAGCACTCAAGAGGACTGAACAGGCATTGCGTAATCGTCTTGATGAAGTGCAAAAGAAAGCGGAAGACTCCCTTGCAAAAGTCCAGCAACTCCAGGAATCAGCAGCCAAGACAGAGGAAGGATTCAAGCAAGAGCTAGACAGTTCTCGTCGACTTGCAGAACTACAATCTCAGCAAACCGAGACTCACCGCAACAGACTTAAGGAGGTCGAAGCTGCACTTGAAAAGGCAAAGGATGATGCAGCCGAAGAGGTTGGTAGATGTCGCCAAGAGGCTGAGGCAGAGCGACAAGAACGAGAACAGTCAGAACACCGTATTGCAGAGTTGGAGGCAGAGGTCGATCGTCTCGAGGCTCTTGTTTCTCAACCACGTCAAGGCTCTGTACCCGGAACTCCACGCCAAGGCTTGAATGGATCTATGTTTGGAAGATCTGGATCACCTGCCCAATTTGGCACTCCCGGATCAGTTCGAAGCAAGTCTGCTATTACTGCAACGCAAGCAATTGACGAGCTTTACAAGGTCAAGGGTCAACTGGCGACAGAGAAACGGAGAGGTGATCGCCTTGCCGCTGAGATGGAAGACATGATGCAAGGCTTGGAAGCTAAGCAACCAGAAATTGAAGAGCTTCAGAACGAGCATGAACGTCTCCAACAAGAGGTGGTGGAGATGTCCAAGTTCGTGGACCAAACAGGCAAGGAGAGAGATCGCGCGAGGAAAGAGGCTAAAAAGGCAGAAAACGAGGCTTCTACCGCTCATGCTGAAGCAAACATATTGCGCCAGCAACTGCGAGATCTGAGTGCGCAAATCAAGATGCTCTTGTGTGATATTGACGCACGAGAACGTGGTCTGGAGGCATTGAGTCTGGAAGAAAGATCACAACTCGAGCGCTTAGCTAGGGGAGAAGTGAGCGAAGATGCTTTTGAAGGGCTGACTGACACCGACCGATTCATCAGCCAACGTCTTACCGTGTTCCGCAATGTCAAGGAGCTTCAAGAGAAAAATCAAGAACTGCTCAAGATCACAAGGCAACTCGGTGCTCAAATGGAAAGCGAGGAAGCCTTGGCCGCCAAACATCAAGCAGCTAAAGACCATGAGGAAGTCCAAGTATTACTTGCGAAAATTGAGAATTACAAGGATGAACTTCAAGGTATGCTGATTCGGTCTGAAAGCTATATTAAGGAAAGGGACATGTTCCGCCGTATGCTCCAACATCGCGGGCAGCTCCCACCTCCATCCGAAGCAGGCTCGATGTTTGGACAGTCAATCGATGGCAATCTGAACGGCGTACTGCAGTCGACAGAGCAGACACGAGAAAACACCAACGCAGTCTTGCTCCGAGAGCTCCAGGCGCATTTCGACCAGTATCGTAACGAGCAGGGTATCGATCGTCGTACCATGAAGGAGCAGCTAGACCAGTTATCAAAAGAAAAGGGGTCCCTTCAATCCGAGATTGCGAAGCTCAATAGCCAAGTCACTTTCACTACTGAACGCTATGATCTGCTGCAATCTAATTATGTCATGTTGGAGAATGAGAATAAAGAGCTTCAAAAGCGTTCTCAGACTCTTTCCGAAGCATCCGCAAAACAAGACCTTCGGACTCAGCAGGTTGCAGAAGATCTCGTCGAAGCCAAAGGCTTGGTTGAGAGCATGCGTAATGAGAACGCTAATCTGAAGGCAGAGAAGAAACTTTGGAAAGACATTCAGGATCGTCTCAATCAGGACAACGAAGCCCTTATGAATGAGCGTACGCGATTGAACACCTTGATTGCCAACCAGCAGTCTTTGCAAAATGAGCGAGAGCTGTCTGATTCCGAGACAAGAAGAAGACTGCAATCCCAGGTGGAGTCCTTGGAAGCAGAATTGACCACCACAAAGCGTAAACTTAACGACGAGATGGAAGATAACAAAAAGGCTCAACTCCGGAAGGAATACGATTCTCAACAGAACCAGAAGCGTATTGATGATCTTGCCTCCAGTCTCAGCCAAGTACGAGAAGAGTTGGTGGCTGCCAAGACTACACGAGACCATCTTCAATCACGAGTCGATGATCTGACCATCGAGCTCAAGAGCGCTGAGGAACGTGTTGAGTTACTTCAGCCGAGACCCACCCCTCGCCCTGGCACCAATGCTGATGCCGACGAGAGCAATTTACCTGAAGGGGAAGAAAATAGAGAGCAAGAACTAGCACTCGAGGTATCTGAGTTGAAGAGGGACCTTGAGTTGGCGAGATCGGAGCTCGAAAGCACCAAGACTCAAATGGAGCAATACAAATCGATCAGCCAGGAATCTGAAGAGGAATTGCAAAGTCTCAATGCCACCCAGGACGAATATCGCGAGGAAATGGACCGTGTCATGGAGGAGAAGGATTCCAAAATCCGTGAATTACAACAACGGATTGATGACATCTCTGCTGAATTGACCAACACGAACAACGAGCTCACTTCTCTGCGAAATCAACAAGCCGAGGTTGCAAGACAAGCCGAGGAGGGCAGAGCCATCCTGGAAGCTGAAATCTCCCGACTCAAAGATGAAGAGGACCGATACTCTACCGCTGCTCAATTCCACCAACAAGACCTTCGAGCTCAAGCAGCAATTGCTACCAAGGCACAACAGGACTACGAGAATGAGCTTGTCAAGCACGCCGAAGCTGCCAAGAATCTACAGAACTTGCGGGCCGAGTACAATCAGCTCAAAACCGAATCAGCGTCTCTTAAGGCAGACGCTGAGTCTGCAAGAGTTGCTCTGAAGCAAAGTGAAAGCTCGTGGGAAGAGCGACGAAGCCAGTTCGAGAAAGAATTGAAGGAATTGAGGACTCGACGTGACGATCTGAACGCCCAGAACAAGCTCCTGCACCAACAATTGGAGAATGTAGGAGCCCAGATATCTGGTCTTCAACAAAGCCGATCTACTCTTGCCGACACCCCAGAGGCTGGATCCCCAACTCCGGATGCAGCAAGCAACCGCAATGCCGATGGTCTGCGTGAATTAAATGCATTCTTGAGGCGCGAGAAGGAAATCGTGGAGGTACAATACGAGCTCAAGATTCAAGAAGCCAAGCGTCTTCAACAGCAACTCGACTATGCACAATCGCAACTAGACGAGAGCAGGCTAAAGCTCGACCAAGAGCGTCGTCAGCATGCCGATGGTGGTCGAAGCTCAATTGCTCACAAGGACCTCATGGAAAAGCTCAATGAACTGAATTTGTTCCGTGAAAGCAGTATCACGTTACGGAACGAAGCACGCCAGGCTCAAACTCAGTTGGCCGAGAAGACTAAGCGTGTTGAAGAACTGCTGGAGCAAATTCAGCCGTTGGAAACCAAGATCCGTGAGCTTGAACATGGCAAAGAAAGTATGGATGGCGAGCTGCGATTATTGCAAGAAGATAGGGATCGCTGGCAAAAACGTACACAAGATATCATATCTAAGTACGATCGCATCGATCCACAGGAAATGGAGCAGTTGAAGGAAAACCTTGAAACCCTGAGGGCAGAAAAGGACTCGCTCATTGCAGAAAAGCAACCGCTTGAGGAGAAAATACAGGCCATGGAAACCGAGAAAGCAAACTGGCAACAATCCAGACAAAAGCTGGTTGACCAAGCGAAAGAGCGAAACCGCATTAACACGAAGGAGAATCGGGAGCGAACTGCGGAAAGAGATGCCGCTTTGCAAGAGAAAGAGTCTCTTCAACAACAGCTATCTATTCTTCGCCAGGAATTTGAAACCATTACACGAGAGAAGGAAGCCGTTGAGCAGCAGCTCTCCTCTCTGAGCCAAGAAATCGAGATGGTCAAGTCAGAAAGAGATCGTGCTCTGGCTTCTGCTATGACAGCTGCCTCCACTTCGAATAACACCACGCAAGCTTCTCCAGCAGTTGTGCACACAATTCAAAGTGACCCCGCCCTAGAAACTGAATTGAGAGACCTTCGCAAGGAAATGGACCAGGTCAATAGTGACAAACAGTTGCTAGAGACTGAGCTCAAGACATTGCGAGACCAGCTTGAGAAGACGAATTCTGCGCGAGACGCTGCCATCGCTGATGCAGCAGAAGCCCGATCAAAACAGATCGCTCCATCATCTGACACCATTATGCAGAATGCCGATGAGGAAGGTCAGATCGATGAGTCTGCTCCTTCAGGGATTTCAGATGAGGAGAAACGCGCCTTGGAGGAACGCATAACCGCAGCTGAGACCAAAGCAAAGGAGCAGGAAGAAAGGGCTGCCAAGATTGAAGCACAAATGGAGGCCACTCTCAAAACTAGATCAGACAAGATGAAAGCCGCCTTAAACAAAAAGCTCACCGAATCTAAGGAGACCCTTAAGGCTGACCTTGAGTCCGAATACAAGCTGAAGTTAGAGCAAGAGAAGCAAATTTGGCTTGCAGAATCGAAAGCCACAGCTGGGCCTGAACCATTGAAGATTTCTACGGAGACGCCTAAGTCAACAGAAGGGATGACTTCAGCATTACCATCAACGCCAAGCAAAGCAACGGCAACAATTTCTCCTCCTGATGTACTCAGCTACTCGGATGCGCAAATCAGAGATTTGCTAGCGAAGCACCCCACGGGGAAACAAATTGTCTCGATGAACGTCAAGAAACAGCTTGACATCGAGAGGCAAAGAGTCAAAGAGGAACACGCTAAGGCCATTGCGGACTTTCAACAGAAGGCCGATAGTGCCAAATCTCAAGCTGTTCTGATGGAAAGCAAGAAGTCCGCTTTGCGAATAAACATGTCCGAGAACAAGGTGAAGGCTGCTACGGGAAAGCTTGAAATTGTCGAGAGGGCGGCTCGAGATACACCACAGCGCCCTGTTGTCGAAGTGTGGGACGAGGCAAAAGTCTACAAGTTACCACCTGCTGTACCAACAGCGGCTCCTGCAACTCCAGTCACAACTACATCTAGCATTGGTAAAACCACCCCATCATCTAAAGTTACATTTGTCGCTAACATAAGCAAAGCAGAACCTCTGTCGCAGGCAAATGGGGCATCAACACCATCAAAACCAGCACCACAGGTCAAGGCCGAAACCCCTGTTCAAGCAACAGCTGCACCATCATCGAATGCAGCACCGACTCCAGCTGCTCCTAATGGGAATGTGGCAGTCCCTGCCTCGAGTATTCCGACTGTAAGTTACGGCTGAAATCTTTTATCCTTTATTTCACTGACAGTATCAGGCACCACAGCCAAACGCCAGTAACCCACCACAGCGTGTTTCCTCCATCCCAACCATGCGAGGCGGTCCAGGTGGCATCCGCGGTGGACGTGGCAACAGTCAGATTTATCAGCGTGGTGGAGCACAAGCACAAGGAAATAGGGGTAGAGGAGGCCAGAGAGGTGGAATGAATGCGGGCGCTCAGCCTTTCAGCCCATCTGGGCCGGCGGGAATTAAGCGTGCTCGAGATGAATCTATGGGTGCATCTCAACAAGGCAATGGGAAGAGACCTCGGGGTGGCGGACAAAATAATTAAAAGGGAAATTTGCTGAACCGGTGTATCATATTTGCTATTGGCATAGCCATGAAGAGGTTTTCATTTGTTACACGAAACAGGTGGCGTTTAAAGGGAGGCTAAATCGCCTGTAAAACAATAAGCATAGGTGGCTATATCAATGAAGTCTGTGGGAGGCGCTGAACACAAAATGCTCTTTACCATGCGTAATGTGAGAATTTATTGGAATTTTGCTAGATTACTCGGGATAAGTTTTCGCAGAACCTCAATTTGACGTGCGACCATCTTGAGTTTTAGGTCTTCAACCCCACTACTATCCAGTCTCCGCATCCCATTTCCGAATATCACAGTAAAGTCTGGGATAACCTCGCCGGGGGCTACTTGACATAATGGTCCAATCTTGCAATGCTATCATGCTGTCAGTGACATTTGCAATAGCACCATGGAGATACAAACCTTGCCCAAAACAGCACCTTTCCCAATCTTGGCATTGACTTCAATTACACACCCCTCTCCCACACTCTTTGCTTCCACGACTGCCCCAACTTCGACGACTACGCCATTTCCTATCATGATCGCCCAGCCTTCATCCTCTGACATATCATTTTGCAGTCCTATTTGACAACGCTCACTGATTATACAATTGCTCCCAATTATTATAGGTGCATTTGCTGAGTTGAGTTTCGTTCGTGGGTGGACAACAGTATTTGACCCGATTGTGATGAGGTGAGTTCCGGTTAAAGAAGCTTGTTCTGCGATGACAAGAGATGAGGAGAGATTTGTCGGAGGCTTTGGAGCTGGAGGCATCATAGATGCGCGTTTGTTCGACATATTGATGGTTGAGAGTCGGAACAAGCTGGGTATGAAGCAAAAGAGTGTTTATATCTGGGCTGGAGGTCAACAGTGAGGGTAAGTCTGTGGACCTGGAGTGGTAGCAAAGGTGTGTATCAGAATGAGCATTTTCAAGAATGATGTCAACGCCGCTCACTCTTTTGATTTCTTGGACTTGAGTCGCGGCTGAAACTGTTCACCTTGCAATGTTCATTGTTGATATTAAGCAAAGATTATTTTGTAGATTTTGATAATCGCGACATTAAATTAATGCATCTGTGGTCTTCCTCGCCACCGGTACATGCAATACAGCCAATCAGATGTCGCACGATCTATGATGACAAGAGCTCCCCTCTACCTAGTTCATAATTCGAACCTCAAACTCAACATCCATCCAGCCGTTCCCTATTCAACTCGCTCAATTGAGCACAACCACCCTTCAAAATGCTTTCGCGACACGCGCCTTCACCGAAAGTTGTCTCCTCTCTCTCCACCCGTGTGCTTCCGTCAACCTCATGTGCCGCTGTCCGACTTCCTTCCTCCATTTCTCCAGCACAACAGTGTAGAGGACTCGCCACTGTTCAGGATGCTCCTCCTCCCCCTAAGAGGACTCAATTCGGTGGATTGAAGGATCAAGATCGTATCTTCCAAAACCTGTATGGGCATCATGGGGCGGATCTGGCAAGTGCAAAGAAATATGGCGATTGGCACAAGACGAAAGAAATATTGCTCAAGGGCCATGACTGGGTATGTTGCAATGGATGAATACAATCAATTGGGACGAAATTGACAATTGGCAGATCATTTCTGAGATCAAAGCTTCGGGGCTTCGAGGACGTGGTGGTGCTGGGTTCCCTTCGGGCATGAAATGGGTAGGACTTTGTGCGACAGATCATACAAAAAATTGACTGACAAGAAATAGTCATTCATGAACTTCAAGGACTGGGACAAGGACAACAAGCCAAGATATTTGGTTGTCAATGCAGACGAAGGTGAACCTGGAACTTGCAAGGACCGAGAAATCATGAGAAAGGATCCTCATAAGCTCATCGAAGGATGTCTTGTTGCTGGACGGGCCATGAACTGCACAGCTGCATATATCTACATCCGTGGCGAATTCTACCATGAAGCCACAGTACTACAGCGAGCTATCCAAGAAGCATACAAAGATGGATTGATCGGAAAGAATGCCTGCGGAAGTGGTTACGATTTCGATGTGTACATCCACCGTGGAATGGGAGCTTATGTTTGTGGTGAGGAAACCTCACTCATTGAATCTCTTGAGGGTAAGCCCGGAAAGCCTCGTTTAAAGCCTCCTTTCCCTGCCTCGGTCGGTCTTTTCGGATGCCCGTCAACTGTTGCGAACGTCGAGACAATCGCAGTAGCACCTACAATTTGTCGGAGAGGAGGAGGCTGGTTCGCATCCTTTGGTCGTGAGCGAAACGCCGGAACGAAGCTCTTTTGTATCTCGGGTCACGTCAATAATCCGTGTACAGTCGAGGAAGAGATGAGTATTCCCCTGAGGGAGCTCATTGACAAGCATTGTGGTGGAGTTAGAGGAGGATGGGATAACTTGAAGGCCATCATTCCAGGAGGATCATCGACACCAATTCTGCCCAAGAGCGTTTGCGACAATCAATTGATGGACTTCGATGCGCTGAAGGACAGCCAGTCAGGTCTCGGTACTGCAGCCGTTATCGTTATGGACAAGAGCACAGATGTTGTCCGTGCTATTTCAAGATTGAGCCATTTCTACAGACATGAGTCTTGTGGTCAATGCACACCTTGCAGAGAGGGTAGCAAGTGGACTGAGCAAATCATGAAGCGATTTGAGAAGGGCCAAGGAAGGGAGCGTGAAATTGATATGTTGCAAGAGTTAACGAAACAGGTTGAGGGACACACAATCTGCGGTAAGTTCAACTACGTTATTAATATTAAACCTATACTAATTTTATTCCTAGCTCTCGGAGAGGCTTTCGCATGGCCTATCCAAGGTCTTATTAGACATTTCAGACCAGAGTTGGAGGCTAGGATGAAAGATTATGCCGAGAAGAATGGTGGTGCGGCGTTGGCGGGAGGATGGGATCACGATGCATTGAAGCAGGGACAACTTATTGCACCTGGTCAGTAGAGCAGATACCTCAGAGAATGTTTATAGAGTATCGGTTCTGTGTATTTATTGCTATTAAGCAGGCTCTTTGATTAGGAGCAGTAGTTCAATCATGATTGGTTTTCCTTCTGACTTACCTCTTGGAGACATTGCGATTGGCGATGCGAGTTGAAAACTTTCTAGAGCTCGGCAGCTCTATAGAAGCACAGCACCAAAAGTAGGGCAATGTATCTATTCTCCAACTTCTTGTACGGATTCATTTTGCTGGTTACTGACTAGCTTGTTCCTGTACGTGTGGATTTTAACTTTGTCCCTCTTGTACTTGCGTTTCTTCCTTCAACGCCTCGAATTCTACAAATGCTATGTGAAGTCAACAGGATGGCCTCCTACCTGAGTTCTCTATACGCGCTTTTATTGATAAATATTGTCTGCTACTTCTCTACATTACATCTCTCCACAAATCAATTGTCGGTGACAATTGCCAGTTAATGGGACTCGGAAAAATCTCTCAGACGATCAAGTTACCTAGATTCGCTTTCGCGAACCTATGAGGATAACTGGGTTTACAATGCTGTTGACTGGTACCTTCGACAAAAAACTGAAATCGAGAGGCAGGTGCTGCTGAATCTGGGGTGGCTTGAGGGAGGCGGGATATTGATTATTCGACCTTCAACTGAGGATGAGAAAAGTGAGCCGGAGTGGGAATAGAAGATCATAGATCATGGAGAAGGCGGCTCATCTGAAGCTGAAAATTAAACCTAATGTTGAAGTTTTCTTAAAGCATTCCCGACACTTTGCCTGGATGATTTTCATAGTTGAGGGACGTTCGAGCATCCCCTGAAATCGGGGAGCTGCCTCGAGGAGTAAGCGAGTAGCACTTAACTTCGAAAGGTGATATCATATCGATTCTTGTAGACAGTGACTTTCCCTTTGATGGAACATCAAGTCATATGAACAAGCACCATACCCACCTACAGAGGCCAATCATCACCCTCAAGAATAAGACCTCATATTGCGCATCCGCTTTCTCTAAAATGGCCTGAGACATTGCATGAATATCGCCAGCGCATGCTCAAATTTTCATCCCAGAGCTCAAGCCCACTCAGCCACTTCAAGCTCTTCCCATAACGCCATCATTATCAGTAAATACCTCAAGCCGAGAAATCTACCATCATATCGTCAAGTTCAAGATGACCTTCAAACAATTTGTCCGCTTCACAAACGATGCCAGTGCGTATTCCACAGTCATCACGTGATGGTGTGTACTCGTTCATACAGAATGTAATTGACTCTATCAAGGCGGCATCGAAAAGATACTTCGAATCCTCCAGTCGTTCTGCCAGATAGTGGCAGCTTATGTTCTGACAGCAGAAGATGCCTTGATATGGTGGGACCTGCGAGCAAAGTTCGCGCTCGGTGAGTCTTTTCAACTCCGATCCCAATGAGAGCGAGAAGAATAGGAGACTGATCAGACATGATAGGTCGACGATATATCAGGTTCTTCAGGTTCTTGGAGAATTTCAGTAAAGTTTATGAGCTTATTTATACCGGACAAGATTTGAGAACTCTTCTTTTGATTGGCAAATGGGGATTTATGGGACTTTATCTGGGATGTGAGAGTTTAACTGTGGTGAGTTGTTAAGTTGTCAATGTCAAAAAGAAGTTCTTAACTTTATGACAGTTGGACGCAGTCGGATTCTGGACAACGCCAAAGTGGACAGAAAGGTGTATTCTTGAGGGAAACAGATTCTGGTTCTACTCTTTGGTGTGTTCAATTCTAATTGGGTTGATGACACTGGCACAGCCCGCGCAGGCACGGAAACCTGCTGTGGAGTCAGATAGGAAGAATGGCATTGCCAAAGTGGAAATAAAGAAAAAGGTGCAAGGCACCAAGAGAAAATTGGTTGGAGATTGTTTCGACCTATTGAGTCCTGGCAACATCACTGGCTGGATACCGACATCAGTCGCTGTTGTAGGATACTCGAGTGTTGTGAGCACAGTGCTTTCATCAAAGGATATCTTCGACAGATTAAGGTAGATTTGTATGATTTTGTGTATTTAGACTGATGTTTTGATAAACCCAACCCCCAAAACCCTGCATTTGATGTCATCCCGTCTATCAATTACTCCCAGCACTTTCTCTATTCCAGTCTCATCTCCTATAGTCCTCTTTCGCTACGGATAGTCAAGTCTAATTGCAGAGAGCAGAGCCTGCTGGACTACCATCTATATGTTGTGAACATGTTAAACTCTTCACACAATATCTTCGGCTGCCTGTTGTCTCGGCAGCTCGGCCTCGGGGGTTCGACGTCTTGCAGCTCCAGTATCTGCAACACCCAACGATGTTGAGTTTTCAGGCAGCTTAGAATCAGGCCTGAACTTTCCGTCCAAGTCGTTCAGCTTCGCAGTAATTGTCAAGCTCTTCTGGTCAAGGGAAGGTACCACAAGAATGGCTTGGAGGAAACTACTCGGCTGTCAGTACTCGCCTGAAAGAAGAAATATATGTACTCGGCTTACACCACGAACCATCCCACAACTACAGCGGCTTTCCATGCTCCACTCCAGTACCTATCCTTAGCAGCATTGCCAATAATCAAGCATAGAGCAAGACCAGCTATGAGCACAATGTCCGCAAACGAGGAGATTTTTGGTTTCTTTTGCACTCCAAGCTCATTTCTCCATTCGTTTTGACGAAGCTCGATAGTGACTTTGAAAATGTGAGAGACTGAATGATGAATAATCATGAGAATGTTGAAGATCAATAACAAAGCAAGGAAAATCGCAGATGCAATGAATGCGGCACCTCCATCGAGAACGAAGATTATAAATGCAGTGAGTGCAAGAATGCTGGAGATGATTCGAAGGGTAAGAACTGGATAGATTGTAATGGCGCATGAGTTGGGTAGACGTCTAAGGCCCGAGGACACATTTGGGAGAAGCCGCTGATGAGGTGAAGAGTCTCGTTCTGTGTCATCGGAGGTCCGGGGTAAGACGTGGTATTGTTGAGCAGGCATATTGCAGTTTCTTGAAAGTTTTTAAAAATGATAAGAATGTAAAGAAAGAAATGTTTCTATTGACTCGAAGCTGCTCGATACACTCTTGTTGATGTATATACTCGAGATTGTAATATCTCTGAGGAGAGGTGGCACCACTCTTGTATTATTCAGATCCTAACTGTATAGCAATTAATTGGGAAGCAGTGATAACCAACCCAGCAACATTGTCTGCCTTGTCCGTTCACTAAAAGGGCTAGCTGCGAAGATTAAGAAGGCTGTGACAGTCCCACACAGATCAGCACTATGGACGTAAAACATGCAGCAAAACCACCTTTCTGACGCTACAGAGCACAAGAAATAGTGGGGAATAAACTCATAGCCATACGAATAAACGGAAAAGCTGTTACCTGGCCTCGAGCCCGCGTTGGTAAGGGTAGATAATAATAGACTTTGCATCGAGAAGTGCTATTTGTTACAGCCTGAGAGTTCGCTGAGGTGTGCGGCGAAGGTTGCACAGCCCCTTTGCAACCAATGAGACGAATCTGATCAAAGGTAGGATTCTATACTCCCCTCAAATGGACCGTTTTCCTGACAAGAAAACTTGGAAGAAGAATGTGAGAGAACTAGCCCCTGAGGGTGGGCTTCTCGAATCCTTCGTGCATGCTGTAGTGAGAAATGCAGCATTAAAAATTGAGTTCAGATGCTGCAACCAGTGTCCACGACAAGATCATCCAATCGAATCGGCCTGACGACTGACTTGAATTTATATTTGAACTGTTCGCCAGCAAGCTTTTCTATTGAGAATAGCTGCTGGACTGGAGTATGGAGGAGTTGAGGATTTCTGAGTAAAGGATAATTAAAAAGGGTACACAAATCCCACACAAGAAGGACAATCTCTCACGCTAAGCACCACTTGAGTGTTGTATTTATGAAATTGAATCAAATCGCCATAATTATATTCGCGTCAAACTGTGTACGTATTATTATATGTAATTGACGCGTTCTGTACAGCACCTAAGTATTGTAGCCAATACGGACTAGCGTGGTTTTCTGCAGCTTCCACATTTCAGGGTCCGTAAGAGAAACATTCTTAAGGTTTATGCTGTGGAATCATACATTCCTTCAAGAACATCACCAGCCCACCAGCCACTTACAATGGCGATACAGAGAGGTTATGGCTTGCGTAAGAATTTCTATGTTCCAATCTCAACCTTCGACCGACTCTGCTCATTCAATCTATGGAAGAACGGGATCGGTACATTGCTTTACTGACCTTTCTCCAGTGCTGAGATTTAGCCCCAGCTCGTTCACAAGGATAACTGCTCTTCGAGCAAAGTTTGGGAAATTTAAGGATATGCCAGAATATCCTTATGTGTCTCTGTGTACTGTGACCTCCCTCCTCCACTCCCCCTCTTTGTACGCTTGTTACTCTGCAGAAAACATGGAGTGCTAATATGTTCTAGTGCCTGGACTTTCCAAATCGATACCCAGAGATGCCATCATTGATGCCGTCTCTAAAATTACCTCTCGACGACAGCCATTTAAGGTAGCAACCGAGCCTCTTTCGATACTCACCTACAAATTCCGACGGGGCACTGCAAAGGAGATCATTACTGGATATAAACTTATGTTTCAGCTACCAACAGAGCCTATTGAATCACTCCGGTCAGAGTTAATGGCAGAATTGGGGACTGTGATCCAGAAGGCAAGCCCTAAACCCTACAACATGGGCAAAACACCATTTATACTTGTTCAGCATTTCGCAACAGAGGGCGAGGCTCTTGATCAACTTAAGGAGCTGGAAAAGCTTGGTCAGAATGAAAGTGTCGAGTTGGTGGCTGAGGCGTTATCGGCTAGACAATATGGGAAGGAGAAAGAGAAGGAGCTTAATTTGATCCCAGAAGTCCCATTCTCGGGGTCTAATTAGGTCTTCTTCTGATGCAGGTGAGGATTTACTATATCAACTACACATCGGCGAATAATCTACATACACAATGGGAGAGCAAGTCTTGTAACAACAGTGGATCTGGAGGAAATCATGAGCGGCGTATAAGCCAATTGTATTACTACACTGATGGAGCACAAACCGGAGAGAGAACTGAAAGCTGGCAAGTTCAATGCACGCATGCGATTACACTAGAATTTGGAAGGGATTTGGGGGTGGCGTCTGCAGAATATGTTCTGAGTTGGATTATTTGATTGTTTTGGTCCAACGAGAGCCATAAAACCCTCCTTCATTAACGGCAGATTCAGGGCACAAGAGGTTCCCCGAGAACGCTTTGTATATTACCATTGTATGGCACAAAAAGTTGGCCACTGTACCTTACCTTTATAGAAGTCAATCCCACATAGTTCGCAGTACAACCCTCCAAGCTGTCTCTGCTCGAATTCTCAATACCAATATTTCCTCAACAGCCTCTCCTCCTCTCCACTCCATCTCGCATATGCCGCCACAGTTTTGACCAAAGGGTTTCCCAATCCTGCAATCAAACCTGGCCATCTCATATCCCCTAAATCCGCCATCAGACACAAATGCACAAAGCTTTTCGGCAACCCTTTTTCATCACAGAGACCATCTTTCGCTAGTCCATAAATGATATATATACTCTTCTCAAAGCCTTCATGAGCAGGGACCACCTTTCCCAGAAACTCGATATCATGGTCCTGATCATTGAAGAATCGATGTCTGGTATTAATGGGAATAACAACTGTCTCGCCTTGAGGAAAATGTAGTGTTTCCTCGCCAAGGACGACACCTAATTTTCCAGACGTACAGGTCAACTGCTCCTGGTAGGAACCGTGATAGTGAAGTGGTGTGCCACCTCCTGGGGCGACTTTGCAGCGGATAAGGGTGTATTCTCCATTGGTCTCTGCGCAGTATTTTTCTATGGTGATTTTGTCTCTGATGATTGGATGGGTGAGAATACGTCGAGCTGGATCGCGTAGTCCAGGTGGTGAAATCGTACCTTTGGAGAGTGATTCCATTATATTTTTTGACTCGGTGTTCGAGCGAAAGTGGAATATAAAATAGAAGGTTAGAGTCTAAAGCTTGAGATGATCAAGCTTATATCACAAGAAAACTAGGTTTTGCCGATGATGACAGGCCATGGAGTAGTCGCGTCCATGTTTGAAGTGTCTCGAGATACTCAATTGCAATGTCCAATTATCAACCAAACCTGCTTACTCTGTACGAAGTGACAATGGCAAAAGTGCTGCCCATAACTCAAAGTATCCCTAGTGCTGATATAACCTTCCCAAACCCGCCCCTAAATCGTCGCTTAAGCCGTCATTGCAGCCGCCCCTGGATCCCTTGACCGACCATGGACCTACCTCAAATGGGCCTCGGATTCGGATTGACAGAAGGAAAACATACGTGTACGGTGGAAATATTGCAAATCAAGATGAAACATGCTTTGGTTTGATTGGCTGAAAGCTCCAGCGTGAAGTGAGAAAGTAGACTGTCTTCAGGGTGAGATCTGTCGACCTGGAAAAAGAGTATAACATGGACGGCCAGCACTCTCTAGGTTTTCTTTCCAACACCGCCCATTTTGACTCTCCCTCATCTTTATTTTTGCAACATAAAGTTCTGTTTTCCAGCAATGTCTTCTTCCACTGCCAAAAAGATCGCCGTCATCACTGGCAGCACCAGAGCCGTGAGAATCGGCCCTCAAGTCAATGACTTCGTTATGAATGTCATACAACAAGACATTTCTTCCTCTACCGAGTCAACAGCCTTCATCCTCTCCCAAGTCGATATCGCTTCCTTCAAGCTTCCTGTCTTCGATGAAGCAGTCATGCCAGCCATCGTACCTATGATGGCACAATTCGAATTCGAGCACAGCAAAGCATGGAGTGCAGAAATAGCCAAATACGATGGCTATGTTCTGGTTACTGCCTGCTATAATCAGGGCCCGCCCGGGGCCGTCAAAAATGCAATCGACTACCTGTACAATGAGATCAAGGGGAAGCCATTCTTGATCGTTAGTTATGGTGTGGAGGGTGGAGAGAAGGCAAGCGATAGTCTAAACATATCGTTGAAGTCAATGTTTACCCACGTAGTGGAAACACGACCAATGCTTTCCCTTGCACGGAGTGAACCCATCGAGTACGGCACGTCGTTGGATCTGAGGCTTGCTGGTGGTGGCAAGCTGGGCGAGCAGAGTTTGAAGGAGTGGGAGGGGAAAAGAGGTGATATTCTCCAAGGCTTCGGGGAACTGAAGGAGGTTTTGCGGAAGGCAGAGGAATAGGTTTAGACTGCTCCTGGATGGCGCCGGGGTCTTTATCTCGTATGGGAATCGGCTTGTTCAGCTTCCTCAATTTTACGAAGATAATTGTCTAGAATAAGTCAGCTTACCCAGAACTCTCCTGTCACCAATCAAATACCGTAAAGTTTCATCCTGGGACCAATCATTCTCAAATATCTCTTCAGTATATCAAGATCAGTCTGCCACTCCGGATTTCTTTCCCCGTACTTGATGTGTAGTAGCCCAACAAGCCCCACCGATCGATGACACCAAAACGACAGTTTGTCCCAATCCATTGGTACTCCTGACCACGCTAGATGTGTAAGTGAGATGGTGATTCGAGTAAGAGACTGCAGAGCAAGCTTTGCGCGGTTGACTCCTTCGATGTCATTCCTTTGAGTGAAGTATTCTAGATCTTTGGTATGAAGAAAAACCATCGCACTCGCGTTCGTTAGTGGCCAAGAACGGGAAGGCCCTGAGGTGGGAGGGAGACTCACCTCATCCGGATGCCATATCCGCCACAATATGATCCAGCAGCACCGCCACTACATATCATATTATCAGCATAATATTTTGAGACTAATCTGGCTCACTGAAGATGTCTGAACATATAACAGATAAAACCTACGGAGGTGGGCAAAGGGCTCCTACAAACGACTGTAGGACAGTCTCAACCTTATGTGAATCAGCCTTTCTAGTCGCTAAATCCTTTCGATCATCCAGAACATGCTGTGTCGCCAAACTGGAAAGGTAAGCAGCTTGAATAGTTGCTGAATAAGGGCCAAATCCAGTGAACCTGGTAGTTGAAAAATTTGAGTCAGCAATCTCTTCAAAGATGAAGCAGGGATATCAGAAGTCATATATCATAAGGCGAATTTAGAGAGAATTTCCAAAAAAAAAAAAAAAAAAAAAAAAACCTTCACTTACCCACGCACAGGAAGCATAGTCCCAAGCTGATCCAAATTCTCGAGAAGGAGAATATCATCTCTCACTCGATATGAGTTACCATCATCCAATGGCACCAGGGGTAGAAAGCCATCCGGGTCTGGAGTGGTTGCAAAGGGTAGCTTATTATCATCATACTCAACGTTGATGACTCTATCCTTCAATCAGCATATATTAGCTAACCACTCAACAGAAGAACTCACCTCTCAAGCACCACTAACCCCCACCACAAACACCTTCTTGCCTCCAGGACTTTCCTGGCTTCCTCATCCTCCGGCAATACTTCCTTGATAGTAGTATGCAACCCAGCCAACTGCCCCATCCTCACACAGCCCCCAACAGTCAACCAAGCATCCTTCAATAGACCTTGACAATACTCCCAACTCGCAATGAGGGCTCCGGCCTGCACTAATTCTACCGATCCGTTGCCCGTACTCTGTAACAAAGCAAAAATACTCTTCAGCGTGCCATACAGCTCCTCCATCCCCTCTCCCTCCTCCGCAATTCTTCTATCCAGCTGACACACTAAAAGGATAGCTAACAACAACGTAGAAAAATGCCCATCTGAAGTCAGATTCTGCAGCTGCCAGTAGAATATCTCTTCATTAATGATCGGGAGCGCAGGATTTATATTCCTGAAATACGTTTCACAGAACACGTGCATATACCCCTTTTTCCGAGAGACCGCATCGAGTAATCGATGCGCCTGCATAGAGACCTGGTCTTCTATGCTGCGAGATGGAGCGGACTTTGCGAATATATTCTCTAGTGGCCCATAGAAGAGCGGCACGTTATTGCTAGGTGGGGTGGGCAATCCTGTGTTGGGGATAGCATTGCCCAAGGGCGGAAGCACGGCCGGCTGCTTCTCATCATTTGGATACACATAAGCACACTTAACGAGAAGCCTGAAAGAGAGTCAGGATGGAGCAAGTAACATCTGGGCCCTCGAATAACTGTACCTGGAACATCTACCACAAGATGGAAGGGCTTTGTTGCAGCTCTTCTTGCGCCTTTTGCAAGGCTCACAAACGATAGGGGCAAGAGACAAGTTGGAGACGCTCATTGTGCGTAAAAATGTTTGGATGAGAACCAGGACTTCAAGGAACACCGAGCAAAAGAAAATATTTTAATCCTGCTCACACTACTTTGGGTAGTCAGTCTTCTCATTGACGTAAAGGGCGTAAGCTTCAAACCCTCACGTCTTCACCGGAATTAGATTTCACGGGTGGATCTTACCCTCGGTCACGTGTGTCAGACATAGTCTCCGTAACTACCACTCGTAGGATGACAGCCTGCCTACCTGTACGGCATTGAAATAAGTCAATTAATATTGTGTATACTCCGATAATAGGACGGAACTTAAAAAATTCAAAGTGATAAGCTAGAGAGTTCACTTGTATATTGACTAACCAAAAGGCAATGCTATGTTTGCAACGCTCAAACCAGCCCGTGCTTTCAGGCTCAGGTATAGGTAACAACAGATACTCCAAAATCATGCAAAACGATGCCGCCACCATGATAACCCAGCCCGTGCCGTCCAAACACCAAAGACTATGCCTCCTTTCCCGGCATTGCATATTCAAAACGCCTTCATTATATCCAATTCTCGTTCTCCATCTGCTATCCACACCTTTCCTCCCCATATTCTCCTGAATTTAAAATTAAGTAAAGCCGGTAGGCCTTCATGTGGTTGATCCAACACTAGCCTCCGTACCTGCTGAACGGGTATATAGACTGTTTGCAGCACCAGGTGCAAACATGAAATTACGGTCGATATCCATACTTCGAGCAATCCTGCCACCCGGAGTCCGAGGATTTGCAACATTTACACGGCCTCGACTTGTTGCTCTGTTCATGTCCTCTTCGTCGCTATCGGTGTTCTGATCGCCGTCCCAAGAATACCCTTCGGCTCTCATTCTACCGAAATGTCAGCAATTTCATTCATATGTCTGGTGTGGGACTATATACCTCGCAAAGTAGCCTTCAAAGCCATCGTGGCTTGGAGTTCCGATTATCTCATCATAAATCGGTGGTGGCGTCGGCATTGGAGGTGGAGGCTGTTCAGCATCGAATGGAGGTGGATTATAACTCGGGTTCCTTAACAAATGTATTGGTCGCTGAATCCCAGCTGCAGCATTCGTTGATAGATGGGCTTGAGGTGGTCGTGCAAGTCCCAATGTACAATCTCTTGCTGCTTGTTCGGCGGCTGCAGCATTAGGATCTTCAGGCATTGCATGCATACCGTCCACGATGCCAGATGCTGGCGAAGGAAGTTGATTACTTGCTGGGGCATTTGGACAACCACAGACGAATTGTTGCTCCATGGAGCTGTTGTTAAAGTCAGAGTACTTGGGTAGCGCAAGATTCGCCTGTGTGGCTCGACAATTTAGAATTGAAATTGGCGAATCAATTGAAATCTCAAAGTGGCGACGTTTCTTTCCAGTTGGGTCGTCTGCATCAACTCTTGAAATACGCATGACGATCTAGAGATTAAATTAGTATTTGGTCTCCAGGAAAAGGAATGAAATAGGCTTACCTTTATCCAATGATGAACATCCACATTCTTCCACGAACAAGCGTGGTGAAGACGTTTGAACTTATCCTTCTCCATGATCTCGCATGATGGTAATTGAACGTTCATCTCGATCTCTGTTGGGCCAATCAACTGCTCAAATCCTTCGACGCCACCGAGTTCAATATCTCCAAGCATATTGTCGGCTTGGTCTGGAAGTGGCTCAGGCTCGATTCCTAGCCTCTGAGCTCGCTGTTCCCAATTCCTTCGAGCCCGATCTCTCAAAGAAGCTCGCTCCTCCGGTGTTCGTTCCCCGCCCCTAACTACTCGGACCTCAGATTGGGAATATTCCTTTGCTAAAGGTTTGGCAGCTGATTTTTCGAATAAAAGTATCTTGCGAGCAGTTTCTCTTCTGACGACCTTTTTGTTATGGGCATAATATTCAATGTTCTCGCTCACAAAAACTTTCAGTTTGTGAACTTGAACCTTTGCCAGTGGCATGAGCTTGAATGCAATAGGGATTTTGGAGCCAATGGGAAACGACTTTCCAGATATCATGATTTCGTAGTGCAGCTGATCTTCCCATTTCCGACTGATTGAAATCGGCTCCACTAATTCGAGGGAGTCCTCTGATGGAGATCGAATAACTGGAACTTCTTTGACGCCTTGAAGATTTGCTTTGAAGGTTCCCGCACGCTCAACGACACATTCGAGTGTCCATTTCACCTCAGCGAGAGGTAGCTTCGTCGTCTCTGGGCTGTTATTATCGATCGGGAGTTCGAAATTGTACTCGTACACTCCAGGATGGAAAACCTTGTACCCCTTTTGTTGTGGGGTAGGCCCGAAGGGCGATTCACTTTTGGTGAAGCTTCTCGACTGGTTACTCTGCAATGACAGCCTCTTTTGTTCTTTTGTTGATAAGATCGTGCTAGCTCGGCTAGATCGATTGGAGAGACCTGGAAGAGAAAACCCACTAGAGCTCTCGAGCGACAGATTGGTGACAGACGATGAAGCTGATGACTTTTCTCGAAGGGTATAGTTGCACATGGCCCCATAACCTATCTCAGAGCCCTCATACAAGGCGTTGAAAAATGGAATGATCTGGGTTTTCAACGACATCTCATCAACCTGCTCGGTCTTCTCTGGTGGAATGCCTAAATATTGTCAGATGTCTCTATCACAGCAAGGAGATATAAGATACGCATACCTTCAGGCCATTCAGTCTTCGCACGACCCAGAAACTTTAGTGTAACAGTCTTAATTTTCACACTTTTGGTAACGTTCAATTGCAGTTTTCCACGTAATACTGCCACCGAGCTTGATGGGGAGTCTCGTGTGGTGCCATCATGGTCAAGGCCTGTAAGGAACACAATAGGCTCTGCCAAAATTATAAAGCATGCCATACCATTTCCTGAGCAAACGGGCTTTTCTGTATCCATAGATGACCTTGCTCTGAGTAATGGAGGTGGAAATTGTGAACTTATGCTGTGCCTCGATCCACTGATGCTATTTCTGGGAGAAGGTCCATTGGGTCTGTCTGCAAGTGCTGATCGAGAACCCACAGTGTCCGCCATCATCGTGCTCGCGGCCCGCCTGGCAAATATGGTAGCAGGATCTGAAGAGGGCAGTGATAGTGAAGGTCGAGGCGATCGCGGGGTACCTGGACTCGCGGATCTGGTGGAATCTGCCGCTGAGGTCGAAGCGGTAGAGGAATTCGAGGAGAAGGGAGAGAAGACTGAGCCAAACACACGCTTTGCGTTCTCGCGGGAAGCCAGCTTTCTAAGCTCTAGGCGAAATCTTGAGGGTTTCTTTGGTTCTTTTGGGGTTGGCAGAGGCCGGAGGTCAAAAGGAACGAAGCCCGCGGGCAAGCGAGTGATATGTATTGAGTGCGGTCGTCGTTGCCTCGGCCGGCACGGGGGAGTTGGTAGCGTAGGTGTTTGGGATTTGAGCGCAAGGAGTGACGGAGGAGTATAATAGATTGTCCCTCGGGTGGTGTAATACGATAAAGTGACCGGTTCTGTCATGGTGAATATTAATGATTGTGTTCTTTTGCTGTGCAATTACAACAACAACAATAACAACAATCTTCTCTTTTTCCTCCAGATCCAAGTGGAAGGGGGCCGTCAAAAGCAATAAGAAGGATTTGATATCAGTAGCAATTGACTGACTGCACTCACTCGACCAAGAGACTTTGGACGCTCTGGCAGGAGATCATCGCGCGGCAGAAATATTATGCAATAAGAGGTAGCAGGGTGATTGCTGGTAAGGCTTGAAATAACAGATAATCTACCATGAAACGTGCGCTTGACTGGACAGTAAAGACTGTAAGACTCACTGTATTAGTTTGGCGTGTCTGTTGTCATCACGGTGTGCAGGGAAGAGTGGTTGTTTGGGTGCCAGCACATGGGGGACAATCGCAGAGCAATAGCAAAGAATACCGGATTCCACTTCGATAAGTCGGCACAGTATTACTATTGGGCTTCAACGCAGGGACTGGCCGAGTTTTGCGAATATTGCCAGCTTCGGGGGATCCCAGCTGGTGGGATGACGGTGTACAGATGTAATGAGTCGCGGGGGAATAAAGGTGCGACGCAGGGGGAGCGGTGGGCGAGTTGAAGCACAAAACAAGCTGCAAACGGCGCGAGTGAGGTGTAAGAGGAAGTGTAAGTGCACAGAGAGAGATATACAAGGACGAGAAAAATGGAAGTGTGTGAGATGTAAAGTAAGGTGAGGTAGGTAAGGTAGGGAAGTTCGGACTGAGGAAGGAATTTCCCCTCCCTTGTAGGTTTGTGTGTGGTGTGCCAGAACCAGAGCAGATGCGCAGATGTGGATGCGCCGGCATGGTGGTGAGTTTATAGATGGAGCTAACTGTGGGAAGAAGTTTGGCTTGTCTGGTAAGGTAAGGTACAACACCTCTCAAGCACCTCTCAAGCACCTCCCTCCCCATACTAAACGGGAGTGACTGTTGATTATCCTGTCGACCCTATCCGAGAACCCCGAAATCCAATAAGCATCCAGAGAAGTGATGATGTAACAACGCTTCTGCAGCCGCACAGCCATCCACGGCGATATCTTGGGCGAGTTCTGGAAAGACGGAGTGCAGATTACAGATTATAATTTCCTAAAAAAATTTTTTACAGTCCCTTGACTAATCGGGGCCATTACAGATCAGAGTATCAGATGGCAACGGGTGCTTGCGAAGCCCAGCGTTCCAGCGTCTACCATCGCATTTCTAGAAACCTGCTAAACTGCACTTTGATACAAGACCGAATTCTACAAATGCGAGAAATATCCAAAATATCATGGACCTTTATGGCTTGAATGGGCAAATTCCACTGTGATTAAAGCCCAACGTTAAAACATCTTAGGAAGAGGGTAACTCTGCGTCTACATTCGTCAACTGGCTGCTAGCTGCGTTTCGCATGCTTCCTTCCGCACAACGCCAGAGGGCAAACCTTGCTGTAAACTTGGATGCATGAAGTTTCAAGATGACTCTGGACGATATCGATGAATCCTCCCAGGAAGAAGGATGAACTCATGGACAGGCTACAAAATTGGAAATATAAATTCCGATCAGATCGCGATCTCACACCCGAGAAGTCCCAACGAGAAGGTTCAATTGCCATGTGAGTAGGATGTTGCATTGCACATGTGGTAGCAGCTCACATCTCCGGGAGTCTGGTAAGGAGTATTGCCGGGGAAGCTTGTTTGAAATGCATATGAGGTTCTAGATGGAGCGAGTCAAATACCGTACCAAAACCTCAATTTGCAAACCAAGCATCTGCCATCCAGGAACTTTTTGGCCTTCTGTGTTGAAACAACAACCGATTCTCTAAATGGGAATAATGGGATCTTTTTTGAAAATTAGTGGTCACGACTTTAGCCAAGGTCCGAAAAATCGGAATCAAGATCCAGAACAGTAATTCGTGATATAAGGCTTATTATAGGCCAAACAATCGACGCCACCAGAAGCCGGAAGCCGGGTGGCGTGCACTTTTGCTTGAAAGAGAACCCCTAAACGGGCGCCACTGCCGTCATAGGCGTCTGTCTGTTTGTTGATGTCTGATATCGCAGACGAGAGTCGTTCGTCTGAGCCTGTCGATTCTGCTTGGGAGAGCTTCATCGCTTCCTCAGCATCATGCTGGTTGCTGATGCAGGCCACGAATTCTTCATGACATGACCCACCTGGCCGGGCTGTGTCCTGTCGACGCGTAATGGATTGAGCTTCGTGACTTCTTTGCACACTCGTAGCCCTACCAAATCACTGGGGGTGGCAGTGAAAGCTCTTGGGAGCAGTAAAAGATTGCAAGTATTTGAATTGAAAGAATGGGGGAGATCAGATATGCTCGGTTGTCGAATGAGAGAGCCTCAAGTCATTCGATCTTTTTGAAAAAGGAGATCTGGTGGAGGAGCTTGGCATGCCAACCTAGTGCTGATCTTTGTGGGGTGTTAAACTGTCTGCCGTCCTGCTCTCTTTGCCCTGCCGAGCTTGCCTGACCTGGCCCTGGAAATAGGAAAAGTGGTCGAGTAAGGATGAAGATTTGGTGATAAAAAGTAAAAATACTAAAGAGACCGTAGACCATGCTTGAGACGTGGCAGTATAAACAAGGAAGTATAATATACTCTTCGATATATAACATCGAGAAAATCCTGTTTTTGGTAGGCTAAGACCTGGGCATGGAATTGCACTACATGTGGTCGCTTAGAGTTCTGAGGCTGGCAAATACCAGAGACTTGGATTATTGGCCACCAATTGAGATAAACCACTTTGTGATGACTTCAAAGTCAGCCGGTGCATTCTCCAACAACAACTGCTTCAGCGCAAAGCCGGCATGAATTCTACGGAAGTATCATTGTAATTCTCAGTAGCAGTCGAAAACGCGGTGAACTCTTTCCCATCTCAATGGCAATGCTAAACCTGTGATAGAGGCTCCACTCCAGTCTCATGGCGATTGCTATGAAAGAATGGAACAGTATGTTCAAGCCATTACCCCGATGAACAAGCAAATACGAATATTTCGTGAGTGATGGTTTCTTCGAAGAGTAATTTGTTGATTTACTCAATTTATTTCGTCACGTCTTGTTGCCCTTTTAGTTGTATTTGGTTGTTGACCTGCGTGACCTGCCATCCTGAAGCATGAGAAACATCATGGTATCTCTCACAACAGTGCAAACTGTGAAGAAAATCTTCAACTCTGGTGGCTCTCTCCACAAACTGTCGACTGCTTTATTTTCATTTCACCGCTTCGACCGCTGTTTGCAGTCCCGACTTTTATCCGTTGCGTCGTCGACAGATGACTAGTCACAAGATCATCAGAATATCATGATCCGGAAAATTCTCCATTCTATGCAGAAAGATCTAAAACATTGACAGCCTGCATTCCAACTTCGGGGAATTTGTCTGTAATGGTTGGAAGTAAAACTCTGCTGGTTAATTCGACTTAAAATACTTCGCGAGAGACAGCACCTGGGACTTGACCTATAGAATTACATGGAACTGCTGTAAAAACCGCTGAAGATATGAGATCTACCTCGATCTTTGTCTGATTTTCAAGAAGGAAAGGTACCCTACTTATTCATGAAGAAAAAGTGTTGGGGCATATTAAACTTGAAGTATCGTAAGGGGTTCCAGACAACCATACCATAATCGCATTCAGAATGACAATGTAGTTGAAATTATAATCGTTCATATATCCGGTAGTTAAAGAAGCGGAAGACGAAATCCAGAAGGAATATGATAATTTGGAGACTATAGAACAGAACAGGTCGTGAAAGAGAGCGGGTTACAGTACATGTCTGGTATATAGAGAGTGGCAGAAGGAGCAGAGCCAAGACCCCTCTCCGCTTTGGGAACATTCTTATCTCCACGTGATAACCACCAATTGATGATTGCCTTATCCTGACATAAACGCGAATCCAGTCGCGTCCATCTAGACGTCAGAGAAGAGCAGAATAGCTTCCACTTGAGCAGTGCGAGCACATGCAAGGAAAAGGATGGCCGATCAAAGCTCCCATGCGTCTCACCAAATATTACCGTTGAATGGCGTCGAAGATGTTTCAAAGCCTCTGAAAGGCTTCATCATTTGTTGCACCTCCATACCTGATGAGAAGCGCGTAAGCCTACGATCTTGAACACCTTTCCCTCATATGCTCATCTGCTAATCAGAATCCTGCGACAGACAGAATTAGCGCAATATGCTGCTTCCATGGGCGCTGTACATCGATTCGATTTGACTCTCGATGTCACACACTTAATTGTTGGCGATTATGATACACCCAAATATCAATATGTTGCGAGGGAGAGGCCGGATGTTCAACCAATGACAGTAGGATGGATTGAAGCCATACGGGAGCTCTGGATGAATGACCGAGAGATTGATATCGCTGCACTGGAGCGAGAGCATAGATTACCAACATTCCATTCACTGAGATTCAGCATGACCGGATGTGATGATCGTAGGTTTCCTTAGACAGTAACGCATCTCTTCTAACCCTCAATAGCTACTGAACGATTGGAAATTGCAGATCTGGTCAGAGCAAACGGTGCTATATACGAGGGGGACCTGACAAAGCAAATTACACATTTGATATCATTCCGGACCGAAGGTGCCAAATATAAAGCTGCGAAAAGTTGGGGTCTCCGGATTGTTTCAATAGAATGGCTACGGGATAGCTTGGAAAGAGGAATGATATTGGATGAGAAGCTCTATGATCCTTCCTTGCCAATCGAGGAGCGGGGGAAGGGTGCATGGGATCGATCAAAGCCAAAGCGAACCTCGCTTGGAAAGAGATCAAGGGGGGGTAGTACGGCCAGCCTGGAAGGGGGCAAGAGAAAGTTAAGGCGGACTGCTAGTACAAAACTCAGCAGTCAACATGAAGGACTATGGGGCGATATAATGGTGGGAGGGATGGTGGCTCAGGTCTCACGAAGCGGGCAATGGGAGGTGCAAGGGGAGCAAGACATAAAACAAGCCAGTATACCGAAGGCAAAAGAAGCGCAAAAGAGTACTAGCAGTGTGCCGCCACCTGCTGAACCGGAGCCCTGTCAAGCCACGGGTATGTTCAGTGGCTGTTGTTTTTACCTGCACGCATTTCCCCAAGCGAAGTCAGAAATACTTCAGAACCATGTGGTTGCCAATGGCGGCGTAGTCTCATCCACTATCGAAGACCTGGGCGAAATATCAAAGGAGAATGCGCCGTTCCGACTTTTCAGAATTATACCTCAAGACTTGCCTTTATCACAGCTACCTGATCTTCCCGAGTCCCAATTGCCTATAGAAACAATAACTTTCTGGTGGGTGGAGCGGTGCCTTCACCACAAAAGGTTTATTGACCCCAATGAGCATGTTGTGGGTAGACCTTTTCCCAAATTTCCAATAGAAGGATTCTCTGAAGTGGTAATATCATCATCTGGATTTTCTGGTATTGATCTGCTACATATGACCAGATCTGTGGGGTTAATTGGTGCTAAGTATAGCGAGGATATGACACAGCAATCCTCTGTGCTTATCACCAAAACGGCGGACTCAATCAGACTCGACAAGTTTGACCATGCGAGAGAGTGGAATATCCCTATTGTAAGTGCAGATTGGCTTTGGAATTCGATCACCGAAGGAGAAAAATTGCCGTTGAACCAATATCGCCGGAGACAGCAGAAGCATCCTGGCTATCCAGACGCCAACAAACCGGTGAAAAAGGCTACCAAGACATTGAATGAATCTGTCTTCAAGGGCGAACTGCCGAAAGCGCATTTGAAAACGGCTAGTCTCTCTTCGAGTAACAACAAACCAACTCGGACTTCGGGGATCGACTATACTGCATTTGACGACGAAGAATCGCCTGTAGTCAAGAAAGAATCGCAAACACATGCTGAACCGGCGGGATGCGATTCGGTGGCCACCACTCAGGAGTTGTCCGGCAGGACTGAACCATTGTCTGAAATAAATCCCAATTCTCCTACAAGAACGGTCTCTACAGCACCGGCGCCGTCGAATCACCCTGTTCCGAGATTGCAAGAAGATATGAGTGACGCCATCTCAGATCTTCTTGCCAAAACAAAGACCGTGTCTCACCCGATACAGAGTGATATTCCTGAAAGTCGGCGACGAGGTGGCAATAGGATTCTTGGTCGAGCCATTAGCAATATATCTGCTGCCTCGACAAACCATTCCCGAGCTACATCCGTTGATTCTACTGTCACAAATGGCAACCCAGTCCAGTATCCCTCAAATCCAGGAAATAAAACAAAAACAGCAAATGAACATATAGCAGCGCTTTTGGATGCAGACAGAGGCGACGAGAGAGAATTAGAAAGTCAACCACCAGCAACACAGTTGCAATATGATGATCCTGAGAGCGAGGCTGCTAGGGAAATGGTGATGGCTAGGATGAAAGGAGAGAAATTGGATCCGAAGAGACTTGGTTTGAAAGCGAAAGCGGCTACTATTGGGGACTTTACAGATAAACCGCGGCCGACGAGGAGGAGAGGGAGGGCCTTGAAATAGCTTGGATAAACGATTGTGAAAGGATAGGATTGGTGAAATCTTGAACATACAGATTCAACATATGAGACTTTCTGGCAGCTTTGCAGGTGTTACCTTTTGACATGGAGACTACTAATATTGTGTCTTCATCAGAAATCTTCTGCCATTGTCCGAAAAGCATGCTTGACCACTTACTACAAACGAGTGCTGCTTTCACAAGATTTACCTCCGGTTCATAGTGTTGGTGCACAGAGAGAAATAAGTTAATCCTAGTACCTCCTCAATTTGCTGATCAAAAGAACAGAATGTCAATAGCCCACCTCATATAATGTGGAATGTTGCTATGTTGGTTTATCATTGCCCCCTTTCCGCTACCCGATCTGACTGTTCTATGCTCAAGAATAAGATTCATGTCGGCTTTAGTATGAATAATCATTCCACAAAGGAGTATCAAGCCTTACTCCGCTATACAGTGGCTTTCATCTCAATTTTCTCGTACTGGACAGCATTTAAAAATTTCGTTCTGGCATTTCGTCATTCTTGATACATTCAGAATCATTGGTGTTTAGCGAAAGTCATTATCAAGGTTGTTTTGGTCCTTGCGTGAAGCTGCATTCATTGGATTTAAGGAATAAACCAAAGTCCTATTTCCTAAATCCAGACTGCTACAAGGGGATAAGGATAAGCAGAGGAAAGGTAACTCTTGTCATCACAACAGAACCATAAAGAGCTCGTTTGACCACAAAGCAGAAAATGTATGCGCAAACTGGTTTCATATTCCAATCCAAGAAATGTTCCTGATCAAACCTCAAAAGCTAGACCAAAAAACCTTGAAAAAATGAAGAAAAGCAACGCTCAAATCCATCACGTGAACCAACGCCAATTATTCTAGATGTACTCCGTAACGCCAATCCAATCTATCCCAACGCTGATGATCAGCAAAGAATATGACCATGGTTGGAGCCCGAGCACTTCCATCCCCAGTACCAATTTATCAATCATCCCGAGTTTATTCCTCATCATCATAACCATAATCGTCATAATCACGCTCCCCTCCCTCATCATCATCGTCATAATAATTCTCATCCTCCTCAACCCGCTCACCACGGACTCCATCGAAAGGATTGCAGTACTCAGCCAACTTCTCCTCACCCACTCCAATTTCACTCAAGAAGCTCTTTGTCTCCCGCTCGAACTCATCCAAGACTGCTGGTTGCACCTCGCCGTCATATTGATCCTCGTAAACCAAGGCGGAGGTAATGGTGAGGCATTGGGTGGCGTACTCCTTGCGTTCGGAGGTGGACAGGAGGGAGCATTGGAGCAGGTGGTAGCATATCTTTGCTGTCGTGAAGCGGTAGCGGTGGATGTTTTGATAGAACTCGACGGCTTCCTTGAGAACTTCAGCGGCCCGGACTTTGCTGTCTTGGGTGGAGGTAGAGGTGGAGAGGTGTTCGATTGCCTGGTTTTGTTAGTTAGTCTTTCAACACTTGAAAGTATTGAAGGCAAGGAGCATAATTGGTGATAGAATCTCACAAGGAGAACTTCCCTCATCAACACGACGTTGTTTATCCACGTGAGTAACTTGTATGAACGGCTTAGCCATCTTGAGAGATGCGTAAAATGAGAATATGTATCAACTACGATAGCACGTGATGTCACGTGTGTCTATTGTTTATCAGTGGTAGTGTAGAGATGTCTTTGATGAAGGGACAGAGTATCGTATGAGGATTGAGAGGAACTACTTTGGAGTTGATGTCAAAAGCGTTGTAGTTCTGAGGATAACGTTGAGTGTCGTGAATTTTAAGTAAAGATAGAGTCATGTGATTTCAAGATTGAGCGTGGTCCAACTGGATCTGTGCTAGCTCTGCTTGCGTCACGAGTTGCACAGCGGCATATAGCTCTATAATCTTGAGTATACAGAGGGTAAGGATCTGGGATGAAATGAGAGCTGTATCAATCGCGGACTTAGCAGCGGGCAACGTGAGAGGAAGTTTTTTGGAAGCACTGGCTGTCCAAACACACTCTTCAGGTGAAAGCGCTACCCAGTTTCATGTTAGGAGCATAAGCACAGTTTTTGTATTTATTTGCTGATCTGGACTCATAACAATAGCGGATAAGGTTGAATCTTCGATTTAATGATATTGAAATATCGATTCATACTTTCGAGTGTAAGTATACCGGATGGATATATGAGTCAAGCGAGATGTTCAAAGAGGAGACTTCAAAGTTGTACGGAGCTCAATAAATCTCCCAAGCTGAGACTTTTCAAAAAATCACTTGCAATATCATTCTGATGACACGCATCCCTGAAGTTTTAGAGACAGGGAGGGGAACATCTTGATAGGGAGCTACAAAAGATGATTAGGAAACTGAGGGCTTTGGTCCTTGGAAGCAAAATGGATATTAGGGGTTTGTAACTCATATGTGTACCGTTTTCCCTATCAAGAAAATCGAGGCTTTCTCGACCCCAGTATGCTGTAAGACCTTCCTAGAGAACTATTACATCTTTACTTACGTTTTCGATTATAGTGACAACCAAAACATGGCTCAAGGAAGGTACTCAAAGCGTTAGGCTTCATCTCGGCTCGAAGCTAGATATCAACTCGAAGGGGACGATTGAAACAAATAATTCGGTAGAGTATCATGGATTCATTCAAGGCAACTCGCTCCCGAAGGTAGAAATTCGAGCCAAAAAAATCAACTGGCCTTGATCGAACAGCCAGTCCTGCAAAATATCGGGAAAATTCAAAAGCCACAAAAAATGCCAAAAAAATGCCCAAAGAAAAAAGATTATTAGTTGGGTACAATTCGTAATTGTACTAACTGAGTGATGAGGAACTACAGGAGCCCCGAAGAACTCCGTAAATCATCCATAGACTTTTTTTTAGAGAAGCCTAGTCACCCCTGGGATGTGCGGTACCGCAGGCAAGACACACCCCATGTGCCCTCGATCACTCGGACTGCCATGTTGAATAGCCCAAGTTGTGTCTTCCAATTGACTATCGGCCTTACCATTCGGCCACTTTACTTGGTTGTCTGTTGTGTTTAGATGGAATGGGGACGCTTATTTGGATACTTGATAGAGGGAGTGTGGTAGTGTGAGGCGCGAGGCTAGGCGGTGGGAAATCGGGGTTTCGATGGAGGGTTTGGATGAAATGGTGAGCGCTTGCTCTTTGTTTGTGGAGGACTGGCGCTCATTGATGGTTGAGTCTTGCTTCAACTCATGATTCAGAGCACGGTGGAAAGAGTAAGCAATTGCTTGATAGTTCTGGTAGGCAAGATTTGGCTTTGTGGCTGGAAAACGGCATACTAAACAAATTCTCATGCACAGACTTTGCGCTTGAATATGCAAATCCTAATGTGGTAAACCATCAAGCAAGAGAAAGGCAATAGATAGTTAGAAGGTAACAACACCGCCGAATTCAAAAGAAAAGACCAGAGTGCATTCGCTGTTCAGCAATGGCCAGACTCAATTCCAGATCACGGCAGCTGTGCCGCTAGGAATGATACGGATTTTGGAGTCAAAAAAGCCCTGTTTAAATGCGTTCCTATTCAGCATCTGGCAGGAGGCTCGCACAATCGTGGATTCTCCACTTTACCACATAGTCTCCCTCAATCTCTTCTTATCTTCCTCACCTCCGAAAATGATATCGATTGCTCCCCTCGCAAGCTTACAAATTTCTTCCTTACCCAAACCAAAATGCTCAGCAACAAGCGCATATTCTTGGGACAGAGGACTTGAAAATACGCCCACATCATCCGTCTAGCTTCTGTTAGCAATATTCCTGTTGACGTCCAACAAACCTACGCTCAGTGCAATAGGACATCCCGTCGGCCTCCACCATCCAAAGTGATGATCCCCATAAGTACCAGTAATCATCTTGGCATGTACATTACAACTCAAGCAAAGCTCTAGTCCGAGTTTCCTCTTCACGATTTCTTCTTTCACATCATCCGGGACGTTAATAACATGTCCGATTCGGTCTGGAAAATATGAGAGCAATTTCCAAAGTTCTTCTGAAGTGCATTGCGGCGCCTCTGCAAAATGAATTGTGATTTTGATGTTCTTTTCTCTGGCCTGTTGAAAGGCTGGTTCGAACAGAGCTACATCTCCCTTTGCAGGGTCGCCGCAGAGATCGATGCCTACTACGCCTTGAGAGCGGTATTTGGTAGCAAGTGCGACGACTTCAAGGGCAGTTGGGAGATCGTTTCGGCGATCGATGGACAGAATGAGGTTCGTCTTCATGCTGGTCGATTTGTTGGATTCAGACATGCAATCGAGGATCGTTTTGACATAATCGTCTTTCGACATATTTTCGGTGGGAATGGCTCGAGGAGTCGTGCGAAGTTCCAAATATACGACTCCATCGGCGTGAAAGTCTTCAAGGACTGACTTGGTGGTGTATATAAGTGAAGAAAGATCGTTACAGAGATTGTATATATACTTGGAAAATAGTGGGAAGAACCTGGAGACTGTAAGCCCTTGCACATGGTTCTTCTCTTCAAATACAATTTTAACCCCCCCCCCCCCCCCCCCCCCCCCTCCCCCCAAAAAAGGCAGGCTTAGGCTCTTTCACAACAAAAGTTGTATGCCACGACAGAAAAGTAAGCCCAGAGCTGAAGCGCTGACTGCGGAGTTTACATCGCGTCTCTAGAAATCAAATAGCTACAAAAACAGATACCAGATTCGCGAAACGATTGATCTGTAGGTACATGGCGGCTCGCAATGCTCCTGCTATTGACTCGGGGAGTACTACTCGACAATCTGATTTCGAGACTTAGAGTCAAATATTCAACTATACCGTTCTACGAGCAGTATCCTCTACGGTTTTTTTGAGGTAAAAATACAAAGATTATGTCTCAAAAGTGGGGACCCGTTGATCAGATTTTTTTTGGTATAGGCCAACCGGCGTCTCAAACTGTGGCACAAGTTCTTATGCAGTTCGATTTGGTACGCCAGAATTTTCAGGGGAAGACATGTTACACTCAGATGGTACCCGACATATCCTGTTGATCCTCCAAAGAGCGGCTAAATGTGACTTAACAGGTATCGCTCCCACTTGAAGGCATCTTTTCAAATAGTATCGACTACTGTCAACTCTTATGCCAGACAGCTTTGCCTTCTCGGTTTTTATATTCTTTGCCCTTCCAGTTGTAGTCATGACTAGATACCGGAAGAACAGTCATCTGCTTGCGGAACCACAGTCCGCTGTCTAGCAGCGCTCCTATCAAAACAAAAGAGATACGGTAGACTCACGTTTCAAGATTATAATCGAGTTTATCTGGCGGCATCTCAATCAATGGATCTTCCAGTGTGGTTTGGCCTCGGCTCTTTTTTTGTAGCCATACCTCATGCAGACATTGTCGACTGATGCTGCCGCTTAGATGTGCGTGTAACTAGAATCACACACTCAGCCTTGTGCCACATACAAACAGCACTAAAGTTGGACGAATTGCGTTTGCCGACAGCAGACAAGATGCGGCCGCTGTCATTGACGAAGTGATACATGTCTCAGTGAAGACTTACCTCTATTTTGGGTAAAGATCTAAAGTCCATATTTGGAGAGCTGCGCCAAGAAAGTTAAGGTCTAATTATTCTCAGAATTTGGCTTGGAAATCAGACTATTGGATTGAAGATTAGGGCAATAAGTGGATGGATGGTTGTGTAGCAAGCCTATGACAGAATAATGCAATGATTCAGTACTTCGAAACTTTGCGAATATCTCCACAACAAGCTGACAAAGAAATGTATTGATAATTCGCTTGAGCACGGCGATAAAAGGGAGTACTGTACGATGCGGTAAAATCTCCGACATTTCTGTCTCTCGGTATCCCGTGGCGCAGTGGCGGCTATGGGAAAGATTCCCCGAAGGAGAAGAGCGAGGTGTTCATCTGGTCTGGTTCCAGTCAGTCGTCCAACGCTACGTCGGAAACAGATTGGCTCATCTTGCGGCAGATGAGAGCTCCAACTCCTCCATGGGTCTCGACTTCTACTCACGAATCATGAGAGAGTGGGTACGGTTACGGGAACGATAGAGGAAGAAGTCGTTAGTTTGGGCGATCTCGATACCTGACGTGTGTACCTTATTTATGCCAGATGATGAGGTTTTATATTGTGGGAAAGTATATTTTGAGGCTGCGAGTACTCGGGTACCAATCAAGGAGAATTGAGAGAAAAAGGCTCAGTCTGGCTGGTTGTGGTCATGAATCGAATTCCGGCGGGCTTGGGCCGGAGGAGTCTGTGTGTCCTGTTGATCGGACATGCATCGTAATTTAATGGAATTCATCCATGCTGCAGACTGCATGACAGTGAAAGTGGACACCGCACGAGCTGCAGTGAGCTGCGAGGTTAATGGGAAGCTGGAGCTGTTGAGTTAGAATACTGGGTGAAGGAGGAGGTAGAGGTTGGAAGTTGATATTATTGTTATTGAGCCTTGATATTGAACTCAGGACAACTCCATTTATAATCAGCATGAAGAGCCGAGACAGACGAAATAATTGGAACCTGTGTGGGTGCAAAAGCAGCGTGCGCTTTGACTATTGGGCGCATTGGCTGTGCGGCGGAAAAGAGTACCGATGTCAGGAGGAGATCATATCGCAATATCCCTCTCATACATCCATCCTGAAGAACATTCTACTCGGATGGTGGAACTTGGAAACCGCTTGCAAATTGCAAGTAAAATTTGAGCCGCCGGCTGTTGTGACGTGAATGAGCTGATGGATTTATTATCATCGGAGAGTAAGAATGAGTTACACGGAAGAGCTGTCCTGTTACTGCCCTGTTACTGTACTGTACTGTACTCTGTGGTGAGATTGTACTTGTACTTGTACCTAGCTGCCTACCTGGCAAGTAACTTCTAGCTGCAGTGAAGGACCAGGAGCTTGGTCGCTGCCACAACTTTACTCGTTAGCCAGAATGGGAAGCATCTGCAACCTAAAGACTTACCGATTGACCTATCTACTTGTGTTGACTTGCACAGATATTTCGCAGCCATTGCCTTTCTGCCGCTGGTCATTAATTCTCCTTGCCCTGCATGCCTTGCCTTGCTTTGTGCTTTGCATTGCCTAGCTTGGCAGTTGTCCAATTTCCTGGCAATTGGAATGCTGGATACCTTAGCTGGAAAGGAGCTTGTACTTTTGTAGACCAAAACCAAAAGTGGCAGTCAGTCCTTTCGGTTAATTTAATCAATGTAGCTCCGTAATACTTGTCACTTCAACCTGAGCCGGGCGGAGAGCAGAGGGAGAGGAGGATGGGTGGTAGCTCTCTACTAGCACCAGTGCGGAAAAGCAACCTGAATACCAAGCAAGCGCACCACTACCTTACCTTACCACTACTACCACCTCCTACCAGGCTGCCTTCGTCTCTGCCTCTGCCTCTGCCTCCTCGCCCACCCACCAATCCAACGCCCATCAGCGCACCCACCAAAGCAGCACTGCACTTCAACTGCACTGCACCACTCTCCTCCACAAATCGACTTCGACCTCCTTCCTGATCCATCCCTCCCACCTCGCATCCCATATTGTGTGTAGCCAGCCAACTGCAATACCACTCGCTCACTCACCACTCACCACTCACTCACTCACTCACTTCGACCACACTGCTCCCAATTGACCGTCCATCTCACCTCCAATATTCCGTAGTCTCGACAACACCATCGTGAGCTTCATTTGCCTCACTGGTGAAGCTCAAATCATCCAAACCCACCGCTGCCTTTCAACGGCTTCGGTTCTCGATCCTCCGTTTGGGCGCACCCACCCCCTACCTACTAGCCTCATCTCGACCTCCAACGTCCGACGTCCATCCCCAATTTCTCCTCTCACTCAGCAATCGAATCTATCAATCAATTGCACCACCCGCAAGTCGCAATCATGTCGCAGGATATCGTTACGCCTGATATGATGCAGCAGCGCATCCAGACTGCTCGTCGGGAGGCTGAACAGCTGAAGGACCGAATAAAGCGCAAGAAGGATGAACTGGCTGACGGCACGCGTAAGTCAACACTCAATCTGTCTACAGCTCCTCTCAATTGCCATCATCGATATCGCCTTGTGGGCTATAAACACAATATATTAGGTGTATGCTAATGATGATACGTAGTGGCTGCCATCGCCCGGAGTCAGCAAGAAGCTTTACCACGAAACCAAATGATGAGAGCACGGAAGACCCTGAAAGGCCATCTCGCAAAGATTTATGCTATGCATTGGTCCACAGATAGAAGGCATCTAGTATCAGCATCACAAGATGGAAAACTCATCATATGGGATGCATACACAACCAACAAAGTCCACGCTATTCCTCTTCGATCGTCTTGGGTCATGACTTGCGCGTACGCCCCGAGCGGAAATTATGTCGCCTGTGGTGGTTTGGACAATATTTGTTCTATCTACAATCTGAACTCGAATCGTGATGGGCCAACGCGTGTTGCTAGGGAATTATCTGGTCACTCCGGATACCTTTCATGCTGTCGCTTCATCAACGACCGAGCCATCCTCACCTCATCCGGAGATATGACATGTATGAAGTGGGATGTTGAGACAGGAACCAAAGTCACCGAGTTTGCAGATCATCTTGGTGATGTTATGAGCATAAGTATCAACCCCACGAACCAAAACACCTTCGTTTCTGGAGCCTGTGATGCCTTTGCGAAGTTGTGGGATATCCGTGCTGGCAAGGCTGTCCAAACATTTGCCGGCCACGAATCAGATATCAACGCCATCCAATTCTTCCCAGATGGCCACTCGTTCGTAACCGGTTCCGATGATGCTACCTGCCGATTGTTTGATATCAGAGCAGACCGGGAACTGAATCAATATGGAGTATGCTAAGCTAATAAGATTACATCACAAATACTGACAACCCTCTAGAGCGAATCTATCCTTTGCGGCATTACATCTGTCGCTACCTCCGTTTCTGGCAGACTCTTATTTGCTGGTTACGATGATTTCGAGTGCAAGGTAAGCTTTGCAGATCCCGGCAGCCCAACATTGCACAACAGCTAACCTTCTCTTCAGGTTTGGGATATCACAAGAGCCGAGAAGGTTGGATCGCTGGTCGGCCATGATAACCGAGTCAGTTGTTTGGGTGTCAGTAATGATGGTATGAGCTTGTGCACTGGATCATGGGATTCATTGGTAAGTTCTCGACATTTGCAGAAAATCGTCTGGATTGCTAACTACCTTGCGTACAGCTTAAGATCTGGGCCATGTGAGAATCTTAATACGACTGCGGACGGTTTCCCCCAATCGAGTTGTGCAGAGCATCTCGAGGCTCCTACGATCCGACCACATCCATATTTCCTCTAATCGCTCACCTGATACTTGATACCTAATGCGCCTTGTTAATCTCTGCAACTCGGCGTAAACTGGACGAAGTTACGAAACTATCCCATACCCTAGCGAAAGCAGGTATTCGTTGCTCGGCCTTGGATCTGATCAGAGCGAAAGATCCTGTTAGCTAGCATCGATGTCTGATTCTGTCTGAATAATTCTTCTTTCCCAAATATCCTTGTTCGTATGGGTGGCGGCTCCCCTGCATTACTTGCTGTTTCCTGCGCGTCTTTTAGCCCAGGCTCTTTGCGATGATATCCTACCGAGACATCTGGGACCAGGCCCCTTTTACTACGAACAACCCTTTTTCTATTTTCCTTCTCTACATGTCGTTTTCATTATGCGCATCCAAAAAGCTCAAGTTGTCTCGGTGGGGTGGTTGGGGTTGGAGGTGGGTTGAAGGGATGAGAGATGCCCCCTCATGTTTTGTTGGTCGAAGAATTCAAGAGCCCTCCAGCGGTACCTTGGGTATGTGTAGATAAACCAGTTTTACGGAGGCTGAAGCAGTAGCCGGACTTAATCCAAGCTTTTGTTACTGCTTCGTCACTACCTACTCATTGATATTGGCGTCGGTCAAAATGCTTGTACTATATCTATAAATACTGCACCTCCATAGAAGAATAATTGGTTCAGAACGAAGTGGGGTGTTGGTTTGCCTTGTGTAAGAGCGAGAGCGGCGGACGATTACCGAGACCTTACTGTAAAGAAGAGAGGATCCGCAGAATGGGTGGTAAGTTCTGGTGACTTTGTGTTCCACGGTTCATCCACTGCAGATATATTGCCTGTGCTATGATGTGTTATAAGACTTACCCCGTACTCAAAAGCCTCCGAAATGAGCCAGCCCTACGCCAATCCTCCACCATTGTTTGGGATCACCTCCTTTCTTGAGCCAGAAGCAGCCATACTGACGTGCAAATAAAATGCAACCCCGGGACATGCAATCTAGGGACCATAAGCTTTCACGTCACAGATGATGACACTCTGTCAGTTGACTCGCGACTCTTGACAGATTGGGAAACAAAAGATATGGTACGTGTGCGGGCTGCGTGTCAGAAAGGAGAAAGTGGTATTTGAAGTGGGCTTATATGGGCTTGTGGATATCCCATATCCATCAAAATCATGCCAATGCCAACGCCAATATCGTCGTCGTCGCAAAAGGAAAGTCAGCAGATCCAGACAGATCATGGATTTGCTTGCTTGCTTGCGTGCCAGTATGGAGTACCCAGCATGCGAGGACAAACACGGAATCCAAATACAGACTGAATTGTTTTAAGCTCGTGGGCCAAGATAGGGGGCTGACGAGGAGTGAGTTACTGCATGTGAAACGGCGGCGCTAAAACGCCAGGCCAGGAACTGCGATCTACGATTCTGCTTGCGATGGATCGGTGATTGGGTTTGAAGTGGGATTGCCCCATAGTGACTCAATCTGGCGGGAAAGTTGACTCCAGTCTGTTTCCCGAGTCCAAGGTCGGCCATATTGCTTGTTGCTTGTGACTTCCCTGGGTACGAGATTGGGTATTGTGGTCATATAAAGCAATTTGATAGGGGTTACGAGATGGGGAAATCCGTCGTATTGTCAATCTTGTGAAAGAAAAGGAAATTGGCATCTGTCAGAAAGAGAGAAAAGCTGATCAGCAAAGTTTTCTTTCAGGTAGTTGCCGCGAAAACCATAAGAGTGACATATTCACAGTCACATCTTTGACAAGGCTTTCCTTGAACACTGAATGGTCTTACAGGCTATGGGGGTACGGAGTACTTGCACGTAGTACTTCGTACTTTGTAGTGGAGTGGTCAGAGTGGGATAGGGGAACCTAGTGTAGGTGGTGCTTGGCCCAGGCTGAGAGGCTGGCTTTGATACACCGCATTATCATCCAGCGCCAGCGCCAGCGCCAGGCCAGGTACGTACCGGCGCCAGCGACGTATACCGAGGACCTGACTTACCTACTGTACGAACAATCCCATTCACGTCACTCAGGTCAGACATTTTTTGGTGCTTCATACTTCTGCACCTCAACATCAAAATCTGCACTCCGACCTTCAACTTACTGCATACCTATACCGTAACCATCCTTATCCAAACTCGCACTCATACTCACACTCACACTCACACTCACACTCGGAAAGCCAGGAGCTGTTCCCCAAAATAGCCTATAAAGATCGACTTTGTCCATTGGAAAGGAACCCCAGCTCGCACAAGCAAAGCAAAGGCATAAGCAAAGCTTTATAAGATTGCCCTGAAACACGTCCTCCTTACCTCCGTACACCACATAATTGTCTCTGCCGTACGCATCCCGAAGCCAACACGCAACGCAAGACCCCTCGATCCCTCCCACTGCCGTCCTATTCCTGGGCTCACGTACCATTTCTCTAACACCTCGCTCATTCCACCTGCAAGGCCTTCACCCCTTCCCCCTGCCGCCCAGCTCCGCTCTTTCCTTCCAGAAGCACATCACGGCCGCATTGTCAGCTTCTTCCTCCGGGGTTACGAGACAAGCCCACACCACCTCATCATCATCCATAAATAAGAGCGCGTGGTGCCCCTGCGGACCCCTCTCACAATGGCCGCACGAACTGAAGCACAAGAAGAATTCGACGCCTTAGTAGCTAAAGCCTCTTCCTCTCAGCAAATCCGCCATCATCGCGCAGACTTGGACGATTACAGGAACGATAAAGAGACTAGTGATCAGGACGAGGAAACGGAATACGTTCAAAAGAAAGTAGACGAGAACATGAGGATGCCAACATTAGACCCGAGAGGAGGACCTATGCACCTCCCTCATCGCGATTTTGATAATGGCCGAACGACAGGTGTGAAGGGTGTTATTGCCGATGCGAGAAGTTATGAGGAGGCACGCAGAAATGGAAGCTGGAGAGAGAGATTCAGTCCCAGCCGGAGTGGAAAGGACAAGCGGGCATCGAGTGCCACGTTCCTGAAGGATGAGGGAGAGGGAAGTGCGAGCGAAGATGAGGAGTTCCTTGAGCGGTGGAGACAACAGCGGAGAGAGGAGTTGCAGCAGAAGGGGAATGATATCCGGAATCGAAGGACTAGCCCCAGTGTGAGGAGATACGGACGTTTCGATGAGGTTGATGCTCTGGGATATTTGGATGCAATTGAGAAGGTTACAAGAGAGACAGTTGTTGTTGTGTTTGTCTATGACAATGAGGTATGTCCCTTTGCCAGAAGCTGTGTCATGCTGTGCAGATATTAATATTCCACAGTGCCCAGTATCTCAAGTCATCTCAGATGCACTCGAGCCACTTGTGTCACGAAATCCCTCCATCCACTTTGTCCGAGTACACTACGCCGACATTGAGTTCGACAACGCTGGCGTTCCAGCTATCCTGGGCTACAAGAACCAAGGGGACCTCTTCGCCAACCTGACGTACATCATTGATCAGATCCCAGATGACACCTTGTTCGATACTCGTGCTCTCGAAACCGTGCTCAGAAAACACAAGATTTTGTGATTACGTTCTTTGACTCTTTGGATTGGAGTCCATTAATGACAGCATGCAAATAGCTGGGTTTTGCAAGTTTTGCTCGGGAGGATTGGGATATTGTAACATTAGATCATGCTTATTTGGCTTACTACGCTTGAGCGATAGGCGTTGACAGAAATGGATACCGGGTCTGGCAATTGGGTTATTTCATGTGGCGACGTTCAATACCCACAGAAAAAGTTTCATTTTTTGGCGGCACGAAGGAACTATAATACATTCATTCCCATGATACTTTCTACTTTTTTCTTGCCTTTTTGAAGCGTGACTTCATGTCTGACGTGCAATGATCTCATCTTTGAACAGGTATTGTAGAAACGTATTATGTGAATCTTACATTGTAAATCTAGCATTGGCAAAGCTAATCACAGCGAGTGATTTCCTTCCACTTTTATCTGGCTCATACAACTCATGATAATCCAAAACGCCAATCATTCCTACAAATCCCTAGCCATTTCAAAATCCACTTCCATCGCCATACGAAGAAGGGTTATCTAACGCCATGAAATCAAGCAAGTCCATCCCGCCAACATTGACACCCTCTGCCGTCTGCGTGACACCTTGATCCGTGTGCGAGAAGAATGCCGCGCCAGGAGCAAGATACCACATCTCACCAGCGCCATTACCATTCCAGTCCCCAGCGCCACCAAAAATATCCTGCATGTCGCCGTAATTGGACCCAGGAGCTTGGTTGTACGGTGTCCCGGGTGCGGGAAAGAATGCCCCCTGATTTAGATCAAACGGTGTGGCTGAGACACCATTGAACTCTACACCACGTTAGCACTCTTATCAGATCACACTGGATGTTAGAGATGAAGTATCGAAACTCACCTGATCCATTTCCCATGCCGAAATTGGGGGTGGCGGCATTCCACTCTCGGATCACATCGCCTTGGTCTGTCCTAGCTCTCTTCGAATCCGGATGCTGATGCAGTTCTGGACTCCGATTTCTGCTGTAACTTTCTCCAGGTGGAGGTGGCCCAGTTGGAGCGCTGATGAAGCGACTCCGTAGACGGGAGGTAAGTGTCTCGAGAAGATCTGCGAAACGTATTCCTAGGTGAACATCATCAACAACACAATTTCGAAGTGCGTCGACAGCTTTGTCCATGAGTCCGATGCTAATTTCTACATCATTCTTGGTTGCACCTAAGGCAAAAGTTTTCAAAAGAAACATTGCACCGCTGATAATACGGAAGTAAGTCCGCACAGGAGCGTGCTTGAGATAGTCTCCTGGAAGAAGTCCTTCGACAACGGTGCGAAGGAGACTTCGACTACCTTCAACAACTTCCCGCACATATTGTTGATCATCCTTGTTGAATCCACCCAGCCTAGCGAGAGGTAATTTGCCGTAGTAGTTTTGTGTCTCAGGTGAGAGCGCGTTTCCATTCGCAGCTGGATTTCCCGTGCTCGAGCTGTTGCCGGCATTTGCTGTGCATCTTTCCACGACCGCTTGAAGCGACAAGGAATTGACGTATATCCGCACATATTCGTATTCGATAAGAAGAATATGCCCAATATATTGGGGCAAGCGGAACCTCTTAAATTCTGACATCCAAAGTTTGAGTAGAGGTTGAAAATCCTTAAGTAGCTCAACATAACTTCCATCCTGGATGATCTTAGTGGTATACTGCCTTGACCTAAACAATTTCTCATTGCCAATTCGCATAGCATTGCTAATACCTGCCCAACAATGGATTATTTGATCATCAAGCTCAAGATTCGGAATATAGTTAAAGCTTTGCGAAACTGTAGTGTTGGTTTCAGGAGTTTTGCCATCTATAGATGGTCGCCTTTTGCGAGGGGCGAATGTCGGATCTGTTACTCTGAGATTCTCCGGTACCATGTTTGTCCAACCGAGACGACCAGCTAGTTGCGTAACATATATCAGGAGAAGTCTCTTGATCCTGGCTGCTCTCAATCGGTAAGCTTCGTCTTCATACTCTGGTCTAGTCATTTCGCCTCCCTGGGCTAATAACTCGTCAATATCATCGAAGACACCAAGCTCGTAGGAAAGGCCCATGGCAGTACTCAATAACATCCAGCACATCCGATCACTTCTCCAGGCAGGTTCTAGCCAACTTTCAATTCTTTTGCCTCCAATGCCTCGAGGTAGACGAGCTCCCTCCTCGTCCGTACTGTATGTGTCTGGCGTATCATACGATGGTAGCATGAGTTCATCCGTTGCCTCAGCTGGAGGGAAATGAAGAGCACGTGGATGCCATTCTGTGAGTATCATGAGACTTTCAATAGTGCCCAGGGTACGTAGACTGCCTTTCCGCAATCCCCTCCATGGTGCTGTACTAGAAGTTTGTGCTTCAGCATCTGCTCCTGAACCGCAAAACCCACCGCCAAAAGCTTCTTGCCCCCATAGGCATCTCTCAATCATGCCGCGAAGATAAGTCCAAAGCTGTTCATGAATTGCATGAGATCTGCAGTGTCCTCCGGGGCCTGGCATTCTCATATATCTAGTTGCTATTGTCAAAAGAGTGACAGTCAAAATTGGCTCCTCAATGAGAAGTGTCGGGTGGGTTCCTGGGTCTCGGAATGTCGGAGGGGAAATTGGTGTGAGAGGCGAAAGATATTCATAGTAGCTAAATGTGTTAGTAGGTAGTCACAATGAATCGCCGGGAACGTACTAATGAATGTAGTTAATTGCTTCCACTGGGGTGAACCAGCCAGCCCGAACGAATCTGAACCTAGACCAAGCTTTCACGGCCTCTTTGTAACCTGGATCATCCGGCCGCTCAGATTTGCGGGCGCTATCTGAGGAGAGAGCAGGATCAATCGCCGTGTCTCGTCGAACTTCTGGAGGTCGCATGAAGCCTGATTGGAAAGCCTGGTCGTTGCTGCGCGATGGCGGAGGAAGTGACTGGTGATTGTTGTTCCCAATGATAGGTGACATTTGGCTCAGACTCCTTTCTCTCTTGTGGCCCGGGCTATCTGTCGCAGCTTTATAAAGTAAGTCTAACGCATCGTGGGGTCCTAGAAAAGTCAGCCTAATTGTCTTTGAACGCCTTGAGGTTGGAACCCTTGCCGTAGACTTCTCGGCGCATAACCTCTTGTGCCTCTAGATTCTCGAGTTGGGTGTTTGATTCATCCTGTTGGTCAACATCATCCCGATTTGAGTTTTCCCCTGAGCGTGTAGGTCTGCGAAGAGGTTGTGGACGGCCAATTGACCCTCCAGGAGTCAATGGTGGACCTGGAGGTCTGTGAAAGGTCAGCATAAATCATGTTGTGTATGGGTAATGTAATATCCATCTGCTACATAGCAATGAGATTGAATGCTAAGAGGATGTATGAACTATCAAGAGGAGAATTGAATATTTTAAGAAAACAGTTTATAGAAACGCATATGAATGTGGTAGCAGTTGCGACCTCGGCAGAAGCGCGGGGAACCTCCTCTTGCAAACATGGCTGTAGAACTGCTTACAAGACAGGCGCATTATCAATATAGGGTGCTGCAGACCTCGCAGATATTGGCGCTCCCATGGAAGATTGTCGTGCTGGTGCTGGCGGCGAGCCTTGAACCATTTTCCTCCCATTGCGTACTATGTAATCGTCGGCATACTCGTAGCCATCAAGACTATCCGTGCCGCCATCTTCGTGCTTGCGCTTTCGTCTGGTTGCAGAGAAGAAGCACTCTTTGCTCTCTCTTCTGCATCTTACACATGGTGGCTCGGAGGGGTTATCGACGCTGCCCAAGTCACACTTGACCTTCCTTCGGCGACAAGGTATGCAGGCCTGATAGACTCGTTTGTGCGCTGGTGGCTGCTGGCCGTGTGATTGCTGAGCTGATGGCGATCCGCTGGACCCATTGGAACTCTCTGGTTGAATAGGATATTGTAAAGTCCCCGCTGCTGTTGACATTGTAACCGTCGGTCGTCTGAGAGCTGGGTCGTTCAGATGATCGATGCTCGGTCAAAAGAGCGGTTTGAGGCGGGTTAAGACGACTCAAAATCGTCTTTTGAGCATAGAACCAGGATGCCCGCGTGCGGTCTCGCAAATGTTATTGATTTTCCGAGCGATGGCAGGACATGGCAAACTTATCGGAGACCCGATGCTGCAGTTGTTTTGTTCACGGTTTGGATCTCGGATGAGTAACTCCTTATCACAGCTGCCCATTTCGTGAGGCTGCATTGCGCCTATTCGGTTTGTGTCACATGAACGGCATTTACAGGGCCGGACGCCAAGGGGGTTGGGGAGGACCAATTCCTGGTAGGAATTAGGAAATTCATTTTGCGAAATTCTCTGGATTTCTATGCCTAGTAGAAATTGTAAAGATCTCATGGTTTTTTTTTCTTTCTGAAAAAGCTGTACATCAACATAGTCTGAAAGGTACTCACTTTCCGCGCGGAAAAGAGCCCAAATAGGCGGTAGACCCGTTGGACAGTACGACCGTAGTTCAAGCCCGTCCAATTGTTACTTTGGGCACAGGACTATCCTGACATCTGGTCTGGACTTTCCTACCTTTACGGCTTCGGGGTTCTCATAATTCATTTTAGTCCTGGGATTGTCGGGATTCTTGCTACAGCGTGGCCATTCGACACATAATGTCCATCCGCTGTCGACACTCACCACCCATCAAAATTTCCAAATCCTCCAGATTTGACCTTCTTCTTCGCTGGCTCCATATCTAGCATATCATCATCGACAGCAGCTCCATCGTTTTTCGTTTCGGCCTTCGCAGATTTGAGATATTTCCCCACACCAATTGATTGTTCAGTTTGGACGACAGAGCCGTCGTGTCTGATGCGTTTGCCAGTCCAAGTTGTTCGGTCATCTTCTGTCCCACCTTGCTTCTTGATCTCCTCTTTCTGCTTCTCGGCTTCGTCACTTTGGCGTTTCTGCTTCTGAAACTCCTCGAATGGATCCAGGAACACAACGACATTCTCCATGACGATATCGTCTAGTGGTCTGTTCCCTTCATCTCCTGGGACGTTTTCCAATTTCTGCAACACATCCAATCCCCCAACAACCCGGCCGAAAATTGTGTGCTTTCGATCCAAATGCTTTGCAGGCTTATAAGTTATGAAAAATTGGCTCGAGTTAGTATTTTTGCCCTTGTTGGCCATGCTCATAACGCCCCTTGAATCGTGTGTCAAAGGTCCATCAAATTCATCCTGGAAATTCTTGCCCCAGATACTTGTTCCGCCTTTACCAGTGCCGGTTGGATCACCGCCTTGAATCATAAAATTGCGAATGTTCCTATGGAACTTTACTCCGTTGTAGTATCCCTTCTTGGCAAGCTGAACGAAATTCCATACTGCTCGCGGAGCGGTCTCTGTTTGCAGCTCGATATTGAGCGAGCCCAGGTTTGTCTCAATTCTGGCATAACCCTTAATCTTGACTCGCTTTGGTCGGAGCATATACTCTTCATCTGAGAGCAATGCTCTCTCACCACTCGTTTCGGGAGTCAATCCCGTGGATGTAAAACTTGCAGCTGCCTTTCCAGTAGTATATTGTGCAGCATTGTATGCCATTTTCTTCTCTTGTACCATGGATGGTCTCGGTGCCGTACTGCTTGCTCCAGATTTTGTCATGGTCTTCGTCCGATTGATATCACCCCCAGCTTCTCGCTCCCTCCTTGCCTTTTCGACGGCTTCTTTTGCTCTCAGAACCTTGTCTCCCACTCTCCCCAGCGCATCGATATTTACACTTCCCTTCTTCCTGTCCTCTTCTTGCTCCTTTGTCAGAACTGTCTCTCCATCCTTGAGGAACTTGAATTTGCTGAGATCTCGACTCTCGATATTCTGAGGATCCTGAAGCGTGATAATATCAGACCTACCGAACTCTCGATCATCTACCAAATCTTGCCACATCTTCGCCTTGATATTTAACCTCTCCACCGTTTCCCATGCAAATACATTCGCCTCTGTGCCATGCCGAATCGCGACGATGTGAGTATTGTCTGTAAAGACTTTAAATGTGACCGGGTCAACCATTTCACCCTTTCCATCGCCTGCACCTCCTCCTCCATCATGAGCGTCTGTGTCTCCATTGCGCGCAAAGTTGAGTTTGATCAGGTCCTTTTCCTTCAAAGGTTTACCTGTTACCGGATTTGTTCCATGCTTCGCCAGCCATTGACTTATGACTTCGACATCGAATATTGTGCCCTCTGCTGTGCAAACTGGATGTTTGAATGGTTGTAAGCTTGCGGCGCAAAAGTTGAAAGGCAATCTTTTGAAGTTCGCTCCGTTCGGCGCCTTTTGCGAGACATTCGAGCCAGCGCTGGCAGAGTAAGCATCGGAGGAAGACCACTCGGAGTGGGTAATCTAGAAACAGATCAGCACTGAGACTCTGGTAGCTTCGCAGAATGGACGCCGGAGGTTGAACAGGAGTTGACTTTGGTCAAGGATGAGGCTAACATACGTAGAGTTTATCTGTGCCTATTGCAAGTGATATGATCAGCAACAGTACTGCCTAATTCATGGTGGGTTTCGCATACCTTTGCCCATTTTAATTCTCTAGCGATGGTAACAATGCGTACTGCCAAAGCTGTTGACAAAATTAAAGCTCCACTCGAATTCTGAAGATCTAATCTTATCTCTCGCTTGCTGGGTTCCACTTTTTAACGTCACCTCATCCCGTCTTCCTCTAGGTATTCTCTGAGTTCATTAAGATAAATCGTTATTTCCCCTTCAAGCTTCCAACTGTTTTCCTCACAAGCGTGCAAAATATATGAAATTCAAGTATAATGATTTTACTGGGGGAGCGGGGAGTAGGGGGGTGTTAGTGCTCCGCATGGGTTGTTCTTGACATATGCCATGCACAAATCAAGTCTTCTACGCCCATGTATGTGCTTGATTTCCTCGCCTTTCTTCTTTCCGATAATTATTTATGTTTGACTTTATTTGAAATGAGATTGGAACTTTTTTGGGACAATATTGTGCACAATCTGTTACTATGCTTAAATCATTTCCCGCGATTTGAGAACACATCAATTATTGTTCCATATTCACAGGTATCTATCAACTTTCAAGTTATAGTCGTATTGTTCAACTTTTCCTTTTACATAACATGCTTTCAGACTTACAGACTGTTTATCAGCCGTTCAAAAATGCGCGAACACATATTCTAAGACTAGAAAGTCAATGATACAGCCATAGCATTATTACAGGCATAATAATGTAGCAAACGAGTGCATAAGCCCAATAATGACGCATTAAGCAGTGTAATTCATTAATGAAATCCCAGATCCGAAGCCCGTTCCAGAATGTCTTCCATTTCCAAGACACAGAGCATAAGTCGGCATGGCAGTTGAAACACGTTTTGTAAACCACGCGGAATTGTTGCTTAAGAGAAAGATGATATGTCTACTTCAGGTCTTTTGGTAACAAACGCTGTGAGGTTCGATCTTGTACTCGAGCGACCCACCGCGAATGAGAGCGTGCTTAATTTTGGGAATAACCTCACGCGCTAAGCTTGCGAAAGGGGTAAGCAATTCCCGAACGGCGCTCACTGTGGCCGAAAAACAAGCAAAAAGAGAAACCAACGCAATTCACCATGGATGGTCATCAAGAAAAATTCAAAAGTAGGCAATTAAGTGGAAATTGTCTTCGCAAAAATCTAATTTAGTCTGAATGACAAAACCAAATGCTGCCGAATAAATTCGACAGTGCCTTGCATGCTCGGGGGGGTGTTCCGAAGAAGCCCGTCACTCCCGAGAATTTGATCCAAGGTGCCGCAATGGTCCTTGTATCCCTTAACCATTCTTGGCAACGCTAGGAGAGTGAGTGGTCCTATATGCAGAGGCTTACAGTCAGGTTAAAGTTGAATTCTTGCGCTCTTATTTGAAATTATATACATACCACTCCCCAAACTCAGCCTTGCGTGTAGCGAGCACCAGCCCTCAACCCTAATAGCACCAGGGTTATATGCAAAGTTTCGATCTGTACAAGTATTAGGATACGGAAGGAGGTCCTTCAACTTGGAAAAGATCTACCCCAAGACTGGTACAGATCGCGTTTTGAGGTCTCATCTCGTTGCCTTTTCTTGCGTAAACCAATGTGATTGAAGGAGTTCGTGAACTTGGTATTGGAAGGCAACGTCCAGGAAAGCTGGAAGAGCGAATCATTCATGCAGATGAACAGAGACTGGGCCAAATTGAATCCAATGAACCCGAGCCTGAATCACGGCCTCAATTCACAACACTTACGTGATTGATTCTCTGCTGCGAGCAACATTCATCATTCACGTGGTTCAAGTATACCTATGCGAGAACCAGCTGCAAAGATATATAAGCTCCCGCCCTCCCTAGCTAAAGTCTCCAAACATCCATACACTCTCACACATACAGAACAGTTCCAGACTACAAGCACTACTATCAACATTACTTGCAAGCCTTTACAAAGCAGCATAACTTCTATCCATTTCCAAACCGGGACAAATTCAGTTCAAGAACACCATGTCATCCAGCAGCCTCAAGAGCCTCTCTTTGAAAATGGCCTCACTTGGTGAAGAAGTGACAGAAACTCCGCTCAACTCCCCAGGAGCAGTGGCAGAAACTCCAGTCGACAAAGATCTAGGAAAAGAGGAGTTTCAACTTCATTCATCAGCAGTTGAGGCAGAGCCTTCAATAGAGAGCGTGTCCCATTACGAAATAGTCCCACCAAACTGTCCAGAAGTCTTAGCTAGAGCGACAAAAGAAGATCAAGTGGAAGGTATGAACATGCAGTCCATTCATGCCAACGTTGATAGGCATATCACAGTGCTAGAACGTCGCAAGAATCCAAACCCTGCCGACGTTACAGACTCCATCGATCCTGCTAACTTTCCGCCAGAAGGACCACTAGCCACTCATTATGGAGCAATCGAGTGCTATGGAGGAGATCATGTTGAATGCAAACCATGGGCAAGGAATATGTTTGTCTGGAACAACAAAGAGACCCTATTTATTGCTCTGGCCAAATTGATCATCGATAAGAACGAAGAAGCAAGAGCGCATGGGGGAGAGCCAACAATCATAGGAAAAAACCTAGACCTGGCAGACAAGGATGTCCCTCTGTAAGTTGTCTATCTATATCACATAAAAGAATACTCATGGTAATTATCAGGTTGTTTCATTACTGGAATATCGTAACTGGAAGCTCTGAAATTACAGAAGCCGATATTCCACGTCATCCGAGAGAAATGCCTCTGCCATGCGGCTTCCGTACCGCAAGCCCAGAGGAGCAAGTAAGACTCAGTTTGAAGACATTTGAGAACATGAAGCATGAAAACAAACCGGAATACTGGGTTTGGACAAGACACGATTTCACACAGCTGGCCAAACCAGCACTTGGATTTGCCTTCAACTACATGGTGTCCGAAGACATGGACGATATTGATTTTTGGAAGTGCAATGTTACCTGGCGTTATTGCGATCGGAATTGTCGTAAGATGTCAGAATCAAGGCTCTCTGCATTTGAGTCGCAACAAGCTTTATGGTACCATGGTTCTGAGAGAAGGGGACGAGACGAGAAGCAGGGCAGGTCTGGGAAAATGGCCCGGAGTCGTTACGACTTGGAGAGAACCGGTCCAGTCCTGGCAGACTTGTCGCCCCTTGAGCGAGAACAGGAATCAGAGATCATGCGACGCAGAGATGAGAATATAGATTTCGAAAAGAAGGTTTGCCGCTTCATCCTCAAATACTACAGCCACAAGGAAGTTATTTTCTTCTTGCTTATTGTTGACTCGGCCCTTCATAATTCGATCAATGCTAGCCTCAATGCTGTGAAAAATAAAAGCTCCACGGATAAGACTATCCTCCCGAGCCATGCACCAGAAGAATATAACACGGACTTTCGCAGCTGGTACAAAGATAGGCACGTGTTCGACATTACTTTGCCAAATTTTGGGCAGAACTGGGGGCTTACTGATGAGCAGTGGGAAATGGCGTGCAAGGAGATTGAACTCGATGAATTGAATGTGAGAAGTTTCCGGCTGGCTCGTGCAGGTTTTGGGCCGGTTCTGGCTCCCAATCGAGTGTACTGGCTGCTCAATGATTGGGCAGCAGATCCTTCAATTCCAGATTCGCGACTCCCAGCAAACTACAGGCAAAGCTCGAATGAACAACGGCGTTTACTGAGTAATATCTGTTTGAGTCACGCTATCAGGCTCTTCGTTGATGAAACAATTGACCAAAACGACGCAGAGCTCACAGACAGTGGATGGAACTACGAACTTGGACACTCGCTCCTGAAAGCCCTCGATAGATTCCAAGGCGGGCTAAGACTTTGTGGGAGACCAGTGCCTGAAATACTCTTACCTCCAGGATTTTCGAGACATACGAGTACAGAGGAGAAGGTCAAGAACGTTCATGGCTATATTGTCAATGTCTTGCAACCGATCGCTGACTGGATTCGTACACGGTCTTGGGAGATGGAAGAAAGTGATGATGCGTATAGTGCCGAACTCTGGGCATATTCTAAGCTCATGTCGTCTTTGCGACGCGGGGAACTATTCAACAAGCTCCCGAGAGAGTTCCTTGAGGGGAAAGTTGCCGATCAACGGCGCTTAGCACTTGAGCTGATCAATGCTGAAAATGCCCGCCGTGATACTCTCGTGGCAGCAGCAATCGAAATGCTCGTGAAAGAGCACAATGGTTATGGTCCTCGTGAGTTCCGAGCATTTGAAAGTCTTGCAATCAAAGCGGCTGCCACGAACGCATTTGATACACGAGGAAAGGAGTTACTACCTTACGAATCAACACTCAGTTGTACGTGCTGGGATGATGACTCCCACCGCAGAGAAGAGATCAAAGCTATCGCACGGCTCATGTGCAAGAAGATTGCAAAAATCGAGGCAGATGATGACAATGACTCTGATTCAGACCTAGAGTGGTGGTAAGATTTATTGCCAGGCAGTATGATGCGTGAATCTGAATGTTATTTGAGATCGGATCTACAATCAAACTATGTTTTCACAAACCAAGATCAATGTCAAAAGTAGTAAAGTATGACAAGTGACACACATATTTTCCTCATGATTATCATCAATACCTTCTCACCACCTTCAGCGAATTGTTCAAGGTGTAAAGTAAACCTCTAGGCATGAGATGATGATCCACAGTATTACTCGGCCAATTAGCCATTCAATGCCAACTTCAAGCTTACCTTGTGGCCCTCTGTTCTTGGTACAAGCCACCAAGGTGGTCACGGTCACCGTTCAACTTCTCATTTCACCTAGCAAAAGTAAGTGAAATTCTCATTATTTGGGAGGAAGAATGAAGCCGAAGCATTATTTATCACATTGGAGTCTATCTATGAAATATACTACGGAAGAGAAGTGTATCATCCAATTCAACGCCAAGGGTATGTTTCTACAAGTCCGATCAAATATACAAATGTTGTTCCGTAATACCCCTCATACATCCCCACTATCGCGCTGCGCGTCGTCCTTGCTCCATCTCAATATTGCTGTTCTTCGTGTCCCTAGGCACAAAAGCCATAATGATTCTCCCAATAATGGTCTTCTTGGCAATTCTCAACGCGACATTCTCTTCTTTCTTCTGAATAGGCACCGTGCTATCCGCACTGCCGAGAGGTCGGACGTACTCGGCTTCTTGCACAGGATTGGCTCTCTGAAGAGTCAAGCCCACACTCTCGAACACGAGGACGACGATAAATTCCTCGATCAGGGCAACGCAAAGCTGGACTGTGACACTGCCTGACATGAGGTTAAATGACGAGATATGGGCGAAGGTGCTGATAGCGGAGTATACGAGACGGACGAGAAGGAACGGGAGGGTTATTGCAACCGCAAGTAGAAGCCTCTTTTCTCCACTATCGGCATGAGGAGTGGAAAAGGATATAATGACAGTGAAGGCCACAATTGCAACGTATGAGACGATGAAGAGTGCTGTGCTTGCTTTGCTCAGTGTCGAAGGCTGATATTTCCCGCCTCTCTTCATAGCATCAATGTAGGCGCTGCTCGCATCAATACCACCAACAATACCCAGAATCAAACCAACTATTATGGCTAATTCGACGAGCTTGAGGATCCTTGTGCTGAGGAAGATGTGATGATTCTTGTTGATGTTGTCGATAAGCCGACTCAGCAGTCCGAGAGCAGCGAGTTCGAGAGGAGAGAGACCAATATTGCTGAGAATCACATAGCCGGTATAGAGACTTGTATTCGTAGGGTCACTGATGGTTGCAAGCTCCATTGCGGGCCCTATAATGCGAGCAAGACAGAAAACAATCAGGAAAACCCAGCCCGCACTCCTCCCAAGGCCGTGCCGGATTGCGAGAAAGATGGCGACCGCAAGGCAAGGAACATAAACGATGATTTCGGCAATAGAGACGCCATTGCGGTAAGAGAGAGTCATGATGAACGCAAGAGGAAAGATGTTGGTGGATAAAGCAGACGATGGATATTCAATGGCCAATGCGTAAGATTGTGAGAAGTGTAAAGAGATTGGATGAAAGATACGAATGAGAGAAGATAGGAAGAAGAGACAGACTAATATATATATACCTCACTTACAGACCGATATCATCAAGAGTCCCATTTTGCACAGGGTAGATCTGCAGTCGGACTGTCGTGGGTAACGCTATGCCTATTCAGGTGCTCTCGATGTTATCTTCGTTGGAGCTCAGCCTCAACCGCACCTCAGAGCCATGGAAATGAAGGGCGCAGAGGTGCGGCAAAAGTGCTGCAGCTATGAGGTGCCAGTCTCAATAATACTATACCTCCAATACCTAGTACGATACGATATATCCAATCACCAAGGGAGCATACGACAGACATTGTTGACAGCTTGGATCGACTTTTCTTGAATACGCTTCAATTCGACTATCGCCCACACAGCAATATGTGAATGGAAACCTCGGGGACATTTTGCAGATAATTATCGAATACCTGGTCGACGTTCAATTGACGTCGAAATTTCGGTGGAGTACACATACTTTAAGCTATCCTACAGCCTGCTGTGGGACAGACCGTTCAGACTGCTGAGCTTCGAATGTTCTGTTGGTTGGAGAAAAATTGACGGCAATCACTTCCATACCTTCCGAAGAGAGCGGGTCGTTGCAGACCCTGAGACGATGACTGCCAAGCCGGGGTGATGTTGGTAGAACTACGTCAGGTGTATATATATGATCCTTCATGTCAACGAATTTCACTTCCAAACGACTGAGACAATCCAAAATAAACACCTCTAGGAGTAATAACTCGTACTCCTCAGAAAAGCTAGCTCAAAAGACACAATATAAAGGTCACTGTAACACTTTTCATACACATTGGCATTTTCTATCGATAATAACGATGTGCACAAATTGAGCTTAACGAAGGTTGAAAGCAGCATACTTGAAGAAAATGTGTCGAATTATCAAAAGCTTGACGAAAACAAGCTACTTCTTCGCTACCTATTCGGGCAAGGAAGATGGTGGCTGATGTGCTAGGATGAAGAATTAAAGAGGCTCATGCAGCCCCCGCCTACAACAGGCATACACAGCGCATAGGCACTCGGAAGACGCTATCCTTGAAATGGATAGCCACTCGTTTGCACGCTGCTCTACCTAATTCAGTAGAGAAAGAAGTCGGTGACTCCAGCTCAAATGAGTATCTATCTTGCGCACAAACGAAGTGGAAGCATTCAATTTGTTCACGGGGATGCCGATTGCAAAATGGTATTATAGCTGCAGTATCTCTCCCCCTGCGCGAAATCAGTTCCTGGGGTCGAGGTGATGAAACGACTGGGGAAGTCTCCACACCATATCAAGCTGGGGGGCAGATGTGCTTGGGAAAATTGGTAGCTGCTGTGGAAGTTGGTAGCAGCCTGTAATCGAAATATATTTGTTTTTCCTTCCTGCTCCTCATCCCAACTTTGTTTCGATATCAAATTATCGATCGTTCACTCGTTATCATCAGGTTTCATAACTTTACTCGAACTAATGTGGTATTGCTTTCAATATTGTCTTTATGCCCCTAGCTTATATGACCTTCTAGGACATAGAATCTAGTCTTGGATGCTGACATACATTCCATGATATGCAGATCTAGCATCAAGTGGGATGTCCTGTCTTCCGACAATACTGCAGACCACTTGTTCCATCTCATTCTCTTCAAGTTGCCCATCTCGCTCCCTTGTGTTAATTGAGGCAATCCATGGCAGACTCGCATCAGAAAGTAAAGAACATAGAGCAACAGAGAGTATCTGCCTCGATCACTTAGATACTGTGCCGCATATTTTAATTGTATTGGATAATTTACAGATTTTCTTGTAAACAATTCCCAGAACGCTAAAACAATCGATGCCTAAATGATCATGATTTAGAACAATAATATTCAAGTGACCACCAATCTAAAATTACAATCCCATCATCCAAATGCCCCCGTTGCTCAAGTGTCTTTTGCCGGTTTGCTAACCAAATTTCCCCTCTCTTCGTCACTACCATCATCAGACCACCTATCCTCATCGCCCACAGCGAATATTGTCTCCCCATCCAAAGATTCTCTAGGGATTTCTTTCGCCGTATTAGCTCCTGAAGGAGGATCATATCTTGGACCTTCCTGGCCTGGCTGAGTTCTGTCTCCTCGGTGGGCTGCTGAGTTCTCTGGATCATCTTCGTCGTCATCATCCGCACCAAAGTCCGCAATCTCAAAGCCCTCGTCATCCTGAGCTAACTCGTCACTCATAGCAAATCTTCTATTGTTTGCTGTGGGCCGCCACAGATATGCAATGAACACAACATCGGCTAGATAGACAAGATTGAGCCATCCATCCAGGACAAACCAGCGAGTCTTCCAATGGAAAGGCACAAAGTCTGGATCCGAGGCAGATGCAAAAGTGAACGAGTTGAAGAAGAAGAATCCGAAAATGACCATGATAGAGCCGAGAATTGCCCACCAAAGTTTGCGATACATAAGTGCTTTTTGTGTCTGCTTTCGCTCCAGAAGATCCTTCATAGTCAGATTGAGCGAATTGAGGGTCCAAACGTAGAAAGCTGTTAATGTGCCCGCAAGTGGAAGAATGACAAAAAGTACGAGTGGTCCTGCACCCTCAAGTTAGACTGTACCCTGACATAAAACCTGTGGAGCGTCACTTACCAGCATTTTCAGGGGTGACTGTTAAGCTTGCGATCGAGTAAATCAGGCCAAAGATAAAATGAGCCCCAGCTAGCCAGCGGACATATATCATCGTCTTTCCCAAGCTGGGTTTGACGACGCCATATCCCATGCACACGATCAAAAGGAGAAAGAACGAGAAAGAGTTTCGGCCAGCGTTCAGAACTGCCACTATGATCATAAGCACCTTGGACCCCAAGCTAGACCCATTACGATTCATGAAATCTAGACATGTTAGCAAGCCCTAGTTCGTATTCAGGATAGGAATTCACCATAAAATCCCCAGGTCATAAGCATTTCGACGATCAAGAATATGATGATTGCTGTAATATAATTCTGTACAGGTACTAATGATAAATTAGTCATTTTCTGGCATATCGGTAACGCAACTCACGTATATCATGCCTATGTTGTACATAGAGGAATGCCCAGAATCTGAAGTCTGTCAGCGGATTATTTGATCCAAATGAGTTGTTGACTTACGCTCCAATAACTGCGTAGACGATTGTAATTCCTCCATAAAAAGGAAGCTTGGCAATCTGTGCGGCTGGAAGCTCTCCGTAAGCGTTTCGAAACTCAACCGATGCCGTGTATTGCACGTTCGATGGCGAGAATGCAGTGGTTCCAACGCAATAATACCCAGTGTTTTTTATCCCATAGTTGATTGGCAAGCCTGGATTTTTGAGATGAACAGCTTGGGTGAATAATAAATTTTTTGACAGCTCCGTCGCGTTTGGTGCCAAGATAAATTCCCCCGTCTGGTTGACATTGCAATAGTTATTTTCGATTGTTTCCGAATCGCAGATATATTCTTTCTGTCGCAGGTATCAGTATGTTGTGGGAACAAAATGACAACCTTATATTCACCTTCATCGAATCCGCCGTTGGCAAGTACCCTATTAGATCATAATCCTTCCACTCAAAGATAACCATGCTAGCGATTGGATCCGTATCATCTTCTGTTGTGTCTTTTATGAATTTAACAAGAATATGAGGGTCGACTGCTCCACCCCAGGTTTTCCGGCTGTACATGCCGGCGCATAATTGTCGATTATCTTCGGACTCATCCTGCTAAAACTATCAGCGAATTCTGGAGAGATCTTCTAACGCAGACAGACCATTCTCATTTCTAAAGCAGAGGCTGTCCATGCTGACAGCCCGAGTAGGAAGAGGCCATGGAGCCAGCTCCTCATGGTTGATGCTCGCCTCGAGGCTGATGTAACGGGAGTACGATATCAGCACTTAGGGGTCTGCGATGAGTGTCAAGACCGGGCGCAGGTCAAATTTCCATCAAAGTCGGTCGAGACGATGCTAGAAGACCGTAAATTTGGGCAGATTGTCGTAGAGTTCGTTGTTCTGAGCTTGCAAATATGTCCCATAAAATTGAACAGGCAACGTAAACCAGGAGCTGTAGCTCACTAGGGTCGGCACGGACCACGACGAGGCTTTCGACAAAGCCTTAGCCTCGTCAGTTTTCATAATAATAAATTTTGAGCAACATTTTCAAATAATTGCGGTAACCATGAGTAATTCAGAACAAGCAGATGCCCTGGCTGGCCCTACTTCGATCTGCAAGAGATGTAGTCAAGGTGAAGCAACTCAGCAAATACGCATAGAGAAAGTCTGCATGTTGGTTCAATTTTCTACCACATATGACTCCAACTGATCATGGGTAGTGATTGTTTTACACAATACATCAGGACAAAGGCAATAAAACGCATGGAGACATATCGGGTTCGAAACCTGAAGAACGCTCCAAGAAGGCTTTTACTCCCAATTTCATACGGACCATGCTCTGCGTCATTACTCCACATCCTGGATGCACATTTACAAGGGCAATACGATCGAATGAATCGAGGCGCATACGAGCTGTATGTCGTTCATGTCGATTTGTATCTAGACTCTGTGGAAAGAGAATCGTCTTTGTCACGACTGGAGAATTTCAAGTCCCAGTTCCCGAGACACACATTTTCCAGAGTTGGTATTGAGGATGCTCTCCTGCTTGGAAGCATAGATTGGGCAGCGTTAAATTTGCCAACACCGGCAGCCGATACGCACAAGACAGAAATAGAAGCATTTCAAGAGTTGATCGGCTCTATGCCTTCTGCAACTTCAAAGACAGACATTGTCACAACTCTCCTATCCAGACTCCTAGTGGGTGTCGCTAAGAAGAATAGATGTGAGAGCATATTGTTCGGAGATTCTACTACACGGCTTGCCGAAAAGACACTCACGGAGACTGCCAAAGGTCGTGGATTCTCTCTGCCATGGCAGGTTTCAGATGGGATGTCGCCTTTTGGCGTTGGCTTCAATTATCCATTAAGGGACCTACTAAAGAAGGAGCTTCTAGCATTTTCCTCTATAGCTACTCCTTCTCTCACCGACTTGGTCATAGTTCAACCGTCAGCTCAAATATCCGCTTCCTCAAAATTGACTACAATTGACGATCTCATGGCACAATACTTTGAATCCGTTGAGCAAAATTATCCTAGCATTGTCGCAAACGTTGTCAGAACGTCGAGCAAGCTCAAACCACTCACTGTTGAAGAGGAGACTGAATGTGGACTTTGTGGGCTGCCTGTTGCAGAAGGTACTGATGGTATTTTTGGATGGGGAGGTGATCAAAATACAAATTCACGGCCCGAAGCTCTGAGCGATCGTTATGGCGTTCTATGCTACGGATGCTCCAGATCTATCAACGGTTGACAGCACATTTTGTCCAACTACCACCAGATATTTTCCCATCCATTGGGCTTAGCCGGTACTCCAGCTTCTAAAAACGCAAGCTTCAATATTTACAAGATGACGGCACATATCACCGCAAGTTATTTGGCGATAGATAGGAACTCTAGACCTGGTCCTTGATCGACGCAGGAAGTACTCGGTTCTCAAATTTCCGCATGAGCTTGTTCGTTTGCTCTGCAAGACTGAGAGTTAGGATCGTGTGGGGAAGAATTCTCGCCAGATGAGGTAAGAAGCCTTTGTAGATAGCCAAGAAACCCTCGGTCTTCACTGTCTTTGCCAGACAGTCAAATACACCCTGATAAAGGTTGCCGTTCTGATTATACATGCGTGACATGATGGTGTCTATTTCAATTAGTCTGGAAGTATAGGGAGATTTTGTATCACTTACCAGGAGGGTGCATGACACAGCAAACCACGAAACCACTTGCAGTACTACTCGCAAGATGCAAGGCTGGGCCCTCTTCCATTCCCAGATGTTTGACCAACCTCCTCTTAGCAAAGAAGTAAGTCGGTAATTGTACTGAGCTTCCAAAACCCGTTCTGACCATGGCAGCTCCAACACCTCTATAAAGTCCCTTGAAACCCTCTGACCTGTAAATTTGTTTCGATCCATCAATGGCATTTTTGTAATTATGTTGTGTTCCTACTGGCGCAAACGGAGAAAAGCTTTGCAGTCTTGTCTTGACCAAGAAGAATGGACTTCCGGCAGCTGCGCCCAAAATTCCCGAGGTCGCACCAGAGAAGATGTTGACACCGAGACTTTGTGTTTTGGGATCGGTGTATATGGCACTCGTAAGGGTTTGCCGGATCGGTTCATAGAAGCCCAACCTGCATCCATTGAGGATCATTTGATATATGTATGCTGCTCCAATACCGCGATAGATACCTCGAAGTCCTTCATTCCGTACAATCACAGAAACACCATGTATAGGCCCTTTGTACATGCGCGGTTGCAGACCCTTCTCTTGTAGTTCGCCTTGCAATTGCATGCTATAAATTATATCAGTGACTGGCCGAATTTGAAAGAGTGGGATGCATGTACCGGATCTTCACTGTCTCAAATGGATGAGTTGCTGTGACAGCTCCGCATGCTGCTATTCCACCGGCGATGAATGCACTTCGCCCATCAGTACATATAAACAAACAGAGCTTCCAAAACATACCCCAAGGTAGTAGCCATTTTGCAATCCCCCTTCTGCACCTACCCTCAGAGGGGCAACTATGAAGAACCGTATTGCAAAGCCAGCTTCGGAGCTTGTGTAGATTGGAATGAGGCGGGTGGATTTTTATTTGATTTGTCAAGTAGGAGAGGCTTTTGAGGCTGACTGTGTTTCCGGCGTGTAAGCCAGAATTTCCTCTTCAAGGGGAATTGGATTCGTAGCTTACTCGTAGCAAATTCGAGCACAATATTCTAAGCTGGGAAACTTTTACTGTCGATTGGTTTGACGGCATACCGTCTGCAACGACAGGGACCCTTCCCCCGTTCCGGCTTCGGAACCGAGACATTCCAATGCCTTTGGTAGACTTTGGATCAGTCAGGGGGGTGCATGTAACAAGTTCGAGATTTTGTCGCTAAATGACTTCCAAACACGACTGTTCAAAACAATTCCATGTATGTGGTGAATTGTCAGATAGTACATTCGTCTCCTCATTTCAGGATCATAGTATGATCACAATTAAACCATCAAGTTGATGAAACAGAAATCATCTTCCTATACTTTACAGCCACATCCTCTTAGTAAATCTGAAAATGTCTTCGACTCCTATGGCACTTGATTCACCTCTGCCAAATGGCCTGGGGGCGAAAACAAATGGTGTACAGCCAACAGCACCAGTATCAGAAACAATTTCCTTTTATCGACCAACCAAGGTAATATCATCTTCATATTTCATCAATTCAAACTGCTGACTTATGTAGCACTATTCTCGTACACCTTCCTCATCATCTTCTCATGCGCCTGCTAGATCTTCAGGTCCAACTACAATCACATCCTTGGATTTTGATGACGAGGGTGCTCTCCTCCTCACTTCTGAGACGGATAATACCATGCAAATATATACTGTCAAAGATGGGAAACATTCCAAACCGCTTCTCAGTCAGAAATATGGCGTTTCCCACGCGATGTTTGGCCATGCTACAGGGTGCATTATTCATGCCAGTACAATGGTAAACCGTACGACTCCTTTCTCTCGTTATAGGAATGCAAACTCACTTGGACCCAGATACAATCAGATATCTTTCAACCCATGACAATTCATATATCAGGTACTTTGAGGGCCACGAGCAGAACGTCACGTGCCTGGCTCTCCATCCTGGCCAGGATAATTTCCTTTCTTGCAGCGAAGACAACACCCTTCGAATCTGGGATGCTGCCACAAAGAATGCTCTGGGACGCCTTGATTTACACGGTGCTTATTTGTCATCTTGGGACCCATCAGGACAGGTTTTCGCGGTTGCCTCCCCTACCACTGCATCTATCCTGCTTTACGATTATCGCAATTATGATAAAGCACCCTTTTTGACCATCGATATGATGCCCCATTCTGGAAGTATGCCAAAGACGTTATCCAGAGGTTGGAACAAAATCGAATTTTCAAACGATGGCAAGCATCTTCTACTGGGAACCACGGGTCAATCGCATTTCTTGCTCGATGCTTTTGATGGCAAAGTCAAGGTAACATTACGACGAGAACGAGGAGCTGTTAGGAGACTAGCTGCGGGTGATCATAACTCTGAAAATTTAGATCCTACCTCTCACGAATATTTATTCCCAAGCACTGGCGATTGCTGTTTCACACCCGACGGACGCTATGTTCTGAGTGGAAACAAGCAACAGAACGTGCTGGTATGGGATACTTTGCAAGCCTCTCAGGCATCTAGAGGGGTCCTTTCGCCAATTCATGAGCTGGATTATAAAGGTGACTCGGCAATAATAACATTCAATCCCCGTAGCAACTTCTTTGCCACTGCCGACAGAGAAGTCGTATTTTGGATGCCGGATATGTCATTGGCGTGAAACAGACACGAATGGTAACAAGGGTGTGTATCTCGTGATCAGGAAAGTGTGGATTGCAGGCCTTGGAGTTCAAGGAGTTAGAAGGATGGTCGTGCTGTGCGTAGCTTACCATGAGCTCTCGCCTTGGTCGCTCCAACTTAGTACAGATGAAATGGATTCGGCTTGCATTTGGAGAGACGCAGGAAAATGGTGTCATGGTACAAATATCCTGCGGGGCGGCTTGAATTAGGCCTGTCAATGTGAGGATGGTAATGAATGTCCTATATGGATAGTTCTCAGACGTTGAAGCAAAAGTATCATTGGAAATAATACAGAAGTAATACGTCCGATCGGTACACCGTTTGTGTGAGATATATGCAGCGATATCAAATGGGAAGCTGCAACGAATTAATACATCTGCCAATGTTGATGTTTGTTCTAGTATCCAGGAAAGTCATATATAGGTAAGTACGGCAGAACCTAATATTTTGTCCTCTACATGATCTATCTATGTGCACACCCAGAATGCTCTACGATTTACCATTAAGCCCCCGGCGTTGTTTCTCTTTTCCAACAAGCGATCTCGAGGATGAAGACAGCCAAATATCTGGCCCGGCGGTATCTTCATCCTCCCGGTTTTCTTCAATGGTCGACTCGATGTCTTTTGCAACGCTACCGTTACTGCTGATCGTCGTCAGTCCTGTTTTCCACCCGTAAAAGAAGACCGATTGATTTATTGAGGTCAATTTTTCGGCCACCTTCGCCGCAATTGGAGGTAAAGTTGATTGCATATAGGAAATGTCTTCATCTACAACTTCGATAGGGAGTGCCCATTCTGAAGGGATAGAATAATCAGATAACTCCTGAAACCTGCTCAAAGTTTCTTGTTGGCTCAGGCGCCCGTTGCCATCGGGCTGAAGCATCAGTTTTGCCCTCTTTCTTTCGTTCTCCGTTCCAATTATTTCGATAATTTCCTGCATTCGCACAGCAGCTGCACGCGTGCAAACTAGCTTTCGTGATCCACAAGCTGGCCATAAGCTGTTGGGTAATAAGCGGTCTTCCGCCTCGATTCTTATTTGTCTGGAAATATCTTTATTATGCCAATCTTCCGGTTCCACTCTACCATGAGATAAATCACTTGCAAAAGCAAGAAGAATTGTACAATCAACATTTAAGATATCAGAAAATGAATAAAATCGATCAGCCGCAAGTCGATCTACGACATTGTCGACAGGTATGATTGCGGAAGGTATTGCGTCCATAGGCTCAACCAGTACGCCAAGTGCTCGTATTTTTCTCAAGATATTGGCAACAACTTCTGATTCCGGCTCTGCCTTTATCCTTGGAAGGACGAGTCTGACTTTTGGATGTCGGTATCTAACACATGTTGAACGAGATGCCTTAATGAGAGCCTCGACTTGTTTGAAGAGACCTTGAGGATCGTCATCTTGATTCAAATCTAGATCGTCTTCGCTGTCATTGTCAGAATCGACCCAACCTGCTTTTGCGAGGTCCCAAATTATCCTTTTCTCGGTAACAGACGATACTTTAATCCATTCCAGGCCATCTTCTGATACAATATCTACCAATGCACTATGTGTTCTATGGGCCGTCCCAGTCATTGGTATTCTCCCATTTATAAAGGAAGCATTTTGACCTGGTATCCAATAAAATCTTTTGCCTAGAGCTGTGACACTGGAGCAAGTTTTGGCTGTTGACCATACGGCATCATAGAAGGAGAGATTCGATGATCGTAGCGCGTGTTTCGTTTTGGGATTTGCCGGATCCGCTTTTGACAGCTGTAAACGTTATTAATGAGCTCGAGTTACTCATGCACAGTGTGTGGAAATACCTTCGTTAACAGTTTCAACTCAGCTTGGAGACCTCCTTTAAATGTTCTCATTTCGACTTGAGTATTTCTCCGTAAGTGCTTGAGACGCTTCTGGAACTGCTCCAGCTCTCCTAGGAGAGCTGAACATCTCTGCTGCATTTCAGAAGCAAGAGCTGCAGTTTCTTGAGGAGAATCTAAGATGTCAAGGCTAGCTACCTCGTCCGCGACGAGTGACGCAGCGACAGCCTTGTCCTTCATGGCTGATTGCTGGAGAATGATCTGAATTATGGATCGTGAATGAGACGTTGGATTTCAATCAACGAGTACGTGTTCGAGTTGCAATGAATGTGAAGAAAGAATACAGGAGCTCAACTAGACAAGGCTGGTCGAGTCATTAATTTTCGAAGTGCAAGGCTTCGCACGAATGTGGGGTGCCGACATTAGCCCGAGCTTCTAGGTCCCAGATTGAGGGCAACATTCCCTAGAGTTTCAATACCGAGGAGTAAGTTTTGACTAGCTATTTTATTCTCTTCATTCATTAAAAGTAGAAAATCGGGTAACGCTGCAGCTCACGTATCTTCTTAATCGCAAATACAGGATAGACATCAGGGATCGAGTATCTGGATTTATTCTTCTTCAGTAGCCTCGGCCGTTGCTTCAATATTTATAAATGCTATATCATTTAGAATTTAGAGCAATTTTCAAGAAATTTGATTTATTAGATCGAGTGACAGTCATTCAGTGCGAGGGAAGAACAGCTCTATATTACTGTAGTCAGCATCATAGAAGCGTATTTGATTACCAGCTAGAAACTATTTTGTGAAATACACTTTGATACTTTTTTAGTCCAATTTTCTCTTAATTCAGGCAACTTATCATAGCATAGGTAAGCCATGCTTGGACCCTGGCTTGTGAAAGTTCAAGAATACCATTACAAACTTCTCAGCCTGTTTTATGTAATTTCTATTCATAGTTGGCAGAGCTTGGATGGTTCCAAGTGAGGAAATGTTGACTCTTTCGAGCGTTTTACCCCCAGAATGGTGCACATGCTAAAATCAGGGACTGTAGAGTAAGATCAGATCTTGGATGGGCGAGGCCTCTGGCATTGATATATTTATCTGAGTGCGAGTAACAGGATTGTTTTGAAAGTGAGTTCGAAGTCGACAACCAACTCGCTTGTCGAATCTGCCCCACATTTCGACTTTCAGCCTTATTTTCCCCACCATCAAACCGACCTTGGACATGTAGGTACCTACTGTCTTTCAATTACAGCACGCGATACCTCCTAAAGTGACAACCATAGATATCTGCTGCGTTCGCAGATTGAACTTTCACCATGCCATACCTCACCACCGCCCAACAATGGCTCACTCAATCCGCTCTCCTCCTACAAGCCCGCCCCTCCACTGTGCATCTCTCTCCTTTCAGCATCACCTCCCCAGCTAACTCCCTGGCAGACCCGCATAACAAGCAAGTACACCATCGCGCCCCTCACAGAAGCATCAAAGACCAAGAGTGCCACTGAAAGCAACACACCAGCTGCGGACGCACCTAGAGCAACACTGACTCTGAAAACCTACGACCCAGTTTCTGGCGCAACTCTCAAATACAGCACGAATAAGGCCGCTGAAGTATCGCGACTGATACAGATCTTAGGAAGATTGGCGAGACCGATGGCTGGTCTGCCGGAGCTAAAGGAAGAAGTCCCTGTTACTGCAGCAGATGGCATTGCAAATAGTGGACCTGGTGCTCCGGCCGTGGAAAGTGCACCTGCTTTGGGAGCGGGGAAGGGAAATGCTGGAGGTGCTGGGCAGGGACAAAGTGGGAAGAAAGGAAAGAAAAAGGGCAAGAAATAAGATGGAGTTGTTGACTAATGGAATCTTGAGGATTTTCGTAGCCAAATGAGGACGAAGCATATCGTTAGACCCATTGCGGTCGACTATGGAATCATTTCGCAGCACACTCAAGTATGCATGCATGGCATGGAGTTCCGGGGGCAAAGCATTCTTGAAATATGGGTAGACACGGCCAGCAGATACCCTCGGAACCAAATCAAAGACACATCATGACTGTTCAGTACTTTCATTGTAGGCTCAACTATCTTCGTTACCTATCCTATCCTCATCACCTGACCCATATCCATATCCATATCCACCTATACTCCATGAACGCCAGCAATGACAAACGTCTTAATCCAGAAAGTGTGTGCACCCGGCAGCCTCGCCATCTATGCAAGAACCTATGAGAAGAGAAGATATGCAATGCAAAAATTATACAAAGTCGAGATACCAACGCCAATGAAGCCCAGAATTAATACAGAAGAACAGCATCTAGAAGTCTTCATCGAAATTGAAGTCACCTCCGTTCTCTGCTTTTGCCTCGGTTTGTGCCTCAGTATCTTCGTGCTTCTTCTGAGTGCCAGCCATGACACCGGCCTTTTGATAATCACCGACACGCTTCTCGAAGAAGTTTGTCTTGCCGGCGAGAGAAATGTTCTCCATGAAGTCGAATGGATTTGCTGATTTGTACACCTTCTCATTGCCGAGAGCGAGGAGGAGACGATCAGCAACAAACTCGATATATTGCTTCATGAGATTGGAGTTCATTCCGAGGAGAGCACATGGAAGAGCCTCGGTCAAGAACTCTTGCTCGATTTCAACCGCCTCGGTAATGACGTCTTGGACAGCTTGCTTGCTTGGGCGGTGCTTCAGATGAGAGAAGAGGAGGCAAGCAAAGTCAGTGTGAAGACCCTCATCACGGGAGATGAGTTCATTGGAGAAGGTAAGACCAGCCATCAAGCCACGCTTCTTCAACCAGAAGATGGAGGCAAATGAACCACTGAAGAAGATACCCTCCACAGCTGCGAATGCGACCAAACGTTGTGCGAATGTGGAATTCTTGTCTTGGATCCATCGCACAGCCCAGTCGGCCTTCTTCTTGATGCAAGGAACTATCGGCGTGTTAGGATATCAATCGCGTGGATGTACGCGTCAAACTTACTGGTCTCGATGGCATTGAAAAGGTATGTACGTTGTGCTTGCTCCTTGATGTATGTATCGATCAAGAGGGAATATGTTTCGGAATGGATGTTCTCCATCATGATTTGGAAGCCATAGAAGCAGCGAGCCTCAGGAATTTGGACTTCACCGCTGAAACGCTCAACGAGGTTCTCGTTCACGATTCCATCAGATGCTGCGAAGAATGCAAGGACGTGGGAAATAAAGTAGCGCTCGTCGTCATTGAGCTTGTTGTTCCAGTCATGAAGATCCTTGGAAAGATCAATCTCCTCTGCAGTCCAGAAAGATGCCTCGGCCTTCTTGTACATCTGCCAGATCTGTTGTAGAGTTAGACAATGCCCAACCACTTTACGCGTAACGCGACGGGATTAACGCGACTGACCTCATGGTACTTGATGGGGAAAAGAACGAAACGGTGAGGGTTCTCTTGGAGAAGAGGCTCATCTGCTTCCTCTGCCTTGATTGTAGGTGCGACGACAACTGTCTTGACTTCCTCGACCACTGGCTTCTTGATTTCGATGTCGGTGACAACTGGCGCGTTGGAATCGACAGGGACGTTCTCCTTGCCGACGGCGGCGAAGTCAATCTTCTTCGCAGGAGAATCGCTTATATTGAGGCCTTCAATGGCAGACGCAGCCTGTCGGATTTCATGTTAGCAAAGTGTTGACGCGACGGACACCTTCGAGTAAGTGGCAAAATGGGAAGTTACCTTCTTCGATGGGGTGATCTGAGTAGACATTGTGTCTGTAATGTTGAGGAGGAATGTATTGAAGAAGATGAAAGGCAATTGAGAAGGGAGATGGTCAAGTAGAGGAGTTGGCGTTGGGTTGCTTGAAGGAAAGATGGGAAGTGTATTGACTTTTAAGTGCAAAATGGAAAGCGCGTTCTTAGCGCGTTCGCGCTTTCCAGTTTTGTCACGTCGTTTTTGCGAGGCTGGGAAGGGCTCATGCAAGGTAACAGGGTAGGGATCTTGACCAATAAGAACGCCAATTTTAATCAGATCCTGTTTCTGAAAAGTTATCTGATCTTAATCCATGTCTAAACCTGCAGCGCCTGATTTCAATTGGGGATGGCTTTGTTATGGTGGAGCTTTTGTAGTCAGAGTTGATTCAGTTTCAGTTTATCATGCCGTGTTTTCTGACCTGACGGGGAGTTCTTGAAGACCGAAGTCGGATCATTTTTGTTCTACGGAAGGCGAATGCTCAGTCTGTTGAGCTGGTTCTCGTGTTTTCCCCGTGAAATTGATGCGCCAGCCAAATTTAACGCTCCTTGTAAGTGCTCTGATTTTCTCTGGATCCGAACAAGCAACATCCGAGCTCATTTTGTTCAGAAACCAATGGGCCAGCCAGCTTGGGGGCACTTCGAGCACTTTGAATCATCAATTCTCTACCGAACGGCACCAATTTTGTCGTCTCTTATCTTTCCATTCCTTCATAAACCTGTTTCACGTGGGGAAAACAATGGCGTTTATCCGACCGCGGATTCATGAACATTGCAGCTTACCTGTAACCTGGCTAGTTTGAAATGAATTTGCACAAAATTAACACCCCTACGGGAAAATTAAGTGTGCTACAAGTGCCTCTTGAAAGTAGTCAAGATTTTAGGACAACTACAGAAGTTTTGATCCGACTTGAAATCCTCGCGCTATGGTGTATATCGTGAGATCCGATCGTGATTGAGTGCAATACCGTAGAGAAGAGCTCAACAGGATTTCAAACTGACCACACCTAGGGGTATGGATATCATATTTTATTTTGTTCATCATACAAGCGGGTATCTGTCTAGAGACCACAGAGAGAACACATCGAAAAAAGCAACGCAGACGCTATCAAATACGCAAAGCTATAAGTCCATTGAGCCAAAATGCCAGTCACAATATCTCCTCTCCTTCAGAAAATTATTAAGCAACAATCAACGTCTGCCTTTTTGTATAGTAGATTTGTTGCGACGAGGCTCATCGGGGAGTGGTCCATCTTCAGGTCTCCGTTCTCCTCGTTCAATATCTGGCTGTCTTGTCTTATTGAAGTAGCCATTGCCATTACTCCCATTTTGTGTTCCCTGCCCGTTCGGTGGAGCTGAAGAATATTGAGGTAGAGCTTCTTGCTGATCGAAGACATCGGGATCCGTAGGGTCAATGGGTGGGGTGCTGTGGCCAGATGCTTTGAGAGCTTTGTGTCCCTTTTCACGTAGGAATTTCTCCAATTCGACAGCATTTCTGGTGTTCGCTCGAAACAGGGCCTGGAAAAATGTTAGCATTTACCGTGCCTCAGATCCTCAGATCCTCGAATCTAAAACTCACATCACAAATATCTCCACTACAACCAGTTAGCATAACATTCGAATAGAATGTGAAATAGAAAGCAAAGGGAGACCTCTCTGGAGCTGATAACACTAGCTTCACAGCGAATTCCTATAGAGAACATTGAAAATGGTTGCTTACACGAATGGCACGAGGCCGACTGCGAAATCCAAAATAATGTTGAACATCATCTTCGATTTGACTGCCGCAGGGAGGCCTCCTTCGACTTGTTGGCAAGTTCGCAGAACCATCATGGCCATAAAGGCATCAATCACATCTCCAACTCTATGAACATGAATTAGTAACGGTCGGAATGATTGGATGATATGCTTACACCGGAAGAATGCCAATAACGCTGCTCCATCCGAACCTGATTCCACAACAGTTGAAAAGACTCATATCCAATCTATATGCTCGCCTCTTAACTTTGGTAAGAACCTTCGCATCATGCTCGGATATTCCTGGAGGCAGGGCCTTGCGACGCTTCTTGACCTTGCCACTGCTGGAGGGTCTGCCGTCAAGTCGGGTAGCAGGAACGGTCTCGAAGTATGGATCCTGATGAATTGTTAGTTGAGCCAGGCCCGGGGACCTGTGGCTACTCACATCTTTGCCGAAGTTATTCTGCAGATTCTCCCCTAGCAGCTTCTTTCCAATGAATTTGGCGATTAGACTCGTCATGATTGTAGTATTGGTTTTATGTTAGTGCTGTAGGAATGTGGTGGATGAGGCCTTTTAGTAGTAAAGGACTTCTGCGGGTACGAATTCCAGGCTGTGGCAATGATAAGCCTCTGCTTTGAATGGGTTGTTGAAGCTGCGATTGAGTGGTTGGCGCTGATTTGCTTTTTGAAACAGTGTCGCGCGTAAGTACTATTTTGGGTTCATTTGACAACGACAAACGCTGGTTTGAATCATCGAGAGGGAGAGGGGTCACAATCAATTTATAGAAACTGGAGAGCTGGAACGGAATTCACCCTAAAGCTTGATTGATGCAAGTTATGACTAGCTAATTGTAGGTAGTTGAGATCGATAGACAGTGGTGCAGGAGATATTCAGGTTTGAAAGCTCAGCCCCTTGCCGAGTGCAGAGGTACAACGTCATATCCATTCCACCGCCAAAAGTCTCCACCAGCCACAACAAGATCTTCTGACCCTGGATTGGGCTATTCAAGCCACAACAGCACAGCCACAATCGTTGTCCAGACTGGAACACCATCGCTGCTATCCAACAGGCGCGATCGCTGCAGACAACTCCACTAGCCAACTGTATCTTTCGACTTCAGCAAGTCCAGAAGATTATCAACACGACTCAAAGTCACACCATACTACATCACACCCAACAGAATAGAACAGAACAGACATCGCCACAATTCCCCATCTGAACAGCAGCGTTTCAGCCTCAGCTCTCTCCGCACGCTTAGAGCTCCGGACTGCGCATTTCCCACGCCTTACATCCCGAGTCGTGGATATGCTGGTAAAAGCAAGACAACATGACAGAAAGAAACATGCAGCTAGAAGACTGTAAGTATATCGAGAACAAGATACAGAGCTTCAATGTATCTTGCAGAGAGCATACAATGGCGATAGCTGTCTGGCTTCTTCCAGCCTCGTCTGCATCAAGATGCTGACACTTCATCCCAGGGCTGGACGACCTTTGCGTCAGATTCATTATGAATCTTCCCCGAGATGATTTATCTTCAGTAGAACGAATATGCTTCCAGGTCGAAGAGGCACAATGGTTCTACGAGGATTTCGTCCGTCCCCTTGATCCTTCGCTCCCCTCGATGTCCCTTCGACGATTCTGTGAACGTATCTTTGCACATTGTCCTCTACTATCCCCATTTTCCCAAGGAAGACATATGCAAGCATTTGAACAATTTCTAGCCTACAAATCCCGCATCCCAGTGAGGGGTGCCATCATGCTGAACGAAGACATGGATTCGGTAGTGCTTGTGAAAGGCTGGAAGAAAAACGCCAACTGGAGCTTTCCCAGAGGAAAGATCAACAAAGATGAGGATGACTTGATTTGCGCTATAAGAGAAGTTTATGAAGAAACCGGATACAACCTGGAGGAGGCTGGATTAGTGCCCAAGTCTCGGGATGTTCACTCGATAGTAGTCAATATGCACGAACAAGAACTGCGGTTATTTGTATTCAGAGATGTGCCTATGGATACACATTTTGAGCCGCGGACGCGAAAGGAAATCAGCAAAATCGAATGGTGGCGACTCTCCGAGCTGCCAGCCTTCAGAAGAAAGGGTCAACAAGAGCAGCAAAATGTTACTACGAATGCAAATAAGTTCTACATGGTAGCACCGTTTTTGGTCCCTCTCCGGAAATGGGTTGTGGAGCAAAAGAAAAAGGATGCCAAGAGGATCTCCAGTAACCAATATCTGTCGGCTGGATTAAGTCACGATGACTTCTTGACAGAGGAGGATCAAGGCGCCGAATCAGCTGGTCCTGCGCCGTTCATTCAGAATACGCCAGGAGGTGTTGACCTGGATACATTGGCAGGGGCCACAGCAGCCCTTCGAGGATTACTCAAGATTCAGCAGCCACCCCAGGAATTACAGGCCCACGAGAGTCCTGTACCAACAAAGAGCAATACAGGTGAAGCTTTACTTGCACTACTTCATGCCAAACCGGGAGTATCTCAAGAAATTCCACACAATGCACCTCCTCATACACCTCTTGATCACAACATTCAACAGCCATCCATACCGGATACTCCGCATTACCATCATCCTCGGCCTGCTCAATTATCCAATATGCCACCTCCACCTTCATTCCCTATACAGCCACCAAAGAACACATTTTCTTATCAACAACCAAACGTTCGCAGTCCATACCAACCACATGCGACTCAACAGGGATACATGCCGTTCCAAACACAACAAAGGCATGGAAACCCTAATTCCTACCAGTCCCAACACTTGATTCATCCACAACCACTGCCACCACACGTCCAGAGAGCAGTTTTTACTGGAGGACCTGTTCATGCCCCTATGGTTCCACCTCCAATTCAACAACCTATTCCGCAACACCCACCCTCTGAATTGGTTACCAATCCCCAATTTCCGGGATTACATTCGCCTATGGTGCCGCCTGTCCCCAAGCAATCACCTCCAAAACTCACCAGCCATTCTCTAGCTCTACTTAATGCTTTCAAAAGCAATGATCACGCATCTGTGGGTGGTAATGATCTACCTCTGCGAAGATACACTCAAGAACCCGTTCATGCCCCTCCCCATCCCCAGGAGCTGCCAGCCGATGCTGCATTAGCGACACAGCAAATGCCCCCTCCCCCACCGAGGACAGAAGAGCAACGAACTAGTGGAGGCCAAGGGCTTCATTCGGCCTTATTTAGCTCTACGAAGCCGATTAGCGACACACATAAATCCACTTTGCTTGACCTTTTCAAGAGTCCAGTGGTGACGAATGCTGTCCCCACAGCGCCTCTCTCCTCGACCGCTCTCCCTCCCAGCTCAACTCCATCGGCAGTTGAACTTTCTGCAGTGGAACCACTTTCTACGAATGCAGCATCTACATCAGCATTACTTAATAATAAGAGGACGCCTGATACAGGAAATACAGCTAGCCCTATGCCAGAATTAAATCCGGAAGCCAATCTACCTTTCCGGGCGATGACTATCTTGTCAAGACCCGCAGAAGCTAGTGAGAAAGAAGCAACTGTCAGCCATGGAGCTACACAGAAAAAGAGGACAGTCAAAAGGCAAACCAATATTCATGAAGAACAAAGGAAGCAAAGCCCAGTAAAGCCTTTCCAACCCCAAATTTTGAAACGGCCACCACAAGGGAGCTTAGCCACCAGGGCGCCGGAGGCCCCTACCTCTACACAACCTTCATTTACATCATTAGCACAACCGCTACCAGATGGGCACGTCGGAATACCAGCAAACAAATCAGTTGATCACAGGCAAACACTGCTCTCATTATTTGGAAAGAGTACATCAGCAGGAGAGACTATTTCTCTTCCTCCAGTCGACTCTGCAAAGCACATTTCTGCAAGATCTAGGGTTGGCAGCCTGGCTTCCGGCGATGCTTCTTCTCGTCGCGGAAGCCAAACCCCCATATCACCTGCAGATAAAGGATTCTTGTTGAGTTATCTAGATGCAGTGGCAAAGGGACAGAGATAAGTTAGATTAAAGGTGTTATGGATGTAGGCGGAAGGCAGAAGGAGTTATGGCTTCCAGATTTGACGAAAGCGACCTGGCGTGATAAGATATCAACTTCAGATCAAAGCATTTCTGGCACAGCTGCTGATAGGAACAATGACGGAGATGCATAGCAGCAAGGAATTATTATAAATTAAACAAACAAATGTATTCACCACCTGTGAAGGTTACCCGCATACTTTCTGCTAGATCTTACTTGGCAGTGATATAACATAAGCTAACAACAAACTATACTGCATTCGTTATGCTATTTTCATTCATAACTGACGTTGGATCGTGGTACATAAGCATTTAATACCCCACACGAGGCTGAGAAGTGAAGCGGAAATTTCCGCTCTGGAAGTGTCGAAGCACTGACATCACAAATCGTCGTCACCTTCACTCTCTTCATTTTGGCTTTGACCACCACTTCCAAAATGAAAACTCCTCGATTGTTTCCTCGCTTGCTGAAGCCATCTCTTTTTATCTGCAGTGGCTGCCAGTCCCGTGCAGCGTTTTCCCAATCAAGTCGACTCCAGCCGAATGTTGAAAGTACATCTCAGCCTCCTGATTCCGGCTATGCCCTCCTCCCATCCAGAACGATCATATCACTCTCAGGGCCCGATTCAACCAAATATCTCCAAGGCGTTGTAACTGCAAACCTAAATCCATCTACTCCCAGGACTACCGGTGGTTTCTATGCTGCTTTTCTGACTTCACAAGGTAGATTGCTCAACGATGTATTTCTCTACCCCGATGAGGCAAATAATGGATGGTTAATTGAGGTCGATACAAAAGAGGCTGCGAGCTTGGCTAAGCATATCAAGCGCTACAAATTGAGGTCGAAGTTTGATGTGAGAGTTCTTGATCATGAGGAAGCTTCTGTTTGGAGTGTCTGGAACGGAGGGAATTGGACTCGTGGGTCTTTTGGTCTGCATGGCAGTATCCAGAAGAGACTTGGATGTGATGACACTCGTGCGCCAGGAATGGGCAGACGTTTTATTTTGCCGGGCGGAGCGAGACCGACGTATGATATTGGATTGCATTTTGAGGAGACAACGGAGGACGTGTACCGGATACGGAGATATTTGAAGGGTGTGCCAGAGGGACAAGATGAATTGCTGAGGGAGCATGCGCTACCTCAGGAGAGCAATATTGATTTCATGGGTGGAGTTGACTACAGGAAAGGCTGCTATGTTGGACAAGAATTAACTATTCGAACACATCATCGAGGGGTTGTCAGGAAGAGGATACTGCCGGTTATGCTGTACGAAATGCATGAGCCTGCACCAGATTCACTCAGGTATAAGCCAGAGGAGAAGGGATTTGATGCCGACGCCATCCCTGGAGATCTCACGATTGCACGATGTGGGAAGCCAGCTAGAGCTCCTGGCAAGTTTTTGGCTGGCGTAGGAAATATCGGATTGGCATTATGTAAATTGCCCGTGATGACAGATATTCAGGTGCAAGGAGAGGCTGGCTTTTACCATCCAGAAGATGAGTTCATGTTGGAGTGGCATATTGATGACAAGGTTGAGAACTTGAAGCTGAAAGCTTTCGTTCCTCCTTGGCTTCGGGAGTTCATTAAATGATATTGTCAGAAGATACCAGTCTGTAAATAAGCATTGCGAGAACATTGTAAAATACTGAGTGAAGGTGTCGGCATAGGGTTTATTTGTACTGCGGCAGCATAGGGGAACTAGACAGGAAGGCAGGGAAAAGACTTCGGGCAAGCAGTAGCATTATGGGACAATTAAATCCATGTTTCGTGCCCTTTTAAGCACGAGGTATGTTCCATTGGGAAGAAGGTATAGCAAAACAATGTGTGGTATCTAAAGCCCCAACGCCAAATGCTAAATCATGATGCAACCGTTCCGGAGTATCTCAACTCACTTTTCCCGCACCCGATTCCTGTTGTCGAATCTCATCCTCCGCTCTTTGTCGTTCAGCAGCTTTAAGTCTCGCCATTGTAGCCGCAAAGTCCTGTTTCTTTGGTGTAGGGATACTCGGCGAAAACGAGAATTTGGGAGTCGCTGAAGAAGCACCGTCAGCTTTCAATCCTTTGAAGATATCGGGACGTTTGATGGGTGTTGTAGTCTCCCCAAATGCTGTCTCTGAGCCTGCTACTGATGGAGAGTCAGCAGGTACAAAAACTCCACTCTTCCGGGCTTTCTTGTCTGCTTTGCGCTTTGCTTTGGCTGCCTCTGCCTCTCTTATCCTACGTTCCAAATTCGCTATCCTATCCTCTTCTGAAATCTCACCAGTAGGAGGCGGCTCTCTTTTGGGTGACTCTCGACGGGGAGCTGGCGCAGGAGAGGAAGTATTGCCCTCTGCCATCATCGATGCTCTCGCAGCTCTTCTTTTTCGCCCCTCCTCGGCCAATTTCCTGAGTGCTGCTTGCTGCTCGTCTTCTTCTCTAGATCTTTTCATGCCAGCAGTAGATACACCAGACCGCTCTCTAGCTTCAAGATCTTCCTTCATCATCCTCCTCTTGCCCTCAAATAGTTCATGTTCGCGTTGTTTCCGAACCTTTGCCTGTCGATGATTATCATACTGCGCCTTGTACTCTGGGTCGCTGAGAACATCATTTGCAGCTTGGAAAAGCTCATATTTTTCTGGATCAAAGTCCTTGCCCACTTTATCTGGGTGGTATTTGAGTGCGGTCTTTCTGTATGCACGACGTAGTTCTGATTCTGAGCAGTTCTCGAAGGTGATGCCGAGGAGTTCGTAGAAATCCACGTCGCATGTAACCCATTTTTGCAGATCTTTATTCGACATCCTCACGACCAAATGATCTTCGCATTGATGCTCCTGGGTACAACGAATCTGTGTTGATAGAAAAAGGCTGATGAGTCCGGTCTAAAATTGTTGTTCATGCAAACATGTGCAGGCTAGGTTTAGTGGCTGACTCAGCAACGCCTTTCAAAGCCCGAATTTCTCAACTCTGGCGTGCGTCAGAACCACATTCAATAGAAGGAACATTGCACTGCACTCAGGTAGAGTCCCTCCGACGAAGTTGACAGAATGTTTACTCCTGAGCAGAGGGGCCTTTCGTTCACGATGTCTCAAGATATATTAGCTCGTCTATTTCGAGGTTCCAATACTACTAGATGTGCCTTTCTCGTCCTTCCAAGCGGATTCCCAGTTCAAAGCCTTGAAATAAATTGTAATTCGAAAATGAAACACATTCCTGTTGTTTTTCGATTCAATTCAATCCAGAAGGGCTAGCATTTCGAGCACCCTCGATGTCATGCTTGAGGTCCATGCTGGACTCCCATGTTTTGCAATTCTACTATTCAGCACTGCAACACTCCGTGACTAAATTCATCTTGAAGTGCTAGTCTTGAGTGGCGGTTCTTTGTCTCTTTTCTTTTACAGAAGCACCTAAGTCCTATACGTCGTGTTCAGCTGTCTTTTTTGGATATATTCAAGGGTAACTTCTTCAGCTCGTGGCCACAAGTGTACTTCCGGCCGTGGTTTGTGGTGAGGAGTATGGCAATAGATTCCGGGTTTCTTTCCTATCGGTATCAAATGCATATTCCGCGAAACCAAGATGTGTTGAAAATACAGATTGAATTTATACCCCAGTGCCGAGTTCGCAGTGAGTGTGGTCTCAAAGCACGGAACGAGCTCCATCGCACCTTCCTTATTGTGACCTCTTCTGTCCAGCTTCAGTGCTCCACTCGACCGGACCAGAGAGAACCCTTGCTTTCTCACAAACGATAACACTAATACAAGTGCATTGTTTCCCATGGGTGCATCTGATATTCCTGAACAGGAAATTTGCATCCTTCGTATCAATAATGCCTGTTTCGGCATTAATCGTGAAGTTGCCTCTCCCAGGCACAATGAAGAAATTGAGGCGACCCAGTTCTACAAGCAGCAAGACAGCAACTTTGGACACAGGGAGTCCACGGGGGAATCCAACCTTCAATCAAAGTCAGGCGGCACTTGCTCTTTGTCTTCTGAAGTCCTTGCCGGAAGGCACGTCCACAATTGGTAAAAAGTCCTGTCTTACCACATGATGAATCCTCACACTTCACAGATTACCGCCATCAACTCCGCAAGCACATCAAAGCTGGCCATACTACGCCACAAAATGAATTACGCTATATAGACACTGCAGAGTTCTGGAAAGATCAGTACACCAAAGTCCATCTCGAGAAGAAGGGACTCCAAGATCGGATCAACTGTTTAGAGGAGAAGCAGCGGGTACTGGGAGACCAATTTGCTATCGGAGACTATGCTCCGCCATCCGAAGCTGCTTCTCGCCAAAGCTTCAGACTGCCGGATGGTGTCAATATAGGCGGAGAAACAAATCCAAGGAAACGTCAAGCGTCGGCCGTAGACGTGGAAGAGGCTGAATTTCAGTATGTAGATATACAGGCGAGTCTCGAAGTCGATAATACTCTTAGACTAAGTAGCTATGGTACGTTCGCACCAGTCAGGCCCAAAGCTTCTGCTTACACATGTCAGTTCTCAGACTTGCACGAACCCGCAAACAATTGGACCGTGTTACCCAAGAGTCGAGAACCCTTGACCAACTAAATGAAGTTACAAAACATACTTTTCAGGTCCTTTCTGTTCTCGAGTCTACGATATCCGATTGCTTCTATCCTTTACGTCGCCTTAGAACCAATTCCAAGGATGCACAATGCTTATGCATGATTCAGCAGGTATCATACCAAGTGCATCTATCATACCTGGCATGCTTCAATGCTATGAACGAGCATAGTAGAACAATCTTGGGCAGGAATAAGGTCACTGAGATTGTGTACAAAATGGCCATGTTCTTCAATCGGGTGCTGAAACTCTTTCAAACAATTGGCTCGCAGCAATCGAACTCTGGTTTATATCATCAGAGCAAACGTGCAAGGACTGAGGAATCAGAATATGCAATTGCTAAGTACTTGTCAAATACCTTGTCGTCGATTTCGTCCGCCATAGAATGGCAAGAACACCGACCTGCTCATTGCGAGCTTCTTGAAGGCATTCTATTCCTTGTATTGGACTATACTGGGAAATTGATTTCCGAATCTGTGTTTGGAGAACATGTTGCATCATCAAAAGTCGCTGGGAATATGACCGAGAGTGTAGGTCCAGCACTTGTCGGTTTCACACGACCAGAGTCCCGATACTTGGTGCAAATCCTTCACTCCATTTTGGGGGGGCCAAGCAGGGAAGAATTAGTGGCAAAGATTCTTGCATCCAGGATTCCCACTGCCGGAAACCAGGGCTCTGGGGTATCTTCATGTTCGTCTCAAATTTTGCTTACAAGAGCAAAGAAATTGCTGCACAGCACTCTGATGAAAAGTACAGTCGGTGGGTACGACTTGGAGACACTGAAATTGCCAGCACCACCCCTCGAAACCTATGATGGATGGAAGGAAGAAGCAGAGGCCATCCAAAAATATGGACCGGAATGGCTTGTGGAGACGGTTTGGAGTTTAATAGGTTGGAATCCGGTTATTTGATTTGCTAGGAGCATCTCCTGTAAGTGGCTGTCATGTGGGAAGTCTTCGGATGTCTGTCTTTTCTGTTGCTCCACATATATTGGCACTATATTACAGTACCTCTGATTGAATTGAGTATATTCATAGCTTCAATAAGTCGCTGCCAGTCTCTGCACTAAATAGTCTCCAGAGTTGATGTCTGAGTATTTCCTCTCCCCTTTCTCTCCTCCGTAAGTCCCTTCAATTGCTTTGATCGTCTTGTCAAAGTTTGGATTGCAGAAGTATGCAATACTGTATCTTGCAGGATGGACATCTCCTTCCTCTGGCGCGGGTGGTTCTACCACGCGATGCAGAGTACTCTTGATGGTGTCATTACTCCATCTTGCAAGCAAATCTCCCGCATTTACAACCACAGTACCCTCCACAGGTGTAGCATCGACAAACGTTCCTTTAGGGCTCTTCACCTGCAATCCACCTCTCATATCTTGAAACAACAGCGTAATGCTACCATAATCTGTATGCTCGCCAGCACGCACTTGTAACTTGTTGCTTTTGAACACATCTTTCTTCACCTCCGGATAATGTAACAACCGCAAAGTATTGTCACCCAGATCAGTGTACTCGTCGAAGTATCCCTCGTTAAGTCCCATACCCACAGCTATAGCTCTCATGACTTCAATATGTAAGTCTCTGCACATGTCATGGAAAGCCAGCATGACTTCTTTGAATTCAACCGCTGCATCATCCCCACTGGGCCAATTGTTCGGGAGTCCTTCTGCTCCCTCTCGTCCGATCTCAATACTTTCTTTCAGATCTGGAGCCGCAGCTTTGACTTTCTCGACTTCTTCCTTATCTGTAAGAATCGACACTTTCTCTCTTCCGTGGGAGACATATCCACGATTTGCTTCCGGAGTCGTCCATCCCAAAGCTTCTTTCTCGTCCTGTGGTCTCTGGAAAAACTTGGCGGACGTAGAGAATGTTTTGGAAATGACAGGAGCAGCAATATCGAAATTCTTGAGGTAGATGAAACCGGCTGTTTGGAAACCCTGGAGAATGGCTTGAGCGGCTCCGAGCCGCTCAGCGGGAGTGCCGTGCAGGAAGAGAGAGAAGTCTACGAGCTGTTATGTAATTAGACACTACCTTTTCATGGATACGGGAGAGGATGGACGAACCGGAATAAAGAGACTGTCGCTGTCAACGGCGCTGGTTTGTGGTGACATATTAGCTGGCAGAAAGTGGGGTAGCTTGATATGTACTCTTAATGATACCAAATGGAGGTGGAAGTCTCGTCTGTTTGTACAATGAGGATGTCACGGAATATATTGTAGGGCTTAACCTATGATCTGATCTACGGATCGAGGCGTACTCCGGCTCTCCAGCCTTGAGAAAGAAGTGTCGTTGCGACAGTTTCATCCAAAAAGGCAGTTCGGCGTGACTTGGCAGGGGCTCAAAGATAAGAATGGCGGGGTCGTCCAGATAAGGGAGCTGTTGGCAGCGCCGCGGGGTCACCACCATTATTTACCACACACCGAAATAGTAGTAGTGTGGAACTTGCAGAGTGACTTGGATACTCAACTTTCTCACCTCAAAATCTGTCATCTTTTCATCTCTTCAAAGGAAATATCATACGATGGCCACCAAAACCACCATCGTGGACATCCACACCCACGTCTACCCTCCCTCGTACATCAATCTCCTCAAATCCCGCTCTAGCATCCCTTACATCCGCTCTTTCCCACCATCTTCCGCTCTCCGCCTCGTGATTCTCCCAGCAGAAGACACAGAAAGCACATCTCGCGGTCGTCCCGTCGGAGCAGAATACTATGACATCTCCAAGAAGATTGAGTTTATGGACACCCACTCCATTGACATCTCCGTCATTTCGCTCGCAAATCCATGGCTAGACTGGGTTCCTGCAGCTGAAGCAGGGAAAGCTGCGGAGAGTATCAATGATGAGGTTAATGAGGAATGTGGGAAATATCCGGGAAGATTGTTCGCTTTTGCCACTTTGCCGTTAAGTGGGGGTAAGGATGTAATTGTGAAGGAGATTTCGAGATTGAAGGAGTTGAAGTATATGAGGGGAATTATACTTGGGACGACCGGGCTGGGAAAGGGACTTGATGATCCGGAGTTGTTACCGATTTTCCAGGCATTGCAAGATGCGAAATTGCCCATTTTCTTGCATCCTCATTACGGTTTACCAGGATCGGTGTGGGGAGAAAGAGCAAATGAGTACGGACACGTTCTTCCACTCGCATTAGGCTTCCCACTGGAAACAACTATTGCGGTAACGAGGATGATATTATCCGGTGTATTCGAAAAGGTACCAGAATTACAGATGATTCTAGCCCACTCAGGGGGCACATTGCCATTCCTTGCTGGGAGAATCGAGTCATGTATCGAGCATGATGCGCATCTGAAGGCAGAAGGGAAGCTTGGAAAGGGCAGGAAGACAGTATGGGAAATTCTTAAAAAGAACATATATCTGGATGCTGTTGTGTATAGTGAAGTCGGCTTAAAAGCGGCTATTCAGGCTAGTGGGGAGGATAGGGTTATGTTTGGAACAGATCATCCATTCTTTCCACCACTCGAGGAAGAGGGAGGGAAATGGGCTAGTGTGGAAACAAATTATGAAGCTATCAAGGGAGCTCTTGGGAGTGGTACCAAAGATTCAGCAGGGGCTCTAGGTGGAAATGCTGTAAGGGTATTAAACTTGCAGGTATAGAAGTCAAAGTATTGGAAACCAATCACGTCTGAAATCACTTCATTTCATGTTCTATGCTTCTTTCCGAATACAAAATGGTGTGCCCAACTTGTCACTCGTCCAATTATTGATCGGAGTGCATCAACGAATAGTATCAACCATCACAGCCATACAAGCCTTCACCAGTAACCTCCGATATGACATCTAATCCACATATCAGATCCTCCAAGTAGCAGGGGTAACCTCTCCTCTTCTTGGAAGTCTTTCCTTCACGATTACAACCAGGTCATTAGACCGTCCTAGTTTACGCTGAGTGTCGGCCGAGCTTCGTAGTCTCTTAATCAATGAAGCCTCATCTGTTTCGATTTGCTGGTAACCAGGTAGAAGATGAGGTGGCGCCTGTGCTGTCTCTGTATTGTTAAAATCCAACGTCAACTCCTTGATGCTACGACAACGCAACAGTAATATGCGCCAGATATAAGGAGGGGCATTTATGTCGGAAATACTATCAGCGAGCAAAACATCTAGCGAAGAGTCGTCGACTTCGAATTGGAAGTTCCTGACTGAATGTAGCATATCGTGGCATCAAGGAGTTGATGCTATCATTATACACAATGATGTCTGATCTGCGTTGCGCCCAATGGAAGGCCCCTGGCTTCAGCGCGCCGTTGATGACGACGGTATCAATGTTGTATCTCATGAAGCTGAAGAATGGAGGTGTCTCATAGCCCATTACGCCGACAACTGCTTGGAGCTCGATCTTGTTAAATTGACGGCACAATTCGCTCCGAGACCTGTAGGGGAAATTAGCTTGAAGTTTGAAGTATGAGGTGGGCAGTTTAACAGCTCCCAAACTGCTTGGAAGATAATCATATATGTTGTCTGTGACAAGTTTAGGGCAAAATTTGACTTACTCCCTATTGATCTGAAGAATTGCTGGTATGAAACCCTTTCTTTCCCATAGTTTAATCGATTGTGGCGGGATCGTGTCTGCTAATTCCCTCCATATTTGCAAACGAGTCTTAGTCGCTAGATCATGCCAGGTGGGTCTTGAAGATATTGGCTTCCTAGAGAGAAAGTATTAAGTAAACGTTGCACACGCAACGGAAGTGGATGGTGTTCTTACCCATTAGCCTTGTCAACCAGAGCTGTTGGGAGACCAAATGCCCTCTCGTAGTTCGAGTAGAAGGTGACACTTCCTGAAGCAGACATATTTCCTTCGCGGTGGTTCATTTCTGTTTACTGGAAAGGAAGGGGGGATATATGCAAGTGGGCAGGCACGCTGGGGGCCTCCCAAATCAGGTCGTTTCCTTTTTATTCCCCAAGTGAATTAGACCGATCAATAGCTTTACAAACATCCTGAGGCAACGCCTTCGTTCAATATCATCTCCAAAATGACCTACCAAGCGCAGGCACTTGAACTCTTCTCCAATCTACCTGCAGAAATCTAGACTTTGATCTGGGAGTATGCTGTCGCCGGAACTGACGAGAGAATCATTTGCCTACCTGGTGACTATCCCAATGTTCCAGCCATCGCCCAAGCAACGAAGTCTTCAAGAAATGAGTTGAGGAAAGTGTACAACGAGCTTGTCAGCCAATGTCCCAAGTACTTCCAGTATGTCGACTTCCACAAAGACATTGTGTACCTGACCAATACCCTGCCTGGCCACACAGCAGCGGATATTTTCGGTGATAACCTCCAGCAAATTTCCTTGGTGGCCATGGACTGACAAGTACGTTGGATTGAACAAAAAGAATGAAAAGTATGTACCAACTCGGTAGCTTAGGATGACTCCGGTCAAGCATTTGGCTTTGAACATACGTGATGTGGAATCGATGTAAAATTTCCGGGCAGGACAGGACTTTGTGGAAGAAGCTGGAGGCATTGTGCCCAAGCTTGGAGACATTAGACGTAGTTCTAAATGAACCAGTTCGAAACCAGAGAATCGCCTTTTATGAATGTACATATCAGAATTCGTGGGGGGCTCTTGTTCAAGAGAATTACAAGCTGCGGCGAATTTCCGAGAAATTTGCAGCAGTCCAGAACAACGGCCATTTGCAGAATTTAGTGCTGAGGAGCGTTCAGATTGATTTGGAAGAATGATAATATCGCAGAACCGACGGGGATATCCGGAGCTTTGTGCGAACATGGCGGAAAGTGTGCAGCATTATTGTGCATTGTCAGGCTGACATACACCATTTGTGGCTGTTGTCTTAGGAAGCCTGGGTCATTCCTATCTGCGACAATGTGCTGATCTTAGCTGTTTGGTGTATGATATGTAAGAGCACAAGATAAGTGCTTGTAGATGAGAAAGGATTGCCTCCGCTTTAATTTGTGTTGTTACCAAGCTGCTCAAGAACTGAAGGCTTCGAGCCAAGCTCTGGTGACACAACATTGCCACATGTACATTACTCGAGCAATATTATTTCCATATACATATCTATGTTTCCGCTCAAGTCGTCGAGGATACTCAGGCTGATAGATATTCGTTATAGACAACGAGCTTCATAATATTCCGTCATCGAGTTGGGTAAATCAAGGTATGACACAACCTCGAAGGGTATGGAAGCTCTATTCCAGCCCCAGGTTCGTTGCAGTTTTCCATCTTTCTTTCTGGCTGAGTTCGTTTCTAGCATGCCAGAAATTTGTTTCGTTGTAGAGTTAGACTCTCTCTTGATACAAATTTGCTGCTATTCCATTGACAAGCAGCTTTTCTTTGTCGTCTATGATGGCCTGTGATGGCAAAAGGAACCCAGAATTGGTTGTCGCTGTGCTTGTTCAGAATTAATGAGGGTTGTTTCTTGGTTGTATGAAGACGGCTCTTGCGCGTGCTAGAGTAAGGAGCAACTTCAATTGCTTGCAAGCATGGTGTTGTCAAGCCGCTCCAGAGGTACGGGCAAAAGTCGAAACTGACGCCTCTTCCAAGCGGTACATAAAGTAGTCTTTACTAAGTTCTCAACCGGTCAGTGACTTGTTTGCAATATAAATGTTTAAACTAGGGATACAAGATCGCACAATATATCTTCATAGCTTTTCAACAATGCGTGAGGTAGAGTACCTCATCCCTTGGTTTCTTCTCGCTGTAGTGGTATTTGCTTCCCAGCCTCGGTCGCAGAATTGAGTGTGTTGACATTGGCTGACTGTCAATACTAGGCTCTCCATCGTCTGTAAGCTGATCAAGACCAAGGGACGCAATTGTTGAAAGTGCGATAAGTGTAAATAACTTCAAAGCCATTTCTGCTGACATTCGACGTTCCAAGTGCCTTTGACAAATTCTTCTCGCCTCAATTATTGAGAAGAGGATGAAAAGTATACAGTTATTCAATTACACCAGTAGGAACGTAGGTATTGAACTTGCTGATATGCAGATGTTCCGCGATGGTTTGTGGGCTCATTTGCAAGCTTCGCGACGTCCTTGGCTCTATCTGAAGGCAGAACTACTTCACTTCACTTCGTCAGCAGCCTCTTTCTATCTCAGAGGGAAGAAATAAGTACCTTTCAAAGAATGAATTAGTTTCCTTCGGAAATTTCCATGTCAGATTGCGGGTATTGGACATGTGTGGTTGAGAAAGGGGAGGGAAGTTGAAGAAGAGTCAGCGAGGGGCAGCAGGAGACGCAGAAAATGGAAAAGCGAGGCAGCACAGCCACGTTAACGTTCTGCGAGACCATTTCAAGTTGATAATCACATAAAAAAGGTAGAATAGCAGGATACTAGCAGTTTGGAGTACCCGCCTTAGTCCGTCTACGATGTAACTCGTTCCTTCCTACGAAGCTTAAGACGGCTTTGTCAATATGCCATCCTGTCCGAGCCACCTCCCCCGGAAATCCACATTGGGCGCTGAATAGGCATCATTCTTTGACTGCCTCTTTGATTTATCGTGAGACAAGAAACCACCAATCGTTTGCAGCATAGCTGACAACAAACTGATTTCTCACTGAGCCTCAAGATGTAATCTGATAGGTTTACTTGGCCCATTGTCTTACAGAGAAGCTTGAAGCAGAAAAAGGTCGCTCTGAATTCTGTTAAAGTAAATTTCAAATATTCAACAACTGCTAAACAGCATGTTTCTTAAGAGAGAAGAAGGTTGAAGATGTCCAATCCAGGTGGCTTTTTGCAGCTTTAGCAAAGACATAAAGAAATGCAAATGTTCCGGCAAGACCAATCCAGGAAAACATGATTAAATGAGACAGGCATGTTCAGGACAAGCATCTGACAACCCAAGAGCTCTTGCAATCCGGATTGTGAAGTCATTCTTTCACCGCAAATTTTACAGTTGCTCCATTGCTCACTGCATTACTGTAAGTAATCAATTATCAATCCATATATGAGCATGTTGAAGTGAAGAAAAGTCTCTGCAGCTTTTTGCTGCAAACTCATTCAAAAACGACTCCCACGAAATGACGACTTCGACTTTTGGCACTTTCAAAACTGTGGATACGTTGTAGCTGGTACGGTTTCGAATATCAATACTCTGACAACTAGCTGCATACTTGACATGCAGCTGCATTTATACAGAATTGGAATGAGTATTTAAAGGGCAAGATGGCAAGCACGAATTAATGCCTTGAAAAGACAAATGATTAGATCATATGCCGTCAAAATGCTCGGGCCTCTATCATCGCACAAGAAAGGAATCGCCTAAATAAGGGGAGGAAACAAGAAGTCATCAGAAAGTAAGTGCTCAGGGGATACTTCCGGACTCTATCTTGTGAGAGGATGGCATTTTTCAAGTCGTTACGTCGGAATTCATTCCCATAGCAACGACAGTACGTGGCATCAAACTATTATAGCTTCGGTCATGTACTTGTACTTCTGAAAGTAAGTTACTCGGAAGAAATTTTAGACGACCAGTACCGAGTATTCTTAGTACAAAGTCAAGCGCCCAACAAGTCCCGGAAAGCTATTCAACATCAGCTGCTACGAGAACACACTTACAGCCCACGAAGCAGCCGCAGCTCAAAGCGAAGGCAAGTAACGTCGTCCTCATTGTCCTCATCGGAGTTGCCCGACGCGCATCTCACTCCCCGACTCACCATCAAGGTCACCACTAGGCAACTTACTCATCTACTCCGTAGTGCGAAATAGCATTTCAACTCCATCAAGCAAGTCCATCCCGACTCCACTTCCATTTCCAGTATCCTCATTATTGGCTTACCTCAATCCACTCGTCGCCTCATCGTCAGATCTCCCGAACGGAGTTACTCTGGCGTCTCTATTTTAACTTTTCCAAGTTTGGTCAAAAACTCTTCGCTTTGCTCTGACGTCTCCTAACCAAGCATGGCACGTTCCCTATAGCAATCCACCACCCAAACTAACCTCCCGTCAGAAAAATATAAACTTGACGAGCTTTACCCATCCGCTAGCGTGAAAAATTTCCTATATCCATTACTCGATCATCTCTTTAGTTTTTGGCCATGACAGGTAAATGGCCAATCGGGGGTTTTATAAAATTGTACCTAAAGAGATCCTCTTCGGTAAGACACGACGGGGCACGCTCGGGATGGCGCTAGAAGGAGAGAAATTCTTCTTCTTTGCCTTGCCTTACCCGAGGCCCGCGAGATCAAAGTGGATATCATCGAGTAATTGTCGAGTAACAAAAGCATGGAATAGAAGGCGTGTAAGGGAAACGTGCTCGAAACGTAGGGTCTAGAAAGGCTGCTTGAAACGGAGAACTGGAGAATGTGTTTTGGAGGCTGCGTGTAATTAGGTAATTTGAGCAGGGCGTACTTGGACAACAGCGTGCCAGAGGTGCAAAAGCACGCAAACGTTGCCCAGGCCGGGCATCTGATATTTCATACAGTACGGGACCTCCCTACCAAGGGATTTGAAGAATGAGGAGTCATATATTTTCTTTATTTTGCGCGTCAAAATAGGGGTTTCCATTACTTCATCGGCGTCGCACAGTCTGGGGGCAGAGACTGGCTCGACTGGGTGTCGCTGCCAAGGGAGGATGGGCAAAGGAAATTCGTTCCACTGGGCACAAAGAACGAGGAGCATGTGACCCTCTCCGAGGAGATCTGAGTTGAATCATCAACAGCTTCACGCCATTTTGCGGGGTGCGCCCTCGCCCAAACGCAAGCCGGTTTCTGAGATGCGTTGCTGGCTGGCTGCGAATGCAAACGCAGGTTGGGTGATCCTTCCCCGCACTTTTGAGGTAGTGATGATGTTGTTGTTGTTGATGTTATCTGGCCATCTTGAACGAAATTCTTGTTTTCCACGAGCTGGATCTTGGAAAGGCGTGATGATCATTCGCATCGCTTCGCATCGAGAAGAGCAGCTGTTGTCGTCAATCTAGATGAAGTCATGCGTTTCCATCTCAGCCGCGACCAGATTATGAGATGCTGTTTTTTTTTGGTCCAGGGGCTGGCCGAGTCCGGACTTCAACGGTACATCAGCCGTCTGCAGACTTTCCGCTCCTCCCCTCCTTTTTCGCTTTTTCTCGCTGAAAGCTGGGGATGTCGAAAAGTGAGGTGAAGCCACAATGCATCTCGGGTGGTGACCTCGCTGAGACTGCATATGTTGGTACCCCGTGTACTAGTATTGTTCAACATGTTAAATACTGTATGTGCTTTTGATGATCTAGATTCTCGTCAGATTACCCGGTTGCCAGATCCGAAGACAGCTGATGTCCTTGGGATTATTCCGGGACGCACGTCTCGTCTGATGGCATGATGAGATCTGATGGGAAAGTAGGAGGTTCATCGTGTATGTGAGGTGTAAGAAGCACGTTTTCTGCGACGCGCCCAACACGAAGAGAATTTTTGGGGCAGTGAAGGGAGACAATTCCTGTAATTTCTCGTTCCCACTTTGTGCGGCCAATTTAGGAATTTTTGATACCTTTTGACTCATCGTGAGCTCCACCGGTCAGACCACAAGGTTCAAAATTTCGAAAATCTCCTCCGTGCGGTGTGTGTTTGCACCGGGCAGCTGGAAACACGCTTCCGCTGCAGTGCAAAGCACATTTGGTATTTGACGGAATATCATTTTGGCGGTTACAGCTGAAGCTGACATGTGATTATTATGCCAATCATAGGAGGTATACTTTTAAAGCTTATGAGTTAGTGAATGATCATAGTGTGTAGCTTGCAGACTCTCGGTGAGGCCTTGGTCCTAATTGATACCTCTGGGTTACAGTAGTAATGTGGATAGTTTTGACTTGACGAGCAGTTGCAGTTTTGTGCCTATTATTGGCAAGGCAAGGCAAGGCAAGACAAGACAAAGACATGCCAGGAGACAAAGGAGTTCGGTGTTCAGATTCCTGGTTGAGCTTCTAGAACAACGAGCAAATTGGCCTTCCCTGGATCAGGATATTGCCAAGATGAGTGCCGATTCCGTATCGAATAGTAGTAGGTGAGGTACTCAGAGTCGTCTGGTGTCTGGTTACTGGTAGCCTCCGTTTGCGGGCTCTGATTTTGGGTTTGGCTGATCCTGATCTGGGGCATCGGTACACATCCCGAGTTGTCTTTCCCGACTGACCAAGACGACCGCCAACCCTTGCCTCATGTTTATATTCTTGCCAGTAGAAGTGAGCATCGTGTTCTCCAACTCCGGAGCAGACGCAGCTCATCCCGTATGAGTTTTCAGCGGAACCAGCCAGCTCAAGAGGGAAAGAGTAGGCTTTTATATTTACTGCTGACAGATTTGAGTTTACGGAAAGCCCGTGAAGCTGGCATCGGCATACATGGACAAAGCCTGCTGGCACTGGTTTGGCAATCGGAATTGAGAATGAGGAGTATCTAGCGAAGAATGATAGATGAGTTGGTATGAACATAGACAGATACAGTAGTTGTGCTCCCACATTAAAGCCGTCGCATCAGATGTTGGGTCGGTGGCATCACCACCTCAACAGCAGCAAGACTGTCAAATCCAACGCAATGCGGTGCCTGAATGATGTGAACGGCTTGCTGAAAGTCTGAGACCCATGACACTCACAAACGTAATCCGAACATTTTCCACCTTTTTGTCCAGGGTGGGCACGTACCAGGAGGGGCGCATTAGCACAGTGTTTTTTCCAAATCCCTTACTTACGCTCTTACGGGTATCCACAAGGCAATTTTCTCAAGTGAGCAGATGACTTCAACTTGAGGAAAATGCATGACCCGGCAGGAGCTCATTCGAGCGCAAAAAGCAGGCTGCTACCCAATCCGGTCAAAGTCTGAATGCTCAATGTCTGTTATTGTTGGTACTAGGATGAAAAAGGTGAGCCGATTCTTGCGCTCTGTGGACATCAGCCATGGAGCAGCCCCAGCCCAGCTTACAGTAACCGCTTCCACTACTCCTACTCCTACCACTACCACTACCACCACTTACCACTTACTCCGTACCACCAGCCAAAACGCTCGACTCTCACACCAGCATGTCCTTCTTACCTACTGCTTGTCCTTGACACACTTTCTTTCCAGGTTAGAGCAAAACAGGTCAAGCACTTAGACCGCTACCAGATGGTGACATTGTGACACATAATTTGAAATTTTATATAGCTTTGGGGTGCCCCGTACCTTTAAGGAATGTCTTGCTCTGGAAAAAGGTCGAATGCATCAACCTCAAATCTTACCTACAACTGAACAAAGAAACATTCGTCGACCCCTCATATATCACCCATTCACCACCGTTATAGTTCGACAATATCTCCTCAGCTATTCACTTTTCATTCTCCAACTGTGAATAACAAAATCACAGCCCTTCTATTCTAGAGCGTTTCTCGGAGAAAAGCGAGTCGTCATACCTCACTCCCTTATTTTGTTGCGGCGCCGCCACCACCCTCCCCACATTTGGAAAGAGCCAATATATCTTCAACATGCCGCACCGTGTGGCCACCTTCTTTCGTTCCCACACCAACTCCTTCGATCTCTCGACCGAAGTAAAGAAAGGACCACGCAAAGCATCACACAGCAGACCCAGCTTTTCTGATCGATCGCCATCTTCATCAGGTTCTTCCCTCTCATCAGAGGACAGAAGCGTCAAGATGCCTGAAGGATACAAGAGAATCTCGATTCCGGGCTTGCACTCCCCCAGGACTTCTGCAGCCCGAATCCCACAACATCACCCCGTAACAATTGAAGTTATTGTAGAATCACCACCAATTGTGTTTTACAATTCTGCAGCAGCCAGCACCGGCGCATTGTTCTCTGGTCAAATGGTATACAATGTTAACGAGGCGACATTCCCAGTCAAGTCATTCAAGATGGTCTTGGCTTTGGAGGTCACCAGAAGGAAACCCTTCCATAATCATTGCCAGGACTGTGCGCACCAAACGACGGAATTACAAAGATGGAATTATGTGCAAGGCCCAGCATCTCTTACTCGAGGTACGTTACAAGTTACCCCGCGAAAATTGGAGAACTCAGTACCTTTACTAACCTCACAAAGGCTCCCACAACCACCCCTTTAGCTACCTCCTACCAGGTCATCTACCAGCGAGCATGAAAGGATCGCTCACGACCATCGATTATGTTCTTCGAGTTGAGGTTGTTCCAGAGATCGGCGAACCCATCAAACTTGCGCATTTCCTCGATGTTAAGCGTGCGATTGTGCCAAATGAATCACCCCGCCATTCGATCCGCATTTTCCCTCCAACGAACCTTACAGCGAATTGCGAACTTCCTTCTGTCATCCACCCCATCGGCGAGACAACAATTACAATGCGAATTGATGGAGTGGTAAAGCGAAATGCCGAGACCAAGACACAGACACAGTGGAAATTGAAGCGAGTAACATGGCGTTTGGACGAGACACAGAAGACTATTTCGCCAGCATGTCCCAAGCACGCAGCAAAGGCAGGAAATGATGAATCGAAGAAGGGAATTGCGCATTCAGATGTGCGCACTATTGGTACGGATGAGTTGAAGTCGGGATGGAAGGCGGACTACAGTTCACCAGATGGTACTATTGATGTGGAATTTCCGTACGGCATCCGACCAGAATCGAAGCCTATCTGCGATATGAAGTCCGAGGACGGAACAGAGGTTTCGCACGTCTTGATTGTGGAAATGATTGTGGCCGAAGAATTTGCTCCAACCAAGAGGCCATCTCAAGTTACGCCAACAGGAGCAGCGCGCGTTTTGAGAATGCATTTCAACACTACCGTCACAGAACGCGCTGGCATGGGAATTTCTTGGGACGAGGAACAACCACCTCTCTATGAGAATGTCCCACCAAGCCCACCTACGTATGGGAATGGCAGTGTCAACGATTTTGATGGGGATTTGATTCCATATGACGAATTAACTCCTCTCGAGAGTCAAGCTCCTGCAAGCCCTCGTGGCAATGGTGAGGGTTCATCTACTGCGACGGCAGCATCACTTACACGACAAATCACTCTCGACGACTTGATCCTAGAGCCATAGGCGGGATTCAAGCAAAATCTTATTTTCTATTAATTATTGATTGGGATGGGAGGCATCAAGCGACTTGCATGTTTTACAGGATCAGCAAATGGCGGATATACCCCTGATTGTAAAAATCAGATGAATTGTATTTGTTTTGGTGTTAGGTATCAAAAATGGTGGTTACGCTCTCCTCTGAGAGTTATTGTTTTGAGCATGGCGTTGCATGGGAAAAGGGCACATAGGACCCTTGGGATGAGATTTTAGATCAACTTAGCATAGCATAGCATTGCATAGCCGGTCGAGCTTGGATCGAGTCCAGCAGACTGTAATTGAGATATTGAACAATTCCTCTTGTGCAATTGATTACCATAAGTGCGCTCCTTTAGTATGTCAAGGCAGGGCTAGTGAATCCCACTAATCTCTCGCTTTCTTTCAAGTCTCGTTGAGGAAGGAACTATGCCAGAAACATAAAGTCACAAGGAACGTGAGTGCTATTCATAATTTTACTTTTATTGGTACCGTATGAGCTGCAAGTGGCTCTACATGAAAGGGTCGTGATCTATCCAAAGAGTAGAGACTTCTCTCCTATCCTGGGGGCATACAGAGCCAACAGGTCCACTGACGTCCTCTACCAAATCATCCATTTCTCCTTCTCGAAACTCCCTTGCTCAGACACTTCCTGCATTCTTGCCCCTGTTCACACCAATTCTATCTCTTCACAAATCTCAAACTCAAACCCGTGAATAAACCCTTGCTAATCTGCTGTACCAGCAACGCCTGTCTAATCTGATCCATGATTCTCAACTGATCTCCACATTCCACAGCCATATCCACATCATCTATCTCATCCAATTGAACCTCCGTTCCTAGATTTGGATAGACAACCACGATCGACTCTTCCAACTGAGGACAGAGTTTCTTAAGTTTAGACCATACGGTTTGATCACTTGGATATTTTGCCCGACGAGGAGCTGCCACCTCATCTAAATTCAAAGCTAGAGTCTTGAGGTACTTTGTGAAATGAGGAATATTCCACTCTGGACCTGGGAACTCACTCTCGGTGATGTAAGGGATCAAGGTTGGGGAAGAGTACATCTTGAGCATGTGAGGCATACTCTGTTTTCGGTAGATTAAGTCGTGTTTTGAAGTCTATGAAGAAAGCATAGAATGTCTCGTCTGTGTGATCGCGCTGGAAGCAGAGTTCATAGTGCTTGAGACCAATTTTTCGAGATTCTTGGTTGATGTGGAGGATTACTCGGGGTTTGCCACCGCCGGGTCGCCAGCTGGATATTGTTAGTTGCCTTTTTTCGCGGGGGAGAGAAAGAAGGATGCTAGAGCTAGGATCTAGTTTTCGGGAAGTAGATGTACAGTTGGAGTTGGACTTACTGGACGAGACGTGGGACGAGCATTTGTTTCCAGATCAAAATACGGGTATTGTGATTCAGGGCAGGGAGCAGCGTGAATGTTGCTGGTGGACTGGAGATTGCTGGTTGGGAAGTTGGTGTCACCAGCTGGGAGTTATTCCCATCAGATGTTGCTGTTGTTGGTGGACACATTGGTGCGGATGGAGTAAGTGCAAAGTACCTGTTAGAAATGTCAGACACTGGAGTATCTGTCACAGGATTAACTTACTTTAACGTCTCTGATGTTCTGTTAATAGTCTACACGGTCTGCAATCTCTGGTATGAGAAGTCTATTGCAATTGCGCACACTTCATGAAGTGTTGTTGTGGTGTGGCTGAAGAGACCATGGAAAAGTAAGTCGAGATAGCTTCAACTTATTTTCTACTCAGCTAAAAGATTTCAAAAGCATGAGCCTATTCCCTTTTCGCATCCAGTGCTATCCTAAGGTGACCTCTGTTTCCGTTGATCATAAGGCGAATATCTTCTCGAATGTGTCGTTGCCTTTGGAGGCATCACTTCAATATTTTGCAACCGTGAAGAAATATAATTGGGCCAAACTCCCCCCTATATTTTCTCCCATCTTGGCTCCCTGCGGTGGTATCGACAGCTTGCGGTAGAATCGACAGCAACGGCGATATTGGATAGCATGCGGTGGTGTCGATAGTAGGTTTCCTGCTATGGAAAGCTCAAGTTTACGGGGCGTCTAGCGCAGCTCGTCGACAAGCATTTATTTAGCCAAGCACAAGCTCAGGGTAAATAAATACTGCTATTCTATAGTGCAAATCATTTACCCTAGTTCTATGCAGTACCACTAGCTATAGTAATATAACCTCGAACTTATGAAATGTGCAGAAAAGCTCGTTCGTTAATAAATTGAAAACCACCTGGCAAAATAATATCAGATAAATGGGTAGATATAAGCAGTTAAGTTATCACTAATTACCTCTGAGCTTTCAGACTCTATTCGGGGGTATCGATTCTAGATCCGCTATGCTATAGAAGATCCAGAAATTATCAAACTCATAGTCTCGAGTAACTCATCAATTGATGACTTCGTAATTTTCAGGCTTGCTTTTCAGCCTTCCTGCTGTAGTATCGATAAGAGAGATACTATAATGCAGAGAATGCCGAGTTCATGAAGTTTTCAGGGCAGCTCCTCGATTGACAGTCAGCTGGAAAGGCACCGTCCCACGCCAAAACGAGCTAGAGCATGGGGATTATGTGAAATACCTGAGAAAATCAGGACGGGTCATGAGCTAGCTCAGCCTTGCTGCTGGTCTTTCTATAATATCCTCCTGTTTTAACGTTAGTCCCCCTTGCGTTGTAACAACCACGTCCACAACCACCAAGGCCAACAATGGCCGAAGAACCCCCTGATCAACCTGATGCTTCTATCACAAAGAAGAATAAGCGAACCTGTCCGTAAGTTATCACGCCCTCTTTTGTTTAATGCAATTCAATTTAATTTCAGACACAGCAAGTCGCCTTTGACTGAAGCAGCCTCTGCACCTTCTCAGCCAATAACCGAGCCAGCCCCTTTCACATTCGGTACCTATGAATCTGAAGAGAACTCCAAGCTCTTGCTGTAAATATCATACCCCCTACATATGAGCACTTGCTAAGTCCCTTTCAAGTGCCGACACATCCTCTGCGGTTGAAGCAATCTCCAATGCATCTGATTTGGCAGACAAGTCAGCCTCTAGCATGATTCTTCACGACCACTCTCACACCGGTGTCGACATGACTGAGTTCCATCTGTTTCCTGTTCTACCAGAAGAGATCCGTCTTGATATCTGGGACATCGCTATCAAAGTACCACGAATTGTTGTCTGGGGTCCACAAAAAGTGCCTGTTTTCTTGCATGTAAGTTCACTCAAAGTGCTCTAAACCATATCAGGGATGGCAAACACTAATGTGTCCCAAAGGTAAACAAAGAGTCCCGAGATGTAGCCCTGACCTACTACGAGCTTGTCACCGTGCCTGGTAACATTGATCAGGAGTATAGCTTCTACATCAATTTCAAGCATGACCTTCTGTACCGCAGTGGCGATCAGGACAGGCCAGTTGCCTTTGGAATCGTTCGGAACAGGCCTCGGCAATTTGACATCTCATGGCTCAGCTCCGTAAAGCGTTACGCCCTATCTGTAGATGATGCAGTGGAGATGACATCAAAGTACAAGCTCATAACGGGCGACTTGGAAGATCCACCATCCAGGCCGACCCCAATCCATTTTACTACGTACATGAGAGCCTGCTTCCCAAATCTCGAGGAGCTTGTCATAATAATAGACCCAGATCCAATTCCTGCAGAGCGCAGCACATTGGAGAACCTGACAGAGGTTTCCGCTAGTAAAGCATTCAGCAGCTTCGATGCCGACAGCTTGTTAGGAAGATTTAGGAGAACTGCCGTAGTCCTGGTAGAAGTTTCGTTAGCGTTGGGCCTGCTGAATGGGACGATCAGAAAACTCGAAGTAAATTTCAAGAAGTTTGTTTCTTAGATGTTCTAGGAGAGGTCGTTGTGGTTTGGTTGACTGCGTTACACTGAGAAGGAAGAAATTTTTCGAAACAGACATAGAGCGAACCAGAGTGGCTCTTCACATGCCGTAGCCCTTGTAGCTGTGTCTTTCAACTCATGGTTCACAGAAATTTCTTCTAATAACGAAACTGCATACAAAATTTTGAACCGTCCAAAATTTTGTGATGACGTAATAAGAGCATGTTCTGAAAGCCTTAAGCCGCCAATGCCTTTCTGTTGCTTTTTAGTCCATGTAAATTACCTATTTGAAGACTCCACCAAATAAAATCATCGGAAAGCAGGAGACGCGCAGTCAAATCAATTGAACGCGAAAGAAAAACACCTGAATGTACCTGTTCACACCTAAATCGCTTTCTTGGTATTGAGCGAGAGGAGATCAGATCCAAAGAACGTTCCAGGAAGTTCAAACAATGAAAATAGTATTGCTAGTATTAGAAATGGAGCTATCATAAAATTTGTTATCCTGCTATGTGCTGTCTCAGATAGCAAGGGACCAGGGCAGGGAGGGGCAAGTTCAGCTGCGCCTCGTTTAAGCTTTACCCTTTCCATGCCATCCCGCCCCCCTTTTTTGCGCATGTCGCGTAAGCCGCTCGGATCCGGTTCGTTCAGTCCTGTTCTATTCGAAGAGTGCTTCTCGATTAGGACTTTGAACAAGGAGACACTCAATTTCTCGAGATATCACAAACTCGTGTTGGATTATCCGCAACAAGCAAAACTCTCGCGATTTTGAAGAATTGTGTGCATTCTCATGTTCTCGCTCCATTGGTTGACGGCACGGCTGGGAAGCGACGGTTTCCACCTCTCTCAGCTTGCCCCCTGAAATTTGAAGTGGGCTCAATTCTGAGCCTTGGAATTCTCGATGTTACCATTTCTTTTTCCATTCTGGCTGGACGCGACTCTGAGATTCTCAACATCTTGGTAGAGTCCTCATAGCAATGGAAAGCCAATCGCTTATCAGAACTAAGGGACTGGAATGGTAGATTTTCTGGTGATCATGGTCAATGCCTGCCCTTTGTCCTCCTCGGGACTTAACCTTAATCGACCATGTTTAATCTTATTTATTGCCGCGTAGCTGGTGCAAAGGGACTACTGCCCGAACGCATGTCCCAATCGTACCCCCTTGTTGATAGTCGGTCGGCCGTCCTTTGATGTCTACCTTACGAAGTACTGTCTATATGTTCTTTCTTGTCCCCAGATCAAGCCCTTTTACGATGGAGGGCTTCCCGTGCCAATACACCCCTCAGACACTCTTTTATTCAACAGACTATCTTTAAATTTCATATCTCTTATTATCTACGAATTCCTTCATAATGAGATTTCTATTCTCATTCGCAATCTGCCTTGCTTTGGTGGCAGATGTGTTTGCACAAAGTTACTGGTACGAGTGGATCGCAAAACGTGGGGTTGCGCCTTATAATCCCCAAGGATCTGCGTACCAAGTTTACAGAAATGTAAAGGCTTTTGGCGCAAAAGGCAAGTAATTCATACTCCGTTCCTGAGTGAAGTATTAACTTTTCCCAAGGTGATGGAGTGACCGACGATACTGCGGCTATCAATAAAGCAATTTCCAGCGGATCAAGATGTGCTCCAGGTCCTCCAGGAAGTGGATGTCAATCCAGTACTACTTCGCCCGCGGTTGTCTACTTTCCTGCTGGAACCTACCTTATCTCTTCTCCGATTGTTCTATACTATATGACAAATATGGTTGGAATGGTTCAAGGGATGCCAGTTCTTAAAGCTTCCGCTGGGTTTTCGGGAATTGCTCTAGTGGATGCAGACCCATATCTTTCTGCTGATCCAGCATACATTACCACAAATGTATTTTACAGACAAGTCAGGAACTTCGTGTTTGACACAACAGCTATTCCAGCAGGCACACTTGCGAGGGGTATACATTGGCCGACAGCTCAAGCAACAAGCTTACAAAATTGTGTATTCAAGATGAGCCAGGCTAGTGGAAACCAACACCAAGGTGTATTCATTGAGAACGGTAGGTGCTGGATATCAGCTTGCTTAGAATTTACTAATACACAATTAGGTTCGGGAGGTTTCTTGAATGACCTTGTTTTCTATGGTGGCAACCATGCAATGGATGTTGGATCACAACAATTTACTTCTAGAAATCTCACATTCTATAAGTATGTAAATTCCTTTCCCCTGTTAGTCATGCCTTACTAACTGATGTGCCAGCTCTGCCACAGCAATCTTTCAGGTTTGGGATTGGAGTTGGACATATATGGGCCTGTCTATCAACAACTGCAATATCGGCATAGATATGTCGAACGGAGGCTCGACCGCTCAGCTTGTAGGATCTGTTACAGTTATTGACAGTACCTTCACCAACACACCAATCGGTATCTCGACTTCACGTACGACTACATCATCTCCTAACACTGGCGGGAGTCTTGCCCTTGAGAACGTCATCTTCAACAATGTCGCAACTGCTGTGAAAGGTGGCTCTGCAGTAGCCCTTGCAGGTTCAACAGGAACTGTCACGGTAGCTGGAGGATGGGTGCAAGGCAATGTGTACAGTCCAGGAGGGCCAAGCAGAGCTGTCAGTCCAGTATCAGGATTCGTTCGTGCAGCGTCCTTGAAAAGCGGAACAAGATATTATGCACGTTCGAAGCCACAATATGAAACCATTCTTTCAGCACAATTTGCCAGTGTTCGGGCAGCCGGAGCAAAGGGAGATGGAGTCACAGATGATACTTCGATCATTCAATCTATTATCACTTCAGCAACCGCGGCTGGTAAAATCGTGTACTTTGATTCCGGTATCTACAAGGTCACCTCCTCGATTAACATCCCACCCGGAGCCCGAATTGTTGGTGAAGCTTACCCTACTATCCTAGCATCTGGCGCCTTTTTCAGCAATATCAACAATCCAGTTCCTGTTGTACGAGTGGGAGCTGTGGCTGGGCAGATTGGTGTTGTTGAGTGGTCTGACATGATCGTTTCAACGCAAGGTGCATGCGCTGGAGCAGTTCTCATTCAATGGAATCTCAACTCACCTGCAGGTACGCCTTCAGGAATGTGGGACGTTCATACTCGTATCGGCGGCTTTCAAGGGAGCAACTTACAGGTTGCACAATGCCCAATCACAGGTGCTCAACCCAAAGCACAATGCTATGCTGCTTTCCAGTCCATGCGAATCGCAAATATTGGAACTGGATTGTATATGGAGAACGTATGGCTCTGGACAGCGGACCATGACCTTGACGATGTTGCCAACGCCAATACCAGAATTTCGGTTTATAGCGGCCGTGGACTCTCCATCGAGAGCACCACTGGAAATATTTGGCTGTGAGTATTTTCACTAATCCTATCGACTTCCAGCTAACGAATAATAGTGTCGGTACAGCCGTTGAGCATCACGTTCTTTACCAGTATCAACTGGCCAATACGAAAAACATATTCATGGGCTTTATTCAGACCGAGACCCCGTATGTACTGCTCAATCCCATCAATTGCCCCGGCTAATGTATCCTAGGTACTTCCAACCAAGTCCGAATGCCGTTGTCCCTTTCAAGCCTTTCGCCGACCGCAACGATCCTGATTTTGCCGTATTTTGCAAAGGGAAATCAGCCAATTGTAATCTAGCATGGGGTCTTCGAGTGCTCAACTCGACTGCAATCAACGTCTATGGTGCAGGTCTATACTCTTTCTTCAACAACTATGCTACCAGTAAACCCCCCCTCTCTCGGTTTGACACACTAGAACTGACAATCTACAGCTTGCTCAGACCACACCTCAACAGTATACAATGCATATTGCCAGAACCAAATTTTTGGCATTGATCAAGGTGGTGGTTCTCAGGTGTATTCCGGAAGTCAAGTATATGTGTATGGATTGAATACCGTTGGATCTGTTAGCATGGTTGATCGTAATGGTGTGGGAATCGTGCCGCAGAGTGCAAATACAGGCAACTTTGCCTCGTCTGTCATCAGATTTGTCACGAAAGTGCCAGGGACGTGAGCAGGCAAGAAGAAGGAGCAAAAAAAACAGTATCAGTGGTTATATATAGTTAATAATATATAATATCGCCAAAGAACTTCGACCGATGATACTTGCCCTTTGGATGACTTCTAATTGAAAGCTTGCCCTCGCTCTATAGCATTTCTCTACCCACATGCGGTATCTAGATATCACACATGCCAATCCTGAATGAATGAGGTGTCTACTTGTCGGCAACAGCTTGGTTCTAACAAGTGAATCTCGTCCGTTCATTCCAAACCAGTACGAACATGTAATGTACGGGCTCACCACGCAGATTGAGAGGGTTGACAAGCTATAACAGTGGCTTGAAATTGTGCACCTCTATTCTTCAGGGTAATATACTTTCAGCCTACGTGCTCTCGAATTGATCATAAGGATTTCCTGGCCGTTCATTCATGTACTCCGTAATGTACAAGTATAATACATCCGCGTATGATACATCTCATCCATCCTAGCTGAGCAGCTCCTTTATATCTTCAATACGTTGTAGTTTTTTCTCCTGATCACTCATCATACCGAGCGAGCTCGCACTGTTATCAAATTAGCTTGGATCACTTCAGAGATTCTGGGAACTCACATGAACTTCTTCCGGTCCTGGATCTTCAGCATTCTCTCTTCTACACTCTCCTTTACAATGAATCTGCAGACCTTCACCTCATCTGTCTGCCCCATACGATGAACACGGTCGATTGCTTGTGCCTCAACAGCAAAGCTCCACCAGGGGTCCATCATATAAACTCGCTTCGCCATTGTTAGATTCAACCCGACACCACCAGCTCTCAAACTCAGAAGTAAAACAACTCCTTTGCTACTTGCAGCGAATTCCTTCAAGACTGCTGCTCGAGCTGATTGTGCCATAGAGCCATCAAGCCGAAGAAATGGCATCGAGGCCCGAGTAAGTGCGGGCTCGATGAGAGATAGAAATGAAGTAAATTGGCTGAAGACAACAGATTTCGTCCCCGGTAGCTCTTTCCGCAAAGCCTTCAGGCTTGTCAGTAGCGCCCCGATTTTAGCAGACGAGCTGGAGCCTAGCCGCTGTAGGGTGATTCTGGGCCTTCCACCTAGACTTTCAGGATGAGAGTCGTCCTTAACGACCTCAAATATATCACGAGTGTTCAGGACTTCCCTACAACTAAAACAGCGGGGAATTTCTCCTTTGTCAGTTTGGTGGGTAATGTAATCAAGTAGACACTTCTTGCAGGCAGAATGCCAACAGCCTGTCACCGTTTGCTCTTCTATGGGCTCCTCAGAGCAGATTGGGCATTCGTTGTCTGCCTCGTCACGGATCTGCTCAAGAACATGAGCACCGAACGCGTTTGTATCAGCAGAGTCATCTGTAGCAGCAGTGAAACGCTCAATCAGGGACTGAAGATCCATGTCATCTGCAAATCCTGTAGCAGCATCAGCAAGCTCAGCTGCCTCTTCCTCATCTGCGACAAGATTCTGATTCCGAGTCAGTATCGGATGACAACAAGATTGACGAAGGCGAAGGATCTGAGCGAAGATGCTGGTGTAAGCTTTCAAGACGGTGCCTGCCTCGACGTTTGCGGCGAAAGTACGCTTCGCTCGTGTGAAAATGTGATCGTAAACCTCTCGCTCCGGCTTTGAGAGCTCTATATCAACAATCTCAACAGTCTTTGGAGGTAGGGGCACCAGAGCTTCTCCTGTAGGGGTTTTCATGTCCTTGGTCCGTCGTAAGACAAGAGGCTCCAAAACCGTCTGAACAACATCAAGAGCACGCATAAAGTCTTTAGACTCGAATGGTACTGTAATGAAAGTTTTCCAGAAAGAAAAATTACTCCAGGGTTCCACCCGTAAAAATCGAACCAAACTGAAGAGGTCTTCTAATCGATTGACGATTGGAGTACCGGTGAGTACCCATCGGTGGTTGGCATCAATTTCATAGCAAGCTTTTGCAGTCTTACTTTGCCGATTCTTGATGTGATGAGCTTCATCAAGAATGACGCGAAAATATTTCAATGAGAATAATCCTCCGTGTGAGCCTCTATCTCCATTTCTTGCAGCTACTTGGTTGAATTCTGAAAGAACTACCCCATAACTTGTGATGATGACGTGAGGAGCCGATGCAGCGTTCGCTTCGCAGCACAATGCTTGCAGATTGGCAGTTTTCTCACTTCCATAATACACCATACTCCTCATCGTCCCATCTTTCGAGGCATTTTCAGCCTCGCTGTTCCATTGCGCAAGCAAGGACATGGGGGCAACAACAAGTGTGGTACAAGGAGCTGGCTCGACGTTTGCTGTATTAGCAGGCAACCTTGGAAGACTATTGACTGATGTTGGGCCAGAACTTGATTCCTGAGCACGAATAGCAACCTCTGACTTATGAGAATGAATCAAACTCATCATCTCGATCGTCTTCCCAAGTCCCATCTCGTCTGCAAGAATACCACCAAGGCAATGCTGTTCTTGAACTGGGAAGTTGAGTGATAACTCGCCGGAGTATGGATTGACGTAGAAGCTTTCCTGGTCGGTGATTGAAGGTAAGTCTTTCTCATCGAAATCTTTCACAGGCCATGAGTATTCCTCCCATAGGGGATGCATAGACACCTCTCTCTTGTCATCCTGCTCATCCTTTTCTTTTGACATCATCCAATGTAATGCTTGTTTCTGGTAATGGCGCAAATCCATTGCAAAAGTATCAGCTGGCTCTGCAGCTGGAGCATCGAAATCAAAAGACTGTGCTTTTTTGTAGAGTGTATCCAATTGATCTTGCTCAAGCTCTTTGCCATCCTCTGCCTCTTCCGGTGGTGTTGAGCTACCATTCTCCGCTCCCTCCTTCTTGGACTTCTGATTCTCATATTGTTCTGCTACTTCGGCTGCCTGAAGAATACCCTCACGCTTGTGTTTGGCAGTTGTATTTGATGTCCGAGATGGTAATAAATTGACCTCTTCGAATAACTTGACTAGCGCTACTTGCCTAAGCCGTAGTTCCTTCTCTTCAGAGGACTCCTTCTCCTCAAATAGTCCAGTCGTGCGATTTTCCGCTGGCTTGAAGCCTCCAGAATCAAAAGCCGTTCTTAATAGCGAGCAGCGTAGCTGTAAAAATATTGTGTCATTCGTTCTGATCCTCTCCGGAGCATAGACGCAGGTTCCTTCAAATTTGCAGACTCTCTGGTCTATTAGTGTGGACACCCAGTTGGCATGGTCTCGAGGCAGCCTTCCCACCTCGTCTCCTCTTGAATTTGTAAATCGCACAATGACATCGACCCGCTTCGCTGCAACACTGCCAGGTTTGGGAGGGACTGCTACTGCTGGCTTGCCACGGCCTTTACCCACAGGCGCTTTAGGGACAATTTTCTGCCGGTCTATTCGCACAGCTTCTCCATGTTTAATCAAATTGGTCCCACTCCTGGTTGCCCATGCTTCAACGCCAAAGGCTCCCACGTACCGGAATTCGGGCATGGAATTTCTGAGCGAATGGTTTGGAACAGGACTTTCTAGTTTTGGTGTAGACTTAGATTTCTCTCCGCTTGAATTCGATCTTGCAAAGGAATTGAGAGTCATAGGTCTGGAAGTCGAGGCTTTGGTAGCTGTTTTCCATGATCCATCAAAATACATATTCACAGCTCTCTCCATGTTATCCCCGGATGCCTCCCGCAATTTCTTCATTATATCTGGTGGCACTCTGTCCCCGACAAAACTTTCGAACAACTCTCTGTCGAAACCTGGAGGAGAGACATCTTCTTGCCTCTCGTCGGTAATCGGGCCACCTTTTCGAATATGCTCATCCGGGGGTATTGATTCGGAGGGTTCCTCTGGGAAATACTCTGTCGCGTCGATTTCGTCCGGTATTGAGGGTTCCTCCACCAGAGAACTGTCCAGGGAATTTGTTTTCTCCTCGAAAAATCTCCTTCTTTTCGCTGGAGGGCCTTCTGAATCTGCGAAACTCATATTGAAGAATTTGGGTAGGTTGGCAACATTTTATACTCAAGCGGCACTTCAAGGAGACGCGAGGCAACCCGCAGATCGCGTTCGCGTAGATTAATTTCGTGACGTCCTTAAGTTTGCTATGTTTGACAATCGATAATCCGATTCCGTCAATCTTTTAATTGTCGAATTCACTACGCAGAATGTATTCTACCAGAGCAAGCATACGGCTTAGCAGGTGCTTTAAATTGCACCTTCATCTACAGCGCTTTGCTGCTATATCTTATAGCACGCCCGCGCCTCATGCATCTCGAATAACGGATGCAGATGTTGAGGCAGCCCGAACATATTGTTCAAATTTACTTCAGTAATTTCCAAAAGAATGGAAGTTTTCATGGCATATCTAACATTGATAGAAAATTCGATTCCCCTTCATACACATTACAAACCTTTATTCCTCCATCTGCAAGAGATGCATACCTCTCCATCCGAGCGCTCAACATCGAGCTTGCCAGAATCCCTGATCTTGTGTCCAATTCAACAGTCGGAGCGCTACGAATGCAATTCTGGCGAGATAATTTGACTCGGACGTTTGCAGACACTCCTCCGAAAGAGCCAGTTGCAATTCTACTCCATTCTGCCCTCACATCGCTGCGATCCAGACACCCTGGATTTAGTACAGGCGTCATGAAAGGCTGGTTCATGAAAGTCATGAATGCGAGGGAGCAATATATGGATAATAGACCATATACGAATATGCAGGCTCTGGAATCATACGCCGAGAATACATATTCAACCCTGATGTACTTGACTTTGGCAGCTCTACCATTACATTCAATGGCAGCAGATCATGTTGCAAGTCACATTGGAAAAGCTACTGGTATTGCTGCCGTTCTCCGGGGTTTGCCATTGATTGCGTTTCCACCACCTCCAAATCATCACAGCAACAATACCTCATTAGGGGGATCCCTTAGTGGTGGCGGAAGTGGACGCCAAGGTGCAGTGGTTCTGCCTTTGGATGTCATGGCGGAAGCTGGAGTGAAGGAAGAAGATGTGTTCAGACACGGTGCTGATGCTCCAGGGCTAAAAGATGCAATTTTTAAGGTTGCCACTCGAGCAAACGACCATCTGATCACAGCCCGAGAGATGATGAAGAATTTACAACAAGGTCAAGACGCTGGGCATAACTTTGAGCACGAGGGTGAGGAGGGTCACCAATATCAGGGGCAAAGCAGAGACCACTCGCAATCTGACCAGCTTGAAAAGGGATTTGGCGTTATTATGCCAGCTGTGGCAACGAGACTCTGGCTGGAAAGGTTAGAGAAACTTGATTTTGATGTGTTCAGACCAGAGTTGAGAGCCAGAGAGTGGCGATTACCTTGGAAAGCATATTGGGCGTACTCACGGAGGAGAATATGAATACACTCCATCCACCTTACCTTGACATCATAAGTGTTTACAAGCGCCTGTGCAATGATGGCGTCCGAATGCAAGTGTTCGATGTAATAGAAGTTAAGATCCAAAGCAAAACTGGAATTCCTTCTAACAATAGGCCCACTCATGGCCCTGACAAGTGTCAATCAGCTGTCGTACTAGAGAGGAAGGACATTGAATCAGAGATCCTTTGAAAAATAAGAGATACATTATGCTTTTTGGAAATATAATTCTTTGTATAGTAATTAGCTCTAACCTTAGATATCCTTTCCCGAGCCTCTATATTTACCCTCGATCCGATGCACTACCGATTCGACTTCTTACCGCGGACTTGTGGCAGTGAAGAGCTGATTACATCCCGAAAACTTTTTAGGCCGTTGTTGATTAAAGTCAGCGTGACATGTAGGTGGATGCTTCTTGCATTGACGGGTGTGTCTGAATACTGTCTGCGAAGGCGTTAGGATCCATACTTATTTCTGTTCTATGTCGACATTGAATCAACCGTTTCCCAAACCACTTTGATGCTAATCTTATGTTGTGGTTTCACACGATTGTGTACTATGGTTGGACTTCAAGTTAAGGTATGTCTGTGCTATACAAGTCAGGCATTTCGGTCCTGTACGTGCCAGCAAAAGCAAAGACTTCTGCGATGATGGCGCTAGTGACAATTGCCCAGAAAATGTGGTTGAGCTGAGACATTCTGTGTGGATTCGCCATTGCAGACAACAGACGATGGTCTAGCTATCTTTGATTTGTTTTGTTACGTTGATGTATCAGTTTTGACTTGTCGAACTCATGTAACGGAAAGTGAGATGACACAGGGCAGGAGATGGATGTGAGTAGAGTTTGGATGATGTTTGAATATGAGATGGCATTCTTTGTTCAATCTTGCATGAAGTGGAAGGCATGTTCAAAAAGTTAGGACAAAGCAACTATCCACAATAGAAATACACAAAGAAGACATGACCCTCGAGAGAGACAAATCTCATTTGGGCCCTACTCATATTTGTTGTATGGCATTGGTGTGAATACCCCTCCGATATTGGGGAAGAGAGCGCTGCTCGGGATATCAACACTTCCGAGAAGGAAAGTCAAGAATTACACTCCGTGTCTCAGATAATTATAACGTGATGGCAATATTAGCCAGAAAACATGACAAGAAACAAACACCCCGGATCTTCATTAGCGATCATCCGGCGATCAGCCCAACTTCCCTTCTAGTAACTTAATCGCCCAAATGCCTCATGGCACTTTCTTCGGCTCTCTAATCATGCAATACAATTTACACACCTCTCCATCATCATCACAATCCATCTGCTTCACAAAATGAAACCCCATTGCCTCATAAATTTTCATGTTTGGCACATCTCGGCTGGATTCAAGATAGCATCTCTTGCCCTCCTCATCCGCTATCTGGGTCACCTTCCCGGCAAGTGCTTTTCCGATACCTTTTCCTTGCTGACCAGGCAGCACGACCATGATGTTAAGGAAGTAGTAGCCGCGCGGGTCAGTCCAGATCTCGGATTGAGCCTCTGCTTGTTTGGACTTCCAAATGTAGTATCTCTGATGTTTTGGTTCTGTCAGTTTCCGTTCATGATAGGTTTCGACGCTTACTGGACGGCAGCTGCGGGTAGATAGTATAGCTTGACAAGACCTTGAAACCACCTCGAGTGAGAAGCTTGGCCAACTTGGTATGGGTGATTCCCGCACTCAAGTTTCTCTGGCAGATGTCCAACTCTCCCGTTTGGAAGATTGATTGGGATTGAGGTCTGACCGCAAGTCGTCTGGATTGAGATGTCATGCCCGGATGAAGGTGACAACTCAACCTGATAATCAACGGAAAGCTGAAGTGCTTGACTGATCGAAGCAACTGATTCAAACACCGACACTTGTCTGTGTGACGGCATTCTCTGCAGAAGCGAAGCCCGCGATGATCTTCATAGCCTCGTCCACCCTCCTATACTTTGTTTCAAAGTCACCAATGAAACAAACCATACCTTTACGTTTAAACCACCCCTACCATACCAAAGATTCATCCCCACCTGCTGACACCACAACTTCCATCCCTCATACCATTCTCCCCATGTCTCTCTCAGCTCGACTGGTCTGGGAGGCATCCACATGGCGATCCCCAATACCTCTTCACTTCCCTCCTCTTTAGCAACATAGAATAGAGCATTGCGTATTCCCCAACGACAACGGATGCCAAGGCTGACTTTGTTTCGATTCAGATCAAGCTTTGATCACACCGAAATTAGTTCCAAGTTTTCAGAAAAGGCCACGAAAGCACATGATCATAATGACCTAGATTCTGCCTCACTCGAGGCAGACTTTGGCGGCGAAACAGCGACCATTTATGTGAGAAGTCATTGACGCGCAATGTGGCGCCAAGCGGACCCACGTTTGTCTTATTCGGAATCAGATGAATAGCAAGAGCGACACGCACCTTGTTGCGATCATTGTAGACCCAGAGATTATAGGGGTCATTGGCGAAGGCTTCCTGGATAGCGTTTATCGCGCTAGGAATGTCGGGTTCTGTTAGTGGCGAGACTTGGATGGGCATTTTGGATTCAGGTAAATGAAGTGGACAATGGAGAAGTACATTAGCAGCACCGAGAAATGAAATTCATACCTCGGCGAATTACTGATACAATGGACAGACTGCTAGAGTTTTCGGAAGTCTTTGAAGAATGGGGTGGGAGTCGTGGTCGTACCTTCGTGCCTAAGCGATAAGATCTTGACGATATGGGTGGCTTATGATAAGCCCAGTGATTCTGTGGCTTGAATGACAAAGTTTAATATTGGGTTCGGAGTAAAGATCTGGATTTTGCGCGGGTGAACTTATTGATCTCTTGTTTCTGATAATCTCTCGAGCGAAGAAGGTTTGCGAAGTGTACTGTACAGTACAGTACGGTCCGTATCTTATCTGCTCTTTGCATTGGGCATTGGAACCTGAGAAGTGTATCCACGACAGTTAATCTTACTCATTAAGAATCTAAAAGAAACGAACTTGAGAATTTCTGAAATAACAACATAATGCTGTCTCCGCATACACAAGTAATACTGTTCCCGAGCCGTTCTGTGGCACTGGTACGACAAATCATATGACGATAATCAGAATCAAGGCCTCAACAGCCCTGAATTTCACAATGCTGAAGCGTCCAAGCCTTTTACTTATATTGCAAAGCTTATGATTAGAATTCCATGAATCAGCTTAGAGCATCTTCCCGTGCTAGCCCACGATTCAGGAAGTGCAGAACAAGATTGTTCAAAGTTCCAACTCAGAGGTTTCTTAAAAGGATACTTTTGTTCAAGCCTCTCTCATATATATTGACCAACCTTAATGTTACTTCGTTACCAAGACGAGGACACAGCGTTTGTGCCTGGCTTGTCCCATCTCGGGTTTCGCATGAGGAGATAAATGAGGTTTGCATGAAATGTATTCACTGCAAGGCGTTCTGAACCAGTGCTCGGTGGAAAGCAGCCGTTAAGACTTGCTTGCTGCAAGTTTGGAAGCGAAGAATGTGAAGTCCTCTTGATTCTACATGGCCGTTTTGATTGGATATAGCGGCTGCCAACTTTATCCGGGGCCGGCCCGGAAGAGACGTCGGGAAGTCGGGAGGCCATGTCGAATTTGACTTGGTGTGCACAGACATGCCATGGAGAAAACACACACAACGAGACAACACTTCACCACACAACGCTCGACCGTCTCAGATTTCCCTCTTGAAACAAGCCCCCGTCCCAGATGTCCCAAGTCGACTATGCAATCCATGCCCTTTCTCTCCTCACTTTCAACATCAACAAACTTCATTATCCAACCATAGCTCGTCCATGATTCTCGACACTACAACACGCGAGGACACAGCTCGCAATCCGAAGCAGATGCGGAAGCAAAGCAGAACATCTTCAATTCCCCCTGTCCCATGATCCTTGCCTCGATGAAATGCTCACCAAGGTCACCCTCTCTCTATTGCTCTGCTCCCCCATTGCTGTACCGTACCTATGAGTATTCCTCAACGTCCACACCCACGCAGGACACGCAGGACAATGCGATCTGCTTCTGCTTCGCCAGACGTCTGCTATGGTAAGGACCGCCACAGCTATTCCTCGTCTGTCCACATCAACTGCCCCTTGGGCTATGCGTTGACAAGCGGCACAGCCAGATTTACACTTTCTAATGCTTGATCCTGTTCAATGATCAACCCGCACCACTGCTACTCCTCTTCCACGTTTGTGACTGGCTTTATCCGGGACCTGGCCCAGATGGTGCGAGGTCTACGATACTGCGAGGCCTCAGATCATTCCAGTCGCAGCTTGCTCAAATGTAACGCAATAAGCGATTGTAGCCCAAGGGAGCTGCTCCCAAGGGATTGCATGTACCGGTCCTGCGTATCATGGCTTTCATGTGCTGCAATACGAGTACATGGCAGTACAGCATGCGGCTATGATACGGCACTGTCCATTAGGTAGGTACAGGTACTGTACGGCAGTAAGAGCAAAAGTAAGTTCACACCTTGTCTCTGCTTGTCACGAACCAAACCAGCAAGCTCCAACAACTCCTCCCACCATCTCCACCACCCCACCGTGCGTCCACCCGCTACTGTACTCTGAGGCTGGCCCTGAGACCCTCTCTTCATAGTCTCTCGCTCCCCACTCATGCCGACGCCTTGTCTCCACCTAACAGTATAGTGGCGTTCTCGATCATCAGCACTGATCTTCACACCTGATACATTCTTTCCTTCCTTTCTCTTGGTCTTCTCTTTACCACTTTTCTTCTTCACCACGACTGGCTCGTGAATACATTCTTGGGTTAGGTTTTTTGGGAGAGGTCGAGATCAGCACTTACTTTCTCTACACTGATACAGCTGGTCTATTTTGAAGAGCATCTTTGCATGCTCACACTTTTGTCATTGTGGCGGACGAAAACAAGGGCCAGCGAGCGCCTGGCAGAGGATGAATACGACAATGGCACCAATGGATCAAATTCGCCCGGGACGACCTAACATTGAGGATCTAAGAAGGCGGCATGAATCAATAGACGACCTCATCATTGCAAAGAGAGAAGGAAATAGCGATAGTAAAAACGGCAAAGGGTCGGGCAGAGGTGGAGGAAAGAGAGGTGATGGAAATGGAAATGGGAACGGGAACGGCGGGGGAGGCGGTGGTGGAGGAGGAGGAAATGGCGGAGACAATAGCGATAGCAGTGACTCCGACAGCTCTGATGGCAATGGCAAAGGAGGCAAGAACAGCGACAGTAAGGATGATAGCGACAGCAGTGATGAGGAGAACAAGACGAAAGCCAAACAAAAGTCAGCAGAAGCAGTACCCTCAGGCGTACCACCACCAGGTCCTCCTCCTCCACCGGCAGCAGTATCGACAACTGCAATTGCAGCTCCAGTATCGTCATCTGCTACTCCTACAACAGTGGTTGTCATATCTACTACCACAGCTGTCCCGGAAGCCAATACCATCATGTCAACAGTTTCGGTGATGCAAACTGTTTCAGTCATGCAGACGATGGTAAGATTTCAGGTAGACATGGTGTTTCAATGGCTAACATGCGATAGACACTTGTTTCTACACAAACGATCAGCTCTCCAGCTACCACTGTGCAGCCAGCATTTCCTACCCTCACCCCGTTCACAGATCCTCCAGACTCATCGAGTCAACCCAGGAAAGGCTTGAATACAGATGATAACACTGATGTTACTGAAAGTACCTCAGAAACCAAGACTAGAACAAGACCCTCCATTACGACTTCCTCGCTCATTATTCCAGAGAGTGTGTTGGGTTCCGTTCCAACAACAACTTCCATCCCTGAAAATGAATCTCCTGGTGGCCACCGACCAAAAGGAGACGGAAACAAGGGGAGAAATGGCAAAGAGGGGCAATTAACACCGACGGCTCAACACTTGTTAATAGCAGCGGGTGCAATTGGTGAGTAATGTTTCGTGAAATTTTTTTGCTCGAGCTAATGTGGTTCAGGCGCTTTCATTATTCTCGTTGCTGGGGTTTACTTCTTCGCTAGGATGAGAAAGATAGATATCCTAGCATTCTTCCGGGGAAGGAAGCTTGAAAGAGGAGGACGCCGTGGATGGTATGGCTGGAGGAGGAGGGATGATTATTCCTCGGACCCACCACCAGTATATTCGGACAAATATCCATCGGACGAGAAGACCATTCCCATTCAGCAACATGTTGAAGCATTCTATACACCATCGTCTATGCCTCCAATGGCCACACCAAAGAACGCAGCCGCCCTTCAACGTGCAAATTCTCAACGACAGGAAAATGTCCGTGATGCTCTCATGGATAACTCCGCACCTTTTGCGAACGCAGCTCCTCAGCCAGCTGCACTTTCAGCTACACAAAACTTTTATAATCTTGGTCCACAGCCAATACAATTGTCTCGCCAACCCGGCACTCAAAATACGCAAATTTCTCAAGTCTCTTCACTTTCAAACTATAACAACACTGGTACCCAAAACACATTCCTCACCCGCAACACATCAGGGGCATATGACCCGAACCAGAGAGAGGTGAACCACTTGAGTTACCTCTCATCACTATCTTCGGGCTTTGGAGACGGCTTGATCATACCTGACCCCACAGTAGCTGGCGCACGGCAAAGCTACCGCCAATCCCGAAATCCTGGTGCAGCCAGATTCTCATGGATGACGAATTCACAAGCCCAAGGTTCACAACGAGATACAGTCTACACTACCTCATCTGTCGACACAGCACCCAGATTTAGAACCGTCAATTCTTGGGTGGCACAGCAAGCAGGTCGGGTTGAGAGGCATCAAGAGAGCAATAACGAAGTTCCTAGCATGCCACCACTTCCCTTACCGCTTCAAATCGGGGGTGACCATCAAAGGAAACCAAGCGAGGACCCCGCGTTCCGTCACCACCCAGGTGATGAGGTGGCTATCGCAAGAGGCTCTCGTGTTGCTAGCAGCATTCTAGACAAGAAAATTGGTGGTAATTAAGGATTTCATGAGACCAAGCACTTGCTGGTATTCGTTCTGTGTATATATAACGGCTAGTCCCTGTGCCTGGTGCATAGTTGGATCAAAATTTCGCATAGCGTGGAGTTGATGAGGATGAGTGGATGAAGGAATTATTTAATGTCCAGATGCGATGTATGAGGCCTGACAAAGGTCGAGATGTATCTTACCAACCAGATTGAATAATCAAATCTTGCATATACTTCTCGCATGACATTTAGGTGATTCATCATGATAATCGGGGTGTACGAATCAAGCAAGCTGTTCGTGTGTGAACTTTGGTAAATTTGAACAGCCTCGAGACAGTGTTGTTTCATGAGCTAATCGACCCGAGGACATCTGTGAGGAAGGCTAATATTGCTGCGCCAGGCGAAGATTTATGCCTTAGAGAGAGCATACGGACTAAAAATATTCATGGCAGGTGAGATTACCTAAGTAGGTGAGATAGGTATGAACTCTATTTGTTAATCACAAACTGCTACTTCTTCTCTTGTGAAGTGGGTATGGCGGGGTCATAGGATATCTACACGTGATTGTATGATTGTGACCACATCAAAGCGATTTAAGCTATAAATAGCCTCGACCTCTCTTTGAGCTACTCAGCCTCACCTCTCACGCATCTTGACTCGTCAGCCTACGAACTTTAGCTGCGCAATCCGGTGTTATGGTTCTTCCTTTCCTCTTATGTTGATCATGATCTCACAACTTTACTTTTACTGCAGGAACAACTCACCAACATAAGAAATACTAAGCTTGCCAGTTCACCACCTGCCCAGGATTCCTCGAAACATACCTTGCTGCTACTGCAGCCACAAACAAGAGAATGCTGGACGAGAACTTGCCCACGTTCTTCTTCAAACCTTCATCCGATAACGCTTTATCCACTACAATATTTCTGAGGGAAAATGGCTCCGAGCTGCAACCCGAATACACATTCCGCCGACCGAACCCAGATATCCCAGCATCAAAGAACTGCTATGCGGTAGCACTTTACGACTCGTACAATCCAGATGTGCTGTATGCGGAGGTATTGGTGCAGCCTGAATGGCAACAACCCACACTCTCGGCTGCGGAAATTCGAGCACAGAATGGCATACCCCCACCACCTGTTCCTATTGTGCCCAGTAGTTTCATAATTCAGTTGTACAATCCAGATCAGCAGGTAACTGTCAAGCAGATTCCTGGATCTTGGAACAGCTCAGCACATTGGGAATTTGAAATGCCACAGAGCAGCTTCCGTCTCCCTTCAGCTTCTTCACTGGATCGAAGTCAAAGTGATCCTGCAGCATCAGATATAACCCCAAAAATTGGATTCAAGTGGAAGAGAGATGGGAAGCTATCAAAAGACATATCGTGCTTTTTGAAAGGCGAAACAGCTGATGGGAAAAGGAGCAGAGAGCCAGATATCACAGTAGCTATGTTCAAAAACGGGAACCTAACGATTTATCAACCAAACATGCACCGTGTTGACGTTGAAGATGTCAAAGGCTTGGAAGTGGTCTTGCTTCTGGGAGCTGCTGTTATCAAGGATATATTCTTCAATGCCAATAGGGAGATGTTCAATATCAATTCTCCAAATACTACCGCAGCACCTGGAAATGCAAAGCGGAAGAATAGCGGCCCTGTCATAAGTGGTAAATCCAGTGCGACACCACCACTCATGTCTGGAGCTGTACTTCAAGCACCACTTCAAAGACCAAATAATATACCACCTTCTCAAATTTTACCTCAAGAGCCACCTAGACATCAACAGCAGCAATCAGTATCTCGACCACCTCCGACAGATCCTCGTACACAATGGGAGATTGATGTTGAGACTGAGAGACTGAGAAAGGCTGTCCAAGCCGAAGAGAAGGCTCGAGAAAGAGCAGACAGGGAAGAACAAAAAAGAATAAAGAAAATGTTAGAGCAAGAAGAGAAGGAACGTCGTCGACGAGAAGCAGAAGTCGAAAAGGAGACGGAGCGTTTGAGGAAAGAGTACGGCGTTCCAGCTCCACCCCCTCAACAAGCACCAGGAAGAGTGCAATTCAACACCCCTTCATTACCGGTTCGACCTCAGCAGCAGCAAGGAAGGCCACAGGCATTTCCTCAATATCAAAGCGCACCCCACTCACAGCCAGTTCCAGTTATAAGACCAATGAGCACGCCATCTGGCCCAGGTCCTTCTGTAAATACCTGGCTACAGCGGCCTGCTCAGTCTGGACCTTATCTCCAAGCACCAGGGAATGGAACAGCAAGCTCATCCGGCTTCTTTGGACTTGGTGGGAAGAAGGTGCAGAAGAAGAGAAGTGTTTTCTTTTAATGATACCAACCTTTATGTTTCATTGGAGGCGTTCTAAAGACACTGTTTTGTGGAGACGCGGCATATAAAGCCTGTGTATATCTTGAGCGATTTCAATGAAATTATGAATAAACATATTGCATGATCTTGCCATGAATATAGCTTTCCCACTTGTAAGCATACTGTTGGCTCTTGTCTTGAGATCCTCAAATCTCGTAGCAGACTTATTACTGACTCTACATTTCATTTTCATGCCTGAACCTATTTCTATAGCCTGCTCATGCAAATCCCTTCCAACATGATTCACAATTGCTACTCCAACTCCCTCACTCTAACCAACGCCATCAATAATTGCTCTTAACAGAAACTGTAAGGTTCTTCGCTTCCCGCCACACATGCTTATCCTGACTGTAAAGTCCTCAGATTTTGTTCACAGCTACTTCCCGGCACACAGCTTCCATTCAACACCTTTTGTCAAATCCCATTCGTACCTCTCCAAAATTATCCAAGCCAAGACTAGGTTTGCCTATTTCCCTAGAGCCATGGGAAAGGTCTCACTCTTTTCTAGTGCGCATCCTCGAGAGAGGATATAACTACGTAGGGAAAAAATCATCAGATGTAATTATGTGACAGATATCCATACCTCTTGCTATTGCCAGATCGGATTAAATACAGTAGAATTCGTCATATACGCTGTGCTGGACTCAGTTGGTCTTCACTTATGCGTCTTTCTTTATCACTTATAGAACACAGCCGCCAAGATGAGGGAATGGAATACAAGCTTATTGTTAGACGTCATCTGGGCCTTATGAGGCTTGCCGGACTTCTGCAATTCGCTGCCGTGACAATGAGGCCGTCTCTGGAATTGACAACTACTGAAGTTCAATGCTGAAAATCGAATCCGGAGATATAGTCAGAAGCTCAGTCTTGCATTTTGTCCAGTTCAAATGTTAAGAATTTCAAGGAAACATGTTCTTGGAAATAAGATGGCCTGGATTTGGATCTACATCACGTTAAAGAAAGCCCTTTGCGTCCAGGAGCAGGAGCCTAAAAGTGAAGATGGATGACGGACAGTCCAACGTGGTCCTCCAAGTCCGCAAGTTCGGACACATTTCACAATCCTTTGAAGTAAATTAAATACTGACTGGAGGTGATTCTTCATTCACTAATTCGTGGGCATCATCCATATCATACCTCCATGCTGCTTACAAAAAGATGCCTATGCCCTTCTACATGTACCCATTCCAAAAGCTTGGTAGGGAGACCGAAAAGGATAAAATGAGAGAAGCCACTCCGCTTGTTATCTTTGCATGCGCCAAAATACGAAGAAATAACAGTATGCTGGCCAGCGAGCCAGGCTGGGTCAGTAACTCAAATAAAAGATATCCCTGAAAACATTCCGCTTGATGATTCCCTCCCCAAGAAAATTTCCGATCCGTACAGGGTAATATATCCACAGATAATTGAAGTTAGGAGACAGCACTGAATATGCGTCTAGATTTCGACTCGCTTCCGCTTCCCGCTATGCAAGGTTTCAAGTAGCGCATAACTTCATCCAACCCAAAAGGTAGCCCAAATTCGATTAAATTGAATGCGAGATCATATAATGCCCCCAGGAGGATCGCTGTAACCAGCTTGCACTCCACGGCCTCCATTCCGATCTAAGCCTGCGCTGCCCGGAATATCGCCACCTTGTTGGTCAGTACTTGGACTGATCTTGCGAAGCATAAACATGGGCTTTTTCCCTTCCTTATCCAGTTGTTTGAATAGTATCAACGGCTTCTCCTCCCTTCCAAGGCAACGTTCTTTATCTCCGTAGACAATATATAAAGCGTACTGCTCCCATGGTGCATTGATATTGTATTTTTTGAGGGCTGCCGGGAGAACTTTGTAACACGGATCTTCCATACTGACCCGGAATGACTTGAATATTTCCACAGAACCATTCGAAGATGGTGTATCAAGTGCAGGGGTTTGGGCTCCCCGCCGCGACGGCGCGGGCTTCTGACTATCGCGGGAGTATGTGGAAGGCTGATAATCATCGTTTGCAAAAGTGCTTCTGGCTGGTGTAGGTTGGTCGGATCGATAAGAACGAGACGCGAGTGTAGAGCCACCGAGTGTTGGAGGGGATGTGGGGGAAGGTTGGTTAGGTGATGGATGTCCGGGAGAGGTCGAGGGTTGTGAGCCATTCATAGTAGCAAGATATGAGGAAGATAGAACTGCCCGTTCTGCTGCTGCAGCAGGATCAAGCGCTTGTTCCATCAGTGACCGCTCCTGACTGGACTGCATATAGGTTGGAGAGGAATTTTTGGGGTGATCGATGAAGAATTTCTTGGTCGAGAACTTCCTTGCCAATCCCCCGCCAGATTGGCTTGAAGATGGAGTAGGAGCAGGTGGAGATATAGTATTGGAGGCATCGTAATTGCTGTACGATGCTTGGTTGTTCGAATCCGAAGGGGCTATATAAGGCAGCGGTTGTGTTTCTTTTGCCATGCGAAAAACTGGTAGCAGGTCCTCCCTTAATCGAGTATATTCTGCCGTTATCCTTTGCAGTTCCATTTCCGCTATACTCATCCGTTCATCTCGTAATCGTAACTGTTCGACCAAATGCTTGATATCCTTGAGAGTGGCTGTGGCGTATTGAGCCTCTGCATCTGCCGCTGGTATGAATTAGTAGGTGTTGCCATCCCACGCTTCTAATACGTACAGAGTGGTACATAATGATCGCTCTCTATCGGTATATCCTGCTTGATTTTGATGTCATATACACTTTTCAAGATTGTGAGTCGATGTCCCACACTGGTCACGCCCATCTGCTTCAAATCGTCATGCTGGAGTGCCACCAGCGCCTCACCAACAATTTCGTTTTCTGCGATATGTAAGCCCAAGGTTGATGGATGGCATCGAGGCCAGGAAGCCCACCTAGGAATTGATCCCCATATTGCTGCAAACCCAGACTGCCCACGAAGTCGGCGCACTCATCAGCAGTCCACTCAGTAATGATCGTTTCCGGTAATCTGTCCCCAGAACTATGCACGTATAGAGTTGGTGTATGCTCCTGAGAGGAAAGTCCGTCGGAATTAGTTGGTGACGCCTCGCTGTCGGTTCCTAACACAACGCTTCTTTCGTACTCATCGTCCGCATCTGACTCTGGATAGGCGGTGCCGGACTCGAATGCCATGCTGGATTGAAAGCACAGGAATGCGCGCGCGATGGGTTGGAATGGCGATGGCACATGCAGTAAAAGCTTCGTAGAGTGAAGTCGTAGCAATGCTTCTGAATGCGGTCTAGTGTGCATTGACCACCTCTCCACCATGTTCTGAGGGTATTGAATCAAGGGCAAGGGTCACATTTGCTGACGAGGACAATCAAAATAGGAGGGTACTTTCATGAACTACACCGTCCGCACCATCCTAATCCTAATTGCGATTGCTCTCGACTTTAAAAAAGAGCCCATACTTTAGGCGTATTGTTCAAATAGTTCCATGGCCAGATCACAAATAAAGTTCGGACTGATCGACTGAGCTGGCTCTTCTTCTGTGACAGTATGAGGGGGCTATCGCTAAGGTGAGACAATACGTTTGTGGTGGCTACGATTGTACTCTACAAAACATCCAACAATAATTGGTATAACTAACACCACTCCCACCCATATCTCCAAAACCAGAGCCCCTATCGCCTGTGCTGTACCTATCCCCGTACCTGTCCCTGTGCCAGAACGCCTAAAAGAAATACTCCAACAGTTCATATAGTCATTTCGTGTGTATCATGTACAATTCAGCTCTTCACCTCGATGATTGCGTGCGCATCTTTCGTGCAAGCCAATCTCCCAACATCCCATCCAGACGCTGAAAGGATATTAGCGAGGTCACAGCTATTGTCATTGAGAACTTACATTAGTGATATCTGCCAATTTGGCATTCTCCTCCTTAAACAGATTGCCGGTTACTGGATGCTCAGGCCCAGCAGGGACTACCCCTGATTTGTCGTACACCACAACAAGTAGATCTTTGATCTCTGCATCATCGTCAAAGAAAGTTCGGAGATGTGCATCGCTCCATGTGGGAGTTGACGTGGAAGTCGTGGAGCTTCCAGCACCCTTCTTCTCTTGTGCATCATCTGCATCGATCAGTTCCGGGGAAGGGGAGGAGACAGGTGATGCTGGTTCTTCTTGACTGGAAGTGTCGACCATAAGTGGTGGTGGGTATGAGCGCAAAGGTGTGACGGGCGACACTTGAACCGGAGATTCGGATAGCCTCTCATCAGCTGGATTGGATCGTTCAGTCGAAGGGGAAGTGATATAACTGTCTGGGAAGCTACCAGGTATTGGGCGTTGGTTTTGCTTACTTTGGGCCCGAACTGGTTCCTCAATTGGTGAATTTTCAGAAGAGGAATCAAAATCGTCAAGCTCCACCCGTGCTTTGGCCTTCTTTGCTTTCACTGGCTTTGGTTCAGAATTGCTGGAACTTGCAGATCGAAGCATTTTGGAGATTGCACCAACGGATTTCGGTTCCTTTGGAGACGTGGCGACCACTGGCGCCCTCGTAATTTCAGGTGATACACTCCGAGGCTGTGCTCTGGAAAGCTCAGGAGAGACGTTGCGGCCTTGCTGAGCTGTCTCCTCAGGCTCTGGCTGTACCAGACGCATTGAAGGTGCCTGTGCCAGTTCAGCTGGAATAGCACGTTCGGGTGCAGGTGTCTGCTGAATTGGTTGCTGGGCTTCCGCCGGTTTCGTCTCTCTACTCTGGCTCTGCTTACGATTTGGCGACATATCGGTCCGCGGTTGTTTCTGTAATTTGCTGGGCTGTCTTTGCATCTCGGTTTGAGCTTGCGGCTGTTCCTCCACTGAGACTATATCATCTGAATCCTTGCTGGGTACCGGCGATGACCTCGAATTTTCATTTGAACGCTTGCTAGCTGTGAGCTCGTCAATCTCTTCGTCTATTGACGAAATCTTGGTCTTTTTCTCCTTTCTCTTGAAAAGTCCACTGAGCATCCCGGGCTTCTTTTCCTTCTCCTTCTTGTCCTTGCCTTTCTTATCCTTGCTCTTTTCCGGCGAATCCTTCTCTAACTTGTCGAGACTTGGTCGTTGTTTGAGTTCCTTTGAGTCATTCGAGGTTCTTGTAGAGGTACTTGAATCATCTCGTAGTAAATTGGGTGTGAGAGTAATTTTTCTAGTCTCCACGGAATCATCCTTGAAGAATGAATCTGTGTTTCTGACGGTGCCGTTTCTCGATTTGCTTTCCACCTTCCCATCAAAGATCTCATCGCTTGTTCTCGAAGCATCCAGACTACCTTTCGAAGGATCGCCACGATTTGTCTCTGGCTCGAGAGATTCCGACTTGACTTCCCGGATTTCAGCTCTTGGCTTTAGAGTTTCTACTGCTGCGACCTCCTCTTCTTCAGCCTGCTCTTGTTGATCTCCATTTTGATCTCCCTGTCCATTTTGACCGTAAAAATCGCCTTCGCCCTCTTCCTCGTCTGATGAATAATCAATATCAGATGCTTCTACATATGTGGGGGCTGTGAAGGTAACAGTCTTCGCATTCCTCCTCCTGATGGCCTTCTTTAAGGGGTTGGAGGATTTGGCAGCTTGGTCACCAAGCATCGTTGAGGTGAGCTGGAAAAATTAATGGCTGACTATAATAGCTGATATGAAGACGTACATCAATGTTACGGTGCTTATTCAAACGTGCGAGCCTCTCTGTTGGTGTTTCTATGTGTTCCGCAGGTAGGTAACCTGAGAGAGAGAGTCAGACTACAATCACGCCATTTGTATAAATTACATACCAATACTGCTATCTTTGACTACCCTCACAAGCCACCAGTAGCTGTTGCTGTCGTCAAGCAGAACCATGGTATCACCCTTTGTGGCATTTGCCTGACCCTCAACGGTAGCAACAAAGGTGTGGAGGGCGTATACAAATTCAAAATCAATGTCCTCTGTAAATTGTAAGCACTCTCCGTCCCAGCCCGAGTTCATGAACAAAAAATTGATGGCAACATCTATTGGAGTTTCAATCTCTTCATCATATGAAACTTCATGTGAAATCATGGACAAACAGTTCTTGGGCTTCCAATTGTCGTCCTCAACAGCCATCTCTGTCCATTGAACAGTGCTGTAAACCTTCCGGTCTCGAGTGAGATCTTGCAGAGGGTATGACTCTCCATCGTCGGTTTCCACGTGTTCAATGGCTGGCGGGTCGATAACATTTACCCAGGGGTTGATGGTCAGAGTGTCGTCCTCAGATTCGCTCTCAAGTGCACTTCCCAATGTGTCATCTATCACATTAATTACATAACAGTGGCCATCTACCATAGCTACATGGTCTCCGTTGCCGAGAACATCATTCAAGCCCGGTATTGTTTGCTCCACAAAGAAGCTTTCGTCTTCCTGTGTATCGAAATATTCACAAGGAGAGTCGTCGGTGTCCGTCTCAGAGGCACTAGTGTCGGTCTCCTCAAGTTGCATCTGAGGTGAAAATTGCATCTCAGGTGAACTCTCACTCTCGGAGCTGACCGGCGGTTTCCACCAGTCATCCTCCGAGGAGGGATGAATTTCAAAACCAGCCAAGTCAACATGTGCTTTTAAGAATGCCTCATCATAGTCAAAGTTCTCCTCCTCTCTGAACCTGGACAAAACTTCTACACCTTGTTGCTCAACACTCAAATTCTGGCCGTACCTCGGATTGTGTGCGGAGAAATCCAGGCCATGGTCGATCCTGAGATCCTGGCTCAACTCGCTCTCGCATGGTTCATACTCGCCTTGATGAAGGTCATGATGCTCCGGTCGCTGCCTATGGATTAAACGTAAAGGAAAGTGATCTGGGGTGTCAACAAAGGGCGCTGAACTATCGGCAGGCCCTTGTGACAATGGGAAATTTTTTGGTGGTGTGGAACATCGAATGGAAGTAAACCGTCGTCCTGACAGAATGGGAAGAGAATACCCACCATCATCAATCGAAGGGGAGCTGGAAATTTTATCCATCATATCATCGTCCATGCCATCGTCGCCTTCAGCGTCTGCCATTTCTGCATCTTCGGCACTCGACCCCGTCAAGCCCCCGTTCTGCGCAACAGCAAGTTCATCTTGTTGTTGAAGGCTTGATCCTGTCAACTTGGATGTAACTCCGGCAGCTAACTCATCCCCGTACTGTTGCATGCCCTGAATTTCTCCATTTGACCACTCCTTAGACACCCTTGGGCTACGGTGTTTCTCCTCAGCAGCCTCTACCGCCAGCTCTCGTAACGTTTCTGCTTGATGAGGAGCTGGAGGACCGGCACCTAAAGGGGCTGGGTGTGTAGGTTGTCGGGTGTGATCTTGCGCAGACGGGGCATTTTGATCTTGCAGGTCAATCGAGTCTGAGCGATGTTTATTAGCAATTGAACAAGGGCACTCATTATTAAGACAATAAAGTACCGGCGCGAATAATCTCTGGTCGAGTCATGGTGTCTAGCCTGCATGGGATTGTTGATCCTTAGCAAGAAATGTTTTCAGCACCGATCAGTATAGCGCGACTTTTGGTGTGAGAAACCGTGTCGGACACAGATATATTCTAACATCCAATTCTATCCTATAGAGAGTGTTTTTGAAAGATTTCTTGATCGGACGATAAAAAGAACGTATACAGCCGTCTCGTTGCAGGTTTGTCGTCGGCAGGACCTGCGGCTGGGTGATGTGGGTCTCGACCAAAGCTGCTCATCCAGTTACAGCAGTATCGCAGATGGATATGATAGACTATGACCTGCGTAGTCTTTGCAAGTGGTTAAAGGAAAGAAAGGAGCGTCAATTATCGACGACGAAGGCGAATTGTTTCCCCAGGTGCAAGTTCCAACCTGAAACAAAGTTGGACATCCAGGGGATGATATTATTTAGGTGCGCTATGCCACTTCCGGATGCCTTGAACCTAATAATACGCTTGGAACTATCCGCGATCATAATAATACTCACGGATCTTGCAGATGGCAAATACTTGATTTAGAATTCGCGCTTTCCTTTATTCCTTTAATCCCGCACAAAAGGTTACAGGTAGCATTTGATCAACGAATCTCTCCAGCATGGAAAAGGTTGAATGTTGCACCTGACAATGTTAAACCTGCATGACGATGATGACCATCGATCCTTATTCGGCCACTTCAACTATGCAGATGAGATTCAACAAATCAATCCATAAGATCCTATCTGCTGCTGCATTTCGTACCACACAAGCAAAAGAGAGAAAGCCCAATTCAAAGACCAATGTTGCTCGTGATACCAGCCTGGCTTCATATAGAAGAAGCAGAAAACTTGTTGTCTTCATTCCTCTTATAGTAATCTCTAATTGTTTCTGCCCCCTTTTTTGGATGTGCGGCATAAGGTGGGAAAATGCGGCAGATAGGTGAATTACCGCAGCCACTGAGTGCATTAGAGATCATCACACGACCTTAGACATTTCCAGACGAGTTCACATCAGCCACTTTTGTGCGCTTTATCCATATTTGTTTGGCTCTTTATTTCCACAGTTCCAGTCTTATTACTATGTCTGCTCACCAGCCGTGATTATGTTCATAGCGCCGGGCGCCTTCGCAATCTTGTCCAAGCGGAATGTCTTGATTTGATGTTTAGAAGATATTTGATTTCTATCCTACGCGCTTGAAAAACTGAAAGACATGAAACATATGCACTAGGTGCTTTCAGCGCAGCACATCGGTTCATACCCTTTCAAGTGGGAGGAACATTTGGCGGATCCAATTTCAGCCGCTCAAAGCACCCATATCTCAAAGTCAATGGCAGATGCCTGGAGCCGTTGATGCCAATTAGATTATTACCTTTGCGTTCACGAGACTTTGCGCGACTGCTAATATTTAAGGTGTAACAATTATCTTTAAGCTGTATATGTCCTCTATCGCAAAGATGCTCTCAGAAATATCTATCTACAAATCTTATCTTCGCTTTTGTCGAGTACGTAGGCAGCAAATCCTGTATCTTAATTGATATTCTAGGGACGTCAATCGCACAAAAGTGCAATTTATAGAGCCGTAAGATTGCATACACAAAATTTGATACTTGACCTGCAAGATCCGCCTGAGGAATTACTAAGACTACCTAGAATATCAAATATCTACAATAAGCATCACTGGGTTTACGCAGAGGAAGTGGATTCGAGTTTGAGGGCTTGCACTTCGCTGTATTCCAAAGCCTATCATTGATGGTCACAATTCTAATCTATCGAGTGCATATTCACCTAAAAGTGTATAGGGCATCGTCTATCAGAACGAGCTCCCGCACATTGGCGATCATGAGGTTTGTCAATTCATAGGTCATAATACTTATTGACTAGAAACGGCCGCTCTTGCACTTCAAGTGATGATACATAATGGATATGTCTAGATCATGGAAGGCATTCAAGTCTACCGCCACAATGGAATTTAATGAAGAATGAGATGTGTAGAAATCCCAAGCCAATGCTCATAAAGCCCCATGCATCAGAGCAGTACCTATTTAGCTATATGTCTTCATTCGTTTCTACAATTTGCTTGGTGAGGCCAGCAAGACGGAATCCCCGGCCTGTACGCGGTGCTGGCTACGAACCTGCAATTGCTTCTCAACAAGGATTGCAGAGCCAAACGGGTACGCAGAATCTCTGCGAGCGAGTCTAGCTGTGGACGAGAAACGTCTTTACTGTATCTATCGGCAGCGCAGCTTCGATGTAGAATACCTACTTTATAACGTGGCCTCTTCTACACGATACTCGAGCCTCTATAAAGCCTTACGAAGCACGACGAGCATGAACCTCTTCGCAGTGAGAGATAGCACGATTGGACGGACCGGTGATTAAGAGGAGCAGAGGAATGGGAGGACGCTATTTCGAGCCAGTCGAGACTTATCCGCGACGCTCTCGACATTGGACGGGTGAATGATTCCTTGTAGATGCAACCCGAGGACGCTTTCTCTGTCTCCTCGTTCTATATAATTGGAAGGGTTCTCACTTCGCTGTTTGGAGGGGAGCTATCACTTCGTGATTCGTGAGATGGAAGGGAGGAGAACTCGAGGTCCGGCTCACCTCAACCAGCGGAGGGGAGCGTCCAGCTTAAACAAGAAAGCTGTGCAAGCAGCGAAGAAATGTCTTTAGAGGTAGCACATTGGCACTGCAACACCGCGGGAGGAGGGACCCGGGCTTCTGCACTTGCAGTCCTAAAAAGAGAGACTTTTTGGTGACTTTTGGCACTTTGGATGGCTATACGTGGAGGACTTTGTGTGTGAATCCCTGCTTGGCACGCCACAATACTCTCCGGGAGGTGTCGGAATGAGCTATAGCTATTTTGTATTCTGTAAACTAGTTTACCCCCTTGGGGTTAATAAAAATCAATCAATCGATCAACCACAAGTGAACGCTGATATTTGCGCCTTGTTGGAAAAGAATAGTGCAGTACCAATCCTTCCAAAATTTTCCGCTATCTGATTGACGAAGGTTTATTAGTCTATAATGCTTAGCCTACTCAGAAAGTCGCAACAGTTTTTTGCATGGGATCCTAGCTACTATGGTACATCCAGAATGATGCCAGTATTCGTACCAATATTTTCGACTCTGAAGATGGCCATGGTATTCAGCCAGGTAAGGTGACTAAAAGTTATGTCACTAAAAGTTGTGCGGTTCGTATCAGCAATCCATTTTAATGACATTCGGGATGTTTCTGACTGGACGTGGTCATATCTCCAAACAATCAGTCTCTCAGCCAGTGTGATCCACTGAATATTCCAGCGAGACCTTTCGCCCTCAAACTAAGCCTTCAAACGCCGAAAAAAGGTCTGATATATTGCTTCTGTATATCATATTGGGCTTGCCTCGGCTGCCTTTTGTAACAATGTCTCAAACAGCCGTTGCAAAGTTTAATGCCCTGCCTATTGCTCGAGCAGGTAATCGCTGTAGATCTCCTTCTCAATGGGCTATTAATATAGCAGAGACCCACGACTGATTATATCTATTGACTCTCAATTGTTCTCGCTAGGCACACAGCTTGGAATTCGACTGGAACGAACGAACCCGTCGAAGCAACAATCATATCTGGTCCGAGCCTCGGTTGTGAAGTTGGATCTGTGTAACCTGATCTTTGACGATTTCAGATTGCTGTCACCATAATACTACGTCGTGATAGAGTTAATTACGAAGCATATGACTGTGATACGGTGTGAAAAGCTGGTGCCGGGAACCAAGTTATTTTCATCTCTGTTGTGTTCATTTGGTCTCTTTCGGCTCTCGTAGTGTTTGAGATGGGAGGGTCGGGGATTCAAAGCATCAGCGCAGTAGGAGACGGCCTGGGTGGTCAATGAACCTTTTCCCAACGCAACGAAGCCGGAATGAAGAGAAATGGATTTACGGCTCACGATTCATTTGTACTACGGGGGGCGCTCTATTAATATACAAGATCATGAAGCCTTCTAACCTCTGGCTGGCAGGGTCGTCAAGCTTTTCCAAGATTCTTGGCGTTGAATTTGACACCGCTGTTCCGGGTCATCAAAGCCACCAGACCTTCTATCAAGCATTTGACCGGGAGGAAGGTTGGGGTAACAAGACAATGGAGAATTCCATGCGGCTGTAAGGAGGCATATCTATATTTCGCATCGTAGGACTCTTCTATGTGTTGCATTAAGTTGATTTCTCCATGCTTTGTTGTTGCTGTCGTCGTGATCCAAATGTAAATCCCTCGAGTTCCCCTCAACAGTGCCAGTCCGAGTTCCCCCAAATCAACTCCAGTCCAGCTGTCGCATGCAAAACCCTGTTCACGCTAGGTACTCTCACTCGAACCATCCGCAAACTCCCCCTTCCCGAAACCACCCTCTCACACAACATCCGCTTCACCTTTCGAACACCATCTCTGTGCCAAAAGGAAACGACTCAGCTGCATCTCTCCCTCGCCCTGGAACGAACCAATTTTTTAGGCGCTCCGTCGATAATTCCGGGAATCGCAAAGTTGATCGCGCATCAATCCTCATCTGACCATCATTACGCCACCTCACTTTCCGAACCACATCTACGTACAATGTCGACATACTATCTACGACTGAGGAACAACTGAGTACCTGCGGCAGGGCCGCAATATTATCACAATGGAAGAAAGGCAGATCATTAATATCGCGAGACCGAGTCGGTCGTCGTCATCGACAGCGCCCCATTGTACTCCTTTCACGCTTCCTTCGAACGGCGTCCTGACCCTCGGATTGAACGAAGTCATCACTCTCACCTCCGACGCGGTATTCAAACCGGAATGTACTGGATCGAGCGACATAATTCTCACAGGCTCGAGTTCGCCGTCCTTCACCGATTTTCGCGATCCTTTTTACGCCTCAACAATTCCCGAATGTTACGCGCTGGCAGCGGCGACGGTGATTGCGTACATGCTCGTCGTGATGCTACTGATCACACCTCGAACATTTCTCCATGAAGGAGCCGTTGTATTGGGAAGAAGAGGTTTCACAAATGGGCCATCAGGAAGTGATGCTGGAATCGGAATTGGAGGTCGACCATGGCTTCAAAAGGTTGCTGCGTTGACCGTCGCGGTATCCCTCACGATAGCGACGGCCGATACGTTCAAAGTCGCCGAAGAGCAGTACCAAATTGGCTATATGGATGCTGCAGCATTGCAGAGTCAAGTCGAGGATGGAATGGAATTGAAGATCATTCGTGTCATCTCGGATACCTTCCTATGGCTTGCACAAGCCCAGACTTTGATAAGATTATTTCCACGCCAGAGGGAGAAAATCATCATCAAATGGACAGCATTCGCCCTTATCACTCTCGACGTATTATTTAGCATTCTAAACAACTTTGTTTATAATGGAAATTCTCGACCCCGCAGCTTCGTGGACGCCATTCCCGCCTTGGCTTACCTATTTCAATTGGCACTGAGTCTTCTTTATGCAGCTTGGGTAATATATTACTCGATTACGAAGAAGCGTTTCGCCTTTTACCATATTCAGATGAAGAATATATGTTTAGTCGCTCTGTTGTCGCTGGTGTCGGTTTTGGTTCCTGTCGTATTTTTCGTCCTGGACATTTCGAAACCAACGCTTGCAGGGTGGGGTGACTATGTTCGATGGGTCGGTGCCGCCGCCGCCAGTGTTGTTGTATGGGAATGGGTCGAAAGGATCGAAGCATTGGAAAGGGATGATAAGAAAGATGGTGTTTTAGGTCGAGAAGTATTTGATGGGGACGAGATGCTTGAAGCCAATCCACCATCGGACGAAAGCACCTGGGCATATCGCCTCAAGCGTAGGAAAGGAGACGACGATGGAAAGGGAGACGGAGGTGGAGGTACAACTACTGGCTCGCATGGTATATCTTGGCCTGGTGTTGCTGGTCTAGCAAATCGCTATCGACCAAGAGCTGCTCGAGATGTTGAAGCTGGGAGAACTGACAGAAATGCCGACCGCACGAAGAAACCACGGCCTCGCCCTCCATTATGGCCAACCCGACCTCCTCCAGCTGCTACTCCTGTCAGCCGGACTAATACTGCCAGCGCTGAAAGCACTGTCTACGCCATCAGATACCACCCGATAAGTGAAGCTACCCCTCCAGTCCGAGAACCTGAATTGCAACCAAGCATTTCGCGGCGAAACAGTCTCGAAATCCTTCCAACACAAAGTGAGCATGAAAACTCGAGTCCAGAAAGCGAGAAGCTAGCAATTATTGAACAAATGGAGGAAGGTCAAGAGCATGAACCATCGAAACGACCAAATACATGGCAAGCCTTAGCAAAGGCAAATCCATTCCGGAGGAAAGCCCAGGCTCCGCCACCTGAGGTATCAGCACAAATGAAACCGCCAGAGCCAACCAATCCACACGCCGCTGCCAACAAATGGGACGTGAGAGCAAGACTAGAAGATTTTGCAGCAACTCAGGCAGATAAAATCCGAGAGAAAGCAAGACCTACGCCGAGTGTTGGCCCTTTGCCGGTCACTGTCATTCCAGCACCGCCTCGAAGGAGAAATTTGGCAGCTACTCTAGAAGAGATTGACAGTGCTGAAAGAAGTCAACACCCTTTGACTGACAACTCGACTACCTTTGTTGCATCCCCAAGCACGGCAAACAATTTTACTGCACCTCTAGTAGCTGAGCAGCCGGAAACTTCACATCATCCGCAACCTCAAAGATTGAGTGATCCATATACTCCAGATGATCTCCATGGCCATTCAATACATCAGCGAGGAGCCATATCGTTTGTGACCACGGCGCCACAAAATCGTGATGGGGACGAGGTTGTATCACCTATATCTCCCATTGATACAACAAGGGATCGGCTTACACCGGCCATGAGCTCTCGAAGTAGCCCCAATTCACCTCAATCACCTACAACATCCTCGTCGCGGAAAGATGGGCTACCTGTGATGAGCATTCCGGCCCCACCTCGAAAACCGCGGTCAGATGATGAAGATTAATGGATGTGTGTGGTTCTCTGCTTTCAGCGTGGCGTTGGATGGGCTTTCTAGTCTTCGGGTTACTCACGGCATTCAAAACAGGATGGGGGTTTATGGCTTTTGTTGGGGATATTGCATAGGAGTTCATAGGAAGGGGTTTGCATATAGACGGGACAGGTTGGCTGGAGGACTGGCTCGACGAGCCTCATTGCATCAAAAGGGGGAACTGTACATGACTGAAACTTGTGCAGAGTTTGAATCACGACAATCTGGTTGGGTGATCCTGCTAGCTATTCACGAGTAATGCCCGAATGAAGAGAAATTCCGAGCAAGTATATAAAAATGCGATTGTGTATTAAACTGAGACTCCAATTATATTTCCATTGACTAATTTGTGATTGCAACTCAACCTTTTGATCTCTGCGCTGTGCGAGTGGCAATTTCGCATTCATTGATGGACGGTTTGGTGGGACATATGGCCATGATTCAAGTAGACCGGGCAGGTTTCATGCCGACTGTTGCTTTGACTTGGACTCCGACTTGACAACATGAGAAAAAGAGGAAACGGCGCGCAACAGTTGGTACTAGGTTACAGACCATTATGGAACCGGCCGATCAAGACAGGTGAAGCAAACGATCCAATATATTCCGGTCTCGTGGTCTAAATGGTGGTAATGGCCAATTGCCGTTTTGAGAAGAGCACAGTCAGCACACCGGGCTAATTTTATCGCTCTGGTAGGGAAGCAATCGTTGCTGATCGGTGCTGATAGTCACGTTAGCAAGCAGTTTCATGTCAGAATTTGGAAAGATGAAGAATTACAGATGGAAGAGTAGATAGGCCGGTTGTCTTAATTTCGGAGATCTGAGATCTCCCGCCTGCAAAGAGCTTGGCCGGCTGCTTTTCAAAGTGTAATTTTAAAATTAATCCATGAATTTTTGCACTCTGCGAATCCCGAGCCTGGGGAGCCGGCAATACGTATTACCACTGCGGGTACTGTGAGACAGGGTCGCCCAAATTGCGCTTCTACCAAAGTAGCGGCCTCCGTACCTACCTGACAGTCAGGCCTACGGTCATTGCGGAGCTTAAGTGCGATACCCATGCCATGATATCGAAAAGCATCAATTGGAAAATCGTTGAATAGTAGGACTGCACATCCACCGCCTGTCTCCTTGATAGCTCGGACTGTGCCTCCCTTCTACGAATTTTCTGATTTTGATAATTATTTCACTTCATCATCAAAGCATCTACAATGACGGCCACAGAGGCATTCCCTCTCCTCTCGACCTCGAGCGTCGACAAGTTAGCACCACTTGGGGGCCATCACACAGTTGAGAAACCAAGAATTCGACGACGCTCCAGTGGACTCGGGGGAGAGATCAGAGCAGGCGATACAGGTGCTCCAGCTGTAGCAACTTTAGATGTTAGACCGCCATCTCCCGGCACGATCAAGGTTCGCAACCCCTATTGTCACATTCGGACACAACTGACAATACAAGGCGCAGAATGAGAGGGATCGGAAGAAACCATTCTCGAAACGGCGCAAAGCTAGAACACTCTTTCAGCAATGGAAGCGGTTTGCGCTGAAGCATACTTGGGTCACTCCTCTCGTCCTCATTATCATTATACTCGCCTTATTCGCCATCAATCCAACAGAGTCGAATCCTATTCACCATTTTATCTTCCTTTCCTACAAAGAACCTGCGGAAGCAGGTTCTGCACCAGGGACGCCGCCTCAATATGGAAAAGGTGTTTGGGATTTCGCCTTCGTGTCCTTCTACATTATCGTTCTGTCCTTTACTCGTGAATTCATCATGCAAAGGTTTCTGCGACCAATGGCGAAGAAGAGTGGATTAAAAAGTAGGGCAAAGCAAGCTCGTTTCATGGAGCAGGTGTATACTGCCATTTATTTTGGCATTCTGGGGCCCGTCGGATTGTACGTTATGAGCAAGACACCAGTTTGGTATTTCAACACCAGGGGAATGTACGAAAACTTCCCACACAAGACACATGAGGCCAACTTCAAATTCTACTATCTTTTTCAAGCTGCATACTGGGCCCAACAAGCAATTGTTCTCATGCTTGGGATGGAGGCTCCTAGAAAGGATTTTAGGGAGTTGGTTGGGCACCATATTGTGTCGCTGTCTCTTATTGGTCTGAGCTACCGTTTCCATTTCACTTACATGGGATTGGGTGTTTTCATCACTCATGACATTAGTGACTTCTTCCTTGCAGTAAGTGTTCCCATTCTCATAGTCCCATTGCTGTGCTAATTGATATAAGACCTCCAAAACTCTAAACTATCTTGATCACCCATTGGTCGGTCCCTACTTTGGATTCTTTATTTGCACCTGGATTTACCTCCGTCATTACTTGAACCTTCGAATTCTGTGGTCCGAATTCAACGAATTCAAAACGGTCGGACCGTATGAACTCAACTGGGAGACAGAGCAGTACAAATGTGCCCTTTCCCATTGGATATCAACGACTCTGCTGGCCATGTTGCAGGGTCTGAACCTATTCTGGCTATTCTACATCTTCCGCATTGCGTACCGCTTTGTATTTCTCAATGTCGCAGAAGATGACAGGAGCGATAATGATGATAACGAACTAGCTAAAGAGGAGAAATTGGATGCCCTCGCCCGTCAAGGCAGAGAAAGCACTTCGAGTCCTAGATTCTTGGTGAACGGATCGCCTATGAATGGTAACGGGAAAGCCACAGGCAACGAAACCCGAGCGAATGGGACCACGAATCGGAAGGAAAACAGGAGCAAAGCTTGATTGAACCTACTCGGAACAATGGCACGCACCTATGTGGCGTGGGGGCACCCGATGAGGTGGGGGGTTGTTGGATTTAGGGCCTTTGTTTGAGGCTGTAATGACGGCTGCAGTGGATCCTTTATATGAGGTCTACTTGACAGTATTGAGGTCTGGCACTGTTAGCTATACAGTCGTTTCCATGGCCTGGAGGTTCACTATAGAACCTGGCTCTGAACAAGCCGAGCCCTAGCATATCGAAGAACCACGGTCGTTTCGCTTCCTGTATTGATTGTATCGAATAGGACCTATAATGAACAAATTTATAAGATTGGATAGTACTGTCTTGATATTCCACCAGTGCGTGAGCTTTAATCTTGATGACTTTGACTTAAAGAAGGGCCATCTCTTTGCCTATCTCAACATAAGAAGACAATAGGCAAATATGATGTCTTCTGTACTAACTCACTTACTATCCTCACTCTGTCCGCCTCACCTCGCCACTCTACCTCCTATTTCCCTCCGAAGGTGATACAGAAGCCCTTCCCGTCCAAGTCCATCACATCTTCATCAAATTCTATCACAATTACCCCTCTTCAACACCTACCTCGTTATGCAGCGCCCACCAAAAGCGGAAAGAAATATTGACTCTTCCTTTCTCATCACTCTCGCTTGTTCGCCTTGTCATCCTTTTCTACTTAGTGATGCTATGATACGAGAGGCCAAGATGTGAAATGTTGCGGTCTGGGAGGGCGAGACGTGTCGTGTGGGACTTGTGAGGAGAAAGTGTTGAGCTGAGGGGTTTAGGATGGATTTGCCGGTGCTGGAAAAGTGGTGTGGTATTCTCTGTGGTGTTGCGAGGCATGGCAGGTGGGTAAGAGGGGGCGTGGGGTTTGTGAGAGATTTAAGAGTGATTAGATGTGTATAAGAAGTTGTTTCGAGTTGGGATCTCTGGTATGATGAATAATACAATTGGAGGTTCAATAGAACATGATTTTTGTGCAATTCCTACTTAACGATAGTTCTCCCAAGCAGCGATTCTTCTGGACCATCAACAGTGTTTCTCCCCACTTCTTACATTCAATCCTTTGTGTATAACAACCAAGCTCTGAGCCCCAAACACATGGGACAGCTGACTGATATTTTAACTTGCCTAATGCTTTCTAGATGTATGATATTTGCTTCCGTGGCATAGTCTTTGACTCATATATCCATGGTCTAAGTGTTTTACGCTTTCTCTCGTTGTGGGAAGCCCCTTTGAAGGCACTAGATATAAAGAGTACACCAAGTTCTACTTATGTTATACTGCAATACTGCAGTATTGCTGCCGGATGGTGTGAGAATGCAGGACGACGAAGCTAACAACTTCTCAAAGTTGCCCAAGTCTATCGGCTCGCTCCTCGACTCCTCATCTCGCCCGATTTGAACTTCGGCACTCACTTTACAAGGAACACCTATTGAGACACGTCCTGAAGTGTTAATCGTGTCAACTTCTATTCTGTCCTTTGTGACTTGCCTTACAGCTTGGAGAAACTAGACTGAGAAGCAGTCCGGCGTGTTTGGAAAGACCAATTTCGCCCTTCGACTGGTTCTGATCACCATCCTCGCTCTTGACCACCCACCACAGAGCGAGATCAACAATCAAGAAATACAATGTCGGAATTGCTTCATGACCTCAATACATCTCTGGATATCTACAGATAGAAAGGGTTTTCTCTACGTTCTGATGGTAATGCGGAAAACCAGGCTGGTGAGTAGCAACTCGCACCCTCTTCCGAAGCTCGTTTTGATGGACATCTCCACAATTATTTGGAATCTAACATGATTATCAAGTATAGAGTTTACGTAGAGTCCTACGGATCATCATTTGGACTTTTGAGCTCTGGCAATTCTGCTCTAGCATTTGTCACCTCGCCTTCTCCACTCGCCTCGCTGCGTGAGCCCATCCAGTCTGGCTTCGACAAAGCAACGACTTCAGACGGGAAATAAGATCCGCCACTCGGAGATCTCTTCAAAAAAATCTTTAAATATATCTCATGATCTCACAGTCTTTGATCAGCTTAGCAACTACATTCTCAGGTGGAGTGCGTCGCCCTGAAGCCAGCTTCTGATTTCGCAACCTACGACAACTGCCGTGGACACGCAAGATGAATCAGCCATCAGCAACATAATTACCTGAGTACATGCAATATTAACAGGCAATGTCAATCAGTCCCTACCCGCCGACACTTGGCCTTTCTCCGGCCTGATACCCAAGCGTCCCGGAAGGAACCAAGATAGAAAAACACAACCAATTCAAGGTAGGGGCAGCACCGACTGTGACGCTCCAGACCGCTAGATCCACTTGAAATCCGGTCACTCGTCTTCAACTATAACTCCAACTCGACCAAGCTCTGCAGGCTACAGGCTTGCGGATCCATCCCGGACTCGGGAGCATATATCTGCTACCATTCAAACACGATTCGGACAACTCCAGCTTGAAGTTACTTCCTGCATTTACGAATGATAGAATTCAGAGAACTCTTATCTGATCAAGGGTCTTGATTCTTGAAAATCTTGCATGCCCATGGCAAGCTAATGCGTCCAGCGCATTAATCTTCTGCTTAACTCGTACGTGCCAGACACAGATTGGCTTCCGTTCGCGAAATACTGCTGACTTACTCGGTACTCCTATATAACAGGCTTAAATCGAATTCCCGACCGATTCCTCGGCGTATCTCCATCATGAATGTCCCTCCCGTACTTGGCTATAACGCGAAGTCCTGGTCAACGTGGAGACGGCTTGTCCTGTGGTAGTGCCGGCTCCTTCCTCCCGTCGCCCTTGACAGCGTTGGGGCGAACACTCCTAATGGTTATCTTATATCTTCCTTTTACCGTCTGCCGTTGGAGTCGATCAGCATTGTTTTCATCCAAAATATCCAGATGTGTCCCGTCTCTGCAGTACGACGTTAGGCCACAATCGCGTTAGCAAAGCAAGCCATTGAGAAACGTATTGCGTGTCCAGTATCACAATTCCACATCATCTTGGACATGGAGGCTAGCTACGTCGACTTTCACTAATCTCTAGATGTCTGCTCCTTTGAACAAAGAACGAAAACGCCTCCAATTGTGAATGGCTTGGTGATATGTGAGCTGTCTGCTCAGACCACCGTCGACTCGAGATAGGCCTGTGTTTTCCAGCAGGTATTATTCGATCCCCTGCAGCAAAAGACCTCGGATTTTTCGAACGAACTTGAAGGACAGTCGCATCATTATGGGGAAAACAGCTATGGCAAGCGAAAGGAACGGCACGAACGGGACTTGGGGTCGTTCAAGCTCACCGCTGAATTATCCCACTCGACGTCGGACCAATGCATGTTAATGCGTTGCGAAGTCGGCATAGTATATTTTCCCATGCGTGATGGCTTCTTGCTGAGCGAACGAAGTATGAGGAAGTGTATCTCGGTGTGCATTCGTTCTGCAGGAGGAGGCATGGATGCTACTCCAATGCACGGAAACTTGAGGGACTGATCATGACCATGATTCCAACTGCAGCGGACTCTGGGGCTCGGAAACGGATCCGGGCCAGTGCGGTGCAATAAGATACGCTTTCACTTCTCACTATTGCTCTTTTGCGGGACTAGCTGGTCTTCAAATGTACATCGACGGTCCCATCGTACATCTCATACGCTGCTCGCCTCTCGGGAGCCGTCTGGCCCCATAACAGAAAGAGACAACCGATTCTAGGCCTTTGGTGGGTCCAGTTCGGAGCCAACGAAACCACGTGTCAATGTACAGATGTAGTCTGACTGTGTGACAAAATCATATCAGCAGGATTGCACCCGGTCAGGTCCTGGGCATTATTTTGTTGCTGTGCTTTGCTTTGCTTTGCTTCGCTTTGCTTTTGCTGTATGATGCCGGACTGTGGTGTGAACAGGCAGTTACAATGATGATCATCCGAGCGAATGGCAGACGATAGAGTACCACCACATCTTTTGGTCTTTACCAGTGACCGAGATAGACCCAACACCCCTAGCTCCGGGTTGGCATGGCGGCTGTCTGTCGTGCACTCTTAGCTGGTTTGATAATGATAAATGACGCCGTTAAGGTTGGAGGAGGTGTTGGTGGTAGTGGAGGTGGTGTTGCTTCCCTGGTATTAATTGAGCCCATGGCTTTGTACCAGGCTGGCCTCTTAAAACCCTTGAGCGGACCCTGTCCCACACACCAAACGATATTGTGGCACAAGACTGTGGATAGTGGAGGGGTCGCTGTCCTGAGAATGGAGGGGTCTGCATCTCTGGATTGGAAGAGAACGATGAGTAGAATGAAGCGTAAAGAGCAGCACTCTATCAATTGCTCACGCTGAGCTGGAAGAAACTGACAACTATCCGGTCGCTTCTGTGTGGCTGCCCAGCTCTCTCTCTCTGTGTGCCTGCTTCTGTGCCTGCACTGGTCCTTTGCTTGCCACGGCCCTGGTTCCCTTTCTGCTGGTGGCGGTCACTTCTACTATGTGAAGAGACATATCATATACAGAGACTAGCCTTTACGAGGCTTCCCGTATCCAGAACCATATCATAAGAGTATCGTCCGCAGGGAAGGGCAAAAGGGCACCGGCACTGCGTGGAATTAAACCGTTCAGCTTGAGAAGAAAAAAAACCCTTATCCAACAAATACCTTATTATTCCCTCTACTAAGCACAGCTGGTGGCGGATCCGTCTCAACACATTTTGTTTTGGTCTGCTCGCCGACTTATATTTAGAGGCGAGGCAAACAAAGGTGAGGTGAGAGCGAGAATCTGATACTTGTGTCTTCGGATCTGAGCCAGGACCTCCCCTCCATCCTCCCCCCTCCCTCGCAGACGAAGCTCCACTTCCACGCACTAGAACCACTCGAACCCTTCTGGCAATTGCAGGTGTACAGCGACGGTACCTATCTAGACCGCCTTTAGGACAGGGTGAAGGTGCCCCAAAATTTCTCATCCCCTTCTCTTTCTGCATATTCATTGTACTGTACATTGTACATTGTACACTCGTCTGCAATTGCGAGAGACGTGGTGAATTGCGACGAGACACTCGGCAACGGCCTCGTCGTTCTTTTTCTTCATCCCCAGTCCGTCGTTTACTCTACGGGTTCTTTTTCGTTGTTACTTGGCCTGGATCGAGGGGCGATCACCCAGACCCAGCAACTTTGAACATTGAACATCTTCCCCCCCTCCTCCACACCGGTTCTTGAAGTCGTCTTTCTGAACATCACAACCACTTCACAGTACGTTGCGTCAGTATTTCATATCACATGGTCAATTCGCTCCGCAGAGACAGTTCTACCAAGCCACGCCGCTGACAGCATCTTGTGATCTTGCAGGTGGCGATCCTGTACCGAGGCTTTCTATAGCTTCGCGTTCACCTGGAACCTCTCAACACGCACCTCATGTCCTCGAATGGGTCATGAGCAACCGGCGTTCTTTCATTCACAAGGAATATTGAGGGACGGAGGAGATAGGGATTTCGATATTCCTCTGTAATGGCAACTGCGGGCGTCGAGCTGAGCTCGAATCACAAACCCAATGGAACTCTCACACAACCAAATACACCACCAACACTTATCAACGTGGTTCAATTCCACTACGCATGGGTTCTATTCGTCGTATACCTAGCAGCATTCATTCTGAACAGCATACTCACAGTCGAATCACCCTCTGAATCGAATGGACCAGTTCTTCTTGGACCTGGCGGAAAACCACTCCCACAATCTTCTGCTCGAAAGAGACGTGAAGCACTCGAGAAGAAAGCAAAGCTCAAGGAATTCAGTCCAGGAAGAAAGCTGTTATTCTTCTATCTATCCGGTGGTCTTCTAGCAACGTTCCTTGCCAATGGAGTCAATATTGTGGTCCACGCTCTTATCAAGACTGAGAATGGTTGGTGGTGTGGTAAAGCCACTGCAGTAAGTGGCAAACTGAACACGAATTACCCCAGATCACGCACTGACATCATTCCGAAATAGATATACGTTTGTGGTTCAGCTTTCTTTTATAGCATATTCCTCATCTCCTTGGTAGACACTACTCCTTCGCCAAATATTGCGCATCAAATCACATGGTGCCTGGCATTGGTCCTAGAAATCCTACTATTGGGAGCTACCTTCGCCCTCTATACCAACCCTCACAAAGAGATCAACTCCGTGTTCTGGAACGACTCGGAAAAATACTCTAAAACACCAAACCAATGGGAGGTCATTGAACTTGCGGTTGGTACATTGCGAGTCATCATCTTTCTGTTCCTCGTTGGCTTCTATATTGCGTTCTCTCTCGAACGTAGCTACAAGGCTAAGTGCGCAAGCCGTCATGACCTTGATGAGAGTTCGCCTTTACTAGTCAATGGGCAAGCAAATGGAAATGGTCGTGTTCCTGGAACCGGAGCGATTGAAAATGGTAATCCTGCTACCCCTACCAATGGAGCAGCTGAGAATGGCGAATCTCGCGAAAGCATCGATGAAAACCCAGCCTTCTACAAGCCCACTACTGCTCCGAATAGGACGTGGTGGGAGTACATCAAAGGATATTCTCTCTTCTTCCCATACCTATGGCCGCACAATGCTCTTCGACTACAAGTCATCGTCTTTCTCTGCTTCTTACTTGTTGTCCTCCAAAGAGTTGTCAATCTTGCTGTTCCCATGCAAATGGGTAACGTCGTTGAAATTCTCAAGGGTATCGATGAAGGAACCTCGGAGGCTAAGATGCCATGGCTTCAAGTCTCTCTACTAATCGGGTTCAAGTTCTTGCAAGGCACATCAGGTATTCTTGGAGCTGCTCGATCCGTCCTCTGGATTCCGATCTCGCAATACTCCTACCAGGCATTGACAACTGCCTCATTTGAGCATGTTCACAGTCTCAGTCTTGATTTTCATCTTGGAAAGCGCACTGGAGAAGTGCTCTCCGCTCTGAGCAAAGGCAATGCAATCAATAACTTCCTCGAACAAATTACATTTCAAGTAATTCCCATGGTCTTTGATCTGGGCGTTGCCATAGTGTACTTGGGAGTTGCTTTTGATGCATATTATGCCTTGGTAGTTTCCATCATCACATTTTCGTACCTGTATCTGACAATTCGAATGGCCCAATGGCGATCGGAACAACGACGACAAATGACAAACTTGAGCAGAGAGGAAGACGCTGTGAAGAACGATTCTCTCACTTCTTACGAGACCGTCAAGTATTTCAATGCCGAGGATTACGAGTTCAGTCGCTATCGAAAAGCTGTTGTTGCGTTTCAGAAGATGGAGTACAAAGTTACCGTATCGCTGAACGTCTTGAACATCTCCCAAAACATGGTTTTCATGACTGGTCTTCTAGCAACTGCTTTCCTATCAGCTTATCAGATCACCACTGGGCTTCGCACTGTGGGTGATTTCACGAAGTTGATGGTGTACATGGCACAACTCCAACAACCACTCAATTTCTTCGGATCATTCTACCGCAGTGTACAAAGCGCCATGATCAGTGGTGAGAGACTACTTGAACTCTTCAAGGAGCAACCCACCGTCATCGATGAACCGAACGCTCGCGAAATGCCAACATGTGAAGGCCAAATCAGCTTCAACAATGTCAAGTTCTCATATGACAAGCGCAAGCCTGCTTTGGAAGGTCTTTCGTTCGATTGCCGCCCCGGTACTACCACTGCCTTTGTTGGTGAGTCTGGTGGAGGAAAGTCTACCGTATTTAGACTTCTCTTCCGATTTTACAACACATCAGATGGTAGCATCCAAGTTGATGGCAATGATGTGAAGGACATCACCATTGATTCGCTTCGTCGCCACATCGGTGTAGTCCCACAAGACACTATCCTCTTTAATGAGACTCTAATGTACAACCTCAAGTATGCCAATCAAGACGCTACCGACGAGGACGTTTACGCTGCCTGTAGAGCCGCATCTATTCACGACAAGATCATGGCTTTCCCTGATAAGTACAATACTAAGGTTGGTGAGCGAGGACTTCGTCTGAGCGGTGGTGAGAAACAGCGTGTTGCCATTGCCAGGACTATTATCAAGAATCCTCGCATTATCATGCTTGATGAAGCCACTGCTGCATTAGATTCGGACACCGAGCAAAACATTCAGGAGGCATTGATGACTTTGTCTGAGGGCCGAACTATGCTCGTCATTGCGTAAGTACAAACAACTCATTACGCCTTTTTATCAAAGCTAACTTTTCAAGGCATCGGTTGTCCACCATCACTAGTGCCGATCAAATCGTTGTCCTCCATGCTGGCAAGGTTGCTGAAGCTGGTACTCATCAAGAATTGATAGAGCTGCACGGCCGTTACTACAACATGTGGCGCAAACAGATTCGTGCTGAACGGGCTATGGAACAAGCTTCTCAGGCCGTTGCTAAAGCAAAGGCTTTGACGCAGGCTGCTATGGACCGACCTGGCAGTTCCGGCATGAGCCCAAGCGAAGACGTCAGCGAGAATGAGGGTGATAATCGCAGCAGCACTACGTTAGTTATCCCCAACCTTGGCTCTGGTGCTATGGTTCGTGCGGCGGCTGAACCTAATAGGGATGCCGCATCTGATTCGAGTGGTGGTTCCAGCTTCGGGGATGACAAACCTGAAGTCAACCTGCCTGCTTGCACCACTACCGGCGAAGTCGATACAACAGATGATGGTCAAACTCTGCACAACTCGTCGGAGGGAGACCAATCGGTTGATGCTAAGCATGGCGACCAGTCCAAGCACTCTTGAAATTTGTCTCCTTGCTAGACTTTTCACGTCGGAATCATATGGTTCATAGGCGATGGGACTTTGCGAGCTTGTTTCTTCCGATTCCTCTCCATGATACCCTTGCTATTATCTCCTTTCTCTTACTTTACGAATTGTGCATAATGAAGACCCACGTCGTGACGATGGTTTACGAAGAGGCATAAAACGGTGCATGGACGGTTAGCGATTGCTTTATTTGCTTATCGATGGTAAACCATTAGAGGCTGGGGCGGAGGTCTGCTCTTGCTCTGTATTCACAAAAAGGCAAACCACGTGTGTAATAGCTCATAGATAATTGATGATGCAAATCACCTCATATCAACTCACATTCTCCTGAAATTCTTGCCGTCAAGTAAGCGGGCCTCCTGGGAACGAAAAACTCACTCTGAAAACCTTCAATTGACATCTAACTATTCTACAACCTGATATCATCACCTCACCCTCTTTTCGACCCCATAACACTAGCCCACCCAATAACAAAGTGCCCGGATCTATCTGTATTCAGGCTTGACGAAATCAGCAAATGTCTTTGGCTCCTCATAAGCGTGGCCGTGTGCATCTCCGTGGTGGTGGTCGTGCGCGTGAGGGTCTTCAGTAGGGCCAACATAGTCCATCTTCAGAACATTACCACATTCTGGGCATCTCTCGATTGGGCGTTCGCGTGACATCTATATAGAAATTAGTTTGGCAGGAGTTGGACACATCCGAGGTCAAAGTGACATACCGTCAACCAGATAGTGTTGTGAGAATCGGCGGGGAAACCAGTGCAACCAGCATACTGCTCGTCACCGAAAGACTTGACAATGATGGGATTGTCGAGCGTACCTAACACTCCATGTCAGCAATAGTTTCTACAAAGGTCCAATTCCTCCAATTCTAAGCATGGCGTGATTTCTGCACTCCGTATTTCAGGAAGTACGCACCCATGCGAGAAGCATCCAATGGCTTCATATCGAAGATATCAATGCCTTGCATCTTTCCCAAGATCTCCAATCGTTCCAAACCGGTCGCTTGCTCGAGATCCGTAGGCACAGTGCCAGGTGCTGCTCCAGGACCGATGAGGTCTGCCTCGGACTTGATCTCTGCCCAATTCGTCAGCCTTCTTATCCTTCCCCTCCCCGAAGCTCAGAATATGAAAGTACCTTCGAATTTCTTAATCTTGCCGGAGGTCGAGCCGCTCGCGGGCGTAGGGGCTGCCTCTCCTGATGTCCCGGTTAGCTTTCTGGTGGAGGGAATTGCACTGCAATTGGGAGTGGAGAACGCGTACGGCGGGCCAGCGAGCTGGTGATGCTGCGCTTGATGATGGGGTTTACTGCTACGCGGCGCGCGGCAGCGAGGGCGGGACGAGTGAGATACATGGTGTGCAATTGAGGTGTTTGCAAATGAGTTTCAATGGTACGATTTTGAGGTTAGGAATCGTTCAAACTCCTAGCCGACCACAGCTCGGAGCTAGTGCGGTCATGTGATACAGAGCTTATCAGCAGCACTTCGATTAACTTTCTCCAGCCTCGCAAGTATTGTTGACATCTGGTTCTGCTTGATGAAAAGATTGGAATTCACATTGTGGCATTGGAATCTGACAACATACTTGGTCTAACATTCCGAAAAGAACGAGTTCAACAGCTTGACTGTGACCACGAATTGACTGACTTGAGCCAAGTGGAGGGAGTCGTACGTCAAAAACGACAAAATACTGGATATCAAATGACTCAGAGGAATTGTGCGACTTCTTTTCAGTTTAACACATGGTTCCAATTCAGAATCCATGCCTCGTCATATTTTCCTGTTGATCCAAATTCCACTCCCTTGGCTATGTCGGTAGTGGAGGGTTTCTCTGATTCCAAACTACTTGAAGATGCTTGATAAGCTCCGGTCCTTCGTGGTCTCACCAACTATCTAAGAAGGCCAAGGAACTGGTTGAAGCTTCATACAGCCTTTGAGAGGAAATTATTCATCCTAGTTCGATACACTCTTCGGAGCCCCCAGGGAATCAGCACATTATTCCCCTCATAATGTTGATCTAACTTCTTTTGCCAAGACTTTCTGTTAGTGTAACAGATGAGGGGAACAAAGTAGTTGTCGATTAGCAGATGAGTCTCAAAACTGCAGAGTGATGATTGCTCAGGTTGTCACCACTACAGATGCTATGAGGGACACGACGTATTTCCGATGACATTGCCGTGCATCAGCCAGCATTAACATGGTAAAGTCAACTCACGATGTCTGAGATCATCGAACTTTATTCTTGGCCGTGGCATTCTGAGCGAGTGGTGTATAAGTGGAATGGAACTTGCCAATTCTACTGAAGAGTATCAGTAGATATATATGTCCTTTCGAGTCCAATATCTGCTCAAGTCTCAAACTCGGAATGCTTTTCAAATCTATTGACGGCCTTTTGGCATTTCCCTCCTTGGTTGCCGGTGCCCCAACCGCAGGATGTTCTTATATCTCTGCCGCTGAGGCTGCAAGAGTCAAGGCGGCCTTTGCAGATGCGAAAGTTACGCCTAATGTGGTTCCAGCAATCGATCCCAAGTTGGAAATTTTTGCATCTTATGTAACCACGAAAGTGGATTTAGGAACGAGAATTCCAACACTTCGTCCGTATTTCACAGCCTTTGTTCCTCTCGGACCACTAACATTTTTAGAAACTGTTTCTGAACCTGAATTCAATTTTGGTGCTGAGCCAGGATACGACCCCGCGACAACGAAATACCTCAAGCTCATCATCGATCCTGATGCCCCTGGTCCGGATGGTACAGTTCAGAATATTCTCACCGGAGTATTGAGCGAGTTCTTCCATCTCGCAATTTCCGATGCTCAACCGGAATTCATTGTGAATCAGTCTCCGAAGACCATTCGAATGTATTTGTCCCCAACACCTTTGTCGGTCGCTCCACATCGATATAGTTTTCTCGTGTATCGCCAGCCACTGAACTTCACCGCTCCAATTTCACTTGCTTTGACAATTTCGAGCCTCAACTTGCAGCAATTTGTTGCCAAAAACAATCTGAAGCTTGTCGGCCGCAATTACTTTCTGCAAGGGCTGGGCACGAACTTGGGAGGTGTTGGTGAAGGTGGCTCATTGTGAGAGAAGCCAGCCAGCCTTTGGACACTAAAGGGTAATGCAGTCGTGGGTGAAGGCGCTCACCACTTGGCATGTAGCGACAGTTCGGTTATCTGTGCATAGTCAGAGGAGGTTCAACGTTCACATGTTTTGCTTGCCTAATATTGCGTTTGGTTGAGAAAGGTCTTGGGATATTTGGTGTCGTCACAATCGAAATGTCTGTTAAGTACAAGTACATAGATATTCGAGACGTAATGTACCGTGTTCCAGCGCAGAATCATAAACTAATCACCGATGATTGAATACGACTACAGCTTTACATTAATTCGATGATGTTGATCGTGTAAACTCCTATGTTGTGTCGTCACAATAATCGTAGCCAGTAGTAGTCACCAAACGCAAAGAAAAGTTCAAAAGAACTGAAATGTAAACTGTTTCTTCTTTCATTTCGATGTAGATGTCATACTTCTTACTCTGTTCATGCAACAGATAAATCAGTTTCAATCTGAGGTTGAGTGGTTGAAGATCCTGCCGAGTAACTTTTAAGAATGCGAGCCAGTGCACTTGACGGCTACCTAGGGCAAAGTTGGCAGTTACTACTTAAGTGGAGAGATGAATAACGAAAGTTGAACACTGTCAGCAGCAATTGACCGAATGTCAGCAAAACATAACGGGATTCGGTGCTAATACGAAAGTCGCCGAACTCGCCCCCTTTCGTGAAGCGAAGTATCAACGCCGAATTGGCTCCTCACATCCACCTATGCAGGCCGAGGCTAAGACACTCCCTGTAAGCCACTGCAATGCTATCAATCTTAACTTCAGAAACAAAAGAGTAATCCAAAATGTGTAGCGCAATTATTTTCGCTCAGTTTTCGTTGACACGCTATGAGCATTTCGGGATCAGCCTCGCCATCTTGTCAGCTAACTCGGAGATGGCAGATATCCCTGAAAATAAAGATACTAAAATCCTTTGGGTCCAGTGACCGAGATATGAATTATATACACATTAAAGTACGCTGCACTCGGTCGTGGTCTCAGTCATTGTAGCAGACTTTCAGTTCTGGATATCACCAAATCACACCATCCGCCCTTCCCAATTGCCATCCTAGCAGCTTCGCAATCTTAGATGACTCGTACCATCATTTATCGATAGTTTTAAACATGTCCAGACAAAAAACTGTAAAAAGTACAGTATTGTACTCCGAAACCGCATGTCAAATCTGTGGCGTCTCTTTCAACATCGGCCGAGTCAGGACCATTTACGAACCCTCGTCTGCTGGCTGGGAATACACAGGCTCAGAGACCCATTCCCTTGACCCGCTTGGCAGTCGTTGTATGAAAATCGCTTCATCTGGTTGTTCAATTCAACGAGGACAACATATCGCTGGTCCAGGATGTTCGTATGACGGCGGATACAATGGAAGCAAAATCACAGTTGCAGAAATGCGAGGGATGATGTGTCCAAGATACATTTTGAGAAAACCATCAATCTCTGGGCACTCTGATGAGGAGGAGGAAGAAGAACAAGAAGAAGGGGGAAATGAGTATGAGAAAGAAAGCCGCTATTTTCTATCCTCTGAGACCATCACACCACCCTGTGGAGCACCTAGCAATGCACTGAACGTTGCGAAATACCACATCAATTACGACGGTGGTGGAGAGCAAAAACCGGATTCCATCGTCTCTGTGCACGATGCTTGCTGGAAAATCTTTGGAAAGGTGTCGATGAGGAACATAGGAAAGGTCGATCTGGATGGATTTGTGCGGTTTTGGCAGGGGTCAAGTGAGGAATTTGGGTTCTCTCATGAGGAAGGTGTCGCCAGGCTTTGTAGGCAAAAGTGGTGGTCCCATAGGAGAGGAACCGAATTCCTTGCTGCCAATCCTGTGGATATACCTGGATTCCACAGTGTTATGCAAGGTTTCTATCAGGACGAGCCACGGGGAGATGCAGTCTTCGATGAGGGTCGAGCGGAAATTCACGATAACCAGACTGATCCGTTCGGAAGCTTGCCTCCTGAGTTGAAAAGCGCGCTTTTGGGGCACCTCCATTCGAAGGATATCGGATCACTCCGCCTAGCATCCCGCAGCTTCAAGCAATTGCCAAAAAGTGTATTTAGACACCTGATTATTGAGGAAATTCCGTGGTTTTGGGAGATCGATCAATTGAAAGCTGATGAAGACGAATATTGCTATCAATCCTTTGTGGAAAACGGTGGTGAGGACATCTTGGAAATGGGTATAGGCAACTCTGAATGGCTTGCATATGTAAAGGACAGGATGGAAAGGAAGCCTATAGATACGAATTGGTATAATGTCTATAGGCAGCTCAAGATTATGGAAAAGGGGGTATTGGGTGTGAGGAATAGAGCAAGAATCTGGAAGATTGCAGAGAGTATCATTCGAGGCATGGAGAGAATGAAGGGGCTACCTTCCAAGATGAAGAAATACGGAACCGGACATGGTCAAGACTTGTCCCACGTCTTTCCACACTTCGCCAAATATTGGAAATATAGGTCGTAGGCAGATATCAATCATATACAGGGAGTTAACATTCATGGTCATGAAAACGACTTGAGGACATATATTCTCGAGAGGAGATGAGCTATTGAAATTGTCACACCTCGCACACTCTTTGATTAATTTTCTTTTCCTGGAAGAACTCCTCCAGATCCGGCGAATTTGGAGCCGCTTATTATGTCAGCATAGACTGTTGGAACTATTGAAGCAGCTAAACCTTTTTCAAACCAAGCATGATACCATATATTCCTCCGATCCATTTTCAAATACCTTCAACGTGCAACAGGCCACACCCCTCTGCCGAGTGCTTGATGTCTGAGCCTTACCACCGAATCCGAAAGACTCGAGACTGTTGATAAGATATCTGTGCTGTTAGTGCTGTTCGTTCGTCTCTTTGTCGACTCCGCTTCCGGTCCTCACCTTCATCTTCGAGGGTTTCATCCCATTTACTGAAGTTTTGCTGCACTTTCAAATACGGTACGTCTGTACCTCCCAAAGCGACTGGTTGTATCGACTGGAAGCCGGAACAACAGCTCTGCATAGTCTTTCTTGTTAAGAGATGCCGAAAAAGATCCTCCATTCAAGGTTAAAATTAATCCCACGCTATCTCGATCTTGCTGGAAACATGATATGAAGTGCGTTAGCTTTACAGTGAAGTCACTGGTTGCATGTACAGCATATAGAACCTCCACAGAACCAGTAACACTGGAAATCTTTAATGTGGAATGAAAGGAGTGATTCTTCCTTGATTTGATACATTTAATTAAGTATACTTGATTTCTGGCTTCTAAACATGCAGATCATCTCTCGCGATCGCTTCCTTCCCTCCTTATTTTCACGTAAGTTCACTTTGTTCATATGCATGTATGAATATTCTGTTCATGTTTTCGAATCCTTGCGGTTTTTCTTGAGCAGCTCTAACTTCCGTCAAGGCTCGGGTCAGTCATGTCCATGAACTCTTTCCGTAGACCCCCCCGGAAGGGGAGAGCGAGGTTGAGCTACTCCAGTCCGAGAAAGATATGTATATTGCAGGCCCAAACAGACTTGAAGAACGGCGACAAGCGCGTTCGAGCAGTCATCACTAGGCGATTCGTCTCCAACATCTTCGAACATGCTTGCCAACGATGATATCAAACCACTTGCCCACACTAAAATTGATCCAAAACAAGTGAGCAGCCTCTCAGGCCTGAAACTCATCTGGTCGGTATGGGATATACTATTATGTTGGGCTCCTCTCTCGTTCCCGGTGCTAGTAGGAATGACAAGCTCCTTGTCGGCCCAGAGAGTCTGTCATTATGGGCAAAGAGTAATTGAATGGAGCCTTTTGGTATATTTGCTCATATGTCTACATCTCCACGTGCTGAACCTTGCAGGGTCCGACCATATTTCCCATCATGTTCTCAGCGATAATAGGTAGGACGATGAAATTCATCGCCCAATAAAAATTGGAAAGAGGGGTTTCGGGGGATGCAAGTAAAGTTCGTTTTGGGGGACTTGACCTAAGCGCTCTCCTTCCGTGATGTATCACATACTAAAGCCCAGCAGAAATTGGAAAGACTTGTTGGAGCCAGAGTGTATTTGCGGCATTCATGACGCAAACAGCGATGGCCAAATTTGGCCCCTTAAGTGTTGTAATTCTCGTACTTTGGACATTTTCACCTCTTGGTGGTCAGCCATCTCTCCGTATTCTACGCACAGAGTACAATAGTATCATGGGCACTGCCGAAGTAGAATATCTCGACATGAACCGTAAATTATCAGGATTCGCAACCGCATATTCTTCAGCTGACTTGCAACACGCCATTGATGCCCTGTACACAGGATGTCTGATTGGGACCGGAGTGACTAAGAATGGTAACTAGGTAGTCGGGGAAATGTTAAGATATCTCTGCTTGAAGCCCTGAAGTCTTCAGGTGAGGAGGGAGCCTGGACTGATGTTACCAATGGTAGCGGTACCGTCTATAGTTATTTACTCGGTATACCAGTCTCAGGTATTCCTACCGGTACAAACTCCTCGTTCAGAACCATGCTTCCACCACATCAACTGTTCTTCTTCAATGGTCATATCTTCAGATAGAGATTGGCTCACGCCCCTCAACATACCCAGTAGCCATCAGTACAATACATCGACTATCTTTGGTACTCGTGGTACCAACTCATTCTACCTTGGAAGCTACACAAATGCCACGAAGGACCTTTTCTCTGGCAACGACACGTCTCCAAACCAGTTGGTTTTGTTGTCGCGCTCAGGGGTGAATCTCAATATAGGCGGCAACCTGATGAATATTACAGGTACGAATTGCTCCTTGACGCCCTCATATGTGAAATCCCATGTCAACAGTCGGTGCAGAAACTGTTGGGTAGACAGAATGTGGAACTCAATGTCATCTCGACCCTCTGCAGCAGTTCCGTTGATGCAAGGCCGGAGTCAAGTATTTACTTTATGATCCGCTGGCTTATCTCGTGCCACTGAAGTCACAAGTGTACTTTCGACACCAAAGGAGCACTATCTGAATGGCTTAATCGATTTCCCTTTCGCACACGGATTGGAAGTTACAACGTTGTACAATTTCAACCTGGCTGATTTGAGTGTCCGCTTAGAACAGATCATCAATACGTATTGGCTGGCATCTCTTGCTCTTGAAGCAAGTACGGACAGTCTTCCTAATGATCCCGAGAGCTTGTTGACAGGCAATTCCTTGATGCTAGGAAATTACTTCCCATTCGAATCGAATGGCACAAACATCACAACATAATATATGGAAGAGGTGTATTACTGCAATCGCGCATGGCATGGCATACTAACATTGCCAAGCCTGGTACTTTTCCTCGCTGGCGTAGCTGGAATAGTCATGAAATACGTGACAATCGGACCTGATGTGCTCGGGTATGTCAGTACCGCTTTAGTTGGGAGTTCATATATCTATGAAGCAACTCTTATAGGCAATTCGGCTATGGATAGTTTGGAAAGGTCGAAAGCTATGCATGGAATGAGAGTGAGGTTGGAAGACGCGAGAGAACGGGAAGAAGTTGGACATATTGCGATGGCCTTCATGAGTGGGAGAGGGGAGGCCACCAGACGATTGAGGAGCGGTAGACTGTATGCTTGACACTGTGTGACAAGCCGCAATTTCCAATCTCGAGATTCTGCATCATTACATGAACGTCTCATTTTGCATCCATGATCTTCTTGAGGAAGGTGCCATTGAGAAAAATGCACTCCGATGCGCGTGCCACTTTCACATCAAGTCATACTACGACCCTGTTGTTTACAATATCCTCATGATTCATATTTGAAATGGACATAAAGGTACTGGCCATCAGAATCCACAAAGCGTAAATGTAGAGAGAGCCTGCAGTAATTTGCAAACGTTGTCATTTGCACTTTACCCAAGATGAAATCATGCCAATGATGACTGTCTTAAAAATGGTGCTGTTTGGAAATGACTCTGGCTGAATAATCACCTGATACGTGCTAGAAACTGTCAAAACTGTGCAGCAGTTCCGAGAAAAAGGCTGAAGCCATCCTTAACTCTCGTGTGAAGCTTTAATTTCGAACCGCATTGTTTCTTTCTTTTGCACGGCGCCTCCCTTCCTCTCGGAAGATATCTCGGAATCCGGGACAGATAGAGACACTTCTAATATTACTACTACGATCATTTCGAGGTTGTCTTATCCCTTTGGTGGGGAAGATGTGCGCATACAAATTGGATATGCACGCAATTAGACTAAAGTCTTGTATGGGCCCACTCTCAGCCTCCCTTGCCCTATCCAGGTACATAGGTACGAGCCACTCGTTCTGTACTTGTACCTGATGACTTGTACCTCCCTAGCATCATTGCCAACCGTTTCCAACTCCCAGCACTGCAGCAGCCAGGTACAAACGGTCATATCCGGGAGGCAAGCAGCCTTGTTCCTCTTTTAGAAAGATGTGCCTCTATAGATAGCAGATGCAGATACAAATCCGATGAAGACGTCCCGGAGGAAGATCTTAGCCGTGTGTAGCATATCTCATATCTCATATCTCATATCTCAAAATAGGTATTATTCGCAAGGGGAAACATCGTCCAACAAGCTTCCCGTCCTCGAAACGAAAAACATGGCACGCCTGCCCACCTGCCATCCCTTACCTTACTAGTACACCCCACAATGCCAGACCACCCGCTCACGCTCACGCTCGCCACCTCACCTCACCTGTCATCCCCACCCAGCGAACCGAACCTCGAACGCTTCCAGTGCGCCCGTCGAACAAACTCAATTCCCCCAAGCGAGAAACAAGAAACAGTGGTCCAATGACCCCTAAAGCATGAACGCATAGAAGCTATAAAACGACAATTTATGCATCGAAAGCACCCCCCTGCTTTTGCGAGCGCTGCGAACTGAACTCTGAAACCGGATCGAGCATGAGGACGGCTGATCCTTGGTGAGCGTAAATGGACTTGCTGAGATTTTTTTTTTCGATGGGAGGGAGTCTGCCTGTTGGTGATGGACACGTCATGGTGAGTGGGTGATGACAATTACTCTGTTTGTCCAAGTAACAGATTACGAGAGGGCAGGAATGAGGATTCGGCTTCGTAAGATGCTGCTGTTGGTGAGGAGGTGTCAGCCTGGTCGCGGAGGTGTCTCTGCGTTGGAGGTAACGACCTGTTGATGGATTATCCTGGCTGATGTTGGATTGGTAAGAGCTTTGAGAGCTCACCAATTTGTTTGCTCTGTGACAGGACGCATGGAAAATAAGTTATAGTCCAAGAAAAGGCCCGAAAGTATGTCATGAATAATAATACCTGCTAGGCATTGCTATCGTCTTTTAGGGCCACCGATTGGGAGCTCTTCCAATTGAGCTATTGGATGATCAAGGCCTAGAAGTTTCTCATTAAAGAACTGTGCGCTATAGCGTCCTTGAATTTTGAGGCTATTCCAAAATTTCTAGGTTCCGGGAACAATTTTGCTGCCGCTTGTTCGTGAACCATAATGCACGGTAAACGAAAATCAGAGAAGAAGAGCTAATTAAGAGAATCTTTTTTGTATGAAACAAGACTAGAAAAAAGATCTATAGTTTACCCTCTCCAGTTTTCCTCCATCCTATCTTTCTTGCGACAGCCGTGCCCTCACCAAAGAAACCTTAGTTCCACATCCATATTCCGTCCCAGCTCTGAATCAAGTCGTGCCTCGTGAGAACCAAGGAAAAAAAAGGAAAGGAAAATTAGTCTCTCATCTCCTTGAAAATAATCCCGCCCTATAAGAAAACAAGTATCGTACTGGAAGAGAAGAGAAGAGAAGATGAGGTATCGTAAGGCTGGGTATAGTCTTTTGGAGCAAAAACATGTAACAGAAGAAGTAGAAAAAACATGGAGCAAAGTATATCCGAAAAATGTAACGAGTTGATGCAACCCGAATCTGGAACCGCTGCCACCCGCACAATGATGCCGTCCGTCCCAAAAAGGCCCCCCAGAAAGGTATATGCGATGCGATATGATAAGATGGCTCATGATGTATACCTCCCAACAATCTACCCCCTCCCCAGTTGCGCCTTTCTGATGCTTGCCTTGTCTCTATCCCACCCGCTCGCCTCCCAACCCTGCCGTCCCTCGGCTTTGCCCTACGTTCCTACCAGCGGAGAAAGAATTTCGTTATTATTCGACGATTAGGAAAACCATTCTAACGGAAAATGAATGTACTTGAAGATAATGCGCGCGCTCCAGTCGCGGAAAATAAGTAAATGAGAGGGTTCCCAAGGATGGTGGCTGTGTGTTGCGTTAAATACTTTATGCTTGGCATTGCACAGAGTTAATGAACGATGGTCCTCGTTCGAATTGTCGGTGATTTGAGAGGTATGTAGAAGAGTGGATGAGCGGCTTGTAGATGAATGTCTGTGCGAGGTCATGACTGAGACATTCGAAGACATCTGAAGTGTCCTCGTGGTGCTTTGAGCTAATATTCTGTGTCCCCAAGGTCAGAAGCGGGTGCTTCTGCTGGAGACGCTGAATGCTATAATTCTCTAGCTTTTTCCTTACAAGCAGCCGATGTGAAGCCCGTGCCAACTTTTTGTGCCACAATGCGCCACTTCTCTTGCTCATAGTCGTGCAATGCGGTTCGAAGTTTTTGTATCTACCAAAAATATTAGCAAACTTTCTCCACCACTGTTAGATATCGCAACTTACTGTCTCTTCCGTCCATTGCGTAGTCTTCGCCTTCAATTTTGTGCAGTACCGGACTTGCAATGTGCCTGAGGATCGTCCGGGGAAGAACTCCGCAATTTGTTTCCAGGTCAACGACTTATTCTCCTTAAGGTCCACAAGTAGCGCATCGTCTTCTGGAGTAAACTTCAACTTCGGCCCTCGCGGCCTTGGAGCAGGTTGTGGCATGCCTTCCATTCCAACCACACTCGGCGCACCACCACCAGGTCCAAGCATAGAGTCCCCTTCACTCATCCGAGGCATCTTCGAGCGATGACCTTGATTTGGAAGCGGGTGTGTATGATATTGCACTGGTTGTCCCCCATAACCAATTCCACCCACCATTGACTGCGGTGGCATCTGTGAAGACATGCCGCCCATCTCTCCCGGTTGCATTTGCTGCCCTGGCAACCCCTCCATCTCCATCTCGAGCTCATCTCGAGATCTTTTCGTCCCAGTGGGCTGCTGCATTTGTCGATGAGGAGCTCCATACATCATGCTCTGCCCACCACCGAATTGAGGAGATTGGTGGTGGGCCATACCGTGCTCGGCATAGACCTGTTGATGGTGATGCTGCTGTTGCTGCTGCTGTTGCTGATGCGGATGAGTCTGGTGCTGGCCAAGGTGTTGCTGCTCGTGGAGAGGATTGAGGCCTTGAGCGGCGCCGTGATGGATATCTTGTACATGAGGAACGAAAACGCGCTGCTCTTCGGGATGGCCTTCTGAGTGTGCAGCATAATCGATATAAGGAGGGGGATCTGGAACAGGTCGGTAGCCAGACATACATGGATTCTGCCACAGCGAGCAGCTCTCGCTGACCGCTGGGGGCAGAGTTAATACGTGCTGGATCACTGCTAGGTTGTGTTATGTGTTTCCAGAAGGGCAGTCGATGTTGTGTCGCTTGTTTGTTTTTAGGTGCTATGCGACTCTGCGTGTTTCGACGTTGTTATAGTTGCTCTATTAAGACCTTGATCGAGGAGCCGAGTAAAGCATTCGAGAGGTCGAAACAAAAAGTCCAATGTTCTTCCGTGACTGATCCGTGAGGGGCGCTGGCTGAGTTCCCGCGATTGTATTGCGGCAGAATTCGACGTATAGGTAGTGAACGAGTACAGGTAGAGAGTTTGTAGGGAGGGGCATGCCGTTGCATTATATCTGTCGTCCGATCTTTCAGTTATTCAGGCATTGACACCAATGTCGTAGGGCAGTAATTTAAAAGCGCGGACGGTCTGAAGATTTACTCCAAGCACACCACTGATTCGCCATGGACGAGACAGCTTCTGTCGAGAGCAGTGATGCATGTGGCCAGATACTTTCAGGAAGGGTTATGCCATAGGAAAAATGCGACCAGATTAGGAAATCCAAGCAATGGTGATCCGAGCCGTGGGAGGGTGCCAGAGACCAGACTAGAGAAGGAAGAAAGCATGGGCGCTCTGAAAGTGGCAGGGAGAAGGAGGGCTGTCAAAACTGGCGCGGACAGCAGGGAGGCGAACAGAGATGGGAAGAGGTGGAAGATGGGATGATGGAACTTGGAAGGCCCATCGAAGCTTCTCAAACGTGAGTGCTGAGCTCGTGGCGAGGAATGAAACCAGCAGACTGGGCGGACTGCGCAGACCCATGCTGAGAGAGTCCCCTTCCCCCGTCAGCCCCTCGTCGAGTCTATCGATGCCGAATAATGCCTGTCGAGGTGGGCTTGGGCAGGCAGGGGGGAGGTGGAGAGGTAGAGAGGGTTGAAGGTCGAGGGTCGTGCTGAATTTGCGCTGGGCTGCTTGCAGGCAGGTTTGGATAGCAACATGGGGGCTTTTTGGTGTTGGACCAGTGGTGATGGTGGAGGTAGTAGTGGTTGATTCCGGTACTGGGGGCATTCCGTAGGGTACTTGGTGCTGTGGCTGGGTCAGCGTGCAGGACCCCTTCAGCGTCTCCACTGCCTAACAATGTAGCCTGGTCAGGGACTCACCCACTGAAGCGAAGGTCCTGAACCACCCCTCCCTTTGACCTTATTGTACGGAAGTACCAACCCACATGCCCCAATCTTTTTTTTCCCTTAAGATGTTCCTGTTCCAGGCCCTGTGCTTTCTGTCCCTCCCCAGCCCTGCCGCCTGTCAATCAAGCATTGTCCTTCGGTAACGAGAAGAATACCTCCAACGTTTGCATTAACGCAGGGTTCACCCTATATTAAAATAGAAGGAAAGAAGCCGAATGATAGGCCATGGAAGCTTTGCAGCGGAGATTGACCAATTATGCAGTCCATGAGAGCATCGCTGGACGAATAACATCCGCACAGTGGAAATAAAAAATAAATGCCAAACATTTCCCGACAGTCAGAACAAATCAAACTCCAGGATAGTAACTAGGAAGAAGAGCCAAAATAAACATCGAGATTGGGAATGCGATGCGGCCTGGCTGAATCCTCCGGTAGTGCCTCCTAGCTGGGAACAGAAGCACTTCAACTCGTGAGAAACAATATATTGGCGTGGGACTTCCCAGTGCGCAGCAGCTGCAAAATGAGTGTAAATTGGATATAAATGCCGAAACTTCAGTTCAGTTGGGGAGGGGAAAAGTCGCCATGTAGTTGCCTTCACGCGTTGCTGTTGTTGTCGAAGCCAGATTCCTGCACACAGAGGTGACTTTCCCAGTCTGCCCTGCTGTCCGCTCGAACATAAGTGACTCCACACTTCACACAGTACGGTTCTGCTCCCCTAATCCTGCCGACTTCAACGTGGATTCCTCGTGCGGTCGTGAAGTCTGGCAATGCCGTCAATTTTTGTCTATGCCTCTCTTGGCCTGCTCTGACATGCCTTCATCAGTATCACCTCGACGCGTTGCGCGAACCCATGCCAGTGACAGCGAAAGCGGGTTCCATCTTCAGCTCCGCTGGTACCGGTACCCTTTGTGGTGAACATTAACTTACGCACAGTTGAACAAGGTAGAGTTACAGGCAGGACGAGTACTCCGTCCCTCTCTGTCCACCGAAAAGAGGGCTGACCCACCGACTCTGAATACCATCATAAGATCGCTGATCACCGTAAGCATCATCTGCAAGATTGTCTTCTCCTGGTCGTCATCCTTACCCTGGCTTGCAATTATTGGCATTGATATTGCCTTTCAATGCTTCTGGTTTTGGTGCCGCCACGATCTTACTGTGACGGCATCAGCTGGTGGAATCAGGAATGGTCAACGTACCGTTCTCTAACGCATAAAGTTCTTGGGAGATCTCCAGGATCAATGGTCGCCCAAAAGAAAGCGTTCTGTGGTAACAAATAATAAGCAAAAACAAGGATTGTATTCATCCGAACAGGGAAGAATGCGCGCGACAGCTGCTACTTTCTTGGATTTGGCGTCGTTAGAGGCTCTGTCAGAGTTTATTCATCATTTGGTGGAGAATTTGTTTGTAGGAGGGTGAAGTGGGAGAAACAAACAGGCGATGCTGATACAGGTAGGTACCAAGGAACTGCGGTAGGCAAGAAAGGTTCAGGACGATACAGTGTCAAGGAGAGACAAACGTACACAACACACAGAAGCGAAACGTTGAGGTAAGGTAGAATTAGCCAAGCGAACAGACAGTTGAACATTTTGGGTCTTTTGCCGCAAAGCATTGTACCTGCATAAAAACAGGATCAAATTCAGGAACGGAGAGAAAAACATGCACAGCTCAGGTACTCTACCAGTTCGCACAGCGGGTGATTGTCCTGCAGTATGCAGCCAGACCAGACTCGCGGTAACCTTGCTGGCAGCACCACCGACCGCCACACCACAGTGCATCAAGACAAACCACTTGCAGTCACAACTACAACACCAAAAACAACGAATCGAGAATATACTCTCCACCAACTTTCATCCGAACGCAAAGGTCCTCCCAGTAATGCTACTTATGCAAACCGTCAATTCGAAGATCTATCAGGCAATGTCCCACCAAGATCCGATGCACCTCGCTGGATCAAGCCAAAGATCTCAAATACTACCTCACCATTACGATGGATCTGTTCATGCCCACGACACATCGTCACATCACAATGCGCTGTGAAAGAAAATGTCTCTCTGTACAACATTATCTCTAAGTCGCGCTCGAATCATAGGTCCATCACCGTCAGATCCGGATATGCCTTCACTTCAAACCCTCTCGCGCATCGCCATGCGCGCGACAAAGAAATCGAGACTCATTTACTCCATCCACCCTCTAAAAACCCCGGAAACTTGCTGTGCATGAGTCCTCCCATTTGATCACCCGGATCGTGTTCATTCCTTGCCTTGCCCTACCTCAGATACCTTTTCTCGGAACCCAAAACCGAGAGCGTGATGCGAGTGGTTCAGACGCAGATCATTCAGGCAGCCTGCATACGAGAGCCTCATTCGGTGCTCAACCGCTGAGTACCATGGTAACGACTCTGCCAGACGCCAGAACAGATTGTGATGTTGTGATATTGAATGTGTGCTATTGACCTGTTTGGGAAGACATAAATTGCAGCTATTCAGGTTCAATGGCTGCTATAAATAACTTGCGGATATCACTACCGATCAATTGCAATACCTTATAGGATAACATCTTATTAAGAGCAGCACAGGGAGAGCCTTAAGATGCTCGGTTGCATCCGGATCTCAACAGCTCAATCGGCACTCATCGTAGGAAGGTCTACATTATCGGTCGATGCACCATGTCACTGATCCGGGATGTAACCATGACAAGATCATTATACGCTTGAAATGTATGCTTAAACCTTTGGTACAACTATGCTACAATGTTACACGACGCCACATCCTCCGATCAAACGCCCGGTACCAAGATCTGGCACACCTAAATTGATCAACAGTGCAGAGCCATCCTTTCCTGTCAAATTTCCTTCCGTCTGCTCATGGTCACGCCAAAGATCATACCGCTGCTGCAGAACATGTACACTCTTTATGCGAAGTTATCATCACGATCCGCCCATATATCCTCAAGCTGTAATAAGTTAGCCACTGCTCGGTGCGAATCCAAGAACAAACTTACCTCCGAGAAATTCTGGAAATGCAGAGGGCGATGCTGGTCACTGTAGAAAGGTAATGGTGTGTCGATCTTGACATGCACCGGTTTCTTCTCAATGCCACTGAACGCGCTACCCATGAAGCTATAATTCCACGAGTTATTTTCCGGTACCAAGAAATACCCTCGAATCTTGTCACTGAGGAGCAATTGGCATTTCTCGCCCATGTTCGTACTGAATCCTTGAGGCTGATCGCTTCCCATATCCTTATTTTCTGCACCCCATTTGTAACCCTGTGGAGTGAGTGCCCATGAGGCGAGGGAGACACTTCCGGGAGTGAAAGACACGGTCATACTGATGGTCTTCTTGTCCCAGGACTTGTGAGCGTTCATCAAACGAGCATGCTGAGTGACGTCCATAGCAGTCATGTAAGGTGGCTCGTTACCGGATACAGTATGAATAATACCGAGGGGTTCCATTTGCTCAAGGTATTCATGCTGTGGTAGTTGGTGGGGTAACTGGACGTCGCGTGTGCTTCCTATCTGTGGGACCATGACAATGCATCGGATCTCCTTCACCTGATCATTGTCGGGAGGCGAGGAACCATACAGGTAAGCAGTCACTTGAACCCGAAGATCGGCGATGGTAATGAAGCGTTTGAGAATATTCTTCGGCATGATGTAGGTGAAGTGATCGTCTTCCTTGATATCATCGGACGAAATGTAGATGTTGTTCGCCCGAGTCCGAAGATTTGATGTTGCAATGGCTCGGGTTCTCCATTCCGTCTTCGATGCAAAGGTCTGCTGTTCGAATTGGGATGTCGTTGTAACGATGATGTCCTCTCCATGAACGTTTTGAGTCTTCGTTGTCACAGCAGTGAGTTGCTGCTGTTCCTGTTGCTGCTTTTCAATCTCGGCAGCTTGTTGACGTTGCATGGAAGGTGCGCTAATCTCCATTCCCAAGATGATATCTCGGACTTCGCTACTCGTCAGACTGGAGGTGTTTACATTGTTCTTCTTGCCATAATCATTTAAGATTAAATCTCTCAGTTGTGTCTCCACTTTGATCCAATCTTCGTCTGACAGACTGGGCCATATGTGATGCTCTTGAGTAATTACGGTCTTGTCGGGCCGAAGTAGCAGCTTGGTCTTGTCTTGATTGACGTGAAGTGCACGGAGAATCAGAACGAGACGAGAGAATGCAGTGTAAGATGAAATTGACTTCAGCCACTCATCATAAAGATTGAACAACACCATCTGAGGTTCCGTTGCTCGGAGAATCATGTCACCGAGCTTCTCAACCTTCATTGCAGCCTGGAAGGGCAATTGCAATTCTGATGCACGAATCGAAATATTAGGGAAATCCAGTAAGTGCACCTCGAGCGGATCAAGAAGACCCTTTCGTGTCACGATCAACTGCTTAGGTTGTTCTTCCACAGGCAGGGAACGGATAAGCGCAGCGACTTCTTCAGCAGTCTTCCATTTGGCAAGTTGACCAAGACGCTTTTGTCCTGCCCAAACACTGGTGTGGATAATTTTAAGGAAGAGTTGTCCGGTACGTGGATTGAAGATGAAGATAGCACCGTTGATTGGCTTTGTTGTCAAATTTCCTTCAAATGTCTTGTGGATCGTGACTCGATAGACGTTGGTATCGTCAATGAAAAGTTGGATCTGATTACTGAACAGTTCCGAGTAGTTTTGTGAGTTCAGGAACTCTTGATTGCTTTCAGATGCGTAGAGTTGAAGACCCTTTCTGATACGCTCGCGAAGAACATAAAGCGCGGGATTCGCCTTCATGATCTTTGCCATGGCTTGCTGGATGAGGGTCTTGAGACCAGGGAAGTATTGACCATAAGCAGAGTAGAGGTTATAGGCGAGATCGATACCTATCATAAGACCAGTAGCAGAAGGATATATGCTCATACTGTCTGTGGTGTAATCAAGGTACTTGGCACGCACATATCGTTCAATATCATGGGAATCGTAATCTCCATATCGGAGCTGAACGTCAAGCCAGAATTTGTTGGAAGTAGTTGGCTCAATCACATCCTTCGTATCAAAGAGAATGGACGGCCGGGTTACATTCCACTTATGGCTAGCGAATAAAAGGATATCGGCACAGGAGCTATTCATCTTGTAAGACTTTCGGGGATGAATGGTCTCCTTTTGGACAGTTTCAATGCCCAATTGTTCCAGTTCTTGATCTAACACTTGGCATAGATCCATGACGACAGACTCATGAATCTTCTGCCAAAGATGTGCTCGGAAAATCTGGATAAGTGAAATCTTCAAGGTAGGAATCTTTCCGTGCAAGAATATACCAGTCAAATCTAATTGAACCTGGAAACCAACATAGACATTCGCCCTGTTGATAGTAGGTGACCACCACAGAGTAAATCTACGATTGGGGATTTGATTGAGACCAGATCGTTGAGCGTTTGTCAATTTCTTGAACTTCATGGACTCCTCTGTTGTCTGAGTTAGCGTTGTACATTATTAAAATTGGAGAGTGCGACTTACCAAATCCTGATGCTTTCTCCCAGAAAAGACCCTCCCAGGAAGGGAAAGCCGTAGCCTTGAATAGTGTGTGCTCAAGAATGGTCTCTACACCACCAAGAGCCTGGATGACATCTGTACGATATGCGTTGAGATTCCACAATTTTCCATCGTGCCGCTGACTTGTCCACCAGAAAGGATTGCTCTTCATCAACTGATATGTTTTGAACTCAGTTCGAGCACGGAAACCTTTGTCAAAACTCAAGGTACTTCGGTCCTTTTGGAACAGAGTGTTTATACGTGGTAAACCACGGTCCCAGCTGTCCTCCAAATCCTCAAGCGTCAATCTCCGGTTTTGTTGATTGGCTTCCTGTCGCTTCTGAGAATATTCGGTCCAGACTCGTTGAGAGTCAATGAACTCAGCCTCCCATGGAATGATGTATCTGAAGATGTTCGGGATTAGGGTCTCCTCATCATGAGTCATACCAGCGCGGTAATGCGTGACACCAACATCTGTTTGTTTTGACCAGCGCTTATCACTTGTTGGAATCAGAATGTGCGATCCAGAGATCATACCAAGACCTCCAAGTTCCTTAGGTGTGTAAAAGACCGCCGGTGGAAATCTCGATGGCATTTTAGAGTTTAATCCGATTTTGACTCTAGTCTGAATTTTAGTCTCACACTTTACGATTGTGTCAAGAAGATTGACTGTCGAAACAGCAGCTTCACGATAATATGTGAACAAAGCGATTAAACTGGTGTTCCACTTATTCGCAATTTTGGTGAAGGTAGTAGATCCAGAGGACATGAGAATTTGTCGAATGCGATTATTGAATTTTGCAATATCCTCTTCGGTAACCTGAAGGAAGGCATGGGCAGTTCTCTCTTTGCTCGTGTTATCGACAAGTGACCATACGCTATCCTTGACTGGGAACTCGTCATTCTGGTTGCGGATTTTGGGCAAAATTCTGACTTCGAAGCCGCACATTGAGAATAACAGGTTGGGGTTGTCACGACTGTAGACACTGGCAAAAGTGTCATCCCATTCGATAGTGGTGACGGATCTTGGCAAGCGATTCTTCAAATCCCAGAATACCGCACGTCCCAGGTTCACATCGTGTCGCATGAGACGCATCCGTGAATCTCTAGGCCAACATTTCTTGTTTCGGTACCCAATGACATTCTCAAAATTTGGATCTGGCTGCTCTGTCAAAAATCTCTGAATAAGATCTCGAGATTCATCTGCCGTGAAGCGGAAGAATACCCAAATGCGATCAATATATCTGGTGTACAATCTGATGGGATGTCGTGTCTCAGTTTCACGATCTCGGAATTGCAGGAAGTCGTTGGGGCTTTGTGGAGGTCCGGCAATTTCACTTGCTCGTTGAAGACCCAACAACAAGAGATCAAGGACAAGGCCATAGTATTGGAACACAAATGCGGAGAATTGAAGACCGCGGATCATACCATAACTATTGACATGGTTCATATCCTTGTAAGTTAGCTGGACGTTATTCTTCGAGGATATGTAATCCGCGAGATTGTGATCCATGATAAGTCTTAGCAACCGATTCAGGAGTGTCAAGTCGATCTTTTCGTAGACTTTAGACAATTGTGTCTCTATCATAACGTTGCATTCTCCATCCGCGGTCTCCCAAACCTTGTCGAGATTGTTGATTCCTTGCGCCCATTTATAGGTTAGCAACGGAGGAACCTCAGAATCTGAAGGCTTGATCCATGCAGGGAAGAGATGACGCTGGTCTGCTTGATACCAGAGATACTGGTCCAGATACGCATCACTGATCTTCTCGATTGGCTCAATGTCATAGACAGGGTTGATGGTGCTGTAATTGTCGTTCATATCGATACCAACTTCTTTGAACGCTCGTTGAGTCAGCAGGAATCGCTTTATTCTTTCGAGAGTGGTTCCAGGACTATCATAAGCCTGTTCAATCAACGCCAATTCCTCACGCTGGCTTTGATTGAGACGGCCTTTGACGGAGTATGCTTCGCGGAGTCTTTCGAGAGCAAGAATGAGGATTTTGGTGTCGTGCTTATATGATACACTTGGAAAAGGGATTGGAGAGAATTTTCGGGATTCGAGCCAGTGAACAGTTGTTGTGTAAATTGCCACAGCCTCCTCCGATGATACATATGGTCCGTCCTTCATGTAGTTGTGCTGTCTTTCTTGCTCGGCCTTCAGCCAAAGTCGAGTGAGACGGCCAAGATTCTTCTTAGCAACAGTCTTATCAACGGTGGCACCTCTGCGTATACGTTCTCTGTTATAATGTGCAACAGAAATCCACCAGTCGGCCTTGGCCTTGACGTAACGAAGGATAATATTCTCGATTGGAGCGGGAAGACCAGGTACCTTCCATGGGATATTACTCTTCCAGCATCTCCAAGCTTCGGACAAATGTTGCAAAACTGTGTTAACTTTGTTCTGCTTGATGCCCTCTGGCATCATGTCCATGAGATCAGCCATAACTGAAGCACGAAGCTCAAGATCGAAATGCGATTCAACACGTTGTTTGGTGACAGTCTTGGCCACTCCTTTGCTGTGTCTGCCTTCGAACTGTCTTGAGAGGAGATTGCCAAGCCATCTTTCTAGGAGCGGAATAATACCACGCATGAAGAAAAGCCATACTCTCCAAGCAGGTGCCCAAAATCCACAACCAGGACCCTTTCCAACAGGACCGGAGTTGAATCTGTAATAGATCAAATGCTTCAAATCTTTACAAGATCTGATCTGGTGCATGAGCTTGTATTTGTACCGGTACATTCCAGTCAGTTGTCCAACGTGGTTGAAGGCATACAAAATACCGTCTGCTAGCTGAAATGCATCAATGTTTCCAAGTCGATATTGGACTTGGGCATCAACAATCAACTTGGTCAACTTCAAAATCTCACGCATGAGATGGAAAGCATTTCCAAATCGAGACTTCTTGCGCTCTTTGGTGGTCAAAGTCTTCACTGGTTTCAAATTGAAATTGTAATCGAGATGCAGATATGTCAAGTTCTTGCGATGAATCAAAAGGTTGAGCATATTGAATCCTTGCCGGCAGACTTGAAGACCAGCTTCAACCCAGTCGATTGAGGTTTGTTGGAAGAATTTTGTCTGCTTGAGCGATTTCATCAAGCTTTGCTTGTTTTGGGCTTTAGGCTTTTTCTTATGTAGCTCATTCAAGACATAGGTTTTCAAAAGCTTTTGATACGACACTCGGACTTTGACTGGCTGACCTTGAGGGCAGTGCTCGAGGTACCACTGTTTAACAAGGGGCACATCTTGGGCTCGCACCATACGTCCAGATCTCCTATCAAATGGAAATGGGGCCCACCACAGAGCAATTGCAGAGGCTGTCTCAGTTGTGTAAAGCTCCTCATCGGCCAAGAAAGGTTCGACATCGCCTGGAAGCTCAAATGCGTCCTCCTCAGGCTCTTCGTTGTTCCCTGGTCCAAAAATCTCGTCTTCGTGACTTATGGTGATGTTCTTTGGCGCAACAGACCTCGACGAGATGGGATTGATCACCGGATCGAAGTAGAATGCCGGCAAGCTTGGGTCCTCAGCACGAACGTAGACTATCTGTGGATGCGAGTACCATGATAGCTTTACGCTACGAGGTAATGAGTTGTAAAGAAATGGGAATGCAACTCGATATTCTGTTCGGATGGGTGCGCGGAAAATGATGCGGTCGATAGCATTGAATTCACCAAAATCTTCATCATTTGGGTCGACGTCCTTGTACAGTGGCTCGAACCTTGGACCTCCAGGAATGGCAACATTGAGCGCTTTTGCTGTAAAAAAACTGTTCAGCTCAAACATGTGAAAGTAATTCTTGTCGACAAGATCACTCAGCAACTGGTGGCTTAATCGGTAAAGAGTCGCCATCTGTGGCAACGTGAGGTTCCATTCTTTGTAACTTGGTCCATTAACGTGCGGGGTATCGAGTAAAGGTCTGTTTTCGTAAAACCATTCGTAGACTGCTCCGTCTTCATTCTCATCTAGCTCCATTTGAATGGGCTCCAAAGGTTCAACGTCTTCGATGTTTTCTGACCAAGAAAGAGGGGGCTCTTCATCGTCGAATGGAGGAAACCGCATTCGTTTGAAATGTCTTCTGTCGCTCTTCTCTCTTCTCATGCATACCCACATCGTGGCCCATTGTGCTTGGAAAATTGGTTCGATAACTCGAGGGGTTTCATTGACCAGAGTAAGGCAACCATTGACATGGTATAGCACCTTCACTTCTCTCGCAGATTCCCACGGCATCGGCATATTCTCTAGTAATTTCATAACGGCGTGTGGCATATATTTCAGCGCTCCAAGATAACTGCGCTTGTCGCTGCTGAACTTCTTCTGGGAGACATCTCCAATGTCCTTGACAATCTTTCGCAGATGCTCCGGGGGCATATCAGCTTTTTGAGTCTCCACAAATCCTCCTTTCCTCTTCTCCCCAAATCTGTTTCGTTGATATCGAAGCCATTCTTTCTTCTTTTGCGCAAACTTGGCCACCTGCGGATCTGCTGGAGGCCTGTAACCTGGTGGTGCTGGAGCTCCAGGAGGCGCGCCCATCGAAGGAGGCCCAGAACTCCATCCAGGAGGGGGTGGGGGAGGAATGGATGATGACATTCTGATGGAAGGTCAAAAAAATCCAAACTCCTCGCGATGGATGCGGGTTTATCTGAGGTTCGGAGTCTGAAGTCAACAGGCGCATCCGAAAAATTGGACTTCTTCAAAGTCGCGTGGACATTTTTGGCCTAGCGCGATGTATCACGTGCTTATACTCACGTCGCTTCTGGACCAATCAAAGCTATCTAGAGCATTAGCCCATCCACAGGAACAATTTTCCAAATATCGAACTAATTTTCGATATTCAACCCGCGACAACGACTTCAATTACGCCACGAAGCAGAACACCGCCAAAATGTCGTCCAACAGATTAACATACAGACGCCGCAACCCGTAAGAGATATAGATTCAAATTGAGGACCAGCGATTGACGAGAAGCAGATACAACACCCGATCCAACAAGGTTCGCGTTGTGAAGACTCCAGGCGGTGCTCTCAGATACTTGCACATCAAGAAGGCTGGAACTGCCCCAAAATGTGGTGACTGTGGTATCAAATTGCCAGGCGTAAGTGCTTAAAAATTTGATTTCCGAGTCGAGGTTTGAGATGAAGGGACGAATGGTTCTTGACATCGAGATGTGATGCGGTGGAGGAGGAAAGGTACCACACATACAATGGACAACAGCCACGGTCAATCATACGATCAAGAATACAGAGTTGTGGATGTCTAGTGGTTCAAATTGCGCTTGGCATTGGAAGAATCTCGCACTTCGGCTTCACATTGGACTGCAAGATGGTTGCTAACACATGCCTCTAGATCCCAGCTCTCCGACCCCGCGAATACTCCCAAATCTCCCGACCAAAGAAGACCGTCCAACGGGCCTACGGAGGATCGAGATGTGCCAACTGTGTCCGGGATCGCATTGTCCGCGCGTTCTTGATTGAAGAGCAAAAGATCGTGAAGAAGGTTCTCAAGGAGTCTCAACAAAAGAAGCGCTAGAGGATGATTTGACGTTGGTTGCTCTGGCTTGGGGTGTTTGATTGGGAAAGGTTGCATTCAGCAGGAAATAGCTGTACTTAGGGCACTTTTCAACGAAATCACGATGACTCGATTTCCCGACATCCATTAGCTTGGTCAATTTTGGCTCTGAAATATTACTTTCGTCTTTGAATTGGAGGTAGGGCTGTGCATATTGAATATATAAGGTTCCCAGGAGGTCTGCGATATTGGAACTGGATGCGTTTGTCCGCGAACGTTACTGCCTACTTGCCAAAGATGAGGGGCACCTACTGGCTTTCTAATTACGAGTCTACGGAGGACTTCCCCTCATGAATATTGATCGATATCACTTTCTTAAGGGATAGCAGGGCGGACGCAAGATCGCAACTACCGGAGTTATTCCACAGTATTCGCATTTTCGGCCTTCATTCCAACTCGATATCCCTGAAAGTTGAGACCAGTCTGTACTTGCATTTTTTTTCTTTCATCTATGTGTGCTTTTCCTCATCACACTTAACATTCAAGTATCCCAGAAAACTCCACATTCGTGTAAGTACCTATGGACATACCACATATGCGGATCTTATCTATTGAATTATACCAATGATGTGAATGGACTCATAGCAGGTATATCCACCACTTACGATCCTGTGAAGTAACGAATTGTCGTTTGAAATATAATTTTTTGCTCGACAAGCGTGACCTGAGGCTATCTTTAATTTGAACCCCTGCTCTGTCAGCTGGCGACAGCAGCCAAGCGCTCGTGACTGCCTGACTCAAAAACCTCCGTCATATACGGCAATCGCGCTTGGCATTGAGCGCGTGGTACTGCTGCCCTCATCGAAATGTCTTAGACACAAGAGCTTCCAACATAACAGAGAGCTGTCTCTCCGTACAAAGTCTCTTCTCGGTCTATTTGAGAAGCTGAAGCTCAATATCGCCACTATGGCACCTACCGAACCTCTCTTCTCTGACAGAAGAGGATCCTCGATTCATTCTGAAGAACGCGCAGCAGACGAGGATACAGCTCTTCTGGGGAATCAAGCCAGAGGCACAGGAGTTCCGTCTGGAAAGTTCAGGGTTTGGACCGAGATTGGTCTCTTCACCTGGGCCGTTGTAGCTACTGCAGCTGTAATTGTGCTTGCTGTGCTCTCCCAACATCAAGCACAGCAACGACATGGCCACAGGGCAAAGCCCACTGGAAAGAGGAATCTGATTTTCATGGTTTCCGATGGCATGGGGCCAGCAAGTTTGTCTATGACTCGAAGCTTTCGTCAATTCCAAGGTATTCTTACTCGTCTTTAGGATGGACAATCACTAACTGCGTAGACTCACTTCCGCAAGACGACATCCTGGTGCTCGATCAACATTTCATCGGTTCATCCAGAACGAGATCAAGCAGCAGTCTTGTCACTGACTCGGCTGCGGGGGCTACAGCGTTTTCATGCGGGCTGAAGAGCTATAATGGAGCTATATCAATGTTACCAGATCATACTCCTTGTGGAACTGTGTTAGAAGCTGCAAAGAAGGCTGGGTACATGACAGGGCTCGTAGTCACAACTGACATAACAGATGCCACTCCAGCCTGCTTTGCAGCACATGTAAATATCAGAATGGAAGAAGACTTGATTGCCCAGCAAGAAATTGGAGAGCATCCTCTTGGCCGTGGTAAGTCCCCCAATTATGAATTTGAACTACAAATCTAATCATGCACAGTGGTTGATTTGATGCTTGGAGGTGGTCGATGCCATTTTCTGCCGAACACAACCGAAGGCAGTTGTCGAGCAGATGATGTGGATGTGACCAAGATCGCTCAGGACAAGCACGGATGGACCTACATTGATAATCGAAAGGACTTCGACGCTTTGAAGCTTGGTAGTGCTGTAAAGCTACCATTGCTCGGGCTTTTTGCGGATACTGATATCCCCTTTGAACTTGACCGACAGAACATGAACGACGTATACCCTTCTTTGGACGAGATGGCCCGGACTGCCATCAAAGCACTCGAAGCTGCCACAAAAGACAGTGACAAAGGATTTTTCCTTATGATTGAAGGTAGTAGGATTGACCATGCTGGGCATGGAAATGATCCTGCTGCTCAGGTTAGGGAGGTTCTTGCTTATGATCGTGCATTTGCCAGTGTCGTCGAATTTTTAGATAGATCTGATACTGAGGGTGTTCTCGTTGCGACTTCCGATCACGAGACTGGTGGCTTATCCGTGGCCAAACGTAAGATCCTATGATTACTCTAATTGATTGTGCTAACATTGGTAGAACTCAATCCAACGTACCCACAATACAAATGGTTTCCAGAAGTCCTTGCCAACGCGTCAAGCTCCGCTGAGTATCTTGCGCGAAAGCTAAACACCCATATTATCCAAAGTGGCACAAAGGGTGGTCTCAAAGACTACATCCATGAAGAATTAGTCAAGAAAGGTCTTGGAATTACCGATGCTACCGAAGATGAGCTTAACTATCTTGTTGAGGTTCCTCAAATTAGCGTGTATACATTTGCTGAAATGATAAGTCGCCGGGCCCAGATCGGGTGGTCGACGCATGGACACTCTGCTGTTGATGTAAATATTTACGGCACCACAGGCACAGAGTCTCTGCGGGGCAATCACGAAAACACGCAGGTGGGCGAGTTCCTTCGCAATTACCTTGATGTCGATGTCGAGGCTATCACAGAAGAGCTGGTCAAGAAATCAAAGTCATTCTCCGTGGCTGCTGATGGTCAATCTGATTGGATAGGCAGACTGCCAACCTCGGAGGATCTGGCGTTGGTTGAGAGGCATTACCAGTATAAGATTTCCACCAGAAATACATAACTTCCTGCGTATCATTTCATAGACCTTTCCTTTACATCTTCTCTGTATAGTAGCTAGAATACCCAATCAGCGCTCGTATTGCGATACAATTTCGGTAATTGATCTTGTTCCCCGTCCCTTTACTGTCCCCCACGTGATATCCTTTACTACTATTCCACCAGGTATTGAAACTTCGTTTGTATGGAGCAAACTTTGCAAGGGAATTTTTGCAGTTGCCTTTCGCCTCGGGAAAACGTCCATTCCAGTGGCATCAAACACAATGGCTTTCAAACGCAAATGCTGGGCGCTCAGCGATAACAACCATGTTTGTCTATCTTTCAAGTTGTTTGTCGAAGAATTTCGGTCTTAGAGTCATTCAGACCTCGCTTGCTCTTCTTCCTGACTACCATCTTCTATGTATGCCTTGCAATTGTTCTTGCACAATCATGTGTAGCAAATATTTCTCAGTCTTCAATCTTTAACACTTCTTGGGAAATTCCTAAAATGACCATTTCTTCGTTTGGAATCACAGGAGGAGGATCAAATGGGGAATGGAAAGTATCCAGCGCAGAGTGATTCTTTCATTGGCACACCACGTTGGATTTCCAGATGACCAGATTGCGTGAGGAAGACGTGTGATTCACAAGTATGCGTTGCACATTTATGTAGTAAAGGCGTCGTCACTCCTGAATATGAAATTATTTCCAGGATACCATCCGATATCGTTCCTGTCATCCAGAAAATTTATGCTCCCTCTCAAGTCAAGTCACATAACATCAAAGAGAAACAATCCAAGAAGCTCATCTTACACGACCTCCAAACCAGAAAGAATCCACGTCTCTCCAAGTCAAGACTCGAAGGTCAAAGCCAAATTAAAAAAAGATGTGTAACTACTTTCTGGTCGAATCCCTCTGTGGTCACTCTGTGCTCATGGCCGGTCCCTCATGCTACCGCATCTACGAACAACTCCAACGGATCAACAACCCTACCGAACGAGCTCGTCCTGGGCTTCCTTTTCAGTTTCCACCTGAATGCCAGCCACATCAACGAAACATACGGACTGTTTATGGAAATGACTATTGTGGGTGGGAATGTAGGAACAATGCGACTTATGGACCCAGATGTGGGGAGCCAGATGCGAGGTATGGACCAGGGAGTCAGAGAATTGGTGTTGGATGGAGGACAAGATATTAGAGGTCTGAGTTTACGTGTATAGGAGGATGGATGGATGACGTTGGAGGTGAGATTGGGGTTTTGGGAGTAATTGGGTGGAGCTTGGAGCTACTTGGAAAGGTTTGGAGTGGGATATGATGGCATCCTCCATCAACGCGTTTCTCATTCTGTTATTGTGTCTGAAACAAGACTCTTCAAGGTTCAAATCTTATATAGGTCTCCTCACGGCACGATAAATGATTTCAACCTAATGCCCAGGACTTTCGCAATATCAGTAACTCATCTTGTCCAGAAACGCAATTTCGTTATTTCACTGTCTTGGGGCATTTCCAGAAATTCATTTTATTGGGCAAAAACCAAGGCAATATGTAGTATTATGAAAAATCGATGTATCCTCAGCGTCAATCGCGTCATAGGTTTTTGGGTATCAAAAAAGCTCATCGTAAGAAGGAATCGTAGAAATCCAACGCAAAAATTACCGCGCTTCATGTGAAGCCTGGTCCACCCCCGACATATATCTAACCCTGTCTCGCGAGGTTACCGCAGTTTATTTGCCGTCAAACTGCCTGCTGAGGAATCATCTCTTGAGCTCCTTCACGATCCACAGGGCCTCCTTGTTCCAATACTGACTCCGGTTCCTCAGTGACGATATCCTCTAACCTATCATTCGTACTCTCACCATTGGCAATGAGGCCTTTATTTTCAGAGGAACCTGGCTCCCGCTCAATGATTTGCACAGGAGATTTTCTTGCTGCTTTCTTTGCCCCCTCAAGTAGTGAACTCATCTCCTTCTTGGCCATGGGATCGACCTCCATAGCACTATCTGCTTTTGAGGAAGAAGATTCATTCTTGGAGGATGATGCTACAGAGACGGGTTGAGGTGCCGTCGCAATCTTCTTGGCACCATTCTCTATTGCGAGACGAGTCTTTTCAGTAATAAAGGCTGAAATATCCTCAGACAGATCTCCAGTCCCATCAAACAACAATAGCTCGGCTGCATTTGGCTCAGGCATCTCACAGGTAATGCTCTTTCCCATATCATCTTTCTTTCGGTAGCGATGTGACAGGTCATGTTGTCGAGGATCAAATACTCTGTTGGCAATTTCGAGTTTGTAAGTGTAGGGGTTTCTCGAAATGTTCTGGTATGTTTGGCTCGCAGAGGTTCCTTTCCTAGATTGAAATCGAGAACCAATTTGATAAGAATGGTGATTTTGCTCGATGGTCATACTTCTGCTTCCAGAAGAAGTACCATACAGGATATCATTCAGTCGGGAGTCATGATGCATATCGAGGGTGTTGCCATTTTGAATATTTCCACCATGCATCCTGTTTTTGCCGCATGTGACCATGAAAGACTTCTCATGAATGCCGTTCTCAGCATAGTCTCCAGCCGCACCAGTAGAAGAGCCTACAACCTCTTGCTCTGCTCCGATATAACTTCCACCAAAGGACTTCGACTCGTTGCTGTCTTCGACATGATCGGCGGACTCAAGGAGCTTTTTCTTCTTGTTTGGCCCCACGACACCGACTCTGGAAAAATCAAGAAGTGTTTGTGCCCCCTCCTTTGTCGCGCTGTCTCTGTCATCGTCCTCGCTATTATTCTCCAAGTACTTCCGTCCAATGAAGACACCATGTGTTGCAGCCCGCTCCTGAAGATCACGAAAGCTATAGCTCTCATAATCAAGCGAATAGAAACCATCTCTCTGGCGCTTTTGTCTCGAAAGGGTGCCCGCAATGGCCGTCAAAGAATGGGCTGAAGTTGGGAAGGGGCTTCCGGGAAATCCAGGGGCATGGAGTCCAAGCATGTGATCAGAGCCGGGATGAAATCTTTGACTTGGACCAGCTCCTAATTGATAGTGGGGAGAAATCCGGCTCTCGGTGTGATGTTGGTAGTCAAGTTCCATTGTCTGATCCTGGTATTGATAATACATGTTCTCGTCCCGACCACCGCCGAACTTCATTGGCTTTTGTAGATGGCCACTAGATGCATAGGATGGAGAGAACCCAATTTTTCTGCCAGGTTGTGTACGACCATTAGAATTTATCTCTGGGTATGCAGATCCAGGAAGGCTTTTGGCTACATTTCGTCGGCTAGAGGTATTTTGCTTCCTGGTAGCATCCACATCAGCTGCTCTTTTTTGATTTCCATAGCTTTGAATCCCAGAGGGGTTTTTCAATACACAAGGGTATGTAACTGTAACCTCACGGTCATGCTCTTGACGCTCATATGCTCGAGGGCTTAATTTCTGGTACCAGTGTTGGAACAAACAGTGGGTGGTGTATTTGCGGTTGTTGATTCCTCTCTTTTCCATTTCCTCTTGCATTATAGGTCCAAGGACATCAAAGCCAAGGCCCGAATTGGCCACCCTCTTTCCAGTACTATAAACAGATCGAGGGAGGATCTCACGTGCAAAGTAAATCCTCTCCTCGATGCTCCATGATGGCATACCCATGGTGAACTATCAATCGTTTATTTAGCAGTATGTGGAATAAGCGGCTTTCAGCGGTGCGAGAGAGATTGTCGAGTAGAGGAGATGAATTCGGAGCAGCGCCTCAGACGGCTATGAAGCTTCGTAAAGGCGGCCGAAGAAAGATGCCAAGGTGTTATGCTTTCGATGGTGTAACAAGAAGAGCGTAAGTGTAGTGAGAAGATCGCAACTGTAGTACGTAAGAAGAGCGCCAAGATAGCAAGGGAGACGGAGGTGTAGTAAGAGTATCGCAGGTGTAATAGGAAAGGCGTCGAGGTAGCAAGAGAAACGAACGTGAAGTAAGTAGAGCGTCGAGGGAGCAAGAGAAATGAAGGTGTAGAAGAAGATCGCAGGTGGAATAAGAAGAGCGTCGAGTTAGCAAAAGATACGAAGGTGTAGTAAGGAGAGCGTGCGCTTGTGTTCATGGAAAGGCGTAGCAAGGTATCGTATGTGCTTTCGATAGTATTGCGATGTTTTCTTGGCGAAATAGGCTGGGAGACTGAAGCCGGAAGGGCGCTCTCGAGAGAGATCTTGATAAAAATCTCAAGAAATACTTCGAAATGCCGTGACTCAGATGAGTTTTACAAAGAACGAAAACGTAGTGAATAACTGACAGCCCCTTGTAGAATTGATACGTTAAGAAGCTATACCCGACTTTAAAACGAGTCTATTCTTAAGGCGGGCCAAGATTCAAGTAAACCACATGAACTGGCGCTTGATACCAAAAGGAAACTAAGGGATATTTGATAGAAGGGCTGCAGTGAGTAAAGTGTTCTTGACTCCATAAACAGGACAGAACTAATACAGTGCATAGGCACAAGAACATTATGTATTCTAAGCAATAGAAGCAGGGCGAACATCACTTGTGCAGCAATTCATAATAGAACACCTACTACAAGAAGTGCACCGGCGCTGGGTATGAAACCGAAGGCATAAGGGCATACGCTTCTACCGCTCAAGCTACCAAACAGCCCCAAATTAACAAGACTGGTAATTGGGCAGTATGGGGGCATGATTCATAATTCTTTTACGTGGTTTTCATGGTCAGAGGTGCTGGTATTGGATGGACGAACACAAGCACGCTTCGCAGTACAGATATGGCATCAGAAAGATGGCTTCTATGCAGTCTCAACAAGCAGACCAGATGACCAGCAGAGGGACAGTATCAAAGGATGGTAGTGGCACAGGTTGCTAGTAATATCAAATGGAGCAATGCTCTTTGGTAACCTACATATGGTAGATGATATCCAGGTCAGTGGTACAACATGCTAGGCTAAGCACACAGGGCAAATATTCAAGCCAGCGCCAGGTATTATGGTCCTATTCCACTGGGCCAACAGATGAAGGCATAGTAAGATAGCAAAATTCAAAGATGTTATCATCGTCTATCAATCCGTGTACAGAGCTTCAAATGCGTGATAGACAAAGAGAATACACCTGGCTATAACAATAGAGATTATGCACTGAGTCAAGGTCAAAAATTTCGAGTTGAACGATGCTTAATAATACTGCAAAAACAACAAAGGCTCCTGACAAAGACAAGTTAGCCAAAAAGGGCCTTGGTGATATCTGAATAACAAAGCCGACGTCACTAACTCATCACTGCAGAGTGATAAGGGAAGCCACATTTGTCCTTACCAAAATGGCAGTGACGAATAAGTCATTATAGCGGCGTGCCGCAAGTTATAAAACGGCATGCCGCACTTTGTCCATCAAAATGACAGCCAAGACAGCGGCGAATAAGTCATTATAGCGGCATGCCATACTTGTCCTTACAAAAACGGCAGCGACGAATAAGTTAGTATAGTAGTATACTGTGAAGTCACTAAGCGTCACGCCGCATCTGTAAATCCTTACAAAAAATGTTAACGATGAGTAAGTCATTATAGAGGCATGCTGCAAAGTCATAGCGGTATGCCGCATCTATAAGTCCTTACAAAAATAGTAGCGACGACTAAGTCATTATAGCACCATGCCATGTATGCCCTTATAAAAATAGTAGTAACGAGTAAGTCATTCTAATTAAGTAATGAACCTGATTGTTACTAACTTATGCTATAGCGGTATGCTGCAAGTGATGAAGCGGCATATTGCATGTTGCCTATGTGGGCCAGGAAGTGAGAAGAAGAAAAGATGATGTATTCTGAGAGCGATGCACAGGGCAATATACCCGGCATAAGCGAGCTAGCTAAGCTACCTTGCGTGTGTGTGTAACATTGCATGTTTTACTACAAAAACGATAGCGACGAGCTAGCTATTTCGAACTCAACCCAACTAGCGAAACTGAACTTTGTTAGAGATCTTAATAGAAGTGCTATAGTAGCATACCGTAAAGTGATGAAGTAGCATGCCGTATTCGTTATTCATAATGGTGAATCAAAGCGCGTCCTTATAGAAATGCAGGCGGTAATGAGTGAGTTATTTCGAACTTAACCTAAGTAGCAAAGCGAAATGTCATAACTCAGAAAAGCCTTGATAAAAGGGCTATAGCAGTATTCCGCATTTGTTGTTCACAGTAGTGAAATGTAGGCAGTGAGCTCTTATAAGAATAGCACCCGCGGGTGAGATATTATAGAATTCATCTGTCAAGCGAAGCCGAACGTCACCAAGCCAGCTTATCATCGAAGTGCTATACTAGCATGCCGCATCCATTGTTCATAGTTATGAAATTTCTTTGTCTAGAAACGGTAGCGAAGGGCAGGCTATCTCAACCTTAACCCGGCTTGCGAGACTGAGCGTTGTCACGAAGACTTTGATAGAAGTGATATAGCGGCATACTGCATTTTATGGGTGTGTGGAGGGAGCCTGGGCGTCCCCTATAGAAACGGCAAAGAGGAGTAGACTATCTCAAACATAACATAAATACCAAAGACAAATATCACTAAACTTTTGACAAATGTGCTTTAGCAGTATCCCATATTTATTATGCACGGGCAAAATCCACTATCCTCACAAAAACGGCAGTAACAATAAGTCACTATAAATCTAACGTAGCCAGACATCACAAACCTTATAATAGGAATGCTGTGATGGCACGCCGCATCCATTGTGCATAAGGGCAAAGTGAGCTTTTTTTGAGCCATCCTCACCAAAATAGCAGCGACGACAATCAGGACATTTTGAGCCATATCATAAGCTTTCCTTACAAGACTGGCAGGGACGAATATGTATATATAAACTTGATCTGGCTAATGAAGCTTAATATCACCAGCTTTAGAGTATGATGGTAAATATTAATAAGTTCTTCACAAAAACAACGGCGACGATTGAGCTTTCATACTTGATCTGAACATCTTAGATAAACGCCGCTACCATTACAATTGAAGCTCTACAGAAGCATGCCACATCGTTGTCTCTAAAAGTGAACAGAAACTAGCCCTCCTCAAATAGAAAGTAGCGACGGATGAGTGATAAAGGCCAACATAACAAACAAAGCTGAGCGCCGCTACCCTTATTACATAAATGCTATAGCAGCATACTGTATTCGTTGTCTATGTGATGGGGTGAAATACTTACTTCCAGCCGACATGAGGTCAGAGATTGACATATTAAAAGATGATTGTTTCCCATACTAGAATACAATGAGCTCTTCTCACAAAGACCGCAGCAATGGGTAAGTCAATAAACCTGGTCTGACTATTGTGACTCACATAGAGACCAAAAATTAGAAGCTGTAGACCATGCTCATGACCCTTAGCAGAGAAATGCAATGAATGCGTAGCCAAGACGGTAGTGATAGATATGCCATCGAACATAACCCCGGCGTAGCAAAGCTGGACGTGACTAACATCAAACCAGGTGAACGATCCGCAGAAAACACCTATCGCCCAGAGTTGCTGAAAGCAATGAATTCATAACAAATACAGTAGCGATGACTGAGCTCCCAAGCTTGATTGGTCCGACGAACTGAGCGCGAATAACCGCAAGACAAGGGAGTGAACCTCGGATGATACTTATCGGCCGGAGTGTTTGAAAGCAATGAATTTATAACGAATACGGCAACGACGACTGAGCTGCCCAACCTGATCTGCCTAGCGAAGCCGAGTGTGAATAATAATAGCAAATCAAGCGAGTGAGCTTCGGACGATAAGTATCGTCCAATGATTGTGAACTACAATACATCTTTCTAAACAAAAACGCAGCGACGATTTATATAGAAGGTGAGCGTGGAAAATGTGAGGACACAGAGGAGTGAAATTTGTCAAATCTTAACGAAATGGAAGAGACAAAGGACTACGAAGGCGAGCGTGGGCAAGGCGAAGATGAATGCTATAGCTGTAGGTACCGGATATTCACGGTGCACTCGCGCGAAATGAAAGCCTCGCGATAAGCCGAGGCTGTGGAACCGGAAGCTTCACCAGGTCCTGGAAACGAGCTAATGTTCGAGTTGGAAGTAAAAGATGCATGATCTCTTAAGCCTCGAAGAGACGGCTGCCTATGGTGCTATAAAAGCCGGCTTGCTTGAAGAAATCAGAGCTGCCCTCATATCTGGTAACCCAACAAACAGATATGAGCCAACGCCGTAAATCAAACACTAGCACAGCTCCGATCCTTTCAGGACCTTTCAGGAGCAGGTGCCTGCAGATATTAATCGTAGTGCTCACTTGACGCGCTCTGAACATTTGATCACTTGAAACTGCTCAGTTATACCAGCCAACATCAATGAAATTTTCAATTTTCAATTTTCAAGCAGCCCAATAGGAAAGAGTTACAATCAAGTGTAGCACTTGCTGGACTGGAAGGCTTTATTCAAACTCTTCATTTGTGTAGGTCATGGTATCTAGCGTACATGCTTGCCAACAGGCAGTGTCCAAAACCCCGGAACGCCATGCTACTCTTCTTCAGGCTAATGCTATTCAAAACATTCCAAGTGGTTATGTTTGTTTCTCCAACCATCATTCCCTTTCGGCCAAATCAACATAAACATTAAACGTTTCCATATTCAGCCAGTTTCCAAACTTTCCACCCCTGGACGCCCTATTGCTACCTTCCAAGCAAAACAAATGAAAATGCTAGTAACACCACCATACCAAGCCTCGAACCCTCTTCTATCCGGCTCGCGCCACTGTTGCTATCAATATCAAAGGGACTTCCACCACCCGTCCCCGCATCTCCCTTGGGTGTTGACTGGGCTGCCGCCGACGCTTTACTACTTGTAGCTACAGATCCTTTTTTCGAGCTTGAAGCTTCACTGCTGAATAGTGGTGTAGTAGTAGAGGTAGAAGTAGATGGTGGTGGGTCACCAATCCCCCCATCTGCAGACTGCAGTGTAGATGTTGGGGCAACATTTGAGGTTTTGATCGACAATGAAATTGTAGAGGTTACTCTTGGTGCTGTGCTGCTGAGTATAGATTGCGCAACTGGAGTTGTTGTAGCAATAGTAGTTGAAGTCGAAGTTTTGAGCCCGAGGCCACCTGTAACGCCGATACTATCTGTCGGGATAGTGACCGAGACTGCAGGTGCCTGCGAAGCAGCTGGACTCGGTGTCGTCTTGACCGTTGTGCTTGTTGCTGCAAGAGCTGGGCACAAAGCTGCCACTATTCCTCCACCCTTCACAATTCCAAGCAAAGTATTTGAGCTGACAATAACTGTCGAGCATGCATCCTTCACATCTGCAGCTTTGTCCAACAAGGCAGCCACACAGGCCGTCGAGCAACCATTATTGAAATCTGATTTTGTACACGATTGGATCTGGCTGTCGTATGTCAATTGACATGATAATGGTATGATAATCGAAGTAATGCTTTGGAAATTCGCCAGTGAAAAAGCATTCGCTGCTGGCACCGCCAGGAGTATCGCTAGGTGGATTTGGCGCATATTGAATTGTATGATATCCGCAAGACTCGCAAGCAGATCTCGAAGAAGGAATTTTGAACAGGTCGTTGTTCAAATCCACTTCCCGGGATGTCGACAATAGATAGTCGAGTGTATGAACGATGATAACAGGTTGATTAATGGCCAGGGGCAGCTTGAAGTGTTCCCCCGCGACTGCAGGAAACTTGAGGGAATATGCTTATAAGAGCTAAACGCACAGCGTTTGAGGTGAATCGTTTAGATCGTTTTCCTACCACGATAGCCCTGTGTTCGCGACACGAGACGTCGGATGTAGCAGGCCGAGCGCACTGGATTGAAGTACTCAGGTACTCTTTAGGGGTGATGCCACACTGAATGGTGCTCCTGTTCTCCTGCCAGTTTGTGGAATGACGCAGAGTGTTGGATAACCCTAATGCAAAGACAAGTCGGATGAGCCACGATATGCGATGCGGTGATCTTTGGTTGAAGTTTGCTGCAGAATTTTCTGGATATTCTCTTTTTGTCTTGAAAAGGTTTGGATGCTGTAATGCAGATAAGGAGAGAGTGTGCTGGGGGGAGAGGAGGAGGAGGAGGATGGGGAGGGGGGAAGTCGCGACAGACAGATGGAAAGATAAATGATAGATGAACAGACAGACAGACGGATGAGAAGTGACCTGTTCATTCAGGAGTGTTTGAACTGATGGCCTGCCATCCGAAAAAGGACTCGGGGAACGTGAGCTTAACCTACAGTAGAACAGTTTACTCGGGACTGTATGGACGGTTTGCAGACATCGCAGCCAAGAATGAGTCTCTGGGATAGGAGGCAGGTAGCAGCCTGCCGCATCTAACTTTGACACTTTGACAGAAGTAGTGATTCGATGCGATGATTGGGCAACCTGGAGTGAACATCTTCGTGATGGCCAATCATGCCTGTTGTGTTGTGCGTGGAGTTGATTCTTTGCGGTCCATGAAACTTGTGTGCAGTTTCATGACGGTGAGGGTTGAAGTTTGGAGAGGGAAGTGATTGGTGTGAAGCTGGCCGTGATACATCGACTCCAGATCTTTTGCTCAGCCGCACCACTTACCCCTGAGTCACTGAACAACCATGCCACATTCGACGACTAGTATTTAATTTTTATCAAATAAGGAGAGTGCGTATAATAAGCTGACCCTGTGATGACCAATTGGTAACATTATTCCCCGGATTTCTTCTTTCGACTTCAATTGCGTATCATCTTCCTCTTCAAGTCGATTGATGCACCGTGACCGTGTACATCGCAATTCCCAATATCGGGATCTTCGCCATTGAATTTCCCCCGCGGCCCTTCTTTCGGCTCTCTCTTTTGAATCGTCTGTGGTCTGTGATATCTCCACATTGATATCCGGATACTGCCATGCTCGATGGCTGGGACATCCTCGACTGCACCATCACCGTACCTTCTTGGCTACAGTCATAGAGGTTTCAACACCCCGCTGTCAGTGTTTACCCTTTTGCTGATATTTGAAAATCCAGTTGTTCGGATTAGATTATAAAGAAACTCTGTTCCATGGTTTTCATGATGTTCCTGACTTGAACCTGCATAGCCCAAACCTTACTGCTCTGGATGTCTCGGCTCCTGGAAGGGAGCATGAAGAAAGGATATATTTATAGCGATTGGCCCACTCTGTAAAGAACGAAAATCGGGAAGGTATGAGAGAACATCTACTTCGAGAAGTACTACTCGGTCTCCAAAAGCATCATTAATGCTGCCGTAGCTAGGAAGATAACCTGGTTTAAATTCGTAGCGAGTATGTGATATCACAAAATTTCTTAGTTGATCTTGATGGAGAAAAGAGGCCTATCGTCGTAAGAAAGAGGAGAATTTTGGTTGGTTCAGCGTCAGATGATCTATGGAGTTACTTACTCTCTTGAGGACTCGAATGCCATCTACCGACTACCGATATTGCAGAAACAAGAAATGACAGTGGTTCTCTTGCCCCAGTTGAAAGCCCAGGAGTTTGTCTGGATTATTTGCTATGAGACGTGACAACCAATTAACTAATGTGAGAATTTGTGCGCCAGCTGCGAAGATGTTCAGCTTCACGCAAAGAATTCCTTATATGTAAAGTTCTCTTGATAAATCTATGCCGACAGCACCACTTGGGCACCTGAGATTTCACATACATCTAGAAAAGTATCTATATATCAGAAACACATATACTGACAGTTCAAAAATGTAACAATTAATAGTCCGCTTCATCAGTCTGCGAAGACGTAATAGGTACCCTTGTGGGAATCCTCGTTCTCTCATTGGCCGCCTCACCACAGTTCCAACACCAACAACCGCAGCCTTTGTGCCAGCCTCGCCTCATCCCGAGCTTTCAACCGTACCTCCCAAAGCACAATAGCAACAACCCCATATGCACTTGCCGTCACCACAATAGCAATATTTGAACAATAGGAAAGAGTAAGTGTCGACAACATTGAAATATTTGTAAGTCACACCCATCCTCTCTCTTCAACGACAAACAAACACAAATCACGTCAGAGCGAAAATGGCTGATCATCAATTCTCAGAATCACTCGCCCCATCTTTTTCGGTCGGAGACCTTGCTTCTAATATAAGCCCCTTTTCATCGCCCGGAAATCTTACAGAAATTACACCTTCTACATCACTCAATTCTCTTGCTCCAATTGGAAAGCAACCCGACCTCGAAATCTCCCTCGATTTCGAAGATACCACCCCCATATACTCCACCGACGCTCTAGCCATGGCTCCTTCAGAACCAACTACTCCAGTCAAGGTACCAAAAGCAGCTTCGAATTACTCACCGAGCACACAAGACCCGGAGCTTCGGTCGAACATCAATGCGTTGCTACTTAGCAATGGGCACATACAAAAGTATTCCCCCACCGTCGATTTCTCTACCGGCACTAAAACTAATACTCCCCGTCACAGAATACACACCCACCTCCTGCATTCTCTCAACGCTTCTTCTACAAATTGGCCCTCGGTAATCCAAAGCTACGCACTCTCTCTCCTCCGCTCGGGCGAATACACCACATTCCCGCAACTCATGAACCGCGTACTGGAAGATATAAAAAGAGACACAGCAATGGTCCGGAAGAAAGGGACAGAAGATCTGAAAGGGAGTGGGCACGGTGTAGGCGGACAAAGCTTGGCACTGCCGAAAAATGTTGTTGAGGATGGGTTAAAAGTTACCAGAGAATGTTTGGAGGCTGTCTGTATCCTCGAGGGATGAAGTCCGTAACCGTTAAGCACCAAAGTTGGAGAACAGCAAACGATGGATATAGAAGGGGACACGTACGTATGGTAGGTTGGGTAGACTGGAAATTTCCTCTGTGGGAATATTGTCGGCGTTGGGGCTTGGCCAGGTCACTTTGAATATTCTGCTCATCAGGATGTGTGGATATGGGTGGACATCCCTGCATATCTAGGCGTTGAGGGAGAAGCGGAAAGTCTGATTTTATAGAATTTCTAGCATGGTAATGGAGTAATTGAAAGGAACTCATTTCTTTGTGCATTTACGAACTTGGATGTTTTGGTGAACTTAAGCAGTGACGCACATAAGGCTTGTGGAGCAGGGATTAGTCCCTCCAAGTAAGTGCCTTCGATATTTATGTTAAAGGTTAACCTGAGGATTTAGAAAACCACTCATCTCGTGTATACCTACAAAAAATTCCAATCAAGACACTGCATTACATTTGACTGGGACAACAAGCCCTCCCGCTGTCTCGTCGCCTCGGCGCTCAGTCTAGGAATCGAGTTTTCACGATTCAAAAACCGAATCCAGGTTCTAAGAAATATTCCCACATATCAACACCAGGGAAACATTGAGATTGGAAAGACAATGTAAGCGTCGACTATGGACGTACCATCACTCCTCTCACCAGAAGTCATCGCAGAGTTGAGGGAGGACCTCAAACGAGACTGATTCATAATAGAGAATAACGAATATCGACTTGAGCTCGAGCAAATCTGGTCGCCTCCTAATACACTTCACCTAGATCATAAAATACTTCAACTCTTCAGCATCAAGGATCCCCAAAACGGAGCCATAAAATAGCGCACATCGATACATGGAAAGAATACCTCTTCTACAACAAAGCCACAGTACTCACATGACCCAGTCCGCAACCAAGATGATCGGCTGTAAAGTGCCAATAATTTTAGGTGGTATCTGGAATGCTTGGTTCGCTGCTCTTGGCCGGGAACCTTAAATACAACTCGAGGAATTCTTTGCTGTTCCCGTGAGCGTCAGGGAAGAATACGCAAAGACAGTCCCAGTGATACTACGAGCACACGAGCACATCTGCGCTCAGGTTCGAAAAACGGTGGAAGGAAACAATAGGGGTGATGCCCTATTCAGAATGTGCAAGCCTTGGCCAGATCCAAGGTATTTCAAACTACATCCGATTTGCGAAGCACTTATAGTCGTGTTCGACGAGTACAGGTACGTGGCCGTTGAGAAGCACGCAGACGGCTTCCGTCACTACGATGACGATGCCCAAGAGCAAAGCATCATACTGGCTCGTACTGGTCACGAGAATAGACCTAGCGCACCTATTAGCTTCGAGTCTTTAAAGGATAAAGCCTTACCTCTCGCGAGAAGTGAAGAGATGGGAACCATCGATGTTGTTCGAGTCCCTCTGCAAGTTGGTGTCTAATTTGTGGCTAACCTGCTCTTACGTGAAGAAGCCGCATTTCCAGAATCAGTTGTGGGAGGACCTCATACATCGAGGGAAGCAGGTCATTCGTTTATGAAGTGGGAGAGAGAAGCGCAGGATTATGCAGAAGAACGATTAGCACGTGCACAGGCAAAAGACGAAATCGAGCCATTTACAACAGTGGAAGCTGCGAAGAATGCCGTGCTGTATCACAGGGTTGATATACATTTCCTGGAATACTATTCTTCGTATGCTTTCAAGCTTGGTTGGATCTGAAATTCGGGCCACCTTGACTGCAAACTTGCCGTAGATTAAGGTCGTGTACGACAAATGTTTCTTCACCTCGCCACGCCTATCCAAGCAATACCCCGCAATAGTATCCGAGATGGGGCAAGGAGAGAGACTAGTTTTGAGAGCAATGACTGGGTAACATAAGGCATTGTGGCCGTTTGCTGTTTCTGTTGGGAGACAAACATTTATTGTAAGGTTGTACTGGCCTGACGCTTTAATCAATCTCCAGTTAATGTGCCTGCGAATCCACAGCTTTAGATCCGAATGCCCAGGTCTTGATGAATTATCATGGCGGACCGGTACAACTCACCCATACCAAATGTCCCTATTCATGCTAGGCCGTGGTGAAGTACTGTAGAAGTGAAGCTGGATAGTAGAATGTTTGCAATGCGTCCATCAAAAACAATTTGAACAAGCTCAGGCGCTCGAGATTTGATATACCTATTATTCACAAATTTACTCACGGCATCAAAAGCTATGGAAAGTATTTTTTATTGGACAATCTATGTTAAGCAGGCCATGTAAGATCAAATGCAACGCAAGGCGCGAGCCGCAAGACAGAAGAAGATCTCCGCCCTCATCAGCAGCAGCACCAACTCAACGATACATTGCGAGCTACCACCAAAAAGGAGATCTTGTTCCTGCCAACGTAGACTCGAGCTCTCCGGACTCCGAATACAAGTCTACTATCGGAAAGCTACCTCCCCTTCCTAGCCTCATTCCCAAGACCATGCAGATGAGCAAAAGAAATTAGAATACAGATCTAGTCATAAAGGCTGTCATCCTGAGCAGCATCCCCAAATCCACTAGAGCCACCAGCGTTATTGGCAGCCTCACCAGCCTCAGGGAATTTGAAGAATGCTCCTGGACCAGCTTGCTTCATGCTTTGAGCGAAAGCCTCATATCGGCGAATTTCAACATCAGAGACAGAGCGTCTGGCTGAAGCCATAGCCTCCTCGAAATGTGCCTTTGTCAACTGAGGAACTGGATCCTCCTCTTCATCATCCTCCATATCTACATCCTCACCAGCCGCCTCACGAGCCTTACGACGCTCAATATCCAGAGAGATGGCTTCCTTAATGGCAAGCTTGACAGCACGCTGAGTGATGAAGCCCAAATCGGCACCAGAGAAACCATGGGTTTTCGAAGCAATGAACGCGAGGTCCACGTCGTCTGCGACTGGGGTCTTTCGGAGTTGTGCTTTGAGGATACCAGCACGGGATGACTCGTTGGGTAGAGGAACATAAACGAGGGTATCAAGACGACCAGGTCTGCAAAGAGCATTGTCGAGCTGCTCCGGTCTGTTGGTGGCACCAATAACGAAAACGTTCTTCTTGGATGTCATACCGTCCATTTCTAGTTCGTGTTAGCTATAATCAGATTATGAATATAAGGGTAGAGTCTTACCAGTCAAAAGTTGATTAACCACACGATCAGAGGCACCTCCGGCATCACCGTTTGAACCACCACGTGACTTCGCGATGGAGTCCAACTCATCCAAGAAGACCACACAGGGAGCTGCAGCTCTGGCCTTATCAAAGATATCTCTGATGTTACTTTCAGACTCACCGAACCACATGCTCAACAACTCAGGACCCTTGATAGAGATGAAATTTGCTGAGCACTCATTGGCGACGGCTTTAGCAAGTAAAGTTTTACCAGTTCCAGGGGGTCCGTAAAACAATACACCACGGGATGGTGAGAGACCAAACTTGAGGAACTTTTCGGGGTGGTCGACGGGGTATTGAACACTCTCGATGAGCTCTCTCTTGACGTCCTCCAATCCTCCAATATCGTCCCAACGAACATTTGGCACTTCGACAACTGCGACTTCACGGAGAGCAGATGGGTTGGATACACCAAGAGCGAAGCGGAAGTTCTCCATGGTAACTCCCAAGGAGTCGAGCACCTCAGCGTCGATTGTGTCTTCGTCAAGATCAATAAGATCCATCTTTTCACGAATCTGTTGCATAGCAGCTTCGGAACAGAGAGATGCAATATCGGATCCAACATAACCGTGAGTTTCTGAAGCGATCTGCTCAAGATCAACATCCTCACCAAGCTTCATGTTCTTGGTGTGGATTTGGAGAATCTCAAGACGACCAGTTGGATCTGGGATACCAATATCGACCTCACGATCGAATCGTCCGAAACGACGGAGAGCAGGATCAATAGAGTTAGGTCTGTTAGTCGCAGCCATGACAACAACGTTTGATCGAGATTTCATGCCGTCCATGAGAGTGAGCAATTGAGAAACGACACGACGTTCAACTTCTCCGTTGGTCTTGTCACGCTTTGGTGCAATAGAGTCGATTTCGTCGATGAAAATGATAGCGGGGGAATTCTTTTCTGCCTCCTCAAATGCTTTTCGTAGGTTTGATTCAGATTCACCAGCCATCTTTGACATAATCTCAGGACCATTGATCAAAAAGAAGAATGCACCAGTTTCGTTGGCAACAGCTCGTGCCATAAGGGTCTTTCCGGTTCCTGGGGGACCAAACATGAGAACACCACGGGGCGGCTTGATACCAATGGACTTGAAAAGTTGTGGATGTCTCAAAGGCAGCTCCACCATTTCTCGGATCTGTGCCATTTGCTTGCGGCATCCTCCAATATCATCGTACCCAACCTCATTCAAGTTTCCTTCCTCGTCCTCGCGTTGGATGGGTTCGCCCTCACAGTGGATAACTGTATCTTGTGCAACAATTCCATACTCTGGAGGATCGACTTCAACAACTTTGAACTCAACTTGTCTCATACCACCACGGACTGTGAACAAATCACCTTGTCGTACAGGTCGGTAAGCTTCGCGGAAGTATGGGGCGAGGAAAACATCGAAGAGGGAACCGGTGAGACCTTCAACGGTATCGGCGATTGGAAGGACTGCAATGCGCTTGGCCTAGGGAGTTGTTAGGAGCTAAGTAAAAATACTGGTGGAATAAAAAATACTAACATATTTGATGTCGGGGCATGGGTGAACAGTGACAATATCACCATGCTTGACTCGGAGGTTGTGTCTGACAACGCGGTTCATCCGTGCGCTTCCATCATCCAGCTCTTCATCAGCCAAGACAATCAATACAGTGTCCTTGCGCTTCTTGCCCTTAACCAATACTGTGTCACCTCTGAAGAGATTTAATGTCTCCATTGTGTTGTTTGAGAGGGCAATAACCGAGTTATCATCGTTGACTGCATCCGTGACCCTGTTGCCACCTTGTCAGTACAGAATAAAATACATGTTGAATTCCGCGAATCCTTACATCAAAGAGTTTGGCTTCTTCTTCTTTTTCAGGATGGCAGTTGCTGTGTCATCAGCCTGGATGTATGTCAGTTTCGAAGCTCCAAAGGCTGAGGATGTGGCGTTCGAGTAACTTACTGCCTTGTGTTCAGCACCAGAAGCATCGCTGCATATGTTATCAGTATTCGATCTTGTCTATGCAGATATACTAAACTTGATACAACTTACTTAAGATTGACCTTCTTCTTGTGCTCAACGTGGTCTGGTTGAGAAGACATCTTGGAAGGCTGTGGACCTAAGATCAGGAACAGCTGTGGAAGGGGTATGTATTTGAGATGTCGAGATCGCCTGCAGATGGCGCTGTTTGATGGGAAAGGTTCCTGTGATGGATCGAGGGAACCAAGGTTGTTTTGGGAAAAAGTGAGGTGGTGGATGGTTTGGGGAGGAAGTTGAAGGTCGTGTTAAGTTAAGCTGGGAGTGTCGTTTGGTCTAAGAACACCAGGCTCTGCTTAGGTAACGTGTAAGGGAGATCCCGCCGCTCGAAGGTGGCAGAACGATGAAGAGCTCTTAAGGCAGAATCGCACACGCAACTGCTGTTCGCTTGAATCGAAACGACAACCGCGGGCGATGTCACAAACTTCGGATTGGTCTGCGCATAAAGAAAGATTCGGACTTTTGAAGTATCATGGTATGGGAAGATTTTCAAATTTTATCTTTTTTCTGAAGGAAGATTGAGTTGTTTAAACTGTATTCGCGTTGCAGTGAATCGAATGAATCGCCCAGCAGGTACGAGTCAAGTTGCGAAGGCGAAACAAACTAAGGACCAAATTTACCTGCGAATTCAATCTCAACTTCGAATTAGAAGATTTGTCTGAATACTAGATCTTGTATATATCTCGGATAATGTATCTTCTTGCCGTCCATAATCTCCTCGAATCTGGTATTGCTCTACGGGTTTCTGCCCACTCAATTTGGTTCGGCTGGTACAGTACAGATAGCTCCCGTTATCTCCAGGCAAGCTGTAATAGCTCCACCGATGATGCGCACCGAACGACCCACCTCTTGGCTATGACCCTTTTTTAAACTTCTTGAATGAATTTTGTTCCCATCCAAATGCCATATCAATATATCAAAGTATAAAATATTACAATCTTTGAATTTTCCTGCTCTCTCGTCCATGAAGTGGACACAAGGACATTGACCTCGTTTGAAACTACTCAGAGTTATTATTCTTCTGGTTGAGGCAGACAGCAGAGTCCCGTGTAAACAATAGCTTTTGAGTTCTCTTCACCAAGCACACATTTCAACTGCAAAAGCATTTGTCATTCCATGTGTCCTACAAATGCCTCTCCGCTAGGGTACGATTTGCAGCCAAAATATTACGCCATAATTGCAGCCCATGCATAGCCAAAGTCCCAGATTTTTTAACTTCGTGTATATCCTAAATCCAGACCAAGTGGTTCGAAACCCCCAAAAGAGTGTCCCAGCATTGTCGATGAATAAAGAATGACTGCCCCAACCATAATATCCATTTTAGTTCCTTGTGCAATTCCCTGAGAAAAAACCCCCATCCCAGATCTTGAATGAAACAAGCCACCTGTAACAAGACTTCATCCGTCTAGAACTCCCCAATTATTCTCCCAACCGGTCTCTCACCCTTCGAATAGGGCCACGTTCCCAGCTTCTGTCTCCACCCCACAAAGCCCTCGTCTTTGCCTTTGCCAGCAACTGGCAAACAGTCCGCAATGCTCCTCACATTCGGTGTATGCTGGATATGCATCTCTATCATCTCTCGAGTCAGAAATGCCATGCCAGCCCTCAAAGTCCCGGTTGCAATTCGGTCGTGCCGTACATTGACCGAACTCCATGACTCAGACATCCATGGAGTATGGAAAATATGGAAGGTGGGTAAGTGGTAACGAGAGGATGTGGAGGAGATAGAGCTGTGTCAATTAGCCAAGTACAAGGTGGAGGTGATTGAGTATCGTACCTAGCAGAGGAGACAGAGCCGTTGTCTGGAATGTTCGACATTTTGGACTCGACTTTGAGGTCTGGTTTTAGCTCTAGAGAGCGAATGTGGGGGTCAGGCTGGAGACAGGTCGAGATCGTCAAGCTGTAGTAAATTCAGGAAGGAAGTGAGTAGATCAGAATGAGTATAGCAAATCGAGGAGCATAGCAGAGTCTTATATGCATAGCCGTACCATGCTCTTCCCGTCCCGCTGCAGGTCTCTGATCACTCGATCAATGACATTGCAAAGGCTTTCCTTCTTGTGCTCCTCAAGAGGGTGGAGGGGAGGGAGCAGTCCAGCTCTCCAAGCACAGCCTCTTTAAAAAGGGCCCCCAACTCCCCAGAAACGGATTAAGATGGCTGAAAAGGACTGTGATAGAAGCAGTTATCTTGCATGAGCAGACTAAAATTACCTCATTCACGATCGAAGTGGTTGCATGAACATTGCTTCTGTGTCCCAAGTGAGAGTGGTGATGGGTGAGTGGTGATGTGGTTGGAAAGGAGGGGAACAGATTAGGGTGTGTGGAGCCGCTGAGGCTACGAGGGCTGAGATCACGCTGGGGCCACTGCCACTCTCATTGCCTTTAATGAAAGCTTAACAATGATGGAGCACTCTGTGTTCTTCCTGGCATCTCAGCGTCATGAGGTATGTCTGTGATAGCAAGGATAAATGTCTTGTGTGAAGGTCAAGTATCTAGATCTGGATTTCTCAAGTCTTGTAGTAGACAGATACCCAGCACTAACTCTCCAGCGTATAGTAGGATTTAGACACCAATTCGGCAATAGTCGGCAGAAACGAAAATATTATTTTCACCAACACTTATGGAAAGGAGCACAATTAATTAAATCTAATAGAATTATCAGCTTAGAGGAATCTGAAGATCTGATACCTGGGTGCTGCTTCTTTGATCATCAAAAGCAGATGCACAATTGCAGCTGCATATTACCAACACCTCTGGTGTGGGTGGTACAGCCTCATTCCCCTGAACAAAGGTCACCAACAATTGACCTTCATATGCACAAGGCGCAATTGCGAAATTTTTATCAACATAACCCTGATTCTAACCATAAAACTGACGCATGTTTGAATCCTCACACTTCGACTGGATGTTAGGCTACTTGAATGACCTTTTGGAGTCATTTGATGATTGAGAACAACTACTAACGGTCTCGAGTAAACAGATTGTGGCACTGAGAAGGTCTCAACCCCCGTGCCGCTGGGCTTAAGAGTCATGCTCTGAGTCTTCAGGCAGATTACGAGTAACAGTATTCGGTGACCTCTTGAGGTGACAACACGAAGTCATTGCGCAAGAATGTTGGTCGACATCTTTCTTATGAAGATACAATTACTAATGGTGTCTAGCTACTGAATTTATGTATATGGAAACTCCGCTGAAATGGCAAAATACGTTCCAACCAACTCTTGTCTCAAGGTCCGATCTCGATGACTGTTTCTTGAGCCACTCCCTTGCCCTTCTCGCTGTATTCCGGCACTTTTTCGTTACTGTTTGCCTCCTTCCTCTTCCCCTCAGACTTCTCAGTCACATACTCAGCTCCACTTTCAAAAACCACTTCGGGCTCTACCCTCTCTATCAACAAGTCCTTATCGAACGGAAACAATGTTGGTCTTCTTGGTGGTGGCACCTCACTCGCATTTTCCCAGATACTCTTGGTCAGCTTCTTGCCTAGCACCTCGACCAGGGGTGTCACAAATGGCAAGCTGAAAACCAATGCGGAGTAGCAACATAAAGCCACAATAAACAGATTGACACCATAATTGAAACCTTGAACTGCCAAAAAGACACACACCATTGCTCCCAATGTCCAGAATATTAAGCCATGGAAAAGGTAGATGGTGAAAATGTGTGGGAATACCCAAGTCAAGGGCTTGCACCCGAAGACTGTCTGGAAAAAAGGGGACAATTCGATGAGTGACTGCAGAGCAAAGGCAAACGTAATACCATTGAGTCGGGGAATGAAGTATGCAGATGTTTTAGTGGGATTGACTTGATAAATCGGTAATCCTGTTGCAGCATCAGGGTGAATTCTGTGTTCCATGTCCACGAAGTTGTGGTCGACAAGCTGGTTATTAATAACATCTATACTGAGAGAGAGAAGCGTGATGAGAGCATATGTGAAAGTCATGGTATAGAATATGACAGGTCGAGCTTGCACCCACTTCCGGTATTTATAGGTGATATCGAGATCGGCAAGCATGAGTCCTAACCAAAAATATGTACCCCAGCTTGAGGCGTACCAATGAAGGATCACACAGAATGCGTAGTAACTAAATCGTTTCCAAGGATTTTTGATTTCTCGAGCCACAATGACACCGAGTAGGATGAGCCAGGAACCTTGAAGTTGAACTGGGATGGTCCATAGAACGCCAGTGCAATAATTGTAGATAATCTGGGGCGCCGCGTTGGGAACGAGGTATACCAGCTCTAGAATCTCTGAGAGGAAATCGCCAAATGTGCTGTAAGATACGGCGTATGGCCAGGTCGACCAAGTGATTGAGGGTAAATATTGGAGCCATTTCGTCGCGCCACACTCCATCAGAAAATATTCTAACATGGCAACAGACGTAATGGGGATCATCACTATTCGAGGTTAGTCCTGTTCTCTCCCAGCATGCTGCGTTGACTAAATCTTACCTCTGAAGTTTCTTGTTACGGCTTTCTCAGCAATCCAAACAAGCTTTCCCTCTCGCAAGTACCTTGCGACCAAGAACCGTGTAGAACAAGTGAAAAATACACCAATCCAAATCTGGTTCATCAAGTAAGGTGTTACAATTTTATTCGCCCATACCTCACTTATGTAATGATGAGGAGCCCCAGGGAAAACTACCGCAGGGGTGAAGGTAGAGCAGAAATGGTCGACTGAGACAATAATCGCACACATCGCAGTAAGTCCGGCAAGATAGTCAACCCTTTGCTTTGTTGCGAGAGGTGTCTTTTCTTCCATACTTGGCGCTTTCGACTTCTGTTCTGTGGTGACAACTTCTGCTTCTTTTCCCTTTCCTTCTCCCTTTCCTTCCACACTGATGTGTCCGATGCTTTCTGGTCTAGGCTCTGAGATACCCTTTTCATGCTCGGTATCATTCTCCTTCTCCGTCTCGTATATGTCCTCCAAAAATGGTAGGCTCACCATTGTTGCTGCTCTGCTATCCTCTGGAAATCCTGGTGTAACCGGGCTATTTTTGCCAGTGTCTGGCCTGGAGGAAGGGGGTCTGATCTCATAAGGAAAGACGTTCTCCAAAGATATGTTCACCATGGTGGTTGCCCTACTATCCAAAGGAGTTGCTCCTCGACTACCGAGGGAAGATCGTGGTTCATCTTCGCTGTCCTTGCCTTTGAGTGTTCCACCGCTACTCCGTGCCGAACCTCCTTGCTGCCAATACGATAGCTTTCTTTCGGTCATACTCAGAGTCATAGAAGAACTTGAGCTTCGGAAGTTGGTGCTCCCAAATTCCGACTTCGATGTACTCGCGCGGGCAGATGATCTTTTCGAGTCTCTCTTCGGCGTTGGGTCTTTTGCGTCATTCTCGTCAACCTCAAACTGGTCTGATCCGATGGCAAGGTCTTCAGATTCGCGTGCAACATCTGTCGTAGATGGTTCTTCTTTCGTGCTAGTAAATTTTGAAATGGCACGAGGGAGAAGGGTATGGATCAGAAGAAGAGTAGAACAAATAAGACACGCGATAGCCATCCAAATAGCAATCCACTGTAATCTTGTCTTCGGAGTATTCTGCTTCCATGGAATGGATGCCTCCGCGGAATATAGTGATGATGTTCTCAAAGACCAGTCTTCGGTCGAGCAAGTGTGCGAAATGTGGCACCGAGAGTCAAACTCGGCATGCCCAGCATCTGTCATCAAGGAAGAGTTGAAGAATAGACGAACCCACCCGATGTTAGCAACTGCTACGCTTGCTTTCCGAGGAGGACCTTGCATAGAGTAAGTGTTGCCGATAGACCAGTGCTTGAGATACATAGGACAAGGAACAGAGGGTAAGCTGGGAAGTGTTTTTCTGGACAATGACCTGGTCTTGATTCCCCCGGAGAACCAAGTAACTCCCTTTTCCGTCCAGTCGATACGGTGTTCGGTGAAGTCCCATGGGTTCACCAAATTGGAAGAATTTTCCCCCAGTGTACTGAAGTTGGTGCCTAGAACGCGAGATGGAAATTCATCTGCGAGCAATGGCGTAACCCAGGCGTTTGTCGGGTCGTCGGTGTTCATGACATCGAGATGTATTGATTGACTCTCGTTATATTGGAGAACCATAGAGAGTGAAGTGCCCCCAGCATCTTGCCCTGCTGGTCTCAAAAGAGATCGGAAAGAGCCATACTGAATGTCCTGGCGCAACGTCCGAATACCTCCCCCAACGACAACATGATCTGACTGGGGCCTCGACACATGTAGTGCCAAAGAGCCATCTGTACTGTTGGGTTGAACGTTTGATGCTGACGCGCCCTGTCGGTAGATAGAATTCCAACTTTTCTCATAATGGTTGGTGTATATTTCGGTGGAAAACTCGGGCGCTAAAGCGTTCGTTTCGTTGAAGTACACGATGATAGACTCTGTAAAAACATCACCGGTAGAGCCATCTAGATATCCGCATGAGCACTCAGTATGACGTGTTGATAACACATCAGCTGTTGCAGTAGCTTTGTTGTATATGCATGTGACTGCAACAAAATGTACAAAACGGAAGAACATTATGAAGAGAATGAGGCACAATTGGCCAAGAAGCGAGCAAGTATGCCCACTTCAATAATACGTGTGGTGAAAAACAGATCTTCAGGAGATACCAGCTGATTTTAGAGGATACGAGTAGGCTGTTAGCTTATTAAAGAAATGTTAAGAGGACTACACAAATGGGAAGCTCGAAAAGTAAAGTCAACATCAAACTCCAAGTGGCGCTTCTGCATAGAAGGAGATAATTTGCAAGATTGCAATCATCTACCTCGTCCTTGACCATCGAATTTCGTGTAAAAGAATTCGAGAAGCCTCATCTGGGTAACTGCCCACTGAGACACTCTGAGTGACACCACAAACACAATAATTTTTGAAGCTGAAATTCGGTAGCCCGTAGAGCAGGAGCGAAATTATCAAGAATGTGGATGGCCGGTGACAAAAGAAAAGTGATCAATGCATTTAGACAACATGCCGTTTATCGTCTGATTTTGGCCATTGTTGAGGTGCAGATTGGATGAACTCGTGAGAGCAAAATAATAGGAGAGAAATTGATAAGGCCAGCCTCGGCAATATGGGCAGAATCGTTGGAGCCCTGCGAAACCACGTTCATTGGTGGACCAAAATAGTACGCCTTCTGGGTCCCCATTTTCGTTTCAACCTGACTTCAACTTTCTTCTTCGTTGTCAACATCGCTGCGCATTGATGATCAATCTGGAATATCTTCAATGCTTGGTGTCCACCTTCAACACGAGATATCAACCACTCACGATAATTCCTCAAGTGTGCAATGCGCAACAGCTCCCCCATGATCGTCTGCCGCCGCCAATCAATCGGGTCTTGCCATAGTCTTGGGATGCCTGTCCCGTGGCTCTGGGTCTTCTCTATCAAGTCTTTGCCGAAGCCGAAGTCGTGAGATTCCAGATGCAGCTGCTTCGGGGTGATAGCGAGTGGGGGTGAATACTTTCAATAAATTGTTTTTCTGTCAAGGTCTTCATAATTTATCAAAATGGCTGACAATTACAAAATTTTCCATCTATCAAAATTATCATGAAGCCACAGTCGATGCTGCCGCTGAGTAGCGTGAAAGTAACTGTTGTGAAAATTGTTTATCAGTTTGAGTATCATCGTTCTACAAATCTTTTTATCTGTCGTGTAAAGCTCTCCGTCGTTGTTCCTTCCGCAACTTTGTGTTCTTCACTCTTTACCTTGTGTTCTTATAATGTCTATGATCACAGAAATTCCCAGGATGCTTGACGATACTCTCCATCCGTCAACACAACACACTTCTTCAGATATCAAACGATTTCTGGCCTGTTCGCGGCGCCTTCTAGGAAAATACTCGGCATTTATCTCAGACTGGACACCCTTCCTTCTTGTTGCCTCATATTATTGGTTCTCAGTTAGTCTTTACGTTCTATCACCGGAATGGATTATGGCCATTTTTTGGTACATTTACATGATTACCAATTTTTATATTGCCAGTACCACCGTTCTTGAAGCTTTCATGTCGATCAAGCCTTGTAGAGAGGCTCGGAAGGTCATCACTAAGGCACAGCACAGCGACTGGAAATTCCCTACCCTCGATGATGACCTGCCGATTTTGGATTTATTAATCGTGGCATATCTGCCCAACGGTATGTTTTTTAGATTTATTTTTCGTTTTGTACAATAGCCAGCCCTTCCCAATGACTCGCTATCGAATGGGCCAGTGGCAGGATCTAATGTACCTACAGAGCAAGATATTATTATGGACCGCGCAATTTACGCATTGGAAAAGATTTCCTATCCCCAACATCTTATTCGGATCAATATTTTGTATAATACTCTAACCTCAATCGAGCCGCTCGAATCAGAACTAGCATCATTGCCAGAAAGATATCCTCATGCTAGGGTATTCAAAGTTCCGGGGTCAACCTCTAAAGCTGACAATCTAAATTTTTTCTTCACTCTCGATACTGGGTCGGACATCATCGCGATATTCGACTGTGATCACTACCCTCATCCAAATGGGCCAAGGTGGGCAGTGGAAAGATTTCTCTCGGATCCGCAAATCGACATCGTCCAAGGTCGATGTGTCATTTTTAACTCTACTGCTTCGTTCTTGGCAGCAATGATAGCAGTAGAATTCGACAAGATTTACGCTGTATCACATCCCGGTCGCTCGACTATGTGGGGATTTGGGTGAGTTTGGTCTTCCCTCCATGAGCTCAAAACTGACACCCCTTTTGTTTGTTTTGCGGCAGTAATGGGTTTTGGAGAGCATCGCTCTTGCGACGTTTGAAAATGGATGGCTCCATGCTTACCGAAGATATCGACTCCGCACTGCGAGCTGTATCAGAGGGGGCGAAGACTGTTCATGACCTGAATGTAGTCTCATACGAACTTGCTCCAACACAATGGGCAGCATTCTGGAAACAGCGACTACGTTGGGCACAGGGCTGGGCACAGGCCAGTCTTCGCCACGTTGTGATGTCCTTCAACAAGCCGCAAGAAGGTGTACGACCCCGAGACAAGCGAACAAGATTTGGACTTTTCTCACTCCTGATGATCAGAGAATGGTCGTATTATCTTGTCACCCAATATACTTGTCTCGTATTTAGCATGGTCATCACAAACTTCCCCAAAACTGCTGGTCAACTCGCACGCATGATATTCTTCCAGTTTCCGTTATCAGAATGGTTTTTTGTCATTAGGTAAGTCGTCGATGCCAGAGAAATGGGAGTTTATTGACGTATTCCAGCGTTCTATGCTTGATCGCAACTTTGTGGATCACAAACAGAGTTCGATCTGAGTTTGTGAGCCCATGGATGATCATTACGTTCTCGGTATTGTATCCTTTCTACCTTGTGCTTGCTGCTACAATCGGTAGGTCTCCCAAACGCTTACTTCGCCCTCTTTCATTGATTCCATGTCTTAGGTCTATATGGTCACGCTCGAGCAGTAACAAAGTACTCAGCCTGGAACCCTACAGCAAGAACCTAATGCTATCACGGAGCACGAATGACGAGGTGAATGCAGATAATATCTACTTCCTGTACTGTACATATATTTGAACAACTTGTAAAAATTCTTGGCTTTTGGCGTTTGGGAACGTCTCAGTATTGGTAGATAAAAGGTGGCACAATTCGTAATTGGGAGGATATTTGACGATGACAAGAGGATAATAATGATTTTCAAACGTAACTAAGTTTTAAGACAATAATCATTTTAAACGTTCTCTAATGTCCCTGTGTAATTCTCAGCCTTGTACAGTAATCTGGCTCCTTGGTCCTGATCGTGAACGGTATCACAGAACCCTTCAGAATGATCCTAGTCCCTACTATTCCAGCTTTCCGGTAACTCCCGGGCAGTCCCACTCCATCCTAGTGTCAGATCATTCCGGCTCAACATGCTCTGGAGACCCTACCCACTATAGTCTCCAGAAGCAGTCGTGACTCCAAATCTTGCCTCTGTGTGTCTATTGTCAATTGGGCTTGGGCCAGAAACACGATAGTCACGCAGCATTGCTGAACTGCTGAGATCGAAGAGCCGCAGCATTCACACATACATGCTTGAAACCTGGTCAATATTCCAAATTCTTTCTTCAGCACTTGTCAAGCCTACACATCAGAATAATCCTAGAAAATTCTCTTCATATGAGAAGCCTCCCATGAGTCGAATTAAGCATCCACTAATTTAGATCTCCCGCTGCATGATCCGGCTTGCCGTCCAAAAAGTAAACATGTTCTATTTCCAAACATCGCCAACCTTCAACACATGCTTTTTTTCCCAGGGAAGGACCGGGATTGGAAGTTTTATGCCTAATATTCCGAGCTGAAGAAAAAGAGAAGCATATATTTATGCATTGAGATGTAGTGGATTGGCGTGGGGGCATTTTCGGTGGATTGGGGTTGATGAATTGAGGAGGAGATGATGAGATATGCACGTCACAAAAGTGGAAGAAAGGAGTCTGCATCGTAATCAAAGCAGTTTGTATACATTTAGTATTGGATCCTGAAAATCCAATTTTCTTTACTCAAGTTCACTGGGCATTCTTTTCGCTTTCTCGGTCCCCTTACACAATGGAAAAACTCACCCATCATCTCCGCAGACTGCGACCTTCTCCTTCTCCCTGTCCCTCTCAAGCCCACCTCTTGGGATTACGAGGTATTCTAGTGATCTCTTCCTTCCTCTGGACATTTCTCCAGGTTTTTGCTCCTGTTACGGTCAAAGACAGCCTCAACACGACCGGTTCTCCCCTCCACCTCGCCATACGCAAAACGTTCTCAGTTCTCTGCTGGAATCAATCACTCATCTACTCGTTCTTCATCACCCTCTCTGCTCGTAGTATCTGCATCCCGTTCGTCCAAAATCCAACATCCACGACTGTTGCTTCAAGCGCTTTCCGCCGAGGACTTCGACTCCTCATCCCAACAACCGTTTCTCTAGCCATTGTCCAACTTGTGTTCCTTGGGACAGGACATACGTACATTGATGATTTCAAAATTCTCACTGGCAACATCTCTTTCCAGACTCCTTACAAAATCCCTCACTTTTTGGCTTGGATGAATTCTGTTTTCAATCTCTTCTGGAGCACTCGCAATTTCGCATCTCAAGCTGGGTCTACTGCTTTCCCATCACAAACATTATGGATCGTCAATGTCCTGTTCTCACAAAGCCATACAATATTCATGACTATGGTTATCATACCATATACTCGCAACTCGTGGCGAGTGAAAGCTTTGCTGCTGTTTATCCTAACAGCTTGGTGGGTTCAGAGTTGGGCGTGGTTTTCAATCACTGCACTTCTACTGTGCGATGTCACAATGAACATGGAGTTCAAAGCCAAGTCGCAAGCAGGATTGAAATTTTGGCGATCGTTCCGTTTGCCGAGTCTGGTACTTTATGGAATTTTGATGGTAGCTGGTTTGACAATGCAGTATCTGTGGACTGCATGGAGACCGCAAATGACGAACGGGGAGCTGAGAATCCATGCGAATTTATATGATGGTACTGACGGCCTGAATGACAATTATGACCTGCGAGAGCCACAAGCCAGGATGGATAACTACTTTTTCATCGTAGGCTTTTTGCTTTGGCTTGAAACATCTGACTTCCTACAATATATATTCAATTCGGAGTTCTTGATGTATCTTGGGAGGAGAAGTTTTGGTGAGTCGAGCCAATTCCATACTTTCAAGAAACCCATCTAACTGGACTCAGCGTGGTTTTTGGTTCAAAGTATAATCATATACGCTGCCGGGATAAAATTATATATGCACTTGCATGGCAATGGCTGGTCGGACTCGGGTTCAACGCTTATGTGCTTGTTAGTCTGCCTCCTAACAATCATTCCGTCCGCAGAAGTCTTCTTCAGACTCGTTGAGATTCCATCCCAAATATTTGCAAAAGAGGCGTTCGAGTGGATCAGAGTATGAAACAGGAATATATTAGACCATAGTAGCAATAGAAGCTCACACTACATGCTTCAAGGTATTATAATTATGGATGCTCTTCTAATCTATCTCCTGGCCTTCTCGTTGGCCTGTTATCCTCTGGGACTGTGTCAAGCTGATTCAATTCAGCCCAATTTTTTATGGCTTCAAAATCCTTACACTTGTGCTTGGTGCTAAAGTCCGCGACTGGACCCGGTTGATTCTCAACCCAGACAAATGAAACCAGGCCAATGTCAGCTGTACACATTAACTGTTGCCGAAGGAAGTCGAGACAATGTCCTGGATATAATTAGCGAATGTCTCACCCAAACCCGAGAAAGTAGCGCAAACATACCAACGTGTATTTCAACAATATCAGGGGAATTCGAGAATTCATTTTCTCCCAAATCACGGTAATAACCATAATTGAACCATGCAGATTTTCGTAACAGATTCAAGCAATGTAATTGATGAAATACTTCCACCATCGCCAGATATCCACCACCTGTCTCTGCAGGAAACTTGACATTTCCTGGAGGTATGCCAGACTTGACACCAAGGCTTTCGGGGACTTTCATCGGATTGACTGGATACTTGCGTCAATACATGATTTGCATGGGCGTTTGAAGACGTTTCTTTACTCACACTGTATTCCAAGTTCATTCCAAGCATCGTCCACTCTCTGACTAGCGTTCTCGCGATAGATATTTCCTCTGGTGAGCTTCGAATCAAAATTTATGTCATGATACGTGAGGCCAATTTCTTGAGATATTGGAGCTGTCAACTCGTTAGTATTCCCAAAATAACATTCGAAAGTCTCGACTCACAAGGTAGATTGGCATGGTCAATACACAAAGAGTTCAAGTCCCTTGGCCAAGACAGCCCTAGTTTGAAAGCTACTAGACAGCTAAAAATCCATCCCACAATGGCCGTAGCTATGATTAGAGTGAGAGGTACACGACGGATACTCCATCTTGGGCTCAGATCTATAGAAGACCTGCCACTTTCATTGTGCAAGCCATCCACAGCCGCCTTGTCTTGAAGAGGGACGGGAGAATAGGAAGGACCGGAACGCATCTGAGGGTATGAAGATAATCATGTCTATTCTGAAAGTACATCAAGGAGAATAGAGAAGTGAGATAGCAACACGTGAAAGTAGAAATTTTGCTGACTTATCTTGGCTGAGACTTCTGCAGCACTACGCTCAATGATTCGGTAGCGTGACGTCAGATCTCGTGTTCTGATAACGAAAGAAGATTGCTGGTGCATTCGATGCGGGTATGTTAATTCTAGAGCGCTTGGTGAAGCATTAAAACAGAATTTTGTATGGAATTTAAGATAGTAGAGGATGAAACCCGCTGCTGTGAGCCCGAGTATGCTGAGAGTTTGAACGGCACATGACTTGTAGGATATCCTCTCTAGCTCCCCAAGTTACTCATATTACTGGCCTATCCAGCTATAGGTATGCAGTCGATTATTGGGATCAGAGATAGCTGTTTGGGAATCAAAGATCTGTTCAAGATACTGGGATGAACAATTCGAGCCGTGATCTGAAGCCGCAAAACGTTAAAGCGACCCTCGGAATCACCAGGATCACACTCCCAAAATAAATGTATTGGGAGATGATTACCTAGTAATAGAAATGCATAGAGTATACCTATAAGAGGAAAGCCTTGATTGTACTACGTATCACTTGAATCGCCCTTTCCACAAGGTAAGTTTCGCGCTCACTCTCGCCCTTTTTCGCCCTTTTTAAACGAGCCACTCACCAGGTGCATGAAAAAGGGCGAGGGCGATTGCTGATGTGCAACAAATTCACATTTGGGCAATTGAAAAGAGACAATTGGCTGATATGAGGATTGGCGTTGGCACAGCAGGAAAAGGGCGAAAGGCAATGTGAATCTAAAAGGGTGGGGGCGAGAGGGCAGAAGGCAAGGCAGACGAGGGCAGAGGGACGCAAGATACAAGCACAATAAACACTATCGAACGGTATAAGTGGAAGTCGATAAGAAGTCTTCTCGAGGACAAATCATGTGCTTTCATCCTAGCATATTAAGTGATCGAGTAGATAAATGTTTGTTATTGTGTAGAAAATGAGTCCATCACGTGTAGTTCCACTGCCGTTCTTGGATAATTATTCCGCTCAACGGAGTGATGGCAGAACACTCACCCGAAGTGCCGAAGACAGAATTTATCAAAAGCCATTGAGCCTTGTTCATTCATTTTTGCTGCGAGCGAAACCTATTTACATACATTCACCTGTCTATCCCGGACATTCATTATAAAGGAAACAAGTATACATCTAACATCAACACACCATCATTTATTCTCTGGAGACATCACGTCCGAAAGCCTTGGACTTCAACCAATCGAGGACAACAAGAACACGATTACGAGCTATTTGAACGTTAGTTTTGTATACCGAAGGAACATGATAGACTTACTGCTGAAGCACATGCTCAAATATGCGCTTCTCCAGAACAAATATGTCAAACCACCACCAGTTGCAAAGTTTCCGTTCAACCAGCTCACGTCTGCTACAGCGCGCTCACTTCCGATATAGGCCAAGGAGCCTTGATGAGTGTAGTGGAACGGCTTGATGTCCTTTATTCTCCTTAATTGCTTCTCGTGTGTTTCGATTTGCTTTGCGATTTCTGCAGTGTTTCCGGGTGTCAAGTTGAGGGAGGAGCTCAATTCGTGGATTTGGCTTTCGATAGCTTCACTCTTGGCCATGTTATTGAAAAGACGAGCGAGGAAGGCACCTTCCTGCGAAGCAACCTGAGCAGTTGGCGCATATCCAGCAACAGCACAGTCGCCAGTTGCCCAGATATCCTTGGTGCCTTGGACGACAAGATACTCGTTAACAGCGAGACCTCTGCGGGAATCCTTTTGTGCGGGAATTTGTGACATGAGATCTTTAACAACCGGGCGGACGGCATTTCCAGTAGCCCACACCAAAAGACCATATGGCATAACTTGCAAAGTCTTCTTTCCATCAGGGCCAGTTGCTTCAGCTTCCACAGTCTTATCCGTTACCTTTTTCACAGCAGTCTTCGTCATGATTGTGATCTTTTCCTCCTTGAAGGTCGACTCAGTGTATTCGATCAATTGCTTGGAAAACATAGGAAGGACGTTGGGGAGAGCTTCGATGAGGGTGACCTTGAATTTGTCGCTGATTTCGGGAACCCACTTCTTGATGTCCTGGTCGAAAAAATCCTGGAGCTCACCGGCGAATTCGACACCAGTGGGTCCACCGCCGACGACAACCATGTGCAAGAGACGTTCGACTTCTTCTGAAGATTGATCCTTAAAGGTAGCAGTTTCGACACAATCCATAATCTTCTTTCGGATCTGTTGAGCATCGCCAATTTCCTTCAGGAAACAAGAGTGTTCCTTAACACCGGGGATACCAAAAGTTGCATTCTCAGCGCCGACGCTGACAACGAGCATATCATAGGACACTTCAGTTTTGTTGGTTGCGCCTTTCACGTCCGAGTTATCATCGATGAGGATGGTTTTGCGTTCAGGGTCAATCTTGGTGGCTTCGGCTTCATAAAACTTCACCGAGGCCTTCTTATGTCTAAGTATACTTCGGATGGGTTCCATAATGGATCGATGTTCGACGGTACCGGTTGTGCATGATGGCAGGAGAGGTGTGAAGAGAAAGTAGTTGCGTGGAGAGATAACAATAACATTGTAGTTTTCAGTGTCGAGCTTCTTAAGGAGTGATACAGCTCCCCAGCCGGTACCTGCAAGAAAATCTATTAGCTTTGGTTTGATAGATGTCAATTGGAGATACTTACCCAAGATCACGAGGTTTTTCTTTGTTGGATCTGGCTCGAATTGATCATCTGGATGTCGCAAATCCCAAACACCGTAGGATAGATAAGCAGTTCCAACAATGGCAGAAATCCATGTAGCACGCCAAATGAATCTGAAGGGGCGGAACTTCTTTGTCTTCTTGACAGGCGCAACGTCAGCATATCCGCGACGGAAAGTCTGTTGAATTTTTCTCTTGTTCAGGAGGACTCGGGAGCTCGGTCGCGCATGTGTCAAAGATGACGTCGCGAAGGGTTGACGGGCAGCAGCACTCAGGCCAATTGATGAAGGGCTGAGCCTCATCATTGCTCTCGTCGAGGACGCCATACTCCAGCGTACGGAGATAGTTGAGTTTGGTCGTCGTTCCGGGAGTGGGAGAGGGTTTATTTTGACTGACCCAGAATTTTAGCTGGGGAGCTAAATATCCAAGCACGAGCAAGCTTGTTACGCCAAGCTATCAAGATAAGACCCGAACGACGACGGGCGGCTGCACACCGTAAAAAAATCTCTATCTAAAAGAATAAGCAATATGAACGTGGGAGAGTGGTAAGAAATCGCTCATCCCGCATGCAATTTGACTCTTCAAAAAAAAGTCTCATCATCACGTCAATTCGTCCTTTTCAAGAGCCTCTGCAAAATTTTGTGAGTCACTTTGCCACAGCTTTGCGCTTTCACCTCTTTCTCAACGCCAGATGCAAATTGAGTTCCGGGCTGATGGGTTCCTTGCCAACAAGGGTGAGACATGCCGTTGCCCGATTGATGAGCACCAGCTCTGTCTTCTTTTCAATCATAATATGATCAATCTGATTGGCTTATATGCGCGATTCCTGGCGCGCCTTACTTGTGCGTTGAGCTCCGGCGGTTTGTCCCGGCGGCGGTGCGGATGTTTGGGCACTGAGGTCATGAAATTATTGTTATACGCCAACCTCTTCATCTCGACCGAACAGTTGTAATTGAGGGGCAAATTGCATTGTCAAAGATGTATGAGAGAGCTAAATCGTTAACTTTCTGCATTGGGAGAGTGCCCCTTGTTGAGGCGCTCGGCTTTGGCTCGGAGACTGCTTGGTCTTAGATACCGAGAGTCCTTCACTGGAGTCGTTGAAGAATTCTCGATGCTCAACGACATTTGAAGATGGCAGACACATTGAATGACTTACCGTCAAGGTAGTGTAATAGGCTTTGGAATATATCAGTATGAGGTGAGGTATTACCAGCATATGTTTTGAGCTAATTCGACCTTCTAGCATGAGAACAATGATTTATTGCGATTGGAGAGGATTTACACGAAACATCAAGCGTATCTCTCACTCGAACAGAAGGCATGTTACTTCTTCCACTGATTATTGCGTCAGTCACATATTACGAACTACATCGTACTTTTTGAAAAGAAATCTTTGCCGCACAATAACCAGCCTGTCCAGGAGCTGTCCTCAACGGGAACGAAAGACAAAAACTACCTAAACACCGGTGCACACTTGAGCCCCACCGGAACTCCATATATGCCTACAATGTAGGTGAAAGCACTTCCTGCTTAGAAACAAATCCCCACCCCCATTCCGAACTCCGTCTTTCATCAAGAAGATCTTTTGCACGTTAAATTTGGTTGCATAATACGCAAGTCGTTAGGGGCTTTAGCGAAGAGCACAATTCGCCAGTCCCAAATTGAGAGCGGCTTCTTTCTACGCCGCTCGGCTTTGTTATTCTATACCTCTTATCGGTACCAACAGACGCAATGACACTGCCCCAGGAATGAAAATCTTCCATTTCTAGGAGGATGTGTTTAATTATGCCACTATGGCGCATGGCCAGGCGGCTTTCCCTGCGGTGGTGGAGGTCCCATGGCACCTCGACGCATTGCTAACGCCATCTGCCTCGCCGTTTCAACGGCAATCTGTTGCTGCGTCCTCTCTGCAAGTGTTGGTGGGTTTTTCTGGTACGATATGAGCGCAAATAAGATGGATATCCCCGAAAGAATCGTAGATATTCGGAGAGTGTGATTGAAAGCATGGGCATATGCCTGCTTCACCGCATATGCTTGATCGCTACTTAAGCTCGAAAGGTTCAATGCACTCAATTGAGACGGCTGCAAAATGCCACGAAGTTCTCTTGCTTCTACGACACCAAGTATTGCTGTTGAAGCAGCAATGCCAAAACTCCCTCCTAGGACTCGCGCCTGCGCGACGATGCCTTGTGCTGTAGCTGAGATGTGTTAGTCAAGGGCCGTCAAATATGTGTTCTCAGCTGCTTGCATGCTTACCATGGTCTTTGATCTCACATTGTACTGCGGCTAGTATACTTGACGTCGAGACCGAGAGTCCAAAACCAAAGCCAACAAAAACCTCAAATCCGTATATCTTGGGATCAACTGCGCTGCCGCTTGACACAGTAGACAGCAATCCGGTACCAATTGTCATGAGACAAGAACCGACAAGCAAAGTATAGAATGAAAGATCTTTCTTGCTGGAAATCGCGCCCGCCAGAGCACTTCCAGTTGCAGTCGAAGCCAGAAGGGGAAGTAAACCCACACCTGCCATTAGAGGGCTCTTTCCATTCACGATCTGCAAGTGCAGGGGAACGTTGAAAATGACAACATAGTAAGGAAATCCAGTGATTAGAGCAGTGAGTGCACCCGAAACATAAATCCTGCGTACAAAGAGACTTTTGGGAAACAGCGGCGAGATTGACTCTTGTTTGGATATGCCAATTGTAACTTCCCAACCGATGAGGGCAAGCCAGCAGATAGCACCGCTAACAAGTGGAGCAATGAACAGAGCAGTTCCCCAGAAATTATGACGGCCTCCACTCTCTTGGAACGCAAATACAACTAGAACTGAGGCAGCGATGAGCAGAAAGCTACCCATGAAATCGAGCTGCCGAAGTGGCTTTCGTTGTGGGTGTCGCATTTGGTTGGCTTTCGGCCAGGAAACGAGAAATATAGCAATCAAAACAACACCAATTGGAGCACTAAAGCTTAAAGTCAGCACATATAATACTGGTTGCAACGGCTTCTACGGACTTGATCCAGAATATCCACTTCCAAGAAGCAAACCGCGTAATTATTCCACCTAGGATAGGACCCAGTATCCCCGACGTGCCCACCACTCCTCCCGCAATAGCTCCAATCCATTTTCGCATTGCTCGTGGGAATATCTCAGGCAGCATGACCATAGCCAGTGAGTACAAACCTGAACCACCAATACCTTGCAAACATCTCAGTGCGATGAGTTGGTTTATTGATTGAGCAAATCCGCAACCAATTGATGCGGCGAAGAAGAGGACGAAAGCTACAATATAGGTATCACGTCGTCCAAATACATCACTTAAACTTGTGAACATCACTGCACATCCTAGATCGCAGAGAGTATATGCAAGAGCTACCCAGTTGATGTTGGATAGGGAATCGAAGTCTGTACCTATCGAGACAAGAGCTGTGCTGACAATCGAGCTGTCTAGGAAAGAGAGGAATAAGCCCAGGCAAAGTCTGCCAACCCTTATCAGCGTAGGACAACACCGTCTGACATGGAAACATACGCAATAGTCAATGGTATCAATTTGGACTTGGGTAAGAGCAGCTCTTTTGGAGGTCCTCGAGGAGGACCATGTTGTCCCTCTGGATCTGTTCTGGCGCCAGCTGCTTCACTTGTAGGAGCCAATGTTCCCGCTGGTGTTGATATATTTGACGCTGACTCGGCATTGAGCTGTGACTTTTCATCCATCTTTTCCAATCGTCTTCAGGGTCTTTCTCTATTGTAGGATAGTCGAGTCCAGCTGGGATAAGCAAGGCGCTAGAGTGTCCAGACACCAACACTTCTGTCAATATAACAAAAGATCCACTCCAATTAATGGAAATCAGATGCAATAAAGTTCAAGCACACTCGAATCAGATATTGAGACAGTGAAAACTTCATTGAAGAATAAGGTCCCTCAAATGAACAAAATAACTTTCAAACATTTCACAAAACCCACTAAGCATCCCCGCACATCGGCATGCATATGCATATATGCATAATGAAACTAACAGGTACGGCCGTATATCTGAACAAAAAGTATTGTTGCAAATCGTATATTTTACGGCCGAAAGGTTTTATCGTGGTTTTGTACCCAAATGTCTGCGAGACAGCTGTACGGTCCATTTTCGGTGCATCGGTGCATTTGACGGAGGATTAACGGTCAGAAAGATATTTGACCGTGGATGAGAGTTACGGACGAGAAGTTCATGCCATCCACAAAGATTCTTTGGGACATCGCCTGCTTTGCTTTTGCTCATTTGTGGGATTGATGTTTATTGGAGGTGATACAAGATAGGTTGTTGGTTGGTTGGTGATGATCACGTGTACCCCCCTTTCCGCAAGCCACTCCTGGCTCTGTCATGCTGCATAAGGAAGTGATACTACACAAGATGTTATTTGGGGTCTCGCAAACAGGTACAGGTTGACTTGATATTTTCAAGACCTTAGCGATGCTTTGAGTCAAGATTGGGAAGTGGGTTAATCAAGAGAATGTAGACTCAAGAGCGCACTTGGACCAAATAGTTGCCAATTCACTACCTCTGTATACCCATACTTGTCCTTCTAATACCGCTATGCAGATGAAACATAATTCCCATGAAATCCAAAGCCAATAACGCCATCAACATGGGCCTTTCCTACCTCCTGCAACGTTTTCGCATCAAGAACTAATAAGTAGCTCTTTCCAGCTATCCCATCCAATACAACCGACAACAAGATGCCAGCATCTTCATCGTCAACTTGACTAGTTGGATCTGGAACGAATATTGGCTCTCCTGGTGTATGTCCATGCCTTGACCATGTCTCTGCAAGTTGAGAGTCGACATCGTACTTCACTATGCTGTCGAATAGTGTCGACTTTCCTGTATGAAGAACACCATAGACGAACCTGTACTTCTTCAATGTCATCCGAGGATTGATGATTGGAAGTTCTGGCGTGCAACTTTTCGATGACAGAATTTCTGATGTAGCCTCTGGGATTTCTGCATCCTCATCATCAAAACTTGTAAACTCCTGACTTGTAGGGGCTTCAATATCAGATAATGTAAACCTCCGAATCTGCGGCTTACAACTCGGTAGATTCAGAAATGAAACGGCAGAAGGAGAGTCCGAGAGTAGGTTGTCGATATAGAGCCGTTTAAGGATATCTAGGTCCTCGTACGCAACGAGATCGGCAATGATATTCAACTTTCCACTGTCATCAATCTCTTCGTATGCATTGATGGTATGAAAACAAAAGAATGGATCGGACTCGAAAGTTGCCACAAGACCACGGCCGCCATTTCCTACGGGCTTTTTGTCAATCACATACCATTTTGTCGGTCTCTCTGGATCGTAGTCTGCCAGGGCATCTACAATGTTTTTTGTGTACAATATGGTGGCACCCCCTTGAGCGTATATTGCATTCCAGACACATAGAATAACGTAAGAATCCGTGAGTAATATGGAGTGAATATAACTGGGATCATCAGTGATTGTGGCAAGTATAGAAGTGTCGCCGGTGGATGAGGATACATGAAAGACCCTGTAAATTCCCTGGCCTTTCACAAAGTCGAGGTTGTAGTTGTATACATCCCCATTCAGGTCGGTACCGGAATGTGCTGCACTAGATGGTCCAGTCAGGTAAGGGTGTAAAGTAGCTTGCGATGCTACGCCGATCGGCTCCAGTGTTTGAGGATCGAGATACTGTAATGAGTCGGTGTCTGACCTGTTGCAGAGAGACTTGATGTTTCCTCCTGGCGTAGCTTCTTTGCACCCACCCTCAACCTTCGAGAATCCAGGATAATTTGGGGTTATTGTGACGGCAACACTCAAACCATCTGCTTTGGTTGTCCGTACTCGCGCTGATGCAGGCGCCGGTCGATTTTTTGGAGGCGTCGTTGGTGGTGTCAGTGGGTGGAAGGTGGAAGAAATCTGTGTATTTGATCAGAAATATTTTATGAAAGGGTCACTCTTCTTCGAATGCACATTCTGTAACACTTTGAGAGAGGGCCCATTCAATGCTTTACCTTTTGGAATAGAGACTTGCAAGGGTCATACTTCGCACCAAAGGTCACTCCATCTCTACTACCAGTACTTCGAATTCGTTCGATCAAATGATCACAAGTGGACCTTGAGTTATAGGTAACCCGCGAGGCTTGCCCATGCAACTCTGGAGGATGGATTTGAAATCGATGGATTTGCGCCAAGTTGTCAAACCAGTGATTGACACGGAAGAGCTTTCCATTCTCGGCCACGATATCACGAACTCCAAGACCAGTTCTGAAGAGAGTTCCAGCAGCATAATCGGGAATTGACCCTTCGATTTTTAGCTCGATTGGACTTCGCTCTTCATATGACACGTCGAACTGCTGAGGTCAGCGTTCGAACAGGATAAGTTCGATTGTGAACATACTCCCTGCGAGTTAGGCCAATCATTATAGTGGACTTTCGACCCGAAGGTCACGCTCTCATTCTCCATTTTGGTTGTCATCTATTGGAGTTAATTGATGATAAAGCTCGAGTCTCCTAGAAAGCCAAAAATAATGGATGCCAGCTAAAGAGCAGCTCGGCGAGTTCTTGAGGTCCACCCGGCTGCATTGCATAGTTGACACAGTGAAGGAAATAACCCATATGATACTGTGCATGAGGTTGATGTACATAACAGACGACTTCGACAATCATTACTGGCTCTGTCTACGGCCGTATAATAGAAGGCATGAAAACCCCAGATGCGCATTGCAGTCCCGCTGTCTTGGTTCGGCCAATGGGTCTGAATCATTGGTTGGCGTACGGCCGTAATATTTATATAAGAGCGATTCACCTAATTACTACTGCAAACACAGCACCGTATCAAACAAGAAGGTTCAGCCAAGTTCTAACCTCTGCAGTCGAAAATCGGGATTGCGTTGATAGACGCTCTCAGGTTTTGTTTGACAAGTGGTCCCAATTCTCACACTCGCCACCCAAAGATGCCAGTGTAGCCGAATATTTTCATTGAAAAATGTGTGATCAATTCTACAGGTTCACTTCTCCAATCAATTGAAATTAGGCATTAAGATCGTCCAACTCCTGCTAACAGAGTTCCAGATAAACAAGAAAAGTTAGAAATTTCACCAAAAAGCTCCATGAAACACGTCAAAAAAGCAATAGAATGCGACACATCACTCGGCGATCTCATCCAACGCCAGTAGAGCGACATCTTCCCTGACAAATTTCGATTTCCCAACTACTTTGAAAGCAAGGCGTGTAAGAGGCATATTGCTCACGATGTCGAAGACAGAAATCTCGGCATTCATTCGCCGGTAAATGCTCTACGGGGACATCAGCATGTGAGAGACAGAAAGCAGAGAATGCACAATGTGGACATCTGTCAGGATGTGGAAAGGGGTATTTAGCCTTACGTTTTTAACTTCGACTGCAACTAGAGAATCAACTGAACCATTTTAGTGACATGTCACATACGGAGTGTTTGATGCAATGAGGTGAAGACTCACCTCCAAAAGAGTGCATAGGCTTCTCCAAATCCACGTCAGCCGCTTCGATATTCATAGCCTTTGCCAACTGTGTGGACAAGACGTTCTCCACAATCGAACATGCCTCCCGGACTGATACCGCAGCCATCAGACTTTCCTTCAGTTGTGAATCTTCAGATGAATTTGTAGCGCCACTGCTAGCCTTGAGTATGTCCTGAAGTTCAACATATTTCAAATCAGTACTCATTGCAATTCCGAGGCCTCCTTCGGACAGAAGCTCTTTTCCAACTCCTGTGACAAGTTGAGCTGGCACTGGAACACCATCACGAGTTTTGCCAAGCATCGCTGCTTTTAAAATCAAATGGAGGTCCCGTTCCGAGATGAATAGGTTTTCCAAATAATCCAACCTCTCAAATTGCTCTGGATTTTCAGCAATGTATCCAACATCAGAAACTATACCCAAATCTATGGTAGTTGAGGCAAGGCCGTTTGACAGTCGGTATTTTGATAGAGCATCCTGATACGTGCCTGCTGCGGAATAGTTTGCTTGTCCAGGATTACCAATGACGCCTGCCATAGATGAAAGCATTATGAAGAAGTCCAGGTCCGATGGCATATACTTGTGCAGATTCCAGCTACCTTGAACTTTAGGCTCTGTTGCTTGAACCCATCTAAGGAGTGAATTAATATACATGCATCGAGGCGCGAGTGGAAAGTTAGGACTTACTGCTGGAAGTTCATATTCTCGAAAATAGAATCTCTCAGGACCACTACTTCATATTAGCCTCGTGTTTCCATGGGATTATATGACTGAACAGGAATAATGCCCTGCAAGGCCGACGATCTTCTTGGGAGATTGATCGTAGCCGGATTGAAAATTTTCTACTTACTGGCACACTGGAGAATGCCTTTGATATTCTCTCCGCGCTGTTCGCTTTGTAGAACATACTCCTGAAGTTGGGTGGGATCAGTGATATCGCATCGGAAAGATTGCGCATTACATCCTCTCAGATTTAAGCTCCCGAGAAACAGCTGGGCTTCTTCCGAGTCGGCACCTGAACGTGATAGAAAACTGATATTCCGAGCTCCAGCTTCAAACATCATATCCGCAATTGACTTTCCAATCCCACCCAGTCCACCTGCAATGACATATGTCGCAGAAGGGTCAAGTTTGAGCTGGGCTGGTGGAGGAGGTGGAATAAGTATCTCGTGATTTGGCTTAAGTCTCAGAACGGCGCTTCTTTGAGAGCGACCTCCTTCCAAAAATGACAAGGAAGCATCAATCTTGGTCAGAGGGAAGCAACGAGCAGAAACCGGCCGGGGTAGACCAAGCTGGGAAGCTCTATCCCAACTACTCTTGAACATGTTCGCGACCAATGTAGGTGACACAAGTCTGACTCGTTCCAGGTCAAAATTGGCAACTGTAATATTACTTGCAAACGAAGCAACAGTCGATTGAAGAGCGCTGCTTCCTACGCTGACGAATCGACCGAAGTCAGCTATGAACCTCATCGACTCTTGCAGAGCATTTCCATCGAGAGTTGAAACGACAAGATCCATTCTTGTGATGCGTTTCAGTGTGCTGGTAGTGTCCTCTGGAGTAAGCGGGGCAATAATGACACGATCTTCGTCAATTCCGTGAAATTCAATCAAATTCTCCTCGTGCTTAGAGTCTTGAGCCATTATGTAATACTCTGCTCCAACTTGTCTTGCGAGAGACAACAGGGCTTGCTCAATCCTGCCTGGCTTAGCGACAATCAAGAGGCGCTCCCCAAATTGAAGCCGGCCAATATCTAACAACGCCCCCTGAGCGGTACAAAGCGCAGATGGAAGCGTTACAATTGACTCTGGATCGACGAAAGCCGGAAGATGTCTTGCCAGACTTTGATCCACAATGTTCTTACTCTTCAAAGTGTGGGACGCGCACACAACCACTGTGTCGCCAGCTGTGAAGTCCTTGACAGAAGCCCCAACTCTCGTGATAGTGCCAATTGCATCAACTCCCAGATCGGCGCCAGACTCTAGACTCACTATACTGGTCGTGATCTCTATGTCGTTCTCTCCGAGGTTCTCAACGTTCTCACAATACTGCCAAACGACCGCCGTTCCATCACCATGCATTATACCCTCTGCCACACCCTTCAGATCAGCAAGTCGAACCAGTGAAGCGGGTTCCTCGTACGCATGGCTCGATAGTTCTTGATGGAAAGACATTTGCGCCCTGATACGTGGAACCATCATTTGGCCCTCTTTGACGGACATCTCTTGTTCATATGTAGGACTATCGGATAGTACTGAGCTTTCAAGTAATGAAATAATGGATTCGACGAACAAATTCTCCGTAAGTTGCGGCTGTTCTGATAGATCAAGATGTGGTAGCCTGAGTTGAGGCATTTCAACTCTCAATGTACGTAGCAGTCCTGTTGTGATGCTAAATCCGAGGCTTTCTTCCGGAAGATAGAAGCCTCCTCCAGTCACCCAAAGCATAGACGATGTTTGCAGTGCAAAACTTTTGAACCATACGAAGTCCTCTTCTGTGAATGTGGCCATGAATGGCTTATCAACTTCAATCAAAGATATGACAATCGTTTCAGAAAGCTGAGCTCGATCTCCATCAGAAAGATCATGTTTTGTTACGACCTTCACTGAACATTGGAAACTCTCCAGTACCCTCTGCAACTCGGCAACCATCACCTGAGTGGGAGGTGCCACCATTGGTCCACAAAGTATTAAAACCCGAGGAGCTTTTGTAATTAACAAGCTATGATGGTTCGGTATCTGCAGGTTTTCGCCTACTGGAGATGATATAGACTCCTTGTCAAACTCCTCCCACTGCAAGATACTGCACTTTCGAGGTTGACGGCCCACAACATTTGTTGGCTTTGCCGCAGTAATATCTCGGGACAAAAAACCACGAACGACAACCTTCGGAGAGAGCCAGTTTGCATCGGAGAGGACAATGTCGCCACTAAAGTCGCCTCCCTCTGTCACATTGCTCCTCGAATAACCTTTTAATTCGGTTCCGGGATTCGAAGAAGTATCCGCAGAAATGTAGACACTTTCAATTGATATTGGTACAAGAGACTCGTAACCAGAAAGGGCATGAAGATACCCTAGTGCTTGCATGTGAAACACCGAGTCCAGCGTTGCTGGGTGGATAACATGAGGGTATTCGAATTGACTCGGCATTACTGACTTGGTATCAGGAATCGTGATAGTTCCATATCCTTCTTGGCGCCCTGCAACGCATTCGGTAACATTTTGGTGAAGTCGGCCGTATTGAAGGTTCATCTTTTTGTCGAAGAACTTGTAGAACGTCCTTGGAGAGAGCTTTCGTGTCGCACGCTTGCGAATCATGGAATACAACGACGCATCTGTTTCCCACTTGGCTGCATTTGCGATCGACTTTTCGTTTCCATAAGTTATGGATACGCGACCAGAACAATTCTCTTGCCATTCTTCTCCTTCGGCTTGCGAGAATAGACGGAATGCAAATGCATCTTTTCTATCTTCTAAAGGTCGCAGATGAATGGCGGTTTCGATGGCAGCATCACCGCTTGGTAGAAGTAATGGCCGCTTGAAAAGAATATTCTGCACTTCGATACCCGTCCAAATGCGCGCTGAATCAAGCTCTTCATGTGCTGCTTGTATTGCCATAGTAATCATGGCTGAGCCCGGATAAAGTATCATTTTCTGGACACAATGGTCCGAAATCCAAGGTTGCTCAGATAGCCTCAAGAAGTTGTGATAACGAGGTTCGGTTACATCCTGGTTCTGCAATCTCAATCCAAGGAGATCTGTCCTGGGCTTTCGGAGATATCTGTATTGTTTTCCCCACTACAGTGAATTAGAGTTAGTGTTTCTCTGACGCCAAACGGCATTGTATTCGTGTTGCAAGAACTCGGATTGACTTGGGAGTAAATATATACTTACTGCTGAATTGTGCCAGTATCCTTTAGAATGATTCCAGACATATGGCGGTAAGCATCCCAGTACTTGATGATCACCTTTTGGCGAAGACTGAAAATTAATAGCGTGAAGGTCGATATTGAGCCCTAAAACCTTAAGCATTTGGCTTAATCGAGACGATGACATGGAGGTCTTCAAAGACACCTCTAGCAGGAATGAAATAGCTAAGCTCACCTTGTGCCCACAACTTTCCTGCTGCATTCAAACTTGACACCTCTGCACTGGTGCCTCTCGACAAGATCGATGTGTATAATATGGAACTCGCCAGGCGATCATCATGTGCCGTCAAAATGTGAAGTAGAGGGCCCTGTAAAGCCGCCGCAGGTCCAATCTCAATCGACGCTGCATAAGGTACTATCACCTTTCTTCTCGTCTTAGATGGCACAGCTTGAGATACCAACACCTTCACTGCTTCAGAAAAGCGCACTGGGCTCGTCAAATTTTTGATCCAGTAGGATGCATCAAGATCAGAAGCTTGAATTGGAGCTGCCGTGACAGATGAAAACATCGTGACGTCGGAACTTTCCTTGCGGTCTTCTTTTTCAAGCAACCCTATGGCTGAGAGATAGTCGGTAGCTATGGTTTGCATCTGTATCCAATGTTAGACAATTCAGATCAATATTACCACTTTCAAAGCACTGCAACGAAACCGCAGATATTGTATTGACTTACATGATGTGAGTGATATGCCGTCTTCACTTTCAACTTGCGTACAAATATGTTCTCGGCAGTGAAGAGTTGAAAGAGTTGATCAATAGATGCCTCATCTCCGGAAAGAGTCACGTTGCTTGGGGCGTTGATACACGCGATTGCAACAGTCTTTTCTGGGACCTGTGCCAAGTATGGGCAAACGCCCTCCTCGGACAGCCCAACAGCTATCATCGCACCTGTTATTCCATCTAATCGATTATTGACGTCTGCAGAATATAGCCCTCGAAAATAAGCTATTTTCATCGCATCGCTCTTGCTCAGAAATTCGGCAGCATAAGCAGCAGCTGTTATATATTAGCTAATACTTGAATCAATATGAGGGGCGATCAATACCAATTTCACCACTAGAGTGACCTACAACAGACTTTGGCTTTATATTCCAAGTCTTCAAAAGATCGACTAAAGCAATCTGGAGAGCAGTAGAAAGAGGCTGGCTGAACTCAGGTAGATCCACTCGGCTGATGTCAACCGGCGCGAAGAGTTCCTCTTGTATCGACCATTTGCAGCCTAGAATTTCCAAAGCTGACTGCGATACTTCTAGACTCTGCTTAAATGCTCGATGACCAATGAGTTCTTTTCCCATCGTGGCCCACTGTGCGCCTTGCCCTGTAAATATGAAGAACACATTATTTGTTTTCGCCGCTCGTCGCATGGCAGGAAGACGTCCTTCAAGCTGGACATTGAGATCTGTTATCGACTTGCTCACAACAAATGTCCGGTGGTCGAGAGCTGTCCTGCGGGATCCTAGTGTATATGCCAGATTTGATGTAGTAACACGAGAGTTCACGCTTGCTGGGATATCAACTGACTTTTCAGCGTCTAGGATTGCATCAAGAGTCGCCTTATATGCTTTTGAGAGCCGCGATAGTCCAGCCTGATCCGCAGAAGAAAATACGAACAGTCTATTGGGAAGCTGGAGGGTGTCGCCAAGTTCGCTTCCTGGAGTGTCTTCTGAACTGAAGCCACTATCACTTTCAGAGTCGTTCAAAGTAACATGTGTTTGATGATTGGCCTTTATATCTAATATGTGTAAGCACACATTCACCGTACCATCTCAGGTTTTTGTCATGTGAGTGAGGGAAAAGACATACTATGCTTTTGGAGATAGTGGTAAGCATCATCGACGATAACATGCGCATTGGCCCCACCTTTCAAGCAAGTCAGCTATATCAGAATCACGAAGTATTAGTGAGAATCTGCTGACCATAACCGAATGAGTTGACTGAAACACGACGAACGCCATGTGTTGGCCACGGCGTCAAAGTTTCTGGCAATGCAATGCCCCACTCTTTCAGCCGAAGTCGAGGATTTGCTTTCTCGAAGCCTGCCAGAGCTGGTATTTGACCACGTTCCACAACCAAAGTTGCCTTAATGAGACCTGCCAGTCCAGCACAGCCTTCCAGATGGCCGATGTTGGTTTTGACACTTCCAACGTAGATTGGATGATCTTCGCTTCTCGTTTTCCCAAATGTTGCTCCAATTGCTGATAGCTCGTAAGGGTCTCCGATAGATGTCCCAGTCCCTATCTTGTCAGTCATGCTCGACAATAAAAAAGGAATTCTAGCTGTACCATGTGCCTCAAAGTATGATGTTTGGTCGAGCGACAAACCGGCTCCCGCGTAGGTGGATCGTATCAGGTCAGCATGAGCCTGAGGTGAAGGCATGGTGATGCCCGGTGTTCTGCCGTCCTGGCCGAGTCCAGAATTACGAATTATAGCTCGAATTGTGTCTCCATCCGCCACGGCTTGTTTCAAAGTCTTGAGGACCATACCCCCAATACCCTGCATGATATATCAGGTCAGCTGACTATTTCACATCCAAAGGACATGTTTTAGGAGGTGATGCTCATGTATCCCCCAAAACTAAACATACTTTAGGAAGGAATACATACGTCGCCTCGTGCATAGCCGTTGGCACGATGATCGAAACTATGGCATATACCATCTGGGCTCAGAAATGTCATTCCGCACCTATAAAAATGAGCACACGTAGTCTAGATACACACCAGCGTATCAGGGTGTTACTTACATGTCTCGCATGTACGATGGGTCATAAATGAGGTTTGTGCCTCCTATAATAGACTTTGGGCAGAACAGTCAACTGAGAGATCTGCAAAAGTTGTGTTGGAAGTTACCATTTTAGTCTCACCCATGCGTAGTGATTGGCATGCAAGATGTCTGCGAAAAAGGTCAGAAATTTCAGGTCTTCAAAGAGTTTGGGAAGCAAGAGGGCTGCAACGATCATCAGCTTTCTTGGACGAAAGCTAGTACATACACAGCGTATAGTGAGGAGGAACATGCAGTGTCAACTGTAAAGCTTGGCCCTCGCAGATCGAAGAACCAAGAGACCCGGTTAGATAACATGCTTTGAAATGTTAGCAAGTACTGCTTTCTTGTTGAGGTTTGACAAACTTACCTTGCGCCATAGCCCGTTGCGGCATAGAATGGGCCGCCAACTAGAAGCATTTGTTAGAGCCGCCAATAGTTTGTATGAGCGAATCACGTACAAGGATCTCTCCCTCCTACGCTCTCAAAATCGTTGGTAAAACATCCAACATATACACCAGTCTTGCTTCCAACTATAGAGTGAATCGGAATGCCAGCTAGATAAACTCATTCAACAAATGCATTCCTCGATCATAAGCAGGCGTCCTACCATTCTCTAGAGACTCGTATGCCACTTCAAGCATCAATCGTTGTTGGGGATCTGTGCCTGTCGCCTCAAGAGACGTCATGGAGAAGAAGGGGGCATCGAATAAGACCGGATCCTCGGAAAGAAAATAGCCTCCTTTCACGTTGATCTAGAACCCAGTCAGTCATTGATACGCGGGAACATGCCATAAGTAACTCACTGCGCCTGCTCTTGCAGCATCGGGACTATATGTATATAAGTACAAGATCGGATTTTCAGAGCAAGAGAGAAATTGGCTGCCATGTCTTTCCGAAGAGAGTAGCCTCTTTGAAAGTGATAGAATAAGAGAAAACTTTGACGTACTGATAGAAACCATCGGCATCATATCGTTCTTTTGGAATATTCTTATGAGCCGATCGTCCCTCACTCAACATCTGCCAAAACTGTTCACTTGAATGCGAGCCTCCCGGAAACCGCATCGCCATACCAACGATGGCGATCGGCTCTAACCCGTCCGCATATTCCATATACTCGGGTGAAGACATCGTGGCCTAAAGGCTTGGCACGAAACAAAGAACAAGGAGAACGATGTAACGTATAAGTAACCGGGGAAGGTCATCTTATGATACCTGAGAAGAAATACTGGGGAATTGAATGGGGAATTGAATGGGATGAACCATTGACCGGCGCGTCTCTGGTATCCCGATCAACTGATTGGAACTTTCAGGTGCTCTGTGAACCACTGCTTCCCAACTTCAAGCCATGTCGGACGCTAGTCAAAGACGAGAACCCTGGGAATAATACTTTCACCCATAATAGGACCACTTGGATCACCTGCATGAGCTTGAAACTAAGAGAGAGCAACCGTGGCGCTGGTACTACCAGCTTGCCTCAACCTCTTTTCGGACAACGTCCTCATCCAGACAAATGATGATCCAATTCATCCTATGAATAGCCACATTGATGCCCCTCAATCTTTTCTCATCATACAGGCTCGCTCCCGGCTACGGATACACTTCCGAGCTCGAGTTGCATTGTCCAATACCTGGGAATACTTTCCCTGAAAATGCCAACTCATGTTTTTGGCCCTGCAGCAACATGCCCAAAAATCGTTCCTATCGGCCCACCTCACGTATTGGCCCGATAAAGCTACTATCTTCAATAATACCATGGAGTGTGCATGCATGCGGCGGTTTCTCGATCCAGCTCATAGAGCAGAAACTGCTTCGGTCCATTAAGAGACGGCCCATTCGACTCCTCGGCCTATTTTCGCGCGTCCGCAACCTTTTCAAATTGCTTGAAGTGCCGGTAAAGCGCTATCGAAACCCTCAATGGCATTGATCATGACACCACTGTGTACTGAGTTTATGATATTGTGGTGGCGTAGATGTAAGTAGCGGATTGAGGTAGGTCTTTGAGGTTTTGTGAAAGACGTTGAAGACTCGCTTGGCTCGGGAGGTCAATCCATGGCTAAGAGAAGCTGCCATGTACCTATTATGGGTCTAAGAAATAGCCAGCCTCTTTCAATTATGAATTTAGAATCTCAAGGACGCCTTTCACAAGCTTCCGGCACTCAATGTTGGTAAGTTTTCACACGAAAGGAAGCAATATGTCTATCACGTGCCTTACACGTGATTCTTGGATAGGGAATCCCGACTCATCTATCGAAGTTTTAAGGACGCCCGTACATTGCTGGTTTCATATCACTATCTATAATTTGTAGATCCTCGGGACCTTATCAATTGTGGAAGTCTATGTCAACGTTGTGAACGATCATTGCCTCGAACATGTTTCATAGCTATCTATGTATCCTTGAATCAGGTCTTGGTATCAGTCGGCACAACCAGTTAGTTACCAAGCTCTCTGTGAGATGTAGTCAACTTTCTCAATTGCCCTTACCACAGCCTCTACACTTTCTGTCTTGTATGGAACCTCATGCCCGCCTCGGTGTATCACCGAAGTCACCTTTTCACTCACGCACAGCTCCTTCGCAACATCGGCTAGACGCTTGACAGCTGGTCTTTCTTCATTGCCGATAACATGCACGGTGGGAATTGAAACCCGTTCTTTAGTATATACTGGGTGAAAGAAGCGTGGAAACTCGTCTTTGCTGTTTGTAGATGCTGAGAAGTCGGGAAAAGCATTCGCTTCCGAGACTTTGAAACTTCGACGAGTGTGGAGAAGGGTTTCGATGTGCTGGTTCTTGAGGTAATTAGTGAGCATACTAAGTTTGCATGAAATAAAGAAATTACCAGCACTAGGCATAGTTCTCGCTCCTCATTAGATAGGTGGTTGAGTCCGACGAATTTGTCTGGTTCAATCATAGTTCTTCCATTGATGTCCAAAAGCCCTACTATTATTTTCTGGATATCCCTTTCATCCAGTTTATCTAGAAACGATTTGATTTCTTCATTCTTGTATTTGCAATCTGGCGCAATTATTATACCTGGCGTGAAGAGAATAGCGAATCGGAAGGGTGGAGGTGTGTCTGGATTTTCGATTTGATGTTGCAATAAGTAAGAAATAGCCAGGCTTGCTCCTTGACTATTTGCTAGCATGCCATCGAAAGGCTCTTCCTCCTCAGCAAGAGTTTCAGAGATGAGTTGGTGCGCCGCCTCAATTTGTGCGGAATTGACTCCATCGTAATAGGCAAGAGTTCTACCAGTGAACAGCCCAGCGAGCTCTGCCAAATGTGAGCGGTGTCCGTCATGGACAACTTCAGATCATACCAGTTCTCGTCACATCAATTTCTCCATCGACATATACAAACTCATGATTGCCACTTAGAGCTTTTGCGATAACCGAAAATTGTTGCTCGAAAATCTCACTGCTGGTACCATACCCATGGAGGCACAAGAAGCGCATGTTTGTAGACTATAGGCCTCTTAATTGGCTATAGGAATGACACTGAACCGAGGTTGGGAAGACCACCCAAGACTGGGTAGCTAACTGCAACTCGAATTAATTGCATGAAAGCTCTGGGAACAACCGGTTTTGTCCCACGGATGGCCGCAGTTGTTTCGCATCAGATCATAGATGCAGATGTTGGTGGGGGCTAGTTTGAAGACACATATTCTGCCTTGGTCCGGGCTTATCTTATGTAAATCAGACAACCAGTGAAAACATTCGCAATTCCTCAAAGTTTAAGGCTAGTTGTTTGGACTGTCATTCGTGGTCGTCACCGACCTAGGTAGTCCGACCAACAGATCTACTAGCAAGTAAATGTGAGGACTGATCACTGTCAAATCCATATGCCTCAGCAGACCGCTCAAGAGCTGGACTCATAAGACTAGATCAATTAGTGCAAACATCAATGAATCGTTAAATACGATAATTAGAAACCAGCTATTTGTACTGATCGAGTTTAACAATAGGAAATGTTGCTATATTGGTAGCTGTGTTGATGGATAGTACGGTCTCTTTGATGCAACAGCGGGACAAGACAAGAAGCGAAAACGGAGGGGTTCTGAGACCTGCCAGAATGGGCTGTACGAAAGTGGAACTTTGTGCATGCATATTTTCATCCACAAAATATATTATTGGATCATTCTGTCGAATCGGCGTGAGCGATTTGGCGAGAATCGCTTCCAATATCTTGGGAGTCCACAACCATTGGCGAATTATGACAAAGTTCACGTAGTCCGTACATACATGATCTCCAATTTGAGACTGCAGCCGATCGAAGGAACCTGTCAGAGCTACTCGTGACGGCCCGCTGTGCGACCGCATCTAAGGTTGACAGCTGTCTTGCATAGAGACGTCGCTCGAGAGTAAATTCGGTTTTCAGCGCCGCGACACATCAGCCGTTCTCCACAGGCACAATGGTAATGTCAACGCTTGGTCATGAGAGGAGGTGTGGAAAACTTGCCATTCCGTCAGTTTGAAGTCAGTAGCATATGCGTGGGCATGCATGCGGATCTGTTACCATGGTCCATATTCTCTTGGGAAAGTTCATCGACTCCTTCGGATTTTGGCAAAGTACTTTATCAATTAGCAAGACGCTTACCTGATACTAGGCTAGCCACATCTCATTTGCAATACATACCCGACAAAAGCTGCATTGGAAGATCAGCTAGAGTCAGATGATTTGTAGGATTGATTCGATGTCCAGAACCAGAACATGATGACATCGATCAGGCTAACTTGCCAGCTGGCAAGACGGGCTCAAAGGTGTGCTGTCCGCATGGGTTTAGTGTTTGATATCTATTTTTAAGAAGAGTTTGGATGACATGTAAAATGTACAAATGCACACTGTGCCCAATCGGAATAGAACTTACGTTTCGATATATCCCATGCATCAGGGTCGCATGGAAATATGCACACGCGGCGGATCGTAAGCGCTGTTTATGTACCAATGTTCCGTAGATGCCTTTCGGTCTTTCTTGCAACAGCCACCACGGTGGAGACTTCTCCATAGAAGCTTGGAAGAGTGATAGTGCCTCTCCCGAGACACGTCAGAACCGTGGGCATCTGCTCATGGCTTTTCCATTTCCTGCTACTGCTGTATGCCCCGGTTGACGATCATATTCGTGGACCTTGTCGACTCCAAAGCAAACCAAATCATTTCAACAACCTCTTAGCCTGAGCGCATTCTCTGCGGAGAGCAATACAATGGTCGAATCCGTCAATCCATCAACAATATATCCTCGCGTTCGAGACGCTTGTGAGAGCTGTCACCGACGAAAGATCCGCTGCCATTTAGCATCAGGTAGTCCCGCGTGCCAAAGCTGCATGGCCAGTGGAGATTCGTGCCTCTTTGCTCCTCGTGCAAAGGCAGGAAGGCCTCGGAGAACGCACTCAGAGACTCACCAACGGCAGAAACTATCCTGGCAGATGAGAGAAAACCAACGCTCAAAAGGTCCAAACGAAAACGAACGTCCTCACTCGAGTCCAGCAGGTCATAATATAGAGCTGGTAGATGATATGCAATTTGGTGCCATTATAGCGCTGGAAAACTATTGGGACCCTGAAAAAATGACAAGCGTGGAGGAGTTAGGAGATATTGACTTCACTACACACTATACAACATCAGAAGAGGCACCGACAGAAAAGGTGCTGCAGAGTGAAGCGCATCTAGGTAGCTTTGAGAGGGATGGACAACTCGGACTGTTGACGCCGTCACATTCTTCAAACACCCCTCAATGTGATACACTGGTATCTACGCACGAGTCAATTGACTTCGACGCGATATTAAGGTTGTGCGGAAACTTAGATCAGTCATACCGCTCATTTCGGGAAGCTCAAGTAGACTCTAAACCAATAAAGTCTACGTTACAGGTGGTGGAAAATGCATGTAATACTTTTCGAATGTCTGCATCCTCTGCCCTGACAGAGAGAGCCGCCAACGCCTTGATTTTAGCCGCAGTATACAAGACTTTAGATATCTGTGAGTCGCTTGTTCGGCACGTAATTGATGGCGATTTGAAGGCCGATATTTTAGAGCGTTCGTTCCAGCTGCAACGCCTGGATCTGGCTTTGTTTCAAGCCTATCTGCTAGTTAGCCACACTGGTCAGGCTGATGCTTCGAAGAAAGTCTCAGACTTACATACATGGATTAAGGCTACCTTACAGCAGGAGGAATACCGCGTGATATGGTAGCATAAGTGCCATAGGGTTGTGCTTTGTGCACAAGTAGTAGAGTATGGAGAGTTGGCTGGTTGACTTCGAGGCTCTTGAGAGAAATTAGACTTCGAAATCAACCATTAATGTACTTAGCAAGAATCGAGAGGCTCTAGTAATGCGAAGATTGAAAGGTGTTTCAAATCAGATTATATACTGAGAAGTTCGACTTGTGTGAACGTGAAGACCAAATCTGGAGGTGTTTGCTGTCATCTGACACGTGGAGATCGTTGGTTTCTCAGCCTATAGCGACTTTAGAGGGGAGATAATAACACATCCTGCAACCAATGTCAGGGGGTTGATTCATTAGTGCATGAATCCCCACCCAAACATTTTATGTTGCACGACGCAATTCTTTCGTCCGTAACACAATTTACCACTTGATTGGCTCTATGTGAGCACATATTCAACTCGAGGGGGTGTACTTGGCTGCTTGCTGCAGTATGAAGGGAAAGCCAGTCACGAGCGCTGGCGCTGGAATTGAACCATTTACTGCCTTGTCGAATATAGATTATGTCCCACACCCCTGGTCTTCATGAGGAGCATCAGCACTTTTTGATGTCCTTCCTTTATTTGGGATGGAACTGGTAGGAAATGTCTTGGAGATATGGGGACTGGAAAGGGGCCACAAAGCTCGCAAGCCTTCCTAGCAGGCTCTCGTCATGTTAGCAGAAGCAGGGCATTCGCAAAGGAAGGGGGGAAATACACTGTGGCCACTGAGCCTATGGTGAGGAGGCTTTTGGCCAGTCTGTCAGAATGAGACAAGGCGAACTGATTCAGCAAGTGGACGAAGGAGAACGAATGTGCAGGAGAGCGCGGCGACAGCACAACACCAAATTTGAGGGTCGCATACTCCTACTTCCGACTTATAGACTCGAGTGTGCCCGTAGCAAAGAATAGCAATACATGGACAAGCTGTATGCTCATGTGAGCTAGGTAAGCTGGAATGCTAGCAATTTGCACATTCCATGCAGTTAACCCAGTAATACAAGCTAGATAAGTCTGCCTAATAAAGCTAAACGGATAATGTGCTCGGCTTCGCTTCGATGGAAGCAGCTTCTTGTACTTACTACCAATCAATTATAGAAACGGGGCACCTACCTAGGAAGTGAGAACTCTAGTAGAACTTCCGTACCTCCTGCTACGCTTATTTTCGACATACCCCTTGGCACAGAATATTAATTGCTATTATGTACCTTATCTATGCCAATTCTTTCTCACCTGCCCAATCATTCCGCCTTCTGCATTTGCTTTCCCCGCATGATCTTTCTTCGCTGTGCCATCATATGCATGAACAATATGTACGAACCTATACTTTATTAGCTGATGGACGTTGTTATCAACTCAACAATTCATACCCGGAATATAAATGAACAGAATCAATTGCAGAGCCCAAGCATATTCTTGTCGAATTTGCCTCGCAGGCTCAATGGCCTTATAGATCAACCAACATTCGCTGCTGATTCCCAATGGATACAGTATGAAGAATGTGTTGTATCTCAGCCAGGCAATGAATCCTGGGCTGTATCCTGATAGTGTGAAGACGAAGTATGAGTACCGCACAACTTCTGTAACACTCCATGCAATCAACATGCTCGAATAGGCGGGAGATTTCGCAATGAAAGGGAATGCGTTGACTATAGGCCAGACAAGGAGGATTCGACTTGAAACTTGCATGAGAGTTGTGCTGACCGGAGCACGAACAACACCTAACATATGTTAGTGAGACAAACCACGAAGAGATGAAGCTTCGTACCTGCTGCTGCGTGTACCACCTCAAGCAAAGCCATTGTCTGAGTCCATTTCGTGAATCTACCGACACCAGGATAAACCTTTCTAAATCCAACCAGTGGGACGATAAGCACAACGCGTCCGAGGACTACGAGCCATAAGACAGCAGAGATGAAATTGTAGAGGATGAGATATTGTGTTTTCGAGGAGCTGGATTGAAGAACTTTGGGCGGCTTAGAAGGTCTATCCTTCACGCCGCCTGTGCTGGGGGCACTTTTACGTGCTGCTTCCGACGCACACATTTGTTGTGCTGATTTTGGAAATCGTCAATTAGTATTGAGGTGTTGTTGGGAGGAATTTCTATCAAAGCTCCAAAGCCGCCATTTCCATGGGGGTGATCTAACCGAAGCTTGGCTGGCAAGTAAATTCCGTTGACAATTGACAACGACATCTCCCTTCAAGTAAATCTACATCAACACGGGTTGTTATTGTTGGCCCTCGTCATGGTTAAAGATCCAACCTGGTTCTAATTCTCTTCATGTTTCATTATTTAAGACTCGATGTTCTGCCTCTTCCACAGAGCGTTGCCATGAGCACACAATTCCAGTTGAGTTCTCAAGTCACAAAGACTCGGCTACAAGCAAATGAGTTCGCTAGCCATAATTACGGTAAGGCGTCCTGAAATGTGGCATTCATTTTCGGACTTCATCCTGAGTAGTCTTCAAGATTCAAAATTCATCATGTAATTCCCTACTCACCAGGAAGCCTTGGTGAAGGCTGCCAGTCTACTAGATAATGTCACATGGCCCTTTATCGCAAGGCTCGAGCAATGTGCCGAGATCCCTCGAGTGAGAGATGCATCTAGAGGGACAAACTCGGGGGAAAAACCCTGCTCTCATCAATCGGGCGTGTTGAACTTGATGGTTGCCAGACTCACATGCAGTTTTCAGGCCTGCCCCATTCCTTTCCATCTTTCATACCTATGAACAGGCACGCGTTGGCGACGATCAAGTGCGGTGTGACTGCTACATAGAACAATCGATCCCTGGAGTCGGTCAGCCTCGATCAAAGAGCAGAGAACATGAGCCCGATTATTCGCACCCACCAAATGCCCAATAATCGCGATTTTTGGAAGCTTGGCTGTACGTGTGTGGTGCTTGTGGTAACACTGCACTTTTCTCTTCTCTCGTCGTTCGATAATGGCAAACATATATGTCTCTGGAGGTTCGCCGAGTACACTTTACAGTTGCAGTACTTGACAAACCTGCATCTCGTATATCCCTGCAATTTTTTTTCTCCGCCAACACATCTTCTCCACAGTATGAGCTTCGATCGCATTACTCGGCAGTAAAAAAATTGGCTTTTGGGCATCGATGTCCCTAGTATGCGTGTGTTTCCTTCACGTTCCGACTTCCAGATGCTTTTCGGTGGCGAAGCTTTTACTCTCTGAACCCAGCCTCACTGTCAGGTCTACCAATAAGCAGCCGTCTTTTAGATGTTGGGTAGACCGCTTCAATGCTTATCTCAACTTATGGCCGTTTGCAGTCCCAGTGTAAGCTCCCGCATGCTTGCTGTACCGGGCCTTGTTGCAATTACCCTAATCATGTAACCGCACCTGGGTCAACTGTGTTGATGTTCATGCCCAAGTCAAAGGTAGAATGTCCACCATGGCTTTTCCCCGATAGCCTACCTCAGATGAAAGCTTATAAAACTCGACACACTTCTATTCCGCTTTCTGAACGATCCCAATCTTATTACTGCTTTACAAGTTTCTTCTTTCATCAAGCACAAGGAGGTCATCATATTGCAGCCTCGTCTTTATCATCTATGACCCAACGGCTGCCTACGCCGCAGAGCTCTCGATCGGCCGAACCTCCATCAGAGAACACGACTCAAAAATCTAAGCACCAATCGAGCCCTGGAGAGACGCAACTCACTTCAAGCAAAATGGTCAACTCCCATCTCCTTCACCTCATCGAGATACTCGGAGTATTCTTTTGCGCACACCAGTTATGGCCAAAGGGAGTGACATATGGCAAGGCTGAAGAATGGGAGAAATCATATCGAAAGAATCATGGTCACGCATCTCGATCCAAATCATACAATAAGCGTCATGGGAGTGGAGGCTCGAGTAGGGATGGCATGAGGAGATCGGGGAGGGACGAAAGAGATTACGAATATTACGAGAGGCCGAGAGGCCCCAGGAAGGCCAGCTCGAGATATTGAGACTGCACTACACTAGCCAAGGCAAGGCAGCTTTTCATGAGACAAGATTGTACGATGGACACGATTTATGATGGCGTTCAGGCAGGGAGTGGTGTAAAAGCTTCCGCTATTTTGATGGGCAGATTGGGAGGGCAAACTCGGCGTCCTGGTGGTAATTTGGTTTACTTTCTTGTAATTTCATTGGGCAAAGATCAAACAAACGCTCCTTGGCTCAGTTGCATTTCCTTTTTGAGAGTTTTGTGCGTTGCAATATCGCAGGATTGTGACGAGGTATAATTATTGCAAATATATTTCCTAGTTCCACACTTGCTTTGTAACCTCAGAAAGCATTCTGTCCATTTCCTTCACAATAGCAGTGAAATGAGGAAGTCTTCTGGTTCCGCATTTAGTTGTGAGATATGGGAATTATGCAAGTCTCTAATGTGACTTCACTGAGTGTGATTATCTTTGTGTCGCTAGCGAGAGGCAGCTTTACTTGAGCTCACACTGTCTAGATCAGCTCGGGACACAAACAACCGGTTTCAGATCCTGCAGGTCATTCTCGTGGCTACAGCTTTGTCTTACACAAGCTATTGATACATCGAGCATCCTAGTTGGGTACAACATTGTGCCAAGCAAACAATATTCGTCCTTCCTTCTCGAACGCAGCAAATCGATCGTACAAAATATTCTCCATCTCACAGACTGCCACCAAAATTATCACATCTCAATCCACTCCTCGCCGTCAGGCACCAGCTCGAAATTTCTCGGCAGCTCCACCACTCGTGGACCGTTGAATCCATCACTCAAAACACCTATCCTCACCAAACTCATTTTCATCTCTAACACAGATACCACATCCGAATACCTGTATCTTCGCCGGAGCACCCACAAACCCGGAACATTTGTAGAGAAGATTCTCCCCGCAAGTCCCATCCAGGGCTCCGTCTTGGTCATTGGCTCGCGAGCCGCAGAGTCGACCAATGGTCGTCGTTGTACAGGTGCAAACATCACAGGTATCTGCTCTTGGAATGGTAGCTCGGCTGTAGGCTGTCGAGGAGACCATCAGAAGGAGGAAGATGGTCAAGGCGAGTGATTTGAACATTGTTGAAGAGAAGCTATAGTTGATTCTAGTAAGATTAGAGAATTCGAATACTGAGTAGAAAGTACTGTGGATATACCTCAAAACAACAGAAAGTCAAGGGCAAAGAAACAAGTCTATTGCCGGTCCAAATCTAAGGGTAGAGATTGCGATTACCCAGAGATATTGTATTCAATCAACAAAGATTGTCCCACTAAATTGCAAATTTGTGCTCAATTTGTGACCAAAAAGGTACTAGACGATTGAGGAAAGAGTACATCCTACTCTAGGCCATGGCAACTTCCATATTGGAGAATGTTGCGAGTAACGCGCTGGGGGTTCTCAAGTGAATCAGAAGAAGTCCATTCAGGACCAACCTCCGGTCGACTTAGTTTGGCAAGTACCCTTTCAATTGTCCCAATTTCCTACATAGAATGCCCAGGCTTGGCAACGATGTGCAACAAATGTACGGTTTGACCATTTCCATTGTTGCTGATTGTCGTGCCTCCTTTGCGTCGAGGGAAAGTCTGCGGTCTGACCTTCGCATTCACCCAGCCTAAATCGCCATGCTTCGGAGAAAAAGCCCAGCAGGCTCCCGCGATGGGCAACAAAACTTCGCAACTCACATAGGTGAACAATTGCTTTTCCAACATCCACAATTAGATCATGGTCAGTCCCGTCGCTCTGCCAAATTGAAAGCTTTTTTATTTTCAATAAAGTTTGTTCTTATAATTTTTTCATGATATCTGCGACTGCTTTAGCAGCGAATCTTTTTCTTTCAGCTTCAGGCATGTCTGCACCCAGATCTGCAACAGTCAGTCATATTCCAAGAGCAAAATCTTTAGACTTACCTCTCACTGCTTGCATCTTCAACATCATCGCCTGTAGTTCCTCAATTCCTTCGTCGTGACCGTTTTCATCTCCGCCATCATCGCCACCTCCGTGAATCGCCTGTTTCATCCCAAACATTTCCATTTCCATTTCGGCTCTATCCGCGGCATCCATTCCAAATCCAATCCCCTCCATTCCCTCCCCATCGTCATCTTCGGAGTCAAAATCTTCAGCTTTAAGAGCCTCACCCAACTCATCAGGCGCCTCCCAGTCGTTAGCTTCCAGAGCCTCCTTTAATCTCTCCAAACCCATCGGCTCTGTTGAATCAGCCAGGCCATAGAAACTCATAATTCTCACACTTACCAGAAAACTCATTTCGTCCCTTACTCTCAAAATCAATAAACTCAAATCCAGACTCCTGGCATATTTCTTCCCATTCATCAAAACTCTTCTCCATATAAGGCGTAGTAGACTGTGGCATCGCCACAGCCAAACAAACCCCATCCCACATTAATCCACAACCTTCTTTTACTACCTCCGCTACATTCTCCAACAGAGTCTTCACCTCTTTCAATCCCTCGTCATGGAGAGGTTTCCGGAAACACACAATAAATGCTCCGATTACAGTCAGCACTTCACGTGCTTCAGGAGCAAGAAATTCAGTAGACCAGTTGGATGGTTCATGGATCTCGTCAAGCCAGATGGGTATGGTTGCGGTGTAGTAGTTTGTTTTGATCGGCCAGTTGTGTGTTGTACCTGCTATGGTGTCTCCAGTAATTGATGGAGGGGTGCCGGTGAGCCCTGCGTCATGAGTCAGTTGTGGGATGAAGGGACAATTACATTTCCTACCTTTTACAAGATCAAGAAGACCGGAATCTGGATGGCTAACCGCTAGGACACGGCGCGGATGAGGGATTTCCATCTTTGTGGTGGCTGTGGCTTAATAGAGAAGCTTAGAAGAAACTCTTTTAGAAATGCTCAATATTCGGAGATGCCTGGTCGTGCACGTGATATCGATTTTGTGTCTGTTTGAAGGCAGATTTGGGAGGTTTAAATTGTACGGACACAAGGCAAGAATAACAGTCTCAATCGATGGTCCGCAGTCATTAATCACAGCTCCTGTTGTTCGCCTTGTCGATTTGCCATGAAAATGGCTTCTATTCTGGCATACCCTTAAATGGTAGCCAACTGCCAGGCAAACATGCATGGCTTTTCCTCTAACGCCTTATCAAATTGGCCCAACCGTCATATATCCTCATTCCCTAATCATCCATTCCTTCAACCTCTAGGAGCGCCTCCTCTACCACTTGCTCTTGCCCTGCTGACTGTAGCTCTTCCTCTTGCCAAACCCACCCCTCTTCCCTTCACTCCTCTGCTTCTGAACATTGGCGCGTTCCTATAATCAGACCTGTCAGCTTCAGGTCCGTACTGTTTTGTAGATTGATGCAAGGCCTATAGGCTTGAATCTGGGAATGCAGGATACTGACCGAAGCATATCTGGTACAATGAAGAACCGCACATGAGATCCACGAATGTAAACCTGATCCAGATGGCTCACACGCCCATCACGAGCAGTAACTGTAATATCTTTGAGTTGAACATTCATGTTATCCTCAGCTACATAGCCCTAAATCAGCTATCGTTCAAATTCGAAAGGGAAGGTTGGGTGGGAATAAGAATATGCAGACGGACCTTCAAGAAGCTTGCCGCGGTACACCTGCCCAGATGTGATCTCGAGGGTGACAACATGGCCCTGCAAAGCAATTTGTTAGTAAAGAGAGCAGACAAAACACGCATCTAGAAGCTGGCTTCTGGAAGGCGGGGTGAAGAAAATTGACGAACCTGCGCCTCGTTCAGCAGCTTGATGGGAATACCGATAGTGCTCGTCATGATTGCTTCAAATAATTCTGTGTGACCGTAGCTATGTCGAGAGATCTGCGAATCAGTATGGGGGGTTGTTGAGGCGGTATTCGTGGGGTGAGCGTGTTGGGGTGGAATTCTGGAATGAATTGCGCTAAGGATTTTGAAGCTCCTCGCTAGCGTCATCTGGAGCTAAAGGCATCTGAATTCTATACTCGCCTTCTCAACTCCAAAGTCACATGCATGACAAGTGATATCCATGGATATGAATACCTTCAATGTCTCAGCTACGTTGAACATCTTTCGCCTGATAGCTCGCCCGAGTTTGTGTCTTCCGCATGCCACGGTATCGACGTTCAATCAGTTGCCTATTCCGTTGAACAAGGCGTTTGGAAAATACAAAAATGTTGATATCAGGGCTATAGTTCTGGATAAGGATAACTGTTTTGCTATTCCTCATGAAAGTACAGTTCACAAACCATATGAGGTAAGTTTCTTTTCCATAACAAGTACATGAACCACAAAGTTGTACCTTTTCTTGCGTGTATCTTCCTCACTCCTCCTAGTGTTTCGCCCTCTATACGTCACGCAAAATTTCAACTATGTCTAATTCAAAATAGGAGCATTTCAAGCGTCTAAAGGAAGAATACCCTGGACGTCGTCTCCTGATCGTCTCCAATACCGCTGGTGCCTCATCCATTGATCCCACGGGCCGCATAGCCCGTGAAGTTGAAGCAGCGACAGGAATAGCTGTCCTCCCTCACAGCACCAAGAAACCCGGCTGTGGCCCCGAACTCATGAATTACTTCCGCAAGTATCCCGAGACGGGCGTAACGCGTCCTGATCAGATCGCCATTGTAGGTGATCGACTGACAACAGATGTCATGATGGCGAATCTGATGGGCAGCTATGGGGTGTGGATCAAGGACGGGGTTGTGCCGATGGAAGAAACCAGTATTGTGAGTTTTATTTTTCTATATTACTGAAGGTATGATGTTGATTGTTTCAGTTTGCTCGCATGGAACAGAAGCTAGCAGCCTTTCTCTTGAAAAGGGGTTATGAGGCACCAACTCCTGAAAGTCCATTCGAAGCATGATCATCAAAGATACTGACCCCTTTTACGGCTTCTTCCCTCCGTATGAAGCTCACGTGCGATCAATCAACGCAGGCATCTTGCAGCTACCGATGGCAGCATGACCAAACCCTATTCAGGCTATCATCCTTCGTCTGATCTTTTCTACGTGGCTGTGCTTGCATATATGCACATTGGAGGCGTCATAGATGATACTCTTCCCCCACGGCCGACAACAATATAGGAAGCAATATCACGACGAGACGTGGATGTGATGCTGCACAGAAGTTTGAGATATATATTATTTTGTAGTACTATCGTTCGACCACGTAAGGCTTTCGCTTTACTGAGCGGCACACACAAATCAGCCTTACTCGTGTACCATCACCACGCCTCTCCCGGGATAAGTTGTATGGAATAGATTACCATCTACCTTGTGTCTTGTAGATAATACTTAATGAACGTCTTAATGCAGTTTCTCTGAACCCAGTTTCGAGGTCCGCAATCAATGAAGTCGTGGTTCCGAGTCTATCACCAAATTAATGTGCTATGGGTGACCAATTTTGGAAATGGGAAATGTAAGCATGCTTCTCGGATATTATATGAAGGTAGTGAGAGGCGATTGGAGGAGTCGACGACATGTGAGTAGGAGAATTGCGATAGGAGATTCTGAATACACGCCTAATGTTGATATCATCTCGAGGTGAAAGATCAGATGAACCGTTTTATGCTTCAAATTATTCTTACCGTGGTATTGTATCTGGACCCCTCTTGCGTTTGGAGTTATCCCATGTCCTTATGCCCGATAGAAAATCTTATTCGCCTACAGCTACCATGAACTTGCACCTTGGAGTTGGGTACTGAATCGGAGTCATTTTGTACAACTCCCTGAAAAATTAAGACGAGAGCTGGAGGTCCATTTTCTCGGTGTCCAGCAGTGCTAGAAAATTACAGCAAAGTTGTACTAGGGTATGTTGATTCGAGCTTGGTATATAATAATTCTAGAATCTGCTTTGGATTCAACGGAGTCCTTCACACCTAGCACTAGAAAAATACTGGGTATGCGCTCGTCTAATGGGAAGGACATTTGGAATCAACGTGAGCATAGCATATTTCTGATATTTTCATTTTGCCTCAGGTTGGGCGTCGACACCATATTGCATGGAGCGGTATGCAGTGATGAGAAAGACCAGACGTAAGACTTAAAGAGGGGAGGAACATCAAGGAAGGGGCAACGTTCGTGTCATTCAAAAGACATTGGTGGCTCCTCAGCAACTATTGTATCCCTGTCTCAAAAGGAATTTCATTTCTTCGAGCTACCAATTTCATGACATCTGTGATTCGAGTTTCCGATAGTCATGTTGGTATTTTGCAAATACAAAAATATCAGTTCCTTGATAGTGTTTCCCAGGAATGCACGTAGCTTATGAGATTTCAGTGAATAATTGAACTCATGAATGATTTGCTCTTTGGGGCATGATCGATGCTCGAGAATGGAAGGGTGAAGGATTTCTGAGCCAACTTGCTGAACAGTCGGGGATAGGTAACTTCACCATTCCGGAAGCATAGAAATAATAACCTAACAGCCATTTCACGAAGAAGCCATCACCTCAGAATATGAGCGCAGCACCGCCATCAAAGACAACTAACTAACTCACTTCTCCTTCATAAACACTCCGCTTTCTAACCCCTAAAACCACCCACCGTTTCGAAATAAAACGAACAATGTGAAACACACCGGTTCATATTGGGCAAGAGGAAGCTCCGCGTCTCCACCTTCTGTGCGTTCAACGCATGAACGTATAACGAGCGCGTTAAGGACCAAGGCTTGATATAAAGTGTATCTTCCTAGTATTCTATGTACCTTATTGTCCGGCAAGCGAGACGTAGATGCATTGATTTGTGCTTCGCCACAATGAGTAGTTGCCTCATTGTCCACTTGGATTTTTGAATAGGTGGGGAAAGTCATGCATTGGTACGGTGCCATGATACTGGGAATCATTGCGCGGAGAGGTAGATAGCATTGGTCCTTGTACCGACCAGTATTTTGCGCGTAAATTTTGCTACCTGTCTTTAATTGCGTTGCTTTCAGACGACGTACAATGCAGGGTTACTCTGAGCGTGGGTATCAAACGCTGTAGGATATGCATTGCGTGATCCCCGGATGGATAAGCTTGGCGGGCGTTAAGAGACCGGATGAAGACGTTAGGAGGTTTGGGACGAGTTTATTTTTGGAGTCGAGGGAGACGTGCATAAGGATGAGCGGCGGGAGGAGAGTTTCTTTGAATCGTCGATTTTTATGGTGGTGAGGTTAGGATGAAAAGAATCGAAAAATGGATGAAGGATAAAAAAGGGGAAGTAAAGATGAAAGGAGAAGAGAAGAACCGAGAAATTGATGTTGCCTTGGCTTGGTAAGGCCTCGATTAGATGACGTGTGAGTTGTTGTCGGAGGAAGTTTTTCGTCTGATGAGAGCATCTTCCCTCCTGATCGCTACAGCCTCCAGGATCTGGCGAGTTCCGGTAACGCGGAGGATTATTTCCATTTCATCCACACACACACAAGTCCATAGAACAGAGCAGCTGGAAGCCGCCGCACAGCACGACCACATCTAACAGCAGCACTTCTCTCCTGCCTAGGTATGAGTATTTTGCCACAGCGGGTTGCAATCTAACATGTTCTCTCGGCAGGATCAGCGTGAGGTTATTCTTCTTACCCAACCTGCGATGTCGACAAGCCAGCGCAAAGATAACCATTAACCAACCCAACCCAACATTATTATTCTACCCGTGCGTGTCAGGGTGCTCACAGGCCAGTCCTTGGACAAGCCATGATTCCGTGAGGCTGCTTACCCCTCATAGGGCAGATGCATCGCTGAAGATGGAGCTACACGTACTTGGACTTAGAGTAGAGTAATAGTCAGTCTACGGAGGAGTAGCCTACCGTACCTATTCTCCGTGCTCTCTGATGAATCTCGATGCCGTTCTGGATCGTATCGTATCGGGACGGACGGGGGATACAGGTGTCGATCGTCTCCATTTCTCCCATCGCCGGCTCACAGATCAGGTCCTAATGGGCGGGAGCAGTTACAAATGGGAGGACTTGTAGCCACAAATGGATATTCTGGCGATAACACAGAACAGAATTTGTTTTGGCCCGGAGATGCTGCCTCTTGTGCTCGATCTCGGTCGTGAATAAACAGGTCGCTATGTTTGAGCTTCGACGTGGTTCAGTCAATGGTCACATGTCTATGTCTGTTGAACGAGTTTTCTCCGGTTTCCATTTCTAAACTCGTCGAGCCCCTTTATGCAGTCTGCAGTCGGTTGGTCAGTCGCTTGAATGCTTGCTGGCGCGGGTTCCGCTCATGGCTGGTGCCGATTCGACACCCTCCGGACCAAAGAGGCATAGATTCAGGAACGCGCCCATCTTGAACCACACTCTGCAGTTTTACGGTGCAGCTGATGCAGGTACAGAGCAGGAACACGACGGATCCTCCCTCGCGTGGTGGATGCTGTCTTGAGAAGAAAGAAGGGACGAAAATTTAAGTTACCGACACCTACACCATCAACAAAGTTGTCCCATTGTCAGTCCACGACGAATCATTCGTCTGATAATTGACGCGTTGAATTGAAGTCTATTCTCAGCTTTTAGCATCCAAAAGAGTTGCAAACGACTATTGGTTACAAGGGCGGCAACTGCCTCTCCACGCCGCGTCGGGAATCATCGTGATCAGGTTTCAATGGCTCGTTGGCTCGAGGTACGACGGACTGGTATGGTAAAACATGTGCACCAAGGCGGAATCAGCAGGTCCATTGTGCCTCCATCCGCAAAATCCTGCGAGGATGCTGGATCTCACAGACATGTACAGGCCACAAGAGACTAGAAGGATTCAAGAACGAGAATGTCTCGATGGTGCCGACAACTGAAATGTTTGACATGACTCGGCAGAATGAACGCTACATCTTGTTCCAGCTTCGATAAATAGAGAAGCACAAGCTCACCGTACATAATGTCAACTTCTTGAGGACCACAAGCTGTTGCAAGAAGCCAGAATATGGTGTGGTCATATGTAATTATGGTGGTTTATGTGGTGTCGTGGTGCAAGCTGGCAGTGTCGTTGAGGAACTGATGACTGAGTGAACTGACGCTTCCAACCTTGTCCATCCAGGCGGTTGAAGTCTCCAGCCGCCAACGAAAATGTGGATGTGGATGTGGATGTGGATTCAGATGCGAGTACAGAGTACGTGGTGGATGCTCGATGCGTGGGTGTGTACTGGACGGAGTCGCTGGGCTGGTCTGGTCTGGTCGGGAATCTTCGTCTCAGGGGCTGCCCATGTCTGAGATGGGAGAAGTTGAGCCAGGATTAAAAGCCATTGGTCGGTGCGGTGCATGCTTGTCTTCAAAACTACGAGGGTGAGTGAGCATAACGCACGAACATGGTTCAAGACCAGGCTCCCCTTTTCTGTGCGGTTGGCTGACTGCCCACAAGGCAAGGCAGGAGGAGGAGCTGGAGAAGACTGGTGGAAGAAGTCATGGGCTGCATTTCTTGGGGGAGGGCAGAGGGAAAGCGAAGGACTGGATGGCAGTGAAAGAACAAGACCATGATGGTGTCATGGCTATGGCAATGGCAGGAGGAGGGGAAGTTCACGTAGATCAACATTCTGGCTTTGATAGGTCGCCTTGATGGTGGTGGGAAAAAGAGTCTATGAAGTATTCCGCACTTAGTGAGAACACGACTTGAGGATTTCTCTTGGATGCTTCCACCGCCTGGCTGTAGATGGAGAGTCTGGAGACCACGCACCCCGGGCAGTGACAGAGCAGCGATGCCAGAGACTCACCGAGAGCGGGCCAGATATCGTAGCTAGTGGAAGGTACGGAGGTACAGTACAGTACGAGTGAGTCGCTTTCTGTGTCCGCCGCACCCTATTCGTACTGTACCGTGTCATGCCCTGGAGCATGTTGAGATGGATTGTCAAATGGCAGACGGTGAGATAGTCCCTGACTGGATACCAGAAGTAAACTGTCCTGCAGAGCACTGCAAAGTACTACCTTACAGTACTCCAAACTCCTACTGGGCGGTAATGGGAGACGCTGGCTGCTGGAACCAAGCCGAGTTCACGAGAGTTAGGAGTCGTCGGTCAAGCCCGCTCAACTCAAGTCAAGTCAATCCAAATGTCCTTCGTAGACCATCGGTATTCAAGCTCCCAACGCTGGCTTGCGGGCTTGGCATTTAGACTCCAAACTACGGTAACCGCATAGGGGAGGTTCAGGGAGTGTTCATGGAGCATTTTCAAGGAGTCGTGGGAGTCCAGCGTTCGGCCAGGGTCAGGAACTTGCACCACCACGCCAGAACACTCTGAAGCGAGTCTACTGGCCGCCCTAACACTTGCCCCTACCCTACCTACCACAACCTTGACCCACACCCACACTCTCACCCTCACCACTACTACTGACTGACTGCCACTGGCTCTTGCGGGCTCCTGCTGCTGCTTGAAAGCTGCTTGCTGCTCACTGCTCACTCACCCACACACCCACGTTCACTTGCCCGCTAGAACCAAAATCTCACCCTAACCCATAATCGCTCTCCTTCTCTTCTTCTCCTCCGTCTTCATCCCCTCCCTCTCTTCCTCCTCCTCATCCTCACCGTCGCCAACTTCGCCCATCGTGTGATCCTCCTCTTCCCTCCTCTCTTTTTTTCATTAGCCATCTCCGGAAACTTGTCTAACTCAAGTTCCATTACACTCCTTTACGGCTCTACAGCATTTGCTTTCTTGTCAACCTTCACAACTTCCCGAATTCCGATCCTTCGATCGTGCTTCCGTTTTATCAATTCATCCCGGCCTCATATTTCGACCACAATCGATACCATACCCTTCTTTTTCCTGCCAGATACAGCGAAGCATTTACACCACACTTATACCAAAAACCTTTGATTCAACCAATACTTATCGAAACACCACTTTTGTCGAGTCTCGACTTTCACATCTCGCAACTCGCGAATAAACACTCACTCTTTCAATCATTCACGGTCCCTACAGATCTACTAGAGGATACCAATAGAAGTACACAAAACCAAAGGAGGTACACAAACTGGAAATCTCGACACGAAATTATATGACTTCGGTCAGTCCCGACAACAAAATGTCAGACATGTCGCAAGAAGACGCGGCTATCAAGATGTCCTCGACTCCAAGTCCCACTGCATCGAACTCAGCAAGCAGCACATCGGCATCCCGAAGACCCCCAAGGAAGAGCACATTGACACAACAGCAAAAGAACCAGAAGCGACAACGCGCTACACAAGATCAATTAGTCACTCTAGAGATGGAATTCAACAAAAACCCAACGCCAACTGCCACAGTTAGAGAGCGAATAGCGGAGGATATTAATATGACAGAGCGATCTGTGCAGATATGGTTTCAGAACAGGTGAGTCTTATGCGAATCAGGTCGATCACACATCACCAACAAAAACATTAGACGAGCCAAAATAAAGCTCATTGCCAAAAAGAGCATCGAATCAGGCGAAGAGTGTGGTGAGATTCCTGAATCAATGCGGCAATACCTTGCTCTTCAGGCCATGGAGTCTGGAAAGTCTTTGGGAGGAAACTTCCTGGGTCGTTCAGGACTTATGCCATATGGTAGTGGTGGCTTGATGATGGGAGGTGACCAAGGTCCTCAAGGCAAAGTCGGTATGTGAAGTCAATCAGGACCTCAATGTATAAACTGCTCACATTTATAGTCATCCATCATCTTTCATGTCGTTCCTTGAGCATTGGATCATGGAGGCGTGTCGGCCAAAATGCAATGGACCTAATAATATTCTACTCGCCAGAAAAGGGGTGCATGACTTACTACATAAATAACGACCAGGCAGGATACAAGATTGAATACCCATTCGCATATATCAAAAATATCTTCCTGGAAAATGGAGATATTGAATCAGGAAAGCCAGGTGGTTTGGTGGTAGAGCTCAACAGGCCCCCGAATTTCTTCATGGACGACTCTGGTTCGGGTGGATTCTTTCAGTGCGGAGATTTCACCGAAGACCAGCAAGCTTCGCAGATAATGGTACATCATCTTGGAGGACATCCAAAGGTCCTAAGTGGCCAATTGGCCAAGCTGGTCTCTCTCGAATCCTTCATGACCCGTCATAACCCCTTTGAGCAACAGCAAATGTCTGTGTCTGCACCTGTTTCCCCAACTGGTCACCGTCCAGCATCTCAGCCAAATTATAACGCCCAGGCTCATGTTGGCATGTTCCAAGAAGGATGGGGTGTCAATCTTCACCAAGGACCTCGTGGACCTGGTCACAAAAGACAGAGAAGCAGATCTGTTCCCATGGCAGTGGACTTCTCCATGTTCAACAACCCTATGCCATCATTCCTCATCCAACACCCAGGTGAGACTCAGCAACAACACAACGCACACATATTCGCACCTGTCCCTCAACAACCCAATAATCTCGGACCACTGGGGCCCAATCTTCGAATCGACACCTCTTCTGGTTATGGGATGGATTTCAGACAATATCCCATGTCTGCAGCTACTACCACCTCGCCATCTGAATTCGCCAGCCCAGGATTCTTCTCCCAGGGCCCTGATACAGGTGCTCTCCCCGCTTCATCCTACAACACACCCTTTTCTGTCCCTTATCTATCGCCTAATCCTATGGTGGATCCATCTGGAGGCATGATCCAGCCCTCCGTCTCTCCACTATCCTTCATGAGCCATGGCGATCCTGCAATCGTCGATCAGTCTCCACCACTTTCAATGATGCATCGCAGTGCTTCCACAGACGTGTACAACATGTCCCACGAGCAGCATTCAAACATCTCAGATGACGGTACCGGACTCAACGAGATGTATTCGAAACACACCCTCAACCTTCCTATGCACCCGCACTCACCAGCTTTTGCAGAGCAATCCCAGGCAGATATGGACATGAACCAACTGGTTTCGTTTGATGACAACCCCTCGAGTCTTTCGCCAGAAAACATCCAACAATAAGGCATGATTCTGACCATGGCGGCTGGTCCAAACCTGCTTCGCCTCTGATCGCGCCCTGGGGATTGGCTGCAAGGGTAGCTGAGGGATATGCGTGGTCGCTTCTTGAAGCTGAAATTTGTGTTATCGAAGGAGAAATATGGGAGGCGTTTGAGGAAGGAATTTTATCTTTTGCCCATCGGATGAGTGGTACATATATGACGGCCTGTGTTGGATTGTTTGCTGCCTTCAATTCTTGTCTCAATTTTGCTCCGCTTAATTACTCGTGTACTCATACACACGAAGACTGACCTTTGATTGCATCTCCTTTTTTTTTTTTGCTATTTGTTTTACGCCACGAACCTGCATGACGATTCATTCCGTTCGATCATGCCTGCTGGCACAGCGATCGTTTTCTTGTTAGCTTTTGCTGGCGTGCTTCCGAGTATTTTGTCTTCCTTTGAGACATCTCTTCATGTTTTTTGTTGTCTCCAGAGGAGATGGGAAGTTGGTGGAGGGTATAAATAGGGCATATGGGGAAGTGGGACAATAACTTTTGTCAAATCATTTGGGAGAAAAATAAGAGTTTTACCTGCATCTACTGAATTACTGATTTTGCGTGCGTGAATGATGTCATGGCGAGCTCAATAGTGGAAAATGAAATTCGCTCCGTTCGATAGAATTGACATGAAATCCCATGGTATTGTGATGTGATATGAGTGCAGGAACTCTAGAACTCGAAAGCCAGGCGACTGTCCTGACTGGTGGCTTGGATTTCAAGACATGGGTCATGTCCTATGCATGCTGCAGGCGACGAGCTGCACCCTGCAGGAGGGGGTATTTTGAAGACGATGTTGTCTGGCGTAGGTAAAATAGAAACCGACAGACCTGTACTTATATCATATTTGATGATGGCTAGGCTCACCGTATCCATATAATGCTGTAAGCAAGTGTATGGTGGCTGAGTTGCTTAGGTTTGTCTAAAAAAAGGTTGTACCAGGTTTTTGTGATGATTAGCCTACTCGCTCCAATGGGGAAGCAGTGGGATGAGGCTGATGAAGGAAGCTTTCTCGACTCGCACATGGAGAAAATATATCAATTCGGGGCATCAATACCTCCTTTGACATATTCGTTGAAAGATCTAAATTTTTCAAGACATTTCATGCTGATAAAAAGCAACATCGTAAGGTGACCTACTCATTTGGCGCGACTCGGACATCGACTAATCTCGTAAAACCAAGAGACTGCGCCACCCCAGACTACAGTACAACAACGTTTGCTCTTTTCGAATGAGGACGACAACGAAATCATCGTCGCCATGGCGGACAACAATACAGAAGGTGAATCGAAGTCATCTACGGGGGTGAGAAGAGCTGCTACGGACCCAATACAACCTCCCGCCGCAATGGAGGGACATAGACGCTCGTCACAAGAGAGGGAACCACCCCGAGTACGCTTCTCACAGGATCTGGATCGAACTACAGCAGCGGCTTCTGCGAGCACAGGGCGACCAGGAACTCCCAATCTCAGCATTGATACGAGTGTGAATCCGAAGAATTCAAGTGAGGCTCCGACGCCGGCTGCAGGTATACTTGCGAAGCGGGCAGTTGGAGGATCTACATCTCCCGATTCACCGAGAACAAGAGACAGAGGTTACTCGTTGAGAAGATCATTATTCGCACGCAGCATAAATAATCGTTCTGAGAACAGCCCAATTGAATTGGTGGAAGGGAGCTCTTCGCAGCGTCTCGAGAGTAGCGCGCGTCGATTGGAAGAGGGGCAGGGGAAAGCAAAACAGGCGCAATCTGCTGTGACGGTAGCCCCAGTCTTTGATAACGATCTTTCGATATCATCTGTACGAAATGAGGAAGCGGAGCGAGAAAGAAGATCCGCACAGGATGGAGACAAGAAGACGTTCGGAACGCTGAGTCTACCGAATTATGACAACTGGGCGAGAGAAAGGAAAAAGAGGAGCGGGATGTACTTGAGAATTGTCAGGTGGAAAGATAAGATTGAAGCAATTATCCTTCGACGTACGCAAATACCACCTTCTAAAGATGGCCGCCACATCGAGTTGGATGGATCGCGGAAGATATCACTCATCGATGAGAGGACTGGGAATGGGTACTGCCCCAACAGTATACGATCGAGTCGATACACTCTCTGGAACTTTGTGCCTCGACAGCTGTTTTTCCAGTTCTCCAAGCTTGCCAATTTTTATTTCCTGCTCATATCTATTCTCCAGATGATTCCAGGGTGGAGTACGACAGGAAATTACTCTACCATTGCTCCTCTGCTTGTATTCGTGGCAATAAGTATAGGAAAGGAAGGTTATGACGATTATCGAAGATATAAATTAGACCAAGTGGAGAATAACAGAACGACGCTTGTCTTGGATGCCAGTGAGAGAAGTATCGCTGGAGGAAATGGAAACACAAAGCGAAAAGGCTTAGTGCCCAAGAAACGGAATAAAAAGGCAGAAGACCAGGTGGAGCATTTAGCTGATGGCCCATGGGCGCCTCTGAAATGGAAGGACGTGAAGGTTGGCGACATCATCAAGCTTAAGAGAGACGACCCCGTACCAGCTGATATTCTTCTTCTCCACGCTGATGGGCCAAATGGTATTGCGTATATTGAGACTATGGCACTCGACGGGGAGACGAACTTGAAAAGCAAACAGGCGCCGCCGCCACTGATGAAACGTTGTGGTTCTGTCGAAGCGATTGGGACCTGCAAAGCTCACATCGTCGTGGAAGATCCAAATCTTGACCTCTATAACTTCGACGGACGTGTCACAATTTCCGACGAAACCTTGCCACTTACCACCAACGAGATTGTATTTCGAGGTAGCACTCTCCGGAATACTTCAAGTGCAATTGGTCTTGTTGTAAATACCGGAGAAGAGTGCAAGATCCGCATGAATGCTAACAAGAACCCACGCATCAAAGCACCAGCCATTCAAGCTATCACCAATCGGATTGTTGTTGTCCTGGTGGTCTTTGTGATTATGCTGGCCCTTTTCTGTACTATTGCCTACCAAATCTGGTCACGGAGAACGGAAGATAAGGCATTCTATCTTAGAGGACTTCATGTTGATTTTGCGGCTATCATTATTGGCTTCATCATTCTGTTCAATACTCTCATCCCCCTGTCTTTGTACGTCAGTCTTGAGATTATCAAAGTGGGCCAGTTGATTCTTATGGGAGATGTCGAGATGTACGATCCAGTCTCAGATACACCAATGACTTGTAATGTTTGTTTCCCCCTTTCTTTACTGTCGTCACTTCCTCGATGGAATTCAAAGACGGAATGATCCCATGATAGTACTCCCTTTTCTATACAAAACTGACAAAGTCTCCAGACCACAACTATCCTGGAAAACCTTGGACAGGTGGACTACATATTTTCTGATAAAACAGGAACTTTGACAGACAATGTGATGAAGTTCCGAAAGCTGAGTGTAGCTGGTTATGCTTGGCTTCACGACTTTGATTTGCAAAAGGAAGCTGCTGAACTTGAGGAGAGCCGGACAGCTGCAGACAAGCCGAAACTGAAAGGTAAAGGAATTGCCAAGTTTGTCCCCCAGAAGTCAAAGGCCGCCAGAAAAGACCATACCACCTGGGAAGCATCAGCTTCTGTCTCTGGCAAACCGTCTGGATCCCTTCGACGATCAAGCTCAGTTTGGAAATCTAGTGCTCGGCCGAATAATTTCCAGCCAGAGTTTCGAACGGAAGAATTACTTCGATTCATGCAACACAAACCTCATAGCGTCTTCACCAAAAAGGCTAAATTCTTCCTTCTCTCACTCGCGCTCTGTCACACTTGTCTTCCTGAGGTGCAAGAAAATGGAGATATTGAGTTCCAAGCAGCTTCACCTGATGAGTTGGCATTAGTTCAAGCTGCACAAGACTTGGGCTATCTGGTCATTGATCGACCTGCCAGGTCCATCACTTTGACATATCCTGGTGGACCTGACTCAACTGATAATATCACTGTAAGGAAGCTCTACCTTTGGCCATTGATGATCTGCACCCAAGCTAATCATCACAGGAATCTTACGATGTTCTCGATGTGATCGAGTTCTCTAGCAAGCGTAAGCGCATGTCGATTGTCGTCAGATTTCCTAATGGAAGAATTTGTATATTCTGCAAAGGAGCCGAGTAAGTCGTATTAAGCTTATTCTCTCGAGCCTAGTATTCTAATCATCTTAGTTCTGCAATTATGCCACGTCTGAGGCTGGCTCCATTGGCTCTCGAAACGAAAACAGAGGTATTCCGAAGATCTAGCAAGCGGAAGAGCATCGAAGCCGAAGAAGCTTTGCGTAGAATGAGTGAGCACAGTCCTCGATCTAGTTTCAGCAGGCCAAGCATGAGCATGTCGAGACCCAGTATAGGAAGGAGAAGTACAGGCCATGGTCGACCCAGTATGGCTAGTACAAGGCTGCGACCTATCCGAGATGAACTTGACTCGTGGTTGAGGGAGCGAGAGGGCGATGTGGAAGCTGTCCCACAAGATACCAGCGCGTATCGATCACCCCGGGCTTCAATGCATCGGTCATCAATCACATCGAGCGAGAATCAATACTCTACCCATAATGACGATTTCGACGATATGGTTGATGAAGCTTTAGTACTCGACGAAGCGGCGGTATTTGAGCGCTGCTTTCAACACATTGATGATTTTGCTTCCGAGGGTCTACGAACCCTTCTTTTCGGATACAGGTTCCTGGAAGAACAAGAATACGATGGTAAGAATGATATTCTTTGTAATAAACTTAGGCGGAGTTTTACTAACAGCAACAGGCTGGAAGAAGGTCTACCTGGACGCTACTACGAGTTTGGTTGATCGCCAAATTTTGATCGAAAAGGCTGGTGAGATCATAGAACAAAACTTCGAATTGGCTGGAGCAACTGCTATAGAGGATAAGCTTCAGAAGGGTGTACCAGAGACGATCGATAAGCTGCGACGGGCAAATATCAAGATCTGGATGCTTACAGGCGACAAAAGAGAAACTGCTATCAATATTGCTCATTCAGCCAGGTTAGCGAAAAACTATTCGGACGTGGTCATATTGGATCACACAAATGGCGAGGTAGAGCAGAGAATGGCTTCAACTCTCTTGGACATTACTAAGGGTGCCATTGCTCACTCTGTCATCGTTGTCGATGGTCAGACCCTAAGCGAGATTGACGCAAATGAGACTCTTTCTCTCTTGTTCTTCGACTTGGCCGTGGTGGCTGACTCTGTCATTTGTTGTCGTGCAAGCCCGAGTCAGAAGGCTTCATTGGTTAAGAAGATCAGGACGAAGGTCAAGAAGTCTCTGACTTTGGCAATTGGTGATGGCGCCAACGACATAGCTATGATCCAGGAAGCACATGTAAGTGCGAAATCTATTGTTCCCGAACTTTATATGAATCTGGAACCTATACTGACAGTGATTTAAGGTTGGAATTGGTATCAGTGGCAAAGAAGGACTTCAAGCTGCGAGAATATCAGACTATTCCATCGCACAGTTCAGATTCCTCCAGCGACTCCTTTTCGTTCATGGTCGTTGGAATTATGTTCGGACGTCCAAATACATTCTTGCTACCTTCTGGAAAGAGCTCTTGTTTTACTTACTTCAGGCCCTATATCAAAAATGGAATGGCTATACCGGGACTTCACTTTTCGAATCCACGTCCTTGACAGTCTTCAACACGCTATTCACCTCACTCGCTGTCATTTTTCTTGGTATTTTTGAGCAAGACCTTAATGCTTCGACCTTATTGGCTGTTCCAGAACTCTACTCTGTGGGACAGAATAATGAGACGTTTAATATCAAGAAGTACATTGCGTGGATGTTCGTTGCGGTCTCAGAGTCTATGATTATATACTTTGCAATGTTCGGTCTATTTGGTGAAGCTATCTTCACGAGAGACGACAGTGTGATGTCAATGGGTACTTTGGCTTTCACTGGAGCAGTTATTTTCATCAACACGAAGCTACTGTATGTAATGTCTGTCGCCAACCCTTTAATTACTAACATAATCTCTAGTATTCTTGAAATGCATAATAAGACGATCATTTCTGCAATCGGCTGGATCCTCTCCGTTGGCGGCTGGTTCGTCTGGACATTGGCTTTGTCCTTCATCTTCAAGCCAAACAAGACTTTCCCTCTCTATCCAATTCTGGACGGCTTCTGGAAGCAATATGGCCGAAACCTCCTATGGTGGCTCGTCCTGTTCCTCACATTGGCATCTGTGATTCTATTCGAACTAGGCATCAGCAGCGTCCGCAAGACTTTCTGGCCAACCGACACAGATCTTTTCCAGGAGTTGCAAAAAGACAAAGCCATTCGTGAGCGTTTTGAAGAGAGTATCAGAAGGGAGCAAGAAGGAGGTGACATGTTGGATCTAGAGATGGCGAAAGAGAAGAATAGCATCGATGCTAGACGCGAAGGAGAGATCCAGGAATTGCTTAATCGCCCACGTGTTATGGATGATGCCGCCGTGGTGCGTAGTCCAGTTGAGATGGCTGATACAGGAGGTGTGAACAGAAGCACGAGTGGTAGCCATCTCACTCGGCGCAAGTTCTCTGTTGATAGAGATGCGCTCGCACAGCATACTCAATCTGAAGAGGGTATTGAGATGCTGCCCAAAACAAGACATTCAGTTGATGTGGGAGAGCTGTTGGGAAGGAGGTAGTCATGAGTTGGAGAATTAGGAAAAACGGAGGGTGAATTTGTATTGGTAGGATTACCTTGTATTGGATTGGATTGCAGGAGGAGTACTTGTATAATGACTGTATGACCTTTATATACCCTAGAGCGGGCTTTCGAATGGAATAAGGCCGTAAAAGTTCGTTAGGTGGTTGGATGGACACACACAAGAGGATGAGGCATGGCATGGGCGTTTACCCGTTTTGTTTGTACTCTTTTACAGGCTGAGACACATAAAAATAAACTTAGTTCTGCTCCCTTTTGCATGCTCTAGTAATCTCTCACTGATAGTTGATTTTAGTGTCTGTTTATCTGTTTGGACATATGAGGTGTGATCTGAGCAGGCGGCCAAAGCAATATAATTCGGGATAGTATAAGAAACAATCAAAGCCAAGGCCAATGAAAGTTTTCACATTGTGAAACGTCAAAACTCCATAAAATTTCACAGGTGGCACAACAAAATTCAGCTGCAGGCATTTCTTGACAAGAAGGCTTTGTTTTGATTGATCTTTATCTAATCGGCGTAACATGCAATTGTGCCGCCACGACCAGCCCCGAGTTGAATCATTATCTAATTTCTTCTTACATTCATCATCGTCGTTGACTCGTCACAGAATCGTGCCGAAGCTGAAATGTGGAGTCAGTATAATTCTGGTAGTTAAAATAGAGAGGTACATACCCAAATGTCTGCTTGATAGAACGAACGTAATACTCGCTCCAGTTACGCTTTGTAACTTCCTCCTGGCCGACGGGAACGCCACTCCAACTGACTCGCATGACAGTGACATTATCTACGTCGTTTTGATCGAAGTTAATCTCAAGACGAGAGAAATGTCCCTTTGGCCATTGGTCAAGTCTCCAGCTCTGTACGATCTTTGTAGGCTCCACAAGATCAAGATACTCGCCAGAGACATTACCACCGAACAGCTCAAACTTTCCACCTTTCTTCGCGCCTTCGAACAGCTTGGGAGCTGCACGAGTGAAAGCCGCGATGCGTTGAGGGTCTGTGAATGTGGTATAGAGCTCGGAGGCGGGGGCGCGGAACTCCTCGTTGTCAGTCACTGTGGTAGTGTTGACGGAGGTACTACTTTGGGTGTGTGTAGAGGCGGCGGGAGTGGAGGTTGAGCTTGGGACGTGGAGCTTTGGGGTGGAGAAGCCACTGGATGGGTTGGATCCAGGGGCATGTTGGATATCCTTTCCGTGCTCGGCGATCAAGGAAGGGCCAAGCTTAGCAAACTCCTTTCGAAGTTGAGGGACAATCTTAGTCCGAACCAAATCCTTGACAGGAGCTTTGGAGCTGGCGTCGGAGTAGATGTCTATGTCAAACTAAATCGAGGTCAGTTGGGCCATCAAGGCGCCCATGGGGACGAAGAGACATACAACGTACTCATTTTCTTCAGTGTCATGGGCAACTTCCGGGACTGTGATTGTTCCGCTAACATCCTCACCATCCTTGGTTGTGCCTGAACGGTTAGCTTGCTGCTATGGGCAGGAACTCTGTCCGCATACCAGAATATTCAATGACGAGTTTGACGTCGAAGATTGTAATGACCTTGCCCTTGCGTTGATTAACGTCGACGTCTCCGTCCATGCTAATCAATTTGTCCAACTGGGCCTTGACATCACCCTCCTCAGCCGTGATGCCCTTGATGCTCTCCTCTAGGAGATGCTTTGCGGAGGACGAGACATCTTTATTGACCCAGTGCCAGTTGTTTGGGTTATGGAGAACCATTTTGAATTACGGCTCGGCGGGATCCCACCTGTGTATACCCTTGGTCAGCAAGATGCTCACAGAAGTAAGCGGTGAGAATGTTGAAGAGAATATTTTAAAATCAGAAGAAGACCGAGGTCAAAGCTAAATCAGCATGAAATGAGTACAAATCGTTCGATATGACTGGTGCCAGCTATAAATCTCATCAGGGGAGGGTGTAGAATTGCGTAATTGAAATAAACTGCTATTACATACCTCTGCAATCAATGGAGCTTGCGGTTCGATTGAGGGAGCGGCGCAGTTGGTTCAGTGTGCTGAATCTTATTTGCACAAGTAAATCAGACCTTGTATTGATCAGATAGTGCCAACCTCCCGAGAATCGGTGAATAATGAGCAAGGTGGGAGGTTGGTGAAGTTCAGAAGAGCAGGAATGAGAATCTAGAAGAATCTGCAGTTGGAGCTCGGACCATTATTTGTGGTATCCTCACGTGGTGATATCGGCAATACAATGGAATAGTGGGGCTGATAACAATCAGATAGGAGATTTCGACCTCTACCTCAGGTAACGAACCCAGCTGCCTTATGATCTGGGAGAATCCGGTGAGTCTAGCACTTCACAGAGGTAGCTGGAGGTCGTAAGATGAGTATCACATAATTGATCTTCTCTACGCCGCATCTCAGAGTATCACTGGTTCTACGATACGCCAACAGAGATTGTTTGCACTGCTAAATCTTGTTCTATCTTAGTTCATACGGAATTCCAGTCGAGCATCTAATACAACTCTCTCGTCCAATCTATAGCATCTCGAGCGTGGAATTATCCTGGAAGTATCAATTCACGACAACCCAGCTTATGAGTGACACATTATCGTCTGGACACTTTCACTCTGTAGCCAGTCCAAACTAAAGTTTAGGCGTAGAATACCACTGGCAAAAGCAACCTCACCAGTGTTCAGATTGTCTCGCCAGCTGTGTACCTCACGGATCGTCTCAGAAAAATCGGGTAACGTTCCTGACTTCTTTCGACTCCTTGGTATCGATGTTCTAGGTGGCTTCTACTCAGCTTTCGAAGCCATCAACAATACTTCAAAACACGAACAAGCTCTATCCTTTGGGCCAAAGACACCATCACGAAGATCGCAAGACATAAGACAAGATATCCTGGAAAGAGCCTCCAGACCTAACAACCTAGCCCAGCCACAATCAACTTGCTCGCTGGCAGTGCGCCAGACTACCTAGGTTGTAGGTACGCACATAGAGCTGGAAACTGTGAGATGGGTATGCTGGCGAACTGGTATGGAACAATTGCCAGCATGGAGGGAGACCTCCGGCCAAGACGACAATCGCAATAATCCCGCCTGCAGATCAAATTGCGGTCTTCGTAACCAGCAGAATCTCCATTAATTGCCTTGAATTCGAGCCGCAGTTCCGAGATAAAAAGTATATTCAGCCACTAATGTTCCTCTCTTAGACGTGTCGAGCGTCAGTATCCCAGCGCTAGCTGACCAGCCATAGTTCGAGGTTTCAGCCAGGATACTACATCACACGATTTGTAACGATTTTGTGGGATTAGGTCGGATGCATATCTGCTTCCGTAAGATCACGATCCCTTCTTGATGATAATCAGATAAAAATTGATCTTGTGGCGGATATAAATTGGCTACCAAACCAAGCTTTCCTCTACATGGTTATTGAGCAGTTGTCAGCCCTTCCCGAGATGGTGCAACACCACGAATTCGCCGCCCACAAACTTCGTGTGTGACGTCTAGGTACCCGATACACGCATTATTTGTGAGCGCGCCATGTTTTGACCCTTTCCTTGACAAGTGCACCAAGGCATACTAAGCACTTTACCAATCTTCAAGCTTTCTAGCCCTTTTATTCGACGGTCACTATGGTTTTAAGCAAGTGGCTAAAAAGCCCCCGTATCAAAAATACGAGTACAAAGGCAGGGTGCCTCTCTTATAGTTTCGCAGCGTGATGTTATATTTTTATTCCTCTTCTTCAAGCCCTATAGTCCCCTTATCTTGAGCCTTCACTTCTATTTCCTCCATCATCCGGACAATATTAAGAATTTGCCTAAGATGGCTGTTATCTGGGGACTCGACTTGAAAGAGATGCAATGGTGGAAATTTAAGGGATCGTATATGTTCAACCAGGAGTATCATTTGCGAAGAACGAAAATGATTGTCTACCAAATTGCGATGATTCTTTGTGTATGCTCGGAATCAGTGGGTACAGCTGCTCTATCGGGTATGTAATTATTGGCTTTTCAGGGTGACTGTGGGGAGTAGACACTCACTGATATCACAATATAGATTATGTGGATCAACAGGATGGGATCTCTACCCGAAGCGGAGGGCGTGCTAACGTCTATAACGACGACATCGTAGGCATATTTTCATACAACATATTTGTGGGAATCGCGGTAGCTACAATATTTGGTTCTGGGTTTTTCTTCGACCTCTTTTGGCCCACGAGAGAAGAAAGCTCTGCTGTCAAGCTAGCATGGAAAATATGCTCTGTTGTTGTATCTTTTATGGCTTTGGCGGATGCACTTGCTTTGACTGTAAGTATAGTCTACCGAATCAATTGGGAGAATTTAGGCAAACCCATACTCCTAATTGACGTCGTAGAATCAGGATCGTTAGCACAGTACAGTGGGAGCAGGACAAGCATATTGTGCTGATTCTACGACTACCACTCCGTTGAGCAAAATCCTGATCCTTGGAGTGGTGAATTCTGAGTGTCAAGATAACTACATTCTCCTAGTTGACACGGATTTGTCTGCAACCCCTTGTCCCAATTGATACTTACTGGAAACAGGTTATCATCGCAACCCATCGAGCACACATTCCACATATACCTTCCACAGAAGCCGACTTCTGGTTCCAAGCGAATGGCAAACCAAACCCCATATACAGAAAAAATGTGTATTGTATTGCCTCGGTTGTGCTCCTCTGGCCAGGCATGATAGCGTCGTTCGCAAGGTAGGTTATACTGCTCTAACACTAGACAGTAAGCTAATTGCAACGTTAGTTCTTATATAATGTGGAAGTCGATCAAGCATAATGACGAGTTCGGGCCCAAATCATCAAAATTTAGAAACAAGGAAGAAGAAGGATCCCTCAGTATGCCGAACAACACTGCCACGAATAGAATGGCTACAACAGAAGTTGCACCAGCCACTATGCCAGCTACAGTACCATCAACGAACGAAACTTATCTTGGAACGTAGCAATTTGTGGGATGCCTTTGATGAGCGAGTTGGGCATTCGGTATTCGTGGCGATACTTTTCATGATACCCACAATTGCAGACTGTGAATTTGTTTGATACATATCCATCCCTGATGATAACATATGCATTGCTTCAGTTGGTTCCGTAAACATTATCGCAATTGTCGAGCCCATCACAAATCAACATTGAATAATCCATGCATTTCCTTACTAGGCAAAAGCCTAAAAGCATGACCTTTCGCCGATGACTACTACGGCTAGGTCAATGCATCTGTAACAGATGATATGTTTTGAAACATCCCAGTCGCTGGCACACTCTGGTACAGCGTTCGACTATATGTATCTTAGCTCGTTATATTCATTCGACAACTACCATATCGTTCTCACATGAATTGGTGAGCTTGAGATTGTTTGCTTCGCTTCTTCAACATACCACTGTTCCCCCTCAACTATTGCCCTCAATTCCGGGTTTCTGGTCACCACAACTGCATTCAATCAACAATTTTGTACACATTTTGCCGCAACGATGTCTAAGACCATTTCACCTTTCAAACTACTTCCTTCTACCCTGCTTGACATCCCAACACTCTCGCATATCTCAGCCATCGCTTTTCAATCTGACACCCACACTCGCCTCAAATCCCAATCAGTGGGCAAACCACTCGCTCACAGCGATGAGATGGCTCCCGTCCTAGAAATGTGGATGAGCAGTCCCAACTGTATGATCTTGAAAGCCATTTCCTCGACAGGACAGATACTCGGCTGGGCATGTTGGGCCTTCAAAGGATTCGAAGATGGGGTGGATCCGTTTCCATCAGCAGAAAGAGAAAAAGGCGAGGGAAGACTGGACGAACATGTCACGAAGGAGAAAAGAGAGGATGAACCAACAAATAAAAAGCCTCCAAAACTTCAACAGCTGGAACACCTCACCAACACATCCATGAACCATTACTTTAACATCCTCTCCCCCCCTCAAGTACCTCATCTAATCCTTGTCGCTATAGCCATCCATCCCTCCCACCAATTCCATGGGGTCGGATCCTCGCTCATAAATTGGGGCACTACTATCGCTGATAAAAGAGGTGTGTATTGTTGGGTAAGTAGTTCAGACGGGGGATACCAGGTGTTTGAAAAGGCTGGGTTCAAGGAAGTGGGAAGGTTGGAGCTGGATTTAGATGAGTTTGCTGAAGAGGGTGTTAAAAATGAGGAGAGTGTGAATGGGCAGGGGAATTGGGGGTTTTATGTTTGGAGGTGGATGAAGAGGGAAGCAGGAGGAGCGCTGTAAACTCTGGGTTTTCGTTTGTCGATATTCGATCCAGAATCGAGCCAGGTTTGTGAGGATATAATACGAGATAGCTGCGTGAGGTTTTTATCTGTCGCGTGCCATGTTTCGGAAACCATTGCTTCACTGCCTGTTGCACAACGGTTATATGGGAGAAGCGTCTCTACAAAATTGGAATTCATTGTTCGAAAGGCCGTATTGAATGCCTATCTATACCGCTTTATTTTGTAAAGCAAGTTCACATTCAGCATCCTGCTATTTGCTGTAACCACGTTTATCGAATCCATCCCTCTGATCCAGAACACCAAATTCATAACTTATACATGACGATACCATCAGAAAAACCCTCGCTATGCTATGCCTGTAAAGATGCCGCCCACGCGTTGTGCCCAAGTACAATTAAGCAAAGCGTCATTACAACAGAATAACTCCTCGTTTCGTTATTAATTATCATAGGACATCATCATCACCGTCTTCATCGGCGACTTCAATGATATCATCAGCAAGAGTGGCTCGGTCTTCGTCTGGAAGAAGTCTGCGTAGACCACGTTCGGTGGCTGGGACACCATCTCGCGAAGCGCCGAAGTCAAGAACCTGTAATATAAGTTAGCTTCCAAGTGAAAGGCAATGGAGGGAGACGAGGCGGGGGGTCACAAACCTCGACATAGGTGAAATTATCCCTCTGGACGGCAGCTACACATCTCCGCTCATCGAACTTGACTTGCCAAACCCCACTGAGATCTGTCAATAGATCTTTTACACATTCTCCCGTTTTGATGTTCCAAAGCTTCAGAGTCCTATCGGATCCAGATATCACCTTCTGGCCATCATGCTGGAAGCAAGTAATAGCACCAGTATGGGCGCTTAATGTGCTTTTGCATTGACCATTCTCGGGATCCCAGATCCTTAGTGTTGAGTCTGCTGCGGCAGAGACAAGTCGCTCGTCACGTAGATCCAACAAGCCAACTAAGGAAGAATGACCCTCCAAAGTGAAAAGACAGGCACCAGTCTCCAAAGACCATATCTTCACGAAATTGTCCATCGAGCCACTGATGCATCTGTTTCGCTTATGGTCTAATACGACACTGTAAACTTTCATGGCATGGCCCTGGAGACGGTGAACTGTCTCTCCAGTAGATATCTTCCATACTCTGACGGTGTTGTCATAACTACCACTAACAAGTGTGTCCTGATGGGCTGCAATAGCACGGACAGAATGAAGGTGACCAGATAAAACACGGACGAAGTATGGACAGTCTGCATCATTTGCCGGTGGCCCTGTCTGAATATAACGTTTAGAACCTTGCTCAGGTAATCTCCAAACACGCAGCTGGGAATCCCTCGATCCAGTGATGATCAATGGCTTTTCAGGAAGCATGACCACCTTTCCGTCTTCAAATCTACCTGTTGGTTCTGGCATGAGAATCTGAAGGCATCGCACCGTTGATGTATGACCATGGAAGACTTGAGTGCATAAACCTTTCTCGATATCCCAGACACGAACAGATCGATCGGTTGATCCGGACACTAGGACATTGCCTTCATACTGCAGGGCCCAAACGCCGCCTTCGTGACCAGCAAGTTTCTTTCGAAGTTCACCTGTTTTGGTATCATAAACATGGATGAGGGTATCATCAGAGCCAGTCAAGATTTTGTCGTCGTCAAATTGAAGGCAGGTGATGACATGTGCGGGATGAGCTCGGAAAGCAAAATGATGTGGTGCTACCTTGCCACTCATCCAGCTGTGCTGAAGCATGTAATGGCGGCGGTAAAGGGATTTGAATAGATGAAGTTTCTGCAAGCCAGGAAGACCTAATTGAGGATCTGGAATAGCGAGCACGGCGGCATTGGCGGCGCTGAGAGGACCCTCTGACTTGTGAAATTTTGGTGGTTGTGCATATTTTGCTACCATGCCTTGAGCTTTGTCTGAAAACTCGTGACTGATATTTCTTCGTTTCGACCGATCCAAAGCAGATCCCGTAACTCTCTTCCTCTTTCCTGCAGAGCGACCCTTTCTCAAAGAACTAACAGTCTCATGCTTACTAACAGCAGCAGTATTAGCTCCTTCCAAGGGTGTCCCAAGAATGGTACGTAGATCTTTCTCAGAGCCATCCGGACCGTATGGATCCTGCCATCCCCAACCTTGTTGTATGGCTTTCTCGAGCTCACCAGCTGGTAGAACAAAACCATCCCGATCAAAGAGCTCTTTCCAACCCGTCTCATTCGAGTCTATAATGTCCCTCCATCGTCTCGAAACCTGGGCACCTCGACACAAATCTTTATGGTCCAAAAAACCAATAACATGAAGGCTAAGCTCCGTGGGTAGTTGGGCAAGGAAGTCACACTTTAATGCCGGATTAACAACATCTGCAATTACATGCAAGGTCTTTCTTGAACAACGTCGGAGAAACTGGTACATCATCAATGTCTTCATATCGTTCGGCATGGCATCAAATGTCTCAAGCATTGACTGAGCATCCAGTATAGTTGACTCCCCTGATTGCGGTTGATATCTTCGCAATGCTTGAGCCATGGAAAATCCAGTCATTTCGTCATGCTCTAGAGTATCCTGACTGTCTGCAGATTCTGTTACTGGACTTCCTCCCACATTGTCATATGTATCAGCACCCGGAAACTGATCCTGCCGAAGCTCTGCAGATGCAAACGTTGGCGAAAGACCTGGGCTAGGCAAGCTAGCGTTTTGCGCTGCAGCTGTATTCAGTATTGGTCGTTGTGCGGGACTTGGCATAAATGTCGAGGAAACGCCATCGACAGGGTCCAGATCTGATTCGGCGATAGGAGGAGTTGCAACAGCACTGGTAAACGGCTCTTGGGGCAATTCCGGAGGGCTTGGGGCGTCAGTCAGAGAGTCGTTCTGACTGAGACCTGATTGAGGAGTGTAAGTTCGTTCGAAGAACGAGGACTTGAGTGGGAGAGGATGGTCGATTGATACATCGAGCTCTGACATATCAGGGGTCGCGGGGAAGATTGGGTCGTCCGCTAGCTGCACTCCTAAACCATGATGCTTTCGAGATCCAGATTTGTTGACTACATCTTCTTGATCCTTCGCGTCCTGGCCCGCATATTTCTGTTGCAGCCTACGCGACTTCAACTGCACTTCCGAGATGCCTCTAGCAGATCGTCTTTGATTGATTGTTGAAAGTTTCTGGCTCAAGCGCTCCGCTCGCTGAGACTCGCTCTTCCAGAGGGTGCTGCGAATTCTTGGGTTTTTCGGTTGGTCAACAATGCCTCGGAAATCCCCAGCAGTGTAAGAACGAGATCGGGAATCCTTCTGAGTATTCTGTGTGATTAGGGTTAGCCATGCGCTTGTTCCGAGAACCAAAAGGAGATTGGGCAAAGGAGCAGAAGAAGGGGTGAAAAGGGGACAAACCTTTACCAACAACTCTTCGTCGTGAAAGTCTGTGGACTGATCACTAATATCATATTGGAATTTCAAGAGCTCAGCTGGGGGCGGCTTGAAGGCTAGAGGGTACTCCTTCGCATCGAGCTTGTCGAGCGAGTGTTGTCGGATGAGGAGGGGCGGATAGGATCTTTTGGTAGTCGTCGTTGTTGTGACTGTTTTCGTCTCGACGCACTCTGCAAGTTCGATCTGTAGTCTCGATGTCCTCCGAGGCAAAGTTTCATCCTCGTCTACCCAACCAACTGATACCATCTGGCTGCGAAATCCAGGAGATTCCTCCTCCGGGAGGCCGTGCATATATTTTGAATTCGATGTAAAAGGACTCGGAGAAGCGTCTGATGGGAGGTTCTTGGATGCCATAGTATGGCCTTCTTGGGCGGATACAACTCGTCGTCTGGGATGTGGTCGGTTTGGGGGATCCATGGTTTTAGTTGTGGCTGGTTGTATAATTTTGTGGTCGTAAATGATGGCCTCTGGAATTGGCCTGCCCCTCTCCTTGAACGCGTCTTTGACACGAAACTCCGAACGCGTGAAAAGCTCGCAGCTTTTTGCTTCCACCGGTGTATTACGAGTCTGCTAGCAACACCATAGCCAATATCCGAAGGTTTGCAAAGCTTTTCCTCGATGTGGTGGGGGCGAGGTCGTTGAATTTCTGCCGAGGATAGATGCGGAAATCCGAAGGTGCCAAAAACGACACAGCTTCGTGGAAAATGTTCAACTGCTCAAGTACTACAAGTATACTGCAGGAAATGAGTGGGAGAGCAAAGTGTTGAGGAATCAGCAGCAGGAGGAGGAGGAGTTCGTTTCGGAGGCTGGGGGAGGAAGTTGATGATGACAAGCAGCCGCTTGCCTACACTCCTCTTATGGTATTCGGTTCGTTGGCGCTAAGAAAAACCGCCTTCGTGCCGCAGAAATTCTCGTGCACCAAGCATACCTCCGTATTTTACCTAATGAATCCAACTTTCTTTCTTACAATCCATAGCTCCGACTGCCAACGTTCTCACACCTCTACGACTACAACGAGCTGTTCGTCTGACTGTGGCTTCAGATAATGGCGTTGATTACATACAAGCCTTTAGTGTAAAGTTACTGAAGTGAAACAACGCCCAAGCTTCCTGAGAGAAGTTTAACACTCCCAATATCAAGAACCTTTATGAAATGTCTGGATGTTTTCAGATTGTTGTGCCAGAAAATTTTACCCTATTTCTCCCTCCATACTGTTTTATTATTTACCTCCTCTGTTTACCGTGCTAGATCTCGGGCAAGTCTGTGGATAGGACAGTCAGATCTTGTCACCCTTTCATTCTCTTTGCTCGAGGTGCCAGTACATACCTACAGTACTCAACACATGTATCCTCGACATGGATGAGAGCTTTACTGCCAATAGCGCTTTTCAACTTAAGGAAAGGCATGGCTACAGATCATAGTATTGTCTGTATATACTATCTCACAGGGGGATACTTATCGTCTACTTCACACACACGATAGCACATTGTTCTACTGTGTGCGTTGCTCTCTATGATAGGAGTTTAAATCGTACAATCTGTGGAATGCTCTCATCATTCAACAACAGCTGCCTTGCGATAGGTGGAATGAAAATCAACGAGCAGCCCTGCAATCACGTTATGGTCAGCATCTTTATTAGAACGGAGAAGATATAGGTTTTACATCTACATAGAAGTATCCAATGACCGTGCTATCACCCGAACAGATTATTTGATATCCATGATTCGTAGGTATGCGTGTACTTTGTACTGGTGTTGCTAGTTTCCTGGAACCGGAAGGCACGATCTTGCGGTTCCTTCCTGTGGCCCGCATCAAATTCCACCTTCCTATTTTCTCTCACCTCGATTATTTCCCATCATTCTCCTCCTCCTTCTATTCAATCTTCACCTTTCGAATTCGGTCAGCAAAAGTTCATTTCCTCCCACACAGGGCACATTTGGGAGCTCATTTACTGAGGGTTGCAGGTGTGCGCTTTGAACCACCTTACCATGCCGCCCAAAGCCAGGAAAGGATCACAAAAAGCTTCCACGTTGAAACCCCCCCCAACACCTCGACCAACACCTGTTGAAGGAGTTGGCAGTCAGATGCTTCCTGTTGTGCGATACACGGCAAAGCAACAGCCTCGCCCAAGACAGCAACTTGCATCAGAGGTAATAGTCACGCAGCAGCATAGCCTTGAGCTGATCAAAGTTGCCATCACTGCAACAGTATGTGGGTCCAGCCATCATGCAAATTCAATAACTAATTCACTTATAGTTCAGTCACATTGTGAAGTTTCGGTAAAGCTAATGGCTCCTTCCCAGTATTATGAATCAAAGTGCTCACCTGGATCATTATAGTGGTGTATTCAAGTTTCACTTCGATATTCGTCGTTATGATCCAAATGACCCACGAGGTTGTTACGAGCCTTTCATTGATGGAAGCCTCGCAGACGCAGACTTCGAGAAGACTGCAGGCTTACAAAACTGGTTCATCCTTCCCCGTGGTCGGGACCCTAGGGCAGACAAGCTGCTTGATTCTCTCGTAAGTTGAAACCTGGGCTTACTTCGAGCTCATAATAACAACACGGAAGCTGGGTGCGCAAGACGCGCTGGAGAAGGGATTCTTGGCCAAGATACAACTGTCGTTTCATCACAATGACGATGAAGAAATCACCTCCAATAATTTAATTGAGGCGTACTCAATGGCCTTCGAGTATCGAGGAGGGGAACCACTCCCGCAGATCAGTACAACAGTAGATGTCAGATCCTCCTCTTGTCCAAGTACGGTTGCCCTCGTACAGACATCTCCCGTTCTCTACGATTCCAAGATCGAAATCCGGAATCTGGTTGATGCTGTCGTTGATACTTTGCGTACTTGCAAATCCCCTCTTCCTGGTACGGCCTCAAAATTATTCCAATTTATCATCTCAGATGTGTCACTGATTTCTAATGGCTGCAGAAACGTATCGTATGAGTATTGCATTATCCTATAATATCCATGCTCCATGTGAGTATCTAGCACCCACCTTCAAGCCAGGAAACAAGCACACGGACTCAATGATGGCATCAGAAATGCTAGAACCTGTCAAAGCGATTAATTCTGGTTTTCATGAGTAAGCTTCTACTTCGATTTTCAACACTCAGTACAGGCTAATTTTGTCCATAGTGTTGTATTTGCATTAGCAACTCCACCGTTGAAGCTTCCATCTATTCGACCGGATTCAGGAAAAGAGAGCATCCTTTCCCAAGCAAGTCACCCTCAAGCTTCTCCTGTGGGAGTTTCAAGTAGCTTGGAAGCTCCACAAACTTATCAGCCACATGCAATCTTCAATACACAGGACAATCAAACCCAGCTCGAAGGTTTTGGCTCACTTTCAGGACTTGTATGTTTCTCGTGTTTGGCGTTCTTTTAGCATATACTGATTATGTTTCAGCGTTCCATGGAGAGCTTGCAGTATGGTGCTTATGGCATCGCTCCTGCAAACGTGCCCCAATCATCTTCGGACCTCCAGCGTCACGTTCCACCCGTTGGCAGACCGAAGACCGAAGAACTCGTTAATTTACCACCTTACACTCAAAGCATTCTTAATTATGCGATGATGATAGCAGAAGACGGTCTGTCTTCACAATATGTAGATGATCTTGATGAGCCGGAAACGACACAGGAAGCGGCCTGTCAAGATGCTGTGAAATGCGAATGCAGAGTGCTCACGATCGAGGATACCATGGTTTGTCAATATCGGCTCAAAATTGCACTCACTGACTCTTGCAGATGAAATGTGTGAAGTGCAAAGAGCTTCGGCATAGAGTCTGCTACGGATTTACGAACAACGATCTTTATGACAGTGTCATATGTTACACTTGTTTCGGCATACTTCAGGGTGATAGAGAGCGGTTCGAGCACTTATCGTCCTTGTGTGTTATTCGAAGGACGCTCTGCTTTTTTCAGACCAAGAAGACTGTGGGCTTCCAAAGTATAGCCAAGCATCTCGGTGAGTTAATCACAACTGCAACCTATACGGCTGACTTATACTGCAAGGTCCTCAAAATGATGCGTCCCAGATCTTGAAGAACCTAGAGCACGAAGGCTTGATTAAGAGCCACACGAAAACTATTAAAGGAAAGAAGGCTGTGGTGTCATATTCTATCCTTGGCAAGAATAGTCAGCGTTTACGGGAAGTCTCCCGTCCTCAATTCATGATCAGTGACCTCGTAAGTGACCCTAACCGCTATAATTTTCACTACCAGCTAAATCGAGCCCATTAGTTCCAGATCCCCGGGGAATTTGCTGTGGACAGTGGTCCACGGTCTCAGCGAGAAGGTGCAAACAACAACCATATGCAAGGACCGCGCGTGGCGTCTCAAACACATTCTCATCTGAAAGATTCCACATCGATACCAAAAAATCCCCAACAGCTTGTTCTCGGAGGGGGAGGACCTTCCGGTGGTGAAAATGGTGTCGTCGCTTGCGAAATGGGAGCTCAACAGGCATACAGCACACCCAGGAACTTCCGGCAGATTGCTGGAAATGCTCTTAATGATGACACCAGCACTCAATTCCCAAGTCCAGAACAGATGTCTGTCCGTTCTTCTGCCAGATCTGTGCATCGAAGCAGAAATATCACCTCAAGGACAGTGACACCTCTTTGTTCAAAGAAGCGTCAACTAGAGACTGCTGAAAGCGAAGACAGCCGCTCGAAGCGCATCAGGACCAATCTTCGCAGTCCATTCTTATTTTAGAAACATTGTTATTTTTCCTTTCCTTTGATATGCGCAGCTTTAAAGTACGCGGCAAGGCCTCATGAATGAATTCGTGGGAGGGCATTCATTTTACAGTAGCTATCGCTTGCTTTCAATTATTGTGGTGGTCATTCGGGGGGATATCTTGGCTTTGCAATTGGCTCTACAATCTTGTGGTTTCATGTTCAGTCTTTTGCCCAATGTGATGAGATTTCTCATTTGCATTTGAAGGTTCTGAACTTCTTTGTACGATATCCTCTGCACCAAGCAATTTTCTCGGGGTCCAAAATTTCAGTGATACATTACCCACAGGCAAATAGAATCGTCTTTCTGTTCGATTGGAAGCTTCTTGTACATGGTCTCCACTTTCAAGATGTGCTTTTTCTCGCTCGGCCTCAATCCAACAGAAGAGCAATCAACTTCATTGACAAGTGGCATGCACGCCTTGACAATTGTCCTGGCCGTTGCACGATTATCGTGAAGCTTGCGAATTTCCCTTAGTAGCTCGGGTTCTATACGTTCGTGACGCAGGAGTTAATTTGTGATACATTCAAACACCGATTCCGTGATCCCGAAAGCCATGTCAAGCTGGCTGACAGGCGCGAGTCACGGAAGGACTTTGGAAGGAGATCAGATGATGATGAGATTACGATTTCAATTCCGAGATGTGACTGTGGGGTTGTTGGCTCGTGAAGGTTTGCTCGTTGGCGAAGAGTTAATCTCCACGAAGTGAGATGGTTCAGCCTCAAAATCTGGTGTGCTAACGGACCCGACCTAGCATACGAATTGCTCCGATTTGAAAGAATCGGCATGAACCGAGTAAGAAAAGGCGATTTAACCAAGGGAGCGAAGAATTTGGTGTGTTCCCTAGCTCTGTGAAGGTTGGGCCAAGAGAAGTTTAGAAACTAAAAACTTACGGTGACATTTCGGGTTGGAATAATAGGAGCGATTTCAAAATTTAGCTGCAAAGAGTACTAGATTGATATGGCTTGTGCTAATCAGTCGTAAGGAGATACATTTGCCGCTGCAGGTACTGCTAAAACTTAAAGCCCCTTTACAGTAGCTCAAGGGGTTAAAAAACGAAAGGTTCTTCCACGAAAGCTTCTTGTTGCGTCGGAAGCATGTTGTTGCTTTTCCTGGTGAGACTTCCCAGAATTAGAAAATTCCTCCCGATATGTGCCAGACGGTCCGATCGATTTCAGATTTCTTTTGTTCCGCTTGAGCACATCCATTGTACTGCACCAACATGCTTGAACCATGAGTGGTGTGCATTAAGGAGGGAGACGTTGCTTTTCGGCAGACACAAATGCCTCGGAAAGGGCGGATGCGGCAACGAGTATCCTGCATCAGTGTATGGGACGAATACCTGGTTTGATTTAAACTGACGAGGGTGTCAACGTGGTCGACATTGATGCAAATCATCGATTATCTACCCTTGGCTGGCAATTACAGTACTGTACCTGCCTGCCTTCCAAGACAAATGTGAGGCGATATCGCCAGTTTGCCAGATAACAGAAACTAGGTACAATCGAATGCACAGAATAAGTCGTGGCGTCAAGGTAGCTATGCAGCAGGAATCTGCACCCCCTCAGGATATATTCGTTAGATGTCAGTTGTCAAGCCGCAAGGTTTGTCCAAAGGATTGTTTATTGCGGGTTGGTTGGTTGGTCAAACAGTTTGGAGAGAGGATGATACACTGGGGATGGATCTGTTCCCGCCAAGTCGAGCTTCCGCCGGGAAGTCTCGAGTTCTGGTGTGTTAGTTTAACCTTACTCAAATGTTTGGAGTAGCTTCACTTCACCTCACCTCACTTGACTTGACTTAGCTTCACATCGCTTCATCTCACGCCACTTTATAGCACGACCTCCCCCGGATTCAAGTTACGTCCGTAGAAACATCGTGTTCTTCACCCGCCTCCTCCAGCGCTTCTATTTCTCTCCAAAAACCGCAAACAAAGACCATGAGTACTGGAGACAATAACTCGTGAGCACGCCCTCAGCTGCCTGTCTCCATCCTATCCCTGGCTGCGCTGTGGTTACGTGCAGGCAGACCCCCAGAATGGCAAACCCCAGCCGAGGCCAGGGGTTACTGAATCCCTGAGTCGCGCGGACTTGACCACTAAACTCCTCCAGGCATAGTAATACTCTTCTGTACTTAGGAGGTAACTCGATTCCTCCATCTTGAAGTTTTGGCGTCGCCGGGTGTGCTTCCTCTGGCTTCTGGCTCCTCCTGTCTCTGGTGGTCCATCTCGCCCATATCCAGCGAGCCAGCCCATCATTCAGCCCATACTCTTCGCCATACGCATACGGACTACTACACTACAGTACGGAGGTAGAGTAGTAGCACGCACGCAGCACGCTTCACCAGCCCGTCCGCCAATATCGGCCGCGACCCACGACCGACTATTATTTGCGTCGTTCCTGGTGTGGTGGAGGTCCACCATCCAACTTGAGATTGCTTTTTAGCACGGTCGTTCTCCTTCAGGCCAGATGAAATATGCCCGAGCGTCCCTGTCAAATAATGGACAATAAGTCTCCTCCATCTGCTGCTTTATTCCATTCCTCGCATCGTTCTGTCTTGTGTCGTGTTCACCACGTTGTGAAAAGCAGTGTCCCCGTCGATCGCGGATGAAGCTCGACAACGGCGCTGCAGTTAAAACAACATCATCGACCACTTTCCCTCGACCCCGCCGCGGTCATTTTCTCGAAACCCTCCCCTCACCGAGCATTTCCCGTACCCGTACGATGTCTCATTGATCCAATTCAACTTCATTAAAATCAGAGATTGTGCCGGCCAGCCGATTCCCTCAGGAATTCGCTGTTGACTGGGAGAAGGGTGGTTTTGCACTTGGTGAAGAACTGTTGCTTGAACTCTCACACAGAACATTCTGTACTATCAGGGAATCATGGGCCGAACTTCAAAATTCTCATTCCCTATGCCGGGTCGGAAGAACACCCCAAGCAAAGAAAGCCTTGCATCGAAACCGCCAATTGGGAATTCAAGCGGCAACTTGTCGAAGGCGCAAAGGATATTGGGAACTGACAGCGACTTGAACATCGATTCACCTGTAAGAGATGAGCACCCATGGAGGCATCCAGGTTCCAGATCAAGTGGCATGAGCATATCGATATCTGAGTCAACGCAATCGACAAACGAGGACAGCAACCATGACCCGGAACAGTGGGATGGCGAGTCTGGTATATTCCCGAAGTCCCCGCGACTTGGAGGGAAAGCATCTTCTACACTTCTTGGTGAACGGTTTGGAGAGACTGGTACTATGACGGATTCAAGTGTGGGAGGACGATTACGAAGTGAAGGTTCATCCTCCACGTTGCGGTCATACTACGATCGACAAAAGTCGCCGTTGTCTATTTCGCAGCAAACGTCAGCATCTTCTGCTCGAGATCTCGCTTTGAGGAAGGGGTTCCCTCCAGTGGTCCAAAGAAGTCCACTTCTGCAGGTAGAATCTTCTATTGATCCCTTTGATGCACATTTCGCCGAGAAAAGTGTTCGCATCAAAGAGCATGGTTACTACTCGACCATTCCCCTAGAAAAAGCTTCGAGAAAGAAACCTGCCAGACTCGATTTCTCGAAGCTATTCCCACGTTCGCGAAAGCATGGAGACAAGACGTCAGATAGCGACTCATTAAATACCTCGCCCTCTTCAATCCTGACGAGCGCGTCAAGGCAAAGCGATCGTGTGATACCAGAGCCCACACGTCGCAAGCTGAAGAAGGCACCTTCCAAGGAGTCCATCAAATCGCAAAAACACAGTTCTCATTCGGCTCATTCTCATGAACCACGACAACGGCAAACGAACGACACTTTGGGACAGATTTACGATCACTATGAACATCTTTCAGTCCATTCGCCTCATATGGACCAGATACCGGAACAACGGGTTGCTGATTCCCCTCACAGTCGAATCCAGAAAGACAGCCACCACTCCAAATATGGACCAATCCAGAAGTCAGGTACATCTAATACACCATACCATTTCAATCTTGACAAGGAGCCTTTCTCGTGGAAGAACGTTCGATCAAGTATGATTAACCCACCCTGGGAATTGTCCAGCGCGGCAAGTATCTCTAGCCGCAATACTAAGACCTCGAGGAACACTGCTGGAAGTGTTTTGTCCGAATCTAACTTGAAAGAGAAGAGTGTCTTGTCTCTATCATCAGATTCCGAAGAGGACAATTCTGATCACGAGCATGATGGCACACATGATGATTCATCAAAACATGTTCATCAAGCCCCCGAAGAAAATAAAAAAACTGCTACTCGAATGAACAATGAGCCTAGGAGGCAATCATCTCGTCAGACAAGCGCGGTAACCACTCGAGGTTATGCTCAGAGGAAGTCACCTGGTCAGGATCCATCTTTCCTCGCGGTCCCAAAGGCATCCACCAGCAATCATCGACTATCAGGTCCATGGTCACCACCCACCACAGAATCCTCTCGTTCTTCCCACGGCCACAAGGAACAGAGAGCATCTGGTCACAGGGAGAAGAGATCCTCAAGGCAGACTGTGGCATCAGTGAGATCATCGCAACAGCCAACGCCTCCTGTTTCCCCAACCTCTGTGGAATTTCGCCAGACTTCTGAGCGGAGCAGCCGCTTTATGGCTGTGACCAAACAGGAAGAAGCACTCCTTGAGGCTTTACGCCAGAAAAGAGCCAATATGCGTGAGAAGATCATCGAAGAGCATGAGACTGCTAAATCACCTTCGCCACCTCGAATACCAGCGAGAAATGCATCCAGATACTCATCCACATCGTCTGTCAATACCGTACGAGCTTCTGGTGTGCCCAGTGGAAAACAAAGAGTGCTTCTCTATCTTGATACACCAGTCGCAGCATGCGAAGTCATCGACACCGCAGAGCCTTCTCCGGACCTGAGCGATTTCTTGAGTTTTGGGTCTGACGAGGACTCTACTCCGAGGCACAGTTGGGCACCTCGAGGTGACCGACCCAGACCTGATTCCTTTATTGCAACAAATCCTAGGGAAAGCAAAGGTTCTCCAATGACCCCTCCATCAGCCGCGAGACTTTCTGCGGTCGGTATCAAAGATCAGGGGCTTGTCACTAAGAAACGAAATACTGGTGTTCGATTTGTGGATGATAGCAAAGCCATGAACGAATTTTTATATGATGAGAACGATAGTGATGTTCTCTGGAATGTATAATTTAATATGGAGGATGGTATGGACAGCACTCTTTACTATTACTATTTCATTTGTTTGGTCTCTTAGCGTTGGTTGCATTTATACCCAGAATTTGGATTTTCGGGAGGTTGGTTTACGAGGGTACGGCTGGACCTTGGGCATAGGGATGGCCAAGGTATAGGATTGAGATTTGGGTGGAGGTGTCTATAAACCTGTTGACTTGTATATATTTAATAGAGCTCTCAGCATCATCAGACCCCGGTATCAAACCTGTACGCAGAGCTCTCCATGCAACTACCACTGAGTTTCCAGGCTTAAAGCTGTTAACAATATCAATCCTAGATGGATCATGTGCATCATTGAACCCTTCATTTCGTGGAGTGACATTGCATATTATAGGCTGATTAGAAGGAAGTGCTCCTGCATCGGAATATTAATTTCTCCTCAACTTTCTCTCGTACCTCGGTCTGCAGAATTTCATTCAGGCTGCGTCGCTTGCCAGTCTTCTGGCGTTGTCAAGCTTTGGGCTCGTCGCAGCTGACCGATTTTGGAGCCAAACGATATTCTGTGACCATCAGCCCAATTATGGCATCTGATCTCTCTCTGCAGACATCAACGACGTGAAAGTATGCACACTTGTCTCCCGTCAAGGTCCCTACTAGTGATGAGCGGTCAACAGTATTTGGACCACGTCGAAGGGGGTGCAGAACAAGTGGAGAAGTCAGCTATGGACACATGTGACCATCAAACCTGGACACAGAATGATGATCACGAGTGATGTTTCGAATGCTTGAACCGTAGGCTATCTCTTTTCCAGACCGAAACTTCCGTTGTTGTACTCTAGGGGTGAGAACTTTTTCGCTATGGAGAAGATGCTTGTGCGTGACGCTGGGGTGAAATCATAGCTAGCTTGTCTCAGCTCGACTTCGAGAAGCAAATATGAAGATTCGAGGGCCCAAACCTAAGACGAACTTCGACGTTTGCTTCTTGACTGCTTCTCGCCAGGGTTCTCCTTTTCTCAGATGCATGTCAATTGTGCCACGATTGCAGCCACACTTCCAAGGTCGAGCTCGCCTTGTTGATTGGACTAACGAAAAATCCCCAGAAGACGCGGGCGATCATTTAGTGTGAGCCAAAATAAGGAGCATCCCAAAGCATCGTAGAGACATTTTCTCTGCAACTTTCTGCCCACACCACACAAGAAATCACTCCTCAAATCCGCAATACCTTGCTACATCCAATTTACCGAATAGAATTCAAAATTGTTGTCGAAAAACACATCTCGAATCAGTTCTCAAGTCCCTACGAGGGCACGGCGCAGATATGGGGGACGCGCCGAACAAATCTACTTTCATGGGCGTGCCAATGAAGCATGTATCCCTAATTACTGTACGGGGAAATGGCAACCTTTGGCAGAGTTAAAACTGATGTTTATATAGCTTACTTTCCAAAATTCCGCCCTCATACTTGTCAGTTACCCCGGATTGCATTATATACAGCTTGGCAGAGTTGGCAATGAGGAACAGCAGGAGCTTTGTGTTGACCAGATATAGATTATGCACTATTCACGAATAATGCCACTTTCTGGCGGGCATAGATACTTCACGAGTACTGCGGTATTCTTGAACGAGGTCATCAAGCTTGCGGTCTCCCTTACAATTGCAATGTATGACATATCACGGACCCTCCCTCCGGCAACACCTGCGACGGTGCTCTTCGAACAATTATATATGTCCGTTTTTTCAGGGGATGGGTGGAAGCTTGCTATTCCCGCAACTCTATACACATTACAGAACTCCCTGCAGTATATAGCAGTTAGCAATCTGGACGCGGTGCACTTTCAGATCCTGTACCAATTGAAGGTAATGTGACTGGTCGGGGCTACCTGCTGGGTCGCTAACATAGCTGCAGATTTTAACGACGGCACTCTTCAGTGTGACGATGTTGGGTCGAGCTCTGTCCTCGAGAAGATGGGTTGCACTGGTTTTACTGACCTTGGGTGTTGCTGTTGTGCAGCTACCTTCGAACGATGCCTCAGCATACTCTGGCATCAAGGATTCACAATCTCGATTTTACTTCCCTCGGTCATTCCACGAGTTAGGACAATTGAGTAGTGGTGCAGGAGAGGTGGCCAGGGAACTGACTAAACGTGGACTGGAGAGTTTGTCAGAAGGGCTTACGAAACGATCCGCAACATACGAGGGCATACAAGAAGACCTGGGACTTACGAAACCTGTGATGAACTACTCGATTGGGTTATCTGCAGTCCTGATAGCGGCTGTAATTTCTGGCTTAACTGGAGTATACTTCGAGAAGGTCTTGAAAGAATCGACAACACATGTTACAGTTTGGACCCGAAACGTCCAATTGTCATTTTATTCACTCTTTCCGGCTCTAATTTTCGGCGTCATATTCAAGGATGGAGAGGAGATCTCAAAGAATGGGTTCTTTGATGGTTACAATTGGGTAGTTTGGACAGCTATTGTTTTTCAAGCATTGGGTGGCGTACTTGTGGCCATGTGCATCAACTACGCGGACAACATTGCCAAGAACTTTGCAACTTCAATAAGTATCATCCTGAGCTTTCTATTCAGCGTTTGGTTTTTTGACTTCCAAGTCACACTCAATGTAAGCCCTCCTGGTCTATTTCCGGCGCCAAATCTAACACAACTCAGTTTATTTTTGGCACTGCTGTTGTCATTTTTGCAACATACCTCTACAGCGGACCGGATAGGAAACGAAATCGGCCCCCTCCTATTAACATTGCCAGCTACGAGAAGACGACTATTGATAATGGCTACACTCCAAAATTCGAGGAGGACAGGTCGAAGATGTTGGATCCACTGGAGAGTTTAAAGGCCGCTGGTTTATCTACGTCAAGGCCATCTTCGCCACTGAGACATCACTCTAGGGTGGGGTCATCGAGAGGCAAAGTGAAGAGAGATGATTAAAAATGACAAGATTATGAAAATAGGTGTATATTACAGACGGGCAGGCCAAGATGAGATGTGCTCAGGCACTTGGTGACAATGGGACGGAAATTTTAGTAAGATATGGGAGGGTCCATATTGCATGCTTACGTTGCATGATATTAGGCGTTGCATGGTTGAAAAGCTCTGGGGTTCATGAGAGGTACTTGGTATATCATTACCACCACAAATGGATATAGTGTGGTCACTGCATAACTGAATGTGATGAAGATCATCACGAGCAGTTTAGAGGGAAGTAGAGCACATGGTTTCAGCATTGATAGAGGCTTTACATCTTCCCACATACACTTTTCTCCAACATAGTAGCTCAACATACTTACCACCACGGAAGGAACACAATGAGCGAGAGCTCTAGTGGAAGTAGAATAATCCTTCGGCGGGATTTGCATCTTATTTTCACGCTTGTTTTCATAACGTTTAATCGAAATGTGGTGTTTAATTTCTTGTAGTGCTCTGACAGAATTTGGGGGCCGCCGACGACTTCCTATTTGGGCGGAAAACGACCCTCATCGCCTGCACAACCTTTCACACTTCTACCTTAATCGCACTTCGTCTATCACAAGCATCTGCGAAAAACCACCGTCTGGGCATCATGCCGAATTTGTGAGTGGGTGCAGCAGTATAAAAAGTCATGTTGGTATTCTCGATGCCATAGACGGATCCCTTCATTCTCATTTCCTTCCTGTGGCTCTATACCTTAGTCTTGATCTTGATCTTGATTTCCCTGCCGTTCTAATAATCGGCGTCACAGTTCACAATGGATGGTGACACATATCATCGACGTATATTGGAGCATACTGCCAGTTTCAGTATCGGCTCAACTCACGATACACAACCACATCGGACCACTGAGCATCCCCGTGTTGTGGAATGGACCTTCAGACATGGTGAGCAGCGGCCTTTGGCGGAGCCTGTGCCTTCGAGAGATATTGGTACCTATCCCCATTTCGTTATATTTTGCGTTCTAACAGTGTATACTTCAAAGCTCAGTCCTTATTCGAAACGCAAGCTTCACAATCTTTAGCATCAGGTACTGGGCCAGGTAGATTGACTCTAGGCCCTCGAAAGTCGCACTCAGAGACTGAGGGAGAGCCGAGGGCATTTACAAATGCCGACAATCACTTCAGGTTGGCACAGAATCTTCTGCAGGGTATGCCAATGTCTGGGGCAATACCCCGACAAATGGATGCTCAACCACTTCACTCCGTTGCACATAATTTGCGTGAGGGAAGGCCTATGGACCCTGCAAGACAGTTTCATCCGCGAACGCTCGATTCCGTTGATCAACTTGCAACTGCCATCATTATGCAGCAGCCCATGCCATTACAGAGACAGACATGGAATGCAAGCTTTGGGTCGGGAGCCCATCTAGAGCATAGCAATGTCCTCCAAGAGCATGGCAGGAAGTTCAGTCATTTGCAATCACAGAAGCAGCAGATGACTCCCACTTTCAACCTGAGTAAGCTTTGCTCTACTGCGAAGTATAATATAACATATGCTGATAAACTCAGATCCATCGGCACTAAGTCCTTCTGCTTACCAAGAGTCGAGAAGCTCAACCCCTTTCTTCGGGCAAGGTTCAAGTCCTACAGCGAGGGTCGCAATCCGCCGAAATCAACATCATGCAGTTACACCATCTCGCCTCTACAAAGCCAATGATCATCAGGACTTACATAATTCCTCACAATCTTCTCCTTTTCACACTCCTCAGCGGCTTGCTCCAGCACAAAATCAGCAATGTCAGCTTCAGACTCTCGCTCTGTCACATGCTCCGCCCATAGCCAACGGCATCCAGCTAGTTTCTCCATATGATCTTCCTGATCGATTTCGACATGTGTTCCCGTACCAACTTTTCAATGCTGTACAGTCTAAATGTTTCCAGCCAATCTACCAATCGAACGACAACATTGTTGTGTCAGCTCCCACGGGTAGTGGTAAAACAGTGCTCCTGGAGCTAGCAATATGCAGGTTGGCAGAAAATCACAAATCTGGACAGTTCAAAATTGTCTACCAAGCGCCGACCAAATCACTTTGCTCTGAACGACTTAGAGATTGGCAGAAGAAGTTCAGTCATCTTAACTTACCATGCGCTGAGCTGACTGGAGATACAAGCCAGGGCGAGATGGCTAGAGTTCGAAATGCTTCCATCATTGTGACAACACCAGAGAAATGGGATAGCATCACGCGGAAATGGGCTGATCACCATAAACTCGTACAAATGGTTAAATTGTTCCTTATCGATGAGGTTCACATGCTCAAAGACACTCGAGGCGCAACTTTAGAGGCGGTTGTCTCTCGTATGAAAACTGTGGGCGCAAATGTACGGTTCGTAGCTCTGAGTGCCACAGTTCCCAACTCCGGCGACATAGCAATGTGGCTTGGCAAAGATCACAGCAACAAACATCTTCCAGCGCATCGTGAAACGTTTGGAGAAAGTTTTCGGCCTGTCCAATTACAAAAATTTGTTCATGGATTTGACGGAAGCTTCAATGACTTTGCTTTCGAGAAGCACTTGGATGGCAAGTTACCAAAGCTGATTCATCAGTATACCCAACAAAAACCTATCATGGTCTTTTGTTGGACTAGGAAATCTTGTGAAAGCACTGCATCATTACTCGCAGAATGGTGGAACAGAAGCCACTCTGAACGTTCATGGCCAGCTCCAAATCAACGGCTTGTCGTCATTAGCCGAGAATTGCAACAGCTTGTCACTTGTGGTGTAGCATTTCACCATGCTGGTCTTGATCCTCAAGACCGACATGCTATTGAAGATGCTTTTCTAAAGGGAATCATCAATGTTATCTGCTGCACAGGCACGTTGGCTGTCGGTGTCAATCTCCCGTGTAACATGGTTGTGTTAAAGGGCACGATGGGATTCCAAGATGGTCGTCAGTGCGAATACTCTGACTTGGAGGTGATGCAAATGCTTGGTAGAGCTGGTCGGCCACAATTTGATGACAGAGCCACTGCTGTTATTCTAACGCGTACTCAAAACACCGAGCGCTACAACAAGATGATCTCGGGCCAAGATATCTTGGAAAGCACTCTACATCTCAATTTGATCGAGCATCTTAATTCGGAAGTCAGCTTGGGCTTTATCAAAAGCCTGTACGAGGCCAAACAATGGATTGGTAGTACTTTCCTTAATGTCAGAATCCGGCAGAATCCAACGTACTACAAGATTGATGGAATCACTTTGACTGGAGATGCGGAACAACGTCTAGAACAGGTCTGTGAGAAAGACATCAAACTCCTTCAGGAGCAGGGCCTCATGAATGAGGAGGAGCGATTTGGCTGCACCGAATATGGTCATGCAATGTCTCGATACATGGTGCAATTTAACACGATGAAAATTTTATTAGGTATCTGTAAAGGAGCAAAGATGGAAGAGATAGTAAGTAGATTGTTCCGTGTATCAAGGCCTTACTTACCATCACAGCTTCAAACTATCTGTCAAGCCTTAGAATTTCGAGATCTTCGAATGAAACCAGCCGAGAGGCCTGTTCTTCGAGAGTTCAACAAATCACCATTTATCAAATTTCCTATCAAAGAGTCCATCACCACCACTGCACACAAAGTTTCTTTGATTATTCAAGTTCAGCTGGGGGGCATTGATTTGCCAACAGATAAGGACTTTCAAACAATAAAGCGACAATTTATGACCGATAAGTCTCTGGTTTTTGAACGCATCGCTCGTCTTGTTCGCTGTGTTATAGATTGCAAAGTTTCCGGTCGCGATTCTGTTTGTGTCAAAAATGCTCTCGATCTGGCCCGGAGTCTCTCAGCCGAGTTCTGGGAAAATTCGAACCTCCAGCTCAGACAGATTCCCCAAATGGGCCCTGTAGCAGTCCGGAAGTTGGTCACTAACAACGTGAAGAGCATCGAAAAGCTTTCTAAGCTTGATACAGCTACTATCGAACGCATCATGTCGAGAAATCCGCCCTACGGAAAGAAGACTAAAGATATTCTCACAGGCTTTCCCCGACTCCAAGTAGTTGCTGAAATCGTGGGCAAAGCTCCTTTTAGACAGGGGCACAATCCCAAAGTTCATGTAAAGGCTGTTCTTGCATTTCAGAATGACAAAATTCCGATCTTCAATGGGATACGACCATCCATCACGTTCATGGCTGAGACGACAGATGGAATTTTAGCACATTTTTGGCGTGGAAGCATCACGAAGCTAGAAAAAGGCTGCGAAATCAAATTTGCTGTGGAAATATCAAGGGTGCAAGAAGAGATCAGATGTGTCATTGCGTGCGACGAGATCGTCGGTACAACTACGCAATGTATTCTACAACATGGAATTCCTTCCTCGGTCTTCCCAACACCTGTGACGCTCAAAGAAATCATACCACAGCCACTACGCAGCGAGGATAGGTTTGAGGATCATGGTAATGATGACTTTGACAAGTTCGGAAGTGCCGATTTAAAAGAGGAGGAGATACTTGCAGTTGCAAACGCCACAGAGAGACCCGAGAGTAATTATGGCTCCGATGAGTTTCCAGACCTAGACGACATTGAAATCTCTATTGCAAGTAAACCTGCTGTGAGAGCAGATCCGAAGCCCCAAAATTTCATGGACCTGGTGGAGTCTTTCCCGATGTCCAACGGCAGATGGACATGTCTCCATGCCTGCCGTGATGGACAGCTTCTCAAAAATGGCAAGATTTGTAAGCACAGATGCTGCAAGGATGGTCTAGACAAGAGGCCAAAGGTGAGGAAACGGGTAAGTCCACCCTTTCGTTTACTTGCGCTTACTGATTTCGATTATCAGATTGCTGTCAACGTCGATGAAAATGCAGATGAGATGGTAGGCTTTGATCTCAAGATTTAACACGATGCTAACACACTGCTCACAGCCTGCATTTGATGTTGCTAAGGTTTCTGTACGAAAAAAGACGGATAAAGCAAAAAAAAGCACTTCAGACTTGGGTAATATTGATAAAAAATTCGCCAAAAAGGTACTTGGATTGTGCAAAGCCCGCTCCACGAACTAATAATCATCCAGGAAAAGAATACTTCGACTCTCACTCAGTATCTTGTTCCTGCATTCCACGACTCCGACTTCTCAGACATAGAGGTCGTTGATTTGACTGAGAAAGTCGAGGCCGCGGAATATGGCCAATGCGAGCAACGAGAGTACATTACATTGCAAAGTCTTCGTACATCAATACAGGCTGATGGACATCCTGGACTTTCCAACCGAATCTCCGATTTTGGTGCATATTCTGAGGCTGGGTTCCTGAGGAGAAGCATATTGAATGAAGAGGATTTTGATCTGCATACAGAGCAGGAGAAGCAGGTCAATACAACGCCTGCGGCCCAACCACAAGCGATCGATAATACTCTTGACCAAGCGAACTTCTTTGATGAAGGCATGTCGACATACAAAAAGCAGTCTCCAGAATCTCCGATCCGAAACTCACAAGAAAGTCTTGAGGCTGCGATGCTGGGTTTGGAGGATCCGTTATTGTTAGCAGCTTCCGATCCTATAACCAAGGTTTGTTCAAGTCCCAGAGCCTTTGTCAGAGAGGCTTCCAATTTTTCTGCTTTCAAGGATCAAGATACTAGCCCAGAGATTTCTAAAAACCTCGCCGCAACGGCCGTTTCAGACGATTCAACAATCGCCACGAAGGTAAATTTAAAGCGGGCACATTCTGAAGACCTTGATATCGCCGAAGTTATAAAGGCACGCCGAATCACGAGAACAGAACAAATAGCAGATTCATTCCAAGACGCGCCTTGCCAGACCCCGGCTGGGCCATCGTGGCTAGCAGCTTTCGATTCGGAGCTTATTGATGGCTTCAAAGACTATGTCGAGTTTGTGGATTGAGGTTAACATAGAGTAACTCATGGAAAATTTAAGTGCGAAACAGAGTGCAAGGCTGGCAGGGCGAGAGTTGGGAAAATACGAATTGCTACATTGCTGTCATGGAAGGAAACACTTTGTTTGGGCGGTTGAACCAGATGATCGCCATCTCACTTGTAGTCACTTGCATAGTTTGCATCAGAGCTTCATATGAACAATAACAACCATAACTGTGTTTTCACGTTCTTCGGCACAATCTCAAAACTAGAGGATCTACCGCAAACTATCGAGATAAACCTCGACCATGTCTCAGTCGGCAGGAACCATTTTATGCTTTCGGATGTAATCTTCGCAATCTATACCTCGAGATCCTACTGTAAGTCAAAGTATCGACCAAAGAGCAAGGCAGCAACTTGTAAGGGCATGAGGATATAAGCAACAAGCAGGTAGGAGTACTGAGCACAGAATTTCACATCCCACACACTCTCACACTCAATCAGTTAGTTTGATGCAGGAATAGTCTGATGAAACCTCCCTTTTTGTGTCTCCTGAATCATCCAAAGCGAAGGCCAGGAGCCACTGATAGTGATGGAAATTGGTAATGGTATTGAGAATGAGACTCGGCTCAGCTCCACCTTCCCAACGTGGAATGGGAGGTTATGAACCAGACTATGGAATCACTTCACCGGACATAACTTCCTGGATTTCTTCCAAGTTTAGAGATCAAAGAAGGTATGCTCACGCCAGGCCGCTCGTTCTAGGTCCTTGCAGGCATTTCTATAATGATCAAAGTCAAATTTGCGCTTCAAGCATCCAGGCAATGCGCCACCCACCTTGCTACCCTTGAGAGAAACATAGAATTAGAGCTCTGAGACCATGATGCACTCCAAGCCAATACCATCTGCAAGCCCCCAGGGGCGAGGGGTTTTCACATGATCTAGGCCTCAAGGCGGTCTCGCAGCAAAAAGGAAGTAATGAGACATCCGCGGTTCTCTTCGCCTCCAACATCCTAAAATGGGAGTTCAACTATGGAACTGGTTTCAGCGCAGCATAAATGAGGGATTAGAACGGCGGTGCGAAAGGCGTGCCACAAAGAATTCTCCATACATGCAAGCTCCAGTTCTAAATGATACAAATTTGGGTTTAAGAATACGAACCAATCTAAATACGCGATATCCGTGACTCCATCAGACCTTCCATTCTTTCCCCTGTATAGTTTACTGGTAAATCGTGACGTTGTCAATGTACAGCGCCGCGGTAGCTCCCGTATGACTGTAGCAGAAACCTCTGATCTCGACTGTGATCTTCAAGTTGAGGACATTAGTATTAGAGAATATGTATTGATTGTCTGTAGAACGAGTATCAGTAAGATATATTACAAATATGAGAGGGGAGAAAGTCAAGATATAGTCAAATGAGACATTAATCCGGGCAGCAGGAACTCGTTTTCGGGAAATTTACCTGTGAAGTCATCTTCCGGACTCTCCCCAAGCGCGAGACTAAATTTGGGTGAGCATATATATCGATGAGTCTTGCTCTAGGAACTTACCGTGTTTTACTACCACAGGTGGTTATGTTTCCAACATTTGTAGTTACACAAGTCTGTATCTTGCAAATTGTGCCAATAGGATCAGTAGCAGCACCTGTAGCGGTTGTGGAGAACTGTGGGAAATGTTAGCATTTTCTAAGATACAGGAACTATAACTTCGGAATCAAGACGTGAATCTCATGCGAAGATAAGAGGCCTTGACCGAATTAAGGAGACTAAGAAAATACTGACTCCGTATGCTTGACCAGGACAAATATCGATTTCTTGCTTCAAAGATATATAATCGGCCGAAGTTGCAGTGCCCGGGAACTCAAATTTAGCACTTCCAGTGCCGCCGATGAAGAAAGTGTCTGATTTTGACGTGCTATAACCGGCTGGTACGGCAGGAAGGGTCTCAGTCCATGAACTTAAGTCATTGTCGAACTTGCTATTTCGTAGGAAAAATTAGCAATCTTGGACATCGAGATCGTTGCCTTTGCAAGTCCATTTGCATAGAAACTCGGGAATGGGAAACTCTTACGGATTAGCTATAATGGGGGATGCAGAGCACTAAGACCAGATTAGCTATGGGTTGGAATGGAATCAAGAGACTTTCGGGGTTACTTACCACCGGTGCAGTAGCATAAAGTGTTGTGGTACTTGTGACAGTCGTCACAGCAGTGGTGGTTGTCATGACTGTGACGACATCAGTGGTTGTAGTGAATACCGTTGTCACAGGGAGTGGAGCAGCGACAGTCGACGAGAAATCTGCGGCCGAAGAGCTGATAGCAGCTGTAGGTGTGATAGAGGCTGGCTGAGAGCTTGGTGCTGCTGTGGCAGAGCTTCCGATGGCTGATGAATATTCCGAGCTAGAAGGTGAGATACTAGAGCTTTCGATATTTGTGGTATAGGCGCTAGATGGACTGGCAACGACAATCGAGCTCTCCGCGATGGAGTTGGCGCTCGATGGGCTGGCAACGGCGCTTGAGATCTCAACAACAGCACTCAAGCTCTCAGCAATAGAGGAGTAAGCGCTAGATGGGCTAGCAGCGGCACTTGAGCTTTCAACCATGGAGTAAGCGCTGGATGGACTAGCTATGGCACTCGAGCTTTCAGCGATAAATGTGCTGACAATGGCACTCGAGCTCTCAGCAATGAATGAGCTGGCAGCGGCACTCGACGTATCAGCGATGGAGGAGTAAGCGCTTGATGGGCTGGCGGCGGTGGAAGAGTAATCGCTCGAAGGTAGAACAACTACTGAGCTTGAGACGGCGGCGGATGTGTATGCACTTGGTGGGCTGGCGACAGTGGAAGAGTACTCGCTCGAAGGTAGAACAACTACTGAGCTTGAGACGGCGGCGGATGTGTATGCACTTGGTGGGCTGGCGACAGTGGAAGAGTACTCGCTCGAAGGTAGAACAACTACTGAGCTTGAGACGGCGGCGGATGTGTATGCACTTGGTGGACTGGCGACAGTGGAAGAGTACTCGCTCGAAGGCACCACAATAGTCGAGCTTAAATCAACAGCCGACGAATATGCGCTAGATGGGCTGACATCAATGGTGGTGCTACCTGCGATGGAAGCGGCTGCGCTCTGGGAAGCTGCCGCGGCCGAATTGATATAGTCTGAAGGAATCGCGGAGCAAATTGACACTAAAACAGGTCAGAATTATAGGTCCAAAAACTTGGGCATGTTGCAGGGAATGAAAGTTTATGATCCAGTGAAGAAGGATAAAAAGGAGCAATACTCACGAGTAGATGTCACGGTTGAAGGTGCTCCGCTAAGTGTAGAATAGACAATGCTAGCCGTCTGAAGTCGATTAGAACGATTAATCACCCCACCGCTTCATAAATTCCGATTTTTCTGCTTGAACGATACGTACCTCATAAACAGTGACGGTAGAAACTCCGAATCCACTGGCAGTGACGGTCACGGTTGCAGGGCATGACTGAGAGAGCACAGGAAGTACAACCGAGCTCAAAAGAGCCAACGAACGAACAGATGAAAACATGGCGAAGCTGGGCTGGTACATGAAAAGAATGAATGGCCGTGCTTTGGGTAAGAAAGATGAAGGGTGGTAAACGGTATATATGTCCGGACTGCCAGACTCAGGAGGCTCTCAAAAAGGAATTACTCAGTCAAGGTGCAAAAGAAATCGTCAATATCCGCAAGGTACTGTTTGACATAGGCAAATGGGGAAATCATTTACAGGCTGAGCTTAAGCCACCAAAAGCCTTTCTCGGAAGAATAGTCTGAGGCATAGCGATGAAAAAGGAAATACTATTGATCAAGGTGATTCAGACTAATAACTCTATCAGACACGTCTCATTCCTTGCATGAGGCTTCGGATCGGAAAGTTCTCGAGTTCCCTACAATAAAAACAAGAATTCGTATGATCTTCTTCGATAAAATATCAAGGGCACTCCATGAGACCGAGGTGTGATAAAACTCTTCCTCGCATGCCACTGAGAAGAAAGGATGATGCTGTAATATAAGGGTGCCAGTTGTATTCTCTAAGAACAAGTCTGATTGATGAATGTTTGACCATCTCAAGACCATGGAATTGCTCTGCATCTTGGTCTCGATGAGTCTGGAAGTGCGAGTCGAACAAGCGCATGAGAAAGTGTTGTTGAACACGCTGTTGAAAATAGCTTAATCTCTCACTGGAACGAACCAACGGATTATCACGTGATTCAAGGTCTGTCCAAGTTTGGGATAGCTCGATTCTTAGCCTCGCCTAAAAATTGACGACGCACACGAGAATATCAGGCTTTGGCAATGTCGCGAACTTTTCCAACAACGAAATCGACGACTCGATCCCTCTTCAAACCGCCAACATGTCCGCAAATCTCGTCCGAGACGTCGACGGTAAGGCCTTCCTGACACAATAGCATTCAATTCCAGCGCAGCATATCACCTCGACTCTGAGCAGGAGTGAGGGGTCCGAAAGGACTCTGCAGACGGAACACATTGCTGATTCGATATGGTTTAAATAGCCCAGAAGTTCATCGAGGCTTACTCCCAATTCTTGAAGAGGTAAGAGGTCCAAGAGCATTTTATACTATGGTACTAACTTGATTCGCAGACAAGGAAAGCTTCCAATTCCAGGTTGGGGTATGTTTAATTTATCCACGCCGATGGATATAATACTAATCAACCGCCTTCGCAGTCGATACCATCAAGACTGGTCCAGCCAAGGAGCTCCCACCTCAATCCGTCGATTGGTTCTATGTCAGAGCAGCAGCAGTTGCCCGTCATGTCTATCTCCGCAAAACCGTTGGGTGAGTAGAATTTCCCTTGCTCGAGTTCGCAATCCATCTTGAACAGATCGAAGCCCTCGACGCATGCTAATACATGGATTAGTGTAGGAAGACTCCGCAAGGTTCACGGCTCCACTCGCAATCGCGGTTCCCGACCATCCCACCACGTTGACGCCTCCGGAAGTGTTGATCGCAAGGTCATGCAATCCCTTGAGAAGATCGGTGTCTTGGAGCAGGATGAGGAGAAGGGAGGTCGTCGTATCACACAAAGTGGACAACGTGATTTGGACCGGATTGCCCAGACTGTTATTGAGGCTGATGAGGAAGAGGATGACGACGAGGTCAGTTCCAGCTACACCACCATGTATGTTTCATTACTGACACGATGGACAGTAAATTCCTCCTTCAAATTTGCATTGGTCTTCGGAGTTGCAGCATGGGGCCTGCTTGGTGTATTCACAAGGAATAAAAGTCTATCACAGCCATGTTGCACCTGCAATGATCAAGTTCCTGCCTTGAAGTGCTTCTTCTTTCGCCTCTGCCTTGAAATTTAGTCTCTGGGTCGCTCATAGACATTTTACCACCTTTCTAGTGGCAAAATCGGTTTGCGACAGTATGTCTTTGAAGCTGAGCAAGTGCTGGGCCTAAATTACTGTTTTGTAGGTCTTCCTATCCACTCCCATCATCATGTTTCTGCTATGGTGATTTGCTACACCAAAAATAAAAGAACGTTTCGTCTACGGTGATACACAATGCCCGAGAAAATAGTGCCATGCGCAAACGATTCACAGCCTCAAATTACTTCTTTCTATACCGAGATTCCCAGGTGCATACGTCGAGATATCAATGAGGTTTGGATTTTGCCGTCTCATTCAGTATACATATCACTGGCTTGACTGGACGAGTCGCGATACACGGGACAGGGGGACAGACCTTGGTCATGTGACACTGTCCAATTTCCAAGGTTTTTTTTTTAGGATGAGATGAAGTCAGACATAATTTCAGACGGGGAAATTGACTTCGTGGAACTTGGTGAAGTCTGGACCTTACCAAAACTGATTTCATATGGACTCACCTATTGATACATCACTAATAGAACTGGGACAATGGAAGTGTTAATGTGGGAAGATACTGCAACTTGAAAAATCCAGCATATTTCTACCATGTAAAATGGCAAGTGGCAGATTGGAGACGAGACAAAATCTGACATAAGGTCAAACCGCTTTCAAGATAACCCCCACATTATTGGATCACGCAGGCTCAAAGGTGAGCCGACCAGTAGACTACAGCTTGCATTGGCATCGAGTATTTTGACAAGAACGACATGCACTTGATCACCCCACAGGTGCTCTACTACAATCAAGTTCACCTCTATAATACCATGGAAAGAGCTTGTAAAAGGACGAGGCAAGGCAGTCTTTGCTCTTAAAGTACCTATCGCTAAGTGGTTGACTTGAAGTTGACTTCACTTTTGTAAAAGTCCATTAGTGGTAGCTTTTGGCTAGCATATGTAGACAAGTGATTGCTTAACTCAAGGATTCATATTCCCATGTACCACAATCCACTATTCCCAGGGCTTCTGAAACTGCAAATATACACCCCAAAATGTAATTGGTATCGGATTGGCATAGCAAATTCCATGCCACGGGAAGCTGCCCTGCGGAGTGAACGATTCGTCAACTGTTCAAGTCTATGAAGCTTGAGTCCTGAATTCCACTCCTCACTTGGCAGAACTTCCAATCATATCCATTCACCTCATATTGTCGAACGCCTCTTTATTCTCGTAACTTTCTTTAACAACGTTCTCTCACATCACTCTCACATCGACTCACCCTTTGCTAAGCACACAATCTCCTCCTTCTTGCGTACCTTGGGGCACTTCAGGGTATTCTGATATCTCTTGCACCCTGCTGCATAGTCAACAACTCCTTGAGCTTCTTTCACATCGGATCTTAACAAACTTCACTTTCCAGGATCAAACTAAGTCCGACTATGACTCGACTCAAAAAAGCTCGGGAGGCAAAACAAAAGCGCTCTAACACAGCAAAGGGCAAGCGGGTTGAAGTCAGAGATGATGATGAAGATGAATTGTCTATGTCGCCACAGTCTCTTACACGCATCCAAAGAACAAGTTCTAGGACCCTCTTGAAAAGCATGGAAGAAGCCTTTGATGCCGTCAAGCAATTATTCGAGAGGGGTGAACTGGCGAATGGAAACATAGTCGAAATTCTCGAGGGAACCTGCACTGAGATCATGAGGATGCTAAGTGCCGCAAAGGGTGAGCCGGAACGTGATGCAAGAATGAATTCATTTTCCAATGTCAGCTCGCAAAATAAGTACTTCGTTTATCGGGGTCGGTCGAGCGAAGTGTACATTCTTCGTCCTGTGCTTCGATTTAAAGGCACAAGCAACTATAACCGAAAGAAAGTCGTTGGATTCATTCAAAATCCTGACGACTGCACACCACTGATGTGTGCTTTTCCCGGTTGGAAGAAATGCACCGAAGATCATCCACTTCTTCTAGATGCTGATACCTGGCTCCCAGAACTAAAATTATGGGCTGACAATCACGATTTCCAATTTAAGAAATATGTCTTTGACATTCGACATGGACAGGAGCCCGGACACACGTACCGTTCTCACGTAGAACCCAGACTGATGGTTTGGTTCGCTTGTCAGATGGTTCGTAGGTATCTTGGAGTTGACAAGTCCATCCGCGCCCAGATCGGCAATATCTGGCGCTTGAAAGACCTGGATGAACGCCTCGAGGCTGAATTGGTACTAACAAGAGATCCCTGTCCTCCATGCCTGGCTTTCATAGAGAATTTCGGTGCATACTCCGGAATCACGTTCCACGTTACTCGTAGTACCAGTCTGGGCGAAGTCATCTTGCAAAAGAACGCACATAACCAACGAGGGGTAGGACTGTATGCAATTGGCAGTGAAGAGGAGAATGAACAAGGAGGCTCTGGCATTCGCATCCTAGGGAGCGATTCCGATTCCGGTTCCGACGATACTGATGTTCAGGTCCGCGAGACTACCAAGACTATCAGCAGACTGGAAGTTCGGATTCCTCCTCATGCTTTGCACAGTACATCGCAAAGTCATGTCACTCATACTGCACCGAGTCATTATGTATCAAACAACGTCTCCTCTTCCTCGACTGCATCTATACTTACGAAGAAGACGACGAAGACGAAGACGAAGACCATTTCTACTAAGAAACTACTTCAAGGCTTCTCGTATGGAGGAGAAGAGACTCTGAGGAGACCAGTGAAGCGCCACTACTTCTCTGACGATGAGGACAAAGAATACAAGCCTGCTGTTTCGTATGCCAAGTCTAAGACATCCGCGCCGAAGACACCAAGAAAGGGTTCACACACAAATGGTGTGCTGACTCCCGACAGCTCTCCTTTCAGTTCTGAAGCCATAGAGCGAGCTCAGCAAATTCGACGCAAAAAGGCCAAAAATCCGAGAAATGAGTCTCCGAGCGAATCTCAAAATCCTCAACATATTCATTTCTGATTTTGGGGACGGATTTAGACTATGTGCTCTTGCTCCGTTTAGGAAAATGGGATAGGTGTTTGCAGGCGTGCGAACAACTCCCTCGGTGGCTTCAAAAACATACGGGGCGTCTATTGTATGGTGATTCCGTATTTCGAGTGCTTTTCTTTCCCTCAGCTGGCTTAGAATGAAGGTTATTGCATGTATCAAAATTTCCGTCTGTTCCTCTGTCAGTTTGGCGCGAAAACAGAATATGACAGACGGCAACGATTTCTTTCTGTCTGGTGGACGTGTATGGATTAATATGGGCGGAAATCGTTAAGGAATGGATGGACATGAAGTAAAAAGTCGGCGTTGCGGAGTTGATGAACTGTGCTCTTTGATGTAATTAGGTTACAATGAAACTCTATCACGAACCTTGAAAGTTTCTAATACGAGAATACAACCAAGCTCTCCGATAGCGATAAGTACTATTCATAATGCCATGCAATATCATATATCTCTTGTTAGACATTAGATTGCGAAAACACACAGAGTTTCGATACATAAGGTCGAGCGCTTAAGTTGTCTAAGACGGAGCCAGGATTGACTCGACGCATAGCCAGCTATGCAGAACTTATCTTGTATAACGAGAAGTGAAGCAATCCCGCTGCTGGACAGGACGTGAGACAAAGTAGAGCCGATAGTCATAACGAACTAGACCAAACGTGGGATTGATTCCAAAACCCAGATCAGCCTGGGGCGGTAAATACTGCGTATATTACTCTCTGCCGTATATTCTCATTTAAATACAACCAAATCAATCCCTCTTCCCTTTCCCTTCGCTCCCCTGAGCGCTCGAACTCTCAACACTACTATCACTCATCATGACCGAAAATGTGAAATCAGTCTCTCCCACCAATTCTTTCACACTATCTACCAACCGCCTTAAATCATCTGTCACTAAGCTGCTACACACTTGCATTACGGCATACGCCGAGTACCCAGGTTCCTCCACATGTCTAGCATCAAGGATTCCAGAATCGAGAGTCTCCAATCTTTTGCTGAGGTGATAAGGCTCAGGAAGTTTGATATAGGGAGGCAAAGCCGAACCTTGTTTAACGGACGCTGAAAGCAGAGATAAGATAGAGGTTACTTGGTGACTTGTTGGGCCTACACTATCTACAAGCGCAGTGAGATCGTCGAGCCATTTGCGGCGGGTCTCAGGTCTCGAAATTGGATATTCGGCGCCATCGTCTTTCGACCAGGATTGGGTAGCATAGGACATCAAAGACAAATAGTTCATAATGTTTGTTGCTCTAAGAGTAATCGATTCGTATGTTTCCTGGAACAATATCAGAGATGGAGTGTGTAACAACATTCGAAGACTTACTCTAGGAAACTTGCCTCCAAAGGTGAATTCCCACTTCTGCCATTCAGCATGTTGCTGTAGCGAAGGAAGGAGCAACATGAGCTTTCCAAAGATTTTATGGCGAACCTTCTCCAAGCGCTTTCCTGGTGAAGATTTCAATGTCATATCGCCCTCCGTGCCATGCATTCTGGCTCCTATGGTCGAATGTACGACGCTGTAATAATTTGCAAGGAGGTACAACGTCGACCCCAAGTCTTGCCGCAGCCAGCTCCTGTCAGATATAGCATAGGGGAAGACGGTCCATATGAACGCCACGAAAGATCCGCCAGCAACGCATGCAAGTCGGTACGGTGCAAGCTCATAGATCCTGCAAATGATTTTAGAACCGGGATATATACTTTAATGTGTATCACTCACGGGTAATATGGCTGTCCAGATGCCGAAGCTGGAGAATAATAGTCAGCAACACGATTTGAAAATACTTGGGAAGGAAGTACCCACAAGCAGCAATACCAATTTTCCTAACTTGCAATTCATATCCAACAATAAGAACCTGGGTAACGATACACACAAGAAAGATTGCAATAAATCTAGGAAACTTGATGAAAAAGTACATCTCCAGGAAGATAAATAGCCAAAGCATGACGATGATGCCTGGCGTCTTTTGGTCCACAATATACCAGATAACAATTGACGAAACCATAGACAGAGTTGTGCCTGCTATTCGGCCAAAGAACCCGAAGAACGATTGGCCAGAGGTCACGGTCATCCCTAGTCCAGGGGTTAGCAAGTATCACGTTGACGTGTTGCGACAAGATCAGAATACCGATTGCCTGCATATCAAATTAGCGATCGATTAAGGAATTTTGATCTAGACGACAGAAAAGGTTATCTTACAATGATAATCATAGCCCAGACCAATCTCTGCTCGATGAAAAACGTTTGCGTATCTTTCAAAAACGCCACAATACCCCTGGATTCAGTCAGCATCGTCTCTTGATTCACTCAATAGCCCAAGATCACGACATTACTTACACTGTCAGTGTTGCACAACTGGGAGAATGTCAGTAACGTAGCTGTCCCAAAATCACCCCAAAGGCCACTTACGCAACCCGAAATCCGAAAGCTGACTCAACTGAACCCAGGAAATGTGGAATTGTTCTCACTCCATTTCCAAACTTCTGCCAAGCATTCGAAGGAGGAAGATGCTCGGGGTCTTTCTTGAAGCTGAAACCTGAGCCAAGGTAGACTGTATTCTGGGCACCCTCCAAGGAATCAGGCGACTCGGTATCGACCGAAGCATCTTCGCGACCGATGTTCATCACCCACTTTCTCAGCCTCTTCTTTCCAGGCCAAAGAAAGTGACTCTTCTTCATCGTCCCATCTGCAACTTTCTCGTCGGCGAACTTGATTAATTTTCCAATCGCAATGCCAGCAGAGTAAAGGAGATGCTCAAGGTACAGAATCAAGTAAAGTTGTTGTTGATCCCGATGGTGTTGCGCTTCATCGAGTGTGTTGGTATCAGCATCGTTCGCGGTGCTGGGGGGAGCTTCCTTGGAATCGAATTGTGCTTCCGAAAGCCCTTTTTGTCTCGCCCAAGCCTTGAGTGTTGCCCCTCTATTGCTGTAGAATTCGACCATTTTCTTGTCCAGGTAGCTGGCGAAGTCCGCATGGCCAGGTCTTGGCTCACTTCCTTTGCCTTCAATATCTTCGCCCTTCTTTTTCTTCGGCTTCGGAATCAACTCCAGCAGTAGACCGGCATGCTCTAGCCCTTTATCCATAGCAGCGCAAACCTACGAATTGTGCGTAAGCGTCCTGTCACATAGATGTAGAGCTGAACTAAAACAGGGGACCATGATCTTACCACTTCAAATGGCTCGTGGAGCGTCTTCATAATCTCATTCCACGTCTCCTTTTCTCGTTCTCTCTCCTCTTTCCCACACTGTTCCCAAGCTTCTGCTTTATCGTGCGAAGATTCCGGAACTTCTACCCAACCTCTCCTCTCAGCAATCCTCTCGAATATATCTGTGATAGTGCTTATGCCGATGAGAGGAATCAAAATGCCACGGAATAGTTCAAAAATCTGATCAAGATCTTTGGCATCAAGTTTACCCCACGCTACTTCCCGCTTCGCAAAAGCCATATCCCCGTGTAGTTTTCCATGCAATGCCGTGAGTCCAGCAAGGGTGCCTTTCAAAGATTTAGCTTGTGGATTTTCAGCGGGATGGGCTTTATCCTTTTTCTGCCATGGCCTTTTCTTGGATTTCGTTTTTTGATCGCCATCTGTGCCCAGTGACTGCCCCGTTGAGAACATATCCGTGCTTTCAAGGCTCTGCAAGTAGGCCGATTGAGCTTTAACCGTTGCCCGGATCAAACCAATGTACCCTGCCATTTCCTCTGTACAGGGTCAGCTAGTCCATTCTACCAAGATGATCTAGCAAGAAAATGACTTACTGAATACTACAGTCCTTGAACTCATCGGGATGATAAACAAATTGACTCCCAGCGAGATAGCAAATGCGGTAAGAAATCCTGTCAGGAGCTGCTTAATAAGTGCTTCTCCAGCACTAATGGTCGGGAAAAGAGGCCCATAGGTGAAAGCGACATTTGTGAAGATGGAATACATAATCACTGGGAACTGGAGAGCGGGTATCTTAGCTCTCAGTACATTTACAAACCAGATGTTCGCGAAGAGCCAGATGGCACAAACACTACGAGAAAGGTCAGCTTGTAACTTTAGAAATATTTAAGTATCTCAAGAAGATCCAGACAATGACCTACGCTGATTGAGATGAGTTGTACGTAGCAGTTGATCCTGCTGGTGTAGTGTGCTTTCTAGCCTGAACACCTGACCAAATCCCAAGCAACGCAACCGCCTGTGAAGTCCCAATCATTATTCACTCATCTGCATACATTGTAAATGCAACTCACAGATCCAATACAGATACCGATGATATTCAAAATCAAAGTCTGTATGAACTTTGCACGAGGCATGATTGCGACAGCAAGTACAGTCAAAATGGGAACAAGATATCCGAGCGTACTGAAAGTTGCTGCTACGGAGTCGGCTTGATAGAAAGCAATTCCTGGAGATCGTCAATATTCTGCTTCTATCTCATATGCTACATGATTTCCAACAACATACCTATAGTGGGAGCAACAGAACCCCTTCTAAATATCAGCTGCGACGTTATCATCAATTGAGTAGGTATTGACCACTTACTTGAACATCATCAACAGAGTTCCCAGATCCAAGCCCATCTTCCCTATCCATGTTTTGATTTTCGATGGTTTCTTCTTCACCTCTGTCTCCTCCGTGACTTCACCCTTATCACTCACATCGGCATTTCTCCCTCTCGCGTCATCCGTCTTGTCAGCCTTTTCTTTCCCATTTTCACCCCCAATACCCCTTTCCCGAGAACTCCGGTCTCCAACTCTATTTATCTGTTCTTGCTCTGGCGCAGCCATGCTGCTCTGTAGCAAGTCAATTCCTTAATCAGACCGTGGTACATCAACTCAATACTCTTGTTGCTAAGCAAAAGGCCTCACGGGGACATTTTGAATTATCAATTGATGCAGGAATTCTTATTGTAGCGTGCACGATACGTCAATTCAAATTTGGGATATACCTACTTTCAATTAAGTTCGCGTTAGTGACGGATATGGGAAGCTAAGATGATGTGTGTCCAATAGAGGCAGTCCCCAGCCCCACCTTCCAGAACTTCGGCAGAGTTGATGATCCTGACAGGGGAGAGCCTGAACATCTGAGTTCAGGTAGGTTTGAGGAGATTTGTAAATGACTCCGAGATCTCGGAGTTTCATAGTCCCTGTTAGCCAAAAAGTTCCGGCGACAGTAAGATAGGGTAACAAATTTGCTTATTGAGTCCTAGGAGAACGATCTAATAGTCGACCCTCCCAAGACACCTGGAACGCATTGTGCCCAATGTGAACGCTGGCTAGCAAATGTCCACCCATATCGGAATCCTCCTAATTGTTAGAGGCATCCCATAGAACCACAACCATGAAGAAATTGAGAAATACGGATGTCTCTGAATTTTTGAATACATTGGTCACCGAAGACATTGTGAAAAGATAAACTGCTGAGGATAAGTGAAAAGCAACGCAAATTGATTCTATGCCTCCCATCGAACTACTAGCGGTCTATCATATCTCCAAAGCTCAATATTTTGAAATTGGTGAAATGCAACGAAAGTAAGAAAGCAGCGCTTTTATGTACACCTCAGAACAGGTCCGTCATTGCCCCATGACTAGCATCCCCTACCAAGCGTTGATACTTTGCGAGTACGCCCCTGTGATAGAGGTTAGAATCATGATTTTCAATTGGATGGAATCACCTGCCTATTGACAGCGCTTTTTGGTGGTCGCCAAGCCTTAAGCCTATTGGCAATTTCCTCATCGCTCACGTCCATACTCAAAGTATTGGTTTCTGCCGAAATGGTGACAACATCACCGTCCTGCACGATAGCAATCGGACCACCCACTATAAGAAGAATCAATATCCCTTTATCTAAGACTTTTGCGTAGTGTGAACTTACCAGCAGCTTCGGGAACCACATGGCCTACAATAAAGCCATGAGATGCACCAGAATACCGGCCATCAGTAATCAAGGCGACATTCGTAAGACCTGCACCCATGATGGCTGCAGAGGCCTTCAGCTGCTCTGGCATACCCGGACCACCTTTAGGACCTTCATACCTGACGATCAAGACCAAATTCTCCCCGTGAGGAATTTCACCTTTGTTAAGAGCATGATCCAGTTCGTGCTCCTTGTTGAATACTCTTGCCTTGCCAGTAAATACGAGACCTTCCTTACCAGTGATCTTTGCAACTGCACCGCCGGGAGCGAGATTTCCCCGCAAAATTTGAAGATGCCCACTTTTCTTGATCGGGTTTGAAAGAGGACGAATGATCACCTGGTCTTGCGGCAGTGACGGATACGACTCGATATTTTCAGCTAATGTCTTGCCGGTGACAGTTGGAATGTTGCCGTTCATAAGTCCTGCTGCGACCAGTAATTTCAACACCGATGGGGTACCACCAATGTTGTAAAGGTCCTCCATGAAGAACTTCCCGCTGGGAGCGAGGTCTGCAAGAAAGGGAATCTTGTTGCTGACTCGTTGAACATCATCCAGAGTCAAAGGAACCTCTGCTGTTCCTGCCATGGCGAGAAAATGAAGCACACCATTAGTCGATCCACTCCATGTTGGTTAGTAAATATTGATGAGGTACAGGGTGAGCAGGCTTACCCTAGAGCCATAGTCATAACAAGTGCATTCTCGAAAGAATCCTTAGTAAGTAGATCTCGAGGACGAATGTTTTTCTCCATGCAGATCTTAATTGCTTCTGCTGCTTTTGTACACTCTCTCATTTTCGCTGGCGATTCAGCTGGATTTGAGGAAGAGCCCGGTAAGCAGAGTCCCATTGCTTCGATTGCAGTCGACATTGTGTTCGCTGTATACATTCCACCACACTGCAAACAATTAGCACCGCAATTTGTCAATATTTTCCAGGCGAGCAAGCTGCAAGCCTTTGGAAGCTGATATGAAGCAAAATCTGGAAGGTAAAACATAAGAAAAGATTGCATACAGCGCCAGCCCCAGGGCAAGAGTGTTGCTCAAGGTCATCCATAACATCACTTGGAGTGCGGCCATTTTCTCCCGGTCGTTCGGCTGCATGTAGTTTATTGTATGCAAAAGCACCGGAAGCTTCATAGCACTTTAGATGTTAGCCACAACATACATAAGGGTTGCCAGGAAAGGTTACAGTGCTGATGTTGACATCCTTGTTCAACAATTTCGAGTAACCCTTCTTGATTGTTCCACCATATATCATCACAAAAGGACGATTGTATCGGGCAGCCGCCATAATAACACCAGGCATGTTCTTGTCGCAACCAGGGATTGAGATGTTGGCATCGCTGTTAAGGAATTAGCAAAGCGCACTTGGAGTCAGAGCGAGATCGAAGAGTTATGGAGGTGCTCGACACCTGCTTGTACTCAAGACTCTTTTGAGATGATGGAGCTATGCAACGTACTGATGTTGAGCACAAGTAACGGTTTCAATGCTGTCGGCAATGATTTCTCGAGTTTGCAAGGAGAATCGCATTCCTTAAAAGTATCAGCACGAACAGGTGTTCCACTTGTCATCATTCGCATACCCTCATTGCCCATTGTGATAGCATCTGATACACCAATAGTATTGAACTGCCATCCCAACATTCCCTGCTTCTGAACCGCTTCCTTCACCAGCTTTCCAAGGTTATGCACTGAGAGAATGAGTTTAATAGGTATCGGGGAGATGTTTGGTGGCACTTACAGTGCATACTGTGATACCAAATTAGTCAATCCGGATCACTACCTTATCGTTGTGCTTTACTTACTTGCATGGGTTGCCCTCCCACCAGACTGTTGCAATGCTGAAATTTTGTCAATTTCTCTTGTCCGTTGATGTCTTTCCAAATACTCACCCAACTTGTGGAGCAGTCTTCATCATCTCCTTGTTTGGCACGCCTGCCGCATAGAGCATTGCCTAAAAGGCATATCAGGAAATTGTGTAAAGATGAAGTGAAATTGAACTCTTACTTGAGCACCGGGAAAGTCATGACCTGAATTTCGTAGAACGTCAGCTTCAAATCTGTTATTTCAAGGATACTACCAACCACTAGTAATTTCTGAAGACCACCGGTTCAAGGCAGGTTTCCCATCAACTATGGTTCCTGGTTCCAGGCACTTGAAATCAATGTACCTGGGCTTTTCGGGAATAGGTTCGTAGCTGGCAGACTCCATGATGGCTCACTTATTTGACCAGAAGGGATACGACGTCTCTTGGAAGAGATTGGGAAGGTATGAAAGAAGGTGGGGTTGTGGAGAAGTGGAGTAGGTCGAATGGAGTATAGAGAAACTTAAAGCTCCGATCCGAATCTTCTTCAAATGGAGGGGTGAAGAAAGACAAAGCTAGAAGGAGCCTGGGTAGGGGCCGCCAGGAAGGAGCAGAAAGTGAATCTGGGACTTTGAAGGAACAAGAGAAGTGAATAAAAGTGAGCAAAATTCGAACAAGTAATGGGGAATACCGAGTCATAAGTGCTCCGACTTTTTTTCTATTTGGCTCTACCTATCCTACCTATCCTGCCGTGTCCTATCCCATCCCTTCCCATGCAATGGGTAAGGTACTCTCAAATGCAGCTGTTAGACTACACTTACCGTTGCCCCACCTTGACGGCCTTCGTTCCGTTGCCAGTTGAGGGGTCCTGATTCTGGTGCTGGCGGTGGTGCTGCTAGATCTTCACAAAGGAACAGGTCTTGCGTGCAAGCTCTAGAGGATGACAGGACCCAGACAAGGTCAATCTCAGCAATAACGTGCTCCGTGATCGGCCCTGGGAATAGGATATGGGAACTTGAAGATGCATTTGTAAAAGCGTACCTACTGTAGGGGAAGTGCTGATAGATAAAGTTATAGGTAGAGAGCATCGTGCCACATTCTCGGTCCTTCGGGAGAAAAGATAAGGCAAGACTGAGCAAGGATAATTTTGGGCTAGGGAAGGGTCCTGGTAGAAGTGGTACGTCCTGGGTAGGGCAAGCAACCTGGACCTGGAAAAGTGAGATGAAGATACTGACGGGAAAGGAAGTACCACCAGCACAATAGATACCTCGGAGTTTGGCCGAAAGTACCGTAGCTGCAGCTTCGACAGGGTCCAATGTCTTGTGTTTTGGCTTCTGATCTCACATGAGTACCTTGCTGTATGAGAGTGTACCGTATGGGTGTGGGGTTCGAAAGTGGGTGTGGGCGTTTGGTTTGATTTGATCCGATCCGAACATTCGCAATGTCTCACTGATAATTGGCTGTGCAATGACACAAGACGAGCAAGAAAAAAAAAGTACGTTTTCCTCCATCCATCCACGACATACTGTAAGTACACATCCGCATATCGTGCGTCAGAAAGTACCTACTAAAACATCTCGATGGTGCTGAAATGATGTAGCAGCCTCGGAACAATGCACTGTCTGTCAATATTTGGGATGGCTATTGCTGCGCGTACATTTAACGCTCCATTTTATATCATTGAACATGCCCATAACCAAACAAAAACAATTAAATTGCGGGTGGAATACTGAAGCCGGCCTGCGGCCTCTGATGGCCTTTGAAAAGGAAGTATGGCCATCTCTCCTTGGTTGCCGGCCGGCCTCTTGCACCCGCTATTCGCTCTCCTTCCCTCGTTCTCCAACAAAGAAAGCTCATCAATATCAACAATATGTAGATACTACTTCCGGCCTCTGGAGACAAATGGTACGAGGTGTAGTGTGTAGGTTATTATATTGCAGGACACTTACCACCCATCCATGGTCATTTGAGGACTTACTGCCCTATGAGAAGAGATAGGTTCAAGGCGACGAAAGTAACCCAGCTGTCTTTTGGATGTCCTCGTCCGGTAAACTCGTACCGGATACTCGTTGAAGTATATGTACTTGTACGTGTATCATGGAAGGCCAGAGATGGCTTAGGGAAACACATTGCCAACGGCCTTCAATTTATCTATCTCGCATTATAGTCGCACAGGATACACGTTCGTGCATTCGTGAATGGGACAATGTTGAGGCAGATGGGCAGCACCTAGTTTTGACTGTCTCCTTCGGTCGAGAAATTCCTCCCCCTTAAAAATCCTCCCAAGATAAACCATTCAAATTCTCATGGGAATCTATAGGCACCTATGTGCACGGCGGAGGTACCTATCCTGTACGAACTGTCCGCTGTGCATTTCAGTGCTGGCCTGGTGAGGCTGGGTCCCTGGACGGGAGTTCCCGAGCTCAAGTACCTTATAAGCTCGGTACGTACCTAGGGTAGGTAGGTAAGGTAGGCTTGTTCACAGAAAGGTGCATCCCTTTTAGTATCCTAGAATTAAATTATCTTAAATATATCGACAGTGCTCTTCGTCGGAGGATTTTAACTAAGAGTTCCAATATTCTTTCTGGCAATGATGCTTACAATATTGTTTCAAGCTCTACCTAGGACTTTTTAGATACGTGCCGCTTAATTGACCACCTTGAGGACTCGTTTCCCTGTCACCCCGCAGCCCCAGCTTCTTCCACATTCAAATTCATTCCTCACTCAGGTTTGGTTTCTTGTTTACCACGTCCACCACCCTGCAGGTAGGTCTTTATCCTCATCATCTCATTTCATCTCCTCGTACCTGGTAGAGCATCCAAATTCCAACAGCTTGTCCTCCCTTCTCAATTCCCGTGTTCTGTCCCCTGTTGCTGCCCGAATATCCCTGCGTTGGGCGAATTACGATGGGGACATGACGCACGTTTTCGATGAGCTGGTCGTAGCATCCTTCACTCCCTCCTCGACCAAGGAATTTCCCAACGGCGAACGCCTCAATTCCCCTACAAAGCTTGCGGATGGGCCAGCAGAAACTCCCGGCAAGGCCACGTTGGTTTGAGAAGCTCCCTACGAGAGACTGCCGCGCCGTCGGGATCCAAATTCGTTGCCGTCCAACGAGAGCCGCAGCTGGCCAAGCTTGAAGCCGTCATTGCTACAGCACTCGCTCCAGAGAGCAGATCTGGTTGCGCAAAAATAATTACAGCTGGCCCTGGCGTCGCTATTCATTGTCTTACTTCTTCTTGAAGTATGCGATCTTTTCTCCTTCTGCCATGCCTTTTCTCTCTTTATCTAGGTTCAGGCGTGGTCGCCTTGCAGGATAGCAACAGCTTCTTCCACTTTACCAAGAGCTTGCAGCTGCGAACCGTCTTATCCCACGCACAGCATTTGTACCCGCATACTTCCCAAGGACGATTCAGCTTATGGGAGATGACTCAGATATTAGCCTTGTGTAGCATATTTCCCTCTTGGTGGTTCCTGCGGAGGAAGCGGCAAGAGCGCAAATCGTTATCATCTAGTTCTGATGATACTTCGAACGACGACAATACAGGACAATATCCGATTGATGCAACGGGCAAGTAACTCACGAGAGTGTGCAATAGCTTACTGATATCAAGCTATAGATGCCGAGGTGACCGATCCCGGGCTATTGAAGAAGCACTCCGAGTTCAAATCTTATACAACCAGCCGCTTTACATATTCCAAACTACGAGTCTTTCATCGACGCCATCCTCAAGCCGACAAATTACCTACAGATCCAGCTCCTCTCCCGTTGCTTGTTTTTATACATGGACTCGGCGGGTCGGTGTCTCAGTGGCACCCGCTTCTGACCAGCTTGGTGAATTTGTCGTCATGTTTAGCAATTGACTTACCTGGCTGTGGGCTTTCTAGCTTTGAACCAAAATCATGGGGTGCATACACAACCGAGGCTCTTGCAGAACTTGTCTCTCAAGTAGTGGAGGACTATCGTGACAAGACGCTAGGCCAGGGCGTGGTTTTGATCGGACATAGCATGGGCTGCTCTATTGCTGCATTAATTGCATCAAAATCCTCGCCCAGATTATCAGTCCTGTCTCCGGATGTTGTCGGTTTAATCGGAATCGCACCGAAGGCTGATCCACCGGCCGAAGATCAAGTTGCAACTTTCAACAAGCTGCTCATGATCCCCGGCCCAATCTTCAATCTGTGGCGGAAGTGGGATCGTAGGGGTGGAATAGCAAGCCAAAGTGTACAACGATTTGTAGGCGCGGATGCTGATTTAGAGACGAAGCGTTTACAATATCGATTCAATGAACAAAGCAAAACAGAAGTATGGAGGCGGATGGCAAGTGGAACATTGCCAAAATATGAGAAGGGTGTAGCAAAAGGAGGACTTCCAGGCGAAGAGGTTTGGGCTGGACTCGAGGTTCCGGTATTTCTTGTAGCTGGCGAAGCTGACCATATTACCAAGCCTGCGGAGATTGAGAAGATTGCTGGATATATGGGTAAATCCCACCCCGTGAGGATTGAAGTGGGCGAAGACAGTAAAACGATTACCGATACTGCCGCACCTGTGGACGTATCATCTGGCTTATCAACCATGCCGAAAAGGACAATCGACTCACTCCGTGACGAGGACTTCATAAAAGTTAATTTGAATACGGTCGAGGATGCTCACGAGGATCCTTCTACTCCTAACGATGAGCTTTCTGTTATTCCTCCACAGGTTTCGAGGCCTAAGAAAATTTTGAAAACTACAATTCTTCCTGCCCCTGCTTCTCACGCTCTTCTCTATCAACCGACTACAGTCAGAATTCTGGCTGGACTAATATCGGATTTTCTCTGCAGTCAGGTCTCTCCTCGTCTTTCACTGGGATGGCAATTACAATTTTTATCAACTTCAGGAAAATGGGACGTGAAAAACTTGGAAAAGTGGAAAAAGGTGGCTCCAGTTTCAGAGCCCATTGCAGGCATTTTCAGGGCGATGAAGACATTGCGAGAGGTCGATGAGACCCACTGTCCTGAGGTCTTTGTTAAAGAGTGGGGTTCTCAGGTTAAAGACATTGTGGACATATCCCATGAAAGTCCCGTCTACGATCCTAGAGGTCTCGAGAAAGGTGGCGTTCATTACCACAAGTTTCCAACTGTGTCAAAAATACCTCCGACAGCGGACGAGGTCACGGCGTTCATAGCACTTATCGATCGGCTGATAGAAGAACAAAAGACGAGAGCCGAAGAAGAAGGTTGGACTGAGAAGCACTTTATTGGAGTTCATTGCCATTACGGCTTCAACCGCACTGGATACTTTATCGTCTGCTATCTGGTTGAGAGATTGGGTTACGATGTTCAAGTTGCTATTGACGAATTTGCACGTCAGAGACCGAAGGGCATCAAACATGCCCACTTCTTGGACCAACTTTTTGTGAGGTTCTGTAGAGGACTGAAGAGAGCTCCTACTTTGTGAGGCGTTGAGGGTGTATATTAGCGGGAGTTACATAGAGGGATTGCATATTCGCAAGATAATGATCTGTTCAAGGATGTGGATATCCAGGTAGGGTTCCGTTTATTAATTGAAAACTTGATTTTTATTTATTTCATTCATTCGCCATTGTAACTGTGACTGAAAGCATAGTTTTATTTGGAATATTTTAAGGGTGAAACCGTGAATGGCATTGATCCTCTATATCACACCACTTCAGAGTCCAGGAAACGATCTTGGTGATTGTAATCGTATTACTGCACTAAGGGATTCAGCAATATCTTCAAAGTTGTCCTTAAGTTCAATAACCTTCAGAGCTTTTCAATGCTGGGTACATCTGAGAGAGCAATATAGTTGCTAATAAAGCCTGCCTATCTTACGATTTAAGTAGCTAGTGTTTCGTGCTCCTTTATTGGCGCTTTTTACCCATCAAAAAAAGGAGGCATTAATCTACAAAAGTTAGGTTATAAGTAATAATGCTCATTTGAATGACCACTCTTGTGGTCAATTAAGCAAGAAATTTTAATCATGAAGGTGTGGATGCATTTTTAAACCTCCAATCCATGTCGTCTTGAGCTCCAATTACGGCTAGCCTCCAAAGCTTCACTTTACAGGGATCAAGGAGCTCAACATCGTCACCGAATTTACTCTCACTATCACAACCTTCACCATCTCTTCACAATCCGCCTCTCCGCCAAAATGCCTCCATTAAAGCCTCTCTCCCGTCCAAGCATCCGCGAGCTTGCCAATTTCATCCTTTGCCCACAAACTCCCCTCTGCACCACCCGTTGCATCTCCCAGTTCTCACGCCACCGTCCCAAATCAATTGCTCCAAAGACATCGACTCTCCTCCCGAAACACTCTCGCCCTCTTTCCTCTTCCCCAAAAATCGCTGCCTCTCCCAGACCCCAAACCCGCGATCGCGGTCCAGCATCCACGGAAGATACACAGACCGATTTCGGCAGTTTGAACGTCCTGGGGAATACACCTGCTCCGAGCACGAGTATTGATGCTTGTTTATGGGATGGCTTCCATCTTGATAGCGGGGTGAAGATCACAGGTGGAACAGGGGTTTTACTTGTGGCTGGGGAGGCATTTAGTTGGCGGCCGTGGGCTGCGGGGAAAGGAAGTTTGAAGCTGGTTAATGAAAAGGGACAATGGGAGGTAGATGATGAGGCGTGGGGAGTACTTAGTTTGGTGTGGCCAAAGCCTGGTATGTTGGATTATCCTGTGTAGAGTTCGAAGGAAATTGAGGTGAGATGCTGATCTGAACGTAGATTTGTTAATTATTGGACTTGGAAAGGACATGAGGCCCATCAGTCCAAAGACGAGACAGTGTCTACAGAATTTGGGTATTAGAGTCGATATTCAGGATACGAGAAATGCGGCAGCGCAGTTCAATTTACTGGCAACGGAGCGGGGTGTAGGACAGATTGCTGCGGCGCTGATACCTCTTGGGTGGCAGGATGGGGTTGGTGTGAAGTGATATAGGGCACCAAGATACAAGCCGGATATTGTTGCCAATCGAGCCAATTTTACTATGGGACCTCTCCTCTCAAGTCAGCTTGAATATAGCTGTCAAGCTGTGAGAGACAAGTTCCACAAAGTGGAGATATCAAGGCCGCTTGAAGATCCCAAGTAAAGATCTAGTTCATGATCTAAAGAGTCAGCTTGTAAAATGAGCTGAATCAAGCTTATCCTCCTACTGTCTCCATCAGAACCTTCTGGATGGGTGTTTTGGGCCGGTTTTTATATTGTTTCTCCAAATCAACAAGAACCAGCACCCGCAGTCTCAATATGCTAGATAGTTGGGTTTGCCTGTGCATTTTGGGAACCGAATGCCATGTTATAACTTCTACGTTAGCAGGTAGTACCAAAGAAGCCTTCATCAAGTCTTTTCATTTAGTTTCCGACACCGCTAGCTTCTTCTCTCATTGTAATTGTCAAGCACTTTTGGCGCAACACCCTTCAAGCCATCTTCAACGGCCCTCCACCTCTCCACTTTACGAAGGTCTCAAACGAGGTCAGTACACTACAACATGTCTTGTTATCACTGCGCAAATGTCTATGAAACGAATGAAAGCTAGCATTGGTTGACAACTGTGAAGCCCTTGGAAGACTTCCATCACATGAATGTGTACAGCTTTCTTGGAATCGTAGTAACTAAAAGAGCTCCTCAGAATTTGTGAAATGGAGATTGAATTAGGAGCAAGCCAGATTTTGATGTTTGCTGGCCAGTATTTGATCTCAAACACAGTGGTCTTGACACGTAATTTCGATCATGAGCTATACGGGACTGAGCAGTGTGGTAAAGTTGAAAGGTATCATTCAAATATTATACACTTAGATGTCAACTAAGACGACAAATTTCAACATTCACCTAAACATATGAGAGAATAGACATTACGTTACTTGGCTACCCGACGCTGCAGAAGTTGGCACATAAAATAGTCATGGAAGACCAGCTTTGTTACCTAATGACAGACAAGCTTTCTGACATCCTGACTGTATGCACTGCCATATCTGGACTGCATACCCCCGCACTGACAATGATGCACTTATTTCGAGCTCATGAAGATCCGCTATGCAACAGATGCTCCAAGTAAATGTTCCCAACTTACACAACATTTGCGATATCTCAGTGATCCCACATCCTCACAGGCACCTCCAACCCACGAATGTACCCGGGAACCATAGACAAGAGCTAGGTGAGAACTTCCTTCTTTCTTATGCTAGCAATTATCCTGTCATATTACCTATGACTCGCAAGGTACATGAGCTACTTATCTGATGTTCTGCGAGCAATAACTGCACCGGTAGTGGTATCTTAGCCTGCATCCAGAAGTCCTGGAAACACCATCTTTCCGTCGTTCCTACCTTTCAACATACCCCGCCAAACCAACCTTCACCTCAATTATCCCGTTGTGAACCCGTGATACGACTACAGCCATCTGCTCATATGGGTTTATTTTCTCGTCAGTAAGCAGATCTCGGTAGGTCTGGCGGAGGAGAGATATTCGACGCAAGACCGAAAAATGAACACTGGGTAAAAATATTTCAATTTTGAACGACTCTTGTAAAGATGGAGCGTCGAATGAGTGGTATGAGCATGGGCTCTGATCCTATGTCCAGAAAATTCAACGAGACACTTGCGCGTGGTTATTGGTACGTCATTGCTGCTATCGTGGGCTTCATGCTACTCCTGCGTGCCGTGAATTTCTATCAAACTTGGAGCAGGTCAGTCACTAAGACACATTCTACTGAAGTCGAGCGCCAAATACTTATCGCTCGCTGAACACAGGTTACGAGTATGTCGAACAAGGAAATCGACAAAGTACCCTACTAAGGTGAACAACTTCCCTATGCAATGTCTTGCAACTTCGACGGCCACTGTGCGTGAAATAAGCTACCCACAGCTTCACTTTGGGGGTCGGCTATCATGGCTGAATCCATTTCCAACTGGTCGAATTATTGTCATTGCCTGTTATTTCGCCGTCGTAGCTTACATGGTGAGTTATAAGTCGGTCGTCAGCGATGCATACTACTACGAGAGAATGGGATTTCGGGCAGGTTGGATTTCAGTGACGCAAGTCCCATTCATATATCTGCTAGCGTCGAAGGCCAACATTGTTGGATACTTGATCGGGAGCTCCTATGAACGACTCAACTGGCTTCATCGATGGGTGTCGCGTACCCTGCTGATCACAGTAACCATTCATGGCTCGTTTTTCATGGCAGAGTGGGTTCTTGCCGATTGTGTGAAGCAAGAATTGAAGATGATGCAGATGGGGAAGTACGGTTTGGGTGGATGGGGCGTTCTTGTGTGGACTTTTCTCTCGTCGCTCTCACCCATGCGACGGCTGGCATACGAATTCTTCGTCATGCAACACATTGCAGCTGCTGGTGTTTTTCTTTGGCTGCTATACCTTCATGTACCCGCGTATGCAAGGTACAATGTTTGGTTCGCAATCGCTGCTGCGTCTCTTGACTGGATATTACAAGGTTTCTTGATGCTTTATAAGAACTTCCGTTTACGAGCTTCGAAATCCTGCAATGGAGGACAGTATATTGGCCATGAAGTGGAACTGCAAGCAGTCAGCAACAATCTCACGGTTCTCAACATTAAGGATGTCCACTTATCCTGGCAGCCTGGCCAGCATCTGTACCTTTGGTTACCATACCTTGGACCTTTGGAGTCTCACCCGTACACAATAGCGAGTCCATATGATACAGAAAATAAATGCCATTGCAACGAAATTCAACTGGTCGTCCGAGCGCATTCAGGAATCTCGAAAAGGATGCGCAACTACGCCAGCAAATCTGAACAATCTTTGACTGGTTTCATTTCTGGGCCATATGGTGCACCTCCGAATTGGAGAGCTTACGAGTCCTTGATCCTCATATCAGCATCGACAGGAGCCTCATTCACACTTCCCATACTTGAAAGTCTATTGAGTTGCTCATCCACAACGATTTGCACTCAAAGAATTGCCTTTCTATTGGTTGTCCGAGATCGGCCGCATGCGAAGTATTATGAGGAGCGACTCTCGAAAGCACTCGCTCAAGCGGAAGTCCAAGGCATTGATCTAGATGTTGAGATCGCTATTACAGGAGATGAATCCTCACCACAGGACCGCGATCTTAATGATGGAAAGGAAGACAGATTGCAAAATGTTCAACTGCTATTAGAGGATGATGTTGACAGGATCACAGACAAGAAAGATGATATCTTTGTTCTAGTGAAATCTCCATCAACATCAATTTCAATGTCGACAGCCTCTCAAGCAGAAGGCTCCAGCAAAGAAAAAGGATGCTGTTGCAACAAAGAAGATACTCCAAGTCCATGTTGTGTTGTACGAAATTTGAAACCAGAAAGGCATATAGGATTTTCCTATTCGAGGCCAGACATTTCTGCGTTCATCAGAAGGACAGTCGAGATTACAGGTGGAGAGACTTCTGTTGGTGTTTGCGGAGGTAGTTCCCTCGTCGCAACGGTCAGGAATTCGGTGGCTAGCCTCTCGGACGAAAGAGCTGTGCATAAAGGCACGGGGGCTCAAGGAATGCATCTACATGTAGAAGAATACTGCTTTTAGCTTATACCATAATAACAATAAATAATGAACCCAAATCATTTGGCATTCGATTATTTTAAACAGTCTCCAATGTCCTGTATAACTGCGTGAAAGACAACTGCATCGTGGTATCAAGTTTTCGTATACATTCCTCAACGCCGGTAGTATCCTTCCAGGGCCTCCCAAGTATCTATAATTCGTGCTCGATTTCAAATGGAGTCTCTTCTCCAGTGCTAGATTCATACCACTCGTTGGCCATCCACTGGGCAACAAGTTGCTTCGCTTCTTCAGACATGGCATAATATCCTGGATTCTCCTTGGGAATGAACATAGCTGCTATCATCAATATTGAACTAAATAACAAAACAGAATGCTTACCCATATGCGCCCCAGTCTCATCACTGGCGGCATCATTAATAGCTTCACGCCAAAAGTCCTTAACCTCCTTCTTCGGTAAGTTGCAAAAGGTCCTCTGGTTGCCTACCACGCTCCCTACTAATGTCGTTCCATCATTCTTGCTCACGGCTCTCTTTCCCAGTCTTGTGTACAGGTTTGCCCATCCTACTCCAAGCTCCTTGTTCAATGTGACCATCCCGTTAGCTCTCTTCTTGAGCTCCTCCCCTTTCATCAAGCATCCCACAAATTCAAGATGTGAACCAACCCACGACCACCCTTGCGTAATTTGATCTCTCTTCATATATGCCGCTGCTCCTCCCGCTGCGACAGCTGCCCCCGCTCCAGCCATCGCAGCTATCTTACCCCATTTTTGCCATGTTGGAACTGGTTTCTCTACCTCTGGGGGAGCAGGCAAAGCTGCAACGGGTCTCTTTCCCTTCCCTTCGGTCTCCGTAGCTGCCTTTGTACCCCAGATAGCACCACTTAGTCCACTCAGAGTTGTAAAAGCTTCGCTGGCACTATTATAATGACCTTCTGCTCCATGTGCCACAACGCCAGGTGAGATACCTAGATAGGGTGTGTCAAATGCGAGAACTCCTTGGATATAGGGAAACATCATTGAGTTTATTTCCGGGCCAGTGGCTTCATGTGTACCGGATTCGATGGTTCGGTCGGAGGTTATTGCTAGAAGGGTGTCTGCGGCTACTATGCCGCCCATGGAGTGGCCAACAAGTATTGTTCTGACCGAAGGATCGATGGTAGGAGATGGTGTATGTCTTTCAACCTCGATATCAATGACTTTCTCCAACAGCCTGACGGGGTTAGTTCAGTAGCTTGTCAGGTATACATGGTCAGAGCGGGGTAAATGTACCAGTCTCTGAATCTGCTCACACATTCTGCCAGATCACCGCGGGTCTCGAATTTGGGATACACGATCGCTCTGACTTCAACTTTGGGTAGGGCATGGCTGATGAGAGCTCGAAGGTGTTCGGGGAAGCTGGCAAATGTGTCGTCTCCTCCCTGTGGGGTTCGGTCAGAGCACGTACAGTGAGCATCATACAGTTATGAATCACCTTGAAGCCATGAATAAAACACAACAGTAATGTCTTCTTCATCGTGGCTTTATCATTGTGGCAATATGCTGATACGCGTAAAAAAAAAATATGATCGCACGCACAGGGAAGCTCAGTAGCCTCGTCTCTTATCCTCGATGGTTAACCTTAAAGTTGGGGGAAGCCTGTGATGGACTTCACTTCCATTGGCTGTGTATAGACGGTTAGACGGCTATCAAAGCATGGATTGTGGGTTGCGAATACGATTAGAACATGACTAATAATGAGTGAGGTTGTTGAGTCGCTGCTTCGCATCCTCTGGCTCTTGAGTGGCTGCTCCAAGAACCAATCTTGCATTTTCAATATGCCCAGGCGGAATTACAGCACCGCTAGTAGCTGAAGTAGACTCGGTTGACCGACCTCATTCGATTGTAGGCACAACGGTCTGGTACATTATGGCATGTTCATTTGATCGAGAATACGACACCGGCAAGGATTCTGCGGGCAGACTTCCACCCGGAGCACCTCACCTTAATACTTCATGTGGCTCAACCGCACAGAATATGGCTTTTCTCCTCTGACGTCTTTTCATCTTCTTTGTTCCTGAAATATTTATCGTAGATCTATGGCTGGCTATCTCTTTTCCCCAATCAAAGTCAATCAGTGATCATTGCCTCTGATCATGACTAGCGATCAGGTGCATCGGGAAGGTCTACGTCAACGTCAGTGGGAACGGGTGCTTGAACTAGAACGCCCTTCCGGTCTCAAACAGCTTGCTATCTTGTCGGTGCTGGAACTCGTAACTGGTCGTAGCAAGCCTCTTGAACACGTCCCACGACGAACAACTGGTGTCCCCTTCGAACGAACCCGAGCCACAGTTGCCAGGAACAAAAAAAGCAGCTATCAACCACCGCCAATATGCCCCGTACTTCCTAGGAGAAAGCGTGCACTCAGCCCAGCTCCATTAAATGAAAGGCTCAACGAACAAATCCAATCCCCACTGTTTAGTCTTCCTCCTGAAGTTCTAAAGCTGATATACAGAAAAGTTTTGGGGAACCACTTAGTCCACATAGTCCGGAGACAAAATCGAATGGGTCATGAAGCATGCAAGGTCTTAATTCCTGGGTTTCCGGATTCTTGCAACGAGCACCTTTGCCGTGGCTTCAAACTTTCAACCGGACTTTATGAGTACTCTGGTCAAGCTTATAAAGATCTGATGCCGCTTCTACAGACTTGCCGCAAGATGTAAGCCTGCTTGCCCCCTGTGGCTCCCAGAATTCACTAACAGATTACCAGATACATAGATGCCGTACAAATATTATACTCCTCTAACATTTTTGACTTCAATAGCATGGAGAGTGTTATCGAATTTTCTACATCGATACTGCCCAAGCGTTTCGATACGATCCAGCAGTTACAATTAGATTTCAGGTTTGACAGCTCGGCTTCTTTCTCTGAGACAACGGTTTTGAACGACTGGGAAAGGTGGCAAAGAACCTGGAGAATTATTGCAAGCATACCTACTTTGCAACGGATCTGGTTGAGAATCTCCCTACCCAGGCCAGTCTTTGGTCAGGAGGAACATCGGTTCTTGAAGCAGTTGGTACAAGTTGGACGCTTGATAAGTTTCGAAATCAGCTTGCCCCCTTTGAAAGACAAAGAGATGCCAGTCGAGAAAAGATGTTTCAAGATAATAAGGCGAGATCACTAGGGCTTGGCAGTATGACAATTTCATGCTATTTCCTATGAGTTTACGATGGATGCCACTAGCTCGACTAGGTACCTTCTTGAGAATGACACCCCCAATGAAATAGCTCCTCTGTTACCATCCCACTACGCAATCTGGGGTTTCAAAACAATGACCAAATGCCAGATACTTCCGAAAATACGCAACGGATCCAGAGAGGAGTGAACCAGGCCCCACTGTCAGTCCTTCACCAATGTACCGAAAATCAAGAGAACGTTGACCGAAGAAAATCACCATCACGAGCCCAAACGCCAGAATCGAGAATACGCTCTAGCATAAGGACATATCGATGAAGACTTATTCTTCGTCCTCGATCTTGGTTCGTGGGCTACGGCTAGCTTGTGCATGCGCAATCTTTCCGGCTGTCAGCATACGTAAGATGTCAAGGAGACAGAAGACTCACCTTTCTGGCCGACTCGTTGTGTAGAAGGACATCAGCATGAAGAGCATCGATAACCTTTGTACCACAAACCTCAACAGCCTTCTTGAAGTTCTTGGCGCCACCGAACAATCGCAAGTGTGCCATATCTGATTGAGCCATGTGGCCGAATGCACCGTGGCTGGACTCGAACTTGCGTTGGCAAAGAGGGCATTGGAGAGCGTACCAGTGCTTGGTGCCATTCTTAGGATAAGGGGAGAGGACGGAATCCGGCTCGACTTGATCCATGGTGATGGTAGTTCGGGTGATGGGGACAATGCTCAACTTGGCAGCATTGGGGCTGGGGTTGTCATGTTGGCCTGAGGAAGGAGAGCCATCTTCTTGCTTATAAACCGGATAAGTGGCAGCGTGTTGATCGGCATTGTTGGAAGGGGCATGATCAGGAATAACGGCGTCCTCGGGCTTCAACTGGGTGAAGATAGCAGCCCTGAACAATGTTTTGAGGGAGATCAAGTCTTCGTTGTCACGCGCACCCTTCTTGGCAGCAGCAGCTAAGTCAGTCTGAACGGCCTTTCGATGAATGGCAATGCCCTCAGGGGTCTGTGTCAATGGACATAGTCAGCAATTGTCGTCCATCTGGAGAACAAGATGTGGAGCTTCAACTCAGGTTTGGCCGATGGTATCACGGCCATCATTTTTCTACAAGGACGGAGGCGAATTAAGGGAGTGCGAAGGTACATACCTTGAGAGTAGAAAGGAACTCAAGTTCATTGGCACGTTGGCTTTGAGTCTTGTCTTGTTTAGCACGTGCTGCTTTGACCTCTGTGACCCATTTAATGTACTGGTCCCAGAGCTTCGTGGCAGCCGAGCCAGGAGCAAAGTCACTGACCAGGTGTGGGTTCTCGTTGTCGTTCTCCATGATGGAAGCGATTTGATTGGTGTGGTTTCACAGCGATGTGTTAGATTGATCGATCGAGTTGATCGAGGAGGATAGTTGGAAGAGTAGTGATCGATTGAAGGTGGTCTTCGAGTTTTGAAGTAAACAAGGCTTAGGCGGCAGAACTAGCTTTATAAGCTAAGACTGAATTGAATACAAAATTGCCTTTTATACACGAATTCACCTCGCACTGCGATGTTCTATCTCTGGTAATCAATTGTTACATTCAATTTGAACTCGCAAAGAAGACTTTTTCTATCAATTTGGCTTTGATATTGGCTATCCCATAAAGTTAGAGTCTAGATCTCGAAGCGAGTTTTTAAAGGGGGAATGTCTGCATGACGGCTCCCTACCCAAAAGTAAACTCGACTCAACTTAGAACACGAGGCTGCAGACGATAGCTACTCAATTTCATTTGGTTCCAACAATCATTCTTTTAATCATTATTCATTCTTGACACCATTATAGACAAGGCGATGACATTGTCCAGTATGTCAAAACTCTTTGGTGGTGGGGCAGTTAGCTTCATTTTCTCCAGGATCGCTTTGCGAGACTCAAGTAATCTTGAGCCGCTCCTCAACCTCTTCCGTACTGGTTTGCACTGGGAGGAATTTAAGCTCAAACCCGGAGCTCAACGAGAACGGGCAGAAAATACTGGACCATGAAAGCATTTGCGTCATTAGGTGAAGTTATACTGGGAACCAGATCCAGTTTAATACATCTACTCGAATTCTTCCTGCACACCTCTCGAGCGACAATACGTCTATGTTCTATGATAGACGTATCCACCAAACTGCGACGCCATGCCTCAGCAATTCCATACTATAATCAATGACTACGTTCAATCAAGATCTTGGGTACGGATGATCTCCAAATCCACCCTTTTCCTGGTACAAAACTCGCGCAGCTCTTCCAATGGCAGCTTGTTGCCCCAGAACTCGTACTCCCATACTACATATTTGATGCTCTTGATGTGTACCCCGCTCGTCAAAATATACTCCTCCAGCACCTCTTTCACTGATTTGACATTCCATCGATAATACTTCCAATGCGAGAAATTAGCACCTAAGCGAAGCTCTCTCAAAGAGCCTGGGAGCACATCACTTAGCGGCTTTGCACGTTCTGGGAACCAACCAAGGAGTAGCGAGATTGGTAGTTGGAGCGATTCTAAAGTTGATAGCTCTTTCAGCGACCCGAGGGAACCAGATATTCCATGCTCTGCTGGGTCTCCATCAGGATCTCCATCACACTCTCTCCCCCCTCCTAATGTCACTTCCTTCGATCCCCATCCCTCCCTAAAGAAGCTCACCGATACCGAAAGATGTTTGAGTGACGCACGCCGACACTGACGTAGTTTCAAATTTGAATTGGACAGTGAAGCGTTTCGAGCTGTGATTGCACGGCCCAGACTGGTACAGTCAAGCCAATGAATTGTTTGACTTCTTTGCCGGGAGCCACAAGAATATCTGGTGATTCCAAGCTGCAAAGACGAGACATTGGGACATGCATTGAGAATGGTAGCACAAGCAGCGTCACTGACCTTGCTCTGATGAAGCTGCAGTGTCGTGATATTGGGCGACTGTGGGAGACCAAACCTCTCATTTCCCATGCCCGGAGTGATCGACCACTCGAAAAGAGTGAGACACAAGGTTTTCACGCTCGAAAGGGTAAACACCTTGGTGAGCATGGGTGATGGTGTGTCAATGGGCACTCCGTCAAATCCACTCTCTATTGTCTTGACAGCTTCCAGGTGTGATATAGCACGGTTTATCAGTGGCACAGTCTGGTTGAAATTATCGCATAGGTATTCTTTCACTCTCGACAGATTCTCCCATACATTATCAGAGCACGCCAAGGCATCCAAAGCAGGACACGAGGAGAGAATCAGCATGTGAACAATCTCCACTGGATACCATGACAGGGCAGCTTCCCACTTGCTGAAATCCAATAATTCAGTGTCTGTAAGTAGTCCCGAAGTGCCAGAGTGCACGATCATATTTGCTAGAGCTTCCGCAACAAGGACTTTCTGCTCCGTTGATAGATCAGAGCATTGTTCCGGGAGGCGAAGGCATTTTATATGATGACCGAGATCAGGGCGGTACAAGAGAGTCCGGAGAAGGTATGTAAGTTTCGGTCGATCGGGCTCTAAAAACTTGCGGTGGTAGTTGAGGTCCTCATACAAAAGGGGCTCGGTCAAAATCCTCAATGATTGACATGTCAGTTGTACCGCGAGAAGGTCGTCTGGAGAGCAGCCTTGCAAAATGAGTCGCATGAGTTCAACAGGGAGAGACTGGATAGGCATTTTGAGGCTGTATTTCATTGAATGTGCCTTGACTGCGCTCGATCGTCATCAAGTGTTGTTTGTTGGAAGCGACAATCGCACAGCATGCAGGTACAACTGGTCTCAGACGCCGCTACCTTATTGGTTGCCCCCATCTTGCAGTCCACGAGAATAGAACGCCGTTTTGTTGATCTAATCTAGCATAAAAACTTATGTGACAGATTCACATGATTCTTTTCTCTGTGCGTAGAAGTCAGTAGTCTAATTTTCTAGCAAAAAAAGTAATCCAAAACCCAAGGTTCCAAATCGCCACGGGCCAAAAAAATATTCAAAAATAAAATCCAGACTTCAAAATAGCAAAACTTCAGTACCCCATTTGAAATGGGGATACCTAGGAAAAACTGCCCGGACCAGCTTTTTCAAGTTCGCACGTTTGTGTGAGTCACTCGATCGAATCGGCTTTTGTTTTTTTCGTTTTTTGTCGAACTCGGTATCTGGATTTGTTGACCAAAGTTTACTCTGATTCCTCCTCGCAGTTTGACTTGACCACTCCGCCAGGGGAGTGGCACCTTCTGCTTGAGGAGAAATTTGGTATCACACCTTATAAAGGGCAACTGGTCAGTTTTTGGACAGCGGTGACCTGATGGCTTCGGGACCTGGTTGTTTTTGCTTACTTTGCGGGCAGAGGCATCTTGGACTTTTGCACAGTATAAGAGAGTACTGGCAAGTCTAATATCATAGTTTATACTTGCCAGGCGCCTTGCTATAAGGATTCGTATTCCCACCCAGTTTCCCTCCCTTCTTCATACCCTCAAACCAAAGCATTTTCTGCTTCTGATCCTCCTCTCTCGCCGCCTTCCTTACAAGTCCATCCTGCCATGAACTAGCAACGTGCACCTCTCCTTTCGGATTCCATATCTTCCCCTCATGCACACCCCTCCCATCGCCGCTCCTAGGCGTTCGCGATTCTTGATACCACCATTCTCCTTCCTTCAGTACTAGTTTCTTGCTGTTTACATGGAAAACCACAGAATGGGACAATGATCCCATCGTTCCCACTTCGTCTCCGAATCCAACAGCGTTGCTTATGATGTAGAGGGAGTTTCGATCGCTAGCGTAAAGATGTGCACATGCGTGAAGATTGTAGGCTGTTGGTGAAATGGTGCCAATCGGACGATAGAGAGCAAGCTCTCGGTAGTCTGACGGCGATTTACCCTTATTGAATTGGGACATGTCTACCTTTCTCATTTCCAAGCCTGGAAAACTAAGCGGCATAGGGTGACTTTTACTTTGTCTGTACCACCTGCGAAATTGTAAATCCTCTTTTTCTTGACTAAAAAGGACAGAAACTCAAGCGCTTCAAGCGGGACCAGCTTTGCACGCAATGTCCGTGAGAAGAAGCGTGATGGGAGTTTGAAAACTGTGTCACTTGACAAGGAACGTAGGTTCTTTTGGAGTTTTACGTAGACTCACAGCTCCTGAGCTTCTCAGTTAAGAACAAGAAGAGTAGATAACTTACCAAGGCGCATCAACTCCTGGCATCTCTTCCCACTCCTCCACTCTCTTTGCCTCAATCACTGCTCCATACCTCACCCGTGGGCGTTCCGCTTCACTAACTTGATGCTCGGTCAACCCAACCTCGTCTCTTTTAAAACTGCAGATACACGTGAAGCAGATCTTCCCCTTCTCCCCCTCAACATCTTCTTTTGCAAACCCATCTATAAATCCGGTTTGAGAAGCAGAAAGCGGTTGCCTGGCAGTCACAGATCTAGTACAGTAGCTACGTCCACCAGAAAGATGCTCGATGGTGAAGATATATGGCCGATCAGAGCGACCTTGAAGCGTGAAGTAGCCGTGGACATTCTTAACTCTTTGTATTAATGTCATCGTAGTTACATATCAAAATTTTTGACAGGCATACATCACCCATGGGTAAAATCTAGAACAACATACATGGACTACCATTCCCTCTCCCACAGTATGTGAAGCAGCATACACAGACTGTGCATACACATGGCCGCCATAAGCCTGGCCACCACCAGGATTGTAAGATGGATGTTTGCTCATGAACGTATTCTCTCCAATGGCTTCTAGAGCCATTAGGTCCGTGAATGTTACTGTTCGGGCCGTCATGGCGAAAGGTGACTTTTGGAGACTGAAAGAGTGACTAGGGTAGTGGATCATGGATCATGGCTCGAGATCTTGCATGTTGGAACAAAGAACACACATAGAGTATGATTTGTAGGTTCAGACTTTTGGACTGAGGTACTTGTACCGTATTGACGAGCGTCACTCGAGGATGCCATCCAGTAAGTCGAGCCGAGGTTCGTCAGATCGGGGATAAGCATTACCGAGATCACGCGACTTACCCCTGAGATTTCAAGCTGCATGTCGCCGACTTCTCACCAGTTGGAAGATGGAGAACGAGAGGACTAAGAAATCACAGCGCATACAGAAAAGATTCACCGGATAAACATGTTCATTGTCAAACTGTTTCTTAGTGTCACAGCCCACTGCTATTCTATCCAGACCCGCGCGCTTCCACGCACCCTTTCCAAATCACCGCACACTCTGTGCAGGACTTATCCCTTGAGGAGCCTGCCTGCTCTCACAGCACTAAATACGTAATACAACAGCGTCGATAATCGATGAAGACGACGCTGAAAACCCAGAACTCCTTGTCATGCTATGGTATATGCGCAACTCAATCTTGAGAACGCAACGCTTTAAGAACGCCGAAAATATGCAAATGAGCGAGCCTATTCTATTGAAGGCGCGGCTTTCTTTTAAAACAAAAAAATGAAAGGATCTACGCATGATTGATGCTCGAGGGAAAGCACCTCTTCTTGATGTTGATAGCAGGGAAAAGTGATTAGGCGTGAAAATTGGGTTGAGCAATCTGTGGAAGGACAGGCCATTGTTGGTAAGGTCGCTGATTGGCGTAGTCAGGAACGACACCTGGGCGAAAGTCATTCCTCTTGCCTAATGGTTGATAATGCATCTGGTCCGCATTGACAGAATAATCATGCAATGAAGCAGATGGTGGAGGGTAGAGGAGAGTATTGACATGTCGCACAGGTTTGTACGGAGACGACCGTTGTTGAAGGAAAAAGGAAGGCGAAATGTGGCCCCCATTAGTACTCGAGTAGCTTGCCGAGTTTGGAGATGATGAATAGGCAAGGAGGTCCTGGCCAATATGTGGACTATGGCGGCGTGTTGGGGTTGAATATCCAGTATTGCTGTGTGATGTACTTGGTGTCAATGCTGGCAATTGAGGTTGAGATGCCCACGAAGATGGCGTAGATGGATATACGGTCGACATTGCTCTCCCATTACCACACAGAGGAGGTAGAAGAGGGGCATTCTGTGTCAAGCTTGTAACGCCGTTCTTATACCCGTGGCTCATGGGTTGACTTGTTGAAATAGTCAGGTTTGGGACGGGGAGTCGAGGTGCATCCGATCTCATAGGTGGAGGAATCGTAGGTGCAAACTGACTAGGTCCCGTTGTCACTGGTCTCGTAATTCGTTTCGCAACAGGCTCCTCTTGCTCCCCTTCATGACTCCGTTTTCTATTGTATCCTCGCTGGTCGTATTCTCCTATGGAAGACAGAGGGGACGAAAGCGGCGCCAAGCTTTGTGGAGGCCAGTTGTGGCCATTCGTGAAAGGAGCGAGGCTTGGGGTGTATGCATGGGACGGAGGTGAATTCTGAATAGAAGGTGGAGATGGAAGATTCGACTGAAGACTGGGAATCAAGAGAGGTGAGACTTGTGGTGGGGCTCTTGATGCCTGATCACAGTATATGCGGAACTTTCTCAATTTCTCGTGCCACTCTTCCCATTGCTCCTTCGACGCCAGAAGGCTGTAACGCATATTGCTCAGAAATTCAACCTCCATGACATGAATTTCAGTGACCGATATTCCGGAAACTTCAGCCCAGGTTTTGTTGGTGTAGGTATTGTCATCGAGAACTTGACAGGTCAGCAGTGTTCAGAAAAAAGGACGGCTAGACCTACATTTATTGCCCAACATCAACGCAACAGTCAGAAGCCGATATTCACTTCCACTTCTTCCCTTCACTCTAGGATTGCTGGTTTTCAACCGGTATATGAATAACAATGCGAGTAGGATGACATTGTCGGTGACTTGAGTGGTAGAGAGAATTGTTACGACCCATTTTCTGAACCCGCTTGATGGCAGAGCCTCCTTCTCGAGACGCTTAACTGGTGATGAGGAGGAAGAAATACCCTCAGCCTTGTGAAGAGTCTCGGTGGATTCGAACCAGAATAAACAAGTAATCTGTACTGTTAGCCGTGCCATTGTTCGCCTTGAATTCGCTGGAAATTTACCTGAGCTGCAAATTCGGCCAAACTTCCCCCATCCTCACTAATAGAGGATGGGATCTGAAGACTTGGCCGAATGACTTCCCCATTGGTACTTTTCCTGTGGGACTGCTCCTCAGGTACTGCCATATTGCCAGTCCGATTTGAAGGTTGAGGGCTTGGTTGTTGACTTGGTATATGTTGTGAACTCTGAACCTCATGTCGTAGTGTCGAGGTCGAGGCACTTGATGAAGGTTGACTTGTGGAAGTATATGGTCTTGCTAGTGATTGAGCTCCAGCATATGCCCCATTGTAAGTGTTTGAAGTCGCTACCGGCCCGGAATATGCAGCATCTCGTCGACTGGCGTAATCATTGTACTGAGAATGCTGATATGTCGTTGCCATTTCGTCTGCAGGAGGAGTTCGAAGCCCCGCTTTTGGTGGTGATTCGAAATAGATTGGAGTACGTTGTGCAACTGAGTTTCGAGAGAAGGGGACGTCCTTCTGACGGCTCAAGTCGTAAGATGAGTGTGTAGACGGATAAAGGAAATCAAGAGGGGCCGGTCTCGCTGAAGTTCGATACATGAGGATCGGATTTGGCGGACAAGATCAAAGGTGGTTGGTAGGAAGGTAGTGTCGAGATTGTAGGTGGAAGGAACTGGAGTTTCGAGGACGATGTCTGTGAAACCACGTTCTGAGTCGAAATTGTGATCAAAGGTATGCCCAGAGCTTCCAGCACTCCAAATTGAATTTCCCCTCCAGATTTTCCAAAGAATATTGGGCCTTATTGACTTCTTTCACCGGGAAGCCATGGAGGAATGTGCCGACACAAGCTGGTGTACCAGCTCAAAATCGGTGCATGAAGCGGAGAGGAATTTGGTGTGGTTTTGGTGGCAGTAAGAAGGAAGTATATTAAATTATGGAAGTGGAGCAAAGTCGAAGTTTTTGAGAAGAAGAAGAAGATCGAGATTGGATTGGAATGGTATGGTATGGGTGTGAATAATAGTCGGATAGTACAGTGCGTCGGGAGTAGTAGGTAGTTCTATGAGGAGCGGGAATCTCGACTTGACATTCTCGGCTAGCACCAAAACAGCTATGGTAACGGGTGAACAATTATTTGGTACGGTCTGAGTAGTAGGGGCGTTGGACTGGACTAGGTATGGTCTAGTTTGGTGTGGTATGGTATGGGCTGGTATGGGTAAAGAAAAGAAGCGAAGAATGACGGAAATGTTGTTCACGGCGTTCGAGGCTTCTTGCAATTTGGTTTCGGGATGTGGGTTCTAGACAGAATAAAGGTTGGTCGGTTCAGTCAATCAGTCAGTCAGTTGATCAATGGTGAATAATGGATAATAATAGAAATAATAATAATAATAATAATACTAAAAAATTTAATGTTAGGTTTAATAGAGAGTGGAGGCTGATCCCAAAGGAGCTGGTTGTTCTTTGGTGTATCGTAAGTGAAAGTGCTCTGTACGGGTAGGTAAAGGCAAAGATGAATGTGAAGGACCGGTTGATGTCACAGGGCTTGCTTGCAGGGGTATAGAAGTATGAGGAAGATGCTGGGATTACTAGGATGCAGATGGAAGTCGAAAGGGAGGGAGGGGTGGAGGAGAGGGGTGAACAGAGGAACAGAGGAACATCGGAGTAAGTAGTGAGTAGTGAGCAGTGAGCAGTGAGTAGTAAGTACTTCTAGTAAGTAGTTCTTGGTGGGATGTGATGTGATGGGTTTGGGTTGGGATGGATGGGTGGGTAGATGGGTAGATGGGTGTGGATGGATGGATGGATGGATGGATGGATGGATGGTGTTGCATGGTGTGGGATGTGATGGGACCAGATTGAAGAAGTAATCAATTTAGTGGTGACTCTGATAGTGAGAGTAAGAGTGAGAATGAGAATGAGATTGAGCATGAGGGTGAGGGTGAGGGTGAGAAAGTCCTGGTGGTCTGCCTAAAGATGGTGTAGTGCTGCGCGGCGCTGTGCTTGCTGGGCTGGGCTGGACTGGACTGGGCTACGACAGTCTGCAATACTGTAGGTACGCAGTACTCGTACTGGGCTGGGTTATGGAGTGGAGAAAGTGAGTGAAGCCGAGGGGAGGAGAGTGGGTAACAGTAGTAGTAGCAGTGGGGAAAATACTGGTACGAACTGAAAGGAGGTAAGATTAGGTAAAGTCTAAGTAGTGCACTACAAGTACGCGCATTGCTACTGGCTGTATGATGAGTGAGTCGTGGATTGTAGTAGCAGTTTTGCTTCTGGATGCAGTGAAGGGTGAGGTGGAAGCCGTCGATGCTCACAACTGAGGGACGGTGGCGGTGACAGTGACGGTGACAGTGACAGTGGCAGTGACAATACAGCACCCACCAGTGCTGAGCAAGCCCAGTGTAGTGGGTGGATCGGGGAGGGTGGTGCAAGAATGGTGCTGAGGCAGACAAAGACACTGGACACTTGGTTACTATCCACGTCCTTCCATTTACCTACGTACGAGTCACTCATTACTTAAGGGGGTACTCCAAAGGCGAAGGAATGCACCACTACGACCTACCTACTAAGACCACTGATTCTGTCCAGAACATTTACTAACACCACCACCTTTTTCATTATATGGCAACCTAGAATAGAGTGGAGCATTCCATGCCTCCCGGAGTCTAGCAGGTAATGGAGTGTAACTGGTAAAGAAGCCGCCACCGATGCATGTGTGAAGGAGAATGAAAGAACAAAAAAGATGGGCCAATCACCAACCCCAGAAGCCACAATGGGGAGACACGACAGAGTCGGATCAAAATGAAGTCACTCAGCTCGACAAACAACGAGCCCCCCGCTCTTAGTCTGGGAATAAGTCATTATTGACGGAATGCCTGACTACACCTACACTAAACCGCTCCGCTGATTAGAATGACTGACATGATTGAATTAACTCGTGAAATGAGATGGATGCCACGAGATGTAATGGGGTTTAGATGGCATTTTCAAGATGATACTCTACATGGTTTAAAATGAGACGGTAGCAGCTACATAAGTGGAAATAAAATCATGGCACCATGATGATGACGGTCATGAAGGAGCGACAAAAGGTGTAGAAATCAAAAGTGCTGAACACTCATTCGTCCAGCTCTTATTCCGTTTGCATGCATCATCTCGTTGGCTGACCTCCTTCAGGTCTAGCATTGTTCCGTGTTTGGTCCCCTTCCACCCTCCCTCCCTCGTACTTTCAAATTTTACACCTTCCTTGAACAGAGAAAAACAATCAAAAAACTTTATTACACCAAGTCGGAACAAGTGTAAGAACACACCGGAGTGCACTCAATCAGTCAGATGTGATGCACTGCTGATTTCCAACCCGGTAAACGCACTCACTTTGTCTAGGTAGGTAAGGAAGGATAGGGTGGGTCCGAAAGCATCCTGATCCTGATCCTCCTTCTCCTTTCCCTTCTACGGCTGGCATGCTTTTATCGAGCTGGACCTGGACCTGGACCCGGAGCCTGAGATATCGCGTTTGGGTCGTTTTGATACTGACGCCCCAGCCTACGATGCGATCTGCTCAACGGTCCACCGTCGAAAGAGTAAATGGGCAAGTCGGAAAGTACGGGGGGCATGGCGCTTCAATCAGTGACCACAGAATTGATACACCTTTCGGTGGCGGGTTGTGGTCATGAACAGAAATCGTAATTGCTATTGTGCTCACAACCAGCAAAGCAGGCTGTCTGACTTGGACTCTTTCCTATTATACTTTCCTATTAACTCTATACTTTCCCACTGTGACCAGAACCATCCCAGCCAGCCACGAGGCTTCCGCATGCCTTTACAAATATTTTTGTACGAGTAAGTGTAAAGAGAATCGAGTACACATCTTAAAGTGTAGGCATATCGAGAGTACACAAGCGGAATGCGGAAAAGTCTTACAGTCAATAGCGGACCAATCATTTCGCCGTGGCACGGAAGCCAGAAGGGTCAGAGCCAGAGTGCAAGCTGCCGTGCAGCATGGGTGAAGCGCAAGATCATATCGCGGCATGCTAAGGAAATATCAGAGTAAAGCAAAACAGCAAATATCAAGCAGGACAAGCAGGCACCATTCGGCCGGGTTGGTTATTGCTTGGTACGAGTACGGCTCGACAAGGAAGGACCAGCACTGCAGCAGGCAAAAAATGGGTGGAAAGAAACCGGGACGTTCGTTGGCGTTCCAGTCGTAGAGTAGCGTATCTTTGGTGGAGCGCGCGTGGGAGGGGGAATGGCACGTCAAATCAGTCAGTTAGTCAGTCAGTCATCTGCAGATTATTGAGAAATGGTCTTGTATCCCTACCGAGGGTACGTGGAATGGGATATGTGAGGGATGCGCGTTCCGTTTAGAATGTTCGTGAGTTTGGGAACGGGTCTTGCCTGGTCTTGGACACAGACACAGACACAGATGCAGTCACAGTGGCTGGTTGAGAGATGTCTGGACATTCCGGGCCTAACAAAGCACATGCAAGAGTCGCATCGATGCGTGTTATTCCTCATCGTCTTCATCATCACCCTCACCATTACCACTCATCCTCCCCGGTCCTATCTTTTTTCTCCTCGTTCTCCCCCATGCTGATTGGATTGGAAATATGTTACTTGGATGGTGAGCTGGAAAAGTAGACGAGGCTCAGAGAGTGTCTGGGTCCTGTGAAGGTGGAGGAGATGCGATACGCTGGAAAGAAGGGTTACCTAGTTCCTGACCAAACAACTTTCTCGTTCTTTACAGGCTGTGTGCTACAGGTACAGTATGTACCGTCCAGGCACCACACAGCAGGCTCGAGGGCTGGTTCCGTCGCTGGACTGCCTTTCCAATCTGGCGCACAATGTGCTGCAGCGTGATGGCCGCATGGTGGTGTCGCGGGCGCTGATGCTAGTGAGAGTAAGCGATTGATCCTCTAAGGTACTTATGATTGGGTTCGACCTGGCGTGGAACCACAATTGAAGGAGGTTGAAGGGGAGTGAAGGGAAAGGATCCAAGGGATGGCAAAGGTGACACCGAATGAGTCCCGCTAGGATGTAGAGGGTGTGATTATCCAGGATGATTTCCCAACACAGCGATAATAAAGAAGGAAGTTTTGAGTCTACCCTCGCTCCGGACTGGACTCGGATTGGTTAGGACATCTGCCATGGACGCCTTCTCAAACTCATGGAACATATCCCTTCTACAGTAGTTCCACATTCTGCGCGTGCCATTTATTCATTAATACTCTGTAGTCATGACATTCCATGTTGCAAGAAAGAAACAGTCTGTGTGTTTCGGCGATAGAGGAGATGGTGTACTACGTATGCATTCCTCCTCGAGATAGAGAGAAAACAGTTAGGTCTTCTCCCAAGGCACGATTCGTAATGGAAGGTTTGGTATGGCATGAGAGTTCTGAATAGCTTCGGACGTTCGGCCTGCCGCCTTCACCTCGTCACCCCTGGAACGCCGTGTGCCCAGAAAGTCTTGTCACTGGTCGAAGCTGTGGGGCTTTCTTGAGAGCACCAGGCCTTGCCTGGATGCACAACTCCAAGCAGCACATTGATAGTAAAACCAAAGAATGGGAGAGTAGGTACTCAGTCTAACACTCATGATGCTGGGATGACAGTGATCGCTTCCCACCAAAGTGAACATTTGAAGACATTCGGTGGCGAAAAGATCCATCTACTACGTAGACGTGACCAAGACTCCATGTTCCTTGTTGAGCTTCGCTGGGTCCGTCCGTGGAGTATTTTGATATTAATGTGATGTAAAAATGTTGACTCCTTGATCAGGCTGTGGGCCGGCCTCGTGGATCAGAACATTGTCCGTACGCCCCTGCCCTCGCTGTCATTTCTTCCTCCCAAGGCTGGTCGCCAGGGAGATGATTTCAGTTGACGATGATGATCCTCAAAACTGCCTTTCTCTTGAGAAGCAGGGGCAGGAAAGGCACATTCAGCTGAGCCTGAAGCCATCGTCTCTTGGATGGTCCGGCAAAAACAAGTGAGCGCAGCAGACCTGGTCATTAATGTTTCTGGCGATTCGATAGCTGCGATTCAGAAGGTATCTCACGACTTTCTCGGAGACAAGTGTGAGGCTTGGGTGTATCCGATATGCTTCTTGGTTGGGGGCCGGCCATCCATGACTTGTGCAATTAGTGTGCGCCAGGCCAGGCAGTGCCAATGCCAGCAAAAGTGTGTGGAACTGAGCCGTCAGCCGGTAAGGTGGTGGGAGGAGCATTTGGACTGCCTCTCTGGAGCCTAGGACTGTAGGTGTAGGTATGTACCGTTCTTCGCAAAAGGAGGCAAGTGCAAATGCAAGGCAGTGGTCCGAAAGAAAAGCAACACAATCCACCCGCCGCCGCCCAAGCGACCCTAAATGATCGATGATCGCGGTCGGAGTTCTCGTATGGTATCTGTGGTGCGGAAGTGTTGGCTTGGTTTGGTGTTGTTGCAGGCAGGATCTAATACAGCCCAATCAAGCTGATTTCAACATGTTTCGCTACAGCCGGTTAATGATAATCCCAATTGCCCGGACATTGACCGACGAGCGCCTGAGATCTATTTGTGGCCTGCTAACAGGATGGACCACGAACCGATGTTAGACCATGAATGATTGCGCACTGGTGTCCAGGGGTGTCGTATATCATGGATTCATCATCATGGGTCAGTTTATTATTATTGAAGACGGAGTCTACCTCTTCCAAGTGTAGCAAGCATTTCATTATGCACATATTGCGCACAAATGTACGTTTCTGGGCCAAGAGTCCAAATTAGTTCACATTATGGTTTCTTCTTCTTGGGGGTCTTTAGTTTCGGCTTCAATCAAGTTCCGGTATCTAACTTGTCAGTTGCTACATTATGCCTCAACTTGGGTATAGGCTAGTCAGCCAATAGAAGTCGGAAGACAAAGTGTTATATAAACTTTATTCTACAAAGTCTATTGACGAAAGGAATAGATCGATCTTCTATAGGAAGTCCTCCAACGATATTTGGTATATATGTATGCTTTGCAAGTACCGTTGTGTTGAATAAGGTAAGGTGAACTACTTGTGAAAACAAAAATGCCTACTACCTATTACCACAAGCGATGCTACATGTTACACCTGGCTCGGCTTTTGTTATTGAATATCTCGATTTGTGTGCAATCCAGACATGGCAATGTCGGCAGCAGATAAACCACGCTGCTACTACTGATACTACAGGCCCGAGGCAGATGCCGTGATGGTTGACTGAAGTTCGAATGCATCAAGCAGGCAAGCCACTTCGCAAAAGCCATCAGACTTGCCTGGCCTGACTTCAAACTTTTATTTTCCCGGTATCGTTTCGTAGAGCGGGGCAAAATCTCAGGGCAAGCAGGTGGTGGTTGTGGGATCCTCCTGATCGCCAGCTTCAAGCAAAAGCAGCGTATGACGCGTGAGACAGAGATGAAATGCATAAGTTATCTGTATATCACATTCGACTTGAGTCATTGTTGTGATAAAGCTGTTGATGTTTCTAGGATCTGTGAATAGACCAGGGCAGCTGTCAATATCAAGAACAGTGGCATAACTATTTGAGAACAGGATCCAATGAATTGAGTGACTACGATATCTTCCTGGCAGAACTTGTATGGGTGTAAAGGGCGGTGTAGGTGCACAAACAGTGTGAGAAGCCTTAATATGTGGATGTGAGTTTATCATTTCTCGAGAGTGCCACCGTAAGTGTTTCTAAACGCACGCTCGCCACGAAGTACTGATATGGATTCAATGATAGGTATCATATATCAAACTTAGTAGATTGTACCCATCAACTGGAAGGTAGGAATCTCCGGGTTTATCCATAGATATGCTGAGTTCAGCTGCTGCATGCGGGAAGACTGATGACGAGACTTATCTCTCTACGCTGGTTCATTACGAAAGACAGTAAGACTCCGCATATCCATAGTTCTCACTCGTGGTAATCGTATGCCTTTCGTACCAGCGGCAAGCAACCAGGCAAACGATGATGCTCCCTCGCTGAAATTGATGCTGGTGCTGGGAAAGGCTGGAATGAAACACATCTGTGCCGTCGGCCCAACACGACAGCACGGCTGACGGTGTTTTCATTTGATCGTCAAGTGCGGTTCATCTCTAATGGTGCAGCAGTAACAGCAAGAAAGGATCACAGCTTATCATGCGACCATTAGGTAGGCAGGTACTGTAGGCTCAGTTCTGTCGGTTCAGCTGCTGACTTCGGGCGGAGATGGCCAAAGACAGGTAGGGATGTACTTTAGCAAGCGGAAGGGCGAAATACTTGCCAAGTAAGAACTTCTCAGCACAGCGAAAACAGGGATCTTCTGGAGGCTCCTCAATGTCATGATCAGTCCAAAGTTCCAACAGCCACACACACACACACACACATGCAGACAAGAGGGATGTGGATGTGGAGATGGATGTGGACATGAATGAACGTGTCACACTTTCTCGGACCACAAACACTCTTCCTCTCACAATAAATTGGAACGCGACGCCAATTTGTCGCGGCCCCGTCTACGGCACAGCGCAGGGCAGATGCGAGGTTCTCCAAACGCCAGTCTTGAAATGATCGACAGAAATATTTCTTTCCCTCATGGGTCTTGGGATCTTGGTGGGAGGCAATTATCGGCTTCACCTGCATTTGAAAGCTGGGCTATGCAACAGCCTCTTCATGTGTTTAAAACATCGGACATTCATATTCCTCAATAGACCACCCTTACATAGACAATTACCAGGGGCACCATCACGGAAAGAAGAAGGCAAGATTCAACAGAGTAGTTGTTCGGATTGTCCCAAGGTATGCCGAAGCTGGATACGAGTTCGCTGGATGCCCGGCATCGTACCGTGATCATGAAAGGCAATAATAATGAAGTGATAAGCTGCACACTAGATCATCCGGAATCCTAGTCCCAATTTCTGGCCTCTTTTCTGCAGGCGCCGATATTGGATCCAACAGATCGCTCTGTGAACATGACAAAGCACTCAGGAAGATCAATCACTCTCAAGCCGACATCTCACCTCCTCGTTGATCGCGCTAAGAAACGGCGTTTGAGTGAAACCAAAGTAAGCTGGTGGAGCTTCAGCTTTCCAACCTTGTAGATACAGGCAAATGAGCGCTGGAGAATTAGACTTCCCAGGCGTCAGAACGGCGACAACACCAGGCAATAGTTCCCCAGGCGTTGCGTTGCATCAGCTCGCAGAAGCAAGAAATTCAAATAGTAGTTGTCGTGCCCCAGTCTGGGGCATTCTCACTGCTTTTGGAGGTTAGTCTAAATGTAGCGAAACACCAAGTGTGGGAATAAAAATGAAGGGAACGTGCTATTATTAATTCTTTGTTATTTTCCCGGTAATGCAAGAAATTCAAGTCGAATGGATGACTCGTTTGAACCCCCTTTCACCTCCCTGTGAACTGCCCCTTGAGTCCGAGGCCCAGAGCCAGGCATCCCGATCCTCATTCCACTTGACACCTACCATCCGATAGTGCCACTATTGTACGGAGTACAGCGTCAAAACTACATGATTCAAAACTATCCCACCACCGTTATCGTCGCTGCAGATGCCTACTGTAGGCCTTGCATATTGTACAAGGGAAGTTTTCGCTCCAGTCTCGCAGATATGTCCATGACAATAACTTGCCTCTCGATCCGGCAAAACCCTTACAGCCTTTCCTTGAGGATCTTAAGATTTGAGACTTCTTCCAATAGACAGTTTTTGTATCCACACATTGGTCATGCGATCTTCGTGGCTGTACACTCAATGGTAATGTTCAAGTGACGAGGTAAGGGCGAAAGCAAATCTGCCATCTCATCCGGACGTTGAATGCAAGTGCTCCTGTCTGTCACGATAGTCCACCTGTCCTACCCTGATTCATACTCTGTTGATACTTATGTGGGATTTTCCTTTCGCACTGTCAAATATTTTGGATGATCAAGTATTGCAAATCGGCGACTCAAGTGGATGAGCCCTCATTTGATTGAGCTCTCTCTCCAGTTGACTACAGTCTAGCTGACCGCGCCTACATCAAGCTTCACAGGCTTGAGCATCTATAATGTTACTTCAAGTTTCTTCCCATATGTTTATGTATCTCACTTTTGCCCTTCTCATCCAGAGGAACAGGGAATGCGTTTGTCTGGCTTGTCTCTTGTGGGCCAACAGGACAGTAGTTCTGCGTTGTCACCTTGATGTTTCGACTGAGGATACTGGTGGCAAGCGATGGTAAAGAGCCGTCGCCATCATCTCTTGAACGCACCAGTGAACTAAGGTGCCTCAATTGAGTTTCTCTTTGCTTCTTGCTGTCCAGTGGGCAACTTGACCAAAGCATCAGATAAGTATAACTCCTAAAGCTTTTTCAATTCCACGCTCAATTCGTGATGCAATACTTATCTGTGTTGTAGTACATTCTCCGTATCCTAAAGAGATTTTGAAATCACACGACAGAACCATATATCGTTCACTCTGGGACATACGACTGGTCTCAAGTCTGAAGTTGTGGAATCAAGTGTCTACATAGTATTATGGTCAGTTGTCCATGCTAATCGTCGGAAACAATTCATATAGCCGTTGATAGAGTGAATGCAAAGCTTTACAGCTCTTCAGCGCTGGGGCATAACGCCTGACCTTGCTGCTCTGTCAATTTTAACTCTTCAAGCTTAGGACACGAAAATTACATGCTGTCACCGACATAGTCCCTGGGAGGCTGCACTACTTGGATCGTGGCAGCTACTGGGGGTCCGCTGGAGCATTTTCCTGTTAAAATTTCCAGTTAATTTTATGTCAACACATTACAAGATTCAGAAGACTCACATGACACTCCACTCCAACCCTTGCATTTGATACTCAGGTTGGTCAAGAGTTACGCTCAGCTAAAACATGATTTGATGCGGTGACCCGTATAAACTCCATCGCAATATATCCTCATCTTCCCCACGATTCAAATAAAGTTGACGTCTCAAGTGGATATATTAACACGTGATGCAAAGTATCTCAAAAGTCGCCAGGAACAGGGCAAAAGAAATTTAGTCGAAAAAATAAAGCGGCACTAGATTACCCATTCAATCCTTGGAGAGCAGTGGTGTATATTTGAAAAACACTCCAAATGACTACCTGTTAACTACCTAACTACCTCGAACGAAACTGCTTTGAGTACTGACTTATAGCATCAATATGGTAAGAGTTTCTCTGAAGCACTTTTGCTCCGTTAAAACGTTTGGGCCAAGTAGAAGAATTCTGAGGCGAGGTCGAATGATTGCCGCTTTACTTTTCCGCCACCAGGCCCGTGTTCGAAAATACATTTGCCGCTAAACTTGGTTGCCCCCTCAAAACGAAGATCGCCAAGCCATGTACGAGAACCGTTTGTTTAGAGCATCCCTTTTCACCACAACCAATTTGCACCTTCCTCAGCCTTCGCAATCCCATCCCACATTCGCTATCGACGTAGCAGGTGTATCTCCATTGATAATACTCTTTATCGCATTCGTTATCCTGTTTATTTTCCCACGACTCGAGTCGCACGATTGCGCCCTTGCCTGCGCGCTGTTCTCGCCGACCACCCTTCAAATATCGATAAAAGTAGGATCAACAGGGCACAATGGGGTTTGGAGACTTCGACACAATCTGCCATCAGGCGGCGGTACCATCATGTGCAGTTGTAGGCAGTATTACACACATCGCTGGATTCCATGGCATTGAGGCCAACTGTTATGCGCGGAATATCGAATTAGCCAACACGATCATCTTTCAAGGTGCTGCCTCATTTATGCATATCGCAGCTCTCATCATGACCGTTATCATGATCTTACATGTGCGGAGTAAATTCACAGCTGTCGGTACGTTGCTGTTGGGGCTTCGATAGGCGGCGAGTTGTTGATACTGATATTACTATTTATAGGCCGCAAAGAAATAACATTATTCTTCTACCTTTACATGATGCTAACCTTCGCATCTCTACTCCTCGATTCGGGCGTCATTCCTCCCGGAAATGCTGTTTACCCATACTTTGCGGCAGTACAGAATGGTCTAACATCAGCAATGTGTGTTTGCCTACTCATCAACGGATTCGTAGGATTTCAGTTGTACGAAGATGGCACTACCATATCTGTCTGGCTCCTACGAACAGTCAGCGCAGTTATGTTTATCATTACAGGCCTGGTTTCACTCGCAACTTTCAAATCCTGGGCTGGTTTAGGACCTACTCATACTATTGGACTTTTCGTTGTTTTATACTTGGTTTCGGCCATTGCATTAGTGATATACTTCATTTCCCAGGTCATTCTTGTGGTCAACACATTAGAGGACCGCTGGCCACTGGGAGATCTTGCTTTTGGGGCCTTCTTTTTTGTTATTGGCCAAGTCATTCTCTACGTTTTCAGCAACACCATATGTGAGGCTGTCCAGCACTACCTCGACGGGTTATTCTTTGCCACTATCTGCAATCTTTTAGCTGTAATGATGGTATACAAGGTGTGTTGCCCTTCCTTTTCCTTGCTATTTTTCGCTAAATATATACAGTACTGGGACTCGATCACTCGTGAAGATCTTGAATTCTCGGTTGGCACCAAGCAAAACAACTGGGAAGTTAAAGAACTACTTCCCGAAGATGACCGCCGGACGACAATCTATCAAGATGACTACTCCAATCCAGCCATGTATACCCACTCTCAGCAAGCCAGAAATTCGAATTATGGTGGATTCCAGTACTAAGGTTCCGGTAGCACTTTCATGCCGTGATAGAACGAGAAGGGAAACAAATTTGGGGCATAGCGTTGCTTTGTTGAATTTGGTCGGTTAAACTCCGAATGGCGTTTGAAATGGTGTATTCAGTGCTTGCAATGTATATAGGGAAACTCAAGTTGGATACTGAGGCTACCCCTCGTGGAAAATGGCGTTGCCTGCGGTTGAGCAGACATGTAAATAGAAGAATTTTAATGAAATGACTAATAATATTGGTGCACCTTCAGGTCCACATAGCGAAATAACCTAAATCGAGTGCTTGCTTCATGTAAATTCCCAACATCTGGCTTACTGTGGGTGAATACTGGAATGAAAAATATTCGACGAACTACCACAGAATTACTTTGAAATCAAAGATTGTGTCAGGTGGAAAGGCGAAGGTAGGAAACTCCATTAGAGTGTCAGTTTCAGTGACTGTCCCACCAGGACTAAGGATTGCGAACAGTTTTATAAAATTGGAAAAAATTTGTTGGCTTCTCGCTACCACTTAATAGTGACCGTAGATTGAGCCTTGATATATAACAGATTTTCAACATCTCCCAGAAACTCCACCGCCTTAAGAACACACAACAGCCTCTCACCAACATGGAAACAACCAGTCGGTCGCCTTCGGACTTTCTGCCACGCCTCTCAATGTGGATGTCACAGAATTTACAATCTTGCTCGCCCATCACCTCTCCATCCAGCTTCAAAGGCAATCATTTCTGCTGCACGCTCACCAATAGCCAAAACAGTCAACATAGGATTCACGGTAGGCATGCTGGGGAATACACCAGCATCGGCGATTCTCACTCCCTTCAAACCTCTGACCTTCAACTCCGGATCCACAACAGCGAGATTATCATCCTTGGCCCCCATTTTGGTTGTTCCCGCTGGATGATACACGGTATGGGCAACCCGACGACCATACTCAGACAGCTCAGCGTCAGTCTGGACTTTCGGGCCTGGGGCAACTTCCTTCTCAATCCAGTTGCAGAAAGGAGCTTGTTTGGCGATCTCTCGAGCAGCTTTGAGACCTGCTACGATAGTTGCAGCGTCATAACCTTCCGGATCGGTGAAGTAGCGGAAATCAAGAGCAGGCTTGACACTTGGGTCATTGGACGTGAGATAGACGCGCCCTCGGGAGCGGGGCCGTGGGATGTTCGGGGTCATGCAGAACGCATTCAGAGGTGACTCGTAGCCCAAACGAGCGGTGTTGAGTGAAAAGGGTATTTGGTAGCAGTGCATCATGATGTCTGCAATGGTACCATCTGGCAGTGCCTTAGGATTGAAAGTCGGATCAGGGTTGGATGCTGCTGCATTCTTGATCTCGCGGCGTAAGAAGATCCCGGCATCAGAGTCCATGGTGGTTTGAGGTGGGATGGGTGCATTGAGTTCCCACATGATGATAGACTCTGGATGATCAAGCAGATTCTCGCCAACTCCAGGGAGATCATGGACCACGGGAATAGATAGGTCATTGAGTTGCGATGAGGGCCCGATTCCGGATAGAAGCATCAAACGGCAAGTGTCGACCGCACCAGCACATAGGATGGTCTCTGTTTTGGGCGAGACAGTAAGCTTCTCACCGGTTTTGAGAGTTATGTTTACACCCGTGACAGTCTTCCCCGAGACGTTGACTTTACTAACCCAGGCGTTGGTGAGGATGGTGAGGTTTGGTCTCTTCTCATCACCACGGAGAATAGGGTGAATGTAAGCTACTGAAGCAGAGCTCCGATTGCCATCATCTGGATTGTACGAGATGGAGAAAAATCCTACGCCTTGCTGCAAGCTTCCTGTCTCTCTGATCTCCTTGTTAAAGTCCTTGACAACTGGAATGTTCATGGCAGTTGAGCATGACTCAATCCAATCTTTGCAGACCTGGTTGCGATGGCGGGGGTGCACTGGCTGGATCTGATTGCGGAGGTTATCAATGAGACGCATCATAGTTTTGAAATCCCATCCTTTGGCACCCATACTCTCCCATATCTGGCAATCATATTCAAACGGCCGGAAAGAGATCAAAGTGTTATGAGAAGAACAACCTCCAAGGACTTTCGCCCGGGAGTGTCGGATGTGTGAATTTCCTAAAGTCCTGTTAACAAGGCGTTGAAGAGATGCCCCATCGTGGGAACGATACTGCTTACCATTTGGCTGCTCAACGGTGCCATAGTCGTAGTCAAGTTCACCACCTAAGAGTGTGAGCCATTCCTTAAGCTTCAAGACCTTGTCATTGTTGAAGTCGCTTGGGCCACCCTCAACGACGAGAATTTTCTTGTGTGGAAGGTATTCAGAAAGTCTGCTTGCAATTACACAACCCGCCGTGCCACCGCCGACGATGACATAGTCAAAGTCCTTGGCTGAAGTTGAGGAGAGAAAGTCAGTAGTCATATTGAGTACTGCTTAGGACTTTTGCCTCGTATGAGCTCTCCGATATCTACGTGCTATATAGGATAATTTGCACGGTGCTAAAGCTCTCGGTCTGATGGTGATTGGGTTAGCTATTACACACCCGTCTTATCTAGAACGATAAGAAAAGATTGTGAGCATGTACGGGCGGTAGTAATGAAGACCAGGTAGGGCAATGAATCCGGCTGTACCTGCGTATTTTATGGGGAGCAGCCAAGAAAAGATAATGATAATGACAATGACGGTGAGGAGAGAAGATGATGATAAAAATGGAATTCCTGGTGCGGACTTTTCCTCAGTAGTGGGCAAAAGTTACACAGCGGATGGATCACATCACCTCACCTCACCAAGCCTACCTGACCGGCCTCCTTACCTCACCACACCATACTTGTCTAAACCCAACACAGCTAAGAAGGTAGCCAGGTAGTCTGCTTGGTATTTTGAGAGTTTTTTCATGGTTCCTTCATGGAGCGGAAAGTGTCGAGGTCAGCCGGACCCGGCACAACTCCACCTAGTCCTGGAATTTTTCTCGAAGTTTAGACTAGCGGGCTTCAGATGCAGGCGGGGCAGGAAAACGAAGCCGTTGTGTGGTAGACAGCCAGAATGTGCGTACATTGTACTATGTAATGTGGGGAGAAGAAAACTGACTCGATTGACGAATGAACCGCCGTCATAGGTAGTGCCAGCCCAGCCTTACTAAGGGTCCAATGCAATACCCGAGTCGCAGCCGCCTCAACCTTGCACTTTGCGCCACCTCACCCTCACCCTCACCCACTCAGAGCTACTAAGGTATGATCCTCATTACTGTTGCAAAAGTACATACCAGTACCTTCTGCGCTCGCTCTCGCTCTTATCGTACATAAAAGGACTTGTAACACCTTGTGGCATGCCACGACATGTCATGACATACTATGCCCCAAAGAGGGTACTCTTTTCCCATCCGACTATTTTCCGTCTCTTCCTATCTCCCTTTACCAGACTCTTTTCCCCTTCATCTCATAGATAAACATTGCCTGATCTTTTGGCTCTTTCTTCCCTGCTTTTGCCCCTCCTCGCCCTCTCCTCCGCTATCATCTTCAGCCTTCAAAACCCGAATGGTGTATGACTTCCGAGATCCACGCTCAGATCCGTTCCGCAAGTGACGTCTCTAGCTTCAACGTTGTGGGATCGTCCCCACTTCCGGTGCTATATTTTATGCTTGCTTGAAAACTAACAAAACACATCGAGACCCAGCTGCCAGCACGCTGCATATTCGTACGAGACCTGCTGGAGATCAGCTCATCATGTCCTCCCACACTGCCCAACAGCTCTACTACGATGGCAAAGTCCAAGATGCGACCTCGGGCAAAACTTTTACCACCGTAGACCCATCTACAGCCAAGCCATTGGCCAAAATACATGCCGCTTCGCCTTCCGACGTTGATGCTGCAATAGCTTCGGCGAGGAAGGCATTTCTCTCGTGGTCACAAACTCCTCCCATTGTCCGCTCTCGAATCCTCCTCAAGGCAGTTGAGCTTCTACGCGCAAGAAATGATGAGATCGCGAAAGTAGAAACACAGGATACGGGGAAAGCCTTTTCAGAAACGAGCACAGTGGATGTTGTTACTGGAGCTGATGTCCTCGAATACTTTGCCAACCTAGTAGCAAGCGGTGGATTGAACGGCGAGACAACACAATTGAGACCCGATGCGTGGATATATACTAAGAAGGAAGCCCTAGGAGTCTGCGCTGGCATCGGGGCTTGGAACTATCCCATTCAAATTGCCCTATGGAAGTCTGCGCCTTGCCTTGCAGCTGGAAATTGTATGGTTTACAAGCCTTCGGAAGTGACGCCTATGCATGGACAAATATTAGCACAAATATATACTGAAGCAGGTGTACCACCAGGAGTTTTCAATATCGTTCACGGAGATGGAGCTGTTGGAGGATACCTCACCTCACATCAGGGGATTGCAAAAGTCAGCTTTACTGGTCAAGTATCCACTGGTCAAAAAGTTGCAGCATCTGCGGCTGGTGGCATGAAATATGTAACGATGGAGCTTGGTGGGAAGAGTCCTCTCATCATCCTTCCTGATGCCGAAGTTGAGCATGCAGTAGACGGAGCTATGATGGCAAACTTCTTTTCCACTGGGCAAGTCTGCACAAACGGGACTCGAGTCTTCGTTCCACAGAGCTTGAAATCAGCCTTTGAGAAACTGTTGGTGCAAAAAATGGCACACATCAGATCACTGGAACCTATGGATCCCAATAGCAACTTTGGACCTCTCGTCTCAGAACCACATTATAAGAAAGTCCTCAGCTATATACGGCATGGAATTGACACTGATAAGGCTAAACTTCTGTATGGCGGTGCGTCGAAGCCATCAAAGCTTCCTGCAGGATATGAGAATGGATTCTGGGTCCAGCCTACCGTTTTCACAGACTGCACTGACAGCATGAGAATCACAACCGATGAAATCTTTGGTCCCGTACTTTGCATCCTCCCATACGATACTGTAGATGAGGCTATTGCCCGCGCCAACAATACGAAGCTTGGTCTCGCAGCTGGGGTCTTTGGCAAGGATCTGAATAGATGCCACGAGGTGATCAGTAAAGTGGAAGCAGGAATTACATGGATAAATACTTGGGGAGAATCGCCCGCTGAAATGAGCGTAGGAGGTTGGAAGTTGAGTGGTGTTGGTGTCGAAAATGGGCGGAGAGGTTTAAATCCTTGGGTCAGAGAGAAAAGCACACTCGTCGAAGGGAGTGGGGTTGTAGGGACTGTGTTTGCAAAGCTGTAGGGACTGTGGTGAGATGGTTTATTCAGGAGTTGAAATGGCTATATAGAGATGGCGTATGAGATTTAATTTTAGGAGTCTTCAATTAGCAAGCATTTATTCAAGAACCTGGTTTGTCTAGCCATGAAACTGAGGCTGTTAATAACGGCAATTCAAAATTATTAGTATGATGGGTATCTGCCGCTTGGTTGGTCTTATAAATACCAGGGCATATAGGCAAGTTTGGCGGCAAGGGAAAAAGGCATTCTGGAAAGTAGACACCGGAATCATGTTTCTGTCATAAAAAGCAACCATTTTGTACTTAAACTCACCCTAGAAGATTGTTGATTCGAGTCTCATCCAACATTGAATTTGCCCCGTTCGAACAAACAAGCATAAATAACGGGTATCATACGATAAATCAATAAACTACTCATGGAAAGTCCATGCGGCGATTCTTCATGAAAATTTCGAAGACTCCCACAGCAATCCACTCTTTCATTTATCCCTCCGTCTTTCTATACTCACCATCATGTTCAACGTCTTCGGGAAGTACTCATACATCATAGTTGTTGAAAATATGTTTATCATGAAACAAATTCATCCTTTGCTCGAATCATATCGAAAGGAATATCATTTGTACTGTGGTATTGTTAGCATATGTTTTGAAGCCATGCAGATTGAAAGGTACGTACTCAGTCAGCTCTTGCTTTGCAGCAAATTGCCAGCTTCTTTCCTAATCGAGGTTAGCCATCATTCAGTATCCAAGAGACTTAAGTGGGAGATTTTCTTCGGAGTTAGCAGGTTGTTCACGTGCTCGAGTCTCTAGAAGAAGATAGCTTGTTTCTCGCAGGATCGAGTACTTACGTAGCTAAAGAGAAATTTCTCCAGAACTCCTGTGTTTGGGAAGCTCAGCCACATTATCTTTGGTCCCTTAGTATCCTTCAATTTCAGAACTTTAATCAAAGCTTGTTGAGGGTAATAGAATATCCTGGAATCATTGGGTGAGATCTGCCACTCTGGAGGTGCTGCCAAACCATGTTTGAAATAGCCTTTTACTATCTGTCCATCGATTCTCATCTCTGCGCCTTGCAAGTTAGAGGTCTTCCATTCGTACATTTCACCTAGAAGTTGTCAGTGGTGATCAAAAATAACTGGATTCAGTATCAAATCTAATAGAACTACGACGTTCCGAACACGCACCGTTGTCTCTTTGATACTTTAGAGCGAAGATAGGAAATGCAGTTTGAGGCATCATTGGCTTTGGTGGAGTTTCAGCACCGGACTTTGCTACATCCCGAACCTGGTTTCGAGGTGCATGTTGACTATATAACCGATTCTGTAGTGACTGCGCTGGTCTGTAAGAGTCGTACATCTGTGGATGAGGCTCCATATCTCGCTGTGCCGATTTCCTACTCTTCTTTACCTTAGGCACGCGCTTATGGGAGTCCGCCAAGCTCTGCCAATTATTGCGAGAATGCTCTCTTGGACTACCTCTAGGTCCGGTCGGGACATGAAGGCCAAGAGCAGGCCAACTCGGTGGACGTTGAGCTTGACGTGGAGGTTGAGAATGATGTGAATCATTCTTGGAAGCAGAAGGTGAATAGCTTCTTAGTTCGGTTGAATCTAAGCCACATTGTTGTCGTTCAAGTATCCTATGGTCCGCCGCCTGGAACAGATTAGTCGACGTCGTGCTATAAAGCCAAATTGTTCATGGCATGCTTGAACACAAGCACAGCATCAAAGAACGAAGCTCGCCAAAAAGTTGAGACTATTTGGAGAACACTTACATGGAGAAATTTGTTCTTGATTCGCTGATCTTCTGCATCCCGAGCCCTCTTCAACTGATTGTACCTAGCATTAAACTCGGCTTTTGCGGCATCTTCTTGCTCCTGGCCAACTGCAGACATCCTAGAAACGTGATCTTGCCGTTGCTTTTCCTCGCTTTCTAAACGTGACGACTCAGCTTCCTCTCTGAAAGTAAGCTCAGACCTGTGTCGAGTTAACAGAGATTCGAGTTCTCGTCCGTGGTCTTCCTTCAGATCCTGCATCTTTTGGAGCTCCTCTGCTTTTACATTTTGGAATATCTGCTGGTATCTCTCATTGAAAGCAGCCTCTTCTTGAAGGCGCTGGTAACGTATCTGATCTACCTTTGCATTAAACTCTGCCTGGAGACCTTGGTCTTCAAGGGTGCGACGTTGTTGAACCTCGAAGCGTTCAGCCTCGAGCTGCTCGTAGCGAGACTCCATGCTGACTTCAACGCGTGGTAGAAGTGATGCAATGATAAAAGACGCAAGGAACTCGAGATAAAAGGACCTTCAAAGCTCCACTTGAAGACAGTCTCGCGGAGACCGCGCTGTTTTGGTCTTCGAAAATGCAAACGAAAACGGAGGAACAGGCTCGCGGGTGTTGTGACTTTGAGGTCGTGGTTGAAATCTCCAAATAGGTAGGTGGGGCACAACTGCACAAAAAATTTGTGCGGGTCTGTACATCTGTTTGAGAATATATTCAGATGCAATCTGCTCGAATTTCAAATGTGGAAAATCGATATCGCGAGATGTTTGGCTTTGCTTCAAAAACTTCTAGGTTGACGCACTAGTGGGGAGGGGCAGTATGTCACGGGACCAAAACAATCCTTTCGAGGGTTCTTAAAACCTGAATACCTAGTAGATGAGGTTCATCTCCTTTAGCTTGGTTGCCGTATTACTTGGGAGCATTCGATCACACTAACAATCTTAGTTTACCACTTCTACAACCAGATTTGCCCACTCAAAGCAGTCGGAAAATGTCAGCATCCCTAGAATCCCATTTCTACGACCAATCGATCAATCAGGAGTGTATTCTTCAAGACAATATCCTATTTGATAATAGTCTTTAACCAAGCCTGCCTCACAGTATTAATCAAACAATCGACACGCATGATTTAAAATCGCATCCTAGCCGCCTATGGACTAATACTTGCAAGAAACTATATCAGATGGTGTGTATGAAGTTTTGTTGCTGCTAGCGTCTCAAAAATCATTACTAGTTTCTTATAAGTTAATTAAGTGAACAAAGAATTAGCTGTTGAGAGATACTACAGCGGGGTGGGAGTTTGGAATTCCGATACTCAGTCCATATATCATCCTACAGCTTAGACACGGATAGAAATTCAATACTATTTTTGCTCTATGCCATGATGACCTCACGAGAGCGAAATTGAAGGACACTGAGCAATTGAACCCAAACAGTCCATGTGGCACCAAATAGACAGCTTACCTCTCCAATGATTAGGACATGTAAAGAGAGTCTTGGGTATGAAGGGAAATTCATTGATCATGCAAAAGTACTTACAAACTCCGGCTACAACGAACCCTTGGTGGTATCATGCTGTTCGTGTCTTCCTTATCGTCCTCTGAGATATGCTCCCCAACTCCGAAATTTACCAGGAATATGCAGGCGTGCCCCTTAATCCGGCTCCAGCTCCAGTTCTCCATACTCCAATGCCGATCCATGCAATGCAATGATTTGATACTCCGATTAACCGCTATGCTTCAAGTTTGTACCGTCGAAGGAAGAATAGTAGCAAGAAAGAAAATCATAAAAAAATGCCAACCCATTTGTCTTTACTTTTCACATCGGCCCCGCAATCATCCACTGAACAAGTAAGGACTTTGGTTCTCTTGCCGGTGGTCTTTGCAGCTTCAAGAAAAGAAACTGCCCCATAATTTCCGGATTTATGCCTATATTGATAACACTTGTTGCAGTAGACCTAAACATTGTTAGTCGGAGTGATGCATGGCTGCAAAAGAGCATCTTACATGGCCACACTCCTTCACAACCCAAAAAGGGTGCTCCTCTCTCTCTTTCTTCGTCGGAGCTTTGCCCCCCTTTTTGATAGCATGCTCCTCTTCGACATCCTTGTTGTGTATCAATTCCTCTTCGCAACTGGGACAGATTATAACATCGATATCAGTTGGGGATCGGGTGAATCCTGGCTGGGCTGCGGGGGGCGGATTGTGTTCTGGTTTTTGGTTCCGGGCGTCATTTTGATTTGGAAACGCGGCATTCTGATAATTCATGAGACCTGGCATTGGTTGATTGTTGGGTGCGAAATGGAAATCCATAAAATTTGCCCCCATTGCATCGTGTAGTCGAGCAAGGTGGTCCATCTCTCTTTCCACTCCTTGAAATTGCTCAAGGAAATTGTGATCATGATCACGAGTAGCAGCGAAAATACGATGGATGTTCCGTGGTGGAATATGAGGTATAAAGAGTGATGGTGAGCGCCTCCGGGGAACTGGAGGTGGGAAGTTCTGTGCCACGGGTGGACGTGGAGCAGGTCGGACACTAGTGACCACAACTTCTGGTTCTCCATCCCCGTTGTCACCTGTCAAGTCGATAATCTCATCCCTTAGGGTTGTGGCATCCGATCTACCTAAAATTGGTGGCCTTGGTCTTCGGGAGTGCTGGCTCCTTGACTCAACAGGTACATCATCAGAGTCGTCCGTTAGGTCGATCACGGTTTGTGAGGCTCGGTGCTCAAGGCGCGGACGTTGTGATTGCGATCTATCCGCCATTCCTCCCAGTGCTACTTCGTATGCTCTTTGAAGATGTGTATTGTGGGGGTGTGAGGTTCTTCTTCGATCGCTTGTGGGCAGGTTATCGTTGGAAGGGCTCGAGGCAAATCGTGGGGGAGAGAAGAAACTCGAGGTTGGAGGGTCTCCAAAATTATTCCGGAAATTGAGGGGCGATGGTGAAAGCGTTGCTGAATGTGACATCTCCGTGAATGATCTCTATGATGTTGTAATCACGTTAGCTATGGTCCCGATCCAGAACAATGCTCACGGGGTGGGTCTCCTTCACCTTTTGGCGCTCTGGTTGCCATCCGTCCATCACATTGACTTAGCGCAATGTGGATGTCCAGTTCCTGCAGAACTTCAGGAGATCCAGAGAAATTGTGAGATAGTTGATCGTAAAGTTTAAGTTGCTGAGTGGCGAGATCTGCTGTGTTGTTTTTATGTTCAGTTGTTGTTGCTTTCCCGTCTGGAAATCTCCCTTGAGGTGAGAGCGGCAACTCGCTTAGAGCAGAACTTAAGTTAGGTAGGTCCGATGTTTGCCTCCGAATAGCCTTTTGCCTGCTGGGGCCTATTTATGCTGCACTGGTGATAGGTAATGTGGCCAAAAGCTGAGTTAATATATCTGAGGCTGCAGCGAGAAAAGATGGAGCGATTGCCGTTATTGATTACTATTGCGTTCAAAAAAAAAATTGTAGCTCAAACACGAACTCTAGATGCCTCGTATCTGTATCCCAGATCGAACATATCACCTGTAAAGAGAAGACGAACAGGCTGTTTCCCAGACCATAATACAAGACGCAAGATATGAATTCATCTTCACAAATCATACTTGCTTTCACTTGTGATAAGATAAAGGAAATTAGCGGCTGCTTCGTTGTGAGATCATGCCGGCCATCAGTCGAATTTTTCTGATGCTTCAGCATCCCCTAGTCACATGTTCCTCTAGAATTACATGCAAGAAAAGTTCTCACTCATCTGCTTTTCCGCAAGCGGGTTCTGCAAAGTCCAAAGTCCAAACTCCATAAACCCATTCGCTCTCAACCAAGCACCGTAATAACACCGTCAGCATTTACTGTAATCAGAGTCTTGGCTTCCGGTCCCCACTCCACAGCCGTGGCTGGCACTGCGGTACTGATTACATCCGACCATGACTTCGAAGATTTGGTGTATTGGGAAATCGTGAGTCCTCTTGGTCCAGAAGCTGCCAAGTATTGCCCTGTGTAATCCCAGCGAATGCTGTCAACCTGTCCGCCGATTTCGAGAACCTTTGCCTCTGCCGCCTTTCCTTCCTTTCTTAAGTCGAATATTACAACACTATTCGAGCCTTTCGCAACGGCTGCGAACCATATGCCATTTTCAGAGAACGCAATATCTTGCACGGGTCCCCCCAAATCGAAATTGGCAGCATTTTCACCTGTCTTCACATGATACAATTTGATCTGCCCATCGGTGGCCCCTGCAGCAAAAAGATGGCCATCGGGATGAAATGCCGCGGTAGTAAGCTCTGTGTTAAGTAAGTACGATTATAAAATAGGAATTGCAAATCCACATACCTGAATCCGTATATACCTGTGTTACTGGTTTACCGGCAGGAAGATCATAGAATACGAAGCTTTTATCAACGCCCACAGATGCGAGAATGTCTCCACTCGGATGTAGAGCAAGTCCATTTGCGGCTCCAGCGTGTGAAGAGTATGTTTTTTCACCGTCTCCAAAGATCTTGACGGTCCCGGAAGAAGTCGAGACAATTGGTTCAGAACCGTACCAAACAGCACCCGTTACAGCACTGCCAGCCTTGAATGACTGTTGAACCGTGTTTCCGGAAATAGAATAGACACCAGCAATACCGTCGCTTCCTCCGACAATAACCAGATTGCCTGATGCATCAACAGCCAGGGAGGATGCACCAGGGTATAATGGTTCTGACGCGACTGCAACTCCAAATTTCTCAATCGTCTCCGCATCCGCCCATTCCTTTGGTACAATTCGCTTCCGGCGGCTCTTCGAGAGTCTATGTGGTTTAGCAGAGCTTTTCTCGAATCTGGGAACTGGTACATACTTCTCTTGTGTAGCATCCACTTTAGCTGCCAGATCATCTGGCAGACCTTGGCTATCAATTTGCATTGCATCTCCGTTACTTCCAGCTCCTACTCCAATTGTAACTTTTGACAAGGCATCTCGAGCTTCATCGCGTTCTCTCGTGAGGCGAGCAATGACTCGAATGGCAGCATCATGTTGGTATAGGGCAGTTGCAAGTTCTTGCCGAGTCTGCTGGAGCTGCTGCCTAAGTGTGAACGACTCTAGAGCCAATGAATCCCATTCGTTCTGGAAGGTTGAGAGCAATGATGGAATGGATGTGAGAGTTGGAGGTCGTGGAGTAACAACTTTCGCAGACTTGAGGTCGATGAGGTCGGTGATATCTAGTTCCTCCCCGTTGACAGGATCTTTATGATTTTCGGCGATGTATGCTTCGATCAAGCGCCTCTCGTAGACATTACCTTGGACTTGTCAGTTGCAGCTTGTGGATTCGTGTTTCGCGACTTACCTGACTTCGATGAGGCCACAGGATGTTGCGGAGCTTCTCCAGATACTGCGAATGGTCAGCTAAATTTTTCTGAAATTCTTCTTTATCTCAAATCTGTACTTACTGGAGCACAGCATGTTGAATAGATTTGATTATTGGGTTATGGTTCTGGCGCATCAACAAACTGCATCTCTCGCCAGGTGCCAAAATAATTATAGAGCTAAACCAGTTTGGGAACTAGCCGCCCATACCTTGGCATCTTCGCAGCAAGTCGATTTTCTTATCAATTATCTAACATTCCAGAAGTCTCACTTGCTACTCATATCGTGTCGAGGTTTTTTTTCTTGACATACTCTTCAACTATGTCAGCTTTGCAACTTCCCCCGATTTCAGGGGTTCCTGCTCTCACTACAGTCGAGAGGGCTAATGTCCTCGATTCACTTTTTGAGCCATGTACGGCCCTTCACACGCTGTCTCTCGACCTTCTTCACACCAGGACCTTTTCATCTTATCGTGAGCTCATTGACAGTGTCAGGCTACAGCTATCAGAATTGTCAGAGAGTCCGTCCACAAGTGACACTGAGTGGCTTGACAAAATTCTTGGGGCTCATCCAAGACTGGGCGAAAAGAAAGTTGAGAGTGCTCAGTCACAAGCTGAACAAGCCCAACTGAACACAGGTGGTAAAGAGGAAGCTACAAAACTTCGAGAACTGAACATTGAATACGAAAAGACTTTTCCAGGGTTGAAATACGTGTACGTATTTCGACCACTGTAAATGTCAAGTGCTGATCTTTCTCAAGCGTGTTCGTGAATGGGCGGGAACGACCTGTGATTATGGACAATATGCGATCGCGAATCGACAGAGGGGACATTCAATTGGAACGAGCGGAGGCCATTAAGGTACGGAATTTTTTGGAAGTGAGATATATCATTTTGACTAACTCACATGGCTTAAGGCAATGTGTGATATCGCAGCGGACCGTGCAGCTAAACTCCAGCAACCTTAGAATGCATCATTTCCAAACCCCATATGACCTTTCATTGTGCCGTATCCATGCAATTTTATGGCGCCAATACCATGCAGATGCAAAATGACCCATGGAAATATGATGATACATAAGAAATCCTCCGCCAGTAACATCTCATGCTCTGATCTGAACGAAGTAGCCCTCGCCTTGTTTCTCCTCCCTCAGCATCTCTACTATACTGTCCTCAGGAGGTGGTGTCGGAGGTGTATCTGGTAGATCCTCTTTTGAAATGCCATCAAGAGCATCAAGGTACTCATAGGCGTCCCCCTCACTTGAAGCGCTGACAGGATTCATGATGTTAAAGTCACTATAAATGGCCGAGATTTTATCGACGCCCTCTTCACCGTACTCGTCATCAAACTCATCTTCCAAGTCCAGAGCATCATAGTTTGAAAGGCCAAGTGGTGAAGGCGGAAGAGGTAACTCGAGACATCTCGGCTTCTGGAGAACAATCTCACGTAGTGATAAGCGCTCTTTGCTTCTCTCCTGTTCGAGTCGCATGAAGTCTTTTGCTGCATCCATTCTCCTCCGGACTCGATTCATGATTGCGGCCTTTCGGAGCACAGTTTTGCCGTGTGCTTTGTTTTTGGCACCCCAGACGGGAATCTTGGCGATGCCACGGTTGACGATATTAGATGCTGGCTGGGAGAATGGACGACTCAGACGTGACGTGATGAGATGTAAACGTAGTCTCCTTTTCTTTCTTCCCTCGTTGCCATCGCCGTCAACGTCTGATAGCGCTCGCCGGCGCTTCAAGGGACGATTGCCAGCGGGGGCAGTAGATATTGGGCGGTCAAAGGAAAATTTGAACGACGAACTGGCCGAAAACGTGAAGGTGAAGGTATCTTTGGCGGTCTCCTTGTCACAGGAGATGTGTACCATGCTCACTAGAATTGCAATATATGGTTGGTTGTGTTCTTTAGAGCCCCTTTGAGCTCATATCCTCCACGAAGATGAGCACTCGGAGACACTCGCTCATTGAGAATGAACGTATGTAATGACCAGATGTGATGATGGATTCCCTTATGGTGTGGTCCCAACGTAGAACTGAGGAGCCGAAGTTGTGAAGTTCACTGTAGATGGAGGTGGTGTGAAAAGGCGGCTCATGGAAGGGATGAAATCGAAGAGTTGAGGAAGAGGAAGAAGGTGGAGGAGGAGGAGGAGGAGGAGTGAGATGTAGCTGGGCTGGGCTGGGCTCACTTTCAGTTCAGTGGGTGCTGCAACCGGCCCGCACATCGACTTCCACAACCCACAAACACACATACATTTGCGGGGAAAATGGTGCAGGGGGACAGGGAACCCTAGCTGGTGCATTTAGGCCAACCAGATCCCTGGAACGTGAAGACGATGACGGTCACGAGCCCTCATAACTTAGGGTACGGAGTAGCCAAACGTAACCTAAACTCTCTGGGGGACCTCACAGGCCTCACAGGCTCACAGGCTCACACCTCCTTCTCCTTCTTCGTCTCCTCTTCTTACTCACTCCGTAGTCTTAGGTAGTCGTATTCTGTACTTCGTAGGATGTAGCCGTCTAAGGTTCCATTTCGCCCCGTGCATTTATTCTCCTCTTCCTCCAGCAGTGTACAAATACAATATAACCCAGAAGAGAAGAGAAAGGAAGGGCCAGCTTCATACAGTACCTTAATGCAAGCACTGTACCTAGGTAAGGGTAAGTAATAAGGAACGTAGGTAAGTAGGTACTCGGTACTGTATTTCCGTATCAGATCCCGGATGCGCTATTCCTACACTCCTACATGATGTCCATTCTCCTCCATACCTACCTTACAAATTCTCTCAATGCATTACTACGTATCCCCTCTGTTTCCTCTCCATCTCACCATTCCAAACATCTTCAAGATTTGCACCCGCCGTAATTGGTGATGCCGCCGTGTTCATGCCCAAGTTCTTCGGCTGTTGTGGCGTCACTGTCACCCCAATGAATAGCCTCCTTACCCCTTTAGGCACTCGACATGACCATATTGCTTTTGCCATCAAATTTTTTACGTTTTGCTTGAGGCTGACAGGCGCCCCTGCCCTGCAGAAATCAGATGCTGCAGACTGCAGTCGAGCGAGGGGAGGCAACCGGGGAGACAACGAGCTGGCTCCAGGTAGGATCGGCCGGAAAGGGCTCAGGGGAACGAAATGGGTTTTTCGATGCCAACCGCAGATCTACGTGTTTATCATGCGGCATTCTTTGATTGTTGCTACTACTTGCTTCTCAGCAGCCTCTGATCCTAATGATGGAGTGGCTCTATCTGTGTGGCTCTGGCTTTGACACCAGCCCATGATTTCGATCCCAAAAGAGGGGCGCCTACCCTGTTTTTCCTTGGGGTTCTTTTGATTCCTTCTGCTGTACGGACAATACTACGAGGAAGGAGTCGCGTTGCGGAGATGAGGAGATGACACGAGACTCTCTCGACTCTCCATGGAACCCCTCGTGGAAGCCTGGAGAACAACTTCGACAGCGACTTGTTTCACCGCCGTTCATTTCCCCAATGAGATTGAGGCATATCTGGCGCCTTGTGCCCAGGGAGTCGGATTTGAAATTTCAAAAATGGGCAACTCCGGACCCCTCCGACTCGATGCTCTGGTCGATAAATCCTTGATTTTGGGGCCAAACACGAATGTCTCTTGTCTCTCGACCACATGGGCAACCTGTTCATTAATGGTCTGAGATTTCACTCACTCACTTACGGGTCTCACTCGTCCACACCTAGGAAATCGATGAATGGGGACGCCCAATCACTACTTTTCAGAGTCAATGATTTTGCTTAATCGTGTTTTATTCCTAAACACTGATGGTCTTGAAGACGTTGAAAGCCTCACCAGTGCCCACCAAACATCCGGGAATTTGAGGATGGAAGTGCAGCTCCTTGACTTTCTCCATATAATGGACAAACAACAACTGTGGAGGAACTTCAGTCACACCACCCGTGTCCTTGCTCTCCTCGTCATCTAATTCCACTGCCAGATCCCACAGTGTTAAAGTATCATCCCCGGCAGCAACGGCTACAATACTGTCATCCGTTGGATGCCATTCTACGCTAGTAATCTGCTCTTTGTGGAAGTTGAAACTGGCAACTGGTGTTGGTTTCGATGGAGAAGATGAGGCAGTGTTGGGCTTCCATTGACGCAAATCCCACACTGCCCAGACGCCATCATCTGCCCCAGAAGCAAGCAAGTGCGTAGTTTGATGCGACCAAGACATTACGTTCACATCAGTACTGCTAACTTGGACACTGAGTGCTGCCGTTCTGCTCTTACTTCTCACGTCCCAAACTTTAATAGTGCCATCGCTTGAGGCCGAAGCAAATACATTTCGTTCTGATGGACTCCACTGCAGGTCTTCAACACTGCCGGTATGGCCAGTGAATGGTCGTGAATCTGTTGCCCAGCCTTCACCAGCAGTTCTGGTGGTTACGAATATCTTCCCGTCGTTATCTCCTGTGACTAACTTTCCAGTCGAGATTAGAGGGGACCAGTCTACGCCATAGCCCTCAGACTTGTGCATTCTAAGAGTGGATAGGGGCTTGTTTTGCTGAGGAGTAATAACGGTTCCGGGGTTGTCGAAGGAAGCAAGATGGGGAGTAACGTCATGAATGAGAACCTGGCCTGCTTCAGTCATTGAAGCTGTTAGCGTCGTAGGTGGACGTGAGGAGTCTGAGGCGGGACTTTGATGCGCGCGTATACGGTTCGTTGCGGATGTAAAGGGTATTGATGCTGATTCGAGAATTGGGTCCGCATCCTCGTCCTCGTCATCAGACTCATCTTCCTCGTCGTGCTCCTTCTCCATTCTACTAAGCCCACTGAATTTCATGACCATCAGTTGATTCTCCTTTTCTCGTCTGCTCTCTGCCTGGGTTCCTGCAACTGCATACATTGTGGCGGGGTAAGTTTTGCGGTTATCGCCCAGATTATCTCTGATAATGTCGAAGGAGAGACAGGGCCACGGTGTACTCAAAGCATGCAGCATTTCGTAAGTTGAGAGATCTGGCGATAGAGTTTGGCCTGGTTCTAGTTTATTTCTGCCAACAATGAAGGTTTGCTGGTCAACATCCATTGCTCCTACATATGATCAGCAATTATTCGCTCACAAATATGATTGCGTCGCATTAAACCAACCAGCCTTCTCTTCTGCTTCTCTTTCTTCATCGGGTCTGCCATCAACTCCTGCCTCCAGAATTTCATCCTCACTCTCATATTCGTCTTCGTATTCATCCTCGAATTCCCCCACCTCGTCCTCGAGTCCCGCCTTTTCTTGTCTTTCGCCGCCTTTTAGTGATACACCTCCATTCTCATAATCTTCCGCAGGACGTTTCGACATGACTGCTTTCGTATCTCTCCCTACGCATATGTAGTGTTTTGATTCCTAGCGGGTGAAATGTTGCCATTTAACTTTGCGATTTTGAACACAAAAAATCATATGCGAGTATGCGGGTTATCCCTGCTAGCGCCAAAACCTTAAATGTGGAACTTCGTTGAATTGCTCTGGACAGGCATTTAATCGTCACGATTAGTTACCTCCAGAGCTTAGCACGCAACAATGCTGTATGAGCTAATTGCCATCGTAGGTGGTGCATGTATAATGTACAATCAGATACTAATACTGTTGCAGGTCCGACCGGGCAATCTCGCAGAGGTGAAAGAGTGCGCTCCTCCTAATTTGGTCAAAGTATCTTGAAAACAGCTGACGGAATTCAGAATTGCCAGAACAGCTGGATCACTTGTCCTGAGAAACGGCGGTACCATTCGAGGCATAAAAAATTGGGGAGTCTGGAGTCTACCGAAGCGAACGCGGAAGCATCAAGCACAATACAATGACGGCCACTACTTCATTATGAGATACGACGCATCAAGCCAGATACAGGACGATGTCAGGAAGTTATTGGGACTAGATCCTCGGATGATCAAGTTCAGCTCAGTCAAGCTTGGGGATGGGACATTGGAAAGTTTGAGTAAAATCGGAGGAGAAATACCATGGGCGAAGAGGGAGACATTTTGATATCATCACTCCTTATCGAGCTTTGTACTGTACATTAGCAGCACTGAAAGGCGAAATGGAACGGTTCATCTAGGCAGGCCTGCTCCATATTCTAATACTTATATGTCCATTTGGGCTTTGTGCAAGGAAGATTTTCTGTCATACTTTGTGCCACATTCATTCTGTTCTAATCCCAAGGAATACCGTAACGCCATGATGCAGCCCGCTCGAGAAAAAGAATAAGTCCCAATCTAGTAGAAGTTTCCCACCTCTCTAATCAGTCTCCATTGTATCTGGAACAATCCCTTTCTTCTCTCTCACATATGCGACAAAGTCATCGATGACTCCCGGCCACGCTCCGTCTTCGCTCCAGAAGCCTAACGATTCATCCTGAAGTGTTTTGAGGAAAAACTCGAATGTTTGATTCCACATATCCCGATTTACTGACTTGGTCCACTTGGCGTTCAGAAACTCGATCCACAATTGAGTCCAGTTCGTCGAGCCGGTGACCCACTTCTTGCCAGGAGAGTCAAACAGAAGCTCCCAATAGACTATCGCATTCTCCAGTGGCATGGCCTTAGATGCTCTCTCCTTCGAGGCTATAAATGCATGGCGATAAACACGCTTGAATAAAGCCATGTCCGAGGAGAGCAACCTGATCTGTTTGTCGAGATATGCCTTTTGCTTTTCAATTGTATCGCAGCTGTGCAAATTTAGCTTTGCTAAATGGGCGCTGAGATAGATCCCCTTACTTGACGTTCTTCCAACCATTTACAAAGCCATCTTTTGTCATCTCCCCCAATGCTGGTGCTTGCACAATTTCCAATGGGACCATGATTTCCGCACTTTCAAGATTGATACCCAAGTCGCTCAGCCATCTCATGATACCATCAACACTGACCGCATCAACATCGTCCGTGAAAACTAAAAATATATTAGTCGAGGATAGAAGACTAATAAAGCAGACTAACCTCGATAGGTTTCAAAGAGCTTAGCTAGATTTTCCTTTTCTTTTGCAGATGGTGGTGCCGAACCAGTTGAGGTATAATAACTATTCCACATCATGTCAGTATCACAGCTTGATATGAGCTCGGAATCGTCTTCAATCCTATGTATAAAGTAGTGTTGTGCAAGTTGGGAAAATCTGGCAAGTACAGCCGAGGCTTAAGGTACGTCTTTTAGGTGTCCAAAATAGATAATTCTTGCACTGAGAGAATTGTCGCCTAGCATCAGAAACATTAGGATGGGAAGATCAGGACATAGCGCCAGTCAGGTCCATATCCAGACGATCGTGTGTCCGCAAAAGAGCTATGGGAGATACATATTCGAAAGTAGTGGGTGTCAAAGAATCCGCCGTGGCACGACTCCTCACTGCAGAGGGATCGTACAGTAAGAACCTTGTATCATTGACAATAAGTCGGGATTATCTGTGCCATCTCTCAATGTCGAAGATATCTAGTCGTGGATCATGGAGGTAGAATTGAAGGCTGCTACTTTTGGGTTAAGGGAGATAGTCCTCAAAATAGAATATCCGCTGTACAATCTCGTACAGAACTTTTGGAGCTGCGTGCCACGACTGGAGCTCGCCGAACCCAGCACCGACCAACGCATTGTTTATAGAATATATTGTTCCATGCTGAGGGGAGCCAAGAATTTAATTATGTTTGTAGGGAGCGAAGGTTCATGGATCGACTTTAGCCTTTCAATAGTCAAGCAGGAGGTGTCGCCCTCGAAAGGCAAAGTCCCTCTGCCATGAAGAATCAAAGAAACTTGTTCTCACCTGTCGATAGCTTGGTCAAGCTTCCAGTTCGAGGCTTTCAGGAACTGATGAGGCAGGACCTGTTAGCTTTATCGCGCTTTCTCGACGGGATGCCCCGCCTCCAGGTTACGAACTTACTCGTGAAGCAACTTTCTCTGGCATACTGGTGACCCCCATGAATTCTGTCGTCAAAGACTTTTGGTTCATTCTTGAAGTCATCTTAGCGCTGTCCTTGTTTGTATATCGCAGCCGTTTGGAGTTTGTGGCGATAAGAACGTTGGTTGATAAACAGCAAGTTGTCAGAGCGTAGCCTTCTCGCGAGGCAGCGAGGCAGTGTGCAAGATGAGGTGAAGTGCTGGCGTGCTTGTTAACCGAGCCGCACTAGCGTAGGGAAGGAAGGTGGGGTGAAATGGGATGTGGGATTAAGACAGGTAGTAGGTAAGTATCAATGTCAACGGTCTAGCAATTACCTATGCAGTCAAGTTCGAATTTGCTCATTCTGCCCCACGAAGGAAATTAATATGCATTCTTTCGCCTTGCTTCAAAATCCACAGTACCTATACAAGCGCTAATCGAACCACAAACGAACCACCCGATTTAAAACATGCTGCTACTCGCCTTGCTGGGGAATATATGCAATGGGAAAATTCGGAACCACTGTACAACGCATCATTCAAGTGATCAATCTCCTAATGGCATGCTCTCCAGCTCCTCATGCAACTGCTTCCAGTTATCAGCTTGCAGCTCGGAATATTTCACACGCTCTTGCGCCCAGTCCTGGTTCCAGCGGCTGACATGATATTGCGACATTTGAAAGTACACCAATTCATCACGTATACACTCTTTAATGAAGACCCCACGAGCATGTTGAGCCACTATCGATTCTTTATCCTATTCCTAATGTTAGACCCGACCGTCTGAAGGTTTGTTAAGTGGAAGCTTACTCTGATTATGGCTTCTGTGACCTTTTCAATCTCACCGGGTTTAACCAGGCCCTCAGGCTTCGCTCGAATGGCGATAAGTTTGCTTTCATTGTTCTGGATTCTCCTTTCTAGATACGGAATGTTATCTTTATCGTATCGATCCCGACGCTCGAACATGTCCCTCATGCTAACGAGAGTATCGCGTTGTCTTTTCAAATCTTCGAGAACTCCTTGGTCCCATGCCTTGGCCTCGTCTTCTAAGAGGCTTTGACTATTTGAGAGATGTTTTGCCGTAGCATGCAAGCCTTCGTTGAGGAGAGGGCAATCGTTTGTATCGGTTGCGTATGTATCTTCCGATGCATCTGTTAGGGACTGTAATGAGAGAGAAAGTCGCAATTGGTCAGCTGCAAGGCCCTCGTTTCTTTTAGCTAGCCGATCCATGAGATTACACAGATTAATATAGATTTCGGCTGAACGCCGCACTCCGGTACGTGTACGGTCAAAAAGATCGTTCAGAGTGTTTGGCAGAGAGTCCTCCAGCCCAGGTGGAAGTGGTTTTCCTGTGAATTCTTCTTGAACAGAAATAGTAGCCTGTTTTCTCCAAACGGCAAGCTCCTGATGCTAATTAGCTAAATCTTAGCCAGAGAGCATACAACCCGAGAATCGATATCTAACTTACGGTAGGTACTGTTAAAAACATGATGACCAATTGTTCTTGGCTAAGTACAGGGTGCCTGACAAGTGCATTCGCAAATCTTGCAAGCCCCCTTCTTCTCTTCTCAATGAAAGTGCTATCAGCAGCAAGATGATTGCCATTAACTGTTCGCCGTTAGACCATGCTTGTTTGTACTTAAGAAGCCACATACCACCAACTCTCTTCGGAGGCAGAAGTGGCAGCTGCCGAAACGGAAATCTCTTCTGGAGACAGTCCAGAAGCCAGACAAAGTCGCTATAACGTCGCACAACTTTGCCTCCTCTCCTGACACTCGCAACTTGGTAGTTATGATGCTGAAACATAAACATCCCCTCTTTCTCGGGAAGTAGAGTAATCACGATGTTCTCCTCCACTCCTCCAGTCGATATTCGACCGCCACCAAACGAGCGATTCGGAGGATCTGAAGAAGGTCGGTCGCCGTCGCCTCCAGGGCCTCCGAATCCATCACCACTGATTGTATTGTCCGCAGAATTTCTGAAAGAAGTACCAGAACTTCCATCGTATGATCCCCATACCCCGGCTGCTGGAGTGGAGGACGGGTCCTCCGAAGGTTGGTCTGATGCTCCGTTGGAATCTTGAATTGAAGCAGTTGTAAAGTTGCTGGATGTCCTGACTGGCTCTCGAATGGCATCGGCTGACTGCCTCGTGTTGCCATTCCGGGGAGCTGATTCGTGATTATGGCCTCTGTGGAGAGCTGGACTGCCCCATGGGTCCGCTTCAGGAAACTCTAAAGAGCTTTTCCTCATTGTTCGAGGCTTTTGCTGCGACTGGCTAGCTGCGGGGATAGGAGGAGTTATAGGTCGTTGGGATGGCTTCGCTGCCAGTTCTCCAATCCCGGCCAGTGTTGTTGATGCTGCTGGAGATAAGCTAGGGAGCTTGGGCGTTGGTAAATCTGCAGAAATGAGTAAAGTCCTAGTGGGTCTCAGTGTAAAGAAAAAGCACTAACTCCGTCGCCTCTCATCAACGCTGTCTAATGTGATGTCTTCATGCTCTTGCGCCAATCCTATCAGTGCCAGCAAGACATTAAACTCGTTTCGAGTCAGATCTGGGATTTGACCACCAGAACTTATGATATTGATTATGCGACTCTGATCGTCAGCATCAAGATTGCTAGAACTTAGAACTCTCATTACACCAGCAGAGTTGACCTTGCCCGCTGAGTTATCGCACTCCTTGACCACGTTGTCGAAGATGTCTATGTATGGATCTGGAACATCGGCGGCTGGCAGCAAACTTTTGATCAATTCCCCACGAGCAGCCTTCTTCGGCGTCGGTAAGCCCCAAGGGGACGCTCCTGGGGCATTGTCATCGTCGAAAAGAGAGGATTTAGATCCTGGACTCGCAGCTGGCTCATCGTCGAAGAGAGATAGGCGGGATTTCGTAGCGGGCACTGGAACAGCTTCGTCCGGCGAAGTCCCGAATAACGACATTGGGGATAGCCGCCGCGTAACAGGGATACTGTGAGCACAATAAGCTGAAAGGAGTACAGGTATTGCTGCTCCAGAATTGATTATGTAGTCCACAAGATAGAGATCAATGATGAAGCTTGCAGTGAGGATGGCGGGAAGCTCCAAAGCCTGGCCTGGCTAGCGGCGCAGACTGAGGTGCTAAATAAACACCCCTGTCAATATGCAGGTCAAAGCTCTTCGAACAGACCTCGGGAGGCTTCAACTGTCGAGCTGCTGGGAACGGATTTAAGAAATCATCAGAATTGTTTTAGTAAACATTAAAGATGCCAAGCTCTCCGTGTCCTTGTCATGTTATGAATCTCTAATCTCGCATCGACTCACGGAAGCGAAAAAAGAGCATACAATCTAGGTCAGGACTTAGAGATGACGGTCTCCATGTAATACAAACTTCTGTAAACTGTCCTTCGGAGACCCGAAAAATTAGAAAACTGATTTACTTCCAATAACACAGCATCAAGTAAAATGTTCTTCAGTCATTGAGATCAATTCAAGAACACCCAATATTCTTGTATTATCTGGTGGGTTGGGCTTGATATGGCATGTTTTGAAAAAGGTGCAGATAACAATTCCTGTATTCAGGGGTAGTGCGGATTGTGCAAGTACACCTGCTGCGGCATGACCATCCATAGAGTTCGCGAACTCAAAAGTGTCTTGTTATAATACACGCCCAAGGGGGATCAATTGGCCTCCTACCATAGCTTGTTCTCCGATACTGCTGCACCTCCAGCTTTCTTCGCCTTTCTCCGTGTTCCGGTTCCAGGTGTCTTGAAAAACAAACTTGGGCCATGGCCTTCTTCTACCAAATGACTCAAGTATCCTCTGTGAGCTGAGTCTCGATAATATTCAAGGTCTTTCCGGCTTGTTGGGTCAGGAAGACGATAGGAGTATGGCGCTGCTGAGGCAACAGCAGTGAGTATGGGCGAAGATTCTGAACCAGGGGGTGTGTGGGCGAGGGGAATGAAGCTTGATTCCGACTCCCCCTTTAGTATCCGCTTTATGGAATGTTTTGTGTAGTATCTTGTGGTAACTGTCCCTCCGACGGCCTCAATCGCCTCAATTGCTTGTGCAGATGCACGAGATACCAGAATATTGATCGGAGTCTTGAGTTCCTCCTTACCTCGTGCTAACAATTTCACTCCGTCCTTGATGCCGTGAAGGCAACGCGACTCGGCCAATTCCTTCAATGTGATGGGTCGTGTAGGATCGAGTCGACCTTGGTCAATCCATGATTGTATCCGATTGACGTTGATCGGAGTCATCTCGACAGAGAAACTGAAAGGTGAGTTAGATTGCATGTATTTTCAATTTAGAAGACCATACCGATTCTCAAAGCCCCTCGTTCCATGAACGATATCTGGCGGCGTCTGACCACCCTGAAATCTTGCAGGCACCTTTCCATGCTGTTTCTGTCCTTTATGACCTCTCCCCGATGTTTTCCCTTTCCCTGAAGATGGACCTCGTCCACGTCGAATCCGTTTATTATACGCTCCAGGATTGTCAGAGAGAGTTGCAAGAATCGAAGCAGTCCGAGCTTGCATTAATTGTGGCAGAAATGAATTCCATACTGATGGAGCAGTATATGCTCCCCAGCAGTTTGCCGTGAGCGCTTGTAATCGTGGCGGCATTGTTGCCGTTGTCGTGAATCGCTCCTTGCATTTTGGTGTTTTCGGACCCTAGACTGTCTAAGGTCGAGAAGCGGCATGCTGCTTTAGCCAAATACCGGGCAACACAACTTGGTAAAAGCAGCGCATCACTTCCCAATCTGGACTCAAAGTCCTCGACTGGCTGAGACATATTTGAAAGAAGGAAGGATAGCAGGAGGACATTAGAGACAAATCTATCTGTTTATTTCAGTTCACATTTTAATCTCTTTCTTCAATTTTTCTGCTTCAAAATGCGTCCAATACTCTCAATTCCCTGGCTAATTCACACAACGGCAGTCAATATCTAAGAGTTGCAACACAATGCTTGACTTCGATCAGAGAAGGCGGCGAACCTTTATCTTTCTATTTATCGTTGCCTCTGTTGTTATTTTTATCAACATTTCCATTCTGTCTGGTATTGACTTACGATCGAGAATCCAAAGCATCCAAATATCCATCCCTAGCAAAAGTCAGGGCTCCAGCCATCACTCAAATCCAGATCCGAATGCAAGTCTGCGTCCAGTTAAAAGAAAACCCCCTTACTGATGATCTAGTTACCCAAATTGTCTTCGTGGCACGAAGACAATGGCTATTTCGAGGATCATGCTCGGGTACATGACAATCATCCTATCCTCGACCTCATGAGAGATGCAGATATTGCTTGGACAATATACGAGGAAAGTAAATCTAGGAATTTCAGAGAAACTGTGGCAAGATATCGTAGTGATTACGGGCGAAATCCTCCACCACGGTTTGATGATTGGTACAAGTTCGCAAGAGAGAGACGAGTGCATAACCTAGACGACTTCGGTCAAATAATGGATGACCTGCGGCCATTCTGGGGCGTTGAGCCCTCAACCATCCGATCTTTGGCAGCACATTTGCACGAGAATCCTGAGAATGGCATATCTGGACTGCATATCCGTGATGGGAGAATTTGGAAGTTGACAAATCCCAATTGGCGTGTCGAGACCATGGCAGAAATGGTAAAGCCATTTGCCAAATTTCTACCAGATATGGATGTGGCGATGAATCGTCTAGACCAACCTCGGGTCATTGTACCATGGGAGAACATACAAGCATTGCTAGCTAAAGAGAATGCTACCAGGCAATTCGATCTAAATACCGCCCTTGACTGGACACTCAATATGACCGGACTGTTGAAAGACAACGACACCTCTCCTGTTATCACAGATCCTCTGTTTTTTGAGGCATCAGGCAAGCAGTACATGTTGATTGCCAAAGAAGGCTGTCCACCAGAGTCACATGCCAGAAATACTAGTGCATTTGCTCAAACATCTGAATCAATGTACAAAGATGGGCGGGGGGGTTTCATAACTAACTTCAATCGCTCCTCTGATCTGTGTACAATTGGGCCTGAGGTCGAAAGCAAACATGGGTTTCTGTTCGCGCCCAGCACAATAATTGCGACGAGGCAGCTGGTTCCGATTTTTGGAGAATGCAAAGTAAACGTCAACAATGACATCCTCTTCCCTGCAAATATGTATTACAAAAACGACGATCGATATGCATACGATTCTACCTTCGACTATGAGTGGGATGACAAAAGAGATACTATGGTTTGGAGAGGAGTCACTTCTGGCGGGACCAACACTGCAGATAATTGGCAAGACATGCACCGCCAGCGGCTTGTTCTTTCTACCAATGCAACCGTCATGGCCAGCAAAGGAGTTAGAATCATGACTCAAGATGTGAGCAATAAGGACTATTACATAAACTTCATGAATTTCAACTCTAGTGCATTTGCTTCCGAGCATACAGATGTGGGATTTACTGGGTCCTTCGCATGTAAGTAATTCTATGGAGATTGGCATCCGTACAACACACGTTATGGGGTACATGCAGTAATTCCCACCCAAAAGCACCTTTCCAAAACTTATACGGGCTGATTTGGAAGCTAATCCCACTCTCTCATTCACAGGTGTGCCGGATTGCCATTTCTATGACAGCGTTTGGACCTATAAAAATATGACAACTCTGAGTGAACAGTTTGAATCCAAGTATGTTGTTGATGTTGATGGGCATTCATTTTCGGGCAGGTGGCATGCCTTTCTTCAGAGCAAAAGTCTTGGTATCAAGAGCACAATCTTTCGGGAGTGGCATGACTCAAGATTATTTCCATGGAGGCATTTTGTGCCTCTCGATAATCGATATGACGAACTTTATAGTATATTGACATACTTCATTGGGCTTGGTAGCCCTTCAGAGGCGAATTCGAGCCTACCATATATGCCCAGACAGTAAGGGATAATCTTTCTTTGACATCAATAGCATACACTGTGCATTTCCATCATCTTCTATTCTCTCAAAGTTTCCCCATCAATTAGAGCACTCGCTGATTGTTCTACAGCGATTTCGAAGCTCGTAAGCTCGGGCTTCAGGGGAGGGAATGGGCACGTAAGGTTTTACGTCGAGAGGATATAGAAGTGAGTTTACTTCCTCGAAGAGTATGGAACACATTTGACATATCTACAGATCTACACGTTTCGCTTGCTACTCGAATATGCTCGGATAATTGATGACAATCGCGACATGATAGGCTTCTCCGGCGATGGAAGTGAACTTGATATATTCGATGCTGGAAACCCTGCTATTCCATAATGAAAGAGAACTGTACTACATTACCTCATTGAATACACAGATATAGTTTCGGGCTCATCTATGTATAACATAGGAGAGCGCGGTTCCAAGTTTCAGCTCGTGCATCCCAAGTGAATGCCCTCAAATTTTCGATTTCTGGTCCCTCATCAAAACCACACGGGTTACTATTATCGCAGCAGCATCTGATGGGCCCAGAGCAGTCACATCTAACTTTACGAATTCTGCGCAGTTATCATCAAGATCCTTGGTCCCTCATTTCGTCTAGTAGAGAGATATGTAGCAGCATACTCTTCCCTATCTTTGACTTAGTCTAGCCTGCGTTGTACTTACTCCCGTTGTGTATTGACTTCTCAAGCACTCAGTACGATGAGGAAAAAGCACATTCACGGGAATATGCCGCTTCGACATGCTCTTAGACCACTGATTCAACCCAGCTCGTTATCACTTTTGAAATTCATCAAGAGGTAGCTTGCGAACTTTAGAAAGGTTCATTTTTGACTTGAAACGATCTTACATAAATTCACGGTGCCTGGGCGGTTGCGAGAGAGTTGAAAGCTACACTCGAGCATCCCTCCAAGCTTCCTGGTATTGAGCAGTAGAGCGTGGTAGAAGAGCACCAGCCAGGTCAGTATGACTATGATTGCGAATCTGATTAGCAGCGTTGTCAATGCAGGTGTAGGTGCAGAGTACTGGTTTCATTTATAACACAGCCACTGCCATATCATTTTTCTCTAGTGCTTTGCAATCGTCTGCTTGCTGGAGCCCGGCCAGCTATTGATAGATGTTTATGGTAATGCCATGCTACAGATGGTTTGCCTTGTTGTAATACTACTTTCAAACTTACTTGAGATAAGGCAGGGTAGAATGTGTAGTATACTGAATGCAGTTCTAGAAGCTGTTTCGAAGTGACGAACTGATATGACTGCTTCAGATGGCAAAATCCCAAATTCCGAGTCGTGGTGGGATTAATGTTTTATGCTACAGAACAACAAACTTTGAGGCTTCTATGCATGATTTGTACCAATGATAGGGCCGAATAAGCAGCAAATGCAATGGTTGCGCTTGCAGATTTCAAAAGATCAAACTTTCAAACAGTACAATTCCGAGAACAGCAAGCGCGCTTTTCTTACAGCAATGCAAGAATTGTGAGCATCAGCAGAATCATGTCAGTGTTTCGAGATCGATATGATATCTCATGGCCGGATAGCTGTACACCAGAATAGCAGGAGAAATTGACGTCTTCTATTCAATTAGTACAGTTTCCTCTTTGAAGTTTGATCTATTCATGACCACTCTTTGTAGCTTTTTTGTCTTTGCCTGGTATTCCAGCCCAGTTTCCCACTGATACTATTCACCCAGTCCTCCGATCGCCTTCCTTGTGGCATCACATTCGCAAAAGGGTATCTGCTAGCACTGATTGTAACATAATCGCCAGGCCTCAACTCCACTCGCTCTCTGCCATCAAAACTTGCCCAACTGCTAGTTCTAGCGTCGTAGGGAACACCAACACGAAGGACAATGGTATCTGGGAGGATTATGGGACGGAATGAGAGTGTATGTGCACATATTGCTGTCACCAAAATCACAGGATTTTCGGGATGGCAGAGAGAGCCACCAGCAGCAAGGTTGTAGGCAGTGGACCCCGTTGGAGTAGCGACACATATACCGTCTGCTTGAACGGAAGTGAAATGCTCATCGTCACCGAATATCTCGATCGAAGACATTGCTGTGGAGATTTCAGCGCAATCCGTGGATTAGGAGGTTTGAAATTGAGACTTACTCGGATTTGGGCCGCGATCGACCACGATATCATTCAGTATCTCAAATGTGCCATCGGGTCGATGTGTTCGCTCATCCTCTTTCTCCTCCCCAACGAGCTCTTCAACCAAATCGCGGCTTGCTCTTTCCGATTTCTCCTCCTCTGTGTCTTCGCTTCTATTTTCATCCTCACTGTTGCTTCCATTTTGGATTGTAGAGCGGTTTCTTTTCTGACTTCTCATGACGGTACCCTCGAATCGTAGTCTGAGACTGATGGTAACACCATCTCGGAATGCTTTTGTCAGGGCATCTTGATACTCATCGTAATCAAACTTCGTCAAGAAACCCAAGCTACCCAATGCAAAGCTTAAGACAGGGGGGACTATGCGCTGAAACAACCAACTGGCATACAAGACTGTGCCATCACCTCCGAGGGTGACTACGAAATCGAATGTATGCGGTCGTGTCCGACACATGTCGTTTTTCCAATATCGCAGCCTCTTTTCTAGATTACCGTTCTCTCCGTTGTAATCTTGTTGCTGCGTATATTCCTTTTCAAGCTCCTCCAATAGACCCTGCGAATCAAATTTTTTGTTATCACGTAGATTATCCTCTACCCAAACAGTGTATCTAACTTCTCGCTCAGGACTAAGTAGCCATTTTGTGACCTCCCTTGTGTTGCCAATAAGCGTTTCGTCGTGGGCTTTGGTAAGGAGGAAGACTGTCCGAACCTTGAGCTTCAAGCGTATACTTCCCAGTCGCTTGCTCAATTCCCGCACGCCCCAAGCCATATCAGAAAGTTGCTTCTTGGTAAGAAGTCTGCTGTGCACCACGCTGTGATCTGTGGGAGGCTCCATCCTCTGCTCAGACATGGATTCATCAGCATGATGTGCCTCCATCCGCCGTTTCCATGACTTCTCATCCTCTTGTCCAGAGATGTCGTCCTTCTCCTCTCCATCACATCCTTTTATTTCTACCATTGTGTCGGCATTGGAGCTTGTGTTCAATCCCGAATCTATCCTCCGTTGAGATAGGGTTTCTGCGATACTTTCAAGCGCTCCAGTATTATTCCACTCTCCATGTTTTCTCTGGCTTTCAAGCAGTGCGTGCACATAGCATTCCGTGTTTTTCCTCCTCTGGAATGCATGTGCAGGATTCTCGGTCATGACAAGGGAGGATTTTCGGCGATGTGCATTCTGGGCATCAAAAACCACCTGCTGGCGCATGAGCTACGATATAGCAGAGAGGGATCCTGGACAGTTGCAATTACCTCAAGAGCATGTTGGTATTCTGTATCACTAGCGCTCGATACGACCTGCTGCTGTTAACTCTATCTCAACGAAAGTGCGTCGCTCAGTCCACAAACCTCTTCGTGAGGACTGAATGGACCTGGACCATCATACTGATGGCGCTCAGGTAAATGAATTCTTGGAGGAGCAGATTGAGGCATATTTGATAGATAAGTGATTCTGAACAGCACCTGTCTTCTTTTTGACCCGACGTCATGCACGTCACCACCAACTTTCCAGCAGCAACCACGAAGGCTTTGGCGAGGAGAAAGCGCCTGTCACATACGGTAGATTGAGCAGCTCACCAGCAGACGTTTCAATTTCCATCTGTTTTACCTTAGTGAAGAGCCTCCATCTTTGAATTGAAATTATCCTACCTGCTTTCCCCCTTGCATCAACGACATCTCTGCACCAAGCTGAATCATCAAGTGAAAATCATCAATTTGCAGACGCGGAACATCCTCGGGTAAGGTATTCTCTGTTGGCTCAGAACATGTGGTTTCATTACCGATAACGATAACAACCACCGATAAGCCCCTCCCTAATTGAACCCCTCACCCCTTCTCATAATTCATACGAAGGACATGGTCCAAAGTCCGAGATACAGGATAAAATATGTTGGGATACCGTACTATTATTATGCCATATCTTTCGGGATTTTCAGATCAAATTTCTGATGTCCTGAACAACAGGAGCCAATATTCTCTAGGGCACCCAAGGAGAATCCGTACGGGGATCCAGCATGCATCAGCAGATAACCTTGAGAGCTGTTTACTCGGAACCTTTACCAGTTGCTTCGAAATCTGGTCAAGAATGGTTCTGTGATGGACTTGAACGAAAGGATACGTACCAAACTCGAATCAAGAACGAGGCGGGAATCAATGAGTAGCCCACTTGCAGTTTGTTTACACCACCATTTTGATTAAACTTGGACAGCGCGACAAGGGATTGCTAAGAGCAGTCTCATCTGACAACAAAGTCTTCATCCATGGGAGGCTTGTCTCAACCGTCATGAGTTCTTCAGATGAAAAACAACCAAATAGCATGACACATCATGAGAAGGCTAGAATACACCCTAGATACTCTCCTTTACTTCTAAGTAAACAGCTCTACATTCGTATTCAGTCATGATCCACGATAGCTATCGCCACCCTTTCTTTTGCATGTCCATCGCTGGAGCTCTGAGATGGAACAACTCATACGACACACCTATCCTAGTTCTCGCGGACATTGAAAGTGGCTCCTCGGGTCGCCTTTCCTGAGGGTCAATCAAATCAAATGCCATGGGGCAGGGAGTGAGAAAAGAGGAAGATATCACTGATGAACGAAGCCATAACAACTGGGAGAATGCGGCCAAGCTTACACACCGTGACAAGCCAGTCGCAAAAGGAGATGTCAATCGCTGGCACTCTCTACACGGTTCAAGGGAAGAATCCTGATTCTACGACAGGACAAACTGAGGGTGTTAGCTTGGCTAAACCTTCTCAATCAGTGTGGTATGAATGAATGATCAATACTGTCGTAAAAGCCAGACCGCCATGAGCGCCAAATGTTGATTCCAACCTTACTTTACCTTCCAACCCTACCATTTCTGTTCCATTCCCTCCCCATTACGCCCCATTATCCTAGCCAGGGAATGCAAATGTGGCATGCTTCAAGTACCATAACCGTATCGGAATTGTCTTGAGCATCGGTGCTATTTCCCGTCGCCTTCGTTCAATTCACCCGCAAGGTCTGTCTGTTTTGACTCTCGTGCCAGGCCGCCTTCGCGGGAGGTCATCTTGATCCAGTGACGGATGATGCGAAGCACAAGGACAAGCGTAGAGGAAAGTCCCTCTGAGGCAGTTTCCTCGATCCTTCTCTGACCACACACCTCCCCTTCATCCAGCGGCAGCCGTGTTCAAAAGGAGGTTGGTCGGCTAAGAAAGAAAAAAAAAGCTATCTGCATCAAGGATTTCAGAGCAACCACCTTAAACCACCAGCCATGGATGCACTATCGGCAGCACGCGCATTCGCTCCATCTGATGTGTCCCCTCTCTCGTAATGTGAATCTGCACGCTTGGAGAGGGTAATACTTGGTTCGTAAGCCTGCATACGATGAAAGATTGAAGGGGTTTGTTTTGACGGGTCATCATTTGACGGCTTTTTCAATGACTCGCTCTTCGTTATTGAATGCTTTGCGACTAACGCCTTGGGAGTTGCGCATTCTCGTGGCTGAGTTCTAGACACAAAAGTAATGTTGGCTTCCATGCTGCAGAAGTGTAATCTCAGCCGGCCTGCGCTGAATTTCAAAGCAAGGTTGAGATGCATCATCACAGTGGGCTTTGCAAATTAGTTCCAAGAGAGCAGGATAATTGATTTGTTAAGGACTGCTAGTCAACGTCCCTCCGAACGACGGTCACTAAAGTTGATGATGGCACCGTGGTGGAACCTCGAACACCAGGTCAAGCAGTCCATCAAATCATGCTATGATAGTTTGAGGCGGAGATATCAGTGCGAGAAACTTCGCATCCACTGCGTTCCGCGAATCCGATCAGGCCTGGTTGATACTTATGCTGGTGTTTGATATGACTGGTACAACATAGGTGTCGCCATCAGAGTCAAAGTCCTGGACAACTCAATGAAACACTTTGTGACATTCAGATCGAGAAGGTTTCAAGCGGAGGATAATTGGCTTGATAGTTGATAGATGTATCGGGTGATTGCATCACTCAAGGCCATTCCTCTCCGCACCAAAGGGTGATGTACCGGCTGAGTGTATCAATTTAAGTTTCGCACCGCAAGTGCAAATTTCAGCTGCCTTTGTGATACTAGCGGAGTGCCAAAGAAACTTCCATCCGTTGTTTCCTGGAACCTGATCGGCGGAGCCAGACCAAGTAAAGCTCTCTATAAATTCACTTCATGGCGTCTTCTTGTCTCAATGTCTTTCAAATAATAGAAGATGCAGGGGCAAGGTTCTGCATTCCATTTGACTGTGTTCAGGCTCGACCTCGCCTCAGTTCACCGAGGAACAAGAAACGATGGAGATCGAAAACATGATTGTTAAGGAGAATGAATCCAGCTTCTTAGCCAATAATGATTGAGGTCTTCAGCAGTCCAGGTTAGCGGTCTGCCCCCAGCAAGTCATGCCAGAAGCGTGGGATGTAAGATAATAGAAGCGGAGCGCGAAACCCTCGCACAGAAACTCCCTACTGTAGAAACAGCAGAGTTCATTCGAGAGCGACGATGATAGCCAGCCAATCGAATCTAACACAACAGAGGGTGTCTCCGCATAATGTCCGAGATCTGGGTCTCGTCTCGCACTGGCTAGCAAAGGAAGCCGCCCAAGAAAGTTTCGGTGGTGCTGATGATTTCTGACGAGCAGAAAAAGGAAAAAAAAAGAAAAACTTCCCGCCGCTTGTCACCAGGGAAAACAGGTAGGGGTTATAGTTCTCCACGCCGCTTCATCTCTCTTCCTCGGCTTGCACATTTCGATCACGGAGTCCCTCGATCCTTGCACAACGCTGCACAATGCTGCAGTGCACAGGGCTGGGGAGGATAGGAGTGCAAGGGCATGCGATTATTCGAATCCGACTCACGTTGCAGATGGAAATGACCGGATACGGGTAAGGTCTAGGTAGACTATGGATATGGATATAGATATGGATGTGAATATGGAAGTGGATGTGGAGGCACAGGGCGCTAACTGCAGACCGCAGCTGAATCTTCAAAGTTCAGGATGCTGGCCACGGTGCGAAGAGTTCCTTCCTTACCCCTTACCCAACCAACGAGGCAACCAAGACGTGTGAGGCGGAAGCACGGACGACAACCCTTTTTCTGGAATCCGTGTCGGTTTTTGGTCTCGTCTGCCTGCTCCGCAGTTTGGTGTTGGGAATTCTTCAGCCTGATATGGAATCTTGAAGCTCAGGCCTTAGGAGATGGCGTGGGAGAGAGGATAAGTCAATGTACAACCTTACTAGAGGTCTTATATGGCAGAAAGTGCAGACACCGCAGAGGATATCATATCATGCAATGCAGCTGACCGCATCGTATTCCGTTCTGCAAAGGCAGAATCAGGAGAGCGGGAGAAGAGGCTCTTGCTCCTTCTTACAAAGTACTGTACTCTATACACTTCCCGAAACATCTCCTTTCTCTCCTTGCGATCCAGCCTCAATAGTTTCCCGGTACATTTCATCTCGCCAGACTGAAATTCTGGGTGGTCAGGCCAAAGAAGGAATGTATTATTATACTCCGTATAGGGTGGGATGTCCAATATTGAACCGGAAATGATGAAATGATGTGCATCAGGCGGTACGCAAGGGCATACTTGTCCTGCTGGACCAGTTACAAGCAAGGTACCGAAGGCAGGGCTTTAAACATATCGGCATAGTGGCGCACTTCAAGCGCATCATGCCGCGGGCGTGATACCATTTGCGGCCATCATGGTGGATGCGAATCTCTTGAAACGCACCGTCGGCTATCATCTTGTGTTTAACACCGTTGCAACTCTGATCAGCCACATGCATCTACGGAATATCTGCACATGCTGATGCTGATGCATGCTTGTCAAATCTCTCTTCCGGGCCTTTCCTCCCTTGTCCCATCACCAGGCTCTTGCGATGACAGCCCAGCCCCGGAAAGTACTTTACCAGTCACCGCCGCCGCTGATCTCCTGTCGAAGTGTAACCGCTTGCTCTCCATCCATCTTATCCATCCATTACGCTTTCCGGCCTGTGAACCACATCAGCAGCAAGCAGCAGTCATAAGAAGGAGCGTGCAAGGAGAAGGGGCCGTGCTGATGCCAGCATCCTGTGAAACATATTGTCTGTTGGCAAGAACCCTCAATTAATGCTATCGACTCGATCAAACTACACAACCTTCCAAAGTTGGCTGCTTTACAGGCTCCGCGAGCCCTTTGGCGGGCTTGGAAAGCTGGTCCAGAAAAGCTCTCTTTTGAGGCTGTTGCGGCTGTTTGACATCACTTCAACGGCAAAGGCCCACGGAGAGAAATTTATTTGAGCCATCGACTTTGGAGCGGAACCTTCCTCATCGGCCACAATCCTTGGAACAATTAAGTCCTGCATTTAAAGTATCGTATCATCGCACAATGAATCGAGCTTGACAACTACCAGCATCGAGTTTGAGTTCCGTGGTAGATTTTCGGACCTTGCTTGACCGTGGATTGCATTTTATAGGCGGCCGTCAACCAGATCTTCGCAATTTTCCCAGGCGATGAGATTTAATACACCGATCATCCGCCTGTAGTACAAAGAATTTTGGGGCTTTCTGTGATGGTGATAGTCCGACTGATGCCCATTTCTACCTCGGATCTGATTATTATTATTTTGCAATATCTGCAAAGACGTGGCTGATCCTCGAGGGACGCTAGATCTTTTGAGCCTGCTCGGGGAGTAGTTCTTTGATGCTGTTTTCTCAATGGCAAATCTCGTAGGAGAATGATCCGGTTGGGCAGTTATGATCGCAGTAGTATAACCTCCGACTCAACTGCGGCGCAATACTTCTTCCTAGCCTATGGTGAACTTTGTTAATCATACCTCCTTCTTACCTACTGTGCAGCGTTACGGTAACAGTGCAGCCACAATATGCTCACGGCAACGTTCCAGAGGGAGATTGCGCGTCATGATCCTAAATAATTGACTGTCAGTGACTGCACACCAAAAAAATGCCTAGCCTTAGCTCAGCAACAATCGTCTGCAGGATGCAGTAGTGCCTGGGGGGCTGGCTCACTGGCAAAGTGGGAAGGGACCCTAACTTCCTCAGCCAGCGGCCCCAAGCTCAGATTGTTTCCAAGGGAGTGGAGCGGTAATGCTAGCTTGCTGGGATTAATGTGGGGGAGCTCTGGCTCAGGGCAGTTTCTGTTAGTTTTGAGCCAATGATGGACAGTAGCTAAGAAGGCACAAGTACGAGTACCATAGTACAAGCCAAAGCAGAGCTTGCTGGCAAGGCAGAGGCAAAGTAAGATGTGAGATCGAATCATCGGACGGAAGCGCTAAGAAGGAGCTGCGAAGTAAAGCTGAGTCTAGTTTGGATTGGCCAGGTCGACCCAAGTTAGTGCAATAATCCAGCTCAATCCAGGTTATCCTAAAAATCATAACGAGCCACACAGTAAGTGCCTGCAAGATGGCTTATCCACGGTACGGAACAGTGTGCCAGTGTAGTTCGAGTGCTTGAAGTCCCTCTTCGAGTTGTCTAATCTTCCCGTAACTCAGTCAGAATTGTGGTGCCATAGACTTTGTTCCAGTGTATCTTCAGACATTCAGTCATGAAAGGAGATTTATGGGATTCGGTTTCAGCGCCGCCATCATACATGCATACATGCATTTGTGCTTTTTGCTCTCCATCTGCGACTGATGACTAAGTCAATGACTCGACGTTTGTGGTAGAGTAAAAAGCATCTTGGGTGAGTTTGTGTGTCCTCGATATCGAACAGATTCAGCAGCATCGATGCGATGCATCCATCAAGGATCAACTGGGCTCGATCAAAGCTTTTCCTAATGTTCCATGGGAGCGATTTACTTATTCCCATTCCCGCTTGACCATAAGTGGGCTAGTAGCCACATAGGCCGTGATACTAGTACATTTCATGTATTTGTACTGTACAGTACACTTCCGTTCCTTGTACAGGGTAGCAGTGGCCCGCGAGTTCGGCTTCAAAAACCAAACAAAGCCTCAGGGCAGGGGAGGGGAGGGGTCCAAAACGTTTTTCATCTGCCACTCACCCGCCACCACCTAGGCGGCGCGGCCATTTGCTCCACCTCCTAACTCTCGCCTTTTTCTGATGGTCACGCTTGTGTGGAGCACGATCTGCTTGCCGTGGGCCGGTGTTGACTTGCTCCGCCACCCCTGCTTGTGCTCCTGCACGCCCTCACCACTTTACGGATATGCTCCTGAATTGAGGAGAGGTGAGGTGAGGTGATTTGATTGATTTGGATATTTCTGTAAAATGTCCCTATTGCATGTAGGTAGCTAATTATTGCTTGTAAGGCCAGGTCAAGTAACTATGAAAGGTAACTTGTGAGTTAGGACGGGATTGTAGCCGAGTGCACAATAAGTTTTTGGCGTCGATATGTGGCAAATCCTCGCCTGTTATTACTGTCGACTTTTGCCGGCATTGCTGATTTTAGTGGTCCCTCCCTCCCACTTTGACCTGACCTGACAAGCTAGCATTGCAAACATAAACTGGAACTGCAACTGGAACTAGATTGGGTCTCCTTAAAACCTTGCGTTGCGTCGTATTACGGAGTAAGGTATGTTGTGTTGCTATTCTCGGCGACGATCTCATCAGATGCTCTAAATTTCATGTCTCCATGTCTGGCGTTCCATCGTTGTTTGTCAAGACCCAAGCATGACTTCCTACACCAGCGGCGTGTTCGATCCGGACGGCAATTTAATGAAGCACGGCGCAGCTCCTTCGTCAGCTGGCAACACCAAAGAAAGTTGAGAAGGTGAGAGAATGTGAGACGGAGCCGGAAGCTGGAAGTTAAACCAACACAGCCAGTATTCCTTATTATTCCAGGACCGTGGACTGTGTTCGCCCAACACATCATGACAACATCGATATCAACCTACCCTATCTCCCTCTCTTAATGCCACCGAGCCATCACGGGATTTTACTGACCAAGTCCCAGTCGGAGTCGTAGTCCCAATCCAGTCAATCCCAGCCAAGCTATGTCTCAGTCTTGAGCATGGAGTTTCCCCACCGTCGTAGGGACAGTTCCAAGCTTCGACTAGCCCAAATTATATCGACATCAACCCTCAACTCAACAGCCATCAACATCCAACATCCAACATCCTTCGTCCGTCCACCCCACTTCGTGGCTACCAGGGGTTGGGGTCTTGGTTGGGTTGGGCGGCAGCCAATCTCGATTGAGCGAGATATGTGCCCCGAGTCGTGCTTTTCTATTCTGCTTGTTCCGTTGCCAACACCCACAATCGGCCACACCCACCCAAAGTCCCCCCAAAGTCCACAACTCGCAGACGCACAAACCATCCATACCCATACTCAGACATACCCACACCCAAACCTTCACCATCCGCCTTCACCCCTTCACCTTTCCCCTCCACCAGCTCCCTGGTCGCCCTGCAGGAGGGCGCCACATTATGGGCCACAAGCGAGAAACGTGAAATTCTTCTTTGAAGATCCAGAGACTTGCCAATCCTGGCGTGATGGTGGAATGCAGCAAGGAAGTGCTCCGTCTTGTATCCTTGGGCGCTCATCTCTTGTGTGTGTCTCTGCGTGTGTGTTCACTCACCGTTCAGCTATCCGGCCTCATTTTAGCAGCCAGAAGTCGGTTTTGACCAGCATCACATCCGTCTGTCTTCCCGCTTAACACCATAATGAATGAAGGAGTTGGCCGCGCCTGAGCTGCTTCTTGACTCTTGGGTCAGTAAGGTTATGACTAACGCGGGCCTAGTGAAGAAAGCTGATACGGTTTGCCGTTATTATTATTATGGGTTGGCGGATGTGATTAAGCAAAGGAAATAATTCGTAAGGCATGGCATGCTATCATGTACTCGTACCTCCGCATGGAGTATGTGGTAAATCGTAAGGACCGAAGCTCGTAAGGCATGGGCAGGGCAAGGCAGCCCAGTGCATGGTAGTGTACGGAGTATGCCTGGGCGTGCTGGAAGCTGGAGGACTTCGAGTGCGTTGAATGTGCCAGTGCTACTCCGTGCAGTACAGCCACGAGAGTTCGGTTGGTAAGGTAAGGTAGGTAGCGGGAATTCTGACGGTCGCTTGGTCTGATACTGAGGAACCAGCATTCCATTCATACACACTCTCTGATGGATGTGACAATTGGCCAGCTGGTAAGTGTAGCCATGCTGATACTGAAATTTGAACGGGCATGCAGCTTAGCAGCCGGCCCTATTGATAAATGAACACGCAGCCATCGATTCCCACCGCAACTTAATCGGTTACAGCCACCCCATAGTACTAATACATCACAAACGTTTGCATCAGGGATTACTTGCGAGTGAGTTGATGTATGAGAAGGAGTGTTCTCACTGCAATGGAATAGAAAAATAACAACAATGATTCAACGCAATAATGAAGAATGTGGTCCGCGATGGTTCACTTCCAAAAAGGAGAAATGAACTCAATTGAGATCGGAAGTTGAAGGCTGAGGTAACGAACGGTATGGCTCATTGCCGCCCACCCATCCACTAGGTCCACCCTCACAGTCCTTCCAGGTTCCTTCGTCTGACCGCTTCCATTCTCGCCCTGCAAGAGTACGAGCAACAGCAGCAGCACCACTCATCTATTCTGTGCACTCTATCTGCGAAACAACACCCAACCAAACACCCTTCCTTCCTTCCCACTGGCCCCAAAGAGTGGGTGGTGTTACCTCACACTAGAGGCTGGGGACGGAGGTGGGTGGATGTGTCACTGATATAATCAATTTGATTCTTACACACCCCACTCACAAAACAATCGAAGAAGACGCTAACAGCCAAAAGCCTTCGTACCATTGTGCGCCTTCTTTGACCTTCACACAATACGTCTCCAACCGCGGCATGGAGCTTGCCTGGCCCTGACGCTTGGCTTTGGAACTCTCACTGGAGTTGCAGGCCAGGGGCTCGGCCACTACTTTGACTTTGACCGCCAAAAAAGCCATGCATCCCCAGAAGAAGCTCAGACCCGACGAATTGCCTCTGGAGCAACCCTTGTTCGTTCGTTGGATCCATCATCAGCCAGATGACACAGACGACATACCGGAACTTTAAGTCAGTTGCAAGGAGGGTAGCGTAGGTAGTGTCCATATTTGTACATCCCGTTGTCTAGCCTTGATATGGAGATGATCCCTTTTTGTCTTATTAGGCTACGCAACACTTCATTCCCCTCTGGCAGATTATGGTCTACTTAGCAACATTGGTGTCCAGCAGGCACTAATATACCTCCTCACTTCTTCTCTTTTCGATAACGTCCACCAACGTACTCCCAAATACTACAACACAAGATGATGAATACAGGATCTTGGGAAGCCAACCCACTAGGCTACACTACAGTTGAGATGCTGCTGGACGACGTCTCGAAACAGATGGCCTCATCAAACCTTTCACGATACTCACGAGGAGCAAACCCACAGAGGCCTGCCGGGTCGATGCGGATAGTCAAGCCAAGCAGTGCAAGCAACAGTCCCCGAGGGTCAGGATTAGGAAGACGGAGGACAGTCATGAACGATGGGGCTTACAGGCGAAGATTGGCCATGATGGAGCAGCAAAATGCGTTGGCAAATGGTGTATATGCCCCGAACGACGGGATCCAGATTTCTTCCCGATCCTCGAGACCAGTGAGCTGGCATCCAGCTTCAACTCACCTAAATCCTCAATCAGCTTACCAGTCGACATATGGGGTTCCAAACTCTGGTAGTGCCAATCCCTATCAAACATATGACCTCCCACCAACTCCTGCCGTATATTCAGGTTACGCTTCCCCAGATTCAACTTTCTCTCCGTCGACTATCCCTTTCACAGGCTATGAGCAGCCTCAATATTTCTCTCATGTGCCCTCAACATACCACTCAACCTCAGAATACCCTACCAGTCATCAGTCTCAGTTCCTCCAGCATCAACAACCTCCAAATTTTATCGCCCAGGTAGTACCGAATACAGACTCCACAATGTACTCGCATTTTGACTGGAACAACTTTGCCACCAATGGCTTTGAGGATTGCTCAACAGCACCACCTACACCGGAAAACTTCCTTCCCATACAGCACCCCGAGCCAGCTTTCCCGGCCGAAGAAACAATACCCTATGAGCCTCTTGAAGATTCAGAGTCGGGAGGCGAGGAACTGATTGGAATGGGATTATATGACAGTCCGGAAGTCTGTAAGACTTCTTCCACAGATCCACACCTCAACAACTACCGAAGCCTGATGATGTCTCAACTCATGGGATCTGGATACCGACGTCCAGAGCCTACAGGAAAGGGGCTGAAGCTCGAAGAAACCTGGAATCCTCCTGAAAGTGATGACGAGGAAGATGACGAGCAAGATGGGGAAGGGGAGGACGAGGACGACACGAACGGGGAACTCGAGGCATCCCATCAGTCTCAAGATCAAACAAACATCAGTGTGCCATGTTACAGTCGTGATGGATGGTTATGAACCGATGGGTCTTCAAGAGCGGGTTAACGATTTACATTATTCAATTTTAGCATGGCGTTGGGCCGGGAATGTGTGTATGGGCAAGATACCAGATCAATCCGCCGGCGCGCGTAGATTCATTCGCCTGCATGGCATGTCGTGTATACTGTATATAACGAAATATAAAAAATCCTGAAAATCCATTCAAATGAGGTTGTGAGACTTTGCAAATATTATTTGATGTGCCACCCCATTGGTCCGTTTTCATTCGTGCTGGTGATGTTTAAGTTTCTCGCTTCTTTAGTCTACAGAGCCTCCAAGCTTGGCGGCAAAAGTGAACCGACACCAAAATATCAAGCATCACAAATCAGAAACTTCTATGAACAACCTCTTTAACAAACACCAAAACACTTCCTCAAAATGGTACAATATGTCATTACTCCCTGGCGTGACCGTCAAGAGCTACTTGGTGTGCGCGACAAGTTTTATCCTGGCTCAGGAAAACCGACCAACGAAGCTGAGCGACGACATGCTGCTGCGCAAGTGGCAGTCTGGGTGCAGCGAGGCAATTGTCCCCATTTAGTCGAGTCCACTGCAATCATGACATCAGCCATCTTGAATGATGTGCCAGGCAACTCGTCGTATTGTGTCAGAGCAGCATATTCGGCAGCCTTCTCTAGGTGAGTGGGTTGGGTTGACTTGTTCAAACCAGTATTTCTTTACTGTTGCAATTGAGGTAATGAAGCACACACAAATTCAACATTTCTCTGATGCTGCGAATAATCATGCTTCTCTCTTGTATCAACTTTGGTTGCTTCGAACCGGTTCACCAACCGCTACAGTGCTTATGGTGCAGGCTTGATAACCTATAAACTGAAGCACATTTGATGTATGAACGCATAACCACTAGTAAGCAACGTTACTGACAGCAACTCAGATTTGTGACGGGATTATTGGATAGTCACCAAGATAAACGCCGAAAGCTTAGTATGTTTTACATAGCCAAAACCATCGGCCTTCCAGCAACATACGTTGAATTGCGACATCAAGCTACGCATGAGGAGTTACCATCTCTGTCAAAACTTCGTATAGCCACGGAGAAAGCGTTACGGTGGATCTGGGATTATTATTGGCAAACGTTGAAAGCAGACATCTCGGACGATGAAGAATGCAAGAAATATATTCTAAGGTTACTGGGAGAGGTTGATGGCCGATCTCGCGAGTCAATGGAGAGACATCTGAGGCGATGGGGTCAGGACGAAGTCATAAATGCATTGATGGAGATCCAAGAAGATACCGAAGATGCTGAAGTTTTACTACGGTCCATTCAGCTTCAAGAAAGCATACTTGAAGGAAGCGGCAAAACATCGTATAGCCGAAATGGCTCAGAAAATGGCTCTCATGTCAACAATATTGATGAAATCAGCGCCGAACTAAAGATATTAGAGGGTGATATGTTAGACGAGGATGAAGTTGGACATTCGAGGGTTGGGTCGAGCAATAATGAGGCGGATGACACTGGTAATGGCTGGACTATGTGGGTAGGGCCTTGGGTTCCGAAGCCTATAGGTGTTGTATAGAGGTGTCGTAGATGGAGAACGTGGATGCCTTTCAGCTCTGATTGATTGCATATCACGATCAAAGCGTTCATGAATACAAATATGTTTACTCTTCCGCGCCGACGACAGCATTCCACAAAGAACGGCAGTCTTGAAAGCTGGATCATTAGATTCCAGGCAATGAAAAATCCATGTTATGTATTCAGTGATGTTGAGCACAGGTGGTACACGAATACCTTGAACGGAATTAGCTCTGTTGGCCCATACTCAGCGGGAAATGTGATCAAGATTGACCGCTTGATGCAGCATTATAGGTCGCTGAATATTGAGCACCACAGCTGAGGTATGAAGTTGGATGCGAAGTGCAATCGAAACCATGCTTTTAAGTTATTAGACCCGTACCGTCTTCTGGTGAAAACCCTCCTGTAAGCAACTCGGGAATTGCAGGATAAATACTTCATGGCCCTTTGAATTCCACTCAACGACTGTCCACGTCAGTCCGTGATTGATTTCTTTGCCTTTCGAAGCCCCTGGACAAATGTAATCTTTGGAATATCTCCTGCTTTGGTGTCATAGTCGCCGACCCATGTTATGAAAATTATTGGCATCCCGGCTAAGCCGAAGTAAAGATATCCTTCCGAAGTAGATTGAAAATTCTCTGTCTCCATGATCTTGGTCCGCATATCGTCCACGCTTTTGTATGCGTTGAGAACGAGGTATTGGTTTGTCCATTGCCCCGGGTTGGTAAGTGAATTTCCGACCTACCAAAACCTATCTTCTCTCCATATGCTCGGGTTTCATCTCCAGAATGCATTCATTGTTTCAGGATTGAGAATGCCACCTTCCTCTTCACGTGAATAGCACCTCAGTCGCATCTCAAAAAAGTTCGTGGGGTCAACCTAAAAGTGGTTAGCTCGAACGCCTCGCTTAGGCCACACAACCTCGATATTACTTTGTCAATGGAGACGACTTGAATTATTTCGAACGCGAATCTCGATCTCCACGACAAACCGCAAATCCTCTCAAGTCAAATTGAAAAAGATCCGCTGCCAAAATGTCTCACGAATCCGTTTGGTTCTCCCGTCCTCGCACTTACGGCAAGGGATCCCGTAGCTGGTCAGTACATCTCGAATATTTCACTTTTCCCCAGAAAAAGAATTCAACAATTCCATTTCCTTATTACAAGGGGGCTCAATCTATCAAAGATCTTTATGCTGACAATCTTTCTCCCACTGTAGCCGTGTTTGTGTTCATCAGGTATATCGTCGCCACATCTTCACCCATTCTTTGGACTTTGATTGACTCAATATTCTTCTAGGCCGGTTTGATTCGCAAGTATGGACTGAATATCTGCAGACAATGTTTCAGAGAGAAGGCCCAGTTAGTTATTTCTGTTTTCTACGATATTTGAGCTCATACTGATTGTGAACAGTGATATTGGCTTCGTCAAGGTCAGTACCGATGTTTTACAGGCTGGGATATTTATTTTCCCAACGAAGGATGGCCCTACTGACAACATTGTAGCACCGCTAAACGAACAATTACGAAGTCTTTTCACACACTCGGGCGATGTTGATTTGGTTTCGAGGGCGTACCGGAGGAATGGTGGTTCGATGAGATTACCAGACTGTGGAATGTTTTTCGGGCTCCCAAGTCTTGCTTGCTGCGTTGACCACGGTTGAAAGTCACTTTTCTGCGGGCAGTCATTCGATCTGAAGTGCTTTACGTCGAATACAGCTCGGGCCCATACCATCTATGTTTTTGCGCAGAGCATATCGTGATTGTGATTTTTCAGGATGAAGGTGCCAGCAAGGCAGGCAAAAATGTATACAATTCAGCCCTCGAAGGAGACTTTGGGACGATGGTTTTTCGAGAGCTAGGAAGGCAGCTCGCTTCAACTCCTGGAAAGCCCACCATTCAGCCAGGCTCTAGAATGGTCCTATGAAGTCCCAGCCGGCTTCACAGATGATGTCCTTTACAAATCATCTCCATTCTTACCTGTTACATTTCTCAGCTCCATCTGTTCTGCAAGTCGCAGTCTTAAATAAGATGACACAAGGCTCATCGCGTTTCATTTTGAGTACCTGAGTCCATGCTGCTAATTACAATTTGCTTTTGCAGAATTCATGCAAAAGTAATCCTGGATGTATTCCAACGCTTCCACAAGCTACTTCTCCGTAATCAAAAAAAGAATTGTAATTTACATTTATTATCCTGTCCCTCAATACTATCCCTCCATGAAGAAATCGTCCCCTCGAACACGTCGGACATTCACAGCGGGTTGGTTTGCTTGACTGACATCTGGGGATTGCGCAGGTGTGATAACAGGTACAAACACGTTAATGGCCGGATTTTCCGTTCGGACTTCAGCTTCAGCTGTGTCAATCACAATTGTGTCCGCATTGACAACTCTGTGTTTGGGTCGTGGTACTTCCTCTCCTGCGAACAACATCTCGCGGAACTCAATGGGAAAGTAGTGGCGACAAATTGGGCAGTTGTCTCTTGGCTTGTCATAAACATACTCCGTCAACCAGCGCTTCAAGCATTTCTCGCCAATGATTTGGTTGCAGCATATAACAAGCTGGATAGGGGCTTCGATTTCACCCTCTGGATTCGCAACCGCAACCTCGTCTTGACAGATGACACAATGCTTCGAATCGTCTGGTACTTCCCAGGCTTCAAGACATTGGTAACCGATATGAGTGAGTTCGTCCTGTCGTTGCTTGATGACAACGCTGAGACGATCGGCCATCAGCATTCCCAAGAGAACCTTTGCACCATAGGCTGTTGTAGTAATGAAGACTACTCCTTTCTTGACCTCTCCCCAGGTCGATCCCTTCTTAGGCTCCATGTAGCCAAAGCATGCCTCATATGCCCAATCAAATTCAGCAAGAAATTCCATGACGGCGCCAACATAATCTCTCTCCTTCAGTGGGCGAAGTGGTGGATCAGAGCGAAGCTTCAAATTCATCTTGACGCACCACTTCTTGAGCAAATCTCTGATCAGATCTGCAACAATTACCCCCAGGGATTCTACGACTGGCTCTTCAAGGGCTGTGAGCTTGCCAAAGTCAGCTATTTTCTGGGTGTCAAGGTACTCCTTGCTTGCTTCTCGGGCAATGCGAGTAAAGCCTGGCAAGAGTGGAAGGCTCTGAAACTCCTGAGATATGTTAGCTGTGTCCCAGCTATGTTCCTGTGTAGCTTCAAGAAACATTACCCGTCCTGGGGGTGCCCATGCTCGCGGAAATGTAACGATAATCTAGTCATTTAGTGAGTGCTCAGGGTACGAAGATAGATATTTTCAAGTGATTCCAATGTCAAGAAGGCAACAAAATACATCACGGAAGAGCCAAGAACACTTACTGGCTTAGCTGTCTTATGCATTGCTCGTTCCTTGAAGACCAACTTCACTCCTGCACGATTCATAGCGACACGAATGACATCAATCTCATCTTTTGGCAAATCATCTTGATCTTTACCGTCATTACCGAGGTGAGACACTGTCCATTTCCAGCAAAAAATCCAGATCATCTCGGGAGTGAGGGTTTCTGCTTGCTTTGTTCGCTCTTTCATGAAAATGGCGACTCGTTCTGCTGACCAACCCGTGTATCTATAAACACACTCACAAGTCAGTCAACATCTCAATTGGCGAGACAAGAAATTGGCCAACATTCAGGCTGCTAATGCGAGTTACATGTCCACTCCAAATCAATGGCTTTAACGTACTGAGTGAGACCGATGAGTAGCACGGTATTCTCAGGGTCAAGATCTCCAACATGGATACCTCTGCAAACACGGAAGAATGTTCTTGGTGATCTTCGAGTAGGTGGAATCATAATCTTCGCCTTCGAGGTGTGGTTCGGAGCGGCCATTGTCAGAAGCTTGTATTGCCAATATTATGAAGGGCAATGCTCGACGTCAGGCCAAAAGAAGTTATTGATCAGAGATCGCAGTGACTAGGTACGGATTGCTCGCATCAAATGTCTTATCTGAACACAGTGTGTTAGCATGTCAGCCCCAAATGCCAAAGGACATTTTGTATCGTTTGATAATGCTGCAAAAGAAATTGGGCAACTTACATCTGAAGCAGACCTGCAGTAAATAGCGAAGTGGTTAACACTCCTGGAGAATTTCAGTAATGGTATTGTACAAAGAACTCTCACTGGTGCGGAGATATTTGTAAGTGTGAGTAGATAGACACGAACTGAAAAGAGGGGAAGATTTGATCAGATTGCAATTTGATCACAACGCCTTCCAAGATACAACACAGGAGTGGCGAGAGACAAAGCATAAGTCTCAGAATCTTTCCAAGTGCCAAAGGTCACAATGTGACAAATTGCAGAAGAAGGTTGTGATGTGTTGCAAAGAGGATTTGAGGAAGAACGAACGTACTCAAATATCTGCCTCTAATTGATTGGGTAACCAGTCTACGCTGACTCAAAGTATTGAATGAGATGCGGTTGTCTGAAGTCGGAATGGTAGTTGTGATAGAGAAGACCTTACAAGTTTCTTTGTGGGATATGTTGCTCGGGGTAGGGCTGAGAGGTGAGAATTTCCTGAGCCTATGGCCTCGCGGCCTGAAAACGTGGAAAATAGGTAGCACTTAGAGCAAACCTGGTTTAAAGAATAGTTAGCACGCTGATTGTCGTAGGGAGGTAGAATTTTGTGAGTAGCACATCTTGGTGATTTGCTGGAGGACGTGAAAAGGGGAAGCAACAAGCGAATTACAAGACAACGGCGATAAAGGACAGCCGCAAAATAAGGAGTAGATATTGTCCAAAGGTATTTGACGCGTATATTTGCTCACCTGATAAAACTGACACTTTCTAGAGTGCTGCCTTTGAAAAGGAGGAGTATCTTGAAAAAGAACAAGCGGCGGCGTAGGTATTAACAGAAGTGTTGGAGTTGCACGTCTTAGCACCGCAATGAAGCTGAAACGAATTGCAGAACAGGTACGATTAAGGTTGATCTGAGTGACTCTGCTGATGCTAGGCTAATGATAGAAGCTGCTGGGAAAAGAGTGGAGGAGGAAAGCCAAGAGTTGGTGTCAAATTGTGGACTATTGATGTCAAAGGCATAGGAAATGAGAGTTGATATACTCAAACATCGTCCGAATTTTATAAACCTTTGAGTCAATAGGTCAAGACAACGGAAAATTTGCGCGATTACCTAGAAGGTAAAGAAACAATTCGGAAAGAGCGAACTTTCGACTTGGTGAATAGTGATATGACTCAAGAGAGGACCAAATCGCAGCAGTGCGGTTTGTTGAGTACCTCGCATCCAAATAAGACTTCAGGACGTTTTGCGTTAGAGTAAGGAATTTGTGCATTTTGTGGCTGGCTAATTATGGCAAAACACTCTCAAACCTAGCAGTGTATAGGTAATCTTTAGTACTTTCATAGCTATGTGTCAAAGAGTAATTTGCAAGTTGCTTTATACTTTTTCCACTATGCTAATATATAAAGATATACTTGCATTTGTGGGTAGTCCAGCCTCGTGTCGAACTGCATCATGAGGATGTCATTCAAATGCACGCTCTGTGAGTTTTGTAGAACTCTCAGATTAGATCAGGTTCGTCATTTGAGTGTCTTCGGTATAGGGTAGAATAATGTCTCGAGGAGCGGTGGATCAGACAACGATAAAGTCGTGGCACTCAAAAGAACAGAGACTTGCATTGGTCGGATTGCAGCTCGAGCTCAAAAGACTCTCACCAGAGGTGGCTCTAAAGCCCCAACGAGGTGGTTTGACTTCCTATTGAAGGAAAGGCTTGTGATATATCTCAAAATTTTTGTTCAAGAAATGGTATCTTCTCATGATGTTCTCATATCGAGGCAAACGGGTTGATGTCTTGTCCTTCGTCTTCATCTACATCAGTTGAGATAAATGAATCTCAAATCTGCAGAGGACGATGTGCCTGGCGAGCCAACTAACTTTACATAATGCTCCTTCTGGAACAGATGCACATGGCACTAAATTGTGCATTGATATAACAGTTCATCGGAGGAATATGTTACTGTATGAACAATGACCTACAATCTGTGAAGAACTGAATTTCAATTGAAAATCGAATCTCTCAGTGGACAAAGCTACAATGGATATTGCTTGACAGAATACTTTTGCATTCAGACTTATTGACATTGTTCTGCAGTACTTTCGTTGTTTCTGCCCCGCATGCTACTTCGATTGGGTACGGCTCTTGCATGAGGTATCACAGATGATTGATACCTCACGCAGACAACGACTCCACAGGAACAGGAACACAGACTCTCAGATTGCGGTAACAACCACATGGCAAAGCGGAAAATACTGTATTAATACATCAGACCAATCCCTATCAACATCACCTATCACATTGCTTCGAGGAGGAAATATCAGCCCGAGAGATATCAAACACACTTCCAAGCATTTCGTCCCGTACCTCTTAAATGACATAGGAGTGACATCGGAATTGGCTCTGGTTGTCCGCGTCTTCAAGATCTACAGGCAGGACCCTGGAAAGCCACCCTCAACGCGCCATTTCGTAAACGTGCATCTCGTGAAAATGCAGATCCCCCACTAAAGAGGTCGGGACTGCGACATTTTTCTTGAGATGATGCTGTAGGCTGTAGTTGAAGAACGATAATCAATCAGATAATCTAGAACATATTGGCAATCGAAAAGCTAACAGCCGCTTGGCTGTAAGTGATTGGGAGGTCTAGCGTACGGAGATGGGTCCCAGGACGGGTCCATGAGCGGTTCACGATCTGCGGTGGCAGCTGGGGATTGACATATGTCTTCTGTGGTTGGAGAGAATACTCCGAATGGGAAGCATTGAAGACGATAATTAGAATTCTGTACATAAGCTCATGAGGTAGTATAGAGGAAATCGGTACCGTGGTGGAGTGGCAATCCTCAACCCACACTTCCAAGAAGATCTTTACGGCTGTGGCTTCTGATATTAGAAATAGGTCCCATCGCAAGCAGAATTTTCTTGTCCTTGTAGGCTCATAGTCCCATAAACAGAAGGTGATTTGGCCAGAACATTGTAATGGAGGGAAGATCTCAAGAGATCGCCAGTGGTGATTGCCCCCAGAGGCAAAAGCAGAGTAGGTTTCGAACGTCTTTGAAATGTCTTGGCTGCCGACTTTAGACTCCCAGGCTCCCCATGCACCGAAGTTTTCCACCATCAGAAATTCCACAGTGAGCGGAGCATCAGTAACTGGTTCGGGATACAGTACTGTGGCAGTCAGTCGGGGAAGCCAAAAGCTGCAGCGGCACAGAACTCTATTATTGAAACGACGTGCAGAGTGTTTCCCAAAGGTCCTTAATTTACTCTCTGACTCTGGGTGGCCGCATTGCAGGGAACTTAGACATGCGAAATATCCATTTCAATAATATCATCCCAATTATCAGTCTCGGTCAGTGCTTACAGACCTTAATTGACATATCATTTTTCTACCACGGTGTTTCTGCAGCCTGGGTATAACGGTGGTAAAGCCGTTAGCGAGTAATGCGAATCGGCACTCTTTGGCTTGCATGACAAGGGATCGAAGACAGATCGTGGTCATAACCATGGAAGCCCAAAGATCAAGAACAAGGTGGTCGATGTCGAGTACACAGTACGGTATGTTTTCTCTCACGGACGGCCATCGGCTGGCATGGGATGGCATGGTCAACGGTTAGCAGGGCGAGGACGCAGGCATGATGGATTCAACCATAGCTTGCGATTGGAGCATTTAGGGGGCCCCGAATTTGGAACCTGGATAACCATATCCGCCCCGTTCAGTTTCTGTTCCTGCCTCGCCAGGGAACAGATAAAGCAGCACCTAAAAGAAACGACAGATCCTCAGAAGATTGAGGTCTGTTCCGACTCTTGTGATGGTTAAGAATAGTGATATTCTTTCGATAGCCCAGTGAGCGGGTAAGCTATCAGACATAGTCTGTAATGCTTGAAGTTTGGGAATGATGAGAAGCCTTAGTTTCTTCAAGTCGGTTTGATTTCTTGAGTTTGCTGTTGAGTGCCGCTTTTCATTTCCACTATAAGCTGCCTGTCTCAATGTCCATTCGCCTCCAGCAAAACCAGTCAGCAGGCCGTCTCTCGCTAGCAACCCCGTAAATCTGGGGTAAGGGTAAGGATAGGGGTAGGGATAAGGCATGGGAATAAGGAAATCAAAAAAAGGAGAAATTGGCTGAGCCGGTTGATACTCGGCTTCCGGGAAACAATAGAGTAAGGTATGGGTATGGTAGAGGCACGTCGGGACCAGATGAAGACCTCGAGATGACTTGAGACATTGTTGAAAGGTAAAGGAAATTGAGCCTCAAGGGTATCTCTTCAGATCATCAAAGCTCCGCCATATGTTACGATCTTATCATTAATAGTAAACGACATACGCGGAATGAGCAAATGCCAATGATTCGTATCGTTCCGTTCCTTTCTCAACAGCCTTTCGGAGATTATGCCGCCATCAATGTCTCTCCAAGACCACGACTCTTTTTTGGGAAACACGGCATCTTTCCAACGTGGATAGGGGATGCGAGAGGAGGGAAGTGGCTGAAGAAAGTTCGGAATACTTTCCCACACAGCAAGGGCATCTCGCAAGCTTCTCTCGGCAAAAACCCGATGTGAGCAAGAGAAATCTCCTATACTTCCGCGCACCTTGTGGCACAGTATCGAATTTGGTAGTCATCAGACATGTACTGACAATGGAAGTTACAGGCAGAAAACTGCAGAAAATTAAAGTTCCTCATATCCCTGGCCAACAATATCTCTCTGTCTAGCATATGGTAATTCAAGCTTCAGTTTCATCCCACCCAGGGTTTATTGTGTACAGTACATGAGGAAATTGATATATGCGGCAAATTTGCAGTATGATCAGGTCTGGCCCGTGGTAAATCTAGTCACTCATCGGTGGTGACGAGGATGGCCAGATCTTTCACCAAGATCCCCAGGATCGAAACGTGCTTCGTTCCGGATTGGCTGATGGCTTTTGTGTTGCAGCTCAGTGCAGGCAGTTGAAGGATCGCGCAGTCTGTCTTCTTCCAAACGGACATAAAACCACGTCATTTTGATGGCATCTTTTCCGGATAAAAATGGAGGAGCCAAGCAGAAGCTTGGAATATCAACTGCTGCTGCGAGGGTAAGAGTGAAAGGGCGAGAAGGGACATGAAGAAGCTGCAGAGTCGAAGCAAAGGAACGGCACAGGGACAGGATCAACAGAGGATGACAGTTCAGGTGGCTTGCAAAAGCTGGGGTAGCAGGGAAGTGTCCAAACGGGGTTGAGGAGGGTGGCATGCGAAGGGTCACTAGCAGGCTTGGCCTTCCACACTCACACCGGCCCAAAGTATTATTGAGAGGCGCACTGAGAGAGGAACACGCAGAGTGAGAGAGGGAGTGCAGGAAAGGAACAAGGACAAGGCAAAGTTGTGCAGGAGTTGGTGCACAGCCAACGTCCTGCATTGCGTTGCAGTCTGCAGTTGGTGGCCGGACACCGAGTGGAAGGAGAGAGTTCGTTTGATCGGTTGCTCACTTGGTGCACATGGCCATCGCCATGGATGAGGTGGTGATGGATGAGGAGTTCTGGCTTATCGTTCGTTCGTTCGTTCGTGTGTGAAGAGACTGGCGGGCTGAGAGGATTCCACCCTCCATTGAGCATCCAATCCATACAAACTCCTTTCCAAACACACACAAGCTCACCCAATCTCTCCCTCCCGATTTAATTTACAAGTACTTATATAAAAAGTCGACCTCTTGAAGAATGTCTGACAAATTGATAAGTAATCAATAGAAAAGTCCCTTGAATGGTAAGAGCTTTTTCGATAATATATTGTTCGTACTTTGAATCTCTATATTATATTTAGTTGCAGTGTGTAAATCGGGCAAGGGAGTTAGGCGTTAGGTCGACGTTCGACAAGTTTTCGTGTGCCATTTATTGGTTCAATCAGAAGTCACTTCTCGCTCGCGCACTCACTCTCACTCACTCTCACTCTTACTCTTCCACTCGCTCGTAAACCCCTACCCTCGTCAAAAGCCACCGAAACTTCCTCCACTCTAAATCTTTAGTCTTGTCCACTCTGTCACCTGAGCAGCAGAAACTCTCCAAATATGGAGCCGACGGAGCACGGTAATAATAATCTTGGGCCGAAGAGGGCTTGCCGCAGAACGGTCCACAAATGCAAATCTACTTCGGGATGCATACGCTTGTCGAGTCAATCTGCCAATAGGCGATAATGAGCCTAGGAGCAGCTCGAGCGTTGCTTATCACCGTCGTCATGAAGTAAGGTACGCCGAATTGCAAGGTTCGAGCAACGAAAGCTGGCGTTCAGACATCCGTCTATCAAACGCAAAAGACAGCATTCGCTCTTATCGATGTCCTTGTCGTCGCCACGCAAAGCAAGCAAGGTACCATATGCTGATATGATGCCATCCTGGCGGGTGTCTTATCACCTCGGTTTCCTCCCCGATTAATTGACAATCGATTTCGCGCTATGGTCACAGACTGACCTTCCAGAAAAATCCTCGCGAGCAGCTGGAGCGGGGATAAGATTGTGGAGATGGGGTTTAATAAAACAGAGGGAGATTGCACCAAGAAGCTTTGAAACTTCAACGTGAAGAGGCAACGCCATCACATTATGATTGTTCGGAAGTAAGCACTGAACGACTTGGAATAGTGGAAAACTTTCTTGGATACATTTATCTCTAGGCTTGTCAAACTCCCAGACCTTCGACCGGAGCTCGGAGAAAATGGTGCTGCACAGGAGTGGATATTTACAACATTAGTGATTTTGAAGGGCAGCACCTCAGTGTTTGAAAGAACTCTTGGTGCGGGTAATCCGGTGATGCGTGAGCCAATTGAAGACTCGGAAAAATATACCGTATTCCGTATTCACGCAATTCCTGTGTTGAACCTGTGTGCCAGTCATGGATAAGTCTGCAGATTCTTATCAGCTGCTCGTTGCCGTTGTGAGGCAATTCTATGGTGTTGTAAATAACGTTTCAAGGGTTTGAGACCGAACTGAGGTGTCCGCTGATCCAAAGCCGGAGCATGGTGCAACCATGAAATGTAAAAGACTCAAGTGATGAGAATTGAGTGACAGTGGCCGACTGTTCCTGGGATTGATAATTTCGACTTTGCAGGATGAGTCGAGCCGAAAGATTTTGATAGACCCTGCCCTCATGCCCTGCTTGCATATCGGATTAACTGCAGAGTAGTATTAATATCGATTTTAGCAGCGGCAGTCTCTCCACGACTTTAAACAGATCAACCAGTTAGAAACACATCTTGAATTGCCTCTTTTCTCGGGACGTCGTCTCATCTGGGAAGGTTTAGGGTATGGTAGATATGTTTTGGTAGCATCTGGCAATCTCGAGATGTCGAATTTGGCCTTATACACTCCGGGTCTCCCTTGTTATGCCTTGGCTCCGTGATCAAAGTCCAAACTGTGCCTGCGCGGCCAATCCTTCATCCATAGCTTCATCGTCCGCTACTGGAAAGTATCTGTGTTGTTGTACTGAAGCGTAGTGACTTTCTGTACTGAAGGCTGCAACTACTGCCGTGGTTCTGTCCTACACTGCGCACTGTTGTTAACTCACCCACGCACTCATCTGGCCTTCGTTGATTCGACTCGACTGGCATATCGAGAGCGGCTATCCTGCTTCCTGACAGACAGACCAAGAACCAGACCAGTCCTTCAGAAGCAAAGCTGGACTGCATGGACTGCAAAGTAACCTGTTCCCTCCCAGCTAGCCATGGTGTAGCGCAAGTTAGGGCAATCCGTAGAGCATAGTAGTCGTAACTGTGGGTAGCAGACACATAGAAGTAGTAAGCCATGCTGGAAAAGAGCAACAGTACGTCCGTAGCTTGCATTGTTTAATTCCAATGAAATCTCCCTATCCCGAGCCATGCTTGCCGTGTTCACCATGCTCTGCCATCGCAAGATCGATCCGCACTGGAGACTAGACTGCATCGGTCCACGCTTGCTTTCCTTGAATGCCTTCCCCAGTCCCAGTCTCGCCAGTGTAGGTAGTGTGCGGTCTTGTACGGAGGACGGAGACGGAGGACTTTCGTAGTGTGTAAATAAATCCCTACTTGAAATCGTCTCAGAGTGAGTGGAGCACCAATCAATAGGGGGCTGGAGTACTGTTTCTGCGACCCTTGCCAGCGTTCTTCTTCGTCTTTGCCTTTGCTTCTGTATGGAAAGGAAGAGTACCATAGCCGTACCTACCTCGAGCTTACTACTGTACTCTTGGTCAGCCAGCAATCCATCCCTATCCCCATGCCCGTCCCATCCCCCATTCTATCCCCAGCCCGGAGCCTGGTCGCTGAGCGGTTCTAGCTCTGCCCTGTGCGCCATTCTGTGCTGCTCAATGCTGGTCAGACGTTCAGTTCAGTTCAGTTCAGTTCAGTTCAGTGCAGTGCTCCGTACACTTCCTTCATTTCGGCGTGTCGTTCTAGGTCCTGATCTTGCTGGTGCTTTGCTGCGTTCTTGCTGCTGCTGGCGTCTCGATTCTGCTTGGCCGATGGTGACTTGCATTGCTACGGAACTTGCTGCTAGCTAAGAACCGCATCGCATCTCCATAAGTTTTCTGTGGAGTCGTTGTTGACCCTTCCTCGCCTTCTTCCCCAGTACGGCTGCTCCATCGCTGAGCTCTCTGCTTCTGCCGTGCTGCCTCTACTTACTCGTTACTGCGTCGTGCCAAAACCGACCGAGCCCGCTGCTCAACCTTCCTCTATCCAGTACTTTTCCTGCCTTTCACTCCCTCTTCTGTTCTCTGTCGCACACCACCAACTACTACTGCGGCGAGAGTGAGCGAGCCCTTCCTGTCCTGTTCACTTCTCCAGTTTCGGAGACGGCTAGCTGCCACAATTGCGACGGCGTTTACAAACCAGACAACTCTAATATTCACAGCCACTCGATCTCGCCCGCGTGGAGCAAGAACCTCCCTAGTGCTCCATACATACGAAAGGACGACTTCTCCGAGCAACCGACAACGACGACGGTCGCCGCAAAACACCAAACACCATCTCACAGCTTCTCTCTCCATTCACACTCAATTCTGAATCCTCAAGTTCCCTCCTTCAACCCCTCCATTCTTTTCAGCACCTCGACTCGTCTTGCCCACGCCGCCAACCAAGCAGAAAACGGCCGGCCTCGCATTGCACCAGGCAAGAATATCCACCTTCCTGCGCTGCAAGAGCTCAGGATCGGATTCGATTCGGCTAAAGCTTGCAACGGCGACTGTGTGGTTGCATCAACGGAAGCGATAAGTGGCAGGCAGAGAAACATTGTGGATTTCTCCTGCACCTCTCGTTGTTTCGCTGCAAGTCCCCAGTAAGAGAGACCCGCCAGCCTGTGGCCATTGGAAAGCCGTATGTCAACCTCCATTCTAATTCTCTTCCATTGCCACGATCGTCTCGCCCTCAAAGCCAGGAACGAATGAAATTGTTGAGCCTTTGTTCTATAGCATGCCAAACTTCTCTTCCAGAAGCCGTCCTCAAAGCCTCTCTCACCATTTCGCCCTGTCACGACGATGCTGAACGAGTCGACTATACACGTTATGCCCGCGGCAACGTCATCCTCCGGTTCTGGCTCCAATGGTGGGCTGAATAATGCCGAAAATGGTATGTAATATTTCTACTTTCCTCGACTACAACGGCTCTCCTATGGAGATCACGGATGTGGAGCATGAATTTACTTCCCTCTCAAGTTATGTATACAAACGTCAAAACTGATTCAATCATTCGGTTTCTTCAGCCAATTCCAAGTCTGGGAACAACTTTCCCCCATCCAAATCCGACAAACCACGACCTCATGTGTGCGGAACTTGTCAAAGATCTTTCGCTCGTCTTGAGCATCTCAAGCGCCACGAACGTTCGCACACAAAAGAGAAGCCGTTTGAATGTCCGGAATGCTCGAGGTGCTTTGCACGCAGAGACTTGTTGTTAAGGCATCAACAGAAGCTGCATATGACAACCACACCCTCATCTAGACCAAGAAATCGAAGGGAAAGTGCTGCAAGTAGTACTGCTGGAGGACCTGGCCGGGTTCGAAAGGGCTCGGTAGCCAATGGACATGGAGCCTCAACGATGCGGCCACGAGCAAATACAATCAGCCATGTTGATGGAGCTCATATGCAACTGATGGCTGCCGCGAATGTTACTGCTGCCAGAAATAACCTTCAGCCAACTCACAGCCGTCACCCAAGTCTCGCCGGATTACCGATGCAAAACGATTATCATTTTGGTGGGATGTCGGGTGCACTGAGCCAACGTGGGGTAAACCATGGGTTACCGAAATTGGAGACTCACGGATTCAATAATATGGATTTCGGAGGTGGATTGAGGACAGCACCCGTTCCGGGTGGTTTCAATCCCGAATTCGACTTCGAAGGCCTTCTCTTTGGCCCAGGCTCCACGATCAATCCCAATGCCTTACATTATAGTGACTCTCCCCAGTCAATGGCAATTGACTCAGCAAATTCTTACCACCAAGCCTTTCATGATATGGCTGCAGGCCAAAATCTCGACGAGAATTTCGACTGGATGAATGGTTTTGAGCAGCAAATGTCATTCCATGATGCCAATGAAAACGCAATTGACGGCTCCTCACCGTCAGCAATCAGCACGGCGAGTCAGAGTGGCATCAGTGAAGTTATGTTGGATGGATCAAACAATCCCGCAGCTGCTTCAGCATCTATGTGGCAGCAGTCTATGATGGCTCCGCCATTGATGACCCCAAATCACTTTACAATGGATCTCGGGAATTCTGGATTTCATGATCTAATGAATGGTGGCCCTTTATCCCCCCATAGTTTACCCCAGAAAAATGCCAATGATCCATACTTTTCCACTCCGCCACCATCTATGAGCTCTCTCAGTCCGTCCATGATGCCAGGTATTACGACTCAAGGATTTCACCCACCAATGAATTTGGGCCCAGAAACACCAATGTCCATGAGTGGCAATATGCAACTCTCACCTCTGGCTACGATTACAGACTCCACACGGCAAGCCCTCTTAGCCGCACTCGCACAGTGTACTCCATTTGGAGGCAGAAAGTACTCCTTCCCTGCCACTAGTTCTCCGTTATCTCCTCATTTCCCTGGACGCGCTCACAGCGTCAGTGACGCTTCTCGTAATCTTCCAAGTAAGTCCCATATATCTGCCTTCGATGTGATGTTTGAATTTTCTACCTGATACATCTCGGCCACACTGTTGAGTGCTGAGCCGCAATTCTGCTCCTGAAACTGACTGGAATAGGCACGCATGATTTACAAAGATATATTGCCGCATACATTCGATACTTCCATCCTCATTTGCCATTTCTTCATATACCCACTCTTTCCTTTGATGTCCCACCATATTCAAACGACGGTAGAGGCAACCCTGGCTTGGTTGGAGGCCGCGGCTGTCTCATTTTATCAATGGCTGCCATTGGCGCTCTCTACGAGATGGAACAAGTTCAGTCCAAAGACTTATTTGACTCGGCCAAAAAGATGATTCAATTGTACTTGGAAGAACGACGCAAGGCCGATGTCCGTAAAGCTGACCATCGCAAATCTGGTATCGACCATGGGCCAAGGCTCCCCGAAAACTCTGTGCATACTCCAGTTTGGCTTGTTCAGGCAATGCTCCTCAATGTCGTGTACGGCCACAACTGTGGAGACAAGACTGCTGGTGACATCGCTAGCACGCATTGTGCTGCGTTGGTAAGTTTGGCGCGAGCAGCAGAATTGTTAAAGCCCCACTCCCAGCAAGGTCCGAACCAACAGGATGTGCAAATGGGTGACGATGGAATGTCGCCTGGGGAGTGGGGTAATTCGGCACCAAAGGCGGATATCCCAGACGACCATCAAGAGTGGTACAACTGGAAGAACATGGAGGAGCGCAAGAGAACCCTCTATGCCGTATTCATCCTGTCAAGCCTTCTGGTATCTGCTTACAACCACACCCCTGCTCTCACCAACTCTGAAATTATGCTGGATCTTCCATGTGACGAGGAGTTCTGGGCTGCAGAATCTGCTCAGGCATTCTATAATAAAGGTGGTGCCCAAACTGCGGATCACAACCAAATCACCTTTCACGATGCGCTCGGAGAGCTTCTGAGAACTAGTGAGAAGCAACAACAAATGGCTCAGGGTCAAGCCTATGGGTCTACACTGAATGCCCAAGAGCTCCCCAAGAGTGATCTGCAACCCAGCACGTTCGGATGCTTGGTCCTCATAAATGCACTTCACAATTATATCTGGGAAACCCGACAGCGCCATCACAACAAAGTGTGGACAAATGAAGAAACCGAGAAAATGCATCGACACATTGAACCTGCTTTAAAAGCGTGGCAAGCTGCTTGGGCAAGCAATCCCCACCACAGCCTTGAGCGACCAAATCCTTTCGGCTTTGGGCCATTATCTGCCGACAGCATACCTCTATTAGACCTTGCTTATGTGAGGCTGTTTGTGAATCTGTCTCGGTCCAAAGAAAAATTCTGGCAAAGGGATTGGGATGGAATGGCTGAAGAACTGTCACGCGGTAGTGAAATCATTCAGCATGCTCATCACTCCCCCAATTCCAATTCGGATTCGACCGACCCATCAGAGACGTCTGCTACTAGTTCAGTCTTCATTGATTCCCCACCCACATCGACTTCGTCACCAGAATTCAAAGCAACTCATGTCCCCCATTCCAACAACCCAATGTCTCAGTCCGTCTCCACATCCAAGCGTGAAAGACATCTTCGCAAAGCTGCATTCTACGCTGCAGATTCATTGTCAATGTCTGACAAGTTGGGTGTAACATTTGCAGATTTCACATCTCGAGAACTTCCATTGCAATCAGCTATGTGTGCTTTCGATTGCGCTCAAGTCCTTGCTGAATGGGTAGCGACTGTTCAAGAGAGAGTTGGTCGCTACCTCGGCATACTAGGAAAGGATGATATCGATCTCAGCCAAGTACCGGGAATCATGCTTCTTGAGGAGGAAGACTGCAAGCTACTCGCCAAAGTCCAAGAGGTTTTGAACAGTGCCGAGGTGAAGATGAATTATGAGCTCGCTGGCCTTGGGAATGTGGCACATATGAATGCTCCCGCACAGCGACTTCCATCGGGTGAAAATTGTGGATATGGGAGCAAGATTTTGAGGGTCACAGCTTACATGCTGGACAGAGCCGCGATTTGGCCTGGTAAGTCGTTTATATTGTCATATGGAACATTTCATTAACGTCGATCAGTGACCCATCTCATGGCCCGGAGCCTGGAGACACAGGCTAGTCATATGAGAGCTCGAGCAGAAGACTCGGTTGCCCGTCGTGAGTAGAGGTCATATGGATCCCCCTATGAATCTCCCGTCAGAGTTCCGAGGGTTTCAAGGTTTATACCATCCAAATTCCAAAAGTACCGGTTTGTAAAAAAAAAAAAAATTTACGCTTTCACCCGGAAATGATCAATGGCCATTATTGCTTGGGCACCTCGGTCTGGTTTTTACCGCAAAAGTACATAAGGGTTGGGAATTGCTTCTGTTGAATTGGCGCAATCCTTTAGAGCGAATGGTGGCTTCCTCTGTGAGGTTCGCATCGACGAGCGACTTAACGATGCGATGATGACGAAATGTACGAGCCTCGCTTTACACCATCGCACATTTTCATTGTTCTGCATGCATTTACGACCACCTAAACAAAAACGATATGATACATACACTCGCTGATTCTGGAGGCCAAAAATCTCGCGTGGCGATATGCGCGTCCATAGGGAATTTACTTCGAATTTACGCCTTAGTAATTATTTTACTCCGTTCTGCTGGGCTTCGCTATAGGTCTGCTGGGTTACAAACCCCCCTGAATTTTGATGGCACGGCAAGGCGCTTTGGGGAGGGAACCTCTTGCCACTTGATGACGACGATGACGAAAATGGGTTGAAAAAGGAGAGAGGCGCTTTTGGTACTCGACAAAAGGGATGGTGTTTGTAGGTTGCTGGTAGCTGGAGAGGTCTTGTTGATGGTTTGAAGACCGGAAATAGGATTGCTCAAGCAATTAATTATCTTCTTGCGAGGGCTCTCTGTTTGCATGAAAATATATATGCACTCCAAAATCAAGCATCATTTGGTTAACCCTCGCCTTGCCTTTACCCGTTCGCATTTGGCTTGCTTAAGTGATTTGAGGTAACATGAACTACATGATGCGTGATTGTTCGTCCGATCAATACTACGCTGTGGCTGCATGCAGAATGAAGACGCAGCAGGCATCGGCTTCTGTGCCCCAAGCCCGCGATCAGGCTGTCGGCATCAAATCCGAGGCAGACCAGGCTCGGAGAGGCGAAGTAAATCGGCATTAAAATAACCATAAACGCCTTCTCGATCCAATTCAAATTCGACAAATGCAGAAAGTCCACCTCTGAAAGAATGTCTAGTGAAATGATTATCAATCAAAATTGTAGTCAAGTCCTTTAAATCGGTAGAGCTTTTTCGATAGCATATTATTAATAATTTGTATCTCTGATACATATAGTTGTAGTACATAAATCAGGCAAGGAATAAGCACCAAGTCGACATTCAACAGGATCAGAAGGTTTGGTATGACTGCTATTCATCTTTACAGGTATCATTGCTTCGGAGAGAAACACGTCTATGCCAAGGGTACTTGCCTGTCATATTTACGATCAGCCTTCGAAATCGTCTTGAGGAGAAAATTGTCAAGCTAATTACTCACAAAGCCTATATCAAAACGTGCATCATACGTTTCTTCTCCCATTCAAATCATTTTTTGTTTAGTGTATAGCCAGTGGTTTCGTTAGTTACGTATATTTAATTTGTATTGCAAATAACTCTGGTGGTTATGACTAAAGAGTAACGTAGCAGTGATTGTCCATGTTTTTATTCTGATTCCATTCTATACACATCCACATGACTAAGATTTTCACTCACATTGGGGGGAGCACGTTGCCCTTAAGGACATCATAATCACTAGTCAATCTGTTGATATTGAAAGGGAGAACCCGTCAGGCGTTACACAGAAGTTCCGACCCTAAACACCCAAACTCCCTATCCAATTATTTAAATATGTTCTCCTTCCTTTATTGAAACAGGAAAAGTTGAAATAAGTGAATCAAGAACTCTTTGGTGCGCTGTCCATGCGTCGCCCAGGGGAGACATCATCGTGGCCAGTATGTCTTCCAAATTTCTCTTCTGGATCCATCTCTCCTCGTTCCAAACGTCTTGTGTGTCTATCAACGCTTGTCTTCCAAGCTGGAGTACCCAAGAGCTTGATGCTACCAGGGGTGCTATCATCAAAGATCTCTTGAACTTCCTCAAGAGGTTTCTGACTCGTCTCAGGGAAGAGGAAGAAAACATGGATGAACATTGCTGCACAAAAGACACCAAAAACAATGTACACTTTCCAGCGGATATTTGCAAACGCGGGAGGAACGAAATAGGCCAGTGCGAAGTTAAAGATCCAATTGGCTGAGGTGGAGAGGGCGACGGCTTTGCCTCTAACTCGGAGAGGGTACAGTTCCGGCGGGTATATCCAAGAGACTGGTCCCCATGTAGGAGCAAATGAAGCGACAAAGAAGTATGTGCAGGCGATGACAGCTTTTGCAGGGGCACCGGTGATTGAGATAGATTCTGAAGCAGAAGGAAACTGGCCTTCATAAGGTTTGACACCATATGATGCGAGGAGACCCGCATTGATGAACAGCCACATCATCATTAAGAATGCACCAACCAACATTGTTGGACGGCGACCCCAGCGATCGACGAAAATAAGAGCTGGAATCGTCATCACAACATTGATGATGAACTGAATGCTGGAAGGGAGAAGCACATTCGAGCCAAGACCAGCCATGGTGAAAATATATGTGATATAATCTAAGTGCAATTGTCAGAGGGACATCGATGAGTAATTGCAACCGTGAGGGGCGTCCAAGGAGAGGAAAGGTACTTACACATCATGACATTCATTCCAGTCAATTGTGACCAAATTTGAGTGAATACGCCAATATGAGTTCGGTTGATCATGTTTGGCTTCAAAAGCTCCATATAGGTAACGTCGCTGTTAGCACGCTCAAATTCTACGACCTCGCGGATTTCGGCCATCTCCTTAGCGACAAAAGGACTGTTGACGTCTCCCATTGCATGTACGAGAGCGAGAACTTGTACGGCCTCTTCCCACTTATCCTTGCGGGCCAACCATCTGGGTGATTCTGGGAGAATCATCATGGCAAAGAAGAGGAAGATAGCTGGGAGCATCTGCAAGCCCCATGGAACTCTGAAGGCAGCAGTGCCATCGATAAATGAGCAACCATAAGAAAGATAGAACATGATAAGAATGCCCCAAGTGATAGCCCCTAGCTGATGTGTTAGTCCAGCATATATGGTAAGAACATATCAACTTACATTGCTGGCAGCCTACAAGGCGACCTCGTTTTGATGGTGGTGCAATCTCAGTAATATATACTGGAACCTGCGCAGAACAGATACCAACTGAAAAGCCATTGATGATACGTCCAACAATGAGCATGCCGATATTCTGCGAGGCACAAACAAGGATGGAACCAATGCACCAAATGACGGCACCGGTTTGTATTGCCTTTTTTCTACCCAAGATATCCGACAAATATCCAGAGATCAAAGCACCGAGCCAGGACCCACCTGGCATGGCAGCTGTGATACCACCTGAGATTGTTAGACATTATTCAGTCATTTTAGGACCGAGACTTACCTTGTGTGTCTGGAGTAGGACCGGAGCACTTTCCATCAGTGTCCAGGTACAAAGGGCCTTGATTGAAATAGCAGAGATATGCTTTTGTAGAAATGATAGCTGACATAGAAGAAATGTCAAAACCGAATAAGGCGCCTCCAACCACGGCTACCGCCGCAATAGCATAGACATTCCCGACTTGGTACATCTTGAAGCTTTCAACAGACAAAGTATAACGGTAGAATTTGAATCAGGACAAAAGTTTTTGACCCCCTCGCACATGAAGAAAGTCAAGCACTGGGGATCATGGCATTTTATATTGCAGATGAGAAACCAGAAGCACCGATAAATTGTCCAATCTTGACAGCTTGACAAGGATCCTGGCAGGTATCAGTCACGAGAAGCAACATCTTAACGCACCCCGCAACGGCTACTCGGATCCTGATGTTTAGAGAAAGCAGATCCGTACCACGAAGGAACAAGAATCTCGTCCCGAGAAGCTATTGGCGGGTGAAAACCCAGCAAATGGAGACTCCATCCTTCCTTGACACGTCGTTGGCTCGTTCAGCACCACACCCTGACTTTGGTGAGTGCCGATCATTGAGGGCATTCGCGTATTGTGCGAAGTTGGAGGTGCTGTATGTCAAAGCAAGGGGAAAGGAGTGTTCTGCAAGGATGACGAGGTGGCTAACATAAGACGGACTTATGCTAGACGTTGCGCTCTCTGTCCTCCACAAGGACAAGTAATGCGACCAAAATTCTCGTTCTTATAATACGAGTCGAATTTGGGGAGATTTACACTGTCAAAAATGTTCTGTCCGAGGCCTAGCCACTAGCTAGGAATTAGTTTGGGAATGCAGATTCAAAAGAGGAGGAGAAACCGTGGGGTTGGGGTGCCTGGAGAGGTCTCACTCTTAGGGCCGACTAACTCGTGATATAAATGTTCACCTGGAACATAAGAGGATATATCTCAAGACTTTCCAGGAGTATTGAATCTCTACTAGGCCGACGTCATTGTTCGGAGTATATCCTGGACATCGTCAAGGTTGCTTGTGTTTGAGAATGACGCTGAAGGGCCTCTGAGCGCCACACCCACCCTTCAGCAAGGATGGTATGCATGTAACTTTGGTCAAGCAAAAGGCTGGCGGACACCAAAGGCAACCCGCCTCTTTAAAAATGTAAGACCTTGGGCCCGAGAACGGAGATGAAAAATTCGGTGAAAAGTTGGCCGAAGCATCAGAGCAGTTGGGTACTGGTCCCTTCCTTCGCCTGAGCTGAAGTTTCAGTGATGGGAGCAGTGAGGGCAGAAAGCTTACCTACGAGCCTACGAAAGTATTCCTCCCGTAGCTGAGAAGCTGTGCTACTTACCTGCTGAAACTTTGGCTAGCATAAAAGGTACACTTACACAGCTCGGAGCATACCAAGGGGCGACCACATTTACATATCCCACAATATACTACTGTAAACACGAAAAAATACCATATGAAGATTTTTAGCAACTAATAACATTGCCGGATTGTAGAATGAGGTTCATTCGCCCAGCCACCAAGAGAGGGTCACAGAATCCTCATCCTATAGGTATAACTCGAAATAGTTCAAAATGACACTTCGGGACAAACACTCTGGGCTCCATGAGGAAAGAGGCTGTAAGTGGTGTATTCGGGTGAAATTTTCCAGGAAAATTGCCTACTTACTGTACTCGTAGGTGTTCCTACGCTCAGTAATGTTGTTGCATTCTTAGTACATACTGACCCAAGCTAGGCTGGAAGACTGGAACATTAGACTAGCTACAACCTCTCGCACCCGTATAGTTCCAAAACTCCGTTCAGGACAATCCCTCGCTCCCCTCGCCTCCTCGTCAAGCTTGTGAGGTCTGTGAGGCTTGTTTGTGATCTACAAAGTCCAGAATCAAAAGAGCTACAACCGGTCCGATTGCAATGTTGCATCTATTTTTGATTGGATCTTTTTTACAAATATCTTGAACAAATTTATGCAAGAGGGTTTGAAAGTTATGCAACCGATCCAGCCATGCATAAAATCTGATAAATCCCTTCCTCAAATTTGAGGTCCTTCGGCTTAAGAAAGCGGGGTCTCCACGGACTGATTCCAGCCAGGTTCGTCTGATCCATCCGTACACGAGCACAAACTGGTACAAGATCACACGTACATTGAGCTCATGGCGGCTCCTGTAACACGGAACATATCAAGGGACGCCACCGTAACTTGAGGATATATTGTCTGTCACATCGACTGGTCTATCTAACCCCGTGGACTTGGGCCTCAAAATGCATGTTCTTTCTCGAGCGCGATCCCAATGATGCACGAATCGCACAAAATTTGATGGGAGTTTTGCAGGCTCTGTTGTGCTTGCAAACCCGTTAAGGAAAGTTTGTGCCTATATATATATATCTGAGCTTACTTCGTTCCTTCCCTCGAGCTTCCTTCCTTCCAATAGTTGGGTCAATACCTGGTTTCTTTATTGCTGCGCCTCAATTTAGAAATCTGAGATAAGCAACTGGACTTATTTCATGTCTGTCCCACCGTTCAATTTCAATGTGTGTTGCGGTGACTGCCTCAATTCTCTCACTATCTCTTGATCTCCTTTGGATGGAGTTTCGACCTCTCCCAATTGTCCCAATCTTTCTTGAAGAGTTGGTACCTTTGGATATCAACAATCCAGAATGTCTTGTAAGCTCGACTTCTTCCCCACTCGCATAAGTACTGACCCACCTAGTTCTTAACAGCAGCACGAATGTCTTGACGAAGCAAATTCTTGCTCCACATATCACCAAAGATCAGGTTCTAGCTCTGTTACATGATAGTGATAAGATGCTCGATCTCAACCCAATTATCAGATCCCATACTCTGCTCGATGACCCTCGCTCCAAAGCTTTCTTCAAGCATGTCGAACCTGAGAACAAACCTCCAGCGACCGGTGAAATGGATGTTGTCCCCGTATACCAAATCATTGAAGGAATGGGTGTTGGAACTGCTGAGGCTGGAAGCTGGCGAGGTGGGTGGGCCAAGAAATTCATTCCCGACACGATTACCTACCAAACAAGTATGCAAAATACAGACAATGGTATGGTCACTATTACACATGCGCCGATGGGAGTATATAGTGTGACCAGATGGATTGTCAAAGATTCAGGGGAAGGAAATGTGGGTTTGATACTGGAAAAAACTGGAAAGGTTACTAGTAATCGAATGTTGATGGGCTTCATCAAGACGACCCTCCAAGACAGTTACGATAAGCTTGTTCAGTATTTTCTCACTGAGTTAGAGAGGCAAGTCAGTGCTGCAAATCAAACTGGAGGTGATATGGTTACAGAAAAAGTGACCTGAGGTTGGCGGTTGATGTGGCATTTGCATGAAACTGGCGTATCTTGACAGCATTGATAGACTGATTTGGTCAAGGCAAAGAAACAAACCACTGGAGTTAGGTATTGTTTTAGTATGGCTATTATTGGTTAATTGGTCATTCAAAATTTTAAGAATAGTCGGTTTGGACATACGCAAATGAAGAAATTTTTACTCTATGCTCCGGACAAGGCCTGAATTTAATTGTACGAGCAACATAATAAGTGTATACTACAGTATCATTGGGTCTCTATTGTCTAGTAATGTTTATAGGATGGGTGAATCTGAGTTGGGGAACATTGGGTTACAACTGCAACGGCGCCTTTCCCACGCCTGCATACACAAACGCAAGCTTCACCTCACGGCATTCCCCATTCACCTGTAGTCGGCTTAAAGAAGCGGCGTCGCAAGCAAGCAGACGGGAGGCTAATATGAAATATGGTCCTTTCAGCTATCCACCATACGGTCCAATCTGACTTGCATACCTAGGCACGAGTACGGAGCATTCAGAGGAAACCGCGTGCTAGTGCTGGTCCACGAGCACCCACTGTGAGTTAGTGGGCAGCTGATGTTTGGCGTGCATGCAACGATTTTGGGTGGCAGCTAATTAAGGTATCGTGAGGACGAGTGAGATCACGATGTCATGCAGCGTGGACTACGTCTTTTGGAGGGTATTCTCACTCATGCGGCAGCTCAGCGGCGGTGGAAGAGGCTAAGACAGGCTAACATCGAATTCCAGACCACAAAGAGTATGGACAGCACTGAATGAAAGTTATAGACTTCAATCACTGTGGCCAGCGATGGCAATCCGAAGTTGGGCAGAAGTCAAGCGTAAGCGAACAGCTAAGTATGGTGCAAAAGTGTACTCCGATAGAGTATGTATGTAGGGCTGAAAGCAAAATACCACCTTTCAGACCAAGGTGGGGAAAGACGGTACACTGGAATCGCGACAGCCCTTCACCGTCGAGTCGATGCTGGAGATTGGGAGAAGAAGGTTACACAGGGTTTAGCGAAGGCTGTCTTGCGGTGAGTTGAGGGGTTTCTGCAGCCTTGTGCGGTGGGCGTAAGCTGGTGTTCAGCTGAAAGATTGAAAGAACGGGATCTTTACTTTTTCGATTTGTGAAACCCTGTTGTCAGCTATTTAGACAGGTAATCCCGCAATCTCTTCTGTCCCTTGTTTGAAGTCAAGTCAAAAAGTGTTGTCGTCTGCTCTTTCCGCATATAGATGTGTTGATGACCAAATCCATATATCTGCTGATTTATCGAGTGACTCCGCCTAACCTGCATTAAATCTTCCTCTTCCTGTCGTTGCTATATATCTATCAAAACTTTTTGGATGAATATCCAGAAGCTTACCTTCACTTCGACGCGCTCTGCTAAAACATTACGTGGCGGTGTTTCGCCTATTATCAAATATCAAATCCTTCAAGTGTCAACACTTAGAGCTTTCAGCATGAGTACGACACGCCTTTCAAATAGGCCAGTGGGCAAGAAATTTGTGGTGGCTTGCGATGGTTGGTCTATCATCTCATTCTGAGTGACATGTCACTAATATGCCTAGGAACCTGGCAGGTATGAACAATCCAGAGCCGGATACCGTGATAAACAAGAGGATTCGGCCAAGCTACCACTCTAAGCGGTCAAATCCTCCCTCTGTCGAGATGGTCGTTGAAGTGTAACTCTGAGCTGACATGAAAGCAGAATGCCGATATGGGGCTGGACACGTCCGTCTTCGCTCCTCCTAAAGTTCAGATTCCCTCAAATGTCACTCGGATCGTCCGAGCTCTTAATCATAGAGATGAGAAAGGAATCAGCCAAATTTCGTTCTACCAGCGTGGTATTGGAACTGATGGTGACTTTGAAAACAAAGTCGTTGGTGGTCTTACCGGAAATGATATCTCGGAGCATATCCGAGAAGCTTATGCCTTCATTGCGAACAATTTCAACCCTGAGACCCAGAAGGATGTGCTGGACGAAACCAAGCCTATGGATGAGATAGTTTTGCTCGGCTTCTCTCGCGGAGCCTACACGGCTCGAGCTATTGCTTCACTTATTAGTGATGTTGGTCTCTTGACCAAACTCGGAATGGAAAGTTTCTGGGCTATATTTGGAGACTGGATGAAACAGGATATTGCGGGACGAGAAACAGAATGGTTTATTGCGACCTACTCGGGAGTCGCAAATGATTTTCAGGCAAAGAATGGGCGCAAAATCAAGTTCACAGACAAAGAATATCGCCAAACTTTGATTGATGTAAGTATCAAGAATCTCTGTATAGTTTTGACTAATGATTGTCTTAGAATGGTTTGACAAGATGGGGGATGCCAATCCGTGCTCTTGGTGTTTGGGACACTGTCGGTAAGAGTCTTGAAGAGTGTAGGATAGCTTCCGGATGCTAACACTTTATAGGTGCTTTGGGTATACCTATGCCCTGGAAGGCTAAGAACGTCAAACCATACTCTTTCGTCAACACCAAGGTCGCACAAGCTGTTCAGCACGCATTTCACGCTCTAGCCATTGATGAGCATCGCGGGCTATTCACCCCAACCCTATGGGAGAAACCAGATCCACCTTCGCAGCTGCGCCTTCTCAAACAATGCTGGTTCCCTGGTTCTCACTCGAACGTTGGCGGATCTTATGCAGATGCTGGCATTTCTAACATCAGTCTGGCGTGGATGGTGAGTCTCATGGAAGACGTGGATGGCGGTATCCTCTCGTTCAACCCAGACTACCTGGACTATGTGCAGGATCAAAACACGAAATACTATCAGACAGTGAAGGAAGCACAAAGGCCATGGGGGTTTGGACGATTGTACGACTCGTCTCTAGTTACAAGCCCGGAGACTCTTGCTCAAGCAATCGGCCCTATTCAACGAAACCCGGGCAGATATCATAAAGTCGATACAGAGACTGGACAACAAGGACCAGTTCCACTGAAAGGCACCTCGGAAACTATTCATCGCTGTGTGAGAGTACGAATCGATGGTGCGGGTCCAGGTCCAGAAGCACTAATCGCCGACACCGTTATTGAGAAGTTGATTGATCTCGCAAAGAAGGCGCTTGGGAAAAATCCGACTCTGGTAGCAGAGACCAAGTCATATAATCCTCCGGCTCTCAGCAATTATACTTTGATTCAATCTCCTCAGGTCAAGAGTGAAACCGATCATTCGAGCCCCGGGTCGAGCGGTGTTATCTGGAAAAGTAAGGATGGGCTGGGTGATCTTCCCGAAGAAGAACTAGGAAGAACGGAAATCAGGTTGCTGAAGAGAAGTGTTCAAGGAAAGCCTCTAGTAAAATGAACCGAGACAGGCTGTCGATGGAGATTATAGATTGTGCTGGATATAGTAAAAGGGAGCAAGACTGTGGCGGCAAACGCAAGGAATGGCACTAGAAATTGAAGTTCTCTCTTGCCAATGAAAATTGACAATCCCCCTCATACTTTGTAGTGTATGACACTGTTGTTGCCTATATAAGTGCGTACAGGGTGCAACCATGTACGGGTTTGTATGGGCAGTTAGAAAAAGTTGGATCTATCGATCGTCCTTATTAAAGAGAGATGTTCCCACCACAATGCTTCAAGTATAGAAATCTCCTACATCTGTCGTTGACCTAGCTACTGACATTTCTCCTTTTCAAATCGTCTTCTTGCCCGTTTGCAACATTTTTCGTAATATCACTAAATTTTCATAATGATGCCAATAGTCTCTCCAATATTAATAACCCTAATTTCCAACTTGGTGTTACCACCAGTATACACTTCAGTTCATTATTATACAATAGCCAATAATTGAAATTTCAATATCCCCAGTCTCTATTAAGAATGTTGACACGAGTATATACTTCGATTCTCGTCAATTTACAATAGTTAAGATACTAATATCCTAAAAACTTCGGTCCTTTTTATAGGAACCAGAAATCGTCCGAGTAGTGCCTTTAGCTCTCTACATTTGGTAGCTTACCTATTCGTTTTCATTAGAGATGGGTGTTTCTATCCATTCATAGTCCCACTCGGGCTCGAAATGTCTATCACTCCCTTCTTTTTTGTACACAATCAGAAAGTTCAAGTGTCTGAACTACTCACAGTGAGATAAAATACGAATTCTACTCTCAGAGCAGCTATATGATGGACCCCTCGTTTGGGAGAGCAGAAATAAACCCACTCAGTTCTTCATCATGCCTTACGGGCCCGGCCTCTGTGGATGTGGAGGCTTGTGTAGCTTACGGCCTGACAGTAGGATCAGATCATGTCGCCTGATGTGTGCGTAGTAAAGATACTCGTTTTAGAGGGAATTGGCAGAGAGTGTGGAAAAATTACAGATATTCCATTAAGAGATCGAAGTGCCGTGAACACTGATCTGCTATTACAAAACTATCCACCGTCGAGAGAATAACTATTGCCAATCAAATATACTATCCAAATTCCAAGTCTATTGGTCTCTTGTTGATTGTACAAGGGATTTATGGACTTGCATTTGAAAATATTCATCCAATTTGGTCAAGCTATCTTCTCGCCACTTCATGTGCAATATGATAGTCGAGCAATCATTGTCCACGACTGACTTCTCCTCCCTATTCAGTTGTGTTATCAATTACATTCTATACCTAAACTATAAGAGCAAAACTGTTGTTCAATGCCCATCCCTTGATAGAACAATAATTTATCGACTGTACTAGGGTTTGCGAAACAGAGAGAGCTGATTAGTTTCCAAGCTCCAAAGTCTCAACGCTCAATTAAGAATTTTCAAATATCCATCTATTCTAGATCTTCAAGGCTTGATGAATCATTTTGTACGAGGACAACATTTATACAAAAAGACGCGTTCTGTATTATAGGAGTATTATATAAGCCCAAGAGTGCTAAAATACCTTGACTAAATATATTTCTAGTAGTTGTCCTGGCTGTATAGATTCAAGTTACTATGTTACTTAGAGATGATAATAGTTGACCTTTATCTCCAATAAACTCCATACAATAATCGCTGATATCAAAGCTCGGTGGCGCGTCAACTTTATGTTATTGTAATGCTGCATTTGCTAATCATAAGAACAAAACCCTTGTGTTCCCATCTCGAAAAGGAACAGTATGGCCAACAAAACTACTGAGAGACAATGAACAACAGTCAAATCTGCTAGTTGGGTTGCCCCTGCGATTCCAAGTATTTAGAATGCAACAGAGGTGATCGAGCCGCTGAGCTTGCCTTTCTTCATAGAGAAGCTATAAGGTGCGTTAGAATGAATTTTGGCAATTGCTAAGGTCTGTTTCTATCTCCACGGAGCAGGGCAATTTAGTCTACGCCAGGACCGTTGCCCCACGGTTGCTACTTGAAGTGACTCGAACTCCAACCCCACCAAATTCATTACATGCTTAAACATACCTCCGAAGGATCAATAAATTCAAAATGGTAAGTTCAATTTCAGTGAATTCAAGTATTCAAAAACCTCTAGCCTCCCCTTATCTAATGGTCATAAAATAAATCACTCCGAAGCTGACCCCATTTAGAGTAAAGATTCTAGCTACACCTACGTCCACATGAATGCTCCTCGACAGGCAGATCTCTTCGAGAGTTTCTGCGGCGACAAGTTGCCAGACGACGAAATATACGTTCCTCCTCATAACCAGCCTATCAACCCAGAAGATGAAGATGATGTTGTGCCTGATCAGCATGCCGCATTTGGGATCCAACGAGCGACGCAAAAGACAAAGGAAGCTGCTTGGAAAGATCTTGGGCTTGGAGAATTGATGAAGAAGGGTCCCGAGAAGAAGCAAGGAGACGTGGCTTGGAAGGCTGGGAGTAAGAGTCTGCCTAGATGATCGAGCATGCTTGCGGGGAAACAAACACAATTTGGATGATAAAAGGCGTTGTATGATACCCTCGAGCGGCGTTTTGAAGGACTATTTTGTCGGAGATTCAGAGTAGGAATGGCATCAGCAGTATCTGTATGCCGACGAAGAGAATGAAAGAGTCACAGTGGGTGCCGAATCAGTGTTTCTCGGGAGATCATAGGAAATCAGAAGTCTCAAAAAATTCTAGATAGCACAGTTCTGTGCAGACCAAACACCATCCCTCAGCCATAACGCCTCCCAATGCTAATTTCCATGTATCATGAAATGAACATCCTATCTATCCACGAAGCTAACCCCTCCCCAAAAACGCCTCTCGCTCTACAACCTCTTGCTGAAATTTGATCAAAAAGACTGTCTTCCCAGGCCACAACTCACCCTCCTCTCCTTTCCCAACACTATGGGCCGTTACCCTGGCCGGGAATCCAGCACCATCACAAACACCCTCCACAATCCCAGCCACGAACGCAGCGCAGTTTAGCTGGTTCATTTCCTTTGGTACACTAATATATTGATTGACCAGCGGATCATTATCAGATATCATATAATCCTCTGGTGTCTCTGGGTTTGAGGATTTCTCTAGAGCATCTGCCGGATGGGAAAAGAGATGCCGCCAGAGAATGGTGGTGATGAACTGGAGAAGGGCGATGATATGAAGAGGACGGGTCTGTGTTCGTGGCGGTTCGCGGTAGAGCAGGAGATCAAGTAATTTGAGGCCTATAGGATGGCCCTGGGCGTTCAATCTGTACTGAGCTTAGCTGTGTACAATACGTTGAAGTGGCAGTCCTACCTCTTTTCCAGATCTTGAATACCAGTGACACGTTTTTGAGCATAGCTCACCATCTCCCCAAATAGATATGCGAAGCTTGCCTGGCTGAGCTCTTGTGTGCGACTTCGATTCAGAGGTCGGTGGTATATTGTCTTTCCGTTTGAGGGGTATCGGAGACCTGGTTGTCCAGCGCGTTGAGCCGCTTGTGCGGCTCCAGGCGCCTTTACAGGTTGGGAAGAAGCCATTCGTCTTGAGAATTTGAATGGAACATGTGCATGTGCAAATACTGGGTGGAGGAGGGGGAAGTCTTGAGGCGCATGCGTTACCGATGTGCAATCTGGGGTTGTTTCAATAGGTGGTGAAGCCTTCAAGCGAAATTCAGGATCTGCAAGATTACTACAGTACACCAAATTTGCCAGTCTTCTCTACCTTAGTATTTGACCATTTTCCAAAATGAAGAAAAATCTATTGTCTAAAAGTGATAATTATAATTCGCTCCAACATCGCAATCACGCCAACTCAGGAAAGTCCAATTCGCCCCAAGCACTGTTGGAGATATGGTTTCGTCTCATCTACTGCTCAAGCACGAATCGGGGGAGTTTTATCCTCACCAAGTGCTACAGTCTCAATATTCTTTTCCTCCAAGTCCTGGGGAACGGCAATCTCCATCTTCTCAGCAATGACACCATTTGAATGTCCAATGCTTGGAGAATTTCCACCCTTGATATACGTTTCACTTTCTCCAATGTGTTTGCCGGCCTTGACCCAACGCTCAGTCTGTGCTGAATGTTTCTCCTCACACAATCTAATGAGTGCTGGCCAGTATATTTTATGATCATACTCAAACTCCAGATCACCATGAAATTCCGTCCAAAGATTTTCAGCTGGGACATGTTGTCTCATATCATCATTAAACTTCAATTTTTCCCTTGTCAAGGGATCAATGAATGGCGTGATCAGTTTGAAGAATCCATTGACGATCCATGGGACTGTGGGACGTTAGTAGTAATTTGGCATATCCGTCGAAAGACTCACTATTGATTATCAGAGCCCTCCCAAGTCGCTCAGGATAGTGAGTTTGAAGAATATTCAGAACCTCCCGAGCTAGCCCGAGACCTGGTGCTGTATTGGATCTTGTTTTACTCGACTTAAAGTTGATAAGAAGAGCTAATGTTTCTTGACCTGGGGGCGTCAAGCTGATGACCCTCTCTAACATGAAAACCAGATGTTGAACTTGTCGGGGACTTGGATCTGTGTTTTGCCGGCCAGGATTGAGATAATGACATGGCCGTCCGGCATTATCGTAGCCAAATATGATCTGCTTCCCCGTCTCATTTTCTGGGGATATATGATCTGGGGTCAAGCTCTCAACACCATATTCACGTCTCCAGGTAAGTGTGCCGAGGAGTCTCTTTGCAGCATCAGCTGTGACCCATTTAGTGGCTCGAAGGTACCGTAGGAGACATTCCTGAGTCAACCACATGCTCTCGCTCTCTGACAGCGGTCCAGCCTTTTCACCTTGAGCAGGAATCTCTTTCCATGATTTGACGGTCTCCAGGAGGGAATCATATTTTGCTTGTTGATCGGCGGTGAGTTCTGGCGGTGGAGGGATCACTGACTTGGGAAGAGGATCAACGATCGGAGTCTTTAAAGGACCTGTAATCTTTTCCCGCAAAGATGCTGCGACTAGAGAGGCCTCTTTGTGATCTGTAGAATCCAAATTCACATCTCCAAGCTTCTTCTCAAGCTCCTCAGACGCTGACGGGGATGCCATTCTGAATAATGCGCAGTTTTGTAAATGATGGAAAAACAACACAAGTTCAGACTCGATTCCTTGAGAGGCGAAACCCCGGTTGCCAGACGACTTCAATATTCCCAATGACCGACAAACAAAAGGTTGGCAGTTTCCAGACAGTGATAAGCAATTTAAAATTGCCTTGTGGCTGCAACTCAGCCTTGCGCCTTCCGACTAAGGTAATGCCTGCAAGCAGGTAAGACGTTCCCAGGTGGGATTACAGGTAGAATCACGTGGGGCATGACAAGATACACAAATATGATCAAGTATTATCTAGGCAGGACCCCATATGCTTTTGTGATTCATCATTGTACATTTTAGTTCGTCATTGTAGAAGGGGGTAAGCTAACCCCGGAGAGACTCTACCAGAGCCATTATATTACATTTGATCATACAAATTCCCGTCTAAGACAACATTTTTTGCAAAAAATGTCGCCCTATCTTCTGCCCAGTTTCCACCTTTCAATCCTGTCTTGAATTTCGGCCCATTTGAATGGCTTCCGAGTTACACCCTCTTCCTCACCCTCTTGTAATACCACTGTAGGTGCTCCACTGCCATTTCCAGGATTCTGCACAAGCCCACCCACAACTATCCTTGCTACCCTTCTTAGATCTTTCACCGTCAAGTCGTCTATCTTCTTGCACATTTCTCTAACCCCAACCTTCCGTCCATGGACTTGAACCTGCCTTCCAAGATCCTCAAGCTCGACCATTCTGCTCTCAAGGTTCATGAGAAGACTAGATCTTAATTGATTTTTGGCTCTATTGACTTCAGCAGGTTGCAGAGAAGCAAACCCTGTATCAAGTGTTAGAGCTTGTAGTTCGCGACACATAACATCTAACATATTGGTGACATTGCCCGGTGAACAACTGGAAGAGATGCCAAATAATCCTGAATCTGTATAAGAGTGGTTGAAAGCAACACACGACTCCACCCAGCCGTGCTGATTTAGCACATTTGTGTATAGCCTTGAATACATTCCCTTGCCTGGACCGCCAGCAGAAAACGATCCACCTCCACCTAGCAGGGTTTGGAGAGTGGCAAGGGCATAAATATCTTCAGATGATATTGGAAGAGCTTCGAACGCGAGATGAATATGGGTGAGTGGGGGAAGCGAGGGATTAATCGGTGGGGGCAAAGAGGGGAGGGAAAGAAACCCTCCACTATAGTGTGAAGCTTGTAAAATGTCGACAGAAGATGGGGCAATCTCGCCGATAGTCTGTATAGACGCCTTATTGGTTGCTGACGTGGAAAGGTTCTTGAAGAAAGGGATTCGTGAGAGCAACTTTGATGGTTGCTGCGTCGGAGAAGGTGGCAGCGAGGATAACGAAGATACTGAGCTATCACTGATATCACTAGAGGAGTCCATAGAAGTCTCTGAACCTGGATGAGAGATGAGTGGTGTTTCTGAAGCCGGCATGTCCCCGAAATATTGTTCAGCCAACTTTAACGCTTCCTCGTGAGCTACACCAGCAAAGGCAATCACCATTCTCTCCGGACGGAAAAAAGTTGCTCTGTACGCCTCGATGACGCTTTTGTCGATTTGATCGAGGCGGTCCTTAGGACACAGTAGAGGGTTTCCCAGAGTGTTGTCTTTGTAAGCTGCCATGTGTACCAGCTCCGGCAATATTAGCTCTGGCTTTGACCAGATCTCTCCAATCTCATAAGCAGCAGTTTCCAACTGCTGCTGGACCTCCTCTTCCGTGATCAAGGGATCCCTTATGGTTTCTGCGAGAAGAGCGACGGTAGTGGGAACCGCCGAGTTGAATGTCGCCGATTGATACATCAGAGATTCCCTTGAAGAAGCACAATTTATGTTCCCTCCTAAAGATTCTAATGCCTCTAGCATTTCATCACTTGTTCGGTTCTTTGTGGATTTGAAAGCCAGCCTATCCATAATATGGCTACAACCACGGAGGTATTCATTTTCGTATCGGGAACCGGAGTCTATAAAGACACCTACGCCGGAGAAGTGCCCTGGCAAGGCTTCTGTTGCAACACGGATCCCATTGGAAAGCGTGGATATTTGATCAAGCTCTGCTGGATCCTGTAATTCGAGGTTAGAATTAAGCTGGCACAGTGTCATTCAGAGCGCGTACCTTTTGAATTGGATCAACGACAGTAGCAAAATTCCTCGAGCGGAATCTGGGCAGAACTGTCGGTTTAAAGGATGATTTTGAAGCAGTTCGTGCAAGCACTCGCGAGGACGAGCACTTTAACATTTTTGCAGAGATGGGCACAGGTTGTTGTCGCTCTCCGTCGTCTCTTGCAAATAATTTCAACGGAAAATGCCGCCGCCGCCGCCGAAGAAGGCTGCGCTGCACACACTGATGACAGAGATGGAGCTCGGAGCAGGGACACGGCAGGGCAGGATTCCCGTATCGGCACGTGATTACTACGACAATTCCACATCCATTTTCCATTTTCTCTCCCATCCCCGTCCTGTCAAAGTTCGGGTCCGCGATGGAGAGTTGGGATTTGGACGGGCAGCATTCCACTATATGCATTATTGTGCATTACTTCCTTGGAACTCAATACGAGTAATAAATTCGAGGTAATCGTAGAGTCAAGGAAAGTATTGTTCACAAGTCCATACTGGTTTTCAGCTATGAATTGCCAAAGCATGCCACAATAATTAAATGCTGGTCCATTCACCTTCCTTAGATACCTGTTGTCATTTATTGCCCATCGTGATCGAGACCAGACGCTTGAAGGAGTGCTCCACTGGAGTGCTCCGACAGAAAGTCTGGCCAGCCGTCCAAGCTCTCTTGGATGCGATGTGATACCTTACAGTACCAACCTCCATGGACTAAACTAAATAAATCAACGTGGTTGCCACCTCTTCTTATAGTCCTCCCTTATGAGCCACTCGAGACGTTCACCTCCTTACCTCATTACATGTGTTCTATTCCGATTCACGAAAATTCATCTGACTCGTTTGAACGTTTGTGGTGTGAAACTGAGACGGACTCTGAGACTGCTACGGACTTTCTTTCCATCACCCCAGCCCTCAGCCACGCTCCCCCTCGTCACATCGATCACTCCTGGACTTCGAATTCTACCTACCTACTGCCACTCGACCGCATAGCACTGTGCGCTCCGTATTAAGGTTAAAAGTAAAGGTATTCGTGCCTCCTTTGCTTCGTACTCGGGCGGTGCTTTTCTGTCGGCATCCCATCCCATCACATCCCATCCCAGATGTATTCTTCCATTCCCAGCCCTGATCAGTACCCCGGTCCTGCAAACCTCAATCTCGAAAGGACGAGGTCTCCAACTTCCCTCCAAACACAACCTACCTCACCTACACGCTCCGGCCGCTTACGAGGTTTGAGTTATCTGCGAAGTTATACCCAGAATCACATACTGTCGCGTGAGAGTCATAATTCTTCGAATACCACAACTCCACAACGTCCGTCAACTCTGGGGCGAGCTACCAGCTATCCGTCACCGACGTCAAGTCGAGGATCTGCATCTGCTGCAGCTTCGCCTACACCCTCAAGTACTATTCCTCGACAAACCTCCCCCACAGCACAGCGATCCACCACCGACTTCCCAACTGTGCGTCCAAGTAATCAGGAAGTAGGAAACACCAGCGGCTGGCTGCCAACTGTGGGAGGTCTCAGTGCCGTCTCGCGCATAGCGACAGAGCCTCAATCCACAGATACAGCATCATCTTCTGCTCTTCTTTCCGGCAACAACCCCTCTATTGTAACTTCAGACCTCCCTGCCACAATGGCTCGCACCCGTTCTGCTACCATAGGAGCAGCAGATAATATGCCATCGGATCGGACTGGGTCACAGCCTCACAGCGATTTAGGTGCTCAACATAACAATGGAAACAATGCTTCCCCAGGAATGGCTCACCAATTGCCCTCGATCCGATTCTCTGCCCACCAAGACCCCAGAGCTCAGCGTCCTTCCTTAGTCTTTAGCCCAATGGCACGTATATTACCAACTGGGAAGGAAACTATCAAAGTTGGTAGATATTCAGACAGAGACGTTCAGCCGGGTCAAGCGCCAAATACACCATCTTCGGCTCCAGTTGGGTTCAAGTCCAAGGTTGTCAGCCGGCGTCATTGCGAATTTTGGTACTCCGGAGGGCGCTGGTTCATAAAGGATGTAAAAAGCTCTTCTGGCACATTTCTTAACCATATAAGACTTAGTTCGCCGGGTACCGAATCTAGACCATTTCCGGTGAACGACGGCGATATTGTTCAGCTAGGAATTGACTTCAAAGGCGGGGAGGAAAACATTTTTAGATGCGTCAAGATTCGGGTTGAACTGAACAAGGGTTGGCAGCAAGGCCCAAGCAGCTTCAAGTGTGTTACGCTCAACTGTAGTACCGAATGTGCTAACTATTTCACAGTGTACAATCACATAAGCGGCTACGGGAACTGAATAACATGGGAAAATCCCCTGCTGGAAGCTCCTCACAGGACTGTTCCATCTGCCTCGGACCTATTGCAGTAAGTTTCCTAAATATCGTAACGACCTTCCACTAAGACATTTTACGTAGCCCTGCCAGTCCCTTTTCGTTGCTCCATGTTCTCATACCTGGCACTATAAATGTATTCGCGTGATCATTAATGGACCACATTGGCCCCATTTCATCTGTCCAAATTGCCGTACTGTGGCAGATCTCGAAGCCGAATTAGATGATCCGTATGCCAATGGGGAATGGGAGGAATTGGATCCAGCTGAAGTTGCTGCTTCGGACCAGCAACCACCCCCGGTCGAATCTCAGGAAACACCAGCTCCTCATGCCAGAACAAATGCGAGCGAAGGAAGTGGGATTATGATAGAGGGAGAGGTGGGTGAATCGGAACGTGAGCAGAGTGTGCCCAGCGACCTAGAAGTTGGAGAAGCCAGCGATGACTCGGGAGTTGACCAAAGGGTAAATGAAACTGCGGAAGAAATCGGATACCTAAACATCGAGAACGCTCCATCACCTGCGGAATCTGGAGATTCTCACGTTCCACAGACTTCAAACTCGACTGTCCTACCTGTAGATATCATCACCAGAAAACCCGTCGCTGCTCCTACGACCAGCACCTCAACACGTCTGGAGCAACCATTCACTGATACTGACAGAGATCTTGTTCGGACACCAAGTCCAAATGGTGTAAGCTCTTCATCAGCTGTGGACATTTTGACTGGGACTGAGGGACCAATGACCCCTCGCAATGATGCCGGCCCTTTTGTGTTCGATGGTAGTGCTGGTCGTGCTGCCGACATAAGACTGGCTTCGATGGCTACAATAAATTTGAACGCTGCAGCCAACGCACCAGCCACACCCCCTCCGACCGCATAGGGACCATATCAGATTTGATTTAAAGTACAGCATTTAGCGAGGCGCGATGGCATCATGATTTCTTCGGAACGAGGTAATCTGTAAACATATCTATTGCATGGAAATGGCTTCGTGCGAGCCTTTGGGAGGACATAATAAGGGATTGCACAAACGAACCATGATGGCGTAATGAAACAGGGGGCTTTGGTCGGGGCGTTATTTATTCCAAGGAATTTCCCATCATTTGCATAAGGTGGAGCGGTGCCTCATGGGTTGATCAATTTGCTCCCTTTTCTGATAGACTTGTATTGAGACTCAGATGTAGCCTGAGCACACCGAAATTAACACTTACACTCCCTTACTTAACACTGAATTGAGCCTAACGCCTCAATCCCGCCCCTAATCTTTCTATCTCTCTAGCTTCAACAGTCCCCACGCCTGCAGCAGTCCTCAATCTATCCAATGCCTCCGTGTCTTTAATTTTCACTGCTTCCTCTGCAGCCTTGACACGCATATTACATTTCTCGTACATAGATACAGTTTCTCCTGGTTGAAGTGATGGCGCGGCTTTGGGAATAAATATGCTGGCAAGTTTGGGGTTGCCAGCATTGAGGACAAGAGCGAAGAACGGCTTGAACATGTCAGTGACTCTTCCAGATTCAAATGTAGACATGACAAGCAAACCTCCCAACCGATAGGTGATCTTCTGGTCTTGGACCATTCTTCCAGCTCATTCCAGTCACGTTTTGCTACTAAGGCTCGGAGCCTGTCACCCAGTCAGTACCGTCCGACGATGTAGCGATTTATACAAACCTGATCCACCAAGCTGTCTTTTCTGGAACCTTGAACTCGCTTTGGATTTTCTTCGCTCGACTTGCGTAGCCCAATTTGATGAGCTTGAAAATTGTCTCATTTACACTCAATCCAGTGAAAGTGTCTGTCAGGTCTCGGTCGAATGCTTCCTGCATCTTAAGTAATGTACTAGCTTCCTGTAATGCCTTGAGTTCGAAGGTATTCTCTTTCGAATCACACAAAAGCTTGGCTGCCAAAGCCAGTTTGTCCGTGGCTGTGCGAGAATCAGGTTGCTTGAGAGCTTCTCTGACAAACACATTAGCACCATCGATTCGGCGATCATCTTGGTAATAGAGGTCTTTCAGAAGCTCTGAATCCTCTGCTTGAGCAGTTGATTCAATGAGGGATGTGGCAACTGGTCGAGAATTGATGACACGAAAGAACGATGCTAATGGAAGTTTCTTCTTCAATTGTAAAAGGACGAAGAAAACCAGATCGGAATCACCGCTCTCGATTGCCTTATCAAGTGCAATTTCGTCTTCTTCCATCTTCAATAGCAGTGGAACTTGCTTGCCCGCTCTGGGCTCATGATTGAGCAACTCAGTCGCAAGGCGGCCGCGTCCTTCCTCATCAGCAGCTCTTGCAATTTCCTCAAATGATATACCGCGTTTACCAGCAAGCTTCTCGACGATGAGTCGGCAAATAGTGTCCTCATCCTCGGACCCGACACGAACTTTCGATGAAGCCCAATGTACATAAATGCGATCCGTAGGGAGACGCAAATATGATGAAATTCGAAGAGCTAGAAGGTACTCCCGTCGATTGATCAGACGCCGAATGAGCTTCTCTGGTGTGAGGCGGAGGTACTGTTCATAGGAAAGAGGCAATCCGATTTCATAGTATCTTACTGCGTTGAGAACCCGGAGAGTCTCGCACATATCAACAAAATCATCGCTGTTATAGATGTCCAGGACAGATTTTCCAAATGATGCTGCTTTCAATAGCTGCTTTTGCCAGTGGATGCTGAATTCATGACCAGCTGCTTTGACCTAGTAAAGTGTTAGAAACTTAAGTATTTCTAAGGGGGGACACAACTCACACATGTATCAACAGCCTCAACCAAATTGGGACGGATCAACTGGATGTTGTCGTCGGCTTTGGGTGATTGGTTTTCAAGCTGTACGACTGCATCTAGCAATATTGATGCTGGAGACTCTGTTCCAAAACGGAATACTTCTTCTGTGACGTCCGGCACCCTCTGAAGGAAATCACAGACTTCATTCGTAATCAACCTGACACCATCGTGGTCTGCATAGCGTCAGCCAAATCCGTTTCCGGGGAACTTCAAGTTGGGGAATCTCATACCTGCGATCAGATGTACTCGGCCATCGTAGAAGTATTTTGCTGCAGCATTCTTCGGTCCAATGATGTGGACTTCGTCTTCCCAAGCAATGACAACTGCATCATTCCCACACCATTGCACATCCTTGGGTGGTATTTTGGATTTGGAGTCATGCTCACTAAGCCTGTTTTGAAAATCACTTGTGATGACATACGCTCTTCCAGTTTCTGTATACAACGCTACAAACTTGCCATTGGGAGAGACACTAATATGGGTGAAGGGCCCAATGTCAAGCATGCGGTCTTCTGACTCAGAGGCATCTACCACATGAATAGTTTGAGCAATGCTCAAGAGAACCTCGACTGATCGTGAGAGCGTATAGGCAGGTGGAATCAATGTCCACGAGTGAACATTACCTTCGGGCGGGGTAGCCAGAAGCTTGGGCCTTGGTTCTTCGTATTTCGGTACCGAGATCAAATGATTATTTGATAGCAGTGCTACAAATCCAGTTCCATAAAATCTTTGCGTGTCAGTGCCATCCTAACTATAAAGTTGGCGTCTACACTGACCTGCAGGCTCTGACACCAAAATCTTCGGCGCCATGGCCCAAAGAAAATTGGCTGAACTCTCCGTCGATGTCATGGTATAATCGTACCATACCATCTGCAGTCACCACAATAAGTCTTTCATCCTCCGACCACCCCAAGCCCTTAATGGATCCATTGTCCCAGTTTAGTCGACGAATCAATTTTCCTGCACAACTGTACAGATCTATGCTAGATTTTGATGCCTGGGTGCCGCGGAATGAATGCAACTTCGATTCATCTCGGTACAAAGCTAAGAAATGTACGTGTCAGCGTTTGGTTTTGCAATCTTTAAGAAAAGAAACTGGTCTCATTGGTCCATCACGTGATACCCAACACGCATCTATCTTATTTCAGGTTGAAGACATGGTCCGTTGCTGTTCAGATTAGAGTATGCACAAGATGAGGTCGTAGATCTGCTAATACTATCGAGACCCTCCAACAAAACTGAATGCTGAAACTTGGTCTGCACTTGCAATTCCGAGAGTATTCAGCTGTATTAGCGAACCCGTCAAGCGCAGCAAAGAACTAGGCTCGTTGAAATGAGATAGGGATTATACCTATCGACCCTCCATATGAGCATCCTGTGACGATATAATTATCGAGTTCCAGATCCTGGTCGAATACAGCAGTGTAGAGTTGTATCTTCCTGTAGAATTTATCCCCTACTCTCTGCCAGTCGGCCGTCGGATTTGCCATGATTTGTGGTGCTTGTCACCTCATTCCGTTACAATTAGTAAGAATGGATGGCGGCTCAGTACGGCATTAAGTTGAGGATACATGAGATGCCGCTGCCTTGTACAGTACTGTACGTTGAACGTGACCTCAGAATCCGAGAGAGTTAAGATTAAGGTGTGGTCAAAGCTTAACGCTTGACCAACTTGAGGCTGCCCTGCCCTTCACGACTTTGGCACGAGGCACCGCCATGAAACCTCACTTGAACGGACGAAACACCCGACGGACCGCAAGGCTCTTGAACAAATTAGCCTCGAGCAGTACGAATAATTACGAATTCAGAGAATCTTGAGATCTTGATATGGGGGATTGAGCGCGCATCAGGTTGCCCTCATGGCAGACGAATCTCTCATCGACAAAATCCATCAATTGAGTGACCTCGAGCTTGCGACGTTAATTTGTCTTGTTGCGCAGGAGCACTGCATCATCGATACAGAACCAGATGCCCTTGATGATTTAGTACAGGAACTTGAACTTGTAGGCCAGTGATCTTCTAACTTTGTTTTTACACTAATAAATTTGTATAGATTGCTGCGAAGGTCTTCGGCTTGTCCCATGCTCTGATCGACTGCTCTGAACATACTTCCCTCGACGACTTCGCACATGCAATCCTATCTGTTGATCGAAGCCCGACCCGATCTAATTCGCCTGTACGGACTCGTCAAGATTCATACTTCCTAAATAAGCCCGCATTTACCTCAATTGCTCGCTCGCCAGTCTCAGAAGGCTTTGGAGATAACAAGACAATTGCCAATGTGATTATTGCCAAAAATCTTGACGAGGCTCCGAAACAAGTGCAAATTCAGGCACTGGAATTGATGCGGACGAAGCGAATCTATACGAGAACGTCTGTCCAAAATGCGCCAAAGCGATTTTTGTTCATTGCTTTGTTGGCAGGTGGAGAGGGTCCTAGATTGACCAAGCACTTGAATGACCACATGTTCATATCGCATTTTCATGACCCCGAAGATGGCTTTCCTAATTTAGAGGACATGTATGACGATGGCAAGTCCATTTCATCTGTGGTCAAAAAGAGCCCCGCTCATGAGGCCGAGCGCTTTTTGTGGCCCAGGCTCGCCGCCACAGACATTGAGAATTTAGCTGAACAGAGCGAACATACTACAGTCAGTGTCGAGGTAAAGCAATACCAGCAAAACATTATCTCCTTCCTCCGCATACATAGGGCTGTAGCAGGTGGCATATCAGCTGCAGCGACTAAGCATTTTGATAAGCTAGCAAAGTGAGTCTGGCAATCTCAGTATTAGAAACCAGCTAAACAAAATCCAAAGATGCCTTGCCCCGCTACATGATCTAACATATGCCACTCCTTCTCTTATTGCTCTTGCAGCGCGCAAGATCTATCCCCATAGGATCCAGATAGTCACACCCGAGTTAGACCGAAGTATGCAATGGGGGAGTGACGTGGATGCTGTGGCAGCATTGCTTGATGGACTAGGAGTGGAAGACGTGATTGAGGACGTACTAGGAAGCCAGGGCGCAGAGGCCCCGCTTTGAATATAAATGATACCCGTCGATATGATAGATGCATGACTAGCTGATTTATTTGAATTTGGCATTACTGATGATCTAGAGTGGTGTTATGGTTGAGAACCCCGGGGACAGACAGAGTACGAGAATCACTGTGCTGAACCCATGAAATTTGGTGAATAATGAACGAATTATGTACGAGTTTAGAGACCTGTTGGCGTTCTCAAAGCCATATTAAGACATATATCCCTGACGCCTGCAATGCCCATTTCATTCTAAACACAACCTACGAGACTTCCTGTATACGGCATTGCCAACCCGACCCAGCACTCAATAATGGAAGACTAAAGATTTTGTCAGTGACAATAGCCTTATGAACTAATCACGAAACTTACCTTGCACCTAAACACCATCCCAATTCGTTTCCCTTGATCTTCTTGGCAATCTTAACCTCTCTATCGATTGGCATTTCATAACCGGTGTGAAGAAGGGCCATCATGAAATTGAGATCAAGACAGTGCTCAGGACGTCCCTTCAGCTCTGTTATAGCACCAGGGACGGCTTCAAAAACATCCCAACCGGATGCACCACCACAAACTTGATCTGTCAAGCGATGCAGTTCCTTGAGCGTAAAGGATTCAGGCATACCCAATGGTTCAGTACGGTCAAAGAAATACGAGAAGGTATAAACGTCCTCTCGCGAGAAAGTTTTGTCGAGAGATGGTTGATGGACTCCATTGAAGGAACAAGGCGCAAGTGCACATTCAGCTTCTTTGAACAGTATTTTTTCTGCTAGTTTGCGACATTGTGCGGGGGCAGGAGTAGAAGGTCCAGTCATATTGATCGTAATTTTCTCTCCAAGTGGATGGTCTTTAGAAAGATTGACATCGACTGGGCGGGACATTCCAGGAGCAATACATGGGTTGACCACTGGCGAAGTAGTCCAAGTAGAGTCGGAAGGGCTCGATAGGTGCAGGTCCTCGATAAGAGTCTTGTGAATGGATTTTCTAGCGGACATAAGACCATAGCCAAGATGAGAGTGCTGGTAAAGCTCAAAAATCCTGCCTCCAAAAGTAAGCTTGTACTTGTGGTCGCCTTCTGCCAATTTCTCTGGGACAGCTCCTTTAAAGGTTGGCTCGAACACGATCTGGGTAGAGCCACCACCAAGATCAAAAACAGCAGCAGTCTCTGACTTATCAGGGCCGCCAATTTTCCCAAGAAGGTAATTGGTTGTGATCCAAGCATATACACCCTCGTCACTTCCATCCATAATGACAACTCCATTATCTTCTTTGGAGACGACAGGGAATGGATACACGGTTTCAAGGCGGTGTCGAACGGCGTCAAGAATTTGTTGGGCTAGCTCTGGTGGTTGAACCATACGGAGTCCAGCCGTAGCCTTCACTGCAACAGGTGTGCATCCTCTGAGCTTTTCGGGCACTGTGTCCATGGCAACTTTCATAAGAACATCCAAACTCTTCGCGGCTTCTTCTGGGTCTTTATATGCACTTAATCCAGCACCTCCGACCTTTTTCTCTGTCATCTTGAATTCCTCATGCTCAAGTTCCGGGGTCGCTCCACAATTGTTGAAGCGATATACATGAATACGGGAACCAGTGCTTCCCGCATCTATCATCAAGACATACTGGATGATTGGTTTCGACTTGTCGCTGGATTTTGAGCACTTCGTAGTCCCTAAAGATGGATCTGAGGCCGACTGGCCACCGGCGCTGATAATACCAGTTCCTGCTGATGATGTGATTAGTTGAAGACACAACCAGAAGGGGATTCAATTCGTACCATTGCTGAAAGCATCTGTTCCTTTCGGTGCCAGATAGTAGAACAGAAATATAACGAAGAGCAGGATTCCCCCTGTCTTGAGATATCGGGAGCGCTGACTTTGCGTCATCCAGGCGGTTTTTATCTTCTCCAGCGTGCTTGCAGCGCCTTGGCTGGCGCTTCTGGTACTATAACGAGCGGGCTTCTCGTGAGGGTCGTGTGCTACGTTTCTCGTCGGCAGCGAGACCGAAGTTCGTCTCATAAGGGAGCGTCTGGACAGATAATCGCGATTCTAGGTAGAGACAAACTGATGGCTCTAGTCAACGGAATGGAAATAATAACACAGCCAATCCGGCGAAGGAGGAAGAGCGAAATTCGGTGTAAGTTTGATAGAAGGGAAGGTTAGAGAGGGCGAGGGTAAAGAAAGAAAGAAAGAAGGATTGTTCTGAATTTCGCAGGTCTAGTTCTGGACAGCCGTTTCTTCCCCTGACCCTGTGCATTTGAAGTGCCCACCCGAGCCACCCTACTTTTGCTTTGCCTGGTTAAATTTAGATACATGTGGCGTACGCTCCCTAGATTTTAGCCACTTGCACTGCAACGGGTATAGCTCGGCGGCCGGCGATAACACCTGCGTTCCTGGTTTATCGCAAGCACAAGGCGACTTCCTGGCGTCAGCGTCTGGTTGCCTTCAACTACCCTTTTCAATGCGATACAGTCCTACCATTGCACTGGGCCGAATGCAATGGAATATTTAAGATTGCTTCCTTTTGCCTTCGTCATGTGTACAAAAACCTAGCCAACTCAATACCTAATTTAACACCAACCTCTCTTAAGCTTCTTCGACCTCAGCCTCGACTCTCCCAAACACTACCTGCTCTTCGATCACGAAACAGCATTTGCCGAAATGGACACTCAAATGTTGGTCCAGCTTTATGTTTACGATCTGTCGCAGGGGCTGGCTAGTCAAATATCTATGCAATTGCTAGGCACGTACATAGACGCCGTATATCACACTGCAATCGTGTTGGATGGCGTCGAATATGTTTATGATGGTGGTATCAAGACTGTTAAACCAGGTACCACTCACCTGGGACCTCCTATGCGAGTCCTAGATCTCGGTACAACAAATTTGCCTATGGATGTCATATTGGAATATTTGGAGTCCTTGAAGGAAATTTATACCCAGGAGGTAAGACGATTCACAAATTCAACCTCCCGCATTTGCTAATGTGAAAAAGGCGTACGACGTCTGGTCTCACAACTGCAACAACTTCTCAAATGATTTCTCTACCTTTCTCGTGGGAAAAGGAATACCGGACCACATTACCAATCTGCCTCAGCATGTTCTCGATACGCCATTGGGCAGGGTCCTACGACCAAACATTGATGCAATGGTGGAGAAGAGGAGAGAAAAACGCGGGGGGCTTGTTGGTATAGGCTCTTCTGCTGAACCACCTCAGACTTCAGACCAGCGTGCTTCTTCAGTAAGAACTGGAACGTCTTTGACTGAGGTGGATAGATTGCTCCTTGAGGCCAAAAATTCGTGTGCCATAATTTTCTTCACATCGAATTCTTGCGCACCATGCAAGATTCTCTACCCTCTTTTCGATCAATTAGCGACCGAAGTGGCACATAAATGTGTGTTGATCAAAGTCGATGTCTCATCTGCTTTTGACGTTGGCAAGCATTACATGATCAAATCAACCCCAACTTTCATTACTTTTTTGCATGGCGTGCAGGAGAATCGCTGGACTGGATCTGAGCCTCAGATTATTCGCGGCAATGTCAATATTCTCATTGAAATGGCATGGCCACGTCATTCTCACGAGTCGTTACCACTTCCTGCCTTACAAGGAGCAGACATCAGACCCGTGTTGTACAGTAAAGTGCCTCCTCTAGGGAAACTCAAGGTCAAGATGGGGGCTATTTGTGAAGATGCAGCAATAGCAGGTGTTCTGCATTTCGTGTCCGCAAGAGCTGGCGAAGGGGCCGCAGAGGCTACACTACCAGACCTCGATTCACTAAGTCGATTTTTGAAAGCTGCGCCGTCTAAACTCCCTGTTGAAATTATGTTTACAGTCGTTGACTTATTACGATTGGCGTTCGTCGATCCACGATTCAGTGGTTACTACGCAGAAGAGAAGCATCACGCCACTGTTGTCTCTCTCCTCACCTATGTAAATTCGGTCCAAAATTGCCCTTATTCACTTCGACTTGTGACTTTGCAGATGGTCTGCAATATGTTTACAAGTCCCTTATACCCGACACATATTCTCAGCTGTGCCATCCTCACTACACCAATAGTGGAATTGATAACCACGAGTCTTTTAGACGACAAGCATCACCATGTTCGAGTGGCAGCTGCAAGTCTTTCTTTCAATATTGCGACTTCTAACAATCGATTCCGAAGAGAGGCACGACTGAATTCTCTACCGGATGGAGATCAGGTCGAGCTTGCAGCATCATTGTTAGAAGCTGTCAGCGTTGAAGAAGAGTCCCCTGAGGCTTTTAGGGGTTTTCTGCTCGCTTTTGGATATCTTGTCTATTGCGCGCCGAGGACCGGCGAGCTTGTGGATCTCCTGAAGAGTATGGATGCTGAAGGGGTGGTGCTGTCTAAAGCGAAACTGTTCCCAAAAGAACCACTGGTTAAGGAAATAGGTGGGATATTACTGGTCAAGGGCTTAGAATAGACTTTTGCGTAGAGCATACATTATATTTGGAACCACTCATTGATCTACAGGCGACCCATTCATGTCAGCAAATGAAGAAGATGTCAATGTGCCTTTGGCGATGCAGGCTCAGGTTCTCGTGATTCTGTGAACCATGTGCATCGCTTAACTCAGGGGTTGGGCTGGCAGGCGAGGCCGATGGTCGCTTACTTGTGAATAGGCAGCGCTCCGACTAACCTCATTCTTGTACTTTCTTCCTAGCTGCAAGATACAAGCTGAAAATGATAGGAGCGATCCCGTGGCAGAGCAAACCCCTAGCTACCTTAGGGTAGAGTTTAAGCTCAAAGCTGAAGCGTCTGACTGCGCCTATAAAGTTGTAATTTAAAAACGCTTTCCGGTTTGCAACGTTTCTAGGTGTTGGACATTCTCTAAGGAAAGCCGAACAAATGACGAATTGGAGAAAAGTCACAGAGTTCGGGTTCTTATGTAAATAGAGTGGTTCTAATACTTTCAGTCGAAACTATTTGATTTGAAATGAGTGGAAATGTTCTTTCTTGCTATATAATACAACTTTTATGTCGATTGCAGAAATCGGATCTCCACTGCAAAAATATCATCTACTTGGATTATATATGTTATGAATGAGTAGATAACAAAATGAGTCACGAGACACAGCTCAGCTCGTGGCGCATTCGGGGAGGACTTAAAACGGGTTTCAGCGAATAATTAGTGTCAATTTCTCCAGCGAGAGGAACACAGTGCCGGTAAGTCATACCGTACTCGACAATTACAGGACACCAAGAGCGAAATTCTTTCTTTAATAAACATTATGTAGTATCTCACGCCCGTCTTCCATTCTGGATGGACTCTCGACTCCTCCCGCAGTGTCCCAGCGTCGGACTGCATGAGAAGAAGTCCCATCCTCGAGGTCTTCAGATCGCATCCCAAACGTGGATCTGCAACATAGAACTGATCATAATGATGTCTTTCGTGTGTGAATTATTATTATTTGATTCGTTTTTGCTGGATTGGACGATTTGTGATGTGTAATTACTCTTTGTCTAGCGATGGCACATTACCTATGCAGGACAAGAGCTCAACAGCTTCTTGCAGGCTTGGCACTTTGATGACCATTAATAAAGCAGGAGACTTGGGCTCCAAGATCAACCTTTGTTAAATATCTGTATGTCCGGTGTTTGCGAACTAACTGTGGATTCCCTGTTGCCCAGTACTGACAACTTGACAGCCAGATGGTGTGGAAGCAGTCGAACACGTCGAGCATTTCGTTCCATAAATAGGAAATGTTGAAAAGTGTTTGAAACTGGAATACTGGGCTCGATCTTGGAAACTCTCGTTGACTGTCGAATTTAAGTCTTCTGTATATGGTCAGATGGACCCCAAAAGGTTATCACTATCCCACATTATGATCAAAAGAGCCTTACCGTCTCACTTGAAGGGCTTGGAGAACTGAAACAATTAATTTCTATTAGTAACGCTATTGGTAATTTGGTAGCTACCTAAATCATCACACATACAGTTGGATTCTGGTAGTATTCACAATGAATCTCGTTTCCACAATCACTTAGAACCTCACAATGGCTAGAAGATTATCGTTTGAAAATTGATCTGCTGCTACTAGAACACAGCTCAACAAAGTATGGCAAATTTGGAGCATGTGTCATAGTCTGCTTTGCTCTCAAGTGACAATAGCTATGCGGACTAGTCTAGTCGTTTGGAAGTACGTTGAAGACTGGCTTGCCATGAATGTTCAACAAGATCACATAAGTGAGTGAATTTTCCAATTAACTCTAGATACTCCATTGTCCCACCAGGCGATGCTCAATCCCTGCTTGTTCACTGTTCCTAGATGTTGACCTATTCCCCGTCTGAGTCAAGAAGCTCTATCATACGCCGTGCGGCTGCATGAGTCTCGAAGGTGAGAAGTCTTTTGAGCGGAAAGCGGGAAGTTCTGATTTTCGACTCTCCCAACCCCAGGTAGCTGAGCTATACTTCGTTGTTCTTGGCCGCGTGGCGCTGTCGAGGAAGCCAAAATGTTCGAGTTCTTCCAGGGGGTGTACTATTGACATCAATTGTATGATATTTAGGTACCTTCGTCTCTGCTGCAGTTTGCTTGCAAAAATTTAAGATGACTGGCCTCTCGTCTCGAATGCATTTGACGAAAAGAAGTTGCTTTTTAACGTCAAGGGACCTTTAATGACAATTATTCTTCTCCTCAACATGCTTTCAAAGCAAACATGTTGACGAACAATCACGTTTTGGTAGTTTTGCCTTCCAAATTTGCTTGGCCCGAGTTCTTCGACTAAGGTATGAGGTCGTGATTATTCCTTGCTCTTTAACTGCTTACTCGACTAAGCCCAAAGGGTTTTCACAAATTTGTGGAGTAACACAGGGACAACTCGAAGAGGAGAAAACTGCCTTGCTACCATGCACGGCTTGTCCAAAAGACGAAAAGCCCCCCAAAAAAACGAAATTTCATTATTTCATATTCAAACGAAAATCTACTCAGCAGTCGATGGACCTGAAAAGAATTATGGAAAAGTCCGCTTGGTTGCTTAGGCACATGTACATTAGCAATGTAAATTAAGGGCCAAACTTGCGATCTTGTACCAATAGAGAATCCGGGATACAGGATATAAGGTGTTCCCATACTCGTCAGTACTTAATCCACCGAGTAGGTAACGAGGGCCAAAATCCTCTACAACTTCCTCTATCCAGTTTTGTTTTGGGCAACATACAAGACATCTGAGGAATTGGATTCAGCTGAAAATAAGCTAGTTACTATTTATTGGCAGTATACTAACAGCATTACTTTCAGTGTCACCTGCACTTCCAGTGGCTCCTTCCGTTTGCTCGGATGGGAAGTATGAATTATACTTCGTATTCATAGGCAGTATTTTCAATTGCAGGTGCTCATGGCTCACCCTTCGAAGGTGACTTTCAACTTCCTTAAATTTACAGAGGGAAACGAAGTTGGCAAAATCTGTGCAAAAGAACACCGGGCGTTATAACAAAATGAAGTGTGCATTCTTCGAGCCAAGTGGGATGCAAAGCCAGTCGAAATGTCTTTTGCGAAGGACCTGAGACATTCCTATAGGCGAATGTATTGAGGTCATGAACAGGGTTTTCGCACTAATGTGCTGAGGAATATGATCGCTCTTTCCATGACAATGGGCGAATGTTCTGGGCTGGCTGTTTTCTCCAACACACGCAAAAGAGCTCTGAAACACGGTCACGAAGGTGCCAGTAGGTGGGGCTGAGTCCATGATTACTGGACTGTCTAGCATAGGTTCACCCCGCCAACAGACTTAACACCAAAAATTGTTTACATGGGTGCTTGTGCTCATTGTACGCGACTTCGAGAGTACGACTTCACGACATTATACAGGATATCGACGAGACACTGATTGGCATGGCTCTAGACTCACGTATGATGCCTGGAGTGGCCTCGGAATTGCGCAGTGTCAGATCATCTGCTTCGACTCCCTCGTTGCGATCGAGAGACGGGAACATGATGGATGCGCCAGGAGGAAATGTAAGGGTTGTGGTGCGAGTTAGAGGATTTCTCCCAAGAGGTAGGACTATTGTATCTTCTCTCAAAATTAATTGGGACTGAATGTGTGTTCAGAAATCGAACGAGGTGCAGAATGCCTCATCAAGATGAATCCAAACACTCAGGAAACTACTCTTCTGGTAGCGAACGATACCGATCCTGCCAATGCACGCTCAAAAACTCGACGAGTACTCGAGGAAAAGAAATTTACATTTGACAATTCCTTCTGGAGCCACAACAAAGAAGACCCCCATTATGCACATCAAGAGGATGTTTACAACAGTCTAGGAGAGGAGTTTTTAGATCACAATTTCGAGGGGTACCATACCTGTATATTTGCGTACGGCCAGACCGGATCTGGGAAGAGTTACACCATGATGGGTACTCCCGATCAGCCTGGTCTGATTCCTAGGACCTGCGAAGACCTTTTCGAGCGTATTGAAGCTGCCCATAGCGAGACACCCGACATCTCCTACAACGTCCGCGTGTCATACTTCGAAGTCTACAACGAGCATGTGAGGGATTTGCTGGTTCCTGTAGTATCCAATCAGCCTCCATATTACCTTAAAATCCGCGAGTCACCAACAGAGGGACCATACATCAAGGATTTGACAGATGCTCCTGTTAGAAGTATCTCTGAGATCATGAAATATATGAAGATGGGCGACGCAAGTCGTACAACAGCCAGTACCAAAATGAACGATACCAGTAGCAGAAGTCACTCTGTATTCACGATAATGTTGAAGCAGATCCATCACGACATGGACACGGATGAAACCACGGAGCGGACAGCGCGCATTCGTCTGGTGGATCTGGCGGGTAGTGAGAGAGCAAAGGCCACTGAGGCTACTGGTGCCCGATTAAGGGAGGGAAGCAACATCAACAAATCACTTACTACACTTGGCCGGGTGATAGCTGCTTTGGCAGATCCAAAACAGCACAGGCCAGGAAAAAGAAATAAGGACGTTGTTCCATATAGGGACTCGATTCTTACTTGGCTATTGAAAGATTCGTTGGGAGGGAATAGCAAAACAGCTATGATAGCTTGCATTGCACCCTCAGATTATGACGAAACATTATCAACACTTCGATACGCAGACCAAGCTAAAAGAATACGCACTCGGGCCATTGTTAATCAAGACCACGTCTCTGCTGCAGAGCGAGATGCTCAAATAGCAGCAATGGCAGAAGAAATCCGCATCCTTCAACTCAGCGTTTCCGATAGCCGAAGGCGCGAGAAGGAAGGAAAGGAGCAAGAAGAGAGACTTGAGGATTTCCAAAATAGGGTGGCCATATTACAGCGCTTGATGGAGGAAAAGGGCATGGTCGCTGAAGGCAAGATTCGAAACTTGACAACCGAAAATGAAGCTTTGAGATTGCACCTCAGACTGGCGCTTGATGCTCTTAAGAATCCAATCGAGATCCGAAGTGCAAGAAACAGTTTGCAAGGGGGCAGCCAAAAGGGAAGCATGTTGGGAGTTGAAGATGGCGACGGAGAAGACAAAGAGAATGATGATCGGACTGAGGTTCCTGAAAGCGAATATGGTGATGATGACGAAGCAATCGATGTTACCGTGCACGAAGAAAAAGCCGAGGAGGTTCAAGGAGACCTAAAAAGCTTCCTGGATGACTTGAAGAGCTTCAGGAAGAAGATAATTGATGACAAAAGCAGATTTGTTCTTGGAGAACGAATGAATCGTTGAGGCCCCGAATATATAAGCATGCGGAGTTGGTTTTCTACGCCTTTCCTCAGGTAACACCGGGTATGACATACCTGTAAGCAGCCTCACCTTGGTTACATGGACATGGCTAGTTCATAAATGGCTTTGTGTTTGAAGAGCGATGGAGTCTGGAGTACCTTACAAGAAGCTTTTGCAGTTGATGCCACTATGAACAATTACACCCTCCATAAATGTTACTACTGTGACTACTGTATTGTTTTTTGTGAGAGCACTGGCTAATCGCCATTTGATCTTGATACTGTTAAATTTATTGGAAGGAAGGAAATCAGCCTCTTCAGACGATTTTACGTTGATGCACTACCTACTAAGTCATTCAAGAGGCTGGGCTGGGCTGGCATGGACAGCCCCCTGACACTGCTCGGTAAGACTGTTGGCTCCCGCAGTGGATGCGGTCGTTTCAAATGCATCGCCAGTTCACTGCATCAAAGGAACTGGCTGTATTTGTCTCAACATCTTTCTGTCGTTCTTTGTCCTCGCTATCGCACAATCTTCGACTCAAGTAACAACCATTTCAGCCTCATAAATACTCAATTTTATACCTCTAACTAAAGAATTATCATTCCATTCTTTCCTACACCTCGCGAGGCTGTCAACCAGGCTGAAATATGGCAATGAGACCATCCCTTCTGACAAGAGGCTTGTCCACTGCATCTGGACCAAGTGATACTGGATCTCCAGCTGAGCAGCGTGATGATGCGAAAAAGAATATGCTAAAGGCTATGCGGCCTTTACCTACACAACATTACTGGAATGTGTACTTTGACAGGTAAGCACAACCACGGGGATGTTCAGCTCGAACATGAATGGGACGGGACGTCCTTAGGACTTGTCACTGATTGTTTGAAAGGCAGCAAAAAGATCAGCCAAAGTCTGCGGATGGAACCTACAATGCGACTCTTGAGCAACTTGGCTCACAAATTGAATCAGTCCAAGACTTCTGGCGTTATAATAACAATACCCCAGTCGACCAGATCAAGATGCGCGAATCCATCTACCTCTTCAAGCAAGGATTTCAGCCAGTATGGGAAGACAGGAGAAATATAAATGGAGGAAGCTGGACATTCCGAGTGCCAAAAGCCAGTGGCCCAGACTTCTGGACCCGAGTGCAGTTGATGGCGATCGGTGAGAAGCTCCAAGGCTGTCTTGACCTTGGTAAGGCATCCTTCGGTGATTTAAAGAAACTTTGAAGGCATTCTAATTTCAAGTGCAGGAGATCAACTCTGTGGCGTTGGCCTTTCTGTCAGATTCAACTCCCATCTTATCTCAGTATGGCACCGGGATGCATCAAAACAAAAGTCCATCGACGCCATTTTAGCAACTGTCTTAGAGGAGTTGCCAGCAGAGCTCAAACCAAAGCCCGATAATTACTTCTACAAGAAACATTCCGACCACGCTGGTTTCAAGGCTCCAATAACCACTACCACCGCCGGTCCTGCACCTACTATTCAAGCGCCAAAAGCATAATACCCAATTGTTTGGAAGGCATGAACTTGATGGATGGTATTGACATCATATTTGGGATTTTAGGGGACGGTGTTCAAGTTATTTTTGGCATATTTGACGGCGTTCTCAGTAGCTTATGTAGCAAATGTTTCCAATAAACATCAATGGCAATAGCCATATCGGTGGTGTTTGACGCCCCAAAAAAACATATGTTCCCTAACTCCGTTCCTTGAAGCCATGACTCCATCGTTTCTCGTAATTTTTTCTGAGATCCAAGCGCGAGCAAAATTCCTACCTCCAAACACCGGCCCTCCTCATAACTACCTCGAATTCTTCCTTCTCCACTCCTTTACCAACACCTGCACCCCCATTCGCCTCCAGTATCATGTCTTTTATGAGCTCGTCTGTTGCATCCTCGATCTTGAGAGCCCTCGCAACCTGCCTCAAAGTCGCCATTGTGATTTTGCCTTCCCTGCCACCAGCTGTAAAAAGCCTGAATGCTTCCTCAACCTCTTGAGCATGAGAATCGGACGTTTGGGTACGACTGTGGAGCTTCAGTGCGCATATAGCAACGAAGGAGCTGTATTCTGCGAAGCCTTCCTGATCGGGATCAAGTATAGATAGAAACTCTTCCAGCTCATCTGGAGAGGGAGGTATGTCCAGGGCGCTAAATAGCTACTCAGTATTCCTTCTTCAAGCTAGTAGTATCAGCCTTCTGGAAGCGGAACGTACATCATAGCTCTCCTCACATCTCCGATAGGTATGATTCCTTCTTTCTCCCCTTTCTTTTTTTGGACAAACAGATCGTATGCAGCTTGGATTTCCTGCTCCTCGTCCGCTGTGATTCCATGTTCTTTCGCAAGCTTCGACTGCCTTGCCTTCGATGCGGGCGCTTTAGCAGGCTCAGGGGCGCGACGTTTCGCAGGCTATTGTCCAATGGGTCAGTCAACTTCTCCGTGAAATAGGATTTGTTTCACACGAACCATCTCGAAAATATCTGGGATAGATCAATCAAAGTCGTGATGCAGTTTCTCTGATGACTTCGTGCCTTGCGCCGCGAGGCTGCAATTGGAATTTTGAAGGACCAATCGGCGGTTGTGACGGCAGTCTGTGCGTTTTCTGGCGCTAGGAGAGCTCCTCAAAAAGTCAGAAATTTGCTTTTGTATTTTCATCCTTTGCTCACTCCTTAAGCTCATTGTCTGCTCTAAAGTCTGACAAATATATGGACTTTACAACATCCATATGATCATCAACACTGGGCTCGTCGTTCAAGCGTCTATCGGAGCCCAGAGAACTAAGGCCAGTTATTTTAATGGTTTGTATACTTTTCACCGCAGTTATGTCGGGTCCATCTAGAGGACTCCTATACGGGGAGAAGACGGAAGCGGCTTCAAAATAACAAACGCTAGAGCCCGCTGCTGTCACCATCTGGTTCAGAGCAGCGAGTGTGGACGTTGAAGCCAGAGAAACCACAAAGGTCGAGATTTTGATTCTTCGAGACCTTCCTTGGGGTACTATGCGGCCTGGTTCTTCACGAGCTTGGCCATTGGTGCTCCTCGGAGACAACTTTTCTTAATATGTGCTGTTCACAGTTCTACCTAGGTAGCCTTAGCACAAATAATATTTCAATTCCCACTTGCTTGATTTCCTCTTAAAGCTTGTATATTAGCTCATCATCGGCTGCGAGAGGAAGCTTGCGCGCTTGGGAGGCACAGAATGAAGGTCTAGGGATGGAGAAAGCTTTTCCCGTCAAGCTTAACGTCGACCTACAGCTAGGACCGATCTATAACCACCATCTTACCATTTATTGACATGTGTTTTCTCATACAGGTAGCGTAGAAAAGGCCGCTCTTTACCCGTCTGCACCTCAGCCCTGACAGCCTTCCGTCAAATATTACGGCCCCCTTCGAAAATCCTGCATGCTGGACTCAAATTCATTTTCAACAGCCATCTGCATCCTCATGAACTGATACTGCTTCAATTCCAACCCGAGCAGCTTTCTTCTTGCTCGTCTCTACCCCATACCTTTCATCCCTCTCCTTCACCTTGCCCCAAAAAAAACTATTCGTATTCTCAATGTCCCATCTTTGCAAGCTAATAACTTCGAGCCTAACTTACCTGCTCATCGTTTGTAAGGCTCATCATCAATTCCGGCTTTCCCAGCGGCAGTGTGTCGCCTCGGTTCACCTGCCAAAAGTGATACGTTTTTCCGTACAAGCCAATTACCTCTTTCATTTCTTCAGTTTCGGCCCCCCCTCCCCCCCCCCCCCCCCACAAAGCACCCGGAACATTGGGGTTGGGCATAATAAGCATACCACTCTTCACCTATACATCGTGAGACAGTTTTCAGAGAGAGAGAAGACAGTCACCAGACCTCATAATCATGGGAATGCCATAGCTTTCTCTCCTCCTGTCAAGATTTTCATACAACCGACGATTGATCATGTACTCCACCCCAATCAATCTTGCTGGATTCGTCGGCGAATCATAAATCAAGCATTGTCTGACCTATACTCAACTATTAGCCTCCAGTTCTCACCTTCTGCTGCTTGTGGACTTTGGAGATGAATACATCAGCACTCAAATGGGTACAATAATGATTGGCCTCCACAAAGCGAGTTGGATCAGATCAATAAACATGAAAAGCATTCAGGTGTGCACATATCCCTTTGATAGGCTCGAAGGACTGGGTGAGCGAAGCTCCGGTTTCGAGGACTGTATCCTTCGCTTTAACTGACCGACCAGCCGCACCATGGGTAGTTTCTGCAGCTACCGTAAACGGAGATGCTGGATTGTTGGGTCTTTGTGGGTCTGTATGTTTCGTCTGGCTCTCGCTGGACAGGATAGAGAAACGTTCACGTCGATGAAGGTTAAAAGCATGATGCTCGATGGGTTGACGTCATGATGGTCTTCACTTGGTGGCAAAGCCCTCATTGGCAAGGACCTGAGTAGGGAAGGGTGAGATTATCGATCCATTCATACGTTTTACATCAATAAATTCTTATTCGCTCTCAAATTTTAGGATTTGCTGGAGCTCTTGAAAAATTGTTAACGGTCGCCACGAATAGCAGTAATGGCTGGGTTCGTCATCTACTTACTCACTTGAAGTTATTTTTCATCTCTCGCAGCTTCGCCATTACCTCCACGGGATCCGTCTTTCCCGTGGCCTTTTGAATTTCGGGATCCTGAATATATGTCAGTACAGAATCGTCTTGTACTCCACCACCACAATTTCCTTACATCCATTCTCATGAAAACATTGTGCTTCTGCAATAGGCAATTAGTCTCCACAGTTTAAAAATTACCGTATGAAGAGTACCTTCTCGTCTCCAATAGTAAACTTGCCCTGCGTCTCCTTGTTGTTTTCTGCAAATGCCTCTAGTTTCTTCACTGGCTCGCTTTGCAGAACAGAAATTGCGAACTTGACATTGGCTTTGGTGTATTCATGCCCAGGCTGCTGTGGTTAGTGAATAGACCTTATTGACAAATGCTGAGTGCACTTACATAAACTTTTGTGTCATCTGGAACTGCTGCCAGGGTGGTATTCAGAGCAGTGTGCATTTCTTCAGGCGTTCCTTCAAAAAATCTGCCACAGCCTGGACAGTTCAGCGAGCATCAAGCTGCCAAGGGCAACAGGGAACATACCACCATGGAACAAAGTATCTCCAGTAAATATAACTTTGCCAGTGCTATCTTCCATAAACCAACAGATGCTATCCTGTGTGTGACATGGTGTATATAGAGCTTTGACGGAGATGTCTCCAATCTTGAAACCTTCGCCGTTCTTAGGTGTTTGTGTTACTCCCTCACAGTCTTTGCCACCTATTATTGGCATGCCTTTGAATTCGGAATGTGCCAACTATTAAGAATCAACTAAGTCAGTCTGGCATCTGACCACTTGAGGGACATAAAAATACATACAAGTTTCTTATTTCCTCCGGCATGATCCCAATGGCTAGTCCTGGTGAGTAATGCTGAAGAATTCTGTGAACTCATGCAAAACGTACTGATGGGTGTTCACAATAGCAGTGAGATTTATCTTTCCTGCCTTTATCTGCTCCTTCACTAGGGGAGCTACCCTTCACCTAAGCATCAGCTCAGGTTCTCTTATAATTTGGCATACTGTAAACGAACTCATCCGGGTTTGCGGGATCAATGATCACAGCATCTTTCGATTTATCATCAACAACAAGGTAGGCGTAGTTATCAGAACTACCAGTCCCTAATAAGAAATATCAGACTTGGACCATCTGCAGAGGTAGGTGAACACCTTGTGGGATAACTTACACATGGGAATTGATTGGATATGCATGGCGCGAGTGAGAGCTAGCTAGATATGGAGCTTAGCAGTGCTATTTGGGGGGATGTCTGGATGGAAAACATACGCTTGTGGCAATGGTTCGTAAAGGTCTTGAAATTATGGGATTTTTGAGAGTTGAGAAGCCCATTAAGTCAATTGAGGGATGTATATTACAAAGCTGTGTTACCATCACGGAGTTAAAGAGCTAGCTATGGAGTGGGGTTCCACTGAGGAGTACACACTATCACCACGTGCTGATAAGAGCTGGCAGCCATTTCAGCTTCTTGCCTAGCAAATCTACACCAACTTTTTATTCCTCAATTACCTACACTGAGTATGATGACTATAATCGTGCGTCAAAAATCTGCAAGATGAAAAAACTTGTAACACGTACTGCTGTTGTGTACTATATGTTTATTGTTTATATGAAATTCATTCCCCCACTTCCGCTGACAATACTTCCAGTTATCCATCGACTCCCTCCCGAACACAAGAACCTGTATACCAGTCAAATTCAATCGACTCTGCGAAGCATCGGAAGACTTACGAAACTACCGGCACAATATCAGACAGTTCGCCTACTCTTGCAGCTGCTGGTGTGGCATCTATAATTGGCTGAAAATCTGCCAGCACCTTTGGTTCGCACTCCTTCCACATATCTGTCGCAACGGGGCCAGGCGATACACAGTTCACTGTGATACCATAATTTTTTTCCAAGTTCAGTGGCCCAAACCTTACACATCCCCTCGAGTGCTGCCTTGGTAGCAGCGTAGACCGTCTGTTGAGGCATGCCCATGCGGGCTGATACAGAAGAGATCAGCACAATTCGCCCTCCTTGCGGAATATGTGGAAGGCTATCTGCGTAAGAAAGATAGGAGCTAGGAGAATTCAGTTGGATTATTTAAAACGGATGAGAGGAGAGCCCGTAGACGATACAAGTGACTGCCTCGTGGGGACGTAGTCGCCTCCCTACCTTTTAGGTTCACATCAGTTTGTGCAATGTAGAAATCCTCAGTGATGTCCTCAAGAAAGTAGTCGTCACCATTCGCTGCATCTATAGATTATCAGCATTCTGATTGTACCAGTGAGCTGAACTGAAAGGAGGCTTGAGAGCTGCAGGCATGAAAACCGCGGCCATTAAATATTTTTCATTTCAATATTTCAGCCTTGCAAGTTAGGAAATTAGAATATCTGACTGTGTGCAAGAATGTCAACCTTTCCATTCTCAGAAATACTCAGTGCAGCTTCAATCAGCTTTTTCAGGTCTGATAATTGGGCCATATTTGCTTCCACGATGATACCTCTGCTGCCACTTGCTTCGATTGTTTTGAGAACTGCATCAGCAGCATCCTTCCCTCTTGGGGAAGTATAGTTTACGACAACATTAGCGCCTCTCTTTGCTAGATTTACCACGATGCCAGCGCCTATTCCTCTTCCCACTGATCAGCAGATCATTGGGACAAGGGCTGGACATTTTATCTCGAGGATCCGGTGACAGGAGCTGTTTTGCCGTTCAGATTTCGATATTGCTTCTCCATTGTTGCTTACTGTTTGATGCAAGATTACTTACAGATACGGAAGCTCTTTTGGTGAGCACGGTGATGTTCATGAAAATTTATTTCAGCACTTCTCTTACCATCACCTATATTGTCCTTCGATTCTGGAACCTCGCGGTCCGCGATTGCTGCGTTATACGGTATCCAACCCCCCACCCTACTTTAGACAGCTATCTCTGGAACTTGATCGTACCTCTAAGAGGCACGCATTCTTGTTTGTGCGAAGTAGCTCAGCCGATGTCATACATCATTTCCCCCAAATTCAGGAGCCTCGCGGTTGAAAATATTCATTTTCATTTCATTGAAATATTACTTTGCAGTATCATGAAAAAAGTAATACTATCACAGTCCAATGGGTGACTGGCCATCCAAATAAGAAAAACGAGAGAACTGTTAACACTAACCCCGAAACCAAAAAATAAAGATCCTTCCGCTTGATATGTGCTTCCATGTTGGTTTGGTAAACCTCACTCCGATACTTCATTCGGTCGAGAATATGTGGCTGGGTCCAAGAATCCCAATCAACAGTGTTGATCTCTAATCGCGCCCTTTGCACTTTCCATTGCCAGTATGGTTTCAGCTCGTATTTGTCATTGTACGGGTTTTCAACCAAGATCCAACTCCGCCACCGATGCACCACTTTCAACGCGTCCTTCTTATCAACCTCGAACCACTCATTATGTGGCTTCTTGTGAATTTGGCATTTGTGCTTTCTCCGACTGTTACATAGCTCTTTATGGGCTAAGTTCTCAACAAGTGAACAGTGGTGATATGCGTTTCTGAAGTCGTCACATACTTCACTCAGTCCCATCACGCATTTCTTCTGCTCGTACCAACGTATCCCAGGGCTTCTCTTAGTCTTTCCAATTTTGAAGTGTCCGGGTGCATGTTCAGGTGATTCATGTATGTATACCCATCCAACGTCGATCTTTGGTTCTCGCTTTTGTGCTATACAGTCCAAGATGCCACAAATCACTCCTCTGGAATCTAGTTCGGCCGTGTCTTGCATTTTTGGTGTGTACGGCTCAAAGATCGGTTTCTTATATTCCTCGCCTGGTTTTGGCGAAGTTGTCGATGCCCTGGTGTCGTTAATTGTGTCATGGCTGCCGTCTGATTCTTCAAAATCATCTGAAGTCGTTAAGGGGGTCGGGTTTTCTACAGGCGAAATTTGAATATCCAGCTCGCTGCCCTCTTCACATTCCTCGGGCACTTTGAGACGCTCAGTCTCTTGGGCCGAATTCCCACTCGTCTTAAAATTGGGCGGCTGCTTGATTCTAGTTCGGGCTTTCGTGCCAATCTCGTTCGGGCACCTGACAGTACTCTTTCCTGCTTTTTGAGGAAGCCGTAAGTTGGGTGGACTATCGAACTTCCGTCCCTTTTTGCTAGGTGTCTCCTCTTCACTCGAACCAGCCACGGTTTGCCGATTACGCTGCCTCGTTCTCCGCGCTTCGCGAGAGTGAGTAGCAACCTGGGCGTTGCTTGGAGCTGGGTTTTCAGATTCGTGGAGATCCTGCCCTATCGGGTCTGGCGAGTTTTCTGGAGGTGTAGTAGGTGAATTAGATCGTAGCAAGTGGATGTTATCATCAATGTCGAATATGTCAGAACCATTGTCTGACTCAGAACTAGAAGTTGACGAAGTCGTAAAATGTGAAGGTACAATGGGACGATTTGGGGTATTCGGATCTCTTTTCTTGCCGCCCGGCTTTACTTGACGAGCTTCTCGCTTCCCAGTATGTACGACACGACCAGGGAGCTGCTTAGATGATTGCATTGCTGAAATTATAATCGCGAAAGACGTATGCAATGACCAGAACATAAAATGAATAGATAAAGGACTCAACGGGTACTGATCAACCTACCCTAAGTAAGTGACCTGCTCCCTTATCAGACAATCTGCAGCTCCACAACTCATGTCCCCACCCCGCCTCCGCTCTCCAAGGCTGTCATGCTTCGCCATACGATTCAGCCACTCCAGTGTCCAATAAGATATCCGCTGTAGTGTTGGAGATGTTGGTGCGCAGTTGGGATTGCGAAAACCAACATGGCCGGTTGCATGGGGCTTGCTAGCCAATCGTTGACGTTTCAGCAAGTAGTCAGCCTCGCCATGAATAGCAACACTTGCATATTCTTTCCCATGATATTTCTGGTCGAATAATGAACTAAATCGCAATTCTTGTCGGAATATTAACGTTGAGGCTTACGGCTACACGCGGTGTCGATGTAACATGAGAATCTTGTTCTGACGTTGCCAACCAATGGTATGAAAAGGACTAAACTGGAATTTCTCGATCTTTGTCTCTTGCTAAGCACACACAGCTTCAAAAGATCTGAGTATAATAGAGGGTTTTAACAGCCAGTTGCCTGCAGACTTCTGGTGGGAGACTTGTCCAGGCGGGCCAGATTCGGGCCTCCTTGACCGATTCTTCGCAGCTCCAATGGATGGTAAATGCAAGTTCGCCCTGTTCACGTCTTTGGATGAGAGGCCTCGAGGATGAAATATCTATCGCCACTGAAGGAAGCGGAGCTCTGGGAAACTGTTGATGCTGCCGTTCATTCATGACAAATTAAAAATAACGGTACAGGTGTTGGTTGCGTTCAGATCGATTTGTCAGAGAATCCGGCGTGTTAACTTCCATGAATCCATAGCTGTGCTGTACCGAATCTTGATTTAAATAAAAATTAATATGAAATCGAGCCTGCCCTCCCCAAGACATGAATCCAAGGCAAACAATGGGAATTCTGATAGATAAGCTATGGCATAGGAATGGCAGGACAGTGACGAGCCATTTGGGGACACAGAGATTTCTGAACTTTTGGAGTGAAGAGAATCTCAGACATCCTCCAAATAAGAATTCTTATGATTTTGCTGAAGATGACAACTAATGATTGACATCCGAGTTATGCGTAACTTAACAATGGGGCTCAACGCCGACCCAAGTACATTCGCGGTGAAGCAAACCACAGACGCGAACATAAATGTACTGGAGGTTATGTTGTTTCTCTCTGCTTGCAAGCATGCTCCAGATAAATATGGCAACGAAACAGGAGCATTACAGTTGAAAATCGTAGATATATCTAGGGATTTTGTTTTGTTTTCCACTATCTAAGCTGCGCACTTGCAACTTATATATCTTCTCTCACTAGGTATCCAGCATTCAGGCTACTTGCATGCTGCTGTATGAGCTACAACCTGTAGCGGTGGCTTTGTTGATACTTTTCCAAGTCATGGCAGAAGTTGATAATTGTGCGACATGATAAAAGGCTCTTGCGCCAAAAAGTCCACACAAAGGAGGAAATAGGACGAAGATAGATTCCCCGCAACACCAAACCTCAAAAAGAGCTCATGCATTTTGATTGGAAAAGTCGGCCACACCAGCATCATGGGCTGGCCAGTCGTATAATCAGGATCACCTCCTTGAAATCTTGCGAGAGGCTTAATCAAAGGATGTTGACTCTATAACTAGCTAGCCACAAGTTTTTGTATGGACAATTGTTAGTATGGCTGTACCTTTTCCTGCAGTTCGCCATGACAAAAGTATTGGATGTGAGGAGTGACGGAACTGACTCGATGAAGTCGATCTAGTAGTTAGTGAAATAGTGTTCAATGGCCACACCAATGCATTTCTTGGAAATGTTGCCATTGGTCACCTGTAGCAGCCACCTCGCCAGCATGATATAACAAAAATCCCATAATGTTTCCTCCTGTTACATAGGTAGGTTTTAGCATTGCGTTCCCGTGGCGTTGACATACGAGACCCAATTTCGCATGCTTGACTAAGTATGAAACAGCTGAAAAGTGATAGAAATAGATCTACCATCACGTGTAGTCAAAGACGTCATGGAGCTTCCCAGATCAATGGATGAAACAGAATGGGCGCTTATAACACTGCCTTGACGCGAGTAAGATTACCAGGTAGGTGAAGCATAGCGCATTACCACACCGTTTGTTCCGAGGAGGAGGGAGGGGCCAGGTTTGGTGGAGATGGGAGTTCGTTCATCGCATGTTCCCATGTTTCCTCATCAACATGATGCATTAGTTCTTGAGCGTCGCAGTCCAGGATCCCGGGTTTGCGGTATTTCTTGTGGGATTCAATAGGGGTACAGGGGTATGTACTGTACGGAGAGTAACTCAATTGATCCCATCCCCAAGGGGAATAATGGGAAGGGGGAGAGGGGAGATCGTAACGGTGCGGTGAAGAAACTTTCCCGGATAACGGAGCGGTGGACACTGGAAAAGTCCTTGGCAGGATTGGATCGAGATTGACATAGTATAGTGATCAGGACCATCAGGTTGATGCCCAATTGCTGTTATGACCAATAGACCAGTGGAAGAAGGTTACAAAATACTGTAATCGGGTAGAGGGCTCCCTAGAGGTATTGTTGCGCCTGCGATTATACAGCTGTAGCACGTACAACAAACATATTATGTTGATTGAGCATGAACATGGCATAGTTGGGGTAGTAATGCAGAAAGGGGCTTGAACGGCGTCCACCGAGCCGGCAACTCTCCTCGTCGTTCATATCCCTCGCATCCTCGCATCTCCTGTCCTTACTCACATCACATCACCGTCTCTCTTCGCCATGATCTTCGTCAAGGTTTATGCACTCTACAGTGCCGTGCTGGCAATTTCACTACTCGTACTAAACTTATCTTCACATTTTGATGCAGGCTCATGGCGTAAGAAGGCGCAAGGCATGGCAAACCTACTGAGTCTAACTCCTTCTGTGGCAGCTTCGACACCTTCGCCCGCACGTCCGTTCGAACCAAAAACCTCCCTAGGTACTACACTACATCTCCCACACATGAGCTCCACTTCACTACCCTCGCGAACTCTGAACGGGGTTGTTGGCGTCGGTCAATGGAAACACTCCCGCATTCTTCCCTGCAGGCCACGTTCTGGTAAAAGAAGCATCCTCCCTGTCTTCAATTCCATTCTCATTATTCAAGACCATGCAATCCCTCCCAGGGAGGTATCCGTATCTCACCGCCAGGGTCAGGCTAGGGTTGTGGCATACACTGCGAATCGGACCATGATCTGTGTGTAGTTAAATCACAGGATCAAAGCATTGGCTCAGCAGAAGTATTTATGTTGCGCTCCCCAAAGCCATATCAAAGGGGCTCTCTGGAAGTCCCAAAGAGCCCATCATCGAGTATCAGCCCCAGTCATTTATCTACCATGGCACCTGCACGTACCGACGAGTCGTATGACTTTCTTCCTGAGCCAAAGACCAGCTACGACATTAATATACCCTACAAGACTCCATCTGAAGAGTATGAACGTCGCATAAGAGGCAGAACCGAGTTTCCAGACTATCTCCCAGTGTGGGAGAAAGGCATCTGGAACGATGAAGTTGCCCCTTTTGATTTTCAAGACCCGGCTTTGCGGGCAGACAAAAAGAAGCCTCATCTCTTCACGGCTGGGGTCACAGCCAGGCCTGTCACTCCCAAAATGGGAACAATATTGACAGGCGTCAAGCTGGAGAGTCTTTCTGCAGAAGGGAAAGACGAGTTAGCGCTTTTGATATCAGAACGAAAATTTGTGGTTTTACGAGAGCAATCGGATTTTCTCCACACAGGACCACAATTCCAAGTCGACTTCATGTCATATTTCGGAAAACTTAGTCGACAGCCAGTCTCAGGGGCCATTAAGGGCTTCCCCGAATTCCACGTTATTCATCGAGACAGCAACGAAGACGAGATTGCGAATTTTCTCAAGCACAAAACATCAACAACCATATGGCATCACGATGTATCTTATGAACGTCAACCTCCTGGTTATGTTATGCTAGGTATATTAGCATGTCCGGATGTCGGAGGAGACACTGTCGTTGCCGACATGTGTGAAGCCTACAAACGACTCTCGCCATTATTTCAAGCCATGGTCGAACAAGTATCTGCTGTCCACACATCCAGAAAACTGATTGCACATACCATAGCGAGCAAAGCGTTGGTTCGCAGCAACCCTGTCGACTCTGTCCATCCCCTTGTCCGTGTTCACCCTGTGACAGGGGAGAAGGCTATTTTCTACGATACAGAGTGGCCGGATGAGGTAATTGGCCTGAAGGACCAAGAAGCAGAAATTGTCACCAAATTTCTGATGGACTTTGTTCGCAACGGCCATGATTTTCAAGCGAGAGTACAGTGGGAAAAGCATAGTGTGGTTATGTTTGATAACAGGACAACAATCCGTATGTGGCTCTTCCTGCCTGTTGCTATTCCTCCCTGCTAACACAGACATTAGACACTGGCACCGTTGACTACGACACTACTGCTCAAGCACGGCATCTCTTCCGACTTGCAGCTATGGCAGAGGTTCCAATCACAGTTGCAGAATGGGAAAGGAAACAAAAATCCCTGTAAATAAAAAGTTGGATTTGTATCCGGCGTTCTTCCAATTATTTAGCCTGCTGCATATCTTAGCATTTAGCTTTCTTCTCTGGTGCTAAAAGATCATGGAATGGGAGGCAACACATTTAGGGGGCGTTTTTGTAGCAGTTCGGAGATAACCCACGATGCAATAGATATGTGTTTAAAGTCGTTGTCTCAAATATCACGTGTGTAGTCTCATGGAAATGGTAATTCAATTTCGCAAGATTGTCAAATTGAAACCTGGTTGGACTCGTATGTGGGTCGAGTTCCCTGGCTGATGATGTAGCATCGAGCATTTTACGCTTCAGGCACTTACCAAGATTCAAGGGTGCGAGGACTCGAATTATATCTGCTCCTAGACACTAATGTACCATGTACTTCCCACCTCAGATATCTTGAATTTATCTCGAAGGTGAGCCGCAAGCTGGGACTCGTGATTTAAGGATTTTACCGGCCCGTTCCATGTCTTACACAAACAAGTCGTGATCATCAAAATCGTGATGTAATGATGCCCACATAAGCAAATATTAATATTCAAACGTAACTGAGCAACGGGCAAGCGAATTGTCTGTTTCGTCACTGGAAAAGTGTAAAGGGTAAAAGATTATATCAAGATGAGGTCAAGTGTCATGTCGGGCACCCCCACCTCTAGCTGCATGAACTGATATCTGCCGCCCACTTCGCAATACCACATTAATCGTGACGCTGTCGCCCAACAGCAATTGTGCCTCAGCCATACTGTAAAAAAGAAGAAAAAAATCACACACGAAGTGACCGAGCTTGGCATTTTCGATCCACCACAGTCGCCTGTGTCTCATGAAAGGTGTTCTAACATTGCCAATATGTAATAACTGATAGCTCACCTATTTACCCACCACCGCCTCGTCTTTCCATACATCATAACCGAATGTGTCCTTCAGATCTACAAACCTGTAATGCCGACCTTCGGCCACCCTGTTAACTTTCTCATATTCCTCCTCACTCAAAGGATTGAACTGAAAATTACTCTTGATCCGTGCCGGATTGGAGCTTTTAGGCAAAACTGCGTAGCCTCTTTTTATGCCCCATGCTATCAATAATTGCGCCAGCGTTACACCCTTCTTTTGAGCAATTGCGTTGAGTTCTGCGTTAGTCGTCACTTTCTCTCCGGTCGTGGGAACTTGATGTTGAGATCCCAGGGGCGAGTATGCAACAGGCAGGATGTCATGTGAACGACAGTAAGAGATGAGTGAATTATTGGGAAGGAACGGATGAATTTCAACTTGGTTCACGGCGGGTTTGATCTCGGCGTAAGTTAAGAGAGACTCGAGTCCTGGAATTGTCCAATTGGACACCCCAATGGATCTGGCTCTGCCATCCCTGTAAAGCTTCTCCATTGTCCGCCAAATAGGCTTTGGGTTCTCAGTGAGTTCCCTCTTCAGAATGTACTACCCATGTCATCAATTTTGGAGGGAATTTCGGGATCAGACAACACACCTTTCCATCAGGCCCTAGCTTGACCGTGTTTTCCTCGGTCTTTTCCACAGCAAGAGGCCAATGGATCAGGAAGCAATCCACGTAATTGATTCCTAGCTTCTCCAAAGAGTTGTTCAAACTCCACTCAATGTCGGCAGGTTCTACAAGATGCGGCCACACTTTTGTCGTTATAAAAATATCTTCCCTCTTGACTGCCGGGTTTTTGGACAGCCATTCTTGCAAGGCATCTCCGACCTCATCCTCATTCAGGTAGCTAAAGACTTGTCAGACTTGCACCATCTGCGAGGTAATAAGGTACACTCACTACCAAGCGCAATCAAGATGCCTGTATCCCGAATCCAATGCTGTGAGCACCGCAGCCCGCATATTTCCGTCCAATCCCTCTTTTGCGTAAGTACCAAAACCCAGGGCTGGCATCGTGGTCCCATTGTTCAATTTCAAAACCGGAACAGCATGCGCCGCCATGGCTGAAGTAGCTTTCTAGTCCGGAAAACAGGGGTTTTTTTAAGAATACGAACTTCAAATGATCTTCTTGAGAGAATTTGCCAAACACAAGAAGACAGATAGGAGGTTCCCGGGAATTTTTATCCAGATGGTGAACGAAAACCCTGGAATTTTGGAATAGCTACGAGGTATGACAGTTAAATCAGTCTAGGATAGGCTTTTGAAGTGCCCAGAAGAAACGGTGTGCAAGTTTCGGAACCACGCTTCTGCACCGCACAAGGATGTTGCATGTGCAGCGAAGCTTTCCTCATCAAGCTGCAGCCAGCGATAGATGGAACAACCGTTGAAAAGGGGAGAACCCATGAAAGTTTCCGGGGAACTGGACCTAGGTAAAACCTTCCACAATAACTATCTCTGTAGCTGTCATTGAGGCAAAGCATCAGGAAAACTTTATATGGCACAACTTGGGTCCCCTCCATGTCCGAGTCAGTGGTTGTTGGGTCTCGGCACGGGCCGGTTTCAAATTGTTCTGGAAGGCATTGGAGAAGTATCCTATTCGAAGACAACTTTGTTTTGATAAAGTGTTTTGACCAACCCTCCTTGGGGCACCTTTGCCGGTTTGTTTTCCATTACATCCATGGAAAAGCCAAATCCCAAAACGGGCCACCGATCTCCGTTCGGAGAACGATCCTCCTCACCGCAGTCACCTCTTCTTCTCCTGCGTGATAACCATATAAATACCACCCCCTGAAACGGCCGCTGCAGTCACAGCGACAAGTCCGACCCCTGCGACGTTTGGTCTGAAAAGGCCCTTCTGAAGTAACTTCAATGACCTGAAATAACGGACGGTCCCGTAAGATAAGCACCCGGTTCCTGAACCGACTAACGCTGCTGAAGAAAGCCTCAGGTCCCCATGGTCATGCTTCAAAGCAGGGGATAATGCTTCGAGGGCGTCTAGCTTAGCCAATGCTACCCCAAGAGCAACAAATCCGAGACCAGTTCGTGTCCAAGAGAGAAATGTCCGTTCGTTCGCGAGATGGTCGCGCGCCACAGACCCAGTGTTGGCTATTGGCGTTGTGCTGAGGTACTTGAGAATACGAGACATTGCTCAAGCAAGAGAAGATGTATTCGAGCGACGAGGATTGACAGGAGGATTGGCAGGAGAATGAACACCGACTTTTCTTCTGAAGACGCTTTCGATCTTTCAAAAACAAGAAAAGTGTGAGTATATCAGAGAAAATGTAGGAATAGGTACAATGACATTGTCACCGAAGAAAAATGTTTCAAAATGTGAGCACACATGGCGTGTGGACGAAGAGGTAATGCGAGTCACGTGTCAATATCAGCTCTCAAAGGATTCGGCATGATGTATTCGTGGTTGGTAAGGGAGTAGTGATATTAGAATTAATGCTAATCAAATAGATATTATCATTTACCAATCTAGGAAGTGAAGAGAAAATGCCCGCCCCTGCTCGTGGAGAGCCTTTCCGGATCGAGTGACTCATCCTCCCCCATTCTACTCAATGAGAGTTTGCAGATTCAGGCTTATGTGATGTCAAAATATCTATTTCGAAAGAAAGATGTCAAGCCAAGTCCCCAGAGAAATCATCATCAAGCAAGCCACGACACCTACAGAAATTGCAGCCTCACGTCTCCTTTTCACAAAGTATGTCGACTGGCTGAATCTAGATCTCACCTTTCAAAACTTCAGCCATGAACTCGCATCCCTACCGGGTTTATACTCCCCTCCCACAGGTGCTCTCTTTCTCGCTCTCTGGGACAACCAATATGTTGGGTGTATTGCTCTCCGACCTTTACCATCCAAGCCAGCTCATGAGAAAACAAAGATCTGTGAAATGAAGAGGCTTTATTGTACCGAACAGGCGAGAGGGAAGGGAGTAGGACGGAAACTGGTGGAAGCAGCTTTGAAGGAGGCGGAGAATCTTGGGTATGATGAGATGAGGCTGGATACTTTGCCATTGATGGAAGGGGCGAGGAATTTGTATAGGAGCGTTGGGTTCAAGGAAATCGAAGCTTATTATCAGACGCCCTTGGAGGGGACAATCTTCTTGTCGAAGACGTTAAAGGCTGGATGATACATCATACGAGGAAACATCGGCACATTTGCAGCCCAACAAACCCCGATTCGGAGTGAGTCGCTGATATTTATAGGCTGGAAGCTTTGGTGGAAGAAAGGCTTGCAATAGAACATGTGTCACACATAGAAGAATGAATATCGGACATTCGTCTCTTTGCACCACCATATCGTGCTCTCAAGGCCATTTCCTCATAATTCATATGCTCTATTGTATCTTCTTTTGTGAGTCACCGGGCCATCATACATAACCATCCAGCTATTTCTTAACGCCTGCTATGCACGCTATGAATGCATCCTGTACTATTCTATTCAGCTGAGATCAAAACCTGCCCCCGAATTGACGGCGTAAAGCAGCTTCTCTCGCAATTTTCTCTCCGTGCTATATCGTGGAAGCTTCAACAGGTTCACGCAGGTGCTCGTACTCGGCAATCGATCTTCATCGTCACCTGCATCTCTAATGCTGAAGCGGGGATTCAATTGCGAGAATCCAAGAAGAGGTGCTCTTGGAGTTGATGTAACATACTTCACAACTTTCCTGCGATCCTGGTCGTCAAGCTTCTTCAACACTTTCCAGAAGAGTTTGACTGTTGGGTGTTCCTCGCCATCATCACCAATCTGATAAACACCACCATATTGTGTGTTGCTTCTCAGATCCTCCACATCAAGGTCGGAGGAATCTCCACCAATAAGCGTTTGCAACTCAGACTGATTGAACATGGACAGCCAAGATGGCTTGACGATCTCACTTAGGCCCCTCAAGAATGCCTGTGTTTGAAGTCGAGGCTGAGTCTGAAGACGATGAAGAGCTACGCAAGAGACATAAAGCGGTCGGTTTTCGTTGCTGACAGTCATATTCGATCCATTTGGCATGAGCTCTCTGGTGATTGTTTGGATGGGAGCACCTGGAGGTGATATCCTATCTGTGATTGTGAAATCAAGTGCGAAGTCTTCGACGTCCCCTGGATAGTTCTTCAGTTTCAGCAGACCTTGATAAAGTCCCTCGTCGAGATCCCGAAGATCATTAATATTCGCGCGATATCCTGACTCTGAACCAGATGTACCATAGGCAGCCCACTCCAGGAGGAAAAAGCCAGCAAATCCTATATCAACTAGAAAGCCTTCGTAAAGGCACTTCCCAACCACACGGCCGAGAAATTCGTATCTCCTCAAGAGTTGATTGATAGTATCCCACCAATCAGCAGACGACTCCTTCAAACCAGCTTGTCTCATCAACTCACGGCGTTCATCTAATGCTGCTGGGTTGGGATACAGCAAATTTTGATCGTTAGTGACGAACAAATTTGGTCCATCTCCAGTTCTGAATGCCTCCTGTGTGACGCTTGTGAGAAACTCTTTGGTAACACCGCCTCCATCGATTCCAGCTTCAACGGAACCAAATTGATCCACAAATGTGATCTGAATAGGTTCTTTTAAGCCTTCTCCAAGTTCATAGAATTGGTCATAAGCATCCTCAAACACTTGGTCTCTTCGGATTTTGGCATGATGACGAGCAAGTATTTCCTGATTTGTTAACCTGCTTGCTTGGCGAGCCATATGGGACTGCTGGAACATAAACATACGCCAGTGATCTGGATCAACATGTCCACCACGCCTCCGAAGCTGATCAAGATGGACAAATTCACGAAAAATTTGAACCCGCGTCTTGAAAGGGATGACAAAGGGCATATTCTGCAATACCTCCAGTCTTGGCCCTACAGCTGTGAGCAGCTTTTGGCGCTGAACCTTCGCTTGTTGTCGTCTCATATTCTCAATCTGAATAGCACGTCTAGGTCTCGCCATACCCACGAGACCCAACTCCCTTCCACCAGCCTGTTCGATGTCTAGATCTGCATCTGCATCTGCATCGGCGTCGGCTTCTTCACCCTCTTCTCTGAGCTGATGTTGGCTTTCCTCTTCCATTACCACAGCAGGAATAAAGCTGTCCATTTCGAATCTTGAGGTCATAAGCCAATGATCTGCTGGTAAGAATCGTCGCCTAGAATCTCGCTGATACAGCATTCGCATAACGCCAGTCACGATAGTCCGCATGTAATTAAATGTCATTCCGGCAATTCCAGCAAATGGCATACTCAATATGCTTTTGGGTTCTGCGCCAGTCATTGGCGACTGAAATCGTGGAGGTGTCGCATTTGCTCCGAAATACGACCCAATACCCCCTTCCTTGAGAAACTTCCCACCATCGGTCAACTCTCCGGCATTGAAATAGGCTGTAAATGCTAGGTTCTTGAGGAATATAGTGAGTTGCTTGACATCGTCAAGGGGTAGCGCGCTCTGCTGAAAACTGGAAATGGATTCAGATTTGCGGGTGAAGGAGGAGGCATCACCACTGAAAAACTCTTCATCGTCGGTAAATCGCAGAACAAAGGTATAGAGTTCCAGAAAAAGGAGAATTGTTCGCCAATCCCGATCTCGAGCAGCGCCATTAGACTGAATCTGTGGTGCCTGCTGTTGTGTTTGGTTGCGCAAAAGAGTCAACGCAGCTTTCGGATCGGATCGAATTGTAGAATAAGTGTTGGTCGAGCTCATCGCTTGCCAAAAAAACTTCAAAGCGGGAAGTTGGGTACCGGACAAGGTATTCATCGACCCGCGATATAACCACATTCGGATCTCGTCCCCACGGCGTGGGAATATTCTTAATAGCGTAAGCGCGTAGCTGGCAAGCAAGCTGGCATCCTCTTCGCTAGCCGCTGAGGCTTGTATGTTGTCAACGTTGAACTTTTCCAGCAGGCCAGAGATGCTAGATTGATTAACCAGTGAGAGCAGCTCCTCTTCAATGAAGATAGGCAGAGCTGGCATAGATTTATCCACTTCATCACTCTTCGCACATACTTCGATAACTTCTGCATCCGACGCATCGATACGTGCAACAATGTCACCGGATGAGCTTGACAATTGAAGAGACAACGCTCGTATGAACTCAGGCCCCTGCCCAGTTCGTCCTTGAAGCCTATTGAGTGAAATGAAATGAGCTAAAAGCCATAGTCTCACTTCTGATTGGATATGATCAACAGAGCCTATTGTGAAGTCGCGAATCAATGCTGATGACAATTTGCTGATATCGATGACAGCTGCGACCTCGTCTAGTCTGCTCAATAAGTTGGCCAAGTTGGGTGTTGTCAAGAAGTTGAGGGCAAATGCAGAATATGCGCCAAGGACATCATGACCTAGACAACGTTAGCATTTCATGCCTAGGTTCGCACGTTTTGTAGAGTGGAAGAAACGAGATGACCATACTCGAACCCAGATTTCGACTGGGGGTAAGAGGACTCTTAATCGCTGTCAAAAGTAGCTCTCCATTCTTCTGTAGCTGAGAGGATTCGCTGCTTGAAATGAGTGCAGAGAGGTAGCCAAAGTATATTCGAGATATCTTGTCAAAAATATGGGGATTTTGCTTGATTGCGGCCAACAAAAGCTCAAGTAGTACGGGCTGGAAGCCAGGTAGTGAGCTTCGAAACATATTAGCAAGGCCTGGTGAAATTATACCTATAATGACATACCTTTGGAGCGCTTCAAGTGTGACATCTGCCAGCCGCACCAGATGACTTTGGATGTCTTGACAAGACAGAATGGTGTGGTGTCCGCATGCAGATATTTTGGAACCCAATGATACCAATCGTGCAAGATCCTTTGGCTTCTTGGGGTTGAAGAAGGTAACCAGAAGCTGTATCTGCTGGACCAGAGTCGACTCTGTATCATTTTGGACTTCTAACTCGTCCCACGACCTCCTCCGAGCATCGGCCAACTGCCTCCTCGTCCTATGGCCTCTCCATACTCTTTGTATCCTTTTCGTAGCGTTGAGTCGTTCGCGCTCTTGCTGCCGCAGCAACCTTTCCTGTTGGGCAAGTGCAATAGTCTTTTGAGTGCCAGAGGTCGACGAGTTCCATGAGTTGGCGGCAAATGGGTTCGTGGTCTGCCCTGAAAGATTTACCTGCCGTGGACGTCGAGAGCTGCCACTAAATGTTTGAAACATTTTGGGCAATAGACTGTTTGTCGACGTCGTAGCCTTCAACTTATGGTCAAAAAGGCATGCCGAAATCGCCTGGAACTGCCTGCTGCACCCCACTGCGAGCGAGATGTATTTCAGATCCTACCCGGCTTAAGGGAATAATTAGCAGGAAAGTTAAGGTGAATGACGGGAATCACAGCTGTAATACTTCGAACTTTACTGAATTAATGATTTGTGTCTGTTTGTACGCGGAAATCTGATTGTGATTTATCATGTTCGTCTCATCACGGTATGGTCTAAGGCCGACAGCCAGCCAGCCTTTCCCGTATCCGCCTCTCGAAACTCGTCGAGGCTGAAAGACGGATATCACATCACTTAGTCACCATCCCTCGCACGTGAATGATAGGTAGGCAGCTGGTGCTGACCGCACCTGCCAAAATGCATTCACGCTAAGCGGTTTTGGGAACGGGCCACCAAAAAATTCAAAAGTGCTCGTCCTTTTCTGTCGCGACTTTCGACTTTCAATCTAACCAAACCTCATTACAACACATTCGACTGCGTGGACCAAGTACGACCTTCGTGCTTTTTCGTTCTTCTCGCCTCTTCTTTCAGAAAAACCCCTCTTAAAGAGACAAAAAAAACTTGAAAACCCCCAAAAAAAGCCCAAGACTTCGCGATCGAATTTCTCGACCGCCTCCACCGACCTCACCTTCCCTCATCTACCTTACGTACCCTCGTGCCATAACAGCGCCTCGTCTTCCGCACATCCACAGCATCTCAGTTCTGTACATCTCCATTTATTGGACATTCTACTTGTCGTCTGCACCTTCTCTTTAAAGACATCTGGACGTAATAGGTAAGACACCCATTTCGTTTCTTTATCATGTCAATGGGGGTATACCTCTTTGACAGCACCTTTACGGCTTCCCTAGCCTATACATTGCGCAACTTAAGCTGATCTCATTGCAGAATCAATTTAGTCAAGATGTCTGCTGCTACTGCTAACTCAGCTGTCGATCAGCTCGCTGCCGACCTCAATAACGCTTCCTTGAACGGCGGCGACGCAAACGGCGCTCCAGCCATCAACACCGATGTCACCAACATTGGATCTGAGGATCCTGATACTGCTGGACCAACTCCCAGCTCTGCTGCTCCCCATCCTCAAGCTTCGGCATCCCTCTATGTCGGTGAGCTTGACCCCTCCGTTACGGAGGCCATGCTCTTCGAGCTCTTCTCCCAAATTGGCTCCGTTGCTTCGATCCGTGTCTGCCGTGATGCTGTGACCCGTCGATCTCTTGGATATGCATATGTCAATTACAACACCACCATCGATGGAGAAAAGGCTTTGGAGGAGCTCAACTACACCCTTATTAAGGGCCGTCCATGTCGTATCATGTGGTCTCAACGCGATCCCGCTCTTCGAAAGACTGGTCAGGGTAACGTTTTCATCAAGAATTTGGATACCGCTATCGACAACAAGGCTCTTCATGATACCTTTGCAGCATTTGGAAACATTCTCAGCTGCAAGGTTGCTCAAGATGAGACTGGTGCCTCCAAGGGCTATGGTTTCGTCCACTACGAGACCGACGAGGCTGCTAGCCAAGCTATCAAGCACGTCAATGGTATGCTTTTGAACGAAAAGAAAGTTTTCGTTGGCCATCACATCCCTAAGAAGGACCGCCAAAGCAAGTTTGAGGAGATGAAGGCAAACTTCACTAATATCTACGTCAAGAACATCCCAGTTGAGGTCACTGACGAGGAATTCCGTGATCTTTTCGAGAAATTCGGTGAAGTCACTTCTGCGTCTCTGGCCCGTGATCAAGAGACTGGCAAGAGCCGTGGATTCGGTTTCGTCAATTTCATCAACCATGAGCACGCTTCCACCGCTGTTGATGAACTGAATGGAAAGGATTTCAAGGGACAAGATCTCTATGTTGGCCGTGCTCAAAAGAAGCATGAGCGTGAGGAGGAGCTTCGCAAGTCCTATGAGGCCGCTCGCATCGAGAAGGCTTCAAAATACCAAGGTGTCAATTTGTATGTCAAGAACCTTGACGACGAAGTTGACGACGAAAAACTCCGGGAGTTGTTTACTCCATTCGGATCTATCACTTCTGCAAAGGTTATGCGTGATACTCCTGCAGAGACCGCTGAGGCCGAGGAGAAGGAAAAGAAGGAGGCTGAAAAGAATAAGGAGAATGAGAAAGTTGAAGCCGAGAGTACGGAGGAAGCTGAGAAGCCAAAATCCGAGAAGCGTACTTTGGGCAAGAGCAAGGGCTTCGGCTTTGTGTGTTTCAACAACCCTGAGGAGGCCACAAAGGCAGTCACCGACATGAATCAACGTATGGTGAACAACAAACCTCTCTATGTCGCCCTCGCTCAACGCAAGGATGTTCGCAAGAGCCAACTTGAGGCCAGTATTCAAGCTCGCAACCAAATTCGCATGCAACAAGCTGCCGCTGCCGCTGGCATGCCCCAACAATACATGCAAGCACCCATGTTCTATCCACCTGGCCAACAACCTGGATTCATTCCTCAAGGTGGTCGTGGTATGCCATTCCCTCCCCAAGCCGGTATGCCACTTCCAGCTCAGGGTGGTCGTGCAGGTCAATACCCAGCTGGCTTCCCTCCTCAGCAAGGTGGTCGCGGTGCTCCTGGTCCTCAGCAAATGCCACCAAGTATGTATGCTCTCCCAGGTCAATTCCCTCCTGGAGCTGCATATGGTCAACAAGGCAACCCTCAATTCATTGCTGCCATGCAACAAGCTCAACAAGCTGCTGCTCTGGCTGGTGGTCGAGGTGGACCTGGTGCTCGGGGACCTATGCAAGGTGTTCCTGGCATGCCACCCAACATGGCCGGTCTTCCTGGTATTGGCCAACAAGGTATGCCCGGATTCCCACAAGGCGGTAGACAACCTGGTTTGGCTGGTCGTGGTGCCCAAGGCGCCCAACCCAGCACTGGTAACCGTGGTCAATGGCCACAAGGTTTCCCTCCCCAAGGTGGTCGTGGTATGCCTCCTCAAGTCTCTGGTCTGCCTCAAGGCACCGAGTCTTTCGGTTCAGGTGGTGTTCTCCAACAGCAACTTGCGGTTGTCCCACCAGCTCAACAAAAGCAACTTCTTGGCGAAGCTCTTTTCCCTAAGATTCAAGTTATGCAACCTGAGTTGGCTGGAAAGATCACTGGTATGCTCTTGGAGATGGAGAATCAAGAATTGGTCAATTTGTAAGTCCCTCTGTTTGTACTGCACGGAATTATACTAACGTTTATCAGGATCGAGGATGATTCGGCTCTGCGTGCCAAGGTTGATGAGGCTCTTACCGTCTATGACGAGTATGTCAAGAACAACAAGGGCGACGAGGCTGGTGAGACTGGAGAGGCAAAGGAGGAGAAGTCCGAGGAGAAGGCTTAGATGCCCACTCTCTTCGACAACGATAAATACCCATTAACGACTCTTCTTCATAATTTCACGTATTGTCATCTGCTGCAGCGACGGGCTGCCGGAAAAGTTTTGCGCTCTCTGGTTTTTCGGTGGCACAATTTCAATTATCGACTTCTCTGTGTCTATTGCTGCGGCTGGCATCTCCAGGTTTTCTTATTTCCGTGAGGTTTCCATCGGGCAGGTGGCCTTCTCGATCATGTACTCATAGACGATCATGCGATGGGCTTTGTTGGCATGGCTCGCATGATTCAAAATGCTGCTGATGCCATCGGTGGCATATCTAGCTACGATTCTATTTTTCGACGTCTCTTTATTCCCGGGTGCTTTGGCGAAGATGGACGGATTTGATGGATGGGCTTGGTTCTGCGTGCTCTTTTGCTGCTAGCTGAGTCTGCTCGACTGCCTGATCTTTGCTATCGGGCCTTGTGAATTAGACTAGGAATTAAATACAAAAACATTGCAAACTATTCAGATATGTTTCCATGCCATCGTATTGACGTGACATGTAATATTTCTCCGCTACTACCATTCATCGACTCAGTATCAGTAAGTAACAGCTCTCTATACTCAGCTTATCACGTCACGACTTTTTTGATCACAAATAGTTTTACTAGAAATTCGGACTAGCCCAATTGGCGGATTACGTTCAAGATTATCAAATTATGAATACATCTTGAAGGATCTCGCAATGTGGCGCTGCCCAATACCATCTTCCGATCCATGTGCTCAACCTGAGACATGCATGTACTTACTTAATGCAGAGGAGCATGCATAATTATACTCTAATGGATCACCATCTCAAGATGCAGCAGACCGAGATTTGAACGGGCAAGAACACAATGGATTCAAAGGATGCCAGATGTAGGTATCGTATCGGCAAAAGAGTGGTATATTTCGTTCATGCTCAAAACTCCATGTTGCGCCAGCTGATTATAAGCTACCTATGACAAAGCATGCAATTGTATTTGTAGACTGACGTCTCGCTCATTCCAGAGCCCAGCCAAAAGCAAATCTGTCGCCCCATCTCAAGGACGCCGTTCTCAACAAAAACGCCGTTTGTGTGTGATTAAAGTCGCCCGCAAGCGATTGCCAAAATATCCGCCGCTTCGCCCATCCCCCATATTCGGTCCTTGTAGACTTTTGATTATGTATACATCGAAGTCCAGCTCCATACTCAAGCAACCCACCAATGGTAAAACATGCCAGGAGAATGTCTTGGAGACATGTTCCAGATAGCAAATTAAAGAAAGGATCCTAATCAATTTTGGCCGCAGCCAAGCTTTTGATGGCTGGATTTGCGAGATTATTAGCAAAACGAACATCTGGTCGTTTGTACTTGGTATGTTTTCGAAGTCGTTTCCTGGCGACCATGACGGGCACTGAGGATTTGGTAACGAGGTAGTTCGAAAAAGAGCCGAGTATGACTCTGCGCTGGAGTCAGCTGACAGGACAGAAAGTGTGAAACTAGACAATGGAATCTGTACTTACCCTTTTAAGGCACTGCGACCTCTACTGCCCAGGATGACCAGGGTTGGAGAAATATAGTCGATGACTTCAGTGATCAAATGCTTTGGGCTCTTGCAGTGAATTACCTCAATCACAACTTTGACTTGCAGTTTGGTTTTCCTCAGCAACTTCGACACTCTCTCAGTAATGTCCTGTACAGCTCTGTTCCGCTCATGCTCCGCCTTGGACTTTTCTCTGCCCATAGGACTGGCGCTCGCACTGTTAGACTCTAGCGGATGTCCAGGGCCCAGTGGACTCGGTAGACTGACAGGTCCTAGTATAGGTGTCGATGCGGAAGGTTTGGTTGCCTGAGCAATTGCCACAACTTGCTCTTGCTCCTTAATGCTGGCGTCCTCGCCGCTACCTTCACTTGGTGCAATTCCCACCTCCTCATCAACACAGTAGATAGCCAAAAGAGTGTCACCATCTCGAAGGACTGTTCCAATAGTCCATTCCAATGCGTGAGCAGCTTCGTCGCTGAGATCTGTGGCAACCAAGTATTTTCGTACTCGTCGTTGATTATCATGTGCCTCTTGCTGCATCTTTGCAAAATCACCTCGATAAATGGTACGAACACATCGACTTGTTGCTGGCGTAGAAACAATAGAAGTCATATTGATCGAAAGCTTCTGGGCACGTTTGATATCAGTCAGATCTGCCTCTGTATCTGAATCGACAGGCGTGTTAAAGCCAGACGCTCCCTCATCAAAGCTGGTATTTGGATGTACTCCCGGTTTGCTGGACTTTAGCATCCGATCCCCAGATGGCGTAGTGACGGTAATTTCGGGGTCGAGTAACGAACGAACTCTGTACTTCTCTTGCTGTTTAGAAGCAACCTCTACACCTGCATGGAACGTAAGCTTATGTACTTCCTAATCAACCTGCATGACAACTTACGTTCTTCCTCTGCTGCAGCCATTAAGCTCAAAGCAGTCCTTGGACCCTTCGCTCGACCCATTCCTATGGTCTTACTCTCACCTGAGTCGTCCTCGTTCCTCATGTTCTTTTTCCTCCCACGGGGACCTTCCTCGCCCGAGCTATACCGGTCTTCATCGCTGCTATCTGCCACCGCGTCCTCTCCGTCAATGTTGGTATAATCCTTCTCCAGCCTGGAGCTTTCAGTTGTGTTGCTACTATTCGTCCTTCTCCGGGAGCTTTTGCCGCCCAATGCTTTCAACCCCCCTGAAGATAAAGCGAGATTTGCATCTGAAAGTCTGCGGTAGGCACTATTCATGTCGATAACTCTTCCATCATCCAGCACGAATTTCTTCGACGGATCTGGGCTTAAGCTGACAGAAGGGGAATTTGAACGAACGCCCAACCGGTTATGTGGTGATTTCGATTTAGTTGTGCTGATCCCCGTTCCAGCAATTGAATGATGTCTTCCTCTGTCTCTGGTTCCAAACAAACTGATATCTCCACCTCTCACCACCTCTGCCATCGCACTCGTCAGTGAGGATTTCTTTCCAGCTTGTGTATTTCGCTTGGGCACAACGGGTCCACCAGGATTGCTTGGCAGATACCCAGAAAATTGGTAGGCGGACTCTGGAACGGCTGTTGCAGTCGAAGATCTCGGTCCAAAAGAGGCTGGACGTGTCGCCGCGTCGGACAAGCTCCGGTGTTGTACATTATTGGCCATAGCCGCTCGATGATGATGCTCTACGGGGGATGTATGCGCACTTTTCGTAGAGGACATAGATGCCGCCCTGCTGCCACTTCCATTTCCAGTACCATTAACATCCAGCATACTTCGAAGAGGGGCAGGCGATACTGGTGGCGTATCACCGATATCTAGCATGCTTCGAACAGGAATTGCCCGTGGCGAAGGTGGAACCGCACCATTTGCTCTACCAATGGAAGAGGTCCTACTCGGTATTGGGCTCTCGTCAATATCTAGCATGCTTCGTACCGGCGATTGTGTGTGTGTAAAAGGGGAAGACGCTCGTCCTGAGCCGGTCGAACTGGCAGATCCTCTTGTGCGCCCAGCAGGTGGGCCTTCCAATAAAGCCAGTACATCTCTCCGTTCCTCATCCAGCATAGACTCCAGTGACATATGCTGATTAGACATGATTGCGCTGCCTCTTAAGATTTGTGTTTCGAGGCCTCTTCTCTAATATTCAGGGTTGAACGATGATCTGGGGCAAGTCTCCAGGTTGTGGTAAACAATACTTCGCAGATCGTAATTGGTCTGAGGATTTAGGAGTTCCTCAAGCTCTGGTGGCTAGACGTTATCGATTAATGAACTTTCTGGGTTGCCAAACAAGTTCGAGATACTGCATTGTGGTGAGAGGGTCCAGTCTTTCGATTCGCGCTCAGGTCATTGCTACAGCCGTGCTGTTGCCTGTAAGTTTAGTGTAACTGCCTACAACCTGGATGCTGGCCGCCGAAGACAATAAATAGTGAAGCTGGAGATCAAGACAATGCGCCTTAGTCGGGGGACGAGGAGTTTGTTTAGGCCACGCGCTGAAAAGAGAATGCGAAGCAGCAGTGGCAGGTTGAGTCGATTTTGTGAGTTGCGCTTGCGATCATAAAAGTTCTGGAACCGGGAGTTGCTGCTGCTGACAGAGGCCAAGACTCCCGACAAGACTGGCAGGCACGTGCGGAGTTCAGGGAGGTGGTTTATATGAGGCAGGCCAGGGAGAAGGGGTGAGTGGTGCGAGCGAGATGTTCAAACGACAACGGGCAACAAAACAAATCACGAATGTTGAGTCGAAGAGGGACTGTACTCGTACTTCATAAGGAGTGGAAGGCCGAATTTGTGTGAGGGAGAGGGAATGTAAGGGCTGGCTGGCTATTCTTTATTCTGCGAGTGGTGAGCTCACTTCTGTGCGTCTGTCTCCGTTCCCTTTGTTCTCTTCTCCAACCCTGTCCCCTCAAATCGGCTCGTTAGCCTACCTACGGAGCCTGCACCTCACCTCTCAGTGGAGTGCGCGGATGTTCAGCGGCCCAAGCCGACTGGATTATTGGCTAGCCAGACCTTTTGGGCGTCGAGCGAGGTTGAGGGGAGGTGGAGGGGGAGTCCATGATTCCTTACTGAGTACGCAGGTAAAGCCTGTCCCAAAACCCCAGCTTGAGATCTAGACTATTTCGGCACTGGCAAAAGCATACTCAGTACAAAGTAGATGCTCTGTACGTACTCAGGCGGAGCTATACATGAAAGTATTGTAGTTTTTTGTCTGGCTATACAGTCATAGTCTGCTCCCTATCGATCGCTATTACTATGTTTTGCTTTTGGCCTACTGTGACTAACCTATTTATTACCTTCCAAAAAAGCTTACTGGCAAAAAGGCAAAAAAGGCAGCAAGATGAATGCGACATTGGCTGAAGCTCCTGTCATGCTACAAGTACAATAGCGGTATAACCGCGCTCTTGGCCTCCCTCCTGATCACCATCACCATCGCAGTACGACCTGGACGGTCTTCGAGTCTTTATCGCAACATGCTTGACTTGACGTGATCAATCATGAAGGAGAAAACGCCAGCCAAGCCAGACCCCTCTTCAACCCCACAAAACCGAGAAAAACCGGCTCCATATCGATTGTCTTAGTCCTGACCTTAGAGTACCTGCCCACGGCATCCATATCAATGATCAATCATCGTGACTACTGACTCTTACCTCTTGGCCAGCATCAATCAGCGTTTGACCTCCGCATGAGCAATTATTCCCTTTTCCTTTTCCTCTCCTATTCTCAAGATCCCCCTTTAGAGGATCAACAGAGCCACATCCTTTTTTCTCTTTCCCATCAAACGAAAAAGCACCCTCAAAAAAGCACTTCCTCCAAACTCCTCCTACGTAACACACCTTTCCTTACCGTCTCCCTTTCACCAGAAAAAAAAAAGAAATACCAGGCTTGTAACACCGCCAACTTGCCAAGAAACAAAAATCCTCCAAGCTCCCTCATCCTTATCTCGCACTTTCAACATCCCGAACGAAGAAAAGTCCCACTCACATTCCACCATCAACATGTCCTTGCCCTGTCCCATAAGGAGGGTATGCCCTTCCGTTCCCTAAAGCTTACCCGTCCGTCGCCAGGAAATTATTCTGCATCGTCGTCTTGGCTGTGCATTTCCAGCTGAAAAATAATGGCGTGGCTACTCTCTATTCGTGGGTACATAGTTCCTGAGAGCTGCATCCAAGCTTTCCTCTAAATACCCTAGAATCTGCTGATGCCGAGACGAAAACACCTTATTATCTCAACGTGAACGTGAGTCGGAGAGCAGACAAACTTGGTGTGGCACAAAAAGAATGATGCTTAGATAGCTGTGTAACATTGATAACTCTGCGTAACGGCCCGGGTACCTTGGAACCTTGAAGGCTGACTCTGCATCGCGTGCTCTCCGCCATCCGAATCTCCAATAAGCTTTGCACGTGTGTTCCATGATATCACATTCTTGCATTGCGGTTAATACCAAATCTTACATATCACATATCCAAATACAGTACTTTTGACTCCTTGCGCCATCTCAGACTCCCCAGGCTGTCGGGACAAGCCGTTTGGTTGGAATGAGCACATAAAAAGGAACCGAGGACATTGTTATACACCGCCGAAGACGGAGTCATATACTTTGGCATTCTTTGCCTGTCTTGCCTGTTTTGGAATACAATATGATACAGTAACGGACATCCCCTCCATTACATCCTCCTACCACCTGGTTTGTAATTTAAGTTTGCTCTCGCTGAAGTTCCGGTCTTGTGTATCAGCTCCCGTTTTGACCAAACATTACTCCTTCCTTCTACCACACTGATGATCTCATCTGCGAATCTCTGGGCGAAAAGACCTCGGCCGCTGCCTCTTGATGTTTTCTTATTCGCAGCGTCCAAAATCCATTTCACCGCCACACGTCTCCGTTGCCTCAGACCAAGTGGTACTGGAATTTGTAATGCAGCTCCACCACCTGCAGCACCTCTTTGAGAACGGATTCGAAGTAGAGGAGCAACAGAATCAATAGCGACTGTGAGGTAACCGACGGGGTTCAATGGTAAGTGAGATGGAGGAGGGGCACCGGGGAGTAAAGGACGAGAAGGACTCGGTGTTGGTGGAGGGGCTGTTCGTAGCTGATTTAAAATGAATGACATGTTCTGTAACCACGAATCTTGTCAACAAGAAGTTCCCAAATAGCTATTTCTGCGCAGCAAAGGACCGCAGAATGAAAAATGTAGGACTGACGAGCCTACCCTTTGGGCAACACTCAATTTGCCATGCTTCATAAGAAGATTTGTAACTTGGGATACAACAGGGTCATATCTGTATTTCAAATTTCCATCGGAAGGTAATGGTAGATCTGGAAGGCCAAATTTGTGGCCCAGGTTCACAGGATCTGTGCCATGGCCACCTTCCGCGATATTTTGGATTTGTCCCAGAGCTAACAAGTTTGCGAACGTGGTTCCTGCGTCAGCCTTCTTATCTGTCAATTCCTCCTTGATGACTTCAGGTGCATTCTCTATGCTCTTTTCGTCGCGTTTGATGATCTATTAAAGGGTCAGATGGATCGTTCCTCTAAAATAATGATGTCATGAGGGCTATTCCTATTAACATGGAAAATAGAAGCGTACCTCTTGCACAGGTGTCCCTTGGCTCAGATCAGGCGTAGTCTCTCCCATTGATTTGCCTATGTCTACAGCTTCTTCGCTGACATGGCCAAGGACATCTTTGTTTGGGCCTCTTGCTGGTTTTGGATCTTTCTCATCTGCGAAGCCTCTCCTCGAAACAGCCCGAATCGAGATGTGGGGTTGATATGAGGCAATTGATGGCCTTGATCGTATAGCAAGCGATCGGCTTGCGCGACAGAGGTTTAATCGAGGAGGCATGTTGGCTATGGTGGTCGAGATATGTCGTCGTCAAAATAGTTCATCAACGCTTCCGAATTTGAACTATCTTTTGAGCCTAAGGCATAAGCACAGCATCAGGCATCAATATTTTTTTCTGGTAGTACAAGTGATGGCGGCAGGGTTTGAGTAACTACTTTCAAGGTACATCGCTGTACCTGTTTTCAGAAATCCGGGATATTGAAATCCTTGTATGACTTGAGTGCTCTTCCTGCATTAAAATTCTCTTCCTCCAGGTCAGATCACGCCGCACAAGTCGCATTCTATTTCACCTTTTGAAAACCATAGCAATTCAATAAAAATCAAGACAGCTTTATCCAGGTATGAGGCTTTCGAAATCAGTCAATATAGGTATTATTAACTAGATTCTGGCAAATTTCTAAGAAATTAAGGATACCAAGGAAGTCTAGTAATTTTCCGTTCCATACTTTTGAAGGAAGTGATCAATATCCGAAGAGCATCTGTCAACTCCAGCGCCTTCGCCGTCCTGTGAAGATTGTAGCAAACCCGACGCCTAAAGCCACTCGCGTTGCGCCATCCCATGCTGTACCAGACCATTGGTAACCCTTTATAATCTTCATATCCTACAGGCCAATCCGCCAAATTCGTGCAAGTTCGCAGCTGTTTTGTATGGCGAGATGGTTCTACCACCCTGTTCGACTCTGTGATGGGGAGCTTGGTGTTGATCCATTGAGATGCTTCAATGCTACCTCTGCGGCATCCTCCTTTGCGTTGTTGACATGTTGTCCATCATACCAGAATCTGGCTGGTATATTTTGTCCTTGTACCGTAACCGTGCTTGACCAAGCAGTACGCCCTCCTTCAAACATATAAGTCAATTGACGTTCCCTGAAGCAATTGAGAGTAAGAGACCCATACCTCGTCTGTCTGACATGATTTGGAACACAGGAGGATGGATCTGAGCCTCACGACACTTCTCTGTTCATGGTCAGTGGTGCCATTGACTCGGTTTGAGATTGCCCTTACCCTCGAGTCTTTCCTGCCAGGTTGCGGCGCCAGAGCTGTAGCTTGAATACGACATACTTGTCGATCTTTCTGAGAAGAGAGGGAGTGGAGAGCTTATGTATAGCTGGAGATGCGGAGCCGAAACAGTGGAGGTGCGGGACCGGATATGGCGTTATGCTCTGCAGAAGCGGTGGCTCGATGGAGTTCTTATAAGTAGCTAGAGCTGTTGAAGAGTACTTGACAGGAGTTGGTGTGTAGCAATGAGGTGGCAGTCGGACTATGAAGAGAAATGAAGAAAAGCTTGCTGCGTTTGCACATCAGTCGATGCAACTGCAACACGGCAGCTAGACTCAAGTCTGTTTCGGCATAATGCATCTGAACAGATGGAGGAACATATTCAAAGAAGTAACGTCGATCACCCGAAAAAACATAGGGCCGTGTGTGCTGTCTCCATCTGTGGCATACCACAAATCATGTACGACCATACCGAATGACCATCGGTAAGATGGGCAAAAGCAAATATGGGCTTCATACAGGAATATACTAGTGGTGATGCAAAGCCAGCGCTACAGACTCTTACAGCTTGCTGCAGATGGGCACCATCATGGGACTGTGAGAAAAGAGGGTCGAGTTGGGCAGGTGCGGAATGAGCAGTAAGGCGTGGAGAGGGGGTGGATTGGGGGAATTGATAGGAGAGTGAAGTCTCATATCAAGAGCCCAATAAGAACAACATTAGATGACAAACCTGCACGTAGACGCATGTAGGACAGCCAAAGTACCAATACATTTTGTGCTAGGGCGGAGAGCACCCATTGTTAGGTGGTTGGTTCCATTAGACTTGATGTATCTCTTTTTTTTCGCTCGTAATTTCGTTGCTGTTTTGGAGGCGGCGACGTTTGCTTTTGTGAAGAGAAGAAAAACCAAAACCACGGTTCGTTTGTGTCGTTGACCCCGAAGGAGCTTTTTTTTTGTCAAACACCAAGTGCGCGGAGATGAAATCAAATCAAAGGTCTACGCTACACTGGACGTGCTCTGGACCCAATAAGAAAAGCCCGCTTGTTGGACGAATCTCTCGAGGTTAGGTACACGGGATCTGGATGTGTAATAGAAGCTGATTTTATGTGCCTCTGTATGTCGGGCTGTGTCGCCAATATCTGGTGCAACTGATACGTCGCACACTCTCGATCGAGCTACACTGCAACTGCAGGAACGGGTGGCTACATGTTAAAAATACGACGAACTGTATGTATGTATTCTCAGGGAAACTCCTTGATTGGGTTGCGGAGAAACCCTTGGACTTGTGACCAGTGAAGCAAAGGCCAGTCGAAGTCGAAGCAATCAGCCCTGCGACTTGCATCGCAATCTGATCACCTTGTCGGTATCTACCATCGTGATCAACAGTCTCTCACCGCTTTGCCAATCTGCACCAACGAACCCGACAGAATGGCCACCAAACGTCGAAGGCATTGAGAAAAAAGAAGAAAACCCGCCCGGTCCCATGGTCTGACCATTGTGAACTCGCAAGCTGATTGATATCTGTGGGAGAAGAGGAGAAAGGACCGGGAGGTCTCAACGCGCGCCTCTACTTGCCCGTCTTGACCTGCCCGACAGACTGGTCCTTTGTCTCAGGGGCAGTGGAGGTGTTGTCAGATGAGAAGAGCCTTTGGAAAGCATGCCATTGAGTATCGGGAGCTTGCACAATGAGCCAGTCGGAATATGCGCAATGTCTAGAAGCCACAGGTTCTCAGCCAGTCCACTCAGAATCGAAACACCACAATTGGCATTGGGAATTATCCATGATACACAACCTCTATACTGGAGGCCTCAATCAGCCGGGACGTTGATAAGAATTGAAGGATTGCCCTCGTGGCGAGTTGAGAGCAGGCCAAGTCGTAGATTTGCAGCCTTGTTTCGTCCTCGACAGCCTCGCTATAACCGACCAGCGCATAAGTCAGCATTGCTGCCCAAGTGATACAGCCTTCTTCTTTTGGATTTGAAAACTTGGTTAGAGATATGAGTTTACGGGAGGACAGCATATGCGAGTATATCGAACGGATGATCTATCCCAGCCAGGGACATTTCCAGTTGAGATTATATTGTCCGGTGTGACATTGAACATCAATTGGAAATCGAAGATGAGATGAAGTATAAGTCGCCGAAGGTTCGTAGTACGAGAGTGTGTACAGGACTACAAACATTTAGGATGAATTGAATCTTTGGCTAGCCTGTTTTCACATGATTGCTACCATGATGAACTCCCTCAGGCTGTTGTACAGAATGAGATCATTTATCCCGGGTATGTCCCCCGCCTACCGGTTTTGTTGCGCTATAGCCTTGGTGTTGAAATAGTCTTTCACAGCTTGCACTTTAGAGAGGAGTGAGAGCCGAGCTCCAGAATCCAGTCCCTGATTACTCATCGAGATTAGCTTTGCTCTGTTCCATTGAAACTTCTATTGCTAATGTTGCCTCCACTCTCACCAGTCACAAGTGAATTACCGATGATGCCTCGGCTTTCTCTAACAACCCTGGCAATCCGGGGCAGTGTGGGGGAGCTGACACTTTTTGAATCCAAACTAACACTTTACCTACTGAATACAACCAGCTGATTAGAAAAGATTGTCAATAAGATAGAATAGAACCCTTTCTCTTTAATACCATCATTCGATAATTTCCAGATACGCAACCTCATCTGCAGCAAACATGCCTTTCAACACGAAATTGACGAGAGCCCTGGGAATCAAGGGCAAGTTTAGAATCATATCCTGTCAGCCCGAGCGAAATACTGACATCTGCCCTCACAGTCCCTGTTGTACAAGGTGGCATGCAATGGGTTGGATATGCTGAACTTGCATCTGCGGTTAGCAACGCTGGTGGATTGGGTATTCTCACTGCGCTCACACAACCAACTCCTGAGGACCTGCGAAAAGAGATCCGAAAATGCAAGACCATGACAGACAAGCCTTTTGGTGTCAATATCACTCTCCTACCTTCTATGAATACCCCCGACTACGGAGCATATGCACAAGTGGCTATTGATGAGGGGATCAAGGTTGTCGAGACGGCTGGAAACAGTCCAGGGCCGGTCATCAAGCAACTGAAAGCTGTTGGAATCATAATTCTCCACAAATGCACAACAATCAGACACGCACAAAGCGCAATTAATCTTGGTGTGGATTTCCTGAGTATCGATGGTTTTGAGTGTGCCGGACATGTTGGCGAAACCGATATCACAAATTTCATCCTTCTCAGTCGGGCACGGCAATCACTGAAAGTACCATTTATTGCCTCCGGTGGCTTTGCAGACGGACAAGGCTTAGCTGCGGCATTGAGCTTAGGTGCAGAGGGTATCAATATGGGCACTCGATTTATGTGTACCGTTGAAGCACCCATCCACTTGAAAATCAAGGAAGAAATCGTCAAGGCTCAAGAGACGGACACTGAGCTTGTTCTCCGAAGATGGAAGAATACGAGTCGGTTGTACAAGAACAAGGTGACTGAAGCTGCAGTAAAAATTGAGAAGGAGAGCACGACTGGTAAATTTGAAGAAGTAGCTCCATATGTGAGCGGAAAGAGAGGGAGAGAGGTCTTCATTAATGGAGATCCAGATTATGGAGTGAGTACCATATATGTTCCATATCGAAACACTTGTTAACATCAATTAGGTCTGGACTGCAGGTCAGGTTATTGGGTTGATTCATGATATCCCAACGTGCGATGAGTTAGTGAAGAGAATTGAGAGAGAAGCGGAGGAGACATTGAACAAGGCGTCTGCACTCATTATACCTGCAAGCAAGCTATGATTGTACAATAGACAATGAAGCCATTCCTCTGATTACAGATGATGTTGATTGACATGGATAGTTCTTTGCCGTCAATCTGACTATTCTTCCGGGCCACCATTCTAATTGGAACTGTTTCCTCTCGTCCTCAGGCCGTTCGCTGAGTCGTCGACGACTCAGCACACAAAAGATCATTTCAAAATATTCCCATTGCGTCCGTCCTTCTATTTTCAATCATCACCAAACAATCTTCGAACGACACCACACAACATCGTCAATCAAGGTTCGTTCCTCACTCCCGCCCTATGAATATCAATACTCAATGTCGAATTAGACATTTAATAGCGAATCGGAAGCTTAGCATGAACAGTATCATCTAACAATGTCTCTATAGATATCTCGCGAGCCCAGAGAACTCCCCCTCTATCTTCTCCTTAATTTATGTACCATCTCCTCTCGATTCTACCTCTTGGTGGGAATAGATACTCCCTCCAATCGCCATCGCGGCGTCACGCACCTCGCTCGTGTCCAAGGTATGTATTCCAGCTCATGATTCCTCCTCTCTCTACCATACTAACAAGTAACAGTGACTTTCTTTTTGGTTGCACTTCCATTTCTGGCATTGATGCCAATCGCTTCTAGCGATCTCTGAGAAAAGGTACGACATGCATATTCCGATCTGTCGATGGCCTTGGGAGTACATCATACATGTGCTGACCTAGCTACTGGCTATACAGACGATGTCGATTCAGACCATGATGGCGGGAGTGGAGTGGTGCCCATATTCAACCTTCAAACCCTAATGGCTTACGACATTTCGCCAACCCTCCACTCCTGCCATCGCAACTTAAGCACTTCGAGGGGCCATCACACCCCTGGATGGCGAGGTGAGTAACTATCTAAATCATATTGAAAAAAATGAAGGAGAATCATTCTTAACAAGTACGTGCTTGTAGGTTTCCATCCAGGTGGTGGTAGACATGTTGAGTTCGTCACCGGTTTAGACTGGTGCATCTTTGGATGCGACCAGAAGTTATGTTCTTACGATGTCAGTTCTGTCCTTCTTCCGTGGCCCTGTTCATCTGAAACAAATGGGTGAGTGTGGAGTCTATTGTACGAGTAGGGTGGGTTGTTGTGCTGTTGAAGTGTTGGAGTATTGTCCAGTGGCTGGGTGGAGTCTTTGTAGAGAGGTGTGTCTGCGTTCTCTGTTTGTGTCTGTATTTATTGGTCTCTGTATTTGGCTTGTGTTTGATTGTAATTGTACTGTTTGAGTAATACCTAAAATGAATCCCCCAACAGATCTTCAAAATCACTCCATCGCTGATTCCAAGTGCTCTGAAAATCAATAATCATTATTTCTCTATATATCTACCTCACTCCATTTCTTCCTGTCTCTTAGACACTCCAATCAATCCATTTTGTATTCCCAAACCTCCCATCCGGATACTGAAACACCTTTTGGGGACTGCTATACTCGGCCCACTGACTATCCGTTAATTGCACCGTGAAATTACTAATCTTCCTCCCAGTCACATTATACCCAGGTCCATAGTCCTTATACTCGGCCTGCAAAGTCCAATTACTATACCTCGCCGGAACCCAATCGATGAACCCTGTGCTCAGGATACTCTTATCCAGATACGTCTTTGCGAAAATAGCTGTCATCTGCGCGTTCCATGGTCTACCTAGAGCACACTTGCCCGTGATGTTAAGAGAAGAGTTTGCGGCGTGCACGTTGGAGTCGACGATGTAGACACCGTATTTATTGACGAAGGTTGTGTTGGTGCCTTTCCAGGCTGTGATGCCACCTCCGCAGGAACGGAGAGAGATGGAGGTCTTGGATACCCAGGCTGTGCCGAAGCCGTAGAAGAAATCGGTTTGGCCTGCTACTTCACCGTTCTTGAAGTAGGCGTTTCCTAGTTTACCGACGTAGACCTGTGGTTCGGTTAGTATTAATCAGGAGAGAGAGGGAGGAGACGAACTGTGTCTTGATAGCTGTAAAATCCTGTGTAGTAAAAGCCACCATTGGCGTAGCTGATACTAAGTGCGAGAGCGGGATTGGCAGCTATTTTCTGTCAATAAAATGTGTGGTGTTGAGAACAAGGCAACGTACAATATGGAGCAAAGTTGTTAATCACATTTAGATTGTAGGTTCTGAAATCTGTACATCCAAATGGCGTTCCTGCCGGTACTGCAAAACCAGTCGGTCCACTACCGGTCAATGAAGCATTGAGGTTTGGTGCTATGGTTAGAGTGGAGGTGAAGGCGTTGTCTAGCCCGGTTACTGCTCTTGCGGACCAGATTATGTTCACGGTGTTGTAGGACTGGTTTTTGGGATGGGCGGTTTGGCCAATGAGATAGGTTGGACCGCGACGAGTGACATTGACCTGATGGATGTTAGAGATAAGTACTAGCAGGCAATTAGTAGAGAGAACTACCTGCTCGGTGTAGTTGCCTGATGCAATTAAGATTACATATGTATCTAAAACTTGTCAATACTAGCAAGGCATTCCACATTGGAGAATCGTACCAGTATTATTTGGCAAAGAAGCAACAGCTACCAGAGATCAGTTTAGAAGCAGAAACCATTGCAAGAGAACCTACCAGACTGCACAGTCTTAAACTTCGACTGACTGCTCACCACATCGACGAAAACAGTTCGTCTGGAATCACAGCCATCCAATGGGTTCCTGCTATAAGCCTGGCACTTATGGCGATCATTCTCATTCTCTATACTCCAAGCCGATACCACGGAGAGAAAGGCAGCGAGAAAAAGGAGCAATGCTCTCGTTTGGAAAATCGATCGGGCCATGGTGATTGCAAGGCAGCCAGAACTGAAGGAACGATTCAATTGATGATTTTAACACGCAGGAAACCCCCTCGAAAGAAGGAAATGATGACTTCATATATATAGGTATAGCCTCCCCTCTCGGAAAAACTGCATCCCTACCAGCATTTTGAACCCCAAAGGCCAAATAGCCATGTCCCATGTCCCATGTCCTTCCCGTCTCCCTCTTCGCGGCGAAAGCTTAACAATTTCCTTGGGCGGTAGGGATGAAGAAAAGATGCAGGTACTGTGTACCAGGGAGCACCAAAGCTTGAGGTTGGACGACTGGGAGAGGACTTTTGTGGGGTGCAAATCGGGGGCATGGAGAAATTGGAAGTCTGTATTTTGTGGGGTGCGGGGAGGGGGGACGGAGTTGCTGTTTCCGCCAATGGGAAGGGGAAGGTGCATAAGGTAATGCAAAGGTGGGAGGAAGAAGAGAGATGTGATGACGCGGATGGAATAACTAAATTCCTCGGGATGAGAGGATAAGATAAGGCAGGAAATTAAAAGAGCTGAGGTTGGGCTGGAGAGAAAGGCATAAGGAGCCAATTTGGAGGCGGTTTTGGGCCGGAGATGCTAAAAAGCTTGGTTTGGAAAACGAAACCACTAGAACATCTATGCTGCTTTCCTTAATTGCTCTTAAAACATAATCTCCTTCTCTTTCAAGGGTTTTTTAGTAATCAACTTTCATAAAATAGATATTGCAGGGGAACGTTGACACTAGAATTATACATTATTGTTGAACGTCGAACTCTCGTACCAAAAGGGTGAGATTGAAATATTGTCACAGAAAGCGATTTTACTCTTCCAGGAAGTGTTACCGAGACCGTGATCTGTAAGTGAAATCGGACGTTCTACAGTCCGGTATATTATGAGTTGAGTTCGAAACTACAACTTTCAACCTAACCAAATAATCGTACAATAATACAGACGTTACCGCTGCTAGCATCCCACCCTTACTCCTTACCTGGAAAACTCTCTACGACCTTCGCCTCCTTCTCCCCAACTTTCTCCTCCTCCCCAACTTTCTGCTCCTCAATCCCCTTCTTCCCCTCTTCAACATCCCCCTTCTTCGCCTGCTCAGGCCCATTCTTAACGCTCTTCCAATCCAACCCCAGACACGACACAAACGCCGCTATAGCACAAGCAGTGGTAATCCAAAAGCAGCCTCTCAAACCATGTACATACGCTTCCAGCACAAAGTTCAACTGATCCTCCTGATGCATCTGCGCGAGCACATTTCTCAATTGCGTCGCTCCACTGTGTAGGAAGGCCTGAGCAGGTAATTGAGGCGCATTGCTTTGAAGAGACGACACAAGTCCGTTTTGGAAAAGCGTTTGCGCAACGGCGATGAAGAGCGCGCCGCCTAGAGATTGGAAAAATGCTACGCAGGCTATACCTACAGGGACATCTTTGAGTGGGAGAACGGTCTGTACTACGATGACGCCGCCTTGGAAACCTACCCCTATACCTAGGCCGGCGATGACTTGGTAGCCGAACCATTTGCTGAAGGGGGTGGTGAGGTTGTAGGTTGTTATTAGGCCGGCGCCGATGGAGAAGAGAGACATGCAGAAGAGCATTATGGGGACGTAGTAGCCGATCGCGGTTATGAGACCACCTGTGATGATTGAGGAGAGGACCTGAAATGTTGTTAGGTTTGCTATTTGGGTAGATGAGTGAGGCGAGCTTTGTGGGAGTTGAAAGTGTGAGGCTCGAGGCAGGGGATTGAGATACGAAGGATTATACGTACAGTAGAGATCAGCAGAGGAAGTAGCTGAATGCCGGCCTTGGTAGCACTGCTACCTTTTACAGATTGGAAGTAAATAGCGATATAGAAAATGAGGGCAAAGAATCCAGATCCGAAGAACAGTGCAAAAGCCAATGCACAGAGAACATTTCTGTTCTTGAAAAGTCTTGGTGGAAGTGTGCCTTTATCACCAAGTTTGATTTGAGAATAGACGAAGATGGCTCCAAGGAGACCGGCACCAACGAAGAGTCCGATAATCTTAGAGCTCTTCCATGGATATGTGGATCCTCCCCATCTAGAGAATGTCAGCATAATGCCTTGTTAGAAAAGGAGGCGAGAGTGTCTGAATCAATCCGGAAGTCAATGGCTTCTAGACCTGTGGAGAAGAACGAGGATGATAAACATACTGGAGAGCGAGAAGAAGGCAAATGACTGTTGGAATGAGGATCGAGGCACCGATGAGATCGAGCTTAAGAAGTCGTTGTTTAAGGTTTAATTTATCGGGATTGTTGTCACGATGGATATGTAGAAAGAAGAAGATGACGAGAATTGAGATAGCTCCGATGGGAAGGCTTGGTGATGGTTAGTAAAGTACCCTCAGCGGAAAGACACACTAGACAGTTTACTGACTTGACTGCAACGAATTAGCTTTGGACTTTGTAGACATGTTTGTGAGACAGGTAGAGAAGGCTTCCTAGCAGCGGACAACACTCGCTCGAAGGGAAAGTCATGAACGGGACAAAGAGGAGGATACATACTATAGAAGCACCAGCGCCATGAGATTCGGTCACTATTTCAAGTTAGAACTGAATTCAGAAAACGACAAGAGACGTGCGTGAAGACTCCTCCTAGTAATGGTCCAGCCACTGATGAAAAGTTAGCTCAGATTGAACAAGCGTCAACAATGTACGGAGCCAGACGAAGTGTCCCGGGTACTATCAAGTATCGTCCCACTCCGAAGTTTATACGAAAGCTATCCAAGAGCTACAACTTACCTGAAGCTATTCCCCACATGCCACCAATCAACCCAAACGCAGCAGGTCTCTTTCGAAGTGGTACTGGGGTATGAGTCAGCACAGAACTACGCCAATACTTTTCCGGCATGACGTGCCCTTAAGCGATGGGAAAGGGGGAACCCACAGCAGTAAGCTAAAATTACAATTGCTCCAGAGAATAATCCTCCAGATCCTAAACCTGCCAAAGCTCTTCCAACAATCAACGCGACACTAGTGGGTGCAACTGCGCAGACAAGTGATCTGTGCGGAGTTAATGGATGCGCTGGGGTTTGATGAGTCAAGTGATACTCACCCAAGCTCGAACAGGACGATGGCCATGATGAAGGTCATTTTGATCTGAGGGATAACTTAGCTCCAGGTACGACCTGGGTCACGAGAAGTTGATGTCTTACATCAAAGATGGTATAAATTCTTCCAAATGAGGGCTGGAGAGCGGTAGAAGTGAGCAAATAGCTCGAGCCATACCAGCCTGTTTTCTTGTCAGTGCGTGTTTGCAGCAGTATTTATATTTATATACAGCCAAAGAGAATTTGGGAACAGTTATTGCAAATCTTGGCAATGACAAGTACGTACCTATGTCCTTGATACTGTTGAAATGATCGGTGATCTTAGGTATGGCAGTCGAGATGATGGTTTGATCAAGTGCAACCAAGAAAACTGCCAGACATAGAGCTGCTAGAATGACGACCAGTTTGAGACCATGAGGATACTCCATATCCTCCTCTTCCTCTGTTTTGGCTGCACCATCTTTTTCAGCCACTGCCGTCTCATCTTTCGCTGCCACTGGAGAGTCCATATTTGGTTCCTTGGATGCTTCAACGGTCTCTCTCTTTGGATCTTCCAATGTTGTTTCTGAAATTGACGTCTCTCTGGAACCCCTTGTTTGCATCTTTTCTGCCTGCGTCATGATGCCGTTTGAAAGTGTAAATTCTCGCCAAGAATGGAACTAAGCTCTCTGGAGAGCTGCAAAGGAAGGGACTTTCGTTTGTTTTTCTAATATCTCCAAGTAGGGAGGGAATGGAACAAACGAACAAGTGATGTTAATACAAGAATGCCACATTCGACAATGTAGAAGACATTGCGAAGTTAAATCGATTTCCTGATGTCTTGACATTCAGCCACTATTGTGTTTTGCAAAAGTCATACAGGGGTGGTTGGCCGCATCAGGACTCCGATGGCAGCGCTGATTGGCTCTTGTGGCATCCGATGGCTGTCAATGAACCAGTCAAAGACTGCTTCGGACATTGAAGCCCTCCGATAGCCGACTTTTCTGACCAACCTTATTTTCCTTCGCAATATACATTTTAGCGATGACCGCATTACGTGGATCTGGGGGTGCACAGGCGTATGAGTGGAATTGAAGATATAAATCGAGTCACATGCAGTGAGCGAGTTAGGCATGATTTGTGTGATACGAACTCAAGACGGGGTGGAGAAGAAGGTGGAGAAAATTAGGTGATGGGAAGTGAAGGCTACAAGTGGAGCCGAGTAGCATCGTGGAAGCGACCATGAGCTGGCTCTTGACTCTCCCATTTCATCTCGATGCATCTTCAATTCCATACTATTGGAGTGGTCATCTGAAAGTGTGTTTGATGCGCTGTACAAGTACATGTACATGAACATGAGAATTGAAGCAATCATTTATCGATGGGAAAGATGAGACGCAGTGGCTGGCCGAGTAGAGTTCGTTTGCGGGAAACTCGCACTTTCGGGTTCCAGAGGCAGCGGAATCTGGCTGGTGCTTGACAAAGTAGTAGTTCTCATTTCGTCTTTGACATCCCAAATACCTTCGTCGAGTTGTACTTTCCGAAGTCAGGTCAAGGGAGGGAGAAGAGCGAATGGATACAGAATTCAAACTTCCGAGCGAGGCTCAAAGTGGGAGGGAGGCACACTTCAGCATACAGGTACAGCTCACGATCAGTCATTTCCATTTCCATTGCCGTTCCCATTCCCATGGAAAGAGTCTGCCTTATCGGGCTCCCAGCAAAAGTGCCCCTGCTGGTGCTGCCATATTGAGGTATAACCCTTGTGCTGTCACATCACCAAATCCAATTTGTGACTGACCAACACGCTCACTGGCAGCCCACTGGCAGCCCACTCCAGCTCCTCCAGCCTCTCAGACCCAGGTCAAAGCGAGGAGCTGGGTCGAGGAAGAGCATGAAACAGCCAATCATATAGCCATTTTCTCCTTGAGTACCCGCTTTTACCAACTTTGCCTCAATCTGCTCTGCACGTGACTGCGCGTTACCCTGAACGCTGGGCTCAGCTAGTACAGGGATAATTTCGGAAGGCGCCCCCACTCCTTCCTGCTTTCCAGGTAGACCTCACCGAGTGGACAAAACTGCTACTTTTATGAATAATTCGAACCTGCATCTCTCTCTCACATGCATCTGTCATATCTTATACAGCCAAGTTTAACGGAAGAGCAGCCTCTTCTCTTTCCCGGCCATTATATTGCCAGCTGATTGAAGGTATGCTCTGATTTTTCTCCACTCTCTCACTAACTTTTCCGGATCACTTCCCCGAACCAACCCAAGGGCGTCTGCAGCCAACCTACAAACACCTGACATCACCCTCTTGACCGCTTCTCTCCTCTTCTTCGTTGTCTCTCTTCAACTTCTGGTTCAACTTACATTTAAGCTAGCATTTCCCCACAATACTTAGTACTTGCTTTGGACAACACTTACTTTCGTTCCGAAGTCTTAGCCGCGTCCTACACTTTCATCGTCGGACGAGGCTGGAGGATCAGCGTGAAACGTCACAACATAAACCTAAAGTAAGTCGTTCTGTCTTATTCTGTCTCTAATTCACACCATTATATTTTCCACCGGACTTTACTTTTCCTTCTTGTTGTTTGATCTCCCAAGCAGACAACAATCGGGAAATACGAATATCTTCTCAAGGGGCTTCTATATCACTCTACCGCCTGACATATTCCTCACCTTCTAATTCCATCCTTCTTACTCAAGGTTGAAGTAGACTATCTACTCGACTTTGCTATTGACCATAAGAAGTATTCACCACCTTGTATTGCGAGGTTCTGAGGAAAGGTTCTCTGTTGTCTTTAAACAACCTTAACCTCTCGCCCTTCACCTTCGCTCTTCCATCTTCAAAACAACTTCTTCAGAATCAGCCCAACAAGAAGCAATGTTTTCGTTTCTTGAGTCGTAGTACATGACCCCCAATCTGCCATTTACTTCAGCGAAGGCATTGGCATTGGCATCAGGTGTCTCTCCACATCATTCGGTGCAAGTTTCTGTACATACACTCACTGACTCCACTTCTACTTTCAGAGATTTTGAATTCCTTCACACAAACCATTATTGGTCCAATCTTATCAACCACTCTCGCGTCTAATGCAATCAAATTGAACATCAATATTCGTTGCTTTCTGCTGCCTATGAGGACGGTTTCAATAACAACGCAGATATTCCTCTGACTGACCAAGTTCAACTTTGACTTATGTCTTACCGTGGAGGTCAAGGTGGCCGTGGCGGAGGTGGTCGAGGTGGTGGTGGTGGTGGTGATCGAGGCGGTTATGGCGGAGGTCGAGGCGGAGGAGATCGAGGTGGATATGGCGGTGGTCGTGGAGGAGGTGGGCGTGGGGGTGGATATGGTGGAGGTCGTGGAGGAGGAGGAGGAGGTAGTGGGCCTCCAGAGGTTCGAGTCTTTCAGTAAGTCTTGTTCTGCTCCTATCGGATCGCTTGTTTAACATGCCATAGGGATCCAAATGCCCCAGCTGGAACTGTCCTAGAACCAGACAAGGCGGTCATCGAAATGGAAAACACTTATATGACCAACTCAACTGGCATCAATGCTATCGCAAACTTATCCACCACTTCTCAAATGCCACCTCGCCCAGGCCACGGTTCTTTGGGCAGACGCATTCTCGTATATGCCAATTATTTTAAGGTCAATGTGCCTAGAAAATTGAGCCTTACGAGGTACAGTGTTGAGATAACCCCTGAAGTCATTGGGAAGAAGAAAGCTCGTGTCTTTCAGCTCATTCTTGAGTTGCCCGAATTCGCCGGAGTGGCGACCGATTGGAGTTCCATGATAATTTCAACTCAGCCTCTGAATCTTCCAGGAACAGGAACAGGAGGAGACTACTCGACAAGAATCCCGTATATGGCCGAGGGTCAAGACGAGCCCCGCCAGAATGCGACGACATATACTATCAGAGTGATCACCCCAATCACATTTCCGCTGAGCCATTGTCTCGATTATCTCGCTGCTACTGGTCCTGGCATCAGATATCAGTATAAAGCGGAACTGATCCAAGTTCTCAATGTATTAATGGGTCATCATCCTCAGTCCCACCCAGGCACTGTTTCCGTGCGTGGTAACAAGCACTTCTCGCTTGACCGGAGTCAACAGAATAAACAAAACATCACAGCACTCAACGGTGGACTTGAGTCCCTTCGAGGATATTTTCAAAGTGTTCGACCAGCGACCGGGGGTCTTATTCTGAACGTGAACGTCATCCACGGTGTCTTCCTCGAACCTCGTCGACTTGATGAGTTATACCCTGTTCTAGGCACGGGAGATAGAGCCAAATTGAATAAGAAACTCAAGGGTATCCGAGTTAAAGTCACTCATATTCCAGCGAAACTTTCAAAGAAGACTGGCGCGGAAATTCCACGGGTTAAGACTATTTTCGGCCTCGCGCAGCCAGGAGATGGACGGACTGAACCAAAACCGCCACTGATTCAAGCTTACGGTGCTGGGCCACAAGGTGTGAAGTTCTGGCTCTCTGAAGTACCACCAACTGCCGAGGGAGCAAAATCGCCAATGAAGCCCGCAAAGGGCGCGAAGAAGCCAGCTGGTGCTATGCCGTCAAATGCTTACATCACAGTGTTTGATTATTTCAAGCGGAAGTATCCTCAGATCGTTCTGAATGAACGTAACCCAGTGGTCAATGTTGGCAACAAAGATCACCCTTCGTATCTCCCGGCTGAGGTGTGCCACGTCCTAGCTGGGCAGCAAATCAGTCGACGTTTGAGTCCTGACCAGACCCAAAACATGATCAAATTCGCTTGCAGAAAGCCATTCGAGAACGGGACTTCTATTGCCACCAACGGAAGGCAGATACTCGGTCTTAACCCAGGCGCCAATTCTCAAGCTCAAAGGTTTGGTGTAACTGTCAACGGAACACTCATGATTGTTGCCGCTCGAGTACTCGAACCTTGTGCAATCTTTTACAAGAATGCTCGTGCCCAGCCAAAAATCGTTAACCCAAGATTCGGATCATGGAATATGGCTGGGGATGTTCGATTCCACACAGGGAGCAATCTTGGACCATGGACGTATATCAACTTTCAATCAGACCGCCGAGGACACTACAATTTGTCAGACACTGAGATCAGACGTTCTGTGGATGGATTCCAGCGCTTTTTGAACAATGCTGGGATCAATGCACAAGGTCTTATTTCTGCACCACTCCCACCGACCATTCCACTTTTCGATGGGCAGGAGGCCAGGAATGATGCTTCCATCAGAGATATATTCATCAAGATGAAAGGAGGAAAAGTCAGCCCTAGATTTGTGTTCTGCATTATTCCTTTCAACGATGTGGCTATCTATAATAGCATCAAAACCGTTGCAGATACTGTTGTGGGAATCCACACCGTTTGTGCAGTTGCTAAGAAGTTCACAACCGATAAACGCCAAGATCAGTACTTCGGTAATCTGAGTCTCAAGTTTAACTTGAAAGCTGGAGGGATTAATCAATTCGTCGACCCAGCGAAACTTGGAGTCATTAGTGAAGGAAAGACAATGGTTGTGGGCCTGGACGTCACTCACCCATCCCCCGGATCTCAAAAAGGAGCTCCTTCCGCTGCTGGCATGGTTGCTAGTGTTGACAAATTCCTGGGGCAATTTCATCCTGTAGTCTCCATTCAGGAAGGCCGGCAAGAGATGGTATCGGGACTTGAGTCGATGTTCTTATCTCGTTTGACAGAATGGGAGAAGTATAACAAGCAATTGCCTGACAATGTCATTATCTATCGAGATGGTGTCTCAGAGGGACAATTCCAGCTTGTCTTGGACCAGGAGTTGCCACTCATTCGGAACGCTTGCCGTCAAAAATATCCAGCAACAGAAACAAAGAAAGGATTGCCCAAAATCTCAATCATCATTTGTGGAAAGCGTCATCATACGCGTTTCTACCCAAGCAATGTTGCCAATGCCGACAGATCATCGAATTGCGAGCCAGGTACTGTAGTTGATCGTGGAGTCACGGAGGTTAGCAACTGGGATTTCTTTTTGCAACCTCATGCCTGCCTCCAAGGCACTGCTCGACCATGCCATTATTATGTGATTCTGGACGAAATCTTCCGCCAGCAACCTATCAAGGGCAAGCACAAGAACGCCGCCGACGCATTGGAAGAACTCACCCACAACATGTGCCATCTGTTCGGGCGTGCTACGAAAGCGGTCAGCCTTTGTCCTCCGGCTTATTATGCTGATTTGCTATGTACTCGCATTCGTTGCTATCTCTCGGACCAGTTCGATCCTACTGATAGTGCTGCGAGTATTGCAAGCGGTGCAACAGGAGCTCCAACACAGGCCATCTCCCTTCCCGACCATTTCAAGAACAGTATGTACTACATCTGATTCGCGAAATCTGTGTGGTGGAACGCAACCTGGCTGTTCGCAATTATTTCATTTTTAACAATTTCCGGTCAAAATACACGAGCGTTTCAGTTTTTTTCTCCCCAAAATCGGGATTTGATTTTGAGATGTGCAACACGTAGTGGAAAGGTGGATTTGATCTCAATGTCGACCACCTCAGCTGTCTTCTCTCAACAGAAGGACGTTTCTCTGCTATGTCATCTCTCAATCAGGATCCTCTTCATCACGACAGATGAGTTCAGATGGACGTATATGGACACAATTCGGCAGGATCTGGGTCTCTCTTCATCCCCCCTCCTAGCGATGACATGTTTTCTCAAGCAACGTTCCCTTTATTGTTCTAAAAGGCGAACAGTTGCATTTCAGTGGACCCGATATTTTGTTGGGGCAGCTGGCATCAATTCTGTGGCCTTTCAAGTTTTTCCTTCTCCCAAGCTTTCACTTCGAGATCAGTGGTAGGAATATCACCGCATTTTATGAGCGAAATATCACATTCATTAGCGACACTTTCTTCCTGCATACCTGGCGTGATTTTTGTGATACTTGTGACGTGGAGATTCATGTTGGTCGGATGCGATGCAATCACCATTCCCAATTGACATGAGTCCCCTTACTGCTGCGAATTGTGCTCGAAACTTTACAAAGCGTAGAACGCATTATTGATTATAAATGTGCTAGTCTATCTATTGGATTAAATTGCTCATCTAGTCTTAGGCTAATATGCACTGCAAGGTCTAGAGATATTTTATGCTTTCCACTTCCATGCCCTTTTCTCAACTGCATCGTAGCATCTTACCCCAATAACACAAAGTGTAGCACCCCCCAGAAGTGCAGCATCGAAGATCACAACATTTCGATAGTTTCCAAGTTTACTTTCTCCCAGAATCGTTCCCCCAACCTGAAAACCGTTAGATTCTTGCTCTTCGTAGAGACCAAGGCCACCGAGGAATTGATTGCACTGTAAAATAGGTGACAGGAACGTAGAAATTTGACTTACAGGACTGCCAAACATAGTTCCCAATCCCCTTACAAAATAAATGAAGCCGTTCACACTGGCATAAGCCTGCAGCCCGAAAACCTCAGCAACAGTCTATACTCATCAGCTCATCTCCCACCCACATCGAGGAACGAACTCACAGTAGGAAACAAAGCATTATACCCCCCACCACAAACCCCATAAAAGACCACAAACAAAATCCACAATCCCTTTCCCCCTTCCCTAACACTCCCCAGCCAGAACCCAATCACAGAAACTACACACAACACCACCGTCAAAACCAGCGTATTCTGCCTTCCCATCCTATCCCCAACCCACCCGGTCACAACTCGACTCACGCTATTAACTCCATTAGAAATAGCTAACAGCGTTGCCCCAAACGCTGCTGAATAGCCTATCGCTACCGAGTACTCAGCCAGAAAAGTCAATGGCAATCCATTCCCTCCCGCTTGAAGAAAACCCGCTGCTACACTTAGCAGAAAAGCAGGTTTAAGCGCTAATTTCATATCAACATGTGTTCTCCTCCTCCCTATAAATCTCGACGGCGCAGCTTTAAACGCAATAGGTAACGCAATTACCAACACCGAAAGAGAAAGAACTCTCAACGTCCATCTTGCTCCTACTCCTTCAATCAAAGCTCTAATAACCGGCGAGAAAACCAACCCGCCTATCCCAGCTCCAGAGAGTATAAACCCCATAGCACTCCCCCTGTTCTCGGAAAAATACTCTGGCGCAGCGCTCAAAACAGGAAAATAAAGGAAGGAGCTCCCGATTCCGTAGAGGAATCCTTGCGTGAGTAATAATTGCCAAACCTTCGTACATAAACTAGCCAGCCCAAGTCCGAAACTCATCAGACAGACCCCGATTACACATATCGTTCGAATACCTTTTAGGTCCAGACGGGCGATAATAGGATTTATTATTATACCTCCTGACCACGTTAAACCTGTTCCTAGGGTTCCGACGAAGGCTACGAGAGCGGAGGCATGAGAGGAGGGTGGAAGCATGGTTTGAGAGGGGGAGATGTAATAGGATTGGAAGACACCGTAGGATTGGTTTAGGCCGATTGTGATGCATATTGTGAGGAAGCTGGAGATTAGGACGAGGAGTTGTTGGGTGTGTGTTGTGGGGAGGAGGGCGGTGGATTCGAGTGGTGGTGCGGAAGGGGCTTCTTCGTCGGGAGGGGGGAGTTGGGTGAGTGGTATGGATGGAGTGGATGAAGGGTGATGGGAGAGTGAGGGCATTGTGTGGTTTTGTGAGTTGAGATGAGATGTCAGACGTCTGTTTGTGATGTCCTTGATGTTGAATATAGAGTATCTGTGTTTGTTTTGCGAGCCGGGACCAAGAATGGGGGTGAATATATTGTGTTTGATAAATGTGACAGGTGATTGTGCGTCTGGACTCATAAAATACAAGGAGAATCGTGCTTATGATTTTGATAAAAGCAAACAATAAAAATGAAGGCTCTCGATATATTTTATGAAGCTCACGAGAGGCATATCCGTGTCAAGATCGACATAAATTACGTCAAAAATTCGAGGGTTGATATATCTTGTCCGCAAAATCCCGTCTTACCCTCGGCACCTCACATATTCCTTGAAGCTTATGCTCTTATACAATTATCTGCATTCAAATATCTCGTTGGTATATCCTTACATTGATACATGCATGTTTCCATGCACCCAAAGAAGCCAAGCCTGGAACGCCGTTATGTCTCAAGTCATCAACTGCCGCTCGAAACTACAACAAGAATAGGATTATCCAGCCTGGTATTGTACCGCTTCAAACTTCTGCGCCGTGACTGTGCCTACTTTCTGAATGCTGCTGAGATATCCGCCCTCTGCCACTCAGCAATTACCTCTCCATCGTACACATCCCTGCTAATGGTCAAGATTCGATCCTCAACCTTCTCATAAAACTTCTCGCAATTCTGAATGACTTTGTTAACCAATCCACGGCTGAGTGCTGGGTCATCCGCATCTCCAAAATGCTTCTCGACGCGCTTCTTCAATGCATCGATACCACGCCTAATCTCTTTTGAATCGTAATTTGCAAGTACTTTCTTGAACGTTGACTTGGAATGACTTGGCATACCAGATATCTTTGAGGTGGGTTCTCCTGGTTGGCGTGAGAGCATTAAACTTTCTGTGCTCTCCAAAAAGTCGAGGAGCTTGCCTAGAGGTCGTCGGATGACGGCATTCAGATATAATGTCATGTGTTCGTCCATCTCCTGAGCTGCATTCTGCTTCCAATCTTCCAGGACTGAGTTCGCCCTCGCATCCACTTCCTCCAAGTAGTGATTCATGTTCTCAATGAGAAGGATCTGGTAATTGAGAGCCTCCTTGTCCTCTGGATCTGTTCCGGCAACATGTGCACTTGGATTTTCTCTTGCAATGACCTTCAGAGAATCGAACATAGTTTTGTTGATGCGAGCGTATGCATGATTGACAGTTTCACGAATTTCCAAATCGTGCGAGGTTGTGAGCATCGTCTCCAACGACAACGAAAATGAAGGGAATATGCGAATGAAGGCAATAACTCCTTTCCTCTTTTTGATCTTGACTTTCGTATCCTCGATAGCGCGAATCTGTTCATCTAGAAACTTATTGAAAAGACCAAGGAGCCTAGTATGGAGCTTCTGGAAAGTTCTGGCAAGGTATTCCTGATTTGATTCTTCAAAACCAACAAGCTTGCGTTCAATCGCAGCGATGACACCAACTCCTTGTCTGAGGTATGTTAATACTCGGAAGTAAACAAAAATGGGTTGCATCACTTACAATGGATCTGCTTGAAGGGTCCAGTCGACCAAAGCTTGCATATCGCCCAGGAAGAATGAATAAACTTCATCCATGGACTGGACAACTAGCTTCGCAAGATCTCTATTGGGATCCATGACCCTAGGCCTTCTCAATTCAGCACCGCGTCGATTGTCTGGAGTTGAAGCGGCTACGGCATCTGGGAAGTCATGCTGTTCAAGAGATGTGATGTGGAAGAATTCTACCACAAAGTTCTGTTCCATCGACATGATTGGAACCACCTCATCAAGAATACCTGCAAATGCCTCGTAAGGCTGCAAGCGGCCATCTGATTTATCAATGCTTGATTTGCTGCTGTTATCACCCATTGGGGAGCGCAAGCTCTTTGCAAGAGTCTGACTTCTTTTCACGGTCAACTTTCGCGCCGTAGTTGCAATACCCTCTGTCTGCTTCTCCGCTTGTGCGGTGAACAAAACATCGCCTTCGTCACCAATGGGTTTCCTTGCGATACGCTTCCAGGCGAACACAGCGTCCCTAAATTCATCCTGATAGAGTGGTCGGCAGACCATTTCGTACATCTTCAATAATTCCTCCCATTCAAATCGGTCAACTTCGCGTGCAAATAACATCAGGGGACTGTAACGCCACAACAAGTCTCTCGAAAGATCATGATTTCGAGGATCGAGTTTGGCTTTACCGGCGGCTCTGGTCAGTTGATTTCCCTTCTCGCCTTCAAGAGCCTTTCTTGTCTCGTCGATTGCAGCACCGAATTTGACTTGGAGGAATGGCTTGAGTCGTTGTAAGAACAGACTGATCTCGTTCTTGTAAACGTCCTTCTTTTCCTGAAGGACCCTCATGCTTCCGATTTCACTATTGCCGTAGCCACCAGGCTTACCGGAGCTTAGACTACCGTCCACACTCGGTCTAGAGACTGAAGACCCCAATGACGGGTCAATTGTAAGCATGGCCTTGAATAGCATCACTAGAGATGTTTCAATCTGTTCGAGACCACGTGGCGATTCCAAGGAAGCTTCGCGAAGACTGTTGAGCTGACCAGACGATATTGAGATCGTGTCCAAGAGAGATTTGAGTTCCGTCTGAAGCAGTTTCTGGTTTGCGGTTTGCACCTGCAAACCCTGCGATTGAGCCTCGATATACGCGATGTCCTCATTCAATGTCTGACATTGTTAGTAAAACTCCCCAGAGAAAGATTGAACAAAACTTACGCTGAGTTCCACGAGATACAGTGTGAAAAGGCCATCGAGCTCATCGCACTCTTCCATGCATTTGTCTAGACCTTGTTTAATGGCCTCGATTCGTTCATCCTCCTCTTCAAGCCTGCTCAACCAACCTCCAGCCTGAATCTTGTTCAATTCTCGTTCGACCTCTTCTTTCATTTGGTCAACATTTTTCGTCCGAATGCCTTCACCGACCCATCCGAATTGCTCCCATGCGCTGACCAGCTCACGCCCTCGGTCACCAAGGATGCTTGGATCAACGCCAATGGAAGCCAGTTCTTTCGCCATTGTTTCTGCTGGCGGCCTTGATCTTTTCACTTCGCGAGGTTTGGACTTTTCAGGCTGGCTATTATCCGTCTGATTACTTTCTTGCGAGACTACTGGTGGGCCTTCGAAGCTATTGGGTCGAGCAGGAGCTGGGAAAGTGACCTTCACCTCAGGAATTGCCTCGTTAGGTTTACGGGGTGAAGAATTTTCTGAAAGCGTAGATGGTGGGGTCGGTAGATTTGAGCTATCGTTACTCATTCCTCGAACCAACGATGGAGCTGGAACTACACCTGTAATACCATCTGGACCATCCACAGATTTCAACTGGGCCTGGGCTTCTCGAAGACGCTCTGCAGCTCCTCCAGCACGTGGCTTGAAAGAGTTTAAAGCATTAGCTGTTTTCGCAGCTCTGAAGAACGCGCCAGCAACGTCTCCTTTAGATTTTTTCTTTATCATAGAGCCAAGACCGGGACGAGCCTCTTCCTCTGGCTCTTCGGGCAATTGAACTGCTGGTGATGTGGCTGGTGGCTCAGGGGTTTGATTGGCTGAGAAGGGAACAGACTTTTCATCAGATTCAATTTGATCCAAGTTGGCTGGAATTTCACGTGTGGGTTCAATCTTCTTAAGACCGTTTCCGTTGAAAGGTGGAAGGCTCCCGCTGGTGGCTTCTTGTTCTCTTTCTCTCGGTTGTGATCTTTCGTTGCTTCGTGTAGGGAGCCGTAAATCCTCCCTTCTCATCCCTGGGCTTGAAAGAGGGGCAGGGACAGGATTGTCGTTTTGACTTCGCTGTCGCGAATCTCCAATATTTGGCATAGGTGGTCTTCGTCTCTCGGGAGGGACTGTAAGAGGCGCCGGTACTGGTGGAACAGCGCTGAAATCTTCTTTGGTAGTTGAGAAGTTACTGTCGGGAGTGACAGCGCGTTGCGAATTTGGTGTCACACTGCGGTCCTGGAACCGTCCTGGTGCACTTGGTACGCCATTAAGCCCCCCTCGTGAACGTGGAGGCAAACTTGCGCCGTCCTCGCTTCTACCAAATGATTCCTGGCTTTGATTAGATCCTGCTAATCTACGTAATGATGGTTGGGGCTGCTGGGGCCCAGTCGCATTAGAATCTAGGCTACCACTAGGAGAGTCCCCTCGTTGCTGAGGCCGCATTTGAGGTCTACTTGATTGTGAAGTCAGTGAGGAAGGTCCACTTGGCGGCATTTGTGCTTGAGGGCGTTGTACAGCATCTCGACTCGGCTGTTTTCGAATTAAGGGAGGTTCTCTAGAAGGATCACGCCTTGCTGGTCGTACTTGTGCCTGTTGCGGTGATTGCGAGTATCCCGGTCCTTGACTTGACTGCAATGATGGAGGAGGAGGTCGTGATGCTGGAGCTGGAGCTGGGGTGGACCCTAGCAGTTGATCCCTTTCTCTTGGATCGAATCCGAAGAGCTCTGGAAACTTTCCCCCAGTATATTTCGTGTATATCTTGACCAGACTTGCGATGAAAAATTGCTTCTCCTTCTGAGTGTTTGCTTGCCAGTAGTACGGTTTGCCTATTGTAACCGTAAATCCGATGCCTCCTGCCCATTCCTTCCACTGCTCCTCCTCCAAACTCGCAGCTGGCGGTCCATTGTATGATTGAATCGCTGTGAGATCATCGAGCATCCAGGTTTTTCCAATTGAAAAGGTCCCATTTACGTTTTCCCGTGCTTTATGCATCCGTACGCGACCCGACTTGCGTACGGCAACAATAATTAAACGCGGCTTCTTTGTACTGGGGTTTGACGTCGGCGGAGGAGGAGTTGAAGGATATGCGGCATCTTCGATGATTCTGATGTGTGTGATATAAGATTCTAATACTGTTCACAGTCAAGTTAGTTCGGCGGCCACATATTTCTGGCAAGAACTTACGGGCATTCTCCTCATCCTTCTTCCCAAAGCAGCTATCAATTATCCTCTGTTTTTCATTCTCAAACCTCTGCGCCCTACTCATCGAACTACTGCCACTGGCGGTGCCTCCGTTAACCCCGCCAGGTCCATTTCGTGTTGAACCCTCCATTTGGCGGAGCCACGTTCTGAACGATTGTCCGGTATGAGCTCAACCATCTACATGCGGAGATGGTCCCAAACTTTTTGTCCCGACTAGCCTTTGATCATGTTTTGTACGAAGTTAATAGGTTGATTCGAGCAGGCCGTTGTGGTGAGTATTTGTTTTGTAAAGTTCGCACTGGACTCGACAGTCAACTGCCAGCTCCTGACATCAAGTGGCTTCAACGGTGGCCTTAGCGGACCGGTCATGCAATATCAAGGGGTCTCAAACAATTCGCTACAATCATGGAGCTTGTAATGGATTTTCTTTACCCTAAAAACTGCGTGCTGGTTACATGTAGGTATATGTATCATACATGGCTATTTAAGGTTGATTGTGGAAGATCATAATTGATAGGGTACCAAATGTCAGAGTTGTGTCACGGCTCAAACCTGTTAGCCATGTGCAGAGTTGCTCCACGGCAAGTTTTGGGCATGTACTTTGGAAAGGTTGAATTCAAACTCCCATGTAGTGTGATATATTAGGTAAACCCAAGGAGAGTCAGTTTTCTGGACAACTATTGTGAAATTTTGGTGCTCAATCGTAGTGCCAGCTTCTTCCAAACAGGCAGCTGTTTGGGACAATAAATTTATTTACCTACGCAAGCTCCCAGCTCAATGTAGGCAGATGGCCTTAAATTCTATCACGGTATTTACATGGAATAGTACACTATAGCTAGATTTCTAACATCAGTGTTGGATCATTTTTTGGTTGACCTTTATCTATCCTCTTATATGGTTGTGGTTACTAAGCCTAATCGACGGTTTTTTGACGTGTTTAATAGATACAAGCAATTCGCTACTGATTTTCATGGCCCATCCGAGCCCATGGATAAGACCAGGCAGCCATAGTGTCGAAGTCAGATGATATTCGAGACTAAAGCCTGAGTTTGGTGGATTTGACCATCTCACAGAGTATATAGCAATTTCGAGATTGAACCCTGTTACTAGGTAGCCTGCTGTCTGGTGTTGTTGGTGTGGCTTAAGTAATCACTTGGCCGATCTAGTATCGATTGGTCCTAGCTTGAGCTTTGACATTCAGGGAAGTCAACCCAAAACTTTTTTTTCCACACGATAAGAAAACGCGCTTGTCGATACCTCTAATTTTTCAACCAACGCTCTCAATATTCCAAAATGTCTGGAAACCCCAACACCCAGAAGCTTGGAAAGCGCAGGCTGCCCTCTGGTCAGTCTGGACCTGGACCATGGCTCTTCAATGGCTCAAGCGCACCAACCTCTACTTCTACGAAACCCCAATTGGAGGACTCTTCCAAGAACAAAAAAAATAAGGAAGACAAGAAACTTGCAAAGGATCTTCTCAAGCGCAGTACCGCAGGAGAACCTGCAACGCCCGCCGCGCCTCCTCAATTGCTTGAACTCGTTGGAGCCTTCCTAGCCGAATTCAACTTCACCAACACAAGCCAGGTTTTCAAGACGGAGCTAGAAACCCGTGGTCAAACACCACCAGTTACTCAGACTCTACCTTCCTTGAACACTGTTCTCGAAGATTGGAACACATTGAAGGGTAAGGTGGATGGAAAACCAGCAGTCGTTGCGGAGAACGCAATTTCGAAAAAGCAGAAAGTCGAGCAAAAGAAGAAAGCAAAGAGTCCCGAACCAAGCAGCAGCAGTAGTAGCGACGACAGCAGCGATGAGGATAGCGATGTGGAGATGGAAGACGCACCTCCAACAAAGAAGACATCTGCGAAGCGATCAGTCTCAACATCTTCAAGCAGCTCCGACAGCGACGCAGACGACGAGAAAGAGGTTGCAGTTGCAAAGGCCCAATCTCCAAAAGTCAAAGTCAACAGCCTGAAGCGCAAAGCATCTTCGAGCAGTTCTTCATCGTCTGGTTCCGACTCAAGCTCTGAAAATGAGGCACCCAAGTCGAAGAAGGCTAAGGTCGCCAGCTCATCCTCGAGCGATTCTTCATCCTCCTCCTCAGATTCAGATTCGGATTCAAGCTCAGACGACGAGTCAGCCAAGGCAAAGAAAGTCAAGGCCGGAAGCTCGTCCGATAGCAGTGGATCATCCTCTTCATCTTCAGATTCGGACTCAAGTTCAGACGATGAAGCTAAGCTGAAGAAGGCCAAGGCAGATAGCAGCTCTTCTGACAGCAGCGACTCTTCTGACTCGAGCAGTGACTCTGATTCTTCGACAAACTCAATCGCCCAGAAAGTACCTCTTCCAGAGTCGGACTCAGACAGCGACGAGGAAGAGGTCAAGAAGCCAGCTGCGAGCTCAGACACCAGCGCAACACTTTCCGATGGCGCCAAGAAGTCATCTTCCCCGGACGATTCCTCTTCTGATTCATCTTCTAGCGATTCAGATGCAGAACCTAAGAAGGTGAAGGTGGTAAAGACGAAAATTACAACTACTGAGCGCGCGCTCTCACCACCTCTGCCACCTGACCCTGTTAAGAAACTACCAAAGAAGAAAACCAACGAGCCATTCTCTCGCATTCCAAAGGATATCAAAGTCGATGATCGTTTGGCCAGCAATGCTTATGTTCCTTATGATTATGCTCAGAAAGCACACGAGGATCTGATTGTTACTCGGGGTAAAGGTTTTACCAAGGAGAAGAACAAGAAGAAGCGAGGAAGTTACAAGGGGGGTTATATTGATGTTGATGGCAAGAAGGGCATCAAGTTTGAGGATTAGATAAAAGTACCAAAAGCTGGGATAGACCGATAGAGTGGATAGACAGTCGGTCACTTGTATTTGGAGTTGATGGAGCATTTTTAAATGATACACCACTGCAGTTTGTCTGCATTTTCGTAAACCGTTGAGACATGTTTGTCTTCTAATAACCTGAATTTCGGCGTGTTATATTCAACGTGTTTTCTTTCTTACACAGTGTTGCCTTCCATTTACCATGAAGAGCAATTGCTCCCAGCGCAATTGCCTCTCTCCCGTGAAGCCACTATTAAGCACAGACAGGAGTAAAAGCCCTGCTCAGCATCGCATTTAGAAAGGGTTTCACCATTCTACCAACCAAAACTGTAGCAATCAATACAACCCTTTGGGTTTTTCTTCGAACCTCCTCACCGAGAGGGCGTTATCTACCAATTTCGTCGCGGCATGTGATCAAGCATCAGACATCCAAAAGTTTGAAGTTCCATTCCATGGCTTATAGGACTCACCGAGCATATGTTTATAATTGCTCCGCCCCCTTTCACAATCCCATCATGTATTGAAAGTTCTTCTTGCCTGCGCCTGCGCTACCAAACTATCGCTTCAAACTGCTTTGCACAGCCCCGAGAATTCCGCCGAAGTCGACTGTCGCGACCAAATTATCGCATTTTGCTATCATCCAATGTCTCGCAATCTCCAGTCGTGCCGGGGCTCAGACCTTTTTAGATGTGTCACAATAGTAAATTGGTGTCGCTGATCCAAAGATAGCGCAGGCATTTTTGCTGTGCCTAACCCAGCCGTGAAACCTGACTCCACTTTGTCAGACCATTTTGATTTCGATGCATGTGCAGATTGACTCTTCTCACAAATGGGAGCAGCAATTTTGTGTTGGCACTCCAGAGCGAGGAGTTAGGCATCAAGTAGGGATGAAACTTTTCGCTGATGGAGCTTCAGTAAGGTACATCGTCTTATTTGGTATCTCTCAAACATAAACTCTAGATGAGACCAGGGGAACTTACAAATTAGACCAAATGAACCTTTGATACCGGACTTAAATTCGACTTCACTCTTACAACCTGCAATCAAATTTTCACACATAGAATGCTCCGGCCTGATTATGGTATCGCCAACCTCGTCTGAACACGATAAGCCCGCCACAGCTCAACCACCCCACCCAATCGCCAGCGGCTGTGAGCCTTCAATAGCGGCACAGCCACCACGGCAAGGGTCAGCTTGAGAAGGAACTCCAACTTGACCACGAGCTGGTTCCGCCAGCCCTACATCCATAAGCTGCAGCTGTGCTTAAACAATCGGTCACTCCTCTTTTTTAACTGAAATGGTTCACAATTATCCTTGAACTCATATCTCATTTTTTCCACTCTAAGCCCTAGGCATAGTTGTCAAGAAGGCTTACGGACATGGGCGTTCTTTGTTGTTTTACAGTAGATAAAGACGGTGACGATCCACCAGAAAGCAAAGCTCACCCACAACAACATTACACTCCAACCACAAGACGTCTCCACAAAGGCCCTCGAATAGGAAGAGCTATGACCAAATCAAAGGGCACATGGAAGGATGCCATCGATGGTCACGACTTCGACGATGAAGATTCGTATGCCAAAGCTCTCGACGCGCTTCAGCTGGAGGAAAAGTCACGCGCATTCGATGCTGACATGGTCGCTACATCTTCAAGTATCGAGAACCAAGCCGCTGAACTTGTCCGAAAAATCAAAGCATTCGATTGGGATAATACGTATGGTCCACCTCAGGACAGCCGTGGACAGCCGACTGGGAAGCGAACCCAAGGAGAACATTTCTTGGGCAATGTGGACCTGATCAACAGGACAGAGCTAATGAGAGTTGCAAGACGGATGCCAAAGGGTGCTCATCTTCATATTCATTTTAACTCTTGTTTACCAGCAAAATTCTTGATTCAACAAGCAAGAGATATACATGCAATGTATATCCGGAGCACGCTACCACTTACCACGCCCAAAAATTGGTCCGAATCTCGAATCTCTTTCATGGTCATGACACCACATGAAGCTACCCATGTTAAGGACGCCAATGGGAATGAGAAATATGCTCCTTTAGGAGATATGTTCAACGAAGAATATGTGTCCAACGCCTGGATGCCATACAAAAAATTCCAGAGCCAGTTCAGGTTCATGGAAGACGACTCGTCGACTTTAGAAGGAACATTAGGAGCCGAGAAATGGTTAGAGAGGAAGATGCAGATATCAGAGGAAGAAGCCCATTCATGCCACCAAACCGGTCGTGGGTAAGTCACGCTTCTCCTCTCTTGTTGGCTGAACTTAATGTGTTTAGTATCTGGGAAAAGTTCAATTACAGAACACAAATGATGAAAGGCCTATTCGCGTATGAATCCGCTTTCCGGAACTATACTCGAGCATGCATAAAAGATTTTGTCAAAGACAATATTCAATATGCTGAAATCCGACCAAATTTCATGAGCACGAACACACTGAAGACCGATGATGGCACGGGCTCAATTGGCAATGAAGGCATCATGCAAATCATAAAAGAAGAGTTGCAAAAAACTATGCAAGAACTTCGAGACAGAGGGCGATACTTTGGTGGTATGAAGGTCATCTATTGCACACCACGTTCCTTTCAGAAGAAACAAATCGAAGTGGCACTTGATGAGTGTATAGATCTCAAGGTCAAATATCCCAGTCTCCTATGCGGTAAGTCCTTACCTTTACTTATACTTCGCGATATACTAATGATCTATAGGTTTCGATCTTGTTGGCCACGAGGAAATGGGCAATGAACTCCGCCATTTCGTACCGGAGTTTCTTGAATTCCGCAAGAAATGCAAATCAAAGAAGCTAGATATCCCATTCCTTTTCCATTGCGGTGAAACTCTCGATGTCGGCGACAAGGTCGATGGAAACTTGTTCGACGCGGTGCTATTGAACGCAAAACGAATTGGGCATGGTTATGCCATCGCTCGACACCCTCTCATCATGGAGATTTTCAAGGAGAAGAAAATCGCTATCGAATCCTGCCCCATCTCAAATGAAATCCTCGGCCTCACGCCAACTATGGCTGGACATCACTTACCTATACTATTAGCGAACAACGTGCCATGTACTATCAACAGCGACAATGCCACATTCTACAGATCATCTTTGTCACATGATTTCTACCAGACAATGATTGGCTCTGAAGCTATGACTTTACAAGGCTGGAAACAGCTCGCTCTTTGGAGCTTAGAGCATAGTTGTATGGATCCAGAGCAGAAGGAAGAAGTCACAGCCGAATGGCAAAAGAGGTGGGATGAGTTTTGCAATTGGATTGTTGACGAATATGGTCCTCGACTAGAAGGTTGGGAGCCAGAACCTGGTCGACATTGAAACCCGCTGTGAATGCCATTTTCAAAATCACAACATCAAAGGCATCATGTCTTCGAGACATTGATACTCCATTCTTGATCCTGGAAAATAGTCATTTTTCCACGAGGGATCTTCTCCTCTAACATTAGCGATGCTTCATTGACTTGCATTGGACGTGGTCGACAAGGTCAGAAAAGGTGTGCAGGGTTTACTTCGTCAGCATAGCTCAAACATTTTCGATAAGTTTATTTCAGCGAGCTCAGGCGTTAGGCGTCAAGGTGGATTGAGATACCCTTTTTGGGTGTATTGAGTAGATTTAGGATACCAATCATAAAATTCCTGTATTTTTTCCATGAATGAGCAATGGGACGTGACCGTTCTCTGAAGTTTGACCAAATAGTGTAGCGACTTGTATCTATATCTTAAGTGGAGCCAGCAGGTTAATTTCGGTAACTGATTCTCCACGTTGAGAATACTCCATTCTCATGTCTCAATAAATCCCCGCGTGTATAGCACACTAAACTGGCATCTGAAATGTCCAAATGTGGAGACGCGGCCCGGCCCACACAAGGAAGACCAGATGAAACTTAATTTGGATGACCTCAACTTATCCGCTCCAGAAGGTTCAATTGCACCACATCCCACGTAGATATTGATGATTCGACAGCACATACAGTATTAGAAACGTTTGCTGCGCTCCTGCATTCTGATAGACGCCCTATGGCTCTGTGGAGATGCGGCACGGCGAAAAGAGTGTTTCGTGCTTGCGGCTGAAGGCTTGGCACCAGTAAAGCCGCAGTAAGCAACTGCACGATTTTATCTAATGGCAAGAGTTTGCGTCCAAGCGGTGGTACGGCCTGTGGTCTGGTGCGAGCCAATTTCTGTGGACAGTTCAGGTCTTCCGTTCATATTTCAGAGACTTCTCTGACAGTTCATCACCTCTTTTCGCCCATCGCTACGAAATTTTTCTCGGTATAGCTTCAGAGCCTTCCATCTCATAGGGTGCGAGAATCGTTTCCTCGATCAGGGGCTTTCCGAAACAAAGCGCAATATTCGCATACTCGGTAGAAAAGTCGACGGCTATCACCCATAGAACCATGGGCAACTGGTTCCCTACAGGGACGAATGGGGAGGATGGGTGGAGGTTGGATATTGTCTCGCTGTTGGCAGTCATCGGGGAGAGTTCTATGGAGGAACATTCGCAAGCTGTAACTTCATCATGGACCTGCATGCTTCCTCGAATAATACCCGCTCCGCAGACCCTTCTAAAGCCAAATCGTCCTACTCGAATGCCACAAGTTATGTCCGCAGTAGTCGGAGTTCACAATGGCACTTTAGTCCCGACGCTCAACTATTTTCCAAACATCATACACCCTCTCGATGAGCTCGAACCTCTCTCTTTCAAGGTTCTGAAAATTACACATAGGGGTCAGGCACAGGCAATGGAGGAAGCGATATCAAGGAAAGATGCAAGTAGCACGACGAAATTCGAGAGATCTACTACACCAAGCCCGAGCATGGAGCTTGGAATGATTGAGAACGGACCGGCGCCATTCGAACCACGACCAACCATAAGAAGAACTCTCACACGAATGATCACAATCAACGCGGAGGAAAAACCTCGTGTCCCTCCCCGAAAATTCTCCCCTCTCAACATCCTCTCCGTTCTGTCTTTCTTGACAACAATCGGATTGATAATATGGGCTGCCCTGATTGGAGATGGAGTTGCTATTGTGGCAGTGAGCACAATTTCCTTGATGTCAAGCGTGGTCGGTTATGCATCATGGTGGCAGCCAGTGCTCATGAAACGAGCGTTCAAGTCCAAGGTCCCAGCCGGAGATGTCATGATTCGTACTCGAGAAGGCGCCTTCCTACTAGTCAAATGTGACGAAGATGTAGCTCGAGAGCTCTACTTTGGCACGGAAGAATGCAAATACTACGTAAAGCCAATGCCGTATCGTATTCTGGTTGGGCTTGGGACTGTCTTGCTCATGGTGTCCGTCGTCTTGCTTGGTAATTGCAGTTTCATCATGCAAGCGGCTATCGGTCTTGCATACATTGTCCTGAATGGAGCTTTTTGGGCAGCGTCTCTCATCTCGAAGAATGTGTTCTGGGATCTATCCAACTACGTCTGTGAAGTTATTACTCCCGCAGATGCCAAGGGAGCGGAGACAATGCAAGATGATACCTTGGAAGGGAGAGCAAGCTTCACTCGCACTATGTGGTATGCCATTCGAGAAACGAAGAAAATTGGCTGGGTCAAAAGAGGAGGCGTAGCCCCTAAAACAGATGAATGGGATCGATGGCTGCAATTGGCTGAGGAAAATGCCAGAGCTGGAAATAGGAACTGGAATGCTGTTGAAATGCGTGAGACAATCGTTGGCCAGGCTGAGTCATCATCGTCGAAGACCATTGCAAAGGACGTTGCTGAGCAGCATGTTCCTGCTTATGAAGTTCCTCCACCAGAGACGAAGTAGTCCGAGATGTTGGATTTCATGTATTTGTTATTGTAATTCTTAGATACCCTTGGAAGTTTTAGATACCCTTGGAATTTTGCGTGAAGCTACAGGCCAAATAATCTCTGCGTGGGAGTGGCCGGGCTGTTGTCACTAGAGTGACTTCTTCCCTTGGAGTAGGAGAAGGTGTAAGATTGCAGAAATTTCTAATTGAGCTATGATGTTGCCTTTTCAGTCGTTCTCACATGCTAAATGTGCATACCTTGTTTTCTCGAAAGATATGAAGACAGCTCTTGCAGTTACATAGAGTCTAGGACATATTTTCCAGTAGAAATAGTGATAGAGGAAAGGAGAGTCAGCTACTCACCCTCATAACTACTAAATTCTTGCCCATTCATCATTCCGCACATACAGGTTCTCTCACTTGAAGAACCAAGCCAGGAAATAACGTTTTCAATGTGATATGAGAGATATGTTCACCAAACAACTTTGTGCTTGTTGGCCTGCCTTTTCGCCCCATTCGCCAGGGAGTCCGTCTATCGATGGCATGTACCACCCAGGATATCCAAGTGCTCTTTCTAAAATCTGTTTTGTGATGCAAAACACCCTTCCCTTTTCCTCAGACATTCCTGCCTCCGCAGTAGAGGCATGAGAGCAGCAACTCTGTGCATATTGGGCTCTGCAAAACACCATTCATACTTGGGGTGGAGAGACAAGAGATTCATGATAGAAGATGTCCATTGACTGGCCGGTGTACCAACGTACGTGAAGGCGGTCTCCCAACTTCGGTGCGAAGCTTTCTGACAAAGATAATGAACCTCAGCCCCTTTCCAAAATGCTTGATATTGTTATCATTATAGCAAGGCTTATCTTAGAGTAAGCCACAATTTGCCAGCATTTATCCGAGCCACCGCCCCTATATCGCCTCAATCTTACCTCTTAGCGCCATTTTCTAGCGAGAAGTCAACAAGGAGAGAGCTCGCTTGGAGATATACTCAATCAAGAACAACCTTCTCAACTTGACTATCTCACAATGAACAAACAACTCTCACAAACCTCACATCGAGGACCTACTAACATGCCTCAACCTCTACACGCTGCCAAAATGGCGCCAGATGCGGTAAGATTGTTTCCCGACGTGGACTAGTGGCGGTCTACTGACACCCCCGCAGACCTCAAGAATTGTTTACGTGGGCTATGAGGTAAATCCTCCCTCTTTCTTCGCCATCACAATCTTCGACCCTTTGTCTGTTACACTGCTAACAGACTTAGCGCGTTGAAGGCGTTCCCATCATGATGGTCGGACTCGCACACGCTGGGAATCTGATGGTCAGATTCTACACAGTAAGATCGGCTCAACCAGGCGATAGATTCAAGTCTTCCACGGCTCTATGCAGACAACAAATGAACCCAGATTCTCCAGGTTTCTACACTACAGGAACGCTCATTGTAGCCATGCAAGTCTGCAAAGGAGTTCTCATTGACAGCTCTCCCTTTTTCGCCAGGCTTTTCGATCCTAATGGGCTCAACCCTCAACGCAATCAAGCAGTTGTTGACATCGTCAACGAGAACGTGGAAGCCATTGAAGTTTACTTTCGAGTAATTCACGATGACATGTCGGATGCTTGCTACACTATCTCGATCAAGGATGTTTGGGAGGTCTTGCATCTTCAACGAATTTGGAGATTTGATTTGCGTGTCCTGAATGATTGGTTCAAGGCATGGATGCTTCGAGTAGGCGGTGACAATTTCAGCAATTTCCCTTTCGAGGATCTTAACAAGCTCATCTTACCCACATTTGCGTTCGACTACCCAGAAGGCTTTGCTTATGTCACCAAGAGACTTGTCTACGAAACAGCTGGCCGGATTCAAGAGCATAATCCTACCATGGATAACCACCTCCGTACGGATGGTAGAATCATCAGTAAGCAAAGTCATCATCCCCAAGATTCTCGAATTGTCTAATCTGATTTTGCGCAATAGCTGCTTTGAACCATGCCCGTCACGATCTCTCAGACAAGCTTCATCAAGGCCTTTACATTCATCGCAAGTTCCTGATGTCCAGTTGTGATTGTAAGAAGGACGGACTCTTCGCTTACGAGACCGCTCTACACAACACTGGTGTCTGGCCATTGGCAGAATTCATGGATGCCAGAAAACCAACATCCCTTCGGACCATCATGGATCGTCTCGATACCTTCACATACGCGCCACCAAACAACACTTGCCCCTTCTGCGGCCCAAGGTATTACAATCTTATCGTCCAACCTTTGTTGACCAGAGTCAATAAACTTTTCGGCGGTCTTTGCCTAGATTGCATGGAGAGCGGTGAGCGTAAGGACACGGACGGCAATGGTGTCAGACATCTGACCTTGCCAAGCTGGTGTGATGGATGCCGTATCAAACATGAAAAGCACACTTGGTACTTCTCCTGGCTTGCACGTGTCAGACGTGACGGTAGAGGCATTGATACAGATGAGTCTTCGTAGGATGTTAACGGCACAGTGGCTGGTGCACTTCATGCAGTTGTTGCAGTCGCGGCTTACGAAGCTGAGCACCTGCTGCTTGAGGGTATTTACGATGGATCATGGAACTGATTAGGTTTTTTTTCTCATGGAGATTTCTACGATATTGAGCATACCGGAGGATAGTTCTTTGGGGATGCATGGGTTCATATCTGCGGTACGGAAGTTTGGCTTTGGGCGTGCTAGAGGTCGATAGCAGGAAGTCAGGATTGTATCCCAGAGCTTGTGAATACAGGCATTAATGATAATAAGTTTCTCTGAGGTCTAAGGCGACGCTATAGATTGTGCATTCCGTAGTCAGAAGTGAAGTAATCTGATTACAACAGTAGATTCATTTGTATACACGTCAGATCAGTTTTCGAAAGTTAAGTGCCAAGGAAGAAAAGACTCCTTTTCCAAACTCAAACTCTTCGTTTCTGTAACTTTTTCCAAGTTTCAGTAGATTCTCCTCACTGTTCAATACAGTTTCGCCTTCAACATTCACTTCTTTGAGGTAAAGGGTGTAATCAGGTAGGTTTGGTGGTAGCGTGTTGGTGGCAGCCTCACATTCATCATCCCTCACACTTTCTTCCATCAAACTTCAACCACCGTCACGCGTCAACAACACAGCCACTACTTCGAGACTTTCCTTCTCCGAATCCTCTACAATCTTTCTGTACAAGCTATAACCAGAACAGGTTTATATCTGCAGGAGTGGATAACGCGATGGACCACCTGATGGATCAACAAATGGTAAATTCTTCAAGTCAACAATCGGACGAAACTGACAAGTATAGACGATATCTCCTCCTTCGACGCAAACCAACGAGGCTTTCGGTGTCTCTCTTGTAAGTGTCTTTTAATTCTATATCCACACACTCGATATCATTCCATCTCTAATTTGTGCAGGATATTCCTGAAATTGAGATTGCAGTTGGCGGAACTCTTCTCATCCGAACTGACCGACCTGGTGGGGACGAAACAATCACGCTTGCTTCGGGCTAACAAGTGGCTGGCGAGCTTCTCACTGCCTTTCGTGTGTCCAGACGCGCTTTGAGTTCAGGCTTCTTCAACATTGCTGCCATGCTTGGTCAAGGGTGGCTTGAGAGGGATGGCGACCTTGTCGACGTGCCAGAGACTCATGTTATGGCTTTGGAAATTTGGCGTCAATGTTTCCATCAAAGTCTCAACAACGAGAGTTACGCTGTTACAATCAAAGATATCTGGAAGGTCATTCATCTTGGCCGCAAGTACTCTTTCCGCATGGACCAACTTAATAAGTGGTTTGCGATCTGGGTTCTGCGGAACGCTGGCCCAAAGCTTGAGAGATTGGACACTGATGCAATTGCACAGCTCGTGTTTTCTTCCTGGGAGTTTCAACATGTAGCTGCTTTCGCTTGGGCCACTAAGCGGGCAGCCTATGGACTTCAGGGTCGAATCGAGGAGAGGAGTCCGCTGGGTGATATTTTCAATCATCTTCATCTTCTGCCTCGTCTTCTGAGTAAGTCCTCCTAGCCTTCCACTTCGGCACAGAACTAAATGATAGACAGAAGGGTTCAATGCGGCAAAAGGCACTCTGAAGTCTGAACTTCACAAGTTTTTGACCATTCACAGCCGCTTCTTTGATCGTCATTGTGACTGCCATCGTGATGCTCATTATAATTACGATTTGCGTTGCACCAGACGGGTGCTTGGCTACTCGAAGATGTACTTAACAATCATGACAGTATTCCCGCTATCTCTATCCAAGCACTTCTTGGTCGATTGTCTCGCTATCAATACATCGTACCCGATGACCCATGCAGGTTTTGTATTCAGGATTTCGGAGATACGGTGGTTCGCAAAGCCGCAAACAAAGTTCGGAGTCACTTTGATGGGCTATGCATTGACTGTGTTGATGATAAGCATAAGCTTGACTGGAACAGTGATTACTTTAATGGCTGGAACAGGAATCGAAAGTGCAGCATTCATCACGGAGAGCCAAGCGCTTAATTTTCGTTTTTATGCCATGCTGATTCCAAGGAGACTTACACACGTTCAGACAACGGAGCTGAGGAGAGCATTCGACCTCAAGCAAAGAAGAGGAAGAGAGATGATGCCAATCTCGATGATGACTGAGTGGAATATGACCACTACTTGTAATTTTCTCTCATCTGTACGGACTGTGTTATTTGAAGAGTGGAGTATCTGCTGTTACTGGTTTGCGACACAATTTCATGTGTGGGGTTGACAGTGTTTTACTTTCGAGCTGCGGTATTTCCACGGCTTTCAGGCAGGATACACCTGTCCTTTCTTCGGGTTCTTGATTACATTACAACCTTGCAGGTTTTGTTGATTGGCCATTAGGGTTAATGATGAAGATGACAGGAGATAAAAGAATAAACATGCTTGCTAATCATAATTGATATTCCTTGATACTATTTGTGACTGATCTAAGCAGAGGATCCCGAGTCACAAAAAAGAAGACATTCACCACAGCAGATTCTGATATGCATACTTGGCTTCACCAAACCCCGAAGCCGTCACCTTCTTCAAACCTCAAGTAGAGATGTGAAGGTGTTAATCTCTTAAATGAGCCTTCTTAGTCGTATCATCTCAGATTCCCAGGCGTGATAACTGAGTTAACTTTCTCAACTGAAAGAAGAAGGGTGCATAGATCCATCCAAGTGGCCCTTGTGTACTTCCTCTAAAGCTGTTCAAGACGGTATCACAAGCTCGTCTTCAGAAACTAATCTCCCAGCTTATGATATTGACTAAAAAGAACCACATCTTCATTTTGAAGTCGAACTTGACCGCGTTTGAACCTCTCCCTGCATCATTTATGCTCTCTTGTCCTAGTTCTATTTCTCCTCTCAGTCTCAGAACCACCTTAGAAGCTCAACTTCAAGTTTGGAACTTAACAGCACGAGGTTACCATTCACCAGATTAGTAAGGACTATACTACGTAACCTTAGATCTCGACTACATTACTGCAGCTCCAACCTTCCTCCGTCCATTCCGTCTCCTGTTCGCAACTCCTTACTTCGACACACACAGATAAGCTCTTCATACGAGGCCATCGCAATGGCATCCAAAGCAAGTGTCTACTTTCAGTTCCCATTTCACAATCACTAACGCGCTCAGCCACCACCCCACTACTTCATTGCCGTGGATGGCGAAGGAGACCTTACTCTTCGTCTGTACAAGTCTCCCGAAGAGGAGCATGACACCACATGCTTTACGTCCTCTTTAGATCCCCGCAAACAAATTCCAGGAAAAGTCATCGCAACAATGCTGGTCACGCGTTCTGTTCTCTCAACTCTTTCTCAGTCCTTCAAAGCCGAGTTCACGGAGACTAACTGGATGGAAAGTGCCGCCACAACTATCGATATGGAAGTTGATTCGGTTCCTGCTATTGAGTTGGTCATGCGTTGCATTCATGGCACCCATTGTGAGAACGAAGAACTGTACAAGATCGGTATCATCGAGATTTGGGAGGCATTGCAGTACTGCTCCTACCGAGACGTTAAAGTGACACTGATGAAAGACTGGTTCGTGAAATGGTGGGAGCAGACTAGGGGATCGAACCAGAAATTGGAAGATGATGATATCAAAATGCTGCTGTACCCTGCATATGCGCTTGATCATGCGAAAGCATTTGCTTGGTTGACTAGGAAGCTGGCTTACGAGATGGCCGACCATATCACGGAGATAAACCCGACTCGATCTCGAGAGTTGCACTTGGATCATATGGCTATTGGTAAATTGATACTTATTCTCCAACTTTTTTTTTACTAATCTGAATCATGCAGGTGCAATTAATGGCGCTCGTGGCAGCCTGAGGAGCAAGATGCTTCGTGGACTATTCAACCCCGTTGGCGTCTTCTTGCAGCAAAAATGCAACTGCAAGGAAAAATCACTTTTCGCGTACAACATGGCACTGAGTAAGACCGGGCTCTGGCCTCTTCACGAATCTCACAAAAAATCCGTACAAGACGTTCTCCAAAGCAGAGGATTTGTCAACTTCGAGCCTGTTATCCCCGAGGAGGCTTGCATGAAATGCAGAACAAGTCTCGAGCCTCGCAGTATCAAAACTCTCCGTACCGATCTTCTGAACAATTTCCATGGCCTTTGCTTGGATTGCATGACCAAGACTAAAGGAGAGAATGTTCATGAGGATTACTGGAACCATGATCGCGAAAAAATCTGGGGTAGTGGGTGTCGCATCGTGCATAGCCAACCCACTTGGTACTTTTCCTTCATGGGTCGTCGCACTGAGATGACGAAGCATCAAGCAAGGGAGAGAGCCAAGAGAGATTTTTTTTCTGGACTCTCTCCTTTTGAGATGTAGGGTTGGAAATTGATGGAGGGAATGATAGGCCTGTTACATATCGTTTTCTTCTTCAATACTTTGTGTTCTACGTTGGCGAACCTTAGGATTCGATCAATTTCGTATCTTGTTCTTTTCACGTCGGCATCTGATAAATTCAGATTGACTCTTCTTCTGTGAGCCACTATCGGCTTTCATGTACTGGACCCTCGTAACTGCCATTGGCGTTAGACGGATGAAAGATCTTTTGCTCAGTCAGGCACAATTGAGTGTTCATCTCGAGCAAATGTATTTCTTCTCGTGCACTACTTAGGTAGTTGATTGCTGCAGTCATCATACACATTGCAGTAGCAGAAATGGAAAACTTCAACAAACTTGAAACTGAGTAATTGCATAATGTCCACTTTGTGATAGTGATTGGTGCTATAAAATGCACGGAAACGGCGGATTATCATTCCATCCAGAGGAAAATCGAGAAATAAGAACTCATTGGCCTTGAATATCGTCGATGACCTTCATGTAAACAAGAAGGGGACACAGAATACAATTGGAGGGGTTGTGGCAAGAAACTTGCTCTCAAGATAGTTTGAGACACTTCGCAGTGTGGCAATAAGACGTGATGTCATTCATTATAGACTCTTTTTTTGGAGACAGCACACGCTAAAAAGAAATTATGGCACAAAAGATCACAGGCAGAAACATGCAGCTCAAAAAATCCCAAAAAAACATTGGGAAGCCAGCTCGAAAAGTCAAAGATTCGCCTGCGACGTATGGGAAATAAGCTCAGGCAATGAAGCAATGTTATGAACTGCAAAAAAAAGAGCATCCTACGGACTATTGTGGATAACGAGCCAAACAACACAAGTCTATGCAATACGCTGTTTTTTCAGGCTCTTGAAGCCTTGAAGCCCATTATCGTGTTCACATGAATTTTCCATCAAGTACCAGCAAATTCTAAGGTTTTGGGGCTCGGCACAATACTCCAAATAAAGGCAAGATTTACATGTGCGGATAGTTTTTGAGATTTTCAGGTACTTTAAAGAAGCGGTAAAGTGATGGAAACGCCAATTGCGAATAATTATAGCAATCGTCCTTGAATTCCCAACCATAAGGTGGTGGTTGGTTCCGATTGACTGGGCCAAAACCATAACCCTGGATCACTACTCATTTCATTTGAGCAGGGAATGCTTCTGCAATCTCTTCCTCTCATCAAGCACCTTTCACTGCCTTGAAGAAGTCTTCATCAACCAGAACTCGCAATGCCACACCTGCCATTCCTTTACTAGTCAACAGTGTTAAGCGATGTGCCTCATCTGTACCAGCCGCTTCGGTGAAACCCGGTGTATGATTTGCCGCATTATCCTTGATTGGGATGGCATACAATCCGTGAAAGCTAGGAACGACATGTGATACATTTCCTGGATATTGTCAATACATGTCAGTGATTAAGAATCGAATCGCATACCTTGATCAGTGGAGTATGCTCCAGGCTCTGGCTTCTCACCAACAGTCCATGAAGATTCTGGAGATACGGTCTTCATGACTTCTGAAAATGCGAGACAGAGTTCTTTATTAGGCTGTAGATCTGCGTATGTGTTTGTTCTCAAGCAATTAGCCAACAAGCTCTCGGACAGTGGCTGGATTACTCACTCAAGAAACTCGACTTTGCAGCCAGTCGCAATAGCAGCACCTTCAAAACACTTCACAGTTCTTCCCTGTAAAGCCTTTGTATCCTCCAATGTAGAGCCTCGAACGTTGTAATCAAGAATACTTTTGGGGGTGATGATATTGGCTCTATGACCGCCCTCAATCATCACGCCTTGAATGCGCTGGTCTGGCTTGATTTGCTGGCGCAGCATACTCGTGCCATTGTATGCTAGAACTGCTGCATCTAATGCATTGATGCCTTCGTGTGGTGCCGCCGCGGCGTGAGCAGGCTTTCCCGTAAATGTTGCTCGGAATTTGGCTGATGCCATGCATGTTCCATAACATACATTCCCTGGTGAGGAAAATGGATGGGTCACTATAGAAATTAGCTAAGCTGTTGTCTATGTGGCAAAAGCGATGTGAGTGATAAAAAGCAAGAACACAGAACATACTAAGACAGGCATCGACGTCCTTATAAGCTCCAGCATTGATCAAAACCAATTTCCCTCCACCACCTTCCTCAGCTGGAGTTCCAAGCAATCTAGCTCTTCCTGGCAAGTCATACTGTTTCATAACAGCGACAGTACCAAGGAACGCAGCAATAGAGCCCATCGCAATAAGGTTGTGGCCACACGCATGTCCAATTCCAGGGAGAGCATCGTATTCGACATTGAAAGCAACAACATGTCCACCTGATCCGTATTCACAAGAGAATGAGGTTTCGAGGCCGTGAGCGTGAGGCGTTACATTGAAACCTTGTTTCTCTAAGAAAGCAACAATGTTTGTATGTGCTTTGAACTCTTCGTAGCCTAGTTCGGGATTTTCATGGATCTAGAGGGGGTAAGTAATGCCCTCAAAAGTGGACTGGGGGGGATGGTCAGGTGATCTACCTTGCGATTGATTTCATGTAATTCTTCATCGAGATCCTCGATAGATTTATTGACAACCTTTTGGTATTCGTTCAGCTTCTCGGGCGATTGAGCCATGCTTGTTCGACTGTTGTGTTTTGATGTGTGATTGACAAAAGTGGGCAATGACGTGAAGTGCACTTTGACTTTATGTCTCGGCTGAGGACGAAGTCTCACTTTCTCCCACCTTTCTCCAATTATGCAGTTTGAAAGCCTTTCCACGACAGCTAAACAGAAGATACGAACCGGGTAATTTCTTTTGGGATCGGTTTTTCTCAGTTTGCTAATCCTATCATGCTAAGTGCCTGGCCAGTTGTAATTCGACGATCTTCAAATGGCTTGCTCGCTCGGCTTTTAAGATGAATGGTCAGAAAGGCCGACGGCATCAAGTGATGGTAGCAAATCCCTAAGCTACAGATATGGATTGTAAGCCCCTCTCTTGTTCCGTTACTCCGTATTTACCGTTCAAAATTGGCAGATGAATACTGTACCAGAGATTGAGCTGTTCTTGTCTGAATCACGTGAGACCAGCCTTTTTCGTCTCGCCGGCGAGGAACCTGAATTAACCCAGTTGAATAGTTTGAAGAAGCTACTTTAAATCACCTATGTTTGTATCGTTGGTTCATATTTTGGAGTTGAGCAGCAATCATTCAAATTTTTCTTTTTGGCAAAGACACTCTCGGGTTCCGGGCAAGTCTCGACGGATGAGGCTTTGAGCTCGGTCTTCTATCCTGATGGGCATCCACTTATATCTTTATCCTTTGTATTACTTCTACCCATGGTTCGTTTGACTCTTTTCTCGCCAAAGAATCACAGCATTTTGCATTGATTTCGCATGGTTCATCTCCTTCTGCACTCCACACACAATCTCAATCCCTCTCACTCGGCACGGGACGGGAGGCCACTCTGTTGGGCCGCTACCAGCATTCAGGACGTCTAGTCGCCAAAGAATGGATCATCCACGCTATATTAGAACATCACTAACAATTCATGTGGGCTGTGCGGCAAGGTTTACAATGAATGATGATTGACGTCTCTAGGAATGCAGACGTTGTGCCTGTATCTTGTACTTTGAAGCATCTCAGCTGCCGAGGGGCCAAAATCAGTCTGTTTCTTCTCAAGCTACCTGGTATTTGAAATAGATATTGGGTTTCAACTCCGATATGAGTGCTAGATATGAAATGTATGTCCTGTGATCTTGTTCACTGAAGTCTTCAGTCACTCTTCCCATCATCTTGCAATAATATCCCTTGCGTTCCTCATAATCGATTGACGAAAGATCCTCGTCTGGAAAATATCATCTACCTTTGCGATCCACCATGTACAATATCCTTGAATTGCCACGAGAAAGTACATCCTACTCCATCATGGGAGCCTTAAGGCCAACGGTTTCAAAAAGGTTGTATCCGGCAGTTCTCGCAGCCGCTACTCTCAGCATTTTATTTTGCGTATACTCCTCTCTTTCACCGAGTCCTCCTCATAACCCCCCTACTACCAAGCTTGACACACAAAACGCAAACCAGAAATCATCTCCAGTTTCTAGAAGTGCATTAGAACAAGTTGCATTCTATTTCTAGAAGTATTTACTTGAGGGACCAAACTATGGCTCTCAATTCGGAGAGCTGGGCCAAAGGGTGCAGCTTCTCACAAAGTGGGAAAAAGCCTCATGGGCTCATCCTGAAGATACTCTGCTCAGGACTGCCACTGAGCAGGTTGCAACCTACACCTTCCCATTCATTCAAAAGCCTAGCAATCCGCTCGATCCCATTCCTCTCTCTTCCCTTCGCCATACCTATATTCCTGGATTGAGAGGCATCGTCATCCCAGTAAGAATTCCCAATTTCAGATTTGCACGTCACCTAGTCGTCAGTCTCCGCAAGGTCTTGGGGACTCAAAATTACCAATACAGATAATATACGCAGGCGAAGACGACCTCCCACACCCCTACCGCAAAATCCTCGATGCCCTCGTCGAAGACATAGAATTCCTCGACGTCCTAAGCATTCTCAACAACGAGAGCATGCAGCTCGACACAAGTTGGGCTATCAAACCCTTCGCTGTCTTAGCTAGAACTTTCGAACAAGTTATTCTCCTCGACGCAGATGCAGTTTTCCTTCAACCTCCTGAAATACTACTCGAACAGAAAGGATACAAGGAAACGGGTGCTCACCTTTTCCACGATCGCCTTCTATGGCAACATGCATTCAAAGAATGGCATGGATGGTGGCGAGAGGAGATGGCACATCAGAGTCTTAGTCACACGCTCATGAAATCCCTTGTCTGGACACACAAGAATACGCCAAAGAAGGTGATTAGGGCGTTGTAGTGATGGATAAAAGCCGAACACCAGTATTCATGGCTTTACTTCATATCTGCTGGCAGAACACAAAAGCAGTCCGAGAGGCAATCACATATAAGATGAAATACGGCGACAAAGAAAGTTGGTGGTTTGGACTAGAATTATGTGGTTTTCCCTATACATTTGAAGAACACTATGCTGCCGTAATCGGCTTCACGGACAAATCAGAGGAGGAAGGGAGAGTATGTGGATTCACTATCGCTCATACAGATGAGGAGGATAAGTTGATATGGTATAACGGCAGTTTACTCAAGAATAAAGCGGTGGATCAGAAAACGTATTTGGTGCCCAGGTATTGGATGGTGGATGCTACTTGGGAAAAGGGAAAGACCAAGGGGGGTATGAGTTGTATGAAGGGTGGCAAGGTTAGAGAATTAAGCGGGAAGGAGGGAAGGAGGGAAGGAGGGAAGGAGGGAAGGAGGGAAGGAGGGAAGGAGGGAAGGAGGGAAGGAGGGAAGGAGGGAAGGAGGGAAGGAGGGAAGGAGGGAAGGAGGGAAGGAGGGAAGGAGGGAAGGAGGGAAGGAGGGATAGTGGCTGTGGGAATGGAGCCTTATGGAATGATGTTAGTTATCAAGATAAACAAATGTAAAAGCAGCAAGATAAGCTTGAAAAGACAGTTCTGAGAATTGTGAATATGCCGTATAAACTCTTGTCAGGGTAAGCGAGGTGGAAAGGGGGATCTTGGCATGGTTCTGCATTTCACATCCTCGATTCCCACACTCAAGATGACAGGTTATAATAACCATGTGTAGAAGTATTTTCAATTCAGCGTCCGAATGAACACGTTTTGTCATAGAGACAAAATAATAGAACCACTGTACAAAAAAAGAAGAGGTAAAACAACGCCATTACACCTTTAATGCTCCGAAACCCCATAAACTGCTCGCCGAAACACCATCCATCGATCCATACATCCAAGGCGTCTTTCCCTTACCATCCTGAGATCTATCTATCCAACATGCAAGAAATCATCAAAGCTACCTCTCCCACCGCCCTTCCACATCAACTCTCTCACCACCAGCGATCCTCCGTCCCCCTTGGCTGCCACTTCCATACAAATACTCCATCAATTTACTCTTCTGCTTCTCTCTTACGCCTCCCAGATAACCACTGACTTCCTCTAATCCCCTGATCTGCTCTTGCACACCGAGTGTACTGCCATTAACTCTCACCAGAGGACTAACAAGTTTCTTCCTCAGATGTTCGAGGTTCGCTTTTAGCATCAGGAGTTTGCGGTTATGGTCTTCTAGTATACTCTTATTCTGCACCGTCTTGGCACGGATATTACTGAGTAATTTCTTGTTCCTCTCAAATTTGTGAAGGGTACTTGCGTCGGGACCGAGGAGCTTGGTCCAGAGTGATGAGAGCAGATCGTCTTGAGCGGAGTCCTGAGCATCGGACTCGCGAGCGACAGTTCGTGCTAGGTTGCCGAATTGGCGATCGATGGCCTCAAAAAGGGAGAAGAGGGCGAGGGAGTGTTGAAGTTCGGAATTTATGGATTCTTCGAGGACGGAGAGGAACTCTGTGAATGTTCGTTGAAGGGTTTGGCGGGTTCGCTGTTGCGATGAAATACCAAATACAGAGGTTGCTAATGCACCTATGCGAGTGGGAGTTCCTGATGGGTTCTCGAGAACACCTACTCGACTTAATAGAGTATGAACGTTGTCGAAAGCTGATGTTATAGCCGAAGGCGGCACAAGTTGGAGCTGTGACAGTTCACGTCTGGCCCAGTCCATTACTATTAAGATTCTGAACCATGTTAGATGTGCCTCAGGAAGTGGGATTAGCTGCCTACCCATCAACATCTCCATCCACATTCGCGAAAAACCTCGTCAACTCAATAGCCAAAGTCTTGAGACTATCACTCAAATCATCCAACTCCTTCACAATGATAGGAGCTGAAGTCATATTTGTTGTTCGTACGCTCTCTCCAAGGTCCCACACGGCTACACCTGTCGCTTGCAGATCTCCAATTTGTTGGACACCATTCTCAGAATAGAAAATGAGAGGCTCAAATGCCTTTGCAAGGCCTGCAACCTTTACGAGATCCGGGACTGGAGGAGGAACACCGGGTTGTATTAGGGATCGGAAAGCTAGCATAGAAAGAAATCCGACCAGGATAGAAAAGAGTAAGGAGGCCCACGAATTTGTGACCTTTTTGTAGCTATTCCCAATGAAGGAAAAGGCAGCCTCAAATGGCTCAGTACGGTGTTGCACCTCCGCGCGCATCGCAAATCGAATATCTCCCAAAGGTCAGCAAAGTCAATACACGGATAAGAGGTTCATACAATTATTAGGGTTCTCAAGTGTTGGTACAACATCCTCTATCGGCTCTTGCTTTACAACTCCACCAAACGTATTACCAAACTCCTTTGAGCCTGCAGGATATGGATCAGGACTTGGACTCCTCCTCTTCTCTGGTGATAAGGATCCAGTGGGTAATCTCGTTCTCAACGCAGCAGCCAGTGTCTCGTCCTCTCCATCATCGGCGCTCTCATAATCTGGGCTACTACCCCTCGAATCCCTACCTCTATCTCTCAAATTCGAACCCTTATTCCAGAAGCCGCTGCTGCGATTGCCGTTTCCGTCCCTTCGCCATGCCGGCGGACTGAATCTGCCTCCCGATACCGATTCTGCCATCTCGGATTCGGTGTCTGAGCGGAAGCCAGAATGATGGGAAGGGTAGCCAAAGCGGGGCGACTGGCCTATCTCGCTGCTTCCGGGTTCGAAGTCTTGCAGAGAGGCGTCCAAAGAAGGGTGGTCGTCGAAGAGGCCTTCCAGCTCCTCGATCGTCGGCGCCCTGGTGGTGCTCATTGTTTCGGGGTTCGACTTGGAAGTGTGCGCGGGGTAAAGGGTTGTTTCTGACGTGCAGGATGTAGAGATATGCAAAAAGGAGGACGGCGAAGGCTATGAAAGTACTTGGGGCGATGGTAAGAGATATTAATGCGACGTTGATGTGGTTCTCGATAGTGAGTATGGACATCTCACGTCTGCCTAGAAGTGATTCAATCGCGTGACGCGAATCGACTGAGTCCGTCTTGATAAAGCGATTGAGGTTGAAGAAGTAGATGCGACAGGGAAGGGGTGGAAGATGTTTGAAGAATAGAAAGATAGGGACTGAGGAACAGAGATGGCCTGAAGAGGTGGTGTGGGGTTGAGAAGAGCTTGGGGGGTAGGTGGTAGGTGGTAGGTAGGGTAGTACGGAGAGAGTACTTCGTACAGTTGAGACTTTGCGCTTGCCAGCCACTGGATTTGATTCCCTGCGAACTGCACTTCACTTCACTTCATTGCACTGACCTCGAATTACTCATCCAAACAGAAGGAACTTATTGATGGTGATGGTTGTTTTGCTGGCGGGCAGTGGTGCTGCGTTGTCCACGATTGACCTTGAAGGAAGGATGTTAGACGTGTGGTGGGCGGTGGAGGGGGAACTGAACTGAACAGACGAGGCTGGGCCAATCGTTATCGCTATCAGCTAGATGCAGGGGCATTCACAGGGCCTCAATCGCTGCGGCCCGTCACTAGGGACCAATAAGACTGCCCTATTTTTACTCCCTTGAAACAGCCGGGACTTGACAAGAAGAAACCGTAAATCAGCCCAGTCCCTTACATGCGAGTACATCAGGAAGTACCTTCGGATGATCTCCAGCCATCTCGAAGTCTTTGCATGTTTAAGAACTATGTGGATAGTTGTGAAACCGTTTTGAATGATCTATTTGGGACTTTCTTGCCAAGTCAGTTCTCAACGGAATAACTGGAGAATAGCGACATGTTGGACAGACTTTGTCAAGAAAGGGTCTGACATAATGGCGCATATAATGCAAAGGCTACTTTGCCCGTCATGGTTCAGAAGCAATACTTGGTGTTAGCTCTTTAACAGTCGATTGTTATCCAGTATAAACAGTGGAGGTGTAGGAAGTGGGATAAGGAAGCTATCCCTTTTCTATTCTACTTGTACTTCCAAATGGAGTCAAGCAACAAGTTATCCCACATTGCACTATTTGGCATTATCCCAGAGAACAGACTCCCAAGTCAGAGATCCTCTTTCTGATTAATATATTTTGATTCACGGCTTGCAGCGATTAAGAATTAGATTCGGGGGATTTCCCAGCATTAATAACACACAGCAAAGCTCTCAAATCGCTCGAAGCCGGAGTATCATAATATACAGCATTTCTGATAGCAGTTGAAAGATTATCACTGGTCCATCCCCAAAAGCCCAGAGCCTACAATCTCAACTTCGCATCTCGACTGTCCTCACCCCGTCATACCCAAAAATATCACTCCCTCCCCTCCTACACACAAACATACATACCCACCAACACCCACCTCTCTAAATAGCATACCCTCCCGTCTCTCGCACCCAACATACAAAAACTTCACATGCAACAACCCCTCTCCATCATCTCACTCCAATCCCAAGGACCCGTAAACCGCCCATATGTTCTAATCATCTAGTAACACGTTCCCAATAGGCCGGTTATATGTAACCCAACAACTCGGCCGGTGTGCATCGTAGGCCTACCCTGTACTCGCGGTGATCTCTGGTGTGTGGTAACATGGTATAACAATGTCGAGAGTCCCAACTTTGGGAATAATTTCTGGGTTTTCTTCTTCTCTCCTCTTTCTGTTCTGAGATGAACTATATCTTGAATGCTTATTGAGCACTTTATCAAAGTAAGACAGATAGAAAATGTGAAATGCCTTCCTCCTCTCAGCAATCTAACGATTCTCTGTACCACCTCGTAAGCGTCCCTCTGAATACCCTATAACCACCCTCAATCCCTTCCATAAACTAATAACCCCCTCCCAGCATACCCCACAACTTCCCTCCCATCCACCACCAGCCTATACTCCCTCTTCCAACCCACCAGCATATAAATCACAATCTCAATACCGTTCTCAAACCCACTTCCACCCAGCTCAAAATACCAACTCTACTACTCTCTCTACCACCACACGAAACCAGATATACTCCGTCACCTATCTAGAAGAAGATGAGATAGAAATACGGAAGACAAGGAAACGGGGAACGAGGTGCTTATCAGCTGTTATAGGCAGTATGGTTTTGTTGGTCGTGGTTATAGGTATCGCGGCGTGGTTTGGGATGATGGCGCAGTTTCATGTTGGGAAGTGAGGATTTGTTGGGGATTTTGAATGTGGTATAGGAGGGACTGAGGTAGAACAGGAGGTGAAAAGATTGGATGTGGGATTGGCCGGAAAGGATCAGATGGAGTTCGGTTGGAGTTCTTCTGTGAAGCAGGAGTGATTTTGGCAGCGTGGAACAATGATATAGAAGGCGTTCAGGAGTAGGGATATGGAACGAGACTAAGCATCTATACCAAAACACAAAATTGGAATGAAAATCACATGAAAAAAGTCCTCGGAAAGAATAAGGTTCATCGAAAGCCATTTCATGCCTCAATGCTATGCTACGCTATGCCACATAATCTATCTACAAATCAGAAGGTCAAGGCTTCGCTACCCTTGCTCGCCATCCATTCCCTGAGCTATGCGGAAAAAATGTTTCATTTCCTCCATATTTGTTTTGGGTATTGCACAAACTATCCCCGTTATCCCTCCATCGAAGATAACGATGTCAGTTTTTCCCTCGCTATTGCAATCCATAATTGTTTTATCTTGCACTAGTCATTACTCCCCTATAATATTCCAAGCTGAGCTCCATAGAGTGTTTCAGATAGTTGTCTTCTGTGAGAGGAAGCTTGAGAATCTTGTGGATGTTGTACGTCTGTCAAATATTAGCTTTTGATTCAAGAGTGAAAGTGGGGCAACTTACGTCTCCATGCTTGCTCCGAGCAATAGAATTCTTGGCCACTACTCCACCGATAGTCTCTACTGCCACAATCTCCATGAAACCTGGATGCCGTGCTGATTCGAGAACGGCAGGAAGACTCCCCAGCAACCTCTGAAGAACCACATCATTCACGCCATAAGCCTTCTTTTCACCATCAATCAGGTCGAGAAAATCCTTGTAAATACCTCCGCCAAGGTGCCAATCCGAGATGGTATTTTCTTTGCCATGGAAGCGCTCAAGAAGCTCTCGAAGAGTATCATAATCCATTTCAACCACGGCCTTTGGTGCAACTTCCTTGCTGAACGTGCGATGAGCTTCAATGAAGGCACCAGCTTTGACCAAGCATTCGACTTCTGCTCGAGGATCTCTCTCCACACTCCGCATGAACAGAGCTTTAGCCTCCCAGATCCACGCAGAAGGAATCTTGAAATTTTGTGTGAGAGTGATGAAGTTCAAGCTATCCTCGGTGCCGATTCGATCTGCGTGACGAGCAAGATGATCTTGAATTGATTTGGCCCTCGCATCATCAGATGTCAAATGAAGAAGAACGAATGTTGCCTCCAGCCAACTGCCCTCATTTGTAAGCTGAGAAGCAAATGAGATTGTATTCCGGTCAGCCTTCTCCTCACTGCTGCCTTCCCTTGAATACTCCCTCGCACCGCATGCAATAAGGGCTTGGCATAATTGCCACGAAAGGCGAATATCAAGTGGAGATAATTGCGAATTCTCAGGGCAGAGGACATCTTCGAGGACTGCATCATCATATGTAATGAGTTTCAGCAATCCCCACAGCAGATCTTCACGTCCAGCATGCTCAACATCATCCCAAAGCATGGAAACCTTTTGCTCAGAGTACCATGGCACAGGTCTTGCACTTTCCTTTTGATTGAACAGATCCTGCGCAAACATTTCGACTGCATCCTCGATACGTTGATTGGACTGAATGCCGTACCAGAGACGAAGTCCAAATGCCTGACGCCAGTCGAGACCAAAGCGTTTTGAGATAACGAAAGATGGAACCCGGTCTTCTACGGCTCCCTTAGAGCCATCGCAGACGCAGACATTGCCAGCAAGCATCTCATAGATGGCTCGAATTGGTTGGCTGAATTCGGACAGAGATTGTGACTTGCGCCAATCATCGAGTTGTTGCCGCATATCCTTTCGCATGCTATCATTGCTTCCGATGAGTGCCACGAGAGTTGCCAAATGGAAATCACCGCTGCTCACTAGAAATCCACATGCATCAGCAACTTTGAAACCTGCCAAGGACGCAATTGCTTTCTCTTCATCGGTGCTGCCAAGCGCAACATGTTTGGAGGAAACATCAGCAACGAGCTTTTGCCAAAAAGTCGAGAGTTTCTCTTTCTGTAAACGTTCCAGAGCTCCATGAACATGATGTAACTCTTCTGGAACCTCAATGGGATCGAAAAGAACACTGGCAAGTTGCCAAACAAGCTTCTCATGAAGAGCTGCAGGGTCTCGGACATCCAGTTCGTCGTAGAAATCAGCAAAAGAAAAGTCTGATGGAAGGTTGGCAAACGGAACATCTGACGAATCGTCAATAGTAGCCAATGCAATGTGCTTTTTCAAACGGTCTGCTGCAGCCTGTAATTGGTCAACATGAGTTAAGGCAACTTCGCATTGAAAAATTTACCTCATTCGAGAATTTTGCAAATCGGATATCTCTGCCTTCGGAAACAACGCCCCCTTTCAGAATTGTGAGCAAACCATCCTGGTCTCGTGCACGCCGAGAAGATCTGCCAAAAGGCTTTGCATTGGGTGGTGCAGCGTAAACTAAGGTGCCATCTGGGCCCCAGCTAGGTTTCATAGAGTCGTGAAAAGCGCGTTCCTTTGATTCCATATTGGAAGTGTCATGGTCACCGGTTTTTGGTCTCTTCGCGTATGGCCACTAAAACACAATCTTTAGTTAATATTCTTTTATTTGCTACGTACATGAGCGGGCGCAACTGACGGCCCTCATATCACCATCACAAGATTTCAAATGCGGAAAGGAGCACCAACCTCAAACCCTTTCGCTGTCGCTGGAACTTTTGCAACCTTAACTGGACTTCTGGCTTGACCAAGAAGAGAATTCATCAAATCAATGCTGGTAGCAAAACCACGTCCATCAGATACGACTCGTCTGGGCATTGGTGTGTGTTCAGCGTCAAGTCTTGTATCGTTGCCGTGAACATCGATTAAACTCTTAAGAAGTGCTCGGTCTTGCTTTTGTGGGCTGACCGTGCTCTTCAGAGCATTTGCCCAATCGTCTCCAGCTGAAAACTTTTGCTTCAAAGGAGTGCCTGAACTTTTCATTGGCCTCATTCTTGCTCTCATCATGGCTCCAGGTGTCTGCGTAACAACATTCATATCGTCACCTTCAGTTTGCGAGTCCTCATCAAGCTCCGCGGTATTGTCAAATTGAGGATAAGAGCCCGCCATATCTTGATCCACAATGTTGACAGATTCGCCATCTTGAAAAACGTCGTCTTGGTCCATTGGCTCTTCGACGCCGTTCTCAGATTGCGAACCCACGGAGCGCTCATCTAAAAAAGACTCGCGTTCCTCCTGATTATACTCTTCTCCCATTTCTTCGTCTGCGTACACTTCTTGATCGTCGAAAGCCCCAGGAAGTACTTTCTTCTTGTTTCTGAACTCGAAGGTGTCATCTGGATCAGACTCCGTGTAGGTCAATTGGGATGTCGAAGCGAACGACTCATCATGTTGAATTGACCGTGGTGTTCGCATCTTAGGTGTTGGTGTATCCGGGGGAGCGCTCAGAGTGCTTTGCCCAAAGTCAGACTCATCCTCTTCTTCATCTGGGAATCCGTAAGTCGTGAAGTGCTCGACCTTGAAAGTCCAGACACCAGTATCACGGTCGTAAGAAACAAATTCTGTGTCTTGAACTTGTCTCAGGCGATCTGTGTGCTTCTTGAATTGGGTAGCAGCAAGCTTCTCGCTGCTAGCGGCTTTCTTCTTACGAGGCCAAGAATTTTCCAACGAAATGGTTGATGGAACATTTAATCCTTTGCCTCTAGGTGGTTTCTTGGCAGCTATCGCATACACAGTAGCTGATCGTACCGAAAGTTGAACGATATCCCCCATGATCTCGTCCAGGTTGATAAGATTCAGATCTACGGGGGCATTGAATTGCACTTGCCCAACACCAACACGGCCGACTGTAAGATTGGTAACTTTACTACGCTGTGCCCGGTTCATGTTTTCAATTTCCTGTTTTGTAGGACTCATCCAGTAATCACCAGGCTCCTGGTCCTCTTGGCTGATGGGCTTCTTGACAATCTGATTTGATTGTACTGGAGCAGCTGCTTCATCTTCGTTGACGATAGCAAGTTGATTGTTGCTGTTTGGAACCTGTTCCATCTCGGGTGGGGTTGAAATGCCAGTTGTCGGCTTGCTGCCGTTCAAACCTGAACGGGACCGGCCGCTAGCCGTATCCGCTGTAGATGGTTCAGCAGTGTTGACGGTTTTCAAAGGACTTGAGACACCGGCACCATTGGTGCTAGCACCTGGCTCGTTGAAGGAGACTCGCTTTTTGAGAATACTACCCAGAGGAGTGGAGGGTGTGGTTTGAGACTGGGGATTTGGTGGGGAGAATAAATCAGCGCGGATGTTTCTGCTAATGGTCAATTTCTTCACACTACCTGTGCTTCCGAAATGTTTGTTGTTTGGGCTTGCTGAGAAAGCACCTGGCGCGAGGATACTATCTTCAGCATTGTAGGTACGACGGAGACTGCTCGTTGATATGCTCTTGCTCAGTCCGCGCCCAAAACTGCTGGCACCTAACAAACTGTTGCTGAACGCGCCTGGGGTGCTAGCAGTGCTCGAAACACTTCCAGGGGAGTTAACTCCTCCATAAGAGAAGCCAAATTGCTTTGGAGGTGTCTGATAAATTCGAGACGAAGCAGAGCTCAACTTGTACAAAGGAAGTGCCGCATTCTGCTTCTTTCGGTTGATACTGCTGGTCAAAGGGGTTGCCAAGGGGCCAGGATTGACAACTTGTGCCATGGGACCAATGTCACTAAACAAGCCACTTCTACCACCATAAGCATTCGCGTCGCTGATGCTGGCAGTAAGAGATTGCGGTTGTTGACCTTGTTGAGAGCCTCCAAACATTGAGTTTGCACCAAAGAGTGAATTTTGGGGTTGCTGCTGTTGTTGCTGCTGGTTGTTGCTACCGAGTCCACCAAACAAACTGCTTCCTTGTTGTTGATTATTGCTATTGCCAAATAGTCCTCCGCTTTGCTGTTGAGTACCTGTATTCCCAAACAAACCGCCAGGCTTTTGCTGGTTATTATTGTTGTTCAGGCCACCGAAGAGACCTCCAGTGTTTTGCTGTTGGGGTTGAGTCTGATTTTGCGTACCAAATCCTCCTCCGAAGAGACCACCGGTTGTATTCGTCTGTGTGTTCGTTGCACCAAACAAGCTGCTCCCTGTTGCTGCTGGCTTGTTACCAAAAAGGCCACCGGTATTATTTTGGGTATTGGTATTTGCTCCGAATGGGCTGTTGGTATTAGTTGCGGTTTGTGTGTTGCCGAACAGAGATGAGGTTTGTGCTGGAGCTGCAGCTCCAAAAAGCGATCCAGCTGGTTTAGCTTGATTGTTTCCACCGAAAAGGGAAGAGCCGGTCTGTTGTTGGTTGTTGGCAGCACCAAAGCCACCAAAACCGGTTGTAGCTGCTGGCTGCGCACCAAATCCCGTGGTTGTGTTTTGCTGTTGCGTATTGCTTCCAAACAATCCACCACTTCCAAATCCACCAGTGGCAGCAGGGGTAGCGCCAAATCCAGTTCCAGTTGCTGTGGAAGTTGCATTGTTGCCAAAGCTAAATGCGGGTTTGGCTGCAGCATTGTTATTTCCAAAGAGTGAAGAGCCGGTATTTGCATTTGCTGCACCGAACCCTCCGGTTGTGCCAGAGCCAAATCCACCAGTAGTTTGTGTACTACCAAATAAACCACCGGATGGCTGCGCAGCAGGTTGGGAACCAAAAAGGCTACCAGTAGCAGGTTTGGCAGCGCCAAAGAGACCTCCACCGGTTGTGGCTGTTGATCCAAACCCAGTCGATGCAGGTTGAGTTGAACCGAATCCTGTGCTTGTTCCACCCCCAAACAAACTTGAACCTGTGTTTGTGTTTGTATTCGTAGATCCGAAGCCAGTACTCGTGTTAGTGTTCGTAGAGCCAAAACCACCGAAGTTCGTTGCGCCAAAAGCACCAGCCTGATTGCTCGCATTCCCATATCTGCGGCCCTGGTTGTAATCGGCCAATCTCAACTCTTCGGGCGAGAATTTTTGGTATGGCTGTTGAAAGCATATGCTCTGGAAGGCATTTTGTTGATTGGTCGAGCTGTTGGGTTCCTTCTCAATGAAAGGTTGGAACGGCACACTTCCGGTACCCTGACACTCACCAGCACCCCCACCTAAAGCTGTTGACGCAGGAGAACCAAAGGCGCCAGTTGCTGGCGTTGTTCCTCCAAATCCGGAACTCGAAGCTGCTGCACCACCGAATGGGTTCGATGAAGCTGGGGTGGCTCCAAATGCGGGCTTTGCGGCTCCAAATAATCCACCACCAGTATTGTTTGAGCCAAATGTAGACGTTGCTGCAGGAGTCGTAGAGCCAAATCCACCAAATCCACTTGAGCCTGCTGTGGTCGTTCCACCACCAAACAAGCTGCTGCCAGTTGTTGCAGTGGTGCCGAATCCTGATGGCTTTGCGCCGAATGCATTATTCGTTGTATTTCCGAAACCTGGAAATATTCAGGTTAGTAACTTATCATCTAGCGTTCGCTGTGGAAATGGGGGGAAATTTTTCTGCATGACTGCACGTTGAGAACAGATCCAGAAGATTTATCATGGAACTGGGGAGCTGTGGGAGAGCTATAGGTTTGGACATGAAGACTTGAGACGGCGACACGCGAAATCGAGTCCAGCAGAACCATCCAGAGCAGAAAAGCATCGTCGACATACCTCCAGAGCTTCCAAAGCCTCCAGTCGTTCCACCACTACCGAAGAGTCCACCCCCAGTATTGTTTGTGCTCCCGAAACCGGTGGTACCAGTTGATCCAAAGCCTGTACCGAGAAGAGAGATTGGTGTAAGTGATGAGTTCGCGCTGATGTCCATAGTCTCAAGGTCCAGGCAGATGCCAGGCCAATTGTGTACCGGGGATATGAGAAGGGGTTGACCTACCTGTATTTGCAGTAGCATTCGATCCAAATCCTCCCCCAAATCCAGTATTCTGCTGTTGCTGATTGTTGTTCTGGCCAAAGCCACCGAAGCCCCCAAAGCCCGACATGATGAGGTTGAGGTCGATGAGAACTGAGCCAAATGACTATGACAATTGAAAGCTGTCGATGTAGCTTGTGCTGTGTGCGATGAAGTAACGCGGGTGACGCGGTTGGAAAAGGAGGAAGGTCGCGCTCAATGCTGACGAGCTGGCGCAAACATTAGAATTGATGAACGAAAGTCGAGAACCATCAAAAGTTTTTGTTGCGCAAAAGTAGAGGGAGGGTGTGTATGAGTAGGCGAAAGGGGAGGTAGTAAATGGCCACCAGAAGTTTTTATGAGGGCAACGCGCTGGAAATGAAGCTGGACTTCACCTTCCTAACCACTCTTGTCTGATCGGTTAGCGGCAAAATTTTGGCCAATCAGCTGATCGAAAATTAACGAATGACTGATTGTACTGCTGCCTGTGCGCAGCACACAGCACCAGTGATTATCAACCTCTGTGAGTGGCCAGCAACATGAACTCATGTTACAGCTTGCATGGTCTCGACTGCATTGCTACGTTCTACGCGCCACTGATTCTGAAGGACATTGCTGCCTGAGGGCTTTTGGTTGGATACGAATGATTTTCTCACAATGGACTGAGCTTTCAGGTCACATGCGATAAGAAGTTGGGCTTTCTTGGACAGCTTTCTGCCTATGACTCTTTCATCGTAATACACTATGAGTTGGTGTGAAGTACACCGAGAGGGTGGATTACAAATCATTGATAGGTGCTGTGTTTCCTTTCTCTGTCTGGAGAGCTTGAGAGAGGCTTAGATAAGGTAGGTATGTCAGTGGCAGGTAAGTACTTCAGAAAGGTACTTAATTTCAGAGCAAGCTTTGCGAGGTCATTGCATCGGTTGGGATGTCTGACTTTTTATTCCTGATATACTGCAATGCTTATATCCTCAAAGGTTCGATAATCATCCTTTGCGAAACTGTAAGGGGACTCTACTATCCTCAGTTCACAAGCAAATCTCAGGTCGTCTACCTATGAAGACCGAAGCACCTACACGCTTTGGGAACGAGCAAAAATGGACCAACGAAATGATTTTCGTTCCGCAGCAGTAGAGAATCATTGAGCTGTAGATACATACCTACCCCCAGCAACCTCACAAATATCCAATATTCATCCCCTCCCAGGTTGGTAAAAGTAGCGAGGGGAAATTCACGTTCGTTTCGTCATATAGATTATGGAGAATTCAAAATCAACTGGAAATCCGAGAATATCCAAGCTACATCAACACAATGAAACAATGTAGCTCCATATTTGAGTCAGATCCCGAGTCTTTACCAAATCTTATCCGTGTAAAAAGAAGCTTCCATCCAATGTTTATCCATATTCTTGAAACATTACGTCTTAAGCTTGACCCTCATCCTCCCTAGCCCAGTCTCTAAAAGTCGCGTCGTAGAACACCAAAAATCGCGTCCACTTCCAACCACTCTAATTCTAACTACAACACCACTGACTATCAACATCCACGCAGTAGAATTTCTGCTATACGGAGACAAAGCAAATTCCAGAAACCTCAATTTCAAACCTGAAATACAATAAAATGGCATCAGCAGCTCAATCGCACCCGTCCTTCCCCTCTCGCCCATACTCCAACACCCTCCACGGCAAAAGCACCGCTCCCTCCTTCGGCACCACATCCCACACAGCCAACAGAGAAACCGCCCGTCTAGAGCGCGAAAGACAAGAGCGCGAGCGCGCGCAAAGAGAAGCAGCACAAGCCGGGTCCTCGAATCCAGGGCCCCAGATCACAGATGAGCAAAGGGAAGAGATAAACGAGGCAGTATGTCCTTTTCATGCCTAACCCCAAATCTACCGGGGGCAAGAGCAAAGGAAGAGAATTATATTGACCAGAAACAGTTCGGCCTCTTCGACCTAGACAAAGACCAAAGGATAGATTACCACGAATTCAAAGTCGCTCTCAAAGCCCTCGGATTCGACCTCCCCAAATCTGAAATCCTCTCCTACCTTACAACCCACGGCATAGCACCCGATCCATCCGCTCCTCCCCCTCAAACCCGGCCCATAATGTCACAAGCGCAGAATACAGTCCCAGCTGGTCGTCTACTACTTACACTTCAAGGTTTCCAGACCATAGCAGCGAAATTGATCAGTGAGCGTGATCCGAGAGAGGAGATCTTGAGGGCTTTTGCGCTATTCGATGCGGACAATAAGGGTGTTATTAGTTTGGAAGATTTGAGACGAGTGGCGAGGGAACTTGGGGAGGGGTTAGAGGAGGAGGAGCTAGTGGCTATGATTGAGGAGTTCGATTTGGAGGCTAAGGGGGGTGTGGGGCAGGAGGAGTTTATTGGGATTTGTATGGGTTGAGGAGGATGGATATGCACCGCTTTATATTTTGATGCTTATGACCAAGTGGAAAGAGAGACGTTGGACAAGAGATGGAAGGTATTTTGTGTTCGAATACTGTACTTGCAGTGAAAGCGCGGCGTCAAGGCATTATACCCCAGAAGAGCTGACTGTCAAGGGTTCAGTGGAGCCCTTTTCATTTCTGAGATGAATATGCTTCCTTGTGTCGAAATACATGTTATCACTATTCAACGCCTTTTTCATTGATGCTTCGCAATTCAGTTTGCGTTGTCTTTCGCAGCTGGCTGAAATCACTCCCTAGCTAAACAAATGGTTCTACCATGCTGTAGAGAGATATTCACGTGCAATTATACGCCGAATAGAGGTTCAAAATCAGATGTGCAATGCTTCGTGAATTCATTCACGTCTCAATCTAACAGTGACAATAGAAAACCCCAAGCCCCGATCGGCAATGACTTGTCATGCCCAATCAACAAAGTATATCATTTGCACGCCTGCTTGAAGAATGAGTATTGTGCAAGATCCATATTCCCAAGTAAATCTCAATTCGAAAGAATGCTACCACCCGACTTCCACTACCTTTTCCTTTAAAACTGGATCAAGTCACCCTGCCCATTTGGTCCTTGCTGTTGTCTACCTCCGAATGGGTTACTCGATTGTTGAGCGCCATAGCCGCCACCGAAGCCATTTGACATACCAGCTGGCCCTGTTGCGGCCGGAATTTGACGCCCAGCTCCGAAGCCACCGGATGAATTTGCTCCATAGGATGTTTGAGGCATACCAGTGTACTGATTTTGGAGGAAAGGATTTGTACCAGTCTGTTGTGCGTTCAACCGTCCCAAATGCGACCCAGCACTGTTAACGAATGTTCCCGGAGCTGTATGTTGTGCAGGAATACGAAGATCACCAGTGTTTCCAAAGGTATCCAAGCCCTCTCCAGTTGATAGCAACGCATTAAGTCTAGCATGATGGGGATCTTGCTCTTTGGCAGGTGGCGGCGTGAAAGAACTGATGGGATTATATGATGGTGTATTGTTGAAAGTGGCAGTCTTTTGTTCGGAAAGAGAAGAGAGTGTGGGTTTAGCTGGTGCTTGGGCGGTCTGGGGACGACCAAACCCAGATGCAAATGGGTTGTTCGAGCCTGTAGGAGTCGGCCTGATCGCCTGGAGACCTTGGTTATTCGTAGCCCAAGGATTGTTAGTATTTGCAGGAATCAGCGGCTCGGGTTGTTGTTGCTGTTGAGGCTGGAAAGCATTTGTGTTTTGCTGGGCGTATGGATTGAAGCTCGTTTGCTGGGGTTGGATCTGTTGCTGTCCTTGTCCATACATCTCGAATCCAGTTGGCTGCGGAGCAAATCCATTTTGGTATCCATTTTGATATCCAGTTGGCTGCTGGTTCTGGAAGCCGCCAGTATACATATTACCCATGTAGCCAGTCTGCTGCTGTTGCATATTTGGGTCAATTGGGTTACCCGCCCAATCAACCTGGGTCTGTTGCTGATACCCTTGGTTGAATCCGGTAGGCTGTGCTGTCTGGATTGGATCATCGTCGAAGAGTGAGGCCGCATTTTGCTCTTCTAATTCCCTCCTCCGGAGTTCCTCTTCTTCCTTACTCAGCTTGATAGCCTTTGCCAGATCCTCATCGTCGGGCTCCCCGTTTCTGCTTTGCCGTTTCTTACGATCCTCTTCCTCTTGGTATTTGCTAGCTTCGATAGCTAGTTTGTACTCGGCATCCTCTTCATCAGCGCGCTGCGCCCGATGAGGTCTTGGCTGTCGGCGTTGAGTTTGCTCGTGGGGTTGGGCGAATTCCTCGATACCAGTCACTCTTGACTTCCAAGTCTTCCGATCGCTGCGCTCACTGCGTAGCCTTTCTTCGTCTAGAATCAAAGAGGTTAATTCTTTTGCGGAGACTCGCACTGAAACCGGATTAGCTGAGCTCCGCAACGTGTTCCTGGTAACCAGGCTTACCGTTCTGTCCCACATCACGACCATCCTCGTCGATATACTGGAACTCTCTGAGGGTCTTGATGATGTAGATATTCTTGTGCGCCCAGGTAACGACGAGCTCGGAGCCCTCGTGCAGACAGTAATCCAGCACTTTGAGAGCTTTGAGAACATGTCGCCAGTTCTTGCCTTTGTCGTTCAACCTCTTGTCCAGCATATCCATAATTTCATAGAACTCATTGGACCTGTATTCACTTAGTCAGAATCTCTGTCTTCCCATAGTAGGTCGTGTGCGTACGAATTGAACGTCATCTGGGCTATTTCGCTCATCTCTGTCCCCGTGGGTCCCCATGGATCATTACTGGTCGCTGAAGTACGTCAGTACATTGAATTTCGCAATTCATAGGCAGCCATACCATTCCGGACCTTGACCTGGACGGAAGAGTATCCCTTCGTGACATTTTTGACGCTTCTGATGACTTTCGACATTTTCGCGACAAGGCTATTCGAAATCTAACCGCTCGATTCTCTCGAGAGAGCGAACGGATGGTTCGGGGAATGGACCGTACTCCTATGCGATTCGAATCGCTGCTGATCTAAGTTTGCGACCTGATAAACGGCTGGTTCGATGAAAAGATGGAAGTCGGCGGATAGAAGTCAACCAAGAGATTGCGTTGAGATAGAAGTGACGGCTAGACGGCTAGCCCCGCACTCGTGTCGGGATGAAGAAAAGAAAGGGCAAAGGTTAGAGTGGGTTTCGAGACAGTAGAAAGAGTGTTTCAATGGTTGTTAGAATAGGCATAATACTTCGACTTCTTATGAATTATGCGACCAGGTGGTTCGGAGCTTTTGGGTTGGGCGGCGAGATGATGACGCTTGCGCTAAAACTGTAAGGCCAAGACCCATTACGAACAGTATGAATCACGTGGATGAGACTTGTATAAGTGTAATTATTTGGAGCTTATGACTGTAATTGTAAACAGGACAGGTTTGCATGAATATGTTGAGAATTATAGTGGGTGTATAAGTTACCTGTATTCGTTGACACGTATGTAGCATCGACAGTCTTCTTGTGCCACTGTGCTCAAGATTTAAAATACTCCCACTCCACACAATATTCTTTCAACGTCCAGTGTCAGTTTGGGTTCTGGTTTGACAGTATTTGATTTCCCTATCGTCACCCAGTGATGAAGTTCCTATTCTCTCAGTACAGGCTATACCTTTCTCTGCAAGATAATCTTTCCTTCGCACTTCACAATTGTGGAGCTGCGAAGCAAGTCCACTAGATACTCCACCTCGATAAGTCTGCAGATATGAATGGGAGCGTAGTGTTTCTCTGCGACAATGTACTTGAGACCTCCACTTCCTGTTCGATTCACATCATCTACTTCTCGAAGGAGGGGTAAGGTGAATTGAAGGTGGATCTGAGTTAACACTCTTCCAAAGCCATCCTATATGCTTTGAGGCAAAAAGGCTTTAAAGCCTCCATTATAATTTGCCAATTCGTTCCAATTCTTCAAAGGAAACAATTTCGGGCTTCCCACTGAATTTAGCTTCCAGCTCCTCGTGGGAGACTATTTCAACAGGCTTTGCGAGGTTGACTTTTGGTTGATATTCAAGTTCAGCCGCTCGCAACATGGCAAATCTGACAGCATTAATCCCCATTCTTTCTCCATCTATCCACTTCTCCGAACTGCAAGCAATAATTTCTCCTATCGCCATTCCATCATCCTCGGTGTTTGGTTGTACTGCTTCCTTGACATCTTCCATCAACCTTCTTAATTCTGCAAGTCTGATCTCCGCAACTTCCGGACTTGGTGATCTGCTACCCGGAAGAAGAATTCTGTCTGCCTTTGATAGTATGACCTGATATGGCACATTATGTTCCTTGAATAATCCAATAATCTGCAAATCGCTATTCTTTATGCCATGTTCCGAATCGACCAGCAGGAACGCCCTTTTCAGCTCTTTCCTTTTTGCTAAGTACTTCATAATTTGTGCTCCCCATTCAGCTCGCCCACCTTTCCCGTACCCGGGCATATCCAATACCACTAATCTGTTCTTGCCAGTATCCTCAGGGCCACCCACTGCAAAAGCATTCATGAGTCTTGTCCTTCCGGGCTTGGAACTTGTATGTGCAATTTTTCTTCCTAGCAAAGCATTCAAAAGCGAAGACTTTCCAACATTCGAACGTCCCAGAAAACAAACCTCGGGACTGTCCCCATGGTCCATTACTTTGAACTTTTCAGCTGACCATAGGAACTTGGGAGGAAATTTTTGAAAGAACTTCGTAGCATGGGATAGTTGAGCAGGGCTGGGAGGTATAGTGTCCCAATGGTACGATATCGCTGCAGACTTGAATGGTAATTGTTTTGGCGGAGGTGAAGGAGGAGGTGACGGCTGTTTCGTAGAAAGGTTAGCTGCAGTTGCGAGTGGTCTGCCAGTCCGTCGTATTGGACCGATTCTGTCGCATCGTGTTCGAAAACATGGCCGCAATTTCGAAGATATTGGCATTGAGTTGTTCATAAGCACGGCATTTGTTGACGATTGAGAGCGTGCTGCTTGAAGCCAGCAGGAGAAAGTTTCAAGACAAGGCTGATGAGGTCGGAGCTTTTGGCACGAACGGCCGATCAATAAATTCACAGCTTTTGTAAAGTCATAGCTCCCTCATCCTCGAAAAGCGACTACTTTTCATCACCACCACCACATCAAGATGAACAATCCTACCAAACTTAGAGCGCTCTATCGGGCTTTTCTACGAGAGCTTCCTTCCCGGCCTTTATCCGAAAAATCGCGATCTCCTCTTCAGGCACGAATTCGCAGTACCATTGCCTCGGAAAACAGCACTCCGATTGAGCAGGCAGAACAATTCCTACAATACGTCAAGGCACAAAGGATGTATGCAACATTGCTGGAACGATATAATCCTGGGATGGGAATGGATGAGGAGGAGAGAGTGCGCTTGACGGCGAGGAGAGTCGGGATGGATTTACCTGAGGAGTTCTCATACGCGGAAGCAGCAAAGAATGGTGGAAAAAATGAATGAATTATTTGTCCTACGACAGGCTATTGGGAGGTGCGCTTGGAAGGATACCAATCGCGTTCAATCATGGACGAAGAAGCACGACCAGCGGCGGCTACAAGGTTCATAGACATCTTTTGAAGTCGGATTGGCAATAGCTTCTGATTTCCGATACAATCAACCATTGCGCATAGCACACCCGTCAGAACCGCCAGCCTCATCATGATTCGACAGCTATCAAGCTTGCCACAGCTTCTATATTTCCGAGATCTTTGATAACGCCTTGTATTTATCTAAATGTAAATGTACGATTCGCACGGTTCGTCTAGCATTACCGTTTCTAGAAGTTTATGTGTTACTAATATTGAATCGGGAATGTCATTGTCGCTGGTGCGTCCGAGAGCCGCGAGGCGCTCTTCATTTCAACATGCAATGCTGAAAGTGGCCTCATTCTCTACTCTTGTGTAGACTACTATTTCGGAGAGTTTGTTTCCGCTGTTTGAGTGTCACATTATTGCACGGAGCCTTCACTTCATTTCAGGCTCGAGCAAACAGCGTATACCAAGTCACAGGCCACTATTAGCTAGAACCATGATAGCTGGGATGCAATTGCAAATAAAGTATTACAGAGTCGAATGCATCCTGAGGGCATGGTCTGTTCAATTTTGTCCCTCTTGAAAACCGTTAGACAATTCCTTATTTGGGATCATATCGTCGTGCCTGCCCATGAACGGTCAAGCTGCAGGCAAATTGAAATCTATTCTCGGAACTGCAGACTCCACCAACCTACATATTTCTCTCGGAGAATTAGCAAGTAACATAACGACAGTCTTTGCCACAATTTAAGATTGAAGAAGGAAAGGAGGAAATCAAACATCACACCAACTACCTATGCGCCGTGTTACATTCTTTCTAGAAGGATAAAAGAAGGTTCTTACAAATTTCGGACCGCCACAGTCGGTCCAACCATTCCTGTGGGATTGTGAAGAGTAACCTTACCAAGAGCTATTTTGGTCTCGAGGACTTCGGGGAGAGTTGGTGTTACCATGTCAAACCCGTGACACGGCGATTATGGCCTTGGTTGAAAAATGAGTATACAGGCTGGTGTACTTTACAGAGTCATGCTGCCTAGACATAGTGACCGGAGCTTGTCATCCAGCCACATAGATGATACAACACCTTGGTGTTTCGAGGGTCGGAACGGCTTTCTGCAGGTTTGTACCATGGCTTGTGGGTGTACGGAGTACCGACCAGCCATCTGAGCTGATTCATCCGCATTTAGGACCTCGAGGAAGGGTGACTGCACATGCCACTATTATCTTCAGCACAAAATGTGGAAAAGCTTAAATCTGGAGGTGGTGAGAGCGATAGTGCAATACCTCCCCCCTCCTTCTTCCTCCTTTGCCTTATCATCACTATCACAATCACCAGCAGCTCTATTTTGCATGAACATCGTCTATTGTAAGCGCCCACCTCTGTGGTGGATCACGACCTTAACCGCATACTGGGTGCTGTTATTGGTAGGTGAGGTTTTGATGCCGGGTTTAGTACAGGGCTACGAGTAGGCTAGCCATGACCTTTCAGCAGTCCAGCCAATTGTGGGATGTGCCAAATTTGGACCCTGTGCCGTGCTGCAGCGACTCCACGCCCACCGCAAAGCCAAATCCACGCACACCAGAGGCCCTTTGGCACTTCACACACCTTTCGTTCACGATTCTGCAGCCAAACTGCAGTCCCGGGGGCCCTGATGGTCCTGATGGCCCTAGCAAAGTGGTGTCTTGACTGCAAACATGGCCTGGCGAGCCTGTTGAACAAGGGTTGCCAGGAGGTCATACATATGAGGCCAGACCCCTCCAACTTTCTTTCTCTCCACGACCGAGCCTCAACTTCAACCTCAACCTGCCCGTCGTCTTCAACCTCAACTCTCTGTACTCTGCTTCCCTGCTGAGTCCCAGATGAGTTCAGGGCACCGTCGTCGCTGTCAGACGAAGCCTAGAGCCCTTTCGCGGGTGTGGAGAATTGTCTCAGGCCTATGAACGATAGACAGATAGGCTTCTGCTGCTATTTTTAGAGGCGCAATGACTACTCACTTGAGGGATACCGCTGCTCGACGACGCCTTGAACTCAATCCCATCACGACCTCACTGAACGTCTCCCATCTTCCATCCCATCTTCAGACGCCAAGTTCAGCCCTATCCTCGAGTTCTCTGAGCGCGCCTTTTGGTTACAATCCGGTAGCATATACGCCAGTAAGCGCTGTCCGCCAATACAATCCCCAACAATGGACATCTTCTCCCAGCGTTACCTCGGACAACGGGGCGCATTTTGGGGTTCAGAGGCCCCAGGACACCGAAGGTACATACTCCAAGCCAATTTTTGCTGAATGCATTGGTGGAGAATGCCGCTGTCAGAAAATATACTAATCTCTACTAGTCGTGATTCCTGCCCCACCTCCATATTCCCCACCGAGGAGTAATCGAACCTCGATGATACTGGCTGATGATCCTTCTTCTGGAATGTCTCCTGCTACCCGAGTCTCTCCTGCACATCTTTATCGGTCGTCACCTGAGCCAGGTGCAAATCATGCCTTCCCCCCTCCACCACCTCCAAATACTCGTACGAGAGCAGGTTCACACGACAGGCCAACATCAGTGTATAACAATGTCACGAATTTTGCACGAAGACCCGCTCCCGAACCTCCTAGGGTCTCTCCTGAGAGCAACAGGGAAAATGCATTCCATCCCAGACGGCCTGTACCGATCCAAGTGGAGGCGCCGTCATCTGAAGAAGAAGGTTCTCAATATAATACAGATTCCAGGCCTCCAGCATCTCGACGAGCTGCTTCTGCTGGAGCAATAAGTACACCATCTTCATCTAGGTCACGGGGATCATCAACGACAAGATGGGAACCGGGCATGCCATTACCACCACCTCCTCCAGGACCACCACCACCACAATCAAGATCACAGAGTATGTCGAGATCAACAGATAGGGTCGTATCTCCACCAACACGGAGACCTGGCATGCTATCGAATCTGGGACCAGTTCCTCCAACTCCTGCCGGATGGGTTGACGAAGATATTTCCGGGAGAGGGAGATCACCGAATCGCGGACTCCATATCGACACATCGAGCGTCAGTTCAAGTACAGCTGGAGGTGAATCGAACTCTGGCTCCAGTTCTTCGGGCTTGGCCAGGAATCATGCCGTTCGAGGAGAACCTAAAAGTATTCGTGAGAGGAGAAATGAGAGTAAGACGAGAAGAAGCGCTGCAGTTGAGGAACAGTCCAACAATCCTTGGGCAGAGGCTATCACGCCATCTGATATTGTTGTTCCAATGACCACGTTAGGGAGGAGACCAACAATCACAAAATCAACACCAAGAAGTGGTAGGTCACATCAAGGCGAGACACCAAGGTCTGCTGAGTCTCATTATACCAATACGCCAACTCAATTGATGACCGCTCCCGGTACTGGATCGCGAGGATCAACACCTAGACCACATCATTCATCAAATCGTCTCGAAGCACCTACTCCCCCATTTTCACCAAGCCACATTAAAGCAGCATTCAATGAAGAATCACCCACTATTCCCCCCAAAGCCCTTCCAACTCCTCCCCCACAATCAAGGCTTGCTCTTGGATCTCCTGCACGTCCAGTCTCACATATTCTTCACACACCGAATAACGATCATACGTCCATACAGCCTCTCGTACCCTCCAGGCCGGGGTCAAGGCAATCAAGCACAAGTCAGGTATCGCAAATATCCCCTGCAGAACAGTTTTCCCGAGCGGCAGTGGAACGGCATCAAGCATTCGCTCAAAAAGAGGCTGCCGCCACTTCTGATACTGAGCGTGTGCGCATGTTCGCAGAGTTTATTGTGACAGAATCTCGACTTAGAAGGGAGCGTTATGCAACAGCAATCGATGCGATGGGCTCGGAAATCTTAGAATTAACTCGTGACCTGTTCAGACCGTATAGTCCTGGGGCTCGGAGAGATTCTACAATTTCCAGACCAAGTGCCTGGACCCCAGAATCATCGACAGGACCCAGATCTCCTGCTATAGGTAACCGATCTCACAGAGGTTCCTTAATGGCAGCTCTACACGATACTCCAAAATTGCAGACTACTGGACTTGGAGAATCGTCAAGAAGCCAGCCTTCATCTGGGTCGAATCCAGCATCTCCAGCTTTAGGGCGTCCTGAGTCTACATGGTGGAGTGGATATATGCCATCTTTGTCACCTATTCCGAGTATGAGTGTCAGTGAGGCACCGGATGGATCAGATTCAAGGGGAAGACCTTCAAGTAGATGGTGGGAGGTAAGTCAAGAAGGTTCAAACGGAACTCCCTCCATGAGATTAGAGCGCTCGAAACGAGAATCAAAGTATATGGGCATGCCACGAGAGCTGCGAGAAGCATTGCAGAATGGAGAGCCAGCGACTTCGCATAATGGCAAGGGCATTGATTCAAGTACTCCTATGGAGCAAAAGATTTATGGACCTAATGAGTATCCACCTGAGAAGATGGGATGGCATGAACACGATGCAGCTTCATCATCACCGGGCCAGACGCCTTCAAAACCTCCACCATTCTCTCCTGCTCCAGCAACACCAAACCCAAATCATTTGGATGTCTCTCGCCTTGTAACATTACCTCCCCCATATCCACGACATCACCCTGCCGTCAATAACAACCACCCAGATCTCACATCTATACGCACCATCGTTCGAGTGTTGAGTGATTTCACCGAGGTGGAGGCTACCAAAGACCGGTTCCTGAAGACCAGCATGCAAATTAAAGAGGATTTAGCAGAAGAGACCAAAAAGCGACGGAATTCACTTAGAGTGAATATTCAACGACAAATCGAGTCCGGGGAAATGACCTACGCAGACGCTGCCAAGGTAGAAGCTGAGGCAAAGACTACCGAGCAAGAGAAAACAAAGGAAGCATCGAAACTCGACTTCGAGCTTTTCCAATCTCAGGTTGTCATTCCTCTGAACGATTTGCTTATGGACCGAGTCGCTCGCTCAACTGAACTATTTGATCAATTACGCTCGAAGCTTTTCGTAGATGCGCAACAGCAGAATCCAAATTCGACCCAAGAAGAAGGAGATGAGCAGCCAGAACTGCTGGAAAAGCTCACATTACTGAAATGGATCTTCGAGGCCCGCGAACAGCTCCACAGAGAGCTTTTTGATCTCCTCTCGGACCGCAACAATCGCTACCGGGACATGGTCATCACACCCTACCGCCTCTCAGGCAACACCGAGAAAGTCACTAACGCGGAATCCTTCTTCTCCGAAGATGCATCAAAGCGTAAACTGGCATTTGAGCAAGAAATACTCAAGCGTACAGAGGAGTTCATGGATATCATCGAAGAAAATGTTGTTCGGGGCGTTGAGGTCCAGTTAAGTGCTTTCTGGGATATTGCTCCTAGTTTGAGTCGCATCACGGAAAAAATTCCCAGACAGCTTGAAGGATTTCAGATCCAAATCCCGAGCGCAGAGTATGAGGAGAATCCAGCTTACTACGAATTCCCTATGCAGTATCTCCACAGCTTACTCGCTCACTGCGAGAAGAGCACGTACCAATTTATTGAGAGTCAGATCAATCTACTCTGTCTTTTACATGAGGTGAAGAGTGGGGTTACAGTGGCCAACTGTAGACTGATGCGGAGTCAGCGTGTTGCACAAGGGGAATCGGAAGAGGAAGTTGACGCTGAGTTGGGAATGGTAGAGAAGGATGAGGAGGCTAGGCTGACGGATGATTTGAAGGAAAAGGTTAGATGTGTGGAGGAGCTTTGGAGTAGTGCTTTGGGAGGGGAGTTGGTGGGCGTTAAGGAGAGGATCGAGGGGTGGTTGGTTGATCAGGGAGGATGGGATGATGAGCAGTAACGTCATCAAATCCTTATCCTTCGAAGGTGAAGCAGTGTGCAATAGAAAGAAGGATTGGTTCCTAGGGCATTTCGCTTCATTGTATCTATTTCAAACCCTACATCTTTTCAGGAACTAAGGAATTTTTGGGAGGGAGAAGGTGCTCCTCGTACGTATTTATTGGATACCCTACCTACCTAGCGTAGCATATTTCATGGACAAAATATATTGATCGATATATTACTATCAATACATATATCAATATTTTTTTCACTCTCTTCAATATTTTCCTTACTCGCCTTGATTCATATTGGAATTGATCCTTGACCACATGAAGGACACTAATAAAATGAATACATTTTTATTTCAAGGGAAAATTGATCGTCTCCCTGAATACATCCTACATTGCATCCGAAGGAATACCTCAACATAGCCCCTCGCGTCCGAAAAATCGGTCTCGATATCATTCCCTAGTTCCCGCACAGGAATATTTTATGCATTGCATTAGTTGTAAACCACGACTCACATCTTATGCATACATTTTATGCAATCCATCCGAATCCCTTCCTCCAACATAAACGCCCTCATGCACTTGACAGCAAATGCAAAATATCCATCCACCACGCTCCTTGCATAAACACGATGCTTATTTTAAGGAGGATCTTGTTGGTGGTGGTTGGTGGACCACCGTTGGTACGGCTGAATTGGTGGAAGGATGGATAGGAGAGGTGTAGCGAATCAGCCGAAGAGAAGGATTGAAGGTGGTGAATAAGGGATTTGTGATCGCGTGGATTGTTTGGTTTGAGGAAAGGAGGTGGGAGAGGAAAGTGGGTTTTGTGTGAAGGGGAAAATAGGATAATTGAGAGGGTAGAAAGGTAGATTGGTGGGTTAGTGTGGAGTATGTATATCGAGCTTCCTGTCAGAGGGGAAGATATTTTAGGTGAGAGAAGGTTGAGTCGAGGTGGCGATGTAGAAATAGATACGAATAAGAGGATGCACCAGACGAGATCCATTTCAATCTGCAAACATCATTGAAAATAGGTCGGCAATCTACACTACTTGGTCCATTGTAACCTTTCAAGACCATGGTGAGAATAATAAGTATTACGGTTGGTACTTGCACCAGGTCACGAGTACGAGGTACAGAAATGGAAGTCGGAGGATCAATAAGAAAATCCTAAATCGCGACACGAGAAGATCAAGGTACCTACTTACGTGTCTTTTCCTTTTTTGAAAGTGAATGGATTAAGATGATGTAAATAAATAAATAAACATCGTATCCCGTGGTCCAAAATCGGGTCTGTTGCCTAACCTCCACCACCGTTACCCAAGGACCAGGTCTAACATCACGATCACGATACGCATCCAACCACCGCAGCCTACTCAGACAATTCCCCAAGACACTCTCAAGCGCCGTTTGAAGATGACACAAGAAGTAAGTATTTCTTTGTTTGTTTGTTTTGTCTTACCAGAAGGATCATTGGAGCCTTAAAGACCCGAGGAAGCGGATAGGAGCGTTCCCGGAGATATGTATGCACTGCGGTCTCCGATGAAAATTTCCTTTGTTGTTGGTTGAAGATTGGGTCGTGGGAAGCGGTCTTGAGAACGGTGCGTTTGTCCGGGGGCGAGTAAAAGGGTGTGGAAATGCTGTGTTGGTACGATGGAGAGGACGACTGGGCTGAGGCGATGGAACGATCTAAGTGAAATAATGAAATCATACATACTCTGAAATGAGAATGAAAACAACACAGGATGCTTGGAAAGGTTTCTGAGAAACGATTACCCGATGACCTAAAATCAAAAGTCTGTAACAATCATCATAACGAGCGCTTCTGAAATGAGCAGAGGAATCAAGATATTAATACCTCTCTCCCTCAATCATCCATACCTATCATCGCCTCAAACAAGCGATAAGAAAATTACAAAAGTACAAAAAAAACTTGAAACGTCCCCAAATAGAAAAAGCGCTCCAAATCTCGGAAGATATATCCAAAGCGCTTGCTCGAACAGAGCCCTCTCATACCCAGACGCGCATCATCCATCTGTAGCCGCCCTTCTGGAACCAGGAGCCGCTTCCTTCTTGCACGTCGGATGAGCGAAACGCTGGGGCTGCGCGTCTACAGATTACCTTCCGAGGAGGGATGATACTTCTGCCATGTGCTGTAGGTACTACGTATGTATTTACATCTCTTTGTTTGAGATTTTTCTTGCTGAGAGAGCCGCGGACGGAAGTGTTGATACAAGCGCTGTGGCCTTGGAGAGGGTCGGGAGGCCCGTTTTCTGAGACAGAGGGAATGCACAGCCACAAGTTGGGAGCTCAATGTTGGGGAGATCTTGGATACCCTATTTTGGAGTTTATGTGAGGAGATTTGGTTTATTTGATGGGAAATGAGGTTTTGAAGTTATTTAGGAGTGTAGCGAATGGATTTGATTTCTTATTGTGATGTTATATGAGGGCACGGGTAAAGGGAGTAGGTAGTAGAGTCTTTCATAGATTGATAGATTGGTCAGAAGACTCGAGATTGGTATTGATTATATCTCGTGGCAGTGAGGATCATACATGGCATACAAGTCTCATGGGCGAAGCCGGAATGAGACTGGACTTGATTGACTGAATTGCTCTGGACTGCACTGGACGATGACCGGCGGGGATGGATGTTTCAGTCTGTTCACCCTATCAATTGGCGTACAGGTCCCTGAAGATCTCTTCGCTTGCGCCATCACATCACTGACACTTCAACTAACCCGCCATCCCCTATCCAGGCACAGGCATGACCCGACTCACAGACTCCTGACTTGGTTCTTCCAGACCGATTAGAATCTTCCTTGATGCCGAGTATGGTATTCCGAGACCATACTAACAAAATCACGGAGGCTACCGTACTAACAGAAAAAGCTGCATCGATCCAGCTCGGCTGGCTCGCTGGCTCGCTGGTCAAGCTCAACTTAAGTTTTTCAGTCTTGAGCTGCTGGAATACTGCACTGGCTCAGCTGCACTGGCAAAGAAGAAAAAGGGGAAACGGGATAATGCAACTGAATTGAGATGAAGAGCCGGTATCAACCGCAGTAAATCTGCATGAAATAAAACTCAACATGCCAATCAAGAGCCACACCTCTCCCTTTTGCCAGAACATGGCGAAGTGAAGCTTTTCATGTGTACCAAGATTTCAGACCTCCATGAATCCTCCGCCTCAACCTCGGTCGTAATCATGGTCGAGTCGTGTTTACTCGGTCGGGTGGATATCAATGCAAACAAGAGCAAAGCCTCATGCGTCGTCGTCAATATCCGTAAATCAGGTGGCAAGGTCGCCTCCTCGCCTTTTCTCGCCATCCTTTGAAATGGATGCATGACGGTTGGGTACGCATGGCTGGAGAGGCGGGGGGAGATCATCACCACCTTTAATCATGTGTGGCCATTCCTATTCATAATGACTCGATTTTATACAAGGAACATGCGGTTCGTGATGAAGGGCCAGCGAGCATGACCGTGGAAAGGAGCACACTCACCGCCAGCAAAGTATCGCAGATGAACAACTCATTCCGACGGTGACGATGCAGCGAGGTAATAATAATTGGCTGTGATATATCCAACCTCCTGCGTGCTGCATAACTGGATACATTATTGTGCTTGAATCCCTTCCTCAATACAACACGTACAAGTGCAGCAGCAAGCAGGAAGCAACAAGATCACAATTTATCCACTCTATCCACGACCGCGACCACGACACGTCCGGCCTTTGCAGATTAATAAAGTTGCACGTCGACGAATCTGGGCCGAACGGTGGATGAACGATTCGATCTCCGGTTTCAGGATCCTCGCATCCACCTTGCATCTAGGAGCAGCCGTAACTATTGGACGAGAAGACCAAACAGAAGATCTTATTTGACGGGACGGGAGAGGATTTCAGGAGAAGGAAAAAACGATCAGTAAGGAAAGGGAAGAAGGAGAGAAAACGCCAATAGTTGCAACGACCGAAAAAGCCAAAATCGAGACACGAAACGGTGGAAAGTCTACGGCTCGCATCCGGTATCTGGAGTCTGGACATTTGGATCATAAAGCGGGCATTAACCTACTTACTCACTTACTTGGTAACTTACAGTAGTCGCCTGCATCACATTCACAGCAGCAGCAGCATCGCCGCAAATCCAGAGCGCAATACATACCAGCTAGTGTGTACTTGTGCAGCAGTCCAGAGTGGCTCTCAGCAACTCGATATTCGACGATAGCCAGAATTCGACGACTTCTTCACATCTCCAGTGCCACAGATATTGTGCCACACCCTTACAGTCGACGGTACTCGTGTACAACAGCTGCGGTCTCCTCCTGACTGCCCCTGCGTTTTGCCCTGCCACCTGCAAAATCAGCCCCTGCGCCAACTGGTCGCCAGTCGATCTCATTCACGACGCCATCGCCATCGCTATCGCCTTCCGCACTCCACTGATTCACGGAGTACTCCACTCTGAATCTGAGGCCCGTCCACCGCCTCAAGGTACATGCAGAACGGAGAACTCAGGTCGAAGTAACACACCAAGACTACCGATACCACCAATACCACCACTTCAACCACTGCCACTTACTCCGACTACAAACTTGGCATCTGTCTATCCATTCATCCCTCCATCCCTCTCTTCCAATCCCTGGCCTCTCGTGGGCTGAAACTCCTTGTTCCAGCATCGTCTATCCTGGGCCCATTCAGTGTCCAAAGGGCTTGCCCCGTCAGCATTCCACTACTGCCACCCTCCAGCCCAGCGCCTAGGGAGGCATAGCTCGGTCTCTGTTCTATTTGCTGGTCAACCCATCTGGGCCAACCATCCACTCTGGTACGAACAGATTCCTTACCATCCACCCCCCCAGCGCCCGCCAGACGAAAATAAAATAATTCGTTCCAAGCAGAGGGCGTACCACGCAATTGTTCTCACACATCTCCATAGTGCCAGTAGCCCAGTACCAGTAGTAAACTCCTGTTCTCAAACCTGTCTGCCAATCCTCATTTGGCCTTTGAGGTGGCCCTTAACCCACCCCATCCCATACCATATTCTACCCCTCCAACACTTCACATACATATATCCACCCAGCCCTCTTCTGGACAACCTTCAATACTCCCCCAAGAAGAAAGAGATATACAGCAGTACCAACCTCATCCTCCTCCCGTGGTCCCGGTCACTACCCAACCTCCAATCTCCATCCATCACATTTCACTCTTCGACCTCTCGACAATAACCCGGTGTTCTTGTCAGATCTCGAAGTTCTTCCGGTCAACTGCAGCTTCTCAATCACATCCCCTGAAGGAGTACATTTACTACGACCTCACGAAACGAAACACTCGGACTTCGCTCCCTTTTGTTAAGTCGAGCTGTCAAAACGTCAGAACGCCACCAGCCCTCCTGCGTCTGTGCATCCCCAGAAAATCACAGACAAACACTTTCTTTCACCCGCCTTCGCTCTTCGATTCGTTATCGTGTTGTACGGACGTATCATTCGGGCTGCCACTGTATATCCTGCCGTCGCACTCGAATCCTCTTTGAGGACTAATCAAGTCATCCACATCAGCACCAGCCGGGGCATTCCTTCAGGCTCACTTTCAAGGCTTCAGCCGAGGCGGTGATAAAGTCTTCGCATCCTTCCTTCGCTTTCTCTCCTTCGCCTGCTCTGCCTTTGCCTCTGCCTTTCGTACGCAGCCCGCTACGCAACTCCACGTCTCGGCAGCACTAGCAAGTGTCAACGGCCGTTGCATAATAGAGTGTTTGCTGCTGCGCCAGCGAACAACGTAAAGCTTCGGGCTTCCTAACTGAATCTATCCGCTGGTCGGAAAGAAAGACGCCTTCTTTGCAATTTTTTATTCTTCTTTCCTGCCTTTTAAAATTCGTTGACCCTTTCTCGATTTGCGAATTTCGGGTTCGATTTATTTGGGTTTAATTTGGTAGTTCAATCTACTTGTCGCCCTCCCCCCTTTTTTCGCCTCGCCTCGACGTCGACGCTGAATATTCACGGCCGCCTCACCGCCTTTGATCGAGCCACTAGTCACAACAATAGTCCTGTCCCCCCTATTGTCAATTACCACAATAGGAAGTTTGTTTAGTATTTCAACCCTCGCTTCCCCAACATCATCAACTTTTTACATCACCATTCGAGCACCGGCGAACCGCAGCCATGGCATATCCCTCAAAGGCTTTAAATGAAGCTGCTCTTGAGCACTTCATTTATATGCCTGTCAGCTCGGATATGATAACCTACCTAGCCATCAAAGCCTCAGAGGTTATTCAATGCGAACGACCAGATTCAAGTCAAAACCCTCCTACACCCCCAACTTCAACCGAGAATGACCTTCAATCACGACAACACCTGCCTTCTCTTGAGCGCTTCATCAGCTCTTTGGTACGAAAGTCAAATGTTCAAGTACCTACCCTGATGTCAACCTTGGTCTATTTGGAACGATTAAAACAACGCCTTCCTCCAGTAGCCAAGGGCTTGAAGTGCACCGTTCATCGTATCTTCCTGGCCGCACTCATCCTCTCAGCCAAGTTCCTCAATGACTCTTCGCCAAAGAACAAGCATTGGGCCGAATACTCTAACGTTCGAGGCTATGAAGGATTTGGCTTCTCAAGAACCGAGGTCAATCTCATGGAAAAGCAACTCCTTTACCTCTTAGATTGGGATCTCAACATTCGTGCGGATGACCTGTACACCCAGCTTGACCCATTCCTGGCTCCCATTCGTGCTGAGATTGAGATTCAAGAGCAACAATTACGTGTCAAGGAGGACCGAAAGCGTGCTATCATGGAACAACAGATGTTGGAGCAACAAACTCAACAAAGTCAAGTAGCCAATGCCGAGTACTGGATGGCAGGATACCAACAAAACGTGGCCTACGAGCATCAATACATCGTTCAAGACAACAATGCCGTTCCAGCCAACTTCGTTTCCACTCCATCCTCTACCGACTGCCCTGGTCTTGCACGCAGTGGTACTGGTGACTCCTCCTCCGCTTCCTCGTACATGGAAGCCACCTCAGCAAACGGAACACCAAACTCCAGTATCAGCAGCTACATGGGTGAAGAGAACGTGTCTTTCGCATCGCCAACCCACATTGTGCGAGACATCGTTCAAGTCGCTACCAACGAGCCCATTTACCCCTCTGGCAAACGCTCTATGCTCCCATACGAGATTGAGCGCGAAGATGCGTATGAAACAGCTTCTCTTCCTAAACCCAAGAAGGCCAAGCACGGCGGCAACATCTTTTCCCGTTTCCTGACTGGAAAGGATCGCACGTACGCCTAAGCCTCCCTCAACTTTAGCATGCTCCACACGCACTTAATGCACGCATTCAACGAGTTTCTTTTGTCAAGATTTGCATGGCGTTCTTTGGATGATGAGACCTGGGAACAGTAAAGGCAGGAATGGAATGTCATTGAACCTGGAGGGGAAAAAACGACATAATGAGCGGTGGATTCTAAGAAACTCTGGTAATTATGTCTGCACTCTTTCGTGGCTTTTGAGGGCATACATTTCTCAGTGCATAGATGGCGTTTATCGGGCATTGGGATAGGGCTTGATCTTCAAGGTCGCCTTGGGCTTCTTCGTCTCTTTTTTTTGTTTGCCAAGCAAGGGGTTTGGTACATAGCGAGCGCGCGACGATACCGTACGATTTGTATGATGAGTGGCCTTTAAAGCCGGGAATCAAATAATACTTTGATACACTACTTTTTTGCTATATGAGCCTTTGTGAATGTGAATGTGAATATGAATACATCTTTGACCCCTCCTTCCTTCACTACTCAATTGATTTTTACTTCTGCACGGACCAAGTCAATGACTTATTGTAAGAGTCATGTAAGTAATTACGCCATCAACAACCAGCTAAATCAATGCCTTAGCGACGTAACATTCACGTCAAATCTAGTTCCCTAGCGCCTTAATATTCACGGTAGAAAAAGTGGATTGCACTCCGGTCACAAACACCTTCCTTTCATGAGCTCTGTTAGGCGAGCTCAGGGGTTCACACCCCCCTTTCCTCAGAATATCTTCCCGTCTTCAATTTTGGCAATCCCCGTACTGTACGTTCCCGTACCGTGACAAAAAGGAATTCTTTGTAATATGAATTATGATTCAAAGCAATTCCCAATATACTCTTATTACCCTAATCTCTGTCGTCCTCCATGGAATACTCCATCTCCACGTGCACAGTTTTAGAAATGAATGGGAAATAAAGGGGCACGTGATATAACACAGCCACCCCTCCCAATCCGCCTAATCCCTCAACCTCACACAAAGCCACCCAGCGCACTCACACTTAAACACTTTATAATTCAGCCCTCATCAACTCCATACCTTGCATATCTAAGCCCTAGGCTTACGAAGGTGTCATTTAAGCTTTACAATGACGATTTCAGTCTGAATGTGGGGTATCAGAAAATCGCCGAAGAAGCCGGGTTTCTTGCGTGGAGAAGTTAGTATCTGGGTAATGGTGCATTGGGCTGGTAATGAGGTAAGCTTTAGGGGTTGGGGTGATACTGGTCTGGTATATCATACCCCCTTTCTCTAATGCAGTGTTTTATATTCAAATACCTCAATAATTTTTGAATGTGATAATTCTGCACCCGTCTACCCCTTCATCCCATGATATCGCTTATCGCTTACGAGGTCATCTGGCCTACCAACTCAGACAGCAGGGTGGAAGATCACCTTCCGTTTTATTGTCTTACTCTCTAAGTCTTGAAGATAAAGGATAATGATGGTCTGGGCATAAGGCTAAATTACTCAAGCAGGTAAGTGTAGGAAGAAGGATCACGAGCGAAGGAATGAGGTGCACGCGGTGGGAGAGGTCATGCGGTGGGAGAGGTCATGCGGTGAGAGTAGATGATAAGCACGGGATGGAGGGATATCGTGATAGAGGTTTGGGATTTCGGAATGTGACTTTGGGTTTGGGGTTCTGAAGTTTGAGTTGGGAGGGGTATTTGAGGTGGTTACTACTTCTTACTTGTATGCTCCCGCGGTTGATACTGTGCTGTTGGTGATGGGGAGGTGCATTTGAATTACAAAGTTTCAGGTGTTCTAGATTGTGACTATATGATGAAGTCCATCGCAAGTTGCAGAATCATACTAGTTACAAATGCAACATCATTTAATATTATATTTTATAGTGCCCTCAGTCAATATGTCTTGGAGAAAATTTATATTGCACAGTGATGCCCCTTGGGATTCATTAGTAACGAAATTCACATCTCATATCAATTGTCCGACAGGATGTACCTCATCTCTCAAGTCCATAATATGCCACATATCACTCTCGAATTCGACTTCCTTGACGCAAGTCTTTGCTTTCTCACCTCCCACAGTGCCCATCCAAGTCACCGATTGCAAGTGCAACTTTTGCCGTCTCCATGTCACCCAACTTTATCCCACTCGTTGTCGTTCGAAATCCTCTTCATTTCAAATACAGGCTCTATTATCTTCCTCTTGGACTGAGCAGTTGATCAGCCAAGCGTCTAGGTATACAAGATTTCCATGATAATGGGGGGTACTTGGGGAGTACAAGCTTTCAGATGTAATTTTGTCCGACATGAGGAGTGTTGATCGTCAAGACGATCAAGCTAACCTGATCATGTCCAAAAACGAATACGACTCCATCGATAGAGCTTCCTGTTCAGTCTGATCTTCGAAAAGCAAACTTCGAATCTCGTGCATCGCCAGCCTTTTCCTGGTAATGCTCTGTATCTCTATGCTCTTCTGCAAAACATATCTCGCTCGGTTTCTCGATAATCTCGACATTATCCACTCCCTATATATACCATCATCTGTTTCGATTCCTGCCATAAATAGTGGCCATTGTAATCGATCGTGAAGTTCATTACTGTTTGACGCAAACGTTCGTTGAATCAGGTGAAGAAGCCTTTTCAAGGCACTTTGAACTTCTGGAGGGGATTCGATACCCAGTTCAGAGACAGTCGCTCGGAAATAATAGACTTGGAGAGCATTGAATAAGATGACATCGAAGTCAGCATTGGTATGGACTCGTGTGCGTGGCGTTGCCGATGTTGATGAATTTTGAAATACGGAAGCATATTTCTACTCCTGTTAATAAATGTATCACATCGCCGAAATATATTCGTACCTTCTCCAGGAGTGTGAATCTCTTCTTAATATTCTGACAACTCTCAGTATCTGGGCTTTGAATATGAGCAATCTCATTTATATCTTGCCACAACGCAGTCAGAGCCCAGAGAAACTCCAGTTCCACTGAATTGTCAACGTCGTCCGAGATCTGGCTTTCAGGATACGTCGCGCCCCAATGTGCTTCAAGGGCTGTCCTCGATACCTCGTAAACTGCCATCGTACGCTCTCGATGTGCAGTAAGATATCGTGCAAGATCGCCGCCAGATCCTTGAAACCCACATTTGACATCCTCATCAAACGTCCATATTATGAGTCGAGCTAGAATATTCCGATCGCGAGACGAAAGACTTGGTGGACCAAATAAGTCGTCTACACGGGCACCTTGCTCTAGACAAAGGCTATCCAAACGGTGGCTCTTGACATAATTTAATACTGCTGAACTCAACTGCTGGATTCGCTTCTTTGGCACTGATTCTCTTTTCGGCATGTACAAGTAGAGAAAGAGAAATGCAGACATCACATACAAGTAGTCTGATGGAGAGTTCTTTTGAATCATCTCGATCAGTATTTCCGCACCAGCTTCAAAGTGAGCCTGAGCCTCCGTTGATGAGATTTGGTCTTGCCGATGAGAAACGTCGTTGATTGACACTGCCAAAATAAAATGCATGATCATCTCATTGTGAGCCGCAAAGTCCAGTAGAAGCTTGTGTGTTGACCACTTCGGATCCTTCGTGGTCCTGTAGATTGAGAATACGGTCTGATAGTGACCCAAAGCGTGGTGTTCGCTTGGGTTGAGAAGCATAGAATTTGGAAGTTGTATATGGTAATCAGACAAATCCAAAGCTGGAGACCAAAAAGTATTGCATGCAACAGAAGGCATCTCTTCGAGGTGGTTTGTTCCTCGAAAGATATCCCTTGACCATAGCGGTTCGTTATCAGGTAGTTCTGGAAAAGCCGACCAAGTTGATTCTGAGAGTTCAATTCCCAGGTCCATCCAGAGATCATCATAATCAAGCATAGAGTGAACCGATGGCAATGACTCTGGTCCAGATAAGGAGGAAAAACGATCTCTTGCTGAAGTATCTGCTGCAACAGGGCTTCCAGCAGGCAGAATCACGGCGGGCGCCCATCTGCTTTCTCTTGCTCTGATAGTTCCCCGACCTCGTCTTAATACAGATAGGGAGGGCTCTAACTCCGGCCATGAGCATCTCCTCTCCAGCCTTATACATCTAGTACATGATGGCCTTCCCTCGTCACATTTGACTTTATTGGACCGACAAGTATCACATCCTGGTAAATTCAGTCAATATCAACCAAACCTCGCTGTGATTAGATACCTTTTCTTCGACGAACTTCTCTGCCTGGTCGTCTTGACATGGTCTCGCAAACCCATGTAGGTTCGAGGAATATTTACATAGAGTTTAAGGTGATGAAGCACCATCTACCCTTTTTCATACCGATACAATATATCCTCAAGTCCGAACTTGGTGTCAAGGTTCCGTGGAAAAGAAGGTAGACCCCACCTATGACTAAGATAATCAACGGCAGGAGGCATATCATGTGATTAGTATTCCTGGTCGGCTTTTCTCACCAATCAGAGACTAGACTGTACAAGTCGTCGGGAAACCGTGCCATCTATCTTCTCAGTTCTTTGGCCAACATCACTGACGGCTCTGTCTTTCCATAGCTACAGTCCAATAGATCATCCCGTCGGAGGAACGAGCCATACGTTTCCCAGACTGTACCATCAAGTGTGTCTTATCTGCCGTCATGAACTTATCATCGCTACAGCTCTACTGATCCTTCTGTCGGAAAAGCTTTCCTCTAGTTGATGTGGCTATCTGTACCCCAGATCAATGCCGAGATGGTTGCCAAATGTGCTGTGCCGCTGTATATTCTCCACCAGAAAGGGGATTTCCTTGCAACCGGAGGGTCGTACGGAAGCTCAATTCGAGCTTCTTATTCACTTTGATTATATTGAAGCCGAAAATAATGATCATTTCTAGGGTATATGTGCATTCTCTTGCCTGGACGGGACTCAGATTCTCCAGTGTTCATCATCTTGTCACCATCTTCTTATTTTGGTGCTCAATCCCTACCCTTTCACTTTCCAACACAGGCAAAGTAACTTTCTATCATGGCTGATAAGGCACATCAATCCGAGAATTTTATAGATGATAAAAATTCCCTATCACAGATCGTTGTCCTCCCGAGGAAGAAAAAATCATTCTTCGGAAAGTCGATATGCAGTAAGTCACTCTTGTCAAACGCACATCTGCATTCAAGGCAAGTCTGATTGGTATCAAGCCTTATGCCGTTGATGTTCATCACATGTATGCTTCAGTATTTGGACAAGATTACACTTGGAGATGCGACAGTAATGGGAATCCGCAAGGACCCTGTTAGTACATGCCATCTCAGGAAAGCAATCCAGCTAACGTAAGGTCAGCATCTTGTTGGCCAACAATACTCATGGGCGAGCAGCGCCTTCTAATTTGGATATCTCGCAGCAAGTTTCCCGGGATCCGCTGGCTTCGTGAAGTTCCCAATCGGCAAGTATTTAGCATCCGCAGTATTATGCTGGTCTATCGTCCTGGCTTGTCACGGCGCCACCACAAAGTTTGCTTCTCTTATGGTACTTCGAGTTCTGCTTGGAGTGTTTGAGAGCATCATCAGTCCGGATTCTCTTTGATTACTGGATTATGGTACAAACCTTCAGAACACCCCTCAAGACATGGTATCTGGCGCGCAGGCAATGGCTTGGCAAGTGTTTTCGTTGGACTCCTTGGCTATGCCATTGGGGATATTGACAGCAATCTCGCGTCTTGGAGATGGTTACTCATTATTTTCGGCCTTGTCACATTCACATGGTCTCTGATTTTGATGTTCTTTCCGCCCGATAGTGCATTGTCAGCCAGTTGGTTGGCTCTACATGAGAGAGAAATCGCCCACAGTCGTCCGCAGAGGAGTGCACATAGTCTCAAAAATACATAGTGGAAGCTTCACTGTGAGGCCCCTTCTTCAACCTACGAAATACGCCCCATAAAGAAACGTCCAGATGCTACAATTCCTATACTAAACAAATGCAGAAGCCATCGAAGCCTTGAAAGACCCAAAAACATGGCTTTTATTTTTCTATTCAGCTTTAACTGCTCTGCCAAATGGTGGCCTTACAAATGTAAGCGCCTCAACTATGTTCGAGTTATTGCTCACTATTTCCAGTTCACCTCTGTTATCATCAAAGGTCTCGGCCATGGTGAGCTTCGAACTTTGCTCCCGGGAATGCCACAAGGCGCCGGCCAAATCATTGTCACCCTGACAGCTGCGTTCTTGGCAACAAAAGTTCGCAAATCAAGTTGTATTGCCATTGCATTGTTTATTTGTATCGCAAGTCTTGACCGGGGCCTTGTTGGCTACTTATCTCACTCCCACAAGGCAGGAAGACTCGGCAGTGTTTTCATAGTTGCATCATATGCTGCAGGCTTCCCAATGAGTCTCAGTCTCATCGCCAGCGACGTTGCTGGTTATACTAAAAAGACTGTCGTCAGTGCCATCCTATTTTTGGCATACTGTACCGGCAACATTTCTGGTCCGCAAGTCTTTTTGGCAAGGGAGGCGCCACGATATTAAACCGGATGTGAGATTTGTATCACATGCTTGTGTCGTGGAATCTTGAACATTTTAATTCTCAGACAGTACATGGACTTTGAGAATAGAAGAAGAGATAGGAAACTTGAGACCCATATTGACGCAGAGCCAGGGAAGCATAACACAAACAGCATGGTGGTGGAATTGCCCTCAGCTGGGGTGGATGAAACTGATTGGTGGCAAGAGAACTTTCGTTACATTTTGTAGTACATTTGATCGACTGAGCATGGTACTCTTCTTGAATAATGTGTTACTATAAGGCGCACGCTCAGATCGTTTCTGCCCTTCATGGGCTTCATGACAGTTGAGCTTATCATGCTTTGAACCCCCTTTCCAACCTCGCTTATTTTCTTGTGCCTCAATGTGACTCGGGAACACGAAATGGTGATGACAATTCATGATCAACTGTGAGCAATAGTAACGTAATGTATGATTGTGCTCATACATCTGAGAAGATGGCCCATCTTTATGAGAAGTTGGGTCATCTGATTACGAATTCCGCATTCCAACCCTCATCTCTCAGATCCCCTTCCCTAAACCACGATGTGGGAATCCCAAATGAGTCACAATCCCATGCCCTACTCCTCGCTACTTCAATTCTCTGCTTCACTTCCCATGTAGCTCTCCCTTCCTGACTATACGGACAACATCCACTTGGATCCATCTCACACGTTCCAAGACTACCTGATTCCTCCACACAATGGTTTTTGCATCGCAAGTAATTAGGTTCGGAGGAGGAGAGCTCGTCATCGGGTTCTTTCTCAGGTAGACTGCGGCGGTGTATTGAGAGATGAGAGAGGCCGCGGATGAGTTGAGATGGAGATTCTAATAGCTTTTGAAAGTTCTTGCAAGGAAAGTAATAGGATTTCCGGCAGGGACAGTCGGAGAATGTTGTAAAGACTTGTACGCACATTTTATCTCTTTTGGGCACATTCAATGTCTCTGATAAATTTGACTGAGAACTCGGTTGTGTTCAATGTTGACTTCAAAAGAATAGACAAATATATTGTTCTGACCATCTGAATCATAGAGTATTAACACCAAAACCAATGTCTACGATCGGGTGAGTGTTTTGGACAGTCAAGGGCAGTTTTTAAAATATTCCCTTATTGTAGTTTTGATCTGAGTTCAAAGGATGATTCATGCTCATTAAGGCTTAGCGGGTACAATATCCAAACTCCTCTATATAACCCCTACATATTGATGAAGTCTGGATACCTGGAGTAGAATAGACTAAGGTATAAACCTAATTGCGTATCTAGACTTTGGGATAGTGAGGGAAGTCTAGAATATTCAACGCGTCTCAGGCTCTTTCCTACTGTTCCCCCATAGTCTGGAAACTGAAAATGGTTAGGAAGTCTGGAGAAATAGAGCAAACTTTGGAATGCTCAGAAGCTTTTCTCCGTACAAGGACTTTACGAGTAGATTCAGCTAACCTGCTTTTCATAGTGAGAAATCCAGGCTATAATCTATACTAGCCCTTAGTACTATTGACAGTCAAGTATTGCCCTAAAACGTAGTATATAGGACACATAGACAGGATTGTTCCAAGTTATTAGAAAGAATCTACCTCTCTGAATTATACAAAACCTTTAGAGATAATCCGGATATAGTCAAAGTCCAATAGAGGAACACGATTTCTTGATTGATAGTCTCTATATAACCTGTCTGTATTATATCGGATTCATGAAGAGATGAGACTAGATTTCGCTTTGGATTCTTGGAGTACAATTTTGATTTCGATAATCTTATGCAAAAGAGTTTGAGAGAAGATACTGAACAAGAGTATTCACTAGAAACTGGATCTAGAAGGCGCAACGGTGTCTCCCTGTCTATAAAAGGACCTCTCTCTTCCCAAACCACTCAACCTGACAACTCCACAACAACCTCAACCACCACCATCAACCACTCACTCCCAATACCACCATGGTCTACCGACAGTACGCTCCAGTACCAGCACCATCAAGCTACCAAGCAGGACGACCTGCGTTTGGCCTCAAGCCAGCTGATCCCAAGGACTACAGCTCCCTTGGATTCAGCGATGAATTCAAGGGGGTCTATGGCACCCCAACTCATCACTACACCGGATTCGCAAGACTAGCGCTCACCACTTCCTTCAATAAGAACATCGTCCCTCACTCCTCCCTCGGATTCATCGAATTCGTCGAGAAATCCACCTTCTTGCAATTTTGCAACAATAGCGACAACATGGCTGCCGAGAAGAAGGAGCCTATATTGGGAAGACGAGAAATGGAGGCAGCTTGGTGCCAAACCTTGCTGGCCAAGTACGAGAAGGAGACAAAGGAGAATATTGTGGCATTGATGGACCGTAATGAGTACACCAGGGCGAATGGCGAAGAAGGAGCATACAAATCCTTCAAAAAGATGTTGGAGACCAGTATCGAGTCGGTAAGTTGTCCATCCAAATTCCGAACAATGTGATCTGTTACTAAAGTACGACAGCGATTCTATCCTACAGAGAAAGTCGAGAAGTACTGGGCTGAGAAGGGACAAAAGCATCCTGATTTGGATGTTGAGGTAAGTTTTTCTTGCGTGGGTCTTCGAATCTGGCTAAAATGTCCAACTCTTAGAAACTCGATCACGGATATGACGAAGCACCTGGCAATAATGCCACCAACTGGGACGAAGAAGACGAAGAAAAGTCCGTCGACGAAGACGGAGATATTACCATGGGTGAGGCTGACGAGGGAGATGAGGACATTGACGACGGGTTGAACGAGGATATGGAAGACCTTGGTCTGGAGAGAATGACCAAGGCTGAGATGTTAAGGAGAATTGCGAAGATGAACGAGTGATGCATTGTACTAAGTAAGATTCCGACAGCCTGATTTTACAAATTCTTCGATTTATGGTGGGATAACACCATCTTTGCCTCTTCTCCCACACCACAACTTGACGTGAAATATCCATCTTTGTCCTTCGATATCCTGTAGTATGTTAGCTACGTCAATTGTGCGAATCCAAAGCAGGAGAATAGATACCTCTGTCATGTCCGGAACGAAAGCGTACTTTTGACCATGAGCCACATACCTAACGACCCTTAGCCCTACATCAGCACTCGCACTGTACCCATTTAGACAGGTGAATTCCCATGGTTGCCATTCTTGACTTGTGGAAAGCACAATCCTTGCCCCCACAAAGTCCTCTTTCGACTTTTCTTTGGTCCTGGCTATCATCTCTCTCTCATAGAACGAGGGAGGCGTCGAGCTTCGGTAAGACTCTGGAGGAAATAATGCAGGTTTCTTGGTCAAAGATACGTATCTTCCAACACTGCGTTTGGAGATTTTGGAAGCTTTTGCAAGTGGAGGAATATATGCCTGTTGCATAGCATTATGTTCGTTGTATGTAGTGCTAATCCAACACGTGGCGATGCCGTTATCAGAAATTGAAGCCTCGAACGGAAGGTCGCCTGAGTTTGGAAAGAAAGCGCTATATTCTAAGCATGCTTGCACCGTGCGTATAAAAAGGCAAGCGATGCCGAAGGATATTGGTGAGTGCATTTTGCTTCACGACCTCTATATTATCAGTGCAGCCTGGCGAAGGCTACAATATAAGAAAAGAACTTAAAAGCTCAAAACAAGCTGTATGATACCATGTCTTCGATGATCACTTGCCGATCCATTTCTCAGCATAAATTGGGAAGGATCAACCTGTGAACTAGTGAAGCATTGAAAGCAAACTTAATATTAAGAGTTCCCGATTATCTTCGTCACAAACAAATGCCAACGCGTCCTAATACAGGACGGTATCTGAAAAGGTAAAGCATTGATCGGCGCCAGGCCAGTACCTTAGAAGATATGATGCTAAGGTAGGAGTATGGAAAGTGGTAGCCACGTGACAGTCAAGCAAGGAGGGCAGCCTGAAGGTGATACTTGAACTAAAATAAGACATTTGTCGACTACCTCTTTAGCTCAAGTGGGCGTAACATCGTTATAACGAAGTCAGCCATCTACCGATACCGCGAAGTGTCTTCGGTACGTGAGTTGGGTTCGTGTCTAACAAATGGTGGACCACTACACCGACGGATATTTGGGGGGTTAGCTAAAGAGGCGAAATTGACGGCGCTCCTTCTTTGCAGTAGCTTAGAGGACAAAAATAGGGGTTCAATTCCCACCATCCTTTTTTGTTTTGTTTCTTTTTTGGCTTCATTTGCACATATCTTAGACAGTTTGTATTATTCAAGTATTGTAATTTGGTAAACAAATTTTTGCACACAACTGAGAATGAAAACTTTGGCGTTCTCGCTTGAGATTCTCGGGATTCTACTCGGAGTGTGGCTCTTGCCATAATTTTTTTGGTCAACAATGGGATTGTTGAGGGATAATCATTCGCGATACTACGCGCTTACAGCGGCTAAACTCGAGCCCCGCCCACCCCATGCAGAAGAAGCGCGAATATCCAAGGTTACAGTCGACAAAATCATTTCGTCATTCTCACTCCAGCATTTCTTTTCAAGTATCGATACCGCGACTCCAGGTTCCAACGTCTTTGCGCACGCTATGATTTCAGGAACCAAGAGGAGACTAGGACATATGCATGCCTGACTGGCTATTTTTGTAATTGACATCCCACTATCCGCAGTCCAAATTCGTTGAGCTGCAGGTGGTCAGAGACTAGAACTCACCCGACAACCCAGTCTTCCTTGCATCCGACCTACCGATAGCGAGTCTCTCCATATAACTTGAACAATCTCCCCATTATTCGGGATCGTTTTTTTTCAAGTAAACCTTCAATATGGCGAAAGAGCAAGAAATACACGATCATATGCCTCATGAGGTCAAACACAAGGAGCAAAACCCAATGACAAACTGGGTTTACGATGTGTTTCTCTGGACTTTTTCAATTCTGGTGGATCTCTTTTTCAGAGAAGTCCACCCTCGAGGTTCTTGGAAAGTTCCTCGACGAGGACCGTTAATCTTCGTGGCTGCCCCACATGCTAATCAGGTAATCTTCACAAAGTTCCTCTGTTTTGGAGTACCTACTGACATATTTCAAGTTTGTTGATCCCTTAATATTAATGCGAACCCTCCGGACCGAATGCCATCGACGTGCAGCCTTCCTGATTGCTGCGAAATCCATGAATAGGTGGCTGATAGGATGGTTTGCCCGGAAGGTCGGGGCAGTTCCCGTTGGACGTGCTCTCGATATGGTGAAGCCAGGATCCGGGACTGTTTATCTTCCTGATCCGATCGGGGATCCTCTCCTCATACGTGGTATTGGCACAAAATTCGACGGTCCTGAGGTTCAAATCGGTGGTCTACTGGTTTTGCCAAGCGTCAATGGAACTGCCGCCAACAGCGAGATTGCAGAGGTCATTAGTGCTACGGAACTAAAGTTAAAGAAACCTTTCAAAGGACAGGCTGCGATGAGGCAGTTGACTGGAAGGGATGATATCGATAGCAGCGGGAAGTTTAAAGACCAGATTTCGAAAGGCCCTCAAGCCAGTTTTGAAGGATCCAAGTACAAGACAGCACCGAAAGTGGACCAGACTCAGGTATATGATGCTGTCTTTGATCGGCTAAGTGCAGGTGGAGCTGTTGGTATATTCCCAGAAGGTGGGAGTCACGACCGAACCGAATTACTGCCTTTGAAGGCTGGTGTAGCTATCATGGCTTTGGGAGCACTGGCAGCCAACCCCGACAGCGGTCTGAAGATTGTGCCATGTGGTATGAATTATTTCCATGCACACAAATTCAGATCTAGGGCAGTTGTCGAATTTGGAAATCCGGTGGAGGTTCCAAAGGAGCTCGTTGAGCTTTATAAGCAAGGGGAACGTCGAGAAGCTGTTAGTCAATTACTGGATACAGTATACCAGGCTCTCGTTGCGGTTACTGTTACTAGCCCTGATTATGATACTCTCATGCTTATCCAAGCTGCTCGAAGATTGTACAATCCAACGGGCAAAAAACTGCCACTTCCAATGGTTGTGGAACTCAACAGACGACTTGTCAAGGGCTATACGCATTACAAAGATGACCCAAGGATCGTATCCTTGAAGAAATCTGTTACGGATTACAACAAACAGCTTCGATACATGAACATCCGAGATCATCAAGTCGAATACGCGAAGTTCTCTATTCCCAAGGTCATTTTTCTTCTTTTCTACCGGTTGGCCAAGATATCTGTGCTTTCGATTGGTGTGCTTCCAGGTCTCGTTCTTTTTGGGCCAGTTTTCGTTGCATCCAAGATCATCAGCATCAAGAAGTCACGGGAGGCTCTCGCTGCATCTACTGTCAAACTTCAAGGTCGGGATGTTATGGCAACCTGGAAGCTTCTGGTCGCCCTCGCTTTTGCGCCTATATTGTATAACTTTTACACTATATTGCTCACTTATTGGACTTATCGCAACCGGATCCAGGGTTATATGCCAGAATGGGTGCCTCTTTGGGCTGTGGTCATATTCGGTTGGGTTTTCTTTCCTGCAATTACATTCGCTGCACTGCGGTTCGGAGAAGTTGGAATGGATATTGTCAAATCACTCAGGCCTTTAATTCTCTCTCTCAACCCCAAGACTGGCAATACCATCCACAAGCTCCGAAACAGACGAGCACAATTAAGTGCCGAGGTCACGGATGTTATCAACACATTAGGCCCAGAAATGTTCCCAGATTTTGATGCTGCCAGAATCGTAGCTGATCCCTTCAGAGGTGAGGAATCAGGGAGTCCAATTTCTCCAACACGCAGTGGTTTCTTCCATCGCAGAGGTAGCAGTCATTCGGGCATTTCTGACACTGAAACTCCACCCCCATTCGCTAGGAGCATGACAGATGCATCAATTGGGGGTGGTTCAAGCATGAATGGTAGTTTGCCTCGGAACGAATCATTTAAAAATCTTGGGAATATCGCACTTTTTGCAACTAGACCACCATCCAGAAGCAGAAGTCGTAGCAGCAGCAGTGGCGGTGCAGTCGGCTCAGCTGGATTTCCTCTTAAGAGCTTTAGCACCTTGGACGCAAGTGGGAGCTTTGCGGAGGTCAGCAAGAAGATTAGAGGAGCAATGAGGGAGAGGGGTCAAATGAGAAGGAGGAAAAGTGAGGAAGCTAGAGAGGATGAAGATAGAGATGAGAGTGAAGATGGAGAAGACAAGAAGGACATGTAATGGCAGCATCGCTTTGAGGTTATCAGTGATTCATAGGATGAGAGCAGCCTGATTGCAAGCGAAGGCGTTCGGAACAATACCATTTGATTTTTCTAGCGTTCAAAAGAAGGTCCGACTTTGAGACGTGATTTTCTGACTCATGACTTCGATTTCAGCGTTCCCCACACTGACCAGATCCCGAAGATCAACAGCAGTCCCAATTGTTGGCACGTGATGTCAATTTTCGCCTTACATGCGATTCAGTTTTAGACAACGATTTGAGATGTTGCCAAAACAGCCCAGAGAAGGGGGGTGTTGGAAACGCTGTTGATTAGATGCGGCACAATTCAAATGAATGTTGTAATGAATAATTGAATCTGTCTGGACTTGTACTTATTTGACAATTTTGAATGCATTTATCGATGAAATTTCAGGGATTGCATGCACAATCACCAATAAAGCCCGAGCCCAGGTCGTTGGCAGAAGGCCCGACAAAGCCCCGCCGCTACAATTACCCCAGATAACTTTTTGGTCTGGGGAGCTTCATCTCAACTATTCCCTTTCTGACAACTTGCAACATCCCTTTCAGCACAACAATTTCTAAGTTCTCGTAAATTCGACATTATGGGCCTGCCACCATGGGAGACGAGCGATAGCCAGCTGTTTGCATTGATCACTGGAGCAAACAGGTAAGCAAAATCAATTCCCGAGACCGCTCCAGCTTCTTCCCAGAAATAGCTAGCCTGTGGACCCCTAACATTGCATGTTTCTGTACACAGAAACTCACAACCTGCACAGATATCGAACCATGATACTAATGGCACCACAGTGGACTGGGTTACGGAATCGCAGCTCGTCTGATGGACGAGTTCTTTACCTCACCCTCTACCTCTCCGAAGAAACATCTCATTCTGATTCTGTGCACACGCTCGCCGATGAAAACACGATTTACCATATCCCGATTAAGAGCTCATCTCAGAAAACTGGTCGACTATTCAGATTTTGCGAAACAAGAAAGGGCGAAGGCGAAGGCACAGGGCTATGAATACAAATGGGAGAATATGGTGCAACGCGTCCACTTCCTGGGCGTGGAAGCGGATCTGTGCAATTTGAGGAGCGTGTATGCATTGGCAGATAGATTGGTTAATGGTACGGTGGGTAGCCCGGATGCTACCACCATGGATGGATTGAAGCTTCCTCATGGATCACCTGGGACGCAAAGCTATTCCGAGAACATTCGGCAAGACCGTTGGGCGCTGAGTCAAGAGCCAGGTTCCATTGGAGCACAAAGATCATGGGGATGGGGATTAAGTGGCTTGCGCCTACCACGATTAGATGTCGTGGTCTTGAGTGCAGGAATTGGTGGTTGGTCTGGCCTTAACTGGCCGTTGGCTATCAGAACGGTGCTTTTCGACACTATAGACGCTGTTACATGGCCAAAATATAAACTGGCAAATGTTGGTGCGGTTGTGAGATCTCAATTGTCCTCGGATTCCAAGGCGCAGTCAGAGGGAGACACTCAACCGCTTCTGAAGGACCAAGAAAAGTCTCAAGAACCACCCCTTGGTGAAGTGTTCTGTGCAAATGTTTTCGGGCATTACATTCTCGCTCACGAACTTGCCCCTCTTCTGTCACGCCCTGCTACGTCGGCCTCCAGTGTAGGAGGAAAGATCGTCTGGGTATCTAGTATTGAAGGCCTCATCGAGAGTTTCTCTATCGATGATGTGCAAGGGTTCAATTCTCTGGCACCATACGAAAGCTCAAAGAGGCTGATGGATTTACTGGCCCTGACATCTGACCTACCATCAGTCCAACGTATTTCAGCCCCGTTTTTCGATCCCTCAAAAACGATATCAGGCCGGAAGCAAACCGAAGAAGAACAAGACCTACCCTTAGTAAAACCTAGAGTATACGTCACTCACCCCGGAGTCTTCGCTTCCGATATTCTACCTCTACCTGGCTTCCTAGTAGTCATCTACAAATGGGTCTTTCTTTTTGTCAGATGGATTGGCAGCCCTTGGCATCCTATCGAACCCTACAAAGCAGCTGTGGCACCGACTTGGGTCACGCTTACAGACACAGAAGAATTAGAAGAGCTAGAAGGTCACGGACAACGAAAGGCGAAATGGGGATCGGCGACGGATTCTAGTGGTAATGAGAGAGTGATGAAGACTGAGGTTCCTGGGTGGGGATGGGATGGGCAGATTGGAGATGTGGTTAAGGGAGAAACAAGAAAGGGGAGGAAGAAGGACGCTGTGGATGCTACTAGAGAGTCGAGAGAGGAATTCGAGGATCTGGGTGGCAAGTGCTGGCGTGAGATGGAGAAGTTGAGGGTGGAATGGGAGGGTGTCCTAGGTGTTGGGAAAGAAGGGAAGGCATAGTTATGTGTTGTGGTGATGAGATAATGGAAAGGACAAGCTGTGGCCTCTATATAAATATTACATGGGAAGGGCTTATATACACTATGAAATTTAATACCTCTCGTATACTAGTGTAGCCTTTTCTTCTTGAAGCTCACTATACTTTCTATGGCAGCCTATATCAAAAATCGACTGCCGTAACTGCAAAACTCTGGGAGGACCGTCAGGCACGGCACGCGCGTGAGGCGCAGGCCGTGCTTGACACCCAATAATTGCTGAAAGGGCTATGAGCGACCAGAGTGCTCAAAACGCTTAAGGCGCTGGGGTACATTGTTATATGATGTATACGAAATGCTTAGTTTTCTATGTGTATTTAAAGTGTTCTCAATTTGTCACTATACGAGACCAGGATTCTCATATTGTACATTATGGCCACGGCTCTAGAACCTAGGGCCCATGACTGTGCTTCAATTACGTGAGAGGATACTCTTTTTGCCAACGTTCAGGTAGCTTTATTCTAAGCAGAAAATGTGAACAGCTTCCAAATGTGTTGGACAGGATTTACCTCATAATTTCGAGTAGGGATTGGCATGGCAATCTATGGAAAGTCCTCACAGGGGAGAGTGTCAGTAGGAATGTTGTAATTGAAATGTCAATTGCTCGGGTATCTCTCTATCCTCTCCTTTAATTCATGCTCATAATCACCACACCCGAAAATGCCAAATGCGCCATAAATGTTCGTCCCTCCCACATTCAGCAGCTTGATAGCTGGAAATATACTCCTGGCACCAAATCAAGCCTTTCCTTTCCCCTTCTTCTTCTTCCCTCCCCCACCACCACTCTTCTCCTTTTCCTCCGGCAAACTCAACGTCCCACCCTCTAACTCGTCCTTGCCTAATCCTCCGTCTTCTTCACTTTTCTCCTTCATCTCCTTAACCTTCTGTTCCGCACTAATACAGAACATCAAGTCCCTATTCTCTTCCTTCAACTCTCTGATTTCCTCCCTCGCCTTTCCCAGCTCCCCTTGCACGGCAATTAAACTCTTATTCACAAACTCGACTCTCTCCATCAGTCCTTCTGAAACTTTCTTCTCTTCCGTTAGACTCTTGCCGAATGCTCGTGCCATATCAGCATGTTTCTCGCCTTTCTTTCTCTCGCGAGCTAGATCGCGTTCAAGGGAGGTGACGACTTCATCTTTGAGTTTCTTGTTTTCGAGAGTGAGCTCCTGCATCTTGGAGATAGCCTCTTCGGCTTTTGCTGAGGCGGATTGGGCTGCCGCTGAAGCAGAACTGGCTTTGGCAGCGGCTTTGCTAACCAGCTCTTCGAAATAAACCCGCTGACTCTCCAGCTGGGAGGTAAGGAGGTGAGTATACTCGATACCAATATTGTCCAATTTTTCTCTTGGTACCATTTCCATATCCCTGTCATTTCTTTCTCCACGGCCGTACCTCGTGCTGGGAGGTAAATCAATGATCTTACTGTCGCCTTTCTCGCGAATGAGACGATGAACCCATGTATCACCTGCGTAGTCCCATACATGCTGAGTCTCAATCTCTAGAGCAAAATTATGTGCCGATTCCTTCCAATGCTCCTTAGCATGTCCGCCTTTATATCGTCCACATCCTACACTACCACATATAAGACAGATCCACAGATCATCCCCACAATCGCAAACACCGCAAAGAGAAGCTTCGCCACTGCCGAAAGGAGGATTTGAAGGATCATGTGGATAGGAATTAGCGATAGGTGATGCTTGAGCTAGCGAGGGATTGGTATGTCTACACACAGGGCAGCCAGTTCCCTTCCATTTCTGCAGACAATCGCAATGGAAAACGTGTTGACAGAGAATTGTGAGAAGTCCTGTAGTATCATCCATCCGCTCGAGACAAACAGGGCAAGTCGGTAGTTCTACAAGGTTCGGAGTCGGAGGTGGGAAAGGCTTCAGAAAGGTTGAGTTCGAGACAGAGGGTGTAAATGGATCGTGCGATATTTCGGGGAAACTGGTATCTGGTTTCGAGGTGGGTGTCTGGAAAGTTATGGATTTGATAAACATAACATGGCATGTCTCCGGCTGTACTGACATCAGTCCTGGTCATGGTGAAAGTTAGCAGAAGAAGAATGTACTTACCTCCATGGTATTGAAAACCTTCCCATCATACTCCTTCTTCCATCTCCTAGCCACCGCGGCATCTCTAAACTTCATCAACACCAGATACCTATTCATTCTCCCCGTAACCACCATCCTAAAATGGCTTACTTCAGCCCTTGTCTTCTCTCCCACAAACCCCAGAAAATCACTGGGTGTAAGATAGCTAGGAACAGCCGGAATACACACAATCGTGCAATCATCGCCTCCTTTGCCGTCTGAACCTTCGCCTTGCACTGTATCCTCAGCAGCATATATCTCTTCCCTCAACATATCGCTCTCCTCCCCTTCACGATACAAATGCACGATTCCCCAGCCAACCTCCGTATTCTTGCCCTCTAGCCCTTCAAATCTAGCTTTCGTGACCCTTCCTACGCCCACCTCAGCATCAGGAGCCAGAAATCCCCCAACACCAGCAGAACTACTCTCCCCTCTTTTCCTCCCCTCTCTGGCCCCATCTCCGCCCGCATTTCCCATCTGGTTCATATCGAAAGCCAAATCCAAACTCTCGACCCTCACCCGTCCAAACCTCCAATCTTTCCTCGCAGTACCTAGGTCAGCTTGTACGAGCGCCGGACTAGGTGGCGGGAATTCCTGCTTCGCGTCTCTAGGAATAACAATCGTATTCCTATCCTCATCAATCGACGCTCTCTGCGGACCACAGTCGATGACGGCTCTGCTAAGCACTTCCGCCCTCGTATCTCTCGAAGACGATCTCTCGATTCGGGAGTCTGCGACTGGTTCAACGGGTTTATGGCGTGGCCAGTTTTCCGTCTGGAAGATATCGCTGTCTGGTGGCGGGAGCCAGAATTCTCTTTTTCGCCCTCGCTCTGCTGATTTGGATTGTGGTTTCTTGCTTTCGTTTGGAGGGTTGATAGTGGAGGAGGGGTATAATTCGAATTTGATATGGTAGAAGAAAAATGGCATCTTATCGTGATATGCTGTTGGAGCTCATGTCTGGCGCTGATTCTGCAGCGGCAGTGGGGACTTACCAGTGGATCAGAATAAAGTTATTCTGGATACATCCCGGTGGCGATCATGAGGTTTAGAATGCGTGGCTCTGAAGTGAGGTGTGAAGCTGTCTCGGAGTTTTCAAGTGAGGTTTTAGAGCTTAAATGTCAGCCTTGCGCATGTGTCACCTCACACCAAAAGAGACCAAGTGGGGTTGGACAATCAACGCAACAACAGACAATTATGATAATATGAGGTGCACAGCATCATCCTTTTTTCACTGGGGGATCTTTGATTGTATTAGTACCATAGCAAGATTAGGCATATTTTCGATATAACAAGCTGCTTTGCCAAAACTTGGGTAGTAACGTCTTCATTCACAAATTAAAATCACAAATCACAATACAATTGATTCACATGTCATATCACAATCACAATCAAGGTAAGGAAGTATTCAGATCGACCTAATGATTTCTCATTGGACTACAGTCATTCCATATCAGTCATCAACCTATGCCCTATGTATGAGCCGTGGTTATACCCAGATTCGTGCCCGTAACGCCAACGCAAAGTCAGAAAATCCCAGCCATCATACACGTTTATTGTCCACCACGAAGACGCAACACCAAATGAAGAGTGCTCTCCTTCTGAATGTTGTAGTCGCTCAAGGTACGGCCATCCTCCAATTGCTTGCCCGCAAAGATCAATCGCTGCTGGTCTGGTGGAATGCCCTCCTTGTCTTGGATCTTTGACTTGACATTGTCAATTGTGTCGGACGACTCAACCTCCAATGTAATGGTCTTGCCGGTCAAGGTCTTGACGAAGATCTGCATACCACCACGAAGACGGAGGACCAAATGAAGAGTGGACTCCTTTTGAATGTTATAGTCGGACAGGGTTCGGCCATCCTCCAATTGCTTTCCGGCGAAAATGAGACGTTGTTGATCAGGTGGAATGCCCTCCTTGTCTTGAATCTTCGACTTGACATTGTCAATGGTATCAGAGGATTCAACCTCGAGAGTGATGGTCTTTCCAGTCAATGTCTTGACAAAGATCTGCATACCACCACGGAGACGGAGAACCAAGTGAAGGGTGGACTCCTTCTGGATATTGTAATCGGAGAGGGTTCGGCCGTCTTCGAGTTGCTTTCCGGCGAAGATCAAACGTTGCTGATCAGGTGGGATACCCTCCTTGTCTTGGATCTTTGACTTGACATTGTCGATAGTGTCCGAAGATTCAACCTCAAGGGTGATGGTCTTTCCTGTGAGAGTCTTGACGACTGCGATGTTGTTAGCGCATGACTCGTTTGAAGTGGCAAAAGCGAAAACTTACAGATTTGCATTCCTCCACGAAGACGAAGAACAAGATGAAGAGTGGATTCCTTCTGGATGTTATAATCCGAGAGAGTGCGTCCGTCCTCGAGTTGCTTTCCAGCAAAGATCAAACGTTGCTGATCAGGTGGAATTCCCTCCTTGTCTTGAATCTTGCTCTTGACGTTGTCGATGGTATCAGAAGACTCGACCTCAAGAGTGATGGTCTTGCCGGTGACTGCGCAGATGTTAGTTGATTTTGCGAGGTTGAACAGAGGTGGCGTCATGCAATCAGGCTGACGCGCAGATAAGGGAATACTTACGGGTCTTGACGAAGATTTGCATCTTGAAGAGTGCGTATGTTTTTTGAGTATGTGTATTGAAGTGGACTTGATGGATCGGAGAGAGTGTTCGAGTGGGAAGAAGTTGTAAGATGGATAGTTTAGAAGGGAGGAAGTTGGGAGTGGAGGGAGGTTTATGAACTTGCAGGAATGGCGCTAAGCGATACGCTAGTGGGGCCGCAGCTGGTGTGGGTGAATCACGACCGGCGAGGAAAGAAGGCTGCGCTCTTTCTACTACGTTCTAGCAAAAGAGGCAACTGCGACCTGCCTGCGTGAATTATCCGGAAAACTCACCTTTACTACGCCCGTATCTATTCGCTGTGCAAAATCGAGTTTGAGTTTGATTTGAGATCTAATGTTCTATTCTCCATATATTATTCCTGCACCTTGATGACTTCTTTCTTCTTTGTCAGCAACTTCGCTTTCACATCTCTTCGAGTTCGTTACTCGCATCATGTCAGACCAGACTCAGCCAAGCCTGTTGATAAGGCATTTGCGGGCGAGGCCGACTCATAGGCAGTCGTGTCTCTTCCCAAGGCAGCCTAGCGCCACATTACATCTCGACCCCACCTCTCACGAAAGCGAAAGGCTGGGCGCCTACAATCCAACCTCCAACCTCCAGCCTCTCCGTGTCTCGGCCTTTGCTGATCAGCTTCACTTTCGATTGTTCAGTTTCAGATGAATCACGATGCCTATCATGAGGCTGACAAGCAAACTTGAAAAATCTGTGATTGTCCTGCTGCACTGAATGTGTTTGACTTGGCTTTTGCTGTGGTGATGTGATTGCAAATGCGGGCACTCCGGGCGACGTCATCGCTCTCACTGATTGCGACGACAAGGTTCCTGTGCCTCAAATACCTCCCACACATCATGCCAGAATTTATCCGATTTCACCCTCAATCCGCAGAGCATGACAAGCCATCCCGAACGGAAACCGAATTCAGCCGCCTGCAAGTATTGAATCTGCATCACTCAATATCAACCAGTTCAAGATTTGTATGATTCAAATTATAATTTAACGTATTTTTATTTTTCGACATATTGTCTATGTCGGAATCCGTATACTGCGTATACATCACTGTCCGTCTTTCTGCAAAAAATGCAAGCATGCCAGGTATCGGCGACCATGGGTTTCCAACGCCCAAGATATGAATGCTCCATATCAACCATCCCATCAAATTCGTTCCATAAGATAAAACACAACCGTAAAACGTAACAACCATGATCTCGTAAGACATTCGAGTCATTCATACAGGTACTGGCCGCAAACATCATAACGGGTCGTTAAATGACTGTTCCAAAATCGCTATGCCCCGTCATAAAATATGAGAACCCAACAAAATTCAATCCCCTCGCTGTGTAACTGACTTCCGTCAGCAACAAATGAGAGTGGTCCACGAATACAAAGGAAACAAGATGATCGAACAAAACGGCACCACGGCCTTCCATTAGCAGCATCGCTGCAAGTCTGTACAGTCGAATATGCAAAGTGGGTATATAGAAATAAATCACCAGAAATGAAAACTAGTTGGCCCGAATCACGAGCTTCGACAGGAACTTGTTTGACAAGGAGTCGAAGTCGCTCCGGTCAAACTTGGAATCAGGGCGGGTCTTGAGGTAGGATTCTAGAATGATGATTAGCATTTGTAGATTGATTCGAAGAGGCAAACGTACCATGCTTCGTAACATGATCCTTCATTTCAGTCATGGCCTCACAGACGGCGACGTTGTTGTTGAGAAGTTGACCATGTCTTCGGGTATCCCACTCGGTCATTGAAGGGAGCTTCTGGGAGATGGCGTGGAATAGACCAACAATGACACCAACTGGAGTAGTCTCCATGTCACTGCAGAACTTGTTGACAGCGGCAGGATCCGGAACTCGGTAATGGCAATCGAATTGCATCTCCTCCCAAACAGCAAGAAGAATTGAGGCCAGCATGAAAATCGTGGGCCAGTTCTTCAGTCGGTCTCCACTGTAGACACTGGAGTAGAGAGATGAGAGCTCCTCCAGGATCTCCTTTTGCAACTCTCGCCACATGTCGGCCATGGCACACTTGATTTGGAAGTTGATCATGACAGGTGCGATGATCTTCCCGTGATATTTCGATTCTTCATCCTCGATCAGACCTTCCATTGGGTGCTCATCTCCACGTTGCTCGACCATGGTGACATGTTGAGTGAGATTGTAGGCGAGCACAAGCTTCAATGCTTTTCGGACAACCGGCACTTTCTCCTTGACATAGTAACGGTGGGCAGTTTTCAAAATCTCAGTGATGAACGGAGTACCCTCAAAGTAATCGTCAATGAATTCCTCGAAAGGCCCATCAAGATGTTTGTCGAGGTACTCTGATAACGCCTCAGTCGAGATCCCTTCTGAGCCAGCTGACATTCTTTCCGTGCGAGTATCAAATTCGAGAGGCTCTCCGTTCTCAGACTCAACCCAGTCGACGGTGAAACAGCTGTCATCACTGACGTAGACCTCACGAGCCATGATGGGAATTGCGAATCCATATCCGTGGGTAATCCAGATGAGTTCTTCCTTTTGAGCGAAGCCTTTGATGTTGTAAACAGAGACACCACGGCCGGTGTGACGCTCATAGTCTGCTCTCCAATCCTTCATGAAATAGCCGATATCCTTAATGTCAATACGGGTACATGGAACCTGCCACAGTCTGGCATGAGAGGGCTGGCAACCGGCACAAGGCTCTCCCTTATCACAAGTCTTCTTGAGGAACTTGCATCTCAGGCATGCTCGAAGCTTTCTGATCTCGCTGGCCTGTTTCCGTTGCTCGGGTAGTAGAGGTCCACGTCTTCGTCCAACACGTTTCTCGGTATCCTTTTTCCCGTTTGATGTACGACGGATTACAGCCTTAGTCGCCTTCGCCGTTGGGCTTTTTCTTGGCGCGGAGTTTCTTCTGGCGGGTGGGGATGAGGTTGAGGATGGGGTGGCTCTACTCGATGGTGACATTTTGATTGGTACTGGGGCAACGGCTGCGGCTGGGCTGACCATTTCGTGCGAATGATGATGGGACTCGCCGTGGAAGCAGTTACGATGTCCAGTCGGATCTAGGTAATTGTCGGAATCTGGTGAATAGGGCGAGTATGGGTACGAGATATCTTCAAAGCTACCAAACGATTCAATTGTGTGTCCGGTTCCATCCGACTGTGACGAGTCGGAATGAGTTCGCAAGTGCAGCGTTTGTCCTGGATTGAAGATATTGGCGTTTTGTGCTTGCTGGTACGCCTCGAAATTTGGGAAGTGGTCTACAGTTGTCCATCCATTGTCGCTACTTGAACTTGGCAGAGACAGCACCTCCAGATACGTCCCTGTAGGTGAATTGCTACCCAAACTTTGTCTACCCATGCTTGGTAGTCCATCGTGAGTCCCAGCAAAGCTCATTGCATTCTCGAAATCCTGCCAATTCGCCCACATCGTTGCTTGAGCCTCAACCGTCTGTGCTAATCCATTGAATGGTGCCTCCATTTGAAGTCCTGCCTCGAAAGCTGCTTGTGTCGAGGGAATGTTGTAGTCTAACGGCGAAGTCTGGTATGGTCCTCCAAATGTAGTATATTGCGCCCCCATTAAAGCATTCTCTGTCATGTATTGTGGAAGCTGTTGTGGTTGTTGCTGCATTGGCCAGTCTGTTAGGAGGGTGGGCGAGTTATTATGTCCAGTCTGAGGGAATTGCTGATGGGGGTTGTGCGATGGAGATGTCTCTCGTCTCTCGTCAGCAGCTCCTGAGGACATATCCAAAGGCATAGGCCAGGTCGAGCGGGCAGCCATATTGGTCGTAAACGGATATCGGGGATCTCGATGGTCAAAGTTTAGGTCTAAAAGACCCTCTGATGAGAAGTCAAGATTCGAGGTCATTGTCGCGGATATTTTTGTAATAGGAACGGTCAATAGTATTGTAAGAAGAGGGTTGGTGACACCGCTCTTTGAGGAAGAGGAAGACCTCACGATGAAGTCGGTGAGAGGTCTGTTGTTAGTTGAGGAGTTAGCCAGGCGGGTGTTGAAGGAGCGTGGGATCCACATAAGAAGCGGTGTAGAAAAGCCGGGAGAATTGCAAGCGTCAGATCACCCCAGCCCCCTTTGGACAAATCAGCAGGCAGGAAAAGAGAGATGTTCACCCACTCCAACCAATCCACCGACTTCCGCTCAATAGCGAGCGAAGGAAGACGCTGGCCTCAGGAAAAAGACACCCACTTAGGAGCAAGAGCGTGCTCACTGCATGTTCGCTACTGCAAGACAGCCGTCAGGTGGCCAATAAGTGAGGACATTGAGGACGGGCGAGGATGCGAAAATGAGAAGGCTTAGCTGCTTTGGGATTGAGTGGACGAGGCACCTGTCAAGCCTGTAACAGTTCCCTGAATCGTTTCTGGGATAGGGGATTGGGGGGCTTCGTGGGTGCACCAAACAGGGTCCTTCCAGGGCTCCCCACTCTCGACCACCCTGAACCGACCGCTAAACGACTCGCGAAAGGCCCTGTAGACCACTCTGAGTGCCCACTGGAAAAAAACGCCAACCGGGCCAGACATGAGCTGCTGGAGAGCTCTACGGAGGTAATCTCTCTGCAAGCTCTAGTTCTGGTCAAGTCAAGGTTCGCTGCGGGCGTCACCAGCGGTCTTTCAAACTTCGCGCCAGCCTCCACGCTGCAAATCTTGTGCAAATCTTGCAACTTGACAAGTGACGGCCATCAATTGTCTAGAAAAACCTTGCTGAACCCACCATGAAGATCAGAAAATCAGCACGCACACAGTCAGAAATAAGGGCTTGTTCGACCTCGCCCTCCAGAACCACACACAACTGCAATATCATGTTACATATAACTGCCCCCGATCCATAAATATGTAACATATGCTGCCACATTGGACCAACCCACGGGGGTGATGTGACTTCTTGAGAAATGAGAAACCATCGCGACATCTCCCGTAACTCACCTCACTTTCTGTCCTCTCTTACTGCCGACTCCCACCAAGCCATCCCAGCCCCTCGCTGATGGGGGTTTCTGAAAAGTGTTTAGATACCGCCTCTGGCCCCATTTTCACCGTTCTTTCCAGGACTTCCTTCATGGGCCATCCTGGAGACAAAATGATACTAAAACTGATATTTCTCCAGTCTTCTCCGTTTGCTTTGCGCACGTCTCCCCTTCTGGCCGGGGATTCTCGATCGGCGACGGGAACGCAGCACCAAATCGATCTCCTGTGTATAATCTGGTCAACATTACAGGGTCGACCCAGACTCTTATTCTCGTCGTGCTGCACGACTTGTCGAGGTCAGCTAAAGGTCAATCAATTATTTGACTTTCGACCTGTCGTCACGCCCAATTTCGAGGCGTGGTGGCCGTGGAGATGCCCCACCGTCCCTATCGGACCCCTCAAACTCTCAGTACGCCATCGTCCCATGAACGAGAGCTGCCACATCGAACGATATTTCTTGTTGAGGATCTCTAAATATGGAGAACTAAGAACCGAGGATCATCTCGACAATCTAATACTTCTGTTTCTCACGTAGTCAGGTACCTTGTGCGTGTCATGAATCAATTGAGAGGGCTAGAACGAGTCAGTCGACTCAGTCATGCCCCTCCTCTGCCGACTGTCCCCGTTTCATCCCAGAAGAGAAATTGGGGGATAATCTTGGCTCATCCGTGGAATCCCCGATGAGAGACAACGACTCGTATTTGAAGGAATAGATGAATGTTCTCGCAAGTCGCGGCCACCGAGCCAATATTAAATGCCAATGATTATCTGCCGCTTGCAATGGTCAATAACACCGGATCGTCAGCTTCATCTGGTTCTAAGCACAAGCTGCAGGATGAAATTCATGCATGCTCGTGAGAAGTGGCAACTTGCAGCAGCGTTAGATTTTGCCGACGAAGGCCATTGGACGGGTTTGAAAACGTGAGCGCAAACCGACATATCCCTCGCATAACATGTGGCCTGCTCAGCTCGCAATGGGATACTGAATTTCTCATTTTCATTTTGCAGCTGCCAGATTATGTGCAGCAAAGCCCAGGTCAAGCCGGGTAGGCCAGGCTATGTGACGTGCGGTGCGGTGCGATGCGACACGCTGCGGATGAGATTGCATGTTACTTGTTGCTGATATGATATTGGGGGTTCGTATCTGCTGGCCCATGCCTCCATATTGCCATTGTCCTATCCGGCTGAATGTGAGGGTGTGGTAAGGTAAGGTATGTTGGCGAAGTGAAGTTTCCAATCCCGCGATACTTTTGTGCTTGGAGCACCAAGTGATCTTGACAGAATTGACCCCTCCGTCGATCCCCCTTTCCCCTCCCCGTCAATCTTATCGGCCGAGAAAGCGATAGCTAGTACTGTCCTGTAAAACCGCTCTTGCAATCGTAGTGGGGTCGTCGCGGGCATCGCGGCAGAGTGCATTTGCCATGTTGCCATTTGCAGAGTGCGTGTTACAATTAACGTTCGCACTGCGGCACAAAATGTAGAGAATGTTGATGGTGCATGCATATAGTATGTCTTGTGTAAGGTGTGTTCACTCTGAGGCTCTTCTGAAGCTCAGATGAAAAGAGGTTTCTTCTTCGATCTGGCCTCGAAAGATTTGGTTCTCAAAGGACACAAAGGTGGTCCGAGCTGAGCTGTTCGGCGGGGAAAGGAAAAGGAAAGGAAAAAGCCAAGCGAGCTCGGAACAACATGAAGGTGAACATGTCGGATCTCGCTTGAGAAAGAGAAAATCACAATCTCACAGTGCAAGAGGAATGTGAGCAGCGCCTCCTGGCGAATCATTATCGAGATCCATTCCAAAGGAGCCTCACATGACATTCCAAGTCAAAGGAACGAAGCATCGCCATAACGTGGTCTTCAAGAGGCGACGAGCGATGGTTGAGCAAGGCCAACCTTCTTCTCCTTCCAGTAATTTGGATAGACTACTACATCGTGACCAGCAGACCCAGCAACCTGGTTTTATCATGGAGGAATTACCACCAGATGAAGTGATAGACTTCTCGTTCCAAGCTACTACTCACCCTGTCAGAACTTCAACAAAACCTGCTCCTCCATTCATTCCTGATCTTTTCACTTCTCTTCCACTTCTTCGCGATGTACTTCAGACTCAAACATCCAGAGTTCAAGATGGAACAATATTGGAATGTCTTCCTTTTCTCAGTGCAAGGGACTCAAAAATCGAATACAACCGTCACGGGGTTGCACATCTTGATCGGAAACGTCACATTGCATTTTTACACAAGAGCCTGAAACCTCTGCCTGCTCCATATGTTGCCATGGATGCTAGTCGGCCGTGGATGTTCTACTGGGCATTGAGCGGCTTAACATGCATGGGAGAGGATGTAACACAGTACAGAGAGAGCATCATTTCTACGGTCAGGCCAATTCAGAATAGTACCGGCGGATTCGGTGGCGGCAACGGTCAAATGTCCCACCTGGCTCCTACATATGCTATACTTTTGGCGTTAATCACGGTTGGAGGAAAAGATGCCTTGGACGTCATTGACCGAAAGTCAATGTGGAGATGGCTTGGGATGTTAAAGCAACCAGATGGTGGGTTCCAGATGTCGGTAGGAGGGGAAGAGGATGTTCGGTGAGTTTCATTGCCATAAGTCATGTATGGTGAAATTCTTACAAGAAATTAGTGGGGCATACATTGCAGCTGTCATCATCACCCTCCTCGATTTACCCCTGGAGCTTCCGAAAGAGTCGCCAGCATCGTCACGTGCTGGTACTACTCTCCTGACTGATCTCCCTGAGTGGATTGGAAGATGTATGCCACCCCTTTGAGCTCAATTGAAGTCACTTGCTAAACTGTGAAGGTCAAACATACGAAGGTGGCATTTCTGGCCGACCTGATGCAGAAGCTCACGGTGCATATGCATTTTGTGCGTTGGCATGCCTTTGTATTCTTGGTGACCCTCATGTTGTGATTCCAAAGTGAGCCAATTTCTCAACTGGCTTATCAGGTTGTCAAATTTCTAATGCAGATACAGGTATTTGGATGTTCCCCGCCTTATCTCATGGCTTTCAGCGCGACAATATGCACCCGAAGGAGGTTTTGCAGGCCGGACAAATAAATTGGTTGATGGATGTTACAGTCATTGGGTCGGTGGCTGCTGGCCACTGCTTGAAGCCTGTCTGGGTGGTCCATCATCGGCGGGCGTACAATTGCCTGTTGCCGAATATCCTGGAAAACTCTTCAGTCGGGAAGGGCTGATTAGATACATATTAAATTGCTGTCAGGACTTGACAAAACGTGGAGGGTTGAGAGATAAGCCAAGCCAGTACGTTAATGAAGCCGTGTAGCGTCCTTTAATCATCTACTAACACTCGGTCAGCCATTCTGATGCATACCATACATGTTATGTCCTTGCGGGTTTGAGCTCAGCTCAGCATAAATGGCATTTCAACACATCCGAGACCAAGACCGAATCCACAGGCTTATTGACCTCGCCTTATCAATGGACCTCCGAGCCTATTGTAGAAGATGGACAGATCTACGATGACATTGACATTGTTGGCACCTTTCATCCTGTCTTTGTTATTCCTGAAGGTATTGCTGAAGAGACAAAAGCATATTTTGCTGCCAAGGGTGGGTTTTGATACGACACCGCTTGCAGATATTTGATAAGTCGTATAAGTTTTGCTTTGATTCTGCATTGCATGGTGCTCATCTTGAAAACTTGCATTTACGTCGGAGTTGAATCGAAATCATGTATGTCCTGAAGCACCCAAGGAGGGCTTTCTGGGCTTGCTGGGTTTGGAGTGTGCTATTAGTGGTTAAAACCGCGATGGTCGGAGTGCGGCATTGAGAATTGCATCCTAACTCATATCATTTCAATTCACGGTTGGGGATGACCCATGTATATCTCAATGGAAAGGTATAATCAAAAAGTCACTTGTGATCATCGAGTCCTACCCCTATTCATACATCCGAAAGAAGAAAGTATAGTCTCAACGTAGAAACGTAGAAAGAAGCAAGGTATGATACGCAATGCACACATTGATTTCAAAGAGCCCAGGGGCCATGGGTTCATTCACTTCACCGCAAGACTCTACCTATCAATGATCACTATCTCGTCACACAAAGGAGGCTTGACTGATCTAGATCCACCCCGTCTGATGCAAAACCGGACCTATAAAAATGCAATTATTCCTCCGCGAGGCGCTCACCATTGCCACCCCAAGGTTTTAAGAATCAGCCCATTTGAATGACAGCAGCGATGATGTGATCCAAAGGCATCTAGCAGGATCATAGACGGCACTTTAAGCTTTAACCCCATAGTTGATGAGTAAAGCGGTATTATATTGACTTGAGGTAGAGGACTTTGGATCCAATTAATGACTAAAGAAAGTTAAGTTCCAGCTGTGCAGTAGCTACCTGTTTCATGGATAGCCTGTGAGCATCACTACAGAACTATTATATTACGATAATTTGAGCAAAGGAGCAAAATATTCAACAATTCTCGTCATATGTGAAGTATTAAGGTACTTCACAACGCTCTGAGCCCTAGAAACATTGAAAAACAACCATGCTCACGTCAACTCTGCAGAGCCATTTTTCTCACTAAAGCATGACACCGCACACAAAGTTTACCAGGAATACATGGAAGTACTTAATGTCAATGAGAGACAACGGGCCACATGATCCTGTGCGCTTGCTGCACGTCTAAAAGTGACAGGTCAAGGACATGCAGCACAATGGTTCGTTCAAATCCACCATCGCCCATGTTTATTTCCGTTCTTTTGCTTTCGCGCCCGGCTGGACTCAAGATATGCGCGTACAGAATTGAGGAGATCAATGAAAGTAGAATACCGTTTGAAAGCACAGTAGTTCGCATCGCTGGTGGGTCCTATGCTGTATTTTTAGGTGTTCGTGGTGGACTTCGAAGCCTGCCAGCGGATGGATACAACATAGCAAAGCGGTTCGAGCACAGGCGAGCCAGCACTGGTCGCAGAGAAGTCCGGTCGCTCTCGTCTCCTCTCAACCTCCCAAATACTCCGCGTCAACATCAACCAAAGTAAGAATGCATCGAAACATGCGACCAGCTCCAAACCCTACCGCTACTCGGTGTCCAGGAAGCAGGGAGATGGCGAATTATATGCATATGGCCCAAGAAATAACTCTCCCTCGTTGTGGAACAGGACACAACTCGCCTCGGACTCGACTTGCACTGCTTCTCCGGTAGAGAAAGAGTTTTTGCGCCGAATTCTTTTTAGGCTTGCAGCAGTAATGCAACTACGACTGCAGAGCATATGCATACTGGATCTGGAAACCTCCGCTTCACCCACACTCCACGAATTGGAGGCCTTGGGCAAGTGGGTTTGGGCAAGCCTGGAGGAGACAGCAGACACAGACTCCAGTACGAGACTGGAAGTTGAAATTACCAAGCGTCCACTGCTGCTCACTGCATCTTCATTGCCCGTTCCCACTACTACCTACCTAGGTACTGTCTTGTCCACTGCCCAGCAATGTGGTGCCAGAGCCAGCACTATACATTCTGCGCCAGAGAGAACCCTTGGAAAGAACCCCTCCATCAGATGCCTGGCCTCTTCCAGCGATAGGACAATGCGAGCTCACACACTGTTTTGTTTGCTGCCGAGCTCATCCGGATTCGGGAGGCAAGTCAGGTACGAAATCGGCCCTCGAATCTCATACCCTGCACCTGTGTGAGGAAATGCCGGGACTGAGATTGAGGTGAGATGTATCTCCTCCGATCGTGAATATAATTGCTTTTTCTGCTTTCCTAACGACTATCGTGGGCATAAAATCTTTCTTCAGTCCGTACACCCCATTCCGAGCAGATCTTTCATTCTTCCATCACCTCTCACATTGCTTGATACACTCTGCCGTATACCTCTTTCAACTTTCACGGCATATGCCCTTACTGCTTAAGACGTCAAGCGCACTGCCAACTCATCCCGCATGCTCAACAACCTTGTCCACGGCTAGTCGTCGGTCTGGCTGGTTGCCTCCCCTCGCGCTTTCTTGCCCATCACTGAAGCATTCGATGATACAGTACAGTGAGATCTTTGTTCGTTCCAGCCACTGTTTATGCATTGGAGTGCTTCCCGACTTCGTGTCAAGTCCTACTCCAGTCGTTCAGCGTCAAAACGCGTTGGTCGTCGCGAGTGTGCTATGCATACTGACACCGTTGTAGTGCGGGGCAAGAGTGAACCACTTTAGTGAACCAGTACTTTAGCCACTGGAGAGCTTCTAAATGTGGTTCTTCCGGACTTTGCAGAACATTAAGGATCACGGCCCTGGGCTAAACGTACTGAGTCTCTGACTTTGATGTGCCTTTGACCCATGGTGCCATCGATTCTGTTGCATTAGCGGCCAGCCGGGCGGATTTTTGACCTTTTCAGCAGCATTCGATTTCTGAAAATTGTATCGACGTCTTCTGAAGGAGCCAAGTCCTGGTGCTTCTCTTCTGCAACGACACGCCAATCTGGTCCGAGATCTATCGGACCAGTGTTGAACCTTTTGCCACCACCTACTGCATCGACAATTCAGTAGCTGCAGACCGACCTCGACACGGCGAATTGATACTTTCAACCCCTCAGAGATCACCGCCTAGTATGCGTTCCCATGTTGTGGTGGAGTTGCCTAATCTCTGGACAAATATCAACTGGCAAGGACAACGCCAACGCAGCATTCGTCCCACTTGAAGAGCCGCATCATGACTTGCATCTCATTCTACCTTTCGTCCTATCTCAACAGCGCCTGAATCTCTCTACGGGAGTCCAGTCCATAATCCTTGTCTTGCGCTAGCCGTACACTCTGCAATAAATCACACATGTCTCGCCGTCGATGGACGAAAGTCCTGCACAAACCCCCTAGACCACCCACTCAATCCGTCAGCCTTACTCTTCAACACCACGACATCGACCATACATCATTGTCTTCACATACACTTCATTGAGGTGTGCATTTTTCCCTGTATACTTTGGAGATTGGGCTCAATTGCGTCAGCGAAATCATCTCATTTTGGGCCTTCAGCAACTTCAATATCCTAGTAACGGCGGAGTTGTTCTACCACACGAGCGGACCTGGTTCCTGAAAGATCAAAGATCTCAGATCCGGTAATCTGGTGCCACAGTTAGATATGACAATGGGTGGCTTCTACATGGCATATCTGGAGAGTACGTTTTCGATCCATTACATCGGAGAATTTTCTTCAACTTCCAAGACTTTCAGTATTTCACTCCAATGTCTTCATCTAGCTTCTTGTGTCTCCTGAGATCTCTAGAAGGGCACAACACCCCCACTTTCTGCTGTATTCGTTCTCTACTTGTTGTACTTTTGAGTGTGGGGTTCCTGATCTGCCCGATCCTGCATGTTCTGTGTGCCTGATGATCATTGCTTTCTGTTACAGCTGCATTTTTGTTCTATATTTGGAGCTATTGAAGCTGTACAACGAATGCTGTGGGAATTATCACTAACATGCTGGACAGGTTTGTGTAGACGTCGAGGATGGCGGGATCCATTGTACGAGACGTACCGGAGCTCATCTGGCTTCACTTGTCTGGTACTGGTCAATGGCCGAGAGTACCAGACAGATCTCGCGTACGAATCCGATGGATTGGCTCAAGAGAATGCGGCTATGCGGGCATTCATGGTGTGCCGCAACTTTTCAGTCAATGGAGGTATGCTGGCGCGCAATGGCGTCGTTCAGGGACTGCCTGCAAATGAGAGCAGTGGCAGACACAGACGATCAAGGGGAGGAGGTCGTCACTCTGTCAATTTGAGCAGCAGCAGTTCCACAACGTCATCGGAATAGAGGTGCTGGACTGATACATCTTTCTTCCGGCAGCTGCTAAGAACTAGCACTCCGAAATCATAGGCTGAGAATCCGGCCGAAGTCCTGCTCTTCCTAGGGGATGAAACCCCATGAGAGCAGAGTGCACACCAACGATATAATGACCAAGATCAAAAATGGGCGACTATTCATCAAAATTTACTTTCACGATTTAACGACTCATCATGCTACGACTAACGAACGACGATTTTCCTTATCACATTCGAACCAAGACTACGACCACGGTATTGGGTATGACAGCACCTACCGCTGGAGAATAGAGGCAACTCGACTTACTGTCTTTAAGGAGGTTTTCTACTCTGATTCCGATTGCAAAATCAGGTGTTTTTGGAATGGCGGCTTGAAGAGTTTCTTTGCAGCAATTTTCTGTGCATTTAGCAAGCGTGGCGGCAGCGATACTTTCATTGTTTATGATATATCATGAATCTCATACGTTGGTGGTGGAAAGCTATTGAATTTCCCATTTGGTATAATGGTTTTCTGGCTCTTCATGATAAATTACGACTGACGAATAAAAGCATCGAGTTGCCAATGCAGGTACTCACCTCATATTTTGGTCTCAGGCTACTTTGCGGTGACATGTTTTTGGAGATTGAATGTGATTTTACCGTGATGGAAGCCAACAGTTGTTTCAGGGGCATTTCATAAGACCTCGGAACTCGCTTCCCCTTCTCCTGAACTCGGCCCGCTTGAACGAACCAGTGAGGAAGATAGGGAGTGCTTGAAGAACGTCGAGAACGTTCAAACAAGATGCAATGCCTCTCTCCACATTAATATTACACAAGTTATATATCAGCCCCCGTAACTCGTAGAACAATTGGTGGGGAACAGCGGGTGTGGCGTCAATTGAAGAAGAGCAATCTCGTATCGATTATTCGCCACTTTGTACAATCTCGTGATGCTCTTGCGGCAAAACAAGGGATTAACTTGGGAAAAAGGAAGCAACACGAATGCAACACCCCACGCCTGAATCAAGAACGAGATTCAGGTCCCGTATAGTACAATAAATGACACATACGGAACGACCGCTCACCGTCTCCTTCCTATGATGCTATTGTTGCATCCCATGACCGGCACGTATCGTGATCATGGTGATCGGGCATTACGCGCCCTGGCATTGATATCCAAGCCTCATCTCAGCTCCTGAACCCAGAAAACTAGAAACATATCTCCACCGCCATCACACGCACTTACTTTCTTGCTATTGATCTCATATTAAGAGGAGACCAGCAGACCAGAATCGTAAAGCCGAAGCGCTCTGAAGCAATTGATTCAAAACGTGACGACAAACGCAATTACGCAGCACCGCCATCCCTCGAAATTTCATCTCGCCTCCCGCCAAAACTAATCCACTTAGTGCACCCCTTTTCCTCGACGGTGCTCCCGCGACCTAGCGAGAAATTTGACGCAGCGCAGTACTGCTCGAAATAGAGCAGCCCAAACGAGTCGCAAGGTGTCTTTTGCCCTTCCCAAAATTCCATTTCCAAAGTCAGCTACTTCAACATCCAGACCCCTGCCACACCCTTTTCCTCCCCAAACTTTTGACATTCGTTGTTTGGCATTCTTTTTGCACTGCACATACGATTCAGACAACCATTTCAACACCTGATTATTCACTCGTTGTCGTTGCGCCATTCTACCGCCAGATACAAAAGCTCTGATTTCTGTGAACTGTGGGGTATTAGTTTAACCCTCGACCTAACACCACTTTTCCTGTACACCCTTTCACCGTTACACTCTCTCAACTCAATATGAAGGGTAAGCCGGGCATCAAGGGGAACTCAATGGCATGTGCTGATACAATTTGTAGCTCTTATTCTCGTCGGTGGCTTCGGCACCAGATTGCGCCCTCTCGTACGTTACCTTCCCCTTACTATAACGCAATACTCGAAATCTGGAACTCCCTCGCAGATGGGCAATACCTCGAAAATGTATACAGAAACTGATGGTCCAATAGACCCTCACTCTTCCCAAGCCATTGGTGGAGTTTGGCAACAAGCCCATGATTCTGCACCAAGTTGAAGCTTTGGCAGCAGCAGGTGTCACAGATATTGTTCTTGCAGTCAACTACCGCCCAGAAATTATGGAAAAGCATTTGGCAGAGGTCAGTAGACGTCCTGGCCGAATTTGGCCCCGTCGACGCTGACAATTTGGGTGAAACAGTATGAATCAAGATTCAACGTCAAGATTACCTTCTCAATCGAATCCGAACCTCTCGGCACAGCTGGTCCTCTGAAACTCGCAGAAAAGATCCTAGGAAAGGATGATACCCCATTTTTCGTATTGAACTCAGATGTTATCTGTGATTACCCATTCGGGGATCTCGCAGCTTTCCACAAGGCTCACGGTGATGAGGGAACAATTGTTGTAACCAAGGTGGAAGAACCATCGAAATACGGTGTCGTCGTACACAAGCCAAACCACGCCTCTAGAATTGACAGATTTGTTGAAAAGCCAGTCGAGTTCGTAGGAAACCGTATCAATGCCGGTATCTACATTCTCAACCCCAGCGTTTTGGAGCGAATTGAGTTGCGACCAACATCAATTGAACAAGAGACTTTCCCAGCTATCTGCGCAGATGGTCAATTACACTCGTTCGATTTGGAAGGTTTCTGGATGGATGTTGGACAACCCAAAGATTTCCTGTCAGGAACCTGCCTGTACCTCTCCTCGCTTACAAAGAAGGGATCGAAGCTTTTGGCATCATCTAGCCTACCATACGTCCACGGCGGTAACGTGTTGATCGATCCTTCGGCGAAGATTGGAAAGAATTGCAGAATCGGGCCCAATGTCACAATTGGCCCAGATGTCATCATCGGTGATGGTGTTCGTCTGCAACGCTGTGTGATTCTCGCGGGTTCGAAAGTCAAGGACCATGCCTGGGTGAAGAGCACTATCGTAGGGTGGAATTCGACCGTCGGAAAGTGGGCACGACTAGAAAATGTCAGTGTTCTTGGAGACGACGTAACGATTGGTGATGAAATCTACGTAAATGGAGGTAGCATCCTACCGCACAAGAGCATCAAGACCAACGTCGATGTTCCTGCCATTATTATGTAAAGCGAATATTAGGCCAACATTCCTCGGAGCAGGCTTCTATACTTTCACAGCCGAATTGCATGGCTTGTACGATACACTATATTTTTGCGAAGCTCAAGCCTTGCAACACTCCTCTCTTCTCGCGCAACCGTTTATTCTTCCTTCTCCGAGTGTTGTTTTTGCCGAAACAGCAAGATCAAGAACGCAGTCTTTGGTGGGGTTTGCATGCACGGCGTCTTTTGCGGCTGGGCTTTGAAAGAAAAGGGCAACGTCTGCATACGCGTTCTTCTGGTTCAGGTAGATAGGAATCAGAGATTATGCGTATCTGGTTATCCCTTTCTTATGCTTTTGGGATTTTGGGCCTTGGCTTTTTGGTGGGTGGGGATGGTTGATACTGCGCTGTGTAAATGCATATTAATTTAGATACAAAATAGGCTTTCGAAAGCGTTCTATCACTCTTTTTCCAGGCTATCCTAGCTTGGTAGTTGAAGCTGGAGAACTTATGGCGTTCCCGGTGGCTTTCTAAGGAGCAGTCCACTTCCACGTTGATTTACTGCTAGCCAGATACCTGCTAGCTACGCTGATCATGTGGACTACGTGTGAAATAAAGCTCCCATAACCCTATAGCGATCAATCCAAGGCTCATTAAGTTCCATTTCCCTCAAGGTGCGCATATTTGCCTAATCAATGAGCAGCAGGAGTAAGGTACCTTGATATGTAGCAGCCAGTCCCGTCTTGAAATGAAGTGTCACGTGCTGTGTTAATTCCACTCCTTCCATTCCATCCCCTCCATGTTCCGAGCTCAGCCTCACCCAATCCTTCCACAACAATTCCAAATTGGATTGAAACAAGACTTTCTGTCGTTGTTTCGAACCCCATACCCGCTCGATATCAATCAACACCAAATTCATTGTCACCTTCATATCCCAAAATAACTATTCATCCAAAATGCAACTGCCGTCCGAGAAAATCTGGATGCAATATTCGGTCTTGGTATCTGGATCGCCATCTTCAAAAACCATACTCTTCTCATAGCTTGGCCTGATAAGGCTGCAGAAAGTCTCTTGGCCAGCTGTCGTTCCCCTCGATTCATCGCTTGGCCGATGACATTCTATCTCACAAATATAATCTGATGTGATCTGAGGTGTCGATAAGATTCCGGGACCTGAAGCGAGATCCGTTTCAAGCATTATCATCCTCAGATACCGACACGCTAAGCTTCAAAACACGAGGCGCGGCTGTCTGGGCATCCCGAGTCTATGCACTTTTTGGTCCATAGAGCAGAGACCGGACTGTCATTGAGGGGCGTGAGTATATTCGAGGTCCTTGGCACTCGTTCCAAATCTCTGTTATCTTTGGCGAGATGTTTCCTCAGTATGGGGTCCAGGTCTTCATTTTGTCTATGCGTTATACCCTAGATCCTGGTGTGAGGGCATTTTTACACTCCTTCTTTGCGATTATCTCTGCCGTCGATCATCTACCCGTGCTTCCGGCAAAACACTCGTGCCAAGTGGGAGTATCCTCGACCAGTGTCTTTGCTTTGAGGGGAAGGTGGAGATACTGGTATTGTTTTCATATTCTCTTGCGGCTCCCAGCCAATGTCATCAAACTCATCTCATTGGTGTTGAGAAGAAGAGTGACCGGGCTTGGTCAGGCACGTCTAGAGATCTCAAACTGTCAGTAGAGTATTCTTGGAAACCAATCTGTTCCCCACGACTCTGCATATAGTATCTTATGTGGGTCTTGTCTTTCATTTTCTTCTTCTGAGGAGCATGATCTCGAATGTCACTTCTACGGATCTTCGACATTATCTCCTCCTTAGATAGTGAAGATCTTCACTCCCTCATGACTTTCTAATTGTATTCGGTGCTTCATTGCACCTTGCCCTTCACTTGGCAGATTCATTATCTGCCTGCGAGAAGATATATATTGTTACCCCTTTGTATCACTAGTCGTTCAGGAACTTCCATACACAGCGGGAACTGTACTTTCTACTCTTGACTGGCCGAGACATCCTTGTTGATCGAGAAGATATTTGCAGTCATGTCTACCACTCACCCCCTTCCTTCTTACCATGCACCTACTCTCTCTGCGTTGACCTGCGAGCCAGAAGCCAAGCCAGCACATTCGCGCCCTTCATACTCACCCTTTCCAATACCAAGCGCCAGGAAGACCACCGGCAAAAGAATGAATAGACAGAGTGTACTGGTATTCTCAGATTTCAATCAATTCGAAAGCCCTAGAGGGAGTCGCAGTCTGAGGGCAGATGACGGATATGACAATAGTGACACTCCACCGGATACGCCACTACACGATATCAAGTCTTCAGCTTCCAGTAGCTACAGCTTCGATAAGCAACTTCCTGAGCCACCTTATCATGTCTTCACACTCGCCAAGAAGAAGCAGATGGTATATATTGTCTCATTGGCAGGATTGTTCTCGCCTCTGTCGTCAAACATTTACTTTCCCGCACTAGGTCAGATATCAAGAGTAAGAACAGACACAGTGTCACTTTGACAACATGTTGACTCGTTGTAGGAACTCAAAGTCAGCCTTTCACTTGTCAGCCTCACGATCACGGTATATATGATTGTTCAAGGTCTCGCTCCTTCTTTTTGGGGCCCCCTATCAGATACCAAAGGCAGACGTGTTACATTCATAGGTAAGAAAACACACCCCCGTGTTAGTGTATAGAATTAATATGATCAGGTACCTTCATCGTGTATCTGCTGGCAAACGTTGGACTTGCTTTCAGTACCGAATTCACAACACTGATGATATTTCGCGGTATCCAAGCTGCTGGGAGTGCTGCTACAATTTCAGTCGGTCAGTACTCATTGCGCCACATGGATTTCATGCTAATTCTACGCAGGGGCTGGTGTTATTGGCGACATCACAACTGCTCGTGAGCGTGGTGGACTCATCGGTGTCTTCGGCGGGAGTAGGTCCTCATATCCGCCTTTCATCATTGCTTTCTAATATATCAGTACGCATGATGGGTCAATCGATTGGCCCCGTTTTCGGCGGAATCATTTCACAATACCTAGGTTTCCATGCAATATTCTGGTTTCTGTTCGGACTTGGCTCTCTTACCCTCCTCCTTATCGTTTTACTCCTTCCCGAGACACTTCGAAGCATTGCAGGCAATGGCACAATTCGTCTGACCTCCATCTACCGCCCCTTAATCTACAACTTCTCTCCTCCTGCAGACGCACTCATCGATCGAGATATAGGATCCAGGAAGAATGTCACTCTTCACAGCATCGTCGCACCTCTCAAATTTCTCTTCGAAAAGGATGTTTTTATCACACTTTTCTTTGGCTCTATAGTATATACGGTCTGGAGTATGGTAACTTCATCCACAACAGCTCTCTTCCAAGGACCATTCAGTCTCTCCGACATTCAAGTTGGTCTCGTCTTCCTCCCTAACGGCGTGGGCTGCGTTGCCGGCTCCTACCTAACAGGCTATCTAATGGACCACGACTACAAGACCGTAGAAAAAGCCTATCGTCTCTCACACGATATCCCCTCCGATGTCCCTCTAAACAAGAAGGAACTGATCGATTTCCCAGTCGAGAAGTCACGATTGAGAAATGTATGGTGGATCGTAGCGATTTTCATCATCACCACCGCTTTATATGGGTATTCTCTTCGCACCAGAATCATCGCGCTGCCACTTATACTCCAATTCTTTATTGCTTACACAGCTACTGCAGTCTTCTCTCTCAACAGCGCTCTGGTCATTGATCTCTATCCCGGCGCCTCTGCTTCTGCCACCGCAGTCAACAACCTCATGCGCTGCTCTGTGGGAGCTGTTGGTGTTGCGGTTGTTCAACTTGTTATTGATGCTGTGGGAGCTGGTAGTGCGTTTTTCATTTTTGCGGCGTTGACGGCGCTGAGTAGTCCTCTTTTGGTCGTAGAGTGGTATTGTGGGGAGGAGTGGAGGGAAGAGAGGAAAGAGAGATTTGGGAGGAAAGAGGAGGAGAAGAAGAGGGCGGATTTGGAAAAGGTGGGTGTGGAGAAGAATTTTGGTGGTGATCAGAAGAAGTGAGAGGGGTGTGTTAAAAGTTGCATCCGCTGGACGAGGACTTCCTCTTCTGGATTTGACAGTGTTGTGGTGACATTCTCAGTTTGCATATAGAAACGGCGGTAGATTGCGGCGTATGAGAATATCGATACTATCTTGACATTATATATATCCATTACACCGATTCCCTTCCGACCCTTCTTCTCGTATATGCGTTTACTCACCTAGGAAGGACACTCCGGATCTGTTCTGGCCAAACGGTCCCTAAAGTGCCCCTTCAAGCTTTTGAGATAAAATGAATAATACCACTCCACAGTACAGACGTGATCACCGACCATGCCAAATAAGCTTTCAGTTCCACCAAAGATGCCCCTTCCGTTAATGCGACGGTAATACCCCCTATTACACAAATTGCCATGATTTTATAACGCGGTCTACTTTTTCTTTGCGTTCGTAGCAAGGTCGATATTACTGCAGCAAACAGTACGCTGGCCACAAGGAACCAGGGCAGAGGGGGATCATGAATCGATTCAAGTATCCGGTACCTGTTCAAAGAATTTCTAATTCCGTGCTTCTCAAGTGATTAGCAATAGTAGCTACATTTCCAAACTCGCTCTTACCCAGATATTCTCCCAAACAGTGCAAGTCTCAGCATCGTAGCAAATACTCGTACAATTTATATTCTGCCACCAATTTCCAACCTGTTCAGAAATCCACCATGAGCGCGGCTGGAGAGGTTTCGGGTGAACTGAAGGGAGGTCTCCTTCGAAACAGACATCTCCTCGTCGTATCCGAGTTTGCAACCTGGGCTCATATCGTTGAATTATTATGGCACTTCCAGCGGCCAAGATAAACCACAGGACGCTGTCCATGAGAGCGACTATCCAGTCAAATCAAAGGGTGTGTCGTTTCGTTGATACTGACTGAAAGATGGTATTTTTGGCTTTGCTAAGCATTATGTACACAGTGGTTTCTGTCCCGAAGATTCGGGTGCATTTTAGATGGCTGATAATTTTGAAGTGATGATGTGGCCTCAAAAAACCACCCTACGGAAATGCGTCCTCATAATTAGTTTGGACTCCATTTGAGTTCAACCAGTTGATGTTTTAGGCAGCCATCCTGAGGCTTTAATTCTGCTTCGAAGTTGGTTGAGGTGAACACCTCGGCAATTGGCCGAATGGGAAACCACCGCTGCTCCTTCCACCAGGAAAGCATCTCAAGATCTTCAGATGCTCTCTAAATCCATGATCTTTTTCTTGAGTCTCCACGCTCCTCCACAGCTAGGTCCTGAGCGCTCTTCAATATTCCATATGTACCGCACATATCCCATATCTCACGTTGCCTAGCTCTATCCCTAATGCCGAGTACCACTGCTGAGAAGAAATCTGGGGACTCGACCTTTTATCCAGAGTCTTGCTCAAATGACATAAAGATATAAATGGCGCCGCTGTTCCATTAATTTGAGCGAAGAGCCTCGGCCACCAACAATCAGACCCTATCTGAACTTAAAAGCGAGTCTTCAACATTCCCTCTCACCGTTGTAGTCTGGAATCAATCCCTCAATGCCAAGCACAAATGAAACAGATACCTAGGCACTGAAAGTCAGAGTTGAATACTCAACTGCTGACAATCTGGTGATGAAAAGTCGACGAGCAGCAGCTATTCAGGGGGCAGATGTACTAGTATATCATCATCCTTGAGATAAGCGAGCGAGTGGTGCAGCTGGAAAGGGGGGCATCTCGCTTCTACCCCGCATGATCTCACCAGCGGAGATCAGACCATCTGGCAGCACCAGCACAATGCCATGATATTGGGCATGAGACCTCTGGCTTAAGGTATATTATCTATGGTAATGTCACAACATTCGTTCATCTCATGTTTCCACGCCACTGTTCCATCTTCTGCCCGTCATGTTATCGACAGCTGATTGGTGTTGTGGCTTGTCCTACCACCATCACACATGTGCTCCCATGGCTCTTTCAAAAGTTGATATCTAATCTTAATTGGTATTTTCTGAGTTATTAAACGTAAGAATAAGCTTGTTCCAGTTAAACACAATACCTGGTCTGCAAGAAATTCTCTTGAATCTTCGAGTGTGTTGCCACTAATGATAGTTCTCTGCGTTGGCATGTATACCAAAGGCTTCTACTGTACTCGGTGTACATCTCCTCTCAATATCAGCTGAAGATCACCTTCGAGTCCATCTTGCATATCTCTCCACCAGATTGCGTATATATTGCCGCTTTCGTGCCTTGCTCCGCCTCTCCTTTCCATCATCAAATCAAATCAAATTCACAAAGAACCAATTCACAAATACTTCAAGATCAAGAATCAATTGATTGATTCAACAACTTTATCTATGAGATACAATATCTTTATTCCTCTTGTCCTCCTCCTCGGGACGGCAGTCACAGACCCGATCCCATTCCGTCGGGATCTCGTCAAGAGATCGGGAGACGGCCACTGCGACCGCTCCAAGGGTGTTACGAACAATCCGGATTGTCCATCCGGTGCTTGCTGCTCAACAGAGAACTGGTGCGGGTACGGCTCGGCATGGTGCGGAACAGGTGGAAATGTGACTCCTGACGGAAGCTGCGATCACACTCAAGGGAACACGAATAATCCCGCATGTCCACCAAATGCCTGCTGTTCGGACTGGAACTGGTGTGGTTATGGGACTCCTTGGTGCCACGGACCTGTTCCAAACTCAGGTGAATGCGACCCGGCTCAAGGAAATCGGAACAACCCAAAGTGTCCAGCTGGGTCTTGCTGTTCATTCTGGGGCTGGTGCGGTTATGGATCCCCATGGTGTACTTGAAGAGAGAATGGATTGATAGCGTGGAAAGTGTGGGGGGCGGGGGGGAGACAGCTTAAGGAAGCTGGAAAGTTTGGCAGAGCATTATTTTGTTTGGGTGAATTTACAGCAATTGGCTTTTGGATGTAGTTTGGAAGGAAGATAGGACATAATGTATGGAAATGGGCGAATATGTAGGCGTGATCTGTATAGTAGCATAGCTCATGACTTATGAATGACGAATTATGAATAATCAACAACCTGTAATGATTCTACACGTCAAAGAGGTGTGAAAATTGTTGAGTTATATACACTAGGGTGGTTGGGACTTCCCATTATTTTCTGTTATGCCATAATACTAGAGCAAGAATAAAATTTGCCAACAGCTATTTCACATGATACGCCAGCCAAAAGTGAATTGGATGAGTACTCCAGAAATATGAATAGCGAAATGTGAAGCGAATTACAGAATGAAATGAAGAAGCAAAGCCATTGATTTCAGCTTGTAAAACTCAAATTTTGAGGCAGACTCGTATGTAAGAAGTGTCTCAAATGTTCTTAATCGACTTGTTATATGCTCTATATCTCTTCAGCGCTGCTAGATTTTCTAAAACTTCAACAGTGGAAATTGTAAATTCAACGAAGCAAAAAGCAAGACATGACGAAAATTTTCATTTGCGCCTGGATATAAGCCTATCCGGGACACTGTACTCAAAATTGGACCCGGCACTCTTCAAGAAGTATCCCAAGCAAGCATAGATCGGATAATCCGAAGCGTTTGGACGAACACCCAAGAATATGGATACAATGCAAAATGAATTGTCCTCTCGATTCGAAGACCAACTCGAAACCTCAGACGAAAGTGACAGATTGTTCCGCTGGCTACTCTTCAATTCTAATTCAAGATCGTGGCAATATGGTAGATGGGAAGTGCTGAAAGATATGCTCGAACATGAGAGAGTGTACAAGAGTGGAATCTGTATTTTAAGATTATCAAATGCATGAAAAATTGAGGGGAGTGTTCCCGAACACTAGTTCCCTTCCATTTCTACTCTTGGTTGCAAGAGTGTCGGAGCGGAAACTATAGATAATGGCATTTCCTGCAACTTGAAACAGTACACACACAGAGAGAGAAGCTCAATTTGATTGATTGTCAACTACAAGGAAAGTGATTACTAGAGCTACAGAGTTGTAAAGATTACCCGAATAGACAACGACCTGAAAATGCCAGTCTTGGGCAGCACGAAATATTTGAAAGGCATACGAAAATACTATCCATCATTTGAGGTACTGCTATGCTCCACTCCCATGGACTTCTTCGTGTTCTGTAGCCTCTTCCACCAGCGCGTCACACGAAGATGCAGTGTCGTCGAAAGGAGAAACGTAATTCCATACCATAGGCACTGTCAATGCAAAGACTTCCGAATGCAGCAATCTCAAGATGCATATTGTTACATCGTCTCAAACGTGAAACTTCGTCAGATTTGATATGTAAATTCGTGTGATGTCTCATCTCTTGCCTCTCGGCGAGGAGACAGAGCTTGTACCAACTCTTCCGATCAGCACGGACAGTACTGACTGTGCGAACTGTGCGTTGCGCCCTTTCTGACCGTTATTTAGCATCTTGCTTGATGTGCTTGGTTGTATATGACAAGTACGTTTTAGATTCTTGACCGGCGATGTGAAAACTGTGTAGAGGTATATATGTTGAGCAGCAGTGCCCCGTGTTTGTCTTCACTCGAAAACTCGACTTTGAATCCAGTATCAGCTAGTGTCATCCATCATATGCTTTGTTTTGTTTCGCTCTGTGCTTCGTGGCCGGATCGAGTGATATGTGGATCGTTATTGACATTGGAGGGAGGAAGTATGGAACGTGGTATGGAAAGACTCAAGACGAAGCTGAACAGCCATATCATGATAAATTTTCATCCTCGTAACGATCAGTCGTGACAGACGGGGCAGGATGTCGAAAGGTTGATGATCATATGGAGAGGAGGAAGGATGTATCGTCACGGCGCGTGGATGACTATATTTGAGTAACTGCAATGTTATCATTCCCTCCGAAGATTGGGTTATGGACCATGGTGGAAGCAACTTACTATATCCTTTCTAGAGATTGCGGACTGATGAGAAGAACTTTGATTAGCATCTGGAATCCTTTGGCTTAGGCGGAAGGACGGTATCATCTATCGAGGAGCTCAGGAAAGGCGCGCGTCGGAAAGCTTATCGAGAAAACCATGTGAAGATAATCTCTCCGAGTGATTGGTATTCTTTCGGATCATTCAGGCCATATTTGTCGACGGTGGAGCGGGCTGGCGGCAAGTGTTCCTTCAGCACAACCGAAAAGGGGCAAGAAAGTCGGATTTTGAGTTCACTGCAGGCAGGCGCGTTATAAGTAAGTTTCTCACTGTCACGAAGAGAATTTAGGCAAGATATTAAAGCGATAAAGGATCAGTTACAAATGCAGAAACAGAGTTTGGGAGCGAGGTTTGGTTTTGGTAGGGAGCAGATTCGTAACCTGGGTTGAGCATCGCAGCTTCCCAGCATGGCAGAACCAGACTTGAAGCACTGAAACGACACACTTTCCCGCCTGACCCAACATTTGACATTTCTCTCGATCATTCTGCCCTTCTCTCAGAAAGGGAGGCGAACTTCAATGGAAGCTACGTTGGAGAAGAGTTCCATCTCCAGTCTCAGACATATTCGGCGTGAAGATACACTATTCCAAATTCTTCTGCACCAATGTATCATTGCGCAACCGCAGTCACAAAGCACCAAAAACTGACTGTAGAAGCAACCGTCCTTTCCTATCGAATCTACGGAGACGAGCTGACCATTCGGGTCTTCCGCATATCTAGACGCCTCGACAATCCATTCTTCGTACTTCTAATCATATTCGAACCAGCTATGCACTCTTACCCCATTTTATTGGCCAATGAAGTTTGGGTTTGGTTAAGAAGTAAAGGGTGGGAATTTACCCGGAAGACATGCTAAGAATCCAGAGCGATAGCACGGGTTTAATGCGCCGATGATGAAGAGGGGTAACAGGAGACTGGGCACTAATTGCGAATCTTGGTTACGAAATGAACATACGGGTTCTTGTTTGGAATTTGAAGCGCATGGTCATATTGACTGCTATTAATATTCCTCGAAGTGGATCTTGGAAGTAACAGACTTTGTTAAGAATGATGCTGGGGTATATGAAATAATAGAAACATGTTTCGACGGTCAAATATGCTCGCACTTAAGACATTTCTGATATAATATGTGCACCATCTTGGGAATATATGTGGAAGAAAACGCAACAAGAACCACGGGATACTTCCCAACTTACGTATCGCCAGAATTTTTGGGTTCTCCTGAGCCAGGATGATTCGTTATACGAATACTAGATAATAGGTAGGGAGGAAATGGCTCCGGAAATGCTGTCCACTCCGACCTTGACTTCGACCTGTGGTATCCAGCTGTCAACAAGGCTCATGGCTACGACAGGTCAGCAGGGTGAAATTCCGTATCTAGCATTTGCCTTGGCCAAGAAAGATTTTCAGTGGAATGGAGGTTTCTAAGACCTTGCTGACAATGTCCCGACCGAAAAGTTGGATTATTTCGTGGGAAATGAATTCTTGAGAGCGGGACAATTTCAAGTCATCTGTCTTGGAATAGAGAGCCCCTCCAGTTCATGGAAGGAAATCTTTGTCACTTGCCATTACCTAACTGTGGTAAGTGACTGTGATGACAGGGGCGAAGAACACAAGACCTCGAATTGGCTCATTCGACATGACTGAGAATGGGGGGATGGACTTGCACCCCAGTCTTCCCTTAGTTCTGTTCGGAGGTATCGAACGGTTCATGGTCACCTCAATCTATATCCCTGCGGGTCCCCCATGCTATCCCCGCGACTCAGTACGTGAACTTGAAGCGCTGGTGAAGGAGAAGTAATCTTGCTTACTTCTAGTCAATCATTAAGAGATCTAACATCAAATGCCATTCAAGGATGTGTCATGATCTGCATCGCCGAGATGGGTGATTGATGTGCTTCACTTGACATCGCCGAAATGCTCACCGCAATGATCGGATGCCGTTCGAGGGACCGATTCTCGGTTGTGTTCAACTTACCTGCTGAACCGTTATGCATAGTTAATGCGATATGGGGTATATGTAAGGTTGAGCAATTGGCAGGGGGTATAAGATCGACTTTTGGATCGCTCCGAGACTGTCACTTGGTCAAAAGACGTCGACAAGGAATCAGCGGCAAGTGCAGGCTTTGGGGTCGTGATACAATGCCTGCGTCGCCACAATCGGAAATTAAACTAAGTTCTAAATGTTGCCTCCGGCGGAACAACGAAGCGGCGCTTGCCCGGGAAATGTACTCCAGTACCTTCACGGAGTACTTGAAAGAGGGTACTGAGATGCTCTTATTTCGTAATCTGTGTACCCGTGCTGTTGCAAATGTCTATGCAACGCTGTGTAAGATTGACGGTGTTAAAGCTAACACCACAACATGATTTTTGACACGGCCTCGAGTGCGGATGTTGCTCTGATTATTTGTGACTGCGGAACCTCATGTTCCATTGATTATGGGCTCAAAAAATGGCCCACTCAGCCCATTATAGTTGGAGCTTGGAGCTTCTTCAGTCCAATGGGCATTTACAAGGGCCCTGGCCCCAACGGCCGAATACCGATTTGCTTCAACACATGATCGTGGCGACTAACAAGATGTCAACGGAATTGGAAAGGTCTGCTTCGGGTAAGTTTGAGCTGAGAGACAGCTTGACAAGCGCGGTTGCTGTAACGCTCAGACAAAATTGATCGTTTTTGAAATGTGCCCTTCACGCGTTTGTTGATACACTGAACCTCAGAGATGCATTGTAATTGACATCAAACAGGAGACGAGCTAAGCCGAGTAACCGTTAGAGGTCCAAGTGATTGAGTTCGTGCGGCCCTAACCGTGTCAGTCCACGGGTCAGCCTTTTCGATAAGTTCGTGGGGCTCACATATAGGAATGCATCAAACCTGACTTTTTTGACTGACCGCGTAAGATGGGTTTCTAGTTCAAATTCTCCGATCAATGGCAGAGTTATACTTTTGCTGGTGACGACTGATCGCACGTCAGAAGTGACAACGATGGAGTTTCTCATTCGCCCCATGTAATAATTACAAAATTCACTGGCATGACAAGGGACAAGTGTTGGTATGGAATGATAGCAATAACTGAGCGGGACATGCCAAGAAATCCGGCTTCAACCCGAAATCGGGAAGCCGTTGTGACGAACTTCAAAAATGTGTAAGTTGTACTAGGCAAGTATTGCTTGATGCAAGAAGCCGTTTGAAGCCGAAAACTCATTCTGTGTAAAGGGCCTTTGACCATGGCGCTGGGCCAATTCATGCTGTGCTCCAAGAAGCCACAAGTCTGGTTGAAGAAGAAAAGGGAGTCAGCTGAGTCAAATAAGACAGTATACGCAATGTAGCTATGGAAATGGTGGTTTGAGGCTTGCAGATTTTCGTTTGTTGTTGCCTCTCTGGCCATTTCAGGGCCCTCTTCGGCGTCCGCCAAAGGCTGGCCCATCGGAGAAGAAAATATTGAGGCTGGAATCTATGAATGCATTCGTTGCACTCTGGTGGAAGCCATCAACTATTACGTGTGACTGGCTGTCTCTGAACATGGCGAGAGCTTAATTGTGCTGTTGAGAAACGAGACAGAGTATGAGACTCTGTCGCCTTCAAGCCTCGTTAGTGCCACTAAAGTCATAATCATACGAGTTTTCAAAATATGGATCCTTTGTTGTTGTTGAAGCCAAAGGCTCCGGGCATGCAGTGTATCGTGACACAATGACAGTAGTCTCGACTTCCAGCTGACGCCTGCATTTTTGATATGCATCTCATTGTAAGCGATTTTCAGCTCAAGAGAATCTTGAGACATGCCCACTTCTCATGGATTCCATGCGAGGGCTTCTGCAATAACGCAAAATTTATGGACTCGCTTAAGATGTTTGCTGAACTTTGAACTGCGACAACACCAAAGAAGCCTGACATCGAGGCGAGCAATGGATTCTCGAGATTGCCAGATTTGTACGGGTATGAGGAGGTGCAAAGGTGTCAATTCGCTGAGCTCGGACTTCATTCAAATTCTGAAACAGGTCGCTCTGATATGATAACATAAGTGTTATGCCTTCGACCCGAGGCTTAGCAGACGCTGCTATCATAACTGATATGATATGATATGATACTGCAAACGTTTGTAAAAGGATGAGATTAATCAATTAATTTACTCAGTGCTGGCCATCTCTCAGAACATGAGCTTTGTCCGAAGCTTCCCGGGCCAAAATGGGACACACGCGCAGTAACCTGGGCTTGCATACAGACCGTGCAGCTTTACTTTGTACGAAAAATTACAGTCTGCGCTCAAGCAATGCAAGACGTTCCTGAAGATCATGATCCACGTGGAATTTCCGACGCATCTTTGCGGCCACATCCGGAACCTTTACAGTGCAACAGAGGCTGACCAGTGGCGTTGGCGATAACATCGAGATCTCGAAGCTTCAAGCTCGCCACGGCCGTTGCACAAAGGGCAGGTCTGATAAATCGTTTTGAAATTCGCTCTGCCATGTGGTTTCCGTGTGTAAACTGAATATGAAGCGGAAGCAAAATGCAGCATCCCGTGCTGACAAGGCCTGGGCCGGCGAGAAACTTGCCACGAGCTCGACAAGAAGTCGGTTACTCTTCTGAGCCGCGCACAACCTGACGATGGATCTCTGACAGCGGTTATCGCTTGCACCGCACATCCCATTTGGGCAAACCGCAAGAGTAGCCTTACCTAAGTCGGTCGAACGTTAATTCATGGGGCGGGGAATATGGCCGGAATAGATCGAGTAGACTTCGGACGATTGCCACGATTTGACATCCAATGCTGGCGATCATTCGGACGTTGTTGACGATATGACCAGGGAGCAGACGGGATCAGGGCCAGGTGTTGTGAGGTGCACGAGCAGGTGGACCAAGCTTCCAGCCAGGAAGAGGAAATTCGCACTCCACATCAGCGTTTTGAATCCTTCTAGGCTTCCTCGGTTGGCATCGAAGGTGCTTCGAAATGGAGGACGTGCCTTATTGGTGAATGAATTGCATGCGTGCAACTCAATGCCGATGGGACAAGTGCATAATGGCTTGATAAAACTGACGACGAGGAGTCCCCAAGTGACACATCTGATGTTCGATACGCACTGAGTCGAGAGCAAGCAATTATTGCTCAGCCTTCACCACGCACAGCGATAGAAAGTAATTATGAGGCCGTGCGTGAGGACACAAGAGCTTCAAGGTTGGACAGCGGTTCGTTCCTAGTGGAAGTCGGTGAAGATGCAGTACTTCATGCTTGCCCATGTTGAGGCAAGAGATGAACGGAATTGTTCTCGAAGGAGCAAGCCTAGAAACTGTCTGAATGCGGATTAAGGTTGCGGATCGTGGATAATCAAGGCAGGCATGTAGGTAGGTACGGAGGTAGAGCATTCGATGTGGATGTTAAAGACAATAGCGGGATGTGGTTGTGAATGTGAATCTAATGATACGGATGGTACCTATGGCAAGGGAGGCGAGGCGGAGGAAAGGGAGTGGAGGTCAAGGCAAAGCAAGGCAAGGTGGGTTCCAGCTTGGTGGGGCACAAAGCTGGAGTAGGTATTGCGAGCCGACACCGACACCGACTTTCAACTCCAACTCCAATTCCCACCCTTCGGTACGCTCCTTACTCAGACCCTCCAACTTTCTTCTCACCTACTTACTGTCCACGTCGATTGCTATGATGTCCTCCTCCCGTCACCACGCGCACACTTGCACAGAACACACCTCTTTCTCTCTGGCATGGCATGGCATCGCATGGCATGGCAGCTGCACCTCAGCCCGCTTTTTTGGCCTTGCATGCAGGTCCCTCTAGTTCCGTGAACCCCAGGTCCCTACCTATATCATGGCAATTAAGACCGAGAAGAGATGTTGCACTTCTGATGGTGGCTGCGGAAGCCTTGAAGGTGGACAGGACGGTTTGGACAGCCCTCTGGAAATGGTGTGTGTGCGTGTGTGCGTGTAGTGTCGAGAGTCGACTCAACGAAAGAATTGTGTCAGATTTGAATATAGGATTGGAGTGTGAGCTTGTTTGAAGTGAGCCACAGGCGTACAAAACTTGCAGAGCTGGGAATCGTCTGTACGACTCTCAACATCAACATACTCCACATTGTCCTAGAGTGGCCTGGCTCTCTTTTCCTCCGAGCACAAAGACGTTCCATGCAGATAATGCGGCAGTCAAACGGGGTTCCAGCTTCTTAAGGAGGGCCAATTAATTGACCTGCATGGCACCACCACCTCGATTACCACGACTCCCAGCTTTGCCTCTCTGCACCCACCACTCAGAGGACAGATAATGATCAATATAGATATCGGTACCTAGGTACATATATTTACGGTATCATAATTATAGCTTTCCTCGACGGGGATATGGCCCCCCGTTCCCCTTGCAGCACCATGGAGTGGGAAAAAAAATGAACGCCACAGCCTGTGTATAATATAGGATAATAGGAAAACAAGATGATACCGCAGTCTGGCCGGCGCCCCCAGCCAGAGGAACTTCCATTGATACCTTAGCCCAGCGAGGTGAGAAGGAAAGCCAACATGGCTAATCAGTGAACATCTTACAGAACCACATCAGGTATACGTTGCTGCAGTAATAAGGCCAGAAAAGATTCATTTAGATGCCAGCAAGATCAAGATCTCGATGACGCACGGGACCCGCCGTACTTTCTCTGCTCTGAGAATTTCCAAGACATACACTACTACTCTAACCTGGACATGCAGCTGATGTCGCTCAAGTGCAGTTGCAGATTTCAAATTTTGTGCAGAAGCTGCTGCAACTTTTACGAACTAGCAAGTGACGAGACACACTCGATGCCCATCAAATAATAAAGCTGCCCTAAGCGACGCAAAGAATTCTCCTTGGGCGTACCATTGCCCTGCTCAGATTGCACAGATGCACAGCCTCACGCGTCGCGATCTCCAGGAGGCGTCTGGCAATACCGGCAGCAGAAGGATGTGCGGCTTCCTCATCGCTCAGTCATGCCCGGGGTGGGAAGATGGGCCGCCTAGCCCAGGGTATGGCACTCGTACAGATTGATTGCAGAAGCTTCCATTCCGTGAACATGGAGGAGGACGGGACACAAACGCTCAGACGATCCCGTCCAAGCATGCTCGGAGATCTAGGAGCAGTAGACAGGAAAGTTCAAGGTCAAGCCAAGCTCCATGATACGCCAAAAAAGAGTGAGCTACACTCGTCTCCAGAAAGTCGATGTAGCTCCCATTTTTTCATCTCGCCGTTGAGCACAGTCCATTCATCACTTGCCAATCCACACTGCTCTTTTGCCTCCTGACCACTCTTTCCTTTCCCTCTGTTACTTACTCTAAGTCTGACATTAGTCTACTTAGCTTCTGCCACCACGTTCCTCTTACCAGATACATATCACGCATTGCAGACCATACAGAGCATATTGTTCTTCTCAACCCTGTGTTCTCACTAGCTACTCAGTATTTCGACGTTACATCCCTCCCCTAGTACACCATCCCCTTCCCCATCCTCATCGCATCATCTCACCGTCCCATCTTTGCTCGTGCTCTGGTCTCGGTGTTCGACTGTGCCTTTGTGTACCCATACTCATACTTCTTCACGCCGCTCCCGGCCTGTCTTCTTTCCCTTGCCACACCTGGTCCTGGTTCTGTCAAGAAATCGATGCCTGTCTTCTCCCTCTGCTCTACATATTGCACGTCGTAACTGGTCCATGTATGGTGGCGTTGCAATTATAGCTTTAAATGTTCCTCACACCCTAGCGACATCCCTATACAATTGACTTGCTGTCAAGTCGTATCGTCCGAGCTTACTATCGCACGCCCATGCTCATAACTGCACACTCAACCTGGAGGCATTTGATCGACTCGCATCCGGCACTTTTCTGGCGCTGCCGCGTTTGGTTCACTGATCTGAGCTGGGAGAGGCGTTGACCAGACCAACTCAAGCTCGATACATACAACATTGTCAACTTCACCGGTGCGGGATTGTGCCCCTACCTTTCCCTTTCACCCCATCTCTTTCCCTCTCCGACTCCGAGACCGTGCCGAAGTACCTTTCATCTCACCTCTTCCAGGTGGTCTTGTCTTGTCTGTCTTGTATATTCTGAAATCATAACGGGGTCTTGTAAAGCATCCTTCCTCCTCATTTCCACCATCTGTTTGCGACAAACGACACCGTTCACGGCTATTCCGGCATCCTTGAGACTTGACCTGGCTCACTGTCCACGTCTCAAAAGGCACAACATTTCTTCGATTGCTTGCTTGAATGCTGAATCTGAATCTAAACCCAACAACCAGATCTGATCATATCGAGTCCCGTGAGTTTGGAGACCCAATCATCCCTGGCCATTCCCAAACGAGCAGCATACATAGAGCACGACGCTGTACAGACTGCCCTAGACGCTATCAGATCCAATCAGAGGAACTGCCACTTTGTTCGAACCGATCTCCTGTTCGCCATATCAGCACTTCTGTCACATTTTGCCTGGCTGCTGGCTCCGGATTTTGCTGGTACCTTACCTTACCTACCTCGTTACCTATCTATCTCACCACTCTCCATCCACACATTGCTCACATCTTCACCTCACGGCTGCCCTCGCATCACCTCACAGACCTACACCTACCTTGCTTACCTTGCCTTTCATTCCCTTGTCTTACTCTGGCCTGCCTTGTCCTGCCCTACCCCATTCTTCGTACGGCACTAGCTTGCGGAGAGGTGCATTTGGTGCAGTTCGTGCAGCAGCCGCTGTCGTTCGTCTAACGAACGTTAGACTTGATCGAATCTGGACTTTCTGGATTGAAGCTTGAGCTGGGTGTGGATATCTGGTGGCATTTTGGTCGTGGTGCTTGTGCTGTACATTCTGGTCTGGTCCGGCCTAGGTCTGGTGTTCGCTGCTGTCGATAGAAGCCAATTCGCCAATCATCCCCACGGTACCTATCTGAACTTGGCTGGGGCAGCCTCTGACCTTGCCTTCCAGTACAGTACCTTACCTTACCTGACCTTACCTTACCTCGCCTTACTCACCATTTTACTTCTCGCGCACTCCACTCCACTGCGCTGCACTCCACACATCCAACCCATCACATCCTGTACAATACAGTAGTACATGTACGGACTGACCTGTACTGATCTGTATTCTCCTGCCTGTACCTACCTTACCTTACCTTACCTATTGGATTGTCCTCCCACCTCCCTCCTCCCTCCTACTACTTGCTCACACTTCACTCCGTCTCATCCCTTCCCTTCCCATCCCCATTGCTACACTACCTTACCTATCTACCTACCTACCTTACTCTCACCTCGCAACTCAATCACCACCCACAAACTTCTCTTCCTCACTCCCTCCACACAGCAATATCATCCGGACACGCACCGACCTGACGCATTCTCTATCCGGCTCTCTCTCTATCTTTCACTCACACGCCTCAACCCCTCTCAAACTCTGCTTCTCCCACACCAAACCGTTCTCGGCATCAAACTCAAATTCTCCTCGCGACAACACCTACACCCACGGCTCTACCCTAATCCGAGACACGTCCTACCTGTACTTCCTACCGAGAACAGAGTGCGAGCGTGAGAGCTTCTCTAGTGTTGTACTGCGCTGCATCGATTTCAAACTCGCTGCTTGTTCTGGTCTCTTTCGGCTTCCCCTCCTCTTCCTTCTCACCGGGGCCTTCCTCCACCTGCCTTGTCTTTGCATCATCCCGGATCGCTTGTCTGTCTCGTCTCGTCATAACCTTGGTTCACTCCTGTTCTATTACTGAAGGGTATCAAGGACTTGTACAGTTCCTTTGCAATTGCTGCAGAATTCGGGACCTACCGAGAAAGAGCCTCCGCTAAGCGGCCCTAATCCAGCTCTTCAAACTTCAAGTCCTCGGCGCTTTCCTCGACTTGCTCTAACCTAACCCCAAGACTGCCCCAGACAACTTCAACCAGCTCACTAACGTTCCACCGGCGCTTCTATCTTCGGACGACTTGACGCCATCACTCTGTCAAAGCAGTCAAGGCGCAACCCCAACCGGGTTTGACTGCTATAAGGTCAAACGGTCTGGGGTCAAACTACCCTGAACTAGACCCCGCCGGATCCACTAGAGAGGACCTTGACGACAACTTTGCTGGACATGTTGTAGTCTTATAACATCATAACCCTACTCATCACACAAAAGAAAAAGAACAAAGTATTTAGTATTCAACGCGACCACGTCATTATAGCTATAACTTTGGCACCCAAACTCGACACAGTCTCTGGAAGCAGACCATCTTCCACGATTCGACTTCAATCTCTTCCAGCTTTTTAAATCTTCTCCACGTTGGAATCCTTGCTGCAACTGGAATTTCGTGTCTCAATACAACGGGTTCGAAAACGATCTCTTGAACGTGGATCTTCTAAGACCATTCGATCTCTAAACAATTCTTTCCAGGGATCATTCATCCATTCTTCCATTGCCAACAAACACTGTCCATACTGTCATCCCCAAAGACGAACCGTCCGCAGCAGTTCCATATAATCAAACTCGTCATCTTGACGGAAACGGTCCTTCCAATGGAGACAATTCAGTCAACCCATCAGTTCGCTGATGCTGCTACTTCTCAGATCCATGGCTTGAGCAGGTCCGTTCAATTCCATACTACTCCACATTATGCCCAGAGAGTTGAGCAGGTGCATTCGATAAGTCAGGATTGCTGATGTTTTGTAATAGTAATGATTGCACTCTTGTCATAAGACAAGGGCCAGAGAATGCTAGAGTTGCGGTAGGAAAGGAAAAGGGTAGGCATACAGTATCCTCTTGCGACAAGTCACTGACCGACTTATAGATCGCAAGCCAGTCGATCCACCACCAATCATTCAGCTCATCATCAGTGAGCATTCAGATCCTCAACAGAACTACCTGCAGAGTATGACGTCTCCCATCTTGAACCACAACTCCACTAACGGCTCGAACAGGTCCATACTTCTTCATGTCATGCAGCCTGATCTCTGAACACAGCAACCAAGTACCGTCTGGAGGAACACTTGGAACTGCACTGGCAGGTACTCTCGTATCCTCGCTGCACCGTCTCAAGGACACGAGCAACAATGATGGCGCTTTCTTTGTCTTTGGTGACCTATCTGTCAAGGTCGAAGGTCACTTCCGCCTCCAATTCAATTTGTACGAGATGCGTGGTGGGGAGTGTCACCATATCCAAGCCATAGTTTCCAACGTATTCCCTGTCCATTCGCCGAAGAACTTTCATGGTATGGCAGAGTCAACCTTCCTTACTCGATCATTCAGCGACCAAGGTGTTCGATTAAGATTGAGAAAGGAGCCTCGAACTTTGTTGAGAAAACGTGGACCTGCTCATGATGACTACCAGCCTCGACATTATCGCACTACCCAACGCCCTGCAAGCACAGGAGGTGACTTGACTCCCATTACCAGTCAAGGATCGCAGAGCCACTCAGAGCAAGAGGGTGCCGTCGAGTCCGGCATAAACGCATATGATGAACGTCCACAAGCTGGCCGTCAGTACTCACAGAGCTCCACATCGTACTCTGGAGGAGCTAGCTATGACGAGTCATCATCAAAAAGGCCCCGAACTGGATCAGATACATCCTATCAGAGTCAGAGTCTTGACAATACGCAACAGTATCCGCGAATTTATACTGATACCCAACCACAAAACTTCAATCAGTATCAGACGAGCCAAACGTCCAACTACGGATTCAGTTACTCACAATCTCCTCACTCAGCAACCCCTCGAGACAATTTCTTCCCCAGAGCCAACACTTCGCAGATCAGCTCAAGCTTTGATACAAGCGCGCAAAGGTCGCCCCAATCAGCGTACTTTCCTCCTCAACCACAAGCTGTCAGAACTTATCGGACATTGCCAATTCATAACCAGTACCAACCATCTCAAATATTAGCTCCAGCTCCGGTTCAAGGCAGTTTTGATGGCATGGTAAACGAACAGCGAGCACAGATTTCTCCCCTTGGTGGACCCAGCTTGTCTGGTATGGCGCCTCCCAACTACAGAGGAATGAGCCAATTCACTGGTTTGGCAAGCTCTCCAAATGTACGCAGAGATTCGTACCAGTTTTCGAGTCCTAGTCAGAATATCGCAGTCGGTTCGATGGGTGCGATGTACGCCAGTCGAACCGCGACAATCAATACGACCAGCGCACCAGGTTCTGTAGATACCAGTACCTATTGAATGTTAGAGATACCCTTGTAAGCATCGATTTTGGAGCGAGGCGTTTTTCATTCAAAAGTGGATTTCATAGGCGGGATAAGATTGGGTAGCACAATGAATTGCGCTGGTTGTTTCTTCTTTGTTGGTGGAACCCTGGATTTTTTTTTCTGGATATGGGACTGGTTAGATTCATAGCACGGCAGGAATAGGGGTTGCATACATACCTTTCGAGGTTCATCGGTTTCTTTACAACGATACCATTGGAGGCAGCAAGTGGAACAGTACGATGTAATACAGCAGCACAGCACAGCACAGCGTCGGGAGTTGGAACATGGCATGCATAGCATACAGACGTACTTTCGTTCATCAACACTTATAGAAGGGATTTTCAGTTCTGTTGTCTGTTGGGTCCGGTATACCCCGGGAATGGGACTACAGGCATTGTGTATTCTAGGACGGTCTGGCGGTATCTTTGTCCTTCCCGGTTTTCTGCGCGCGAGTCGATTGTGTTTGCATATAGTAATAGGATCGGAGACGAGAAGAATTAACTGCTCTATATAGAATTTTCGTTTTCGTCGGGTGAAAAAGAAACAGATAGACGAGGTAAGTCATGAGTACTGAATTGTTTGTACGAAGTTTGTAGTTTTAAGAAACTTGAAAGTTTGGAGCTTTTTGCAGAACTTGGGCAAGATTAGATAGCACAACTAAATTAAGCCCTGAGACATCTAAGAACGTCTGATCACAGCTCGGGGCGGGGTGTCTTGGCGGGGATCAGACGATCTGGCGTACATCTCGCAGCAGATTTATTTTCGGATTGGCTCTGGTCTCGGAAATTTCTGCTCGTGCTTTTTCCTGCTCGTACGGAGGCGGTTCTGGAATGGAATGTGGAATGTGTATGCAAAGGGGCGGATTTATCATGTGTTTGTAAGACCTTTCATGTCTTTTTACTAGCGAGGGAAGCACAGGACGACGAGGAGAAAATTTTCCGGGTATGAGAAGGGGAATTGGGTATTTAGGTTTTAAATTTTTGAATTCATTTAGTTTATCTATTTGCGTTTAGGCTTGGGCTGTCTTTGCTTAGCATGAGGCTCGGCTTGAATGGTGTATGAGGCTTTTAGTTCTACGGGAGATTGCAGGAGAGCTTGGTCTTTGCTTGGGTTTGGTACGTCCGTAGGAACGGGAGAATTGGGAGATGCTTGTGGAGTCACGGGTGATGGGTGTGGCGTAAGGGGGAGGTGAGATTTGTGGCGCTTCTGGAGGGCGGTATTTGCGTGGAGCGGGACAGGGGTGGAAGGGCGGAGATGGGAATGAATGACGGGAGAGTGGAAGTGGATGTGGAAGTGGAAGTGGGATTGGGGATACAGGATGTGATAGGAGGAATATTAAGACAGGAGAGTCACCTACAGAATATACCCATGTGGTAAGAATGAGGTTCGAATAAGGTTGGTGTTTTTATGGGCCCTCCTCGAGAGGCTGTGTTTGAATGAGGCAGGCATTGTTGCCAAGTGACCGTATCTGGAGAGTGATATGAGCAGGTGTTTTCCAGGACATTTCATCCATACTATTTAGGTATCATTTTAATGTATGTAACTGATCATGTTGTAAACATCATCGTATTGATGGACATTTTAAGAACTGTACCTACGCTGAGGTCAAGCCGTACTACGCGAAAGCCAAACCATTCCGGGATCGATCGTCGTACCTGCTTCGTAGTGTCAATCCACACAGCTCCCTACCAATCAGGATGGCCCTGCTACGAGACACGACGTAGTACAGGTGAGATTCTTGGGCATACAAAGCTTCACATATCTTCTCGATCCAACCTCTTTCACGATCACATCCTAAAATTCCTATTTGAGATGCAGCTTCCAGCCTTGTAAACTGTCCCTCCTTGATACATGAGCATCCATATCCCTTTCAGGCAACGCCACAACTAGAAGCAACCATGTCATATTCCCGCCGACCAACCTATTCCCTTTCCGCTCTTCAAAAGTATCTTACCCACATTTCTCTCCCGGCTCACCATCAAACGCCCCTGCTTCAAAATCTCACCAATCGCGACTGGACGACCTCTAAAGTTGGAGGCCTGAAATCATTACAAGCACTGCAGAAATACCAGCAAGCTAAAATCCCATTCACAAATTTGTATTTGCACTATAGCAAGCACCATGTTGGGACTATGGATGCGGGAGCTCTGTATGAGTATATTGTTGAGAGTAAGGGGATTGCACGTGAAGGGGGTGTGGGAGAGGGGATTATGCACGAGGGGTTCAAGGAGAATTTAAGTATTCTAAGGAAAGGGAGAACAGAGAGGGAAAGAGCTTGGGATGGGAAAGGTCCAAGTGGTGGGAGGGGAGGAAGTTGTACGTTGAATAATGGATTTTTTGGAGCTGTGATGAGGAGTCTTGGGCTGAGTGTTAAAAGTACTGGAGCGAGGGTTAGTACGAGTATTAATGGGGGCGAGAAGGGACGGTTTGGGGGATGGAATCATCTTGTTCAGTTGGTAGGGTTTGAAGGGAAGAGGTATTTGGTTGATGTTGGGTTTGGTGGGAATGGTGAGTCTTTCTTTGATCTGAGAAGACGTGATATTGAGCTGATTTTATAGGACCAACTGAACCTGTACTACTTGAGGATGGGTATGAGAGTCAGTGGGGCGTCACAGGCGACAAAGTAAGACTGATATGGAGCGGGATCCAGGAGTATGAGACTCCAGGAGAAAAATGCTGGATTTTACAACATCAGAGAGAGGGAAAGCTAGAGTGGGATGATATCTATTGCTTCACAGAGCATGAATTCTTGCCGCAAGATCTGGTGGTTATGAACTTCATGTCAGCTGGGGATGTACGAAGGAGTTTCTTCAATCACATGATTATCTGTCTCCGCAACGAGATGGAGGGAGAAGATGTGGTTGGTGTCGTTTCAATGACTGATGGTAAGGTTAAGAGGAGGATACGAGGAAAGAGTGAAACGGTTGCGGAATGTAAGAGTGAGGTTGAGAGATGGGAGGCGTTGGAGAAGTGGTTTGGTATTGTTCTTGGAGAACAGGAGAGATTGGGTATCAAGGGAATGATGACAGAATTGGGCGGCCAGGAAGACGAAGGCAAATAAGGACAATAGATGGCTCGATAGAATTTGCTTCACCCAATTTACAAGAATTCTAGTAGATGCAGCACAGTTAATCCTCAGAGATGAACCCATAAAAAGTGTTCACATGGGAAAACACTCGAGCCTAATTATCGGTTCCCTCCCACTGCGCTTCAAGCAAATATGGAACTACATGAATATTCAAGTAACTAACCGGCATAGAGCGGATCGATCATGTCAAATTGCGAGGTGAGACATTGGATGGCCCCCCTGTTCCCAAAGTATTTATTCTAGCAAATCCCGAATCAGACCCTATGCATCGCTTGATCGGAGGGTACTGCTGAGTCTGCCGTTTATTTCTCCTGAAGTGTAGTTAAGCGATTAGAAAACATCGAAGCTCGTTTTGGAAATTTTTGTGGCGTGCATAGCGTCGACGTTTCTCTCAATGAAGGTGCAATTTGGTAATTCATAGAAGCAGGACATAGACCCAGACAATGATGAAAACGAAAAGATCACGCAAGTAGTGATAAAAAAACGGATAGGTAACAGCTCCATTCATTCCGTTGCGCGCATGTGTATGTACAATTGTAGAAGACCTCAGCCCATCCTAAATTATGCGCTTCTCGAGCTGTATATAACGTCAGTAATCCATCTCCCAACGAGATACCTTATCGAAATACATACTCTCCAAGGATTGTTCAATTCGAATCCAGCCGGTGCCGCGGGGTTATCTGTTTGCCCCCTCAAAAATCCCGTCAACCTCCTATCTCGATCCATCACTGCAATTAATCAGTACGACTCTATTTACGAACAATTCATGAAGTATTACTTTGCTGTGCAATTGTTAGCATTCCATGTCCCTAGAATCTGTATTCATACTGACTTTGTCCCATTGATCGACTGAATGTCTTGCCCTCTTTCCACCGTTCTGCATGTGTCTGATCTTCGAAAGACCTGCTCCGGTAATTCCGAACATCTGCGACCTTCAGTATTTGCTTCTACGCCCGTCGATCCTTGTTGTGCGAGGAGTTGATGGTAGGGGACTGACAGTGAGCATGATCCCATAGGGAATGAGAGCTTCGAATGGAACACCCATCGTGGCGATAGATTCTTGATCCTGGAGCATTTATCAGCACATTTGAATCCAAACATCAGAGTAAAACCTACCCAGCGGTTCTCGTTGCCAGGCAATTGATTGAGCCTTCGTTGCGTTCTTTGACTGACGTTGAAGCTTGAATCCAGCCTCAGGTCAAAACCTGCTGACTAATTTCGAAGTCACAACCAGGAGCCAGGACCGACGACAAGCCTGAGATGCGACGAGCAAGGAGGCGATATTACAACTCCACGACAAGATCTGGGTTCAATTCAAACTTGATTTACGCGTCGGAAGGCTTTATGCTTTCTATTTTATCGTGTCTTTAATTGTGTCATCGGCGTTGTGGCCTGAAATCGCGCGTTCACCACCGTTCTCCCCCTACAAACTACCCCCGACCTCCTACCAATCAACCCAGCAACCTGCCACCAGGCGTATCGAATACAGAACTTACATACCATATACACCGTGTGGAAAAGAACCTTATTCTCCAAGAAGAAGACATCCTCTTCACCCGGACTGACCTACAGCTTTCCACGCGCATTCCAAACATTCCTTTCCCGCAAACCAATTTCTATTCGGCCAAATTTTACAAGATATATACCCATAATACCGCATGCGAATGAGCAGAAAGACATAGAAGATGGCGGCAGCGGTGCTTGTAGAGGAGGAGCTTCAGCAAAGCATGGCAACTTCAGAAGAAGACGCGGAGTTTGAGGAAGATGATGAATTAGCTGCGGAAATTCTCGCAGACAGAGATGCTTTTGCTGCCAACAAGCAGCTGCATAATGGTATGATGGAACAAAGTGTTGGAGATGAGGAGGTAGATGAAGTGGAGGGGAATGGTGAGGGGAGCATACTCTCCGAAGAGGATGCGGAAGGAGAGGAGGATGAGGAAATGGTTGATATTGAAAACGGCGAAGGAGACAGCGAAGAAGAGGACGAAGATGATGAGGATGTTGAGGGTGTAGGAGCCGTCAAAATTCAGCCCGGACTTCTGGACGATGATGAAGACGTTGTATCTGGCACCTCAGATGATGATGGAAGCGTGGCAAGTGTTGGAGAGGACGATGATGAGTCCAAAGATTCAACAGATGCGGAAGTAGAAGTTGAGTGGGAGCCTGCAGTCGAAGAAGAGGAGGAGCCTGCCAACCCAAATCGCTGCATGTAAGTCACTCTGATGCTATCTTGCGCAATTGTTTTTAACAAATCCATTAGATTCTGTCAACAAGATGAGGAAAACGATCCTAGCGAAGAGTTTGAGCTTTACTTAGCTTGTGGTGTTTGTTGCGATAATGGTTTGTTTGATATAAAATAATTTTGGACAAGGCTGACGAGGCTGTAGCACACCGGCAATGCGCCCGCAATGCCGAAGCACTCAAATCCGAAGATGGTAATCCTGAGATTATGTTAGGGTTATAAAATATATATACTAATCTGATTGCAGAGTCGAGTGACTGGTACTGTCCAGAATGTGTCGCGAATAATCTCGTTCCGGAAGCTGCAATACCAGAAGTTGAAGAGGATCCTCTTGACCCTGTCGCGCGACGCATTTCACGAGACAGGATTGCAGGTGATCTATTACCTTCGCAACGAGCCATAAAACCAGATTCACATTCTGTTTTTAACCAGCTTATTGCGCCTGACGATCCAATGGATGGATCTCGTTTGTTGCGGAAGAGGAAGACCTCCTCTGGCGAGGCTGATAATAACACTGAAGATCCCACGCCAAGAAGGCAGACCCGCAACAAGGATCGCAGTTCAGAGTCGTCAAAGGCCCAAAACCAAACAGCAGAATATGGTTTGCCAATGAACATAGATCAAGTGAATGACCCTTTGGTGAATGGAAACGGCAATAAAGTTGGGGAACCAACCCTTAGAGCTTCCAGATCGCTGCGGCTCAAGACTTCCTCTTCAAATTCCGCCAAGATCCTTGAAAAGTCAGCTACATGCATAAAATTAGGCCTACGTGTTGATCCCCACGAGCTACGCAACATCCTGTCGCGACCACCAAAACCGAAAAGCAAGAAGAAAAGCCGAGCGGTGTCTGCACCTCGATCTATGACTGCATCGACAAATTTTGTTCCATCAACATATTCCCAGCCCTTCTACTCGCTACATGATAAGGAGATCGACGAGCTGAAGTCGAAGCCATACGGTGGAATTTTAAGTGAGGCGGATGCAGATACGACCTTGACACTACCCAAGCCTGAACACCGTCGGCACTTCGATGAAGCCCGTCAAAAGGCTGAGGAAGAATGGAAGGCTCGTGTGGCTGCGGCTGCAGAGGCTACAGCTGTGTCAGGCGTGAAGAAGCCTCGGAAGGTTTCAGGACCTGCTAGCCAGATCGAATATATCGAGTTTGGCCAACATCAAATCGACATATGGTATGCTGCGCCATACCCTGAAGAGTACAGCCGTAACAAAGCACTGTTCATCTGCGAATTTTGCTTGAAATACATGGAATCAGATATTGTGGCTTGGCGACACAAGACAAAATGCCACTGGAAGCACCCCCCTGGCGACGAAATTTACCGAGATGACAAGAACATCATGATTTTCGAGGTAGACGGTCGAAAAAATCCACTATATTGTCAGAACTTGTGCTTGCTCGCAAAACTCTTCCTAGGATCGAAGACTTTATACTATGATGTCGAACCTTTCCTGTTCTATGTGATGACGGAATATGATGAGCTTGGTTGTCACTTTGTTGGGTACTTTTCGAAAGAGAAGCGGCCAAGCAGTTTGAACAATGTTTCCTGTATCCTGGTGCTTCCGATCCATCAACGAAAAGGCTATGGACACCTGCTTATCGACTTTTCGTATCTCCTCACTCGAGTGGAAAAGAAGACTGGATCGCCCGAGAAACCCCTCTCCGATATGGGTTTGGTATCATACCGAAATTATTGGAGATTAGTGCTCTGCTACTACCTCAAAGATTTCAAGCCTGGAGATAAGATTCCTAGCATCAAGAAAATTTCCGACGATATGGGCCTGACTCCAGACGATGTCATCTCTGCACTCGACGCAATGGGTGCTCTTATACGAGACCCTACCACCGGAACTTATGGTATGAAGCTAAAGACTGACTACTACCGGGAGGTCATTCGACAACACGAAGCGAAGAACTATACAAAGTTGCAAGAGAAGAGACTGGTTTGGACTCCCTATATTATGGGACGAGGGAACGCGTCGGTCTTTGAACATGCACCAGCTTTGAATAATGTAGCCCAACGCGATGATGATGATGAAGAGGAAGAAAGCATCGATGTCTCCACAATGTCGACCGGGAAACGGAATTACGAGGCGTTTGCAAACGGCAATACTGATGACATCACTGAGGGATTGGGAAAATTGACAACGAGCACAGGCCAGCTCATTAGAGTTGGATCCGATGGCGATGCGGAGAGTTCATATTCAAGACCCAAGACCAATGGCATTCCCAAGAAGGCTTCTTATTTTGATGCTGCAGCATCTATTCCAGCTACTCGTTTCGAGGTCTTCCCTCCCCTCCCAGGCACCAGAAGTCGGGCGACTCCTAGGCCGTCCGTTTCACGCCCTGCTCCATCTCGCCAGAGATATTCATTATCATCCTCAGCTCGACCCAAACCTAGACACTCTGTGAGCAACTCCTCGAGACGCTCTGCTACAGCTCGTCCGCGGAGTAGTAATTCAAGAAGGAAAAGTGGAGGCACTGGCCGCGGTCCCGGGCGTTGGCCCAAAGGTACCAAGAAGAGTGATTTTGGGAACGCAGATAGCGGACCTGGCTTACCACCGAGATTATTGAAGCAAAGGAGCAGACTTGGAAACGAGGTCCTACTTGGTGATGAGGAGGAAGAAGAGGAAGAAGATGATGGGGAGGAGAACGAGGACGAAGAAGCTGTCGGTAGCGACGAAGACGAGGATGACCAGGGCGAAGCAATTGTTTACACGCCTTCACAGAAGAAGAGGCGTGATAGAGATGCACATCGAGGAAACGGTCTGGGAAAGCCCATATTGGAAGGAAAAGGCAAGGGGAAAGGCCTCGGAAAAGGTCTGGGTAAACCGCCGATGATCGAAACTAATGACGAAGAAATGGAGGATGCTCCACTGTTAGAAGAAGAAATGGAGGTTGACGTTGATGGCGAGGAGGATGAATAAGAGAGACTTTACTCTGATAGTATCACGAATCGAGGTCATGGAGGCCTAGGCGTTAAGGGTCTCTTCGAATTCCAAGGAGATGGTACAACTTAAAGGCATTGGCGCCATGGAGGAGCCATCATTATTTGGGCGATTTTTGTACAAGTAGCTTGTGGAGTGTACTTCGGATTGATACCAACTGATAAATGCAAGTTTCATCTAATCTGTTCTCTCTATCGCACAAATTGCTGGGCGTCTGAATGTTCCCGCACGGTCTTTATTCAATCGAGAAAATTGCACGAAATGGTTCGGCCGAAGGGAGCGGCAGGTCTCTTTAGAACATACCGAGGATGGCAGGTTGTCACGGTTCATTGTGTAATTTGCAACAGGTATAGCCGTGGAAACTCAGAACGGCGGCAAGATGAGCCTGCTTTGACATGGGATGCTGGATTCTGATCCTGTTTCTGCCGAGCGCCTATGTGGAACGTGCGGCCATGCTTCCACCTCAAGGGGTCTTCCAGAAAGTCTGAAAACACCTCAGTGACCTCATGGTGGAATCACGGTTTGGTTTGTATGGCTACCTCCCCTATACTGGACTTGCCTCGCTCGTCTTCGGCGTGTTGGCAAGCAGGTGGTAAGAGAGTTCTTGGTCTTACTTGATGAGCGCTCATCAAACTGTTTTCAGGCAGTGAAAAGAAGGTTAAAGATGGCTGTGCTAGGAAGTCTATTCTCTGAAAGGGGATTCTATGTCATGTCTTACTTATTCAGATGGTGAACGATGCTTGGCTTTCTTTGCCTTTAGAACTTGGCTGGGAGGGAGACCCACTGTACTCAAACTTGGTGTCTGTCATTGTATCACTAGGGTGGAGGAGAGCTAGGTTTATATATGCATATTTTTTCGAACGCTATGACTTTTTTGCTCAGTGCACTTTGGACTTCCTTTTTGCCGCTGCGAACTTAGAATTCCGCTTGACCGATGAGAGGTTGCTGTTTGTGACAATGCAGAAATGTTGCGAGGTGGTCACTGTGAAGTCAAGGCTGATACTTCAAATTATTGTGATTCTTTGCGAGGAATTCCAAATGCTGCATTGCAATTCAATTCGGGAATTATCCCATTCAATACAGCTCAAGCCGCTCTATATAAGCCTAATCTGAAGTCGCCAGAAAAAGCCGGAGCAAACTCTCTATAAGCTCTCTTGCTCCGGTGTGATTACTTACACGCATTCGCCATGGCCACCTCAATTTACTATAGTCTTTGCAAAGTAGAGAGAATGCTTGAAATCTATTTCCACCGCTCTTTGACGGAACAGGCTTTTGATGACCCCCATTTCATATCGACAGGGCTCGGTCAAAGGTAAGGAGATTTACAATGGGGCTCTTATTGTGGTACCTAGCACCAATTGCGGTACTTGTTTGAGCAGGTAGTCCTCTTTTTCCCATGATTCCACCAATGACAAACACAGTATTCTCTCAGAAATGCTCCGACGTGCGCCATCTGTTCTGTGCGCCTCATCCGCTATCCCTGCCGCCAAGTTAGTGCTGTGCCTCAGGGGTTTACAGCAAGTGTAGGCTAGAATTCAGGGTTCTTCCTTTGCTCAATCAGTGTAAGGCTAAGCTACGGGATGCCAATTTCGGGGGCGCTCCACTGTAACTCCACCACCTTAAAACCCCAACGCCGTCAGAGCTAACTTAGAAACAACGTCTTCGTAGTATATTCCTCTGCCTCCCGTTTCATAGCAACCGCCTACGCCTAAACGAGCCTACTTTTCATCCCTCCTGATCTGATTCTTCTCTCAATTCCCACCTGTAGCCCAAGCCAAATTCATCTTGGCGGCGGGTCAAACGCCGTTGGTGTCGCGGGAATACTTGCTCTCAGCGGCCATAGACGGTCAACTTCCCTGTGATGTATCATATCAACCCTTCTGCGGATCCTGCTAGGCTCTTGTAGAGCTTCAACAAAGGCCGCCAACCTAGATCTGCCATCTGATGATCTGACTATTGGAGGCTGGCATGAGATGTGAACCTTGTGAATTGTTTCTCGATTGTTTTCAGTCGGTGGACATCCCATGGAAGTGGGCTGTCATTTCGAGATGACGGTGCTGAGGCTCCACCCGTTGGGAACAAGTCCTGTAGGACGGCCATGCTTCGGCTTTGGTCGACACGGTAATAGCTTTGTATCCTTTGACATTGCGAGAGGTTTAAAAGTGCTTTGTTCTTCCTCTCCTGATATTTTGTTTGGCCCATTCATCTTCGTTCGATAATTTTATTTCTCTTCTCACAGGATCCGGGCGATTCCATACATTCTAACTCCCATCCATTCTTTATTTGCCTCGTGCTGGACACCTTTTATATCTTCAATATGCGTTCATCTATCTTCTACAGTGCAGGTCTCCTGTCTCTTGCGAATGCCCATGGAGTTATTTTGGCGGCTGTTGGTGATTCGGGAATGAGTGTGGGGTTCCAAGGTAGGAAGGAATTGGGTTATAAGTCATGGACAACATTAACCTTCCGCAGTTGATCCAAACATCGCACGGAACTGTACCGGAATCAGTCCTTGTCAGCAGGATACAACTATCATCCGAGATGCCGAGATCAACGCAAACATCGTCAATGAATGTGGGCGAACAGAGTTGACTGGAAATATCGACGTGGGAGAGAACACAGAGAATGCTATTGCAGCAGGTCAAATCACCACCGTCAAGGCAGGAGGAACTATGCAGGTTACTATCCATCAGGTAGGTACATTAAAGTTGGTTGGAATCTAGATACTAATAATGTAAAGGTCAATGCCGATGGAGCCGGCCCATACGTTTGTGACCTTGATCAAACCGGCAATGCTGGTATCATCTCGCAAAATCTGACTGTCACCAACAACATTCCCGGTGTAAACGGTTTCTCTCAAGCCAAGACCCAGAACTTCAATATCACCGTTCAGATGCCAGCCAACCTTGCTTGTACAGGTGGTATGTCATCCTTTATTTCCAACCAGGGTTATTCCAATACTAACTTATCTAGCCTCGACCGGAAATGTGTGCACCGTTCGATGCAGAAACAACGCTCTTGCCGGTCCTTTCGGAGGTTGTTTCGCTGTCCAACAAACTGCTGCTGGCAATGCCAAAGCCGCAACCGTGAAGTCCAACTCCGCCAACCAAAGTACGTAGATTTTATATATACTCAGATTTGATGTCCATGTCCAAGTTTCTACCATAGAAATAGAACCTAATGATAATCATCAAACTGTCTCTACATGCCTCTGACTTGCATGTATTATACTGTCACGAGAACACCACTAACTTTTCCACCCTCTAGTCGACACCCTTCAATCCCTCGAAGCAGTAAACGCTCAAATTGCCCAGAACAACAAAGATCTCCCAGCAGCAATCGCAAACAACCAAGCTCAAGGAACACCCGAAGGCCTCAAACAGGTTGCTGATGCCGCAGCCCTAGCTGGTCTCTCCATCACCTCCAAGGCATCACCAGTTCAAACACCTGTTCGTGCTAATATCGGCACCAATGCCGCCGTTGCTGTTGAGAGCGCACCAACCCAAGCAGGCGCTGCGCTTGCTACGTCTTCTGCTGTCGCCACGGCTTCCAAGGCTGCGAAGGGAGCAAAGGGAGCGAAGAGTGCGGCTGCTGCCACTGCTAGCTCTACGGTCACAGCTGGGAAGGCTGGCAAGGCGGCGAAGAACGATGCTGCTGCTAATGGGAAGAGAAACTCACTGAAGTGGGCCAAGAGGGAGATGAGTGAAGATTCATAGATCTCTGACACTGCGACATCTTCTCTCTTTGGAGCAGATTCAGAGAACTAGAGGACAAACGGGACGGGTGGAAGATACTGTATATTGCTGAAGACTAGAGAATGTATCTGGCGTTCAATTTTCAACTTGGCATTCAAAGTGTGAAGAGATGGGTAGATTGGCAGGTGTATTTCTTGTATTTTACAGTTTGGATTTAGGAGCGACGGGATTTAGATGCATTGCCTGGTGCATTTGCATTTTTCTGCATATAATAAAACACGATATCCTTCCCCCTTTTCCCTTTTCCCTTTTCTATCCCAAATGTGCTTTTCCTCTCCTCGCAATAATTGTGGGTTGAAAATGTATTAGCTTGGTGGAGTAGTTTCGGGTGGTTTCAAACGTCGTTCGATGGGAGATATCTCGGCTTTCGAGCGCGAGAATGCACGGAAAGTTAGATATGGGTGAAAGGGGGCTTGAAAACGAGACTTGACTCGTATACGTATTTCGGTAGGGTTGGGAAGGCTTCGAAGCATTGGTATTGCATGCGGTGTTAATTGAGTATATACGAATTTTCTAGCAGATATATGATGAGTGTCTGTACTTGTTTTGTGGTGTCATTTTCAGTGTACCCGTTGCAGTGTACTGCTAGCATAGCTAACTGATATCAAACTATCATTTCTTTGCTCCTTCCGTTCAACAAGTCTATCAATCGAATCATGGTATTTTTCAGAGATTCAAATTTACACAAGGTGGCTTGGAGGCATCATATTTAACATTACACTTGCGAGCGGCGAGTTACTTTATTCTTCCATATACAAATATCAATCGGCCATTTCGTAGAGATCACTTATGACATGCATAATCTCGGAGAATTCGTTGCATGCTTTATGCGGGTGAAGCAGGGAGACGCCCGCCAACAAGCGTACTGAATTCAAGGATTTCTGTCAGGTACCTACAAAGCTTGGAGTCACATGTCTATCAAATCCCCTCCTCCTCTCACAAATCACGCTCGCTACATATCACATTCAAGGCAAAAGGTTACCTAGCCCAAAAGACGCTGATCATTCTCATCTCATCTATCTCATACATGCCAAAATGCAACACGCACTACAACAAGCCATACACACCACGCCATGCTCAATCCACGCCAATGTCCCGTTTCGAATCACAATAATGTATCTAGCACCCGCTCACAATGTTCAATGTTCAATTTAGAGAAAGCAGAGAGTAGGAAAGAAGCCAAGCAAGCAATTGAAATGGCCACACGAATGTCAACGCCTGCCCCATGCGTGTATCTCCAATCCCATAGGCTAAAATTGTGCATGCAACGAAGATAAGTACAGAGAAGTTTTATTTCCTCAGCTCAGTCTACGCGAAATAAGATTTCCATAGGACACCTTCCAGATCTTCTAATTGTTCTGGCGTGAAATACTGTTAAAGTTAGCAGTTACTCGTTCATGGTGAGTGGAGGCTTCGTACCTTCTGATCCGTTACCCAAGTATCTTGTCTTGTCTTCTTGAAGTCAGCCAAGATGGTCTTGACAGTTTTTCCGATGGCGCCCGCATCGTTTGCTGCTCTGGAAGCAAGCAGTGCAAGAATCTCGGGCATCCACTCAGGAGGAGGGGTAGCGTATGGGAATGCTGTCACAAGAGCACCAAGACCTAGGACTGCTGCGTGTCTTCGAACAACCTGTTGGTTGGTATTGATTGGTGTGCTTGTACCAGGCTTCTTCTTCGGCATGGGGTTCTTCATCAAAGCGTCGGTGAATTTGACTTTCAGCGATGAGAGAATATTGTTTCGGAGGGCAACAGGTGAGCAACGAATCATTCCGGATAATGTAGTCGCAGCACCTGAGCGAACCTCATGTTGAGTATCTTCCAACATATCTGCCACAGCGTTGAACAGGGCCTGCTGTTGTTCTGTTTCAATGAGGAATATCCGACGGAAGTAGATCACTTGCATGTTGATCAGTGTTCTTAGACGCTGATGCCATGACGTTGAGACTTTGCCAATACGGATGAGTGCAGATATGAATGCACCATCTTCGCCAGCACGGAAGGGGATGTTTGGAAGGTGTCGATAGACAAGATAAGCCAAACGCTGGAGCTCTGGATCCTCCTTCACATCCATCATGTGGAGTAGTTGTTCCATGAACGTATCTGGGAAGAATTCTAATAATTGGGTGCACTCATACGACTGCAAGGTTGTATCTAGCCACAAAAGAACAGTCTTGCTACCAGAAGTATATGGTGATGGAGTTTGCTGGCCAGGCACTCGTTGTTTCCGCCAAGTCTCAAGAGTGTTGAACACGTTCTCCAATGTTATCTTGAAATCCTGAGTTGGCATGTATGGTTTGATTCCAATCGAGGATGATGCTTTATTTGCATTCAACAGTGTCTCTACATCCTTGAATGCTTCGTAGTAGCGTGTACGATAAATTGAAGAGATCGTACGGCCGATTGCTTCCCGAACAGCTTTGTATGGGTGATCAAGGTGAGCAAGGAAATCCTCAAGGATAGGCTCGGAGTCGCGGAAATGCCAACCCGCATCTTGAATAGCAAATTCAAGCAGCTGGACTTTCGAACTTTCCTTGAAGGCGGCATTGGATGACATGTCCAATCTGAACGATGCAAGTTTATCGTATATTTCTCTGGCTTGTCGTGGATCTCTTCCTCCAATAATCATATGTAAGCAAGTCATCCAGTAAGTAATATTTTCCGGCGTCAACCCATCTTGGAATACTCCCAAAATGATTGGAACGGCGTAAGCCCATACTTTGTTTCGAATCTCGACTGGACGCTCAAGGACAGAAATCAGGATTGCGGCGATTATCTCGGAAGTCGCACGATGTTGATGCTTGTCACTCCCATCCTCAAAGGTTGACTCAACCAATTCTTTGAGGTCCTCAAAGGTGGCGGAAGTTATACCACTGAGTGTCAAATCGAAGGTCTGAATGAGAAGAGAAGTATTGTGAACTCTGAAACGATCTGCAGACGCATCTCGAGGTTCTTGCTTCATATACCCAAACAACTTTTCATACCACTCTCGAGTTAAAAGCTTTCCTATTTGTGTCCGGACTGAAGTTTCGAGCTCATCATAATCGGTGAAATCAACAGGGTGGCCTCTGGTAGCTCGGAATTTCTTTCCCCATACCAGCCATCCGGGGAAGTCTCGATCAACAAAGTATTCGGGAATATCGGGGTTTGAGAAAGAGTTCAGGAACTTCTGTGTCCATTTTGGATCGTCTTGCGGAACGGTCACTTCAACCTGATTGACCATTGTCTCCTTTTCTCGGATGAAATTCTCCACGCTATGACCGTAGACTGCTCGAGTATCTAAGAAAGTGAAAATTCGGGTCAATGATTCAGCGTAACTGGCTCGGAGGCCTGGATGGTCGTCTATAGTGCCATTTACTGCAAGCTCAACAAGTTCCGGTGGACAAAGGCTTTGAACTCGAAGACCAGCATTGAGAATGAAGATGGTGCATCGGCCAGCGATTTTCCAATGAGAGTTCTTTGATGTCTCAATTAGCTTCAAAGCTGTTGCAGACTTCTTTTCTTCAACCTTGTTTCTTCGATCAAGGATGAACTTGTGTCTCGTGTCGATTCTTTTCGTGCAGTCTTCCCGGGGTTCGAGAGCATCAACCAAATCCTGGTTTATGACAATGACTTGCTCCAATACCTTCCCAAACTCCAATAGACCACCATACAAAGCATTGCTGCTAATCTTTTGGATCGATGGCTTGTCCACAGAAGCTGTCTTGATGTACAAATCGATCAGGGTGGGGGCAAAGCGCCAGTCCTTTGACATGGTCTTCGTCAAGCTTCCATAGAGCAACGTATATAGGGAGCCTTTGATCTTATCGTAATGGTTTGTCTCCAGAGCCAAGCGGAAGGTTTCTAGAAGTGGGGGGATCACAAGTGGACGACCACCTATGAGGCTCTTCAGAGCAGATTCCAATGCAGCTTGGGCATTTATGCGAACCTCGGCATACAACGATACGGAAGATTCGGCCAGATCCAAGAGAAGTTTCTTGTCCAAGGCAGATTTGTGACGCGCTGACGAGTTATGCTTAGCACGCTGGAAATGGTAGATTCCAGCACGCTTCACCAACAATGGTCTTGGGTACTGTTTGCGTAGCCCCGTAGTCTTGAATGCACGGATATCTGCAGCATAGAGCTTCGTGACTCGCTCTAACATGTGAGCGGATCTTTCGTTCCCGACATCTGTGATCCAAGTTCTGTACGCCTGATATAGAGCAGTGAAGCAGGCTACATCATCTTCCTGGTGGGTCATCAAAAAAGTATGAATTTTTGACAGCATACGGCCGATATCCTCGCGCCTTTTGTGAATGTGTTCGTAAAATCGATGATCCTTCCCCAATAGATACCCTGCACGGTAATGAAATTGGGGTCTCGTCTCCTCATCTTCTGCAGCTTCTGCGAGAGGATTGTCGCTTTCGCTCTCGGAGTCATTTCCGGTCATGCTAATATCGTTGTCCGAATCTACTTCATCGGAAGAATGAGAAGCCCTCTTGGGATCCAACAGGGTAGCTATACCAGACATAATAAGTCGCAGCTGAGCAATATTCCTCGATACTTCATCCGACCAAACTTTGTTTTTCCCCGTTCTGCTCACTGCTGGGTTGTCACTGATCAGATCGGCCAACCTATCCATAGCAGTTGATACTTGCTCGTCCCATAACTGGATGGCAAATGTAATCTCTTCCTCAGATGGCACATGCCACTTGATCGTTAAATCAGAGGATTTCATTATCTGACCCCAGTCACCAACATCTAGTCCTCTCTCGACGACAGTAGGCTCGTATAGAGCACTATCAACAGTGTAGATTAGAGTGAGATTCAGAAGCAAATGATGGATGTAGTTGGAAACATGGATCGTTGGAATACCTCGACACTTCTCCTGCATGTACAAGGCAATGTCGAAAAGTTCTTTCTTGTAAGGCATGATCGAGTCCCCGATATGAACAATAATCATGCTGAGCATACTGATGTGCCACACCAACGCACGATCGCGAGGTAAGACATCAGAACCACTGCTTCTGTCTGATGCGGCTTCATTATAATCGATTTCATTGCGAATGCCGACAACAAGCATAGGTATGAAAATCTTCAGTGTCTTCTCTGGATTTGCTTTACAGAGAGAATTGCAAATGAAAGCCATTGCATCTCGTGCTTGGTGGACGACATGACTGCTGACAAAAGCGGCAACTTTCTCGAGCGCAAGGTCGAATATTTCAGGGGAGAGCGAAGCAAACAATGGTGACAATGCCGCCGGTAAAGTATTGATCACGCTTTCTTCGGGTGATCCAGATCGGACCCGAGAGAGTTCAGGAAGATTTTCCAGAAGAGTAAATATCTTTCCAAGTAAGGACAGAACAAATTCGCCGAAGCCAGCCGTAGAAGAACGAACAATATTTGCTTCGTCCTCGTCACTCAGCTCAGTCCGATAGTCAATCTCAATGTTTGGTCCCTCTCTCTCCATACGTTCCATTTCTCCTTGGACCCATTGGATAGCCAAAGATGAATCATGGATTTCTCCATGCTCTTTTGTCAAATCAACAAATGGAACACTATAAGCAACAGCTTGTATGAAGTTCAGCGTATGTAATGTCTTCGCGAGATCATTGGCATCGATGCCTGGTAATGCGAGAGCAAGTAATGCTGTCACATGACACCGCAAGCCCTTATGTTTGGCCAAGATGTGAGCGGTCAATTGTAAACCGCAGAGCGAGGATTGTGTCCGATGCACTTCTACCAAGCCTTGAAGAGACGGATAGAATCTTTGTAGCGCACCTGGCAATATTAGGTGTGGCTCAAGGAAGGACAAGCCTTGTATCGCGCCGAAATAGTAATTCAGAGACTTGGCCTTCTTCGAGAACAATCCCATAAACATAACTTCTTTAAGACTCAAAACAAATCGTCTTTTCAATTCGTCATTGATACGACGCTCTGGAGGGGTATCCATTTCTCCACTCTGTTCTCTGTTCCATCGCATGACGAAGAAATCGACAAGATGGAATACAATTTGTGCCAGCATATCTGTCCAAGCGCCTTGATTAGATGGATGGAAGAATGTGTCAATGGAGACCATCAGGCCTTCAAGGTTCGAGAGAATAGAGCCAGGTTTGTCTATGCATAATGGAGATATTGACATGACAATCCATCGCGCAATGGAATAACCCATTGGTGCCTTCTTCTTATCTCTCTCCAAATATACACCAAGACCAGCCCCAAGATCTACCATCTGACTGTAAGGCGACGAAGCTTGTCCCACTGGAATTTCGGTCAACCGTAATAATGCTGTGAAAATGAGATCTGACTGGTCTTTCGTGTAAATTCCATATTCCGAGAACGGCACATGGCTGATACTTAGAGAATCTCTAGCAAGTCTTGAAAAGAGGTCGAAAAATAGTGTGTCAACTGCCTTCGACCTGTTTACAAGGGACCAGAGATGGAAGAGAGTGGGAAGATAGTCCTGTGGTTGCAATTGACCTGGTTGGTCAGGTGCAGGGTGCGTGGGCATCAAGAAGTTCAAAGTTCCTAGCACAATAAAGGCGCCAGTAATGTCAGAAGTGCTAAAGTATGGCATGATTTCTTCCAGCATAGCCTGTCGCTCAGCAGGATCAAAATACTGAGCAGCGAACATGCACATGTTTGCAATATTTTTGTGGCTCCGTTTTCGACCTGATTGATGTGTTGCCATTTCCGAAGGCAGTACGATTGACTTGATTTCCTTCCATAGGGGTCTCCAATCAAGAACGAGATCTTCACCTGGCTTGAGGTAATGTTTTTTCCTATGGAACATTAGTAGTTGTTGAAAAAGTGTGAACGGGTTTCTACTTCAGCAGGTGTCGAAACATGCTCTCGAATCTATCTGCTGCTGTGTAATCCATACCAGGAGCTAGGGATAGCATGTAATACAGCTTCACCAGCTTCACCCTCAGCTCTCTCGTAATCTCAAATTTAAGGTTCATCCATCCTTTCAGTTCTCTTGTCCAGTGAACTGCACCAGGCGTAATATCTTCTGCCCTGACAGCAATATAAAGTTGTTTCAATATTTCCTCCAAAGCATCATTTCTTTCCGCCTCTTCTTCGACCTTGTAGGGTAGTAGTTGAAAGTAGGGGAACGTTCGTGGCAGGTAGCGCTTTTCTTTCTCTCCATTTACACCGTTGGAATATCCTACACCTGGGGATGTAGCACGCGATATCGCATCGCCATGATGCCCATTTTGGAGTATGTTTTGCAGTAATTGCGCATGGTTGCGACCATTTGTATAGCCTTCATCCATATTCCCAATGGTCATTTCTGATATGCGGATGCTATCGGCGGACAATTTTGGCCTCTTGCGCGGGGGCTCTGAACTCAACATTATGTTAGCACATGCATGCAAAGGCTATGTGTGACAGAGCTTTAGATATGTACCTGTGAGGAATGCAGAGCTCAAATGGGAGTAGACAGGCTGGATGTTTATCACACGGCCTTGTTGGTTAGAGTCCTGCACAACACCAACTCATGAATATTTTGTTAAACACCAGATGAGTTATGACAACGGTTTTCGGATGTTGGCATTGGATCTTAATTGACTTGAGTCAGCGAGGTCGGCTGCGAAATGGTTGCACTGCTTTCTCGATGTTGAACAGCCTTGCCTCGTCTGCTGACTGTACAGCTAAAGTCCGATAAAGCGATAATGCAAGGCGAGCTTGAGAATCACAAGCCCTTGATTTATAGATTTCACGAAATGAATACTTGATTTTTGGAGCTTTGAAGTTGAGTTCAAAGAGGGTGATGAATTCAAAAGTTGCTTCGAGAATGAATTGGAAAGTCAGGTATGGTTGTTCAAGTAGTGCAATTATTTTGATGATGCTAGGCAATTGTCAACACGCAAGCCGCTGCTACCTCCTTCCCGACTGCGTCCGCACTCTGCCTAAGAAACTGTCGCCCCTTTGTCTAGATTGCGATCCCCAACCCTAGGCATTCAACATCAACCCCTCCTTCGAATCTGGCTTGTGATCTGGACATGTTTAGGTTCCGGTAGGTAGATATCGTTCTACACATCGCCTTTTGTCGGAGTACGAGGGGATTAACATTGGGGACCCAAGAGTTCAAAATAAGTAGACAAATCTTTCAGAGTTTGGAACGCTATCTTAGTGAAATGGAGCCAGCGATTGTGCCGGTCACCTCTTAGACAGCGGAACAAAAAGTAATCCAAGATAGAAGAGGATTCCACTCCTAGAGCAAGAACAGAGCCGAAATGTTGCATTATTCATTCATAATTACAGACACTCTGGATCTTACTGAACTAAGCATAACTATTATCCTGAACTCCTACTCGGGTTTTCACCTCTCGAGCCCCATAATAACGCTGCACCAAAGGTGCAAGAAGGTCCTCTCCAAAATGCGAGGACAATATCCCAACTACAGCCAATGGGGTATTCTAAAATGGCTTAAAGACGTGGATCTGTTGATACAAAAGGACATGCTGTGCGAGGTGACTATTAAGAAAATCGCTGAGTTGAGCGTGTGTTGTGTTTGGTACGACGAAAGAAATTGGTAATGGATCTCCATTTGCTTATTCTGGGTTTCTCATCAGGTTCTGAGCCAGCTTTACTCTCTAAAGATGCTACCGTGCTATTCTGCTCAACGTCACCATTCGTAAATGCTGTTTGCAAAGTGCTCGTTGGGATGTAAGCAGACTGTGTGCGTCGCTGTGGTTTTGTGGGCGTTTCAGGGGTCGTTAAAGTCGAGCCAGGAAGTACAGGTGGGGTTGATAGTCGTTTGGAGATGTCGTTAGATACGCTGTGTGGCAGACTCATCATGCTCTCCCCTTCGCTGTCACTTTGCACGGTGCTAGGTGGATTTCCTATTCGACGAGCTGCAGCTCTTTGCATAAATGCAGTCCCAGTCGACATTGTTCTTCTGGGTGGAGGCATGTCTCCTACCGGAGAATCTACTGTCACCGGGCTTGCTCTACCAGAAGTTCGTCGCATCCTGCCACCAATAACAGCTCCAATAGCGCTAGAGCAGGATTCAGGGGTGCTTGATGCAGTTATAATGGGTCGCAAAGGTTCGGGCGATAGTGAAGAGGAGCGAAGTCGACTCCCATTTGGTTGTGGATTTGGACCAACCATGGCATCGTTGTACTTAAAATATGGAGACCATCCTTGGCGAAGAGCTACCCAAATACCGGTGACTTCAATGAGGCTTTTCAAGCTCTCATCTATAGCATGTGTAGTACGCTCTCGAACCAGTTCCTCATCGCCAGACTGTCGGTCTAGGTCCCCACTGGGACTTCGTATCGGTGATGTAGGTGGGTGTTTACCTGACGATGGCGAAACTGTTGTATAGAAGTCCGGGATATCCAACTTGGTCTGAATAAGACTGGCTAGGATTGGATGGCGACGGGAGTTAGGGTCAATAATACTGAAGGTAAACTTTGTATCGTTGGTAAAAAGGAGCGGGTCGGATATGTCGACACTCCTTCGCTTGGTACTCCTTCTCACCCATCGAGCAGTGGTTTTGTTGCCCCCTTCGTCAACGGTAACGAATTCATACAGACCATTAGGGAGAGGGGTAGCTATCCATACAGAGCCATCATTCAAAACAATCTCTGCCTTCCCTTGTGATCCGCCCAAATCCTTCCGCATTTGACATATCACTGCTATCAAGTCCCGATTAGCCAAGCCCTCCTCATCCGAATCACCTTCTTCGATAACGCTTTCGAACCCAGTATCATAATCTTCGCTCTTCACTACCATCACATCATTACATCCCAACTCCCCCTTGCCTCTAAACATACGTGGGAATTTCTTTGCTAGCCGGGATACCACAACTGTCGATGGCAGGACGTCTAAAGCTGGTTTCGGTCTGGAATCGGCAGACAATCGCTGCAATTGGAGTAATAATCTAGGTCGTATTTGCAAAAGCCGTTGCCTTTGAGTCAAAGTTGGCGCAGGGTGTGCCAGATGAAATGTTGTGCTCGTTCTTGTAGAACGTTTCCGTCGCTTCCCTGTAGTTGTCTCGCTGCCTTCGGAATTGGCAACGGATCTGCCATCTTCGCTCATTGTATCTTGTTCGACTTCTTGGAATCGTACTACTGGCTCTTTACGTGGTAATTGTTCAGATAATGGTCTCGCAGGTCGATGAATACTTGGCTCTGGATCTTCATAAATCGTTATAGGAGGTGATTTTCGTGGTAAAGGAGTGGAAAAGGCGGATCGCGCCAGAGGGTACCGTCTGGGTATGACATTGCTTCGCGGTTGCGGATTTGAAAATTCATGGCCGTGGAAGGAGGCACCGGAGTGAAGAAACATCTTCAAGAGAACTCAAGATAGGAACACTCCGGGATTGGAGGTGCCCACCATTCAGAGGAAATAGGTGTTTGAATTATAGTTAAGAGTTGCCAATTTTGGGAGTTGTCAGATATGTAATGATTCGGAGGCATTGGTCTCTCGAAAGCTGAGCCGTGTTGTAGGGCTGACGGTCAGGCTGAGCTCAGCTGCAAGCGTGTAGACTTGGTCTATAGGATTGCTCCACAAACAACACGGAAATCTCTTTCACAAATAGATCTTACCCGAGTCGATGATATTTTTTTGCCAAAGGAGAGTATGAAGAGAACAGGTCTGAGGATGGTGTGAGATTCTGAGGCTCAAGATGCGCGAGGTCGTACAGAGTGTGGCAGGGGGACCTTGACTTTTGGGATATTGGCTGAGTGTTCTCGTCAGCACGGGAGAAGCCACAGAACCGCGACGTCGGAGAAGAAAGTAAATCTTGTAAAATGGTGCTCTTTCTGAAGAACGAAAGGGCCATTAGGCATCAGAATTAAAGTAGAGCGGCCGGCTTACGAAATAGAAGTCGGCGATGTTAACGAAAGCTTTTTGTGCCAACCCGCCGAGACGACGTAGATGTGGAGTTCATGGAGGGGCAGAAACGGAAGACCGGAAACGTTCAAGAGAATGAGAAGTCGGACGACGACCAGAAAAAGGTAAAACCTCACAGTAGGTGAAGTTTGTTCGGGAAGTAACGAGATAAAACATAGCCATAAGGTAAGGTATCTCCTGAGCAAATAGTAAGCCCCTGGGGGGTTGGAATTTGAGGGGGAAATGGACCCGTGACGGTCAGAAAGTGGTATGAATTTCCTATTTCCAATTAGATTGACCCGGGTCGTCGGACATAGGAAGATCCCTTTTCTCTCGCATTCATGTTCGTGTCTCCGCTTTCATGATCAATCGGGCTCGGGGTCGGGCTATGGATGTTTCCGCAAGCATAACGTTGTGCGAATCAGACCAGAAGGAAACAGATGTTCGTGAATGTTTCATTTCGATTCGCCGTGTTGCACAGATGGTGATTCGTTGGAAGTGCCAGAAGTACGGCAGATGAGAAGAAGGCTGGCGACACTGGCAGTGAGAGGTGCGTGCATAAAGTAAGCACCACCTCATAAACTACCTTACCTTAACCTGGAATGGAACCCTGCCAGCCTGCCCACGGCTGCCTTAGGATTGACCAGTTCTTCCAGGTGTTCCTCCTCCAGCTGGGCTGAGGTGTACGGCACAGCGGCGTCTGTGTGGGAGGACGGACCATCGCAATGCACCTGTCTGGATGAATTATGCGGCCAAGCAAAGTGAAGTGGAAAAGAGGAGAAGAAAGAAGGAGACGAACACGGATATTCATGAACACCGAAGTACCGGTACGATAAACGATAGAGCGTATACGATAAATACGGCCCGTATGGCTGCCATACTGTGGGGCCCGAAGTGCAGTGGAGAGTCAGGAAAAGGAAAAGAAAAGAAAAGGAAGCTTGTGCTTGCACATATTGCAGCTAGGAACATTTCTGAAATGTGACAGAACCTTCAAATAACCACTTGTTATCGAATCTCTCCAAGAGATAGGAGAGTTGGGTTGGCAGAATATGCTGTAGCACGTGACTTTTTAAACAAACAGTACAAACATGAACCATTCTCTAGCATTGACTCGGCCAACAACCATCAGACATCGGTCAGGTCTCGCATTCCGCTTCACATCCAATTGAAGCGCCAAACTTTCTTCCATTTCTCCTATCAAGAACATGGCGCCATAAATCAAGACAATCATTCTCTTCTTTTGTCTTGATGCTTTCCGATATGCAAGATTAGAATACTTGCATTTAACGCATTTTGCCAGATTGTCAGGGACCTCACCGCTGTTCTGTACCTGCTTTCGGGAGTGGAAAATACTCACCCTCGACCATGCAGCTTTCGACTCGCGTTCTCGATCATCCAGCTCGAAACTTAATTATTCTATTTCTTGGATGGAAAGTTCTCTTGTTGCTTGTGGCTGCTTGCAGTCCAGGCCCAGGCTACGATACATCAGGTAGCCTTCTTTATGAAGCCCATGATTCAGAGCTTCCATTTGTGCTCCGTTATATCGTAGGAAAGTTGACTAGATGGGATGCTATCTATTTTGTGAAGTCATCAAGTCGAGGATATGTTTTTGAACAAGAATGGGCGTTCGGATGGGGCTTCTCCCGAGTGATAGCCTTGTGCACCTCAGGTGGGCTGTCGAAGCACCCCCGCTCTTCTGATCTCCACTAACATTCTTAGCCCTTAAGAAAGCAGGTGTTGCTCGATATAGTGGACTGGAAGCATTGGTAGCAATTCTTATTGCTCATGCTTCACATCTCCTGTCAGTGCTGGTGCTCTTCAGCCTAACTTGCATATTATATCCAAGCAGTGGCGTAGCCTTTGCTTTCACTACCTCTGTGTTGCACATACTATCTCCGGCTGGATTGTTCTTGTCGGCTCCTTATGCTGAAAGCTCCTGCGCCTTATTGAGTTTCGTTGGCCACCTCGTCTTCACGAAAAGCATTCTTCCGAAAGGCTCACTGTCTCTCAGTCATGACTTCTTGATGGTGGGTTCTGGAATTCTGTTTGGTATTGCTGCTACATTCAGAAGTAATGCGATACTCAATGGCTTGCTGCTACTCGAAGAGGCATTCAGAGCACTTGCAAATTTGCAACATGGTTTCAAGGCTACCAGTATTCGGCATCTACTAGCCACAGGCTTGGGTGGTGCAATTGTTGGTGCCGGTTTTCTGCTACCACAATACATAGCCTACCAAGAGTACTGTGGGGATTCAGACGACATGCTGAGGCCTTGGTGTGAAAAATCACTGCCAAGTATATACACCTTTGTTCAAGAACATTACTGGTAAGCGGTTCCTGCGAATGCTTCGTTAGCAAATTGTAACTGATCTGCGTAGGAATATGGGGCTATTCAGGTACTGGACTATCTCGAACGCTCCCCTTTTCTTTCTGGGCTTGCCAATGTTCCTAATTCTGATCACATCTGGATTACAGCAACTTGGTGTAGATATCAAACTCGCTTATGACACACCCTCCGACTTAAAGGTATTTGCAGCTTCGAATGGTTCCGAAGGGCAAGTCTTGCGGAATCTTGCCTTTTCGCAACTAATACTAGTGGTACTCACTTTGACGACTGCACATGTCCAAATTATCAGCCGTATATCCTCCTCGTACCCAGTCTGGCTATGGTATGCAGCAGCAACACTTCAGCAACAGAAGTCTTTCGCTAGTGGAGGTATTGTTAGATTTATGGTAATCTATGGGATCATACAAGGAGTATTGTTTGCTTCCTTTCTTCCTCCTGCATAGCGACAAAAGAAATTACATAGTATACTTACTATATAGTACAAACAATGAAATTTTGAAAGACAAGAGTCATATTCTATGCTGTTGTTAGGAGTTGTTTAGTTCTCGAACGGAAACTCAAGATGCAAAATTTGTTGATTGGTCGAATCTAGTGATATCCTCGCAAGTTATCAGCTTCAACTTAACTGTCTGACGCAAGCCCATCAGTAAAGCTACCCCCCTATTCACCGAGGATATGCCGTAGTTGCCAACCCGATGGCTGTGGACCTAACCTGTTTCTGCTACGCTAATTCGGTTCGGGCTGAAAAACAATCGCAACCTCAAATAATCCTCTTGCAAATAGTAAAAACAATTTTCATTTTTGACCGTTAACTACACACTCTTTTAGTATGCAGGAGGGCTTCATGCTTCCTCTACTGCGCCAAAGAACGAGATCCTTCCAAAATAAGAATTACCAATAAAAGTACACCAGGCTTGCAATCCAGAAGCTACGATTTTCAACTCTACCTAAGATCGATTCTCTCAATCAAACCAATTCGGTCTACACAATCAAGCACACCTCCATTTGATGTGGCCTAATAATGGGTTTGGACCCAATGGGCCCTTCCCAAACAACTTCAATCAAGATGAATTTCCGCTCTCACCATTCGCAGGCCCTGAGCAATTACCAGACACCCAATACTTCTCCCAGCAGTCAATGAATCAGTACGATGGTGGTGATGCCGCTTTGGATGAGAATGGACTGCACCCTGAAACTGGTCTATTCAATCAAAACCTGTTCGCTCAAAATCAATTTGGCAGTGCTCAAGTAAGTTTCAGGCGACGAGTGCAGTTTGGTGTTTTTGTGACAATAAGAACCACCCATTACCACGCCGAGTCCCAACGTTACTAATCTAATTTTCTTCCTAGTTCTCTTCACAACCTTCCTTTAATTTGTCACAAGCAGCTACTCCAAATCCAACACCAACACGTACTCCCACACAAATCAATGCCAAAGCCGCAGAACTCAAGGCTAAATTGCTAAAGGGGCGAGAAGGACGTGGAATTGGCAGCTCAGCTACACCACCAGTACCCACGCAAGCTCTCCCCCATATGCCACCTTCACGATCAGAAGGTTCGAGCTCTTCACTTCGTGCATCGAATGCCCCAATCGTTACAGCGGGAAAACACGAACACGAGCTGAACGTCAATGATCTCATATCCCAATACTCAGCGTCAAAACTGCCTGCCCAAGCAAGTGTGAAGCAGGAAACGTCACTTACCAATACAAACATATTTGCTCCTCCGAAAACTGTTGACCCACCTATCCCTCTCGCGAAGTCGCATGTACCTTCGTCAGGAAGCCCTACGGAGGTCAGGAAGCCAGCAAGTAACGGAAAACAGCTTGGGAATGACGCACAGACGAAAATCATAGAAAGCGGACACTCTAGAAGTGGCTCGATCTCAGACGGTGAAATATTGGAAGATTCCATACAAACAGATCCTGAGGCGCCAATCAAATCAATTGTTCTCAAGGCACTCCAGAGCACGCATAAGAACGATGATCAGGCTGTCAAGAAGGCTCGAGACGATCAAGGTACCAAGCCACATTATTCTCGACGTGAGGAATCTCCAACACGGCGAGCTCCGCTTCCTTATATTCCACGAATTCATGATGATCGTCGTGGGGATACCGAATTGAAAACCGCGAGACGTTTCTCAACAGACAACAGGGGTGAGCGAACACAATATACCGAGGCCGAGAGACAATTCCCTGTGCGCAAAGCATCTCGTGATGATGACTATTACAGACAAGAGCCCAGAGAAGTTACTACTGAACGAATTCGGGGGGGGAGTAGCAAGATCCAAGATCCCAAGCCACCAACACTTACTGATCTCCTTCCTCTGGATGCAGATCTTAGAGAATGGTTGGATATCACCGGTTATCACAATGCTCCTTATAGAGACAAAATACTCAATCGTCGAAGAGCAATCGCAGCTCTTGATGCTCAACGGGATAAACTCCTCGCAGAAATGGAGGCTGAGGAGCGCGGAGGCATGCCCCCTCTGGTCGCTGGAAGCACACCTGTGCCAACAATGTTACCTCCCCCAATTCCTAACAACATAGCAGGGGGTCGAATTGAAGCTGTACCAAATGCTGTAGCTACGGATGGCCGGCGCGACATGGTTTTCTCTAATAAACGTTCCCATAGCGAAAGTGGTGATGCTCGAGAGCTCGGATTTGCAAAAGCTGCACGTACAGATGAACGACACGCACCAAGAGCCGAAAGAGATGATGAAGAATACGTCCCACGCCGTCCCCGACTTGATGATTTCGATCCTGATCGTCGTTCTCCCCTTGCTCGTCGCGACTCCCCTCGTCGTTATGATAGTCTCAGAGATTTTAGAGATCGTGATGTGTCACCTGGTCTCCGATCATACGAAAACAGACCTGCCCGTACCCGAGGATATGCATCCAGCAGCTTCTATGAGCGAGAGGACTCTCCCGAACGAGGCCGTCCATTTGAGGGCCGTGGTGAGTACAAAGGAAGATCGTTCGATCCAAATTATCGAGGGAGCCGTGGTCGAGGGCGTGGAGGACGAGGACGTGGTGATGCTCGTGAATTTTCAAATTCGTCCGACTTCAAGAATGAATCGTTCTATGGGGCAAAAATCGCTAGCGGCAAACCTTACAAGGATCCCAATGGATTCAGCAGAGGAGGTCAAGGAGGTCCGTAAATGCGTCCCTACTCTCCCGCCCAACCAACTTTCTACCTTTGATTACATCTGTCTCATATTCCTAGGTTAACAAGGGTGGTTCTGTTTTGTTTACTCATATTCTGTACAATGCCAATCATATTCGTATTACATGTAGCGTATCGGAACTGGTTTTGGTTGTGATTTGGGTGACAAGTGTCCATATTGACTTTAATAGATACTAGATATTTCATCGTCAAGTCATTCAATGAAGAGAATGTCTTGAAATGTATCGAGGATGTAAGTAGACCTTCATCTGTAATATTTGATTTGCTGAATGGTACAGTCTGTGTGGACAACTCAAGCTCAAAATGGTCCTGTCTTCACAGATGCATTTAGTACCTGCAAAAATGTCATCTTAGTCTTCTCCATTAATAAGAGTCGTGCATTTCAAGGCTATGTAAGGCTGCCCCAATTCACATCTGCCCGACCAATATCTGATAATACAGGCCCGTATGGAATCTTTACCCGGCTCAGTTGAAGTACCTGAGTGGCAAAATGCGATCAGCTGGGAGAGTGCAGGAGCGTTCAGAGTTCGCTGGCTCGTCATCTGCTCAACCCGTTTCCATCGCATCGGTCATCTCAAGAACAAGTACAATGAAAACCAGGCAGTTCTCATCGGCAAAGACGGTCAAGAAATTGAAGAGAACTGCGGTGCTGCGCTTGTCGAACTGATTGATGAGGAAGTCGATCAAGCACTGATTAACGGCGGGCCAAACCGAAGTGATGAAATGATATTTGTAGAGTATTACTGAACATTATGATACGTTGCTCGTTCCCGAGCGCCTAGAGCTTCCAACATCAAAAACAGAAACTTGGCTTCGTCCCTTCATTATTTTCCTCAGGGTACCAAAAGCAGGCATTCAAGCTACAATTCCGGTCAAATTCGTCGTCTGGCGGCTTTTCTACATAGAACTACTTTCTAATAAATAAAATTATCTTTCCTATCTAGTGTTCCATCTACTATAAGGACTAGTCCCTTTCACAGAATTGTTTTTTGTAAGACAATGCACACCTGAATGGTGGCTGATAAATGCAATGGCTGATTGACTTTAACGACTCATATTATTACACCATATTCCGACTACTCAATCAACAGCATTTACCAGCTGGCCACTTTTGCTATCTTCTCAAAATCACAACACATGTTTATGATCATGTGACGAATGCTCCTCCGCCACCTCGAAGAGGAGGCCAAGAATGGGGGTTATCCACCTCCCGCATGTCGATTTTCCATCCTCAATTGTGCAGGTCAGAGCAGCAGAATTCTAATAATGGATCAAGTCGACGCTATTACTAAAAAACAGCGGTCTCATTCCGGATGTGCGCGCTGCAAACGCCGTCGCCAGAAATGCGACGAGACACGACCTCATTGTGGCAGGTGTAGCAAAGCGAGGGTGTCATGCGAGTACTCTGTGCTGTTGCGGTGGGGCGGGCGACCTTTTGAACGCTCCAGATTTGGAGAATGTTTGAGGCTTGATGCGAAGAAAGTGGGTGGTGATAGTAAGCATTTCCTCCTGATATTTTGAACATGCCCATACTGATCTACCAAAGCAGCGAATTCGAATTCATTTGTCTATACATCATCGAGCTCACCTATTCACGATAAGAGCATTATTCCTCAAAGTATAGACCAATCTTCAATGCTTTCTATCACTGAGAAAGGGTTGCTCTACCACTTTACTAATGAGGCATCACGTATCACATGCTGTAGTCCTCATGTACAGAAAGAACTTTGCGAGCTTACAGTCCCAATGGCATATGCATTTCCATCGCTGATGAATGCAACTCTAGCATGGGCTGCGATTCACAGTGTAGCTTTTCGTGGGAGGGTTGATGGTTTAACTGTTTCCGATTCTACTCAGTTAATTGCCAGTCTCAAAGCCAAGAGCATAGAGCATCTTCGACAGGAGCTTCGTCAACCAAGTATACGGCAAATGGGTGCTTTGCTTGCGACAGTGAGAACTCTTTGCCAATGCGAGATTCATTCAGGGAGTGATGAGAAGAGCGCCTGGCGGGTTCATCTCAAGGGAGCTAAAGCACTGATCGATACAATTGATAAGGAACAATTGAAGAGGCGATGGACACCTAGACTATTATACAGATGGTATGCTTCATTAGATGCATTAGCTATGATTGCTTCCTCGCGAGCTCCTGTGGGAAACTTCAGCGTAGAAGACATCGCTGAAGGTATCAAGAGCTTAGATGTCTGCATTGACGAGTACAACGGGTTTTCGATCGATCTCTCATTCGTCTTGGGCAAAATCGGAGCTGCTGTAGCAGCTAAACACCGAAACGGATCTACTTCCCACGAAGAACAAGGCTTGGACTTCCAAACAGATGCTCTGGAGACTGCTGTGCAGAAAATAATGGAGCGAGATAACAGCGCCCCGCCGGTCTTTCATCCTGGTGTCATAGATCAGCTTTCCCCGATGACGGTACAGGAGTATTCATTATGCAATGAATCTTTCCAACACACAGCACTAATTCACATTCGAAGGAGACTTCGTAACCTTCCGACTTCTTCCACGGGCGTTCAAGAATCTGTCAAGCGGATAATTGAGTGTGCCGAGTCGATTCCGCCAACATATGGACTCTCACCTTCGACTGTCCTTACAACACCTCTATTCACTGCAGGATGTGAAGCGCTTGGTGATGATCGACAAAGAATTAGGACAATACTACTAAAGTCATACGATCTGCTCAAGATTAGGAATATTCAGCTCGCATTGGATATTCTGGAGAGTCATTGGGAAGGAGGTGCAGTTGATGGAGATGTTGATTCGATGCTGTGTAAGCCAGGATTGTTCAGCAAAGTCTTATCCAGTTGCTCAATACTGACAAGAAACAGATCAAAAAAATTGGGACTTCATCCCTTATTGAAACCCTGCTTCAAGTGCCTTTCTATCCAAATACTGCAGTCCATCCTGGATTTTTCGTCCCAGCAGGATCGAACCTCATCGAATACCATACCACAACCAACACCAAATTCACTCCAAGAAACGATAATGCTGCTCCAGCCTCCTGATTGATTGTTTCCATGACATGGCCCCTTCCTTCATCGCCGGCCCTCCATGATTGTGCAAAGGAGTTGGTTCTCCGGTGCCCGAATTTCAAGACATAATACCAGGACGATCCCAAGGTCAGCAAGCCAAGGGCGATACTCATATCACAAAATACTGCCCCAGGACCGACATTCAACAACTTCAAGATCAGTATACACATGCTAATTATGCCAGCATTCTTGACCAATAGGAAGAGATAAGCATTAGAGATACGATTTAGACGTGCCAGAATACTGAATTTGAAATAGATCAAAAGCATGAGGAATGACTCTATGCTCAGGATTACGAAGCGTCTAGGGATTCGGGTCGCACGTCTTGGGGCGTTTGGCAAGCCAAATGTTCCTGTGCTGGAAGATAACTCAGGCCAGAGGTCGCAAAGCAGGCTGGCTAGAAGAACGTAGTGCAATAGGATTGCGAGGTCATCTATACTCTTGCATAGTCTATGGATCGTCTGGAGCTCATCTCCATGCTCTATAGTCCATCCTGTGAGCTCACGATACTCTTCTTTCGTCCTATGCTTGGTCCGGGAACTACGAATAAAAGCCAAAACTTCAACGATGAGGAACGAGGACATAAACATCATCCCCCACGACTTAGTCAGAGGGTCCCCGAGAAACATAGCATCTTAATAGCTGGTCCCAATATTCCAAAAATGAAGAATAGATACCGGAAGGATCTCGATGTTCCTGGTGAGCCAGACTCTTGAAGCTGAGTATTGTGAGTTATGTCATTCGTAAACCGGCGATCGAACAGGAGGTCTAAGGAGCAAGTGTGTGGAGGCACAGACTAAGGCATCTGTGAAGCAGAGAACAGGACTACTGCGCGCGCACGTCGACTGAGGCGACTGGTCATAGCAAAAGTACCAGATGGTTGCGCCATTGAGTTCGTGCCAAGGGCAAGTAAGATCCAGAAACACGTCTGCCATGTAACTGGCGTGTCTTGTGCTGTTGGTTTATATCAGCTCAGTGAGTCATTTCTTGAAGATAGCTCAAGTTGCTATGTTGAACAAGATGATTTGTAGAATGAGTAGTAGGGCTAGAGTACACTTACATGCCTCTGTCATTATGATCTGATAACAATTATGCCTCCAAAGCTCAAAGTAATCATTAAATATGAGATAAATGGGTTTTGGTGAGCTTCATAATATAAGGCTGGGACGTATGGTCTGAGAATTGCTCCCAACTTCAGAGTGTGGCTCGGTTCAGGTTGTGTAGGGCACACATACATAATTGCTCCAAAGACGTACTCAGTGAGCACAAAGAAAAGCCTCAAGGCTAATCTACATCATTATAGTCATCTGAAAGAGCCTTGCGCGGATTGAAATGGAAGAGCCAGGACTACTCCAGGTTGTTTCATGCTCACGATACCTAACATGTGGCCATGGCACGTGATTCGTACCTTGACCCCTACCTCATACCGAGGCTCCTTCGACCGCGCCTTTTTACCACCATTGCGTATGCAGCCTTCGAGTTCAAATTGGTTATTCTCGTTGATTCCACTGCCAAAAGGACACGGAAATGCTAAATTGTGGAATACGGACAATTCGGAAACCTTATTGTAACCAGTAATTCCACAATTCTCAGCCAAATACCTTTCTTCTATTCACAATTGTAGGACAACCTCTTTTCACATAAACAACCGCATGAAGCCCAATTCAGATACACATTTCTCCATCGGGTTGCATTCTCGCAAGCCTCAATCTCCCCCAAACAAAATAATAAACACCAAACATCTAACCACCTCTCAGCCCGTTTCCGGTTTCATCAACCCCACACGCTCCCCAAGTTGCAACACCGGTCCCTGCACCCCGCCAAGCGCCCAGAAAAGTCTCTTAAAGCTAGCTTGAAAGGTGTATATTACTGCTTTGCTGGTTCATCTAAAGATAAGCTTTCAGAGGCGTCATGGCGGATGACTCGGTAATGGGCTTGAGGGTGCAAGCGTGCTGGGCAGGAGGTGAGGTTCGGAAACAAGAGGTTTTGTAGATTAGATGGTTGTGTGAGATTAGTAACGGATTGGGGAGTGCGAGATTTGTCGGGTGTGGGAGTGCGAGTATGAGAAAGGGAGGGGATATAAATATTTGAGTGTTAGCTGGTTGGAGACCGCAGGCTTCTTCTTGGGTACTACATTCTTTACATTCATTCAAACTTTTCTCTTTTTGGGCTAGATTCAAGATGCGTTCATTGACTCTTCTAGCGTTTATGCTTGGCGTAGCTTCTGCTCTACCTTCTCATCTCCTGCCACGACAGAACTCATCGAATACCCGTACCACAGCCCCAGCGGGAGCCATCATCGTGGATGGTTCTGCCTCTCCCGTAGCTGGCTCCGTGAAAACGATCAAGGAAGGAGTCGCTGCCCTCTCAAATACCAGCACAGCGGATCAATATATCTTCATCCACCCAGGCGTCTACAAAGAACAAGTCTACATCCCAGCTCTTGCCTCTGCCCTCACTGTCCAAGGGTATACCACCGATGCATCCGGTTACGAGAAAAACGAGGCGACTATCAGCTTTGATCTCTCCCGCAACGATGTCGCCAACAATGATCTCACCGCAACATTGAGACAATGGAACCAGAACACAAAGTTCTACAACCTGATTGTAGAGAACACTTTCGGACACACCAACACAAATGGACAGAATCTAGCTCTCAGTGCGAATACTGGAAACCAAGGATATTACGGGATGCAATTCCTGGGATATCAAGACACTATCCTCGCCAACAATGGCAATCAGCTCTATGCAAAGTGTCTGATCACTGGTGTCGTTGATTTCATCTTCGGCCAGAAAGCCACTGCCTGGTTCGAAGGAGTCGATATCCGCACTCTCGCCAAGGGGTATATTACCGCCTCAGGCCGCTTGACAGCAGACAGTCCTTCCTGGTACGTGATCAACAAGTCAACCGTTGCAGCTATCAACAGCAGTGTTCCTGCCGGTTCAACATATCTCGGTCGGCCATGGAAGGCATATGCCAGAGTGACTTTCCAGAACACACAGATGAGCGATGTAGTTGCTGATGCTGGATGGAGTATCTGGAGTACTGCGGAGCCGAACACGAATACCAGTGATCTTTCCGAGTTTGGGAATTCGGGACCTGGAAGTGAAGGTCCAAGAGCAGATTTTGCGAAGAAGTTGACGAAACAGCTTGAGATTGCTGATATTCTTGGATCGGGGTGGCAGAGCGAGTCGTGGGTTGATACTAGTTATATGTGAAAGGGTACACATCAGGTGTTGTACGGTAGAAATGATATTCTTCTTGTAAATATATGGGCATTCGGGAGGCGTAAACGGAATCCAAGATTTGTGATATACTACGTCTCATTGTGTGTCCGGTGGTAGTGTTTCATTCGGAGCTACAATAGCTTTCCCTTTTGATGCTTGTTTTCCTGCTCGACTCGCAACACCCACAAATTTCATGACCCAGTCTTTGACTTTCCTCGTCTTTTCGATTTGAAAGTGCACAGGCGTGCCGGTCTCTGCCAGATCCGATGCGTTATAAAAGCCGCCAGCGTCTGTCCTGTCCACCCTGTTCCGGTACAGAAGATGTATTTTTGTCATCTCCTTCCTCAAACTCTGACCATACACACGGCTCTTGAAGCTACTCAATGCCACATTACGCACCAATACCACATCTTGAGGTCTTAGTCCACTAAGAATGGCCCTCATATCTCCCATAACTGACTGAGAATTTGACAGCCAGAAGTTGATGCCAAACCCGGATTTGGTTTCGTCTCCTACCAGCACTTCGATGAGCTCCACATCTGTGCCTCGTCGTGTCCTGATCGCACGTGCCTCTGGCTTGGAAATAATGCCGACTATCAGGTTGACGGTCATAGTCTGAGGTTGGATAGATGCGAGATAGATAGCATTTGGAATATCCTTCAGATTTGTAAGATGACCTGCAATCGGTATGTCTTCTCTCTGGCCGGCTGACTGGAAGGGTGAGTCAAATGATGTAGTATCAAACGAGAATTCATCACTGGTGTACGAGGTTCCTCCGTCTGAAGCTGGTGCGATTTGAGATAAGAGTACATTTTCATGCCTTGCGTACGACTCTTCGTAGAAATGTGAGAGGATCTGCTCTTTGGATTGGATGCTCGACCCGAAGCTTTCTGCTACCAGGCTCTGAGAGAACTCGTCAAAAGACGCTTCAACTTGAGAAGCAACGAAGAACGAAGTTTCTTGAGAATCTTTTCCCCAGCCTGCAAAGATTCGATGCTGGTCGAAGTCCAGGGTACATCCAGTAGTCAATTGCTGTCGCTCGAGAGGCAGAGATCTCCATCCCGGATGACTTGAGGTTGTACTTGATTCTTCAGATATGCTGTGGCCAAGAAATCGTGCAATTGGATCGCAAAGGGTTTCCAACAACCCACTTTGATCCCAGTCTAGAGATCTTGCTTGAGGAGCACCGACAAAGAGCACCAGCCGGGGCGGCATTGCGAATCACAAATACTAGGTACCAATGAAGGCCAACCTGATGTCTAAGCTTTCACGATTTCGGTTCCGAGTCGGGGTATTGCGGACATAGCAAAAAGCCGATGATTTTGAGGCTGGAGGATGCCTATTGTATGCAGCATTTGGATAACAGCCGCGTCATCAGGAGTTGTCTCTCATCTCCATAAGGATCGCCTGCTCAGCCTTGTACTTCTTTCTCCTCGACATAAAAAAGGCCGACACCCAGGCAAAATTCAGTGAGGTTATTTGGTGGTTGTTCTGCCAAAATACCACCATCAGATAAAGTCGGTCACAAGCAATTGGCACTAATCGCGGATCTGATAGTGTGGTACATGAGCTAAGTACGGAGTTCGGAGTAACCAAGAAGCTCCCCCACCATGTCCTACAAAACGGCCACCGAACCCCCCGCCAAGAGTAAAGAAACTCGAGGGCGTGGAAGGATGTCTGTCTTCAAATCATTCATCGACTCTGCACGGCAGACTATTTCAGGTGCAACAACACCGATTCCTGGTACTCCTCCAAATAATACGCCTGTAAACCAACTATTCCCAAAAGTCGATCCGTTGGTCGATGGGGAGGATTGCGACCATGATTGTGGAAGTTGTGAGGTGAAATGGCCGCCAAAGGGGTTCAAGATTGATGAAGACGACAAGTTATACGGCCATGTGAAAGGATGGAGTACGCATGTGCTTGTTGCCACAGGCAAAACAGATTGGGTACGAGATGTGGCAGATGAGAAGGGCAGCGTCATGGAGGCCATTGAGAAGAAAGCAGATGTGAAAATTAACAATGGGGTAATTATTTGGTACCTGCATTTGTTTTTTCAGACCGTTAATGCATCTTAGAAGCTTATGCTATCAGCATCGAACATCCCGACTCCCTCCCACTCTGCAGATTACTCGGAACCTACAACCGTCCTACTCCTTCCAGCATTCATTATAATCGAAAATGTTACTCCCAAATCAGTTAATACACTCATCTCGGATTTCATTAACAAAGCACCTACAAACACAACACCTTTAGGACCGCTCTCTATTCCAACCTCTTTACCAGATCCTCTACCAACAGGAGAACAGTTGACATCCCGTCCATCTCCACACCGAGCCCTGATTTTGCTGTGTTCTCAAAGGACTCGCGATGCCAGATGTGGTCAAAGTGCCCCCCTCTTGCGCAAAGAGTTTGAGCGCCATTTGCGGATATGCGGACTATACAGAGATCTGGATGATGAGCGGCCAGGAGGAGTCGGAATATATTTCATTTCGCATGTTGGAGGTCATAAATATTCTGCCAATGTGATGGTATACCGAAAAGCAGATGCATTTGGTATGGATAAAATTGAAAGGGGTAAGTTAGATGGAGAGGTGTGCCCACCGCCTGCCAAGCCGACACAAGATGAGGTACAAGAGGGAGCAGCACAGTGTATTTGGATTGCCAGAGTACAACCCAAGGACTGCGAGGGAATTATCAAGTTCACTGTACTACAAGGAAAAGTCGTGAAACCGGAGAGTCAGCTGAGGGGTGGATTTGACAGACAGAGAGGAGTATTCAGTTGGTGATACTCTTTGATGTCGCCAGGAAGGGATTTTGCAACTTGCAGCGCATACAGCATAGAGGAGTCCGGAGTCTGTGGCTTTTCTAGATGGTGTGGGCATACACAGAAGAAATGAATTTTATCAGCTTTTGGAGTTTGAGACTATGGTCACAGGCAGCCACCCTTGATCTCCTATTAACAGTATTCTTGTCTCATATCATTTCCTGTACTGTTTTAATCTATCACTCCTAATCTACGAGTACTAAAGAAACATCGTTTCCTCAAATCCACCCTGAAGCAAGTGCTTTTCCTAGGCAACGTCAGGATTTGTAAGATCGGGTCTGGTCATCCATATGCCGAAGAAAAGTTTGGGGGGCAAAAAAAAAGTTTTAGAGCTAAGAATCACATTCCCCTTTTCAGAATAATACTCCAACTTACATGAGCTGCAGTTGATTGGTAATTGAATTCGTCATGACAAACCGAAATAGCGCACGCCTACGGGAATCAGTCACTTTAGTGGCAGTATTTTAGTCTAGTTATTAGTGGTACTATAGAGCAGTGATTATTTGACTCTATCAGGTTCCTCAGCAAATCGTATATCAGAAAGTTTCAATTTTTGCTTTACCTGCTTGCTTCTCATGGTGGTGGCACTGATTCAAAGGATAGTTCCTAATTCTATGCTCCCCAAACCTGATTGGGAAATACTACATGTGAAATAACGGGCGTCTGAGAAGTATATCGTTTAGTGGCGAACCTGGATATAGAATATGTGCCAATTTTCCCATGCCCGATGTGATATCACATTTTCAAATCATCCCACAAAGCACGTTTCTATCCTACAGCTTCGACTTGCTCTCTCCAGCACAACACTCCCCCTTCTCTCCCACAGCTTCAACCAATTCCCTATCCTCAACCAATCGACTTCCATTTCCCTTCTGCGTACTCTGCGGCACATCTAACGCAGGGTTGCTCTCAAAGAACCCACTTGGTTTCAGACTCACAGTCATCGTATCGCAAGGCATGACAGGATAATCTTCGGTCCGCGGGTTATGCGTAAGACTGATTGAATGCCACAAAACGATATCAGTATCCTCTACATCATCTCCTCGAGCAGCCCATCCACCTAAATCAGATTTATCGTCTGGCAGAGATTGATATGTATAATCTCCTGCGGCGTATAATTCATTATCTTTATGTGCGGTAACCCAAAAGGGATGGAATGCGTATTTGGCTCTCTTTCCATGCCAGGAGTCTGGATGAGCGAGGAGCATCTGTTTGGAAGGAGAATGGATAGCGTATGCGACTGGTTTTCCACTTGATTTATTGATGCTACTTTTGTTTATTATCTTATGTACTCTGTTTGGTGCCGAATCGAGAGGAGTGGACTTGGAGATGGTGCGGTTCTCGGTCACGTAGCCTACGCCGTAGGGGTTGCGCGCATCCATAGGCATAGCGACAGAGTCTTCTTCGATAACGGTGTTGTTTGAGCCATCAATACAGGGATCGATACGGAGGGAGAAGACGTGTTGATGGAAAGGTGCCATGACGCCCTCGTTGACATTTGTGCCCCATGGGACAGAAGCTCCTGGGTCAATCGGTGCGGTGGAGAGAATTCCAGTAGCCTGGATCCTGTAGTGGAGACCAGCGGCTTGATCTAAGTGCCACATGAATACGTATTCGTAGTTTCCGACTGTAATGATAGTTTGCAAGACGAGAACACGGGAGCGGACAATAGATACTGCCCCTGTGCGGGTGTTGGTGTGTTTCCAGCCAATACCATCATCGATCTCGTGCATACAGATCGCGTTTGGTTTCTCCACAGGTTGGCCTTGACTGTTGCTGATCACAAAGGAGAAATACTACTTCCAATCAGTCAAGCTCATGGATTGAGAGAGACACATTTACCTTGATTACGCCTAGACAGTCACATCCCAATGCTAAGTTATTAGCAGCAACTCCAGCCCCGATGTCTCCCACATCAAATACACTCTTCCTAGAATACGGATATCTTGGGTCACCGTATGGAACAAACATTTCACTCAAACTCAGCCTGTGAAACAGCTCCCTGCCATCATAAGTAACATCGTGGAGGACCATTCCTTCACGCCAAGTAAAGCCAAGTCTGAATCTCCATTTCTGCCACTTGATTAAGTATCCATCAACGGTGAAGGAAACACCCTCTGGTTGGTGAACAATTAGAGGCTTCAAGTCCGTTCTTGTTGGCTGAGATTGCAAATCATGGTGGTACTCCTTTGCTGCATGAGGCTCATAGACTTGGTCATAATTGAGCTTGGAATCAGATCCAGTTGGAAGACGAATGATATCAATCAACTCCTTGGTGGTCATATCCATTACTGGAGAAAATGGGAGAGGGTTGTCATAATGATTTGATCCTGGGTGTGAATGGCGGGCAAAGAGATAGCACTGTTATTGTCAGCAATTGTTTCGAGTTTAGCTCGCTTCTATCCTAAAACCTCGAAACTTGTGTACTTACCTGAATATAACGCGGCAGATTGTCATCCGAGTCTCGGCCGTACGGCCAAGTGTCACAAACAACTTCCAGATCTTCTGGTAGCTTAAACTTCTTGACCTCCTCTATCACTCTTGGATCTCTCAAACAGGCATCTCTCAGCTCAATGACCTCATCAATATCGTTTTGTCCATGCAAGTGCGGGTCCAATTTTTCAAGCTTCACAACGGAATTAATGCCAACATCTACCTCTGCTAAGAACAGATCTGGTGTGCCTCGATGGTAGAAAAGTGCCGAAGCTCGGCGATGTAGTGGAGGACTTGGAAGACCGTTTCTCTCAGCTGCTAGAAATGGGCGTAATAGAGCTTTAGGGGGCTCGAGGATAGTGATGATTTTAAAGTGAAGGCTTTTGTCTGGTGCGTTTGCCTTGAGTATTGCGGCCACTTGCTGGATCTCCTCGCCATTGAGGGGATCTAGGGGGTGCTTCTTCAGGGGCTTGATTTGAGGCATAATGGGGTCTGAAAATTTGTTAGCAACATGTCCTAAGAATATATTATGCGCTCAACGGCAGTAATTCATGTGCGACGGAGGTGTGCGAAGGTGGCAAAAGGCGTCTCGGCTATTGTTCAGGACCAAAAGAGTCGAAATGAAATTACATACCTGTAGTTCCTTTGAAGATGAGAAGAATTGAGAGAGATAGGTTCACCAGAAGTAAGATTTATATACCTACTTTTCGAAAGTGGATGGTGTTGTACAGCTTGTAACAGCGTATCGGCCAGCTGCCCGAAGATAAGACCCTGACATGAATTTAGGGGGCTCGCTAATGCTTCCCCCACTCTTCAGATGCGTTATCGCTCCCATTTTCGGGTACACCATCCTGAAACGGTTTATGGCTTGAAATGGGGTTGCATTAGCTCTGTGGTTGATCAAGTACAAGCTTCTGTGTTGTAGGTAAGGCGTTGTCTCTTTTTCGTTTCGTTGGCAAGAGAATGCCTCGATATTCGAAGATGGAGTCAAAGATTTTGTAACATCCCTCCAGAGGACGGTGATCAAATGAGCTTTTCATGTTTCAATGTGATGGCTAAACAATCAAAACCGTACTGATTTGCTATGTACAACATCCTTCTGATCTCTCACTGAATACACATAGCCATGAAAGCTTGCCTTAGATTCAATTCTTGATGACGGGCAACAATGTACGTTGGGTCTCCCAGAGCAACAGCTGGGCTAAATAGATTGAGCCATCCATGATATGCCAGTGTAATCGGCCGCGCCTCCTAGAGATCCCACTTTCGGCCACCGGATTGCGGTGTTCAACTCCGAGCTTTTGGGTGATTCAATTTTCGTGAAATCATCTACAATGGTTCAAAAATGAGCTTGCAGGTTTGATCTAAAGGTCTGCTTGAGATGACTTGGTCTGACAACGTCATATTGCCTTTCATGTCAGGCGAAATTCTCGTTCGAAACCTTGAATATACTTCTCGAAGCAGACATTTCATCTCTGCCATGGCGAGGCTAAAATGTATTAGCATTGATTATCTTTATGAATGTCAAGAGAGATTGGACCCACTGTCTGCCGGTGCAACCCCTCGCCCCAGCGCCAAAGGAGAAGAAGAGCCTGTTCATGTCTGTAATTTTTTTTGATTCCAGCCACCGCTCTGGAACGAATTTGTTTCCGTTTATATAAACATCTTCGTTCAATTGATGGACACTATATGCCTGGCAGCTCACAATAGTCCCTCCTGGAACATGGTACCCATCAATTGATCGACCACCATGAGGCACGTATCGAGGTTGAGACATCGGGATCGGAGGAAAACATCGCAGGCCTTCTTTTATAACAGCGTCAAGGTATGGCAGTTCGTCGGTTGAGTGGGCAGCGCCACTTGTGGATGCAGTCATCTCGTCAATGAGTTTCTGCTGCACTTCTGAACAATCTGGTAAAGAAATCTGATACATGAGGAAACAGAGCTGGGATATGTCAGTGTGTATTCTCTCTCACAAAAGGGGAATGAACATTGTAGCCGAGAAAAAATTTCGGAGATCAGGGCGTAAGTAAACAATAGTCAAAAATAGCTCAAGAAGCTCCAAAGTGGAGGTACCTACAGCATCACCTGTGGTATCAATTCCTGCTGCAAGATGGTCCATACATTCAGCTGCAACCTGTATCGGAACAAACGCATCTTTGCTGTGCTGGAGTTTATAAGCCAATGTTTGCTCCCCCAAATCTTGTTTTTTGCTGTTATTTAAAACATGAGAATTGGCAAGTGGCGAGGGCCGTGGTTTTATGATTTTATCTAGAACATTTGACAAATTTGGCCAGCGATATTGTGCTAGATTCTCTACCACAATCGTTAGGTGTATACTTCATGGTGAAGGAGTATATTCATACTCATAAGACTGTTGTGGTACGACAGTTCTTCCATCATTCTAAGATCATCCTCCTGCTCGATAGAGTGCGTGCCATAAGGATGCAACAGAAAGTGGGATGCGCAATCCAAAGCAAAACAATGCAGATACACCTGTAAAGTATGATTAATGATATTTTGATGTATGGACTAGGCTCAAACTCACGTATGCATCAATGTCTTGCCCTTTTGCCTCGACGCATTTCGTGACAAAAGCATCCGCTCTGTCTTGAATTCCACTCATTATTTGAGGTCGCAAGACATTTGTATTTGCATATTGATTGGCAATGTGACGTTTCTTTTGGCTATGCTGCACATTTTCAGTAGAGCCGCACGGACTGTCCAATTATCACCCACTTCTGTTTTCCCTAAAGTTGAGAACATGGTCCTGTTGAAGGTCAGTAATCGCTGACCAAAACTTATAATACTAAGCTCACCTCGTATTGAATTGCTTGAATAAAGTGTAAAACTCTGTCTTGTCATAACCACTGCCGCCAGATTGATAGATCTCTTTAACAGCCTCGAAACTCGTAAATGAGACTTCGTTCGGCCCGAGTCTCACCACGGGGCCATACCGCTTGTGAAGTTCATGAATGTATTGTCTCCGCATCGACGTAAATTCTTTATACATGAGCCACATATCTGTAAATGTCGAGTACCATGGCCCTGGAATCTTTGATACTGGTGCAAATACTACCCTGTAGACAGTGACATAGATCCCAAAAAGGCTGATGGCGATCAGGCTCAAAGGCCAGAATTGTTCGAGCATCCTGGCAAAAGGTAAGTTTCACAGCGCAATATCTGTAAGCAAAGTATCTTGAGGTGGGTGTCTCTTATATATTCGAGGACCAGATTGGATACGTGGTATTAGTCAACATTCAAAGGAGAAAGAACAGGCGATAACAAACACAAACGTGAACGCTGTAGATACCAGCAAGGCGGACCAATCAGGAGCTGTACCGGCTTTTTGGAAACAACATCGAATTGGTGAATTAGTGTCGTGCAACGTTCAGCTTATCGTATCAAGGTGATTGCTAAGAAGAACCAGTGAGTTCGGCGTGTAAAAGTGGGGTGAAATGTCTTAACCGAATGAGGCAACTGTACGAGATGGAGCATTGAAATTGAAGAAAGTATATAACGCTGTATCATTGAATTTACGTAGTTATGAGAAGCTTGTCTTCTGGTTCGATGGCAGTTGTGATCTCCAACTGCTGGTAGATATTTGTCTCGAGAAGATTCTTCCTTAAGATTGGCAATTGTCAAACTCGTTTGCAGAATTCGATGACTCTAGACATTATTCATCAGCTTCGACTAACTTCGCAAGCATCTGGGTTCAATTTTTTCATTCTGTAGAAGTGTTCACCGACTAGAGAGTGCTGTGCTTGTTCAATAGCTGGCATATTCAATTTGACTATCCAGCAGCTAGTGCCAATCCTTCTATTCTCCTTCGAAGCGTCGAACTTTCTTCGTCCTCAACATCGATCTCTATCTCCATCTTGGGACGGTTCTTATTTAAACCCTCAAGTAACATGCATGCCTTACACATGTCCTGACTCGACATGTACCCGCATTTCTTGCAGGTCCCGAGCGTTTGCCTTGTCAACTTCTTCTCTTGCTTCACGAAATCTTTCCTTGGTATCCTATCATGGCGCTGGCCATTGGTTCCATTCGAAGTCAACGATGTTACATCAACTTCTCGTGATGCAGCTTCTTCGTCCTCTTGAAGTTTCTTTTCCATAGCTTCCATTTCACCTCCACTTGCACGACCATTCGACCCACAGCCAGTAGTACCTTCTTCCTCGCCATCAGCACTTGATAACGAGACTTTCTGGCTTCTGCACTGGCTAATTCCGGTGACTTCTTCCGGTACCAGCTTCGCCATGTCTTCTCCACTTCGCACCACATCTAGAATGGCACTGGGTCGTACTCTCTCTAAGCTTTTGATCAGAGTCCTTGCACTGCCTCTGAAAGCTTCCGGGCTATAGATGCACTCTGTGCTGAAGTAGTCCAATTTTTTGTGGAATGCGTAGAGAACGATCTCCTTCTCATACGCATATTTAAGTGGCTTACTCCGCCTAACCTCACTGTTCTCGTCGCCTGTAACGATACTCGTACTCCGTGCCAGCCGTGGCAGATCGCCTCTCAAAAGATTCATCAATATTGTCTCTGCGACATCGTCTGCATTATGTCCAGTCACCACATGTCTGATTCCCAGCATTTTTGCCCCTCTGTCCAGTGCTTGCCTTCGAAATACGCCACAGTATGTGCAGTTTCCTTTCTTTCCGATGGTCTCTACCACTTGGTCCATCGTCCATCCGTATAGCTCATCGTATCCGACAATTTTCAATTCCATATCATATTGGATTGCATTTCTCTTGACTGTCTCGAGTGAGTCATCCCGATAACCTTTGATTCCTTCGTCAATACTGAGCAGAACCAGATGCAACCCATAATTGTGACGCTGGTTGAGCGTTTTCAAGACAGATGCTAGCACCGTAGAATCTTTGCCACCGGATGCACCTATTGCTATTCGGTCTCCTGGGGTGAAGAGGTTCATGGTCGTGATTGTGTGGTGGATTTCTTCCTCGAAAATGGTGATAAAACATTCCTTACAGAGCTTTTGCCCATTCTTTGGTCGCTTCACCAGCGCTCTGGCTGTTTCACAAATCGCACACAGCGCGGGTGCCATTTTAAATTCGAGTATGTGAATGGCTTCCTTGCCAAAAATTGGGATCTCGAATAATTTTAGAGAGCATCTCAAGCAAACAGTGCAAACACCAATTCACGTGATTTTGTGGATCTCGCTAGCGATGCCAAGATTTTAGCTTTTCCAATCCCACAATCACTATCGCGAAATTTCGAAATCATTTGAACATCGACAACCCACGACAACCGCTGCACCAACCTCAGCGACGATCAAGATGGTAAGCTTTTGATGTTATCCCCAATGCTGTGATATACTCGCCACCGCTCTCGTACCTCTACGAGCAATCGCACGTCGAGATGCACTTTCCGTCAACTACCTGAGGGTGTTGATGATGTTTGGCTTGAGCTACACCTGTGCAGAAATGCCAGTGTGGTCTCTTTAGAGTTCAAAGAAGTCCATTAGTGAACATATTCGCTGATGTCTTCTTTTCTCAATGATAGCCTCCCAAAGGAACCAAGAAGGCTGCCCCAGCCCCATTCCCTGCCTCCAAGGCCGGTGCAGGATCGAAGAAGGCCCCAAAGGTAAGCACTCATTGTATCTCTATACGCTTTTTGCCAATACTAATGCTTTCAAGAACCCTCTCATCGAGAAGAGGACCCGCAATTATGGTATCGGTCAAGACATCCAACCGCGCCGTAATCTTTCCCGTATGGTGAAGTGGCCCGAGTATGTCCGTCTTCAACGCCAAAAGAAGATCCTCAACCTCCGATTGAAGGTCCCACCTGCGATTGCCCAATTCCAAAACGTCCTCGACCGAAACACCGCTGCCCAGACCCTCAAGCTTCTCAACAAATACCGCCCAGAGAGCAAGACCGAGAAGAAGGAGCGTCTAGTTAAGGAGGCCACCGCCATCAAGGAGGGCAAGAAGAAGGAGGATGTCAGCAAGAAGCCATATGCTGTCAAGTACGGTCTCAACCACGTTGTTGGCCTGATTGAGAACAAGAAGGCTTCATTGGTCCTCATCCCCAACGACGTTGACCCAATTGAGTTGGTTATCTTCCTCCCAGCACTCTGCAGAAAGATGGGTGTCCCATACGCCATAATCAAGGGCAAGGCCAGACTCGGTACGGTTGTTCACAAGAAGACCGCTGCCGTTCTTGCTTTGACTGAGGTTCGCTCTGAGGACAAGACTGAGCTCTCCAAGCTGGTCCAGGCCATCAAGGAGGGTTACGCTGAGAAGTATGAGGAGGCCAAGAGACACTGGGGTGGTGGTATTATGGGTGCTAAGGCTGTTGCCCGCACTGAGAAGAAGCGCAAGGCTCTGGAGAGTGCTATCAAGATCTAGGTTTGGGTCTGATACATTTTGCTTTGGCGTTTTTATGATATTATGGATGGCATGGATTGTAGCTAGGCATGGAGCGAAAATTCAAGCTGGATGATACCATATTTGATTTTAGATGAAATCTTTTGCACGTGAGCTGGTATATAAAATGGTTTTCTCCTCGTCATGGCTTTCCAGTCGGGCGATTCTTCCACGTTTGCCGCCAACCACATCATTGGGAGGTAGTAGTCTGATAGTGGAGACGAACACCCGTTATTGATTTCTTTTTGTTGACTTGATTCCGTAAAATGTATTCACGTTTCAAATCAGCGGCAATCAGTCCTCCCTCATCTCCTCACTTGGTGCCAACAGCTTCCAGCGCATGAGACAGCCGGCAGATAGCATTGGCAGTGGCTTTCAAGAATCAGAGCTCATCGTAGAGATTCTCCTACAAGGTAGAAGACTCTCCTATAAGCCAAGATCAAGAGTTTCTATTCTGGCACGTTTCACCATTATTTTACCTCCGCCAGATCTCTGATGCTTAAATCCTTAAAATGCTGACATGGGCACTTGGCGAATTTCAGCAGTGCAGGATCGGCGGCCAGGATTCTCCTTTGCTAAATTCCCAAATGGCATTCTCATCTGGGCTGATATCTCGTACCTTATTCTCCGAGTTTAGCCAGCGATGGGGAAGGGCAGGGCAGGAAAAGCTGGGGAGCCGGCCGCCATGTCGTGATGTTTGCGTCTGGAGAGAAAATTCTGCTCGGTATAGTTCTGTATGAGGGATTTGCGAGGCCAAGATGGAAAGGAAACATGGAAGACTCGGGTAGAAGCCAGCTTCCAGTGATGAGCATTGGCATGTCTTCTTCTGGGTCTCGAAGAAGATGGAGGGATGTCTCGGACATGGGTTTCTCTTTGGCTGCAGTTGGCCGGGCTTGAGCTGGGAGCAAGCACCCACGTCGGAAAAGACCAGTAAGTGTCAGCGCAAAACGTCAGATCACACAGCCAGATCACATCACACCCACGAATTTCCAGCACGATAAATACACCGAACCGCCGATGGGACACGAGAGGACGAAGGGGGTAGAATGGGATACGACCCAAGAAGGAGAGTTGCACCGGCGAGGCAAAAGAGAATTAAGATGACAACGAAAGAAGTGGTGATATTGATTTAGGCTTGCGTTGAATAATTGGTGGCTCTGTCATTTTAACCAACCTAGCTATTCTTGTTGCTCTGCTGAACCCTCGGACGAAGCCGTGAGACGTTTGGCGTCTCCCGTCTTCCCGCTCTGGGTTGCGCAGTGCTTGGGGACTCCTCACAGTGCGGTATTCCTCATAATGCAAGCAACACCCTCTCCACTCACATCGACTCGTCCTCAACTGCACTTTCTGACTATCTGACCTCAACATCGTACGTTCTCCAGTGCTGCTTTTCTCAGGTGATCTACCTTTTCCCAAGTTTGTGCGATATTCCAGAAACAGGCTTGCATATTCGACCCGCCCCTGACGCAATTGAGTCTCGTCATTGGACCCAAGGCTTATCGCGCGTTATCGACTCCCGCACCGGAGAAAGACCCATCGAAGCCAACAACTTTCCTGTCCTACACTACTCGAAGCCCTACTACTACTTTAGTTCCTCACCACTACCGACCGAGCGACTTCTTTATTCAATCTTTCAGACTTTGACACTTCACTTTTGTTCCCCCTTTACTCGCATTCGCACCTTCCTCTTCCTGTACATTCACAGTATCTCAACTTCGACTCCAACGATCACTCACTGTCCTTAACACAAATCCCAATCTCCAATATGGGCTCTCAACGTAAGAACAACATCCGCATCCGTACACCGAGATCGCTCTGCAAGTTATTGCGGCTCTTGGCGCAAAAAAGACAAAAGAAAAGAGGCTGACTCGAACGACCTATCATTAGAAAGAGATGCGTTTGAATACGCCCTCAAGTCCAACGAGGCATGGGCAAACTACAAAGGCCATCAAAACCCCGCTTTCTTTGAGAAACTCGCAGTCAAGCAGACACCGACAATTCGTATGTGCCCCTCAATCTGCTGAAGCCCCCAATTCCCAACATTGAGTGGCGAGAGCAAAAGTATGATTGAGAATTAATTACTCACACCCCCACAGTCTGGCTTGGCTGCTCCGATTCCCGCGTCCCAGAAACCACGCTCCTCGGACTGCAACCTGGAGATGTCTTTGTCCACCGCAACATCGCCAACATCATTTCCCCCACCGACATCAACTCCATGGCCGTTATCGAGTACGCAGTTGTGCATCTGAAGGTCAACCACATTGTGCTCTGCGGACACACTTGCTGTGGTGGAGCTGGCGCCGCTCTCGGCGATGCACGTGTCGGAGGTGTTATCGATGCGTGGATTACACCACTTCGCGCTATCCGCAAGCAAAACGACGTCGAGCTGAAATCTCTCCAAGATGAGGGCAAGCGCGCTGTTAGACTGGCAGAACTGAATGTCGAATTTGGGGTCGATACTCTCATGAGCTCTTATTTTGTTGAGGAAGCTATTAAGGAGCGGGGACTACGAGTTCACGGCGTCCTGTACGATGTTGCAAGCGGAAAGATCCGTGATTTGAAAGTTGGCACCTGTGGCACGAAATCTATGAATTTCGATGGTGCTACTGCCGATGAAGGCGAAATTGTTAAGGGAAACCATGGCATGCTTGTCTTTGCAGGAGATGGAGCCAAGATGACTATCCGATAATAGTTCCGACAGAACATAAACATTTGAGAGCGATAGGACAGGGGTAAGCATGAAGCGGATTGTGGAGTATTAAGGAGGTGTTGGGAACATGGAGGAAGGCGTACGTGGGCGCCGCATTTATTGCTTGATTTGATTTGATAGGCACACATATGAAGGGGAGCTACTAGCATTGCGGGATCGAATACCCTTGGTAAAGCTGGCTGGTATGCAGTGGTTCACTTGATTTAATGATTAGAGCTCAGCACATTTTGCTTTGAGCTGGCGTTTAGACTGCTTTTCTTCCTGAGGATAGGAAGGAAAAGATGCTTCACTCATATATTACATTTCCTTCTCTTCGCACTGAGGTTTCATGAGGGGAGTATAAAAGAAAGAACTGAACAGTTGTGTATGATAGATATTTTTGCTTCTGTAGTGAGAGAATGCAAATTGCAAGATTTTGATTGGGAGCCGCTTGTGAAAGTGGGACTTGTGCTTACCTACTTACCTGTTTGCGTTTGTCGCCTTTGACTTGGATCTATCGAGCGGTGAGCAATATTCTGATGTGAAAAATATGATATATATTTCGTGATGTGGAGGAGGTATTGAGGTTCTTGGCTTTCGGGTGGAGGTTTTGCTTGGGTTGACTTGTGACTTTGAGGTTGACGTTTACTTTGGATGGTAAGACCAGGTAGGTTGAACAAGCAATAAAGACCGGGAGGGAGTGGAATATTTGTGAGTGTACGAGGTAGGTCAGGGAATAGGATATTTGATAAGACTGGTATGTTGACTTGGTTTGGGAGATTGAGATGTTTCCTTTTGTACTAGAGAGAGTTTGGCTAGTTTATTCAACTAAGTCTTGTATATTGAGATGTAGATAGAGAATTAGTAGAATGGTTAGGCTCGCTTTTTTCTTGATTTCATGGACTTTCATGGAATTCCATGAGGAATTGTGATACACAGATAGACAGCTAACTTGAAAAATTCTATTCTCTAGCTCATGATCATGCTTCTCATCTCTTTCTCATGCTCGTCATATCCCGAGTGAACTCCGTTTTCTACTTCTAATTATCGATCAGACGCACCTCCCATGCACCTAGGTATCATCATGCTTTACTCCGGCTGGTCCCAGTCTCTAATCTCTCCGTATCCATCTTCTTTCCGCCGCCCCCGAGTCTGTACCACTCTCTGACTTCTCTACTCGTAAAGGCAATCCACAACATAAATTTTAGCGGCTCCCGTCAAACCACTCCCTCCCGTCCTCTCAAAACATGTTCTCTCGCAAAAGAACGATGTCGTTCTTCAGTAGATCGGTGATAGCCCCTCAGATGACCTTTTCTAGCTCCCGTCGATGGGGTGTCGGATACTGCTGGTAATGGTAATGGTCAGAATGCATCCACAGTAACACCAACTTTCTTCTCGATCGCCATTTTCACAATCTCTGTGCCTATCACTAAGTCCATGAGTCCCATGCCTACGGATTTATAAATGACATTTCCACCACTTAGCCAGCGACACATCTGGTCCTCCTTTTCGGTTTGGGCTTTACGCTTATTCCGCTCGCTGCTTCTGAGGGAAGACACGGAGGGGCTCCGGGAGTGGATTGAGAGGGACGCTTTTCGGGAGAGGGAGAATGAGGATTTCCGAGAAGGTGATTTGGAAGTATTGCGTGGACTTCCTGTGTCGAGACTCTGTTCCCTGAAGACTCTCGCTAGGGAGCTTCTCCCGTCGTCGGGTGGAGAGACAGGTGTGTTCTCCTTCTCGAATGAGTCTCTAGGACTGTCATCGAAAGGACTTTCGTCCATGATAGCAGGCTCCATGCTTTCCAGCATGACTAGCTCGCCGAGCTCGACCGTCCGATCCGGTTTCACGCCAGCTTGGACAAGTTCTCCTGCTTCTTTAAGACAGGCAAGCGTGTCGACGACTATCACACCACCTTCTTCTGCGTGTCGGTGGAAATGGTAGCCTTGTCCATGCGGCTTAACAGCTTGTGTTAAGACCTCTGGGGGGATCTCTATCATATGAGGCTTGTAGGATCCAATGGCTACGATGAGCCGTGGTCTCCTTCTGCCCTCGGTACTGGTTAGGATGGTGTGATCGAATAGGGGCTCAGTGCTAGGAGTGGTGCAGAAGATGACATCCGCCGAGCGGACATGTTCTTTAAGTATCCTCCCTATTTCTCCATATTGCAACGACGCCAAATCGAATGTTGTATCTGCCCATCCTTCCGTCTTCTTCGTAGCGAGATCGTACTGCACGAATGATTTCATACATTTTGCAGCTCTGTCGTTGAATTCCCTGTTTATGAAATGTACTTTCTTGATTGTAGAACCTCTGAGTAGCAGCGCAAGACGGACATGCCAGTATGCTTGTTTTCCTGTGCCGAAGACGGTCAAGGTCTTCACTTTTGTACGTCGGATGAGGAGGAGAGAGCTCGCGAGCGCGGTACGGAAGGCTGTGAGTTCCTCTGCGTTTATGAAGCCGAATGGTTTGCCGTCACTGCCCATCAAGGTGAGTGAGCCTTGTGGTGTGGTATCTTCGCTTTGTGGAGTGTCGACTTCGTTTCTGGAATATGAAGAGGGAGCTGCGAGGGTAACGACTACGTGGGGTTAAATTCTGATGTGTCAATAATGGGGTGATTCGACTAACCTTTCATTCCAATTCCCGACGAGCTTGTCGAGGGCATGAAGAGGGTGGTGGTTCCATTATTCGACTCGATCATTGTCCTCTTTGGTTGATTCTCCGCAGCACCTCCGGAATTAGTTGTTCCAGTGGCGTATTCATGGAGAGCATATCTCATTGCTCCTTGAAGAGTCCCAACATCACCTTTGGCAAGTCCATGAAGGATTTCTTTGACATCCGCGTCGGTGAGTACAGTAAGAGGCATCTTGGCTGTTTGTATTCTATGGCAAGAGTAATCTCTTAACAAGAAAAGCTTCGCAGGATACGATGACTCTTTATAGGATTAATTGTCTTGGCCATAAGAAAAGTCGTTTGCTTTTATCGCAGAAAGCACATGTTTCTTAGATTCGGTTTTATCAACATTGGCACTGCGGAGTTTCGCGGTTTACGGGCCGAGATCTAACAATTGAGGCAAACTTTACGTGCATGGCGTCTTATCGTTATCTTAGCGCTGATTATATCAGGCACAACCATTTGGTGTCAGACCAGTCTCGGATTTAACTTTGCGGCTTCGGACAACATCTCAAAAGGCAGCAACAGCCTCGAATGCTCTGTTTAAAAATTCACAACGACATTCAGAAGAATAAATTTTTCTCTAACTCGGCAAATTCGTGTCTCAACCATACAAAATCACAAACTCTTCTTGACATTCACTATACCCAGTGTACAAATAGCCTCGACCAGACCACTATCTCAAAGCTTGAAGGTCCTTTTCTATTCTTGAAGAAGCCATCTCAATAAAGCTTGAGGTATGTGTGTCAAGTTGAAAGTTGGAAGGCATATATGGTTCAGCACACCAAAGAGTAGGATCGTAACATTCTACCATTTCTTCCAATGTGTTCACTTCTGCTTTCTAAGTCACATTGCTTTGGAATTCAAGACAATGTGCGAGCATCATAACTTTCTTCGGCTACGAGTGTAGTCCCAAGGATCCATGTTCTTTAGCAATAGCCTTTCGTAGTTTGATGTACGTGGTATTCTTGGCGCTCCTCGTTGTCCAGAGTCAAGAGCGCACTGTAAGGGCGACAACCTCTTGAAGGATTTCTTCAGTGCAGGGCCGGCGGCTATGTATTGTTCTTTGTATACCAGAGTACCGAACAGTCAACTTCCACCGTTATTTACCAAAGCCTATAGCCCATCGTCACTACCAAATGCTTGTCGATGCATCGCCACGGGGAATTTGCTAGTGGCACCGATTCAGGCGACTCTCACAATTTCATAGTCGAGCAAGTCGTCAATTCGGCCATCAAGTTCTGTCGCTTGGAGTATCCATAATCTAGATGATCGTCACACCGTTCTTCTACGGCCAGGCCAACGTTGTCTAAAAAGCCTTATCGGGTCTCAACGTCTCTCAAATCGAATACTTCACATTCACCAACGTCACAATGTACTCCTATCACGGCCACAGCCAGCTGTCCCCGATCCTCTGCTTTGAAAGCAATCCATACGTCTCGATTGAGTGGCTCGTCATTGAAAATGTCTTCTGTATCCTCAAGTATTTCTTCAAGAGTCACTGTCACAATTACAGCTGGTTAATCCTGGTCGTTAGGCAGTATTTCTGCGGCCACAATTGCATCAACCTGTTCATCTGTCATATACCTCAACTTCTCCCCTGAACCATTCACTTTCATCGGCACCAGATCACGGTCAATAGTGACTTCTGCGAGATCAGCATCTAATGCTATGATGTCTGTGTCCACATTGACACTTCCGGCGTCAACAGTAACTACTGGAGGAGGAAAAAATACAATCTCGCTAGTATAGGCGACGACTCTAACTGCAAAACAATCTTCGGGGGCCTGTGTCGTTGCTTCGTCTTCCCACTCATCCGCTCCATTTCCTTGCTCGGCTCACCCAGCTGGAAAGAGATGCTTCAGCAATAAGCAAGAACTACAAGTCAAATTTACTCACTGTCTGAAGTCTTCCTTCACCCGCAAGGACTGCTACTGTCATATTCTCATCCACATCGATCACGTGCCCAGCGTCCGCACCGATTATCCATAATGGTGGATTTGAGGATCGTGGGGAGTTACATACCGGTAAAACCGCAAATCCTTGTAATTAACGCCTTGGGTTCTACTATCAGCTTTCACTGAAGCTGATGTTGACCGTGCGTTACCGCACTACGGTACATTTCCGCAGTATGTACCAAAGCAGCGTGGAGAATGTTCAGTGTTAATGCAATCAGGATATTATGCTTTGCTACAAATGTAAAACAATTCACTCTCATTCGGGTAATCACTGCATGTCATACAACATCTTACACACTACAACTCTGGGCTTGATCGAATCTTCAACTTGGAAATCCTGACGGACTGTTCGTTTGCTTCGACGCCGATTGCAAAGTATTGGAGGCCCTGATCCAATTGTTATACCATAGGGTCCGTTCCAGAGGACGTACTACCGAATTAGTCCAAGTCTCAATTTGACCGTCATTGCAGATCGTGGTACCGAAGCTCATGATGATATCTCATTCGGCCGGGTGACTCGTAGCCTACCTTTCTCCCAATCATTCATCCTATCGACGGAGACCAAAACTCAGGGCTTCGTTTTCATGTCGAAATCTACGCGCGATCGAAGTACGACGGCTTCTGGCAATTTGGTGTTGTGAAACTCCGTTGGCTTCTTACGATCGCAAATCTCCTCGGCAACTTCGATCATATCAAGGCCCCCAAAGCCAGGCACAATTTTCTTCCTATTTATATCTTCTGCCGATTTCTTCGCTCAATCGAGTTCATCATTGGTGAAGAAAACATTGACGAGCTCAACCGCGACTCAGGTTGCTCTCCCATCATTTACCAACAGCGCTCCTCGACGGCCGTCTACTAGTCAAGCGAACTCTCAAAAGCCTTCCAAATCTACCAGATCACCTACGATTTCAGGATCAAACTCAGGCACTGCCTTTGCTTCAATTTCACAATCGATTGCTCCATTTACAGCATCTTCAGCTTTCGGTCAAATGAGCTCCACATTCGAGGTAGCTTAGCAATTTTCGCCAAGAGCTCAGTCCAGTTCTGAAGAATATATTCCTATTGCAGCACCGACTAGGTCCATAGCCATCTCTCTACTCAGCATTCAATCATCGGAAAGTCTGTTGACGGCAATAGCAACGCTCAGATTGCCACTCTGCTTTGAAACTACTAGTACTATTGTCAATTGGCAATTTGGAGGCGCTGGGGTCTCGCCGTGACCCTACAATGGTGAGATTGCTGTTTATCGCTTGAACTGAGCTCACCGTGAGCACTCTTCTTGAAAGAAGTACACCTCCTACCATCCACTTGCTAACTTGAACATGCACCTGTGTGGCCTGCTTTGTCTTTGGTTTCACCAGCAAGATCATTCCGTCAAACAGTAACGATTTGTCTCAATCATCCTTATTTGCTTCTTTTTTATGCAATCAAAGAATACGATACAGGACACGCCTGTACATCGAAAGTGTCCTTCAATGTTGACTGCCACCCGGTTGTTACTATGGAAAATTGGCATCTCAGCTTCAGTTTCTATCAGCGACTGTATATAGGCGGAAGTTTATCCACGCTTGTCGTAACGATTGCGACAGATACCTGTGTGCAGATTATGGCATTTGAGGATGTTGTGTTCACTTCGTCCTTCTATCTCGTCCGCAAACTCCCACCTCCATCGACTCTGCCCTGTTTTGCAATATAGCACCCAGATGACGAACTGGTTGTGAATGGTGGCTTCGAATTCCAGTAGAAGTCAGCACCCACAAGCTTTGGCATAACAAATGTCAAGTGGGATGTGCTCAGATAGGTGTAAATCCATCCTCACCTTCACGGATGTTCCGTGGAAACAGCATACATTCATTCTCCCGGATTTCTGAGTTTTGTGGTGATTGTAGGTTTGATAAACGATGGATGTGATTATTTCCCGATCTTGGAGGAATTTAAGTTGAGATCCGGCGCCTGGTACTGAGCCTGCTCGAGGAACAGGGAAACTCTCTCTTGAGCCTTGAACCTTGGGAATGGATATAGGATTTAATGATGAGGGGTTTGAGCGCAACAGTGACTCATCGTGAAGTGACTTTTGAACAGGATCCCGGTGGAATCAATAAGTGACCCACCAAACCTACTGAAGCGGTCGAAAATCGACTTAACGCCTAACTCCCTTATCCGATTTATACACCATAACTATATAGAATAGAGATTTAAAGCGCGAGCAATATGATAACAAAAAAGATTTGCCCTTGTACGGGACTTTTATACTCTTCTAATTTGCTATTAATTCATTAGACATTCTTAAAGAGGTCGCCTTTTTGAATGTGTCGATTGTGAATGAAATCGGGAGACAGGCAATGGGAATGAGGGAGGACCTTGGCTATAGATAGTTCTGCATGTATGTGGACATGAATTTGAACCATATCACCTTGTGCCCCTACTGCATGAAAAGTGCTCTCTTGTAATATCTTGAAAAGGGGGCTATTCGCTTACCTCCATCGGGCGAAACCCCTGTCAAGTTTCGGCGTTAACATGGCGATAACGGATACAAAAGCTCCCCCATGTTTGCAGGTGGGGTAGGAAGATAGGAAAAGTGGACTAGAATAAATTCCGCAATCATTATTGGGTGGAAGATGTAGCTGTTGGAGCTCCGATACTTAAAGCCGAAACCCTCGAAATCCATCAATGGGGATGAAGTCATTAGGAAGCATTTATATGGCTGGTAACCCCTCCTCACTGTTTTGAACTACTTGCACCTGCAAAACTATATAGTTACATGTTTCGCACTCAATTAATCCCATCCTCAAAACTTATTTCCAGCTTTGCAAGAACCAAAGCTTCCACTCCTGCCACTCGTGCTCTCTTTCACTCGACAGCAATCATGGCCACTGATAAATCTACCCCAAAGATGGAATACACTCGTCTCGGTACCTCTGGTCTCAAGATCTCTAAAGTGATTTTTGGCTGTATGTCTTTCGGCTCTCCAAAATGGCAAGAATGGGTCATCGACGAAGCAGCAGCGTTACCCCTCCTCAAGCACGCCTACGATGTCGGTCTCAACACCTGGGATACCGCAGACGTTTATTCGAACGGAGACTCTGAGAGAATAATTGGCAAGGCTCTAAAGCAATACGAGATCCCGAGAAATAAAGTAGTCATTCTTAGCAAATGCTATTTTGGTGTCTCGGATGACGGATCACAGCCATCGATTGCGTCGGTCAGCTCAAATGATGGCGCGATGGTGAATCAGGTTGGATTGAGCAGGAAGCATATTCTGGATGCAGTGGATAAGAGTGTGGAGAGGCTGGGAACATATATCGATGTGTTGCAGATTCATAGGTTGGATCGGGATACGCCCAGAGAAGAGATTATGAGAGCGTTGAACGATGTCGTTGAAAGTGGGAAGGTCAGGTATATTGGTGCTAGTAGTGTAAGTTGTGGAAAAGTATTTGGGAGATCGAGGGACTGACGAAGGTAGATGGCTGCGTGGGAGTTTCAGACACTGCAGAACATCGCTGAGAAGCATGGATGGCATAAATTTGTCTCTATGCAAAATTACTACAATCTGCTGTACCGAGAAGAAGGTATCTCGTAACTGATCTCTCAATGTACAGAATATTCACTGACGAGTTTTGATAGAGCGTGAAATGATCCCATATTGTAGAGATGTGGGAGTCGGACTTATCCCCTGGTCGCCAATTGCACGAGGAGCACTTTCTCGACCCTTCGATGATCGATCCACAAAACGTGAGAAATCAGATCGAATGCTCAATGCCATGATTCGAGGAAAGGAGACGGAGATTGACCAGCGTGTGATCGGACGAGTAGAGGAGATTGCGAAGAAGTATGGAGTCTCGATGACAACAATTGCTACTGCGTGGTGCCTGAGCAAGGATAAGGTCAATCCTATCATTGGGTTGAGCAGCAAGGAAAGAATTGACCAAGCTGTTGAAAGTGTCCAATTCGCTAGTGCAGGTAAATTATCAAAGGAGGATATTGAGTATCTTGAGGAGGGATATGCACCAAAAGAGAGACAGGCCTACTAGATCAGGATGCTATATTACGTTTTAGACGGAGTGTCTGAAAATAAGCCAAAAGTTCTCTACTGTAGTTGAAGCGTATCAAATCGCGTCTGGCGGTGCAAAATCCCAAGCAGAAAACGAGGTAATCACAGAAATGTGGTTACTACTACTACCAAAATGCAAATTTATGTCACAACGACACGCCTGGGTGCCAGATAATAGAATGATAGCTCCATCTGGACGTCAACACGAGAAGAGCCAAGGGCTTGAACATATGAACGGTGGTCAAGTTAGAATGCTTTCTTTTACATTATATTCTTAAAGTTCCAGAAACGGTCTTTTCAACGAATCACAAGCAAGCCGATAACAGTACATTTCATGAAATGGCAACGCCTGCTAAACCCTATCGGCTGTAAATTCCCTTTCGAGTCAAGTCAACCCCTCCCCACCAACATTCCTGCCTTATCGCTCGTCTGATAAGGGAATCGACGGGATGACTACCCGTTACATAAATAGAGTACCCATCTTCACCGGTTTTTGTGTAACAATACTTTGCTTCACAAAGACTTCATATATCAGAATACATACTTGCTTCGAAGACGTTATAATTTGATCTTCTCCGAACCCTACGCGAAACTAGGGTCACAAGGCGGCGAAGTACACCCAAAAGTACCCCGCAATCTACACCCAACTTTCTCCGAATCTTGAGGTTGACACGTGATATCTCATAAACTTCCAGTCTTCCCTTTCCTCACGATTCTAGGAGCCCGGAAAGACATAAGTGGAAGGCAAAGAGATTGCAAAGATGCTGCAGCTCAGCATTCCGTACCTCGGAGTCGCTCTCCTTATCGTGTTGGCTACATACAAGTTCATTATACACCCCACTTTCCTCTCACCACTTTCCAAGGTCCCGAATGCACATTGGAGCTCCTCAGTTTCACCTCTGTGGATTCTTTGGACTCGATATAAGTTCGTGGAGAATAGGACAGTACATACTGCACACCAGAAGTATGGACCGATCATTCGACTTGCTCCGAATGAGATCAGCGTGAATGATTTGCAGGGACTTCGGACAGTCTATGCAGGTGGCTTTGAGAAAGGAGAATGGTATTCTATATTTGATAATTATGGGTATGATCAGGAAGTTGTTTTGAAATTGGGCATTAATGCTAAATAAACACAGAGTTCCATGCATGTTTTCTTCTTGGTTCTCACGTCCACACTCTTCTCGAAAACGTATGATGTCAAATATCTATTCAAAGTCTACTATACACAGCTCTCCCGCATTGGTTCGCCAAGCTCAAGTTATTTTGTACGACCGACTTCTGCCCATCCTGTCCTTGGCGTCTACTCCGCTCAAGTATCCCAATGGAGTGGATATCCATGAAATTTGGAATGCAACAACTATGGACTTCATTGCCGCTTATATTTTTGGCCTCAAGAATAGTAGTAATTTTTTGCAAGAGGAGAAGTATCGGAAGCACTGGCTCGGCCTCTATTCCAGTCGAAAAGAGCACACTTTTTTCAACCAGGAATTGCCTCGACTTACGAGATTTCTCCGAAAACTCCATGTCTACTTAGTGCCCACTTGGGTCGATGATGCAAATCGAGAATTGGAAGCTTGGTGCCAGGAACGCTGCGAGTCGACGGCTGCTTATATCAAAAGCGGTGCTGCATTAAATGATAAAGATGCAGGGAATGAGCCCATGGTATTCAAATCGGTACTTGCTGGAATTGAGAAGGAGAAAAAGGCAAAGGGCGAGCAATCAGTGTTGAGCGATACCACTCTTAAGTACCCTGAACTTAGCATCGCGAGCGAGATGATCGACCACATTGCTGCTGGTCATGAAACTTCCGGAATTACTCTCACGTATCTGGCTTGGCATCTCTCACAAGATATTCCACTACAGGATGCTCTTCGAGCCGAGCTCCTAGCTTTGTCACCAAACATGAAATTTTCATCCGAGAAGAGTATTCCATTGTCCAAAGATCTTGACCAGCTCCCAATTCTACATGCAGTCTTGATGGAAACCCTGCGACTAGATGCTGCCATTCCTGGTGGGCAACCCCGCATGACTCCTAGTCCTAGCTCTATACTGGGTGGCTTCGAAATCCCTGGCGGGGTAAGAGTTGGAGCTGCTGCACACAGTGTACACAGAAACGCAGAAGTGTACCCTGAGCCCGATAAATGGGATCATACACGCTGGATAGATAAGAATGGCTACACGGAGGAACAGAAGCGTGAGAGAGATAGATGGTTCTGGGCGTTCAGCAGTGGTGGGCGAATGTGCGTTGGCAGCAACTTTGCTATGCATGGTACGTGGTGGCTCTCTATTCCCAAAGAATGCCAATTATGGAATCGCAACTGACAGAGGTATCACTAGAAATCAAACTTGTAGTGGCAGCTGTTTACTCAAACTTCAGAACTCACATTGTCAATGACGACGGAATTGAGCAGACTGATGGGTACACTTGCGGGCCTAGAAGCAACAAGTTGTTTTTGAGCTTCGAGAAAGTGGACTAGACGAATATGATTGTCATATCATAAACAAATAAAATCCCTACTTCTTGCAAGGTTCTTATTCGTTCGACGAAAAGCTTGCAATTAAGCGGCAGAATCGACAATAATATCAGATTTCTATCGTCGCCTTTTGGACCGGACTTGTAGTATGATTGCCAACCTTGGAACATAGGACCCTGCTTCATAGCCTTGCGTTAAGCTTAGAGTGATTCTTAACTAGAAATGTGCAATTCAAAATTGCTGCGAGAAGCTATGATTAGCTGAGAACAAAGGGAAATTAACGAAGCCCGAATGCGTGGCCGAGTAACAAAGGGGGCACCACGCTGTGTTGAAAATGTCTCATTCCGCACTTCTTTGATCGTCAATTCCAAACCAACAACTCTTCGTTCCGAAGTGACATGGAGTGGCTACTTAAATTGCAATGTCGCAGAAATTTTCCCAAAAAGATGCGAACTCCACGCAGAAGGGCATGCAGCAAGATACTGCAGCTACAATCTGCACTTCCCGAGAGTCAAGTACAAATGAGAACAATCTCGACTCAGCTATAAGTCCTAAGAGCCAGGTGTTTCGGACCCAGAATAAAAATCAGAAGTCCAGAAACATCAGAGCACAAATTGACATGTGGACTGTAGAGCACGAGGAAAGGGACAAAGCGATAGAACGTCATTTGGGTTGGATCCGCAACCATGAGGGCCGTAGTGGGAAAGAGAGATCGATGTGGATACCTAGCAACTCTGGCCGAAATCAACAATCTGTTGCATTGAAAGCACAGGATGTTCAGTGGGGCGTATCGATGGTACAAACTCCGACAGAGAACAATGATAAAGCGCCCCTCAATCCCTGGGATGAGGACGGATCACTGGCATTTGGGTACGCGCAGTGTATACAAGATGATTATAAGAAAGCCCGACCGAAGAAAAAGGATTCGAAAGAGCCATTGAATAATCTGACGCATCTTGAACTAGATGTAGAAGGGCTCGACGCGAAGGGGAAACGCCTCCGTGCTCAACGGATATTGGAGGTAAATCTCAACATCAAGAGCGATCATTACGGATTCCCGCGACCAGAGAGGGCTACTATGGAAATGAAGCGAACACTTATTCTCAAAGAACCAGAATTTTATTCCTTTCCTCCCATACAGCCACGCCAGAATGAGCCGTGTCTTGGGGTCTTAGCGCAACTTGCACAGCATGAATTAGATCAGGCAGTTGATGAAAGGAACCATTTCCTGAGAGAAGTTTTCGCGCAGGATGTAGATCATGTACGTAAGAGAAGAGAGAGCACGATTGGAGACCATGAGTGGTTATTTCATAAACCGGAGGTATCGATTCGGGGTCCTGATGGGACTGTTCTGAGACTCAGTGAGAGTAGATCCGATGCGACTGTTGATGGAACGGTGACGCTTTGTCATACAATCACTATTATCCAGATCAGATCGGATGGCAGAAGCCATCTTTTTGATATGCCGATTGCGGGGAGCGAGGCGGAGAGACAGATTCGAGAGGCGAGGTGGAGAATTTCTTCAGCGGTTGATCGATGTATTGCTACCGGTGCTGCGGAGAGATTTGTGATGGATCTTTGGGTTGATGGGACGATTCTCCCGAGGAATTGAATGATTGTATGTAAGAGAGGCTTGAACTTGGTAGGGGGTCTTTGTCGTTATCAGGGTCGACAGGTTTCGCTTTTGAGATTCGAAACCGTGAACTGCACTATTCTTTCCATTTAGGAACACTTTGGACAGTACGGGATGTCGCAACTGGATGTAAATACGCTCACAATATTGTCTTTTGGAACGATATAGGAATTATTTCTTGGCAAGGCAGTTGTATTTCGAACACATTGTGTTATCCTCTGTGCTTTTTGAATGCTTCCTGCACTGACATACCCTTACTAACATCTTCCTTGACCTTATCATCAGCCTGAACGAGTTTCGGGAGAAGAGAGATTGTAGCTGCGAGTTTATCGAGGGGTATCACTACAACCCCGTTCGTTGTGTCACCAAACACAACGTCCCCAGGATTGACTATGGTTCCGTCGAAATTGAGAGGTACTTGAACAGCATGAGGTTTTGCTTCAAGACCGGTCCCAACTATAGATGTGGCTCTCGCCCAAATCTGATAAGTATATCAGCTTATTGCGACAACTTGTGATTGGCGTGACGGATTAGAAGGAATTAAACCAAGAGGCCATTGCTCACAGGCAAACCAGTCCCCCTCAGTTCGACTACATCTCTCACTCTTCCTCTGACAACCACACCCCTCGCATTCAAGACCTTCATTCTAAGTGCCATGATACCGCCAAGCACAGCACATTTCTGGCCCTCTGCTTGCGTCATGACCACAATTGTATCAGGCTCAGTAAGATCAACCCAATGCTTTCCGTCAGGTATATTAGATTGAGGACAATCGGCAGGAGGCTGTCCTGATTTTGAAGCCATCATTACTGTTGAGACTGGAGCAGCTATCGTGAACTCGTCCTCCGGGGAAGCCATTTGAGGTGCTATCAGCTCGAGGTCGGAAAGAAAGCCAGCATTAGGCACTTTGAGTTGTAGCAAGGCATCAGCAATGTCACATGCTGTGTATTTTGACAAAATTGAAATCTGTTCCTGAGTCGGTGGAGAGGTTGGATCTGGTTGGGTAGCCATAACTAAAGGTTTTCAACCAAGGTAGGTAGGTTTGCTATAAGGAAGTTTGACTAGGATGCTTAGGAAAGACAATGAAGTTTCAGGAAAACTCACTTCTCTCATATGAGCATATCGACTCAGAATGAGGTCAAGGACGGATGAGGAGCTATAATTTGGACGAGCGATGATAGACCTCGGTTATCGCCGCTTTGTGTTGATTATGAAGGTCTTAAAGCAGCCATGAGGTAGATATATGCTTCCTGCAGAGGTACTTCAGGTTACTTCAGTACTGCTGTAAACTTGCGGCGGAAATTCACACCTAATAAGACATGAATTGATGTACCAGTTGCCTTATCTTCACTTTTGCCCACCCCCACGAACCTTCTATGAAGCTTACTCAGATCAGCGTATGCTTCAACCATAGCTCCTCTAAGTACACAATGATAAACTTGCGAGCTTGAGCAGTAAGACAAAGCGTAGAGTTGATAACTTGGATACATGTTTCTATCCATATATTAGTGAAGAATAATGTATTACCCTTCGAGCTATTTCATTTAGTTCTGAACTTGTTAGGCTTTTTTATTTCTATTTTGGTATTTATTGTTCCGGATCAATGACTTTGGCATCACCCGTGTTAGTACCAGCACCTAGGTACTTGCATATATCACAGAGGAAATCAAATTCGCTAGTCGTGGGTGCCACGGTGGTTTGGGACCAAATGAACAGTAAAGTGGAAGTCATATTTCTCTCCCTGCTGATGGCTGAGACGTCCTTCATAGTTGGTACAAAGTCGCCTATGTGACTGTAATTGTATGTACTTGTACACCTGCTTGAAGTTTATCGGACGTTGCACAGTACACCGATTTCACGGTTCAATTCCACGACGCATGACTGCGTAGAAAGCGAGTATTACTTAAAAACCTCAAAAAAGGCTCTTATCGTGAATCACAAGACGATGTTTCGTGCTTAGAAATTCGCTTCGTTGGTGGCACCAGATGACGAGGCAAGCCAGGGCCTAACCTTGACGTTACCATTACGGCCCATCCCGCTGCTTAAACCTTTTCATGTATAAGACTCCATATCTTGACACCTTTGAAACCCTCCCTCGGCCATACACCTTGCTCCGTATCTTACCCGTCCACCTCGGAATCTCCAACACCCATCACCTCAGTGCATCACCTTCGAAGCTCCCACATACTGTAATTTAGGAATCTGAGCCGTCTTTTCCCTTCTGGGATAATTCAACGCACCAATCCTGCAGCTCTAGGCAGAATCTGCCCCTCCGAGCCCTCCTCGCTCCCTATCCGTCCGCTTCCACTTACCCCTCTCATTCAATTCACGGCCAAGCCAGGGAAGATTTCCAAAGGACGCCATATGCGCCATCTCAAAACTGTCTGTTATTCGTAGCCGTCCTGCTACCCTGCTTCTTGCATACAAGCGATTATCTCCGCGCACCGAAAGAACGAGTCGAGTCCTGCACCAAAGCAAGCTCATCTCTGCCGTAGAGGCAGCCAACTCTCAATAATGTCAATCAAGTAAGTTCTTCTCGGGTATAACCTCCATCTTGCCGTCTCGCCTGCTCAGAGACCTCTATAAACTTGGCAACATCGATACTATGTATCAATTCCATCAAGAGCAACATTTCTTTGCTTTGCACGCGGCGCAGGAGCGAGAGCTAAAAGAGAGACATGATAGCTGGGTTATGACATCGCCCGGTGGCTTTGTGAAGTTGCCAAATGAACGAATCCTCCACACATCACCTCCACGAACAAGTCTCCAGATAACTACCCCGAATACTTTCCCTGGAGCCCAGCCGTTCTCAGCTAAGAGCGATGCTGGAGTTGTCTATATCACAAACCAACGGGTACGGAAAATACCCTATCTTTGAAGAGCTTTGCTCATTTTTTTGTAGATTGTCTACCTACCGACTTCGCCAACACCGGAGCTGGAGTCCTTTTCCTCTCCAATCCTCAATCTGCAAGATAGCTTTGTGCGAGCTCCATTTTTTGGTGCCAATTACTGGACCGCACTGTGCAAGCCAGTTGCCGGTGGAAACATACCATCCGCTCATGCAGCGGTTGAAATTCGATTGACGTTTAGGGAGGGAGGTGCATTTGATTTCCATACTTTATTCGAACAAGTGAAGGAGCGGCTATATCAAGCATACTCTGTGGCGAGAGAAAGTTCGCAGACAAGTTCAGGAGCCGTAGACTTGACAGGTGTTCATTTGGAACAATTGCCGGCGTATGAAGCTGCTCATGAGGTGGAGGATGATGGTCCGACGATACTGAGCCCGGTTCCTGTCCGTCCAGGCAGAGAAAATACTGCTGATGCTGTGAGGAGCCAACCCGAAAACTCACCTCCTAAACCAGAGGAGCTCTCGCAGCCAGATGAACCTCCGCCAGGATATGAAGAAGCTCAGGCGCAGGCTGTGGGAATTGATCTTGATCAGAGGTTGAGAGACGTGGCTGAAAGAGGACGAGATCCTGATGCTACGCCACCGTCATGATGGGGCACGCACGGTTATGGCGAATTCGAGGCTCGAATTATCAACTCAAAGCGGGCATAGGCGGCCATAAGGCGCATTGGGATATTTTTATGAGGTTTACTTTTACGATTGATGATGATGATGGCAGCATGGCGTTCAGGAACCAAGTCACCTTACACATTGATAGATTGCCTAACCGCAGCAAGAATTTATGAGATTGCATTGAGATCTGTTCTTCTCGAAGTATTCACAGATGACCATATACCTAGAACTGTTTCCTGAGTTCACTCGCCTCCAAAATTATAGCCAGACTCTTTGGACCAATGAAAAAAGTAGAAACAGCGGAAAACATGCAATGCGAGTTTTCTAATATGTACAAGATACCTCCGCCTGCTTTTCACGCCCTCTAAGGCCATAAACACGGTCTCACCTGTAATGCTGGAAAGTAATTGTATTCACACTTCCGAGCTGTTCGTGATTCCGCACTATCCCGACTTACATAAGCTCAAAATTTCACCGTCCAATCAGAACTCTTCAATGCCAAAGCTCCCATCAAATCGTTCCATCCCAGATCGCCGGAACGCAATCTTTACCGCACCTTCATCAACGACACTCCACACCACACCTGTCAATTGAGACTTGTCAATCGAATTGAAGGCAAATATGGGATTGTTTGATAGCTGGAGCGATATTTTGGAGGCGGCTATGCCATGGAGCGAGGCCAGGGCCGAAGCGCCGAAGGAGGACGATGAGGAGACCAAGGTATGTTTTTCTGAGTTCTGTTTTTTGTGTGCAGGAGCAGGAATTTGTGTTGGGAATTTGTGTACGGATTCAGGGGGGTGGATATGCTATTGAAACCTGAGAGTGCGTGATGGTGGCAGATGCGGATGGGGTGGTAGTGGTGCGAGGGAGGGATTGGAAAATGGCAGAGGGATTTTCTGTCATATCTTATGATTCACAGCTAATGGTTTTGGTATTAGAACGCCGCTGAAGGAAAGGATGAGGAAGAAGCTGAGTCCAAGGAAGACGAGGAGGAAGAAGAGGAAGAGGAAGACGAGGAGGAGCTCGAGGATCCAAAGGACAAGATTGAAGAGGGTGAGTGCAGATTTTTATTCACGGAGTTCAATACCTCACGGATGGCTCGACATACACCAATTATGAGAATGCACGGATCTGATGCTATGGCGATTGTTTGATTATCAATTTTAAAATCCGGTCTGGACCCGGGATTACCTCAGAAGGGATTATACTCCTCGATCTGGAACGCTTCTATAAACCTGCCCTTATATCTTAGATCGAGTCAAACTTTCTTGCTGTGGAGATTCGAGCGGAAACAGTGAGCTCGGAAGTGGACAATAATGGTTTGTGGTGGCAATTTGTTGTTGCAAGCAAATACCACTGATGCATCAAAGGAGGCCGAATATCACAGCGAAGGCAACCATAGCCAACTCTTTTGGACCGCTACAGCTTGACCAAACCAATTCGCTTCCACCTGCTGTGGCTCACCTCCCGGACATATGGCCTCCAGCTAGCGGTCGACTTTTGCTCCCCCCCTTCCCCCCTCACCCCCCGGGGTGCTAAGAGAAGGACGCGCATCGATCTCATAAATTGTTCCTTTTCTGGTTGATAGCAGGATTCTGCGACAAGGGTTCAAACCGAAACTAACGAGCTTCAGAATGCAAGAACTCCAAGGCATGCTCTCCAGCTAAGCACCATTTCGATGAGTGCGTTGAGCGTGTTACTGGTGCCGCAGACGAGAGCGACAAGAAGCACCCTGGCGAGGACTGTGTCGAAGAATGTATGTACACAATCCTCTATCTCAAAGGGCATATCACTCACAGCAGACAGTTTTCCACCTTGCTCACTGTGCAAATGAGTGCGCTGCACCAAAGCTCTGGGCTGTCCTCAAGTAGAGGACTTCTCATTCGGTCCAAACTCATGAATGAAATAGATGATGAGGAGATTTGGGTGGAAGAAGGAGCCTGTACAAACTTTACACCCAAAAACCTGTTTTTGTACTACCGCAATACGCAACAGTTTCGAGAGGTTTTACCTGTAGTATAGAGAAAGCTTTTAGACGGTACTTCAATTGCTTCTCTGCTAGTGACCCGGAACCGAGACTGTAGTGATATACCGGCAAAGATATCCACGGTCCCCACCTTTTCGCTCTAATCTCAGAAGCTGCAAAGGCACCCAATAGACTCTTTTACCTTAGGTAGCCAACCCATATGCCGGGGCTCCACACAATCCATAAAGCGCCAGCAGTATAGCTCACTTACCAAAGTTGATGTCCAAGATAAGGTACAGTTTTGTTGCATGGCCTCGGTCTTTCACAAGACAATTATGCAGATCCCATACAAACTTTGGGACCGTTTTGTTGCAAGTTCTCGGAGGTTGGCATCGCTTTGGGCTCAGTTGATGCCGGCCCTTCCTAATTCGAACACCGCACCACGAGACCTTATCTTGATGTTCCTGGCTCCCCCTCTCCACATCAATTGTTATATAATTGAACATGCGACCTTCTTGTGAAGGAGGAATACATTTATTCAAGTTTCGGTCAGTTTTAAGCCCTACGAGCCACGAGGGTAAGGTGGTAGCGAGGATTGTGTCTGAGCCAGCCATATCAAAATCCGGGGTATCCTCTGTCAGCTTGTGAGATTGTGGGGGGCCATGGCGTCCAAACCTGAGACCAGCGTCGTGAACGCGACAGAATCTGAAAAATCAGGGACATATCAACCTGCGCAGAAGGCCAACAAACCTGGCGCAATTCTGCCGGATAAATCAGAGCAGCGAGGGGAGACTCTTCCGGGGTGGACGATAATGCGACCGCTCAGAATGAGGGGATTGAAGGGAAAAGGGAGCTCGAGTACTGCTGGAACATCGAACGCGAACGTAAGCACGAATGCGACGAGAACTGATGTGAAAGATCGGAAGGATAATGGTGAACTCAAGGTCACAGAAACGAATGGCAGCGGTGACGGATCCCATGGAATAGGAGAGGTCGAGGCTCTTTCAGAAGTCCGCAGTGATGATGGACTGTTGGAGGATGGAAGTAATAGAGGAGCTTCGCAGGAAAATGGGAGAACACAGCGAGGAGAAAATGGCAGCGGAGCAGACGAGGGGTCCAACAATTCAAGGGAATACAAGGTATATAAGAGAAGGTGGTTTGGGTTGGTACAACTGGTGTTACTGAATATTATCGTCAGTTGGGATGTAAGTACTTGTGTTCCAGCCAGCCTCATTTCATGCATGGGCTGACAAAACCTGTAGTGGCTTTCTTTCTCCGCCAACTCGACTACAGCGTCACAGTATTACGATGTCAGCCCAACAGCTATTAACTGGCTGAGTACTGGTTTCTTGTTCGCATTTGTCATCGTCTCTCCACTCGTACTTTGGTCCCTCCACCACGGTGGCCCTAAACCAGCTATTATTACAGCATCCCTTCTCATATTGCTAGGCAATTGGATTCGATATGGCGCTACTCGTTCAGGAAAACATGGGAGCTTTGGAGGAGTTATGTTTGGTCAGGTATTGACTGGATTGGCCCAGCCGTTTGTTTTATCTGCGCCGACCAGGTATTCAGACATGTGGTTCACAAATCGGGGAAGAGTTGCTGCCACAGCTATCATGAGTCTGGCAAATCCATTCGGAGGCGCTTTGGCTCAATTGATAGACCCGATGTTGGCTTCAAAAGCCGAGCATATTCCAAACATGGTGTTGTACATTGCTATTATAGTAAGCCCTTGTCGTGCAGGAATGAACAACTGACTAACTGTTATAGTCTACGGTAGCAACAGTCCCATCATTTTTCATACCAGCTCACCCACCGACTCCAGCGTCAGCATCCGGACACACCCCTAAGCAGCCACTTCTGCCTTCTATCAAATTTCTTTTAAAATCGCCCGAATTTTACATGATCTTGATACCTTTCTGGTTCTATGTTGGACTTTTCAACAGCATCTCTTCTTTGATCAACCAACTTCTTCAGCCATACTCATTCACCGAGGATGAAGCTGGAATTGCCGGAGCTCTACTAATTGTTGTTGGCCTTGTCACGTCTGCGGTCACTTCACCAATTATCGACAAAACAAAATCCTTCTTGATAGCAATCAAGATACAGGTTCCACTGATTGCTCTTAGCTACTTGGCTTTCACATGGGCTCCACAGACAAGAAATGTTGGAGCCCCTTATGCTATACTAGCCATTCTTGGTGCAGCATCCTTTAGTCTGGTACCTGTCGTTCTGGAATATCTGGTCGAGCTCACACACCCTGTTTCTCCTGAAGTCACTAGCACCATATGCTGGACTGGAGGGCAACTACTCGGCGGAATTTTCATCGTGGCATCTGATGCTATGCGTGCACCAGGATCGAATGATGGTACTGCCGATGACCACACAACTCGACCTCCAGGAAATATGTACAAAGCCTTGATTCTCCAGACAGTTCTTGCCTTAGTTGTAGTTCCGCTACCACTAGCACTAGGCTGTTGTGGTAGAAGCAGAGAAGTCAGACACAGGAGAGTGGAGGCAGATAAGGAGGCCCAGGAGCGGAGAGATATTGAGAGCGGTGTTCTGACATCCCAGTGATATTATGCATATAGTCTTACGTAGCCTGAATATATATTTTGCTATCCAAACCATCCCCTCCTCACGTTTTAATTCACCCTGATGTACCAGTGTACATGAATATGATTCCCGCCACTTACGCTTGCTTCAACTCCTATTGTCTGTACCGAGCATCTGAATCAACATTCTCGCGCACCGGTTCAGATGGATAACAATCTGCTTGGATCCGCTTCTCAGTGCTCTATAAATATTCTGGCATCACAGCCTAGTAATGCTTCCACACCAAGTCATTGTTAACTTACGCATATCACCATGGATTCTCCCGAACAACAACCACCATCACTGTTGAATTGCGCAATATGCCAAGATCCACAAGTGGAATCTTTTGCGACCTTAATACCTTGTGGCCATAAGTTTGACCCCGTCTGTATCCAGAAGCTTGCCCAACGCTCCGGGCGCGTTGGTAGATCATGTCCCTTATGCTGGACACAATTCAAGGAGTATCAAGTCAACCTAGGAGGAAATGAAGACTCGTTTGTAGAAGACATTGGACCGGTGCGACCCGAGTCACTGTTAACGGAAGGACCTTTTATTCAGCCAGATGAAGAAATCCTACCAGAAATGTCCCCAGGGGAGCGAGGACGTGCACTAGAACTTCGTCGACTTCACCGATATGAAGACTTCTACCATAAGAACTGGGACTCTAACACCATCGTATATCATGCTATTATAGGGGAGAAAATTGGTTTGGTAGAGCGCTTTCTCCGCCTTGAACTTCAACAAACCGCCGAAGGCGTTAAGACTTTGTGTCAGATCCTACATTCTCTTAGTCTTTGAGTCTATCCCCGCGATCAGTGGAATTCTATTGGGTACATAGGGAGACATGATGAGAAGGAGGTGATGAGTGCCAGAATATACTACGGAGCATACATTCTCAAAGCTGGTGCCAGCCGTAATCGCTCACACTCTGAGACCAAAAAAGTACACGTCGACTTCGGTCCCTACACGATACCTTTTGACGAGCGAGGACTTCGGGCAGAAGTTACAGTGGAACTTGACATAAAGTTATTTCTAGGTAAAGAAGATATTATCATCAACGAACTCATAAGGCTGGCGGAAGTCTATGAAACTCCCTTGCTAGCTCTCTTAAAAAGCCAATTGTTCCTACAAACGTGTCGGACAATACACATAGGGAGAAAATTCGTTTGACTAGGAACTCTATGAGGCAATACATACAGAGCGAATTTGTCGCTCCGCAGCTGGAAGGAATACAGAGACCGTGGACGGCGCTGTTGGAGGACGTTGAGGGAGATCATAAATTTCAGTGTGAGGAGTATGGAAGGTCTTGCAGACTATGGTTGTAATGATTAGATGTGACTATTATTGTAAATTAGTCTTGACGTTGCTAAACTCGCATGATGCTCTTAACAATTTTCAATGTGAAAAGGGTAATTGTATCTAACAACAGTGCAATGCAAACCTGTTAAGAATAAGCGTTGCTATTTCGCAATCTACTTCATTGGGAGTCTTTCTGTTTCTGTCACCCTCGAACCTATGAATTACTTGTAATTAGATGAACATTGTGTGTAAATTATGATATTGCCTGCCGCTTCCCTAAACTATACTACATATCTTTCGTAGAGCAAGAGTAATGTAGATTTCAAAAACTGTATCGCTTGTGAGAGAGGTTACTGGACGGACTACGTGGTGGAGAGATAGGAGAGAAATGAAAGCACGGGCACAGTGTATACTTTCTATAATTAGGTAAATGATCATGATAGAAGCCCTACCATTGGATCTGCAAATTTCACTTCTACCAGGTTCTCGTTCTTTAAGCCGGCCACGTTTGTTTGCCGTGCAGTCATAATCTTGCATGGCTACAGTGATCCATGATCCAGATGTACTCAGTCTTTGTTATGATCCCCAAGTCTGATAGCATATAGCAGACATACCAACAGTTCATAACTGCGTTATGGCAAAACTGTAGAGTCCAAATTCGAGATTATTCCCTCTCTGCCTAACGAGTAAAACAGTTTACCGGACTTAACTCTTTCAAGTTTTCATTCACATTGCATACATATACTATATCAATCACGGGCTTCTTGGCCTTAACGCATTCACCGCAGCACAGTAGCAGGCAAAATGGATTTCGTCTTCGTCTCCCGTGAAGATGGCGAAGAAGATATCACAACAATCGAACCATCCTCCACAACACCACCACAAACAATGGCACCTCTACCAGTAATATGCTGCAAAATACATCACCTTCCAATCCCCTCAGTCAACTCAGCTACAATCCTCTCGTTCTTCCACTCGCTCTCCACTTACCGAGAAAACGCATTCTCACCCACCTCCCTCTTCCCGCCCTTTATTTTCTCTCCTCAGCAATCAAGTCTCCCACAAACACTCATCCACCTCGAGATAATCAAACCGGCACAGGGCATGCATAGGCAGTTTACGGATGCCTATTATGTGTTTACCGGGTTGGGGAAAGCGGAGAAGGATATCATGGGAAAGAAGGGAGAGTGGCTGGAGGCTAGTGAAGATGAGGTTGAAAAGTGGAGGAGTTCAGAGAGTGAGTGGGTTAATAAAGATGATATTGGAAATGATGAGGATAGAGTTGGTTGGATTTGCGACGTTTGTAATGTGGCGTATCGGGTTAGGGTTTTGAGGGGTGGTTTGGGAGGTTGAGACATGAAAATAGGAGTGGTAAAGGAGTGATGGAGGCGATTTTGGATATGATACCCGGAGTGTGGGCTGAGGAGCCACTCTATTCTGGATAGGAAATCGCCGACGCAATCGTCGAATAAACACCTTGTTTATTTGTAATTGATCAGCGTGTTGCTAATTCCCATGCTAGGAAAAATATGAAACTGCATTTCTCCTTTCGGGGTGGTGACTAGATCACTGAAATATTGTATTTAAGTAATCCATTCACTTGAGAGTGTCCAGAACCCTGAATAATCCGGACCTTTCTGCTGCGAATGGTTGCGCACTGAGTGCTAGAGTAAGCTATGATTCATGGCCATGCTTGGGAATACTTGATTTTGAAGATTCACGAGTCAAAGCTAATTTTCACATCAGTATAAAGCACAACATGCTTTCAATTCTTTCCGCATGAGAAACAGAAATTCTGAGACGCATCTGACTTCAACCACCGATCAAAGATGCTTTCTCTACTCTCAAGATTTCGCGACCGCCCTGCTGTAGATTACAGCAGTGATCGTACTCCCAGCGGCGATTCATCTGACAGTGACATAGAATCCCCTGAGTCTCCTGATATCGATTTTGGATATGATACAGACGAGACGTTTGGCGGCTCCGACAGCCAAGGTGACAGCCATTGCCCTATCTGTCACGAACCGTTCAATAAACGCTGCATGGTAAGCACTTGTGGCCACTTGTTTGATGAAGCCTGCATTACGACTTGGACCAAAAACAATGGTCCTGAGAGACATGACTGCCCTCTATGCAGAGCCCGCATGGTTGAAATAAGGTACAACTTCGAAGGAAAAGAAAGGAGAATCATCCCGGTCACAGATGGTGCCACCTCTTTCAAAGTAGATATCCCAGCAGCTACACTCGATGGTATGATCAAACTAAATAATACCATTGACCCGGACTTCGACCCAACCACCATCGATCCACGGCAACGCCATCTTGCACTAGAAAGGCGCAGGCTAAAGCGATGGAAAGGATTTGATCTGGTTATAAGGGCAAGGTACTTGGACGTCTTAGTGCAGGCTGATGAGGGTCCAATCATTGTGAGACGAAACTTATCAGTGAAAATTACGCAGAAGGGAAACCAGACAACATCTGAAGTACTCAGAGAACTGAAAATGATGCCATACTTCTCATATGGAGAGCATATAACACCTTCTACAGACAGTGTCTTCCTGGAAGAGTATGAAAATGCGAAAAGGGAAGCAGAAAGAACATGGAAAAGATGGGGAAACGAGAATGACATGATTCAACAACTGACAGTGCGGCCTTGGAGCCATATATGTTTGATGCACGACCGAGGACTTCAATCTGCAATCTCTTATTCACAAATATCCATATCAAGACTCCGAAATGGGGATATCTACCACATTCAATGGCGGACTTTGCTGCGAGAACGAGGACCAGCGATTGCTGATGATGACCTTGCTCCAGTGGAGTGTGGCAGTCCACATTTGCCAGAAGAGATCAGGCAAGCAGCGACATTAGGTGTGCGAAGGGCAACAGAGAAAATACAAGTGACATTAGAATGGCTCGGCAAGGAACAAAAATATGGAGGAGGGCATATTGACCGAGCGACCACAAATATCATGGAACCAATCCGTCACGAGCTCAAATGCCTTGCTTGCGAAGAACCGCACCGCAACGGAGAATGCGAGTTACCACAGAAAGTGATTCTGAGGTCGATCGAGGGCTAGGAAAGGTGATTGTACAATATCAGTAGATACCTTTGTTCAACCAATTTGGTTCGAAAATAAGTAAATGAAAGAATAAGCGTGAAATGTATGAATTCACTGCAATAATAAGATGTCTAATAAGTGATCTATCACAAGATAGGTAAAGATGCTGGTGAATTTGCATGGCGCTTGATCAACGCTCGAACTCTATGGAGAAATATTGGCGGGGCTGTTGGGGTAGGGGAACATATTATGTAAGCAATCGACGCGTTGCCGTAACAACGGGACTGGATCGAACGCTATCAACAATGACCCCATGAGATGCTCGGATTCTGGTTCTCAATATCGCCATGAAGAAAAATTATTTGCATTGACGCATAATTCATCCTTTCTTTGTTAGGTTCTCTTCAACATGGCCTCTCAACATCCCCTACCAGATACTTATCAGCATAAACGATCGAAAACATCCATCCTAGCAAACTTGACATTCGCACATCGAAGGAACCCATCTGCTGGTGCTACTCTATCTTCCAATATCCAAGATCAATTTGTGGCTTCTCCAGTGTACGAATCAATGCCATTCCTACCATCAGACCATCCCCACAGTAGAGCTTTGGGTGAATTGCATCAAAATCAACAAACACTACCTCCTGCACCACCAAAGAAGTCAAGGGAGGGAAAGCGTCCCAATACCACTGAGAATGGGTCCAAGTCACTGCACAAGAAAACATTGAGCTCAATTTCCTTGAAATCATTAGCTGGCAAAGACAATGACAAGGTGCACAAATCAAAAGAACCGAAACCAGAAAAGCCGAAGAAGACCAAGTCTACCACGAACCTTGCCAACCTTCTGTCACGTCCGAAATCCTCACGAACGCTCCACGACCAACAACTACAAGATGATGCTGTTGCACAGAAGAACAAAGAGAATCAAAGGCCATCAAACTCTACAGAGACACGACCCCCTCCAATTTATGCCCAATTTTCGAGCGAATATTTCACAAAGCAGCCATTAGGTGGGAAATTCTTGGAGGACGAAATTGACTTGTACACACCGGAGAATTACTCTCCTGGCAAGCAAAGAAATTTCTACGATAGCCCTGATGGTCGCCCTACACTCACCAGACGTGACGATAGTTTTCAACGCCCGAAATCTACATATCTACCAAGCAGTTTTAGTATGAAGGATATCACCAGGGCTGTCAGTAATGGCTCGAGACACAGTGTCGAGATTATCCGTCGGGCATCTGGGGGAAAGAGACCAAGTCTGGACCGGAACTCAACAACCCAATCTGCCAAGTCAGAGAAGTCGGTGAAGTCTGAGAAGTCAGATAAATCTGACAAGGCAGTCCCTAACAGAGGTCAACGAGTAATGGCTGCTGTCTCTGCTTTTGGTACAAAGCAACAAAAGTCGCCTCAGACTGATGCTGGCTCCGTACTCCAAGATAAGGATGTCGAGAGAGAATTCGAGGCGATGTTGGATAGACGAAATATTCCTGAGCACCAAAGAGGAAAGATGCGAAGTCTGGCTATGTCAATGAAAAGAGATTTTGTTAAGCAAGACTGGGCCGAGATAGCTGCTGCAAAGAATGGCAGACCCGGAACCACCAATAGCGACTCAAGTGCTGATGCTGTTGACGGTACCGAAGATGTCCCTGAGGTCAAGACTAAGAGACCACGAAGTCGTACTTTTACTCTGTCCAGAGCCAGCAGTAAGGAGCCACCATCCCCAACGAAGAGATCGAAGGCGGAGGGTATCATGGGAAAGCAAGGCCGCAACAAGTCCTCGGAAAATGTGAATGGTGGATCTAAGTCTTTAACCGCCGCTGGTACAGCTGTTGCACACAACTTAATCGCGAAGGCGAAAGGTCAACTTGCACATGACTTCGTATCATACATGAGGAAAGTTCAAAAGCCAGAGTTGGTAGAAGTAGGCCGGCTTCATAAGTTGAGACTCTTACTTCGCAATGAGACAGTAGCATGGACAGATGATTTTATTGAGCAAGGCGGAATGGAGGAGATCGTAGGCCTGTTGCATCGAACGATGGAAGTCGAGTGGAGGTTGGTGCTATTTGAAAACTTCCACAATTTTGGCTAACCAATGATTAGAGAGGAACATGAAGATGCTTTACTCCACGAGGTCTTACTATGCCTCAAAGCACTTTCGACTACTGCTCTTGCCCTCGAGCATCTCGACAAAATTCAGACTACGCTCTTCCCAGCACTCTTACACATGATCTTCGATGAAGAAAAGAAGGGCCCAAGCGAGTTTACCACACGCAACATCGTCACTTCCTTGCTATTTACTTACCTCAAGTCTGCACCTTTATCCGAGCGTACCCATAGAGCAAAGACACTTCTATCTTACCTCAAGGATCCGGAGCCGACTGAATCCCAACGACCAGTTGGATTCGTGTTGGAGATGAGACGACCTAGGCCATATAGAATTTGGTGCAAGGAAGTTGTAAATGTCACCAAAGAGGTTTTCTGGATTTTCCTCCATAATCTGAATGTTATCGCTTTGCCAGGAACCCGAGGCGCGGAGGACTACGATACAGGCAGCTTTACCGTAATCTCGTCTTCATCGAATGGTAGTTTTGATGCGTCTGACCCTCACCACGTGTACATGGCAAAGCATTTCCCTAAGGAGCGACCTCCAGTTCCGGCTGCTCCATATGTTGGAGGTGTCGAGTGGGATGCGACCAATTACCTTGCATCGCACCTTGACGTGCTCAATGGTATCATGGCTTGTCTTCCTACCCGGGAAGAACGTAATGCACTCAGAGACCAAATGGTGGTCTCAGGATGGGAGAAGTGCTTGGGAGGCACCCTCCGAACTTGCAAGGAGAAATTCTACGGAGGTGTACACTCTGGCCTTCGATGCTGGGTCGCGGCCGCAGCAGAAGACGGATGGAACACTAGAGATGTCCGCTGTGGACCATGTGTAGAAAAGAAACAGAGTCCAGTCCGAAAACCAGTAAAGAACGCCGCTCCAGTCGAGCCGGCGCCAAAAATCGACATGCAATTGGATTTCATGGGAGGTGGTGCACATAAAAGGGTTGTTAATGATGATGTCTGGTTGTAAGGCTTTTTGTACTATTTTAATGACGCTGGGTGTTGGGTACGGTGATTTGAGGCGTTGAGGGGAGCTTGTTGAGTTGAGAGTTGGTTTTTTTCTTTCCTATGTTGTGAGGGTAGGACGGATGATTAGGGGATGAGTCGGTCTGTTTTCTTCCTCCTTCATGATGATGGCATGAGTAATGATTATGATATGGATTAGTATGGATAAATTGAATATCATGAGTCAACTTATATTTCTTTCTTTGATCAAACAGACTGAAGAAATGAAATGGTGAATGATTAATTGTGAACTGGTTTTGACTTTGGATAAGGAGCCATGAGTTAAGGTTTCCATACCCAAAACGTGGAAGAAAAGGTAATGTAGTGTGCGCATATCAGATGCATCAAATTGAGAGGATGCTAATATTCGAGGAGGCGAGAGTAAGAGTTTTGGAAGACTTGAGCACGTAAGGTACTTGAAAGTATATCGAACACACAAGTTCGGTAAACCATCGCAAAATTTCCTTTCTATTCGAGCTTGCCCATGATTGAGCGCTAATATTTCGAACGTGTCCCCAATATCCTGTATTCCTAAATCACTCTAGGCCAAAAAACGCGTTGTCAAATTCTCCGTGTTCCATCCCTCCATCGTCCCCTCCGCCAAAATACATGTCGTCGAAAACACTATCTTCTGCACCAGCCATACCAAGATCGATATCGAGATCCATATTGTCACCTCCTGGGCCGCCTGAGATATCTCCGAAGATGTCATCGATTGCTGTGTTACTGTCGCCAGTAGCATTTCCATTTCCATTTTCGTTTGTGTTATTGTTTTTATTAGCTGCGTTCGCGTCACTTGTTGGATCAAGATCTGGCATGTTGAAATCTTGAGATGTGTTGCCGAAGGTGGACAGGTCAAAGTCTGTATTTTGGGTGTGAGACGCGTCGTTATTTTGGGTATTGCTCGAATCGTTCAAGAAGTCCATGCCATCAAAATTTATGTCTCCTCCAGCATTGTTGTCGTCGTCAGGTATATCGAACAAGGAGTCGATGGAGGAATTCTGGCCTTCTGCAGTACCTGGTGCTGAAGTGGTAGTTTCACCATCAGTCTTGATTCCGAGACCTATGGGTTTGGATTTGGAATCGGTAATGTTTGTGGAGCTCGGCGGTGTGAGAACCTGGCCCTTTGAGTCACTTAAAACTGTTTGTATGCTCTCTTTAGGTGGATCAGGAATCGTGACAGAACTCTGCTTCTCGGGGCTTCTGGATCGCTCCTTTTCAATCTTTATCGTTGCTTCTGGTGAAGGTTGTCTGTTGCCAGCTGCAATAGATTCTCTTCTTGATTCCGGGGAAAACGGCTCCTCCTTTGGAACTGGGATATCTTCGACAATAGGCTCGGGATTTTCTAAAGCAATTCTCTTTGCCTTTATTTCTTCGTAATCTCTCAAGATCACCGCTTTTGCTCGTAACTATACACTTATCAGCCACAAGCCGCAAGTTCGAGTTATAATTTCTTACGATATCGCATTCAAGATCGTCGAGCGCCTGATGGAAGTTCTCAGTCGCAGATGGCATAAAGGTACGGAGTCGAGGATTTCCGTTTGCCAAGGTTCTTCCTCCCTCTTTATTCGAGGACCGGAGAGCTTTCCCAGTCTCTATGAGCTACACCAGAGTCAGCTAGATGGTACAGACTCAAGAGAGGTCTGCTTACAATTGCATTGATCATGCTCTGCAGAGTATCCAATGGGGATTTTGCCCTTGGAGCTTGCGCCATGATGAACGACGGACTGCAGACGAGGAGTCAATTTAGAATTTCTCAAGTAGCGAGGCTGTATACTTCGTAGCTGGAAATATCTGAATTGTGCGTGGTAATTATTTTGGAGTATGGAGAACAATAGTAAGAAATGGATTTCATAGTTTACAGCAGCGTCATCAGTGAAGTTGAAGTCAAAGGTCGGCCAAAAAATGCCCGTGCACCGATGGTTCCCGTTGGCACTAACTCAAGACGAACTTTATTATCTTTAAGCTTTGCCGATTTAAAAACGTCTGAGACGAATCTCCCGTCTTGGAGAGAAAAAATAAAATCTGGAACAGAGGGGTGAAGATATGTTGCAGAGTGACAAACTTGGTAATTGAGGTGGAAATGGATTTGAAGCTGCTTTTTTCCCCAGTTAACCCGGGAGGTTGGTTCGAGTTTCTTTACAGACCTATATTGATGATTATGCCGCCTTTCCCTCCCCCGGTACCTAGTCTACTATCTTAGTGATTATAAATGTTCTATTCAGGAAATTCTAAGTTGGGATAGATATACTCCTACTGCGTACCATGACAAAGAACAAATGTACAGCCTTATGACCCAACTTTCAAGCAATCTCTCTATATTGAAATTTAAAGCCACAGCCATAGCCAATCTCCCCAGATCCTCTCCTTATGTCAGCAGCTCATGCGAGTACCCCTGATTGTCCCGTACCATCACAATCGTTCATCTAATGAAGCTTGCATGAAACCCTAGGAGGCCACGCATGAGGGTCCATCTTGCGCTTAATCTTTGCGAGTATCTGCAACAATTAAGTGCTTTGAGGGTTGCCGCGAACAAGATAACGCTTATTATTATACAAAATATACTTTGCGAGAGCTGCATCTGCAAACAGCTTAATCAGGAACTGCCGGCATGCATTTGAAGCTGTCAGTCTGTGTGAAAGGCTGGGACAGCACGACAGCACCGCACCCAATTCCCCCATCCCGTCCCAGACTTATATTCGCTTGTTGAAGAGTTTAATGAACAGACATTGTCTGATGGACTGATAGTGTTAGCGATGGAGGTCTAATAGTTAGTCTAATAGAGCTTCAACTTCAGCTTCCGGGCGTTTTACTGACGCAAGAGCTATGCTGCACACAATAAAGATATTTGGTGAAATTAAATGACTAAGTGATGTTCATAGACTCTACACTCTACACTCTACTTTGTCGTCTGCGTCGTTACCTGTGTCCGCCGGTCAGTAATATCACCTCTTCTCCCAGCGCTGCAGTCTCAGACCCACTCCTCAAGCTTCCCTCGCTGCTTATTGGCCGTCTTTTCTCACCTCCCCACCCACACACCCAATCCCACTTCGTCGCCGCGCTACCTTACCCTTACACCTTACCCACCAAGCAGACAGACAGCCCAGAGACACACCAGACAGACCCAGAGCCAGACCAACAGCGGCAAAGCCAAAACCCAGACCTTCTGTGCTCTTCCTCCACTCCCATTAATCACATCACGCTTCCGCACCTCGTCCCGTCTGGCTTCGTCGCGAATATCTTTCCTCTTTCCTCTTTCCTCCCCGCCTCCAACAAAATTAAATCCGCAGCGTTTCTCATCATCAACGGGCGTCTGGAATCTCGAGCGATTTTTTCTCTCTTTTTCCTGTGTCCTCGTTTTTTGTGATTCCCTTACTTCTTTTCAGATCAAAGTCAGAAATTCAAAAAAGTCAAAGTCAAAAGTCAAGTCCAAGTCCAAGTCCTAGTCAAACTCATCATCAGCAAGTCAATTCAGTCAGTCAGTCATCAGCGTCCTCCATCCTCTCTTCACCTTCTCACTTTTCACAAGTCTTCTCGATCTCTCGCAGTGCTCCTCTAGCACTTCGCTCTTCGCACTTCTTGTCGTACCTCTCCTTCGACAATTCACACTGTCGTAAACTTTCTATTATCGCCTTGCTGTATCGTATCAGCGATATTATCTCGTCTTCGTCGATATTCACCTTTCTTCGAAGCTTGTTCGCTCCGTCTGCCTTTCCGAGTCTGCTCTTGTCGTTCGAGTCGCACAAGACCATAGATACCTAGCATCAAGATAGAGCTTCGTCGTCTTGCTTCTCCTATCCGCGAGAGATTTTTCGATTCGGTTCTTCGTCGTCAGCACATTTTGCAATTTCACCAAGTGCTTGGCAGATTTAATTTCCTCAATCCTAACGTTTTTTCAACGTCGCGCATCTTCGATTTACCTTCTTGAAATATCTACGAAACTTTCTCAACAATGTCTGATAACGGTCCCCCTCCTACGAGCGCACAGCTCCCACCTCCCCCGCAGACAACTGCAGGTGCGCCAGGCTATGAAAATGGTCACAACGGCCAGGCCAACCCCCATATGCCTCCACCACCTCTCCCTCCGGTCATCATCCCACAAAATACCAATCCGATCCCGACGGCCATCACATCTCCTATGGGTGAGAATGGAAGCGTCATGTCACCGGATAGCGCTGGTGGATTCGTGCGTCGCGCTGCCCCAGAGCCCAACAAGCGTGCTTTATACGTTGGAGGATTGGATCCGCGGGTCACTGAAGATGTCCTGCGTCAAATTTTCGAGACAACAGGGCATGTTCAAAATGTCAAAATCATTCCTGACAAGAATGTAGGTGCAGTCAGTATCAACTTTATCTTTGTCAAATCCTAGAGAATTCCAGCACACGAGGCTGCGTCAAATTCTCTTTTGAAAGGGATTTAACAAAACCGCTATCGCGCTAGGCGAACGATTCACTAGCCAAAAATTGTTTATCTCATCGAGTACAAAAGCTAATCGCAGTGCCAGTTTCAGTCCAAAGGATTCAACTACGGTTTTGTTGAATACGACGACCCAGGAGCAGCAGAACGAGCAATGCAGACCTTGAACGGTAGACGTGTTCACCAGGCGGTTAGTATATGTTTGCGCATGTCTGCGCATGCCAACCCCGCATGCAAGCGCACATTGCCAGTAGATCGATGTTTACTGACTGCGCATTTAGGAAATCCGCGTCAACTGGGCATACCAATCCAATACTTCCAATAAGGAAGATACCTCTAACCACTTCCACATCTTCGTCGGTGATCTCTCCAACGAAGTCAACGATGAAGTCCTACTCCAAGCTTTCTCTGCTTTCGGTTCGGTTTCTGAAGCTCGTGTCATGTGGGATATGAAGACTGGCCGCTCCAGAGGCTATGGTTTCGTTGCCTTCCGGGAGCGACAAGATGCTGAGAAGGCATTGAGCTCCATGGACGGTGAATGGCTTGGTTCTCGCGCAATTCGTTGCAACTGGGCCAACCAGAAGGGTCAACCATCCATCTCTCAACAGCAAGCCATGTCAGCCATGGGCATGACTCCAACTACCCCATTCGGTCATCATCATTTCCCTACTCATGGCGTCCAAAGCTATGACATGATCGTCCAACAAACCCCAGCCTGGCAAACAACCTGCTATGTCGGCAACTTGACTCCATACACTACCCAAAACGATCTCGTCCCTCTCTTCCAAAACTTCGGTTTCGTCGTTGAGACTCGCTTCCAAGCGGATCGCGGTTTTGCCTTTGTCAAGTTGGATACTCATGAGAATGCAGCCATGGCCATCTGCCAACTGAGCGGTTATAATGTCAACGGTCGACCTCTCAAGTGCAGCGTAAGTAAATCGATCTACAATTGTGTTTCATATACTGATTTTATATAGTGGGGCAAGGACAAGGCACCAACTCAACCTGGTTTCGACGGCTCTCAACAAGGCTATAGTCCCCAGGGAGGTCAAACACCAGGTGGATATCCCGGCACTCCAGCCGCTTACTTCCCTCAATATGGTGGTATGCCTCAACAACAAGGACCTCAGTCAGCTGGACCGATGACTAATCAACAGTCTCCAGGCCAATTCCCAGGCCAACAAGGCGGTTATGGTGGACCACCAGCTCAATCACCAGGTCAATATGCCAATCCTCAAATGGGCTATGGAGGTTCTGCTAGCGCCGGTGGATATGGTCGTGGTCAACCTACACCAAATCCCCAATGGAGTGCTCCAGCTGCTCAGAGCTATGGCAATGGTTTTGGCGGTTACCAAGGATGATACCCTTTTCTCTCTTGGCTCATGATTTTCTTCGGAGTTTTACTTTGTTGATCTTTGCATGGTCTCGCGGTGGGATTTGGGATATGAATTCGGGAAGCGTTTTCTCTTCATTTTTGCATCCGCACTTGTTTTGCTGGTCTTCCAATTGGCTAGGCCGCTGAGCATGGTAATCGCATAAGGCTTTTTTCATTTGCAGATGCTTCTTTTCTTCGACTTACAAATTTCTGTGTTCATTACTGTCTTGGGAAAGGATGATGCCAACGTCGATACAAAAGTTCTTTTTCCCTTAGGTTATCCGTGGCCGACTTGGATCTGTTTTCCGGCATTTTTGATTCTGGCCTTCTCATTCGCCTCTCCTCATGAGTCCACGAATCTACTATTAGCGACTACCCAGTTCATCGTCTCAACTTCTTGGTCATTGCTTTCGTATCAAAGTGGGCGGGTAGTTACATAAGATGTGTGGTCTGAAGGACCGTAATGACACTTGATTCTGAAGTGGATAATTTGATATGTGCAGATGTGTATCGATATCATGTGAAACTGAATAGAATGAGTGTGTTGTGAACGTTGTAGGTATGTCTTTGCTGAACGGTTGCCCACTTTTCTCGTACCTACACCAAGGGACAAGAGCCACTTCTATAATCACATCCACCCTCAAATCTAAAACTCTGCAGCCAAGGCCCTTAAAATCAACGCTACCCTTCAAAATTACCAAACTCCACAAACAAAGCTCTCACAATCACATCACCATCAAGCATAGAACATCATCACTCTATGGCCCATAGCCTCTATCCATTCATCCTCATGCCATTTCTTAAGACATATGATTTCATCCATGATTCTAAGCCCTACGAGACACTAGATGATATGGAGATATGAATAGTTGGGAAATGAAGCCGATGTCTTCATCGAAATACGGCTACAGCTGATGATACACTTGGCTATGACCTGTGTAATAAATTAGTGAGAATAGAGTACGAACCTTCGGCTAAAAACGACGTCAAGAGAAGACTGCAGGAGATGGAGAACCAGAGCAGCAATGACTTTGCCAGAATGCCAAACATGTGAATAATTTACTCGATTGAATTTGTATACATGGAAGATAATCCCTGTCGTCCCCAACAGAATCGAACAAAGTAGCCTACTGTCTGTCTGGAGTTTATCTGAAGCATAATTGACATGGTAGTTTTATTATTGTCTCTACAACAAACATCAATCACCTCTTCAACGTCTTCTGCTTCTCCGCATCCTTAACCAACTTCCTCCCACTAACCATCAGCCCCTTCCTCTTCCTTACCCCATCCATATACCTCTTTGCCACATTCTCCTTATCCGCCAGCTCACCCAGATCCTCTAAATCGTCTTCCGTGAAAGGGACCCAGAATGGATCTTCGTCGAGAATCTCATAGCCTTGGAAAATAAGTTGCGGGGAAGCAGCTCCAGAAGTACGTTTCCGGATCTCGTCGCTGAAGCCGAAGGACTCGGCTACTGGGAGGAGAGATTGGATTGTGAAGAATGGAGTGCCTTCTTTCATGGCTTCGGAGAGAACTCGTCCTCGGCGGCGAGTGAGCACGTCGTAGACTCGGCCTAGAACCTCGGCTGTACCGTATCAATTTGGTAGGGCCAACGAACGGGGAAGGAGACTTACTGCTTGCTTGGATCTCGCAAGAATACATGGCGAGTAACAAGCGTGGACTCCAGTCCAGAAAACCTTGCTTGACAGCTTGCTGGACTGTCTTGATAACTTCACCAGTAAGTCTTCCCAATTTGTCACGAGCAGACGATTCATCGTCTATTGCGGGAGTTAAGGTGACTTCCTCAAGAAAGACAGCAATGCCTTGAACAGGCTCATTGCACAGTGGCCCTTGGGCTGTTGCGAGCTGGAACGCGTAGCTAATTTTGTCGGAGAAATCTTGAGCTTTCAAAGTATCACCGACGGTTTGCTCCTTTACATCGGTTGTGTCTCGAAGGCTGTTGCTGTTAATGTTGTACAAATGAGTGGAGGAAGTACTTACAATCGACCACAGATACCTTCTTGTGTGGCATCAATTAGAATATTTGCTCCTGTCCTTCTGGGACCGAAAGCTGTAATCTGCTCGACTGCATTTGCCCATACGTCTCTTTGGCCCTTGACCCCTTCGAAAGTAGCTTGGAGCTGTTTCTTGAAGTCTGGGAGTGAGAGGACTTTGGTGCTGTCTACCAGAGCATCATCTTCATCCTCATCCTGCTCTGGAGTTTCGGTTCCATTGGATTGTGTAGCTTTTGCTGCAGCCTGACGATCAGAGTAAAGCCTTTTGATAGCAGTAGAGTTCTTTTGCAAGAATTCGGTGACCTCAGCCGGCAATGGTCTAACTCTTAATCGAACGGTCACCTGTTTTGACGTCGTTACAGCGATGACAGTTCCTCTGCCAAGGTCTTTATTTGCTGGCGGCTTCATCTCTTCCGCCCGTACAATAGTCTCGCGATATGGGACGATAGGCTCACCCGCCTGAATCTCGCATCTTGCAAAGCGCTCTCGTAAGTCAGTCAAACATCGTTCTAGATGTAATTCTCCAGCGGTGAGTAAAACATGCTCTCCACTCTCGAACTGCTCATATTCTGCACATGGATCACTTTGCACAAGCAAATGTAGTCCTCTGATCATCTTATCCAAGTCTCCTGGATTTGCAGGCTCAAGAGCAACACGAACAATTGGCTGAGCTCCCATATTTACGCCGGCAAGGTTGACGCTTCCTTCAAGCTGACTACAAATTGTTCCGGATTTTAGAATATGGCCCTCCAAGCCAGCAATACCGAAAACGACGCCAGCAGGCACGGATGTGAGAGGTTCTAAACCACGACCCATCAGAAGGTACAAAGCTGTGACTGTAACCTTTTCTGGCTCAGGACTGTGATGAGGATTCGCTGGATTGAATTTTGGATTGATGACATAGACTGAATCTCCAACCGACAGAGTTCCGGAGTATATCCTGGCAAATCCAATAAGGTGTTCTCGATCCTGTTTCTCCTCTTCTACCTTTGATTCTTCCAAACTAGCATCTCTTACAGCATTTGTGAGATCATTGATAGGGCCGTCTGCTGGCTCTCCATTCTCCAACGCTTGTGCCCTCGCGATCTCTGCACGTTTTCGGCGCCCCATTTCTCTTGCTTCTTCTGGACTTAGAGCTCCACCTCGGCGTTTGTTCTCTGGAAGCTCACTCTCTGGTATCGACACCATTTTGCTGATATAAGCAACGACTGGATCATCTTTGGTATTCTTTGACTTGATCATAGCTTCACGGAGTACAGGGTCGACATGAGTGACTCCAGGAGAGGCATCAATAAGCCCCGGCACCCTAGCTGCTTGAGCAACGGGTGGAGATGGTAATGATTCAATCACTGATACCAGAAGTGCAGTTGACAGAGGTAACCATGCTGAAAATAGGGTTGTCAATATCGCTCTCGGATCACGAGATCGTGTGATATGTGGAGGGAGTGTAAGATTTAATGATTTCGTGATTTTCTCGGTCAAGGCAGGGTCACTAAACATTCCAGAAGTTAGAAATAAACTCATATTAAAATTGATTAATATATGCACAAAGACAAGGAGAGAAACCACGCACCCCTTCCCCTTATCGCCACCTGTTGTAGCTGAATACACTGCCCATATCTGCTCAAGAACAAGTTGAACAAACATGGGTTTCAGATTTCTGCCCTTCAAATGCTTTTGTCCCAGGACCTTTTTGGTCTTGGGATCTAAATAAAAGTCACCCCAAAGGACCTTTTCCATGGCAGTACGTTTAATCCCAAGTTTCTTTTCATATAAACTTGCAAATTGCCGCACAGTGAATGCCCACCCATCAATTGCGCTGCTGAAAATAACGTTGTTTTTCTCCGGAGCGAAATAAAGGTCTTCGTCATCCTTTTCCTCGAATTCGTGGCTAGTAGAGGCGATATTGTCTGTATCAATAGATGTTCCAGGTGTTCCATCTTTTGCTTCCCTTTCAGTTCGTTCTTGTTCTTTTGCAGCGGCTGCAGCAATTCTCTCATCAACTCGTTCTCTCCAGTTCAGGTCCTCTTCCATGCGCTCGCCTTGGAAGAAACTGCCAAGAACAGCATTTACCTGTTCCAATAATTTACTGAGATGTGTATAAGCTTCACCTGGAGTCATCTTCAACTCAGTAATGAGTCGGTCCATTTTGTTGATTACAAGCAATGGCTTCATACGCTCAACCCAAGTCTGTCGGAGCACGGTGACAGTTTGACTGCAAACACCTTCCACTGCGTCTACTAAGACAACTGCACCATCACACAGACGAGAAGCAGTCGAAACTTCGCTGCTGAAATCGATATGCCCAGGCGAGTCAATCAGATTTATGAGGTACTCCTTTTGTTCCGGGGTAGCATCCGGCGCGGACCTTCGCATCATCGAAAAGAATAGAGAAATTGCAGAGGATTCCATTGTGATACCCCGGACTTGTTCATCGGGCCTCGAATCAAGATATCTGATCTTCCCCGCCAATTTGGGTGAAATGATACCATTTGTGGCAATGAGCGCGTCGGTGAGAGAGGTTTTGCCATGATCCTGATGTAGCATTAGCAGATGCCTGAGTATATGCAGGTTAAATCAGACTTACGACGTGTGCTAGAATGCAAATCTTGAATTTGTTTGTCAGCGCAGATACATAATTACCCCTCCATCGGAAACCTACATTTCGAATTCCGTCAGGATTTCGCTGCAGAGCGACTAATTTTTCGGGATTTACAACAGGCATCTTGAAGTTGTTGCTTCATATGATGCGGAGAAGAGAAAGATAGAAGGTTGGGTGCAAAATAAATACCAAAGCTGCGGGCATTGATTTGTGCCTGTAGGCGCGCATTTTGGACTTGAGATTTTGTGAATCACGATGAGTGATCCTCAAATAGACCGATGATAGCCCGACAGCTAGGACGTATTTGGTTAGAGTTCACATCATTCCGTACTCTCTACAGGGGTGAATAGATGTTAAATGGGAAAAGCCAATACCAGGACGAGTCTGTCGAATAGAGACACTTGATTCGTGAGTATGCCCCGAAAATACCGTGACAACGGTGGCAATTACGTGACATTTAACATTTATTTCATCCTGCAGAGAGTAGCACAGGTCCTCACTCCAGGATTTGAGACAGGCTCAGAGATTACATATCCAGAATCACTGAAGTCATGAATTCCAGAATGGGGTAACCACGTTCACCTATTCCAGGGAGCATTGTCCTCCGTGGGGTATCCGGAATCAGATCAGACTGTCCGGAGGGATCAGACGAGCTTCAGCCAATAACACCAACATGTGTAGTACTTAGTGTTTGTACATTCACTCCCAAACTTTGGCCGATATAGAAGATGGACACATACCGACGCTGCGAATCATAAGAGGACGTTTCCTCCTCCGAGGCGTCTTTGATTCAGACGGTGCACTTAATAGAAGATTTTATTGGGACGTTTACATAGTAAAACAGAATCTCCTTCCATTTTCTTCTGTCAAACGCCATTTCAGGTTATTTGAAGCCAAGTATACCTAGGTAGTGTCTTGTGTTTTTGATTTCTCGCCCATGGTATCACTTGCAAATACGGGGATCGTTCAATGTTTATGACTCATCGATTTTATTCCATTGCCAGATACATGCTTCAAATCTAAAATAATAATCCAACGCAGCAGCTTCAGTGAGCGATAACTTTTCCTCACGCCTATCAAAACACCACCTACATTTTCCATATCAGAGTATTTCATCGCGCGCATCTAAATTCCAGACTATCCTCAAATATAAAATATCCCCAATAGTACAATTCTATAACCTTCCACTATCCTTGGGTCATTACTCAGATGACGCCAATCGTATCATTCTCAAGATCGACTTCCTGTACTCCTCGAAAGTCCTCGAGTTCATTTGGTTGCAAATTTCGTAAATCCTCGAGGAGATTTCTTGTCAAATGGAGGTGACTGAATAAGTCATTGTCGCCAGTATAGAGGCTGCTTGGCTGAAGGTTCTGCAAGTCTTCCAGGAGACTTCTGGGGACCCGACTCGTCATCGTATCGTTCTGAGGGTGTTCAAATGGTTTAGATCTCATTTCCCAGTCATGACCTCCTGGCATATTCCACTCGTATCCCATATTGGGGAGTGTTTTCGCCACGGTTGGAGTCTCAAAGCGTTTTTGTGAAACTGTTGGCTGCTGGCACGAGTATGAGTTCTCAGGGTGGAGTGCTCGTTGTTGTGAGCAATTTACTTCAATGTTTTGCGAGACACCACCAATAACCATCGCGGAGGGTCCTCTCTTATTCAAATTTGGTCTTAGGGATAAGCGAAAGAAGCTCCGATCGTTTTCGCACTTGAAATCCCATTTCTCCGCTCGCATTCTGAATGGGTAGCCCTCTGCAAACCATTGCACATGTGTGATCTCGGTCCAGTCGTCCTTCAAATCCATAGGGCATGCAAAATATCTGTGGGAGTATACAGGGCCAAAATCTTCGCGGCATTGTATATGAATGACGTATAATGTATCAGGAGTGATGGGGTTATTCGCAAGGGCTTCTGCCGTCAAAACCGGTGCAGGAGTTAAAGGATGTGGAGGAGGTAAGGCTGATGGTGGAGGCGGACGGGTAGCATAACCTAGCAAGCTGGATTCAAGACTGTCCAGGAAAGCTTGTGCTCTCAAGGCAGCTTCGTCGTTTCCGCTAATGACTTTTCCTTTGATCTCATTTCCATTGAAATCGTTTCCACTGAAGTCCTTTGCGCTGAAGATCTTTGCGCCCTGGCTCTTTCCGCCGAAGTCTTTTCCGCTAAAGTCTTGCCCGCTGAAGTGTTGGCATTGTCGTCTCGCATATTCGACGAATGACTGAAGTATAGCATGATGGAGCTCGCGGTTTGGATCCTGATAGAGCTTAGATGCCACTGAGTCGTCCGTCCGTTCTGTGTCGTCGCAGCAGAAGATCACCGGATAAGAGGGTATAGAGGGAGAAATAGAGTGGGAAAACATGACTATGTCTTTTCAGTGGAAGGATGCTGGGGGTAGTGTTCTAAAAGGCCTCAATATGGATATCAGGGCCTCAGATGCAAGAGGTAGATGGTGAGACAACTGCCGGTTCTGGAGAACAGATGTCAGGTAGAAGCAGGGGGTGTGGGGTGATGATGTTGATGCTGAGGTCCTGAGTATGTCTGTGAATGCCTATTATGAGAATGATGGAATTGGCTTGCTTCAGCCGGAGAGTTATGATTCAGAAAGCAGCTTTGGATGCGCTATCAATCCATATGGGGAGACCTGATGGCGACTCAGCTTGGAAGGCTTTGTGGTTAGAGGTATGTGGTGATACAGGCAGTGACAGGTGATGTTGCGGATGACGCTGGAGACGACGGGTGTGAGGAATGAAGCTGGGGAAGCTGAAGCCGGCGGGAATAGGGAGACCACACGGCGTTTCGGAGGGCAGCGGACGGAAAGGTCGAAGTTTAAGAGACTGAATCCGGTTTGAATAATTGTGAAGAGGGCCAACGATGACTTGGCCTCGATATTTTGTGTTTAAAGCTATGTGCTGGGATAGACAGGAATGTTGAAGCTAAAGATGCAGGCTCTGGTATGGATGCTTATGAGGAGGGCACACAGTGATAAATGGCACTATGAGAGTTGGAGGTGAATATGCGGCAAGAGGACGGACGGCAATAGCTGGCACTGTGAGAGCTGGAATGGATATTTGTGAAAAGGACGGACGGTGATAGCTGTCACAGTGGGAGCTCGAGGTGAATGTATGTGAAGAGGACGGACGGTGACTCAGCTTGGATGTTTGTGGTTAAAGCTGTGCGCTGGAGTGGAACAAGAGGTTCAGGTTGAAGATGCTAGCTCAGAACTCTGGTATGGATGCTTGGGAGGAGGCCACAAGTGATAGATAGCACCTGTGAGAGCTAGAGGTAGAATAGACAGTGTACTTGATGTTGCAGAGGTTGTTGAATCCGGAATGGAAGAGGAGAGCAGACGGTGACTCAGCTTGGATAGCGTTGTGAATGAAGCCTCGAGGGGAGCGGACGGGAAGGCTGAAGTTGGAAAGGCTGGGTTTCGGAGGAATAAGGATGCCGGACGGTGACCCAGTTAGATGGCCAGTGGTGGATAAGACAGGATACTTGAAGTTGAAGAGGTTGGTGACTCTGGAATAGGAAAGGAGACCGGACGGTAGTGCAGCTCAGATGGCTTTATGAGTTCGCCCGGAGGTGGAACGGATGGGAGGGTTGCAGTTGAAGATTGTGGTTCGAGTATGAATGCTTGGGAGGACAGACGGTGATAACCGGCACTGTGAGAGCTGGTGGTGGAACAGACCGGAAGGTAGAAGTTAAAGAGGTTGACACCAGTATGAATGCTTTTGACAGACGGTGATAAACAGCACTGTAGAAAGATATGTAAGTTAGAAGGTAGTGTGATAGATGGCACTGTAAGAGCTAATGGCGGAGCAGACAGGAAAGCTTCAAGGTGGAGAAGTCGAAGGTTAAAGGCTGAAAAAGTTGGAGAGATGCTTTTATAGCTTTAAGAAGGATGTGATTGTGGAAGCAAGCACGATGTGGCATGAATATTCAAAGGAACGGACGGTGACTCAAATCGCTAATGACAAGGTGAATAATTTAATCCTATGAATCGGACGGCAAAGCAGAAGGTACGAATTTCTTCAATGACTTAAGACGGATTTGACTGTGAAAGGGAGCCGGATGCTGTATGATTATCTGAAAGAACGAGCGATGACTCAAAGCCTTGCGGGTGAAGTGAACAGAGTAGTAATATGAACCGGAAGGCAAAGGAGATGGTGCGACGGTTAAGGCTGCGGTGATAATACTGCAGCTCAAAGACAAATGTAAGTGTAGAAGTGAGCCGGATATTATTCGAGTATCTGAAGAAATGGATGGCGACTCAAATCGTCAAAGGCACAGCGAACACGGTAATTCTACCAGCGAGAAAGCAGAAGGTTCGAAGGTCAAGACTTTTGATGATGATGTCGCAGCTTGAACACAAATATGATCGTGAAAGGAGTTCTTCTGGGGATGGTGTCCCTTTGAATAACAAACGGTGACTTGAAGTAAGGATGGCGCAGTGAGTAAAACTAGTGGGCTCAATTGGACAGCAATGTCGAAGCTGATGAAGTTGGGTTTTAAAGAATTGGTGATAGTGTGATTGAAGAGATATGTGATTATGAAATCTTTGCCGGTATGAACGTTTATGGGGAAAACAGGCGGTTTCCAAAGCAAAGATAGCACAGTGGGCAAATTAGTGGTGTAGACTGGATGGCAACGTCAAAGTCCAAAAGGTTGAAGATGTTGATGGTTGAAGCTTGTGGTGATGGTCCTATGACTTGAGGCTAGCTGTTATCGTATATGGCTGTGGTTGTGGACGGGTGCGATTGGAGTCAATGGTGATGGTGTTATGATTTGAGAATGAATGTGATTGTGGATAGATATGACTTAGAATTTGGGTGATGATGTTTCAATTTGTGGATGGCTGTGGCTGTGAGTGTATGTAATTGTGTATCACTGTGGATGTGAATGGAGGTAATTTTGAACAGATATGATTATGAATGAATGTATGGCTGTGGATAGATGTGGCTGAGAATAAATGTAATTGGGGATCTATGTGGTTGTGAATGGCGGTAATTTTGAATTGATATGACTGTTGGTAGATGTAGCTGTGAATGAACACAGTTGTGGATCAATGTGGTCGTGAATAGAGATATTACTCGATAGATTTGAGGGTGGATGAATGTACAATTGTGGATTGAAAAGGTTGTGAATGATTGTAATCTTGAGCAGAGATGATTGTGGATAGCTGTGGTTGTAGAAGCTTTGCAGCTCTGGATATTCACACCAACAACGAGCGGTGTATCAGAGCGTGGAAAGTGCAGTGAAAGGGGCGGTGGTGATATGGACGGGAATGCAGAAGCTGAAGGGAGTAAGGGTTACAGCCCTGGAGGGTTTTCTCCTTGCTTTGGGGGTAAATATGAAAGTAGAGGTGAGTTTGAATGCAGTGCAAGTGTATATGAGGTCAACGGACGGTGATGCGAAGTGAAGACGACACAGCGAAGAGGGTTAGGGGGAGAGAAGGAAACGGATGGGAAGGATGAAGTTGAAAAGGATGGAGATTTGAATTTGAAGATAGAGGGTGAAAGCTGGAGGTCGAAGACTAGAGGTTGATTCTAGGGGGCTGAGGCTAAAGTTAGAGGTTAGAGTATGATGGTTGTAGTATAAAGAGTGGAGGGTTCCAAGTTGGAAGTTGAAGCTGAAGGTTGAGAACTCAAGGTTGAAGGCCAGTTGCAGGGCGAAGGCTGTATGTTGGGAACTGGAAGTTGAAGAGTGGATGCTCAAAAACAGAAGCTGATAGCTGGAGGCAAAAGACTGGAGCTTGAAGGCTGAAGGCTAAAGGCTAGAAGTTGAAGCGGGATGCTAAAGCTAGATGTTGAAGCTGGAAGTTGCAGGTTGGAGGTCAGATGTCAGAGGAAGTTAAAGCTGAAGCCTGAGGGCTGGAGGTTAAAGAATGAAGTTAAGGGAAGGAGGTTGAAGTCTAGAGCTCAAATAGTGGAGGTTGAGGGCTAGAGGCTGAAAGCTAGAGGTTGCAGTGATTGTGCTAAGGCTTGGAAGGTGGATGTGATTGTAGAAGTACCTTTTGTTCTGGTATGAATATCTGTGAGGAACGGACGGTGATCCACATAGACTTGATGGCGATTGAAGAGGAAGCGGACGATGATTCACATAGACTTGACGGTGATTGAAGAGGAAGCAGACGGCGATTCACATAGATTAGACGTTGAATGAGGAGGAAGCGGATGGTTATTCACATCGGCTCGACGGTGAAAATGTGGTAAGAAAGCGGACGGTGATTGAATTGGTAAGGAGGCGGACGGGGAGGCAGAAGTTGAAGAGGTTGAAGGTCAAGGCTTAAGAGGGAAGGCCAGAGGTAATAGTGATTGTACCTGTCTTTGAAAACTTGACAGCGGCTGCTACTATCAAGTTCAATAAGAGTGTACCACCTACCATAGTATTACCACCAACTAATTATCAAGGAGCATCACTTGCACACCAGACATGATACCAGACATAATACTCGTTGCATAACCTCGTGACACCATTACATTTACAGAATCATAATCATAACCTCATAACGTAACCAATTGCCATGTACCAGGCCCAGCCAGTAATCTCATATGTACGTGTCCTGCGACCTTGCCATACAACCATTATCTCCTAACCCCCTTGCCCTCTCCCTCTTTTCTCTTGGCTAACAGGCTCTTCAGTGCACCGAGAGAAGTATCCAATGTACTCTCGTTATGCGCACAGAATTTGTAGCTCTTTTCCTCTGTGATTACTTGTAAACAATGTACCTTGCTCTTCGACAAGGGGTCGATTTCCACGGCATTAATGATTGAGGAGAGGGGAATTATTAGAATAGGCGAATATTCTGAGTCGTTTTTGTACAAAGCGATGTTCTTGGGTCGAATAACCGCCCAAGAGTCTTTCCATTGTCGGACACCACCAATTGATTTCAGGTAGAGGAGATACCCTTGCCAGACGACACGTTCGGGATCCTGCTCGATGTCGAACCCACTCATTTGGCTGGCATTTCGGGGACCGAGGAGGGGCCTTGGGGCTTTAACAGCTAAGGAATCCTCTGGGATGGAGACTACAGAGTTTCCTCTTGCTCTTGACATATCGACATCGGACATATCCGATATTTCATTTCCAGAGTATTCAATTGTGTGTGATGCCCTTCTTGGAGCAGTAAGACCGAGAGCTTCAGTTCTTCGGGTGCGAGGAACTGGGTCGCTGGGTTCTGGTGAGCTAGAACCTAATCTCTCGTCATGGAGCTGTTTCTGAGCATTTTGTTTCTGCATCGCGAGCTCAAAGTTAGTATAGGAGCCAGCTGCATGGCCTCCTGGGCTGGCGAGCAGTATCTCTTCCTCTTCCTCCTCTATCCGCGCCTCTGTTCTTATTAGATCTACCCATTCTTGAGCGTCTTTCTTCGATTGTGCCTCCAGATGGTAGTTTCGCGAAGGAGAAAATAGACCGAAAACATTTTGACGTTTCTGTTTGGGGTCTTTGAGGAAGGCGACGGCAGTGAGGTCTGAAAGATGTATCTTGTGTCTTAATTTATCTTCGTTCTGATCTTTGTATATGGAGAGGGAGTTAGGTCGAAGTACGAGGAAGATTGGCTTCCATGCCTGCATCGATGTTAGCTTCAATAGTAACTCATGAACCTTATGATCCCACCTTCGTTTTCCGAGTGCGTTTCTGCACATATCCACTCTTCAACACACGATCAAATTCGAAGCTCCCGTTCTGGTTGACCGGTGAAAAGGTATCAAGATTCAAGTACGAGTTCCGTATCCGACTCGCAGACGAAGGAGGAGGGAGTATGATGTTCGACTGTGGAGATATCTGGAGAGGCATGCGACCTGGTATCGGCCGAGGCTGAGATGTACTCTGCATTTTCTGTTGTGTCGTGGGATTTTGAGTTTCTGCCATTATTATTGTAACGAGCTGTAAAATGTCTCGTGGAAAAGAATGTCCTTCGATCTCTGTCAAAGAGGCTGGTCGACTCCGCAATCGTCAGGGTTCGCGTGGCGTCAAAAGGAAGCTTTCCGGTGTTGTTGGTGTCTTTCCTCTCAGCCACCTGAATTAAGCTGCCCGCCTTCAAAACAATCACAACTCGATTCTCTCAACTCACACTCTTGACTTCCTGATGTCTTGAGTCTTCGATGCTTCCATTATAAATTAAATTGTTGACACTCCGGACTGTACTTGTATGTGGGTGAGCATTGATCAGCGGAAGCTTAAATGAGATTGAGCTTGTTGGGTGGGTTGTCCCGCGATGAAACTGGTCAACAGCGGTCTGGCCAGGGATGACGATGGGGTGAAGAGCCAGAGAGACGCTCACACCCAACCGAGTCTTTGCAGTCGCTACAGATGATGTTACAACACTGAAGCGAGCGCCGTTGAAAAGTAGATCGGTGATCAGAAATAGCAGCCTCGTCTGAGGTTTATTTGAGCCCCGTGAGATGGTTCATGCGACTGCGCGGGAAGGAGATGGTTGGACTGGAAGAGAGAAGATAGAAACCAGGCAGATGTCAAGGCAGATCTTGCTTATGGTGACATTGCGTTTCAATTGCTATTGATATGCGTTTGTGAGGAAGAAAGGTGGGAACGCGTGCGGATGCAGTTTCTATGACTGGGGATTTCCCACTTCATTATTCACGACTCCACTCACTTGGCTCTTGGCTCTTGGCAAGGGGTAAAACCCGTGATTATCGGTTCCACGTGACTCACGTCTTCAATCGAACTATTATCATATTAATCTGGATGGTTTCCCAGACAATATCTAGCATGTCAAGCTATCAGATGTCATTTATGGTCTAAATACCGTGCCAAGCATCAAGTTGAACGGTTTCCTAGGCAATAAGACAAACTGTGGGACTTCTCTTTGAGCCCGAATACTCGTCTGTTCCTACCACTAAGTGGGTAGGAAACAGACGATTACTGAGTCGAGAATCAATGACCGAATGATCAGTCGGGTCAGCTCAGCATCAATCCCTTTAGTCATCCACACATTTCCTCCCTACCTGAATAAACACTCCAGCGGGCCCCCTTTGAAGAATTCCCTCTTCTTCTCCCATCCATTAATCACAAATCCCCTCCCAACCTCCACCACACCTTTGACCTGCTCTTCCGTTCCCCATCCCTGCACTTTACTACCAAAACCGATCAAATGAACACCAACATGCACCGCTATCCTAAACGCTAATTCCTCATCCACATTCCCATACCCATCCATAAAACTCTCTATGAGCCAGATACCCGCATCGATATCTTTGTAATGTTTTAGCTCGAAGAGCTCAGCGAACATTTGACCCATGTCGAATGCAAGAGAAGAGACTTGACTGAGCTCCCAGTCGATGACATAGAGCGTTATTGGAGACGGGCTTGTTGGTATTGGGCCGTTAGGGATAAGGACACTGGGTTGGTTAGCATTATTCCAATATCAACAAAGTTGATTGGGAAAAAAGTGAGGAGAGAAACCATACTTCCCACTCCAAAAGTCGCCATGAATCAACTTCCCCTCATCCTCAAGCTCCTGCCTAATTCCATCCCTAACCTTCTCAAACACCTGCCTACTTCCCTCCAATATCTCAGGAAAATTGTCAATAGTACCCACCAAATTCTCATAATTAATTCTAAATTTCAGCTTTTTCATCTCCTCATTCCCTCTCATACTTTTCACCAGCCCCTCTTGCTCGCTCTCATTTGCCCACTCATGAAACCTTGTGGTCCAGAGCCCGAGTCCATGGCCTAGACGCTGACATTGCTCTTTTGATAAGGAGTGGGTCAGAGCATAAGTTTTGAGATCTAGCGAAGAGGGGAGATCAGAGTAGATTTGAGTATTGCTGGATGAGGAGAAGTGGTACAGATGCGGAGTTCGGACTGTTACCCCTAGGAAAGTGGAAGGGGAGAGGTTGTGGAGGCCTTCGAGGATTTTTTGTTCGTAGTCCTGATTTTCTTAGTATGGTTTTCTCATTTCTCTGGAGAGTAGAGGAGAACGAAGAGTTAAAATCGGTGGGACTTACGCATCGTGTTGTAGTCAACTTGAAACCCGGCGATTGAGCGACGTAGCCCTCGGTATGTTTGATGACCACAGTCTTCGTGCCGTCCTTAAGCGGTATCGCGAGGGCGCCTCTGTAAACGAAATTTGCAGTGCCGCCCGAGAGTTTTGAAAGAGAAGTACATGCATATGGACCCTCTTTGAGGCTCTGTTGTACTCGCTGTGCAATTTGATCATTTGTTTCTGTAGTCATTTTGCTCGAAGGCGAGAGTGCTTTGAACGTAAGATTTTTGTACCTGATCGATATGGATTTAATGATTGAAGATTCAAGATCAAATTTGTACCTTTAGTGCCTAGTAATGAATGTACTTGTATATTGTAGCTCCAAGGTGAGACTTATATCTACGGTTCCAGCGTTTAGAGCTTTGATGCCCCACGATAATGCCAAGACAGGGCCAATCACTAGTGAGTCACGCCGACATGTTGTAACCACCAGCTCCTATTGCCATCTCCAGTTCTTACTTATTCGCCTATTTTGGATTGATGCGTTCGCTTGAAGATATTTTTATCCAATTTAGAAAAGTTACTATCAGATTTCATTAAAGATGAGATACCCCAAATCTGTTTACGCCGCTTTGAGAGTCCAAGATCCTCAACCATTCCCCAAGTATAATTATACATAATTCTGAAAGCTCGGAGTTTGGGAGCATGTATCACAATAATTCGTAGCTCGAATAATAATATTTGTCATGTGAGGCATGTTTCACGACGTTGTTTGATTTCACGCGGCAGGTTACAAGAACTCTTGAGCTAGATATGGGCGTTGTTGAATGTATAGTAGCATGTCTATGTGCTGTAAGACGGACTTCACATGAAGACATAAATCTAGTGTTTAACAAGCTCACTCTGAATTTGTGCCAAGTTAGGAAGGCGGGGGAACAGAGGGGTGGTTTGGGTTGTCATTTGCTCTACTCGCAGTCCTTTGTTCAGTTGTTTACTTTCCAAGATTTCTTTTTGAAGGCTACTCGAATAATAAATAGAGCCTTTTACAACCAAAATATTGCTGGCTGGCTATCTTATCCGAGTCCTCAATTAATCTTTGGACGTAGCTTCGCTTCAACTCTTCAACTTTTCCTGGTGTTATTGAAACATAAAAGATTGCTCTTGCTAACAGCCTACTATTCATACTTTAATCAGCTAACGGATAAGGTATCGGCACCTTCTACAGCAGAGAAAACAAAACGTTAGGTAGAGGAGGTGGGTCATGTGACCTCGCGCTTTCTCTGAATTTCCAAGGATGCTAGCTAGAATAATAATTTCATAAAGAGCTTCTAAGCTAAAATTGTTTTCTGCAAAAAAAGAATATAAGGATCGCGTTGAGGTTAGTCAAATTAAAGCCAAAAAAAAGTTGGGAATTTCAGTCAAGAATAGCAAAACTCCAGCCTCCCCTCCGAACGGGGAGACCTTAGAAACCCTCCAGTGAGGATTTTGAAGCCGGGTGATTTTATTTTTACGTTGACTTGATCGTCTTGTCAACAGACCACTACGCCACACTTACATGTGACGATCCTTATGGCCTGGTGAACGGAAGGTTTATTTAGATATATACCCTTTCCGGAGTGTACAAATTGGTAGTTTGTCACTCAACCTCATGCCTTCATATCAAGCCAGACCTGCTTCTACACCACACATAATCCCAACCTCAAGCTAGGACTTGAATCCTGAAAGGCTCCACAAATGTCCCATGTGCTTTTCTTACAAGGATGCGTTCGTCTACTGTACCTAGACTGCAATACCGTCGCATTATTCAAGACTTTTTGGCGGAGTGGTTATCGCGCCAGCCTAGAAAGCTGGTTCCTTCGGGAGCGTAGGTTCGAGTCCTGCAGAAGTCGACGATATCAGCATCATCAATGTGGTGGTCCGTGGTTCTTTTTTGTCGCCAGATTCGAATCTCTAGTTGAAATAAGATGCTGTTGCTCTTTTCTTGAGCTAAAATATTTTGCTCTGTATTTTCTACTTTTTCGGGTGGCTTGTGGCTCAGTGTAGTGGGGCTGCCCACGTCGAACTCGCCTGCGGAGTGGTCCTGCAGGAAAACAATCAAGTTGTCGAACTATTACGTATATAATAGGGACAATGTCGATCACGAGAAAGCAGTATTCCGTTAGAACTAAAGCCATTAGAATTTGTCAGAATCAAAGCCGGTCGATGTGCTGCTGAAGCAAATCCTCATTGGCAGGAATCCTCAAGATGGTGCTCAACTTCTCGCTTAAGCCCCTGAGCAAATTTTCACATGGGAATGGAAATGTCCCCACCAGACAGAAAGAAGTCACAATAAGGATTATTAGATCATTTATTTGGAAAGCCATTCGATCTTTAGATAATCGATGTGCAGCTCTTGCTCATGTGCAGGAGCCTCTCGATGTTATTCTTTCATGTTGAGTTTCCGAAGTTGGTGGCCTGGCTTCCTGGAATCATTCCGTCAAACACTTCAAAAATAAGGAGAGAGAACAGCACCATTTCAGAGTAAAAGCTTTACAGACAGTCACTGGTAAATTCAAAGGCGGAAGCCAAAGATTCATTTGATGTGTCATTGAATAATCCGCCCTCATTGCCATTCTCAGCTCATGGCAAGGGAGGAACAGCCCAGTATGCCCACCATCATTGCTCAATTATCAGCGAAAGAAATCATTACCAGCCGCAAATATCCCTATAATCAATCTCAAATGCTCCCTGATACACCTATGATCCTTCTCAATGACCCAAAGTACATTACAGAAAACCATCGCCATCTCGCATTCTTCAGATCTAGTTGGCTGAGACGTTCTGCTTACTCTGGATGAAATCATCGAGCACAGAATCTACCACCGACTCTTCCTGTTCTCCAAGAATAGGACTGGAAAGACCGAGAACTTGCGCGACCTCTTCCTTTCTACCGTAACTAACTTTCCTGATCATTGCCCTTCTCTTCTCGCGAGCGAATTGTAGAGGGGAAAGTTCTGGCTTCTTCATACCGCAACCCTCTGCTTCGTCTTTGAAATCCAGATGACTATGAGAAAAGACATCGTATGTTTGATGATGGTTCCGACACATGAAACGAGATTCCAAAGCCGTTTCCGTGTGTCTTCTTTTCTTCGCATATGAAAATGCTTTCGGGCTCAACTCGCAGTACTTTTCAGACACTCGAAGAGCTGCAAAATACCTAGACTCTCCTTCTTTCTCGGGATGGATGAGCATCGGGTCTAAATCTTTGCATGACTTTGATGGAGCAGGTGAGATGGGAAGAATTTCGATTATGTGACTGATAACGTGAATTCCTAGGTCATCCCAAATCTCCGGAACATCCTTGATCAGATTCTCGCTGAAAGTAGCAGGAGCATCGTTCAACCAGCCATCAGACTCGTAGTCTTTGCAGCAATGGATTGGATCTCGCAATAATTCCTCCTCGACTGTGTTCTCGTTGACTGGGTTGTCATTGATCGGTTTCTGAAAAGATGCTAGTGAAGTCTCGAGTACGTCTTCCGCCGTTTGCTCATTCAGGGTGTCCAAGAAAGGATCCTGGAGCACAACGGACTTCGATGTGTAGACACTTTCGTCCAGAATCGGGGTACTACAGTGGCTGGTGTCATTGGTTGACGAGGAACCGGATGATGTAGCAGATGATTCAGTGTAGGCATCTGCATCTGAAACTTTTTCAACATCTGCGTATGAATTGCTCTGGCTCGACGCTTCGTTGCCACACACATCCTCACCTGGAGTGTCCCAACTCAAGAAGAGATCATCGAGGTTTTTTGGGCCCGGAGTAGGTGGTGGAGTGAGTGGAAATTTTTGTATCTGCGAGCATCCGCTGCCTCTACCCTCCTCGTCATCCGATTCAAAAGCTGATGGCGATGAGGCGTAGACTTGACTTCTCACTAGAGTCTTTTTCTTCTTTTCACATTTCTTTGGTGTCTTGATAGAAGGACCACAGTCTGTGTCGGATACTGCACTCAAAGATGTTTGGAGGGACTTGAGAAGCGCATTGGGACCTTCATCAGAGGCCTGCAACCGATCAGAGCTTGCTGAGATCTAGAAATTTTCTGACTTAATATTATAAAAGAATCAAGACCTTGAGTCTTACCCTGGAAACGGATTTTTTGTCCTCGAGAGAATCCTCTTGAGGTAGATCGACGATCTGGCTGGCTTTTGCGGCTTCCAAACGAAAACCCCAAGGTGTTGAGAATCGCTGGAATGAGGTTGGCGAAATGTTACCTATAGCACTCAATTAGACAACTACTATCAAATAGAGTTGTATCAATTACTTACTCGAAGCCATTGTGCATTGGTGTTGTTGTGTTCTATTGTTGTGCAAGTGTTGTGATGAAGGTTGATGTTTTGTTATGGTAAAAGTTGTCGAGAGTGACTTGAGATATCCGATTTAGCGAGGAGACTTCCAGCTAAAACAAGTTGAAAGTGAAGTGTAGAAATTGAATTTAGAACTGGTAAGGAGAACTTCTAGATCCATACTGAGAGGGGCCGGTCTCGTCTTTCGCCATACTTAGCCATGATCTGCCCTTCATTTTGGGAGATGAGGGGCAGAATCGCTTGATGCTGATTTTTGAGAGTGAATTTCTGAGGGTCAGTAGCGATTGGGACTCTTGTGAGAGAAGTCCCGAAGATATGGAGTTCACCTTGTATCGATCGTTGCGTTGTAATGATTTTCTCCATGCTAAAGGGAGGAGCGACTTTTATCACAGCTCTAGCATAGCTGGTACCGTGCGAGACTTGAGAACTCCTTAGCTCTGAGTTAAAATTTCCGTTCAACATATTTCTATCCTCTCATAATGTTGAACCTCTTCGGGTTCTTTGGACTGTGAAGTGTTGCTGCCACAGGAAGGGAAATGTCACATGACCTGGAGATTGCTTCCCGGCTTTGTGTATACAGCATTGGATTGAGAAGTTGAATTGGCGTGCAAATAGGATTTATTCATAATATTACGTATGGCTCCACTGTATTTCATTTTATAGATATTCCCTCGTTACTCTAGTGTGGTTTTGTTCCATCCCTCGGATGACTCGAGTTGGCTCTGAATTTTCTTTCACATACACGATACCCCTTGTCCACTCGTTCGCTATAAGATTACCTATCATCCATCACCACAGACAATGGACATTACAGAAGGATGAATCCTAGATCTTCTTGTCCCTCCCTTGTAATTGAGTTAATTCATCTTGCTTGGTTAGGATATAGTATGCATCTTGATGTGACTCGTCTTCCCATGCCCGGATTTAGATCATCTGAAGCCTCCCTGCCTATTGCTCTATTAGTCTCTCCCATTCAAGAGCTGACAGTGAAGACTCTCCAGGCCTGAAAGAACGGAGCCGATGTTGTCGCCCAAATCTTTCGACGAATAGCTCCATGAATGAGATCAGATCGGATGGCTGTAGCTGCACACCCTGGCTCAAACATGGGATGTAGTGACACGTCAAAGGATTAGTGAATCCATAAATTTTCAGGAACTCAAAGGGAATACCATTTCTAGTTTATGATCCCGTGAATATTTAAAGGCATACAGCCGGCCAATAGAGGTGACAGCGGAACTTTGAAGACCAGCAAAAAGAAAGCAGAAACGGTTGATATAACCAGGCTGGTGTCCATTTTTCGGACTGCGGGACATTAAAATCGAGAAAAATAAAAAAGTCGAGGATGGTGTTTTGATATTGATCAGGAGTTTTGGATAGCTTACGTTCTATAGAGGAAAAGAGTCTGTCACCGTTTCCTTACTTGGAGGGATATATGTGAGACAGGTACGGAAAACACAGTGAGACCTTCCCTTAGTGCAGGGCCTCGAAGCGCTACAGTGTAGAGAATGCCCTATATTCTCCCGGAATGACTTTGGTTTAACAAAACCAGATTACAGTGTCTAAAGGACGTGCCGTACTGATAACAAGGATTTTCAACGCTTTTGATCTGTATTCCAAAGAACTTTTGGCTGCCGACACTGGACAGTGAAATAGAGGTTGGGGCTTGGCATCATGTCTGTACCATAAAACGCCCGATAACTCGCGAAGGAACATTACTTGTAAATGCGGGCACTCACATACCAACACCATGACTTGGGAAACTGCCTTGTCTATCATTTCGGATACCAATAATACGCGTCAGGAGTAAATTTACCCTGAGCCCGAGACAGGGCAATGCTCATGATCAACAAATTCCGTCAGACGGGCTCACCGAGCACAGCCCTGCCATTGCTGACATCTTCGCGCCGCCCCTCAATTCCTGACTTGATCAGGGGCTTAAAGCCTTGGCTGGATCTCTCCTTCATGTCGCTGAATGTTTTTGCAAGAATGCCGTTTCCAATTGACTTTCTCTTCTATGATAATGCAGATTATCAAGAGAAGCCATCTTTTTACGAATATACTTCCTTTTCAAATTCACGGAGGAAACAAGTCAATGGCCCGATCCGATACCATTAAATATGGGTAAACGATCCAAACAAGCTCGTAAGGGAAGAGGAACATTGCCGAGTCCCCAACCTCATGATCCAAATGGAGTGGATGTCGATTCGTCAGCAGTGTCGTCTGCTTTGAGCACTCTCATTCTAGACGAGCAAGCGGAGGATGGAAGTTCAAAGGTCGAAACCGACAAGAGCGACGAATCTACTGCTCAATCGACACATTACGGATTCGACGCTATTTGCGATATCTGTAAGAAGTTCTATCTCACCATCATATCAATCACTACATCCACAGATCGCAGGATTCAAAATCACAATGCTGGTCTTCACCTTGGCAGCATATCCCATATAGGTCCCAAGCCGGACTGCGTCATGTGCTCAAAACTATTTGCTGTGAGATGGACCACATCTGAAACCAACGATTATCATCTTTTTGCACTATCCGCAGCGAGAATACTACATGGGAGATCTCTTCAGCGCCTGGAAAAGAGTCGTTGGACTGTTTCTGGAAGCGACATTCATGATTCAATATTGCTTGCAGTTGTTGCGGATCAATGTGATCTGTCTATCATCCCAAAGGGGGCGAGCCAATATGATGTCAGAAAGTTTATGGTTTCCACTCACTTTGGGACTGGTGGGGAGGAGCCTGACTCGAATGATCCTTTCGGTCGATGGGAATCGCAGCTGGAAGAGGATGATGAACGCCATAGCTCATGGCTCTCGAAGAGTAACCAGAACAATACCACCGTCTCGATGAAAACCGCTTTGAATAAAGCTGATGCCCTGGGATTTGTCAATGAAGCTACTGGGATGTCTAAATCGTGCCCCGTAACTATTGCAGAATTGAAACACCGCCAGCAACTCGGGCAACGAAGAATAAACCTCTTGAACATTCAACCTATAGAGACAGGAGATTCCCATACGCCTGGTAATCTAGGATATATACCTCACTGTACATCTTTGAGAGAGAACCTACCTACCGTCTCCTTGAGGTCAAACGTTTTTCATGGTCGGGCCGTTGATCCGAACTCGATCAACTATAGTCTTATTAGAGGCTGGCTCAAGCGGTGCAAAGAGGATTGTGACTTAGACAGTGCCACTCGAGAACGGAAACGTTTTCAAAAGATGACGTTTCACCTTTTCGACTGTCGAGAGCGTACGATTTTCAGAGTCGCGTCGAAGAGGAATTTGAGATATGTTGCATTGAGTTATGTCTGGGGTAATGCATCTACAAGCCTTGCTCAGCCATGTGAGACGCTTCCTTTTGTGGTGACAGATTCCTGCCCAAATGTCATAGAGGATGCAATCGTTGTTGTTTTAGAGCTTGGGTATCGATATCTATGGGTAGACAGCTTGTGTATATCCCCAGATGGTGCTGTGAGGCATGAGCAGATTGCCAGCATGGACATTGTCTACAAAAATGCGGAATTCACTATAGTCGTTGCGGCTGGAGACAACGCGGACTATGGAATACCTGGTGTTGGCAAGCGTCCGCGCATCCAGCAGCCACAGTTCGCCATAGGTGATCATCGCTATGTTGCAATGACAGTCGATCATGAAATTTGGTTGCGAAAGTCAAAGTACTACACACGTGGTTGGACTTACCAAGAGTTTTTCTTCTCCCGAAGACGACTGGTCTTTACAAACTACCAAGTTTTCTTCGAATGTCGCGATCAATGCGTATCCCCATTCCAGCAAGAGTCGTTGAACTCCCCACCTCGCCATATCTTCAATTACAAATCTGACTTGAAATTTTTCGAGGACGGATTCGATGACGATGAATACTTACAAAGGTTACCAGCGCTGTGGGAGGGTTCTGTGTATGGACCTGAGGGTTCCATTTCGTACCGACAGATATCCGAAATCGAGAAAGTGTTCTCACTTGTGTGTTTCGAATACCACGTCTCACAATACACGAAGCGCCAATTAACCTTCCAAGAAGACTCTCTGCAGGCTATAAGCAGTATTCTTGATCGATTTGCACAAGGCAGCCACTCGATCTATCATCTTTATGGGTTACCATTCATCCCCAAACAAGACTGGACATATCAAGAAGGATCTCGCGACCACACATTTGGAATCAAGTACGGTCTGCTTTGGACACATGGAGCGCAAAAGACGCCAAAAGCAAGACGTCAGCAATTTCCATCTTGGTCATGGACCGGATGGGAAGGCGAGGTGAACTGGCTCGTGCCAACCACAGACTGCGACAAGTACGAAGAATCCTTACCGGAATACTGCGAGTTTGAAGTTCTCCGCCCTCCTGGCGGAAATTTCCCCCAAACATGTCCAGTTGAGAAGTGGCGGCCCTCTACTGCAGGTAATGATCACCCCAAGGAATTGCGGTTCAAGGGCAATTTATGCAGTATCCATCTTCAGAGGGGTGAAGATAGGGGATTGTACTTGAACGTATCGGAGGCTTTCAAAAGCCGTATCCATCTCACGGATCTTGGTGATGGAAGACTTTCAAAATTACAGCTCTATGGCCTTCGGCTTGGGTATGATATAAACTTGGAGTCTTGGCACGTCCTTGTCATAGCAAAAAAGGAGGTTATGAAGGACAGCGTTGGAAGTCAATTCTACTCTCGAGCAGGAGTCATGATTATACCTAAGAGCTGGCGGGGTTGGACGCAGGAAAAAATTGTCGAGGGAATTCTAGTGTAGACTTTGGATCCACCATTTCCTAGGCTTAAATCTAACCGTTGCCTTGAATAGCTTTTTCAGATCACAATTGTGTAGGCTGCCTCGCCTTGACGAGTTGATATCTGCATAATAGTCAACGGCTGTAGAGAGAGGATTTTCGTAGTTAATTTCCACTGATGAAAGTTCATAATCGTTCCTAGCAGTAGATATATGCGACTTGGTGTCCGAATGATTTATGAGTCCTGGACATGTGAAGCATGCTAGAATGCTAGATCTACTCAACGGTAATAGACATTATAGACAGAGTGATAATCAGTTCCACACTCGTGTCGGGGACTGAAAAGAGAGTATGTTATGTCTTGCAACCCGATGAAAGCATGACAGCGACCAGGAAGGCTGAAATTTGCCAGTTTAGAAACAGATTCTATCATGCGACATAGTCCACCAAATCACACCCGGTAGATTCTTCCCAAAGTTTCTGGTTTCTGGCCTCGCTGACGTAAATGCGAAGATGACCGCCTTTCTTAGCTCCGTCCATTTCCTTCAAAGTTTTGGTCAACTCGCCAAGTCGACTCCTCCTAAGCGGTTTGTTCCAATTGAGATTCATCATATGCATCCTCTAAGCACCAATATTCTGCAGGTGAGAGCTAATCATTACTTTGGCAACTAGGATGTAAACCTGATATCTTCGTCAGCTTTTGATTCTTTGAATTGATCTTCTCTCTGAATAATCATAGCTCACCTCTTAAAATTGATAATCACACTTGTCACGAACTAACAAATAGGGGGTGATATGTGGATGGCTGAAGGAATTGCAGAAAGGGTAAGTTTTGATGAAGTGATAGCTTGCCGAAGGAAATGGGTATCTATTGTGTGTATGCGGGTGTTCCCTCTCTGGTCCCATAGAGCTCTCTATGTGACAGTAGACCCCCTTCTCTATTCACCCAATCACTGGTCCCTTCCTATTGACATAAAATTGAATGTTTTGACATCAGCCGAACAAAATTCCCTTAGTAGAAATTACTTATGGCTGCTTGATACCCCGTTATAATTGTTGTTATGAAGGACTCAGTCCAGGAATGCAAAATAGGTTGTGGCTTGTCTTTTGGGGAACTCGAATTTCAGACCTTTAGACATGAGCGGACAAACACATTTGGTATAGAGGCTCTAGTGTCTTATCATTTCGCTGTATCTTCCGCTGAAAATCCAAAGTGTGCCACTAGTTTGATGAAAGAAGTTCTTGCTTTGGAAACTTGAATCCGTGACTATCAGATATGATACGGACAAAAGTGTTCCATGAAGACACCTTAAGCTTATCACTTAATCGTATCTGCGGTAGTGCGGCCGCATGAGACTAAATATTGCAACAATATGATAACTTGCTAGCATCTCAGTCTTGGACATGGACTGGACATGTTCTTTCTCCTTTTAACACTTTCACCTATATCGGTCATCAGTCGTGTATTCGCGACTCACGCGACTCGGGAACAAGGGCATTATGGGAAAACAATTATCCCGTTATTCTCGAGTCTGTGAATCATCAGAATATTCAATTTCTACTTTCGAATCACTGACTCGAGATCGTTAAATGAATGCGGCGCGGTTCCGTACACACGTTCCTACATAAGCCCTTGACATTCGACTGGTTATCCTTCTTTTCTCAACTTACAACAGACAAACCAACGAGCTCAGGCCGTTTCTACACGTAAAGCACATATTGAACACAGTCATTCAACCAGAACATCATGGAAGCCTCACCTGACACCAACGCACAAGTTCCTCCCACTGCCTCGACCTCGACACCCACGTCACCTAGGTCACCCAGTCCAACGCCAGGTTCCAAATCTCCTCCACCATCGATGGGTCGTTACAAAACAGCAAGTCTTGGTCCAGAGCCAGCTACTTTACAACCAAGCCGCCTTTCTCGCATCTCTGAAGCCCCTTCTGCGGTCGAGCGCGGTGAAGTCGAGCCTGTCTCTCCTCTAGCACGAGATTCATACAGATCTTCAACACAAGACCCTTGGCCTTTAGCTCCTCAAGATATTCAGGGTGATGGAACAGCTTATGGGGAGGATGCTACATCGATTCAAGTGCGCAGAGTGGGATTTTCAGAGGACCTGCCGCAAGACATGAGAAGGGAGGAGGAAGGATATGCGCCGGCAGGAATATATCTCGATAAAAGACTTTGGTGTGCAGTGGTGACTATTGCCGCTTTGCTCGCCCTAATCTTGATCTTCTTGGTTGTCGCTGTTGCAGGTATATTCTCGCTTAAGCATTCAGGGGAACATATTGTGGCCATACCTGCGTTGACAAGCTCAACGGAAATTGCTCCACAGACTATAGAAATCATTCCAAAAACTACAGAAGTTCTGTCGACTGCTGGCGCATTTACAAGACCGTTGACAACTACAACCGCATTACCAGCAAGATCCTCTCCGATCAGTGCAGCGGATGTTTCTGTGGCCGAGTCTCCAACAGAGCTCAGTATCGTCATTGTTTCAAGCACACGGGCGGGAATCATAGCTCAAGGCTCTAGTGCCTTATCGTCGACTACAAGCTACCCCTCAACATGGACCGATCTACCCACTGCCTCTGGAGAGCTTTCAAAGAAATCTATCCCACCACGTCCGACTACGAGGGGACCGGGTAATACAGAGGTCACTGGTTTCCATGATACTTTCGATTCGATTATTCAGAAGCCAAGGCGAAGGAAGACTACACAACCAGTGGGTCGTGCTCTGACGACAGACTCTCGGGCCGGTACTGGAACGAAGATCAGTGGGATTGCGATATGCTGTTGCATTTCAGCAGCAGCCATGGGTTTGATGCTTATGGTAATGTTGTAATGAAGGTGTAAAGTATGCGTGATTCTCTCATGTCGTAGTAATACAGATATGGACGATGGGCTCAATAGAAAATAGTACACTTTGCTCTCACGTCCTTGAAAAAGCTGCGTTGTAATGCGTGAATCAGAACTTCCATGACTTCCAAGCAAGACGGTCCAGCATGAGGTAAGGACTTGATCCTCAACTTGCGGAAGTGGGGTAGAAATCAACCTGATGGGATCATTAATCAGCGGCGTGAAAGAGAAGAAGACTCTAGGAAACGTCGCTTGCTCCTCTCTCTGCTTCGCTATTGAGAAGCTATTCTCTAAGTGTGATTGCAGGACGACGCAACACAAGCGACACGCTGGACTCGTCGTATCAATCTCTTCTCGCATGGCCATCAACACTTTCAAATTTCAAGCACGATCCAAGGAACAACCCGAATCTTAAAAATCGAACACGTGTGGCAACAATGAACATGCTCCGAGAAGATAGAGAGCACAACTTTCAACGTTACCGACTGGTACAACGAGATGCAAGGAATGAGAGGGAGCGAGGAAACGCAATCCCACTCCAAACATTCGCAACTCGCAGAAAAATCAGAGGAGAGGACGCGGAGATGGATCTGAACCAACCTGTAGAGCAGGAACAATGTGTCGGAACACCTCGAACGCCCTACAATTCTATCGAGCATCCACTCCATTCGCTAGAGAACTTTCATCTGGTAGTCTCAACGTGGCACTACCATCAACCCGGGGACAGCTGGAATGCGGAGTTCAAGCAACACCCCAACTCTCCCACACGGCGCTGCTACTCGTTCAATAACTTTGTGCCTCAAGCACCCGGGGCATGACAATGAGCTCGGGTAAAATGCCGCGTCCCAGTTTGTGCAAGAAGAGTGGAGAGAATCTGCTGTGCTATTATCTGCATTCTCATTTGCATGATTATAGTCCTCTTCGTTGTCTAGAGACTTGTGAAACGAAATCTGAAAGATGTACTTCCACCAATTGGAGATGGAGCAACACTACCACGAGTCTGAGCGGCACAATTGACACTGACGGAATTGGTCAAGGAAATCGGGTCATTTTAGTAAGCATGATAGTTCTATCGAGTTTAGCAGAAACTCAGATGCTAACATACCCAAGGAGACTTTGTAGGAATGTCACTTCTTATGATTTTAATGATAGGGACTTCATGTGCAAATGCAGAAAACGAAGCAGATACCGAAAATATCCATCAACTCTCTTCTACCATCAATTGAGATACTAAAGCATGAGTTCTGATTGTACACACTTGTGAAATGATTCGGTCATGTAAAAGATTGAAACGGAATCACAAGCAAGTCTCCCCATATCGAATACAGACAAAGGAAATGGATACTCCACAATAGCAGATTCTCTCTGCATTACATAGTACATATGATACAATCAGCTTCATACAAATGTCATCATCTCCTCAGCGACTTATACTTGTCAGAAGCATGTCTTGCTTCCCATCCTCTTGCCTTCTGCTTAGGCTTCAATGCCACCACCTTCTTCCTCTTAAATTCGATATCTGCTCCCTCTACCGAAGCTCTCTCCATGACACCAGCAGTTCCTTCATCCCACAAGCTTCGGAAGATACCCATCCCAATAGGCTTAACACTCATTTTGTCTACAAAGCTGCGCAACTTGAAACCATCACGCTCGAATGCTTCTTTCATTTCCGCTACATTCAACTCTTGTCCTGGTTTCTGTTCTAGAACAAAAGCCGTGTATCGGTGATATGGTGATCCCTTTTGCGCAAATGGTGGCAGCCAAGGAAGTACCACTTTACTCTCTGGGACTGTAGAGAGAGGAATCGATATATTTGTAGGCGAAAGAGGAATGTTGGTAGCCATATAATGGCATCGAGACATGAAGCTGTCACTCTCCACAAGCGGAACATCTGAATCGATGACTACGATAGTCACAAGTCGTTCTCCTTTATCGAATACTTGGACATTCAGTTTCAATGGGCCTTCACTGACTCTAGAGTCAATGAACTCTCCCGGTTGCACAGCTCGTTTTCTGAATGCCAGCTGTACACTAGCTGTAGGTTCGAAGAAGGGGAGAACATCAGGGACGATTGAGAATTGCTCTATTCGCTGAACGATGATTTTGCGTTGGTATTCTCTCCATTTCCGGTCTGCGAGGTAGCGGTAAATGGGTTTGTTCATGTCTCCTTCATTGAATTAGCACCAAGAAATTGTAATGGTAGTAATGATTCATACCTTCTCCATCCTCAAACCGCTTCTTGATTAACGGATCATTAATATCCGCCTGGATCTTCAACTCCTCCAAATATCTCCTCATACTATCCAACTTCGTCTGCCTCTGCTGCTCCCCTCCTCGAATGACCGAAACATCCTGAGCTAATAGATTCGAAATCCGTAACCTTTGCGTTCGAATCAGCTCCAGTTTCTCTTCCCTATCCTCTCTCAAAACCTTCAAAGCTTCTTGGAAACAGTGATATGGTAGCCTTTCAAATGGAATATTATCAGACGACTTGATGGCAGCACGTCGACGCCGGGATCCAATTGGTGGGACTCCACTCTGCATCAAAGCCTTCTCTCCCTTCTTGCTTGTCACGGTCTCGGGGTCGAATGCAGACTTCAAGGAGGCCGTTTCGACTACAGCTTCATCCCTGGCTGATGCAGAGCTCCTAAAAGTTCGAATTGCTCTTGCGGAGTGACATGATGTCGTATTATTTTGCAGACATCGTGTCAATGGCCTTACGGCCTTCTGGGAAGCAGACATTGGTGTTGTCATGATTGTAGTCCTGCTTGGGAAAATTGTCGAAGCATGTTGACCCGAGACGGAAGTTGCCGAGCACTCCCGCGATTTTTTTGGCTAGCTTCATTGATCAGCTCTCAACTTATCAACGACATCGCAAGAATTGAGGATTGCCACAATGGCGTCGAAAGGATTACAGAGTGTCTCGAGAGGGTTGAGAACTCTACGGTCTTTCAATGCGAGTTCGAAAGATCCGCTGACAGTAGGGAATGGGCCCCTGAAGATCAATACTAATACTAATAATTGCATAGCAATGTCTGGCACCACGACTGTCGAGATCAATGGCAACAGAAACCGCCATGCCATCTAGCATTACCCGTAACCACGATTCCTCACTCCTCCAAAATGCCTCTGGCCCATTCCCCGAGATCCAAGGTATGCCCCTTCCCTCAAAACTAAGACTAAACTAACACTCCAGACTCGGTTTTAACAACCATCTACAAATTCCCCAGCATGGAACCCGTCCGTTTCGACTCCTACGCCGCCAAACAACTCTACCTCCCTCTCCGCCGCGACATCCTCCACCGCGCCGTAGTCTTCGAAGGTGATTTCACACGTCAGGGCACAGCATCTAGCAAGACCAGACATGAAGTACATGGTTCGCACCGTAAGATACGTCCACAGAAGGGAACCGGTAGGGCACGTCTAGGCACGAGACAATCACCCATGTTAGTCGGAGGAGGAAAATCATTCGGTCCTCACCCTCGCGATTTTGCTACCGGCTTGCCTAAGAAGATGTATGATTTGGCGTGGCGGACTGCGTTGTCATGGCGGTATAGGAGGGGAGAATTGATTATTTGTGAGGATGGGATGGAGATTGAGTATTCCAAGGCGAGATTCGTAAAGACAATTTTCGAACATAATCATTGGGGACGAGATGATGGAAGGAGTTTGGTGATTACGGGAAGCTATAGGCCAAATTTGTTTAATGCGCTAAAGTATGCTGGGAGTGAGGGGAGGGCGCAGATGGTGGAAGAGGTGGATGTGAAGGATTTATTGGAGCTGGGGAGGATTATTATTGAGAAGCGGGCTTTGGATCAGATATTAAGTGAGCATCAGAGTGATCTGATAGGGAAGGTTAGAAATGCTGTGTAGATTAGAGTGTATAAAATGTACCATTTACGTTGTAAAGGATTTTCGTATCTGTATGTCGACTGAACTCCAAATGTGCCTTGATCTCTTATGGTGTAAGTTCTACCTATTTTATAGGTTAAGCAATTCATTTCGACCTTAGTCCAGAGTAATGAGTCTTCCACTCTAAGTCCCTACGAAAACATTATAATGTAGACTAGAGTGTGTATAAATTTAACAATAATTTTGTAAGTATCTTGGATCTATATAATGACTACCTAAACTGCGAATATATCTTGATCTCTCACAGAATATATTCTAATCATTTCATACATCTAGCCTACCAAATTCCAACCAGCACATAAGCAAACAACCTCCAATTCAACTTCTCTCACCATAATACCAAAACTAGGATTAAGAAACATTTGACTTAGACGGAGAATCACGCTCACAAGAGTACAGAAGCAAAATGTACTTACTACATACCAGCCTAACACTACGCAAATCCAACCCACACAAACTTACAACATAAATCCTCTTCAGTTCCCAACTCACCAACACTCACCCTTGAAAACACCATTCCTCTCAACCCTCCTGCTCTTTCTCAAATAATTCCATACCCATCCCATCCCATCCCAAAAAAACACAAGCTCCTCTCCTCCCCCTGATTCGGTCCTCGTCTAAATTCCTTCCAAACTCAACCACCTCAGCCCAAACCAAAAATTCATCGGAGCCCCCTCCACCACCGCACTCACGCGTCCCTAGATCGACGATCCCTCTCCCGGCGCAGCACGCACAACACACAACAGGGAAGCGAGTGCAGCCATTGGATTAGGTTTGCTTATTGATAGGCGGAGATACCTACGACGTAATGTATTTTGTGATAGCTCTAATAGATTAAGCTTTGATGGGGTGGAGAGAAACAGGAAATTTGGGGTTAAGATTGGGGAATATATAAGGGTATGGTTTCTCTATTCAGGACGTTTCCTCTTTTTCTCTCTCTTTTACTTTAATAATTTCTTTTTGGAGGTCTGAGGGAATAGGAATTGTGGATGGGAGTTTTAAGTTGAGAAGTGGGAGTGATATGGTTCGAAGAAAGCACTTCAATGGAAGGATATCACTATCACCATCAGCAACATCGACATCGACATCATTCCAATTACGAACAACATCCACAATATCGACGTCCTTCTTCCTTCGTTCCAGAAACCATATTTCTCTCCATTCTATCCTGGACACTAATCACTTATCACTCACTCCTATCCTCCTTAGTCCCCATCCCATTTCTTTTCTGATTTCCCAGCTTGTTTCCTTGATTTCAGTGATTAAATCCATACCCTCCCACGTTGCATTCAAACTTTTCTATCTCCCACTTGCTTTCATTCATCCCTCCATCCATTCAATCATCCAATCATGCAGAGTAGTACTCTCTAGCATCCACCAAAGAGATACAATCTTATTCGAATCCAAACAGTTCATACATGATGCTATGAGTGATCTGGTTTTGGACTGCAAGGAAGAGAAGAATATCTTCTACTGTGGCGAGATCTCCTGCGTTATTAGAGGCAGGTTTCAGTTCGAATCTTGTCTCAGAGAGATTGTTTTAGTGTGGCTAATCTTATGCTGTCTTAGTAGAGATGTTTAAATCTAATCATGCAGAGTTTGCAAAGGAGATAGAGAGAGCATTCTTACTGCATATGTTCTATTCTTCTGTGAAAGTTCAAAACATCATCTCACAGAAGCTTACGCATGTCACCACATCATTTCAAAAAAAGACATTGAATTTAAGAGTAATGACATTATACTCCAGCAATGTACGTACATATATACGTTGCTTCTCCCTCAGCTCCTGCCCAAGCGCTCCTCCGTTGCATTTATCCAGGGTATAATGTGCGTCCGTAACTCCAGATCCCAAAAACGCCCTTAAAAACGCCAGCAGGGTACGAGACCAAGTCAAATCGCAATCGAGATACTTTTGCACACTCTTCCCTCGTGTACTCAACCAATGCTTCAACAAATATTACATATACTCGGAATCACTACCCGTCGAAGTTGGAGTGAGACTTCTTCGAACGCTGACCAGATTACCATATCTTCGAAGGCATGAATGGTTGATGCTCGAATCCTTCCGATTTATTGATGAAAGGGAGACGTGGGTTACTTGTCATAGGAGTTACATAACCTTCGTCATCACCAATCGAACCCGAAGCGACCATCACATCTGGTGGCGAACCACCAATACCAGAATCCTTTGCCATGGAGTTCTGTCTTGATATGAGAGAGGACCTGTCCGTGGAAGTTTGTCTGGACATGGAAGGCGCTTGAGCAATTGGTGATGCATATTGCTCGACAGCAAAACCACCTGATTGCATAGTCGACCTGTTGTCGATATCCATCCCATATGGTGCCACCGAAGGGTTACCTTGGAAGCCATAACCAATTGAAGTGCTGAATTCAGAGTACTGCATACCGTAGTTGGAACTCATCTGCATGGGTATAGCAGGTCCGGTCTGGGATTGATTTTGGAAGCTTGGTCTCACTGCGGCCGAAGAAAAGCCGTGTCTGGATTGAGGTCTGGATGTTTGTTGCGATCCCGACATATAACCCTGGCTGGACGATCCTCTCGACATTGGCTGTGCTCCACCAGACTGGCTGTGAAACGATCCCGATCTAGACATGGCCTGTCGACCTACATGCTGACTTTGGGCGGATCCTGTTCTGGATATCGATTCCATAGCCAACACATTTTCCGTTTCCAGCATAGCATGCATTACAGCTCGTTCTTTTCGGAGAAATACAAGCTCCTTCGTTTCCAAACGTTGACTAATTTCTCCAACTTTGGCTTGTAGCTTTCCGCAAAGAGAGCCGCAATCAGGACCACAACCACCACATCCTCCCTTTGCCAGGAAGCTTTGACTGATAGCAAACCAATAAGCAACTTCTTTTTCCAACATCTCGGCAGCCGCGTATTTACTTTTGTATTCCGCCTGCAATATTTCCTGGCTTGCGAGCAGATTTGCATTCTCCTTCTTCTTCTTCTCACGACACTTTTGTGCTGCGTTCCTGTTTCGGGCGAGAAATTCATCTCGCTTCTTCTGCTTCTGTTCCTCACTGAGAGGAGCTTTTTTCCGTCGATTGCGCTTCTTTTTTGGCTCTGCCACCTCTTCCGAAATCTCAACTCCCTCTGAGGTTGCATTGTTGCGCGCTGACTTCTTGTTATTGTTTGAGTTACCAGCCATTGGGTGCGTAGAAGCGGAAGCACTTGTATTATCGATTACTCCCGAAGAAGGTAGAATTGGGCCTGCAGCAGAATTTGGGATTTGGATATCGTCCGAGCCAAAATCTGCCAAGTTTGTAAAGGTGTACTCGTCAAGCTGTGTGGCTCCGAAATCTACATTTTGATTTCCGGTCGCGAACATTTGATTATCACTTGACATACTTTGGTGTTGAATCGGAAATGGGAAGCCTCCTTGGGCTGTACTAATTGCCATGCCGTTTGCATTGGATCCAAGACTTGGCATCTGTCCTGCTGTGTAACTTGTCGAGCCTTGAGGAAAATAGTTATTGAGATCAAAATTGTCTGGATTGGCATTTGGTATTGTTCCTCCGAACATGTCGAAGTCTGCGAACTGATATGTATCAGCCATTGTGGTGGTTGTTGTATTGTGACCGAAAGGTCCTTATTATATTATTTGTTTGTGCAAGATGAAGCACCTTTTTGTGCAGATTTGATATGGTATGAATGTTGAAAGGCTGTGAGAAGAGCTGATCCTGCACTTTAAGATGCAGCAGCCCTAAAGAGAAGACGTTGTCTTCTCTCTTCGCGGTTAGATGTGTATGACTGCAGACGATGCGTCTTGTGGCTCAACAACGAACTTAAACTCCGTTACTCTGGGCTTCTTTGACCCACCTGAAGAGACAGAGCTAATTATATGTTAGCATGTATAAGAACATTTGTGGTGTAAAAGTTGTGTGAAGAGGAGGGAAGGTTTGCGCTTACTGATGATGCCGACTTTTGTGAACGCTCAGCGAACACGGAACAGAGTTATTTTGGAAGGCACAAACGTGTCCGCGTTCGTAGTTTGATTTTAGGTGTAAGATAGTATCTGTAGATGGCCTTAGTCAATTCAGTTCCTTTCATTTTACTTCAGCCCAAAGGTCCCAATGCGATTGAGAACAAACCGAGTGAGAGCTCTTACTGTAGGCGTTGGTTAACAAACACCGAATGAATGCAACCTCTCAAATTGTAAAATGAAAGTGCATATAACACCGAATATCGGAGCCCGAAATCCAATGTGTCTATTTATGAAGATTCGATCGTGATCCGTCGAAAATGTGCTTGAATGGAGGTGATATCGATGGCAGTTTGTGGTCTGTGATCCGTGGCGGATGGTATAAATGGTGGCGAAGGTTAAAGAGAGCTGGGGATTCTTTTTTTGGAGAAGAATGGGACTTCGTCTTAAACCGAAAATGCACTGTGGGAAAGCCAGGAGGAAATTGGTTTAGCATGTACTGTAGTGCAAATGTAAGTGCATGCAAGTGGTTTGCTTTGCAATGGTCTCTCACTAACAGTATCGGTCCCGCAACAAGCAAGTAGGTACGGTAGTTGGTAGACTAGACGAGTAGCCAGCAGGTAGTAGTAGCCAGCCGAGTGTACTTTTGGTATTTCTCTTTAAAAGTATTAAGACTACAATTTGTATTTGCTGCCTCTTTTTTCTACCTAAGTCAGCAATTGTTCTTTAGCCTTGTTTTTGTTTGTTTTCATGTACCAACGGGATATCTCAGATTCACGGGTTGAAGAGGAAGGGGGCTGCGTTAATGGAAGACCCTTAATGCCAACGCTACCTCTGGATCTTCATATAAGAAAAACTTTCCTTGGACCCCAGATAGTCATAATAAATGGTCAAATCTTGATTATGACGACGAGGCGGGGGAGTTGGAGGTGTCCCGCTGCTAGGTTCTTTTCTTCTTTCCCCCTTAGCCTGGCGAGAAGACCCTTGAATATGCATCGAGGAGTGGATTTTGGTGTGGGTGGATGAGAATATGCAACTGGATCTGGGCTTGTACGAGTGCAGAACTGGGATTGTATGGATTGTAAGGATGGTGATGGTGGTGAGGATAGTATGTATGGTATGGATGATGGGTGTGGATCTGATCCGTGAATAATGAATGGCTTTCTTGGCTTCGGGGATTAGCCATTGGATTATTGTCTTGAAGTTGTCTTGTCTTGAAGCAAATCACTGGGCTGATGGTGGCTTGTTTGGAGGGGCACTTTCGGCGTTATCTGCCCTGTCTCCTTGTTTACCTGGGCGGCAGTCTCTACTGTATGCCGTGGTTGCCACAGTGCCTTTCATCTGATTTGTTTTTATGGTACTGTACTGTACTGTCTAGTAGAGCAGCGAGAGTTCGGTCCGTGATGAACCAGTCCCGGATTCACCTTCACCTCCACATCCACATGCACATTCACGCGCACTGGCTTTCATTCTTCCCCATTTCAAACATGCTTCAGCCCGAGGCGTTACCGTTGGCAGTGAGTCCATAGAAGCCCTGATTCATTCATCACGAACTATATCGATTGTACCGAGAGTCCACCACACCTCGGAAAACGTCATTTATTCCCGAATACTATGTATTTACGAGATATCATGGAAAGCTCAACTCAGCTCAGCTGCTGCAATGCAACCCATATTCGGTGAAACTATGTCTCTCTACGGTAGTACGGAAGATGTACGGGTAGAGGAGAATAGATACTAGTAGCTTCTGGTAGACAGTTGAGTCTAGACAATTTCAAGGTTCAAAACAACTTCTGCCAATTTTGCAGCTAATACAAAAGAAGGATAAGATTGACAACGGCCTCGAGTCAGACCCTAAGTTCGCCACCGTTTCTTTGATCGCTTGTATTGAAAAGCTGGAGCTTTGTTTTTAAGGCGGGGCGACAGATCGAATTTTGAAATCCCATATTTGTTGCATTGAGCCAATTGCAAGGAAGAACGAGGAACTCAGTCGGGTCTAAGAGAAAAAGTAAGAAAGTTTAATTGAAGAGCTTTATTTCAGCTACACCGGCTCACCGGCCACCGGATAGTGCAATAAGATGCATTGTAGGGTTTGGTTCCTGATAGCAGTAAGAAGAGAAGATACGGACAAATGTCAAGTTGAGAAATTATCTACGAATTAAGATAGTTTAATTGCGACGATAACTACATCAATGTCTTTGCAGACAAACCGAGTGTCTGATGTCATAGGTAGGGCTGCAACGAGACTTAGAAGTGGAGGTTCCAGCCACCGGGAAAGGGTCAAGACCACAACGCGGAGATGGAACTGGATCCGACGACAAACGCCTTCTTGGTACTACTGTAGCTACAGCACCCTTTCTATGGATTCGCTATACCTTCATGGTTGTGGGTGTCTATTACAAAGAATTATTCACTCACCCCTGAATACCTTCCGGACCGTCCAGTGTACTGTACTCGAGTAGGCAGGTACTGTACAGTAGGTAACTAGATAGATTGCTCTTACACATGCCTGCATATCTGCATACCACGGAATAGCTCGTCGTAAAGTGAGCATTCTCATTTGACAGGAGCTATTATTGCAACTGGAACGAAGCCCCAGCTGCAGCCCAGTTCACGGCTGATAGATTCAACCACCTTCACCTTCACCCACTCCTCACTCTCGTGTTCGTGCTTTCAAGAGTTAACGTTGCCCTGAAGGAAATGATCGACGCAGTGGCAAGTGTGGCAACAAAGGGAATACTCGAGGCACTCTCACTGCATGCGCTCTGCTTTTATAATGAAATTGCTTTTCCACTTGTTCTCTCAAATCACACAAGGCAGATACAGATTCTATGGTCCCACATGGAAATAAAAGGGTGTATACAGAAACTAACCCAGTGCTCTCCTAACAAATCAACTCCCCTCGATGGCTGTCATTCCCACATCCCTTTGAAGCTGCACACCGACATCGAGAGCCAGAAAATGCAGAAGTAAAGATCTACAAACCTATATTTCAAAAGGAAATCAATCAACGGGGCACTGTCCCTCAAAAGTGACGTCTTCAACTGCACCTTCTTAGATAAAACCAATGCACCTTGCCCGTCGCACAAATATATCTGGCTGTCGTGGAGAAATCGAAAGCACGGTTCCATAAGTGTGCACGAAAAATTATGATCCGGGAAGTAATTGCCTCCCAGATCCTACTCTTTCGTCGTTTTTTGATGAAATGTATTTGCATTAATTTCCTACTGTATTGTATCTGTATCGTCCATGCAATTTTCTCCCAAACGCAAAATCTGAATCAGAGTGTTCATTGTTTTAGACACTGGGAGTGGGATCAGCATTATCGTGAATTTAGCTCGCGGTTTGTACCTTTCATGCTGAAATACAGAAGGTCTCAGCGAGTCAGCCAGGTCTGACTTTTGCACACTTGATGTCTTACCTACTCACGGCTGCGGTCGGAATTCCGATGAATCATTATTCCTCGCATCGGAAGATGCAAAAAACACAGAACTTTCCCAGAAATCGTATTAAAAGTCATTCTCACCGAATATAGTCGAGCTTCCTCCACTGTGTGTTGTGTTTCCTTTAACTGCCCAGGGTTAGTTCTAACCGGAGCCTACCTCCGGACTGGGAATCCACTCACCGGACAGAGCCCTGGTCTATCGCAACTTTGCGCTATGACGAACGGGAAGTTTATGCTTCTACAAATGACCATTCAAATTCTGCAATTGTGCATTTCTCCTTCAATGCTTTTTCGATCCTGAATAGGAGCATCGGAGCACATTCGAGAGAATGTCAACCGCTCATTCTGATTGAATGGGATTCAAAATGGATGGCAAAGTCAAGCCATTGCGACCCGTTTGCTTACATGGTGACATTTCTAACCCCGCATCAGCTCGTGTCTGCGTCCAGTTTCAATTTTTGAAGTAGGAAATACATTGATCTTTGTATCACTGCTCGACCCCAGGGAGTCCTTCTATGCAGTATGATTTTCAGTATTCGCCTCGAGTATTTCATGATTGTGTTTCTCGAATGGAGGATTTAAGATCATCGAGTTTCTTCTTGTAATAGAGGCACGAACACAACATCCATCTCCTATGTCTACAATCTCTCCTTTCCTCCCAACAAGAGAATTCGGCCCATGATTGCCGATACCAGGCACTACCCGTACCGCTGTCTCGTCCTTCCGCCAGCACCAGGCTTACCTGCATCGAAATATCATCCTTTCTCCAGCATCGAGCTTACCAACTTCAATAGCACTTGCATTTCAGCCAGCAATCCTCTCGATCGTCAGTAGAAGCCTTTCTTGTCTTCACATCGAGGCTTTTGCAACTCCCGGTCAGCGCAAATAGTATCAATTAGCTACCGTATCCAACAACACATCTAGCCCGATCACTGGCAACATCTCTCTACCGGTATTCAGACATCCACTCTTTCCCATATCAAACCTAATAAACTACATCGTTGTCCCGAACACGACAAGCCATCCACATCGTCAATAACCCTGCTCATCTCACCTAATCTGCAAGTATTATCCACGATGCATCACCTTCTACCTCACCATCCAAACAAGAATATAAAGGCAGCGAACACCAACCGTATACCTACCCCTACCACTGTAAACATCCGCCACCATGTATTGGCATGCACGCACGCCTTGGAACGGGTGTCCCCACCTCTCGTGTGTGAGCTGTCTCCTTACCGGTACTCCTGCCAGGCTCTCTCACATGTAGCCGAGACATCGCTGGCACTCTCCAACCACTCATCTGCATCTCATGCTTTTCTCGGGGAATAGCCCGCTCACCATCGTGGAATTACGGTTTGGAGGTTGTAACACAGATGTGCCTTTCTTTGCGTAATAGTCGTACGATTTTCCCAAAGTCCCCTAAACGCCACGATGGAGAGTCTAGACCCGAGGGGAATGAGTATATAACCTTTTGTGGCTTCAAGGAGGTCCTAAATCAAGTTAATATAAAGCATCTTTCCCCCTCATTTTCCCCTCTCGTTGTAAGCGTTTGTCGGATAATATCGTCTTAATATTTCACGATGTATAGATCCCCATCCCAGATCCATGAATCGAGACGAGGGCTTATATTTGTTTGAACATTTAAAGTTTTCTCCATTTTCTTGGCTGAAAGAAAGAAGACCATAGCTGCGAATGGGCTTCCTCTTTCTACACTAATTTTTTTTTTGGCTTTCCCTTCGTTTGTTGCGAGAATAAGCCTCGATGGCGACGACATGTATGCAGATCAAGAATCGGGGTCAGAGACAGTGATACAGAACGGTAGGTGGGTTTCAAACATATGCCGAAAAACACGGATTGCATGTGAGGTGGCGGTTATAGGAGGGGAAAGATGCGAAAACGAGTTGACGTGGTAATGCTATGCAGAGAGGTAGTGCCATCACGTGAAGAGAAAAGGGGAAACTTTGACATTTGTCATATTTTTGAAATTGGACCTAGGTGTTCTGTAATCCTGTTACGGAGGTGAAGTTTTCGAAATCTGTAGGTGGGTATCGTATGATGTGCTGATGCTGCTTGAAGCCCGGAGAATTGTGTTGATCACATGACCGTACACGTGACAATGAAGAGAGGCGCTTACGGCATCAAATATGACGGCCTGAGGCCTCTATAACTTTCAACCACGACTAGAGGTGCTGCTCCTTTCAGCACCTGACACCGCGTACCGCGTTCTCACGCGTCTTCTTCCCAAATTTCCATCTCGATTTCCATTTCACGAAACACTCAACACCACCATATCTCCACTCCAAACCATCACCATCTATCTCCCTCCTCCAACTCCAATTCCGACTCCACCTCAACCCCCAAATCTCAATCTGACCCCCTCAAAACCCTCACGACCTCCTCTCTCAAAATGACAACCCCTTCAACCCCGCGCCTCACATCCCCCTACCTCGACTCCTTCACCAACCGAACAATCCGCCTTGTAGGCAAAGTAACCCAGCTCCGCGGCGAGCAAGCAACGCTTGATTCCGATGGTGCTGTAACGGCGCATCTGAATCGTGATGCGCATCTTACGGTGGGAAACTGGGTTGAGGTTGTGGGGAAGGTGAATCAGGATTTGAGTGTTAAGGTTCTACTTGCTAGGGATTGGGGGAAGGATGGTAGGTTTTAGTTTTCTTTCTGTTCTTCTGGGGAAGAGGGTTGGGATTTGGGGTTTTGAATTTTAGGAAAAGAGGAGAGGATGTGGCTAATGATTCTACAGTTGATTTTGAGAGTGTGAAAGCTGTGGTGGACGCTACGCATCGGTATAAAGAGATTTTCTACGAGGCATGAATATATTGAGGTCAGATCAATGCTACACACGAGAGAGGATTTCATCTGAGCTTGGGCATGCTGAGTGAGGGAATTGATGTTGAAGAAGCATGAATGATGAATATTGAGACCAAAATTCTCCGTATCGCATGGGATGAAATCGATGAGGGACCAATGGACGATGGCGGGATTGTTTCTATCTGGCATGGTGGTTACATCCCTTTCCCCTCAAATATAGATAAGGGGATAATGAATTTTATGAGCTTCACATTGTTCAAATGTTTAAATGGTAGTATAAAGATCTGCTAATAATTCATCTTCCTTACCTGGACCCTCACAACCTTTCTCTAAGAACCATTTTCGAATCAAAGTATTCCAACCCTTGAAACCGATCAGAAATCCAGATGGTAGCTTTCACAAAATACCCATCGTCTTTAGGGACTCAAATCAGCCTCCTCAGTCACTGTTTCGATGGCTATTTGAAGGTTACACACGTGATATATATCTACGTCAATACTACTTGGTAGAAAAGCAAAAACAATCACAACGTGCTGAAGTATACATAGACCTTTCTATTCTTCTCGAAAATATGATCATTTCTCCATCTCATATAGACATATCCCAAAATCATATAATCTCCATACTATCTCTTCACACAGATTTAACTCTAATAACAGCGAAACTAGGATTCCGCCTGTCGCGCTTTCTGGTAAAAGTGCAAGTGCAAAGTACAGACTTCTTATTCAAAGTAGGCCGAAAAGGAAAAGCAGAAATATTCATATCCTGCTAGAAAATACATAGATTCATCAATAAAGCTATCCCGAGCACTCTAGAAGCAACATTCGGACCATGTGAAAACATACAACGAGATCATCAATATCAAATCAGAACCTTGGAAGGATGTTTTCAACGACTCTCTCATATTCCTGATCATGTACCCGTCAGGTAAGGCAAGTAGCGAACGCTTAGGTCACTCTAACTACAACCATCACTCCATCAATGAAAAACGCCCTCCATGTATCAATGCCAATGCCAATACCAATGCCCATGTATCCAGCTAGACCTCAAAACACCACGCTATGCGCTATGCAAAACATACAAAGAAAAGAACTCATCGCAATCAAGATTTCTCCGTCGCACTCTGCATTAACTCTCTCTCCTTCCCCTTTGTTTTATCAGGAGATTCAGGTTCCTTCTTAATCATACTATCGTGTTCTTTTTCGAATCGTCGGAATTCCTCCCAAGAAATATTTCCCATCGTTAGAGGGTCTTCGTATAGATGGAAAGCTCGTGATGGTGGTGAACTCGGCATTGGGACATCGGTGGAGAAGAAATCCTCTAGGTTAAAATTTATATCCACATGTGAATCATGCTCTATGTTAGGAAGATCTGGTAAGGTACCAAAATCGTATTCAGTATTTCTCATTGGTGATGTTTGATTGTTGGCCTCAGACATCATCTGATTCAATGTAGCTGTAAATGGAGAGTCGAAGACATGCTCATGATTTCGAGGCGATCGTCGAGGAGTGCGAGTTGGTGTTCCGTGGAATAGAAGACCCTGTCCAGGTGACTTTCCAGACCTAATCGACCTCGAAACACTTCTAGTAATAGGACGGTGACTTGGAGTCGGACGAGTAGGAGTTTTGAATGGATTTTGAGGTGGTGTCTTCTGAGTAGGTGTTGAAGGCCTTGGTGCTTCACCCTTCGTCATTTCTTCATCGAAGAGTCTCATCAATTCGGAATCCTCATCTCCTATATCGATAGCTGGTGGACAATTCTCCTTGTCTGCCATCTCCACCATGCTTTCTTTCGGTGATCGGAACTCAGTAGCAATGGTAACAACATTTGCTACAACTTCACCCAAAACTTTTGGAGATCCATCCTTTCTAGGCGATGGAAACAAAAGTCGTCTTGTCGAACCAAGATCATCCTCCTCAAGATCAATAGGGCTATGTGCGGTTCCAGCCCATCGAGCTGGACTGGACTGTATTGCCCTCCTTAACGCTGCGGATGCTGCATCGGATGTCATTGCTTTCAGACGCTTTTCAGGACGAGGGCGGCCACTACCTGATCTTCGGGCCTGGTTTGCTGCTTGAACTCCCTGCTCCCCTTGCTGTGCTACGGCAGTAGTATCCGCAGGCGACACCCCTTCAGGTTGCATTATTGCTTCAGATTGGGGAAATGCTGCCTCAGATTGTGGGAAATAAGCCTCTGATTGCGGATAATTTGCCTCAGATGTTGGCACCAGGAAATTTTGTTGCTGCTGGTTTTTCGCTTTAGATCGTTGGTTACCCTTCTTCTTATCACCTTGTCTATTGCTTCCTGATTCCCAACGTTCCTTTGGTCGCTGGGTCTTGTATTTGGACATCCAAATACCACATGCTAGTAAAATTAGCCATATCCACTATTTAAATCTGTAATACTTACGGTTGCAAAGCAGAAATTCCTTAAAGTTACCCTGATTCTCTTGCGGCCCCAGGAATTTCTTGATAAGCTGATATGAAGTTGGCTTTCCATCAGGATTACGAGTTAAGATGTTGATTGCAGTAACCCGTCCAGGCTCATCAGAGTAGTCGTGATATCCAGGTTCACCTTGGCATTCTTGAGACCAAGCCTTTCTCCAAGTAGGAGTCGTGATAGCACCACAATTGCTGCAGAACGGTGGCATCTTTCCTTTAGCAATTGCCTCCTCTAATTTCTGCTGAATTGCTGCTTTTTTCGCCATCATGGTGCGACTGTAAGGGATACCATTGATAGGTTGCATCTGATTCATGGGCATATTTGGATAATATGGTGGTCCTGGATATGGCTGCATAGGAGCGTCCGTAGCCGGGTGTGGTGCTTCGGACCAAGTTTGAGATCGTTGAAGAGTTGAAGGAGGTAAGACAGGATCGCTTGCAGGCACTTGAGGTGGTGTAGGAAGGGTGAGTGAGCCCATCGATGCTGTGCGAGCCATCGTTCGGGATGCAGGACGTGAATTACTTGTAGGGGCAAGTGGCGGTGCTTGAAGAGGGGGCAGTGTCTCAGCAGGTTGGGGAGCAGCTTTATCTTGTATCGCTTCAGGAATTTGTACTGGCGGAGAATTTGCTTGGACAGGTGCCTGAGACAGAGGTGTTGGTTGCGACTGTGGTTTTTGGGACTGACTCATTGAAGTAGTGCGGGAGCCTGAACGATTCTTCTTCAACGGTGGCAAAGTTTGACCGTCTTCTGACATGACACTGCCTGCTCGAATGACAGCAGACACAGCTTTCTCATGTGCTAGTCCTGCTTGCTCATTGTATGGCATACGAGTAGGAAGAAGCTCCACCGGCCCAGGCATGACATGTTGCATCACGAATTCGAATTCTGGTTCAGCCGGAGAAGGGGCCGGTTCTGATGGACGAGCACGTTCATACCGCACTATCTCAACCTCATCATCCTCTATCGGGCGTATAGTCTCATCATCTTCTCCAAACAAGTCATCGAGAGAGCCACTCATGAATCCAGAATCAGTTCTAGGCATTTGAGGTAAGACGGGACTGGAAGCACAAGGTGGGCTTGATCTCATGGGCGATGCTGGCCTAGTTCTCATCACAGGAGGAGATGAACCAATGTCCGGGAGTGTTCCTACAGGACTATATGAACGTTCTGGAGAAGGATTGTTGGATTCAATAGAGTTCTTTAGTTGATCTTGGGATGGTTGTAATGGGGGATATGGAGAGGTATGCTGTCTTGGAGGTCCTGCAAGCTGGGTTGCAAATGAATCACGTCGAAGGCCACTTTGGGCAGGAGGCCTATCACGGGCGAGGTGTTGATTTGGTTGAATCGGAACTGGTGTTGGGGCACGAGGAATGTCCTGGAGATGATTCTTGGGGGCCAGTGGAGCATTTGGCGCCATTGCAATAGGTCTGAACAGGCGTAATGACCCGGCAGTACTTGCAGCAACACGCAAAGAATCAGAATTGGTTCCTAAGTTGGAGTTATTCTTCCAATCGGTTGCCTTCGTGACCTTCGCTCGCTTTTTAGGGGCTGGACCATCATCTCCATCGGTACCCTCTTCATAGCCTGATGTGTTGCCGCCAGCAGTTCCCATAGCCTTTGGTTTCTTACTCCTTGGTCTCTTTACAGTTGCTCGAGATGAAGGTCGAGAAGTTTTGGTTCCTTTAACTTCAGAGGCACTGGCTCGACCTTCATTTCCGGAATTCTCTGCATTCGAGGTTTGGCTGAAAGGGTCTAGCGCAGGTGTGGGAGGAAGGCTTGGGATCAGCAGCTGGTTGACTACTTCCATGCTCATACCATCACGTTGGTGTGTCGAAGGAGTGGGTGCGTTCACAGCTGCTGTCTTATTTGCCATTTGTCCAAGATTCGGGTTCGACTGCAGAAAGGTATTCCACTCGTTAGGGTCGAAATTTGGTGGCAGTCCCTTACTCAGCTCTCGGTATTTCTCCATGGCATCTAAGTATTCACCCTGTAAAACTGTAGGTACTGGCACAAGTCTCAATTTGACCTCCAAAGTCTCCTTCACACCATTCGAGAAAATTCCAAGGATGTTTTTACAGACGCGCCCTGTAATGAGTTGTCTCGATTGTAGTGCCGGAGCATCAGGTGTAGGTGAAGCCGAAGCCAGAGCACGAGAAAGCATTCCTTGGCCCACAAGAGGGTTATCGTACTCAGAGTAATCGTATGCGTACACAGTGTAGTCGTGGCCCAGTCTATTAACCAACTCCGGACTGCACTGAATGATAGCATTTATGCATGTCTTTAACTCCACTACTCCAATCGAGGTCGTCTCATCCATAGCCACAGTTTGTATCTCCAGTACATGAGGCCATCGTGCCAGACAATTGGTCTTATTTTGGTCGTCGAAGGTATAAAGGACTTTCACTGTAGATCGAGACGCGATTAGTTTTCTCTATTGTGGCTAGACAAAGCCATAATACATACGTCTCATAGGTCTGATTGTGACGCCATCATTACCCGTATCGTTCTGAGGAGCCGGATCAGGATTATACTGAAAAGGTGAAAAGGCGGGAGGTGTGCCAATTGGGGTCGACATTGCAACCTTTGGTGGCCACAATACCAGCACCAGCAGGCTTAGAATTGTTCGGAAGCTCCAGAATTATGTTCGAGAGGATCGTAGAGTCATTGGAGGTAATTCAGGCCGTAAAATAATTTATTTCGTTGAACAATTCCGGTGGCTAGGTTCATACCCGCGTCAAGGTCGCGATGTATGTACGCGTTGAAGAATGCGGGCGTTAAGGAGTTTGAGTGAGTATCAGTAGATTCTAAAAGATGTAAAGGATGGGCGAGCCAAAGTTTATCCAAAACGAACTCGAAAGAATATTGTTTTGGAAGTGAATAAGTTTATGTGTAGCTGTCGTTGAAAGTGAGTTGTGCTGTTGATGAAGCTCAAACCACCCAATGATCGCGGACCAATTTTAGCGCGAGGCTCTTCTTTTGTAGTGGCCTCAGGCTTCGATATTATGTTAGGCTGCAAATATTTTCGTTAGTGGTGTCCCCCGGCTCGCGTAATCCAATCTCAAATATGATATCAAAAGGCAACACACCAACCCGAGATAAAATATTTATTTGAAGAGCGGGGCAGCTGATCCTTTTATAGTCTCGCCAGAGAAAAGTTCAAGATATGGCGCTTAGATCTATGACTCAGCTCATCCTTCTACTCCTAGGCAACACCCCTTTCTCATCACATGATTTACTCCCCTTTCTCAATGATTTTCGTCAATTCAGCTGCGATCGCTTGTATTTCATCGACAATGTCGCATGCCGTATCATCCGATGTTACCGTACAATTTCCCACACAAATATCATACAACACAATGATGTTTGCCACATCCCTCGCTGTCTATTCTACATTCTTGGGCTCGGCCGAACCCTCTTGCACTGACTCTTCAGCCTTTTCCGATGATTCTTCAACTTTTTCTTCCGGCGACCCTTCCGCTTTCTCAGTCACGGACGCTGATACTTCTTTTGCCACCGGTTGAACGACCTCTTCCTCACTTGGTGCAGAGATCCATACTGCTTTGCCTTCACTATTGATAGTCGTCTTTCTATCCAACACCTCCTGTACCACCTCCCTCACACCTTGCTTCCCTTTCCTCTCACTGACAAATAATCGCACAATGTCCTTCGGAGATGCCAAGCCCTGCTTCACCACTTGATATACAGTATCTTCGGTGGGGAGATTGAGATGACGATGAGGATAGTGCTCATAAACCCCGGCGGTTAATAGACGCAAACGAGGCGTGCCCTCGGGAACCTTGAAAAATTCATCCACCTTCTCACCAAACTTATCTTGAGGCTTAATATCCTCAAGAGAAGCTGGCTGCCATGAAGGCTTTCCATCTTTATCAATCAACAACGCACGTACCCCCTCGGTGAAATCGGGATGAGCCATGAATTTGGCTGCGAGTTGGTGTTCACGTTGGAAAGTTTCTGAAATGTTCCATTTCTGACCGAGTTGCATCTGTCGGAGAGTCACATAGACGCTGGTAGGCGACCGTTGATGTAAGGTGGCAAGTGTCTTCTCTGCCCATGCCTGCATCTCTCCAGTTTCGGCCTGGAGTGCAGCAATGATCTTAGGGACACTAGACTGACCAAAACATCGGTCGATAGCGTTTCTCAGCTCGCCTTGGATGAGCATTGGCTCGTCGTGTGGTAGACCTGTACAGAATTCCTCAATAGTAGAATCGATGACCTCTAGTCTCTCTGTTAATTTCTGCCAATCGTTGAATCGTAGTTCTGCAAGTCGACGCTCCAATGCTGGTAATGAGGTCGAGTGAATGTAATGTGTTCCAACACCGGCATAGAATGCGTTCACACCCTTTAGCCTTTCGCTCGTAAGGGCCAGATAGGTACCCACTGCTCCAGGCATCCGGGGTAAGAAGAATGACGCCCCAACATCTGGAAAGAATCCAATAGTCGTTTCAGGCATGGCAAACAGAGTCCTCTCTGTTACTATCCGGAAGGGTGCATGGATACTCAATCCAACTCCTCCGCCCATCGTGATACCATCCAAAAATGCAACATATGGTTTTCCGTATGTAGCAATTAGATGATCTAGCTTGTATTCCAGTTCGAAGTATTGTGTTGATCTCTTTTGGCCCTCCTCTCCAGTCATATTGTCCTGTGCAAGGTGTTTAACATCTCCACCCGCACAGAAAGCCTTTGGACCAGATCCTTTGATGATAACCACATTTGCCATGTCTGATTTCGCCCATTCCTGCAGCCTAGGCACGATTTTCCGGATCATAGATCCGTTGAGAGAATGGAGGGCCTTCGGCCGATTGAGTTCGATCGTTCGTACTCCAAATAGAGTGTTGAATAACACATCCTCTGGATCATCTCCTTTCAATTCCTTAATGGGCTGTTCTTCGGGGACTGACTTTCGATCCCTTGGCTTGTCAGGGGGTCTCTCTGATTCTGAAGCTGTAGACATCTAAACTCTGTCAATTGTATTCTCCTCGTCATCTGCAAATGTATCGCACCTCTGCTTTGCGCGCGAACGCAGGATTGGTGATTTTAGCTCTCAAAGGCATGGTTCCACGAATTGAGCTACAGCGCACCGCCGTCCCAGCTCTACAACAGAAAGATTTTGCAAACATCAGAGAAAAAGTCCACAAGAATCAAAGGAAATGCGTTTGGACTAAAAGAGCGCGGAGTAACTGCTAGCCATGTGCCTCGATATTCCTCGACCTCGGGTTTATTTTTTGGGCGGCCCGATGCTTTGGGATTTCGATTGCCGAGCTAACCACATTGGGACGCATCGCGAGTTGATTTGAACGACAGCTTCGCGAGGCATCAAAAAAGTTGTATCAACGCCTAGAACAACGATATCATGGCGGACGCAAAGATTCAGTATGTATACCAATTCTATTGATGTACATATAGCTAATATCAATACAGGGAACTTCTCGCAAAGCCACGAAACGAGCTCACGTACGTTCAAACTCTGGCGCATCCCGCCGATTTCATTGACTGACCTTGCACCAGTGAGTTCGAGATCGCACAGCTCGAAGAGCACGAATTTACATCGGGACCTCTTTCTATTCTCCAGACCGCCGTCCGATCGCACACCCAAGTTCTCATCTCATGCCGAAACAACAGAAAGCTGCTCGCGCGCGTGAAGGCGTTTGATAGGCATTGCAATATGGTTTTAGAGAATGTGAAGGAGATGTGGACAGAGATACCAAGAAATGCACAGGGAAAGAAGGGTAGACCAGTGAACAAGGATAGATTCATCAGCAAGATGTGAGTTATTTGGAGGGGGGGCGGTGGTTGGATTGCAGGTGCACGGAATATTTTTGCTGACATGTGGTATTAGGTTCTTGAGAGGAGATTCAGTCATCCTGGTATTGTTGAGTTGATCTTGCGATATGATGATTTTCTATGGGTGGATTATGGAAATTAGGGTCGGCTCATAGTGGTTCTTTGGACATGAATACAAGGCGTCGAAAAGTGGCTGAATATACCAAAGGTTGCGTCTATCCGAATGAGATTCTGCTGTTGTGTATGTGGTGAAAATGACAGCGTCACAAATCTCATGGACCAAGCCGGATAGTCTGGCTTCGAGGTTTGGTAGTATCTGGCATATCCAAGCTAGCTTGTCGGAAAGTCATTGAATTACTGTAGCCTGAGACTCTTTCCTCTCCGTACTCATTGACATTTCTTTCGTGTTAGTCTTCCGGTAAATTTACGTTACTCTCACTATGAGCAAGAATCGGCTCCCAAATATCGCGAGGCAAGATGCCGTCTCTTCCATACTGTTAGGCACTCGTGCACGTCATGTGCATCACGCCCAATACGCGCTCCACGAATATCAGTCACAACCTTCATAATTGCACCTCAATTGGTGGAAGTTAGGTTTTGGCGAGCTTGGGCTGGGGTTGTTACTTGTTCAACTATCTCAGAAACATATGCGCAGCGAAGCCAGACATGGCATAGGACATCAACGTCATCATCTCTCTCGTAATCTTCACGGACTCCACCATGTCTTACAATCTGCTCTGCTGAGTAATTTGAATCTCCATTTGGGCATGAATCAATCTTCTAGATGCCAAAGAGAGTGACTTGAGATTGACGCCTGTCCGAATCGAGCATAGTTCACCGAAAATCCATACCACTGCGGGGAAATAAGGATCCAAAAATTATATACCAGCTAAATCAGCAATCAAAGGTTATGACCATTGACCTACGCTCTCAAACCATCTCATAATCAGACTCGCCAGTTTTTATGCCAGCGAGACCCAAGAAGAATTCACTCAAGCCCCAAGCTCCAGGATCAGGGACTTGCTCAAAACCTGAACCACCAATATATACTGTTCGTCCCAAACTGGCTTTCATGCCTTTTGTTCCCTCAGCCCCCTTTCTGGATGCTTCGGCAGCCTTCTTGAGATCCCCAGACGAAGCCAGTGTCTCGATGAATGGATGAAGTGCATCAACCAAGGTTCTGTCACCTGGTTGGGCTGGTGTGTAATTTGATAGAGACTTAGCTGATTGTTGGAGTGCCGCTGCCCACACTTTTGCGGATGTTTCACCTGATCCTTGTTGCCGCAATGAATGGACAAGTGTATTGAGGAAGATTGCATAGAGAGCTCCAGATGTTCCATCCATATTGTTCTCCACTACTTGGACGATCTTGCCAAGGTCTACAACTGGATCACCGGACAGCTTGGTGCCAGAGATCAATTTTAAAACAGCTGCATAGCGTCAGTATTCCGTTCATAGAACCGATAGATGAGCATTTCAAGTTCATCCTAACCAATATCATCTGATATGTGATTGTGTTGAAGGATTTATCGATAGAAGAATGGGACATACCTTCAGCTCCTCTCTTCAAGCCAATACCACAGTCGCCATCACCAACAACTGTATCATACTTGGTAACATCCGGCTCAGCAGCAATAACTCTCTCCAGAGCAGTAGTCAGAGCCTTCTTCGTCACCTCGGGGTCAAGCTTCAGCTCGCTAGGCTTGACTTCTTCTGTAGAAGCAGCAGAGGTTTCCCTTGTTTGGGTTGATTTTGCCTCCCAAGTCTCTTTCCTAATCGGCGCAGCCCAACCAGCTGCTTCAGAAGGCGCATCGAGTAATTGCAACATACTTGGCCCACCAATATCTGTGTTGACAACGTTCAAAATTGAAATGCTGAAGCCAAGTCCGTTAAGACTTGTCATATAGGTTCCAGCGAGGATTCGAACTGGCTTGATATTGTAAGACTTTTCCAATTGGCCAACCACTTCGGCTGTGATTCCTCCCAGCTCGAGGACACTGACTCCACCAAGATTGTTGATCAACAAAACCACCTCGTTCGAGTTGACATTCAGAAAAGAACGATCTTTGTCTTTTGAGTCCAGTAGCTGTGACAGCATAGTCTTAACAAGCTCAGGAAGCTGAACTTTCGCTCTCCCGCTCCCAGGCTCGTTGTGGATACCCATTCCAATTTCAACTTCCTCGCTTTGAAGAGTCTCTTCCGAGTTTGGATCAACTGGGCCTCTTCCAGGAACATGGACATGGTCCAAACTTGCTCCAACACTGATGAGATTGTCCGAAGTAAGCTTGGCAACTTTGTAAACATCCTTCAAACTGGCACCAGTTGCTGCTAACGCTCCGGATATTTTATGTACCAGCACTGTTCCAGCAATGCCTCGTCTGCCAACCTTTCCTGCCTTCTCTCTGCCCACTCCAACATCGTCGCCGACGACCAGCATCTCGACGTTCAAGCCAGCCGCCTTAGCTTTCTCAACTCCCATGCCAAAGTTGAGAACATCTCCGGTGTAGTTCATGACAGTAACCAAGATTCCTTTATCGCCATCCACTCTTGACATTATAGCTTTTCGAATTTGTTCTGCACTGGGAGATGCAAATATGGTACCGGCAACTGCAGCAGAGAGTAAACCATCTCCAACAAAAGCTCCAAAGCTTGGTTCATGACCACTTCCTCCTCCAGAGATGATTGAGACTTGAGCAGCATGACCAGGGCGTCTGTAGATGATTTTGTTCTCGACATCAAGAGCGACGGAAGGGTTGGTGATAGTGAGAGCTTGAAGAGCTGTGTTCACCAAATGGGTTGCATCGTTGATAAAGTGCTTGGCAGACATGATTGTAGAATTGGAGGTATTGAGGAATGCTTAGAGTTCGATTATACCGGGAGCATGGAGAGATTTAATATACCGGTGCACGAAACAACAACTTGGGGTAACCGGAGCATGTCGCCCATTGCTGTCAGCCCATAGCGATCTGAGCAGGCTATTGAAGCGGGGCAACCTGGGGGTTCGTCCAAATATCGGGGAGGCAAGTGAGGGGTATTGAGCTCCCCTGCACAGGACAATTAACTTCATGACAGGCCCCACCCTAAGCTATTCCATGTTCGAGGGAATTCGTGTTACGGAAAAGTAAGTGCCATACCATATACATGTGATTAATATTGATACGTTTCATTTGACGAATATAGAAATCTATAAGACTCAAAGTCACTGTTCAATAAAATATTTGTATTTAGGTCAGGCATTTTTTGGATCAGCGCCGAGTTATTCTCGAAAGATTCCATTTGAACACTTAATTATGTCGTTTATAACGCTTTTAAAATAAGTAAATGCATGAGATCATGCAATTTATTCCCTCCTAGATACCTTATCCTCATTGAAAAATATGGATTTATTTTCTTTCCTTTTTCTTTGTCTTGATAATTCTCTTCTCTTGTGGCGCTTGCTTTTCCGTGAGACATGCTATGCCCCTCCACTAGCTTCGGAAAACCTTCCGAACATTCGCTGAGCCGCAGCAACGTCAAAGAATTTCTGTCGGGTCGAAACCCCCACCACATCACAATGGCGCAAATATCCTCAGTCGCCGTACCAGGCCAGCTTTTAGGACCCACCAGCGAGTACAATCCAGGCGCAGGAACTCACGTCCACAATTCGAATCTTTATGCTTCAATTCTCGGTCCAGTCACAAAGACGAACGTGCCAAAGCCTGCCGGACCTCAAAAACGTCTAACGAAGATCACACCAGTTGCTCCAGCTGTTCTACCTACGCTCTCCATTGAGAGAAGCATATCTGCTGCGAATGCAAAGCCTACGGGAGACAGGTCGAAGACAGAGATTTTGCCAGAAGTCAATAGCATTGTGCTGTGCAGAGTTACGCGGATAGCACCAAGACAAGCCACTGTTGCGATTCTGGTGGTAGGAGAGACAGTTCTAGATGGAGAATGGCAGGGCCTGATTCGGGTTCAGGATGTCAGGGCCACTGAGAAGGATAAAGTCAAAATCTTTGAGAGCTTTAGACCTGGAGATATCGTCCGAGCCGTGGTGGTAAGTTATTCGGGCGAATAAGTTTAGCAAGATCTAAGAAGCATAGATATCATTGGGAGACCAATCGAATTATTACCTCTCGACAGCTAGCAACAATTTGGGTGTTATCATGGCAACAAGCGAGGCTGGCAATCCTATGTATCCAGTCAGTTGGAAGGAATATAAGGATCCGGAGACAGGTGCTAGTGAGAGCAGGAAAGTCGCCAAACCATTTTAGATGTGGATGCTATAGTTGTCACTTGGCTGTGATGGTGATTTAGTGGAAGGCGATTTCTGTTTCTGGTCCTTTTGTCAAAGCATAGCGTCTGGCGTTTCATTCTTACAGTTGCCCTCAATACCATGACCTTTTTTCCCAACCACTTTTCTCAAGGTGTATTTGAAACAGCCAAAGAATATCATTCACAACCCATCAAACTTTCCGACTTCTAGATACTCTCTCGCCCGCTCTAGTTCGCCGCTACCCACTTACTCCATTGAGATAGGCGTCTGACAGCCACGAGATATATACATGAGACTTTGAAATCCAATTAGTAATTTGGTTGATGTGTTTCTTAAATGCAATTAATTACTTCGAAAAATCCCCGAACAAATAGTTGAATCCTCGCTCAAAAAATAAATCGAAGAAAAGCCAAAAAATTCCTCATTCCAAATCGGGAAAACTCTAGCCTCCCAGTCGAACAGGGAGACCGTAGAAAACCCTCCGGTGAGGATTTTTGAAGCTGGGTGATTTTATTTGTACGTTGATATCATCGTCTTGTCAACAGACCACTACGCCACATTTTTATGTGGTCGTCCCTATGGCCTGATTCATGGAAGTGTTATTCAGATACATATGTATCTGAGTGGGAGGCCATTGAGTTCGTGAAATTTTGTAGCCGCTTATTAGTTCTGACTCCCGTCTGTTCTTTTCAATATCAAGCGGCTCTCATATCCATTTCCAGATCAGGTTTCAAACTTCCTCCATCCTTATAAGTGTCCTCGAAGCCACAATATTATTTCTTGAATTTATTCTGGCTTTTTCAGCGTTGCCATTCACGTTCGCGTTCGCGTTTCTTTCTGTTTTGTTTACTAGACGGTCGGACGAGTAAATCCAATTGCCCAACCCACGCATGGAAATAGCTGGACGAATAGTTAAAAAAAACTAGTAATTGATCTCAGGCAAATGCATTGAACTAATTTGTGTCTCGGTGAAGTTCCTGGCGTAGTGGAATGGAAACTGTAGCTAGCTCTGACTAGATCTGTAGGTCACGTGCTGCGTGTCATAAACCCTGCTCCGTGCCACTTTAGCAAGCGCGTTTTCGGAAATCGCGGTCGCGACGCGAAACACTCTGGGAAGGAACAAATTGACATTCCAAGCCATTCCTGCTTGATGGATTGAATAATTCTCAAGCTCACACTCTACCGGTTGTATGCAGACTGGCTTTGTCCGTCTCCAAGCCTTCCCTCTTGCTGCTCAGGATCTGCTTGCAAGGTGCTGGAAGGCTCGAATAACCGCTTATCGACCGACGACCCTCAATGCATCGAATCCAGTCCGCCCATATTCCTCGATCGCAGACGCCATGTTGAATCGTGCAGCAAAGGCCTTTGAGCCTCCAAAGTCGAAGAACGATGCGCTGGCGAAGCAATTGTTCCCCTCCAGCAGCCCGTCGCAGGATGGCAATATCAAAGATGTTTTCAAGAAAAAGAATACCCAAACCTCACAATCGATTGGAGGATTCACGAACTACACCAATCCAACAACTGCACTCCGCTCGAAGTCTCCAAACGTCACTGCGAGAGTCGGTTTGAACGGCAAAACTCTTAGTGTATCCTCTGTTTCCTCGAACTCTGCTGGGCTGTCATCGCTTTTCAGCAGGAAGGATTCTTTTCAAAATACCGCCAATACGATAGACCTTACGAACGACGAACCCCTAAAACAGAGAAACTCACAGATCCACCATACAGCCATTGTTTTTGACGAGAATGATTTCTCCGATGATGCAGACTTGGACTTAGATATGGAATATGAGCTGCCAATAACGATGGCACCGCCCAAACCTCCAGCTCCAAAACCTGCAGCTCCACAACCTTCGCCTTACGAATTACCTAAACTCAACCCGCCACCACAAGACCAAAATCCTACAAGCAGCGCCATTACCTGGTCATCCTCTTCCCCTTCACATAAAAGAACGCCACCCGGTGCGTTGAGAAGACAGCGCGAGGTAGAAGCTTCTCAGGATGCAGATATCAATCCTCGTCCAGCTAAGCGAAGGACTTTGCCATGGGCCGCAAAACGTGCGGAGGAGGCAGAGCTTGCTGAAATGAAAGAGGAGAGGGAACTTGCTCTCGCTGCGATAGCTTCGTCAGCCTCAGCCAAGAAACTATGTTTTCGGTGTAGGAAGACTGGGCACCATATGGATGACTGCCCTGAGCCCAAATCTAAAGGCAACGTACTTGAATATACTCCCGCTCCCAAAGAGAAGCGAATGCCTTGGAATACCACTGGCAGTGCAATCGCCGAGGAAAAGAAGAAGTTCAAGGATAAGCAGAAAGCAAGGAAGAGTGATGGAGCAACCGAAGCTCCTCAGCGAGCGAAAGCTAAGGCTGTTTTGGCTCCTATAACTTTGAGCGGAGAGCAGCAAAGAGTACTTAAGTTGGTTGTGGACGAGAAAAAGAGTGTGTTCTTTACTGGATCTGCTGGAACAGGCAAGTCGTCTCTATTTTCCCATCCCCTTGTTTCTCTATCTCCTCTACGTTAGTTTGTGCTACTAACTTGTCATCTAGGTAAATCGGTATTAATGCGATCCATCATTGGTGAGCTGCGAAAAAAGTACAGCCGGGAGCCAGATCGTGTTGCGGTTACAGCTTCGACGGGTCTCGCTGCATGTAACATTGGTGGTGTAACTCTCCACAGCTTTGGGGGCATTGGCCTTGGCAAGGAGGATGTTCCAACACTGGTAAAGAAGATCAAGAGGAACCCCAAAGCCAAGAATCGCTGGCTTAGAACGAAGATTCTGATCATCGACGAAGTTTCTATGGTTGATGGAGATTTATTTGACAAGTTAGAAGGCATTGCAAGAGCCATGCGTAACAATGGGCGACCTTTTGGTGGTATTCAACTTGTGATCACTGGTGATTTCTTTCAATTACCACCTGTACCTGATTATGACAAAAAAGACCGCGCTATCAAGTTTGCATTTGATGCTGGGACTTGGTCAACGGCAATACATCATACCATTGGTCTGACCGAGGTTTTCCGTCAGAAAGATCCAGGTAGGATGGCTCTCGTATCATACTGTAGAGCGGTTGCTAATGGGAACTTAGTATTTGCAAATATGCTCAATGAAATGCGTCTGGGCAAGATCACCAATGAAACAATAGCAGCTTTTAGGAAGCTCAGCAGAAAGCTAAATTACGAGGACTCTTTGGAGGCAACCGAATTGTAAAGTCATGTTCACTTCTGTTCCATGCAGAGCTAACTTTTGCATAGATTCCCTACCAGAAACGAAGTCGAAAATTCCAATGCTTTCAAGATGCGTGCTTTGCACGGGAAAGCTTACAATTATGAGGCTCGTGACACTGGTACCATTACCGATGTTGCCATGCGCGAAAAATTGCTTGCCAACATGATGGCACCGAAGACTCTGCAACTGAAGAAAGGTGCACAAGTGATGCTTATCAAGAACATGGATGATGGCCTCGTCAACGGGTCTCTGGGTAAGGTAGTAGCATTCATGAGCGAGAAGACATTTGAACTATATGATGCGCATCCAGATATGTTTGGTGAAGACATTAGTTCTGTAGATGTCGATGAGGAAGTTATGCGAGCACGAATGAGTCTTAAGTCCTTTTCGAAGAAAGAACCCAATTCAAACGAGGACTATCCCCTCGTTCGATTTATTGCGGCCGACGGAACTAGTCGGGATCTACTTATCTTACGAGAAGAATGGAAGATCGAATTACCGAATGGGGAGATTCAAGCTCAGCGCTCCCAACTGCCACTCATCCTAGCATGGGCATTGTCCATCCATAAGGCTCAAGGTCAGACTCTTGAACGAGTTAAAATTGATCTCAAGAAGATTTTCGAGAAGGGTCAAGCTTATGTTGCACTCAGTCGAGCAACGAGCCAGGAAGGTCTGGAAGTTCAAAATTTCGACAAGAATAAGGTTATGGCTCATCCGAGAGTCGCTCAGTTTTACAACAGTCTGTATAGTGTTAATAAGGCTTTGGAACATCCAACAGTCGCCAAGCCTATTCCAGCAAAGAAAGCATCGACCTATGAAGAAGACTTCATGAACGCAGAACAGGTCAATGGCTTTGACTTCGACGAGGAAGAGGAGGCAATGGCGGCGTATGGTTAAGAAGAAGTTCCTTGATGCTGTGGACTATATCACGTCAAGTGTATGACATTTTGGGGGAGAAGTGGAATGCTGCTCAGAAGGCAGCCTCTCGTGATGAAGAAGAGAGCAAACTTAGACTGGTTTTGTTCCTAGTAAGGGCATGGGCATCGTTAGAGCTGCGGTTGGGAATTAATTATGAAGGCGATAAAATATAGAAAACCAGCCCATAGTGTCTGGCGCCTCGGGGACGAATCCCTCGATCAAAAAAATTGAAAAACCAAATGGCAACACCAATACCCAAAAAATTACTCCCTTTTATTTCATTGCCTGCTCCAACACTCCTATGCTGATTTTGATAGGCCCCTGGCAAAGATCAATGGAAGAACAAGCTTGCAAGTACAGACCATATGCAATATAAAGCAAAGTAAGTGACAACCAAAACTACGCGGGGTGAAAGGCGAGGTGGACTATAATATCAAATATAAGTTTGGCTTGGCAATGATGCACCAGGGCTGGGGTGAAGCTTTTACAAACAGTTTATCGATAAGCAAACCGGGGGGAATCTGGCGTGCCGTCAATTGCCCGAAAATATACTTTTGTCTCACCCACGCGACTTCCTTCCCAACCAACATAAATTCTCCACTTTGCGGAATACGGTTTGTGCAATAAACTTCAAGAGAACGCCAAGTTATCGTATCCATCGAATCCACCGAATTCCAACATATTTCTCGCACGACTTTGACCCCCTCAGCTGTACGACATAGCACCCAGGGATCTGAGACGGTGGGACACAACTCTACAAACGAGCCCGACGATGTCGAACACGTTTATCGGGCTCACCATGCTGGTGACGCTCAGCTCTCCGCGTGGCGCCCAATTGCGCGGCGTTGTGAGCGGTATTGAGCCTGGAAAAAGCTTGACCTTGCGAAATGGTAATAGTCTTTACGTTTGTACTTCACAAAAGTCAATTGCTGATCCATCTGCACTATAGTTGTCTGCCCCGCGAATGGAAAGTATGTGCCCGAGTTCACGATCAACGCAGCAGAGATTGTAGAGCTGGTAGAAGCTTCGAACGAGAACCTGCCTTCCTCTGTTCAAATTCCTCGAGCTAGTCCCGTACACAAGGCGAAACACTTTGAGGACCCTGCCATCGTGAGCGTAGGCAAACGACCTACTCCTGTCAGTAGCGCCGGTAATCACCGACCTTCTATACCTTCACAATGGAGCTCTACTTCTATGGAACGTCAGGATTCAGCTAGGACAGCTGTTGGAAGAGAGGACAGGACTCTTCGAGACATCACTCCAGCTGCCACCTTGCTGGAGCCTATGCGAAAGATTAGTGTTAAAGAGGAGATTGATGAAGCTGCCGATGGTCTTATACTAGAGGAACTAGAGGCAGAGGCAGAAGTGAATCCTGAGCGTCCAGCAGTGAAGTCTCAGCAGAAGCGACCAAGGGCACGCGGTGCAAGGAAGAATCGTCGAAATGGCGCAGAAGATACACACGATCCATCTGCTACACCTGCAAAGGAAACTGTTAAGTCTAAAGGTTGGAGACAAACGCCACTTTTGGAACCCAACCCTTCGTTTCAACCTTTTTCAACACTTAAGAATAGACGCAGAAATGGGAAGATGGACGAGAATGGCTGGGCCACTGAGGATGCTACTGATGTGCAGGATATGGGAGAATTTGACTTTGAGAACAGCAACAGGAAATTTGATAAGCGGAATGTTTTTAGCGAGATTCAAGCAGAAGACAGCATTGCTGATGAGGATCGTTTGGTAGCACACAATAGGCTACCACGAGCAAAACCTGGGACTGCGGGTGGGAAGAACCTTCACTACACCGAGAATGTCTTAGAGGGAACGAATGGGAGCGTCAAGGCGAAGAATGATGCTTGGAAGAGTGAGGCCGACACAAGTGACGTAGAAGGCAGGGCAAGTCAACGAGGCTCTGGTAGTGGTAGACTTTCTTCTCGTCGTGCTGAGAGCAAATTATCGATTAATCGCCGACCAATCTCACGCAAAGGAAGTGGTGGTGGTTTTGCTCAACCTGCTCGCACTGTCTCTGTACGTTCTTCCATTCCTTCTCAGGTGACCTTGCTAATTGCTATTAGATGCCAGTTGCTCCTTCGAAGCCATCATTCTTTCTCGTTCCATCCGACCGTCGTTGCGAACCCATCTCAGCTTTGCAAATGCTCAACCTGGAAAATATCGCTGATAATGAGCTCGGACTTTCTGAGGATATGATGACTGAAAACGCAGGTAGGGGAATTGCGGAAGTTGCTCTGTCAGCTCTCAGTACCGGTAATCGTGGCTTGACACACGGCAAGAATGCTACTGTTCCGACTGTTGTTGTCTTTGCTGGAAACAACAAGAGTGGCCTTCGGGCTGTTGCAGCTGGCAGGCATATCAGAAATCATGGCGTTAATGTTGTCGTCTGTGTTCTTGGCATAGAACGAGAGACAGAACTTCTCGTGGGACTGAGACGTCAGATCAAAGTCTTCCGTAGCTTTGGTGGTAAGATTGTCACAAAGGTCGAACTTCTGGAGTTCGTCAAAAATCTGGCCGCACCAGTACAACTCATCATCGATGGTCTTCTCGGTCTCACGATCTCCTTTGAAGAATTGAGACTTGGCGATCAGACCACCGCATACGAGCTCATCGCCTGGGCAAACCGAAGTAAAGCGGAAGTTATAGCAATTGACATACCCACCGGCATCGATCCAACATCGGGGAAGATCAGCATTATCGACGGACGACAGCTCTACATACACGCTAACTATGTTGTTGCTATGGGAGCTCCCAAAAAAGGTCTGCTTGAAGCAATGTCTTTTGGCGAGGGCATTCCAGATGACGATGCTTCATCCAAGGGTAATGAGTGGCAACTCTTTGTCGCTGATATTGGTCTTGGTGCTGCAGTCTGGAAGAAAGCTGGCACGAGAGTTCGAAGAGGTGTGGAATTTGAAGGAAGCTGGGTTCTTGGGATGAGATTCCAGGGAGTAGCGGAGTAATTTGGCTTGTTTGAACCCATCAACGGAGGTTGAGGGCTTTTTTCAGTTGAGCATTAGCATGGCGTTTTATTCTTGGTCGAGGTAACATTGCTGGCTAGCATGGGAAAACGGATGTGAAAAGAAGCGCTAGATCTGATAATCCAGGGTGTAAATAGCTTCTTACAGAGTATTGCCCTGATGAAACGTACAAAATCATTAAATAACTTGTGCTTACAGAACAGTGATGGGAATGTGGTAGACGATCTATTCGTGATGGCATTTAAATATCTATCGACTTCCATCAAGTACATTCCACTCGTTTCAGGCTCCATACACTGACTATCTTCTCTTCCAAACTCCTGATCTATCTCCAGCCTTGCTCTGCTGAGTACTTATTCTACAATGACTCTCCACCTATTCTTCTAGCTCCATATCCTTGTCTCCGATCGTCTCAAACTTATATGTCACCAGTACGATTTAGATATTGTGACATGACATATTTTCTTGGTCCTGCCAGCTTCTTAAACCAACAGAATCTACCTGTTCCTCCTGGAATATTTCCTTGTCTGGTTGTCTTAATCATCCCTTGGGAGTCACTGTTAGTTGGAGATGAATGCCAGGAATAGTGTCTCTCAAGTGCGGCTTCCGCTTTAAAATTTTACCCGAGGGTGTGGGAAAGGGAGGCTCTACGCAGATTCTAGTTATGATGGTTGTTATCTTGCTGTAAAGAGTTTCCATACGGACTCTGTTTTAGATGTTTTCTCTTTCTCTTCTTCGATGTCGGACTGGATCGAATTTGGGAGTGGCGAACTGAAATAAAACTACCTTTGCCAAGGAGAATCCCAGGATTTGTTGAGTGCTCACTCTTTTCTTCCGTTTGTCTTCTTGAGGAAGGAGACATGAAATTTGTGTTGTAAGCTATATCGAAAGTGAAGACATAGAGTATTGGATGGTATAGTGTGTATTTCTAGCGGTGTGGAATTCGTAGGAATAGGAATTTGATTTTATATAAGAAAGCATTAGACTCAATACGACAGGGCATAAGTGTCTTATATATGAATAAGCTGTTGACTACCATACCGCGATGAAGTCCCTGTGGCCGAGTGGTTAGTTGAGGGTCGCAAACTATAAAAATGGCTTCTTCAAAAACTCCTTAGGGGTTTTCTAAGGTGTATCTCATCTTCGGAGGGGTACACTGGAGTTTTGCCATTTTTGACTTCAGAAATTCTTTTTGGGCATTTCTGCCATTACCAAAAACCAAGAGAGTGTTTTCTTTTTAGATTTTCAGAATTTTTGGTAATTGAGGATTTTTACATCTACTTTGAATAGTGAAGGATTTTCTATGGATATCACACTTTCCAATTCGCTTTATGCTTTCCTGAAGTCGCTGGAGCCTATAAATGAAGAGTGCTTCTCTGATCTCAAGGATATACCGCTAACAATCGTCTATCTCGCCGTCATCGATCATCCAGGGTACGGCGATTGGTTGATCTCCTCTGCTAACAATAATCCCAAACAGCTGAGGTCTGCCTTACGGACAACATGGCTCTTGTACTTCCTGTGAATTGCAAATATTCACATGCTTCTTAGACAATGTTCGGCTCAAAAGACTCTCAGGAGCCTGTGCCAAACACCGGCTTCCAAATATTCGAGTTGGTGGTCTAATAGACTCACGGGTACATTCTCCATTCAGTTGCCAGACGGCCAGACCTGCATGACTTGACACAGCTTCCAACGAAGGAACTTGTTGAATAATAGAGAGGATTACTCACAATAATCTCGTACACTAGGCAGAGGGCACAAAGTTTTAATAAATACTGAATTTTTTGTGATTTTTCCAACTCTACAAACCATATTACAACTACTCAATACAAAATTCCATCTTTTTTGTGATTTTAAAAATTTTAAGAAAAGAAAAGAAGGAAAAGGAAATGGGTATCTACTCTAACATACATGAATAACCATTTTTAAAAAAGAAATAAAAAGAGAAAAACTACTCTACAAACCCCACGCATCACCCACCCCCGACTCGCCTAGAAGTCCTCCCCCTCGCGGGGTGCCGGCAGGGGCACCGACATGGCCAGCTTTGGCGTGTCAACAAGGTCTCGGTGACTGTGAATCACCGGGACTCTTGTTGACACGCCTCCGCCGACAGCAGAGGATTCTCTGGCCGAGCCAGAGCTGAAGGCCGTGGGCTCCCGACCGAACGACAGGTCGAGGTGCCACGGAGCAGCAACCCCAACCGCCGCAAGGTCGTCCAACAGACCCTGTGGAAATTCACCTGCCGAGGCAGGGAAGGCAAAGGGATCTGCCGAAGCAGAAAAGCTGGTGCTCTCTCCTGCTGGCCGGGCAGGGTGACCACGCTGAGGGTTGTTAGTTATGATCGTTGATGGAAGAAGAGGGATACTCACTGGAAGAGGAACAGCCCGAAGGCCGATCGTCTTCATGATGTTGGCGTCTGCGACTGGGAGCTTGCCAACTAGATTGAAACCATAGCCTGTTTGTGCTGTGGCTGGGATGTCGCCATTGGCGATTCCATCCATAGAGAGGAAGGATCGGTCGGAGTATGTTGGGCGACATGCTGGGCAGACTTTGTATTGGCACTCGAAGCCCTTGGGAGGAGCAAACGAGGTTGTGTCAGTGGACATTGAGGCGTCGCCATTGTTGGTGAGAGCGCCGAGGAATGGGTTTGTTGCTGGCGACATTGGTATGAAACCGAAACGGCCAGTGGATGGTGCTTGCTCGCGGGCATCGTTCTCCTTTGCGGCTTGCTCGGCGGCAATCTTGCGGACCTGAGACAAGTATTAGGCGCGTGTAGAATAAGTGGGAGTAAATAACTTACGTTGTCACGCTGTGCTTGGATGATGGCAAGTTGTTCTGGTGTGTAAGATGCCTTTTGCTCCTCGGTCATCTCCTTGACGAAGGACTCAGGATCGGCTCGAGCAGCTGGGCCACGAGGTCTAGGTGTAGATCGACGTCCAAAGATATCGTTGAACGCATCGAGTGGTAGGTTCTGCAAGAGTATGAGCTCATGTCGAAGTTGAAGTGTTGGATCTGATACTTACGTTGACTCCTGCGGTCATGTCGTTCTCAAGTAGCTCCTCTCTATCTTCAGTGCATCTCCAAAGCCATCCCATCTCTCCTGGCTTGTAGCAAACGCTGCAGACAAACTCAGTGGTGAAGAGACGCGTCATGGTCAAGTGAGTGCAGTTCGACATCTTGGCGGCGCGCGCAAGTACTGAAGGTGGAGGTGCCTTGATAGATGGGCTCAATGATCTTCGAGGTGGAGATGGAGGAAGAGGTCTTGGTCCTTGCAGGATTCTTGAGATTGGACGTGGGAGACGAGATCTTGGTGAAGATGATGTGGTGGGAGAAACTGGTCTGGTTGGTAAGGAAGGGATTGTATTTGAAACTTTTCGTTCCTTGGGAACAACCCGAATGTGATTTGGATTCGACATGAAGGCGGTCACGTTGGCGTGATAGTAGCGTAGCTTTGGTGGAATATCTTCGGTACGAGATAGAAGTTGTTATCGTGCGGTGGCAGTGGGAACCTGAATGTCGAAAGCGGCAAAATTTGATTCGGGGCAGAAGGAGAGCCGAGTCCAAAAGACTCGATGCCACCGCACCGCCCGAGCATCGAAGACATACCGAGCTACTAGATGAAGTGAGAGCGGTGAGCTTACATTTGGAGAGAGGAAAATATGATATGATTATTAGTTAATAATAGATAGAGAAAGAGTATAGTGGGTGTGGGTTTCATCTCGTAAGGTTATGAATCTAGATACTCTCCGCTTGAGGCATCTCATTTTATTAGCTTACTTACTATCAATTTGTATGTCTTCGACTTAATTGACAAATGACTTAAGAGGTAGCGAGAAGGTTACTTATCTTGATGAATTTAGGACTACACTTGGACTGCAAATAAAGGTATATTGATACGGCCAAAGCAACCTTCTCTGTTACAATATGTGCGATTGACGTTTCAAATCTCATGTCATCCATATGTATTGGTGTCATTCAGATGTCAATTTGGCTACTAAGCAATATCGCGCTCTCGTTTGCGCGCCTATTTTCTTGATTTGCTTTGCCAAGCCATATCCAGTAACAGTGCCATAATCTTGAAGCAATCAAAATCAAAATCCACAATTGAACAATAAGATGGGCTGGTCAGGTAAAAGGAAAGAGCAAATTTGGCTCTCGCTAGCAAGTAATAGCTCTGATAGCCCTTGAGATTGAGGCAGGCGCTGAATGAAGCCATCCAGGCTGGTTAGGTCAACGAGATAGTGTCGCAGCAACTTGAATTCGATTGACCCAGCTCTGCGATCCAGTAAGACAGGAAGCTCTACCCGTCAATTGGTAAACATGCAGGTATTTCAACATGGAAGGAAATCATTAAATGTGCAAAAGTACGCTTCAACAACGAATTGCAAACAGAAGCCAAGGAAACACAACATTCCCTATGAACTCCACCACCGATAACTTGACCCTTATTTGATCAACGACAGGCAATAAACTGTATTCCCGGATCCGCAAGACAAACGCATATTTGAACTCTACATTGCAATTGAAGAGTGGCGGGAAAGAGAGATCTTAAGCAGCCAAATTGAGCAAGTGACTCGTGTGACCAGGAGACTCCATCGGCATGATAATTATTAATGATACGCTTTGTACAATGCAAATATCTCGGAGCTTTCAATTGTCCATACTGTTGGTGTAAGATTGAGGATTTATTCCTCGTGGTGGTGAGCAGAAATGACGCGATCGAATGGGAAGGGTTTTGTTGGGTTTGTTGCCAGAGACTTTATTTCCGTATGAGTTGTCGTTGCCAGCCACAGCATGATCCCTGACTAAGTTCTCTATGCGCCGCTAAACACAACTCCGCATCTTCACCTTAGACCGACCGACCTCCCAGATAGCCGGACTTGCTTTTGCAGATACAACAACATCACGATTCATCACTGGCATTCCGTCGCAAGTGAATGACTACGAAGATACATTGAAGGTCAGTCATCCGCGATCTTCACCTTTCGATCTCTATCGTTGCGCACCAAGTTCTGTCGCATGAGCCGCCGGCGCGCTACCTCGGCTTCAAAGTAAACATTGGAAGCTCAGCTCAAGATCTGACCTCAACCTCACGGCATTGCCACACTTCAAGCACTCACTAATACTCAGTCGCATACAGACTCTATAAAGCGCTCTTTCAATCATCTGCCATCATGTCGGTCAAATTCGAGAAGGATACGATTAAGCAGACTGGTGGTGTTGCTGGTGTTCAAGGAGTCAGCGCCATGAAGAGTGGGAAACACGAATTGGCAGATGAGATCGGTGTTGCGCTTACAGGAGGCAAGGGGAATGTTGGACAACCAGGTTATCTGGCGGTACGTGATGGGTGTTTATGATAGATTTGTGTTGGGACGCTGACACCTCTCGAGGCCTACCTCAAGCAGCTTCAGACGAATCCTCTGCGAACGAAGATGCTCACGTCTGGTACTCTGTCGGCGTTACAAGAGATCCTGGCCTCATGGATTGCGAAGGACATAAATAAAAATGGCCACTACTTCACATCTCGAGTCCCAAAGATGGCAGCATACGGAGCTTTCATCAGCGCACCACTCGGCCATGTTTTGATCAGCATACTTCAAAAGCTGTTTGCAGGACGCACAAGTTTGAAGGCCAAGATCCTCCAAATTGTCGTGAGCAACTTAGTCGTATGTTCCACCTCGTTCTAATCATTCGATAAATTTGACTAACATAATTAGATCGCTCCAATCCAGAACAGTGTCTATCTGATCTCAATGGCGATCATTGCAGGCGCTAAAACCATCCACCAAGTACATGCGACCTGGAAAGCCGGTTTCATGCCTGTCATGAAGGTCAGCTGGATCTCATCGCCACTTGCTCTGGCTTTTGCACAGAAATTCCTCCCAGAACATACCTGGGTACCATTCTTCAATATTATTGCTTTCTTTATTGGCACATACGTCAATTCCGTCACAAAGAAGAAGCGTCTTGCAGCACTCAGAAAAAGACATTTCGATGAAACACGCCGCCCTGATGAGGGTTACGGTGGACCCAAATACTAAAGCAGCCAAACAGTTACTGGAAAGATATTTATTTGCGCCGCGGATGCTGTTCCTGTAACCGTCCGTCCTCTTCGGATACGGCCTTGTGCACAAATATAGGTGATAGTCGGGGGATCTCATTGGATGAATGCTACCTCGCCTACCAAGCTTCACGGCTGTGACGTTAAACAAACACATATTTCTGCTTTTCAATCTTGTATAGTCCTTGTCATATCTGGTTGGGTGTCATTTCAGGTTTTAGTCTCCAGCAAAACTATGTTTGTACTTTGTCCTACTCCCGTGACCAGTCTGATATCCTGTAAGTCGCCGTGGCAATTGCTGTTATACAACGGGCCGTTCAGAGAGAGGGGTAGATGTTGTTGTGGCAGTTGGTCACAGTTGGCATTCTGCCAACGTTTAACGTTTCTTCCGAAAGCATGTATTGCAATGTTGTGCTGTGCCCCTACTCAGTTTCGTGCATCAAGTTTGAAGGGAGCCGCTGATCTCCATCCTATCTTAAATGTTCACATACCTAGCCTTGTTGATGTTCTCCCTAAAAGCACTTTCTTCGTATCTTATTTCACGTGTTACTTCTATCTCTTATCGAACTTCTTACATCGTCATCTACCTCAAGTGATAGACATTGCATTGCATTGTACATACAAAACACGCCATGCTTCCGTATCCGGTTCTAGATCCTCGCCCCTACCCTTACATAAATCCACGACGTGTTCCGGTTTCTTATGCAGTGCAAAACCCTTCTCGTCGAAATTTACCCCTTGGTCCCATTGCAAGACAAAATTTCGCACCTGTCGTCAACCAAACTTTTCCTCGTGGTATAAGCCTTATCACAGGAGCTCCTATTGTCCAACAGGGACAGGTTGTCCAAATCGAAAGTCCTTTTCAAAACGACCCTACCGCTGGCTTGGTGAGGAGTCAGCAGGCCGCCTTGATACGACAATATCAAGCTCAGAGCTACCCACTACATGTGCCTTGTAGCCGATCAACCTGTGACGAAGACCATCGGCATGCCCATTACGAGCTCAAAACTAAAGACATCACTGTTCGTGGCCTAGCCAGAGCTGTTCGAGCAAGCTACTTGACTGAATCACCAAAGTTCAAAGATGACTTGGTGAAATATCTGGACAAAAAGAAAGAAGAACAAGTTCCTGACCGTGTTGTCGATTTACTCGTCTCGTTCATCAATTACGAGAAATACCAGAACGAAGATCTACACGACGAAGTAACCCTCTGTATACTCGCTCACAATGTTGGAGCCAAGTCAGCAGTGGAGCACAGCCTCGCGCGCATTAAGAGTGGGAGACTAATGGGTTATCAAGTGGGACCGGAACACCTGTGCGATATTATCGCTACAATCATGCTATCCAGCAAGGTCGATGATGGCCTCAAGAAGTGGCTGGGCAAGTACTTGGAGTCTGGGGGCCGAGATCTACTGCAATCCATTGAAAGGAGTTATGCGTGGGAAGGGCTGACGAACGATCACCCAGAAGTGGTGCTGGACGTGTTAAGACTGCTGGGTCAACATCCAGAGGCTGATGATGATGAGAGGAGAGTGCTATAGTCCGAGTGATTTGGAGATGTTACACTCCTGGGCGGTCACTTACTATACGTTAGGCAGACTTATGTTTCGCTCTGTTAGCGTTGCTATTCACATACCGGTAGCAGTGCCACGTTGATCAATATTTTTCTTATTTCTTTTCTTGCTATAGCAGACACTCTTTTCTCAATCATGGGTTGGGCTGTCCGCATGGGTTGGGGCGTGTTGATCATTGATACTCTTGAGGCAAAACAAAATGATGGGTTGACGTTGATTCCTTGAATGAAGAACTCATCCTTGAAGTGGATGAAGCATATGAAGGAGATGAAGTAAATGAGATAATAAATCAATTGGTGTGAATGATTTGAGTTGATTATTGTAACTTTTATTTATTGCTGACTTATTTCGCGTCTCTGAACGCTCTGGATATGTGAATCATATCTATCGTAGTGTTGATGTAAAGTGGCAGAATTACCTGTGAGCCAGCTGCTGCTGCTGCTTACAAGTAATTCGTCTTAGGTACAGACGTCGAGCTCTTTTGCCGTTCATGGAGACGGTTATTCCAACCACACCTCAGCCAGACGACGGTCAAGTGACATATCTATGCCCCTCTAACATATCGTGACACTCCCTGGAGTCATCACACACATTCATGAATCCATCATTCATAAATCATTCATCGGTTCTTACACTTCACCCGCCATCTTCCATTTCCATCTCAATCCCGTCCAGCCTGCCACGCTCCCCAATAATCCTACCCAAAACTCACTAACCAATCCCTCTTCCAAGCTCCAATGAACAGTCAAGGGAGCAAACGCAAGATTAACCAACATCTGCCTCCTCCACGTCTCCTTCCACTCTCCTTCCTCTTTCCCGCTACTCTTGATCCATTCCCGATACAATCTCCAGAAATCCAATCCTACATGCGCCATCCAGAACCTAGAGCTCCACGCCCAAGCTTTATTCTGCTTCCTTGTATCCCATCCAAGAACACCTTTCGAAGAGAGATATGCGCCATTCTCAAGGTACTGGTAGAATACATTGACTAGTACCTGCGCATACTCAATCCCCTTTCCAACTCTATCCTCATTTCCCTTCTCATCTGTCTTTACAGGTGACAACACTACGCCCTTTCCCCATTTGTAGATTGAAAGCAATCCCCATAATCGCGCGAATATCCTGACATCGCTGATCAGGGAGGAAAGCGCTTTGAGGCGTTGCGCAGTTATTAAGAGTTTGGAAGGGTTTATGGTGGAGGAAGCAGTAAATATTAAAGTCGTGTCTGGTGGGAGGGAGATAGCTTTTTCTATTATTTGGCGTGCTGTTGCGCGTAATCGCGCGAGGGAGAGAGATGTGAGGATGCTGGAGGTGAGGAGGGAGGTGTAGCAGATTGTTAGTAGGAGTGTGTCCGTTCCACCTGGCGTGGAGAGGATTTGTCCTAGTTGCGACAATTTGCGGTCTGTTTTGGAGAGGTAGATAGGTAGCCAGCTGCGTATTATTTCGAGATTTGGTTTTGAGGGTGGAGTGGGCGTTGGAGGAATGGCTGATGGTGACGTTTCGGGAGCGGGAATGGCGGATATTTCAGACATGATGAAGGTAGAGACTGTGATTCTGACTGATGGGTAGAGGGAAGTTAATTCATTTAGAGGAAGGGAAGGAAAAAGGTGTATATGGTCATTCACCTTTTGCCCGGATAATGCTCACGATAACTGTTCCCACCTCGGCTCGGCAGCTGATTGCTGATTGCCGGACGAAATTCCTGAAGGGTTAAAATGCTTGTGATGACAACGCGACAACCTCTCCTTGGCCGAATATTTACCCAACATCAATATCTACCTATCTGATGTAGCCTCAAGTGAGAGTAGAAAATGTGTCCTTTGTTTTATCCTGATCTTTGCAACAATGAATATTTTCCACTAGTGAGTGAAGGTAAATTGCCTTAAGTGTGGAAGTAGTAGTCACGCATCTTAGTTGTCGTTGTCATATACCACAGTGCAAAGACTTCATTAGCTTCTATGTTACTAGCGTTTCGTGATGTGCCGCGAGCTTGCTGTCCCAGCTTCTGTTTGGAACAATTCCGACATGAAAAGTCTGATATCAGGTGGGAGAAGTTCACATGAAAGTGTCTTTGAGAAGTTGGACTTGTAGGAACCCCACTAAAATTGCTCTTACATGGTGCGAAAGCCTGAAATTTATTCTAGCTAAAGCTAGAGTAAGGAATTTGCGTTTGGGAGTATCTCATACTTTGAAAAACTCACACATGGTGCTCCTGTTCTCTCGAGGTTGTATGTTTGTGGAGGGAAATAGTCATGCCTGCTCTCATGTGCCTTCTCAAGTGCTGCGAATTCAAAAGTTCAGGCTTTTGTATGATTTGCCTTACATTTACTTGTTTCTTGATAAGAGTATCACATGATGATTCTGTCGCCCCTCCTTGGCCGCAAAGTTTGTCAAAACAGTTGTGCAGAGGCTGCAAAGCTTGCTGATATGGGACTCCCTAATGTTGTGCGAGAAATTTGGCCAGGAAAGACATGCCTCTCGTCACAGTACTAACTGCATGGTCCCCTAATGTTATGTTACACGATGGGCCAGGACGTCAATCCACAAATCTAGTCAATCTGTCAGCATACATATTCTCAGGTGTGAGGTTGCACTAATATTACACGTCACATTACCGATTTCCTTGTACTGTAGTCAGCAATTTTGGAACTCCGCGAATTCGGAAATATACAACCTAGAGATCTCGCACAGGACTTGAGCCGAATACAACAGGCCGCATATATCACGAAGCACAAATCACTGACCCCGCATACAATCAGATCGATATTCGGACCATGCAAGTACACAAACTCGCGAATCTCCGTGGTATACAGACGAGTCCCCAACCCCTCATACACTAAAAGCGGCAGAAAGCAAGCTATATGAGTAGATCGGATGTCTAGATCCGCGGGTACAAGAAAACATAATTACAAGGAGCCGCAAATTGAGGAGTCGATAGTGTACGAGATAAATTTCCGAGCCCAAAGAATATCTCCCAACCATAGGACCTCTCAACTATACCAGTTGGGGAGAAACAAGAGGTGTTTTTGATATCAAAAATAATGCGAGCCTCAAGTGCTGAGAATTGCAAATTCTGCAAGCTGCGAAGGGAATATTCCTCTCAAAGACAACCTTGTGCCCGTGCCCTCACACACAAAGACCTACGGATATGTCATTCGGTAGCATATAGTATTCTATTATGCAACGCTCCTCAAGTCCTAGTCGCACAAACCCACAATTGTATAAATCTGCAAGTACGCGATGTTGAAGTATGAGCAGTACCCAATATGAACGGCTAGAGACAAGAGAAGCCGGAAATAGGCGCATTCTCAACAACATGCAGGCTTCCACGATCCTTGAACTTCACCAGTCCGCTATTAACCGCACCCAAACCTTGAACTGAAATTGAGAGGAAGGGAATCGCAAAGTGTATGGCTTGCCCGAACAGTTTGCTAGCATCGTAATTTGAATTCTTCCACCGATTGTTCAGCAATTGCTGATTCATGGTTGGCTTAGGCTGTCTAAGAAAGCCTTTGGTCAAGGAGGAGTTTGTCCATCATAGAATAGTATATCAATCACTCAACGCAAAGAAACACTGGGTATGGAAAACTTGAAGTAGAGTTGGGCTATAGAAAAGGGAGGCAGTCAAGCCGAAAAGCCGTCTCCTGTGCCGAATTTCAATGTATCCTTTCTTTGTCAGGGATGGAGGCTGGATGGCGTCAGATTCGAAGGGTTGATAATGTTGCAAGAAGAGGTGAATAGAGCTGGAATCCTCATTTGGCGGAAGCTGGGCGGTCATTTAATGACTTGATTTGCTGTTGAATGAGCTTGAATGCCGGACGTCGAGAGGACCTTCGTCTCGCTCCACATTCCTGGCGAATTCGCATAAACAGCTTGAATGGCATGAATCAGAACGAATATAATTAAGATATCAAAGTTTAGGAACGATCACAAGTCATCTCATGATTCAGTGCATACTAAGATGCCCATGTGTCCTCGCAACTTCATACTCGTCGCATGAATCAAAGTATTTAGTGTTCGCAAACCTCATTCGATTCTCTAATTGACTCATGTGGGTATTCACTTTATAATCTTCCGCTCTCTGACTTGCCGAACACTATTCTGAATCTGGATGTCCTATATTTCAAGGTACAAGGTTCCGAAATACTAGGCAGAGTTCTCAGGAATTTGGACCTACAGGACACAAGTCCGAGGCGTTCATGGGATCTTTTTGAATTCTGTTGTTCCCTGTTGGAGCAAAATGTATACTTCTGACAAACGCATAGACTACTTGTGCTAGCAAAGAACTTATCCACCAACGCCTTGTTGCTCAATGGTACAAACTTCAGGAGAACAGAATAGTTACAACAACAGCCAGTTCAAATAGCACCCCAAGCTTTGTCAATTGGTAACGCTACACCATTAATAGCTCTCGCCCCATCGCTTGCCAAGAACAAGATCACGTTTGCTACTTCCATCGCGCTGATAGATGGTTTCTCCCCAGCTGGATTGTGCAATTCCCAAATGGGCTTCAAAGCCGTAAATGCAGCTTGGTCGAAATGTTCCTTTTCGATTGAGGCATTGAGGTTGGTGTCAATTGCTAAGCATTTGTCAGTGATGTTCGACAGAAACAAGGTGAAGATTTGGAAGGTTAAATTACTTACTTCCAGGCAATACAGCATTGCATCTTATCCCTTCCTCATGAAACCTCCATGCAGTATGTTTCGTTACGCCAAGAAGGCCATGCTTACTGGTTGTATAGGCGATTCCTGCCGCTGCACCACTAACGGCTGCTTTCGAAGCTACATTTATGATGGAGCCATTCTTTCGGGCTTTCATGAAAGGTAACACGGCGCGGATCATACGTGTAGGAACTGTGAGATTAACACCCATTACCCGTTCCCATTCGTGGTCTGTAATTGAATCGGCTGCTTCAAAGGCGTCCATTACTCCAGCAACGTTGGCGAGCACGTCAATCTTATCTCTGGGAAGATGTTAGTTTTCGATCTTACATACTCTCACGGATTCTGAAGCGTTTTGGATGGGGCAAACATAGTATCGGACGGACAACATACCCGAATTTTGCGACACAGATTCTAATCACCTCATCACATTCTCCCTTCTCCATAAGATCCCCTCGATGAAAGTGGAAGCGTCCAGCATCTCGCTCGTCGATCTTTTTATAGTCGATGTCTTTTACGTCAACGCCGAGGACCTCGTATTGATGACTGAGGAAGACTTGAGTTGTTGCTAGACCGACTCCAGAGGCGCAACCAGTCACGACTATAAACACAGCATTAGAGAAGAGTCTTTCATGATTTTGCGAATTAGAAGGAAAAGAAAGTGTCAGGTGACATAAATCATGCTAATTCAGATATACTCCATCCGAAGGGTAGAGGGCTGTGAAACATACTTGCGACTTTCCCAAATCCGGCACCATCAACAGTCCGCCTCGGCAAAACATTATTTCCGTTATGATAAGAAAATGACATTTTCAATCTTTCAGGAGAAAGGTAGAATATGCAATTCAGGGGTAGATATGGTAAGCGAGCTTGACAAATGCTTCATCAAGATCTCCAGCACAGCTCTTGGGACGAAAACCCGGGGTAAAGTGGAGAAACGGAGAATATAACACTAGTTGTTTGGTAAAGAAATGTCTGGGGAACAAGAGATAAGAAAAGAAGATAAATAAGGGAAGATATACCCTCTTGAGGCCATGAAAAGCTCACCGTCCACGGGCCGTGAAGGAATCAGCCTCGGATTCTGCCGAGTCGTATGACTTTTTTGCGACTGTTCATTTTCCTGTTTCACAGCGTCGAGATAGTGGCAACGTTTGGTATTGGTTTATTTCGATGCCTTTCTCGAGCATCGTATGACTGTTTAGCGGTGTCGGGTTGTACAGATGGGAACTGGAGGGGGTTGTCAGAGCAGAGGTGACGTTGGTAAGGTGAAGTGAGGTTGTGAGTAGGAAGTTTCGTGGGGATGCGGGGGTGGACCGGTCCGCTTACAGTGTTTTTGAGTAGGTGAGCGATTTTGAAATCGCATGCTTTCTGCTATACTCACCAGTTTTTGTCGATGCAGACCAGCCTCTTCGGAATCCTTGAGAATTTGCAAAGAGTTTTTCCGGACTATTCAGATATCATGAAGAATGGAGTCACGTGTGCGGTGCCTCGGTGCAGCCTGATGAACTGAAAGGGGGCTGAGTGTCCTGATTTGGTTAGCTCAATATCTCTAGTCCTCAGCACCTGGGCTTCATTTGAACTACTACTCGACCTTCAACAACATACTTGTTGAATGCATGTCTCATTGTCGCAATCCCAATATCTTGTTTCTTCTTCAACGTACTCGGAATAGGTAGTGAAAATTGCTATTTGTGCAATATCTCTGTTACTCGACTGCTGACTACGACAGATTTTCTCCCAGCCCAGGTTCTCATAATGCTAGGAATTCATTCAAAGTTTATATACGTCACCTTCACAAATTGCCTTGTTTCATAGCCTTCACTTCGCATCCTTATGCTTTCATCATATCATCTGAACTTTCGGACGATCCACACTGTAAATATGGATCCATTATCCGAGTAGTTTCGTTTCATGTAAATTTGCTAATGGAGAGCCGCAATCTATCTCAAGTCGATTTCCCCACGTCAAACACTGGTTGCCGCATTTATCATTCGTTTTCATTTGTTTCTTGCCGGCCTTGCTGAAGTAATATTCCGCAAGGATTAAATCTCTTGGCCCTTCTCATTTCAGTCATGTGTATTTCCACATTCTGTCAAATTTTTGCCTCCGCAATGCCAAATGAAGGAGCAAATTCTCTCTCTCCGCAAGAGTGTCCACGAATGCTCAATCTATCTCATAAAGGTGGGTCAGAGTAGATTCTGCGATTTCTTACAAAAGCTTCATCCCCCGCTCCAATTCATCCTCAAACATCTTGTCACTCCCTTGTCCTTTTACTCTCCTTCAATTGCGCAATGCGCTTTTCAACTACTTTCATTGCCGCCGCTGGGCTGTCGGCTTCCGTTTTCGCTGCTCCTATTGGGGAAGATTCTTTTGACTGTGACGATGATTTTACCTCCTCCACCGCTATTGGTAAGCAAGCTCTGAAACTAAATCTAGCTTTCGCTAACCGATATCACAGTTCTACCATCTATCAGTGCAGCACTTCCAGTGGTATCATCCGCTCAGTCACTTCCAAGCAGTATCATTGCTTCAAGCTCAGTGGCAGAAATTGCCGTTAAAACAAGCGCTATCTCCAGCCTACTGCCACCCACTGCTTCTGTCAGCAATATCGTGATCAAGAGCACTGCAACAGTGATTCCTGTGGCCTCTTCCGCACAAGCAACCTCCACGGCGGCAGGGGTAGTAGCCACCTCTGCGAGCTCTCCGGCTGCCACAGATGCCGCATCTTCCAATTCTTCCGGATCTGGGCTTCAATTTTTCGGCGTCAACGAATCTGGTGCTGAGTTCGGAAATACCAACATCCCAGGAGTGCTCGGAACTGATTATACATGGCCAAATACCTCTGCCATTCAGATCTTGATGGACAAAGGAATGAACACCTTCCGTATTGCATTTTTGATGGAACGTCTTGCACAAGGAACAATGACAGCGGCTCTTGATGCTACATACCTTGCCGATATGAAAACTGTTGTTAACTACATCACTACCGCTGGGGGGAACGCTATTCTTGACCCTCACAACTTTGGCCGTTATGACGGTACCATCTTTACCTCGACTTCAGACTTCAAGACTTTCTGGACCAATGTTGCCACCGAGTTTGCTACCAATGAGAAGGTCATCTTCGATTGCAATAATGAGTTCCATGATATGCCAACCGCTACAATCGTTGCAGAGCTGAACCAGGCGTGTATTGATGGTGTTAGAGCTGCAGGAGCAACTTCACAGTACGTCTTTGTGGAAGGAACTTCCTACACTGGTGCCTGGACCTGGACAACTTCCGGAAACTCAGAGAACATGGGTAACCTCACCGATCCTTCTGACAAGATTGTCTACGAAATGCATCAATACCTTGACTCTGATGGATCTGGTACTTCGGCTACTTGCGTGTCTACGACTATTGGTGCTGAGCGTATTGCTGCTGCAACTACTTGGCTCAGAGAAAACGGCAAGAAGGGCATTATCGGAGAGTTTGCTGGTGGTGCTAATGCAGACTGTGAGACTGCTGTTACGGGAATGCTTGATGCTCTCGTAGCTGGTAGTGATGTTTGGACTGGAGCCCTCGTACGTATTCTACATAACTATATCCCTTTCCAAGATTGCTGCAAGTAGTTGTTATCAACTTCAAAGCACACTTGCAGCTATTCATATCGTATTTTAAACAATTTCTATGCTAATACGTTACAGTGGTGGGGCGGTGGACCTTGGTGGGGAGATTACATCTTCTCCATGGAACCTGAGGCTGGTACTGCATATGTCGCATACATCGATACATTATCGAAGTATGCCACTGCATAGAAGACATTGAGAAGAAACGCTTGGCCGTTGTTATGTTCTTGTATATACACTTTGAGAACGGTTCAAAATTTTGAATAGAAATGGGAATACCGTTTAGACTGTTATTTGTCTCGAATTCCTTGTTCTCGCAACACTAGACCGTGAATATAGAAGCCTGTTCTATAAGCTCTAGGAGCTCGACAGAAAATTTAGACTAGGAAAACAGGAACGGAACTTTCCATCCCAGTTGCGAATTCCGTTTCAACGGCGTCGGGCAGCATCCACGTACTGAGCCTACCATTTGCTGCATCGATGTTTCTTCGCCGTAATAAGTCACTGTCAGAAAATCCGAATTGATTGCCGCGAAACCATACTCCTGGGAGAATCCGGGTTTTGACTTTGAGGTGGCCAGAATCCACGGCGCCTACTTTTGTGCTGGATAGCTTCACCGTGTGGTCTAGTAGCATAGGGAGCTTGACTATATTCGTGGCCTTCAGAAAAAGGGTGATACAATCAGTATTTTGCAGCATGAAGAATATAATACGGTGGCTACTACAGCCATCTGCCGTCAAACCAACAGCACAGGACCAGACCACGGCTCAGCAGCCTCAAAATACTCACAATGTAAATCATTCAAAACCGCCAATTTCTGATAGAAGGATCTGCAATGAATCCCCGCCGCCTCCACCACCTCCTCACTCAAGGCCCTCTCAAGCACAAAGCATGAGCAGTTGCTCACGTATGGAGACCAAAACAGAAACAGCGAAAGGGAACGTTAATCCTAAGTGTGGAGGTATTTAGAACCCAGCTAGGGATGATGAGCGATTATTGCGAGTCGCTAATCTGTTGAACCGCTTACACAATGAGCATCTGGTACCATGATTCGCAATTCTGAGAACATTCAGCTGTTGGAGATCTGTTTCATGATCACCATCTGGGCAGTATTCAGGACTTTAAAATGACAATCGCATCCAAGAGGAGACACATCCATCAATTAGTTTCGAAAAGAACATTGCTATTCATCTACCTTGAAAACCATTTAGCGCCATGCTCTTCCGTATTCTCAGTGATGTCACGTTGCTAATGATCTGTACTCTGTTGCCATAACCTTACTTCCCTCATTCAAGTAGTAAACCATCCCTCTTCATCTGCTCCTGAGCCTCCTCCAAATCCTTTCTTTTCTTCATTCCTCCATCATTCTCCTTTCTGCCCTTGTCCTTTCTGCCCTTATCCTCATCGACATTAATTTGATTTCTCAAACCACTTCCAACTCGCTTTGGGAAAGGACCTCCAGCAAGAAGATTTATGGCATCATCGAGATTTCCATCGCAGGCTGTGATAGCGTCTCTAGCCATGCTTACAGAGACGGTTGGCATCACTACTCTAACATGAACTATCTTGTCCCGCATTTCGCTATCAATTTCAGGTGAATGGAGGTCGATATCGCTCTTAACTTGACTTCTGCCACGAGCTTTGGAAACGGGAAGGCTCACGAAGTAAGATCTATGGGTAGTGTTACCAGATGTGAGACGAACAGGACGCGTAATCTTGAAATCAGGTTCAGATTCAACGATGGAAGGAAGTTTGCTGCGAGGTGTGGCGTGGAAGGAAGTATTGAATCCAGGTCTGCAGGGAGAGAGTTGCTCATCAATCTGTTTTCCCTGTGAGGTCATTAGCCAAGCTATAATTTCGTGTCTGACGAAAGAACAACATAATGCCCAAGTCGAAATGTCGAAGTCGAAGCAGCAAGAAAGGTAAGAAAATAAAACTTACCTCGAAACCCCTCAACTGTCCCTCCAACCACTCAATCTCTCCATCCCACGCCCGAATCTCCTCCCTAATTCTCATAACCCTCTCCCTCTTCTTCATTTCCTGCTCCCTGTTCAATTGCGCACTCCAGCTCACAACCAGAATCAAATTGATAACTCCCATCAAAACTCTAGTGGCCATAACACCATCTGGAGAAACCATAAAGGGTTCATGACCGAAAGAGATGAGACTCATTTTGCAGACGAGGGTGAGGAGGTAGGAGAGTGGGATACCGAAGCAGAGATCGTAGAAAACTAGGTTGTGATTAGTATGTTATGTTTGTCTGATAGGGTGATAGAATCTTCACTGATGATGGGAGATTATCTGGAAGGGTAGGAGGAGATAAGAGGAAATCGAGAGAAGCAAAAGTAAGCATACCAAGAATTACACCAGGGTGATCAAGACTCCATCCGATAATCGTCATATCCCTCTTCTCCTGTGCCAATTCATGGTCTTCTGGTGCAGCTGCCATGTTTACAAAATCCAAGTGACAAAATGCCAATCTTGACGCCTTTCTGATCTTTCGTTGAGAATGTTTTACAATTGTGTGCGCGTAAGCAGAAGAGTGCCGCACCAACAATCGAATAGAGAGTGGCAAGTGGGTGTTGAGAACGATGGCGCGTGATGAAGATTTGGTGATGAGGCTGGAAGAGATGCGTTCATCCGAGTAGAAGCCACGTCGATGTTCGAATCTACCCTCTGGAGATTGAAAGCCAGGTTCGGGAGTGAACTTCAGTACGCAGATTCCAATGAGAAATTCGAAAGTGACACGGGTTTTATCTGGCTCGAGAATATTTACTTCGGATAATGGCGCTAAGTTTTGAGGCCATAGTATCTAGAATCTACCAGCACTCCAAAAACATACTTCGTTCTATGAAAGTGTAATGAAACATGTACACTGGTGCAACACAATGGCAGACGAATACTGTTAGAATAACCCCTTTCTAGGCCTCGCTTAACCTTCGGTCCTAACTTTCTAAGAATACAAATTTACATAATATTCATATTTTCTGTACAGCGTAATCCCCTGGACCCAAATTCTGTGCTTCGCCGATCCCATTGACTAGAATCGCTCCCAGTAATCACAACGCCTTTCAAATCCCGGATAACAGTATTACTGCTGTCTTCTGACGTCCCAAAATCGGAACTCATAGTACCATCCAGACCATGGGTCGCTTTTCTAATTCTTTCCGGCACCGCAGAGAGTTCACCAGCGGAATCAGTGCTTGTCTTTATTAAATTAGCTCCAGATTTTGGAGAAATTCTGTGTGCTGCCAGTTTCTGTAGCAGCTCGAGTTGCTTTTCCGCAGCTTCAGCTCGACCTATCCACATCTGAATTTCCCTCTTCGCCTCTCTAAGTTGCTCACTGAGAGTGCCAATGTCAAGGGACTCATGCGCATCGAGTTGCTGTCGAAGTTGTTGTATCTCCTCATTTTTCGCAGAAATCTGGCGCTGCAGAATTCTCACCCGTGAATATAGCAAAGAGTTGCTACGCGATGGCGGTGGCGGACTTGTAGACGGACTAACAGGAGTTGACATAGAAAATACTTCAGCGAAAGGAGATTGAGGGTGTACAAAGTCTGCCATGTCCGGCGATTGGCTCCGTGAAGGCGGCCGACGATGATCTATATGCTGAGCCACGGGGGGAAGCTCTAGAAACGGCATTTTCCTGCCAGTTTTAGAAGCACCAGAAGAGCCATCAAACACAGAGACGTTATCTCCTGATTCCGTAGAGGTCGTTCCTTGAACTGCCTCCAAATCCTTGCGCTGAACGAGCCCAGCAGTTTGATGCTTTTCGAAATCATCTGTCGAGCTTCCTGCATGCTGATTAGAAAATGACTGTGAGGTCTCCTCCAACGACAATTTGGCTCGTGGAGCTGAGGGCGTGATCTTAAATTGTGCAACCGCCTCAAGTGGAGTCGCGACAGATTCCAGCGGCTTTGAAATAGAGTATGTTCGCGCGAGAGACGGGAGCGAAGGAACTGAGTATTGCTCTACACCTGGAGTCTGTCGTCCGCCATCAAGGGATTTCTGAAGATGGTGAAAATGAATATCAACAGGAGGCGTTCTTCTTTGTGCTGTGGGTAGGATATCAACACTGCTGGATGTCCGCCCTGGAGCTCTGTCATTTTGTAGGATCGGGATGGCCTGATTCGGGGTGCTGGTTTGAACCTGTTCCAGCTTCATTTGGCTTTGTGTACCACCAAGACTACGGGTCGACAGTGGTGAGCTTGACTTCCCTGACTTGTGCGATCTTACAGGAGATGGAGGATTGATTGTATAGGGTGCAACGAGAGCCTCTCTGGGAGATTCAATATGATTCTGTACCTCCTTTAGGGACTTTGTTGGAGATTTTGTCGGAGAACGCCGAGGTGAGTTGAAAGTGGGTGGTGGATTTGGGTTGTTGAATTTGGCAACAAGTGCTGAAATCTTGCTTGGACTTCCCTTGGCCTTAAGATTACGACTTCCTGTAGCGGACCTAGCAGACGTATTGGCATTTCCATTACCATCAGAGTCGGTGGATCTACGCCAGGAGCCGTCTACCTTGTCTGAGCTGCTTGTGGCGGCTCGAGTGCCAACTATCTCTGCTGAGTGAAAGAGCGAGTTGAAAGACTGACTAGTGGCGGGGCCATAAGCAGGGCCTCTTCGTTCGTCTCCAGAGCCGAAATTCGCAGTCTGATAACGTTGCGACGCATCGATTGGTTTCGTCGGTGATGTCTGATTTCGGGAGGTTGTGGCTGCATCTGGATTGATGACCTGGGCCGTGGTCGTATTTTTATCCTGACTATAGCCAGCTTCGTTGTCATCCATGATATTCAGCGCTTGAGCCAGGGTGGCCAAGGAAGCTGCATCTTCTTCCCGAGACACTCTTTCTAATGGATCACCGCTGAACGGAGGCTTTGAGATAGCTAGTAAATTTTTCTTGCGTTTAGGATCGTCATAGAGCGACTTGGAAACCTTTCTACGAGGCGAAAAGCTTCTTGGCCTTGGGGGCTGAAGACCAGGCTCACTGCCTCCGATACGGCGAGGTGTTCTAGTTCGGCCATCCTCGGTTTCACGAGACGACGCTCTTGTAAGCGTGATCTGAGGATTGAGTTGGAACTTCTCCCTGAGAGCAGGATCTAGAGGCTTTGATTTCACCTTGGGGTTCTGTAACGCATTCCTGGGATCAATGATATCGTCAAAGACCTCTTGAGTAGAGCGGGACTGGCGTTGCTTCCTACTTTTTGATTTAGTGCTTGATAACGAAGAGCCTTTTTCTTGCCTTGACTTCTTCTTGAGAGTATTTGGCGACGTCTCTGGCCGTCCAGGGCTGGTTCTTGATTTCGATTCCAAGGTCGTGATATTCTTCTGAATAGTCTTATCCAATTTGTTTATTTTGCGTGGCGACAATTGTTTTAGGGCAAAATGAGAAAGCTGGGTACGTCCGTGCCTGAGATCATCCTTTTTGGGGGGAGTTGCTGCGGTAATGCGGTCCTGGGACTGTGTTGCGAGCGTTGAAGTGGAGATTTGTCCTTTCGGATTTTCTTGAAGTTCTCCATTTTGGTCGGAAGCATCTAAAAGAGCATATTTGGAGAATGCCTCCCCCGAATATTGGGTTGCGCTGTAGCGGGCGTTGATTGGTGGCTGTTCTGCCAAATTAAGCCGACTATTGGCTTGTATCCTTGCCGTGCCTTGTTCATCGCGTGTCCAGGATGGCATTTCCTGAGAATGGTTTCCTGGGCTGTTTCCAAGCCTCTCAAGATCGTTCAATCCTCTATCCCCCTCTTTCATTTCAAGAATGTTCGATCTGTAAGCAGCATAGGTCAAGATCTTTGGGGCCTTGTTTTCTTTGTCCGAAAAGGAGCCAGAACTACTCAGTAATGCCTTTCTTGACGGAAGTGATGGGCCCGGCGCAGACATTGGAGGCGGTACATGTTCGCATGATGAAATAGATGATAGAGATTGTCCATGCTGGTGATTTGTCTGATTTTCACCATCAAGCGGATTGTCTCGAGGACTTTCCTCTACGGTAGGAGAGAGAACACTCATTGACTTGACTCCGGAAAGCCTTTGCTGATTGGACTTATGATTTGCTTTGGATCTTTGCTTCTTGACTTTGAGGGTACCACCCAGATTTGTCCCATTTGATTCACCAGCGGCTTCAAGTGCCTTATTTGTACCTATAATAGATTCAGCATGCGCTCCTCGGGTTATGATAATAGTACTGTACGTTGGGCAGGAGTAGGGGAGACACTTCGATCGAAATTGCTTCGAGGTGACTTGAAATTCTCCCAGTCCGGAGGTTTACGAAGAGCAAAGGTCTCGGAAGCTGAAGGTCGGAGAATAGGCAACTTAGCACCTCTAGCGGCAAGACTCTGGGTACTTGCGACTAATTTGAGAGCATGGAGACTCCTCATATGCCGGACCACGTCACGCCAATGGGTTATGAGCATTTCCGTTATCCCATTCGCGACTTTAATCTTATCCACATGTGTATTAAATGTGCTACCCTCATCCCCACTCTTGCCCTTCTTATTCCTTTCCTTTCGGGATTTTGGAGGACTGATTGGAAGTAGTATTAGACCACCATGTGGGTTTGCAAGCCGCATCGAATAGTCTCCTAAATAGTCGCCGACGAGGAGAGGTCCAAAAACAATACCCAAGGGACGATATCCCATCAGATCAGAAGTAGGTAATGGCCTTCCGCGATCATCCTCTCTTGGAGCAGTTTCTGCAGCTCTTCCAATCATGGATAGGAGGCCAAACACTGCACAAATGAGCTCTCTTCGGTACTGGGACCGCAGAGTTGAAATGGCTAAAGCAATTAATCTACCACGGACTTTGCTCTGTTTCGTTCTAGTCAATTCCGGATCGCCACGAAGTTGTGTCTGTATTGAGATAAAAGCGTTCAAAAGTGGCAATGAGCCTAGAATCCCTCCAGGTAAACCTGACAAGAATTTCTTGAAAGCTGAAGCAACGTCATGAACATCGCATCTAATATGCTCTGGTAATGTAGGGCATCGAACCGTTCCAGCGATGATCTGCCCCTCTTCATCCATAGAACAGTAGTGACTATATAGAGATGAAACTGCGTTTTGGGAGCCTGGGATGCGAAAAACACCTCTGGTCGAGGGTGCTATTGCTTTCTTAGCAGAGAAACCACAAGATTGGCATGTGTATTACCGTGTTGCACAAGGTATTGGGCTGTAGCACGAAAGCATGTTGGTACAGATAAGCTACCAGCCGCATATTCTGTGGGGAGATACAATAGGCTCGATCCGCAGAGTCGAACGAGTTCCTGCAAATCCTTGTCTTTCAACTTGTCTTTCTTGAGCTTGAAGCGGAGCGAGTCACTGATGCTGCGTCGATGTTTCAAATGGCGTTCTGGTTTCTGCTTTACACTCTGAGAGGAGGAGGTTTGCCTGAAAATCTTTCGAGAAAACCAACTGGGAGGTTTTTCGGCGGAATCCGGATCATACTTCGAAGAGTTAATGTCTAATCCAAATTGAGGCTATGTCTTACATTGAAAAGCTGATCGTCTTCAGGGACAATCTCCCGAATTCCATGCTGTAAAATGTTAGAATGTCTCGGAGAGAGAATGATCCTACGCACCTTTTTAGCAAGACGATTGTATTCTTGAATAAAAACTGATCGGTCTTCAATTTCATCTTGATCAGACAACACATCCCCGCTTGACGAGGTCCAAGTGTTACTGGTGCGAGCAGCTCTTCTTCTGGCATCTGGCTGAGTATCCACTTGCACATCAGATAATTGAGGTTGGGTTTGCGATCCTGCCAAAGCTTGTCGTGAGTCGGTATTCGCGATTGGATCTTTGTGTCCTGGCTCTTTCGAGTTGTACAAAAGCTCCTGCGCGATTCTCATGTTTTCAGTAGAACGACTCAAGGACTCTGTCCGGTGAACCTCTGATAATGCAGCTAATGATGAACGAGGAATAATAGCAACAATGTCAGAAGACATTTTGTTTCAGTAAGATCCTTCAATAATTGTAAAAGTGAGAAATCTGGCAAAGGTGAAAACTGTTCTGTTACCATTTCAACACGGCAGGTACAAGAATGCCCCTTCCTAATTTGAAATTCAACCAAATGCACCTTGAATTTAAATTTATACCCGTAAAACAGGGTCGAAATATAGGATTGGCTCTGAATTACACCAAACACCGTATGTTCCAGTCAGTATAGATCTGCCTTATGGGATGAAATCTGGAGAATGGAGAAAATCCGTGGTATTATGAAGAGAGAACCAAGGAAATCTAATGAACCTCGCATCAAGATATGCCCAAGTCTGGCCCCATACGCCTTTTCGCTATGCAACGCCATCCCATCCAGAGAACCCTCGTAAACCTGTCCCTTTTGTGCCTAGTCATCTGTCTCTCCATAAAGCAGGACATACTTTAGAATGTCGGAAAGTGATATAACACCTCTAAGACGGTTCTCATCATCGATCACAACCAGCCGATGAACTCTGGACTTCCGAATGGTATCGAATATCGAATCTAGTCTGTCTTCTTCACTGCATGTGTAGATTCCTGCGAAATCCTCGGCTCTCTTTGACAGTGCGTCTCCAACACTGGTAGTAAGCTCATCGTATGCCCCACCTTTGATAATTGCAATGACATCAACTGCCTCGAATACATTCAGCACCCGCTTCTCTGTGTCAACGATAGGCACACTTGAGATACTGTATTTGACCATCATATGAATCACATCGATCACAGAGGTATCTATGGTTGCTGTCTGCAAGTCGCCGTATGTTCCGAGACCAATATCCGAGACACTTTTCTTCAACATTTCTGTCTCAGTGACATTGACAGCTATGAACTTGAGTAGCCTGTACTGGGTTATAACACTGACGACCATCTCTCGTCCTGTCTCATCGTCGATGTCGACAAGCGGAATACGGCGAGCTCGAGTCTTCAGCATTTGGCGACATGCTTCGTAAAGAGGCTTGGAGGGGTGAACGGACAACGTCTCGAGCGGTAATACATTGATAGCCTTTTCGATATCTAGTAGAGTTCAGCCTAATTCACAAGCCATAGATGTGTGTAGCCATACCTCTCAAACTGCTCAGCCGGAATTGGTCGATTTGGCTGAGGGCGTCTGGATTTTGCCAGTAGTATTGGACGACATTGATATAATCGGAGGTAGTCAGGAGACCAGCGAATGTAGAGGTGTGCGAATCCCAAAGAGGAGCAGAGACGATGCCTGATTGATCGTCCCATATTAGTAAGAGTTTGTGAGGATGGCTGCAGGAGGCATACCGTTCTGAAGGAGGATGGTCAAGCTCTTCTTCACAAGGAGATCGGTGTTGAGGATGATGAGTCGGAATGAGAGGGGTAGCACATCGTAACTGGTTCGTATCTTCAGGAAATTCCTAATGGCATTCTGTAAAGATCCAAGCAGTCAGCCTCGTGGGGTCCTTGGAGTGCTTCGCACATGCAATCGCCGCGCAACGCAGCGCAACTCCAGGTCGCAAGCATAGCTCTGTATCGACGCGGGATGATCACATCGAGGGGTACTCACCAAACCGCTCAGTTGGTCCTTGTCAACAGCACTCAACGGCTTGTCCTGCATCGCGCGATTTTGACCTCGGGGAAGAAGGAAAGTAGAAGGTTGGGCAATCAGAGTTGGCTCGTGACCGTATCCGACGTTCGCTGTCGATTTCGAGAGGTCGCTGGGATTGGTTAGGCCCGTGAGCTGGTCTTCAGCCATATCAGACATGGCTTAAGGCTGATGGCATTAGGGGTGAAATGGGTGAAGGAGATTGAGAGGAGGTAATGAGAATTTAATTTTGATGCTCGATGCCAGTATTTACGAGATGGGGATGTTTAGGTAGATTTCGAGTCCAGATTTCTGGTTTCTGAGGTGGAACCTCTTGTGGTCTTCCCAGCTTTGATTGGGGTAGCGATCGCCAGTAGACGTGGGGTTGAATTTTCACGTGTGAGCGGGAGGGAGGATTTAGAAGGAGGTTCTAACTTGCAAAGTTGATTACCGTACTTGATATACAACTTCACGTTGATTAGGATTTGAGGTTCTAGTGTTATCTTAGTGTAAGAGGTGGCAATAAAGTCTTGAGTCGTTATTAAGGACGTGAATGTTGGTATGTATATTCACATTCTACGAATATATTGTCTTCACAAGCTTAGAAACGATGTACTAGGTGGTCGGACAATTATTGAGAGCTCCTCAGGAGTTGTTCTTTGACGCTCTGTTAATAAGGGTAATTCAAGTTCCGGCCTAACTTAAGCAAGTCGTCTATTTCTGAAGTACCAGCTGCAATCAGGCTATTAGAGTACATAGGTACTCTTATCAACCGTAATCGTGATAAGGAGCCCTCCATCCCTATCCGTGCCCGTATCTCTCCTTGCAATTGTCCGAGCCTCAGCATCAAAGCTCCAGATTATTGTCGAGGCTGAGAAATAGGTACCTGTGTACCAAGGCACGGTCCGGTGTTCCGATTGTGGCATCTTGTTCAACAACTACGGAGGTACTCCATTGCAATCTCGTTTTGGCCCAAATCATGGAGTCACAATGTATAGCACCATCATGGTCGGTCCGTAACATGCTCGATATTCCAGAACAACCTCGTTGGATGTCCCTTACTCCACATCTCCCAACCCAAATGTCAACGGCTCACTAGCCAATATTGGTGGTCAACACCAGCCGTTCTCATAAACCTTACCACAGGGACATGGAAATATCATTATTCCGGAAATCGTCTTGAGCGAAAGTGTTACCGTTCCACAAGGGTTGAGCATAGGCTAGGGAGAGTGGCATTCAGAGTTCCGAGTCTAGCAATGGCAATTCGAAAGCTGTTTTACTGGAATTCTAAAGCTACCTTACCGGATTCTGCTTGTTAGGTAACAGTGATTCAGGTAGGCTGAAGACGATGAAAACATATCATTATCTACAAGCTATATCCACTTTACAGGCAACTCTGTCGACAACGATAGAGTCGACATTCTCAACGCCGTTTGTGAATTAACAAAAGTCAAGGGGATGAAGTATCTAGCATGAGTCGGAATACCTAGACTTTGCCTCCGTACCATGGTAGAAATCGAAATGGAATATTGAATGTCTCGCTTTTTGGACTTACTTCTTCCATGGTTGAACATAGTAACGCAATGCAAGCAAATTACCCCAGGGTGGAAGTGTTATTATTCCAACTCAGATGTTGTTTACACTGCTATGAATAAAGGTTGTGTCTCTTGACCATGATTCAAAGACATAATTGTCGTCTGATAGATCGTAAATATGCCATGTGACGTTTGCAAAATGTACCTAGAGAAGTAGAGGGAGGGTGAGGAAAATTAGGCGAGGCTTCCAAACATCCCTCACAGACAGCGGCGACTTGCACCTGCCCTCGCCCTGACCCTGGCCTCCGCTCAATGCCTGCACTTGTGCTCCCGGCAACGCCAAGTAATCCGCCGTCGCTGGCAGGCTCAGCGAGGCAGCGAGGCAGCCCAGTAGCAGCTACCTCCAGCCCAGAACCGCCGTAGAGGTATGGTAAGGTATCTCGCCTCGTCAACGCAAGGCAAGCTCACCTCGTCGATCCATCCAGCTTTTTGGCAACGGCAACGACTCTCCACAACGCATCCACCTTCTTCGTTTCTTGCACCAACAACCTTTTTCTATCACCTCTTTTCCTTCCTTTCGCTCTGAATGGCCTTTGAGCCACCGTTTGTACCACCACTTCTCGCTTGACCGCACCCTCCTTTCTGCTTTTGCCTTGATACACATCCCCCTCGCATTCCAACAAACATTAGATTTCGAAGACGATAAACCGCCAGTCCTGCGGGACCACAACTTGGAGATGGGTGCTTGCGGATCTTCATGCTGCGGAGGTATGCAAACAGGTTTTGTATTAGCATCGTCGACATGCATGCTGACGACTCGCAGGCAAATCTCGCGATGGCTTATACGAACCAGTCCTCGCTGAGAGTGAGAGAGAAGCTGTGGCAGATTTACTTCAATATCTAGAGAACGTATGAGAGACTCCTACGATTCGAGCTGGGTTGAGACTGATAAATGCAGCGTGGGGAGACAGACTTCTTCTCCGGTGAACCCTTACGAGCCTTGAGCACTTTGGTCTTCTCAGATAATGTAGACCTTCAACGCAGTGCCAGTCTGACATTCGCCGAAATAACAGAACGAGGTATGTTTCCTCATATCACTACATGCCGAATGAGACCACTTCCAATGGGACTTGATGGGACTTGATGGGACTTGATGGACTTGATGGACTTGAATCGTACTTGAATGGGAGATTCCCAGGCGGATTCGTTTCGTATTTTTTTGTTACATGGGCCAATGTCCCAGATTAGATACTGACTACTTTTTAGATGTCCGCGAAGTTGATCGTGATACGCTGGAGCCAATACTTTTCCTTTTGCAGAGCCCCGATATTGAGGTTCAGCGAGCTGCCAGTGCGGCTCTGGGCAATCTCGCAGTGAACAGTGAGTGGTATTGAAATGCTGTTGATGTTGAATGTTCTCTGATATACTGCAGCTGAGAATAAGGTTGCTATCGTTCTCCTCGGCGGGCTTACTCCTCTCATCCGCCAGATGATGTCGCCAAATGTCGAAGTGCAGTGCAATGCTGTCGGATGTATTACGAACCTAGCAACACATGAAGATAATAAAGCCAAAATCGCAAGATCAGGAGCCTTGGGACCTCTGACACGATTGGCAAAATCGAAGGATATGCGAGTTCAGAGAAATGCAACGGGGGCGCTCTTGAACATGACACACTCTGGTAAAGTTTTACACACAATTATGATCAGAATGACTAACTGAATGTACCAGACGAAAACCGACAGCAATTAGTGAACGCTGGCGCCATACCTGTCTTAGTCCAACTCCTCTCTTCCTCGGACGTTGATGTTCAATACTACTGCACAACTGCACTGAGCAATATTGCGGTTGATGCCAATAACAGGAAAAAATTAGCACAAAATGAGAACAGGCTCGTTCAATCTCTAGTCAATCTCATGGACTCATCATCTCCCAAAGTACAATGCCAAGCCGCCCTCGCTCTGCGAAACCTTGCGTCAGACGAAAAGTACCAGCTCGAAATTGTTCGTGCTCGTGGCCTCGCACCTCTACTCCGACTACTTCAGTCCTCATATCTGCCGCTTATCCTCTCAGCCGTTGCTTGCATTCGCAATATTTCTATCCATCCACTCAACGAATCTCCAATTATCGATGCTGGCTTCTTGAAGCCGTTGGTTGATCTTTTAGGATCTACAGACAATGAGGAAATACAATGCCATGCTATATCCACACTTCGAAATCTGGCCGCCAGTTCTGATCGCAACAAGGCGCTTGTGCTGGAAGCTGGCGCTGTGCAAAAGTGCAAGCAACTTGTTCTCGAAGTACCATTGAGTGTGCAATCTGAGATGACAGCAGCCATTGCTGTATTGGCCCTCAGTGACGATTTGAAAACCCATCTATTGAATCTAGGAGTGTTTGATGTGCTCATCCCATTGACAGATTCTGAGAGTATTGAAGTTCAAGGCAATAGTGCCGCAGCTTTGGGAAATCTCTCTTCCAAAGGTATGTTGTCGCGCTCAGCTGGTTGTGTAATTGAGGGCTAACATGGCGCTCAGTGGGGGACTACTCTATTTTCATTCAGAACTGGACTGAGCCCAACGGAGGTATCCACGGTTATTTGAAACGATTCCTTGCTAGTGGAGACGCAACTTTCCAGCATATCGCAATTTGGACCCTTTTGCAGCTCCTCGAATCGGAGGACAAGAAGCTGATCAATCTTATCGGGAAGTCCGAGGATATCGTTCAAATGATCAAGACGATCGCAGACACCCAAATCGAGTCCGACGACGAAGGTGAAGAGGATGGCGAGGGAGAGGTTGTGCAACTCGCACAGCGGTCACTACAACTTCTGGGGCAGAACAAGCCATCGCATATTGAAGGCTGAACCAAATTTGATGCTATAGATTTTTGCTTTGTTCTGCATCTGGGGCTGGAAGGCGTGGTGTTTGGCGCATGTAATAAGGGATCATATTTAGTAGCGAGCATTGGTGGAGCTGAGGATGTCAACAGTGCGTTGTATGTGGTTGACGGCAAGCTATAGCATGCTTGGGAATGGTCCCCCTCCACATACGTTTCATACAGACGTCTCTCGAACTTGTCGCAATTCATCCGGGCTTTTGACTTTTATTCTATGTAATTAGATAGGACCTTATGATATCCACCTTCGAATCCAAAATGTATCATCAGATTGTTCATTGAATGGGCTTAACGCCCAATCAAGCCTGCTACAACCTCAGAACTAACCCAAATTATCAGAGGGTTCCGACGATTAACAAGCAGCCAGAAAAGTTTTCGAAAAGTATAAATTGTCGATGATGGGTATAGTCAATGTTGCAAGGAAAGCTTCACTCATCGTCAGGGATTCAATAGAAAAGATCTTTGATTCAAGACTATTAGAACAGCCTTGTGTGTAATATAGACAGACTCAACATACCACAACGCCTCGCTCCAAAAATGCTCATTAAATTACAGAGGCTTCACTTAGTCAAACCACTTTTTGTAAACCTTCCTCAATCCATCTTCTCTCCTTCCATGGAAAGACTTTTGCTGTGACTTTTCCTCTGATTAGAGCCATGGGCATTGGTCCAAAATGTCTCGAGTCTCTCGAGTACGGCATATTATCCCCAACTACCCAGCAATGACCTCGAGGTACCTAGGGAATATAAGCTTGAATATCTCTCAAAGGCTGTGTAAAGATAGATTTTGACATACTTGTATCATCAGTCCGCTCGCCCCCGGAGTATCCCTCAACACATAATCGCCTTCCAAGGCGAGCACCCGTTTGATAACATACTCCCCTGGCTCAACGACAGATTGAAACGCTACGATATCACCGACTTTCACACCTCTTCCTCGACGAAAAGCTTTCGAAATCAAGACCGTGTCGCCGTATACCTCTAAGGTAGGCAGCATAGACGCTCCACGCGTAGACTCGATCGAGTATCCATATTCAGCAAACACGTGTGCGAAACAAGTAATTTTGAGGACGGTGATGGCTAGACGTAAGGGATGCCCTGCGTAGCGGACTTTGCTAGTCTGAAAGAACCTGGAAATGAAGGGCGGGAGGAAGGGCATGGCATTCTGTGGTCTTGCATCTGATGGAATATGATTGTTGTATGGAGATCACGAGATTGGGGTTTTGGGCGGATGGAGCTTCTAGCGAGGGAGCTTTGAAGCTTTATTTTGATGCCGGGATTGGCTCTACCTACACAGCCCTTCTACAAACAACGGATTTGAGATTGGGAAGGCAGAATGCGTTCTTCAAGATGCGTGTTCAACACAGCAGTGGCTTTACATCGTGTGTTCATTGCGCCGGTTGAGCAATCCTCTCGCCGCCAACTATCGACAATACTCACTCCTCACCCAAGTCGCCCTTCGATTGCCTCTAAACTTCACGAGCTACATTTCCAGCGCCGGAGCATCGTGTCCTCTGCCAAGGCAGAGAAATCCCGTCTCCCGCGCGACGATGAAATTAAAGCCTGGTCGGTTACCCTCGTCGACGAAGACGGCAAACTGTCCGAGTCCACACGCTCTACAGCCGCCATCCTCGAAGAAATTGACCGTAAAAAAGAATCCCTTGTTGTGGTTGTCCCTGGCGAACCCGGTGTGCCCCCAGTATGTCGCATCATGAACAAAGAAGCCATGCGCGAAGCGGAGAAACTGAAGCGTAAGAACGCGAGAAGTGGTGGCAGCACGACGAAGACTATAGAATTGAATTGGGCGCTGGATATGAATGATCTTGGACATCGGATCAAGAAGATGAAGGAGTTCTTGAGTAAGGGGTATAAGCTTGAGGTTATACTTGCGGAGAAGAGGAGGGGCAGGAAGGCCACAGAGCAGGAGGGGAAAGAAGTTTTGAAGAGGATTAGGGCGGGCGTTGCGGAAGTTGATGGGGCGAAGGAGAGTAAGGATGATCCAAAAGGGAAGATGCTGGGCCCTATGACATTGTTTTTTGAAGGAAAGAAGTCCAATTAGAGAACGGATGGTACTGATGGTCTTGGGTCAACGGCTGAAGGGAGGCATATGGGAAGAGTCAAGACCTCCGTCCCAGATGCGGACATGGAAGCAAAATGAACTTCAATATCTGGTGAGCAGTCCGTGAAGACAGTTCGAATAGGATAAACAAAGTACACTATCATTTCGCTCTGGAGTAAGAACCGAAGCAACTCTTCGAGTCACTGTATATTGAAAAATACATAGAATTGTAGCCATAGTCTAGAATGTACATGTAGTATATGAGGAGTAAATTTCTTCTACTCAAATCCACCCAAATGCCCTGCAATAAACACATGGTAAATGATTGTTGGTGGTTGAAGTAGCTTGATATTCACGTGCTCTGGCCTCGTCTTGGATGCAGGGGTCCAAAACTTGCGCTAGCATGAGTTCCACAGCCTCACATAAAACTTCATGAATTAATTGCAAAGAAAACAGTCCAGCAAAGCTTTGTGCGAAGGCATACCGCTATTTTTACGCCTGGATTAACCTTATATCTACATTAGTTACCTTTGAGAAGTTCTCGGAGTTCAAAAACTTCAAGTCAGCAGCAGTGACTCACTGACTAACAAAATTTAAACCCCACGTTGTGGTTGAATGCTTTTTAGTCCATTGCGGAACAAGACAACCACGATATCACAGACTGTCTTTCGAGCGATTTTCGGAGGCACATCTCAATTAAACACCTCTGGAGATATCCCCGAAATTTATATCATCCCGCCGCATACGCAATCGCCAATAATGCCTTCCTCAGACCATCCTCCATCGGAGGGTGCACAAGAGGTTCCTGCTCCCGCGCAACCCACAACAAAAAGTCAGAAGCAACCGAATGCACAGGAATCTGCTGCGGCAGATGGGAAGAAACTTTCTGGGGCTGAACTGAAGAAGAAGGCCAAGGAAGAGAAGGCTGCGAGGAGAGCACAGGCCTTAGCAGGAAAGCAAGGAGGGGCTCCACCAGCTGCCACACTGCCTTCGCCAGTAACGCAGCAAAAACAAGAGGGATCAAAGAGTGCTCAGATTCCGCATAAGAGAACCGGCTCTACAGCTACAAATGTCAAGAACTTGCCTGTGAGGGGAGCGCAGAAGACCGTTACGCCTGTTCCTGAGGAACCGAAGAAAGAAGATAAAACAGTAGAGTATTTCAGACACTTGAGTAAGAAGCGGATAACTTCTATTGCGGGCGTGAGTAAGGATGTTCATCCGGCGGTATTGTCGCTGGGCCTTCAGATGAGCAGTTATGCAATCTGTGGAAGTTGTGCGAGGCTTGTTGCGACTTTACAAGTATTTAAGAGGGTAAGTATTTTTCTTTGGCATTACTGGCATTGCCTTCGACGTAATCTAATTCCTATAGGTAATCGAAACATACACAACACCACCTGGAAATTCACTCACTCGCCATCTCACATCACATGTTCTTTCACCACAAATCGAGTACCTTTCATCGTGTAGACCCCTTTCGATTTCAATGGGGAACGCGATTCGATGGTTAAAACTCGAGATCTCAAAGGTCGACCCAGATAAACCGGATACAGAAGCAAAGAAAGATCTGTGCGAATCTATTGATAATTTTATCCGGGACAAAGTCACAATGGCCGATAGGGTTATTGCCGAGCAGGCTGCGAAGAGAATCCAAAACGGGGATGTCATTATGACATTTGCTAAAAGCAGTATCGTTCAAAAGACACTGGTCAAGGCACATGCCCAAGGGAAGAGCTTCAAAGTTATCATCGTGGACTCGAATCCTTTGCGGGAAGGCAAGCATCTTGCTGAAGCTTTGCTCACAGCAGGTATTGGACCCGTTCAATATTGTCTTGGAGACAGCTTTAGCCAGAATATCCACTCCGTGACGAAAGTCATTCTCGGTGCTCACGCCATGTTAAGTAATGGAAGACTGTACTCCCGGATCGGGACAGCCTACGTAGCGTCCGAAGCACACGAGGCCAACATTCCTGTCCTCGTCCTTTGCGAAACAATCAAGTTCACCGAACGTGTAGCATTGGACTCTATTGGTTACAACGAGCTTGCGCCTGCTGATGAACTAGTTGATCCTGCTTCAGCATTAGGTGATTGGCGGGAGACGAAAAACATGAAGCTCGCAAACGCGATGTATGATGTTACGCCTGCAGAGTATCTTACCATGATTGTCACTGAGAGTGGCAATGTACCACCGACGAGTGTGCCTGTTTTGCATAGGTTGGGAAATGAGGGTCAGGGATAGGCTGGGGCTTGGGATGACTTGGTTAACAAGTGGGAATGCATGGATAGAGTACGTCTTTGTGGGAAGTTTATGGCTTTGCACTGCTAGACGGTGTAAGATATGTACTGGACTTGTATAGAGTTGGTGCTATACAACGGAATAGTGCCAAAATGAATTCATGCCATAGTCTATTGAATCCGACTGGATGTTTATTGTAAGATTCATAATTCTGCTGTCCAGTGTCTCAAGTACTTTCAGTTGCCAGAATCTTTCGTCTTGGAAATGTCATAAACTAATAAGATCGCTAGAAGTCCTCGGTCGGCTCGACAAGTTGCTATATTTGATGAGATATTCTATCCAACATACACATGCATATTCAGTTTTACCTGTCCAGCGAGAAAACAGCCTCAATATACTTGATATGCAGCAAGCCTTCGTCCTGAGTAGGTGATATCATGCTAATTCTGATTACCTCCACTTAGTCACCCTCGACTTGCTTCTCGCAGGGAACTTGCCACTGCATGTAAAGATTCCTCCGACGCATATTCATGTTTGCAAGATGGATTGAATATTCTTTCAATTGCGTGACTCCATTCCCTATGACTTTGTACAATTCTCCATCCCATCTGCCCGTCACCCCACCTAGGCCTCAGCAGCCTCCTGCTCTCTCTGTGCCCTCCTCGCTCTCTTTTCCAACAGAGCTTCCCTTCTCGAGCTCAAAATAGCCTGTTGCCTCTCGTCTACGCCCGTCAACCAGTATCCGAAGCTTCCTCCTACACCTGCGAAGAGGGGGTATGCCCAGAGCGAGCCTTTGTTGAAGAACGGACGCATTTCGAGACCGAGTTGCCAGAAGCGGACTGCGATGCCTGTACCATTGATTGATTAATATTGTATTCATAGAGTATAGGTAAGGAGGGGCATACCGAAGCCACTCCAGAAGAGCACTTTATGAACCATTTTGTATGTGTGCGGGTTTTTGTGGGGGAAGAAGCTTAGCAGGCCGTAAAGGGTGCGTATCTCATGAATTTGAGATGCGTTCGTGGGCAATGAGAGGGTGAAATGCGTCCACAATTGCAATTCCTAATTCGTCTTCCGTTGACATGAAGTTCAACCTCAAAGCTCCATTTCGCGGGATCTCCCACTAGCGTAGAATCACATGATGTCGTACCAATTCCATTCCTTAGCGTCCGATCGATCCCCTGTTCTCTGTCGCGTCGCAGCTATTGGATTTCAACCACGCCCATGAACCCAATCACCTTTTCGAAATCCTTATTTTGCTGAAGCAATATCGGGTATTGGATATGGCGACTGCTATGGCGTTTACGAAGGATGGAAAGAGTGCAGGAAATGGGCCACCCGCGAGAAAGAAGCTTAAGACGTCGGATCTGCCGCTTGCTTCTGCCACCAGAGCTGCTGTTGATCATCTGGCGCATACCTTCAAAAAGAAGGGAGGTTATGATTCGTTGCGCAAGCAAGTATGGGATGACTTGGAGCATAGTGTAGGTTTCATCGTCTCTGCCTTTTTACAGAATCCTTCAAGGAGCAGAACTAATGGTCTTAAGGGTTTTGAGCCCGTGTTCAAACAATCCCTCCACGATGTCGCCGATGCCGAACTCGACAAGAATCCCTCCAGTCTGCTGAAAGTTGACCGTGGGAAAGCGACTTTACTCATCGAAGGAGCAATCGATCGAGCTGGTGTTTACGAAGATGTAGAAGACAAAATCAACGAGTATATCCAAGCTCATACTGACGAGATTGAGGATGGTCTCAGAGCAATTAGAGTTGAGGAAATTGGGAAGGAAGCTGCAGAGGCTGAGAGAATCAAGGGTAGCAAGACTGATGAGCAATATGCCGTAGAAGCGGCTGCTAAAGTTGCCGCAAGAGAGAAATTGAGACAGGAGGCCAGAGACAAGGAGAAAGCAGCTGCAGATGAGAAGAGGAGAGCAGAGCGGGCAAAGAGGAAAGAGGAAGAGAAGAGGGCTGAGGCCGAGGCTGAACAGAGGAGGGCCGAACGGGAGGCCAGGAGAAAGGAAAGGGAAGAGAGAGAGGAGAGAGAAGAACAGGAGAGAGAATCTCGAGATCGTGAACGAGAACGTGAGCGAGAGCGGCCAAGGGAGAGGGATCGTGACAGAGACCGAGACCGAGATGAGCGATATTCCTCACGATATGACGATCGTTCTAGTCGCCGAGATTCCACCAGGGACTCTCGAGAATCGAAAGATGTCAAAGAAGTCAAGGATTCCAAGGATAGCAGAGAAAAGGATAAGGATTCTAACGAGGCCAAAGATCCGAAGGCCTATAAGGAAACAGATATCAAGTCTGAGCTGTCACAGGAGGAGATCGAACGTTTGGAGCAGGAAGCTTTGAAGGACCTTCTCAAGGAGAGTGAAAAAACCACACGTCGGCCAAGACATCAATTAGAGATGGAGATTGATGAGACTCTGGCACCTCCTCCAAAGAAGTCTGCTCCAGCCTCAGCTATCAAACCCATCTCTCGCGATTCTACGGTGAAATCAGAAATGAAAAAAGTATTCGCACCTCCAACTGGGCCCAAGGCAAAGACCGATGTAGATGGCTTTAAGACCCCGCTTCGACCTGCAGAAAAGGATCTTCACGAACGAGACAGCCGTGACAGCCGGGATAGGAAGAGAAGCCGTAGCCGAGACAGAGCTTCTCGGAAGTCAAGCAGGAGTCGAAGTCGCCACCGACGTGACAGCAAGGAAAGAGATAGCAGAGACTATCGTGATCGTGATTACAGAGACAGCCGCCATAGAGATTCCAGGGACCGAGATGAGAGGCGCCGACGTTCCAGGACACGCTCCCCTGATAGGCGAAGAAGTTATCGTGATCGTTCCCGGAGCCGTGGCCATGAAAAGAAGGACCGAGACAGTAGCAGAGATCGAGTGAAACAATCTAACTCTATCTCAAGGGATTCTGACTTAGAAAAGTGGAAGTTAGCTCAAGCGAAACAGCGTGAAATCGAGGCCATCAAGTACAAGGAAGAAATGCAGAAAGCGAAAGAGCAAGGGATTCCCTTTGGAAGTTTTGGAAACGACAAGAAGGATGGTGATCGCATGGGCAGCCCTCTTTCAGCTCGCAAGACAGACTCGAGAGACAGAGACGGACACCGGGACCGCACTTCCCGTGCCAGAAGCAGATCTCCAAATGCTAGACGCGGAAGCAGAATTGAGAGGTCTACAAGTCCGATCAACATCGATCGATATGTCCCCGGTGCATCTGGAAGTCGTAGCAGTCGCCGCGAAAGCAATGCTGTCCGCAGCCCTACTCGAAAGCGTGATAGGAGCAGAAGCAGAAGTAGGGATCGTGATCGTGATCGTGATAGAGATAGGGAGAGGGACAGAGATAGAGAAAAGGACAGAGAAAGTCGGCGTTCAAGAGATGATGAAAAGAGCCGACGTAGAAGCCGCTCTCCGTCGCGTACGAGGAGAAAAGAAAGAAGCGATAGGAAGGACAGGTCAAGAAGCCGCAGTCCCTATGTGAAACGCGATAGAAGAGACAGAAGCAGAAGCCGTGATAGAGAAAGGGATCGGGAGAGGAGACGAGAAAGAAGTCGTAGTCGGGATAAGGATAGGGAGAGGGATAAGGAGAGGAAGAGAAGCCGATCCAGGGGTAGTAGGAGCGAGTCGAAGCGGAAATAACCGACGATGGAAGATGAGGTGGGCATTTTATATCTTGCGCTGAAGTTCTAGACGTTGAACTGGTCTTCTCCGCCAGCAGGTCTTGGACTCCTTCTTAGCTAGCTGTATGAGGGCTAGAAATGTATCATTATTAATGACCTTCTCTCTCTTTAAAGTCTGAATTGTTTGTCCTGTGTCACTCTTTCGTGGGACTATTTTATAGACGAGTAAGCCATATTGATGAGGAGATTCAGCTATACTAAATTATTTGCCTAGAAAGTCGGCGAACCAGGCCTACTCGCTCAAAAAAATCTAGAGAGGGTTCAATTAGATAGTTCTGATTCTCTGACTTGGCAGTTAATTGTTTGAGGCACTGAAATATCTATGGTAGGTTGACGTTAGGGGTGCAAGTGTATTCTTCAACTCCGACCCGTTCCCACTAAGCTCATTGAATGATTAGTTCATAGGTTGAGCATTTTCTTATCCTTGCTCAACTCTCGTCTTATATTCAACTGTTATTTCATTCAAGTCAGCCTTCTACTGTCGTCATCCATCCAAACGGTTAGTTGGAAGTCCATTCTCCATGAAATTTTTTGGGTCAACTATTCCTGTATTCAATTATTCTGATATGCAAGATCAGAGCGTATCTACCATCACCGCGCCAGCAAGCCTGGCGCCATATACCTCGTTGTACTCGAGCTCTTTTGGCATCAAACGTGCTGCGGAACAAAATTCCGCCGCTCCGGCGTCTTTTACGAAGGTATTCGTGTGGTTCGAAGAGTGAACAAACAAAGCCTGTGAGTGTGACTTTGTTTTTAGGGGATTTGAGTGCAAATTAGGATCTAGTGGATGAACTGTGGAGTGTGTACTGCAATAAAAACATATTATATAGCATGCACATAGACTCCACTTCAAAGAAGCCAGAGGTAGTTGAATTGTGCCTCTCTAAATATATATTGCTCTTACTTTCAGAATCTTCTTCAATTCTCGACTAACTATCGATTATGCTACTATAGAAGTTGCATGCAACGATAAAACCGGCCCTCACATTTCCAGGATATACGAGACAGATATAGTATACGATGGGCCAAACACATTGACGTTCAAGCCTGGCTTTTCACAGAGAGGTAACAAGAGCTACTGGCTGGTGAATAGAAATCTTCAAAACCGTTTACACAGAGTTGCAAGTCTTTCAAAATTAAGAAGAGAACTCGAGCTTCGAATTCAGTACGGACTGGGAAAAAGAGAGTAATGAACGTTGGCTCGACTGCAAGCCTAAATATTTGCTAGATCTTAGGCGTCTAGACTTACTTATATGGCTGCATCATCGCAAGCACGTGATATGTTTTCAAGACAAAGGGTACCTATGAGGTAGAGAGTACTCTGCCTGGCCAAAAGTAGACTGTACTTGTGCATGATTTCGCTAAATGAATATGTCCTGTTTCGAAAGACTAGATGGGAGCTAGCAAAACCACAGGAGTAATGTACAATAGCCTCAATGAACATACAATACTCCTCATAGCCTCCTGTGGTTTCTCATGAATTTTCCCACAAAAATATCTCTCAGACGAGGACTTCGCTCAAATCTTCATACACAACGTCACTTTGATTCCTCGTGCTCACTAGCACCTTCAGCATCCTCCGCACCTCCATTTTCTTCCTGTCCAAACTTCCTCTTCTTCGTCGGCGATTCGGGCTGCTCCATCTCTACTACACTTCTTTTTCTGACAACGGGACTTTCATCCCTCTTCATCCTGACAAGCCATTTCTCCCTCATAATCTGATATATGAACGCATACTGAGCGAACTTGTACACCAATCCCATCCTCTGCTCCCTCAACGTTTTCACGGTCTCAAAAATCGGGTCTTTCCCCTCTCCTTCATTCATCAAATATTCCAACTTGCCCTCTTTCAGTTCCTGCAACAAATAATCCAACACGATAAAAGTGCCAGTCCTGCCAACTCCGGCACTACAATGAACGATTCTCGGCGGTAATGACTCTTTCACCTCTTCTCCTTTACTCTCATCGATTCGAAACCTCGACATCTTGACCAACTCCAATAAATCTTTCTGCTCCTCTTCCGTCTTCGGTACATCGTGATCAGGCCACGCCAAAAATAGAAAATGATACACCTTTCTCTCTTCCTCCTCCCCATTTTTCTTAACCATGAGCTCTCTGACCTCACTCCCACACTTCATACTCTTAGAAACACACTTCACACTCCCCCATTCACCATCAAGAACCTTCTCTTCGCCCTCATCCTCAGGGTAATAAACGCCACATTTTTCTACCCCACGCTCAACGGCTTGAGTGAGCATGATAATAATCTCACATCTTTCTTGCCAACACATACGCCAAAAATGCGATGAGTCGGTTTCTAACGGACCTTGAGTGGCGATAAATGTTTCATGCGCACGACCGAGAGTGATAGGTGACGCGTTGATATAAGGATAAGACAAACATTTTAGGTGAACCCGATTGTGTGCCCATGGTTTTATATCTGGATAGCGATCGAGGCGATGGCTAATAGGATGTGTGGGAATTGCATCCGGTTTGGAGGCTATAGCGTGCTCGTGCTCAAGAATCTGATTATATTTGCCTCGAAGAAGCGGCAGTGAGGTGTTCAAGAATTGCGGGAGCGAAGTATTGCGAGGTGAGGAGCTTGTTGGTGGCGATACCGGCCTCTTGATAGAAATTTTGGTTTTCTTCATCGTTTGTGATAATTGATGATCTTGAAACGAAGAAACTCGTGGTTCAGCCCTTTACAGCTTAAGCTTGTGAGACGCTCAGCTTATCGCCCGAAAGTGGGGCTGAGTGGCGTTTAGAAGTGAACTTTTCTCGGTTTGACGTTACGTCTGGTTTGATAATTGACAGCATATATAATGAAACTCGGCATCGCTTTCACGGCGCGAAAAGTATATAAGTTATGTCGAATGCGATCTGGTGGGACTTGGGTGAGACTGCCGCATTGCTTGTGCAGACGCCCGTGTGGCGTGGGTTGACGTGCCCGAAGCCTGGTGACGACGAAGAAGGTTCAATTCCTTAGTTTGCGTCTCCAATAGTCATTTTGGGATGGATTATCTGATTCGTGCGACGAATGGCCCGTGTCTGTCGTTCGGGCGGAAATCAAATGAATTGAATATCATGAGCCGATCGAAGTTCTTAATTAACTATGAACGGTAGAGGTAAATAACTACCGAATTATTGGTCCACCGTTGCGCCTCCCTTTAGCACGTCCTTGATGAATTGCGGAGTTTGCCCAGTTTTGACCATGCCTCCGACTAATAAGAACACAAAAATCACGAGCGCAGTAGCAATAAGTGCTTTCTTTTGTTGACGACCAGGCTGCTTCGTTACTTGCCACACTTTACCTGCAAACTGTTGCGTATTTGAATAGTACGCCTGAATACCCTCATAACCAACACCGTAGTAGACAAGCCCTAATGAGGCAATAGTGTAGCCAATGATCTGAAGGGGTGTAATGACCGTGCCCCAGATTAGAACCGATGTTCCCACTAGGAGAATGTTTTTCAGTACGCCGCAAAGTGTCATCACCAGTCCTGATGTCTTTCCAATCTATCTCAACGTTAGCAAATTCGTGATGAAATCAGACTGTACGGTATATACCAGGAAGACAGAAGCAACGTTGAGCATGAACGCTACGCCTGCGTTGAGTAGTAGAACACCAACACCCGCACTCCAAACATAGCTTAGATGGAATGAAGTAGCTTCGGAGGCTCCGGCCACTATAAGATTCATCACTGCACAGACTGGAGCATAGTAGTAGAGTGAGACCAAAGGATCCATATTCTGACCTTCTCCGCTGAGAAGGATCTGGATCATGATAAGTCGAACAGCTTCTGAGAAGATGCCTCCAAGCTGAAAGATAAATCCAAGCCAAACGAATTTAATCTCTCCAAATGATGCTAAAGCGACACCGGCGACGATAATAAGCACATTGAACAGGACCTTTCGATTCGGGCTCGCAACTCGAAATAACCAGGAAAGTACCAGAACCGCAGCCGGTGCGCTCGCCTGTCCAGAATTAGCTTGCTTATTACCCTATATGATGGGGGAAACGCGCTTTGAGCATCTGAGTGAACGCAACGCTGAGATAGAGATAGACTTGATTGCTGCAAACCAAACTTGCTGAGTACAAGAGTCCGATAGGTACAATGGCTCGAAGGTACAGCCGTCCAGTCATCCGGACAGTCTTTCTGCCATCAAGGAGTGATGTCGTTCTCGCCAATATCTGGGTCGCAATCGTCGAAAAAATCATGTGCCAACATGTTAAGACAGCCGCTAGAAATACATGTCAATCTCACACTCAACCACCAAAACAATTGCAATAAGGCACATACGGAAGTCTGTCCACGTGTTAGTCTTGAGAAACCGGGAATTCCGACATACTTACGGAAGTCCAAGTTATCTAATAGATACTTGTTGAACAGAATGGTCACAGAGCTCAGAACTATCCAACTCCTAAATATGTCTCAGCCATGAACCCCTTTTTTTCTAACGACAGGAGAAACAGGTACTCACGCAACAAAGAACGCCGGATGCAGAGTCGCTCTCGGAGAAACAGGTTTCTCAACGGTAGGCAGCATATTGTCTTAGCTCAGAAACGCTATAAGGTTCAAGATATGTGCTGAGATGGGGGGGCAAGGTTTGCCAGGCTGTTCGGATGCACGTGTACCGGGAAACCAAATGCTGACAGGATGGTCAAGCTTTTCTATGTTCTTATCGTCCGGCACGGTTGTCAAGATGAAAGCGATGCTGATTGTAAAAGCTTCATAATTGTTCTGGTGATTGCGGTGTGAGTACAGGTGTTCAAGTGAAGCTCGAGATGTCCTCACAAGCCGTCCTAATTTGGAAGCAGGCGAGATTAGGCTGACCGCTCAAAGCGGCAGGGGCAAGCGATTGAAGCGGCACTCACCACCGTTCGGTTCGGACGAACTCTATTTCATCTACAATCTTCAATCTCTTGGGTAGAATTGCAATTGAAACGATAAAGCGAAGCAAAATGACCAACAAGTGTTGTTTGCCCCTAGGCCTGAATATTGCATAGAAATAAGTAAATCTTCTGTGTTTCTTCACCCTTGTACAGTACAAGCACAACTATCATTGCCTCTCCCATCCTGAACAACCGTAAGAGTGCCTCACCGCCGCTGATACTCCTCCTTGAACGGCACCCAGACTATTCAGGTCTCAAGCCTTGCCTCCGGATAGCTATGGCTTCATTTGTGCTTTCTGTCCCGGAAAATAATTGCGCTAAGACCAATCGGTTGAATGCATTCGCCTAACACCCTGGGTATCAGACTGGTTGTACCCAAGATTTGAAACCTATTGTCCTTCTGAAAGGCGGCAGAAGGTTAGGTCATGGCAGCTCATATGAGTGGTATTTTCCCCAGCGGGTTCTGATATCTTACACTGGAAATCGTTCTGAAATTTTGTGGCCAAATTTTTGCGCTTCTCGTCGTCATGATGCTTTCAACCAAGCAGTCACTGCTGCAGATTTCTTTTCTTTTAATTTCTACTGTTTGCCAGACCACTGCTATTCAATTCACCAATTCAAATTTTTCAGTTCAAGCAGGAAGAGCATTTAATGTCACCTGGAGTGGTCAAAATGGGCTAGTCGATGTAATACTGGGGAGCGGAACTACCTCCAATTTCACGAAGATCAATGTCATAGCTGGTATATTGCTTTCTCAAACCGTGCAGAACTTGAGCTGATAGAAAAAATAGGCGGTGTCGCATTTGCATCTGCAGTATGGACTCCGTATGCTACAACCCCAGCGTCCGAGTACATCCTTCGACTGGATGACGCCTCCGGACAGCCTGCGTTCTCATCTCCTTTCACCATGCTCTCAGCTGGTGCTAAGGCAGCTAACACCGGCCTTCAGTTCACAAATCCTACCTTTGAAGGCATCATCATTGGGATTCCCTTCAATCTCACCTGGGCTGGAGCAACCGGCACAACCGGGCTCACCCTTCAGAATGGAAGTGCATCCACAATGAATAAAGTAGAATCTCTGACCTGTAAGTACGCTATAGTATATTCATGACCTAACTGACATTACATTAAAAGCTGGCATGACAGATCCCACCGTGAATTGGGTGCCGGCAGCTAGTCTGATGCCTTCTCAATACATTCTGCAAGTAACAGATACATCTGGACAATTCGCATACTCAGACCTATTCAATCTCTTAGCGGCTGGTTCCAAGCCAGAGGTCGTCACAACAACGTGAGTAGTGTGAATATCTGAACTTCTCCAATCTGACATGTCCTTCAGAGTCCCATCCAGCCCCTCGTCAACATCCACCACGATGTCCGATACAACCGATTCTCCCCCCTCGTCCCCAGACTCTGCTTCAAACGAAATCTCTCCGCAAACCAAAATCGCAATTGGCGTTGGCGTCGGCCTAGGTGTCAGCGCAATAGCCATTTGCTCTGCATTCTTAATTCTCTACACTCTCCGTCGACGCAAAGCCCAAGCCGACACGGCATCAAACGGCAGCTCCCGCGATTCCTTCAGCCAAGCTGCGCCTCCGCCAGCAGTAGTCCCAGAACCCAAGACATCAGATGGACCACAAAGACCTGTCCCGCCACCAGTGTTTCCAGGTGTTCAGCCAGCTGTGCCTGTTGAGCTGCATGTAGAGAAAGATAGACCGGCTTCAGAACTAGCTGCCCCACATGAAGGGAGTGTGACGCACGAGTTGCCTGTTCTCGGTCCAAATACGCCGCAATGGAGATAATAACTTGTATGAGGGCTGGGCCTGATGATTTATGACTGGTTATTGGATATGAATACCCGGATGGAGGATTTCTCTCTATAATCTTGAAGTCGTTCTGTGACTTAATTTCCTATTAACCCACTTGGGAGCTACAGCTGGACATAGATATAGCGACGGGCGTTCTCAAATCAAGATTAAGTTTTACGAGTAAAATGAGAGCAAAAGCCTTATCTGTAGTTAGTGACACATAGATGTACAAATCCATGAAGTTTGGTAACGCTTCGAATTCCTACGACTGTTGATATAAATACGTTCACTGCTTGCCATCCCGGCAGCGACCCAATACCCCAACGCCTCGCTATGCAAAAACAGTCCAATCGACTGCAGAACCTCAATCGCTCGTTACACAATATTCAAACCATTACAAGCGGCCCCGTAGGCGACATAATGTTTTGATGCTCAACTCCCTCACCATTGCTGTTGCTACCTACATATTTTGGAACCACAATCGCCTTCGTTGGTTGGTATTCGCCATGCTCCGGGTCCAAGAAATAATCGTCATCGTTGTCTGATATGCTTGTTGCAACGCTTTCCTGAGAAGCACTAGACTCGCGCCAGTAGTCGCTCTCCGATGAGAGATTCTCATCATCAATATCCGGTAAAGGTATGCTGGCGGCAAGAGTTGGCTCGGGGAGTTCACTTGTGTTCAGAGGTTTCTCCAGTCGACTGGGCGGATTGATCGCCACATTTTCCAGGGTTTGTAAAACTGGGTGCTCGTCTTTAGCAGAAGATTGTTCGACTGGATTTGTCACTGGTAGCTTCAACACTGCTGGCTCCACACGGTCATAGAACAACATGAACACCCCTCCCTGGCTCAAAACGGTCTCTTCAGTGACTTTGGTAACATCATCGTCGCTCAATCGCCACCATTGTTTATCTTCACCTTTCTTGTCAAGATCTGGAGGTGGATGCTTCCTGTAGCATACGTAGTGACCATTCTCGTGTCGCCCGTAATGTGTCACGACAGCTCGAAGCTCGTAAATAGGGCCTTCCAGTCTTGAGGATTGCCGGCCACTGGCAATCATCGGTTCATCCGGATTCAAGCCCCACTCTTCCATTGTGGAGTCCATTGTCGTGGAAGAGCTTCCAAGACACCAGCGGCCGAGATCAAGAAACTTTGGAAATCTGACCATCGAAAGATTCTTTTTCAGCTCACCTGTCATTTCGTCAAAGAGACTTCGGTTAACATGAACAACTAATGACTTTGGCGGTCGGGCGACAGCAAATTGCCTTGTCTTGGTGGAAGTAACTCGATTTTTGGGCGATATCTTGCATTTCTGCTGCAGCGTCTTGTCTTCATAGTCGTCCTCCTCAAGCGCATTGTCTATCGCATCAAGTCTGGCTTTACTTTCATCGTAAAGTTTGCTATCAGATTGATTTCGTTCCACAATGGTCGTCAAAAGCCGTTTAAATTTGAGAAGTGTACATTTCCCACACTCCACACCTTCGATATGCTCTAGCTTTGTATATTCATCAAGGCATTCGGCAATGTCGTACTCCCATGCCTTTCCCAATGGCACCGTCAAACAGTTAAAAGGATTCAAATTGAGGCCTTCCGAGTAACCACATTTGGTGCAGCCGACCCGCTGAGCTTGCAGACCTTCTAATGGATTTCGGAATGATTCTATTGAGGGTGCGTCGGAGCTTGATAATTTCCACGACTCCTCTGATTCCAGTCCACGAGATTTCTTTACTGCCTCTGCGAACTTTCCCACCTCCTTATCTATCTCATCAAGAACCTTTGAGAAGTATTCCTGAGCATCTTGCTGCTGCCAGCTGCTCATATTTTTAAGCGGGGCGGGTGTCCAGATCCTTTTCCCATTATTAGAAGAATCATTCAAGTTTTCGATCAGTTCATGTAAGGCATCAGCCATTTTCATTTCTGGCTTCTCATCCATCGCTTCTTCAAGTTTCGGATTTGAAAGATACTCTGAAATCGAGTCCAGCGACGCCAGCCCTTGGAGGACGCTGTTCTGATAACAAGAATTATCCCAATTCCCCAAACCTGCGGGCCGCCCATCAGCAACATGCACATTCATGTTCAGACCCGGGAGTGTCGACAGCCGCCGCCTCCCAGCCTGAGCAACAGAACCGATAATTCCTCCAGGTTTATCGAGCCCAAGCACACGTCGCATAGCTTCGCTTTTTGCAGCATGAGTCCGTGGCACCTCTTTCAACGGGTTCGTAATTCGGAGAGGGTTTGAATAGGACTCAACGGCATCGAGAAATCGGGCTGGGGTGAGGTAGACGAAGATGTTCCAGAGCAACTGCAAGAAAGGCAGCAAGTCGTAGTCGAGGAGGTAGAGTATCTGGTAAACAATAGGGACACAGCAAAGTAGTAAGGCGATTATTACTCCTGGGTTCCGGTATGACGAGTAGATTCCTTCCCTGTAGTCCTGATGGTACTCTACAAACCGATGCGGATCACCATCGAATAGCTCCTGTATCTGCTGGTGTGGTCGATTCATGGTAAGGCATGGGTGCTCAGAGCGTTTTAACAGTCGAGGAATCTATTTGGGGGGAGAGTGCAACTGAGTTTGCCTCTTCAGATGAGGTGAATGTTCGCGGACAAAGCAATCGTATCAAAGGAGTTGAAGGCGGCCTGGTGGCACATGCTTTGAGATGCGGCGAAAAGATTTAGCCGTAGACCTCCCGAGACATCGATCATTTTTATAAAATCGACCAACCCCACATTCAAAATATTCCACCATCAACTGAAACTGCCACCTTCATCATGGGAAAGACAGCACCTGTCAAGAAAAAAGGGTGTAGGTAGCCTTTTGATTTGCAGGTGAAACGTGATTGCTAACATTTCACTAGCTACCTCTGTGCATTCTCGCGCAGCCAAGAGAGCCTCATCTCCTGGCATTGACCTCGACAAATCGCTGAAAGATGTAAAGCCACCAGTCGATGTAAATCGACGTCCATCAGTCCTTGCTGTACACCAAGGAGCTGGAATCTCAAAGAAGTCGAAAAATGGCAGGAAGTCTGTGTTAAGCGCAAAAGCGAAACGTCGACATGAGAAAGGACTCGATCGTGCAGAAGCCGTGATGGACAAGAAGGAGACAAAGGTCGAAAAGAGCAAAGGAAAGGCCAGGAATGTCCAAGAGAGAGCTAAGAACTGGGAAGAGCTGAATAAGAAGATGTTGGCTATTAAAGCCAAAGAGGAAGCATTGGCCCTGGAGAAAGAGAACTGGGAGGACGCGGAAGATTCCGGCATGGATGAGGATACAAAGACACTAGAGGATGCTACCAAACATGCTGCTCCTGTTCCTGTTGCTGCCTCGATACCCCTACCTGAAGAGGAGGAGGAGATTCTTTGAGTCGCCAAATAGAGATAATTGGGGATGGTATTTTGCATTTGGGTTGGCGTCACGGATCTGGGAGGAAATTAAAATGACGATTTGATAGATACCAGGATATTTTCATCGCTCTAGATATGACTTGCAGCGCCTGCAAGACTCATACTCATGCAGGTATAATATTAAATATATGTTTCGTGTTTCTTCACGTCAGTACTTACCGTCAAGTTCCGGCTATATTTCTGAACTCCTTGAAGATGAAATTGTGAATGATTGCATGCATTATTACTTGCACGATAGACTTCTATCTTCACTTTGGCGCTTCACGGAGCTGAATTTGCACTGCGAATCCAGAACTTTGAATCCCTGTATTCCGCAGCGGGAGGACTAATTAGTTCTGCGCTAGGGCAAGCCTTTCTCAGCCTTGCCAAAACCTTGCGACAGACATCCAAATTTACCTTCAGGTTCAACCTCAATTTGCCGTTCTACACATCACAACTCATTGAACAGCCAGTATGCCTCCAAAACGCATGACCGCAAATCCGGTAAAGGCCCCTAGATATCGTCCTGGAAAAGCTGTGCAAGAAACTTCTGATTCAGACTCTGAAGCCAGTGATGAGGAGACACCCTCTCAACCTACCAAATCCATCTCTGCACCTCCAAAAGCCACTACTGCCACCGGAATTACAAGCAACCTCAGCAAAGTTGATTTGAATGAACGACGGAAAATAGCAGCTGCCAAAGAAGAGGCTAGGATACAGGAGGAGAAGGCTTTAAAAGCCAAGGAAGAGGAGGGGTTTGTGACAGAATCGGAAAGCGAAGAGGATGATGAGGAGGGAAGTGAAGAGGAGAGCAGTGGCGAGGATGAGAGCAGTGAGGATGAGGGCCCTCGTCGGGTTTTGATGCGACCTACATTCATTAAGAAAGATAAAAGGAAGAACGTTGCAGCAATTGTGGAAGACACTCAAACAGAAGAAGAACTAATAGCTGCCGAGGCAGCGCGGAGGAAAGCTGCAGCTGATGAAATAGTCGAGGAACAGATCCGAAAAGATATCGCAGCTCGCGCAGCGGGAAAGAAGAATTGGGATGACGATGAAGAAGAGGACGAAGTAGACGACGAAGACGATGTCGATCCGGATGCGGAATATGCCGCTTGGAAACTAAGAGAGCTGAAGCGTATTAAGAGAGAACGAGAGGCTATAGAAGAGCGTGAAAAAGAAAGAGAGGAAATCGAGCGGAGGAAAAACCTCACGGAAGAAGAGAGAAAGGCTGAGGATGAGGAGTATATTGCCAAACAGAAAGAAGAGAAAGAGGGCAAGGGAAAGATGGGCTTCATGCAAAAATACTATCACAAAGGTGCTTTCTACCAAGATGATGCACAAGCTCAAGGTCTCGATCGCAGAGATATTATGGGCTCAAAGTTTCAAGACGACGTGGACCGAGAATTATTACCACAAGCTTTACAGATGCGAGATATGACAAAGATTGGCAAAAAGGGAGCTACGAAATACAAAGATCTCAAATCAGAAGACACTGGTAGCTGGGGACGTTTTGATGATAGGCCGAGGAAAGGAGGACAGCCTGGTGGATTTAACAATGATGAGAGATTTATGCCTGATAATGACCGCGCAGGTGCAAGCGGAGCGAATAGTATGCCCGTTGCTGAGCGTAAGAAAGTCACAGGTGCACCGGAAGGACCAAGAGCGATGCGAGAGGGAGGACCAAGGCCAAGGGACTTCGATACATATCGTCCTAGCAAAGACCGCAGTAGATCAAGATCAAGATCACCAAGACGGGATCGAGAACATGATAGGCATCGGAGGAAACGGAGCAGCTCGAGAGACAGAGATCGTTATGGAAGTGATAAGCGGAGGAGGGTAGATTCTAGGTAGTGCAGATTATGCATGGTATGAATATTGGAAATGATTTGACAGTGTTTGAATTTGGAGAGTAGAGTATGATGGTACCGGTACTTGTACATTTTGGGAAGGTGATAATATTCTAGGCGTCTGGTGATAAGTGTCAGCTGTCTTACGCTCTGAAGGGCGAACCAAATACATCATCTTCTTAAGATAACATGGTATATCATAGACCAAAGTTTCACAAATTCACATTTGCATGTCAGGATTCTCCAGAGTAACTACGAGGCAAGCGTTCTCATTTGACTCTCTATCCAATCTGAGAAGTTCCTTCTCCGCAAAACCCTCGTGAAACTTATCCCCAAATTCAAGCACAGTTCCCCCACTACTTTCCCCCACTCCCTCTCCCTCATCCTTAATACTCTTCCTCTCTCTTCCTCCTTTAGCTCGATTCCATACAAATTTCTCTTCTGCATGCCAAATAAACTCCAGCTGTCCATCCGGCTGAAAGACAGCTAAGTCGAACAAAATGTGTGGTTCCCCGTTCTCCATATCTACCCCACATACTCAAAATCCCATAATGGAGAGAGGAGAAAAAGCTTGTGACGCGCGGAGATTGCTCCATGGCATATAAGGGCTGCAGTATGTGTCGGGACTGGATGCAAAGGCGGTTGGGGTTTAAGACGAATCGCATGGTTGATTGTGGTGAAAAGGTTGACTTGTGTATTCGATTTTTGTTCTAATTCTCAGGTGCTCAGAAGAGGCGGTAGAGATAAATGCCCTGTACCGATCATGGTATTCATTAACATTCTTAAATTCATCAGCCATGACCATTCCATCATATCCTCATAATCTCGACCCGGGCCCTCGAGAACACTTTGTGTGCAAGAACTGATGAACCCCTCTCATCATCCGATAAAGACGCCGGTTGTACTGTGATTCTAGTGTACGTTCCAGCAGCCTTTCGTTTTGAGAGGTACCCGGGATTTATAACAAGAACACTTTCCACAACCTTTCGCAGTTATTAGCAAGTAGACTTGGAGGGAGGCGAATTAACTATACCTTTGCAAATGGGGGCAATGCACTAGGCACTATCAATATATCCGGCCGCACGTTGATCATTTCTCCAAGCTTCAAGTAGCTCGTGTCCAGCACAGCTCCGGCGGGGATACCACCTATCGTTCCAGTCTTCGGCAAACTTTCCCTGTCCACAGGAGGGAACAGAGGGAAAAAGTTTCGCTGTTCAATCATGTATTTTGGTAATCGTGCGAGCAATGAAGAATCTGCTGGCCGGCCACCAATGACTTCTGCAATTCGTAGCTCGGTGAGAATATCTTGAGAGGAAACACCAATCGCAATCTCATTCAAGGACAGCGTCATTGGATTTCCTATAATCTTTACTGATTTAGGCAGACCTAGCTCCTTCCTTGGAAAGGGTTCTTGGGGCCATGAGACGTGCTTGCTTATTGCATCCTTGACTGATGGAACCAGAAGAATAGTGATATGAGGATTGGCAGAAACGAGTTGAGTAAAGGCTGGTGAGATCAGATATTTGAATACCGTGGTTAGCGTGGCGGTATCAGCTTCGTTTATGGCTTCCTCTGGAAGGTCAAAATCTCCAGAGGCTATCAGAGGATGGTCGATATCCAGGAATGGACCAGTGAGTAAAAGGGCATCTGCATATGAGTCTGCTGCCTGACTGCAAAGAGCATGTAATGGCTCGAAATCTAGATTGTCGTCTGCTGTGTATGGGCCAGAGCCTAAAATAATGTTCAATGGGAGGATCGGCGAGTCCGAATCCATCGCATCAGGACCACCTCTAAGGCGTTGTAGATGTGCCTCAAGTGCAGTAGGTGTTGAGGCAGCGCCAGGCAGAAGAGGTGCTTCGAGTACTTCACTGACTGTGAAGTTCTCTCCAGATGCATTGACGCCTTTCAAAGCCACTATTTGGCCTGGAAAGAACTGAAATCCTTTCAGCGTACTGACCTTGAGAGGTATTCTCAATCCTGCACCCATTCGCCGCGATGTCTCCAGCACAAGAGAAGCTTCATTGAGCTTCCCCGTTAAGGAATCCGATGCAATCCTTCCCACCGCTACTATCTCATTTGTACTCTGGCTTGCAGCACTGCCAAATGCCGAGTCTTCGAGTTTGTGGTGTGCTTGGATAAGGGCCATGAATTCATCTATCCGATCATCGAGAATTTCGGATGCTTCCGATGACTTCATGGCCATCGGCTTATATGAGAGCTTCTTCATATCTGAATTTGCTGTGAGTTTGATGCGAGGCTCGGAGAAAGGTGCTATAGGAGGTTCGGCAGGCGGTAGATGGTCATTCAGAATTTCTACAGTCTGTCCAGCATTAGATCTGTCATTAAAAGACACACTACATTTCATCAGTTTTTGCGATTTCATAATATAGAACGGCAACATACGCCGAGATCTGCTCCCCTGGTTTGTAGGGAGTTTTGAATTCTGGCGGGCTGCTAGCTGGTTCTGTTTTCATTCGTGATACTGAAGGCGTCTCGAACTTCCGCCGTGCGGTACCATTTAGCTTTCTGATTGAACCAACTCCAGGTGTATTTGGTACAAGTCCTTCCAGTCTACAAATCTTAGCCTTGAAACGTTGCATGGGTGAAATTCTGCTCACATTCCGAAAACATCGCCATTACTGGTAGCATGGCGTGGGGTGGCTCCTGCACGCTTATTTGATTGTAGATGTGCCTTGCCTCGACTATCACGTTCCAATCCATCCTGTATATCCTTCTTCAGCGCTCTTGCGGTATCGATGTTAAGTTTCATATCATCGGCGCCCATTTTCATGCTGTACGATTCCCACTTGTACCAAAGTTCCTCGATATCGATAGAATGCAGCCGCATGATCGACTGTAGCTCGGTAAGCACATCCTGCTCCAGTGATCCGCCAAATCGCTCTTGGATTTCGGATGCCATTGTGATTGTTGATAAATTGTGGTAGATCGGAGGAGAAAGTTCGAAGTCGCGTGGGTGATGAGAGGACGCGACGGAACACGCTAATAACCCTGTTAAAGTGGCTACATTCTAGTGGTCTCAGGCACCAACTTTCCTTTCAGGCCCCAGCCAGGTGATTGATGTATTCTATGAGGTGGGTGCATCGGAGGGAAACTTTCTTACGTCCATTTGACATCCACTCCCACAATGCAACGACATTTGGTACCTACTTCTTGAATAGGATAATTTGTCATTCCAGATTCATTATTGTGAGGTTGTTTACCATGGAATTATCCGTGATCAAGGATCGAGACGCCTTCATCAAAAATGTTCTGAGCACATGGGTGTAGTTTCCAATGTCGAAATGATAGGATCGGAGACGGATGATGAATCAGCTCGTTCTAATATCGCATCAGACACTTGAAAGTCTGTCGCATACTCAAAAACGCAATCCCATGCTGCCTTGTGAATCATGACAGGTCACAAACGTAAAGCGAGTTGACCTTCTCAGGTATCGGCATCAAATCCTCAAAAACGAAAATCGTCGTCAGAAGACGTCGAGAGGGAAGGGTATCCACAGCCGAGAATCCTAGTGCGCCTCTGCTATAAGAGGTGTTTCTTCTCCATGAGGCATCCAAGCTTGTCACCGCATTGCTAGCTGCCCTCTGAGACGATGAATTGGCTCTGATTCTGCGACAGCAAGAGATTAGATACGGAGAGGCGTATTTTCTGGAGATATTTGCTTCCAGTTCCATTGATGGTGGGAGTTTGAGGCAATGTGTTCAGCAGTGATTTGGCTTGCACTTCTAGGGTAACATGAGCCCCTCTTACAATTTTGTATGCTGAAAAGCTTTGCAAATTCAATTCTATGAACGCTCCTCCCATTCTGCAAGCTACATATTGAATTATAGCTCTATGAATTCTACTCATATTATGTAGGGACAATGCGATCCCCTTCGTTTTAACACATTCATGATAGACTGCTTTTACATCCGAAGCTACCATGAAGTTAAGAATATGGAGGCAGGGTTGACATATTCAATCGCTTCAAAGTTCTGGTCTGCGATCTACATCAATGTTCGATTTAATATCACTACGAACCAGAACGTTTCTGGCGTCTCATTCTCCTAGGGTCCCAATTCGGTTGGCTTACTCAAGCCTGTCATCTCAATGGCAACTTCTTCCCTTGCAGGGAGCTCAAATATTTGGCTTGTCTCCGTTCCTCCAATCTCCACTGCTGGCGAAAATCCGGTGTCACCAACCTCATGGGCTGCTGGCGGAAATTTTATGTCCCCGAATTCCCCAGTTATAGGTGAAGCGACAGCACTGTCTAAACCTTGTTTGGCATTCTCATCTGGCGCAGGTACGTTTGCCTCTACTTCGTCTGGCTTTCTTCCACGACGGCGAGGCTTCAAATAGAAGAAGTACAGTACTGACAGCAGTATCAGGAGGACGGGAATTGTCGCTCCAATCGCAACCCCTAGCACAACACCCATATCTCTGCTTTTACCAGTACTAGCTGATGTGGCATTCGATTGAGGGAAAATTGGAATGATGTGCTCTGATAGTGCTTGGTCCCACCTGCACTGAGAACCCGAGAAATTGCCTCTCTCATAGTCCGCTATGATATATGCCTCTTGGAAGAAAGTTCTCCCCAGGACATATTGTGTTTCGTTTTCTGCGCGTTTCAGTGGAAAATACGGCGTAGAGCTGTTCACTAAGGGCCAGGATGCTTTCAAGTCGAATGCTGAGTATGGCAAAGTAATGGTGACAGTAAGAGGAGGAGCTCCGAGCTTGAAGATCACACTGGGATTTTTTGACTTCAGCGCTGCGTGTTGTCTGTCATTCAGAAGATACAATTGAGCTACAGTGTTCCATACGAGTCCAAATTCTGATTCGAATACAGGGCATGCATCACTTGGCGGGTACATATAGGCTACCGTGGAGTCAAGTGAGATGGATTTTATCGATGTAGGAAGCAATGAGATGTGTGTGCTGGTGTATATCGAGTCTAATCTAAGGGCCAGACTAGAGTCTATGTTGAATGGGAACGAGACATTGTATGGGATGAATCTTGACGAATCATACCCTCCCAAGGTGAGACTCCCCACCGTTTTGTCCAATTCTGTTCATTCACCCAATTAGTCAGGTGGAAGCAATTGAATCGACGGATAACGCACGTGGCGACTTACGATATTGATTTCCCGCCGTGTAGGCCCAGCTTAGGCTTGGAATCATTGATTGGGTTTTCAAATTCTGCATGAAGCTTGGAATCGGGTTGTTCAAACTCGTGAAATTGCTTGACCGTGGACTTAGCCCGAACAATCCCATGAAGTAGCTTTTTGTCGCAAGTCCGGCAACAGTTTGATTCTTCAAGCAGATACCAGAGCTTCCTATATATCCCAAGGCAATATCATCAAAGCCATACCTCGCTCTCCCGGAATAGCCCAGATGTGATTCGAGAGTGAGCGGGTAGATATTGGCGGATATGTTCGACAGATTCGAAACACATGTTGACGGCTTGTTGTAGTCGTGTGACTCGCCGCGTAACACGCCGCATTGTACTAAATCTCCAGATTGGCAACCTTCCGGTGCGACAACCCATGTTTGGTATGACACCGTGGATACCAGGACTTTAACTGTTTGTGATGGGTTTCCAATGTTCAATACAAAGGTTGACCATTGTCCATCACTGCCGTCCCTATTGCAGTGAGTGTTTGCTTTGACATGAATTTTGAGGGGTGGAGGAGTGACCATGTTTGAGAAGCTGGAACTGATATCGCAGATAGGGAAGCAGCAACTGCTTTCCCAGACTCAGCATCACCAGACAAACGATCAATGCAAAGAGTAAAATTACACCAAAATGGTGACCCCACAACGAAGTCTGCATCGTGTCGAATTGAGAAACCTTCAAGTCGTCGATTCCGGAGGAAAAATGGAAACGAAATGCAAAATAGTGATCGCCAAAGCGGCGGAAACATATGTTTGCGTCGAGACCCACATCTACGATAAGAATTGAATCTTACTCGAACAGGTCTTTCGATCTTCTAGACGATCGCGCTTATCTTTAACCGGTTGAAGAATTTTCAATTTGAACATGTCTCTCGTATGGGCGTCGTGGGGTTATTTCAACCAAGTGCGGAGGTGGACTTGACTGTTTTACTGACACACTTTGATCAATCTTGTCTATTAGGACAGGCCGCCTTTCTTTGCATTCAATCATTTGAGCATCTTCTATTGATTATCCATATCAAATCAGGATAACTTGTGACTCGACGCTTTGAGCAGGGCAGTGTCAGAATCTGGATCCGGTAATTGACTCATTTAGGAGCCTTAAGTGAGCAATTTTGATTATGCGTCTTGCTGGCCAAGTTATTGATGCGGTCGAGCAATCTGGATACATCTCGTCTCTAAGTTCTATATTTCTTTAGAAAGTGGCTGTTCTTTTCTTGTTAGTCAAGTCTCAGATGATGATCCAATCAACCACACCTTATTTGAGCCTCACCCCACCCCTTCATATACTTGACTATATAGTTCCCATTTCCAAAGTGGACGTTTTTACATCCGATCAATTTTATTAATCAACCAGTGGACCATCGTCACTGCCATGAAGCCTCAGACATCCGACATGTTATCCAAACTCATTCTGCCACTGGTGTTTTTCACCGGCCAGGTCTCCGGTTTAAGCAAGTCATGTTTTAATGCAGCATTTACTTGGACTCGTCATCACTGACACCCATTGCAGCTACGCTTTATCTCAATACCACAAGCACTGTTTCTTCCAATACCACAAGCACTGGACCAACACTTTCCCTGGATACCACAATTACTACACCGACGACAACAGACGGAGCTTCAAATTCGAATCTCTCGGCCACCGTCACGCCTCAATCATGTGTTTTTGTGGTTCAAGATACAGTCAGCGAAGAATGGTAGGACATGGTCTTGGCAAGCTCGGTTTCCAAAATCATCAACGTTACTGTTGTAACAGCACATGTAACCAATTGGCCAGGAACAACGACGACTTCTTATGAGACGAGTATTCATACCATTGGCAAGACTATCTCCGTGACTGCTCATGTTGGAGGAGCCAATCCAATATCGCTTTTTCACAATCTTGCACCCACCCCAGTCCAAGCTGTCCAATCTAATACTGGAGCATCCTTGCTCACAGCTGGTGTTTTCATGTACGTTCCTCGAACCTGAATACTATAAAAATAATGTTGCTAATTACTTTGTTTAGACAATCGCCTGCAGCTTTTTATGTTTACTCAACAGTGAAAATCATCACAGTTGCAGCAGTCACTGATGCAACTGGAGGTATTGTCTGTGGCACAGCTTCAGGAGGCTTCTCAAATATGAACCACAACGCAGAAGCATATTTTGATCCAACGTGGATATTTGAGAGAGTCGAGCAGCCATCGATTACCGGTACCACGACACGAAGTCTTCCCTCCCCAAGTTCTTTATAAAAGAGCTCTTCGCAAGGATCTCCGGGCACGAGCATCCCTTACACCAGTAGTTGTATCTCTAGCGACTCCTTTCGTGTACCCACCCTTGAGGGGGAGAAATGGGGCAATAGATGACAATGGTGAGAGCTGCACGACTGCTTTGCCGCCAGGGACCGAGGACTACGGCTATATACCACAAACACTTCTTGATATATTGGCGTACAACCCAGACTATGTTGAAGCATACCCAGGTCTTACTTCTTGGTTACCTGGAGGCCTATCCATCCAGGCGTACCCATCTGCATGCACACCAGGCCTGACTACTATAACTGAGCCATATACGACTGTATTAAACGGCTCAACCAGCACCGGAATGACAACATACGTTACAGTACTTCCCCAAATGACCCCACCAGCCTACGTTGAGCCTGGCGGAGGAATATCATTGATTGAGATAGTGACATCTTTTGCACCGTCCCCCAACCGAGCACCATCAACTACACCTATACCAACACTTGCAATCTGCATTGGCTGTATCGTCTGCAAGATTCTTGGTAATTGCCCAACCACAAGCACTTCAAATGCCATGCCTTCAGTAACTGCGCCAGTCTTCATTCAACAGCCAAACTCCAACACCTACACCTACGCCTCAATCACAAACTGAAGATGTAAATCTTGCAAGCTCGCCCGCCGTTCTCGGAACTCCAATTGTGATACTGGCTCCTCCAACTACTGTGGCTGCCGACGGCACTACAAAAGTGATTATAAGTGCTGGAGCCACCGTTGCTGTTGACACGAGATTCCCCATATCAGGGGTTACGACGGTCATTGGCGGCACGACGAAAGTTATTGTCAGTGCTGGATCAACTGTCTTTTTGGACTTGCGCCTATATTCGAGGTCACAAATGAAAATACTTCGGGGAAAATACCATTCAGCTCTTGGATTCTGGCTTACGGGAGTATGGTGGGGTTGATCATGATTGTGTGATTTTGATTCACTGAAATGATAGTGTGTAGCTTGACTTGGAAGTGTAAAGATTGTATGTTAAACATGTATGGGATACACGATGTTATGATTCATTGGGATGATAATGGATAACTACTTGGTTTGCAAGTATATAGATTGTATATATACTGTACATGTATGTATGATCTGCCTGCCTGCTCACTAATAATTCTGACTCCTTTGAGTGCTGCTCGTTGGACAGAAGCCTGGCTTCAATCGTTCTGAGTCCGACACTTCGATATATAGCCTCCTCTTCAATGCCGTCCAGACACTACGCAGTACCCCTCCTTCCATGTGATGTCGAAGTTTAGCCAATAGCCCTCATTATGCAACCGGGGAGTACCATCAGGAATAGAAACCAATCCACTCCTTCCTCGAAGCAAACCCATGTTTCAGTCCACTGAACAGTTCCCATTCTTCCAGTTTGCTTTTCAATACAGTATTAGTCGGTCTTCCTTCCACTTGATATCTCTTGTGGTCGGTAAAAGCAAGTGTCACGCTAGGAAATTCTACTTTGTAATATAAAATAAATCAATATAAAATACCATTATTATTTTTTAACTCTTAAAACTAGTCTATATATAATACTTACAATGTTATAGTTATATTTTTGCGTTTAGAAGCTTAACTATAACTATTAAGAAGTCTCTCAAATACTACACTTTGCGGCTAACTTTTTTGATGTTCCTCGTCGCCGACATAAATTTGGGAGAATTTTGCAACGAAAAGTGACCTTAGTCCAAGTATATCTCTAGCTCAGAATCCAGTATCTTTACATCAATTCTAACGTGACACTTGCTTTTGGCGACCACAAGCGGTAGCGAAGTGGAAGGGAGACCAACTATTAAACTAAAAACACGACAAAACACAATAACAACAGTTGATATCATATCCTTAATGAACTCCAAATGCCTCTAGCCCCCGGTGTAGCCCTAAACCTTAACACCCTACGAACTTGGAAATATCAATTCGTTTTAGAGTCAGTTAAAAAAAAATGATATTTCCAACTAGTTATAATGCGATCTTACTAATCTAGCGATGGCTACCTTAAAGGAAAAGGGGGTAAATATAGCTATTTAAGGACCGATCTATGGCGGGCGTAGGACTGGCTTCTAAAGTGCCTGTTTTTGCTTCGGGAACTCATGTTGGAATAATTAATCGACGGGTTTTCAGATAGGTAAGCACCTTAAACTTAAGGTATATACTTGAAAACGTATGCCTTTTTCAATTACACTGTTTCACTTTATTATACTCCCTCGCATCTAGGCTACCTAAACTATACTTTATACGAATCAACCAAGTTTGATACTTAGAAGCTTATATTATAAAGGGTTATTACGTAGGAGAGATACCAAGTATCTAGAAAAATTCTAAAGATATTACCCTTTAAAGAAGGAACGAAGGGGTTTGTAAGGAATAAGAGGGGACTTAGAGGAAATAAGAAGGGCTCCTTCCCTAAACCCGTCGACTTATTATTCGAACGTAGGTTTTAAAAGCTAGAACGGGCACTTTGGAAAGCGGTCCTAGACCAGCCATAGATTGGTCCCTAAACAGCTGTATTTACCCCCCTCCCCTCCACTTTCCTTCGAGGTAAGCGACGAGAGTCTACGCTAACACTCGGATGACAGCAAGTAGTAGACTGACCTTTTAGCACTGCAGATAGAGCCTCCTCTTCTTCATATATTTCCTAGAGCCCGTTCCGGTCTTGTCCTGCGGATATGTGTCACTCAGATTCTAAAGGGACGAGTCTTTGCGGCTGACCTCCTCCTGTCCCGTTCGGCTGCTTTGAATTAAGACGTGATTTTGTACAGCCTCACCACAAGCAGAATTCAGCAAGACGTGCATATTCAGAAGGTGAGACCAATCTTGGAAGCAGGCTGTGCTATAATTATCATTGGTTTCTAAATCAAGGAAGCCATGATGGTGCTAGGCAGGCAGACTGATTGTGTTTCTGGTCAATTTAGTACAAGGCTTTTCGAGGACCGAGAGAGTACGAAAATATTCTTGTCATATCTACATGATACTACTAGTCCTATCGGAAAGTTGCCACTCTCGTGAGTATCGCACGAATCTCATAAGGCAGAATTTTGCGTGGGCTTGAAGTGACTGCATATATACAGGCTGTCAAACTAGTGAGGTGTTTCTCCTCAAGAAGACGAGATACCGTTCTCAAAAGCAAGACGGCTCGGTGTGCAGTAGGAGGTGTGGCAGTCTTGGCGTTTTTTATTTTTAAATGAAGAACAAGGCTGAGGCTATGTCTGAACTCTTTCCTTTCCAGCTTTGCTCAGTACCACCTCCTCAACTGTGACCATAACTTACCCTAGTATCGTTTCACCCCAGTGGTTGAAGAAATGATCAGGACACCGTCCTCGATCTTCACAAAGATTCGCCTCGTCGAGATAGAGGTAATGGAGCGTTTGAAGTGAGCTCATATGTGACCGATATTGCATCTGGCTGAAACATGCCCCTTTAATTGGGCAACATACCATCAAAAGTCAGTCCAAAGTGATAGTGGTATTATTGAAAATGCAAGCCACCCTGCATGTGCTTTCCGGCACAGCCACCGACCGATTTCTGAGCATCTGATACAGTGCCGACGAGGCTCTGCAGATATCAGCTCGTCACGAGATTTGATGATGAGATAGACAATCTCCCGCCTTGTCTCTATTTACACAATTCTTGAATCTGAATTCGTTAAGTACTTTTGCCAAATGGCGTTTTTTTATGTCATATCATAGCTTTTATCCCCCACAGGAGTAAGAAGAATTATCTCGACAATACCTGTAAAGCTCCTAAACTATTACAATGACGACAACCACCTCTGTCAATACAATCAGTACACCTCTGGCGGATGGATTATGTGGTTATCAGCATGGGATGGCACCTTGCCTACCCATGGCTGATGGCAGAACATGCTGTAGTGTCAGTGGGTATGTCATTATTCGTATTTTGCAAGAAATTAAATCTGACACATCCTAATTGACCATATCAAACTAAATTCTTGATACAGATTTTGCGGAGCGAATGAAACCTACTGTTTCGTCAGCAATGGTTGCCAATACGGTTGCGTTGACCCTGCGAGCTTCTATACCACCCGTACAACACTTCTCACGCAAACAATAAATGCTACAGCTTCAGTTACTCCCATAAGTAAAACAACCACCTTCTTTAGTACAACTTCGAGCCCAAACCCCTCTTCGACAGTTCCGCCCGACACACAAACTGACGGCAATGGTGGATTTACTGGGAAAAAGAAGACTGGCGCAATAGCTGGTGGTGTAATTGGGGGAGTGGCGATTCTGGTACTACTTGTATTTCTCATTGTGCGATCCCATAAGAAGAAGCAGAATACCGAAAGGCAAAGGATTGAGGATGCGATTGCGCAACGTAAAGCAGCGGAAGAGACACCACCAGTGCAAACTGTGGAACCACCCGTCCCAGTTCATCCGGGTTTAGTCACAGGGCCTCATCATCGCAATGTGGAGAATGAAGACTGAGATTAGATTACACAAGTATGAAGTGTAGTCCCATATGAAAAGTGGGTGTAATGTATCTAATCAAGATGTTGGAAACCTGGGATTGGGTTTGGGAAGGATATATAATCGCACGATGATAAATAATGTTGTAGGTAAATTTGGATCACTTAACTTACACGGTATGATTGAAACTGTTGCATTTTGGCGTTCGCATATATTCATCATACCATGTGCTTAGTATAGTTCGAAATAATATTACATGCTGTTCATCTGAGAGCTCTCTGCCTTAGCGTTTCAAAAATCCACATTCACTGACGCCCAAAAACACCTTATCTTGTTGGATCCGGCAAAGGTATTGTCACCAAGTCTTTCAAAGCGGGATCAGCAAGTTTCACGCTCGTCACGACCTTGTTTCCGAGGCAAAGTTGCACTCTTAAACCCTGCGATGCAACTCTCATTTTTAATGTGAAAGTTGCAACGTAAAAAGGGTAAGTTTGATCGGGCTTACAATGCCGATATGCGGAGACAGGGTAATTTTCCTCATCATTCAAATCATATTCAAGAGTCGAGATTGGTACCAAGCCAAGTTCTAACGTCTATTAGCTTGGGATAGAAAGTGTGCCAGGGTCATAAGTACCATTTCGAGCTTTGTCATAGCGCTCAGGAAGATCATCGTAATTATAGGCAAAGATGGAGATCGAACCCGTCCTCGAACCAGTCTCGGTAAATATTCTATCGAACGGGCGTGAGACCTCTTTAACTCGATCAGACAGTATAACATCACCCTTTTTGATCATCCACCTGAATTGATTCATGGCCATCTCCGTTTTCAGAAAAGGATCTAAGGTACGACTATCTCTATGGTTTTCAATGTCCGAAAAAAGAGTGCTGTCTAGTACACCATAGCTTCGTGGGCAAGCGCACATAGTGGTGATTGATTTTTCGGCTGCCTTTTCGATGCCGAACATAGCAGCTCCACGGACGACAGCTGTCACACATTCACTTCGATACATTGTCAGCTCTCGTATATAAATCATAGCTGGAGTTAAAAGGGTTTAGCATACGATGTTTCAGGAATGACTCTCAGTTCGACGCTTACTGGAAGTAAGTCAAGAGTTTCTCTAATGCTGGACTGTAAATATAATGACTCGGCAAAGCCACCAACCAGGAAAACATTCTACATGGAATTGTTAGCTAGAGAAAATACATTTCAGTGTGTTCATACTCTTAGGCGGGTTCCATGGTCTGATTCTATTATTATCTGTTGATCCATGATGAGCTTGGTGATGCTTTCAGCGCAAACCTCAAAGAAATCTTGCATATCCTTGCTGGGGATGGTTAGTCGTCAACAGAAATAGGCAACAGATATGAGCACGTACTTCGGGATAGTGATCTCCCTTTGCTCAACCCTGCCCTCAATGTGCCAGTGCTTGAAACATTCTGGGAGATCGATATGCACATCTCCAGCTTCTTCTGACGTAAAGGCTCTTTTCTTCAATTCAAATTGCTCCATGACAAACCGCATCTTTTCGCCCTCGGAGTCGTGAGAACTTATTTTCTTGGAGAGATTAGATTCGTCTCTCTCATCAAGCTCGCTATATCGTTCCTTGCCGAGCAATTTAAAGAGCCACTTTTTGAATTCGAGATTGATGAAGATGGCCCCACATTTGTCACCTTTAAACAACCATGATGGTAAGCATTGTTAAGGTAATACCACTGGCTGGTGAGCGAGACTGCTTTACTTACTAGCTGGCAAGCCGACAGTTTGAATAATAAATTCCGGATTCAGCTGCATGACTTTGTATGATACAAGATCCTGGTTTCAAGCTATTTAACATCATATGGAGTGGGCAAGGAAATGCACTTACAACTGTGCCTCCGCCAGCATCACAGAGTATAAAGCATTCTCCAACCTATCAGAAGATTAGTATTGATTTTCGCGGTGCATTGAATCACTCACTCTGAGGAAGTCGTCACGCAATTTTCTCTTCCAATATCGCGCTGCATAAAGAGCTGCAGCTTCTGGCTCAGAGACCAAAATCATCCTTTTCAGCTGAGGGAAATTGGTTTCATTGAAACCCGCCTTCCTTATCGCCCGAAATGTAGAATTCTTGGCTCTGTAGCCCCAGTCCTGACTAACTGTTAGTAGATACTTGTTACATATCGCTCTGTAGAAACATACAGCTGGGACAGTAATCACAACATCGACCGGAGTGACCTTCTTCCAAGCTTCAGTAAATTTCGCAACGGCTCCAACGAGGAAGTTGAAGACCCTCTCTAAGTAATCAGCCACAATCTCTTCAGGTGTTCGGCGAGTGTATCGTGGTGAGCCCTCTAAATCCTGTATATATCGAAAGTCAAGATTGTGCATTCCTTCCACTGACTCTAGAAGCTGGTCTAACTCCGTCGAAGTGTCATCGACATCCAACTGCAGCTTTGTATGAATCATCGCTATCGAGCCCTTTGCAAGATCTGAGCCCCATTGTTGCTCACTCTTATCGGTCTTTTTCGAGTATGATATGACACTAGGTACTTTGTCCTGGTTTAGCATACGCTCACCCCAGTTCTGCACGACATCGATTTCCTCTAGGTTTGCTATTTTGCCAGCTGGGGTAGCATAAGCAACTCCTGCAAAAGCATTAGGATTTGTGATTTAAAAATGCGCCTCAGGCTGATGCGGGGTCATACCGGTATAAGTTGTTCCATAGTCAATCGCTATGACTAGTCGAGTCCGTTGATCCGCAGGCCTTGTGCTAGACATTATGGCAGCAGATTTTTGCGGGTTTCTTGAAAGCTCAACAATCTTTTGAAAGAAATGGAAGGCGAGACTATGGATTCTTGGAACACAGGAGAAATATCAGGCTCTCCTGCGGCTGCTGCAAGTGCTTGCTTCTGCGTTCAGCCACAGCACCATAGCCCCCGTGCATGTTCGTCCCCATCACCTCGCATCGCCTGTGCATTTGGCACAGCCTCTCTAACATCGACCTTTGATTATCGTATCCCAGCCTTACTTTGCGAGAACAAAATACATCGGCTCAGAAGATAGAACTTAGTCCAGAAAATAGCTCGACACCTCATAAGCATGGAAAAGAAGACGGGAATGTGAGTTTTAAATGATACCCTTGGAGAAAAACAATGAGGACTCACGCCTGATAGAGCTGGAAAACTTGGACTCCCATCATTCCGTGCCCGTCGTAAACGACGTGATGAGGAAGAGAGACAGCAAAAAGATCGGGATAGAAGACTGCAAGATCAAATTAGGCAACAGCAAGATCAAAATAAGCAGTCGATCGAAGACAAAGTTGACAAAAGCTCAACCGCTCAGGAGATTCAAACACAGCCTAAAACTGGACAGAAGCCCGCGCCATCTTTTTACGACGACCTCGTTCAATCCAGTAAATCCCAGGAGCATGTTAAAGAGATACCAACAGCGAATTTATCCGGCCCTTGGAATCCACTCAGTACAGAGACTCGTCCTGAGCCTGAGTCTGATCCAACAGTTGCTTCGATTGTAGATAGAAGGAGGCCTGTCGCCCGTGGTGAGGGCCTCATATCGGTAGCTCGAAACCCAAATCAGATCGTCCGTAGTATACCAGACCAAGATATAGAGAAGCCTCTCCCAGCCAAACCAAGCAACAAGAATCAACGGCGGAAAAGTACTCCACGTGAGCTTCTAGATAATGATGAAATATATCTACAGCCTCCGACGAGAAATCCATTAAGAACTCGTCCAATATCTCAAGGAGGAGCAACTTCTTTTTCAGGGATCACAGATAGGAGGAAGAAAGCCCCGAAACCCTTAGTCGCGGGAAATGACTTGTCGCGGTCTCTGGTCCCAGTGAACCGTTATAGTGTCCTCCCTGACCCCTCGACAATCATCCCATACGAATCAGACTCCAGGTCTCACACAAGGCTTAGCTATCTATCTAACGGGTCCCATCAAAACTCCGGATATCCTATCGAGCAAGACCTCCACATTCTAGGCAAGCATGGAAACGAGAATTTAATCAAGTATGGTGGTGACTCAAGAGATTTTCTGGTGGGAGCCACATCTACAGATAATGACGACAAAGTTTCGAGTATCCACAGTGATGATGAGTCAAACACGATAGATGATCACGCGGATGTTGAAATAAGTGATGCTGGTGACGCTGCGCATCAGTTACACGGAAACGAAGTTCCTCCTGAAAATGATGCTTCAGAGTCTGACTTTGACAACGAGAGTGACTCGAATTCTTCAGACTCACATGAAAATTTGCAGTTGATGGGGAACACTGAGACGGCAAGAGCTACTGTTGGTGAGGTTGAGAAAACTTCCGACGCAGAAAGTGAGGTGTCGAACAACAACAACAACGAAAGTCGTATGATCAGGGAGATCGAGTCTTTGAAAACCCAGCTGAAGATGGAGAAACAATCCCATCAAAGTCTTAAAGAGATCCACCAGGAATGGGAAGGTCAATTGCAAGTGTTGAGAAGAAACAATTCGAAGTATAGGGACTTGAAAAAGGAGTACCAGAGGGCTGTCAAGAAGGTCCGAGAACTGGCGATATCAAAAGAAGAGTATCACATATTGACTGACGAGGTCGGCATGCTGAACCAGAAGATTGAAGATCTAGAGGCTGTGAAGGGAGAGTACGAGAGTTTCAAACCTAGATATCAGGATATGAGTCGTCAACTGAATGGGTTGGAGAGTATACAGCAACTGTACAACGACTTGAAAGAGAGTCACTCTGGCCTGACTTTTAGAGTTCAAGAACTTGAAATCACGGAGGGGCATTATCAGGATCTGAGTATATCACATAGCCAGCTGGTGGAACAGATGCAGAGTATAAAAGAACAAAACGACGAGTACCAGCGAAAGGAGAGAGAAGCACTGATAGAGCTTGGGCAACTCCAGGGCGCCATCAACCATCTGAAGGCAGAAAGAAGTAGAGAAAAACAAGAGAGCTTTGAGCTTAGCAAAATTCACCAGGCGGAAATTATAAACCTTCAGCGAAGTGCTAGCAGAGATATCGATGCATGGAAGACAGCATTTGAAAACGAGAAAGATACTGCGAAAGATCTAAAAATGAAGCATAAAGTCTTGGAGGAATCGAAAAACAGGATGGAAAGCCAGCATCATGCTGACATAGAGGAAATGGAGACGGAACTGGCCAAGAAAAACAAGGATATTGAACGGCTCAGAAATGAGAGAAATACACTTGGCCGTGAGAGAGATGCCAAGAAAAGAGATATTGACGAGCTTCAGAATCGCCTCAAAACAGAAATAAGCTCTATCGAGCTTCAACGAGACATGGCTCTGGAAGAAGCAAAGAAAAACAATGACTGGGAACTTGAAAAAGCTGAGTCCGAATTCCGAGCGCAGATGATGGAAAAAGATGACCAGATGGAAAGATTAGCCTCAGAGCAGAGGTCCAAAATCACCCAAGCTACTTCGAATCTCCAGGCACAGTTGAAGGACAAAGAAAAAGAGATAAGAAAAATGGAACTTGAATTTACAGCGGAGAGGGAAGCCCTGAGAAAACAACATGAATTTGATATCGAGGAGCGTATAGCAGGTCAGAGAGAGACGAATGAGGCTCTTCAAAGAGCGTTGGTGAACAGAAGTCGTTTCAAGGCCATTAGCGATCGAGAGATCGCTAATCAACTTCTGCAAGGAATCGGTGTAGACATCGACGAGTTTGCACGCCGGCCCTGGGATAGCCAGTATGAATTAACATGGCCGTTCAAAGAACATCAGTTTCCGTCAAGTATGAACAAGGCAGATAAGAGATTCCTCATCCAGAATAACTTATGGACAATTCTGTACGAGAAAATCTTCTGTACTCCGTTCCGTGTATTCGGAGAAGAAGGCCAGTCTATGGAGAAGGAGTGGACAGAGAAATTTGGTGAAGGTAAGTCCTCCAAGCTCCGAGTATTGCTCGCCAACTAATATTTCGAATAGATACCAGTCTGAATGGTGCTCCCTGCCCACCTGCAAGTCCGCAGTCGGAGCAATGGAGATATAAGCTGATATCAACATGCATCGACACAATCAATCAATCTCCAGCAGATATGAACAAAGAGGCGCAGAGGCTCAGACAGGAATATGACGCGACCCTTAGCAGAGTCAGTAACGATATGGTCCAAGAGTTAAGGGACATTTCAGCTGTACAAGACTTGAACAAAGCCCAAGCCACGGCAGATAGGATAGCAAAGAAAGCAGCCAAACTTTGGATGGACGTCGGACAGCAACGATGCCGTATGTTTTTAGTCATGTCTGCGACTCGTCAGAATCCAATGAAGAGCACGCCTTCTTCTGTAGGACCTGATGGCACATTGGGGCTTGTGAAATCGCCAGAGCTACGAAGGCTGGGGAACGTGGATGGAGAAATGCTTGACAAGAATGAACTGGTTAAGGGTTGTGGTGGGGATTTCAAAACGTTCCGCCCTCGTTGAATTTGGTTATGGTAGACCGATACTTACTCTCGCTCGGCTATTTTGTGGGTCTCAATAAAGGGGGGAGATATAGTATTTAATGTTTGTATGTAATTGAGGTGTGATTTGTTTTTATGGCCGAAATCAGTCGTAATACTCATAATATGATGTTGGGAGAGGTTTTATTTCATGACTTAGGTTATCAATGCACATTTCTTAGTCTAATTTCAGTGTAGCAAGACTATACCAGTCTCACAGGGAATCCTTTAAATCAATCAAATTTCACGGTGCTCTTTCACCCCACATCCTCCCGAATGTGAAATCAGTAGTTCCATCAAATTCAAGCTCAAGATGGCATTCAGGCAGGCATATCACAGATTTGGTTTAGTCTGCAGGTGGCTGAGTGGTGGCGTCCCGTGATCAGAGATCATGGTTATCACAGCCTCCACCTCGACTCTCTGGGCACTTCGCATAGACATGACAGCCTGATCCATGAGCATGATATAATCTCCATATATAACTATCATATCAAAAATTCGAACAAGGCTTTGTGCTTAGAACAGACTTCAGTCTATAGATATCTCCTTGTAAGTTATCGTTAATCATCTCTTACTCTACTACAGCCTCGTCTTGCTCAGATAATGGCACCTCGCAATTATCTTCAATGTTGGTGAATCAATATATCCATTCTAATCATTTGGTCTAGAAAAGATGAACAGAGTAAAGAGTCTCAATCCCTGGAGGCGCCGTTCCAAGTTCGAGCCGATGACCCTGCCCATCAGAGATGACCGAAGAGATGAAACCGCCACCCCCAATCCAGCTTCCACAACCACAACTCTCGTCAATCCTGTCCCTATCCAGCCAGCACGTCCTGCTCCTGTAGCACCTTATGATCGAGTATATCGTGCTCCAGGAATCAAAGTAACAGCCCTCGAAGTGCGCGAGCTACACGAGCTCATCCGCAAACGCTACTCGCTGGATGTCGAACTCTGGGCTCTTCGCAAGGCAAAAGCGAGAAACAGACGCTTGGTGGAACATAAGATGAGGCAAGCCTCTGCTGCATTGACTAAGATCATGAATACAGTAGAGCTGTGGGATACACCTGACGCGTGGACGAGTTTTGACGACTGGCAGAGACTAAGGGCCGTGAAGCGGAACTTGGAGATGCCTGGAAAACGGGATTGGATGAAGCATCCGCCGTGGGAAGAAGATGCTGCCTTTACTCCTATTGATGAGGAAGTACTCGAGACTCATTATACGAGGGAACCGTGTGGTGGAGACACTCTGATGGAGGGGTTTCCCGCTGAGAAAGGGAGATACTATGGCTTGGGATACTGACTGCGGAGAACAAAGTCCTCTTTGGGGGACAGGCATACCCTGTGTAGCTGCTAATTTCTCAGTCCAATTCTGGAGTGGTTTATGTTTGGATGTTGCTGTATGGCTTGGGTAAGCTGGATAATGATGATGATAATTTGATGACAAATGGCAGTTTTCTCATTACCTCGATAAACTACTTTAGCGAAGACAAGCAATAATTTCTCGATGCTTTTTAACGTATTATGAAGTTTGCTATCAAGGAGATCTTAAATCACATTCTATAGTTGATAAATTTATAACTCGACAGACTCTGCAATTCTCAAAAATTCGTGACTTACTTCTGATTCTCCATCTGCTCCAATACACCACGAGGTTTCCTCGAGCTTTACATGAATCTGAGTCTTTGAAGTTAGCAGGAGTAATCTGGGCTCGAAACTACTCAAGGTGGGAATTGAGGTTAGATTCAAGAATGTGACTCCTCGCCATCAATCCAATCTCTACTAAACGGGGGGCCGAAAAGTGCATATAATCATTTGAGTACAGAAGCGTACTTGAGCAAAAATCACCAATGGTCACAAATTGGAAACATTTTCGAACACTCGAATCAATCTCTGTATTCCTATCCCAGACCTCAAAAGCCTCCTTAAAACACCAGCCAGCAATGCGGTGAAACAAGCACGCTAATCCGATCTGCTCAGAGCTAATTATTCAAACACTTTCATCCAAATCGATACACGACAGGCACAAAACAAATAGGGGGTGATCGCTCGAAGATCTGGTATCTAGCTTCCGCTACTCTCGCTCTTTCTCCGCGAAATTTAAAAACAAACAGCAAGGTTCAAAATATGCAAGAATTTCCGGACGTGGGCCGCCATGCATCGTAATCTGCGTTACAAAGGTTTGGAAGGAGAGTTGAGAAGGGTGAATTTTATGGACAAGAATTCGCGAGGTATGTATAAGGTAAGGAGACGTCCGTTGTGGTGTTACTGGCCGTATGCTGCCCAGCTGCGATGTGCTTCTTGAAGAACTGGGATGGATTAGTTATGTGTTGAATATCGAACAGGGGCAACATACCTTGAAGCATCCGCAACTGGCCAGGCCGATCCTCACAGGCAACTTGTAAACCACCGCCCTCAATGAAATCTAGCACGACGCTATTTGGTAGCTCCTGCATTTCCACATCTGGAATTGATGGTGTCCTGAACTCGCTGAGATGGAACCGTCGGGTAGCTCCAGAGGACTTATCTTTGGCTTTATTATGGCCGGTGAGAGCAGGTGACATGATCAAATATCCCTGCGAATCCAGCAGCATTGATCGGCGCTTCCAAAGTAAGGTATCTGGAAATTGCACATTCACGTCCCCAATACTGGTGCTCGTTGGCGTCAGTGATGGATTAGATGGGTATGAAGGTGTGAGCGATTGAACGTCCGCACTATTTGCCGGCTCCGATTCCTCTCTAACGGTCGGTGACATTGCATGAGCAATATTCTTTCGGCCGGCCGAAATGGAAGAAGACATTCTTCTCATCATTCGGCTCGCCCTGTTGGACTTCTTATCAGCCTTTTCGTCACTGGTAGAGGAAGAGGATCCCGCTGTAGGTGGTGGTGACATAGTATTCCCACCATCACGACTGGATGTGGACACGCGACTGCTGATTGACATAGGTCTATGCTGAGGAGTTGTTGCATGGACGGATGGCGGTCGAGATGGAGACCGGACAGAAGGTGATGCGACTGGAGGCTCGAGATTCATAGATTTCCGCCGTTCAGAAAATGATGAACGTCGATCACTCACAAACTCCTTCAGAATCGTGATCGAAGATCTTCTCTCTTTGACCGTGGTCTTGGATGAAGAAGACAGCCGCCGCTCCTTGGATAGTCTTCGTTCTTGAATTGTTTCTCTGGGAGCTTCGGTGATGGCTTTTTGATGATCAATGACCAGCGGGGATTGCTTCAAGTCAAGCGGGGCGTAATCTGCAGGATCCTTCCCAGCTTCTGATTTGGCTGGAAATGGTTGAGCCGGGTCTCGGATGATTCTAGCTGTCACAGATATAGATTCTGGTCGAGATCTTGGAGGCTGATTTGGCACAACTGAGTTCGACTTGAACGCATCGATTTTGTCCCTAATAGATCCTGATCTCTCCCGAATCTTCGAGGTTTCTGGTGAGGACTCGCGTGACACGGATGGGGACGGAGTGTTCCTATTCAGCGAGTTTGCGCGCTCAGCAATGGAAGGCGACTTTGAGGTACCTCGGACACTACCTTTTCGTACAGAGAAGAAGGCTGGCGAGGATCCTGGTGGAGGCCCCGTAGTTCCTGGAGGAGTTGCTCCCGGTGCCAAGCTGGAAAATTTCTCCAAAGCTTTGATTCTCTGTGAAATACCAGAACCCATGTTGACCTTTTTAGCCAGTGGTTTAGCTGGCTCTTGATTTGCACGGTTCAACCAAGCAGCAGAAGCCGAAACAGATCTAGGCTGTACTTTAGACTCTGGAGTAGCAAGTGGTGTTAAAGCTTCTCCCTTGTCCTTCGAATTGAAGCTCGAAAATGCCCTCGCAAATCTCCCTGGCTCCCCGCGCTTTTTGGGACTTGGAAATACAGGGCTGATTGGAGATTTCGACACCGACATAGGTTTGGCCTCCTGAACCACTGCGGAAGACAACTCATCCATCAGGTCGTCATCAGAGGAAAAATTTGCGTCAGAATTCGCCCCACTCCGATCATGGACGTTCAGATCAGTCCGAATTGGCTCAACAAGACCTCTACGTTTCTGGCGTTTGAGCGATGATCCACTGTTACCTCCGTCTCCAGAGGTTGATTTCCTGCTGCCTGTGGAGAACGTGCTTTCAACTGGCGACTTTTGCGGTGCTGTAGTCTCCATATCTACACTAGGAAGCTCTCTCTGGGCTGAATCTTCAATTTCGTCAGGTTGCAGTTCCTGGAGACTGAACTTAGATCTTGGAATCTTCATTTGTCGTGCAGGTGATTCTGGATGTAGCAGGTTTTGCGATTCAATCCCAGGGGTCGTCAAATCTTGAAGAGCTTCTGGTTCCTCAGAAGGTGTCACTATAGTTTCTACATTCGACATTGGAGCCACAGGTGCCACACTGTTATCCTCTCCAGTTGGCTCCTGTGATAAACGTTCGGCTGTGTGCTGGTCCGTATTTAGATCGACAGGTGGTACCTGTGTTCCTGCCATCGTGGGTGGCACCCGAACGGGTTCCGACACTTTTTCGAAGGGGTTATATGTGGTAGGAGAAAGCTGTTCAAGGGACTCCGCATCGCGTGGTGGTCCTGCACTTTCCATCGAGCTGGATGTCGTCTCTTTAGTCGCCGCATTTTTCTCCTCCAGGGGTGGATTCCCATTAGGCAAATCTGAGTCCGGTAAAACTTGCTTCGTTGATGGGGGCTCTTGTACCGTCTCGTCTGTAGAACCCGAGATAGATGAAGCCCTTGTCGATTCGGCATGTTCTGACGGGCCGACTGGTGATACAGGATAAGAATCCGATCTGGTTGCATCCGATTCGTCGGTCTTTAGGGTCGAACTCGCATCAAATGCAATACCAGAATCATCACCCTTCGCCATGTCATCAAGTAATTCTAAAGTATCATGAATTTCTTTAGGAGCGTCATTTGACATTCTACTGCTCTTGATTGAAGGGTTTTTGGGCTCCTCGGTCTGCACTACCAATGTCAGTTCTGGAGCAGGGGTAGGTGTGGCGCTCATTTGCTTCTTTCGGAGTTCCAACGCCTTCATTAATCGTGCTTTTTCGGGGGTTATAGTGGGTAACTTCTGTGGGGTAGCGAAGCTTGGTGACATTAACGGTTTCATGGAATTGCCAGAGCTTGTTGAAGGCCGCCCTCCGCTCGTGTGGGGTCGAGCCTGGGATATTTGTGAAGAACCAGCCATCGTATCGGGCATTGGTGGTGGAGATAGGGTCATGCTAGGGGTTTCTGCTGGGTATTGAGATTTTGGCCGCTCCTTCTCTTTCTTTGAGCCTCGAGAAAATAACTTCAGACCTGCGGGAAGTGTTGAGACTGGGCGATAATACGAAGCTGCGCCGGATGTATGCGGCCGCCCATTCACATCAAGAGATGGTCGGGGTCCCAACTTCACCTTCGGGCGTCCGTTCGAGCCGTAAGATGTATAGCTATGTAGCTCCGGTCGCATAGATTGGGACGACCTTCGTCCTTCCGGAGAGATTGATCTGACTGCAGATAATTTTGCTTCTTTTGAAGGTGACCCAACTTCCCCAGAGAGAGAATTGAAACTCTCTGAAGGTGGGAGATCGCCTGGTAAAGCTGGCTGTGATGTTGAAGGTGGCAGATTAGTTGTGGCACCAGATACAGAGGGAGTATTCGCGGTTGGGGGTCGTTCTTCAGGCACAGTAGATTGCCTCTTCGCCCGTGTCTCTTCCTCCTCGTCTTCAGCAATTTCCATCAATCTCCTCCGCCTAAGGGAGCTTGTCGAAGAGGATGTTGATCCAGAGGCAGTGTGTAGGGAGCAGGCGGCGGAAAGGGTTGTGTCTCGGAGCTCTTTTGATGTTGTGATGGGGAAGACGGTATCATGAGGAGAGAATCGTTCAGTGACGGCATTAAAGTGAACTGTTACACGCGCTGGGAACATTTCGAGTTAGTTTGCGGGTACTTTGTCGTGAAGTGAGATCCTTACCTTGCACAAGTCGTGAGCATTCCTCCGGCACATATTTTATTACCACGTTCCTCCTCCTGTACCGTAGAAACCCAAACAACGGCGATGGATCTTCGTACTGAGCAATTGCATTACGTATCTCAACTATGCCTCCATTACCTCGCCCCAGGAGTTCTACCTCGTCGCGGGAAACATATTTTAGAAGAAACCTAACAGATAATGTCAGTAGATGACCTAATTTCGGCGTGCGCAATCTAAATTGCTTGTCGAAGGCTCACCATCCTCCCGGTTCCGCCGCAGCAGTTTCATGGGCTTCTTTGATCTTAAGATCATCCAACCCATTCAGCGACATTTCCCTGCGCGTGTGTACGACCTCCTTTGTCGAAACCGTGTGGTGTTTTTGTCGTTATCGCTAATATCTCGAAATTCGCTTTCTTTCAGGGGTAGGCCGATGCGGCAACATTGATACTGGCAATACCAGCTCATCCGCCGGTGGCAGACAGTGGGTAGAGATCTGAGCAGACAATGCTGATGGAGGCAGATAGATACACGCCGTTCGAGAGGGGAATACTGTCATGCGCAGTCGCAGAGGTGTTGATGAGGTGAAGTTCCAAATTTTGATCTATTCTGTTCCGTTCTGTTTTCCTCGTCCGCCTTGCCCCTGGTGGAGTGCTGCCAACGGGTCCTAGCGCCGAATGCTAATAAGAGACATAAATTACCCGGCTGGCGAAAGCAGCTGCTTGAGGAACGCCTCTTCTGAATATTGCCTCTTGACGCTGACAACAGCGCGAAAGTATATTGAAATGGTAGAGTTGTGACGACCGAAAAACGTCCTTTCTATCGCCTCGAATTCCTTCCGCATGAATTATCGTTTCATTGAATCCTGCAGCAGCTTCGGTTTCTAGTGGTCTGTCCCACTCGCACATCTTCCGCATTGACCTTTTATACCCCATTCCCTTCCTTTGCAATGCAACGCACAGATCTTCTTCCAGTGTCAATCAAGTCCGGATGACCAATGGGAACGGCAATTGCAGTATTCTGGATGTTGACACTATCGGAGGCCCTGCTATTTTGTACTAGGCGATCATGTGAAGAAATGCCGTGTGGTGAGATTTCTTCGTCTTTGCTGGGGTTGAAGGTATAAACCTCATGGTCCAGGCGGTCAAGAAACGACATGATCCAGGGTTTTTCATGGAATGAACTCGGCCTGACGTGGCAAGTGCTTGATATCAAGGTATAAACCCAATGATCAAGCTGTTTGTCGTGTCTTGACCAGGTTGAATTGGACGAAGTCAGTTCTGACCTGGGAAACATGTTTGTGGTTGCTTTCTGGGGATCGTTTAGTCAGCGATGGCTGTTCTAATGCATCCTCGCATATGTCCTGCATATCGTCAAAGGCTTTTCAATCCAGCCGAAATTTATTTTACGTGTCTGCTATTGCGTTTTGAGAATAAAGCATTATTTTCCTCGACAAAAGCCGCACAGTCTGACGTGCAATAAGTTGAGGATAAGGGGCCCGTTTTTCGTCAGACATCCCTACCCAAACCCAGCGAACCTTACACCAAGTGATCGTCAAATCAAGTTTCGGGTCTATTTAGAGAATTTCAAGTCCGGTCTATGTAGCATGCAGTAATATGCATCTTCTATGCCTCATCGTTCCGTGTGATTTGGTCGACAAGATAACAAATGCCGGAAAGTGAATTGCATATGCTCCATGCATTTATTCATCCTCAAGATAATAGCGCTACATATAAGCTTGCCATAGTATAATAGCAAGCGAAGAACTCTCCTGAGAACGTACAATTCGTTGACCAATTATACTATCTCATTATGTCTTCTCGAGATACTAGTGTTAGAAGTATGAATTGGCCTAGCACTATGGCAAGGAACATTCCTTTCCAAGATATATTGTACAATGTCTTAATCAAATAAGCTACTTGGTGATTTGTCCTTGGGATGGTCGTGATCAAAGATCCGAATCTCCCATAGTCAAGGAACATTCTTGTCTTTGATAAAATTTCCAATGTACTGATCAGATGTCAGGCAAGTATTAAATTCCCAAGGCTTGTCTAGAGATTAGGTAGTTGTTACAATGTGTCTTCATGGCACGTCGGACAATCATCCAGTTTTGCAATCATACCTTGAGTTACTGTCACTAGCCATTTTTAAAGGACAATTGACCGCGGAACAACCTGCCACTTGGCCACGGCCGGCCTCAGCTGTAAACATTATCATCATCATTTGATTCAGCCTGATAATAGCAGGCGAAAGAACATTGTGAGGAGAGCCTCGCAGAATTTCATTCAATCTGCCTCGATCAAGTAAGAACGACCCCAGCAAAAAGCCATGCAAAGTGCAGCCCTTCAGAGCTCAAAAGTACAACGCGGCAATATCTCAGCCACTCAATCCCAATGTCCCAAATCTACTAGTTGTTTTCTCTTTAATCACCACTATCATCCCCAGCATTGTCAACTGGGAGACCAAGGAATCTAATTTCTTCCTCGTAAAGGTCCTGGTCAATGGGCGGAGAAGCACCTGCATCCTGTGAGTTTTGGGGGTGTATGGAAGGTAGAAAATCTGGAGAAGAGCTGTGCAAGGTCGCGAATCGATCAGATCAAGGGGGGAGGGGGGGGGGGGGGGCCTTAAGCAACTGTCAAAGTGGATGTATGCAGCTAGCCCTCGAATTGATCGAGGCGGCCATCAGAGGAAAAGCTTCATGAATTCCCACAATGTCCTTATAGCTTGTTATTTTACCCTAGATGGTTTTAAGTACAGATCATGCCCTGAGCTCTACTTAATCCCCAGACTTCTATCTTCAAATCTCATGTCGGCAATTGGTGGGCAGACGGGTGTACTGTCCATTCTATCTGTGCATCTCCCATGATGGTTCGGATGATTATCCAAATTCTAAGGAGTGTGTACTTCTGTGTAGTCAAAAGAACTATGAAGCTTGAAAATACAAGGGGACTATGAAGTCAGGATCGGATGTCAACAAAAGTGGCACAATTAAACAACAAGGATTTGATATCAGCATAATTCTTGGTACAACGACTATGACAACGTTTCTCTCATCATATAGCAGTCAAAGTACATTTAATTGCACAATACGCGCAGATAGAACTTGAAATCTCATTCTATTTGCGCATCACAAAGAAACAAAACTCAGAGACAGCCTATCCAACATGCTTTCAATACGACGAATGTCCTCATCCCCAAAACCCCACTATAAATTGAACTTAGAGAGAATCGAATTCCGGAATAATCTAGAAAACTAAGCCCTTAGAGTAACTTCAAATTGTGTACAGTTGGGTATATTTTGATGCTCATTTCTCACCACTATCGTTGAAGTTCAGCTTCCCAAATGGCACCGAGGTCGCGACTAGATATCCTTATCGCACGTGACTGTCACGTTCCGAGCTTTTTAGCGCATCTGTCAAAAAAGTTGGATTCCCGATGAAGCTTCAGGGAGAGCATTCCATCGTAAACCACTTACCACATCACAAATCCTCCGCCAGTCATACCCGCATCGTCAGATCTACCCATCCTCCACATAATCAGAAAATATGGTTGAATTAGTTGAAGTTGAGGATGAGTCCTTCGAGACCAAGCAAGCTGGACCTTCCGACGAGGACGACTACTATACGGATACTGGTTTGTTCACTATGATAGTCCAAATCTTGACAATGCTAATTGAATTGCAGAGTCCGAGATCTCTACCGATGATGAAGATAATGTTCCCGAAGAAGAATCTTTCACAGACCGCATCCTTGCGCTACGAGATATAATACCCCCTACTACAAGATCATTCATTTCCAGCAAGGTTGAGACTACCGCCAGCTGGGTCAAGTCAGGCTTGGTGTTCAGTGGACAGACATTATTTGTTATTAGCACCAGTGCACTGCTTTTGGGTGTACCATGGGCTTTGGCTTTCGCGGAGGAGCAAATGGTTATTGAGCAGGAGAAGGAGTTCCGAATGCGTGAGATGGGTGGTGAGGTACGTTCATACCTAACTTTATACATCTCATCAATGGTTTTAATACTCGTGCTAACCTCCGAAATAGCTTCTTTCTCCCGGATCGACTGCTAGCAATGTCAACGCCCAGCTAGCTGCCGACCAATCAGTCAAGGCATCCTTGTAATTAGGTGGTAGATGATGACACTTGCGAGGTGTTTGGAATGGATGATGAATGACCGCATTGTATATCACTGAGTGTATGGATGGCTGCATATTCCGGAAGGCGAGGACAAAGCCTGTGTTGTAATTTTAGGTATCTCATCTCAAGAGCAATAATGTTTGTTCTCCATGCATCTGAGAATTTTATCCGCCCGACTTCTGAGTTTTTGGAGACTATGATGCCTTGTTGAATCTTCCATGAATCTGATATATCCACCACCTCAAAATTTGTAAATTATGCCACCACGTACACGCAAAATTTTATGTCTTGTTTCACCCAACCCAATCCAGGATCATGACGCCGCCCCTGCAATGCAAGGCTACGACTACCCGCTTGAAACCTCAGAAAACATCATCAACTTTCGGCCCCCGGAAATCGTCACCAAAATTTCAAGAAGAATTGAAATCTGTGCCTTGAATGCCTCATAATGCCCATTTCGTTCTCTAGACGTGTATCACTACTCCCCAGGAGTTTTGGCCAGGACACACGAGAACGACGCAGGCAGACGACATACCCCCTGGCCAATTCCTCCAGGAAAAAAGATCGAAGGTATATTTATTCATCACAAAACTCATATATTGACCCAAACAACCGGATAGATACTAAATCCTCCTCTCAGATGGCCTCTTGTACTTAGATTTTGGAAAGGCTCTATTCATGGCAGTATGTACAACCCCCTCTTCGTTCAACCCCGGCTCATGTCAACACCTCTAGCCATCCTCTTTCCAGTTTTTGTGCATTCAGTTCTTGCAGCATTTGTCGTTTATGTCAACCAGCATATCAATAGCGATTTCAATCTTCCTAGCAGCATTGTGAGTATCCCATCTGCCATTTCCCCTCACGGTCCCGTGACACAACATTGACCAAGAATAGATTCCATCCCTATCAATCGTCGTAGGTCTGATGCTGGTTTTTAGGAACCAAACAGCATTTTCTAGATTTTGGGGCGGCCGTTGTCATCTCAATACCGTCACCACGGCTATCAGATGTCTGTCCCGTCAATTTCTTGTTCTTGTACCAGCTCCTTCAATGCAAGGTTTGCATGGAGTTGTGTCAACCGACTCGATGCTTGGCAGAGGCACGAGAGGCTTGAAAGATGCCACAACAGACAGGACTCCGACCTCAGGAGATAATGTGCTGTCTAAAGCAGATGAGTTTAAAACTATTGAAACGGTCAAGATTCTGATGGCCATGCTTTACACGATTAAGAACCATTTACGTGCAGAATGGGGTGTTGCACTTTCTCCTGGAACCAGCTTGACTGAAGATGGTCAGGAAGGGACGAGTGATGAATATAAAGATTTGCTGCCACCAGGACTGAAAGGCTATGAGCATCGAGGATTGGGCCTGACGTTGGAGTTGAGTACTTTTGTTGAAAAGTTCATTTCTATGGGCGTTAAGAAGTGAGTTGGTTGGAATATTTAGATCTGGTACTGACCAGATTCTAGGGAATGGTTTCACAATGCAGCATCATCAGCCATGCTATCTGAGCTTAACTCGTTGACTTCAGCCTACGGAAGTATGGAGGTCATTCGACTTGTCCCTATTCCAGTAGCACATTTGTATGTTATCATTATTGTTGTAATACCAAGCTGACCTTGTCATAGAATACACCACAAGCAAACTTTGGCGTTATTCTGCGGAATCTTGCCTTTTGCAATGGCTTCAGAGATGGATTGGTGGGCGGTTCCCTTGGTGGCCTTTGTGGCATTCACCCTGTAGGATCTATTCTTCGTCTCTGAGCTCCTTAGACTGATTTCGGTATTGCAGCTATGGTATTGAAGGCATTGCCCAAACCTATGAGGATCCATTTGGGTATGCTAAGACCAATTGCTTCCACGCAAAATACTTACGTGACTAGTACAAATAAAATCGATATCAATATGGACGACATAGTCGAGGACGCTCGTCGAGAAGTAGAGGTCATGCTCACGGCTTGGCAGACACAGGGACAAGGCAATGGAGGAATATTTCGGCCTCGAGTGGCAAGTCTAGTAGGGACTCCTCGGTCAGACGACAGCAGCGAATATTACGCTGGCGAAGTGACCCAAAGTGATGAGCTCAGGAACAGAAGCCAGGTGAGATTTGTTGTGAGTGATTTGGGTGAGAATACTTACAAAGATGATGAGCCGATGGAGATTGGAAATATGAGAGCATCGAAGCTAGGGAGTGCCGTGAGTCCGGGTGCAACTCCAAGGAGCAATGCGAGTAGCGAGTATTTTCACCCAACTTGAACATTGGATCTTGTAGAGCAATGAAACAAAATGGTCTTTGCAACTGTGAACCTTTAAAAGTGAAGTTTGAACTGATCCAGAGCCGAGCTGGTGGATAAAACTGAGCCATCCTTAGGTGAAAGAATCGGTGATTCAATTTCGGCATACTTCATCTCCAGGATAATATGTGAAACCTTCAAATTCGGTCAGCACCTAATCATGGAACTCTCTCAACGGCACTATGTGCTGATTTCGACTTTACGATACCTTGAAACTTCACGTGCTCACGCGAGTCTGCAGTCGAACCTCAATTTTCCCCACGCGTCACGACTCAAACTTCGACCCTCCGTACCCCACTACCCCTCAAACGCAAGATTACTCAAGGTCATCTCAACATCTGACTACGAATACACTCGTATCTTTCTGCAGTGTTGCATTGCTATTAGACTAGGTTAAACATACCACACATATGATCCCGTCGAACGCGCCGACCACATCGTCAACTCTCCACCACACCATGGTATACTGAGCGTCAATATGCCTCCTAACCTTGATCGTAAGACCCGCCGCAAACGGCAGACGCGCCTTACGTTTGATTCTGTTAATCGCAGCTCCTCGCCAGCATCAACTATGTCGCCTGCCAATGTACGATACGAGCTACCTGGAAAGAGGCAAGCACCAGCTTCCAGTGCCCGGCTTGCGGCAGGCGGATCAGAGAGCGAGGACGTATTATCATCTGCGAAGAAAGACATATTTGGGACCAATAGTTCCGCTACAAAGAGAAATGGACGTTTGCCATTTAAGCCTTTGCCGACTCCAGTAAAATCCTCTCAACCTCAGCCGAAAGCAGATCTCACAGGAGGTAACTACCATACCACATTACTTTTCTATCTAGCATTCAACTTTAAATTATTTGATCTGTATTTGGTAGCCATGTCTCTAACCTCTGCTTTAGACATCTTCGATGTTCCCGACGACGATCATCCCGTCCTAACTCATATCACCCGCCAAAGTCATAAACCAGCAACATTCATGCGTCCAACCAGCGTTTTAAAGGGCAAAAAGAAGATACCCTACGGATTTGATGGTATGGCAGACTCATGTGAAGAATCTGAAGTCGAGATCACCCACACCGCGCCTTCTAAGAAATCCGAGAGGAATCCGAAGAGATCTACGCCCTCCAAAGCTATCGAGATTGACACAGACAGTGATGAAGCTGGGGCACAATCAAGCAAACCAGAGAGCACAAATTCAAAGTCTGGGTCCGCGCGGAGGACCCCTTCTCTTGGGAAGGCCCTCCGATCCAAGCCAGTAGCTAAGAGGACGGTCACAATTTCGAGTGACGAAGATGAGGTTATTTTACCCAAGCACCCTATCAAAGTCAAGACTCCCTCCAAGCCCTCTCAATCTATTATACCATCAAGGTTCAATCTTCGAAGCTCGTCAACAAATGGGAAGAAAGACGACAGTGATGATGATGATGATGATGATGATGACAACGACCCTATCATCTCATCACCAAGGCGCTCGCAAAACCCGATTTATCGTCAGGCGGATGGTGACTCGGGAGAAGACGACATTCTGTCATCCCGCCCTACTCGTCGTAGACAAACAGCTGCTGAGTCAGCTAAGGAAGATGAGGATCCTATCAAATCGCCCCTCAAACGCTCTAGACTAGTCGTAGAGTCAGACGAGGACGAATCTGATGAAGATCCTATTCAATCTCCTCTGAAACGCTCGAGACCGAATGTAGATTTAGATGATTCAGATGAGGAACTGGTTTCGCCAGCGAAGCGGCAACGCGTTGTCCGCCTTGCAGGTAAAAGTGATCTCGAATTTTCGAATGGCTCCCCCAAAACAGCTCAAAGTGAGGCCCCAAAGAGCTCTGCCCGCCAACAAAAACTTCGGAGACATCGTACAGAGAAAGAGAAGAAGCTTGAACTTTTGAGACGTCGTCGAGATGGCGAAAAGATCGAGGAGCTGACAGATTCTGGCTCGGGTGAGGAAGATGACGAAGAAAGCGAGGACGAACTTCAAGTCCTGGAAGAATTTGATGACGAAGAAGTGGAAGAGCCTGTACCAAAGTCACGCAAGCTTCAGAAGAAGAAGTCTGCACGGGACGATGAGGATGAAGAGATCGATGACGAGAACTTCGTGGTTGAAGATGACGAAGACGCACCCATCGGCATTCCCGTCAGCATTCCTTTAGAATTTACCCATGCTGCTCATAAGCCTATGAAGGATCATTTCAAGGATGCCGTTGAATGGATGGTTCATAAAAAGATCAATCCCGCTTTCCCCAAGGATGATGAGGTCTATGTTCAAGCGTTTCGAAAACTGGATGATGAATGTTCCGGGCTGGCCAAAAGCAAATTTTCTTCAACACAGTGGACCAAGGCATTCACTACAGCTATTTATGCTCGCCCCTTTTTCGAGAGCGGTCAGCTGCAATTCGGAGAAGGCTTTGACATCGATTCCGGCACTCAAAAATGTGATGCATGTAATCACCGAAACCACAAGCCCTCGAAGTGGGTCCGCTTCTTCGGCAAGCCTTATGACAAGTTCACACTGGAGCCTCTCGACCGTGAAAGCGATAGTGACAGTGATAGCGGTGATAGTAGCGATGACAGTGAAGATGAACCCAGGTCAGAATCAAGCATAAATAGTAAAGGCCAGGCTGTTCCTAAGGATACGACGACATGGAATTGTGGCTCGTAAGTACCAACCATCTTTGACACTTAATTGACACCGCTAATACAGCCCTTAGGGTTTGCTATCAAAATGCTGAACAATCCCACACCCTCGTTCACTGGAAATTTCATCTGAATGATTGGGTCATCGGCGCTCTCGAAGGAGAAGGAGAACTGACACCAGAAAAGCTCCAGCAGAGGGAGAATCTAACAGTGAAGAAGAGAACGAAGTATGCTAATCGCCTCGTGGATCGATGGGATCACGAGGGTCAGATCAAGACTCTGTATGGAGACTTTAAGAGGCAATTGAATACTGCACGAGAGCTGAAGGCTCAGGGTCGTGGTGGATGGAAGTGATGATTGCTATTTAGTTGCGAGTTGCTGCGCTGTGAGAGTTGGACTTTAGGCGACTTCTGTTGGGACACTTTCTTTTCTCTGACGATGAATATTTTGTTAGCTTGACGGCTCGGCTTTTCTCGATACCCCATCGATACCCTAAGGTTAGTGTTGATGTTAATTATGATGTGCTGATGAGGGGTGGCTGTATGATTGTTGTATAGTCGGGAAGTTCAGATGAAAAGAGTAAGAGTGAATGTGTAGGAAATGAAACGTGATTTTGTAAAAATTGAAAAGTGGATGCTGAGAAAACTGATCGGATGGAGGTTCTATAATTCTTTATAACACTTTCGTACTATATTATATATGTATATAGATACCCTTTCGCGTAGGTATGATGCTTTCTGATTCAGCAGCAGCCGTCCACATACTGATTATGGAATTGCTCAAATTGAGCCAATAATTATCACACGCTTGATGGGATGAATGAGAGTTCCATGATCATTCGGAACACTTCCAATATGAATAAGATATGCTTTTCAATCTGTTTGGCACTTTAGCTTCTAGTATAGCAGTGTAGTCCAAATCCTCTTCATGCAATTGCTAGAATTTAGCCAACACTAATCAAATCCCTCAATCAGATGTAGAAGCAAGAGAGGAGGGAATTGACATCGACAGTTGGAAAAAATCAAAACAAACACCCTTAATTCTGTGGTACCCTACTCACAACAAACCGAATACTTCTTGGGTTCTAATCATCTCATACCTCAAAGGAAGGCGCTCAAAAAGGGGAGAGTGACAGAAGCGAGTCGGTAAGCGAAGCCGGGAAGTGGAGTTTCAAGACGGCATTCGCCAAGGCCAAGAAGCCAAAGTTGGTTCCGCCGCGTCGTCACTTGCAAAGATCTACATGCCCCTTGACTTTCTGGGCTGCCACGCAAATCTAGACTTTCGATGGAGAGTTACGGAGTTTGACAGCATCGCGGCTAGACACAGGCGATGAAGTCATCGATTCCTCGATTATTTCCAGCTCTTCAGATCTTGAGATGCTCTCGTGTCGCAACGCAAATGATGAACGGTGCGTGGCTGATATGGGTTGGTCTCTTGACCATCTCCCTCTTCTCTGTTATTGATGCCGTGGCAATTGCAGAATTTTCAGCCACTTGGGCGGAAGAGATGTATCCAGGTCAGGATCAAATGCTCCTTTTGCATATTCTCACTCTAGAATTCCTCTTGATATCGCTCTCTCCGAGAGGTTTTGAAGGCGAGCAACACATGATCTACGCTAGGGTCTCGGAAGGGAAGAAATACAGGGAATACGTCAGAGCTTTCTTTAGTGGGGAAGAATGGCAATCAAGAAATGCATGCCATGGGTGAGCTCTCTCTTTGAGGTTTGAAGCTGAAACCCTCAATCTCTAATACTCGGGGTATCATTTTGCTTAGGGGGACTGACAATTAATCGGACGAACGAGAACTTGCCTCAGCGCTTGAATCATGACGTGCATATATCCAGAATCTCAATGGCTCGTGGCACGAGGATGAGCTTCGATCGCAATCTCCAAAATATTATTTTCTTCTAAACCTCTCTAGACACCCAAGTCAGGGGTTTAGTATTGTCCTGAAGGCTGGGGAAATGGTGACTAGCCATAATGAGCCACAGTTTGAGGATTATCCAGCCTGGAAATAAAGTGGCGCCCAATGTAGCCAATCATTGAGCTTCAATGCTCCCAAGCTGGTAGCGAGTGGAGAAGCTTTAATGTGTGCAAGTGACGTCGTCAAAGCTAACATGAAGTAGCCGGATAACAAACACGCCAATTTACCACATCGATTCCCCTACTATTGTCCATAGGCAGGTAGACTATGCCGTGAAAGAGCTGATCTCATTCCTCATCTCGCGTTCCAAACCAAGAAGTAGCCGTGGAGCGTAGCCCAAGCTGGGAAAGACCAACCTGACACAGCTACTACTTCATACGAACTCTCCCTCATTTCCTCCCTCCTTCTTCTCTCTCTCATATACACATAATATCCCGCCCGCCCCATCATACTTAATACCCATACGTCAGCTTTCGTTTTGGTATTCTATCCCAACACACATCCGAGTACTTAGTCTGCGAGTTCCTCCCCCATCTCGAAGCGTTTCCTCTCTTTTCTTCCAGTGATACCCCGTTCGCACATTAATCATCGCTATCATGTCTACCGGTGTCAACAGACCAACTGACGTCAAGGTCAAAGAGGCCGACGTCAATCGCAAGCTCCAATTTTACGGAATCGTTTCTGGTGTGTGTTTTGTATGCGATGATAGCAGTTGAAAATACTAATCCATTCTCTCTAGCTTTCCAAGCAGGCAAAGTTCCATCTGTAAGACAATTCGAATGATATGCAACTGGCCAGGTATTAACATGTGTGCAGAATGAACAAGTCGATATCGCACTCAACAGCTTCCTGAAATCCAAAGCTCTCGCGACTCCATCCAAGAAACTTTCGGCCGAGGGCCAAGCATTGGTCGCCGATTTCCGCGATGTCGTTGAACAAGCCAAGCTCCTACTCCTGACAAAGAACGAAGGAAACCTGCTCCAAGAATTCATCTGGGAATCACAAAAGATCACTGGTGGTGACGCTACTTTGCCAAATGCCCCAATTGATGCTGCTACCGCCAAACAACATGGTAACCAAGCATTGGAAGGTCTTCGTACTCTCGGCACATTGGTGATCAGCAATGGACAATTTAGAAAGCTCCGTAAGTTTGCAATTCGTTCTAACGAATATTAAACTCACATCCTTTAGTCAATGATGCTGTCATCCTTCTCAGAGATATTGCCGGTGATGCTGCAACCAAGGCCGCCAACAAAGTAAATCCTTCCGAGGATCAATTGTCCCAAATCGACAAGCCAGCTGATGACAACACATGGCACGATGTTCCTGATATGTCTGCTGGTAACATCAAGTCCCAGATCAAATCTACATACAACAAAAAGACGCCACTTACCAAAGGAGACCTTCAAGACGCAGCTGGTGATGCCAGCCAGGCTGCTCACCCAAGTGGATCCCGCGATCCTACAGATACAGCTGATTTGGCTGCTCAGGATCAGCGTCAAGGTACTGCTTCTGGTGTCGATGGACGTGCTGGTGCCGAGAAAGCTGCTGCTACACTGAAGCAGCGTGCATCTGAAAATGTTTCCGAGGAGGATAAGGACAAGGCTCGCCGACAAAAGGAGCGGACAAAGAACTACTTGTCCAGCAAGATGCCGGAGGAGCGTCGCGAGCAGACTATTTGGAGACTTAAGAAACTCGTTGTCGAGTGCCAAGGTCACCCCGATTGTAAGTTGCGCGTTGATGAGCACAACCTTCGATTGACATTGTATAGATCAACAAGCAATTACCACTCTTCTCGATCTGGCTGAGGAGTACGCTGGCCACGCCAATCACGTAACTCAGCAATCGACTGGAACCGTCAAAGGTGCACACACAGACGATTCCTTGAAGAAGGCCGAGGCCAACTTGAAGGTAAGCCATTTAACAACACACTTTGCGATGTGGTCTAATGATGCCTTAGCAATTGATTGAGAGATTCGCCAATGGAACTAGCACAGATGACTTCTTCGCTTCTCTCAACACGATCTACTCAGATGCCGACAAAGATCCGGAGTTGAAGAACTGGTTCAGAGAATTGAACCAATACATCAGAAAATGCCTTAAGGAGCAAGGATACATCATGGAAGATGCTGCCACCGAGAGATGGAATCAACTCTACGACCGAGGCAACTTCCTTCTCCGTGATCGTTACCGCAATCACACTGACCGCATCGTCGATGAAGTAAAGTTCCTTGCAGACCAATTCGATTCGGATCCTCAAAACAAGCGCTTCGCCCAATCGATGGAGAAGCTATTCAATGATCTTGGCAATGACGAGAATGGAAAGCCAACATTCAAGCCTCATTTGGTCAAGGATTTGACTGAAGTTATCATCCCAGCTGTCTTTGAAGGTATTCGCTATGTACCAATTCCTAGAATCGAATACTCCGATTCTATGATTGATGCTGTCATCGAGAACCTGGTTATCGAGAGTGACAACCTTATGCCCAACATCTTTGAGATTGCCAATGGTAAGGCATTGTATATCTTGTACATATAACATGCTAATATTTTCAGACAACTACCGAAGATGGGGACGCAAGAAGATTGCAAACAAGAGAAAGCATGCCATCTCCGTCCATGTATCTGGTATTCAGATGGATTTGAAAGATGTCTCTTACTACGTTAAGAGAAAGCAAGGATTTCCTTCAATCACCGATCTCGGTGTCGCCGACATCTTCCTTGGAGGCTCTGGTCTTGACTTCAAGATTAAGTTGTCCACTGCGGACAAATCCGATCGCCAGAACTTTTTCAAGGTTGACAGCGTTGATGTTGATGTGAAGAACTTCAATGTCAAGTTGAAGCAATCCAAGCATAAGTTCTTGTTTGCATTGGCCAAGCCCGTCATGCTGAAGGTCATCCGTCCAGCATTGCAAAAGGCTATGGAGAAAGTTATTAAGGACAAATTCAACGAGTTTGATTCTATGGCATACAAGGTTAAGGTTGAAGCCGATCGTGCTCAAAAGGAGGTAAGTACCGGGAATCCTCAAAATAAGTACGCAATGCTAATAATTATCAGATTGAGAACAATCCCGAGAATGCTCCCAACATCTACCAGCGTTACGTCCAGGCCGCTCAGAAACAGTTTATGCAGGGCAAGCAGAAGGCCGAGGCAATTGCTGCTGACAAGAAGGTTAATGTCGCTGTCACAAAGCACGACTCGATCTTCCCCAACATCCATTTGCCAGGAGGTATCTCCTCCAAGGCAACTGAATACAAAGAGCTTGCCAAGAAGGGTAATACCTGGGAATCACCTGTCTTCAAGTTGGGCTCTGCGTCTACTTCATCCAACATCCCACACGCTCCAAAGGTCGTCCGCAAGGAGCATTCTGTCACTGAGGGTGGTATTCGTGGACCACAAAATGTTGGCAACACCAGTTCGGCAACAGACCAACTCCGTGATCGACCTGCCCAGGCCATGGGTACATCAACTGGCGCGACTGGCACAACTGGCATGACTGGTTTCTCTAGCGCCACCACCGGCGCACCCACTGGTAACGGCGCTGTGTCTGGTTTCAGCAATCATGTCGATGAAGCTTTCGGCAAGGAGAACGGTGCTCTCAATGGAAAGTCTAACGGAAATGGTATCGCTACGAATGGGCACACTACTCTCGGCTCCAACAACCCTGTCCTCACTGGCAGTGTCTAAATTCCAGGGACATCTGTAATCTGGTCCAATGACCTCACAGTCCTTTCCCTATTTCATGAGGATATTGATGCTTTGAAGATACCACTATCGCGTATACCAGTTGTATTGACATGGATTCAGTAATGGAGGAGGAAATTTCATTTGTTTGCAATCCATTTTGTTTTTGCGACTGCCTTTTTGTATGAAAATATGGGAGTTCCCTAACACAGCGCGAATGACGGTTGACACTACGGTCTGGAGGGAGAAAAGTCACTAAAACATGGTTGTACTAGACGTACATACATACACATAAGCGTTTCCTTTAGCATACATATGTCAATAAACTATCAGCGAGCATTCAAAAATCTGGTAGCATTGTCATTCGTGAATCTTCCTGATACATTGTGTATACATGAGGAGCTGATGCAACCTTAAAGGATGATGGCAGCTCTTGGTATATTCCTCGGTTTTGAAGTGAACCTGATGCTAAAATCATGCCTTTGACCACTGTGAAATAGAGTGTGTCCCCCTCTCCCTCCTCCAAAATTCTTCATCACGTGGCCGAAGACCGAGTGTCCATCAGCGAGCACGTGAAGACTGGAAAGGGGTATTACAGATGATATTCTCTGAATGGAGGCTGATGAGAAGGAAAGGTGAAGTTTGGAGTGGTTCTGGATGTGTGGGGATTTGTTGGGATTATTGTTGTTAAGTGAAAACGAGGGCCTTATCATCTAGGGTGTGGAATGAGGATACCTTAGGTTTTGGTATTGAAATTTTGAGGTGATCGCGAAATGTTATTGAAGGAACTGGATATCTGGATCAAAGGGGAGTCATCAGAAATTTTACTCTAATATAGTCGAAAGAGACTCCTACATGCACTCGGGTTGGATGTGATAACAAGGAAGTACAGGACCATGATCCATTATGTGCTGTGAGCAATATATTTTCTACTGTGCAACAAATGCTCCCCATCCATATGCAATGCAGATGCTCCTTAGCCAGCCAATGCAAAAGCGCTCTTCTATTCATTCAATCATGTTCTTGCTGTTAGTGCACTGCTCTCTGCCAACTCGTCCCGTTCACTCTCGTCCTTACTACCCTCCAAGCTCGCCTTGCTTGACCTTCTGCTTCCAGCGGCATCATACTCTATTTCCTCCTTTGCAATTATTGCAAATGCGGCATCTGTCCAGCACTGCATGCCTGTCTTCAGGACGAGTTGTGGATTTAATTTCGACCCGAAATATTTATCTCTCCTGGTAGTGCTTCTCGCTCCTCCTTCTAGAGCAGACATTGCTGCCCGAGTCGTTCTCATTCGCTTTGATCGTTGACCGCCTTCACTCAACAGATTACTGAGCTTGGCTCGATCGTGTTGTAAACGTGCATCATATGCTACAATGGAACGAACATAGGGAGCCAGGTCTTCAACGATGAGGGCCATTGTTCTGTCAAAAGCAGAGGCTTCTAGCTGTTCTGGGCTCCAAACAAACTTCTTCTCCGATTCTGCAATAGGGTCGAATGCCTGACTAAAATTGAATCTTGTGAGGCATTCCTCAGGTTTTGTTACCTGTTGGTTAATGAGTCGAATAATGTCCCTTTCACTTAATCGATCAAGCTCTGTGGGAACCTCGAATCCATTTTGAACGTGCTGTTCAACCTGTAAATATTTCCTCGATCGTGACTTCAACCAAAGACTCATGTTTTTACTTGTATTGTCGAAATCAACGAGGATCGGGGCTTCCAGCAGCTCACGAGCAAGAGTGTAGTCTTCCTTAGCTTTCGCGGATAGTGCAGGGAAGGAAAGATCAAGAGCCACCTACAAAAAATTAGCAACGCGTTATGATATACCTCCATGGCCTCTTACCTGCTTATCAGAACAAAATGTGCCCCTTGAGCACAGGTCGGCACAACTCATAGAATCGGCAAATTCTTCATACATTGTCAAAGCCGCATGCTTCTCCTGCTTAGAGCTGGACATTATTTGCATCTTTTCAGCCCAAGATTCGAGGTCGATGCTTTTATTCCAATCTCCCAGGTCGACGTGCCATTCATCCCAAGCTTCATGAAGTACCTCCTCTTCGACATCAAGGTGATGAATGTGACTCTCGAGAAAATCTTGAGATAATAGTCCTATACCTGTTGCATATGCATCTTCGCTGACTACGCGAATCTTGTCCCCGTTCTCGTCAATATCATTTCCTTTTGGCCACCGGCAATAATACCAACCAAGACCGCGTTTGACGTCACCAACAGCAAATTGACACCAGAAATTCAATTCTGTCAAAGAAGCGCGAAGGTCAAAATGTCGACTTTCGTATAGTGTCTTGACTGCCTCACGTTTAACTGCATGCCCTTCACATGCAGCTACCACAAGCATGTAATCGACTGCCAGATCAACAGGTGCAGGTGTCATGCGTATGATTGCGTGCCAAGGTATAACGTCTTTGGGCAAGGCTGATTCATCATTGCAAGTCAGTATTACAGGCCGTTTCGATGTGATAATAAGATTTAGCACCGTTGGCCAGAATTGAGCGTCATCCTTGAAGATGATATCAGCCTCTTCTATCAATATAAGAGACTGTTTCTGAGACTTCGGTTTAGCTTTGAGCTCTGCTGGCGTAGTGGTTTTGCCGGCTTCCTTGGCTTCTTCTGGCTTTTTTGCTGGCGAAACGACGGTAGGATTTGATTTTGCTGCGGCTGATGGCTTTGGCTTGAAGAACGAAATCATAGTCCCTTGGCGACCACTCTCGATATCGTTTGCAAGTGCCTGGTCAATACTATGGTTGTCATTTTCTGCGCCATTGACTTGAGTTGCTGTAGTTGAATGTTGAACCAAATGATTCCGCGTCATGTCACCAACTCTATCCATGATATCTTTACCACTTCGACGACTGCTAGGGTTGATTTCGAAAACCTCAAACCCAAGCTCTTTTGCCACAGCATACACCGCTGCTGTCTTACCACAACCGTGAGGACCACTCATCACTACAGCATTGGCCAACCTGGAGTTATCTTTGTTGCTCTTGGGCACGCTTGTTTTGATGACCGTTCGAGGACCCTGGCTACCTGATGGAGTGCCCTCTTCTGGCTCGGATATTTCATCCATATCCTCTTCGTCACTAGAAATGATGAATCCATCAAGCTTCTTCGATTTCCGTTTCCGCTTGGCAGCGATTGGTCCACGCCTAGCAACAGAGGATGCACGACTCCGGTCCCCAAGGCCAGCTTCGACAGACTTTACCGTTAACGTCTGAAGCCATTCTTTCAATATGAATGCCTCGCGGCCAGCTTGCAAAACCTCATCGGCGCATTTGGGTGCATATTTATGCACCCATGATTGAGTTTCACACTGCCCTTTATCGAATGCGGAAAGCGAAGTATTAATAGACTCGTAAGTCTTCGAAAGGGCAGCATGAATTCGATCACGAGTCTTGCTAGCAGGTCGTATTTCGTCCTCGCTCGAACTCTCTACTGCTGTTTTCGAAGACTGGATACGAGCATGTAATTCTTTCTGTATGCGATTTTGAATTTTGATACCCGATTCATTGTGTTTTGTCGGAACCCGGAGACTGATAGGCTGTGGAGGATAGTCGTTTGGATCAATTTCTTGGAGACTTTTCACCACAGCAGGTATTGACAAATCGGATGCCAGAGTCTCGATTACGTTTTCTGCAAGTAAGACTTCGATAGCCTGGTACTTGCCTTTCTTGCGTTTAGATTGTAATGCCAGGAGTGTTGGGAAAATCTGATAATCTTGTTTCTGTGGTCCATCGCCACGCACGTGGATCATCCCTTTCCACGGCCAGGCGGGCTCAATTGCACCAGGAAATTTGGTAAGCTTGGCGGCTGACCCAAAAGCGGAAAAACCTGCAAATGCAGCAGGGTTAGATGGTAATGATTGTTTACCGCACACTGGCTTAGCTCTGCCAGTTATCAAGGATATTCCATCCTGTGAAGCTCGGCTGACCGTTCTTGGACGATCAGCATCTTTAGAAGTCAAGTCAACAATATCATTACTCTGGCCGAGGGTTTTTTGAACGGTTTTTTTCAAAGCAGACGTTCCCAAGAATAGCGGGTGTACCGATTTGGGCTGTGGTGGATTCGATTGAGCCGATTGTGCAGCTGTTGAAGTATCCATTTTAGCCTTGACAGGTGCGACAGGTGCTTTCGAAGTCCTCAAGATTTCATCTATCCGTATGCCGACGATGCTTGAAAGTCGCTCACCAGGGCCATACCGGATGGTAACAATTTTTGATTTTCCTTTCTTGGCTCCTTTGGTGGATGTTTTCTTGCTGGGAATTTCTACGACTGGAATCGACTTTTTTGCTGGAGGAGATCCAATGGTTCCTGTCTTGGGATTGAATTTTAAAACCTTTCTTGGTTTCAATTCTGAGGGTATGGTGTTGTTCGAATTGCTTGCAGAATCTTGCGGAGGTAGCTTTTGTCCCGTTTCACCTTCTAACACAGGCCCTGGGGCTTCATCGAGATCAATCACAGGATTCTTTATCGTTGAAGCAATCTCATTCTCGGATTCTTTCGGCTCCATTATATCTGATACACACCTGGACGAGGTGGAATCTCCGCTGGTGTTGCTGATTTGTGCGATGTTCTGGGCTTGTGCTTGCTTGACTTGCTCGGATTTGCGACATTGGTCCAAATTTACTCTCTCCCCAGCTCCAAGATCTGCAGGTTTCCCATCAGTTGCCGCAGTTTTCCTCCGTTTCCTTCTGCCATCGTTGGGGTCGACCTCTAGTAGCTCTTTGCAACCCTGGTCATCATTGTCCTTTGACACAGACTGGCCATTCGCCTTGGAGGAACTCGTGGGAAGCTTCGTCCGCTTCGCTTTAAGATCTAACAGCTTCGGAACAGCATTGGATGTGGTACGTTCAGCTAGTACTTCAGTAGACGCATCGTTGCCGTCCTGTCTATTTGGAGGATCCTTTGGTTCTACAAAGTTTTAGTCGACGACTAGCTTGCATCCAGCAGATATTGAAAGACAACATACTTGCACCCTTCTGAAAAAGAGGATATACAGGCTTTGTCATCTCATTCATCTCCCCCATGCTTCGTTCCAGAAGTACTGACATTCGCAATTTTCAAAATGTACCACAGGAACGCGAGCTTCACGCGTCCGGGAACTTTTTAGTAGAAGCTGGCATACCGGTACAAGATGTTGAGAGTCTTCTTGCCGGTTATAGAAGGGTGAGAGCGGTGATGAAGTAACGGTGGGGTCGCAATACTCCAAAGGTGATCATACAATTACACAGTTTGGTGCGCCGACCAGGTGAACTTTGGGCACGGAGTACGCGATGTCTGGATTTTGGAAGTCGCGTTTGCCGATAGCACTTTATCAATCCGCCCACCGTAGTTAGCGTATCCTGATCCCTGCAATCCCCAGTGAACTTTTTGATCTCCAAAATAATTTTTGATAAACCTCTTCTACAGCTGTTGCCCAGCATCAACATCACCAGCAGCTTGCGACAACAACTCACAATGTCGTCGCGCTTTTCCTTACAGAAACCCTATGTGGTTGCAACTTTGCCGCAATCCATTGATCAATCGCAAAACTCTTATGTAGTAGGAGAAGTCTTTGGCGGGGCACCTGGCACCAAAAAGAGGAAAAGATCGGAATTGGCTGTAGGAATTGATGGAGAGGGCGTAAATCTTTATGATGTGAGTTTATCCAAGCTCTGAGCTTGATGTAGGCTGACATGAATTTAGATCTCTTGCTCGAGATTAATCACCTCGTATGCACTTCCTCCACAGTCCTCTTTCACCTGCCCACCTACCTCAATAAGAACTCGGGTTACAAAAACCAGGGTTGAACGTCGTACCTACATTTCTACTTCTGGGCAAATACCTCGTATCACATTATTTCTTGATGCTACTGACGGCGCAACGCCTGTGGAATCCTCGACGATAAATCATGATATGAAAAATTCATCCCACCCCATTGTGTATATTGGAACCGTCACCACTCCCAGAATCCCCGACAGCTCCCAACATACTTCTGATCTGCTTGCGGTGAAGCAAGATGGCGAGATTCATTGTTACGACGGGCAAAGTCTGGAAGAGAAATGGATATCCCCTGCTGCCGCCTTGTCTCGAGACTTGCCATTGTCAGTAAACAGTTTAACGGTCGAATTTGCACAGCTCACGAACGCCTTTTCCGCCAGCCAAGGCATACTAAAAGGACGACAAGATGTTTTCGCAATGTTTCCCCAAGAAATTATAGAGGATGGCTTTAACCCTGAAATACTTGTTATCACAACTAAGTCCGACACTGGTTTGAGGACTCTACATATCGTGTCATTGCCTAGACGAAACCCTTCAAATTTGGGCGGCTTGCAACATTCTATTGAACCTTTATTGGCAGCAGATATCCCTCAATATTCTTATCGATCAGCGAAGGGCCCCCCATCTTTCAGTATACAAGTTTCAGCAGGCGTTCTGCAACAACTGCATGGTGGTGTTTTAACCACATACGATCTCACTGAGACACTTCCTAAGGAGCAAGCTACTCTCCGTGTACCTGGAGCACAATCCTTCTTGAGACTATCAAACACATCTGTCATGGTCTCTACGGACGAGTCAATCTCTGTATACAATCCAAAATACTTGTCCAAACTCGCTACTGTCGGCCTGAACCTTCCGTCGGGAACTGATTCATTAAAACGCAAACGCGGTGCTCATGAGAAAGTCAATGGAGTACAAGGACATTCTTGCAAATTCATCTCATACTTCCCAAAGCTCGGTACGGCCATCGCTTTAATGGATAATAATCTCGTTGGGATACAAATCGAAAGTCAACAAGATCGCCACGGAAAACCCCGTGCGACAGGACTATTGATTGATTCACTTGGCTGTTCCACTGAAGGTCAATCACGATCTGGGCGGGAAGGAAAACGTCCAAAAGCTCTTGAGACCAAGACCCTAGATTCTATTCTTCCAAGCTCTATCAGTTCCGACAAATTGTTTGCGGACCAAATTGCTCCGATTGAACAGCTTTTCGCAAATGGACCATGTAACGAAGCTGATTTTGACCGGATGGTCGCTGAATACCTTGGAACCAAGTTGTCTGCAAACGGCGAGATTTCCAATGGAGTTGACAACTCGCCAAAGTCTGAGGCAGATTCCGGAGCAAACAAAAGTCCATTTGATGTGGATCGAAGATGGATTATCTTTGCGCTAAGCAAGATCTTCACTGTGCACCAGAGGGATACAGGAGACTCCCTTGCCATTCAGTTTTATCCACCAACTACTTTCAACTGGCTAATCGAGAATGGGTTCGTGACAGTCAGGAACATAGAATCTGCACTGAAAAAACCATCAATCCCTGCTGGGCAGCTTGTAGATACGGTGGTAGAGCTAGATCCAGATATGGATTTGCTGCTCGGATTGATAGCCATGAACCACTTAGGAGCCTCAGAACTTCTTCACGCTATTCGGCATTTGATGGAGAGTCTTGGGCTTCTTGGAGACAATCCAAATAGCAAGCAGGGGCTGTTGACGAATGGTGAAGAGCTAGATGAAATTGAGGGCGATGTGGAAAAGCAATTAGAAAAGCTAGAAGCAGAGGCAGAGAAGGATCTGGAGCTCGCAGAACACCAATTGGGTCCAGGTTCCGGAATACGAGGACATGCTTTGAGCTTGGCATTGTCAAAATTATACACTTGCCCGAATGACGCTATCGTTTACTCTCTTCAAACAACATTCAACAGTCAAGAGGTAGTATGTTTGATCTACTTGTTGAGATTCGAACTAGCGAAGGGTGCTTGGACGACAAAGTATACTGATGTCGATGAGATGGAGTTCCTTGATGAGGATAGTGGAATTCAGGATAATGCAATTGTGCTCATTTCGAGTTTGATTAACAATTGCATTGATGCTGTAGGAGCTGGAGGATGGTTGTCCGGAGAAGCAAGACTGGCTGATGGAGATCCATATGAGGCGGAGGAAATCATCACCAGTCTGAAACTTGAAGTCAGTGCCGCACTCGAGGGTCTCGAGGAAGCAGTCTACTTGAAAGGAATCATTTCGGAGATTGTTCGTTATGGTGATGCGGTTGAAGCTTCTCTTCCCACAATCGACCCTGAGAGGCCAAAGAAGCGCAGCGATGCTCCTATTCTTCTCCCGTCAGCTGACCTCGATCCTTTTACATTACCTATTGGCCTCAAAGCGGACAAGAAGATTCCACTTCTCAAGACCGGTGCCGGTGGAGCATTGTACAAACGAACGATGAGAGATGTTGGACACCTCAAGAGTCAGAAGGTTGGGAAGTATTCTCGGGAGAGAATCATCATCTAGACTTCCGCCTTACAATAATGAAATTTCTTATACCCACCCAAAGCATATTTCCTTAGATAATTGAAATATCGAGCCACACGAGATGCAGTAGTTTTCATGCACTTGACCCAATGCTTATGAACCCCTAAGCGACCCCATACAAACGGCTCCCAACGTGAAAAGCTTGAGGCTGAGCGGCCCACCGAAGCAACAAAATGCACCAACTTCATACCGAGTACGGGCGCTGCGCCACTGGTTCACCACCCTTTACAGTGCGCACGAATGAGATCAGGCGCTAAACAGCCCGCAAAGGGCTGCACTCCCCATTTTCAAGCGCTGCGAGCCGTTGTGCACCATTCCCTTCCCACTCACCCTCGCTCTTCCCGACGTCACAGGATCGACGGGTGATCGCAAAGTTGTTACCTAGATTTTTCAGCTACAGCCTTCTCTCTTCCTACATTATTTGCTTGTTTCGTGCGACCCATTCGTTTCATACTTATTCTGCGAGGCAAGTTATATACCCGGTGAGGCAGCGAACGAGACATTCTGCGGGGTACGAACGGTTGATTGTACGATACGAGTGAATTGTGGGAATACGGAACCACTGAAAAATACGCGCGCGATGTGTTTTTAGGAAGCTGGCGACAGTATCAAGAAAGAACGCAATGAGTTTCGGTGCAGAGCTTAAGGATATCGCTATTGTTGTTAATTTCTGCCGGGAGTTGTATCGCATATGTAGGGATGCCGGTGGAGAGTACGATGAAATAAGTCGGGAGGTTCGAGGTATGATACCCCTCTTTCACTACATCGATTCTTCAGCGTGGACCGTATGCTGCTCGAGAGCTATTTGACGAGTAACTAATTCTTCAAAGCCCTTCATACAGTTCTCAAGCATCTAAAGTACGAAGCCGAAGCTCCTGAATCTCCATTGAACAACGATCGCTCGGCATGGAGTCGACAGGTTGGTCCTATAATTGGAGATTGCGATGTCAGTCTTCGCCAACTAGATGGGCTGCTCCAGAAATACCGCTCACTAAGTGCGAGTCCTGGTAGTCCACAGTCACAATGGGATAAGATACGATATGGAAGTAATGAGATGGACACACTAGGTTCTATCAGAGTCAAATTAATCAGTCACAAGAACAGTCTGACACAGATTCTGGATAAAATACAGATCCAGCAGTCTGGAAAGATGACCGAGAAGGTTGATAATGAAGAGGGACAATTGGATAGCATCCTAGATAAAGTGGATGCTATTGCGGCACGAATTGGTTCATGGGAAGGCTGTGATGATGACGATAGGGAGGTTTGGAAACAGTTCCGCAAGGAGCTAATTGCAGAAGGATTCTCGAGCGACGTGTTACAGCAACACAAGGACGTTCTGAGAGCTTATATCCGAGAAATTGATCAAAAGGGACAATTGGACGATGTCTCCAAAGATTCTCACGCACTCCCGCCACCTCCGACGGTAGACCCAGAACGATGGCTAGAATCAGTCAAGACGGGCTCAACTGTTGGCCCACCCCCATCTTTCAGCTCTCTCGGTGTAGCTTCGGATGATAGCGGATCAAAACAGATGATGGTCAAGGAGGACAATATGAAATTCCCAGCTTCGATGAAGCTTCAAAGACCGAAGCCGGGAAGTCGAAGAGAGGATGGAGACCGAGACGCAAAAGATGTTCCAGTGCCAACGAGAGAACGTAGAGCCAGTGGGAGACGGTCACCACCGTCAGTGCCTCGTCTCATCACATCATCCGATGAAAAGAATGAGAAGGATGTTTTGTATTTCAACACAGATGGATCATCGGATGAAGATTCTGAAAATGAATTTTCGGGCAATCAATCCAAAGCACCTCAAATGGGTCTCGTAATCAGGACTAGCGATCTATTGGCCTCGTCTCAAGCTCTCCAACTCCGGCCACATTCTCCATCAAGTTACCGAAGTCAACATTCTTTCCATGACGACGAAGCTGTCCGCTCTATGGCCCAACGCCAGAGGAAAGCTCTAGAGTATCCAGCCTCGCCATCACACCCAAACGCAATTCCCATACCAATTTCAAATAACACGCGGAACGTATTTCCTGCTCTAGCCACTAGTCCCCGTCCTGAACCTCGTCTAGCACCCGACGAGCGGGGGAATGAGATTCCTTCCGATGCAAAATGGACGAAAATAAATCGCCGCCTGGTCTCCCCTGAGGTCCTAGCACAAGACGGCAGACGCTATGAAGCACGACCTGAATTTGTCGCCGTCCTTGGAGTGCTATCCCGTGCAGAAATTGAAGCATATGCCTCTCGCTCAGCAGCTTTGCGCTCAGCTCGCCATCGAGGGTCTTTCAACCAACCTGCACCACCTCAACCTCCACGACCCATGCAATCTCAATCACCTCAAAATCACAGTCCAAATCAAAACCTAAATGTAAAAGCAATACCAATTCCGGTTCCTTTCCCAATCTCCCGCGCTCGAGCCGGCCATCATACTCCCTCCTCTTCCGAGCCTGAATCCTCCGACTCGGAAGACAGACACAGAAGAAGAACAAAGAGAGGAGCTAAAAGCTATGTCTCGTCTAACGCAAGTGTACCTGTATCCGGCTATCCAAATGCCTTCGGTGCACCCCCTAGTCCCGTGTGGTCTAATACAGGGAGTTCGCATCGAGAGCGTGAGCGAGAGCGAGCTAGCGATCGAAATCATGATCGGAGCAGAGAAGGAGGAAAAGATCGCGATCGTGATAGGGAACGAGATAGGGATAGAGACAGAGATGTCTCCAGGAGAAGAGACAAAAGTAGCACTCGTGAGAACAGAAATTCTAGAGCTAGGGACCGAACGAGAGAAAGAGAGAGGGATAGAGATTCAGGTGGGAAGAAAAGTTCGAGATGGAAGGAACACATGACTGCGGCCGGGATTGGAGGTGCGGCAGCGAGTTTACTTAATGTTTTGACAGAGGCAGCTGAGGGATTGTAGGTTTCGTTCTCTCTTTGGGTGGTGGTGCTGTAAATTAAGTATTTCGGATGTCAAGCAATTTGGAGGAGTGTGTACGAGATATGAGTTTGTAATGACTGATGGGAACATAGCGAGGTGTTTATTCTTTGGATTTCATTTCCTATATATATGTTTCTTTACACTATTTTCTAGCCGTTAGCAAGCGTCCGGCGATCTTCTTTTCATTCTTTCAGATTTGTATTAGCTACCCTTATGGTATGATGAGGAAGGTTATGAATTATGTTGAATAATTATGTTATAATAAAGTGTAATGAAAGTGTTTTTGCAATTCCGTTACTTTGCGAATAATGTTTCAGTTTCATTTGATGTGAATATTGTCTTGGAATGCACAGAAAAATGTCACGGAGCAATAGAGAATAGGTATGAAAGTCCCAAGTGGTCGGAGCTGGAGAGGACGGGGACGGGTGTCGAAGCAAATCACGTGTCGTTCCCCAAATAGGTAATGGTCAGTGCGTAAAATGTAGTCATAGACATTGCACCTATCAACTAATCTCCGAAAACAATTCTATACTTTTGAATATTCACCGCCAAAAATACAATTCATTCTATATCCTCTCTGCTCTAATCTCCAGTCTCCCCATTTCTTCCAGCCCTTCTCTCATCTCACTCCGTTCCCATCTCCATCCTCTTTTCTCCTTGAATGCGGTAGAAAGCAACGGAGCATCTCTCCTCAAACTCTCTTCATATGCTGGAAATCCGCCGTTCCTGCTTTACGAGAAGAAGCTTTCAAGAAGATTTTGGGAGGTAGACTGGGATGAGGTTGAGGCTGGGGTAAGAAGAGGATTTGGGATAGAGTTTGTAGGGCCTGGGAACAGGGAAGCGGGAGATGGTGTCGTGAGTCGTGAAATGGGTATGTACTGTATGGGGTAAGGCAAGTGTCAGATCTGTTGTTGGCATTTACCGACAGATTCGGAAAGTATTTTTCCAGACTGTGGGGATGGGCGATATTTCGGCGTTTTGTTTTTGTTTTGCTCGGTGTCGTGTATTTTGTTTTGGTTTGCGCTGATGAGGAGATTTTGATGAGGCTATAAGGTGTTGTGTCTGGATGTGATGGAGGTTATAAGTTGGTGGTCTGGATGTGATGGCCATGGTTCGAACTTGAAGTCACAGTCACCTCGTCAAATGGAGCTTTATTCAGATACACCGAATAGCGAAGCAGATATCTGTCCCAAGCGCTGACAACAACACGACACCGAGAAGCCGACATCAAGGAAGGATGGAGCTTCACATCACCCCCAGGATCTCTCAGTTCTGGGGACCCCAAGAATATGCAAGGACTCTTGGATATCCCCATATTTTCAGGCTCAGATAGTCATCTGATAGCTGTTTTTGTTTTGAGTGCTTACGCTTATGCTCGTCTCTCGTTGCTTTCTCGTGGCTTTCTCGTCATTACTCGGGATTCGGAGTCAGACTTGGAAGAGAGTTTGGACCTATCGTTAGAACACTATGTGGATATATTGAGGTGTTTCTTACTTTTCGATGGTGCTTAGCTTTCGCTGCTGTCTGATCCACCTCCTCCCAACCCACTCTGCAAAGGGACTTTCCAGCTGAGACTCGCATCCGGCACCATCGGATTGAGGATGATATGTTATGAAGGTATATTCGTGGCGATTTGCTTTCTCCATCTATGTACAATGCATACCTGGCTGCAACATGCACTGGGTGTGCAAGAGGATACTGGTACGCTGGTATTTCGGTGTACAGAGATCAGGCATATTGTAGCCCCACGCTTATAACCGCCAGGTTCGTAGCGCCTAGCATGTTGACATCACCTTGGCACATCGATCGGACATGGAATCCTGCTCAATCATCCCATCTCATTTGCAATGTAAGTTCCTCATACCTATCAAGCTCCAATGTACTCTCGTGGCACAGTTATAGGGATGGTGTATGCCTCATCGAATCGTTCACCACACAACATATAGCTCTCGGAATTTTAGTCCCCCAACTACCCTCAAGGCTCGATTCATGAAATAGTTCGAGTCTAGATCTGTGGGACTCTGCTGCACCCTGTTGATCTAATGTGCACCCTGCTTGGGCTTGACGACAGTGCCCTGCAGAAAGCCAACCCAATTATCAAAACACGATCCATATCTGGACAAGTTCTCCGTGGAAGAACAAGCTCATCTCAACTGCGACAAATTACATAAGACTGACATAACCAAACATACCAAACATACCACAGAGCAATACGATTCATTTTGGTTCTTCGTCAAACTGAGGAGTTGATAGTAGTTGATGATCTGATGGTGATCTGAGAGCACCATGCCTCGGATCACTTGGATTGCGGAGTAGAGCGTTTCTACTACAGCATTGAGAACACGGAGAATTAATTCGTCATCGAACGGATGCGGTCCAGTCTTCAACAGCTTCCTTGATATGCGACGCCTCAAGTGGGCAATTGTGGATTGCCCTCGCGAGTGCCTTGATACCCCTGACTCGAGCTTGTCAGGTTGTCACGACGGCTTTGAGCGGCTCTTTTGTAGAGCCCTACTACGAAACTACGATCAATTTATGAAGCCGAAGGCAGCACAAGTACTAGCGGGGAGGGTGGACGTACCTCCGGGCTTAGTACTTCCTGCCATTGTTTCCAAGAGAAGCTGAGGGGTTTCCTGTACGTGGGATGTTGGCGTGAGGGGAATCTCACTTCTTGCTTCACAAGTAGCCTATGAACGATGACTTGGATATCTTTCCAAGACTCTTCCACTAACCCGATGGTATCTATTTTGAGTCTGACGTCGGAAGCTGCTTTCAATTGCAGATATTCCTTGAGGAGTTGCCACATTTTTCGACTTGACCACCTTGACCCTCGCTGGGAGTTGTCTTCAACATGCATAACTAATGCAGAGCAATATGTACTTACTTGTACCTTGTTAGAACCTGAAGGTGAAAGCCCCACGACCATTATGATTCAGCCCCACATTTCCCCGCTATTCCCAACATGGCTTTGAAGGCGAAGATGGTTGAGGAGAAACAAGTGGTGGAATTCTAAACTGCCAAGTGCGGGCTACTAGGGGGAAGGGGCATTGCCAGAGGGCTAATACCCCGCATTACGCTAAGTCAGCATTTACTCGTTACCTCCAACGTCACTTCTCGAGCTCTACCAACAGCTAGCTACACAGCTAATTACATAGCTACCTTACCTGGCTTGGGTACCTTACTTCGAGCTTACTACTACTACCGTCTACTACCTCACTCCTCTCTCATATTACTTGTTCAATGCACCACACTCTACACTATATTACTTGTTCAAGGCACCACACTCTACACTCTATGCTCCACACTCCACACTCGCATATGGCAAATACGATATACTACACATATGCATGCTGAGATTCCCTGTCTCATATTGACGAATTAGTAGCACAAGTTGCTGATCCGCGGGGGGCGCACTGCGTGCATAGACCTTGCTCCTGTGTGCCATACCCGGATATGCCACGGATAGTTCGGTAGCACAAGGCTTGCAGGGCAGGGCCAGGCAGTGTAATTTCCTTGGACTTTTTGTTATTCCCGCAGAATTATTCTTGTTGATTGTTTTGTCCCATTCAACAAGAATAAAGAATCTTGATTTCAGACCTCAAATTCTAGGAGTAAGTCGTGTGTGTTAGTACTGAAGAGTTTCAGCCATATCAACTATAAACCGCCAAGCGGCCACTACAACGTCCCGTTTCCTTCCCGAATACTCCGTTGCTATAAATGACAGTAGTCCATCGTCTCTCTCGTCTTTTGAAGACCCACATCCGCTTCTTGCGGGGTAGAGCCCGTCGAGCTCGTCTTTCTAGGTTTAGCGGCAATTGTCCTGCATGTCCAGCACCTTGTTAGTAGTAGGGGTTTCATTTGATATTCACTTTGAATTCAAAATGCCGAATTATTTCCTTGATCCACTCTCATGATTATCATCAAAAACTTAGTAGTACAACTGCACGAGCTTGTTTCCGAGTCAATCAAAAGCTCTCAAACTTCATCCCAAGGGATCAATCTGACCACGAAGAGGGGTAACCTTCCCTCCACGGACAGATGTAGCTGTAGACATGCTTTGCCAATGCAACCATGCGGTTGGCATATGTTTGGAACCCAATTGAATCCTTCCGATACAGTTCAAGTAGAAGCAACATGCGTCAGAAGAATGTAAGGATTCTTTAGCCCTTCTGGCTAGGTGAGCTTCTTGTGCGGGGTGTGAGGGGAAGCTGGATGGGAGAGAAAGTCAAAAGCAGCAGAAATCCTGCAGTCCCAGAATATTTCATTGAAGCATTGGCTCTCACTCCTTCAGAGCTTGTTGTACAGACAATCATAGCAGAATATTCGAGTCGATTATTTGAATCTGGCCCAAAATGACCGTCCCCGATGAGGTTGACATTATTGTGTGTGGTGGTGGTAGTTGTGGTTGTGTAGTTGCTGGCAGGTCAGTATTACCTTGATGGGTTATCTGAGCTTTGGACTGTTCTGACTCACATTAGATTGGCCAATCTTGACCATAATCTCCAAGTCCTCTTGATTGAGGGTGGGGAGAGCAACTTGAACAATCCATGGGTGTTCCGTCCAGGAATCTGTAAGCACGTCCAAAGTCCTTTACTTCCATGTACTAATCATATCAGACCCTCGTAATATGAAGTTGGACAGCAAGACTGCCTCCTTCTACTACTCTCGTCCTTCAGAATGGCTTGGTGGCCGAAAGGCTATCGTTCCATGTGCTCACATCTTGGGAGGTGGTTCATCGATTAACTTCATGATGTATACCAGAGCATCAGCTTCTGATTATGATGATTTCCAAGCCAAGGGATGGACCACAAAGGAACTCATTCCTCTGATGAGGAAACATGAGACATACCAACGGGCTTCCAACAACAGGTAAGGATTTTGGCTGTTAGACCTAGACAATGCTGACTCTTACTTTCAGAGATATTCACGGCTTTGAGGGTCCAATCAAGGTCTCGTTCGGCAATTACACATACCCAATCATGCAGGACTTCCTCAGAGCTGCCGAGTCCCAAGGAATCCCAACAACTGATGATCTTCAAGATCTTGTTACTGGACACGGTGCTGAGCACTGGCTTAAATGGATCAATCGCGATGTACGTCTAGCACAAACCAAACTCTGTCAAGACTAACACTTTTCAGACTGGTCGTCGCAGTGACTCTGCCCATGCTTACATCCACTCTACTCGTTCTGTCCACCAGAACCTTCATCTCCAATGCAACACCAAGGTCGATAAAGTTATTATTGAAAACGGCAAGGCCGTTGGTGTTAGAACTGTGCCTACAAAGCCACTCCACCCAAGCGTAAGTAAGAAGACTTCCAAGAACAAACATTATTGATACGAGTCCCCACAAGCAGCAACAATCAAGAACCTTCCGTGCCCGCAGACAAATTATTGTCTCTGGCGGTACTCTCTCATCACCACTCATCCTTCAACGATCTGGTATCGGTGACCCAAAGAAGTTGCAAAAGGCTGGTGTCAAGCCTATTATCGACCTTCCAGGTGTTGGTCTCAACTTCCAAGATCATTATTTGACATTCTCTGTGTATCGTGCTAAGCCAGGTACGTTGTACAATATAGTGACATGAATCCTACTAACAGATCAGACACCGAGAGTTTCGATGATTTCGTTCGCGGTGTTCCTGAAGTTCAAAAGGCTGTCTTTGATGAGTGGAACATCAAGGGTACTGGCCCTCTTGCTACCAATGGTATTGATGCTGGTGTCAAGGTTCGTCCCACCGAGGAGGAATTGAGAGAGATGGATAAATGGCCCACGCCACACTTCAGAAGTGGATGGGACAGTTACTTCAAGGACAAACCCGATAAGCCAGTCATGCATTATTCAGTTATTGCTGGGTATGTTCTCTTTCCCACGTCGATTTATCTTGCTAATAATCACCTAGATGGTTCGGTGACCACATGTTGATGCCACCCGGAAAATTCTTCACCATGTTCCACTTCTTGGAATATCCATTCTCTCGTGGAGAAACTCATATCGTATCTCCTGATCCATACGAAGCTCCTGACTTTGATGCCGGCTTCATGAATGATCATCGTGATATGGCTCCCATGGTCTGGGGATACATCAAGTCTCGTGAGACAGCACGTCGTATGGCCGCTTACGCCGGAGAAGTGCAGAACATGCATCCCTTCTACGCCTTCGACAGCCCCGCCCGTGCCAAGGATATGGATCTCCTCACCACCAACGCATATGCTCTCCCAGGTAACCTCACAGCTGGTATCCAACACGGTTCTTGGTCTATGCCTGTTGATTCAGGCAAGCCGCCTAAGGTCAGCATGTTGAATAGTAATTCTCAACATGTATACGATGATCTCCAATACACAAACGAGGATATCAAACACATCGAAGAGTGGGTCAAGAGACACGTTGAAACAACATGGCATTCCCTTGGTGTAAGCCCTCTTCTCCCTTTTCATAGAAATACAAACTAACCGCATAGACCTGTTCCATGGCCCCCAAAGAAGGCAACAGTATCGTCAAACACGGCGTGCTAGACGAACGTCTCAATGTGCACGGCGTCAAGAATCTCAAGGTAGCTGACTTGTCTATCTGTCCTGATAACGTCGGCTGCAACACTTATTCCACTGCTCTGTTGATCGGTGAGAAGTGTGCTGTTCTTACGGCTGAGGATTTGGGATATAGTGGCAAAGCTCTTGATATGAAGGTTTGTTCCCTCGTCCCCTCTTCACCTTCCACCCATCTAAATGGCAAAACAAAATTGACTTACAAACTCAAAGGTACCAAACTACCACGCCCCAGGCGAGCTTTCCGGTATCGCATCGGCTAGACTCTAAACTCACATATCAATCTCCCCGAGGATGCAGAAACAAAATTACATTCAGCAAGCAAGCATGGAGGGAAATGCGTTCATTCATTGGAATGATTATTTTTCTAGTTTCTTTTAGGGGTTTGACATACGCTCCTTCAGATGAATGAATGGATGGATTTGAATCAGCTATAGTGTGGATTTGTATTTATTTATCTCAAATGAAGTTTTGATGCGTGTCTTCACTTGAGGTACTTTTGTGAATTGATTTGTGAATTGATCTGTGATAAAAGGTAGATATGAATATAATATCTCCGATTACGAATATCAAATACCTAGTTCCTGTCCCCTTTTCTTAGACTTCCTTATCAATCGCAGATGACGACGAAAGCTGACAATTAAGAAATACATTGTATCAATGATATGCTAAATCTCAGCCTCTTATCTAAGGAATCCACATCGAGAATAGCTTTGCGAAGCTGAAGCTCGAAGAATATTTTCGTGAATAGGACTTCTTTTACCTAAAGATTTTAGGAACTTGTATTACTATATTTATAATTATAAAGTCATATTCCATCCCCTTATATTGCAGGTCCTCTTTCTCTTAATTATATCAACGGAAATAGACCTTTATAATCTTCCTTCAAGCATTTGGTAATTATATAATAAGCTTTATAATAGTTTATTAATATATTATATTAAGATAGGCTATTTGTTTAACTTTATTATAACCCGTTTCTTAGAGACATAAGTCTCTATCTTGGGAATAAATATTTATAAATCCCTTAGCTATTCTCTATAAATAAAACAAAACTTGCCAAATATATAAAATAAAATTTTAATATTAGAGATTCTTGAGCTAATAGTTTATATACTCATATTGGGGAAATGGAAAATTCCTCCCAAAATGGCTTTTATTGCCTGATCGGAAGTAAAAATAGGAGATAAATATTGCCCTAATATAAAAACCCTCTCAATTCCTTGCTTCGGATTTCTGCCTAGTTATTAATATATGTATCCCAAGTAAGATATAAATATTATAACAATTTTCTTACTTTTTCTTCTTTGCAAGAGTATAAAGCAAACTAAATATAGCACTATAAATACTAAGTAAAATTGAATTATCTACTTATACAATAACGCTACATGCTGAAAGTACAGGGATACCGGCAAGTGATGCTACGAGTATGAAATCAGGGCAGTGGTAGGGTTTGTGGGGATTTTAGTAATGGCTTTGGGTAGTGTTGCTTGGGTTTGGGGTTCTGTAATGACTTGCTGTTAGTTTACACATATGTAAGACCTTATCCAAGGGATGATAGCGAGGTTGACTTAAAAGTTTGGGCTGAAATCGGTATGGATAGGTATGTGCGTCTTACTCTTTAGGGATAGATAGATAATACTCGCATGTCATCTTGCTCTTACTCTTGTCCAGTCGAGGTTGAACCGAATTAAGATTCCGTAGATTATCGTTTCAAAACCTCATCACCATCAAAAATATCCAATGCATTAATCCCCCCATCCTTTACCCTTTCCTTTTCCTACACTCATCCTAATCCCTATCTAGATAAATATACAAAACGAATGTCCTGTTTCCGATCCAAACCCCGTTCCATGACTCCATCGCTTCCCAAACAATTGATTAACCCCCATTGCCAATCGCGTTTCCTATGGTCTTCATCGCATGCGTCTCCTCCAAAAGGGATAATATCTGAGATTTAAAAGAAGGCTGAGCGTCTCCACTTGAAAAGTGGAAATGATTGTAAAGAGGATATCTTAAGCAGCAGGCGCGGGCGCAGGAGGTGCTGTGGTTTTTAGTTAGAAATATGTTATTAGGTCCCAAATATGCCTCCCGCTTATTATTTCCCGATTTTTCGAGTTCTGAACAAAGGAAAGAGAAAAACTTCTCCATAAAATTTTAATCGAGACTTCTCTCCACACTTCTCTTCTTTACAAAAGTATAAATCTCAAAATATAAACAAACGTACCAGGTGCACCCTCTCCACCTCCTCCACTCTTAGATGCTGCTTTCGAGCCTGAGCCTAGGTTTTTTCGTTAGGACTTTTCTCTATCTAGTTGATCCTTTGCGGGTTAAACTAGGATGGGATACTTCGCAAATAATGTTTGAGAGGAGGGAGAACTCACTGTTTCTCCTTCGCCTCTTCCTTTTCTTGCGGAGACGCTTGAGAGATCTGAGGCGCATTACTGTTTGAGTATATGTTGTTAGTCTTTGTTTCAATAGGGTATTTTAAGGAATGGAGAAAGTAGGAATGGAAAGAAGAGACTTTGGAGTTTGAAGGGAGAATAGAGAGGGGAAAAGCGGTAAGGGAGAGGGGAGCAGATATGTAATAGAAGTGAGAGAATTAACAATAGAAAAGATAGGGCGAGCAAATACGAAATTCAAAGGTAGGAATCTTAGGAAGAGAACTAGGAGAACCAGAAGCAGGAGAGAGTAGGAAATGCAAGAAATACAAGTAATATACAAGTGAGTAAATAAGAAGGACATCGGAATATGAGAGGAGCAGATTGAGAGGCTACAAGTTTAGGAAACACAACTGAGAGAGCAAGTGATAGAAAAGACTGAAAGTAGAACCAGGTGAATAATTGCCACAATATACACAATATATAACCAAGACAACAGGAAGAACAATAAGACTAAAAAAGGGTAGACGTACAATAAACCCATCCAACTCCAATCCCTACAATCATAAACCCTAATACCAATCCCACAATAATCCCAATAATACTCCCATCCGAGATCCCAGGACGTTTTAAAGCTCGTTTCGCCAGATTTTCCAGACTATCCTGCTGCGTGCTTCTCCCAACATTCAACTTTGATAATCCCTCAAAACCTTCAGAAGATAAATCTGTCTGCGAGCGGAGTATATCTTCTGCTGCTTTTGATATTGAAAATGTCGATCCTTCCAATTTTTCTTCCTCTTTCGCATTCACATTCGCATCTACCTTCATAATCACCCCTCCATCCCACTTCGCACGACCCCTCCCCCTTCTCACACCACTCTCATCGCCACCAATAAATCGCGGTAGTATCATATACCTTGAACCAAACCACGTATATATAAATCTACCTTCAAAACACCATGATACCTACTTATAAACCCATCGTTATATATCTCTTTGAACCAGCAATCAGCTTCAAAATAATCAAAAGATATTCTAGAATCTAGATATCCATCCCAATAAATGAAATATATCCCACCCACCCATCTCTCTCCATCCCATCCCTCGCACAAAGAAACCCACCATCCCTAGCACAAAACTTTCATCCCAACAGCCCCGTCTCAAACGATACGTTGCCATTCACCCAAGGCGCATATATCCCCCGTGTAAAAAACCCATAGAGAAGCAGCTCGCCCCGCATTTGCCAGCGAACCCGACATTGGGAGTCCTAATTGGCTGTTTGTGCTGCATTCTACGGCAGCTTCTCCGGCTAAGTGCGCGTGGGAAGATGTGCCTTTTTAAGTCGGGAGAATTGCGTGCGTTTGCGGTTGGGGGTGGTGGGGTGGATGATATATTATTTGAGGAGAGTGCGCAGGCTGTGGGAGTTTGAGGGATTGATTGGTTGTGTAGATTATGTGGATTTTGAGATGGTGGTGGGGGAGTGGAAGGGAGTTGGAGAATTAGAGGGTTGTAGAACGTGGAATGTGAGATGGGATGAAAAATCAATGAAATAGTCTGCATCCTATAGGTATATGAGGATGAAGTCAAAAGACTACTATATTGATAGAAATTTATTGCGCAATAATAGTTCTGTATAATTGGGCGTATTTAGGAATAATAACGCTCTTCGTTGACCCGTCGTAGAATCTGGATTATTGGGCAACGTAGGTGAATAAGGATGCATTTAAAGACTACTATATGGATGGGAGTCTATTGCGCAAATATAGTTCCGTAGAATGAGGTATATTCATCAACGATTAAACTCTTGGTAGACTTGCTATAAAAGTAGTATTACTCTCCTGATGCAATTAGAGATAGTGAAGCATAAGTATCCAAATCTACGAGCTATCGATTAAGAGCTTTAAGAAACCAAACTCTCCAAATCTATATACCGAGTAAGAAACCATATATAAAAGAATCTATTCCCTTGGAATTTTTAAACAAATCCAAAACTACGAGTGCTCCATAACATTTGAGTAAGCCTAACTCTTCAAATCTATATACTCAGCAAGAAAATATATATGAAAGAACCCACCCCCTTTGAATATCCATATCCTAATCAAACGTCACTAGCTATAGAGATTTGTATAAACAATTCATTATCCTCCTACTCCTCACGCATTTTCCCTAAAAATATGGGCTGCACTACTCGTCGGCGTTAATTATTTGAATTGGCCTTACCCGTCTAGCTCGTCGGTAACAGCAACTCCAGATCTCAGCAACTCCAAATCCCGTTGGTATCTACTGCATTCGCTGAATCAGTGCTACGGTAGTCAATTTGAAATATAGCAATCAATTAGGAGTTGCTGAGATTTCGAGTTGCTGTTACCAACTAGCTAGGCGAGGAAGCCATACAAAGAATAAAGCCGACCATGAAATAGATCAGAAGAACATAGGCAAAAACAAATGTACAAATGGAATTCTCTATCATACACAATCCGCGCTAATCAATCCATTTCCCTTTCCATTTTCCAGATCCTGAGAGATCCTCGCTTAGATATATATACACCCCACTTCACCCCTATACGATGATACTGCCTGTGAAAGAAACAGAACCAAATCACCAACATTCCATTTCATTTCACTGTGAGACAATTTAATACCCCACCATACGCTTGACGCTAGTGATGAGGAACTTAGGGTCAGCCACATCGGCGGCGGAATCCGGGTAAACCAAGAAAGCGAGTGCGATGATGATGTACAATCCAAGAAGCTATCACAATTAGTCAAAATATTCGCATTTTCAGGAAGAATAACTCACCATAGCTCCTTCCAAAAAATTACTTTTTCCGTCCGCACTATTGGGTTTAAAATTAGTGGAATTCGATGGTAAATCGAACAAGTTGATGTGGTTGTGGTGGGAGCACTTGGTCCGGAGTAACAACCAGGACCAAGAGGGAAGATTTCTCGGGAAACTTCAACTTACATGACGTATGTGACCACCAGGACACTCAAGAAGAAGACTACTGTCTCAAAGGTCTCAAATCGAAGTGTCATCTCCTCACCGATGATCCATCCCAAGATGACCAAGAACGGAGTGACGAGAAGAGCAATTTGCATCGAACTTCCAATAGCAACACCCATAGCAAGATCCATCTTGTCCTTTAAAGCTACAACGATAGCTGTAACATGTTCTGCCGCGTTTCCAACAATGGGAAGGAGGATGAGACCAATAAATGTCTTGGAGATGTGTGCGGTTTCGACGAGCGAATCGATCGAGTCGACCAAGAATTCGGCGCAAACGGCGACAGCAATGGTAACCACAATTAATACAGCAGCAGCAGACCATGGCGACAATTGGGGCTCTTCCTCCTCCTCGCCCTCTTCTGCGTTTTGTGCCTCGGCCTCGAATAATGAAGCATGTGTGCGAAGCTGGAATATGAGGTAGAGAACGTAAAGGATGAGAAGGATGATGGAAGTTCCACGGGAAAGGAATAAGATATTCTGACGAGTCTCTTCGCCAGAGTTCGAGAGTGCGGCATACAGCTATAAAAATCAGCTTAGTCACTAACAGCAGAGTGTATACATACAGTCGCAGGAATAATCAAGGAAGCCGACGCAACTGTCATCAAAGATGACATAGTAGAAGCAACCGTAGAATTAAAATCTTGTTCGATACCGCTTGCTGTTCCGGTCCTAGTATTGTGAATGCCACCTGCGAGAAAGCAACATCCAAGTACGAGGAGGATATTGGAGAGGATACTTCCCAACATACTAGATTGGACAATTCTAATTTGCCCTTGCTTCAATGCTACAATACTGACCTGCAAAAAATTAGCCTAATTTTTATAAGTTCTAAAGTACATACAATCAGTTCCACAGCATTACCAAATGTCGCATTAAGTAGACCACCCATAGTTTGACCGAGCTTCATCGAGATTTCTTCAGTAGCGAAGGACAATACGGCCGCCAGCGGAACAATGGCAAAGAAATTGAGAATGAAAACAACCGTGGGATTCCAGCCCATTACACCAGCAACTATACCCAACGGCACGAATACCAGGAGGATATTGACATAGTTGCTGTATAATGTAACTTTAGTAGCATGAACCACTTTAGCAGGAATCCTCACGAACTTGTTATCACTATCAACTCCCACCGTATGGCCCTTCTTGGTAAGAAATTCGAAGAATGCCGTCATAGAACTCTTCTTGCGACCAGCTCCGCCATTCTCGTGGCCACTAATCAAACCCGTATTCTCCGTCGCACTATTTCCATTCGGTGGATTCGCCATATTTGCGTTGCTACGATAGCTTCCTGACTTTGCGCGCGACAATTCTTTGCGAAATGGAGGTCCTGCTACATATCACCCAAAATCGAAGTCCACGTTAGCCCCAACCTCTCAAAAGAACGAAAGTTTATCTCGGTCTTGGCTCTTGGCCAAATGGCTATGCTGGAATTGCCGGAAGATGTTGGAATGAGCGTTTATATAGTAGGAGACGAAGCTTCGAGGTCGTTCGCCGGCATCAAGCGCATGCGATTGAAGATGAGGTTATCTGGTGAGGGGGTATGTACTCGAAAGAGGAGGAGTGCAACAGCACAGCAGCAAGGCCATGTAGATATCGACATTCGAGACAGACCGGAGCGGACGGGGTAGCTCCAGTGGCTAGCTTTCCACTCTTTCAATTTGGCCGGGTGCTTCCAACAGGGCTATATGATTGGGGAGACAGGGAGATAGACTCGAGAAGCAAGGGAAGAATGAACTTACGGAGGTACAGCCCATAAGTAAAGTAATAGCGCTAGCAAGGGGGCCACCCTGGCCCAGCACCTTAAGCCTAATAAGGCATCACCCTCCACACAAGCCAAAATGTCAAAAACCTCATATTTATTAGCTATTAGTACTTGGTAAAGAGTCCATTTGCATTAATAACCGCCTGGCACCTGTCTGGCATACTTCTAATTAATGCCTCAAACTCAAATTGTCCTACCGTCTCCCACGCCTCCTTCACAGCCCCCCTTAAAGCGTTATATGACATATTCTCAGGGTAATTATCTTGCAAGTAATTCTTCATAATATGCCATACTCTCTCTATTGGATTTAAGTCAGGAGAGTAAGGTGGCCAGAAGATTACTTCAATTCCACGCTCTAATAAGTCTTGTCTTGTATCTCCTGCAGCGTGTCCGGGTGCTCCATCTTGCATAAGCTTTAAGTATATACCTTCTCGTCTTTGAAGCTCGATATAACCGTGTATTATCGGTACCGTGTGTGCACAATAGCTGTCTTGATTAATAGTGCCCCAATCCTTCTCCCAAAAGAAGCCTGGCCCTTTTGTATACCCGTGAAAGCAACCCCAAAACATCCAACCCTTCTTTCTTTGGTGCTTCTCGACAATACAAGTCGGATCCCACTCCTCGCCTGCTCTACGCGTTACCCAAGTCCTTGTATGCCTTCCGCCAGTAATCCAAGTCTCGTCTGTCCAAAGAATCTCAAACCATTGTGCCATTGTCCACTCGACGTGTTCTAAAGCCCACGCAAGGCGTAATTGTCGGTTTTTCTCTGAGATCGGTGGCTTTCGCATTGCTAGACGGCGGTGAAAGCCTTCGCGGAGTAAAGCAGACCGAATAGCTTGCTTCTTTACTCCAAAATCGAGTACTTCTGCAAGTTGTGCAAAAGACATCCGCCGGTTCTTCGTAGACGCGCAAACAAACTCGACAAGTTCTTCGATTTGAGCTTGAGTAAGCACTGGTGGCCGGCCAGAACGCTTTTGCGGAGTTGCCTTATTACAAGCAGTCCCTATTTGTCGAATAGAGAAGCCCTTAAACTTCTGGATCTGGCCATAGGACCAGCCAATCGAGTGTAAAAGCTGGCAATCGCGTCTTTGATCACGAGTAAGCTCTGGTGCCTTGGGCCGGCGGATTGGAGGGTGAGGAATAGGCCCTATAGGTGTATGCGGGCGCTCAGGAGAGCTTTGCGGATTGAGTACGAGGCCTAAGAAGTCTGACATTGTCAATTAGGTGGAATAGAAGCTTCAAAATAGCCTAAAGCACGCGTAGTGAGTATAAAATCTATGGTGTTTTGATGCTTTTGAGCTGCTAACGCGCTGCTACTCTATTAGGCTTAAGGTGCTGGGCCAGGGTGGCCCCCTTGCTAGCGCTATTACTTTACTTATGGGCTGTACCTCCGTACACACCATCTTGGCAGTACAACTTTTGCCTGGTCTTGGTGAGTCTCTCTGGTGGGCGTTTCTGTTGCTCCGTGCAAAATTGGTGATCTAAACTGCTGCGCCTCGTTCGCCTGTGCGATAAGTGGTTCTCCCGAAGGACAGGCACTTCGGGGATATCAAACGGCGACGAATGGAAAAAGAGGGAAGAAAGTGAAGCGGTTTCTTGATGATGTGTGAAGGGGAGGCCAAGATTTCGGGAGTTCGAGATTGAAGGGGTGAGGTTGTAAAGGTGAAGAAGAACAAATGTTGTTGACGTTGGCAGGTAGTCCCAGCTGATCTTCTGACGCGAGCGATGTAGTTGACGTCGTCAAACCTGATTGAACACTTTGACAAATAAGCGGTAAGATAGCGGGTGATTAGGAAACTTATATCAAAAGTTCAGTTCCACAGTTGTGCATTGAGTAGGAGAAATGAATCCTGTTTCTGGACTTGGCTTCAGCTTTCTTTTCGAGCTTGATACGCACAGCAAGGTAGCTGCAGCATGTAAGACATTGTCTGTGACCTTGTTATACGCGACATGATTCACGGTAGATTCCAATCAAAATTCTATTAGTGGCTTCTTAATGTGAAGATATAAACCTTCCTCCTACAAAACCATGAAGTCTTCAAAAGTATCATATCCTACAATCCGCAAACAGGAGCTATGACCACAAGATTGGGTCGATTGGCATTTTCGCTGACGTACGAGACCCTCTATCCCCGCCAGTTATGTCCTAGGCTCCAGCATAGCCACTGCCAAGCACGCAGTCACACACTAGCCCACTGGCGAGACTGGGTACAGCAAGCTTAAGTGGACAAACTCCACAAACAATAACAAGTTGCCAAGGTGAAAACCACGATACCGTTTCGGTATCTGAGCTATTTTTCTGATTGACGCGGAGCCTGGCTGTCCATTCCGGAACAAAATTCTGCGAGAGAGGCACAGAAGCGTGGGACTTGCCCGTGATAAACATGGTTCTAGTCTTAGGGTTCTGCCGAGTGGATATACTTCATTTTCAGATTTCTGAGACATGTTGGAATGTCGTTGATCAGCGGTGAAAACCCAGTGCGGAGTAGACTTTATTATCGCTTGGCAGGAACATCCTGAATTTTCAAGAAATTAGGAGCTTGGCCACAATATTCTCTTTAATAGTGAGGTTTTTCGATCAAACGAAATGATTGTGACTATACTGCAGAGTTGAACATCAATTCCGATGATTTCGACTTTCCAATTTTCATATGTACTGTAGCGGCTCCAATACCTAGTATGTAACCAATTTGTACAATTCTCTGTAGCCGTAATTCATAAGTCGTAATATTCGTGACGGGATCATATCCCAAGAGCATCATATTTCCCAGCTGCCGCCTTTCTAACCGCTAGGGAAGGGAACCTGATCTTCCTCCTCTGACGTTCCTCATCCTCCCTCTTCTTTCGACGTTTAGCAGCAGCCTCTTCTTCAAGTTTCTCCCTCTCTCTTTCTTTTCGTTTCTTCCTCTCCTCCTCTTTCTCTTTTTCTCTCCCACCTCTCTTATTTCGTCTCAGTTCTTTCTCCCGGGCGTTCCTACATTTCTCTTCTTCCTCTGGAGTAACGACCCAAGGTTTCCCGAGGATATCTCTCCGGAATTCGAGGCCCTCATTCCAGCATCTGACTTCCACGTCTGTATTGCCGACGATTTCAATCTTGACCACTTCGACTTGTATCTGTTCCCACCTAGCAGCCACTCGCCCCTTGACCTTCACCACAGTCCCAACATCAACTTTGTCCCATTCGATGAGCGGATCCAGAACCGAAGGAATACCTTTTTCTTTCTCTTTGCTCTTTACCTCATCGCTGTTCTTCCCTTCTCCCTTCTTAATTCGTTCAATCTCCCTCAAATGCCTCGGCATGTCTTTCTTCCCCCCCACCTGATCTCCATCCCGTTTCCCGAGCAGATCCTTCTTCTCCTCCTTCATCACAGCTGTACACTCAACGCAAATCCCGCTCCCATCATCGATCACATAGACCTTCTTGCCCTTGAATTCGTCAACTGCAACAACTACACCCGTAACTCTAACCCATTTAATGGGATGATTGCCATAATGAAATAATATCCTCTCTGTCCGAATCCCAAATATTAGCATTCATATATTTCAAGACCGGTTTGTACAAGTCTGAATGTCAGAATAAAATGAATCCATACCGTCACAAAACATCCCCACATCCTTCAGAGCCCACACATCTTTTGCTCGCAGTGGACACCATTTCCCTATCGTCTGCGAAAGTAAATGGCAGTAATCTGGATATATCGTTGGGTTGGGCAATGCAGGACGGGAAGGAGCATTCGGAGTCGATGCGGTTCCGGAATTGCGAGGAACAGATGTCATGGCATATTGAAGATGAATCTTTTGGAGCCAGATGCAAGCTGTCTAAGATTTTGATCCGCAATGTTGTAGGAAGGGTGCAACAGAGGAAGCGTTGATGCTCTGTTGGGGCTGCAGACGTGTGTTGTTATGGAGACGCGACTTGATTTGGGAGGAAGCGCGAGATCACGAGCACACATTTTGAGGCGCATCACGTGTAAATGGCATTTGAGTAACTCTGTTTTCTCTTCCTGGTACAGATTAGGGAGTTACGGACGCTGGAATAGAACTATATATCATAATGAAGCCCGAGATATAGGTAGTGAGGTATTGTATTCATTAAATCATCGCTTTGCATCGAGGCTATCCCGGCGCCATTCAATATCCATCCATCCATCCAGACTCCAGAAATGCATCAAGTAACTCCAGAATCAGCACTTTTAATGCTTAGCCCGTTTAGATTTCCGTCCCTCTGTCTCCGCAGCCTTAGGTTTCTTCAACTTAGCAGCAGCGGCTTGGAAAGCTTCCTCGGAAGGTTCACCCTCCTCCACATCCTCATCTTCATCCTCCACGATTCTCTTCTTGCCCTTCTTCTTTTTTTGGGCTTTCTCGGCCTTCTCTTGCGCAGCATATTTCTCTTCTAATCGATCTAGAAAAGAGCCTCTTTGTGACTGTCTCGATTTGATCAACGCAGCCAACGAATCCTCACTGGTCTCCATCTTTCCGTTCTTGCCTTTCTTTGTGTACAACTTATCATACACACCACTCTTTTTGGCATGCGCTTCAACATCAGCTTCCTGCTTCTCCTGAATCGCCTTATCCTTTCTTGCCTTCTTAGACGCTTTCGTTTCCTGCGTATAAGCCTCGTAGGTCTCAACATCGCCAATCTTGATAGCTTCGTCGATGATCTTCTTGAATCGTCTCTCGTCCTTGAGTGGGTCACTCAACATAACTGTCTCGAAGATACCATCCCAGCTACCTTCGAATTTCTCATAGGCAGCAAGCAAATCATCTTTCTCTTCATCGGAGCCCTTGTAAATTTTGGCGAAAGAATTGATAGCTTCCTCGGTGACAACATCGCGAAATTGCTCCGCGTAGAAGTCAGACCAATTGAAACCTTCATCGCCATCAATACATTCAGCTGTGGATCCTGTTTTGTCATATCGCTTTCTGCGGACCGGGTCGGAGAGGACTGCGTATGCGAAAGCGACTTCTTGAAATTTGGTATGCGCTTCATCTTTGCCATCTGCGGGAGCCTTGTCTGTGACATGTCAGTATTTGCAAGTAATTACTGGGTACCATGCGATCATGTAATGGCGCAAGAGCTAGAAAATGAAATTTGGTAGCCTACCTGGATGGTGCTTCAATGCAGCTTTGCGATATGCGCTCTTGATTTCATCAGGAGTCGCAGACTTCTCTATACCGAGAACCGTGTATGGTTCAATGGTTGGAGGCGAATCATCGATAAGATCCTCTGTATCATTATTCTTAGAGTTTCGAGGCATTGTGCTTGTTATCCGCTGATAATGTTGTAGGTTTGGTGGGAGTTGTTGACTTGCGGTATGAATTTGGGCGACGCGCTTTGGATCTGGTTGAGTCGCGTAAAGTGGATTGTGGCTGGCCCCACTAGGAAATCGTTCTCTGAGAAGAAACCATCACCTTGAAGTGATCTTTGCCTCCTCAACACTTGACCTATGTCTAGCAAAGACAAGTAGTAAGCGCAGAAGAATATCCATATTTGAGCCATAAAACATCGAGGTCTTAAACTCAAGGAACTCGAAGCACTCCACAGACAAATCTTCCCGGCACGGTTTCTTGACTTTGATTTCAGACAAGGAGTAAATTTCACAGCAAAGTAATTGATTTTGCCCGACCCAAGAGTTTTCCAATGGTATGTTCAATTGCTCCACGCTTCTTTTCCATCTACAATAGTACAAAGAGAAGACAAAGCTCAAAGAGAGGAGAAGTGGTCATCATAATCTACAGTAAAAGCGTGCGTAAATTACAAAACCCTTCTTGGGATGGATCAAGGACTCCGTTGTACCATGCCGCCCACACAACCCGAAAATCCAATCATACAAGCCTGTTTTCTCCCAGATTCTTCTTCTTTTCTTCTATGTTCATATCTTGCAGCCTTTTTCGGAACTGGTGTTTACTTGATGATTCGGGTTACAAGACCGGTGGCTACGGTACGACCTCCTTCACGAACATTGAAACGTTGACCTATTTCGAGAGCGACACCGTTGTGAATCTCACACCTCATTTCCACATTGTCTCCTGGCATGACCATCTTTGAATCTGCATCCTCGGTTCCATCGGGCCAGAAAAGTGCAGCTGCTTCATCAGCAGTTCGCAAGAAGACTTGTGGGCGGTAATTTTGGTGGAAACCAGTGTGTCGTCCTCCTTCCTCCTTAGTCAGAACATACATTGAGCACAAGAACTCCTTGTGAGCTTTTGTGGTTCCTGGTTGGACAACAACCATTCCTCTGTGTACATCTTCACGCTTAACACCTCTGAGGAGAAGTCCAGAGTTGTCACCAGCTCTTGATTCTTCACACGACTTCTTGAATGTCTCAATATCGGTTACCTTTGTCTTGATTGGTGTTCCCGTCTTTCCGACCAACTCGACTTCTTGATCTCTCTTCAAGGTACCACGCTCAACACGGCCAGACACGACGGTACCACGTCCAGGAATGGAGAAAACATCCTCAACGGACATCAGGAAAGGCTTGTCAAGATCACGTTGTGGTGTTGGGATCCAGGTGTCGACAGCGGCTAGGAGCTCATCAATCTTCTCAACACCAATATCAGGTCTGCGTCCATCCAGAGCGCATAGGGCAGATCCCAGAATGATAGGCGTGTCGTCACCCTCGAATCCATATGTGTTGAGAAGCTCACGCATTTCCATCTCGACCAACTCCAACATTTCAGGATCCTCCAGGGCATCGACCTTGTTAACAAAGACAACGATCTTTTGAACACCAACTTGACGGGCGAGTAAAAGATGCTCTCTTGTTTGAGGCATTTGTCCATCTGAAGCAGCTACCACAATAACAGCACCATCCATATTGGCAGCACCTGTAATCATGTTCTTGATGTAATCGGCGTGACCAGGACAATCGACGTGGGAGTAATGGCGAGCATCGGTAGCATATTCGATGTGTGCCGTCGAAATTGTAATACCACGTTTTCTCTCCTCAGGTGCCTTATCAATGGAGCCATAGTCAAGGAAACTTGCCAATCCCTTCTCGGCCTGCCTCTTTGTAATTGCTGCTGTCAAGGTTGTCTGCACGACCATTAGCCAATGAATTGCCTCCTTGTCAGAGTCCAAATACCTTTCCATGATCAACATGGCCAATTGTACCTGAGTCGCATGAGCATCTTCCCAATATCTACTCCTGGTAAATACGTACCAATATTGACATGCGGCTTCGTTCGCTCAAACACAGCAGCGTATGCACGAGCTTGGTTCAAAACCTGTGCTCCATTCTGGCGGCGCAGAGCATGCTGTAATGGACTAACGGAATTGCCTTGGTGCAGAGCGGAGCGGGCTGTCCGCAGGAAGGGGGCAACTGAGCGCGCGAACACCATTTTGAATAGAGGTGCGGGTAATGAAATGAAGGAGATGGAAGAAAGGAATTTGAGTGTATGATGCGAGTACCAGTGTTGAAGCTCGCCCGATAATTTTATTAGCGCGGATTGTGAGTGATCTTTATTTGGATTAGCGTGCGAGGCACGTGGATGCCCCTTTTGTGGCAATGTGGACTTGAACATTCAACCTCCATCGCACAGCAGATAGCAACTACGTATAACAAACACATTGTATGTTTCACCACTTCTTTGTAATAGAGAATTTCAAGCTGAATCTCATATATTTGACTTCACTCCCTTCGCGATCCGTTCAAGATGATAATCACCATGTCCAGTCTGTTTCTGTACCTTCGCTCCGTCCTCCTGATTGCCATTTTATTCCTGCTGCTTGGGACATATCATGGCTGTTGTTCAAATCGTCTGTATTCATTACTATATTACTGAGTGTCCTTCAACTGCCCTCAAATTCATATTTCTTGGATTAACCGGTCTGAGGACTTTAAAGCTTGATTTCTTGAGCCCGAATAGCCTTCTTCTCATCCACCTCCGCTTCCCCATCGCTGCCTTGCAGACCGGGACTCTCACTTCCGCTTCCCTCTTCTAGATTACCTTCTCCCTTTTCAACCGCAGCCCTCTTCTCGTCTCTCCAAAGCAAAAGCTGAACCACACCTGTCAAAACAACTACACTTTGTCAGCCTTGTCATCTCCTCTACATCAAATACCAGCCCAACGCATCTAAGCTTGGCTAGAGAGAGAGTTGTTACATACTAAGTAGAATGTTCAATACAATACTCCACAAATATCCTTTTCGTGCAGCCGGAAACTCTGTTGTTTTCCAAACAAAGTTCGGCGCAATCGCTTGCACTACATATGCGAGGTCATTGCCAGCTGCTACAAGCAAAGCTCTCTTCTCTGTATCATCGGAGCAGACTTCATTAATCCAACTGAGGATAAGGGGACCGGCTCCGGCCTGTTATTAATGATCAGTAGTCATTTACAGAACGTGGAAAGGAAGACTTACGCCAATGTTCGAGAGCCAATATACGATTTTGCGCCCATGAATGTTAGAATAGAGAGGCATTTGTCGCATAAGAGCGCAAAAAAGAATCTATTTCAGAAAGTCAGATCTCAATCATTGAGAGACTTGTGCACAAAAGAAGAAGAACGCTGAGCACACTCACCGAGATAATGGCTCCTGCGTAAATGAATGGATATCTTCTACCCTTGAACGGTCCATCAGACAACCAGCCCCAGATTAATGCCATCACAATAAACACTCCTGTAGTTGTGAGTGGCAAGTTATTTATCTGAGGCACTGTGAAGGTTGTTCCAGGGAGTGGTGCAGGTTTCTTGTTGAAACTCTTCAACCAATAACCCATCGCAGGCTGTGCTCCTGCATTATTCCATAAAATATACAACGATGGCAAGAGATATGTATGCCAACTGAGGGCAATCTTCTTGACCTTGGCCTTCGTCCATGGTTGCTTGCCTGCTCGTCCAATAGACTTCATGCGATCCACCGACATGACATGTTCAGCTTCTGTCGTCCACCACGTTTTTACCCCTCCTTGTGGAAGGTTAGGGAAGAAGGCATAACCGATAAGAGCGAGAGGAATTGTGATGATGCCGTCGATTATGAACAGCCAGCGCCAACCTTCGAACCCATGTACTCCGTTGAGATTCTTGTATGCCGCCGCTTGCAGAAACCCGGAAAATAGGGAGCCAATCGATCCTGCGAGCCAGAAGATCATAGCCCGTTTGCCCAACTCTTGTGGTGTGTACCATGAGCCTAGCAGATAATGAATTCCAGGATAGAAGCCGGATCCACAAAATGTGAGCTAAGAATACAGAGGGGTGGCAGAAGACTTACTCGAAGAGACCGACGAGAAAACGGAGAGCATAGAGAGCCTTATAGGATTTGACAGTTGAAGTACAAATTGTGGCAATTCCCCAGCCCACTTCAAGCTATTGCTCACTGTTAGCTTCTCTCATATACATTTTCTATAAAGAAGAAATGGAACAGCCCAAAGGAAAGCTTACAGAAGGAATGACCCAGCGCGGAGAAACGCGCGTGAGAAGCAAATTCGATGGAATCTGTCCGATCACATATCCAACTGTCCAAATCGAAGTACTGGTTACAAGCTCGTTCCCAAACATAGACAAATCTTCTTGCATTCCGCTCAGGAAGGCGTTGTTGACATTCGTTTGATCGAGATTTTTGAGAAAGTATCCAAGCTATGTTTATCAGCATCGAAGTTTTGGGCTCTTTTCTTCCTCAATTTTTTCTGATCTTGATCACAAAATTGAATGACGGATAACAAAGAGTACTCACAGAAGCGAACGTCAAAACAAAAGCATCAACCTTGAACATCAGCCATCTCTGATCCCTGGGCAGATCCCATGTATCCCAAATCATTCCCTTCCAACTCTTAATCGGCTTCACCACCAACACCTCTCGAGACCCATCTCTTATCTCGGGATCAATTGCATACAGATCAGCAGCGTTGTTCTTCTCGTCAATCTTCCCCATTTTGTTTTCTTCCTCTTAGGAAATTACACCTGACAAATTGAAAATGAAGAAAGAAGAGTGATACGTGACAAGAAGTACAAAGCAGCGAGACCGAAATATCATTCTATTTATCACTTAATATTCTTATCTCTTCTCATGCGCTCATAAAAGCTAAAGAGCACGTCAATCTTAGTTTTCTCCTGTCACCTTAATTGTGTGGATCTCCCGCTCGATATTTCCCCTCTACATACATGTCTTTTCCTCCGCTCTCCACTCTCTTCGCCACCCCTCTTAGAATCACTGCATATACTCTCAACACGTACTCAATACCCGAAATATAGCCGTCAGCCATATCAAAGTGGACGGCTTTACTTCTGTATCTATATAATGACCCTATCCCCTCTCCGAATGACGTGCTTCGTACCTATCTTCTCCCTATCTTACATCCGATACCCTCTCCATTCTCCCTATCCACAACTCTCCTCCCTTCCATTCTCCCCAGCACTCGCACCACCATTCCTCGCAATAAGACATAAGCGGGCTCGGTCCGCGACCTAGTCGCCCAAGAACTTGGGAAGCTTACCTCCGCCACCTCCCTCCCTGCCATCTTTCCAAACTCCGACCTCACGCTCCAAATCAGACCACTCAAAACCCCCTTCTCATAAAAGTCTTGGTTCATGTTAAAATATCCAATCTGCTTATCGTGTGTTGCGAATAAAAGATGGTAATTGGTAGAAAGGGGATGGCGCAATTGGATCCATTTATAACGACTTCTCCGCGGTTTTTATGTGCGGCTAATATCCTTGTATTCGGAATGAAGTTTGCCGAGCCGGAACTGATGAGCTTTTATGGGAAGAATGTGGGATTTAGAGGGAGGAGAGATTGGGGATTGGGGATTGGAGTTTAGGATGAGAGGTGAGGTTTTGGTGAGAGGTGAATGAGGAGGGGGAAAGGGGTGGATAATTAAGCGAGGAGACTTGGAAGGAAGGGCACCTTGGGGTTGAACATGTATTTATTATCTTAGATGACACGAAATAAGTCTCAGGTATTAGAATGAAAGATATAGTATGATCATTATTATGACATTAAGAAGTTTATCTAGATACCAGTCTACCTGTACTGCAGTTCTAGGGATACCATGGAGTATTTTCCACATAGACCAACCCAAAAAGAGCAAGAACTTCTTTCAGATTGGCGTTGAGTACTTGGAACGCCACAACGATTCTTTGTAAGTAAATTCACATTGATTCATATCATTCGGAGTATCGATTCATAGCTATGTGAAATGCAAAAGATAACATATATTCCCTGCATAAGGCGCATCTCAAATACTCTGCCACGTAAAACTCACACTCACGCTCTTACTCGTCGTATAAACCGTCTGCTGCGTAGATCCACTCGGCACGGCTGCTGCATAAAAGGTAGTAGCTCCATTATAAGCCAAGCTGCTTCCACTTGCCTGTAGTTCATCAGGACATATACGATCAAGGGGGGACAGGAATGGATGCAAGATAAGCAACAAAACTTACGGTAAACACAGTAGCAGTCACACCCGAAGCACATGTGAAAGTACCTCCCGAGATCCCACAATTGCCCTTCGAAGACTTGAGCGTGAAACCCGAGCCAGAAGCAGTAGCTGTATACGTAGCGCATGTACCAGAAGAATACCACGTCCCAGCACTAATCAAACATCCTTTCGTCGCTCCTCCCGTGACACCATTCAGATACCCTGTTCCAGAGAACGTACCACTGCCTCCTGTTGGAGTGGACGAGGCTCCTGAGGTGGTGGTTGTAGGGGTCGTACTCCCTGATTTAGGAAGATATTTTATCCCCGTCGAAGGACAATTGCCTGCTTGACCAACTGGAGCAATAGGGATGAATGTGCCTGTTTGGACTGAACCATTGACGTCATATGAGTACCAGATTTCGTCGAGGGCGCCGGATGCACATTGGATTGTGGGATTGAAGCCGAAGGATGCTTTGAGGGCTGCGAGAATGGCGGCTGAGGTGTAGGTTTTGGTGGTTGAAGGGACGATTCCAGCGTTACTTAAAGCCTGGATGCGTTAACATTTGCAGCGAGTTATCAACGTGAATTGGCTTACTGTATAACTATCAAGCGTCTTGAACAGATCCACAGTCTTCTGGAAGAAATCTGGAACCTCTTCTTGGGCTGTATAACCTGTGTAGCAACTTGGCTTGAAGGTACTGATACATGTACCATGCTTAGCCCATTCATGCTCCCAAAAGCTCTCGTCATCGCCATTAATATCAACCCAATACGTGTTCATGTATGCAAGAAGGTCTTCCTTGCCATATGATTGAAGAATCGCAGTGATGTTTGTATAAGCACGGGAAGCATCACAATTGGAATCATATGTCCCATCGCAATGATCCGGCCACAGTCCATGGATAGTCCAGGAGTTTGCAGGACCTGGCAAGATCGGTAAAGGAACTACGACGTGAATCACGTGACGTACCTGTGCTTGGAGAAGTATCCCAGAATTGAGTCTGAACCAATTGACCTCCCGGAGCATTGAAACAACAAAGGTCTGAAACAGCAGTAGTGTTCTGGCAACTTTGCTGCGTATTGGTGCAAGTCTTGGGCGTACCAGCTAATGCGAGTGGCAAGGCCAACCAAGCCGCGACCACAATTTGACAGGTAAAAGAAGCCATACTGATATAAAACAATAAAATGAGATATCCTGAACTTGTAAGAAATCAATAAGAATTTTAGCATACTTATAGCCAAGCCTTCCCTCCTACCCACGTTTCTCAAAAACATGGAAATTCAGATAAGCACTCTCTAGACCCCGCGTGCACGACTTCGTTGGCGGACATCATTTCCAAAGCAGAAGGCGAGTAACCCACCAGCCGTCGTGCATTCCCAATCATGGCTTCCTATAGGCTCGAGATGGGATTAAAGTACAACCCTTTCCGGCTCTTTCTGAGGCTAAGCAAATGCTTAATCCCTGAGTAGCGATCGGCAGTCAAATGCCTGGACAGCGTTTGGTTGACAGACATAAAGAGATCTCCAGGAACTCCCGCGGCTTGGCTAGATAGAGTCGTGATTTGAGGAGGGAGAATATGAGATGCATGTTCTCCCGGCCTGCTTGATAGGGTTGGTGATGTTGAATCACCTTCTGCTTCTGGGAGAATTTAGGGTTTTGGTGTGGGTGCTGTCATTGTTGTGGTGCAGATAGGAGTTCTGATATGCTGTGGATGATCGCATTTCGCCGAGGTCCTGAACGTGTTTGATCGTGAGGATAACATTGTATCTTGAGATAGATTCAAGGCTGGGGATAGCACGTGGTGGTTGATATTGATAATGGGTAGTTGATGTTAATATTCTTAATCAAGGCAGAAAGTTGACCGGCGACGGATGTGCTCTCCCGGCGGTTCAGGGGACTTAATGCCGAAGGCTTGAATATCATAGATGAATGACTTTTCTACTAGAGATAAGATATCAACTTCATTACTATTCGGTCTATTTGTTTCTCTCTAAGAACTCTAGACGTATACACATGATATAATGGAAGGTGTATATCCAGACCAGGTATTTGCACCTTCAAATCCATCTCTTAATCGCAATTGAGCGGGGTACATATTGCCCCTCCACAACAAGTACTCAAAATATATACATTCCAAAATCTATCAAAATACAACCACATACCATCATACTCATTTGCTAATAAATATTACCAGCTTGAATTCCTCATAAGAGCAAATCACATACTCCACTACAACAATGTCGTCGATGCATACGGTCACGTGTCAATGCGGCACTCTACCAACCCATCTCTCTTCATCATGTCCGGAGACAGAGCTCCAGCGCTAGTTATCTCTCCCCAAGATCTAGTTAAATACAATATCTCAGATGGCTCTCCTGCAAATCCAACTTCCTTAAAAGGATACCAGGAACGCTTCATCCACAGCGAGATATACAAACGGTATCCACATATCAACAGCGTGATACATTCACATTCGGAAGATGTGTTACCATACACAATGAATGGAGTATCTATGAAGCCTGTATTTCATATTCCAGGATTTCTTGGTAAATCTCTTCCACCCTCTTCAAAAATTCAAAATCTAGAGCTGATAACAAAATAGGAACATCAACACCAATCTGGGATATCCTACCTGAATATCCACCAGGCTACCCTAATTCCAGTAAAGACATGCTCGTAAACACCACTCAATTCGGCTCTTCCCTCGCATCTACATTCTCTAATCCCTCATCCAAAACATCAATGAAAGAACACGCCGTCGTGCTAATGGCCAACCACGGCTTCACTGTCATCGGAACCAGTATCAAAGAAGCTGTCTATCGCGCTGTATATACCCATAAAAATGCAAGTATTCAATCTAGTGCTCTTATGCTCAGAAACGCTGCTTTGGGAGCAGGGGAAAAAGTTGGTGAAATGAGATATCTGGGAGAGGAACAGGTAGAAGGGAGTTTGAGGATGAATGAGAAGACTATGGAGAGACCTTGGGGGTTATGGATTGCGGAAGTAGAGAATTGTAGGGTATATGAGATAGAAGATAGAGATTGGAGGATGAGGTATATATGATGATTGGGTGATTTTGGGGAGGGTGATCATGAGGTCGAAAGAAGGTTCGGAACGGGGATTTATGGGGTTTCGGAGACTTGGAAAGCCTAACTTTATTTTACGTCCTAGTGAATATCTGACACACTTGCGAATAATCTTTGTTCCCTGAATCGAACTTTATGATATCATTAATAATGCTCAAAAATTCCCTTGTTCTTAGGGCTCGTAGCTATTATATTTTCCCTCGACCCCGTTTTAATCAACCAAGAGAGATATTAATCCTAAATCATCAACTCCTGAGCGCACTCATATCCCTAATATCTATGCCATCGCTTTTAAAAGCTCATATATTCACTCCTACATCCAAGCTTAAAACTAAAATACAAATCTCAAAACTCTATCGTTCAAAGATCGAAGATTAATCAAACAATACAAACTCTCCCTTCTAACTTTTCAATCTTATACCTTACCCCTCGAATAAGAATTATCCCTTATCCCTTCCCTATATCACCTATAATATTAACTTACAATCTAACTCTCTTACCCTCCCTTCTCAATTCCCCAAATCTCGATCTCACCACCCCCTAATTCTCTCGCGCCAAATCTCCCAAACTATCATCAAAATTATCCATACAACCTCACCTAATCCAAATCGAATTGTATCCAGATAATAAATCAATTATACTCCTCACTCTCTATCCATACTTATAACCAATCCTCAATTCCTCTCCCTCCCCCTTATACCTATAAACCTCTCTTTTTCTCGCCACCCTCCCGTCACCTCTGTAGGTACCTATCACGCCAAGCACCCGCCCCACAAACCAAACACCCAAGCTTTATGCGTACCATGCTACGCCCCGCTTATCACACAAATCTCAGACCCTCTCTTTTCTCTCACCTCTAACACCGTAACACCTACACCTACACCTCTTCTTCCAGTCACAGTTCGCCCGTGACTCTTTCCTTCCCTCACTCTTGCCCCACTCTTGCCTTACTCGGCAGCTCGCTCGCCCCACTTTTCCGCTTCCCAACCCAGACCTTCCAACCTGAGCTTGGCAATTTCTCACGTATGTTTCGCTGTGCTTGGCAGCTTGTGGAGGGGACGGATGCCTAGGATGGGGTGCATGTGTTAAGAGATCGTTTTTGTCTTGTGCTGTTAGATATCTTGGGGTGGGGGAGGGAGAAAGGTAGGGGGAAGACGGGTGGCGGGCTTGGGAGAGATGATGGGATTTATGAAATGCGTGGTGATATTTGAGGGTTGTGGGATGGTGGGAAATATGGATAATATGGAAGGAATCATGGTATATTGCTATCTTATTTCTATTCTCTCCCTTTACCCTCCCCTCCTCATTTCAACAATCAACCCCCAAAAACGCCTTTAATACCCAAAACCCCTACACTAAAACAAATATGAAAAATAAGCTCAAGTAATCAGAAAAAATAGTACTTCTCTCGCAAAATAATTATAGTGTACACAAATTCCGTCAGATATCTTTGGCTATACGTATGATTGAGGATTGGGATAACGAATAACTTATCCGAACAAATGTATATAAAATAAAAATCTTAGTCGGGTACGCGTCTGATCTGAAAATACATGTCTTGTTTCTCGCTCCTCCATTGCATTTACGTCCCCATTCTTTCGTGCTTGCTCCGGGTTTCATTCTGAGAGTGGTGTTGATTATCGTGGAAGTGGTGAGGGACGAGAGATCGTTTGATGGATAGGTAGGAGATGATAATTGGTGATTTGAGCATTGGAGGGTAAAACTTGATTGATTGGGAACAACAAATACATCTACTCGTCATCCTCCACTTCCCTCGTCTCGACAAATGTTAACTCGGCTACTTGTCCTTCGGCCATGTTGAGATTGACGCCGTCGATAGCTCCTGGGTTGGGAGCTGGGACAGGAGCGCGTTTATCCATGGGTGAGGATTGGACTTGGTCGAGAACGTCACGGGCAACTATTTTTGATTAGTTGTTTTTCGACTCGAGGCTTGATCTTGGAAAACATACCTTCGGCAGCAGGCGCGCTTCCACCACGAACAAACATGGTAGTAACAGTTGTTCTCATCTTTGGTGTCTCATTCAAATCCCTTGCAGCTGGTCTAGCTGGAGTAGATGGAGTTCCACCCGCCTTTTGCGTGATACCAACACCAGATCCACCCTCACCAGTACCCAATTGAACCTCAGGACTCGTCTTCAAAGCCGCAGTAGCATAGTTGAGAGCAGCGTTGAAACCCGCAATATCCCTCTTAGCATTCTCAGCTAAAGCCTCATTTTCCTTCACCAGGTGCACCACTCGAGGTGCGATTTCCTTGCCCATACCCTGGAGAGCGGTAATCTGGGTAGTTTGTTCGCCGGTCGTGGGAATGGCTGCGGCGGCTGGCTGAGCAGCAGGTTGAGCGGCAGGCTTAGCTGCGGGTTGGGCGGCGGCGGCTGCGGCGCCTGATACAGCTGCACCTTCGAGAGCGTTCATCAAATTCGATACATCTTGCTTACCGCCGAAAGAAATCTCTCCATCACCGACTACCAGGGCTGGAGAATAGGCTCCGAGATTGATGTTGAGCGGGAGGGCGTTGAGGGAGGTAGCCAGATAGGCTGCGAGGAGGAGGGCGTTGGCGTGCATTGTCTTTTTAGCTGGCTTGGAAGTTGATTGTGGATGTGGAGTAGAAGTGGGTTGCCCAGAGAAGAAGAAAAGGAATGGCAAGGTAGATATGCAGGACAAGACTGTATTAAAAGATTATGACGGGGTACAGAGGCGTCAAGCTTCTAGTGAAAAAGATGAATGGAATGAGCGCAGCTGGAGATTTCAAAAGTAATAGGACGGCACTGACGGACAAGACTCTTATATGAAAGTAAGAGGGGCCGCGACAAGAGACTAGACTACTCCTAGGTAGACTGAATCTGTGATGGAGTCCGACTCGTCACAACAGCCCTGCCTTGCCCTGATCTTGCACGGCCCTGGCCCGACCCCAACATCTCGAAGTTATCCCAGGAGATGGCCAGGATAGACTGGAAGTAGTAGCGTTGACCATCATGATTTGGGTGGATCCTGAGTGGCTACTCAGTTATGAGAGTGTTTGGAGTGTGGGATATAGGAAGGTGTACTATTCCGTATAGAGTGGAGCAGTAGGATAGATCGTGGCTAGATTGTGGCAGAATGTGATAAACGGCATTTGAGTGTTATCGAGTGTAACTCTGTGCGAGAGACAATGCCAATGTTTCATCAAACGCCAAGTGACACGATCGACGCGGGCCCCCGTCCGGACAAAAGCTGCCACTTGAGCCTCAGCACAGATGTTTAAGCCTTTAACGAGAACTCTTGGCTGCTCAACCGAGGTCGCGGCCATGTTTGGGACAGGGCATCAGGGTGCAACAGCGTGCAACAACCTGCAAAAACTTCATCGCAGACTGCTTCGTAGAAGACCTTGATACTTGCCAATACCTTGGCAGCCCTTCTATTGGTCTCAGGTCTGCAAAAAGAACGTAGCGGTGCCTCTGATTTATCGAGTCGCAATGTGACTTTGTACTGAGCTGGGTTCTCGTCGGTATATTGTACCCATTTTTAGGTATTCATATCTAGTTCGATTCGTCCTGATAGACTATATCGTAGCTGGTATCTTGCGTTGCGAGGTACAAGGTATAGGAACCGTCGAACATCCCACCTTGGCAGACGACTTCGAAACCACCACCAAAGTCCGCACGACGTATTACAGCTGTCTCAACAATCTCAACTTTTACTTCGGAGACATTAGCCTTCGAATGTTCCGATCTCCAAACCTACACCTGGGGTTATGACACATCACGTGTAGATATTTCTCCGTGGAGGAAATTCTCGGCGACCCCTTCAACTCCAGCTTGGGACTCTTGATTCTCATAAGCTTCTACTTGGCAATGTGTGGAGAGCACCCCAGAGCACGTGCTGAGGTACTTGAGACCGCCACGATGTAGGGAATATGTCTCAATAATTTGACTTGGTTTCGTTTGACTCTCATCTTCACCTCATTACGCCAACCACGACAATGTCTATAGGCTTATGTTGTTCCTCGTTGAAGACATCAGGATATATGCGGTGAGAAAGTGGTGTGCCCTAACTGTACAAATCAATCAATATCAACCATAAAACACAAAGAGAATGATCTCCGGCGATCATCCGGCATGTCAGAATGGTTCATGAGCAAGGACATGCAAAATACAGTACGAATTCATGTAGGAGATTCGAACATGGTTTCTTAACTTGAGACAAGCAAGAGACCTGTGACCTAGCATCAGATCTCCCGCAGTCGTCTTCATAAGCTGGACACCTTTTCAATCCTCTTGGAAATCAAGTAAGAGTGAATTCTTCACACATCTTGTCCTCTTCTTTTGTGCCTAGCACTTTACTTCACACATACACCTCACGAAACAACCATGCTGCCGCGTCGTCGTACATCTGTTGTGCCCTTTTGGCGACCCGAATCTTCTTGGCTCCAACGGCTGGAGTCTGGTCAAAACCTGGAGTTTGGAATCAGCCAAGTTCTCCAAGATGCGGAGATACCCACCATGTTCTTCCCCAAGTATTTTCTCCCACCGTACCCCATCCTTTTCCCACAGATCATCTGTGCCAGTTCTCTGCCCAGATCTTTCGTCTGCTAGTCTATGAGCCATCTTCTCCGCATCTCTGCAGAGCAAATCTAGCTCGCATCCGAAGAATGCAATCTTGGGAGGCAATTTCTCACTTGGCGCATATGTAACGCTTAGCTGTGGGTCTTTCACATTCTGATCGGGATTCATATAACCCCAATTAAACATATGTACACTCTTTGCGAGTGGATCTGGCCCCGCGTCCTTTGGCCTCGTAGCCAAGTTGACTTCCAAGGGAGTCGTCAGATCTACTGGAGGGTAAAATGCCACTACCCCGCCGATTCTGCCCTGTAGGGCATCATCTTGACTGATAGCAAGTGATAGATTGGCGCCTGCGCTGAAACCTCCAATCGCGACCTTCTTTTTGTCTATGGGCAACGCCTCATCCTCTAATATAGCCTTCACGATGTCTATAATTGCGTGAACAGCAGCTGGATACGGATTTTGAGGCGATTTGGGGTGATCGAGACTTATAACGATGACATTATGTTTGTTTGCGAAACCACTACAAAACTTGTCGTCCACCTTTGGGCTCATCAGCGCGAACCCACCTCCATGAATGTCCAGATATAGTGGCAGAAGATTTCCATCGCTTTTGTATGATTTTGGGATGAAGACTCGATTTGTGAGTGTCGGTCGGCAAGGATATATTTTCGTGAAGGTTGGGAGAATAGAACTATCGCGAATACCAGGAAGGGTCAGAACGTTGAAGAATTGATTCGCGAGGAATTTCATAAGATTGAGTTTGATTGCGTAGAGTATGCGATTGATGAAGGAGACAGATCTTGGATAGACAGGCGAGGGCATCGAAGAAGCTGTTTCCGCCATTTTGATCTGAGAATGGGACTCGAGGAGTGTTGAGTGTCTGGGATCTGATTGTCAAAATGTCTAGTAGTAGTGGAATTGAATGAGTAGAGGGGTTGAGGATGCTATATAGAAACAGAGAAAGATAAAAGGAAACAGAAACGTATATTGCGATGAATATACCTCGTTCAGTACCCTGACCTGTTGGAGCTTCGTGCCAATGCGAGCTCAGGCAGGGTGGCCGCATCGCGTCCTTCACGTTGGTGCAAGGCTCGCAATTCAGTTGGATAGGTGTAGATTGGAAGCATTTTCCGGTTGTATCTCGACGCCGAAACTCTCTTTGACCGGTGCAAATGATGTCCGGAGCGAAATTGAGGCCTCAATTTCGGCTGCTCGTACACGCTCGCGACTTTCTCGGTCTTTATATTCGCTCTGGGTTTTGTGTCACCATTTTCAAGTTGGATAACTGAAGCGAGAAACAGCTTCAGCCACCACCACCATCACACCTGCAGCCTCCAGGTCCACTTCACCCCATCACCTCACACCGGGCCGTTCCAGGCTGAATTGAGAGCTCGTCACCACGACGATAATCAATCCCATATCAGTATCTAAGTATTCCGTTCTGCCATGCATCATCAGGATATGAAGCTTGTTGGTAGCTAAAGCTGCAGATCTGCGGCGCAGGTCAACAGGAATTGCAGCAATTGATGAATCGGACCATACGATGACCCGGCCAAGATCTGACCACTCCTTCTCAATCATCAATGCGGGGTTTACATCGATCGTCTACACGAATTATATGGTTGCCTTGGTGAATCGAATGCGCGTATTCGAGCACTTGATATATGATAAACTTCAATTCCTCCTTCAATGTTCTATTCCAACTTCAAACCTTTGATGGTAATACGGAATATTTGCACAACTTATTCATCTGCATCGACAATATCACCGTTTCATGATGGAGCAAGCTCCTGTTGCAAGTGAGAAGGCTGGCCTTTTCATGCAAGACAACCTTCTACACGAGGCTGTGAAATCACGACGCAAACGAACTCATGTACTAAAGGCTGTCTGCTTAGCTGGTTTTATATTGATGTGGTGGTCGTATTCTTCCACATCAAAGATCACCCTCAATCGTTCCGGTCGATCCAATAATCAGGAAGATGTCAAACCAAAGTTTGTTGACTTTACTGATGTTCGTCACACTTGTAATTGGAATATGTTCTTTGAGCTAATGCTGCCTAGATTCCACCAAGTGAAAAGCTAGAATGGCATTCCTGTCCTGATGCCAATACTGGTCAAATGTTGCTATGTGCTCGCCTTACTGTTCCCATGGATTATAACAGACCATTGAATGCTTCGAAATTTAATCCGAAAGTACATGTGGCGATTGTGCTCGTTCCAGGTATACGTTCGGATTCAACCAAGTTTTCCAAGTCACCGCTTCTTTTGAATCCTGGTGGTCCTGGTGGCTCCGGAACGGCCTTCGCTTCCATGGCTGGGAGGCAGATACAGAAAGTTGTTGGTGAGGATCAAGATGTGATAGGATTCGACCCTCGCGGAATTGGATTCACCACTCCTCGGGCAGATTGTTTCGCGTTCCCCATAGAACAGTCTCCTGGTAATCCTGGAGAGTCATTTGAAGAAGACTACAATCAAGGATTTTTTCACAGAATGCTATGGGACAGTGCTGGTAGGGAAATTGGAAATGTCAACTCCACCGCCGACTCCTTAACGAAGCTAGACAATAGAGCAAGGACTGTAGCAAAGCTGTGCCAGGACAAGGACTCATGGTACGGTGATACCAGCATTTTGAAATACATCTCAACTCCAAGTGTGGCCAGAGATATGTTGAGTATCGTGGATGCATGGGATGAATGGCTTGACAGCTTGGGCCCTGATGCAGTCTACGAGGACAAGACAGAAACGAAAACTGCATTTGCAGAATCTCAAGAATCATATAGCTTGGATACGAAGGGGAAGCTTGTGTACTGGGGTTTCAGTTATGGTACTCTGCTGGGAGCTACATTTGCAGCGATGTTTCCAAAGCGTGTTGGCCGTGTTGTGCTAGATGGTGTGGTGGATGCAGATCATTACGTTTCTCCTGTCGTAAGCAACAATCTCCTTTTCTCTCTGAATCATTACACTATTCTTATCTGTTCCTCATTCGATGAAATTATCACTTACACGATTTAGTGGACCGGAAGCAGTAAGTAATTGTCCCATCCAGAATCGAGATGTTCCGAGATCTTGAGATTGCTCGAGTTCCGTGGAACATCTTCAGGGCAACCGATTCTCGAGAATCAGAAATCTCTGATATACTACCACAGTCAATCGGTCGATCAGTAAAACTAACTTCTTTACAGTCCGAGATGCTGATGCCATTTACAACTCCTTCCCAAAATACTGTCATGAAGCCGAAGAGAGGTGTGCCTTGTTCCGATACGGAGACAAACCCTCGGACATCGCAGATCGACTTGAAGCAGTCTTGAACAGAGTCAAGGACTCTCCTATTCTGACCATAAACCCATCATCGAGGGTCCCTGTAATTGCCACTTACAGTGATCTGAAACGAATTCTGTTCTCGGTGTTGTATAGTCCCAATCTGGGCTTTGTGGCATTGGCGCAGATTGTCAATCTACTCTTCGTCGGATACGATGATATCCTAGGCCAATTGTTCGCATATCCTGCACGTCCTTTATTCTGTGGCCCCGATCTGTCTCCTTATCTGCTTCCGAGTGATGCACAGAATGCAATTATGTGCAGTGATAAACGCTATCCGGTGAGTTCCAAAGCCTTAAGAATGAGATATTGTTCTAATCTAATCCATAGATGGATGAAACCGTTCCAAATTTGGAGAAGATGTTTGAAGATTTGGCAAGCGATTCATCTTTCGCTGACGTGTGGATGTCTTTGATGATTGGTTGTGATGCTTGGGGCATTGAGGCAGTAGACCCTCCAATGGACTGGGACGATCACCCAGATCATAAATGGAAGCCAGTCAACACCTCTTTCCCAGTCCTTTTTGTCAGCAATACATACGACCCGGTTACACCTTTGGCAGCAGGTCTCAAGATGGCCCTAAAATTCCAGGACGCTGGATTGATAGAACAACAATCTGAGGGACACTGCAGTATTTCATCTGTGTCTAGGTGCACCATCCATAAGATCAGAGCGTACTTCAGAGATGGCAAAGTTTCTCCTCGTCCTATTAAGGGAGGCAAGGGACATGAACTTAGTGACGGACAGTGGGATAGGTGCAAATCCGATGAATGGCCATTTCATCCCTATGATGGTGACGAGATCATCGCAAAGAGAGGAGCTGGGTGTCATGCCGAGGTTGAAAGTATGGATGCAGTGAAGGAACTCCAGAAGAAATTCACCGAAATGAAATTCTTTGGTGTGGGTGGGGTAAATTTCAATATTCCGGATCTTGCGGGTTGAAGGATGGGATCCACGGGATTGGGAGCAGTTCTGTTAAAGTATCGGCGGTTTCTCAGCGTATATCTGTCGCGGATGAATCGTGGTCGATATATGGTCACTGGAACCTTTACCATCGCGCCACAGTCCAGGTTCTACAATCTCAGCTCGACAGGGAAAATTCTACTCCAGTATATTTAAGCCACGCACAATTGAACATAATCTAAATCAAAGTATTTCCACTCGAAATATCTTATTGGGAGGGTTCCGCTTGTTATGATGGTAGGTCAACACATTTTCCGAGGTTCAGTTTTACGACTCTATTATGATGCTGTAGTCAATTACTGTGGGAATACCGAAAGTCTCACCCAACGCGAATCAATGGCGCTCTGGTTTCTCCTCCAGCTCGATGTCATGGGTATTTCCTTGTCTCTGAAAGATAGCCTTGAGATCCGGCTATGTGGCTCAGTAATGTCTTCTCACCCTTCATCCGTTCCACACTACTGTCTTTCCAATGCTGTCAAGCTACATTCCATACTTATCCGATACCAAAAGTCAATATACCCCTCTCAACCTGCAGATCATTTCCCTCAATCATCATACTAACCAGCAGAATCGATGTTACCCCTTCAAACAATACCGCTGACCCCAACTGGCAGTCGAAACGGCGACATGACGGAACCAAAGCTCAAGCGATCTAAGCCTCGAGCTCGACAATGGGACGGAACTACGAATCAGAGAACTACTCGAACCTCGTTATGGAGAACTATGAATTGGATTCTTCTGGTGGCAGCTCCGGTATATATGGCGATAGCGTCTCTTCTCATAAGCAATGGCAGTTATTCCTAACCACACGGCACGTCTGCCAGTTTTCCGATGTGCTTTGGTGGCCAACTCTCTCTAGAATCATGGCTTCCTATCGTTGGATTCGAATTTGCAACGCTCAGCTTCGTTATTGTTCCACGTATACAGACTGTCCTTATATCGAAAGTTCTCACCTACAGGCTTACTCATAAGGGAATCGGATTAGCCAAGCTACTGAATTTTCAAGCCAACGCTCCACTTGGAACACAGTTTTGGATAGGATTGAAATCAACTTTGTTTATACGAATCTTCCTTCTTGGTATATTGATTTCAGCAAGCATTACGTATAAATTTTCGTTTGTTCCAGTTCCAAGCTTCGATATTATCAATCTTCCCGGATCACCAGCTCAAACGAAGATCGGTAGCCAGGTAGAGGAAGGGACCATGTACTTATGTACACCAACATACTATTCCAGGAACACCATTACTCCCAACGCCTCGAACTGGAAACCACCCAAGCTGTCCACCAACCCTTTCGCAACGGCATCCGCTTCACAAATCCAACCGATAGTTCACTCCTCGATATCTCCTCCCAAACGGCACCCTATACGTACTGACAGGCACCTTTCCCCGCCACGTTCCACAACCCCACTATATCTCCATGCTCAGCGCCGCAATCTTAATCTGCATAGGCTACACCTCCTGGCGCCTCTCCACCACCCCACCCCCCAGCACCATCCTCCAAGATCCGATCGATATAACCTGCCTCCCTTCTTCATTCTCGTATCAAAACTGGTATTCCGACCCTTGATCACAGTTCACATACGGGCTTCTACAAGGACTTAGCGGGAACACTACTTCCCTTTTGTTAGAAAAAGCAGCTATGAACATCATTCTCTCCACCTTAAACCATACCTCTTCCATCACCCATCTCGCAGAGACATACACCGTTCTCCCAAACAACACCCCTTCCCCCCCCCCCACAGCCTATCAAGCACCCTCTATCTCTATCTCCTCTTCTCCTTAATTCTCTCTGGCACATTCTCTTCTTCCGCAATGGGCATGACATTCCTAGGTCTCCTTCTACAAGCTCTAATCGTGGTATTCTGGCTCTTTACACTTGTACTGCTCTTCTTACCTACGTTACTATTGGTTACGGAATGGCCGGCAGAGTGGTTGGGATTGTGTTATGGGCTTAGTCCTGCGAAGGTACAGAAGGCGGTTGAGGGGAAGAGCGCGGGGTTGAATGGTGTAAGGGTGGAGGAAAGGGTTTGGCTGTGTAGTGAGGGGGAGAGGGGATAGAGGGGTTTCCTTATTTGATGCTTGGGGAGAGTAGGGGGAGGGTTAGGTGAGGGGCATGAGACATGTTTAGAGAGGGGGGTTTTGGAGGGATGGGAAAGAGAGGAGGGATATGAGGTATGGGATTCTTTGGTTTTTCTCGAGGAAACGGGTTTCGGGTTGGTGTTTGGAGTTTGGGTGTTTGGAATGAGAAAGCTATGAATTTCAATTATGATAATGGCATTTATTACCCCGTATTTAGATACTGTGAGAGTAAAACCCCTAACAGCGAGATCGTTTCCTCTCCTGGATTTATATACAACCTGCACATTGCGGTTGATCCAAGATCTACGTAGCTGGAGGCATTTACTGATTTCCAGGGAAGTTGTGGTAGTAGCACTTGATGATAGTCATTGCAGAGAGTATGTGCCTATAAGAAATATAGAACAACTTTTGATTGAGATTTGAAAGTGGTGCAGAAGATGATGGGGGATGAATTATAGGTATTTGACTTGTTTTCAGTGCAATTTGAAGTGTACTTGTACTAGGTACTTATATTGAAGGTTTCGAAAAACACGGGAATGGGATTGAAACGGTGGAGATATATCCGTAGTTTAGGATCGAGAATAATCTGTGAGTTGAGATATAAAAGGAATGTAGAACATATTGTGAGAGATTTGACTTGTTTTACACGGGATTTTGAAGTATACTTATATTGAAGGGTTCGAAACCACGTGAAGCGATAGAAGCGGTAGATGATGGATATTTGTAGTTTGGACAGCTGGGCATATTCAGCTGGACTAGCGTCATTGGATTAGAGGTAGAGAGTAGCTGGATATGGGTTACATTAAAGCAAAACGTGCAACGATAAAGGTACATGTTTCCATCGTTATAGATCGAGAGATATATTGACCATCCTCCAGGTTCCACAACTTGATGGAATAGATTCTCTCTAATGATTAAAAAACCCACTTTCAATCCATTCAAAAACACAGGCAGGTAGGCTGTTAGAGCCGAAAACAACCCCCTCTCATATTCTTTGGAGATGAAAGAGAAGGAAATTGCGACGATTTAGAGAGACGTGTTACCCATCCAGCATCAGATTCCACAACTTCGAAGGACTTCTCTCACCTGCAAATATAAATCCCAATTCCAAACACACCTGCAAATCAAGCAAGTCGGCCGCATTACAAAACCCAATCTCTCTCATAAATTCTTTGAAGGTTGAGAGTGATAACATTCGCCACCTCAAGATCATTTGACCCGTGCGTTGTAACCCAAAGGCTTGTTTCGTCTTACACAGCACCCACATTCATCCCGAACTCCCGATCCCTATCGTATACTATTCCGCTGCCACGTTTTCTTTCATAGAGTGAAACAAAATGGCATCGGGTGCTTGCTTGCAGGTTTGACAGCATGTTGGACACTTGTGCTGTGATTCTTGGAAGTCCCGAGAACGAGGTGTTGGGTTGGGAGGGGAGGTGTACTGCATGCGTGTATGAAGGTTGGTAGGTGTGATATAAAGCGATAGTGATAGGGGAGAAGACAAGGAAATGTTTCCACTGGCTGAAGAAGAGTGATATTTGGATATATTTAGAGATGGAGAGTCACTGACTCATGGTGTGCTGGAATGATATTTCTAGTTGGGAGGATAGAACTTTCTTCCTGACATGTGAGTATATCAATCAAGTCAAAGATAAACAAATTAAATCCAACCAAGTTTAATATCAAATGCAAAAGTATAATGGTCCTTTTATGTTGAATTTGTGGCTGATATAGTCGTGGGGGCTTGCTAGAAAAACGAGGACAGAGCGGAAACAAGCGGGCAGACTCAAATCTAGAATGGTCGGCAAAAGGCTGACTGGAAGAGACGAAAAGATACGGAGGTACCTCTCATACTTTACACCCGGTACACCGCCCGACCAGGATACTTTCCTCTTACCCTGCATCGGGGACTCGGCATGCTGTTTTTGCCATCAAGGGCTTGGCAGAATATTGAATTGGTGGTCTTTTCATCCAATGATACGTCATGTGCATGGTGAGCCCCAGCACATATTTGCTGAGAAGGAAGTTTGGGTGAGATTGTGAGATTGAGGAAGAAGCATAAAACGATAGAAGAGATAAAGGATAAAAATTATATGAATATTGAGTAGCTATGAAGGGGGAAAAAGGGGTAACATATATATTTCGTCAAATCACTTTTGGGCCACCTCCTACATTATATTATTATTACTCCTCTATCTTTATCTACATTGCAGAATCATACTTTCAATTGCCATCTCATGCACAGTCAACTTTTACCCCCAAATCTGCCGCTACTGGTGACATAGCTCGCATATCTGCCATCACCAGACGAGAATCCACACCCGGTCTCGCACTCCACGTCTTCCTCCCCAATTATATCCATTTATTTATCTTGGTCTCAATCTGCCAGTTTCTGGGCGTTCTTGGGTATTTCTTGGCTACTATCTCATTGTTCTCGCCTTGGCTCGGGCAGAATTGTCGACTTTAAGAACTAGTCTAGCCCCAGAATCGGGCCCAGGTTTGCTAAAAAAACTCTATTAATTGAGCGGCCGAAGAATATTCGTCACAACTAATAATTCGACTCTCCCCGCCATACTCCACCATCTATAAACATCTCGACCACCTACACCTAAAAAAAATATCTATTATTCCTCCAGGGGACCTTACGATCTTTACATTGGCGTGGCAGACTGTTATCCGTGCCGAATTCTTCCCTCTATCTACAGGTTCGGAGCGGCGACTGGGCGCGACCAGATTCTGAATGCTCCGACGACACCACGCAATTTTATTGAGGGAATCGACCGACTGGGGTATTCGAAAGGACACACAATTGGGTTGAAAACATTGAATATAACATCTCCTCGATCGCTACCAATTCATATCCTGCCCGCAGATCCGTCGACGCGACGTCCTCGACGAGATCGCAAATCTCAATCACAAGCTTCGCCAAGCTAGACAAGATTCTCCAAGATGGCTTGGGATCACCTCTCCATCAATCGACCGCATCTGGTCTACATTATTCTTGGCGGATTCACTTCGCTGTTCATGTTGTGTTCGTCCTTCATCAAGGAACGTCTCTACATCGGTGAAGCTACCGTCGCCACCATCTGCGGAATCATCTTTGGCCCGCACGCCGCAAATCTGATCGACCCTGGAACATGGGGAAATACCGATCAGATTACCCTGGAATTCTCTCGGATTGTCCTCGTCGTACAATGTTTCGCCGTCGGTGTCGAATTGCCAAAATACTATATGGAGAAGCATTGGAGGAGTGTGGTATTCTTACTCATACCCGTTATGACGTTTGGATGGTTGATTACAAGTCTGTTTATCTGGTGGATGGTGCTGCCACTCACATGGCTTGAGAGTCTGACAGTTGCGGCTTGTGTCACTGCTACCGATCCTGTGCTTGCCAGTTCCGTCGTTGGAAAAGGCAAATTCGCCAAGCGGGTACCAAAGCATTTGAGAGATATCCTCTCTGCTGAGTCCGGGTGTAACGATGGCATGGCTTTCCCATTCATTTATCTGGCCTTGTACCTCATCGATTATAAACCACATGCCAATGAGGTTGCCTTCCATTGGATTGTCCTTACCATTCTGTATGAATGTGTCTTTGGCGCTTTCTATGGATTTATGGTGGGTTATATTGGTAGGCATGGAATCAAGTATGCTGAGAAAAAAGACTTGGTTGACCGAGAAAGTTTTCTCGTATTCTATTTCGTCTTAGCTCTTTTCTGTGCTGGATCTGGCAGTATCCTTGGAGTAGATGATCTTCTTGTTGGCTTCGCCGCAGGTGTAGGTTTCTCTAACGATGGTTGGTTTACCCAGAAGACGGAAGAATCTCACGTCTCCAACGTTATCGATTTACTCCTCAATTTGGCATATTTCGTATACCTAGGAACAATCATACCATGGGAGCAATATAACAATGTTGCTATTGGTCTCACGCCTTGGAGGTTGGTTGTCATTGCAATCTTCGTCATCTTCTTCCGTCGCATTCCTATCATGATGGCTCTGAAGCCTCTCATACCGGATATCAAAACTTGGCGAGAAGCACTCTTTGCAGGGCATTTCGGTCCAATTGGTGTCGGCGCTATCTTTGTTGCCATACTTGCCAGAGCTGAGTTGGAGACAGATTCGACTACCCCTCTAGCTGAATACCCTGATCCAGCTGCAGAAAATTACATGCTTGTTGCACTGATCTGGCCAATTACAACATTCCTAGTTATCGCATCGATCATTGTTCATGGATCGTCTATTGCAGTTTTCACCCTCGGCAAACATATCAATACACTTCACCTGACCATGTCATACACTACCGATGTGGATGGTCCAGGATGGTTGAACAGACTTCCACGTATCTCCTCTACGTCTAGATCTCAGGCTAAATCTGTAGCATCTTTGGATGAGACCGATGGCGAAGAGATGAGGATGGACAATCTGCCCCCTGGGGTTTTACCCCCTGTCGGTATGCCTAAGGAATTCCTTCGCCGACAAAGAGAAGAGGACAATCCAAGTCAGCCTGGTAGTCGGACATCTTCACTCATTCCACGTCGTCGAAAGAAGAGATGGGATGATGGACGTGGTCCAGGAGGACCGATCAGTCAATCTGCCATTTATCCTCAGAGGCGAAGCCAGAGCGAGCAAACATCAGAAACACTTACACCAGGACAGAACTCGCCTGAGCATGAAAAGGAGATTAACGAGAAGGATGAGATGGATCTCGGTGAAGTGCAGCATGATCCAGAGATGGAGGAAATCATGCATCGCGGTTCTCGCGAAGAGAGACGAGATCGGCACAAATCAGATGCTGAGCGTCATCCGCGGGATGTGGAGATCTATGACGAAGGAGGTGATATTATCATCGAGAACGAGGATGGTGAAGTTATTGCTACCAAGACCAACTCAAGTACCCGAGAAGAGGCAAAGAAGCTTGGGAAAGAGGTTGTGGAGGATGTTGAACACCCATCTCATGGTTACAAGAGTCTGAAGAAGAAACTTGGTGTGTGGAGACACAGAGACGAGCCGGCTACCGATGGGTCTGGGAAAGATCCAAAGAGTGAACACAGGAGAGGACCAGCCTTGGCTTATCAATTTGGCAATACTGTAAGTTTCATGTGTCTGATCCCAATGTTCTCGGCTAATCAAATTTAGATTATTGTTGAAGATGAAGATGGAGAGGTTGTCAAGACCTACGAGTTGCCCTCTTCTAAGTCTAAGGAGGGTGGTGAAAATCCTGTTCGTCAAGGTCTCGCTCGAATGGGTACTTGGACTGGTGTTGGGCCAAAGAAGGGCGAGTCCAGTAAAGCTGCCGAAACAAAAGAGACTAGACCATCACCACCGAAAGCTCGGAAACCTTCACAACAAGGGATACTTTCGATGGGTGCCTGGGGTTTCAACAAAAACGCAAATGAAGAAGGTACAGGAAAGAGCAAACTCACCGAGGCAGAACAGGCCGAAGATGATGACCGTCGAATTCGCTTTACTATTGGTGGAGCAGGCCGTCGTTTGACCAAGGAAGATTTTCTCAAGGAAATTCAATCTCTCGACCCAAAAGCTCGCTGTGAAATCATCAAAGAATCCGATGCTCCAGCCGAAATGAAAGACCTCGCACGCAAAGATGCCAGTACCGATAGCCCAGGCAGCAGTCGCATCTTCACCGCTAAAGCCACACAAATGGCTTCAAATAAAGGAACGGCCAAAGCGGTCGGAGCAGCAATGGCAAAGCGCAGAGGTGCGGCTGTTGATGAAGAGGAAATGCATGAGAGTGGCAGCACATCTAGTCTCGAAGAACGACCTCGTCCTCCTTCCAAACCTGAGCGCAGAGGCAGTAACACTGATCATCCGTCCAACGATATGCCTGAGTCTGCAGCGGAAAGAAAGAGAAGAGAGCAGGCATTGAAGGGAGTTGATGATGTTACGCCTGCGCAGAGAGGTAGAACAAGGGAGAAGACCTCTGAGCATGAGCCTGTCGAGGAGAGCGCAGCAGAGAAGAGAAGGAGAGAGGCGGCTTTGGGGGTTAGTGCCGATGCAGAAGATAGCGAAGACGATGATACGCCGAGGGTTCCGCCTCCTGCTGCTAGATCGAGAGGAATCAGATTCGCGCAGAGTCCTGTGAGAGGGAAGAAGTGAAGCTCCTGTCTAGCATCTCTTAATGCTTGGCTGTGTTGAAGAAATTGCGCGGGCGTGTGAACGGGCGTTTAGGCAAGGAATAGTTAATTGGCAGATTGCAGCGAGCTTGATTGAAATAGGTATACGTACATACGTAGGTGTGCATACAGATGGAGATTGTGTGGTGTAGCTAGATGTGCAGGTGGAATAGGTAGTAGAGATGTAATTCAGTGTGTTATACCCATCCATTTCCCTCCCTATATATGATTGCAGTCCTAGAGATAGATACCTCTATCTCGCCTATTCTAAGCAAGTCCTCTCGTCACCGACCATTCTATTATACGGTTTGAATATTGTATCTTTTTTTTCTCGCCAAAGTGGATCTATTACTCAAATTTTTTTCTAGCTGATGGGTTCAATGGGTCAAAGAGGTAGGCGATGGTTCACACCGTACCGTATACTGTATCCCTCTTCCTCGAAAAGGAAAGTAAGAATTCTCTACAAGTTACAACCAACTCCATTACCTCATACCTCCCTGTAGGTAATTTACCCATAGATTCTCCTTCCTCCCTTCCCCCCCCCCACAGCCTCCTCCTCCTCCTCGAGCCCCAAAAAACCCGAGCTCACTTCCCTTTCCCTGTAAAAAAAAAAATCCAATGAACTGAGGGTGAAAAAGGTAAGGAAGCCAAATTTTAAAAATAGAAAAATAAATAAAAAGGGAAAAGGGGAAGGAGGGGAAAAAAGAAGAGGTCCATCTGAGATTCGAACTCGGGTCTGCGGAAGGTGGTTAAACCTCACTAGAAGCGATGTTTTTCAAAATCCGCCGTGATAACCAACTACACTAATGAACCTTTTTGGGTTTTCACTTTGAAGGGGGAGGAGGTATTTGGGTAGATATAGGTATAGGGGGCTTAATAGGATTTTGGTGGGGAAAATGTTCCTCATTTTGGGGTGGGTTGTTTACGAGGGAGTTTGTTGTGGGGTTTACTGGGTATGTAATCGAACTTTGAATTGCTTAGTGTTATATTATCCCTTTTTATCCTGGATTAAGAAATTATTGCACTGAGATGAGGTGATATTAAACTCTATAATCTAGGATATTCTGATACGGATTTATTCGAAGGTGCGAATTTTCACGTCGTAGGAATACTAGCATCTAAAGTAGTACCTACTCTCCGTGCTCTATACCCTCCATCTCCAACCCTATCATCCCTCTCGCCATTCTCCTCTAACTCTACCATCCCATTCTCAACATGATCCCTTTCCCTGTTTCTCCATCTCACCCAAACCATCACCCAAACCATCACACAAACAGCACCTAAAAGCACACCAGCCGTACAAACACCCAAAACCACCTTTCCCATTCCCCTCCCTCTCTTACTATCAATCCTCTCCTCACTCCAAGTATAAGCCCCCGATTTCACAACAATATATATCCCCAACCCAACATACAACCACGGAATCACATATCCAGCGTATTTCTGCGCTATAGAGAGTATATGTCTCTGTTTCATAAGTAGCGCTGCGATAAGACACCAGATTCCGAGAAGGATGTAGTAGACTATGATGTAGATAGCTATTTCAGCGCCGTGGACTTGGGAGAAGAGGGGGATGTAGGTGCTTATGTTATCGCCGCCGTTAAGGAGGGTTATGAGCGAGACTTTTGCTATCGCTTTCCAGGTTTGTAGGCCTTTGAATCTTCCTTCCTCCAGCTCCTCTCCTCCATGCCTATATTCCGCCGTCCCCGCCTTTCCGAATTTCTCAAATGCTAATCCTAGGATCCCCCATACACCTAATAACATAGGCAATAATCCTAGGAAACCGATAGGTTCACTGGGTAATACGACGGCGATACCGTAGCCTATCATCGAGATTATGAGGATGATGGTGAAACCTATGTATTGACCGAGTGTGATTTTGAGGGGGGTGAGAGGGGAACTTGAGAGAGAGGATTCGGCGAAGAAGGTTATGAGGATGAAGAGGTCGTCGATGTTGGTTAGGATGAAGGTGGTGCATGCTGTGCTGATTGCGGCGCCGAATTGCATGATTGTGCGAGAGGGTGTGTTGTGAGGTCGTAGGTGGGACGATGGAGGAGGTGAATTGCCTTAAGAAAGGTGGATTTGTTGTCGTAGTTGTTGGTTGAATGGCTCTTCGTGGGAAAAGGAAAGAAAGTGTACGGTTTAGGGTGAAGGGTGAGGAGTATTATATGCATTAAGCTATTCTGGCCGGAGATATCATCGAATGAAATGTAGAATACAGATTTTTACCTATTATAGAGTTAGCTTGCGCCTCACTTCAATTTTTTATAATTTAGTTTTGAATGAGAGATGTCTATCCCGAGTCTCACATACCTTCTTCCTATCTACCTTAGAAATCAAACTATCAAAAACACAAGTCAAGAATCCAAAACCCTTCCACTGGAAAGAAAACAATCTTTCAAAAATATTCGAGCGAAAATGAAATTATCTCTCTCCTTCAAAGAAGCGAACTACAATACCTATATACCTGCTTCCCCTCTCCATCTAGATCCACTCTCTTTCGCCATCTACGCATATCAAGGAATCAAATGATACCTATGACCCGATAACCGTAAAAACAGAGAGAAAGGTGAGCTAAAAGCGTTAGGCGGACGGAAAAGCGGCAGATCGCCAAGAAACTAAGGGGATAGGTACTTCTTGTAAGGCTTAGCTGTAGTATAGAGTAGTAAGGTATATAAATACTCACCGAAATGGAAGAGGGAGAGGACCGTGGTATAAGTGCATGGATCTGAGTGGTAATTGTTTGGTAAGGGGAGGATTGAGAAACGTGGTAGGAGAAAAGTATAGAGGTATTGTCAATGTTTGGGGTGAAGATCGGTGTTGAACCCCTAAAGTACAGTAAGCGAATCTCGAGTAATCTTAGGCTTTACAGTATGGGACTCGATATTATCGAAATAGCATTAATGTATGTCGATATAGTAGTCAAAAATTCTTACTTGTAGTTCTTCTCCTAATTATCGAAAGGTCTCTAGAGAACTTGTTGCAAGCTGTATAATCTCGAGATTGGAATATCCTAGCTATAGATGATTGAAAAATATTATAACTACTTCACCCCACTTACCCCGCTATCTAGGTTTGGGAAACGCTCAATGACTCGAAATTCCGATCTGGAACTTATTTACTTAGATGCTAGGTAGTGTATGAAAGAGTTCTTAGGAACATTCTATGTATTATATACCATAATTACCCCATTTTTAGCTTTCCTCTCTCGTATTCGGGGGCGTATGTAAAAAAGAGACCAACGATCACGTGCCAAAATCGCAAAATCGGCAAAATCATCTCTAGGAAACTTTCTCCTCTCAGCAGCGCTTAAGATTTAAGGGAGGCTATAAAGTCCTTTGCATTCAACCCACCACTATGCAGTCGACTCTTTTCAAATGAAAACCGCAACCTCAGACACAGTCGTGTCTGCAAATGGCTCAGTCACTCGAGCTATGTCCGAAGAATGGGAGACACCGCTGTTTGCGTTCCATGATTTGGACTATATACCATCTGGCTTCTCGGGTGTACACGCACCGTATATTGAGACTGGCCCAGGAAGTCAGTTAGACATCCTCCTTACGTCCCTCCCATGATTCCGTCGTCTCCTCGTCGAATCGCGGTTGAACTCGCGATACCGACTGCCTGCGGAAACTATCTTGACTAATACCCACTCACAATAGCCATGCGTGCAGCAGTGGCTCTCATGCGTCTCGACACAGCTCAAGCTGCCCTACCTTCAGTCCTACAGCAAGTCGTCTGTGACCTTGGATGCGGTGACGGTGAATTTCTCATCGGACTTCTAGGATATCTTAGCGCTCTTCTTCCAGCTACTGCTCTCTTCACTACCTCTGGTTTCGGAATCGATTACAATGCTGCGCTAATCGAGACAGCGACAAGTAACGCCTTGACCGCAGGCGAGATTGCTCAATGGCTTGTCTATGATTTCAATCTTGATGAGAAGGATTTGTTTATGCAGATTGAGAAACAACATGTCACGCACGTGTTTGTTTATCTAGTGCCGAAACAGTTGGCGCTGGGGACAGTTCGGAAACTGTTGACTAGATTATGTGAGAGTGGAGTGGTGATTTGTTGTCACAAGTTTCAGCCGGACTATTTGAAAGCTACGAGGGTAGATTTATTGATGGACTTGGTGGTGTACGAGCGGGAAAGGGGTTGAAAGATCATTTCTAGCATGGGTGGAAGATTTTGGGTCAGATCTTCCCCGACCTGTGTTACGTTTCGTCAAGAATTTGCAAGAAGGAGGACATGGATTGATCATCGTCAACGAAACTTCTACATGCATTTCAAGGCGATGCTCATTATTGTCAACTGCGAATCAGTCTCTCTGCGGCTGGGTTGCTCTACACTTGCCCTATCCCGAATTTTGGACCAACGAAGAATGGAATTCTCAACCTCATTAGCCCTTCATTAATTCTTACCAGATGAAATCTCATCTCATCTCATAGTTCCAAGATTTCACATTTGATCATGTCCCAAGTGGTGGATCAGATCATGGTCATGTGTCCAAAATATGATGTTGGTGTGATTATGGCATGGAGTTTAAAGGTGGCTGAAACTACTTCCCGTGCTTGAAACTGCTAGCCAATCCATTTCAAGTCGTTTTCCTCATTTCAAAATTCTTTGACATCATCTTCGCTCCCATCGTGCTGATGTTGTTGCTACCTGAAGACCTAGTGGTTCATTCGCAAGAGACTAGGAGCCCGCACTGCATATATGATGTGACGCTATTCGTGTTGCCAGGTCGCACTTTCAAATCTCATGAGCATTCAGGAGGGGATTGAGTTAGCTTATATATGTTCTTTAGTCAGTAGCGGGTCTTTCTATATCTGAAGTGGCCAGCCCAGGCGTTGGCTTATCACTTTCCCTTTCCCCGTCCCGCTATATGTTCATGCTGCTTCACTGTCACACATTACTCTTAATTTTCAGAAATCAAGATCGAGAACATGGATCCAGTTATCAACTGGACATTCAATGGCACCACCGTTAACAACCAAAATGGTTCGCTTCCAATCACCTTTTCTGGCGCCGTCATTGAAACTCTCTCTCCACCGATTATGGACACAGCTGCTACCTTCTACAACAAATGTTTGAATCTAGGCACCAAAGCTACTGGGCAAGTGCCAGTTGCAACTTTTATCAAAGGTCCATTCGCGGAATTTTCGATTCGAATTTTGTTTCGCTTCAGCCAGGTGTTTACCGGCAAACAAGTTTTGGTAGATTGCAATCGTAAGTCGTCGATACCTGCTGTGATGCCCCTGTTTCTCCCAATCGCCATGATCCGTCATCATTCCTGCATACCATACTTACTAGACCGACACATAGGTCTAGGCTTTCGCATCGCACTTTTCGGAGATGGGAATAAGGTCAGAGTCTCATCATTCATCCAGCCAGGATCCAGTGCCTATGGGTTCGAAAGTACCGAAGCATTTGACGATATTCACAATGTCACAGCTGGAACCTGGCATACCATTGAGCTTATATATACCGGCCAGACGCTTGGAACTTTCGTCGATTTCCAGATAGTCGACGTCCATGCATTTCCACTTGCTTCTTCACCTGTATTCCTAGGTAATCCCACAGCAGGCGCTCTTTGTATTGGAGGACCCATCTCAGCAGCCGGTAGCCCTTCTACCTTTCACTTCAATGGCGAGATCGCGAATTTCAGACTCCATCATGCCATTCGCCCACCTCTCATCGACCAATTGAACAATGCAAAATCAAAATCACAATGGTTCATAACCCGGAAACTCGAGATCATGAGGCCTTATTTGAATTTCGGAAAGGCTACCGGACCCATCCGACAGGTTGGTGTTGGAACCCAAGCGTTCTATGTTCAGCCATACACTAGCGGTATCATAATGTGGCATTTCAGCGCTCCAGCTGCTTTTGAGATGCATGGATTGATCAGAGCTCGATATGATGGCATTCCCGATCGGGATAGCTTGGGTTACCTTTTGAGCGACGAAGTGTCCACAGGAACGAATGGGAAGAAGAATTCATTCAGCAAGGGAGGGATATACTGGTCAAGCAAGACAGGAGCTTTTGATGTGAGAGGTCAATTACAAACAGATTATGAAATATATGGAGGAGCAAAATCATGGGGCTTTCCTCTTGAAGCAGCTCAGATTATTAGCGGTGGAGTGTCGCAACGGATGGAGGATTGCACATGGTATTATGCAACCGGAGCAACCAGAGCTTACGAAGTACATGGAGACATTCGCGTTGCATACAATAATATTGGAGGAAGCAACGTCTGGGGCTTTCCAAAATCCAACGAAATTGCTGTGAGTGTGCCAGGGAAAAACATACGGATGTCCGAGTTCCAGGAATGCACCATCTACTGGAGTCCATCAACTGGAGCTCGTGAAGTCCATGGTGATATTCGGCAAGCTTATCTCAGCACTGGAAGCTGTACAGGCTACTTGGGATTACCTACTTCCAATGCGACAAACATTGTTGGGACTAACAAAAAATACAACACTTTCGAACACGGTGCCATCATCACACCTGGACCTATATTTGTCTCAGAATTCCAACTTTTCTTGGCCGCTATAGATACAAAAGAAGACTTTTCGGAAGGTCTCACATTAGGTGGCAATGACCTACGCTTGAAAATTACCGTGAAGCAAGGAGGTCAGATCATGGGTGGATGGAACGAGCGTGTTTTCATTCTCCCAGTAGACAGAGATGCTGTTGCAGGTATCCCATGTTACCTCCTCATCGATCCAGTTCTCCGACCAGTCTTGGACTCACCTATTCAGCTCACGATACTGGTCGAAGAGGTACATAATGTGGATGTGACCCTTGCAGACCGCCCTCTAGGAACTTGGACCAAGGAACTCGATGCAGGCAACGCATGGGGAATCGGCGAACATAACGGAATACTGGATTCAGGGCCATTCGAGCAGGTAGACAATATCAGAGTTACAGTCAAGCCTAAGTTGCCATCAAAACAATACTCTGAATTTGAAAGATGGTGGTCAGACGGTGTACACAACCGTGGTACCATCGGTACCATACCTTACGAATATTATGCCGCCGCCTTCAGCGACGTAGACGAGATACCAGAGCTTCTAGATCCCTCTGATAATTTAACCCGAGAGCGCTACGATAGCTGGTACAAATCCTGCGCAAAAGGTGGAAACTGTTTCGGCATGTCTCTCCAAGCCATCTACGACCGGCAAGGTATTGGACCTTACAGTATGCCATTAAACCGCTTCAAAGAATGGAACATGCTAGAGCGCGATTTCAATATGCGCAGTATGCAATTCAATAGCGCGGCCGGTCGTTCTTGGTATGCCCATCTCGCACGCTCGAATCTTCTTCGAAATCCAATGCAGACCTTCCTTGATTCCAGAGCGTCATTCGCTAAAGGAGATCAACCTGTTCTTGTCTTCGGATATACCAATGGTACACCTCCAGCTTCGAATTGCCATGCTGTTCTCCCTATAAAATGGACTCAGAATGGCAGTACATGGATAATAGACTGCCTGGATCCAGGTGAGACAGGCACGATTCATCCTATGACTATCGATGTTTCGAATCCAGCAAATAGCACTTTTTCCTATCAAGTTAGTATCCATCAGTACCACACTAAGTATCCAGAATGGTGGTTATACTACTGTCCTTTCTCCATCTACAAAGATCCACAAATTACGGATGCGAATTGGGTTAATAGCGAGTATGCTTCCAGAGATGGTGGCACTCTACTTTCCGTGGGAGCAGACTCTGAAATTGTGAGTGTGAGCGACGAAAAAGGAAATGATGTTCTTGCGTCGAGCGCTGCTGTTACTGAGAAAAGTGCAAAGGAAGAGGAATTGAAGGGCTTGTTTTTCGAGATGCATCAACCTATGAATGAAGAAGTCCTGGCTGCTTCTTTGCCAAGTACGCTCCTTTCTACTGGCCACCTGCAAGGCACAGAACAGGATTTCAATATAGTACTAAAAGGCCGAAAAGAAAATGGAAAACTGGAGTATCGATCTCAGGTTAGAGGGACACATATAGCTATTTTGAGCTCCTATGGGTTGGGAGAGGAAATTGGGATTAGATCTCGAGTCCAGGGATTGGGGTCCACACAGTCGCTGGAGATGTCGTTTGCATTGATGGAAGGAGGGGGAGAGGAGAATGGGAGGGAAATTACTATCATTTTGACGCAAAAGATTGGTCTCTCGAAGGATTCTGTACGTGCTACGCTCACTCTTCGGATTCTCTCTGCTACCACTTCCGCTACAAACGACACCACCTCTTCGACACCCTCCACAAACCTCAACCTATTTATGACATACACACCACTCCTGCACGCCCTCTCTCTCCTTCCTGGTCCTGCCACAGTAGTCAGCAACCTAACTCTAGCTATTACGTATAAAATCAATGACAGAAGGGACGAAACGAAGTTTAACATATCAGATGGAGCGGGGAAAGAATGCGAGGAAATTGGAGAGGGGAAGGTGAATGGACACGGGATGAAGGAAGGCAGGGGAGTAAGAATAGAAGGCGATTGGCAGGTTCACCCCAAGAGGTTGTTTGTTGGGAGATTTGAGGCTGAAGATGTAAATGGAGAGGTAAAGAAGGATGGGACGTCGGGAGGCAACAAGAAAGAAGGGGAAAGAATGGTGATGAGGAGAATTGATGGTATCTAAGGGGTGGGTGAAGTCAGATTGCTCAGCTCAGCTAAAAGAGACGACCGAGGAAACATGGTAAACTCAGAATCTATTGGGTATTATCAAGAGCATCTTCATATCTCACTTGCCCTAAGCTCTTTCTTTCCCCTTTCTGTCATTCACCCGACTCACCATACTTTTGCCAGCTACAAAACCATCTTGCTGGCCTTGGTGGTATCCCTCTTTATGGCCCGCCTCGTACCGCTCTTGCGTCAGCCGAACATAGATGACCTTCAGGAACGGCAAGCAACAAACATAGAAGCAATATAATCAAATGCAAAATGACAGGAAGATCAAGTAGCATTTTCAAATCGTCCCAAGAGTCGATAGACAATGAGGAAAGAATTACGACAGAGCATTGAAAACTTGCAACCTGGAAGTGTCGGTGAAGTTGCTCGAGGCTGAGAAGAAGAAGGAATCTCCCATTTGGGAGAATCTGGGACATGGTCACGTGATGACCACCTGTCTCTTACTCCTGTGTTCCCAATTGCGAGAATAAAACAGGTAACGAAATTTCATCACACTTGGGACCTCTCAGGATAGAACTTCGTCCAATTTTGAAAGCCCAATATGGATGACTTTCGTAAATGAGAACAATAGCAGAATTTTTTCGCGGATCGGAGGAAAGTGAAAAATTCAATGGCGAGCAATGGCTGAAATATATCTCAAATTAGATTCCTAGTTGTGAAATTTAGAAATTTTCGTCGCAAATAGGTTAAAGGGAGACACTCAAATGAGAATAATGATACAGTATAAAGTAGAGCCCAACCCGAATCTTTTCATGTAGAATCATTCAAGATAATCAACACACTTGAACAAATATACCAACCTACCAACCATTTCCCCAAACCTTCAATCTCCTAATTCACCACCCCTACCACAGCATTAAACCAAATGTCTTCTCCTCCACCACCTCCATCTCTACAACGTTCTACCCTTATGACAAGCACAACCAATATACCAGAGTACGTACCTCAAAACCATCTCCTCTCCCAATCCATTTCCACACCCACATACTGACCCCTCTCTTTCCCCCACAGAACCAAACCCAATTCAACATCCACAAAAACCAAGAAGAAACTCGAGAAGGCACTAACCTTAAACGCATACCTCCATGCCCCGCCATCTATCCACGAACGACTTATGTTCGACTCGACATTTGCAAAGAAGTGTAACTTCAATATCTACACTGGTAGCGATGTGTAGAAATAAAGGCTAGGATGGGATCGTTGAGATGTGGAGAAGATTAGGAGGGGGGAATTGGGAAAGAAAGATAAGGGGAGAGGATGCGTTTGTGATATTTTGGAGTTGATGGTACTTGGAAATATAGATTTTGCAGGGACAATTAAACATTGAAACTCTCACTCATTTCGTTCCTTCTCTCCCTACTGCTGTCAGCTCTTGAATGATACTAAATATCTTTCTTATTCCTCTTCAAAGACCTTTACTTGAACACAAACAAAAGGCTTCGATCTCCTTAGAGGAACAAAAAGTGAAGAAAAAGATTGTATCTGGCTAAACAGGCATCCGTCATCAACCTGTCTAGAACACAAGTTCGCATTCTCTTATCATCTTTATACCGAGTTTCGAAGCTACACATGGTAGATACATAACGAAAGCAATTTATATACATTACCCACCTCAACTCCAAACTCCAAACCCACTACTATGCTCTAACAAACTATCACCCACCTAGTCCAGTCACCCTCTTAATTAACAAAACTCTCCGTCCAGGTACTGCCCCCCAGACTACCCTCAACCAACTTCCCCTGTCCTCTCTGGAAAAATCGCACCTGGTCTTTCCACCCCACAGCCGTGATATCTGCACCGACGTAATCCGCCTTCGCCCAAACATGGTTTCGTCCTGGCTGCGGCGCCCAGGTAGCATTCGTGGTTTGAGAAGCGTTGTTTCCGAGAAACTCGTATATACCTTGATCGAGGCCGGTGAAGTAGACGTGTAGTTGGTCTTGGGTGCTAGAGTAAGCGGCGGCGAGGCCAGAGGTGGGGTTCCAGACTGGTACGAGTTCGCTGGTGAGAAGGGATGCTAGATTTGTTAGACTGAAATGACATTGAGATAAGAGGATAGAAGATACGTACGGGTAGTCCAACTATCTTTGGTGAATTGCATTGTGAAGAGTTGTTGAGTGAGTAGATCTGTGTAGAATAGACAGATATTGTTGGTTGTAGAATTGACATTGACTGCCGCGATATCACTTGCGTTCAACCCTAATCCTCCGATTCTTTCGCCGGTGTTGAATCCCGAGGCATTACCTTGTAATTGGGATATATAGCCTGCATTGTCGTGATAGTATACACGCCAATCTTGAGCATCATTGACGTTGACTGCTGCGAGACCAGTGTTGACGTTCACTGCTTTGGTAGTTGGGAGATAACAGTTTGAGATTGTGTTGCAGTTTGAAGAACCTGATGCACAGGTTATAGCCGACATGGTGATATTGTTGACACCCGATATATAAAAGAGGTTGATCATCACCACCCCCGTCTGCTCGTCCTGTTCCGCAGTCGCCGAAAGAGGAGATCCAACCTTTGGAGGAATTGACAATGCAACATTTCTTGGTGCAGCGTATGTCTTACTCCCATCTAAGCTCGTCTGTAAAGTAATTCCTCCCGTTGAATTCTGCCAAAATACATGCGTATTCCAACTCTTTCCATCCTGTAAGAAAAGTCCCGTCGTCGCGATGCTGCTTTGCGTATTGTTAGGAATAATTGAATTTAGCGCCACTGGCTTCTGTCGAGAATGGTGGGTAGCAAATTTCCCTACAACCGCTGCCAGTATAATAACGAGTACAACACCCAACAGGATCCAGATGAGATGTCTTTTCCACCACGGCTTTTGTGGCCGATCTGGAAGCTCAACAGCAACTGCTGTATAATTCGGAGGTAACACAGCACCAGCGGGTCGAATCGCATTGTTTCTTTGTCCATTATCAAATTCCAGACCTCCTTCAGCTACCAAACATATCTTATCGTCCGGAAAATATGCCTTCGTCTCCGCCGGGGAGACAAAGGTGTGCTTTTCTTCGACGAAAGCACGTTCGCTTGGTAATTGCACAGTCGAGACAATTGGAGTATGGACAGTTGAGACTGGAGACACACCATCCATTTGATGTTGTCTCTGAATATTGTCCTGAGCCGGAGTCAGATTGTAAAGACACGCTGTAGATAATCTCGGACCGAGAGGATTGACCTGTCCAACGCCTGGTCAATAAAGCCCTGTATGTATTGGCTAACTTAAAGACCAGTAGGACTCATCGACGTGATGAAGCAACGGCATCATGAAAGAAGAATGGAATATTTAAACTCACCATGATGAGGTTAGATCCGAGATGGATTTGAAGAAAAGAATGGACTGGGAATACTAGAGGCTTAGCAAGTAAAGAATGTGCTATGTATTAGAAAGTAAGTCAACGCTGTGACATATTCTTTCACAGAAGAGAACGTAAATCGACCACCAGGATAATCAAGAAGAAGGAGAAAAAGTGACAGAAGCGAGTATCAATTGATCGAGAGAATAAGATGTATCAAGAGAAAGGTCACCGACTGCATGGTCGGACCTGACCTTGATTGCAGCGAGTAAAACCCCATGCGCATGAACATCTGATCCATCTGGGGAAAGTCAACAGACGTGCAGCTGCAACTGTGGGACCATTGAGCTGAAAGTGATGTAGCCATAATCCAAAGTTGACCTCTCGTAGGGATTCTCCTGGATTCAGGACTGACATAATTCTCCTTTCAGAAGAAATACCCTTGCATCTGATGTTTGAGAGCTACAAATCTCTCTGGAAGCTTTAATTCAGCAGGGAATGACTCGTATGAACAACTCGATAAGGCTGACTGAAGTCTGGGCAAAATAAACTTTGAAAGGCTGCAAAACAGGAAATTCAAGGGTTGGTACTCGCAGTGTGCACGCGCATCTGATATGTTGATAAAATAAAGTTTGACAGATGCCGGAGTTAAGACGGTCTCGAGTTGTTTGGGACGAGTGGGGCTTAATGCGAGACCTTGTCTTTTCCTTATACACAGTGCATATCAAGTGATAGAAGAGGATCAATGTTTGAGAAGCCGCAGAAGTCAATCATATTTGAAGGAGAGTTGTGATTGAAGATGGCACAGATTCAGAATGTCTCTGTCGTCAACGTTGATATTTTGTCATGGCGCGAAGGCCAGAAAACCAAGCCTGCTTGATATCCAAAGGGCGAGAGGTCTTCTGTACACAGAGAAACTATAGGCTCTTTTTGAGCATCCAAAAGATCCGCGGCAAAAATGTTGATAGCCTGTCTGAAGTTGATGAAATGTCGTTGAATACGACAAGAAAAGAACTTCGCCTGCCATTAAGTTTGGCCAAGGCTTGGCGGACCTCGAAATCCACATCAATGCTAAATCTGAAGTATGTCTGAGCACGACACTCCAGCCTCCTGAACACAGACTTCCGGGCCCCGATTTCCCACTGGGTTATACAAGGCTCTTCTCCTCATCTGAGAAATTCCGTAATCGAGCGACGAAATATCGAATCCTCCTGGAGACCATTCCCGAACCCACAATTGTACAGTACACAGCCCCACGGCCACTCCGAATGACCTTGCGCAGCTCACCCAAATACATTGGTGACAGCCCGCCGGGACTCAGGAGCCCCTTATATTAAGAGCTTCTTATAGCTCAAGCATTTTGAGGCTATAAACCATGACCCATAACCTAGAAGCATGAAATCATATACTCGAATGTTTCTTCGAATACTTTCGACGCCAGTATCAATCCTTCGCGTACCAGCATGTATTGAAACAATTCGGCAAACCCAAATTACAAACTAGCGTCATATCCAAGTGAGCGTCTGGATGTAGTTTTCATAGGCTACTTCTAGCCCGACTACCTGTAGTAGTGTGGGATACTACAGCACCCATCATCTATCATTGTCTCCTGCCTTATAAGTGATCTAACAGTCTGTGATTCCGTCGTTGATCGGATTGTGACAACTGCCATTATGTTCGGCGTATTTTAGAACGTGCTCTAAAAATTGTGCCATGACTCCATGAGGGATGGGTCGTCTAGCCATGCCAGTTCTCTGGACAGCATGCTCACAGCGGGGTCGATTGCTTGGTGGTCGTTACCAGAAGTATTGGCGGTTTCTGTAGCACTCGCATCGTCCCATAACATTGGATCTGGGTCTGGGTCTGGCGGAAAGGATATGTGAGGTGACGCATGAATGTGCCTGATATTCTGGGGGTCGACGAAAGATTGGGGCGAGTCTAAAACTTCTACATATTCCATGGCTCTACGACACTCGAAGTTTGTTGGCGATGGGTTACCCGCCGGCTCCTCAATCACGAGTTGAATGTTTGCAAGTCGTAAGGCACCTCCCAAGTAGTGTATTGCCTCATCAGCAGGATAGTAGTTATCGCGTAGCTCGTGGAGAATCTTCATGCACTGTGTCAGTCCATTCATAGCCTCATTCCAGACTGGACCGTGGATACTGGATGATTTGATGCTCTGGATGTGGCTAACAATTGCGGGAAGCAGGATGGTGACGGCAGTGGTGGGCAGATACCGAGTTAAATTGAGGTTGTACAGTTCTCTATGTATTCTTGTAGTTTCCAATGATGCTTCGCGAATAGTTCTGTGCGATACTGTTTGCGAATCATTTTCTTGCAATGATGATGCAGGGATTGTTGAGAGGGCTCGAGGGCGATGCAATGTTGAGAGAGTTACCAGATATATCATATGCAGAACTGCTTGTTCAATGAATAGAGCGTTACCATCTCCGGCAAGACGGTCGGCAGTCAAAGTTGTGTGCAACATTCCCTTTGGTACACTCAGGAGCCATTGTTCAAGTTCTTTCCTGCAAGCTTCAAAGCCATCTGCATTCGCCTGGGGCAGGAGAACTTCTCGCGGAAGTGAGCTAGTATTAGGCTCTAAGCTGGCTCCGTGGTCTCGAACCTGAGGATAGTATTGAGTTTTCAGAATGTGGCCAATACAGACACAAAGCTCAGCTTTTGCGATGAACGTCTTCGCGAGCTTTATCTGGAGGGAAGTATCTTGAACGACACAGGATCTCGAAAGGGGGATCGTTAAGTTGCTCACATCAAGTTTCCGTATTTCAAAATCGTCAAGGGAAATCGTCGGTGCAGTGAATGAATCGCGGAAGTCTTCCTCAATCCTAGGTGCTCTCCTCAGTCCAAGGGCCAAGAGCCTATCTCGGGTGAGGCAGCACCACCAGACGCGATTCCAAACCTTTTGGTCTCTGACATTAAGCTCTACAATCTCAGCACGAGTGTGGAATGAAGTTGTTACCGAGATGGCAACACCCAGCCAATGCCACTCATCCTTGCCATCACTCTGAGCCTCATGCCAATAGGTCATGAGTAAAAGTGACTGGATCACTGCAAGCCTATCATCGGCTTCATAATGAAAATCATACAAAAGCTATTTCTTTACATTAGCACCCTCCATGGCCGAGCAAAGATCATAGACACACCTTGACCTTCTGGTATAATGCTGCGCGGGCTTCTCGACGGGTGGCATATCCGGCCATTTGTAATGACATCTCATCAACATAAGCCGAGCCAGCAAACATGACCGCCTGAAAGAGCAACAAGCTGATCTTGCCTTCCCCGGACTTATCGATTCTGGACGTACAAGCCGCGGCCAAAAAGTCATGTAAGTTGATCAAAGGCAATGATGGATGTACATGATCAATATAACCTAGGAGAAGGGCATTCTTAAAATGAGTGTCAGGTAGTGTGAGAGCTCCTTCACTACGAAGGTAACGAACATCGTCTGGGTTCATGTCGTGTCGAGTTTTGATGTATCTCGGAATTGACTCATTTGAAATCTCTCGAGGACCGAGATGATTTATATCATAAGTAGAGGCGTCAAGCTCAACATACTTTGAACCAATGTCAACAAGAGCTGACCAGTGATGATCAAAAGCAGCATCAAAACGCATCGTTTCCTCAGCGTTTTCAAGGTCATCTGATTCTTCAGATGAACTGGTACAATCTGACTTTTGGACATTTCCATCCCCAAAGGAATAGTCCTGCTCGTCAGCTTCCAAGGAAGGTTGAGCTTTTGGAAGTTGCTGCTTTCTAGATAAAAAGGTTAATTGTTGTCCATGAAAGTAAGTGACTTGATGGACCATACTTTACACGCTTATCCCTCAAAACGATGCAAAGCATGCCATGCAGCTGGCATCTGCTACAAGCTTCACCTTTTTCTTGGACATCGCATTTGATCTTCCGATTTCTGCATTCACCGCAAGCTCGGGAAGCTCTGGAAATCCGGTTTTTTTCAAGGCCTTTCCTCGTGGAATTGCTCCTTGACGTAGAGGTACCAGCTTTTTGATCGCTATTCGAGGAATTTCGATGCTGAGCGGGAAGCATGATGCTGAGATCAGTATGCGAACGCGGGGAAATTTTAAATGTGGGGAGTGTTGCTGTGGGGAATCGATTGCTGGTTGCGATAAGGGAGGTGTCCTAGAATTGAAGACCGCGCCCCATACAGTTGATGTTGGACAATGGAAGCCAGGACCGAGATGGCTTGAATCTGTTGCTCAAGGGAGATAAAGTTGTAAAAGTACATCTCCCAAGCCATGGGACAAGTCCTAAGCCACTCAGCCAAGCCCCCATAGTCTGCCCCGGAGGTGGGGAAATAGTTCGCCGTCCAAGACGGCAGCCAAAAGTGGAATTTACCCACTGGCTGTGTCTAGCCTATTGCTAATCAAATAAATCATAGACATGAATTTAAAATCCAAGACCTCTAAGGTATTTATCTTATCAAAGTAAGAACTGTGCCTGTGCTTGATCTATTTGTCCGTCCGTATTACTTGGCAAATTCCTTTTCAATAACGCTAACCTACGGTATGCGTATGAAGTTTCAATGAAAAGACTGAAAAATTCATCAGGAAGCTATCTTTATCGAGGCACAGATTGCTAGAATCAAATTAGATTTGAAATACTTATTGTGGAGATAATTATGCACTTTTTTTCTCCGTTCCTTCCTTCGTTCAAAATACAAAGACAGATATGTAGCTCATAGTAATTGGTACCCTTGTACGTTCTAAATCACCATTATTAACCCTCAATAAGAATTCACATACTCTTCAACTTTCGTCCTATTCACTAGCTATTCGCAAGTTTTGTTGCACATCGCAGATTTCAGTTCGCAGCGCGCCGGAGACTTTCCTTGAAAATAGGTGCAAATAACTAATCACGCCGATATCCCGCGGCCATGACGCGATAGAGCTTGTTCCAGCAATGAGAAGATTGTTTAGAGGGTATGACGCGTTATGATAATTTAATAATTGATGGAAAGGATAATGTTGGTGAGATATTGATGGATTAGAGGTATTTGCTTGTGAGGTTTCAAACAGTATTTCAAAATTCTAGGAATTCCGACTTAGGAATATTCACTTTCTCCATGCTTTTCTACTCGAAGGTCTGAATATTTTTTTCTCTCTCTACGTAACTGATTCAGTCAGAGTGAATACAAACCTTACAAGTCTCCCAATCCCAATTCTCCTCCACGTAATCCTTGAAATCCCTTTCCGCCGTGACTCTAGCCTCGTGATGCGGGTGCATTGGATATTGAGCAGCTCTTAAATGTTTCAAGCCTGAAGGTAAAATACTACCTGTTTCCGGTTTGGCAGGCAACCATTGATGAGGCAACAATTTGGGAAGAAGGAGGATGAGAGGGATATCCAGTTCTTCAAGTTTTTGAAACTGCTGCAGCGAGCCAATGGGTCCATTCACATTCCAGGGACCAAGTCCATCCTCGGCTTCCCATGGGAACATAACATCTATACTTAGGACGAGGCGTTTGAGAGTGTTCTTGACTTGACTGAGCGCTTTATTCAGCTTTTTGCCATCTAGAAATTGCTGCAACAATCTATCGAACACAAGATTGCATTCGAGATCCTCGAGATTTGGTGTTGCGGCGAGGAATTGATGAAGGAGTGGCTCGTTCAAGGTACTGAATGAGAAAACAACTTTGCGAAGATTGGGCGCAATGGGTAAGGTAGATTGCCAGATAGGGTCAGGACAACAATAGAAAAGTCTCAAGCTCTGAAGCCGAGGCAACGAGAGGAAATGAGAGACTTGTTGGTCAACGTCGTAAGGATCCATTTCGTAAATTTCTTCTCTGCTATACGGCGGAACCAATTTGGTTCCCAGGTAGTGACTTTTCTCATAAAAGTCCACTGATATTGTGACATCTTTGATACTCGTGAAAGTTGGCGACGAGGATTCCGAAAGTGCTTCAAAAATTGTATTTCCAACAGTCGAATTGTCTCGGATCCGTAAATCGATAGTTTGTAAATTACCGAATTGGTTGATTCGGAGTAGGAGAAGACCTATCACAATATCCAAACGCCCCTTGTGCAATCCATCAAGCCAGCTTGTGTGGTTGATATGCGGAGTCTCTCGAATCATTGCTTCACATAGGGCGTACTCGGCCGGTGTGAAACCATATTCATAGACATCCAGATAGTTCCAAAATATCCCCAGACCGGATGATATGGCCAAAATGGACATATTTTTGATGCATGACACAAGCTCTGGCCGGCGAAGAAGAGTGCGGAGCAACAAGAAAGGCGCAGGTCCTCTATGACAAAATTCGCCAGGAAAATCGGGAGATCTCTTCCTCTTATATCCCGTGAGAAGTCCCAGATCTCGATTAGAAAAGATAGATACTAACGGTAATGAAACCTTTTCATCCGGAATCCAACGGAAATCGGCATACAAAAATGGTTCTACCAGTTTGAGAAGACGTTTGGACAGAAATGCCAAGGCGAACAGGTCTGTCCGAAATAAAAGAAGGTTGGAATGGGATAGATTTGGCGAATCATGCTCATTGACATAATATGCTTTGATAAATTCGAAAATAATCTTCCACAGTTCACCAGGTAATGCGTTCCAGTCAGGAACTTTGGACTCTGAGAATGTGGACTTCCTGAGCTGACGCCTTGTCATGTTTAGATCGAAATTTCGCCCACGATGAGGCAAACCGCCGCAACTTTACACACGATCAGTAGGTATTACGATCCCGGCAATTGAAAACAATGAGCTTACCTGGCGCAAATAAGTTTGCCAGTGCTTTCAGCGACTGGATTTTCTGTAACCGCCATTGATTGCTCGCTTTGCCTTCCAAGTTCAAGTGATATTCGTGATTTAATGTTATGATAGGGAAAAGGAGCGAGTGTTTAATTTGAGTATTTCAATTACAATAAAGAGTGTCGAATTTTGACAGTCTTGATCATGTCAAAAGTGACACTTCTTAAGAAGAAGTCGAGGTAGATGTGACTCAAAATGTGCAGGGTCGAGTCCAGTGGACGCCAGGCGGGAGTGGCTCATGGGTGCCCTGTGGCCTGCTGAGCTTAGGTAGGCAACTGGCCTGTCGGCCTGACTCAACTGTGGCGGCACTGCCCCAACATGCACCAAATGGGCGTTGGATACGAACGCTTCATTTTCCCATTACAATCCGAGGGTATTCAGCAAGTTCGCCTTTCAAGTTAATTATTAAACAGCACCAAGCAGTGCATCCACAAAAACTAAGGCTAGCAACGGATACTAGTCGAATAGAAGAGTGGCGAACTTTTACAATATCGATTGACTCAGTGCAGGAAATCTTTCAGTGCTTAAAACATAAAAATTCGAGGCGTGATTCTAGAGCCAACTACTGGTATTTGATCCATTGATTGAGAAATTGCACATCACAGCTGGATAGTTGCCACCCTTTGGATGACTACATGCCAGCTCTAGCATCGTATACCGTAAGAATTAGCAGACTCCAAACTAAATCCAATAAAGTGAAAGACATTAGATATGGCAATGCTATACAAACTCGAAATTGCTGCGGATTTCCACACACAAAGCAAGCTATTTTGATAGAGCAAAAATTTAAGGAGCCGGTCTTGCATTGCCAACAACAACTTATGAAGAGAAATGAGCTCGGCGATCATTGAAAATTTCATACATCCGAGCCAAAAACAAATAATAAATAGTATCTAGTTTAATGGTGCAGACAATTAAATGTTGAAATTTGGTTTGTGAATTTCAGATTCTTATGTCGCACTGAGAATTGGCAGAAAATCTCAATGCAATCTCTCCAACGTATTTTTGGAATTATTCGAAAAGTGTAGCTCTACTTGAGATACCCATTGAGACAATAACAGTTGGCAATACTTAATATTGCAAAATAGGAAAGGATATCTCATTCACAATTGAAAGACTTCTTTTGACTCCTTTCAGGTTCAGGCAACGAATTTATACAAGCTTAGCAGTAGCGAGATCATAAGAATGTGTATGTTAGACAACTGGATTGAAGATCGAAAAGTCTTTAAAGATGTCACTAGATGATATTTCTCCTCAAATTGGCTTCATCACAGCTGGTGATAGCCTGAATCGAAGCTTTCGGATGGAAGTTTTCATCCTATGCGTGTGTGTAGGTATCCTGAATGTGGGGAAGGGGCAAAGCGGGAAGGGCCCGGGAATTTGTCTGAACGAAGAAAATGTGTTCAGACAGTAGGCAGAGCAATGAGACATAATAACTATGCTTTTCGTGAGATGAAGACTCTTTTGGCTGGTTGCTAAATTACAAGTAGTATTTTAATCAAAACAGCCTCGGCGAAAGCGGAGCGAATGTGCCTAAACTGGAAATCTGTTTTCACCCCACCATCCTCTTCATTCAGCCCACTTCACAATACCACAACCAAAATCCAGCCATCATCCATTCACACTGCAACCATGGCGACTCACGAACAGCTTCCCTCGACCTCCTCCAAGCCCCCTCTCGACCCAACAGTCAATACCCAAGAAAAGCCATCCAAAGATGCAGCACCATCCAGCGCACTCAAGCGCAAAGCAGAAGAAGCTGAAATCACTGCCCCAACTCTGCACATCGGAACCAGAAAGTCTGCACTTGCCATGATACAAGCTGAGATGGTATTGGCTCAATTGAAAGCTGCACACCCAGAGACGGAGTACGAGATTCATGCTATGAGCACGATGGGCGACAAGAATCAAACGACTGCTTTGCATGAGTTTGGAGCAAAGAGTTTATGGACACATGAGCTAGAGGCGCAATTGTTGGATGGAACGCTAGATTGCATTGTGCATTGCCTGAAGGATATGCCTACACAATTACCACCCAAGTGTATCATCGGTTGCATATTGGAGAGAGAAGATCCTAGGGATTGTGTAATCATGAAGAAGGGCTTGGAGTATAAGACTTTAGGAGAGCTGCCAGATGGAGCCGTGGTTGGCACAAGCAGTGTGAGACGCAGTGCCCAAGTCAAGAGAAAGTACCCGCATTTGAAGTTCAAGGATGTTAGAGGTAATGTAGGAACAAGATTATCCAAGCTGGATGCCGAGGATGGAGAATATTCATGTTTGATATTGGCTGCCGCAGGATTGCTCAGGATGGATCTCGGAGAGAGAATTACACAATTGCTGGATTCTAAAACTCCAGGCGGCGGACTTTTGCACGCTGTAGGTCAAGGAGCGCTGGCAATTGAGGTTCGGGAGGGTGATGAAAAGACAATTTCTATCTTCAAAGAGCTCTCGAACGAACCGTCGACACTGGCAGGAACCGCAGAACGAAGCTTGATGCGAACACTTGAAGGAGGATGCAGTGTGCCGATTGGTGTTGAGACTACGTGGATTGAGAAGGGAAAACTGCTGATGAAAGCCTGTGTGGTCAGTCTTGATGGAAAGGAGAGTATAGATGCAGAGAGACTAGATGAAGTCCTCACTGCAAAGGATGCCGACGAGTTTGGCTGGAAGCTTGCCGAAGATTTGGTTGGGAAGGGAGCTGCCAATATCTTGAAAGCTATCAATCTCAACCGACCAATTATTAAGGAGCAAGGAGGAGCATAGACGTTGATGTGGAAAATCATATGAACTGCTTTGTATAGATTAGATCTGCTGGCGCCCTTGGCATGGGAAAAGTGCATATATTTGGCTCCCAACCCAGATAGCAATCATCTGCTACCAAACGCCATAACCGTTGAGGGTGATTCTTCTATGTGCGACTTATGATGATATCTTCAGTCCTCTTCCTCCGTAAACGCTTTGTATGCCTTGGCATCCATCAGGTCATCCAGATCCTTTACTCCAGCTTCACCAACCTCCACTTTTGCGATCCATCCTCCTGCAGAGCTTTCATCTTCCGGTCCCTTGTTGATAGTTCCTGGCTTTTCCTCCAGCAAGTCATTGACAGCAGTGATAGTGCAGGAGATAGGTGCATTGATATCTGAAGCCGACTTGACTGATTCCACTGCGCCGATCGCATCCCCCGCAGAAACCTCTAGGGGCGTTGTTGGGAGCTCGACGTAGACTACATCACCCAGAGCGTGAGCAGCGTAGTCTGAAATTCCAATTACTCCAGTCTTTCCATCATCAGAGAGTTCAACCCATTCGTGATCCTTGGTGTACTTCTTGACTTGTGCTATAGAGCTATCAGCAAGGTGTTGACCCGAGGTTGAAAGGTTGGAGATGCCCTACCAAGAGGAGACACTGAGAAAGCCCGGACTTGGAATGGAGAGGGTCGCCATGAAGCTGCACTTCTGCAAGACTTCTTTGCGAATTGAGCTGCTGCGGGCCTTAGAGATCGGACAATTGAAGCCATTTTTGCTGTGTTTTGTTTGTCTTCCGATATTCGATATCACTTCACTTAAGACTTTCTGGAAGGCCGAAAATAAGCGACCCCACCTAAAAACGCGAGATCAGGGTCATGGATAATGAGAGGATCTTATTATTGTTGATATTGACAACAAACCGCCCCTCAATTTCCTGAGCGATCAAATTTCATGCGCCAGAGACTATTGCTTTTTACTTTTCTGAGAAATTGAGGTGAGGTTTTCACTTTCGCTCTTTTCATCGCGTCCAGTCAGCTTTCGCACGCGTTACCCTAGCTCAAGCGCCAGACATTTGAAGGCGCGAGAACGGGTCAGCCAGGGGTCATTACCAGGTCCGAATAACCTCAACTGGACCTAAACAGTGGCCGATTTCAGATAGTCTGTGCTGCCAGCCGAAGCGACTCGAGCCCCTTTCTCCTCCAGAGCGTACTGATGTATACATCAAAAGCTCAGTGTTGATCAAGCGCCCATTCTTCACCTGTTCACAACATACTTGAGAACAAAGTTCCACAGCCGCAACCGACAAACTGGATTCCTCGACGTTATCCGCGGGCTCTCCAGCTCAATTCCACGACGCCGTAGATACAATGGAAACAGACGGTGGCTATGATGGTCGGGCAGAGGGCCATGACGACACAATGGGGGGCACCGACGAAGCACACACTCCTACCAGAAGACACATACAATCACAGTCTGCCGACTTCCCATCCTCACATCAAGGCTACTCTGCATCGCCGACACCAGATGCAGACCCCAATGCCCGCTATCCTACTCCCCCAACTGCATTTGCACCCTCCATCTCCCGACCAAACTCTGGCTTATCAGGAAATGGCGGCTACAGTAACATGCAGTCTTCGTACCAAGACCAGAATGCACGTGGTGCAACAGATTCGAGCCGGAATAAGAACAGTGTCGTTATCAAAGTTGGTATGGTTGGAGATGCACAAATAGGCAAGACGTCATTAATGGTAAAATATGTCGAGGGCAGCTGGGACGAGGATTACATCCAAACACTAGGTGTGAATTTCATGGAGAAGACCATCTCTATACGCAATACCGAGATCACATTCTCAATTTGGGATTTGGGTGGACAGAGAGAGTTTGTGAATATGTTGCCCCTCGTATGCAATGATGCGGTGGCTATTCTATTCATGTTTGACTTGACGAGGAAGAGCACACTTAATAGTATCAAGGAGTGGTACAGGCAAGGCAGAGGATTCAACAAGACGGCAATTCCGTTCTTGGTTGGTACGAAATATGACCACTTTGTCAATTTCCCTCGAGAGGACCAAGAGGAGATTTCGAATCAGGTATGTTTATGCCTTCGATGTCTTCTTCAATATTCTAATAAAATATCCAGGCCCGAAGATTCGCAAAGGCAATGCGAGCAAGCCTGATCTTCAGCAGCACAAGCCACAGTATCAACGTGCAAAAGGTACCAAAAATCCTCTTCCGTTTCCTCCCAAAATCTACCCCTCAATTCACCCCACATAGCGCACAAAATTAACCCTTATCCAGATTTTCAAAATCGTCCTCTCCAAAGCCTTCGACCTAAAATGCACAATCCCAGAGATCGAGAATGTCGGCGAACCTCTTCTCCTGTACCAATCCGTCGGTTAAGTCTCCGCCCAAAAAAGCCCTCCTACAGCACGCACCAAAGCCTCTAATGAATCGTTTCCTCTCCCTTCACAAACCCATCAGACACGAAATGATGCCTTCCCTCACGAGTCCAACGTCCCCCACGAACACGAAGACACGCACAAGTGTCACATCCACATGAGCAAGCTACCCTAGAACAACCCGGAGCCGGCGCCGGGGAGCTAGAAAAAGAGTCTTTTGAATTTTACCATCGTGCTACCGATCCCACATAACTCAAAACCACGACCTTGTTTTTTCCGCGTGCATTTTCTGCTGTTTTCTCTCTCTCCTTGGGTTGGGCATGGTAGGTAGAGCATGGAGCAAGGGAGTGCGGTGCTTGGGTGGCTGGATACTTAGGAAAGGAAATGATATGACACGTTAAGACATAATTGTTTCTTCTTCTTCCCCTTTCCTGTATCAAAATCCAAGAAGCTCTCATCACAATGCATACTGGTGTTCAGCAGGATCACTTTGTGCGTTCGGGCTGACTAATGATTGTTTTACGCTTGGGTCAAGCGGTTTCTTCCTCCCCCTCGATTGGCTCTGATCACGACCGAGTTATATAAGAGAAATGAATGTTGATTTGTATCGAGCGTGCCGACTACAGGAAATGATGATGACTGCAATAACGGTAACCGAATGAAATCAGTCACGGCCGCAATACTGCTTTCCAACGCCCTGCTCTAGTACCGTTCTGACCTGTACACAGTCCTGCCCTGTATTGTCCTCCTGATAGTACGAGACATCGAATTATCAATGATCTTTATTCTTCGCGCCAGTCATCAATGCCCATAGACCTGAAACAAACCCATTCTGTCCAGGTAGTACCTCGTCACGTTTCCTGTTGCCCTCTTTCTCATCTTCGCCCTTCACACATCCAGCTTTTTCGATATTAATTACCGCTTGAATATTTTGGGAAGTTAGAAGCTTCCCAAGAGCGTCCTGGGCTGATTTCCTATTTGGTTGAACTCCTTGATTCTTTTTCGTAATGACAATACTGTATGGCTCATCGGCCATTTGTGATCGTTTCCCTTTTCTCTTGTGCTTACTGCCCGTGTTGCCGGAAAAAGCGTCCGCTTCCAGTTCCTCGGAGACAATAACAAGACTACGAGCATCCGCTTCTTTAACGGCTTGTTTACCTTTATCCGTTATGTGCTTCTTCATAGCTGTAGAATCATTCGGTCCATATAAAGCAGGAGGGCAGCTAACAAGGCGATGCTCCCTCATTTCAGCAGTTCTCCTGCCAAGACCATGACTATAGCTTGCGCTTCGTGTAGAAGGATTAGAATTTGAGCCAAAAGCCTGCCCCATATCACCAGAACAGTCATCCAAAGTGTGTTGTTCTGCAGCAATATGGATATTTCCCGAGTGCGATCCACTGACATCGTCACACTCATCCAAAGCATGCTGTTCGGCAGAATTAGAGCTAGTTTCTGAGTGTGATCCACCGTCATTGACACAAGCATCCAAAGTATGTTGTTCAGCAGCAATATGGATATTTTCTGGGTACGATCCCCCTTCACCATCACCATCACAATCCTTCAGAGCATGTTGAACAATTGTATCGCTCAGCGGCATGACTGTCATGGACCTAGCTCGACCTTGACTGCATGAGCTGCTCTCCTGAGCTCTTCTCTCTTCGTTTTCATAATAATCCAAAACCCTTTTGTCAACCGGACAATCACTGAAATCGTGAACGTAGGACGTCTCGACCTCCGAAGGTTGGAGAGTGTGGCAACCACCAAGGTCATGCTCGCCAGCGTGAGTCGTGTTGTTCTCTGCGGCCTCAATGTCATTTCTAACGGCAAGAGGATCGATTGTGCTGTATGGCTGATTGATTTTAACGGTAGATTGGGCTTGCTGGGAAGCTTGAAGACTGCTATTCTCAAGTTGCTTTGACTGGATCGTTTCCTGCTTGTCGTGAGGAGGGGGAGCAGGGATTCGAAAGTGTGCGGACTCCGGTCCCCGGACTTGGAAGAGCCAGTATTTCTTCTTACGAGGCTTAGACTCGTTGGAATCTGGGATGCCTTCGGTGGCTTTGTGCTTCATTGGCATTATTTCAGGTTGAGGGACAAGCACCGTGGGAACGTCAGGTACTATGTCCATCGTTTTCAAATCGAGTAACTGAATCGAGATTCCGTGGAGTTTATTCTTACATGTGTGTTTTCCTCCGCAGAACCCGGCTGGGTTGTCTATAAGCCTTCGACGCTCGTCCTTTGTCAACTTATGAGCAATCTTGCCAGCTTTAGTGGAATCGGAGTGTTGTTGGTCATTCAGATCCACTTGAGACTCATATCTCATGGGAGATTGTAGCCCTGGTTGGCGCATCAGACACTTAGGATATTCTGGGCAATATCTGTAGTTGGGTCTTATCGCCCTATTGCCCTCGCGAGCCTGAACTTCATAATCATTCTGTAAGAGTATATCATAATAACAGTAAGCCGAAACAGACGGTTCATCACTAATTGACTCTTCTGTGATGCCGTATTTTTCTCGAATTTTCATCCTCTGCTGATGGACCTCCGGCCCTTTCTTGAAGCCTATCAATTATTAGTCCCGTAAAGTGAGTGACAACAACGGGCAATGATGGGTAACACCAACTGGGTTGTGCAAGATATGGTTGTCAAACGTACAATCGAACGGTCGATAGTAGGCCCTACGTTCTTTTTTGCTCCAAAACCCATGGAAAGGATCTTCTCCAGCCTCTGCTCGCGCCAGCCGCATTTCGGTCTTAGCATAGGAGACGCTAGGAAAGCAAAGCGCCGTCCAGCATTCTTTGCCGCAATCGCAGGCGCCACCGTCTTCGATTATCCATTCATCTGGTACCCAGAACGGAGTTGGTTCAATTGGGCGATACACAACGTAAGTTGTGGTTGCCATATAGAAGGAGGTTGCAGACACGACGAGAAACTCGCGGGCGACCACGATAGTAGTCAGGGTGTGGTTCTGCAGGATGTTGTGGTGTCGTTGGGCTCTCAAGGGGAAAGAGAGAGTACGATATCAATACGGTTTCTTGCAGACAATGTCAACCGGGGAACAACAGGGAGATAGACATTGGTTACTTACAAATCCAGTAATAATGATGTACTGCAATGTATCAGACCACTTGTTGATGAACTAAATGGAGAGATAAGTGTGCAGGAGTGCAGAGGCACTATAATTCTTCCATGGGGCAAGTAAGTTCTAGAGAGGAATACAACGGAGGAAAGTGCAACCTGATTTCACCAAACGAAAATCACTTGGCCATTGAGTGGTAAGAAACGAGCATTAAATACATTATATGTACAACATCATGATTTTAGCCTCTGGAAGACCTATCATAATTTCCACATTCATGCTCTCAATTGACCTATAGGTGATCTACCCTTTTTCTGGCTGATCCTGGGTCAGTCCAGCTCAAATCTTATCTTCCTCAGATACGAACACGCACACAATGCAGGAATTCGTTATATCTGCGATCGTTTGGGATCAACGGTTCCCTTGACTTTAGCAGTGTCCGGACCGCCCTCGGCCTTCTCTGTAAACAGGTTAGAACGGCGCACACAAAGTAAGGTGAAATGCGAGCAAGGTCTGGGTTGCTCGCAATCTGCCCAGCTTGATTGGTCACGACAAATATAGGAGAATATTCGACGTACTGCTTTTGCTTGAGTCATTGCTGATATCAGTGGAGTGTTTAGTGTCAGTGTTTGTAAGACCCTCTTGCTTCCCAGTCTGGCTGTTTTGGCTACCAGCCTCTTTGGATGGAGAAGCCTTATCTGCATCCTCCTCAGACTCTTCTCCAGCTTTGATACCTTTGTTGCTCTCGGTTCTCTTCTTGGATCCACTCTTAGCATCAGGAATCGACTTCTTGGTATTGCCGTCCTTGCTTTCACCTAATTCTGCTTTACCCTCGCTCTCATCATCGGAAGTTTCAGGGGTATCAGCTGGCTTATCATCTTCTTCGCTACTGGATTCATCGGAATTTTCGCTTTCCTCCTCCTTCTCCTCTGGCTCATCGGACTTCTCCTCTCCGTCATCCTTGGATTCCTCGGACTCCTCATGTTTCTCGCCATGTACCTCGCCGTGATCGCCATGCCCGTGGGAGGTATCCGGGGCGTTGGAGAGGAGATACCAACAGGTAGGAGCAGTTACTGCAATAGCTCCAGCAGCCCTAATGACGTCGATGAGTATTTGCAGATAATGAGGGTATCTAGGTGTCAAGCCTTACCAGACCGCATCACCTCCTGACTTTGCTTCATGGTGTCCTCCACTGGCATAGCCGCGGCGGGCAACTTGTCGGAAGAGCTGAGGGCGAGCGGCGGATGGTCTCGCACCTCGGAAGCAGGATCGCAGAGCAGCAGCTCTTGAGAATGCCATTGCGATGAATTATCTGAACAGCAAAGTCCAGAAATACAATTACTAGCTGTAATTAGTTTGAAGTAATTGGATTTGAAAGTTGCGGAGACATACGATCTCAATTGGGTGATGAAGAAGCTTCGCAGTGAACAATTAATCGAGAGGCTGGAGTCAAATCAGAATTCTGGGCAGCAAAGGCAAAAGCGAAGCAGAATCACGCCAGTTAGACAGGACTGGGGCACTTTGGGAGCTTGGACGATTTCATCTTAGCGTTTGATAGCCTCGAACTTCAGGCAGAATATTTTTGACCCCACCAATATTTACCTCCGATGTGTCGAGCTCCAATTGCTAAGGTGAACTGGTGAGTATCTCGAAGACGGGTTCTTTCGTTTTCATCACTCCAGTTCAAGACGAACATATCTTCAAATCCTATGGCCGATTATTGATGCGTAAGTGTCTCTTCTCCATTGCAGAGGCAACTGTCCCACTTGCTCCGCCAATCTCCTCATATACCTACTCTAGGCAGAGAGCTTGTTAGCTGACAGTTCAAGGAAAGCGAAGTCTTTTTGATTCACATACTTCCTTTGACGACTATGACCTTCATGACAAAAAATTTATCGACCTCATAAGCGCATACTTTTCTGCTAGCCTCTTGACCTCGATATCTTGTTCGCAATCTGCCTCTGCCCACAACCAACGACGTCCACCATGGCGACCCCAATTACTCAAAATCCCACTTCGCAAACAGTAGCACAGCTACTACCCAAACTCCATGATGCGGATCCTGACTATCGTTTCATGTCTTTGAATGATCTGTACCAAGTTCTCACCATTGGAAAGCACGACTTCCTCTACAACGATTACAACACTGCTGCAAGAGCTGTTGACGGTATTATCAAAACACTCGACGACCAAAATGGCGAGGTCCAGAATCTGGCGATCAAATGGTGAGGAAATATACCTCAAATTGTGGACTTTACTAACAATTACAGTCTCGGTCCCCTTGTAACCAAAATCCCCGTTACAATCCTTCCTCCCCTCATCGAGAAGCTTTCCACCCTCAATACGGAAAATTCAGTCGATAATTCTATCCCAGCCATGGCCTTACGAACAGTTGTTACTACCCTCCCACGACCGGTAACTGGCGTTACCCCATCGAAGGATGTTGTAGATGCATATTCTGCGATCAGTAGAGTTCTTATTCCTCGACTGGTTGGCAGAATCGTTGGCACAAAGCCTAACAAACAACTCAACCTTCCAGCTGTGCCACCTGGCATGTTAGATCTCGATAACGGGAAAGACCTAGATCCGGAAGCAATAGATGTTTTGATTGAAGTCGTCCGATGCTTTGGACCCATGCTGGTACAAAACGAGGTGGAAGCATTCCAAGCTTTGCTCGTCAATATTTTAGATTCGGATAAAGCTAGCTCCGTGGTCAAGAAGAGATCTGTTGTCGCGGTGTCTATTTTAGCTATCTATCTGACAGATGATGGCCTCGGTGCTTTCGTTTCACAGCTCATCGAGAGTCTGCGGAATTCCCATCTTACATTAGTCCAGAGACGCCTTTACATCACCATACTCGGTTCCATGGCGAGATCGATCTCCTCGAGATTTGGGCCCTATCTGAAGACATTGGCACCATTTGTATTGTCGGCTCTCAGCGAACAGGAATTAGCAGAGCAATTGGAAAATCAAGCTGAGGATGGCGAACCAGATCCAGAAACTGACGATGTTCGCGAAGCTGCTTTAGTAGCATTAGACGGGTTCCTAGCTTCGTGTGGTACGGAAATGCGATCTTATACCGAAGAAACTATTGCAGCTCTTCTCCGTTTTCTCAAGTACGATCCCAACTACAACGATGATGACGACGAGGAAATGGGCGGAACACAAACCGAGGAGGACGATATGGACGGGTTTGACGATGATGACGAATTCGAAGCCGAGGCAGGTTTCGATGATGATGACGATGATGCCAGCTGGAAAGTCAGGCGTTGTGCTGCAAAGGCCCTTTACACACTCATTTCGACTCGCGGAAGTGGCGATTTACTGGATGATGGCACTCTTTATGCTCAAGTTGCGCCAGTGTTAATTCAAAGATTTAACGAGCGGGAAGAAAATGTCCGTTTGGAAGTAATTTCAACAATGGCATCGCTCATTCGCAAAACTGGTGAAGGCGTTGTCGTCGCATTCTCAAATGACGATAGCTCCGACTATATTTCTCATGCCCCGCAAAGCCGTAAGCGTAGGCGAGAGAGCACAGCGGCAGCATCCTTCGACGCCAAACTTCTCCGTATTTCATCTTCAGGTTTGACCTCGCCAGTTCTCGAGCCACTGCCAGCCTCAGGACCGAGAGCTGATTTGGCACGCTTAAGCCCTGTTCTGATTCGTTCAACGACAAAACTGTTGAAGGGTAGCTCCATTCCGACTAAGCAAGCTGTAATCAAATTACTGAACGACATTGTCTCTGTTCAGAGCGGCGGTCTCTCCGAGTACTTTGGCCAGATTGTCGACCCAGTTATTGACGCGGTTAAGACTGCTTCAGGTTCTGCTTCTGCGAGTACATCTACAAGTAGCGGATCTGCATCTGCAACGGCCAGCACGCTTAGAATAGCCGCACTTCATTTGATGGGAGACATCGCCTCGACACATTCCTCCAGTGTCTTGCAGCCTTACCTTCCAAAAATTGTACCTGGTGTTGTCTCCGCAGCCACTGACAAGTACCTTAAAATCTCGAGCGAAGCGATTGGTACAATTGAGCAAATCATTAAGGCGCTCACACCCCCCAGGGCGAAATCAACAACTGAGAAGAACCAGGCAAATCTCCAACAGCTTTACAAGGTCATTATTGGTAGAGTTTCTGCAAATGACGCTGATCTAGAGGTCCGCCAGCGTGCAATCCAAGCCCTTGGTATCTTACTCGCTCGCACTGCTAGTCCAGAAGGAAATTCTCTTTTGTCATCTTCGGATCGTTCTGTTGCTTTGGAGCTTTTGAGCGAGCGACTCAAAAATGAGACTACCCGTCTCGCTGCTGTTCATGCAATTGATCATGTCGCTGCCTTTACAACCAATAAGGACCAATTAAAGCCCAAATGGATTCAAGAAGTTTCCTTGGAGCTGTCTGCCCAGCTTCGCAAGGCTAACAGGTCGTTACGAGGTGCCAGTTTGAAGGCATTGAAAAATGTGGTTGTCAATCCTGCTGCCAGTGCCGCCCTCGATACCCCCACCATCAACGGTCTCGTCAGTGCTCTGCTACCACTTTTGACAGCAGCAGATTTGCACCTCCTTGGCCCAGCTCTACTTGTATTATCGGCTTTAGTTTCAGCCAACTCAAAGCTTGTCGTCACTGATCAGCTGAACCAAGCCATTTGTGACTTGTTGAAATCAACCACGTTTGTTGGTGCTGTTCTCGAGGCTGTTTTGACTCTCGTGACTCAGATTGGACAGAGTGGTGCAGGTCAGAAACTTATGGTCGGACTTCTCAATGATGTCAATGTACTTGGAGACCCAGCCGTTGTTGGAAAAGTTATTGGTACATTGCTGGTCTTTGGTGGACCATCAGTCGGCGTGACAGTGGATAACTTTATGGCCGAAGCTATAAACGCAAAATCTGATGAGCCTAGACAATGTCTTGCCCTTGCTGTGCTTGGGGAGGCTGGGCTGCGTATGGGTGTCAAGTCACCTCTTCGACCAGCCTCATTCACTGCACAATTTACTTCAACTTCAGATAAAGTGCCTCTCGCTGCTGCAGTTGCACTGGGGCGTGCAGGTGCTGGTAACATTCCTGTCTATCTACCTCAGATTCTATCAACGATGGACCAAGGGGGAAATGCCCAGTATCTCCTTCTACACTCAATCAAGGAGATTTTGCAGCAATCAAGCAGTAATCCAAAGAACCTCGAGCAATATACAAAGTCGATCTGGACTCGACTAATATCCGCTTCGCAGAGCGAAGATAATAAGGCTGTCGGAGCAGAATGTATTGGTCGCATCGCGATTATTGACCCGAAAACATACATGCCTCAGTTGCAGCAATATCTTTCTAACTCCAGCCCATCAGTTCGAGCCATGGCAATCCAAGCCATTCGATACACCCTTCCTGAAAGCGAGGATAATTTCGATGCTGTACTCAAAACAACTTTGATCGACATGCTTACTGTGATGCTTGGTGACAAGGAGTTGGAGAATCGTCGTCTTGCTCTTACTACTCTCAACTCAGCGTCTCATAATAAGCCTGATTTGATTGTTCCAAATCTTGGTCTGCTTCTACCACTTGTCATGCAAGAGTCGGTCGTGAAGCCAGAGTTGATCCGAGAGGTAACCATGGGTCCCTTCAAGCACAAGATCGACGATGGTCTGGAAGTCCGCAAGGTGAGCTTTACTACTTTCCCTTACTCTACTGCTGCGGTACTAATTCCCCACAGAGCGCATACGAGACCTTGTACTCGCTCATGGAAACAGCATTTTCGCGAATTAACATCCTCGATTTTTACGACCGTATTATCGCTGGATTGAAGGACGAGCACGACATTCGCGCTCTGTGCAACCTGATGCTCACGAAACTCGTCTTCTTGGATCCAGATGAGACCTCCCGCCGTCTGGACACCATCGCTGATTGCTTCCGTACTACGCTCTCCACAAAACTCAAGGACAACGCCGTCAAACAAGAGGTCGAAAAGCAAGAAGCTGCTGCCAAGAACGTCCTCAGAGTCACTCTACTTCTAGCCTCCGCTATCCCAGCTGCTACGAGCGGTCTGGGTGCAGCTGCCGCACAGCACCAAACCTGGCGCACTTACTGGGAATGGGTAGAAAAGGATTTCGATGTGCAATTGAGGGCTCTGAGGGAAGAGAAGAGCAAGGAAGTTGCTTATTGAAACAAGTTGGCGCGAAGCATGATGGATAAATACTGGGTCTAAGTAGGAAATTACCTAGTCTTAGCTATTATGCCGAGGAAAAACGATTATGATGATATGAATGATGGATGGATGGATGATGCAGAAACGAGCGTGTCCTGGTGGTTTTCTTCGCATAGCTTGCGGTGCATTGTGCTTCTTCCTTACTCGATACGTACTTGGGCAATAGAAGAGCACTTCTTTAGACTTTGGTGCGTGAAATATGATATGTGATGTTCTTATCCTACCTGTGTCGAATATAACATGGAGATATTCGTCCTCTGTACGAATAATGGCCACAATGAGGTATAATACGTTAAACACAAACACCAGCACCACCTCCCTATATGACTATAGCCATAACAAACGATCTCCCTCCCCTCCCCCAATGCTTCGTATCTACTTATTTTCTAGCTTAAATATGCAATAAAATTTCAATTCAAAAGTATCTTGAATATAGCTAGATAAACAACAAAACAAGCAATACCAGAAGTCTATCATACACTCTCCTTTCCGCGCTATCCAATATAATATATATCTCTCTCTTTCATCCTTTCCAACAAAGTAACTCCAGCTCTAGCTTTACCTACCTACCTTGATGACGCTCCGCTGGCCCTCCGGGGGCCACTGCCGTGGAGGCCGAGAAGATATACAAAATATTACTTGGGTAATAACTTTGATAGTATATAACTAAATGCAAACCCTTTAGAACTAGTATTAGCAAGTATTTCTTTCTACTTGGGAAGTCCTCGAATACTAGAGTTTTGAGTGTAAAGCTTTAATAAGATACACTTCTATTCGAATATTAATAAGATTACGTTATATAATAGGACTTCTTCCCAAAATTAAGCCCTTATGCTTTTTGTTGAAGGTTGTCTTACGTGTGTATACTAACGAATTTATTCTAAATAAGGCTAAGATTAATTATATTTTAGAAGGGAATTTTGGCTCAGCAGGGAAAGGGAGTTGTTTAGAAGGAGATGGAGAGTGGGTAGTGAGATTTATAGGGATAGGAAGAGGGATGAAAATGGGATGGGAATAATATGGGAAGTATAGCCCTAGATAGGGACAATGGGGGAGGGTAGGGGAGGTCGGAAATTTGTACTCTTAAATGATTTAAGTAGCGATATAACCTTAATCCCGCCCCTTTTCTTTCGCCTCTTCTCTCTGAATATCTTTCATCTACCTTTATTACCTTACCTCACTTTTCCATCCCCTACCTCGCCTTCTTATTCCACTTACAACCTCACTCACAACCTCACTCTCCCAAACCCAACCAACCCATCAAGAACAACACACTCACCAAATCTCAGCTAACTCAATATCAATATCAACCTCAATTCATTTCATTACTCTAAACTTTCATTTATGTACTCCCTTCTCTCCTCTCCTCTCCTCTCCCCTCCCCTTCCCTCTCCCTCCCCATACTATCTCCCATACCACAAGCAAAACCCAGTATAAACAAGAACCTAAGTAGCGGGGATTTCCTTATTCCATCGATCCATCCACGTATTTATCAACAACTCATTCCTCCCAATTGCGGAAAGTTGGTTTTTCCATGAGGGCGGGGGGAAGAAAACAGAGTGTATACAATCTCAAAGTTATGATGAGTAGAGGATAGGTAGAAACGGAGGTAAAAGTAAAATGTGAAAACAAAGCCCATCCTATGTATGCATGCATGCAAAACGCCATCCAGATCCAGGAACGTGATTCATCATTTTATGTAGTAAGCAGACAGGCAACGGAACGCGGGAATTAAGTTGAATGAATGGGTATCTTGCTTCTCTGCTCTTCTCCTCTTTCTCTATGTGTTAATTTTCCCCCTGCTTTTTCAGAATAATGAAGAGAGAAGAATCACTGCAGAGCCATCATTCCCGCGACTCCTGGTGCTGCGCCTTCCAAATCCACTGCCTCGACGGTGTTTCTAATCCTGCCTGTTTCCAGAACTAAATTACCGAAGTATTTTCTCGCAACTTCGCTTTCTTGTCTTACTTTCCTCGTGTCTTCTTTCTTGGCACCGAGTTGTTCGACAGAGCGTTGGAGACCGACGCGCAGGTTGTCGGCGGGGAAACGGAGGACTTTACGGACGGATGAGGAGATGCGATCGGAGTTGGAGTGGATGTAGTCTAATTGCTGGAGTTGAGTTGAGATTTTGGTGGAAAGGCGGTGCGGGAGGGAGTGAGGAATTTGGAGGAGTAGGTAGTATGTCGCTGCGATGGCTAGGTTTTGGTTAGTATTATTATATTAGAAGTTGGTGATGGAGCTTACCAGTAGCTACTACGCCAGGAATGATAAGTTTTCGCAGGTTGTTATTCCCTACAACTTTCACAGCTCCCAGCGCACCATCGACCCAGCCAAATCCACCAACCATCCGACCTCCTACAGCTGTAGCGACAGTAAGGGCCATTCCCGTACCAGCCATCTTTTCTTGCTTTTGCAAGATAGTATGCCAATCGAAGAAGTCCCACAACTCAGTCTCGATTTCGACTTGACGGGCAAGTACATCACGTTTCCGGCGAAACATGACGTCTGGACGGAAACTGAGATCAGTGTATTCATCTCCGAGATGTAATATTCCAAGTTGCTTGATAGAGCTGACACCTTCGACGGTCTTTTGACGAGCATGTTCTTCACAAGCTGTGACAGAGGCTGATATTTGTGAAAGGATGGCTTCTTTGATATCATCCGCGTATTGGAATACGTTCAGAAGACCAGGGTATGGGACACCCAGATCTTCATCAGCAGCTTGAGCTATCGAGTATTGAAGACTTGATCTAGTGTGGTCGTAAATCTCCTTGCATGTTGCCTCGATAGTCCTATCAATATCATCGCTGACCTCCGCCTTGGCCTTCTTTGAGGCTTCAAGAAGTGGCTCCAACTCATTCAATTCTTTCGTCACTCGGTCCAACTCTGATTGAGCGACCTCCTGGTTGACAGTAGCTAGAGTCTGGACATCGCCAAGAACATTCAGGAGGTATGTCTTGGCAGGGGCCAATTTTGACCGAGCACGCTTCTCGAGTACAAATCGTCTAAGAGATTGCTCAAGATTTTCGAAATCTCGAACCTTCTCCTTCTCCTTGCCTTTTCCTTTTGGATCCGAAGGGTCATCATCACCACCACCTCCACTCGAGCTTCCGCTGCCACTTCCACCTGGTCCTCCTGGTGGTGCTGTGGGAATAGCATTACTCGATACGAAATGTACCAGCTCTGCTGACTCCTTAAAAGTTCTTGGACTGAGTCCTTGAACTTGTTCTAAAATCATCTTTTGACATCGCTCCTTATCTCTGATATTGTCATAACCATTGACGACAATAAATATATAAGCCTTCTCTGCTGCCGCGGCCCATATGAATTCCTTGGCAGTCATGGTAAAGTGATTTGCTGCAGAGACGACGAAAACCACCACATCAATCTCTTCTTGGCGAGCGAAAACTGCTGTCGTCTTGGTTGTATCCAGGTTCAGACCAGGGGCGTCAATAATAGAAATGTCTACCACTCCATTATTGAGTAATGACTGATCAATTGATCGAACATCCTTCACATAAACTTTACATTGAGTATAGGTATCATTCGATGTGACAATCTTCTCCAAGTCGTGTAATGTGAAGACATCATATGTGCTCTCGTCATGTCGGTTGTAGATAACTTCTTTGTGCACGGCGTGAACCTCCTCGATACCCCCGTTCTCCCTCGCATCCAATACCTCGCAGAAAATACTTGTACATGGTTGCTGGTCTTCCGGTAAGATCTTTCGCCGTAATAGAGCATTGCAAAATGTCGATTTTCCAGCATTGAGATCCCCAGTAACCAAAACCTTACTCGATGTATCTTCTATTCGCTCCCTTAGGGAAAGGAGGTGCTTGATGCTGGTCTGAATTTTGCCGTCCAACAATGAAGCTATTGAACCCTTCTCCAAAGAGTGTACCAATTCGGTTTGATGTAGTGCACCCAATTTCAGATCCAACTTCAATATCGAGAATTCTTGTGCAATTTGAGGTGTAATTAATCGAGGTTCGGGCGCTGGTCGTTGTTCCGCAGCTTTACTCGACTCTGCTTCACTAGAATCTGCGCCAAATGTCTGCGAACGTCTCAATACCCCCGGTCGCGGGACTTGCATAGATGACTCTCCTGGTCCAGAAGTTTGTGTATGTACCAGACCTGGTCTTGGATCCTGTCTCTGCGGTTGAGCAGCTTCCGCCCGTTGGACAGAAGGATATGTTGCTGGCCATTGTGCATTCATCTCCTGTAGACCCTTCAATGTATCTACCACCCTGTTGATCGACCTCGCCAGGGTACCGCGATGTTGATTGTACCATAATTGGTGTATGGCATTTGCCTGGACTCTCCTGTCACTCTCCCCTAACTCCCCAACTCCCCTCGGCATTGGCGAATGTGATGGAGTAGGTCTATCCTCAGCCAAAGAAGGATTCCAAGTCGCAGGGCCATTCATATTATCGCCAGCCATGCTTCCTCCGTACCCTGAATCGTTGTCCAACAGAGCCTGTAATCGAGCAGCGCTTTCAGATGTGGATCCGGAACCAACGGTCATGTACTGAGGACGATTTGATGATTGCCTCCGCGGATCGCTCGAGCTTGATTCTCCCTGAGACGGAGCCTTCCCCTTTCCTTTGTGATATTCCTGGCTCATTTTGACGTTGTTTCCATTCAGGAGGTGTGAAGGCGAATTTTCTTTGATATGGTCTGTTATGATACAATTCAAGGATGAGGCGAATAAATTCCGCTCCGCAATCTTAGCGTGGAATTCACGTGCAAAGCGGTCATGCAAGTTGATTATTGGATTCTGATACTCCATATTTGATTGTATGATTGAATATTTTTACAGAGTTTTAGGTGTCAGTGACTCAATTGCCTGGAGCTGATTCTTATACATTCCCAGGTCCGTAACAAAGTCTGTCAATTGTCACTCTCAAGCCATTTTCTTTGTTCGACACGAGCAAAATTACTAGCCTGAGGTTCTAGCTTGGCACCAAGATAACATGCCCTGTGAGTGACGAAGCTGATAGGCATCCAGCTCGATAACTTGCTACAAATCCCCACCAAATCATTTTCGGACTCCAGACAACATGAATGTAAGTTCTCGCCCTCCTGCTTATGACTGCCAACTAATATCACCATAGATTGTGGAATGGGCCTTCGGAAAGCGCATGACGCCTGCAGAGCGTCTGCGCAAACACCAACGTTCCCTGGAAAAGACACAACGAGAGTTGGATCGCGAACGGGTCAAACTCGAGAATCAGGAGAAGAAATTGATACAGGAGATTAAGAAGAGCGCAAAAAATGGTCAGATGGGAGCCTGCAAGATTCAAGCCAAAGATTTGGTCCGCACGAGGAGGTATATTGAGAAGTTCTATTCAATGAGGACGCAGTTACAAGCGATTTCATTACGGATACAGGTAGGAGAGCCAGAATTGTTGTTGGGCAATAGGAAGCTAACATTTACAGACCGTTCGCACGAATGAACAGATGATGCAAGCCATGAAAGGCGCAACTGGTGTATTGGGCAATATGAATCGTAGCATGAACCTGCCTGCTCTGCAAAGGATTGCAATGGAGTTTGAGAGGGAGAACGATATTATGGACCAAAGACAGGAGATGATGGACGATGCCATTGATGATGTTACAGGGTTGGAAGACGAAGCTGATGGAGAGGAGATTGTGGAGCAAGTTCTGGAAGAAATTGGTGTCGACTTGAAGAATTCTGTAAGTAGGCTGAACATGTGTAACATTGCAGATGCTGACATTCATAGATGGGCGAAACACCTCAAGGTCTTCAAAGCCAAACCGTTACAGAAAGTAGAGTTGCTCAGGCTGTTGGTGGGGGTGGAGGTGGTGATCCAGGAGACAACGATCTTCAAGCCAGACTTGATAGCTTGAGGCGGTAGTGTGTGTTATCCGGGTACAGATACATTGCGGGCGTTTCTTTTGATATTCAGCAGGAGTTATGGATACGTCCAAATTATTTCTTTCCAGATGTCTCTTCCTGCAATGTGATTTGATCCGGATTGACGGCGGAATTGGACCGCCGCCTTGCCGTCTGCCATCTGCAGTGGTGAGACTGCCTTGTCCAAAGCCTACCTAGGTACGGATTGTTGCAGACAATTTTCGGTCCATGATCCCTCCCGAGGCAGTTGAAACTTTGTGATTGAGATTGTTCCGGTGTTGAAATATGGTGAATCTATTCATGATAAAACCTACCACAAGTTACGACTGTGAATTAATCACTGATATCTCTGTCCGTAATTGAATTGCCCTTTCCCCTTCCCTTGTATTCTGAAACTAACCCCTCGATCGGCCCCTCGCACTCACCCTCACCCCTCCAACTGCTCGGAGCCGGTGTATCCAGAGCCGGCTTTCTGGGTGAGGTGAGCTGTGGTGTGGGGAAAGTCTCCGCTAAATAGAGGCACCAAAGTGCAACTCAGCGTGTGGAGATGGCCCATAGCCAGCATAGCCACTGACTGGGATACAGGAAAGGACAGAAAGAAAGAATCCTTCTCTGCCTACTTCTGAGTAGCTCAATTATTGCTGACAGTCAAATTCTCACCCACAACTTGGCCCAATATCCCGTCTCAAAAAACGGTCTTTTTGCTGCCACGAAAGTCCCTTAAATCCGCCATTATCCATTCCCCTCTGCTTGCTGTGCTGTGCATTTTGCTGTCAGACGGACAGAAGGACAGACATCGACCCCTGCCACAGATCAACCTCAATCCATTATCGCTGGGCAGAACAATTTCTTGCAACTTCGAAAACTCTCATTAGATTCTTGACACATTCTACGACAAAGGATCTAGATCAACACTTTGACCTACAAATCTGCGCCTCATATTACTCAAGTGTAACCAACCAAGAACTCCAAGTGCCGCGACTTGACGGCATTCCGGCAAGAGTAGCCCGCCTACCAACAGATAGAAACATAACTTACCTATTGCTGAAACCCTGACCTATTTTCTTGCAAGGTCAAGAGACATTTGCAAACATCCTCAATAGTAAGTTGGTGTTTCCCCTTCTTTGAATTACCCAAGCTGGCGCGTGGTACTAGACCTCACAAAGAGCGTTGTTGTACCCCACAGTGAGATACGTCGTCATGGCAAGCTAAAACGAAGCAGGGCCACGGCAACAACCTCGCATCTACGATAAAAGCAACAAGTTTCTCCTTATCCAGATCTCTGCAAGCATACTATCTAATTGCTTGTACTGTCACGTCCTACTCTCGAAATCGCATCGCAATATCACCAATTCCACCCCTGGCAACGAATCATACTTGATTTCCTCTCACAACGCCCATACCATTCCTCGAGTCTCCTCACGAGACACATAGATCCAAATCAGCAAAGTGGCAGGAAGTAAGAGGAGGAGCTTTCCCTCCCAGGGAGGTCTGCTAAACAGAATGTTTGGCAGCTCTGGGTCACCACCAAAGGATGGTGGTCCGGAATCAGTTGTGCCAGAGTCAGCAGAGCCAACAACGTCCGAATCGAATGCGCAGAAGACTAGCGACGATGCAGCTGGCGGAGAGAAGCGTAGTGGTAATGGTAGTCCACAAGGACGGCCGTCTGGAGATAATGGAGGCGCAGGGGAGAAAAAGCGCAGGAGTAGTGGGGTAGGCGGCAAAGCCAGCTCTCTCCTTGCCAGCGCGAAGAGCTCTCTACATTTCAGTCCAAGTCCCAACTCTTCAGGTTTTATGCGTGGCCCAGAACCAAATAACCAAACCCCACTGCAAAAGCTAGGAAAGCAAGATCCAGCGCTAAGTGTTCCCCAAGGTCAGCACAACAATTCAGCTGGTGAATCTCTTCCAGGACCGAGATCTACATTTTCTGTGGGTGTTTGGGAGGATAAGAACAAGAAATGCCGTCGCACGATGGAGGATACTCACGCTTTCCTATACAATTTCCTACATACCCCGGCTCCTGCGTTAGGAGATGCACCAGCATCTACAAAGACTAAATCGACGGAAGAGCTGTCAATGACAGAGTCAACGCCCAGTCTTGCGCCAACGATATCATCATCAGATATGATTGAAACAGACAACGGATACTTTGCTATTTTTGACGGTCACGCTGGAACTTTTGCTGCAGATTGGTGCGGAAAGAAGCTTCATATCATCTTGGAAGAAACGATACGAAAGAATCCAAATACTCCAATCCCTGAACTTCTCGACCAGACTTTTACCACTGTTGATGCACAATTAGAAAAGCTGCCGTTGAAGAACAGCGGTTGCACAGCTGTCACTGCTGTATTGAGATGGGAAGATAGGATACCTAACGCTCAATCTGCTACCGGCTCAACCGCAATTGCTCCAGCTACTGCGGCCGCAGTCAAAGCTCAGGATGAAGCTTTAAAGAGCGAGGAGAAATCAGGAGATAGTGGTGTTGATATGAGTAAATCTCCGCCTCAAGCAAATGCAGCTGCAAGTAGTGTTTCTGTCTCTACCAGCAGCGAAGCAACTCATGCTAGACTTCGTACAACTGCCTCTCGCCAACGAGTTCTGTATACTGCAAATGTTGGAGATGCTCGAATTGTCCTTTGCAGGAACGGAAAGGCATTAAGGTTATCATATGACCATAAAGGTAGCGACGAGAATGAGGGAAAGCGTGTTGCCAATGCTGGAGGCTTAATTCTCAACAACCGTGTCAATGGTGTCTTGGCTGTCACCCGCGCTCTGGGAGATTCATATATGAAGGATCTGGTGACAGGTCATCCGTATACGACAGAGACGGTTATTCAGCCTGACCTTGATGAATTTATCATTCTTGCTTGTGATGGTGTAAGTTCATAATGTACTATTTAATCTGTGCTTGCTGATGGAATATAGCTCTGGGATGTCTGTTCTGACCAAGAAGCCGTCGATCTGATTCGAGCACAATCAGATCCTACCACTGCAGCCAAACAACTTGTAGACCACGCTCTTGCTCGATTCAGTACCGACAATCTCTCTTGCATGATCGTCCGCTTCAACAAAGCCGCTCTTCTGACTACCACCAAGGAACCCTCCTCAGCCATCGGTGTCGAAGGCGACATCCCACACATCGGCAAAGTATCCGAAGTCGAGAAAATCGTCGGAGATGCTAGGAGAAAAGTGCAAGAAGATGGCGTGCCTGGCATAGGTGTCAGTGGCAGCAATAGCGGCAAGGGACACGAGAGCAAGATGCCTGAAGCAGACGAAGAGGTAAAGCGCGTGAACATGGAGAAAGTCGTAGAAGAGGAACCAGGTCTAGTGGAAGGCGACACGCCGGAGGTGGATCTCAAGGGAGCAGGCGGAATCAGTCCAGACACGAAGACAAAATTGCAATTACCGGAAGGAGTGGGTAAATAAGGCTGTTTGTTTGACTATATTTGTCTATAGCGACATGGTTGTTTTCTCTCGGGGTGGATTATAGAAGGGATGAACGGATTACGGGAATAAGAAATGCGAGATATGACCGAGAGAGAGAAGATATCGCGTTATTTTCTCCTGTGGTGGGATATGAGAGGGAGCTTCTTTTTTCAATTATACTAGGTACCTTAGTTGTTGCATGGTACTGTAGGTACACATCCGCGCAGGGTTCTTGGTGGGCGTGCGAATTGAATGAATGAATGAATTTTATTTGATGTCTATTATGATCTGTTTTTGGAGTGTACAAGGACCTTGGATTTTTGATTGATACTGGGTTTGGATGTGAGATTTATACAGAGGGGTTTGGAGGCTTGAGGAGGCAATTTTGAGGTAGGTTGGGTTGTGATTCTTTTCTTTTCTTCGCTTGTACAAGGACCTTGGATTGTTGTGTGATATTGATTGTTTGGATGTGAGATTTATAAACGGCAGCTTGGAGGTTGATGGGGGAGGGTTTGAGGTTGGTTGACCTAGGTAGCGGTGAATGTGAGGTCCATGGAGTTGAGTTCTGACGTTGATAGAGGGGGGCATTTTGAGCGGGAGTATGTGTGGATTTTGATAGAGAGGGATTTTGAGGTGGGATACATGAGGGGAGAATTTGAGAGAGTGGGTTGGTGGAAAGAGAGTGGATGAAATAAGAGGAAGTGAAAAGGAAACACTTACTCTTCGAAAGGAAAGGGAGTGAAACGGCAGTGGGATGACAACAGAGGGAGATTGCAATGAAGTGGAGTGAGTAAGAGAGAGGTAAGTAAGTAAGTAATTTGCAGTCTCTTAATCTGAGTGAAATCGAGAAAATTCAGGAAGAAATAGGTAAAGTAAAGTAAAGTGTAGACTACGAACGAAAAACATATATCTTTTCAAGTAGGTAGGTATAAGGGTATCAGCAATACCTCTACCCTCTACCCTCTGCATCACCTACACTATAGAGTTTCAATTCTTTTTTCATCAACTTGTTCATGCTATAGACCTACTTCACGGCTCCTATCCCCCCCTCTATATACACTTACTAGCTCTATCTTTCTATCTATACGCCCACCCATTTGTCTACTAATAACCTACCTATCTCAGGCTAACAATTGGTATCTCTTCCCTTTTTCTAACAGCTGCTTAGGCATTTAAATCTTTAGTTTTTGAACGTGGTGAGGATTTCGGAGTGGTATTGATTTTGAGATTGAGACTTTTTTTGGAGAGAGGTTAGAAGATAGCATAATTAGGGGGTGTTGGTTTGGCTGTAGGATTGGAGATTGAGATGATGATGCTTTAATCTAATTCTCTGCTCATCCTTACTTGTAAGTTATCAATTGAATAGGTTGGATTTTGAAGATGGGAAGGGGGTTTGAGGGGTGTGAGGGAGCTTGGTGGGAGATGGTGATAAATTCCCTTCAATTTGTCTTAAAATCTATCAAGTCTGAAAGTATAGAAACTATTCCTTTTATTGATAATTGAGAAGCTTGATCATTGAACAGTTTCACTCAGGGGATTTTGCACACGCAAATTCGAAACCATAACGAGATCCTCCAGGAGCCCACCATGCACTATCATCCCTCGACTGCAGACTCTGCCATTTCATTCGACAGGAAGTATAGAGAGAGTTTCATGTCAGAAGAAGCTGCAAAGCTAGCACAGTAGCTACAACAACTCAGAATCAGTGGTCATCAGATATCAGAGCGAGTGAGGTAAGGAGACAAGCTCATTGATCTCTCTATTGTTCGGAACACACAGTGAGAAGATTCTCTTCCCACCGTTGAATAGTAACGCCAGAGTCGCAGCAAGTCCGCGTAGACTAAGGACTTGACTAGAGAATGTAAACATATACCGAGCCACAGAGCGAGTGAATCCATTATTGTAGGTTGAGAATGGGTGACTTGATTGACTATGAGAAAGATGGGTCTCGCGCGATGTGCCTTTCTCGCTCTCTTGTCTCTTGTCTGACTGTTGCCATTCTTTTCTTGCTGTGATATTGCCTTACGAGCAATCACCTTTCTTGCTCGAATGAGTTTAAACCTCTTTATGTAAAAACAAAAAGAGGGACCAGTTACTTTGGAAAACATGTGCTCAGCGGTTCAAGGCCTATCCAAGCCTTATTCAAGTCCCTAATAATCTCAAGTCGACCAGCTATATACATCGCGTTTTAAACCTTCTGTGCCGGAAGAAAAGTATACCTGTGCCCACGTGTTGGCTCAAGGGGTTTTTTATCCCCAGAATCCAGAGGCAACTCGCTGCCGTCCTGCATCCAGGTATGCCAGACCTCCTCTCCCGTTCGTGTATCAACCGCCCACGCGAACGAGGACGGCTTCTCTAGACCACGGTACTGAATCATACCTACAAGTGCCAACGCGAATGAAACTATGGCAACTAGGTATCCAGCCAATGTGACGGCGTTGGAAAGGTTGCGTGTGAACCAACCTAAGAGAGCGCCTACTACAGAGCATAAAATTAGGGAGATGAGGAGGAGGACGAATATTGTGCTGAGTTCTTAGCTTGAATGACTACAAAGGAGCCGAGGACACTTACCTCCTGGCGGGCTCTTCTGAGATCTCAATCAAATAATAATAAGATACTCCTAGATTGTGTGAAAGATTTGCGAGAGTATGCATCCATTCATCCTCCTTCTTATCCAATGTCCCACTCACAGCCGTCTCCAATTTATATTGGAATTTCAATATACTTCGGTCGCCCCTGTAATCTTCTATGCCCCGTTGAGCAGTTATCAACCACCGTGGCTTGCTCTTTAGACCCCTGTCAACATTCTCAAACTGAAGCCTGGTCAGCAAAAGACGTCGAAAATGTTGGAGATAGATGAGCACCCGTATGAATTTCGCAAAAGCTATTCTCCAAAAAGGAATTCGTGATGCATAAGGTCGGGTGCTGGTATACCAAGTAGACATTGCGCTTCCGATCCAGGCATCGTTTGGGGTGTTCTGACACTGGCAACAGTACCAATCACTGGTGACAATGCCTTTGCTAGACCAGTAGCAGAAAGCAAACCTGCTGGGATTAGGTCATTTGATCCGAACAGAGTGGTTGGACAATACTTGAATTTGAGTGTGCCTTCATTGGGATAGAAAATTTTAAGATGTCCTGATGATTGCTTCTGTTCTTCACTTGTCTCCTTGAGTTTCTCTCTCGACTCGTCCTGCTTGCCCTTCTTCCCCTTCCTCTTCCCCTTCCCAAAACGGGCGCGAAGAATGAATAGATCACGCAAGCCACCACCGAGGGAGAAATAGTGATGTGCTAAATCTTTTAAGGCTGGATCCTCTTCATGGGAATGATAATTCGAGTCTCCTCCGATGATGCTAATATTAGCTTCCGTATTCGCGTGATGAGACATCATAAACCGCTCGTGCATGTATACAGATATTGGCTTAACCTCGAGAATACTACTTAAGACCCACACAATGGAGAATCCTCCAGATTTTGTAGTGGAAATAAATTGAGTTTAGGCTTGCGAGTTATGTATTGGGGCAAGGTGATTCAAATTATAACACCATATCGGAAAATTCAATTTGAAGCCACCTATTTCAACGCTCTTCTTCGAGCAGAGAATCAATTATGTGATGTGATAATCTACTGTGAATAACTCGATGCTGGGCAAAGAGTAGGCTCATATGCTGCAATCAGCAGATGTGGCTTTTGTCTCAAAGGTGACGATGGTCTGACCTGGTCAGCTTGCTTGCTCTTGATGGCCCAACAATTATGATTTTTGTTGACGCGAGAAGAGATTTGGAGTAGTAAAACCTCAAAAATCCCAAAATCAGTTGGAGATACCTCCTGATTGTTCTTGCGAAAGTGATAGAACAGTGTTGAAGGAAATGGTGTGATGAGTTAACTTGACTAGACAGCGACCTCATTGATAGTAAATACCTTCTAAATATGGAAGCATGCAACGGCATAAGAAACCTCCACTTGAGAAGGTCGGCGACCAAAGCAGAGCCGCCATTGTCCGCAACTGAACAGATATACATCGTATAGTTGTGAAGATGTGATCTTATCAATTGTTTGGAAGAAAGTGTGAAGGGTTTGTACGTAGGAATTATCAATGAGGAAAGAGAAATCAGCCATGGAATGCCGCTTTATGGTTGCCTAGTAAGCGAATGTCAACACGCTCTCAGATATCCTCTCCAGGTTGGACATTTCCGTTGCTTACATTTTGAGCAACGCGAGCAAGAGCGCGACTGTGACGAGAGAGAAGCCACATACCCTCTAATTACTTAGTTTGTGAGGGCTGCAAGCTGTAATCTTAGGTGAGGATACGCTAATAGCTAAATCTTTGTGGACAAACTGTGTCACGTGCCACTAATACTTACCACTAATATCTGGGCAGGAATGCACCCTTTGTGTTGGAAATATGAGTCATAGTTTAATATCCTATCGATTCTGAACGCAATTTGACCCGGTTGCTCTTTTGGACGTTGTCAAAGCAATCAAGATGCCTCGAAAAGCAGCCCCAAAGGATGTTCCTAAGCGTTGTGAACATACACTCCTCAAGTTCTCTCCTACATCTCATGCAACAGAAGTTGGATACAAACAGCCAGATCTAAACCCCAGAGTCGCAGCTGCAGACCCGAATGGAAGCCTCCCCACCAAGTCACGGGGTTCTCAGCAAGATACACTCGATGCCTCGTCTCCTAGCACTTTTCCAGCACCTCTTATCCTACCTGGAGATGATCTTGCAATGGATCCTAAACATCCTACGCAGAGTTTGAGATCTTTTATTAGAGGATCGTATAGGAATAAAGTCACTCCAGAAAGAAGAACTGTTTACATGGCTGCTCCACCAGCTTACAGTAAAGACACTAAATATCTTGAAAAATGGACACATCCCAAAGACAGGACCATCGATTCCGCAGCCAAAAAACCTGATGTTGGGATTGTGGCCAAGTATCTAGAGGTGTTTTATCACGGATTGCCAGTGAAAGTGCTAGATCCTGATATCTTAAAGTTTACGAGTAAGATTGATGACGAGGAATATGTTCCCAAGGAAACAGAACAGAGGAAACTCATCGGTCTAGAAACGAAGACCGAGAATGGATGTAAAGGGATTCGAACACGCCCTACGCCTATTGATGAATACACGCATCAGCTCAATTTGAATGATCTGCTTGATGCTGCGATCTGGGTTCTTCCTGAAGATGCTTATGCGTTACTCTTACTAGTGGATCATGATTTATACGAAGATGAGGAAGATATCTTTGTTTGTGGACGGGCGTATGGTGGCTCGAGAGTAGCTGTTATTTCGACAGCAAGGTATCATCCTGGACTGGATAAGGAGCAAGGTGTTGGGAGGGAACATGCGTGGCCGGCTGCGCATTGTAGGGAGTATTTGGATGGTTTGGTTGAAGAGGAGAAGGGAAAGAAGAAGAGGAAAGTGGTTAAGGAGACGAAAGGCGTGGTGAGAAAGGAAAAGGAAAAGGTAGTCATTGATTTGACACTTGATGATTCGACTGTTTCTGTGGTTCCGGAAATCCTGCCTATGAAATCAGCGGTAGAAGCACACCATTCTCTCCCCAGTCTTGAGGGGTCACCATCTCCGAAAGTATTGTCTGGGCTATGGCTAGGCAGGGTTTGCAGGACAGCTGGACATGAACTTGGACACTGTTTTGGCATTGGACATTGTGTGTACTATGCCTGTTCAATGCAGGGTAGTGCATCCATCGTCGAAGATGCGAGACAGCCACCCTATCTATGTCCGGTAGATTTGGCGAAAGTGTTGCATGCGACTGACGCTGATGTTAAGGAGAGGTATAAAGCCATTCTTGGGTTTTGTGAAGAGCTTGACGATGTACATCTTTTCAGGGCGTATGGAGCGTGGATTCGAATGAGGCTGGAGCAGCTTCGCGAGGTCGTGTAAAGGAAGCATTTACCTTGAAGGGAAAGATGCCTAAATTCACCAGGCGTGAAAATTTTGAATACCCAAGGAATGAAAGTCAGATCGATTCTTGAGATTGTTCCCTAATGACATCTAATCTGTTCATCGTGATTTCTTGATATGCTGATTTTTTTATCAGACTATCGGAGCACTCTAGGTATACAAGTGGTCTGATCCCTACGATGACCGCCATATATCCGCATCTCTATGATGCATTTGCTTGTACAATGGTATACAAATCTTAGACGTCGTCCCTATGATACATTTTACGCCCTTGACCATCATTAGTAAGAGCTTCAAATATCAACCAATCTATCCACATACCAACTCCATTCTAACCGCTCAAGAGCTACCCTGATCAGCGATCTCCTCCCCGTTCTCCTGCTTCCATCGCGCAAGATATGCCTCTCCACTGAATGCCCCCTTAGAATCTCCCGCAAATCGACCTTTGGGCGGCGTAATTTTCCTTGTAACGAATGGGGTGAGCTAGAGAACAGATCAATTACTGTCATTAGGTATCTGCAAAGCCACCCATACCGTGAAATCCTTCAGATTCTTCGGCACAACATATGTCCTGACTTTGTCCCAATTGATGATATATCCTCCATGCTTGGTATGCGAACCAGTCGATCCGGTTCCCGTTCCCTTGTAGTATCCTTTATTCGTTTGCTTGGTGGTCAGCGCAAGCCGCCTCATATTCCTCTCTAAGATCTGTGTGGGCTTCATGATTGAATAATTGTCTTTCTCCAGTCCGTCCTCCCGTTCCGTCAAGATTTCACGAAGGTCGAGGTTCAAAAACACACTAGCGGCCGCTTGATCCCTGCCCCACTCAAAAAGTTCTCGCAATCGTTATCGAAAATAATTAAATTTCCACCATCGATTTCCTGCACCAAAGAGCTTCGAAAATCCGCAAATATGCCTGGAAGACAATCCCACGGGAATGCGCCGGCGAAGAAGCCAAGAGTGAAGAATGATTCCAAAAAAAGAGCACTGAATGCATACTCAATCGCTGAGCATGAGAATCCAGATCTCGTAAAAGTTCGCAGGCACCGTCTAGGTGAACAAGAGGGAGGCAATCGGCCGAATAAACGGCGCAGGAACGAAAATGAGGACAACGAAGAAGATAGTGAGGAGGAAGAGGAAAGCTCTAGAAAGCCAAAGCCGGCCAAGAAAGGAAGATTCGACGAGCTAGATCTGGATGAGGGCAGTGACAGTGAGGGGAACGAATGGAAAATGGGACAAGTCGACGACGATGACGACAGTGATATCGACAGCGACGAGGCCTTTGGAGAGAGCGACGAAGAGCGATTTGACGGTTTCGCATTTTCAGGAAGCTCTGAAAAGAAGAGCAAGAAGAAGTCCTCGAATCCGAATTCCATGAACCTCGACGAAGACGATGTCGAGGATTCAGATTCCGAGCTTGAGGAGGGAGATTTGGGCGAAGGTGCTGTAGATTTAGCTACAATGCTTGATATGGCCGAAGAGGAAGAGAGGGAGGAGAAAGCAAAATCGCAAAAGCGGAAGAAAGATACGCCAGATTCTGAAGAAGAGGATTCGGAGAGCGAAGAAAGCGATGATGCATCTTCTATTTCCTCGGCGGATGATGACGACGAAATGGCAGATCCTGAGAAAATTGCTGCGTTGGGAAATATGATTGCCAACCTGCCACAAACGGACGGATCCAGACGAGCTACAAAACATCGTACAGAAGGTGAGGGTGACGATAGTACTCTTTTGGCGCCCGCGAGACCATCTCTGGATGATTTGGTCGGAGCCAGGGATTCATTGGACAAGAAGTCACTAAAAGCAGTCGAGAAGCTTGTTGGAAAGAAGGCCAAAGATCAATTAGCGGTTCCATTGGCAAAACGTCAGCAGGATAAGCTTGATCGTAGTGCAGCATTTGATAAGAGTAAAGAGACTCTAGACAGATGGACAGACACAGTAAAGCATAATCGCCGAGCTGACCATCTCATGTTTCCACTCGTGGACAACGAAATGGCATCGGCACATGCCAATAAGCAGCTTGTTCCGACAAACCTCTCGAAACCTTTCAGCGAATTGGAGGCTACTATTCAGAGTATTTTAGAAGAGAGCGGTCTTGCCACAGCCAATGGCAAGGATGATGAGGATAAGATTCGTGAATTCGAAGAATTGGAGGCCAAAAAGCTGTCGATGGATGAAGTCAAAGCACGGAGAATTCAATTACGACAGGCACGAGAACTTCTTTTCCGTGAAGAGGCGAAATCGAAACGAATCAAAAAAATCAAGAGCAAGTCTTATCGAAAGGTTCATCGCAAGCAGAGAGAAAAAGAGGAGCGTTTGAACCAGGAGGCGTTGGAAGAAGGCGGTTATATACCATCAGAAGATGAGCTTGAGGCTCAAGACAGGAGGCGAGCCGAGGAGCGTATGGGAGCGAAGCACAGGGGAAGCAAATGGGCCAAAGCTATGAAGGGAACTGGCCGAGCTGCTTGGGATGAAGATGCGAGGTCAGGAATCAACGAAATGGCAAGAAGGGACGAGGAGCTTAGAAAACGTGTAGAAGGGAGAGCTGTCCGGAAAGAATTTGACGATGGTTCGGATGGGCCAGAAGAATATTCTGAGGATGATTCCAGTGAAAACGACGAATCAGCTGAACGAGGAAGACTTTTAGGGAAACTGGGGAAACTGGGTGACGACTCAGGTCTTATCGATGAATCGTTACCAGGTGCTAAGCTTGCAAATATGGATTTCATGCGAAAAGCTGATGCTAATCGAAGGAAGACAAATGATGCTATGGTTGAGGATATCAGGAGAGAACTTGCTGGAGAGGCATCGGCGAGTGAGGAAGAAGTCGGTGACATTGGGCGGAGAATATTTGGGCCTGGGAGTGCTGCGGCAGTGAAAATCGCACCAAATCCCGCAAATGAGTTTGAGGAGCCAAATGGGTCAGATGAGGAGGGCGGCTTTTTGAAAGAAAAAGAAGCACCAAAGGAGACTCAAAAGAGCCTGAAAAAGAAGGAAAGTAATAGAGCAAAAGCTCGATCCGATTCAGCTTCAAATGCATTCGCAGTCCAACAAACAGACAGCACGGAAGGTGGCGCCTGGTCTAAGGTCACCAAATCCTCTGTAGTCAACGAGGCAGAAGCAAATAGAAGGAGGCACAGGAAGAACGATGCTATTGACGTCGAAGAGCTCGATCTATCACAAGCCGCTGTTCTTGCCACCCAGCCGAAATCCAAGAAGCTGAAAGACAAACTCGTGTCCCAGAATTCCAACAAAGCTACTGGAACTCTAGAAGTCGATTCGGACTCAGAAGATAGCGAAGACGATACCCTCAAACTTCCATTTGCAATTCGAGACCAGGACTTGATAAAGCGGGCATTTGCAGGAGCTGACGTCGTGGGAGAGTTTGAGCAGGAGAAAGATGATATCACCAAAGATCAAGACGAGAAATTGGTTGATACTTCTCTACCGGGTTGGGGCTCTTGGGTCGGCGACGGCTTGATGGGCAAACCGAGCAAGAATTACAGAGGCAAACTAACCAAGAAGATAGAGGGTGTAAAAGCCGATAAGAGGAAAGACTCGAAGCTGAAAAATGTGATCATCAACGAGAAACGGATCAAGAAGGTAAACATCACTGTTTGTCATTGACGATTATGGGAGCTAACCTTGAATAGAACGATTCCTATCGAGCTAAGCAGCTTCCTCATGGATTCGAGACAAAGTTGCAATACGAGAGATCCTTGAGATTACCTATTGGACCGGAATTTACCACGAAGGAAACGTTCCAAGATGTGACGAAGCCGAGGGTTTTGATCAAACAGGGCATCATTGCGCCTATGTCAAAACCTCTGCTGTAGAATGCAATAGACTACGTCAAAGATTTGACAGATAGACTAGAGATTGGAATAATATCAAATATAAAACATCTACCATTCTTTGGGGATTCATAAACACGAGGGCTTTTTTGCTTTCTTTTTCTTACCAATGCGTGATGTATGGACTACTAACTCAAAGTTTTCAGCCATCTACCTGATTCGGAGCTTTTGCTACGGATTGTAACATAGTATAGTGTTGTTTACCTGATTTCAAGACGTCGATGCCATGGTGATACGAATACAAGGCATCACAAAAGAAATCTAGAATTTGATGTTATCGATTCTGGAAAGTGCCACAAGCTCTATCCTCCTCGTCAACCGTCTCAGCTTCCCCACCTCCGTGTAACTTGACTCCGCCACTGTCGCGCAGCTGCCGTGAAACTCTCCATCCGCTCATGCTCATACTCATCTGATTATCCATATGTATTTCATCCAAAAGTATATCGTATACAAACCAAACGACTGTGTACTCGTCACCCCAGACACATCCTCGGCAGCTACCGAACCCTGCAACATGAGGGCCAACTTCTGCCACCGTCGCACCAACGCACCAACGCACCAACATTGGCGTTGACGGCTCTAAATCAACCTCACATGCTCAACGCTTTTCTGAGATGTCAATCGTTGACATATCGTGTACTTGCATTCTATCAACGAAGGAGAAAGGCCCGAAGAAGACCTCAGCAGTTACAAGTCACTCTGTATATTATTACGAGCTAGTGTGCTGCGCGTTCGACTCGCCGTTCGCGATTTTTATGGTACGCCTGCTTCTCAAGTGACGGCAGGTTAGATGTCCGGCTTGAACAATATGTTACACATCTAGAGGTCGTCATTTGACTCGCAATTATCTTCCAAAAGCTCACACTTGCACGTCTTATCTTCTAGGCACCAGTGTAGAGGTCGCGCGACAATTATTTTGACTGCACAAACGAAGGCAAACCCGAGATCGTCAGGTAGATCAGCTATTTTGTCCGTCCTAACTCTGCCTTTGTAGCTTCGGGTAATCTCTCCGATATCCACAGCTGGACGTTGCTTAGCAACGCAGGATGGGAAGTAAATTCTCTTTACGTGTTATTATATTTTTATACTAGTTGCGCCTTTAGTCAGGGCGCTTTCCGCAGCCGTAGCAGACTACCATCGTTTTCGGCTCTAGTATGCCACTATCGGGGTATTCCAGCTTATGTGCCCAGCCAACGAAGAATCCCAAATCTCTCTCATCCCGAAACTTAGATTTCATGACCTGATCTCCTTCCGCCCGTCGAGCCATGGCGCACAAGTAGTTTGTGATCTAAGGGCACCGTCCGCTATAATCCCCGAATGGTCACGTTTGATTGGCACGTATGCGCCGAGACCACAATGACATTCCACATCTCAACTTGCTTCGCATCTTCAAATTCCTCGCGCTGAAAATAAAGAGGGCTTGCATCAGATCGACTCGAGACAGTGCCCCTCTCCTACCTGGTCTTGATGTTATCGACGGAAAGTATCTGGCCCCCTCGTACCTTTCTCCTTTTGGCAATTTGTTTTGGACCTTATGGTCCTTCACACGATTAAATAGAGCGTCTCCGTCCTGTGTACTCGATCGAAAGTGCTACACAAATTTTGTACGCCCTCGATTTGCAAGGGCCGAATTCTCAAGTCATTTGAATCCTCATTCCCATTATTATTGAATTTTTGGGCACCTAACTTTTAGCTTATCCATACCTCACACAAACCAAACGCGCATCACATCATATCACATCATCACCACACAAATACAAATACAAATAGAATCCGAGCCCTAATTGACAAACCGTGATCCGGTCTTTTTATCGTATTCAACCGAGATCTGGGGCACGGTATCAATATAAATTCTCAGCCACTTGGCCTTTTCATTTACCCAGTTTTCCCCATCATTTCCCTTGTCGCTACATTTTACCCCATACAATCATGAAAAATTCAGCTTGGCTAACATTTATTGGGGCCCTCACTGTCAGTGCTGGGCCTTTGCGCAGGAGACAAGCTTGCGTAGGTTCTCCGATTTCGACATCTACAGCTGTTGTTACAGTTCCACCAACTACTGTCACGATTTTTCCGAGCTCCGTATCCCAGCCAGGCGGAATTTTCTTTGCTACTGTGAGCACTTCATCAGTATCAGCAAATGTGTCTGTGATCACTACCTCAACGAGCTCTGGAACGGCCCAGATTTTGCCCTCCTTGAGTACTCAAACACCTGAAACCACTGGAATTATTGTGACTGGTTTCAATACCACCGGATACCCTACCTCTGCCCCTCTCATCAGCACCTCTATTTCCAGCCCTACGTCCACCATCTCGGCCACAGCTACATTATCGTCTGCACGAACCAGCGTGGCCCAGGGAACGACATCAGACAACATTTTCCAACCTGTCGCTACTGATGCACCACCATCTGTATTCGGGACTCGATCTGATCACCCAGTGCCGAGACTGGGAATCGCGTCTCAAGATCATCCCGTTGGTACTAACAAGTTTTATGCCAATTTCTTCCTTGGTAGTCAAACTGCAGGTACTTGGACGCATCCGTACTCGGTTGCGTGGTCCAAAGGAGGCGGAGCTAGTGGGAGTTGGGGAATGTCTATCACGCATATTGACACAAATCAAAGGGTGTTTGGACCTGATCCAAGCGCGAATCCTGCTCAATATTTCAGTACGTACCCGCTTGATTATTGTTAGTTTACACTCCCAGGAGGAAGCGAGCTTTATTTGTGCCAGACCAGATATCGCCCGGCTCGCTTGTCTAAATGTCTGTGAATCAAACAGCTAATTCTTTGCAGTTAATCCTATTGGTATCCAATCACTGGTGCTCTCTGCAAATGAGCTCGGTGCATCAACCACATTGACTTCGGATACCCTCACTGCTTTCTCGGCCAACATCAATCTCTTACCAAGTCCTGGAGCAGCGCCAGCAATCACATTTCCCCTTGTTCAAGGCATGGGGTTCGTAACTGGTATTTTTACTGGTAGTACACCTGTACTCCGAAGTGGTGTTCTCTTCCGCACTATCACGAAATCTAGCAGAAACCCAAAGCCTGATGTGATGAAATTCACGATTCTACTTGAGGATGGCAAGACTTGGCTGTTATACGCATCTTCAGTTGACGGAGCCAATCTTGACTTCACTGTCGTCAGCAACAACCGGATCCAAGCAACATCAAACTTCAATGGCTTCATCCAGATCGCGAAATTGCCGGAAGGTGCTTCGGATTCAGTGTTTGATTCCGCAGCCGGTGCTTACGCTACTACTGTTTCTCTGACAGGTAGCGCAAATGGTGCATCTGGTTCTTACACCTTCTCCTTCGCCAAAGCAGGGCGCTCAGATTCTTCATTGGCTATGTTTGCACTTCCTCATCACTTGGTGTCTTTTGCTCCTCAGACAGCTTCAGCAGTCACTGATATCGCGCTTAATACCACTACCAAAGGTATTGCAAGAGCTGTTCTGGCCGACTCGTGGACAATGGTTGAAAATCTCCCTTCGACAATGGGATTTGATCCGTTAAGCCCATCCGCGGGGAATCAAAAGTTTGCAAAGAGCGATGCGACTATTGCTGCTATTCAAAATGTTGCTGCAAGTGAGGTTTCTCAAGATATGAACGCTCAAACGGATCTTGATTCTATGTATTTCAGTGGAAAGGTACATTCATCTCCTACTTTCATAATTAATTAAACTAACAAGCAATAGGCACTTGCCAAATTCGGACAAATCGTCTATTCACTCAGCGATCTCCTTAGCTCTCCTTCCATCGCCCAAGCCGGTCTCAATAACCTAAAAGAAGCATTCGCCCGCTTCGCGACAAATACTCAACGGTTCCCGCTCGTCTACGAATCCGCCTGGGGCGGTCTAGTATCTTCCGCATCCTACACAACTGGCGACGCTGGCGTAGATTTCGGAAACACCTACTACAACGATCACCACTTCCACTACGGCTACTTCATCCTCACTGCCGCCTACATCGGCTATCTGGATCCCAACTGGCTCACACCAGCTAACAAAGCATTCGTCAATGCGCTTGTAAGAGACATCGCCAATCCCAGCGGGCAAGACAAATATTTCCCCGTTTCGCGAAACTTTGACTGGTATCACGGCCACAGCTGGGCTCACGGGCTCTACGAAACCTTCGATGGAAAGAATGAGGAATCTTCCTCTGAAGATTCCATGAGTGCCTACGCTATCAAAATGTGGGGTCGTACAATCGGCGATGCTAATATGGAAGCAAGAGGCAATCTCCAACTAGCAATCACAGCCCGCTCTCTACAATCCTATTTCCTATACACATCCGACAACATTATCCAACCATCCAATTTCATCGGCAATAAAGTGTCTGGTATCCTATTCGAGAATAAGATCGACCACACAACCTATTTCGGGACAAATATAGAGTATATTCAAGGCATACATATGCTGCCTCTTCTTCCTTCCTCTGTTCTGACTAGGACACCGACATTCGTGCAGCAGGAATGGGATACATTTTTCTCGAATGGGAGAGCGGATAATGTGGCTGGTGGATGGAAAGGGGTTTTGTATGCGAATCTCGCGCTAGTGAACCCGCAGGCTGCGTGGAATTTCTTTAGCCAGAGTGGGTTTGATGCTGGCTGGATTGACGGAGGGGCTAGTAGGACTTGGTATTTGGCTATGGCTGCTGGTATGTGCTTTTTACCCTAATCCTTTCCTGTGATTATTATGATTTTCTAAGGGCGGAGCTAATCGTTCATAGGGCTCGGTGGCGCGGCTTAGATTCCAGGATCTGTTGGGATGAGGGAATGGAGATACTAACCCATAGCACGAACTCCTTCTACGATAAAAACGACAGACACGAATTTACCGCCTCTACGCCTCCACGCTATTAATGACACGACCGAATGACCGACGAACGAACGATTAACGAGGGGCAAGCAATAAGGGTAGTGAGACGGATTTCATGATTTAGACATACATATTCTTATAGACTGGTTGGACTAGGCGTTAGGAAGGAATGGGATGGCGGTTTCGTTTTTTCGAATAGGGGAAGGATAGGGATTGGAGGAGGTTTAATATGGTATATATTTTCTTTGATACAGATATTTATAAGGCCATTAGGAAATGGGATGGGGAAGGAGAGGGGCGATGGGGAGGAGAAAAGAGACTGGGGGCTTGGAGTTTGATTTGGATTTTGGATGTTGGATTTTGGAATTCGGAATTCGGAATTGGGGTTTGGATTTTGATTGGAGAGAGATTCAGAATAATATATTTTACTCCATATTGTGATTTTTTTACCAATGTGAGTGAGCGTGAATATATATAAAAAGGGAAAGGGGTTTCGCGTGTGCTATCCATACATTACCAATATGTCGGTACTCCTTTTTAAATATAATCGTCTGCATCTGCATTCCTCAAAAAGATTCTCGCCAACTCGTCTCCCCCAGCCGCAGCAAGTGCCATCCAGTGCCGAGCAAGAACAAGTTCCGTACTACGCTTTTCCTTCTCCTTTCCCTTCCCCTTATTGTCACCATCTTCAGGAAATCCCTTGAATATCTCGCCCGGTTTACTAAAAGGGGCCACAGCTCTCTCGACGGATTCCGGATATATCAGGTAAAATAAAGCCAGCTCTCTCTGCGCCATAGGCTCACCCGTTTTCGCAGCAATGACGAGGAATCTTCCCGCATCTTCAAGCGTGTATTTGGACGGCTCCACAGGTTCCATTGCTGTGGTACTACCGTAAAGTCCCTTTACATTTCCTTTGTTCCCATGATGCTGGATGACCTCGGTAGCAACTTCTGTCATTGTGCGGTAGACATCCTGCTTCAGCTCAAGGGTAGCGCTAGAAAGCTGCCAAAAGGTTCCACCATAGTCAGTTTTATCCAGTAGACGGGCAGGTATGAAGGCTGAAATTAGCTGGAGATCCTGGAATAGTGTTTTTGGTCGAGTGTCAGGGTCTGAGATGAGAGCTTTAAAAACCTTGATGACTTCGGGCGAGCTTGGAGGTTTCATATTTGTCTCTTTGGAAGTTTTCGAGGTCCGTGATTTAGTCTTATTCTGCTTCGTTGATTTCAAAAATGTAGTAATAGCTGCCGCTAAGTCGTCCAGTATTTCGAGCTTCGAAAATGGATTAGGATGGCTAGAGAATTGCTTGAGAAGTTTTTGGAATACTGTATGCCAAGGAAACTCGCCCTCATCGAGATATCTGGTGAAATCGTGTTGACTCCTTGCCTCCCCAGAGGAAGATAAATTCCGTAGCCAAGCGGGCCCTACAGGAGAGTCGGATAGAGTGCCTATTTTTTTACTTTGCGACCCCTCTTCTTCTACTGGTTCTTCCCTACGCTTCGTTTTAGCCTCTTCTGTGGCTGGAACAGTGCCAACTGTGGCCTGTCCCTCGAAGGATTTAGTTTGCTTTTGTGGCTGTTGAGCATTCGAGATAGTGATTTCAACAAATTCCCTACCAATTTCGGATGAAAACCAACCATCAATAGCACTGAATCCTCCCGACATAGCAGAAAAATCGCTTAGCAGTAGACTGGTAAGAGATCTTTCCAAGTCTATCAAAAACCTTTGTTTGGCGCCTGGGTGCCATTTAGGTTTTTTCGAATGATCGGGGCGGACGTGGTGAGATTTATCTAGGCGTGTTGAGTTTGACTCTTGTCCTCCCAGAAAGTCCAGCGAACTGCGAAGCCCGAAAAACGGTTCTGATAACTTGCTCTCTCGAGCTCCATATGTAGTTCGGGGTTCGACCTCTGGTACTTTCGCCATGGAGCTCTCTCGCTGGAACAGGATACTTGTCCATATTATAGGACTGTCGAGCGCAGTATCGCCAACTAGTTTTTTGACACAGCTGTGAACCAGTTCACAATACCTAGGCATCTCTTCTTCCCCTAGGCAGATATTCTCGATTTGATTTTGGAGTAACCAGTTGCTCGTAAGACTGGATTGCTCGTCAGACAGCTTGTTCCATCCACAATAAGTTCTGTAAGTGCTGAACAAGTCAATGTGCGTTCGATCTAGGCCCAGTAAATCTTGCGTGGCACCACTAAATTTCCTCTGGTTGACTACGGCGGGCTTCTTTGGTGGTTCCATGAGAGCAACTACCATATTTCGAGCTGCTTCATAGGCAGCAGAGTTTCGTACATCAGTTGTATACCACATTTTAAAGCGAAACGCAGTTTGCTGTGACAAAGTTGTTTCAAATGCCATGCGGTATTTATCTTGTCGCTGCAGTGCGTCCCCTAATGCCGACAGGGAAGCTTTGATTGCAGTAGACATACGCCTGATTGAGGCGCGAGGTTCTCGCGCAAAGATATTTAGCAGTGCAGCATAATAGTCTCTTGTTAAACTCTCTGATGTGATACCCTTTAAAACATTAAGAGCGGTCCAATATTGGTGAGCATCTGCGAACGCCGACTGGGCCATACATTGTCTCTGTGCAGTAGTGAGCATAGATGGTAAGTCTGAAGGGTTAGAGTTCGTGCCAAGTTTTGAGTACTTCAGTAACGTGGAATACGACTCTGGGGAAGAAAATTCTCTTTCGGGAGGTTTGACTGTGCCGCTGGTCTTTTTCGTACTCTCCAGATAGCCATGAGCTGGAATAGCGAAACTCTTACTCCTCAATCTGCTACCTGACTGCATGGCAGGGCCAACTGCATGGCTTCCAAGTAATTTGAAAACTGCATTCTTCAGCTGGTGGTAAGTCTGCGAAGAATCTAAGCCAGGTGCCGAATCATCGCTATCACTGCTGCAACTCTCATCGGATTCATCTGCATGGTTGTCGCTCTCGGAATTGCGAGTGTGGAGTATTTTCCCATCTGAGGAAAGGGGTATGATTGCCCAGTGTTTCACCAAAGTAATCCGATCCGTAGAGGAGTCAGAATCGTCACATAAGCGACATATTTCAGCGGTGGCTTCTAGTAGAAGAGATTCCTCGGATTCCGTGTGTTCCTCGAAGGAGTCTTGGGCAAACGATGGCAAGTGTATATTGTCCATCTCAAGATCAGAAAGCAGCGGTGCGCGGGATTGCGTCACCGAACTTGCGTCTGTGTGTGTGGAGTAATCACTATGGCTGAAAACTGAAGCAGCTACAGAAGAGGCGCGAGAAGTACCAATAACGCTTGAAGTGTCGTATGTAGGAGGAGCGTGTATTCCTAGAGTCGCTACTGATGCCGACAGCCTTTGACTCCGGGGGAAAAGGGATTTCACAACTGAAACAACCTCCATTGGACTGATGATCAAGAATTGACTCTGCTGTTCCAGATTTTCTGTTGAACGACTTGGATTGGGGGAGACAGTTCTCGAATCAGGGAGTGTATCAAAAAGGCTGAGGATACTATTGATGTGATTGATTATTGAGGGTGACGCCAGGGGTTTTTCATTCTCAATGGAGGTTGACGACATGGATCTTGGTTTCCTATTTTTGAGAGCAGGCATTAGGGAAATCCAAAATTCCAAATTCTAAAGCTCAAGCTTACCATAATGTGTCAACAACCAGTCGATGGGCTCTAAGTGCAATCTCATGGAGTATTATGCGCCTACCATGTTCGGTGATGTGGCTCGTTAACATCATTCCATGGCACTGAAAAAGTCAGCTAAGTTCCATATTGATTTGAAAAAGTCACACCTACCTCAGGATAAGTCAATGCTTCAAGTAGGAAGACGGAAGACAACCAGCTCGCTACTAGGAACCTTTTTGTACTTAATTGACGTTTTGTATCCAATTGCTGAACGATGGCGCCTCCAAGTTCGATCAACCCTTCAGGGATAACCGCCGCGTCACGGTTCCCCATAATGCAAAAAAGCTCCTCTACTGCGTTGGTGTAAAAATTCTCTACAAGGCTTCGTTCCTTGAAATCTGGGGGGAGGCGGTTCGATCTAGTCCGGCGACTTTGCACGTCTGATTGAGGCTTCAAGAGAAAGGCGCCATCACTGTAAACTTGCATCAAGTAATTTTCCAAGCTGCTTCGACCTCTCCAATCGTGTGACGAAGTCCAAATGTTGAGGACACCGCACAGGAACATATCACCGTTGCGAGTTTGATTGGTGATCAGCTTCGCACACACTGCTGCCCACATTTTAATTCTCCTAACGTAATCATCTGAGTGTAGTCCATCAGCGTGGAAGCATGTGTGGATCAGTGTAGTCAACGGGTCAAGCTGGTCGAGTGAGTAAGCCAATTCGTTAACTTGGGAGGTATTAATATTGTCCCTTGGTGTGTCACGAGTACGCTGTTGCAATATAGACTCGTTCAAGTCTAGTCTCCTGTGCCGTTCAGTCATAATTTGGACCTCAGCAGTCGTCAAAGAAGCGATGCGCCTGGCCAAAAATTCTGGATCATTCCGGACTCTGGATATGAACCTGAGAACAGAATGTCTGAGCCTGGCAGGCATGATCTCTAGAAATGACGAATCTTGAGTGTCCGATGAGTTATTGGCTGAACTAGTGGAGGGAACTGGACCTTGTTGATCCTCATCGCACAGCTTCTTGAGGTCAAACAATCTTTGGTAAAGCATGGAAAATTTGTTCTTGTCTTCATGCCGATAACAATCGACCAATTTACGATGTGTGGTTTCCGCGTGACGTGATAGTCTTGCATACAAGTCCGTTGAAATGAGGAGTCTGGTTAATTCATCGCTGACCCTAGCCAGCTGCTGGCTTTGATATCGTGAATGTTCGACCAAATTTGCGAGTTGCTCGAGTGTCATGAGTTTGGTGTCGTTGTTCATTGAACTGATTTTTGGGCCAAGGTACTGAGATGTATCCGAAATTAGCGGAAGTCGAGACGACATCGGTGTGGCAGGAGCATTCTGAGAATCTTTTCGAATGGACTTTGGTACTTGCTCAGGAGAAGTATTTTGATAGAATGTAACTTCAGTAATCTGTCCCACGTATTGCTCTTGTTCGGGATTGTTAATATGAAGTCGTCTCTCTTCCACTCCTACGGTGCTGTTTGCTTTAGATTCTCCATCGTGCAGTATTGAAGGAGTATCGACCATGAGATTGCCATCCTTGGGTTCAGTCGCGGATGCCTCGACCATATCTTCGCTCGGAGTATCTCCTGTTGCGGTGAGAGCAGGCTGTTTTATTTTGGCTAGATCGTGATCTTGCTTGATTTGGGGGTCTAACGTGTTAGCGGCGTCTATGTTTGCAAAATGTCTCCGAGCTTGATCTTTTACATCGTGAATTGTTGGTAGAAGAACGCTTTCAGCCTTGAGGCCAATTTTGATATCCTCAAATGTTGCAGACAGTGGGATGACATGAGATTCCCCGAAGGCATCTGATGACACAACATGCCCATAGATATCGAAACTATTGCGATTGCAAACCCAGGACCCACTATCGCCCATGCGTAACACTGAAAATTAGATTAGAGATAGTTAGAGAGACATGGAATCGAAAAATATTACCTGAACCATCAGATAACTTCAAGTCGTACGTTGTGGCGAAGTTAGTGCCTGGTGATAAGAGGAGGAAAGACGGTACAGAGGACAGAGTTCCATACCGAACTCCACTGACACCACTCATCAACATAACACTTTGCTCCGACAACATGGTCCACTGCACCTCTAATGTGTCCAAACAAACTTGAACACGTTTACTTTTGCTCTCATCGGAGCTGGCGTCCTCAGGAAACACAAGATTAGGCTTGCAAAACCGAGCATCTTCAATTTCGAGTAACGCCCAGTCGAGGTTCCTGCCATCTAGCATCCCAGCGGTATACTGAGAGGTTAATGAAACATGGCCTACTTTTCTGCAGATTGATGAAGGATCAATTTCTTCTGCCTCTGAATCGAAGCTCACCTCCCAAGTTTGGTTCATCATTGATTGAATATCATGGTCGAACTCTAGGTTCAGTTGTATCTCTTCATCTGTATCAGAACACTGATCTTCATCTGAGTAATAGTCATCCTCAATGTCGCTTTTATCGTCAGGTCCATCAACACATTCTTCTGATTGGCAGACCAACTTGTTATCATCGTCTTTGTGAGCTACATGGCCAGCCGTCAGCCCATAGATATTGACCTTGGAATCTCCCTGGTGCACTTTGATCAAACCCCCGATCGTGGCAAAGCGATGACCGGATATGTGATCTGTCTTGATTCCCATGCCACATAGAGTGAGTGGATCTGATTCATCTTCAAGGAGATCGCGAGCGTAAATGTTCGTAAATAAAGATGCAGCCTGTCGAACAGGAGGAAGAGCGCGGACCAAGATTTTGAATGATGGAAAGCCCGCATCTTTTTCCGGGGGTTGGTATTCATGTAGAACGTCTTTCTGGTGGAAAAACTTTTTGACTCTCTTCTCAACATCTTTCCTACACTGGATCACAACCCAAGGACGGGCTGTTGCTTCGCTTTCTCCCAAGATTTTTAGTTTTATAGAGACGTCCCCAATCCCGGCTTTGGCCCCATTCTTGAGGAAGTCATAAAGGCGCCTGTTGAACAATTCCGACAAATCTTTGAACCGGTTTTGCGTTGAGTCGGGGATGGTTCTGTCAAAGACTTTGAGTTGCGTAACCCTTCTGGGGATCAGTTTCCTTTCAGGAAGGACGACGCCATCTGTAGAGGTATAAAGAGGGGTTGGAAAAGTATGCTGAGTGACTAAGGAGGCGGAAATGGAAGCATATCCTGAGTCAACTTCCGTTGAATTCGTAGTCCTAGAAGCACAGCGTTCGAGCTGAGGCAGAGATGTCTCTGCTGATGATACTGTGTTTTGGTGACATTCCTGTGATGGTAATGATACTAGGCTAGAGGCGTCAGGTGGCCTTCGCGCTTCGGTTGGGTGATGAGCGACATAAGCAACCTCCATTGTCGATAAAGTGGTCGTCGACATCACTTCTCTCCATTTTCATCTCACCACATGTTACTGTGGGTTTTGAACCCGAATCGAAGGGTTTCCAAATGAAATGAAAAATGAGGCTACACAGCGAACAGCGAGATTGTAGTTGCGTGCATGGCTTGCACTGCCCCGCTTTACCGCATACAGACACCAGATGTTCAGCTCAACAACGCCAAGCAGGGGTTCCGAATAAGCCACGATGAATGTTACTTAATCGCTGTGTAGCTTTGTGAGGCATGCGAGGCATTCTTTCTATATACATATTCACCATCGTCTTCTAGTAGAACATATTTGAGCCTTGAAACCTATTCAGTATTTGGAATCCGCTACGACCATGCAGCTCGAAAGGTTAACAGAAGCACAACTGGAAGTACTTGGCAACGTGCTGTGGTCATGGCCACTCCATATTCAATGTTCAGAGAACAGGTCAAGCTCAGAACAGTATATTCGGTCGAAACGTCTGGGAAAATTCTTCGATTATTATAGAGCATTAACTGCATCTTACGACCCCGATGTCAAAACTAATGAACAATCCGCCGTGTCAACACACGAGGATCTCTTCCGGATCATCAAGATTTTGAAAGAAGAAAGTTCCAAGACGAGGGCGGAGATCGTTAGATTAATATTCGCTAATGACGAACAAGGCTCGCAAACGACATCAGATCAAGAAAATGTAGTCAATATGGCAGTTAAGGCGATGCTGATGATAAATTGCACAGCCGAGACACCATCATCCAATCTGCTCGAAGATGGCGTCACTCAAGCCCATTGGAGACCAGAGGTCACTCTCGTTCAATATCTGAACGAGTGCTTTCCTCTGACCGACCATCCGAGCCTCAACGACCAAGAAGAGTTAAAGTTCCTTGACATTAAGAAATCCCTGACTGCAAAGAAACTGAAGAAACACGCCAGTGTCAAATTTCGCCCAACGGATGATCTGCGTCGCCATCTAGTTTTCGACCATAAATCGGCTGTACTAGAGGTATATCACCATACCGCTTTCTTGAAAGAACATTTGCGACTCACAAGAGATCAATGCGGCAATATAAGCGATGCTGAAGCTCTGAAACTGTATGTATAACCTTGCATAACTACTCAATGAAAGGTTTTCAATCAGCTAACCAGTCTCAAAGCGGTGCTCTACCCCGTCAACTGGCTCTCGAAACTCTCGACTCTATCCAAAAAATCCTCTTTCCACTTTCAGATCCCAAATCGAGGAGTCTCCTCCGTTCACTCACTAGGACAGCCTCTTTTGACCCAGACACTCTTCGGTTCGAGTCTGCCTCTATTCGAAAGGACAACGAAAGAGATATCCGATATCATTATCTAGGAGCCCGTCTCATAGATCTATATGATGAGCTAGAAACGCCAACTGCAAGAGGACTGGAAAAGTGGTTTGAGAGGAAAAGTGGTGCAAGGTATGTGATGATGGCCACGTTGATTGGTGTAATTATTGCGGTCATGTTTGGGATGTTGGGTATTGCACTTAGCGGATATCAGGCCTGGTTGGCTTATCAACAGTGGCAACATCCCGTGCAGGCTCCACGATAAAACCCGTATCCCGCTCAGAGATTTCTTTTTATATATCGCGGACTATGTCCTGGCTCAAAGGAAAGACTTTTACTAGAACACGATATCTTTCAAATACAAACAGAGGAAATAATACCACATCTTATACCCTAAGAAGTAAAGCTCATCGAAAATCCCGTAGGTACCTCTGACTATTGTTCAATGATCTGCTGGTAAATCACGTGCAATAATCTTAAGATAATGAATATATCCCAATCGCTGCCTACTTTACGACCCCACAATGAAGGTTAAGCTCATTTATCTCCTCAGGTCAATCCGCTAATCTCCAACCTCCTTGAATCAGAGCCTCTCGATACAATATCACTGTTAGTAACCATGACTTCCCCTATCAATTGGAACACAGACACAACATCCTCTCTCATCTCTCTAGGAACCCACTTTCTCTACCTCCGCGCCGCCGGTACCCCTCGCTCTCCCTCTTCACCAGCCATAATAACCATCCCCGGGTTAGGCGACACAAACGCCAGCTGGACCACCGTCCAACGTCTCATCTCCTCCTTCGCACGAATCTACACCTACGATCGCTCCGGCCAAGGCAATTCCTCTCTCCCCTCCCCCTTCCTCCCAGAAACCAAAACGTATATCAACATAGCTAAAGAACTTAAATCTTTACTCACAATCACGGGGATAGAACCCCCATACATCCTCATCATGCATTCTCTCGGTGGCCTCATCGGTCGAGAGTTCTTGCATTTATATGAGAAAGAGGTTGTAGGCATGTTATTTGTAGATTGTCTTACAGAGGAGAGTTATACGATGCGTCCTAAGGAATTACCTAGAGTTATGAGGAAATTACAAGAGGGGCTTGATAGCTCGTTTTTGTGGAAGGAGAAGGGGATAGGTATGAGTACTGAAGAGTGGGGAGATGTGGTATATAATGAATGTCTTGGCTCTACATTGCCTCCCGCCGAGATATTGGAGAAGCAGGAAATAGCTACGAGAGCGGAGATAGAGAATCTGATTCCTTGTTCTGTGAGCTTGAAAGAGAAAGGACAGCTTGATGGAAGAGCTTGTGTGTTGGGTGATAGACCTGTGTCGGTGATAAAGGGGAATGCGGATGGGGAATGGAAAAGGTGGTTTGAGGTAATTGTTAAGGAGGGGAGGGGAACGGATAAAGAGAGGGAGATGATAAAAGTGTTTTTGGAGACGGTGGAGGAGAAGCAAGTGTGGTTGCAGTTCCAGTTATTAAAATTGAGTAGGAACTCGAGAATGGTGGAGGCGAGAGAGAGCTGGCATAATGTGCAGTGGTATCAGCCTGACTTGATTGCTAGAGAGGTGAAGTGGTGCATGGAGGAGTATGAGAAATTGAGGAATGAGGAGTTGGGAAAGCCATAATTAATTGGTTAGAGATATTCGAGTTCACAAAGTCATTATCTATCTATCAAGTTCACCTCACAACCCCCTTCAACAACCAAACACCCCACCAAATCCACCAAACAATCCACCCCATTGTCCCCAGCCTCCATTGTCACTTCTCCTCATAAATCCTCAAAAACCTCTCATACTCTCTAAACGCATCCTGCGTGACCCTCGCCTCAAACCCATAAGCCTTCGCCCACCCAGCCGTACTCTCCCTCCATAATTTCCGCGCACTCTCCATATTCTCACTACTAGAAGCTCTCATCGCATCCGCCAATCTTCCCTTTGCCCTCAGAGTCGCGGGATGTAAATCACCTACGCTGCGTTGATAGACTTTATATATCCCCCTGAACAAATCTTCCGCTTCCCCTTTTGCGGGGCTTCCAAGCGAGGCTTTTAGTAGCGCGAGATGAGTCGCGCATTGGAGAGTAGATTGGTGTTCTGGGCCGAATATTAGGGTTAGACCATCAAGTGCTTGTTTGTGTAGGGATTCAATGGTAGAGAGCGTTTCTTCGTGGGTCGTCGGTGTGGTTACCAAGTGGGGGAGTTGGGTGCGCAGGATCTCGCCTTTGTAGGTTAGGGAGAGGAGTGTATCGGGGTGAGAGTCACCGAGGATCGCTCTTCGGCCTGTGAGTGCGAGATCAATTTTTTGAAGAGCGGGGGCATGTTGACCCAGTGCAGAGAGGATGATTGCCCGGTGGTGAAGAGAGGCGAGTTGGTCGGGGTGGAAATCTGTGCCAGAGAGTGTACCGTTTGTGAGGACTGCGGTTCGTTCTGCGAGACAGGTTTCACTTAGAGAATCTGCGGCGTTGGGGCCTGTCTTGAAATATAAAACACAGGACAATTGGTGTTTACTCGTTAGAGTATCTGGATGTGTTGCTGGGTCCAGCCAAGGACCGTGTTGCCGTACAGCCAGGGCGGATTGGTTCATTTGTTCTGCAATATCATAATTTCCTCTTGCGAACATGATTGCGGCTACTTCACTCTTGCAGTATATGACGAGGGGGTGAGTTGCCGATAATTTGTTGATCAGCTTTTCGATGCAGGAAGTAAGAAGAGTCTCGGCTTCGTCGAAGTCAGCGGTCGTGCATCCTTTCGCGATGAGGATGCTGGCTTTGATGACTTTGCTGTGCATTGTCTCGGGATGATCCGCTCCTAGTATACTTTCTCTACCAATGATGGCAGCACCGATATACCGAAGAGCTTCATCAAATTTGCAGTCTCGTCTCAGAATATCGGCAAGGTTGTGGCAACTGGTAAGTGTTTCTGGAGCCGAACTGCCGAGACTTGCTTTCCGCTCTGCAAGTGCTTTGCGGCATTCAACAGTAGCGGCACAATAATTGCCATTATACATGAGGATCTGAGCGAGATCATCCATCGCGAGAGTGACATCGATTTTAGGAGCGTGAGAACCTTCTCCGGCGTGAAGGAGATGTTTGAACGTTTCCACCGCCGTCTCGTATCGATTCGCACAGTCGGCTTGTTCGAGTTTTGCTTGCATCCTCTTCTTCCAATGTGTTCCTCGTTCACTGGTACTTACGAAGTTGCCTTGAAGTGCGTGGTGCATGTCTCTGTATTTGGCAAGAAGCTCGAATAGAGATACTTGATTTTGGACAATGACGATTTGATCCACAGGTATGGGATCTGGTAGAACAGTTCTGGCAAGAACTCCCATTTTCAAAGCCTCAACATACATCCCCTTTCGCTTGAAGAAAGTCGATTCCCGATAATAAATTGTAGCCACCGCAGTTTTCAGCGCATCGTTGTGCAAATCATAGCCGGTGACTAGGTGTGTGAAGCATTCTTTCCACCAAGCTCTGTGGTCGGATTTCGAGTCGGGGTAATTCTGAGAAAAGGCCAATACCGTATCTTCATACCATTTATCCTCGTCCATCAAATCATCCTCATCTGCAGGCGAGCGTTCGCCCTCCAAAGCATTCCTTATCGCCAAGTAGACCAGAGGGTGCATGGTGTAGGTCTGATTAGCGAGGTCCTCCACAACCAGGAAATGGCCTTTAATGAGGAACAGAGTAATGATCATATCGAGAGGATCTGAGGCCGAGAAAATGCTTTTGGGCACCGAAGTACCGCCCAGGTAATAGAGCTGGAAGAGAAACTGGCAAAATTTGTGATACTTCTTCCGAAAGCTCTTGATGTCAAATACGCCTTTCCCAATGACCGAAATATCATGACTCGGCCGTGAGACTGGATCAATTTTGCTGAATAGACGAATTTTGAATTGATCACTCATCTGATAGAGATCGAGGAATTGAGATGCCTTCATGCTGGTGCAGTTGACGACTTGTGCTGCCTGGATGATGGCTCGAGGCAGACAAGTCAATAGGCCGGCGATCTCCTGAATTTGCTTTTCATTGGACATAATATGTGGATTGGTCTCGAGATTATGCCTGAAAAGATCCACTGATGCCTCCATTTCGAGGTCACTGATTTCACAAACATCTCGTGCGAATACCAACTCACGACCATTCTGTACACTACGCGCCAACAAAATGACCGTGCCTGGAAAGGTTTGTAATTTGTCGACCAGTCGTCCATAACCGGGAATTTCGTCAAGTAGCAGTCGAAATCTGACTCCAGGATCAACAACTAGTAAGGAATTTGGGCTATGAGTGCCTTTCAACCATTCCTCAAGTTGTACACCAGCTGCAGAATCCGAGTTTGAGGCATCAGTTATGCGAAGGTCATTGGTTCTAAACCAGGAAATTGGTGTTGCTGGGGAGATTTTCTGGACACGATATACGAATTCTATGACCAGCTCCGTTTTACTATAGCTATCAGCATTTCGCATTCGAGCTTCAAGAGGAGACTTACCCTATGCCACCCAGTCCAACTACTGCTATGCGTCCCTTCTCACCCGGATTCCACATCCCGAAAAGTTGGTTCAATGCCGTGAAGCGGCCGAAGAAGTTAGGATTGCGAGAATATGGCACATGGAATGGCGCCAAACTCTGTGAAGCTGCCCTGGCTTCCTGTGCCGCATCAGTACTTGCACCGTCTGCTGGGCCTTGGAGACGGCTAACAACATTGTTTGCAAGCTCCTCGAAGGATGAGGAAAGCATCTCTGCAATTGCTTCCGAAAGCTGTGAAGTAATAGGTAGGGGATCTACGATATCAATCACCGCTTCAGTTGGTTCGGCGGTTTCGGGAATGGAGTTAAGCTCGACAGGTTCGTCGGCCATATCTGATGGGGGGGAACTTGAGAAGGAAGTGGTTGAACCATTTCGAAGAATGTGAGATAGTTCTTATAAATATGGATCATGATAAATTTAGAACGAATTTTGGGCGACAAGAGAAGACGACAGACGGTGAGCAGGAACTGTCAGTGCGGCTTCACGAGACGCAATTGTGAGTCTAACGCAGCACACTCGTGGTACGACGAAGTCGTCGCAGCGGAAAACAATACATATAGATAAATGAGGCATTGGTATGGAACACATCCCGCCGTGCTGCACATGAGCCTCGAGACCGCATAAATTGGGGCTTGACGGCGAGTGGCAATTCCAGCGACGTGCATGAATGTGTTTCGATGGTAGAGAATGAGAGATTATGTAGTATGTGAGGTGAGGTTTCATAGCGGGGCAGTGATAACGTGTCTTGATGCCTACCTAATGTGAGGGCTCAATTTGGTGAGTTGTCAGGTTGAGTTGGGACAGTTCGGTTCGTGTTGGGCATGAGTTCGCTTGACGCCCAAAAAAGTCCAGTCACATGACAGTGTGCCATGAGACATTCATTGAAACCCTACATTTCATTGTCTTCTCATTTATTTTAAGTATAGAAACTTACTCCACATGATTAGCATCATTGACCCCAAGTAATCTAAGGGAACTACTTGAGATAAGAAGTACGTATTTTATGCAAACGTTCGCGGAAAAGAATGGACTCACTCGAGCACTGCTTCTTGGCGGGAGGGGAGATCTTGAGAGGAAGCTTCTTTCCGAACCGTCTCTCATTTCCTACTGATAATTCAACACGGAGCAGAACATAAGCATCCGCCTTACTGATTTCAGTCCATTGACTACAACCTCAGTTGCCAGGAGATCAAAATAATCCAGCTTTGGTGTCAGATTGATTCGACAAATATTGTGCACTAGATTGGTGCTGACAAGCTGACATTTCAGCTTTTGAAGGCAAGGAGGCAAATGCATCAGCATCGCCGAGATGTATTTACGAGAGGATCCACCGTAAAACATTGAGGCAGGATCTGTCTGACAGGCAATGAATTTCACCATAACTTTCCGGAGCGATGAGTTCTACGGAGCTAGTAAAGAAATGAAGAGCAACGCACCCAAAGTCTCGGACCGGATGTAGCGTGTGCAAGTAAGTCTTCTGAACCGCAACGAACATGGACCAGCTGACAATATTCAGAACTAGAAGGGCCAAATGCGATGAGACACGTCCGTTCTGTTAGAGATGCCTAAGATTTGGGACAGAATGTGAATGGTCAATGCTTCCCAAATTCATTCCTGGAACCTCGTCCAACGACGAAAACCAACTCGGCCATACTCCCTTCGTCCAGATTCTCCCTCGTCCTCTCCGACTATCTGGCTGATGCCTTTCTGTTACGATTCCGGGCGGTGAATCGGAGAAACGATATTTCCGACTCTTTTGCGAACGGCTCTCGTTCGACCTATGTGGCTACAGGCAGTCCTCGTTCTAGACACAGATCGTTCCCCAAATATGTCACCGTCAACCAAGGATAAGACATGCGATATTTGCTCTGAGCGCGTTGTGGAGGCATTCTGCAGCAAAAATTGACAAAGCAATACCGCAAGATCAGCATCTTCATTTCGCATTGGTCCAGCATAGCAAAGCTATCAATTCGTTATGCAGTGGTCTCTCGATGAAAACATCTCAAACAGGGCTCGAGCTCATTTCAGCGCTTTTTTTTGCTTTCCTCGAGAGCTTTCATGGAAATTGGAAGACTTCCGCTCAACAAATACAAAGTGGCTTCAGTCTACATAAGTTTTCCAAAGCTGCCCACAAATCTACTAGTGGAGCAACCGACGGGTACATGGACGTGCTACCTATCACTCATGCTGTGGTCGAGGCTTTAGTCCGACTCAAGTTACAAATGTTGTCATATATAGCTTTGGACCCAATGTGCAGCCATCAGTTCCTGGAAGAAGAAAATGATGCAATGTCAGGGAAAATGGCCTCACTTAGCATGAACACAATTGCGGATGCTTTACACACGCTCCTTCACTGGCTGCGAGTATGCTCAAGTATAGCTGGAGATGTGAGAGATGGAAGTGTGGTCTGACCAATGAAAGTCCAACAAATCAAAAGCAAGCGAACCGCCAGAGAGATCTTGCCTCGTGGAGAACACCATACACTAATTTCTGCCAAAAATTGAGCAAAGATAAATCTGATCGCGAGTATTTAGGTGCTCTCCAACTTCAAGTATGTTTAGAAGGTTTGGAAATCATGATCTTGGCAAACCCATCTGTCGAGGAAACAGTATTCGATCAATTCATCACAAGTTGGAAGATATTAGTTAAAGCGGCTCGGCTTCTGAAGATCGAAGGAGAGACAAGTTTGCAATGATCTGAGTTCAAAGTGCAATTTGGAGTGGGGTCAGTCCCATTATTGTTCTACACAGCAACTGAATGTCGACATCCTGCTATACGCCGAGATGCAATCAATATTATGCGAGAATTGCCCTGCAAGAATGGCATTTGGGACAGCCTCCAGTGTGCCTTGACAGCTGAGTGGATAATGACTATCGAGGAGACAGGAGCTAACGATACCAATTGTGTACCAGAAGCATCTCGGGTGAGGATTCACAGCCAGAAGTGGTTCCACAGCATGGTTCAGTCTATGTCCAGTGTATGCAGTGAGTCGATGGGTCTTTGATATTTCGGAAGGCAATTCTGGTCGAGTCTTAAACGGATCCGGATACGAACCCCACTGACATTGAGGATCGTTTCGAAAGAATACCACATCCGACAATGGGTCTTATCCGATGCCACATCATACTAGTAGCGTGTTTGCTCATGATATCAAAATCGTCAAGCATTTGAGACGCACGCATGGGGTACGTCGCGGGGTATTAAACACCTTTCTATCGAAGAAACGAGCCGGAAATTCCATCAATAGGAGCTTGTTCTCGGGCCATACAACCCGAACTAACCTGGACTATGGAATTATGCGCCTTTTTTGGTAACGATCCATGTCTGCAACCCATCGCACTTTGACTCACTACAGACGCGTATATTCAGAACTCTAATTGGTGTGGACAATGAAAGTTTGGTGGGCCTATCCAGGATTAAAAGTTGCATCAGCCGGTGCCTTTGCGGCGACGCACCAAAATATCAAGAATATGTTTTATTTCTGAAAAGCCGTCTATTGTTTGAGTCTGGAACCTGAATTCTTTTCTCTTACAGAGCAGTCTCTAAATGAGAATCCCACTTCTCCACCAACGGAAATTCCTCCACATGCTACCCCGCAGACGGTTGCGCCACATCCATGCTTACATGCGCACCAACGATATCCCTTCCCTTTGAACATGCCCAGGAAATATCGTCCAATCGAAGGAATCCTGTCGATAAACATATCAGTTTTCTGCCTATCAGGATGCAAGTCTCTTAATATCGAACGGCTGGGCTGATTGTGAAACTATCATGGTCAATATGTACTCTTTCGATGTCTGGAAATATGCTTGGTGAGCCTGGGAGTATGAGTGGTGATGATCAAGATATATAAATCATTGCCCCATTCTTTATGGAATTATCTCTACAAGTCCGTTATCAAAGGCAAAATGCAGCTTCCTTCAAAGTGGTACCAGGTATGCTTTTCATTTATCAGCCCAGTATTTTGTGTATATCTGACGACTACCAGTTCCTCGTTGGAGTGTTCGCCAGTCTTGGCTCTCTCCTTTTCGGATATGATCTTGGTGTCATCGGTCAAGTGATTGCACCGGAAGGCAATGTGATGCTCAGGTGGAACCCTAATAGCTCAGAAATGTAGGAGCCCTTCCTCTGTTTTCGTCAACGAGCTTACTGTTACCAGAGGACTGATCGTATCCCTCTTTACGGGTGGTGCTTTCTTCGGTGCTATGTTCGCTGGTCCAGCAGGTGATATTCTTGGCCGTCGATGGACAATCCTTATTGGTGCCGTCATCTTCTGTGGTGGTGGTGCTGTTCAAACTGGTGCTCCAACGGTGGCTGCTCTGTATATGGGCCGATTCTTTGCTGGACTCGGTGTCGGTTTCCTGACAATGATGATTCCGCTGTACCAGTCTGAACTTGCACATCCTTCTATCAGAGGTAGAATTACTGCTTTGCAGCAATTCATGCTTGGCGTAGGAGCATTAGTCGCCAGCTGGGTGGGCTATGGTACCTTCATCGCTTATCCAGCCACCAGCACCAAGCAATGGCGTATTCCACTCGGAATTCAAATCATCCCAGCTGCTATTTTGGGAGCTTTAATTCTACTCTTCCCAGAATCTCCTCGCTGGCTGATCCAACATGGCAAGCGAGAGGAAGGCTTGAGAACGCTGGCCGGCCTCCATGCACATGGAAATGAGGAAGACCCTTGGGTGCGAGCAGAGTTCGAACAAATCCAGGAGCAGATATCTCATGAAGAGGAGCACGCTGCGAAATCTTACACTGAACTCTTTACTTCTGCATCGAGCTTCAGAAGACTACTCATCTGTGTTGCGTTGCAAGCAAGTGTACAGATGACTGGCGTTTCTGCGATCCAGTACTATTCAACCATCATCTTCGTAAGTTCTATCCTCTTCTTGCTACAATCACGACTCAAGCTGATATATGTGCGATAAGGCCAAAATAGGCATCACCGGAGCAGAGACTCTCAGGTATCAAGCAATCAACTCAGTCATTGCACTCATCGCCCAATTTCTCTGCATCTTACTCATCGATCGATTTGGGCGACGCTGGCCTCTCATTCTTGGGAACCTGGGTAACATGGTAACATTCATCTGGGGTACCATCCTTCTAGCCAAGTTTCCACCTACCACCACTGGAGGAAATAAGGGTGCTCAGTGGGGTTTCATTTTGTCGACATGGGTATACAATTTCAGCTTCTCAGCAACATGTGGACCACTTTCTTGGATCATTCCTGCAGAAGTAAGTAATTCAATTTCCAGAATGCAAATTGATCAAGTCCTTACAAAACCAGGTGTTCGACACCAAAACGCGCTCCAAAGGCGTCTCCCTTGCCACCATGACATCCTTCGCATTCAACACAATGATCGGTCAAGTTACCGACGTAGCCATGAAAAACGTCGGCTATCGTTTCTACTATCTCTTCATCATCTGCAATTTCACCAACGCACTCTTCTTCTGGCTTTTCTTGCCTGAGACTGCTAAACTTCCGTTGGAAGAAATGAATTATCTCTTCACAAATGCGCCGTGGATTGTACCTGGGAGTAAGATGATGCAGTATAGGACTGGGGACTTGGAAAGTAGAGCTGAGGAGTTGGAGAGGAAGAGGGTGGGTGTTGAGCAGGCGGAGGTGGAGCATAAAGATGATTAGGTAGAGTCTGGGGGATAGTGAGAAGGGTGTTTGAGGATGGGTGTGAAGAATGAGGGGTTGTTAGTTCAGTGAATAGGGATTTATTTTTTGATATCCTCTGCAGTATATCAGGATTTTCAAGTCGCATCTTGAAGAATGGACCTTGGAACAGTGAAAAGAGCACATATATTCATTCACACTACCCCAAACATAAAATCCGCCGCGGCCCTTCCACACAAGACTGTGGCCGCTAATCTACTCGTACCCAGCTGTATATACCTAAATAGTAGTCGGCATAATACCGACCGTCAACAAATCAGCTCCTTTGGTCCAGTGGTTTGGCAATAAAATACGGCATCGCATCAAATGGTAATACATTTGGGGTTGAGTGGTTCCAGTAAGAACCGCGGTGAAACCTTTTGTTCCTGAAAACAAATTTTTGGGGCAACTTTTTTGGGGGTTTTGTTATTATTATTTCATAGGCACATGCATGTTTTCCCTTTTTTTTTTTGCTACTAGAGGATCTCCTCTCTTTATTTGCCCACCCCCCCCCCCCCCCCTTTTTTTTTTTTAGCAAGAAGGAGCAAAAGCGAGACGATGAATTTCGAGGTTGAACTTGATAGGTACCGAATTGTGTATGTGTCACATGACCCAACGTGAAATCTTCGGCTGGAACTCGGAATCTGAGTCTTCCCGAGAAATACTCAAGATGGCTTCAACCCCACTCCTCCTCACAATCTATGCCGCTCTCAACTGCAAATTATCGCCGCCACATTGATAGCATTTCCTTCATTGGATAAGCGCTATCATCCCATATCAGATTTCTACCCACCCATCATGTCACCTCCATCTCGGTCGCAAGACCATTTACCAACTGTCGCTGCCACTAAACCCACTCTCGATTCCCCGAGGCATTTATCCACCTGCCAAAAAAGATAAAGTTGACACCATCCCACTTGCAGCTTAGAACCGCTGCCAGATATTCCTCTTTTGAGCTTATCCCACGGTCTCACCCCTGCTATGAGCATGACTAAACCAGATATTCTGCATTTCATTTCCTGTGAATGGAAAGATGCGGTAAGTGGATGTAAGTGTGATGATGTCGTTTTCGTTCTTCCCTGTCAAGTCTGCTTGAGGCTCTCTTCCCTTCTATACTTCTATTCTCTACTCTTCTTTTTCTCTTTGGAATGGCATAGGAATGTATTCATTTTAGAACACCATGCTCCAACTTCACGATCGCATCGCAGCTATCGAGTCCGCTCTGCAAAACCAAGAAGAGATCTCCTTCCCTCGCTCCGAAACTCCTGTCCGCCACAGTCTCGACCACCGCTTCGATAAGACTGCCCCCGAAGTTGACGCAGCGCCTGCTCCTACACCTGCGAAAGAGAAAGGAAATCCCTTCGAGACACAGACTGTCAGCGATTCCAAGGAATCAAAATACTATGATAGTATAGCTGCGACGTTTGGCTTGGGCATATTGGATGAAGAGGCATTTAATGAGTATAATATATATAATGCGTTTATAACGAACCTGAGGATATGTCCGGTCCATCTGACGGAAGTGGGAAATTATTACTATGTCGAGCACCGGTCTTTCTTACCCACTGTTCCAGGTGTGATATTAAGGAAAGGCACAGATAAAGAGGGCAAATGCCTTGGTGTGGCACATATACCCTTCACAGGCAAGAATATCTTTGGAATCGGTGACCCGGAAGGCAGACCTGGTGCGATGGTCTGGGAGAAGTTAGGAAATGCGGGTTTCTGGACACACATGCGCTATCAATTTGAACATGAGGTTAAGGATGGAGAGAGAAGGAAGTTTTTGTGGATAAGGACGAGGAATAATTTGTTGGATGATCAGGGCGATTTGGTGTTGATTGAGCAGGGGAGAGAGGATCTGATATTGGCTGAATATCTTGGGAAGGGAGTATTGAAGTGGAAGAAGAGGGGGCGGTTGAGAGTGAGGGTTGTAGAAGGGTGGTGGGAATGGGAGAGTGTGGTTTTATTGACTTGGGCTAGTGTTGTTGAGGTATGTACTCCCTGCTGTGATGACAGCTAGTTGTTGCTCTTCAGAAGGAATTTGAATTAATATGAAATAGTTATCTAGAAGAAGAGCTAGGATGAGGAGATACTCGCCTACGCATTTGATTGGTACTTGATATCAATCATCTCAAAGACATAGAATTGGAATTTATTTGCAGCATTTTCAGCGATAATAGATAATATCATATAGACTTTTTTTTGTTTGAAGACATTATCTGTCCAGCATGATTTCTTCTACTCTTATTCGCGATATGACATTTAATCTTGTGTAAACAGTACGTTTCTGAACTTGTTATTTGAATAAAGATCTGGACTCGATTGTCTTTTGCCGAAATATTCTATCCTACTTCTCAAGTTACCGGCATTTCTTTCATCGGTATCAGAGTACAATTTAGGTAGATCTAGTGAGGGGTTGAAGTGGACGACAATTATGTATACAACAAGATGCTGTCACCAACTCAATAATGGGTCTACAATTTGTTTCTGCCCTACCTGCCCATCTTTTCGTGAGGAAAGGTGGATCTCTTTTTGGGATTTCGTAAACTATAAATCTACATTTCCAGTATCGGTACGCCATTGCAGAATTCGACGGCACGTACACGGCAGGGTAAAATTATACCCAGACGAAATTTTTACTCCATTGGGATGGTTCACCTTGAGTTCCATGGAATTATGAGCTTATCTCCGTTTAGCTTGCTGAAACATAGCAGGGAACGACAGATTCGAAGACTGATACAGCTGACGACTGTCGTCCATTGCCGCAAGCGCTATTGATTCAGAAGGCACAGTTACATGCAGCGGAAGATTCAAAGATTCCGGCAGATGAGACGAGTTTGAAGAAGTAGTCCCTTTGCAGATTGGTTCAACCTCTCCCGCCATGCCTGCAACAAAAGTCCCTTACGCGCATGTCCTAATTCTCGGGACCGAGATGCAAATAAGTATCCGAGATCATCCTCTTAGTTAAACTTAACAATACATTTGGATTTCTTGCCATCTAGTTACGCCTGAAAGAGAAAAGAAAATTCTTGACCCTAATTTGAAAGCACTTCTACCAATTCTTTCATTAAACTACATCCTAATAAGTCAACGCTGGTGTAATTGATCGCAGATACAATACGAACACGTGCTCGTACCCTCGTATATATTTCAATTTGGAACACCCGAGCTACCCGAACATCTGCATACCCCAGTCGATTCTCTCAGGCACAATCCACGATGCAGAGTGCACCTCCTCCGCCTCCAGAACACAAAATCACACGAGGCCATTCCTGCATCCTATGCCAGCAACGAAAAGTTCGCTGTGATCGTCAAAAACCATGCAGTAATTGCATCAAAGCTCGTGCAGAATGTATCCCCAGTGCACCGACACAACCCCGCAGGCGGCGGAAAAAACTAGCTGAGACGGACCTGGCGGGGAGAATCAAAAAATATGAACATCTACTCAGAAGTCACAATATCAAGATTGAGGAAGATGATGATGAACCTGAAATGAGTAAAGTGGCGGAGGAGAATTGGCCCCCGCCCAATCCGACGCTGATGACGATTCCTAAGGCAAGGAATGCGGAGAGAGGTGCTTTGTTTGCGGATAAGGAGAATTCCCATTATGTGGAAAGGTAAGTATCTCATAAGCAAGAGAAGATTGAAGCTAATAGAAATAGCACATTATGGGAGAATCTTCGGGACGAAATCCAAGATCCAAAAGATGCTCTCCAAAGCTCCTCGTCAGAAGACGAGATAAACCAAACCCGTCTCTATCCCAATGCCGAATCAATGCTCATAGGCTTCGGTCCCATGCAAGACCTAACTCATTTTCATCCTCCCCCGGTCCATATATTTCGACTCTGGCAAACCTTTCTCGTCAATGTTAATCCGCTTGTGAAAATGTTTCATGCGCCTACTATGCAACAGCAGGTTCTAGACGCGAGTGGGAATCTAGATACTGTGGCTCGTCATACGGAAGCTATGATGTTTGCGATTTATTTTTTGGCCGTTACGTCCCTGGCGAATGAGGAGTGTTTGAGTATGTTTGGGGAGCAGAGGAATACGTTGCTGGAGAAGTATTCGCATGGGACGCAGCAGGCGCTTATCAATGCGAGGTTTTTGAAGTCGTTGAATATTGTTACTTTGCAGGCGCTTGTTATGTATTTGGTGAGTTTATCTTCTTGACAGTGTCATTCGGATATGTTTGTAACCTCCTCTGGACATATCTTGCTGGTGCTATGAGCTTAAATGTGGCTAATGATTGATAGCTTGGAGTACGCAAAGTATATGATCCTCATTCACTTTGGATCCTCACGGGAGTCTGTACTCGGATCGCCCAGCGCCTTGGGCTTCACCGAGATGGGACGAATCACAAGATTTCTCCCTTCGATGCAGAAATTAGGAGACGTACTTGGTGGCAAATCGCTTTTCTTGACGGATATTCTTCAAAACTGGCAGGAGCTAATTTTCCATTGTGGCTTGGGAAATTTGACACCAAGATCCCGTTGAACATTAGCGATAGCGATATGAGCCCTTCTATGAAAGAGCCGCCAAAGGAGAAAGAAGGAGCTACTGAAATGATTTTCTGTTGCTTGAGATATGAAACTGCGCAGGCCGTTCGAAAATCCAGGCCGAGAGGTCATCACGGAGGTACATTCGAAGCCAAGCCTGGCGTTGATGCTATGGCTGAGAAGGATAAGGCCATCGAGGAATTGGAAACAAGATTTGAGCAAAAGTTTATCAGATTCTGCGATCCATCAATTCCGTTGCATCTTCTCTCGATTTATGTGGCCAAGTCTGTCATTTGTACCATGAAGATCATGGCTCATCATCCTCGACAGTACCCCGATAAAGGCGCGAGTATGCCTCAAAAGGAGAAGGATATGCTGTTTGCTGAAAGTCTGAAGGAGATGGAATATGATTCTCTAGGACATACGACGAAATCATTACATGGATATCTCTGGCATATAACATCACATTTTCAACTCGATGCATTTATTTATCTCTTATCTGAGCTTCGTCGTCGAACTTCTGGCACGCTGGTCGATCGAGCTTGGCAACAGATCATCTACTCGTATGAAAACCGACCAGAAATGCTCAGCGACACGAAAAACAGTCTTTATGTAGCTATTGGCAATCTTGCATTGAAAGCATGGCAGAACAGAGAAGACACGGTGGGAATGTATCAAGCTCCACCTCGGTTCATCTCAGTCTTACGTTCACAACGAAACATTCCTGATCCGCCACGGCCGGTTCAGCCAGTAGCCCCAAGACAAGAGCAAATCGCGATGTCTAATCGTGGTTCAGAATACAATAACAGTCTTCAAGCCATTACATATAATAATACTGTCGATCAATGGGGAAATGTGAATTATGGGCTCGAACCGAATATGGCTGAAATCACTCCAGTAGATTGGGAGTATTGGCAATCGCTGATGGATGGAGACCTACCACCTTATAATGGTGACATGGGCGGAGGTCAGACATGGTATACATAATGTCTAAACTATAGCCCAATTGACATGCCCACATCTTACGCATCTCGGCGAGTGATCCTATCAAAGTGTCGTAAGCAGTTTATTGGCCAATGGGCAGCACACGATATGCATAGAAAGCTGCACAAATTCTGCACAAGACGCCACGATCAATGCAACCGAGTACATGCAAGCTACCAATTATCAAGCAATGATGGACAATGTGGCTGTCATATCTCACCTTTGCTATCCATGGCCCCACCGTATATGCGGCTCTCGACGCCGTGTACGACGCCCAAATACTCTGCTGCTAACAATTGTCACACCCTCTTCTCAGCCGGGCGAGACGCAGTCATCCGAGCTGAGCTGTATCTCTTATACAAATGTCATACTCCCATCAATCTGACCATGTCTCCTTCTCGTCTCAATATCCTCGCTTCTGAAGCATCTCCATCATGGCTCCTGCCCTACCTGCTGGTCTGCATCTAGACCTCAGACAAAATGCACCCTATCTGATAACCATGACTGTCACTCGCGCAACAACTACGTACACAACCCTAATAGCTCTCGGTCCCGCCACAGCCACTGTTCCCTCTTCTCCTACTCAAACTTCTACTTCCACTTCATCTCAAACAATAAATCCCTCTCCCTCCTCCAACAACAGCGGCGTCATAATCGGCGCTGTCATAGGCTCTCTCCTCGGATTCATCGTCCTGGCCTCATTCCTCTGGATCTGTTTCTTCCCTGCTCGTTCTGGTCTCTGGCTCCAATCTAATTCTACGACGACTAGCTATAGTGATTCAGATAGTAGCTCTAGCACGGAGAGTAGAAGGAGTTATGTTCGGAGACGAGGCGGTTTTGGCAGCTTTAATGGTGGTGGTGTAAGGGAGGTTAAGAGAGCGAGAGTTAGCGGGAGGTATGAGAGGGGAAGTAGTGGGACTAGGACGAGTAGGAGTGGGAACAGTAGTGCGAGGAGGATGAGGGAGAGGGAGAGAAGGGGAGCGTGGGCGGCGTTCTTTTTGGGGAGGAGAGAGAGGAGGGATGATGTGTGGTATGGACGGAGATCGGGTGGGGGGATGGGAGGGGGATTGAAGTTTACGGTTGATGATTGATGTTGCGAGTTAGAATGTGGGAATTTGATAATCAGGGATGGGAAAGAGGCAAGATTGATGGGTGGTTTGTGTTGTTAGTTGTACGGTGGGATGGGATGGGAATCATGGGAAGGGATAAGGTGGGATTATGATATTATGATACCAGTATATTTTATACGTTTTGGAGCTAGAATTGGCTAGCTAGCTAGGTGAGTGAGAAATTTGGTTTGGTGCTTGGATTGAGGGATGATTTGGATGGTTGGAGTAGCTAGGTACCTCTATATGGTTTTGTGATATAGAGATGGAAATAGCTATCTATTTTAGTTCACTACCAAATAAAAGTCAATATTGGGATTTCTTTTACTTTCCTACTCCATTTTTAACCTTTCATATTTGGCTTACCCCCTTGTCTTCTTCTCTTATTTCCATGCGAATAGATAAAGTAGAAATGCGACAATAAACACGTGATCAACCTTACCTGTCGCTCGTTTCTTACATGAATTCAATTAACTAAAAGAAGGACTAGACATAATATTCCATTACCATTTAAATCTTTCGCAGCAATATCTCCCATTAATAATCTCATCTTCCTTTTCTATTAATCAGGGCAAATCTTACCGTAAGTTCCTATCTGATAGAGCTGGAGGGTTCCTCATTTCACGTGCCCATCATCCCCTCTATCAGACTAGCAGGGATTCTCCACGCTAAGATAACTCGATAGCAGAAATGCGAAATTTATTTTTGGGCAGCTCGCAAACCTCAATCGCAAAGAAAACAAACACAATTGTGATTCCTCGCAACAGCACAACATCAAGATGGGGAAAAAACGAGTTGGTGCGTTGGAGAAGGTTGATGCTGATTTGTGGGTTACCCAATTTTGAATGTGGTTGGGAGGGGGGTTTGAAGGGAATTATGCTGATTTAATGGTAATACATAGGCCGAATTTACAGTATAAGATAAGGAGGGATCCGAAGTATGTTCTCTTTCTTTCTTTCTCTTGCGCAAGGCTTGGGATGAAGGGATAAGCATAAATATTAACGATATCACAGATCCTACAGCGAAGATTTCCTCAACCAATTCGGCCAGTACCAATCTCAGCGCGACATCTTTCTCGCCTCTCCCTCGACCGCTACCTCCACAGGCATAGTTTCCTTCCACGACCTCATCGATTTCGTCGCCCACGTCGCAGATTGTTTTCCTGAAGACACGGCTTCTTTCCCAGGCGATCTGAAAGAGATCCTTACTCTCCATCATGCACAGCTTGAGAGCGAATTACGAGAGAAAATTGTGGGGAGTTTAGTGTTATTGAGGAGGAAAGAAATTATTGATTCTGCCGAATTGTTGAATATCCTTTTTCCGATCCTGGTTGCTACGCCGAGTAAGACGCTCAGGAGTCTGCTGTTTACGAAGATTCTGTCGGATTTGAGGACGAGTAATTCGAAGAGTATTAATCATAAGCTTAATCGTACGATTCAGACTGCGCTATTTAATCTTCTTACGAGTGATAGGGCGAGTCAGAAGGGAATCTGGGCTGTGAAGATTACGAGGGAGCTGTGGAAGAGGCAGATATGGACTGATTCGAAAGCGGTGGAGATTATGAAGGAGGCTGCGTTGGCGGATAATGAGAAGGTTATTGGAGGTGGAGTGAGATTCTTTCTAGGAGGAGATAAAGAAAGGGAGGAGCTGGAGGATGAGGAGAGTGATGTAGAGGCTGGAATTGATATTGGGAAGTTGAAGCATCAGGCGGGGATCAACAAGAAGAGCCGGAAGACGAAGAAGAGTTTGGAGGAGGCTGTCAAGAAAGTCAAGAAGAATGAGAAGAAGAAGGGACAACCACATCCTCTTAACTTTTCGGCGCTGCATCTGCTGCATGATCCTCAAGGTTTTGCGGAACAGCTTTTCTCGAAACATTTGCAGAATTCGAAATCGAAGCTGAATCTGGAGCAGAAGTTACTGGTGCTGCAATTGGTTTCGAGATTGGTCGGCTTGCATAAGCTGACGGTCATTTCGTTATATTCATACTTTATCAAGTACCTTACTCCTCGACAACCATCCGTCACTTCTTTCCTGGCTTGCCTTGCGCAAGCTACACACAGTTTGGTCCCTCCAGATGCGCTAGAGCCTTTGGTACAGAAGATTGCGAACGAATTTGTTTCTGAGGCATCAGCTTCAGAAGTTGCCTCCGCTGGTCTCAATGCTATTCGAGAGATTTGTGTGCGTCAGCCTTTGGCAATGAGTGATACTCTGCTTCAGGATTTGGTTATGTACAGGAAGAGTAAAGATAAGGGTACTATGATGGCTGCGAAGGGATTGCTTTCGCTATACAGAGAAGTTGGTGCCGATTTGCTGAAGAAGAGGGACAGAGGAAAGACAGCTACGATGGGTATCAAGAGTGGATCAATTAAAGAGAGGAGATTCGGAGAAGAAGAAGTCGGTGGTATTGAGGGTCTAGAGCTTCTTGAGGAATGGAAAGCTGAGGAGAGAAAACGGAAACGTGCTGAGAAGGGTCTCCCAGAGCTTGGTACCGATGAAGAGGATGAAGATGACTTGGATGAGGAAGAAAGAGGTTGGGAGAATTGGGATGCAGAATCTGATGCTAGTGACGATTCTGGCGGCTGGATCAACGTCGAAAGCGATGCCGAGATTGAAATCAGCGATAGCGAAGACGAGAAACCAGCAGCCAAGAAAGCGAAACTCGATAAACCATCAGATGCTCCTGCTCATGACGAAGAGAAAGAAAACACGGAGAAAGACAAAGTGCTCGAGCAGAAAATCTCAAAACTTGCCACCACCAAAATCCTCACTCCAGCCGATCTCGCGAAGTTGCAAGAACTGCGTCTGGAAGCTAGCGTCAACAAAACCATGGGCAAAAACAACACACAGTCCAAGAGACTTAAAGAGCTCGCTGATAGACACGCTGACGACGCTCTAACAGCAGATCAAATCGAGGGTTTCTCCAAGTTAAGGAAGAGCACAAAAGAAGAAATGGTTGCCTTGGCGAGAGAGGGTAAAGGCGACAGAAGTGAACATAAGAGTACGCAAGCCTTAAGAAGACAGAAGAAGGATCAAGAGGGGAAGAGTACTACGAATAAGGAAAAGTCACGGAAAAAGAATTTCTTGATGACGTTGGGTAAGGCCAAGTATAAACAGAAGAGGAGTTTGAAGCAGACTAGTAGGGTATTGAAGGGGCATATTGAGAGGAGTAAGAGGGGTGGAAAGAGAGGAAATGTGGGACAGTAGGCAATGAACAGAATTGTGTTTTTACTATATCGAGAATTGGGTTTCGTGTCATGATTGAAAAGGCATGGGCAATCACTGGTCATTGAGCCGATTTCTGTGCATGGTGGGTAGTACCTTCCTTCGGATATCTAATACGAGCCCAACAAAACCAAAATTTCTCTTACAATATTGTCTCACCCAATATCCACTCAGCTATTCTATTCTCAAGTTCCACACACTTATCACTGCGTTGGGATCATTCATTTCAGATATCATTGTCAGCACCCCGCCAGTTTCCATCCTTTCAAATTCTTCTTAGTATCACACAATACACGTCAACAACTCATAATGCCTCCACGACCCGATGTTCTCCACCGCCCCCGCCGTTCAGATTACTCTGAAGCCCTCTCCACAACCTCAAACTGTAGCTCAGGTCTAGCAAACGATAATCATCTTATACCCATTGCTGCTCTTTGTCCATCTACCACACTTTCTGTTTCTGTGCCGGAAACTGGACGTGAGGATTATGCAGGGGACTACGAGGGATTCGACAGAGGGAAGGGACTGGAGTGTGGTGGGAAATTAGGAGGGAGAAGATGGTATTGGGAGTGGGGTAGGGGTGAATGGGACGACGGTTGGGGCGTGGAGGGGGGAGAGGGGGAGGAAGAGATGGAACTGAAAGGTAGCGGAGCAGGATTTGACGAACAGGAGGGGAGTGAGACCGAGAAGATGCTTGTTGGTGAGGAAAACGAGCAGGATGATGGAAAGAGGGTGGTTTCTGAGGAAGAGCCTCCTAGGTGGATGAAGGAGATATTGGATCCGAAGCAAAGTGTTGATGTTGAGGTTCTGGAGACGACTCCGGACAGCCTGGATACTCTACCTCAGAGTGTAGAGAGGTATGTTTCGCTTCTTCAAAGACGACGGTCTCCTTATTACCACCTCGTCGAGTTCCTGAACGAGGGTAACAAGGTTAGAAGTCCCGTTTCGACAAATAATTCTGGATACAAAGACATTACTGAAGACGAGGGTACACCAGATGAGGAAGTGGGGCTGGCACAGCTCTGCCAATTAGGTACTGGGAAGATAATTGACTTACCTATTCGACTGAAAAAAGAGAGTGTTGATGATTCGTCTGTTGGTGACGTTGCTGGCCCTAGTGGCAGTAATATGGTCACGGCTGAAGAAGTCAAAATGTTAGAGGACATTTTGACGGCAACTGAGCAGCACTTGAGAACATGTGAGGATGAGGACTCAACTGCTGTTACATTCTCGGAGGACAGTGAACGGGAAGACAACAAGTCCACAGCAGAAGCTGATCCCGGCCACCATTCGAATAAACATAACCCGGCTCTGCCACCGTTCGACTCTTTCATCCCAAAATACAGACCAAATGCATCTCCACCTAAGATAGATGTAACTTCGCTGTTTGAAAATCGCTTGCATCTACGTCTCAGTTGTTACGGTGGTGCTCTAGCAGAAAAGGTGGCTCCAGGACTTGTCAATCTGTTGTACCCTGACGAAGAGAGGCATTCCAGACCAAACATATGGAATCATAATTCGCCGCAGAGTGATTTTAGTAGCAAGGGGCTTAAGTTTTCCAGTATCGACAGCCAAAACGAGCCTCACAGTAATTTCACTCCTGCTGCATGGCAACGTCCACACCGCATTTTAGGAAATATGCTTGCACCTGAGCTTTTTATTCCTAACAAGTTCCGGGCGTCTCGATTCAAGCTTGAAAAAGCTAGCATATCAGGCTTCGATCTCGAATGGAGGAACTGTACAATTGATGAATTGAATTGGCTTCAGGAAATGACTTCTCCACCTGGCAAATATGTGAGCGATGAAAATGTCAGATTGTCATTCGGTACGAGGTTTGGATGGCAATGCCCAGAGGGATGGAAGGCTATGATATGCATGATGCGAAGCAATAAGGATTGGAGAAATATGTATCTTGGACTCGCAAGCTATGGAGTCAAAATCGATGAGAGGGAGAGTCAGCTTCATCGGTATCGAGAGTCACATTTAAAGATCAAAGAGAATTTGAAAACGACCATCTCTGCCTTTCTCAAAAGTAGGCGAGCTGCGATGGAGTCGAAGACTGAGGAAAGTAATGTATTAGGGCCAGAAGAAGAATCCCAGGGTGGAAACGTGCCGGATTGGAGAGACTGCAAAAAGAAGGATGTTCATGTACTAGTGAAGGAGGCAGATCACCATTGTGATGAGGCTGATTATGAGATAAATTGCAAAGGGAAAGACATTCATGTGGTAGTACATGAGCTGAGTAATTCCAGCGATGGGTCTGTGGATGAGATAGTATTTCATTAATCGTGTGATCTGATGGCTTTGGGGGTTGACTATAAGCAAAGTGTAGAAGATTATCACACGCACTAGAGAGAATCAATAGTAACGTCTGTCCCTGCGTCCCGAGACGTACTATGCCACGAGGCAAGTTTACAGTTTGGGCGCGGCTGACGTATGTCAGCAGTTCAGGTATCATCACTTCCTCTTCCACTCTCCGCATGGAGTTCAATAACTTAGGTAACTCACTCAGCAGACGGATATCCCCGTGTCTGGTTAGCCGTGCTGAGGTCCGTAGCACAAGATATTCGGGGTTATTGCGATTTTTGAAGAAAGATTCTATCCACCGGGGGTGGGGTGGGGAAGGAAAGTTTACTGAAGTTTTTGCACTGTCCTTCACAGACCAACAAGACAAGAGGTGGCTGGCGAAAAGGGTGAGGGCGCATTCCTGGGTCACGGTTTTGCTATCATGGTTGACAAGGATAATTCTGGCTTTGGAATTTCACTATCAGAGAGGTTGATATTGCAGAACTTGATACTTGCTTTGATGTTCTGCAGGTTCACACATGCCTGTCCAACGAATATAGTCAATATTAGGACTCAAGGGTCTACCAATCTGTTAAAATCTAATACTAGCGAACCCTATGCAAGCTAAAAAAAAAACACATGAATAAAGGCCTTCTTTCAATAGAGAACAATTGTGGTATCTCCATCATTGGTATATCGGTGGTTTGGTGCTTGGTTGTCTGTATGATCAAAACTCCCGCAATGTGATATGAAAAAACCCCATCTTTTGTAGTAGCCTCTACGTTGTACTTCATGTGCTACCAACACCAATCCTACGTACAGTTTTTCTCCCATTGCACGGGAGGTTTCCACGTATGATCCCACAGGCAAGCAGAAAATCTCGGGTTGTATGCCTGCAGGTCCTATTGGCAGGTCTGGAGTGCACTCTGCATCTATTGAACGGCTTTCTGAGCCGCAGATCTGCAAGGCGTAGCGACGTCCACGGTATGGGGTAACAGTGAGATTCTGCATGAGCTTTCCGCGAAGACGAATGTACCCATCTGATACCCTGCCGAATTGACTTCTTCCCACAACGGGCTGTGCCTCTGCCTCGACGACTGTAACTTCAGGTGATGCAATCCACCCAGGACGATACTTCACAGGGCAATTAACGGAAGCCCATGACCATGAAGGGGCTCGATACTCTAGAGGCTGGATAGTAGCGGAGTCGCTGGGAATAGCTTCCCAGAGGAGGTCACTCAGAAGAGTAGACCTCCATAGCCCTGCAAGGTAGTTTGTACCCAGTTGATGTGCGAATAGAGAAGCGATACCACTGATTGCAGGCAGTTTATCTTGCTCATATGTCATTTCATTCCTCGAATAATGCATAACTAGATTATGCCATGCAAGACTTAGACGTCGGGCGTGGTCGTCTTCGAATCGACTGTCCGCATGGTGGTTGAGGGAATGAGTTTTCAGCTTATCTTGTATGCCAGGCTGTGCAAAGTCCCTTTGCCATCGCTCAAATAATTCGGAAGGATATCCAAAAGGGAACTCTTCAGAAGAGCGATTGCATCTACACTCCCAAAAGAGCTGTGCCTTGGCAAAGCCCAGTGTTCGTGGTGACATTAGGCGCTCCTGCATCACCCATGCGCGAGTGTTAAGTTTGGCGGATTCGAAGCTGACATGCCAGACGTTCTGATCCCATAATTGGTAGTATGACTTGAAGCCATCTTTCATGCTCTCTACCGAAATATAGCGCGAGCCTAAGTAAGAGGGCGGCCGAATGTTGAACATACCACCAGTACAGTCGTTCGAGGAAGTGGCTGCAAGATTTAATACGCATCTGCCATACACCTGGGTCATTAGAGATGATTCGACGTTCCAGTCTTTGCTCGAGTCCTGAATGATGCATAGAGAGTCAATCCAGAGGTACTGAATCCCAAATCTCCAAGTAGCATATATGGCGTCCTGAAAAGTCTTTGGCAACGCGCCTATAGATATGCCATCTTTGAGATCACTCAGATTGCTCTCTAACAGCCTGAAAGGTTTCACAGAGCCCCAGCAGTGGCTCAAGGTAGTATAATGCACCGACCTTTGCCAGCTATCAGTTTCTGTGAGCTTGATCGTTGTGGGAAATGGGTTGGTTGCTGGTCCTATGTCGAGCAGCCGACTAGGAGCCCAGGCCCCCAAAGAATCAATGCTATTGCAGTTGTCATGATTGTGCATGCATTTGTACAACCATTTCTCTGCCCTGAGGAAGCTGCTTTCTGAGCCTGTGCTTTGACTATCATCGTTCACTTCACCGTCTATTTCATGGATGTTCGAAATGCGCCACAATCGAAACTTGATCTCTTGTTGAGAGATAGAAACCCGCAGAAACGGTCTATCGATATCCTCTTGCCACTGCAGGGTTGTGTTGTAATTTTCCTCGATAGTCACTCGGAATCTCACAGATTCGCCGTTCTTCTGAGCGTCGTCCAGTATATCTGACTTAAGAGACCTGAACTTGCATACAACAGACTCGCACACATTACAGCCCACATCGGCTGCCTGTATAACTTGAGAAATTAGTCTGTCGCAATGCAAACTGTCCCTAAAACGTCGCCAGCTCTCGTTGCCATAACAGTCATCGTGGTGATTACTCTGCAAGAAGTCGTTACAATCATTGCAAAGCGAGACATGCATGATGCTTCCAAGTGCCCAATATTGCAGACAATCAAAAGAAGTGCCACTACAGCGGGCCAAGATACATTTGGAACGCTCCTCGCACAACGCTGACCTTGGCTACCTGTTGTCACAATCTTTGGTATTGAACTGGCTCGCGGTAGGCAGGTCAACAGCGCGAGCAGGGCAATGCTACCTAAACCATGTATTCAGATCATATGATCTGTATTCTCGTCAAGAGTCATTGTCAACAGTCTCAAGCAGTGGCGGTCTTGGCGAAGTACGACTCGATCTTGATTACAATAACGTACTGTAACACTGGATATTGCGGACACTGTAGAGTGTGAGTCAGACTCTTGTTATCGCTTGAGGCTCTCACACGTGATAAGAAGTCTGAACGAACCACCTGTAAGTTACGGTATCATGAGAATCGGAAGATGTCGAGGAGAATAATTCATAATACAAGTTTCGCGCTTAAGTGTTCTAAGAATTAACATAATCCATAAAGTTAGGGAAGTTGCTGAAACGCTTTGTCGGCGCCGGTGACGGTACGACCCATAAGCTTGCCACAATAGGATTGTTTTGCTACTTCAAACCTGTCATTGAAAGAGACTCATCTAAATTTTAACACAGTATCAATTTTTACATCATAATCTGCCGTATGAAAAATTTATATTCCTTGCTCTGCATTCTCATCTCGGCACGGGTGGTTTCTCGTTACGTGTGGACAGATGTTACTGTATCAACTTTCGGAAACCTCTTCTAAGCTGTCACTTCCTGGAGAGAGGTTTTACCTTCTCATCAGTAAACATCACAGGGGGAAAACAATTACTGATATATTTCCAAGCCTGTGAATCGGAATTTCCTTCACCGTCTCATAAAATCTAATCCCTCACCCAACACCCGGCAAACCCAACCTCCACCTTCGTCGCCTCCGTCAAATTCCTCCCTTCCAGTGTCAAATAATAAGCACAATGATCCGTATGACCCGGACTAGCCACGATACTATCCACCGCCCTCCTCTCCTCAAACAGCACCACAAACTGTTTCTTCCAAATCATCGCACAGTGATTAATATGATCCCTCACACTCGTATAATAGAAATCTCTCTCCATCATCTCCTGCACACTAATCATCTGCGTCAATCCCTCATCTGCATACCCAGCCCACGATCCATCATCTTCATACTCCTCTAAGAACTCGGGATCAAAACATGGAGCTGGAACCCAGTGGTTTAATAATGTGTCATAGGTACATCCTGCTGCGCGAGCGTCTACAGATGTGTTTCCGCAGGAGAGTAAACGCGCGTTACTTGTTATGTTGTGTCGCTCGCCGGGGACGGGTTGGTGCCGCCGCCAGTGAGGCGTGTCGGTCGCCATGAAGTAGACTGTTAGCCAGAGGAAAGAGGTAATTATGAAGACGAGAGCGTAGGGTAAGAGAGAGGGTTTCCGAGATTGAGGAAGGAAATCCTTTTCTGAGGGTGGAGTGGAGAGATTGTCGTCTGTGTATTTGAGGAAGGGTTGGTCTTCTTCGGTTTGTTTGGGGTGCGATGTCATTTTTTCTGATCTAGACTTGTGAACGGCTTTGATACAGAGAATATGGAGTAGTGAGGTTAAATTAAAGATTTCGTTTCTGGGGAAGGAATGAGAGAGATCTAAACACTTTTATTCCTCATCGCTTTTCCTGCAAAGGTTGCCAAGGACGGGAATGTGGCTTGCGAAACGGAGTCTGTTCCGTTTCAACTTTTTGTCTGAGCGAGAACCTCATCTGATTTTTGCAACCAGAGATTTTCTTCGACTGTTCGCGAAGAGTGTTTCAGGTCATCGAACCATATCTAAGCGTTGGATCACTTTGATTCTGGGTGAATTGCTTGTTTCCTCGAAAGTCATGGATATAGAACAGTGCAGTGTTGTGATGCAGTAAGTATGTGTAGATAGGTCCTCTTTCCGCTGGAAAGCAATGCAAAAGGAAAGTCGACTGCAACATGAGAGTTCACCTGTGGTGGGGTGAGGCCTTTGGTATATCATGCAGGAAATGATGAAATATGAATGCGACAGGCTACTTGAGATATCGATAACTCGAGACTCGCATACAGAGCACATTCACTTGAATGGATATAAGCAGGTTTGACCATAAAGGTTCGATTTTCAGGGAAGACATGCAATCGCAAGCCACGACGAAAATATTGCTCTGGTGAGTGGGACATAACATCTGGCATCTTAACTGCCTACTAAGGCGACATCAATTTGTCGAAGGCTGAACACAAAGTAATCCAAAAGTGGATTCCCAAATTCAAGAATAATTAATTGAAAAGGGAACACAAAGTTTACACGAGGAATTTTGAGAGCAAAGAAGAGAGTACAAGCGCTGACTAAGAAATTAAGGTATGCTGATCTACAATTGCCTCCCCGCTATTCTCACACGAACACAGGAAATCCTCAAATCTTAGAATGGCATTGTCCTCACTAAATGAGTGGGAACAGGAAGGCGAACTTTCAAAATCAGTCTCAATCGGGACTCACAACCTTTTCCTCTTTGCCGCCGGCCCGGCTCGCGTTCCCGACCTCCCTGTCGTGATCATCATTCAAGGTCTCGGAAGCCACTCTTCATCATGGTCAGCCGTCTCCCGTCTTCTTTCCGCTACTCATCGTGTATATCGCTACGATCGCTCTGGATTCGGATTGAGTGATCCATCACCTCATCCACCTACCGCCCTGAATATCGCGTTAGAACTCGATCTTTTGCTACAAGCAGCAGATATCAAACCTCCTTATATTCTCATCGGTCATTCTTGGGGCGGAGTCCTCAGCCGTGAGTTTACAGCGAGAAAGAAGGAAAGTATAGTTGGTTTAGTGCTCGTGGAAGCTAATCAAGAGAATACAATTGACGTCCTTGACTGGAGGAAATTGCTAAATTGGGCTATGGAAGCTAAAATCGATTTTAGCAAGCTGCCGAATTTGGAGAATAAAAATAAATTGACAAGTGAGGAATGGAAGAAATTCCAGGATGATGCATCAAATGAGAAGTTTAAAGAGTGGGCTGCGAAAGAATGGGACGAGTATGGAGGAAGTTTTGAAGAGTTGAGGAAGAAGAATCAATTGCATCAGACTCCTCCATTTTTGGGAGACCGTGCGATCTCGGTTGTGAAAGGGAAGAATGCAGATGAGTTGAAATATATGTATGATGCGGTACTGGAGACTGGATATGGAAGTGAGGAAGAGAAGGCTTTCTTCAAGGATTTTATGAGAACTTTTGATGAGAAGGATTTGGTGTTGCAGAAAGGAGCGCTAAGTCTCTCGAGTATAGGGAGATTTGTGGAGGTCGGGAAGAGTGGACATAATGTTCAGCTCACAGAGCCGGAGGTCATTGTTGAGGAGGCGAAATGGGTTTATGAGCAGTATGAGGCTTCGCTCAAGTGAATGCTTACTCAAGGCTGATGTCTCTATTCATTCAGCCACTTAAAGAAAGTATCTCAACAACTTCAACACTTTCGTTCCTATTACTCCTGCATGTCAAGTGAATCAGCCACCGGGATAAGATACAAGCCACACCGTCTATTATAGCATGTACAATTAACAAGTACAATCACAGAGTGACTCTATTGATTCAAACAGGGATTAAGTGAGACTTAGTATAAGGACAATTTTGAGTCATGTGAATATAAATCATAGCTCTCGATTATATGAGCCCCGGTCTCTGCAATCCTCCTCATCTCTCTGTACTTTGCAAACACTAACAATGCATACCAAAAAATTCCAGCATAAAAGAAAATCCACCACTCCTTCCTCGAGAACTAACAAACTTCAACTACAATCAAGTATTCAGCAAGATGTGTACCCAGTTCATCGAGGTATGCCCAGATTGCAAGATTGTACTCGATGAGTGGCTACACATCTGCATCCAATGGTGGCAAGATGGTCTGGATCATATGGCGAAGATAGAATACTTAAAGTCGTCGAATAGCTGCGAGAAATGTGTTAAGAAGTGACAGTAAGGCGAAGGGGGGTTCTTAACATTGATGGAAGGAAGACATTTTTGGGTGGCGGAAGTCTTTAAGTAAAAGAATTGAGGACCACCTAACAGTCAATTATGAGAGAGAAAGTTTTTTTTGAATGGCTCTGCGAGGTTCAATGAAGTAAGTATTTTGATCTGGTTTCATGAGAACTCGATAAGTTTTGTTGGTGGAGTTGAACACTTCATAGAAGACATCAGAATTTGACAAGGGGTCATCTGGATTACTAGCATTATTTTGGGAGCCAGTCAAGTTAAGGGGCTTCTTGATGACTAGTGTGTGACTGAGGATTAACTTCGGTGTCATGCTGCGGACCTGAATGTCAGGCCGCGGATTAATATCACTTAGTGACCTCGGGTGACGCTATCACAGGACCCACCTTAAGCAACGACCCGCCTACTGCTCTAGAGTGTCATCTTGAACTGCGACAACTTGAAATTTTTGTGCGTTCCTAAGCTCTTTGATTCCTCCTCGGACTATATATTGTCATTGTAACTATTGGATGAGTTTGTCCTTGCTGTATTTATAGTTTGTATACCCCAGTTTCTTATCAGTTTTACCCTGTCTCCCCACATTTCCCCACTGATCTCTACTTCCCACCCAACGAGCACGTTTCAAGATCCTACAAATGCAGTATTCCATATATTTTGTTCAGGTTCTCATTACCACCGTGATTGCCAGGTCCAAGACTTTTCAAAAGCATTCGACGACAACCAGCACAATCTGCCCCTCAAACCAACCTCATCTTCCCATAGGAGAATTTAATTCAACCTTTGATATGGAGAAAATTGATGTTCACAGCCATGCTGTCCCTCCAAAGTATAGACAATACTTGATTGATTATGGGTATCAAAATCCCGATGGGATGCCAGCTATACCGGTACATCCGTTCTCTGTTCACTTGAGTACCCCGCTAATGCCAAGCAGTCGTGGAATGCAGAAGATCACCTAAAGCTCATGAAAGATAACAATATCACCACCTCTATTCTAAGTATCTCATCACCGGGAACAAATCTTGCTCCTGGAGATCAAGAGCAGTGTGTGAAAATCACACGCACTGCCAATGAAGAACTCTCGGCAATTTGCGTGGCTCATCCAAAACAATTCAAATTCTTCGCATCTCTACCACTACTATCTCAATCAGCTTGTCTTTCAGAAATCGATTATGCGATCGATACACTAGGAGCTGCAGGGTTTGTGGTGCTGTCTAATACCAACGGCGTCTATATTGGCGATCCTTCACTTGACCCCATATTCAAGAAACTCAATGAACGGAAGGCGATCGTTTTCATGCACCCAACTTCAACTACTCTCATTCACAATGGGCAACCGCTTGTAGTCAACGTGCAGCCTTTCCCAAGACCGGTAATGGAATTTATGTTCGATGAGACTCGAACAGTCGCCAATATCCTGCTTTCCGGCACGGTGGAGAAATATCCTAATATCACTTACATCATGTCACATTGTGGGTGTACACTTCCATCCGTGGTGGACAGGGTTGAAGCTTTTGGGACTGTTCTGATGAATAGATCGGAAGGAGAGAATTTCAAAGCGGCCTTGAAAAAGAACTTCTACTTCGATCTGGCAGGAGTACCTTTTCCTAATCAGATCCATGGACTGTTGAGGATGCTAGGGGAGGGAGCTGAGAAGAGATTGGTGTATGGAAGTGATTACCCCTTCACGGCTGCTCCGCTGGTGGTAAAACTCATGAACACGTTGGACAATGGTTCAAAAGAATTATTAGGTGAGGAAGGGCATAATGATATGTTTTCTAGGAACGCTCGGAAGCTTTTCGCGTTACGGGACTGAATAGTCTGTTGGAAAATTTAGATAAGAGTGGGTCGTCGAACTGGGATCTAGATAAAGGTATTGGTAGTAACGCCGAGAATTAAAGTGGAGTCCCTCCTCTAATTGCGAAATTCCGAGATACACATTGATCTTAAGATTGAAAGTGTATTCTCGACACACAACGTGTGTTTGAATCTTACGGACTTGATGTTATGTATGGCAATCCGAGTCGTGAGTGAGTTTATGAGCATTATGAGGCTAGACTTCGTTGAAGTACCTGCTGATTCCCAGCACTCATCACTCTGAATGTAGAGACTGGCTAAGGGCTTAGCGAGTGCTTTTAGAGTTGGTGTAGATTTACGGGAGTGTGTCATATGCTACTGCTTACATACATAGCGCAAACTAGAGCCCGGCTTTAAAATGTTCGCGAAGCTGTGAGTGCCTTCCCCTATATTCCCACGTGCAGGTATCTCGAATTGGCCACCTTTAAGCAAAGTACAAGTTCATATTTGTAGAGAATATGCTTTTACCGTCTCCTCCTGACCAGCAGAAACTCACAGTCAGACCATTTTGAGCGGTGACGATGGCGTTTCCCACTCGATTTTTTTGTTCAATTTCATACCGTTTTTCTCCTCTGCTTCCGCCAACCCTAGACAAACTTTCTTCGCTCAAGTACTCATCTCTACTTGGACTACTTACTCTATCCCTTCTAGACCCGTGATAGTCTCCCAATCCTTGCTGTCTGTACGCCGAAGGTATCGAAACCGCAGCACTTTCGGAACGCCGCCGTAGGAGAGGGGGTTTAGACAAAGATTTGAACGCACCCCATAAATCATGCCCAATTGAGCCTGTCATAGAATATCCCATTCCACCCTGAATCTCCTCTATTCGTCTCAACTCTCCCATCCCTCGCCTACAATCTTCTTTCTCCATCCCGGCAATAGCTTCCAATCCCTCTTTCTGAGCCCGCAACCTATTCATCTCCTCTTCTTCTTGCTGCCTCTCTCTCTCCTCTCTCTCCGATTTTTTCCGTAAATGTTCAGTCAGCACTCGATACGCTTCGGTATCCTCCAACAGGAGACCTTTTTCCATTTCTATGAATACAGCCAACTTTGGTGCATCCTCCCAATGTTCACAAAAGCGTACAATCTCTTGAGCTGTTTTCGCGGCAGGGACGCTTTTCGTGTCGTCCCAACGACAATAAGTCGCTCCTTTGTCCAAGATATCACCCCAGAATTAAGGAGAAGAGTTGAATTGCCCTTCCCGATCTACATTATCGTTCATCTCGTCTGCTGGGCAACAAGTAGACTCAAAACTTGGCGCCACTATCGCGGAAAACCACAGAGAGCTTCACAAATTGCAAATGGAGAAATCCAGGCAGCAATACAAGGGGGAGATCGAGAAGCTTCAGGTGGAGCTTGCAGGATTACAATCTCAGAAGGCAACGATTTTGCAAGGAAAGGTGAGACACCCCATCCCAACTTCATATTCTCAAACTGAGCCTGGTACGTGAATATTCCAGACAGAGCTCCTCCATCGATATCAGCAGTTGCAACTACTACCGTTATCATTACAATTACAATAGGCCTATGCAACACTATGCAGATGCTGTATTTTGGTTGGAACAGAGAGCTGACTAGGCAAAAGGATGCCGAAGACTCTGAAATGCAGACACGCCAAGGACAAAACAAGTATGGTAGTACTGGGAATGCTGGCTGTGGGGCCGGATGTTGTTGAATAGTCGGCACAGCGTGTTTGTGTTATACTATTATGTGAGAAGATAGATTTAAAAGGCTGTTGGGGAACATATTTGATTCCAGGCGGGGAGTTGGGGCTCGGTATCGTGGTTTCATGGAATGTAATCTCACTCTCAGATAAGAAGCCACGACTTGCATGAGTCCCGTCAATGTCAATTAATGATTATTATTATTTACGATGTTCGAATATACAGCTATACAGACAAATGTTTGAATCTGAATAAGATCAGTAATTGAAGCTAGATTTGCAAGTTTTATTGCCGCCGGAAGAGCCCAACCTACGGTAGTGCGAGGACATCTAGGTGAATTATAGCACCTACTTGCCAGAAGGGAACGCTGATCAGTCTAGTATATATAAACTTGTGCCCTGATTCAATTAAACGGAGATAGTAGAAGGCAGTTGTTTTCTGATTGTTTATTACGGTCGTCTTTTCGCCCTCTGGTTTGGCTCATCTCCCTTAGGATAATTCATTAATCTCTCTAAGTGATAAGATTGATATTTGTATCTATAAAATAAACGCAAAGTATTATCAGTACTTGATTAACTATGGGCATCTAACCCTCAATGGCATACTAGCTGTCTCTGTCCGTCTTTTATTACCCGGCATACCTCACTGACCGCGTATAGCCATAGACTCCAGAAGCCCATCTGAAATTGATGAGAAATAAAAACATCGTCAATCAATTTGGACTTGCTCATTGGACTCTCGAATGAAATTTGAGATTCAAAGAGATGCCCTCAAGTCAACACTCAAAGGTGCATCCTCAATTGAGGGTTCGCATCACGTGATTCTAAATATCGCTTAATAAAGGGGGCATGGGATTGGATGCGGAAAAACCTTGCATGAGGCTGAGAGCTGAAAACTATAATTAGGCATCTCCCATCCATCAATTGCAGAATTCCCATTTCCTTCCATCTTTATTTCTTACGCCTAATTCGCGGTAAGTCCATAGGCTAGTCTCAGCATGATGCCATGGCTTCATTTGATTACCGAGACACAAACTTTGATCCCAAAGCACAAATTCGACTACTAACTCTCTCTCCTTGCAAATATAACTCGGAGCACGAAAAAGATAATACCATACGGCTTCATGCATCGTTGACTACATTTAATTGGGACGAAAAACCTCCTTACATCGCACTCTCTTACACATGGGGAGACGCAACTGACCTTAAAACCATCGTCGTCAATGGCAAAGAGCTTGAGGTCACCGTCAATCTCCACGAGGCTCTACTGGAGATGCAAACATATGGACCTATCAAAATTTGGGCAGATGCTATCTGTATCAACCAGCGAGTCAATCACGAGAAATCGGAGCAAGTTAAACGAATGACCAGAATCTACAAAGAAGCAAAATTTGTTTTTGCATGGCTGGGTCCAGCTGCAGATGATAGTCATCTGGCAATGGCAGGTATTCATTCAATAGGTATACAAGCAATAGAGGCAGGAATGTTGGAACTGGATCGAGAAACTATGCTGAAACTGTGGGATCCTGATCCAGAAGGCACCCTCACGCATATTAGACAGCCATTCTTAGATTTATCTGAGAAAATTGGTTTGGACTTTCCGCAAGTCGCCATCAAGGCTCTTTGCGGCAGGAGTTACTTTACGCGGACATGGATTGTGCAAGAATTCTCACTTGCCACGAATCTTGTCATAGCCTGCGGAAAGCAGAGACTGGACTTCCCAGAATTCTGTGCAGCAATCTTGTTTTCTGCCCTTCATCGCATCTTGACAATCAAAAGATTGAGCGACACACCCGCGGAGGTAGATCCTACAGCCAAAGACAAGCTACAGATCTTCATCAACAATTGCGAGAGTAATTCACCTTCATATCTTGTTGGATCTCGGAACAGATACCAGAAGCAACGACCGGGTTACCGTTCGTCGCTGCTAGAGTTATTGAACTTATTCTCAGATACCGCGAAGGCTACCAATCCAAAAGATAGAATATATGGGCTACTAGGAGTGGCTCCAGATGGGCCAGAACTTGAAATCGAGGTCAATTATGACAAAGAGGTAAATGAAGTGTTTGAAGATGCAGCAAGAGCACTACTCAAGAAGGACTTCACGGATGTGTTGTCTTGGTGTAAATTCCCAAAAGGTCAATCGGATCTGCCCACCTGGGTTCCAGACTTCAGTGCACCTCTCCCAGAGCCACTGTGCTCACCCAAGTACAGGTTACCACCATGGAAGCCTCTCTTCAGCCCTTCAGGTTCAAGTACTATCAAAATATCATCTGATGATGCTCCTGGACAGTTGACTATTTCGGGTGTCATCATCGACAAAATCGACGATATAGGAACGGCATGGAAACGGGAGGATAGCAAAATGTCAGCGACGCTTCTCGATATTTCTCTTGACAAATTCTTCGCCGAAATCACCTTTGCGTTGAAACAAGCTCAGAACCGAGCAAATCCAGTGTCAAATGATCCCAAGTTCTGGGAGGAAGCGCTATGGAGAATACCATGTGCTGATCAGCAAAGGGAAGGGTTTGCTCGACGTCGAGCACAAGTTGGAGCGCGAGATGGACTGCTAGAGATAATTGCGAGGAATGCGGGGGAGATGTCGGGATATAAGGATGAGGTGAAGAAAGAGGCTTGGATGAAGTATTATATGGCTATGGAATATTTGTATGATACTCGACCATTCATTTCTACAAAGGGTTACGTGGGATTGGCTCCAGAATTTGCTGCAACAGGAGATTTTGTGTGTGTTATTTTTGGTGCTATTGTCCCTTATGTACTTCGGAAGGTGGAAAGGGGGTACGAGCTCGTGGGTGAGGCGTATGTGCATGGGATTATGGATGGAGAGGCGATGGATATGGGCCTGAAAGAGGAGGAGCTTTGTCTTGTCTAAGTTTATTGCCAGCGTTTACAATTTTCTGGGCATAATCATATCTTAATGGTGTCAGCTACAGCATATTGCAATACCCACAAATGTAATGGCCTGGTCCTTCAATCCATCTTCGAGTAGCCCACCTACGTAAGTAAAATTTCTATTTTTTTTTTAAGAATACAATCATGGCGTGGGGTAAACGCACGCCTCTATAGAGAAATCAGGAACGCAAGTGGCTCCCAAATACAAAATACCTGTAACATTTTATGGGGAAAGTAAATTGCCGACAATATGGGCAGACAACTTGTACAACAACTTCTTAGAGACTTTTTAGCGTTGAAGGTTACTCAAATTAGTAAGCTACGCAATACGAATAGGCTCGTCCTAAAGTATCGAGGCAGTAACAGCACAGGTCATTTTCTGGGAAAAGGTTGTCGAGGCACTATTGAAGAAGTTGCCGGGGTAGTTGGTGTGTTAATGAGTCTAGAGTCAGGTTGGTGCACTGGTTGTCTTATCGGAGCAAATGGCGGGCTCATAATGCTTCGTTGACCAGCACTGATATTTCGTTAATTGATCTCTTCAATATTATCCGGTAGCCAGTAAATATACAGGAGAGCGATACATGTAGTGTAGTGAATAGTTTATATATCGTGTATAAGATTATGTTGAGAGTTCTGCCTTGCAAATGTGCAGATTCTAGCTAGTGAAAAAATTCGTAGCTGTCTAAAGTTGACAACGAGAAATCAAAAATGCCGTATCATGGTGTGACTCAGAAATATAGCAAAGTGCGTTCTATATTGTTCTATTGCTTTTTAGAAATCGTGATATCAGCTTCGAATCTCCTCTGCTAGCTGAGATCTTTCAAGGAACCAGTCGAGAGGAAGCTTCTGATCTTGGACACACATATACGTGTCAATAATATCAATTTATGGGAAAGAAATCAATGTATAACCATAGCTAAAAGTTCTTCTTCCAGACCGGGTTTGCCAGGCACATCAAAGTATAGTATCTGCTCTCCAGACTCTCCATAGTGATGGGAAAGTTAGTTGAAATATATCGAAATCCACTACGACCGACCCCTATCTTTCATATTGAAATGGAGGGGTTCAATAACGGAAGGAAAATGATAATAGATCCCGCCTCTCTCAGGTAGTGAGGGGATAGTGGTTCAATTGTCTGCTTTGAGAATAGCTCTGCTGATTATTACTGTACTTGAATGGCTTCCGACTTCTGATATCGCGTTCAAGCATTGCTTTTGGGGTCAGTTGTAATATTTATAGGGTCCTTAAATGTTACTGTCTGACATCGACAATAGGTACCCCGCACTTTTCAAATTTTACCCCACTAACGATATCAATTGTAACATTGCGAGCAACCCATCTCTGTGCCTAATATCACTAATTGAAGCATTAGTAATAACGTCGAAACTGAGGGTTTGAAACCGTGTCAACGAACATAGAGAAGAATGCTGGAGATCTCGTAAGTGCCGGCCTATCATAGGTAGACCTTAGACCCCTGAATACTTCATAAGGGGCGCAGTAAATGGAACATCGTATTGCATCCCACAACCAACACTTACACGTTTTCAATCCTGTAATCGATCTGTAGTCAAGTTCGTATCGCAGATCTTGATCACTTTGCAATCATCTCAATAAAGTTGTTTGAATTGCATGCTAAAATTGGCAAATGAATACTCCGCTGGTCAAATTTCCCCTTTCTAAACAAGCTCTCCTGAAAGCCACAGCCGACCCTAAACCCCTAGTACGGTTACACACAAACCTGCCCTTATAAGCTTAATTCGACTCCGCCCCATCCTTTTTAATGCTAACACGAGCTTGAATTAACTGTTAACCATGTTTTAGAATATCGCGTTCTCATATGGGGTCGATTAGTAAGTGCGTTTATTATGTCATAGCGGTGAATTTGATCCCGGAAAAGGGAATGTGTGGGGAAGGGGGAAAGTTGAGAAGAAGAGCGATTGGTACCTAGGGAAAGGATGGAGGGTACTGTACGTCAAGAGAATTGAGGTATTGACATAAGGTGCTAGAATATATTTAAATCTCCAATTGATCTGTCTAGCTTAGTCTACTTGTGCTATTCAATTGTTCGTCTTGATAAGGCGAGCTCGTGTTCTTTCACGAGTCGCTACATCTCAAAGGAACCTCGTATAGGATTGCGCGCCATGCACCATCCTGCCTTTAGGCTCCAACTTACTTGAAGTCTACTTCTTGCCCAACGTTTCATTACAATGCGAATTGCAGGTTTCCAGATGCCGTTCCAAAAATGCTCATCCGCTCCCCACGATTCAGGCTTCTCTGCCTCCTCATTTTGTTTATGATTACATATTCTCTTCTTCCGCCTCACAATACCTTCCACCTTTTTGTTCGATGGCATACACACAGAATATCTTCGTTTACTAAAGAGAATTTCTCTTCTTCCAAATCGTCGAAAAATGTCGATACCATCTTCAATATACAGATGAAGGACATAGGTATGGCGATTAAAACTGGATACGCTAGGAAAGAGAGATTGAGAAACAGGCTTCGAGGTATGGAAGGAGACTGGGAAAGATGGAATGTAGTCATTGCAGGTGATTATGCAAGCGAGAAGGAGATGAAATTAAACGGGTTTAATATACCTGTTGTGAATGTTTTGGAGGAAGTATTTGATGGGGATTTGATAGGAGAGCGAGGAAGTAGGAGGGGGAAGATGTATGAGTCTTTACAACAAAATATTTCTGACACTCAAAATGGAAGTGAAAAGGGAATATATGCAATGAAAGAAAGTGGATGGGAACTTGACATTCTGAAAGTATGTACTTTACCATTCTATATCCAGAAAATGATTGGAACTATGAAAGATTAATGTATTGGGAAAGCATATCCCAGCCCTCACCCACCTCTATACTACCCTCCCAACCAAGAAGTTTTACCTCTTAACTGACGACGACACTTACATCCACACACCCTCGCTCCTTCACCTCCTGCGTACTATTTCGCCTCTCAAACCTCATTACCTAGGCAAAGCCATCGGCTCCTATAAGACACGCTTCGCACATGGTGGCTCCGGAATAGTTTTCTCTCATGCCGCGCTCTCTACCCTCCTCGCTCCCTCGTCTCGTCCTTTACGGAAAGAATACAACATCAGAGCATTAGGTGCGCTGTGGGGCGATAAACTCATCGCCGAATGGGCAATGCAGAAAGGAATATACGTAAATGAAGATTTGAGCGTACATTTCAATGGGGAACCGCCTTTGAAAACGAAAATTAGAGAAGAGAATGTCTGTGAGGGACTTTTAGGCTTCCATAGGGTAGGAAACGAGGTAGAAGATATCAGAAATAGGACCGAAGTAATTAAGGAAATGACATGGCGGAACGTTTGGGGGGCTTTTGGGGGAGTCAATATCTTTTGCCCAGACGAGGAGGGAGAGTTAAAGAGGAAGATGAATTGGGACTTTGTGGGTGATGTGGATGAATATGTTGAAACCAGAGAAGCCAAAATGGCTGGAGACTGCAAAGAAATATGTGGAAGGATTCGTAGATGCTTAGCCTGGAAGTGGAAAGAGGGAACGTGTTGGGTGAGTGATTGGATAACTGTTGGAGAGAAGGTAGAGGGGATGTGGAGTGGGATTGATGTGTATAAGGTTAGAAAAATGGTGAAAGGATGTGGATGAAAATGGCCATCTCAATTTATATGTACGACAAAAATAAGACAGAGAATTGCGAAAAATTTGGAAAGCAGGTTGGTGGTTATGAGAAATTTTGGAGTGCTCGAAGGTGATGTGGGAAGATGCAAAGAAATTGGAGGGGGATAACTCACTGAAGATATCTTCACCCCGCAAGACTCGTATATTCAGTAATTGGATACAGATTTAAGAGAGTCTGCGCAATACAAGAAACAAATCGTATGACCCAAAAATACTGATGTTGATGAAGGTAAGATTTCAGCCGCCTCGCCAAGCCAGAAACCAAGACCTCGGCTCTCCGCTGTTCAAGCTTCCTCCCCCACCTTCCCCAGCTTTCACCTCCCAATCTCCAAAATGCCTCAATCAACACATCTCAAAACCTCTAGAGCTCGTCAATTGACCTGCCCTTCTACACGTCATGTCAGCTGAAGCACCCTACAAAGCAATTGCTCAACGTAAACAAGCAGAACGGCAATCCCGAATCCCAAAAGCATGGCTACTTGCCTCATTACCCTCTGAAGACATCCTCGATGTGCGATCAATTCCTCGAGAAAGCGGAATCCTTACTTCCTCCGAAATTCAAATCACCGAAAACTACGATGCCACATCCCTCGCAGAAGCAATTCGATCTGGCAAACTTACAGCTGAAGCAGTCACAATAGCTTTCTGCAAACGAGCCGCAATCGCACAACAAGTCTGTAATTGTCTCACAGAGATATTTTTTGAAGATGCTATCACACGAGCCAAGTTTCTGGATCAAGAATATAAGAGGACCGGGAAGACCGTGGGGCCATTACACGGCGTACCTATCTCATTGAAAGATACATTCAAAGTAAAAGGTTACGATTCAAGTATCGGCATCGCAAGTCTAGCTGAGAACCCCGCCAAAGAAAACTCCCTCCTCGTCGATATTCTTCTCGAAGCAGGTGCTATCCTCTATTGCAAAACAGGCCTCCCACAAACAATGATGGCTCTGGATTCAGATAATCATCTTTTCGGACGTGTCCTAAATCCTAGAAATAGGAAAGTAACTGCGGGTGGTAGTTCAGGAGGCGAAGGAGCATTGCTAGCTATGAGAGGTAGTGTCCTAGGAATAGGCACGGATATCGGCGGAAGCATCCGCATCCCAGCTATGTGTAACGGAGTCTACGGCATCAAACCCTCTTCTCAAAGAATACCTTTTGTAGGACAAGAGAACGGCGCAAGAGCAGGAGCAAATAAGATCGGGTTATCAGCTAGTGCAGGCCCGATTACGGGTAGTATAAGGGATTGCGAACTCTTTTTCAAAACGGTGTCAAATGCTAGGCCATGGGACCGAGATCCAAGTCTCGCATATGGAGAATGGGAAGACCAAGGCTCCATAGGAAAGAAACCACTTTTTGGAGTCTTAAGAACAGATAATACCATTTCCCCTCTTCCCCCAATCACCAAAATCCTCAACGAAACAGTCGATTCCCTTCGTTCCTCCGGACACGAAGTAATCGAGATATCCAGCTCCGCATTTCAAAAATGCAATGCTCTCGCCAACGCATTCTTCACCATCGACGGAGGACAACACATGTTTTCCCTCTTAGAAAAAACAGGGGAACCATTGATTAACTGGCTTAGCACTCGTCTGAAGAAGAAAGATCCTATTAGCATGGATAAATTAATCGATATCCATGCTAAGAGAATTGAGTTAGAGACGGAGATGTTGGAGATATGGAGAGATCCTAAGACGGGAAGGAGAATAGATGCTATTATCTGTCCCCTAGCGCCACATCCTACGCCACCGATTGATAGATGGAATGGTGTTAGTTATACGAGTGCGTTTGTATTACTTGATTATCCGGCTGGGAGTTTACCTGTGAGAGATATTTGTGAAAAAGATCTAGAGGGCGAGGTGGAGGGGGCAAAAGCACTGAATAGTTGGGATAAAGTTAATAGGGAATTATGTAAGTCGTATCTGTCTCTACACCTTTTCTTGCTTCCCTTTTCCCCTCTCTCGTTTCTACTTCTATCCCCTCTCTCCTACTTCTTTTTCAATCTAAACCTTCGATTCATACTAATAAACCTACAGGGGACACAAAAACCATAAACCGATCAATCTATCTCGACACCACCCTCTCAATACAAGTCATAGCCCCGAAGATGCAGGAGAGGAGATTATATCAAGCTATGCAGCTCATTGATTCGATTCTCCATACCCCTCATCACCAAGCTCAACCTCAAGCTCAGGCTCAGGCGAAACTTTAGGGGTTGGGGAGTGTGGATGTGTGGATGTGTGGAGATTGGTATATGAGTATATTTAACAGATATGAATATAAAAAAAACCTCCAACGCTCAAACTACCCTTTCTTCCTCCCCACCGCGTGCTTGATATAGATTCCGAATAAACCTAACTTTTGTTTTTTTAAAAAAACGAGTAGCAAAAAAGTAATTTTTATAAATTACCTTATATAGGTATTTCACTAACTTATAATCTATAATCTGAATTGCAATAACAATATCCTTAGAATAATCTTACGTAGGTAGGGAGGGTAAGGAAGGAGAGGGTAGGTTCAAAGCACGACGTGGAGGCTTTTATATATCCCTGTGGTGTTGGCTAGAACTTGAGTATATCTTTGAGGAAACAATGTTAGTAAGGAAAAGAGTCTAGTGAGGAATGATTTTGGTGAGGAGATGATGCTGGTAAGGAAATAATGTTAGTCAGGAAATGATGTTGGTAAGGAAATGATGTTGGGGAAATAATCTTGGTGAGGAGATGATGCTGGTAAGGAAATTGTTTACCAGAATTGAGACATAAATAAATCATGTTGAAAAAGGAAATAGCATAGAGAGAGGGGCAGTGCGCGACAGAGCTATCTGTTTGTATATTTTACAGGTAATACTATCCAATCCCAAGAATGAGATAATTTTCCTAATATTAATCGGGCATTTGTAAGGAATAGTCATGTGATATCATATCACAAATCACGTGGGGTAGCGGAAAAGACGAGGTTCTTTTTGTTTTCGCAATTTGGTTTTCATTTCATGATAGATAGATAGGTGAATTTTCTATAATATACTCTCTGAAGAATAAACTTCGCCATCCCTCCATCCAGTCCTTCCATCCGATAGTGATCCACTCCAACAGTCGTAACATAGCATCATTGCAAAAGCAGCCGAAAACAATTTCATTCCTCTTTCTCTTCTCTCCTCGTACACCGACTCCCACTATCAAACACCAAGTGGCAAGCAAAACAAATTCTGAAACCAAAAAGACAAATGAGATATACATGAGCACAGGTATATAGTTAAATACCAGAATAAACGCCCCCTTTCCCGCTAAAGCGCAGCATTGTAAAACAGATTTCCACTCCTTGAACCTAAGTTCTGATGATGATGTTCTCTATCATGTTACTTGATAGAGATGTGTATGGGATGACGGGACTATAGATGCATAGTCAAACCCATCAAGCGCTCTACACATGCATCAAGATCGTTACTCAGACGCTCCACCCTCTTCATATCAGCATCGTCGCTTGAAGTCTTGACTACCAGCTCGAAGTTTGAAGGCTTGAGTGACAAGTTGGCGAGGAACGAGAGGTCGATATCTGAAGATGGCTTGGAGGTGGAAGAGGTGGAAGTAGCATAGAGAGCGAATGCTGGATCGGCATCGAATTCCTCGTCTGCTGCAACGACAACCTCAGTCTTCTCCTCGACCATAGGCATTCGTTCTATCTGAGGCATCTCGATCTTCTCCTCAGATGGGATCGTAGAGAATGAAGAGCCCTTTCCAGAAAGAATCTCAGTATCGATGACGGCTTCTGGAAGTGACAGAACGGAGAAAACTTGTGGTTGGTAGAAAGCATCGTTATTCAAATCCAACATGGAGAAATCCATAGTTTGCTCTGGAATCATGGTCATGCCGACGTGTTGCATCTGTTGTTGAGCAGCATATGGGTTTACATCCTTGCGGACTTGTCGTTGAGGTTGCTCGATTTGCTGTTGCTGTGGTTGTTGAACAGCTTGTGCTGTTTGTGCTGCGGCGGGGTTGGAGGCAAGAGTGTCGAGGAAACCGGAGAACGATGGAGAGGAAAGAAGCATGCGTGTTAGGTCTGAGAGACGGGTGTTTTCTTCCATCAAGGCACGGTTTTGGTTGCGAAGATCGCTGTTCTCGTTGACCTTTGTAGCGATTTCTCCTTCGAGTTGAGAGATGTATTCTGTAACATATTAGTACTGTTAAATTATGATATCGATATGATTTACCCTTTCGGCGGGAACGGAAAGCACGAGCAGAAACCTTGTTTCGGAGTTGGCGACGCTCTTTGCTGCTGAGCTTCTTTCCCTCCTCACTAGCCAACAGACGCTCATCCTCATCCATATCTTCCTCCTCCTTTCTCATACGATGAGCATGAGACATGTTTTGAGATGAAGAGTCATTCTCATCGGTAGCAACGCTGGATTGTCTCATCGAATTGAGAAGTTGCGAGATCTTCTCCTCGACGATAGGATCAGTTGGTTGGTTTGAACCACGAGGACGTTGACTTTGTTGTCTCTGTCCACCCATGGCGTTTTGTCGTTGTTGTTGAATGATTTGTTGTTGTTGCTTCTGTTGTGCTTGAGCCTTGGCAAGTGCAGCTTGTTGTTGATGCATGCCAGGCCAAAGACGACCAACATTGCTTGTCTGAGTAGGTAGAACAGCTGGAGCAGATGACATGCTTGATCCGATGGTACTTGGGTTGATGAACTCAGGTGATTGTTCTGGGTAGAAGAAAGCAGGCTCTGGCTTTGGTGAATCGAAATCCATGTCGATATCGGATGGATTGAATGACCCATTTCGTGATGGAGTAGTGCCGAAGTCGACAAAGTCATCGTTTGGACTGAATCCAGTTAAATATCCATCTGCGAATCCATAATTCATCTGTTGATTGACTGCCAGTGTACTTGCAACGGCACCTTGTGGAATGCCGGTTTGTTGTCTGTACATGCCATAGTTGTGACTTGGTCCGGTAAGATCTGGTTGAGATGATGGAAGGGTAGCTGGTGTGTTTGAGACGGCTCTTGATGTGAATTGAGTCTTTGATGATGATGGGGAGATGGAAGGTGATTGATAGGATAATTTATCGTATTCCGAGAAATCGACGAGCGAGTCTAGAGGATCGTGGCAACTTGCTTGTGAATTGGAATGCGACATGGCGGAAGAAGAGGATTGGGTAGAAGACATTGCTTCCTTGTGAGTAGTGACTCGATGTGTTTGATGTTGATATTCTACAATAGTTGAGATGGGTTTGTCGATGCCTTGGTGTTGATGGGTGTTTGTCAGGACAAAAGGGTAGAATGATAGACGGGAGGTGTGAGGTGGGTGTGGGTGTGGACAGGAGAAGAGAAGAGGGAATTGGGTGCCTGAAGAGTTTCTGGTTGATGGTCAGGCCCGGTTAGAGGACGCGTGGCCTGCGGAAGCGCCAAATGCCAATGACCGACGGAAGCGAGAGCGTCGAGCGAGCGAGGTAAGACTGAACTGGGAAGAGAGGTAAGGTAAGGTTATTCCGCAGCAGGGCAACACGACCGTATTCCTTCGTATTCAAGATGATGGGGGCTGTGTCGATATTGTGTTGATGAGTATGGAAATGAATATGATATAAACAGGTGGTTTGTATGAGATGATTGATGAAGAGACAGATATGGTGATAAATATCCGTACAAGTTCAGATGTTGTTGATGAGAGGAGAAGAAAAGGAAGAGGAGTTGTTAGAGCGGAGAACTAATGAGCAGGATATCAGGACCTTCTTCTTCTTCTTCACAGCCGTCGGACAATCGGCCAGTCCCTCTATTTCAAGTTCCTTCTTCTCCCTCCTCCTGAGACGGCCCCAGCACCCAATCTTCATGCACTGCCTCACCACCAGCTTGAACAGTCTCCACTTTTCCTAAATCCAACCACTCACAACTCTCCATTCGTGCCCCGCCGCGTGGCAAAAAAACCCAGCAAGCAGACATCCAGACATCTCGCCAACTCTCAATCAAGAACCGGGACCGATATTCCATCCAATCAGTCTACCACGGACTTTCCGACACCGATATTATGCCTTTGCTTGCTACAACATGATAGGTTCACTCGTGTGGATACTGCTGACTTAGCAGAGAGTACGAGCTGTCCAAGCCCCGCCGTCACGGTGTTCTTCCTTCCATCGTGCTTCTAGCGTACTTCCACTTGTGTCTAGCTTTTCTTCAACGTGGAGTGGAGACGAAGTGGACGTCGGCAGTTTTGGTACTGTAAATAGAAATTGGGTTTTCATTGGTCAACAACGAGACGGTTTCCCATGTTTCATGTTTCATACTTTGATGCGTGAGTGTGAGGTGATGGATGTTGCTGATCTTCACTGATGATGTGGACGAAGGTGGAGATGTGCTGAATGGCATTGTGGGAAAAGAGGATTGGGAATCTGCTCCGAGTCGAGACCTTTGATTCTCCTTTTTCAGGAGAGGGGTCGTTGAGAATCTTGAGATGACTCGTAATCTATGTTCAATCCTATGCTCAACTCTCGGATCGATTGGGGATGGAGTTTTATGATTGTAAAAATGAAGCTATCACAACAATCACAAACACAGCACTAATTCAACCCGTAAAATCACCACCACTGTCCACCTCCTCCAGATAAATTACCTACCCTCCCAACTTCCAAAACACCCAAAACAAGCAAATCCCAAGTCTCATCTCCCGCTCACCTAATCCAGAAATAGCTCTAAATGAAGCAAATCAATGCATGCTCCCCCGCATCTCACCCGTTTCACCACAGGAAAGCCTCATAAATTTCAGACGAGCCTCTTTCTCGCTTTATCTTGCCCACCTCATAATTCCCGAGTTCAAGGATAGTAGGCCGAATCGAGAAGATAGGAGACTGAAAGGTTGGTGGAGTAATTAGTTGATATCTTAGAAGGTAGGCGGGAAAGGTTTGAAAAGGAATTAGGTGTATTGTATTCTGAGGTAGGATATTCCCTCAAAGAAGGGAAAGCCTTTTGCGGTTCTACAAGATGTGATGAAATAATGCTCTTGGGTGTATATTAAATCTGTCTACCTGCTAAAGCCTCTCCTTCTCCTCTCCCCTTTGGTTCAAATCATAAATCTATACTCTGAGACCAACACTCTATCCTCACCCCAAGCAAACTCAGCCTCTCTTCCCCATCCCATCCCATCTCAACCTCCCTACCCTCCACTCCTCCCCAAATCAAAACCCACAATCTGAAAGAAAACGATCATCCTCTTGGCATATCATATTTCATGCAAATGCACACCCCTAGTCACGGCATTGAACCACTCTTCTGTCGACGGAACTTCCCATCATCGCCTTTCCCTTTTCGGCCCCTCTCCCTTCCCAACCTAGGAATGCAAAGCTCGAACGAGTCGAGACGAGGCAGAAATGAGAAGACATCCTTACTGAGCTGAGGAGAGGGGCTGTGCTGCTGTACTCGGACTCGGATCATACAAGGGAGATATACTTCTAGAAAGTCGATCTGAGGTTTGAGGTGGTCTTGAAAAGGTGATTGAAATATACACAGGTTATTTATATTCAATTTGATAAGCCTCCCGTTTTGAAAACGAGAATTGGGGATATGATAGCGCTAGTTTTGTTTTGAGATTCAGTGGGATTGATGTGAAGAAACCTCTGTATGGGTTTAACACACTCAGTCATTGAAATATTTATTTATATCAAGTATGGATTTCCAGTATCTATAACATCGAAATACAAGATCGCACCTCAAATTATAATTATGTTAAAAAGCATACTCATTCAGAAAATAACAATTGGAACATCCCATTGATTCCAATTTCCAATTTCTAATACCAAAGTTCTATCGCTCGCTTGCCATATTTTCTTGCCCCCGAAAATATGAATTTTGCAATACGAGAATATTATGAGGGAAGAGGATGAACGGAGAAGAAGGGAAAGCTTATTCCGGCCCGTTCGGCGTAGAGTCTGGGCGTAGCGTGGCTGATAGACAGGAGATATACATGCAGATAGCATCGTTTTGGGATGCGAGGATGCCGTGTCTTCGGTTCTTATTCGGAGCCGGGAGTCGGGAGTTGGGAGATGGTAGGACGTTGGAAAGTTAGAAAGTTAAAAGGAAGTTATAGGTAGGACTCAGGAGGAGAGGGAGAAACAGAAGAGAGGAGAGCTCGCACACTAAATGATTCTCACATCCTGAGATATTACTCTGGATCCTAGAACAGAATCTCTATCTACGCCTCTAATCTCCATCTTAGTTAGAGCTTGTTCACCTCCCTCACTGCCTCACTTCCCCCTTTCCTCAAGCTCTGAATATGACGTAGTATTAGCCTCTCTTCATTATATTAAGAAAAGCTTATCCCTTTCCCTTCTCTTACCGTCCGGAAGGCAAAGCTTCGGCACTCAATCAAATCAATCAATCAAGGTTTTAAATACGAGGGAGGCTTAGACGATGATCTGTATTCCAGGTTAGGTTAGCAAGAAAATGAAAACGAAATCTCGGATTTAGAGTTTGAGATTCGGACCGGGAATCGGGTCGGGTCGGCTGGAGTTGGGGGGGGGGGTTATTGGATCGAGGGTCTCGGAGTTAGGTGAGGTGTTTATAGAAGAGGGATGGAGGTGGATGAGATGAGATGTATTTGGAAGGGAAATGGATGAGGATGAGGAAGAGAGTAGGGGTAGGAGGGTATGTTTCGATTATTGAGAGTAAGAGATGCAAGATTATTTACGGTTATAATTTATGCGATTAGCTTCTATTCTCTTATTATCCTATTAATTATCAAATGAAGCTCTAAAATCACATTCCCCAGAACTATTTTAGATCTTAATCAACATTTTATCCAATCCTTCATTAAATTACGACATCTGCTTTGCTTATCTTATTTTCTTTCCTAACTTGTACGTATTTTATCCTAATCCTCTTAATTTTATCAGAAAACCTATTTAGAAGAAATTATCAAATAATAAAAAGATAAGATGGGGATAACAAGATATCTTAAACTATCACTACACCTTCCAACCATCCATCACCCTCTCAAAACCCATTCCTTAAACCACCCCCCCTCTCTCCTTCTGACTTCTTCCCCCTAACACATCCAATATCCTACCCACCACTTCCTCCCTCTTTCACTCTCCACCTTAACCCTCTCAATTTCCTCTTCAGTCGGTGGAAAAACATGTCGTGAAGGCGGAATAGAAATATAAGGCTGTGGCGAAGGAGGTGAAAATGTGTTTTGTATGTATGGGGAATGGAGGGCTGGTTGGAGGGGAGAGGAGAGAGGTGTATATTGTAGGGGAGGGGGAGGGAGGGGTGGATGGTTTCCCTCTGGGTTATGGGTTTCTTTCTCTTTTGTTGTGTTTGTGGGTTTTTCGTTATTCTTTGTTGATAGGTGTCTGGTTGTTCGTGAGAGGTGTTGGTGGGGTGATGGTTCTACCGTGGTGTCGTTGTTGTCTTTGAACTGAATTTCGAGGAGGGAAAATGAGAGGGGAGGAAGTAGATAGCCCTCCCTCCGTAATGCTAACTCATCGAGAGGAACCGTACTTCCTTCACCTATCTTCTCTTTTCCTGCACTCCTATCTCTAGCTCCCTCTTTTAATCTCACATTTCCGTTTCCTAGCTCATCTCTTTCTCGTTCTTCTACAGTGGATTGAACAGGTAAATATCCATCCCTACGTAACGCTACCTCATCGAGTGGAACACGGCTGCCGAATATCTTTGGGTTTTTCCTCGTAGCTACGTTTCGCTCTTTAGCGTAGTTTTTTCGACCGCCTTCAGGGCGGGGGGAGAGACAGAGTGGGGAACGGCAGAAGTGGGAATAGCGGTGGTTGAGGGTGTGGCACTGTGTTTGTCGTTAGTGGGTTGGAGTTGGGTTTGGGATGAGGTTAGGGGAGGGTGATGTATGAGGTAGATGGTAGAAGAAAGGGGAATATACCTTCAACCCCTGCTCCCCTTTCAGAAACTCTTCACATCTCCATACTAGACCCCGTTTCAGAGCAGGAGGTGCTTCTTGTGTTGGGGGTAGAGATGAAGATGGAGATTGAGACTTAGGATTCATATCGATGTACTTGCACCTGATTTCGAGTGTTGAGATAGGTTACGTTCGAGTGGTAATAATAATTATGTGAGAATATGGGATAGAGGCTGAGATGAAGATAAAAGAGAGTTAGTGTGGGAGGAGAAGAGGAGTAACAGTGTGGAGGGTGTTAAAGAGATGTAGTTTTTTTTGTGTGAATGACACATAGGTAGTATAGGTATGAATAGTGTGTTAGAAGAGGAGTGATTCATGTTGCAAGGTAGGAAGTCATTACTGGGTTGAAAACATGGTTGGTTTTGGGGATTTGGAGTGTAATCCGCTTGTGACTAGAGCGGAATTTGTGAAGCCGTTCTCAGTGTTAGTGCTAATACTAAATGTGGTAAAATCAGTGAGATAAAGCAGAAGTGTGGTTTATGCTGAAAGTTTGGAAGTGAATAGGAGAATTGGGATTGAATTGTAGATGGACGTAGCTCTGACTCAGATTTCCGAGTATCGAATTTTCCTTGAATCGAAATTCTATAATCTGGATGAAATTTCGATGATATTAAAAAATGAATTAGAGTTGATATTTGTATATAAGATATGCAAAGCAGGAGCGAGAGTTTTGTTGTGAGGAAAGGTTTGAAAGGGGCTCGCTTAGTCTTTGATGTGAGAGTCTGAACACTTATCCAGCTGGGGCTATGAAAGGGAAAGGTGGATCAAGGAAGTGGATGAACTTCATTATTCATGCCTTAGCTACCTTCTCTTCCAGAACAACTTTCAGTATATGAAACGTCAAGCAGATTATTGAAGGCATAAAGCGAACGCTACGGACTTAAGGAGGTTTGCTAGCCAAGCATTTATGTCACATATTAGCATTTCTTCTATTTTGAAAGATTCTCTCTAGTGATAATTATTGTATCTTGAAAAGGGATAGGCAATGGTTTTATAATGCAAAGAAGTGGAGTCAAATAATCCATCTCCAAATTCAGACTATCAATATGGTAGCATGACTGAGGCCATGGATTGTATTGTCACTGCTGCGAAGTATCTCTGGTCTCAAAAAACCCACAAATAGCACCAATGTGTTGATTCATCAATCACTGCTCTTCTTTTCTATGTACATTGTGCCATAAACCGATATCGACACGCATTTTGAATATGAGCATGATAAAGTGTCATTGAGTGCATGTTGGATCGATTCATGTGGAAAACAGACACGGAACACATGGTGTAAGAATTGTTGGGCAAAACATGTTGTTGTGGTCGGTAAGGGTGATAATGTTTGGGGGAAGATAGAAGGGAGAGAGGTGGGGGAGTTTGTGAATGCTTTGTTATGGGATGATTTTGAGATGGTGGTGATAGCTGGCGGATAATATGAAAAGGCGGATAGAATGGCGGTGGAAATCTAAGGTGTGTCTTGATGACGAAAAGAGATGACTAGTGAATCAGAGTCACCTCTTACGTAGGCAATAATTCGAAAGAAGTTCGGCTTTAAAGCGGTCTGAAATCGAACTTTCGATCCTGATTAGCTTCATTCCGAGATCTTCAATCTTCCTATTTAAGCTGGCACATTGTCAACACAACGCGCACACAACCAAATTTCCAAACAAACATTTCAAAACAGAACTTCGAGACGAAATTTGCAAAACAAATCCTAAGGTACATATCCACACCAGTCCCGCAGACCACTCTCAATAACCTCTCGATCTTGCAGCTCAACAACCAATTACTTCCTCAGAGCACAAAAACAAAACAACACACAATGTGCTGGTATACCCTCGTCAAATACGAGTGTGGCTGCAAGCACTACCAAGTCTACCCAGATGACCGTTGCAAACGCGGCCGCCGAAACGGTCATGACTGCACTCTCTACCCCGACGACGAAATCGAGCATGAAACATCCCCGTACGACTGTGAAGTTTGTGTGGAGGAGAAAGAGGAAGCTGAGAGGGAGAAGGAAGCGAAGGCAGAAAAGGAGTGGGAGGAGTTTCAGCAAAAATATCCGAAATGGGGCACCCGCTTGTGGCAGTCATGGAATGATCCTCTGGCTCCCGACTATCAGGGAAAGAAATTTAATCATTGATGATGAATCGGGAATGAGCGGATCGCTTTGGACGTGGTGGTGGTTGAGGATGGGTCGATAAGGTGCTAGATTTCTGGGATGGAGATTGAGCATGGAGAGTATGCTGTGGCTTTGCCTCGGGTGCATGGGTTGAGATGAACACTCACAAAATGAGATACGACACCAAAGTTGACAGGAAATAGACATGAGTTTGTCTAGATTTTGATGTTGAATGTGGTCATCACCATTGTTAGAGTTCCAAGTTCAACCAGCAATCGGTTGTCCCTTTTTCCTAGAACACGTTTAGTATTTGGAGATCGAGCATAAATGAAACTCACTGCCATTCATGAAGTAACCCTTTCATCTCCTGTTGCATAACATTTCGATCAATCTCTTCCTTTGTGCATCCAATTTCTATCAGGTCCTCAATCTCCAAAGCCTTATCTCGCTCAGGGCCAAACGGATCTGCTCCATACTCAAGACATAACCTTGCAGCGTCAAGACAAGACTTGTCTTCACTCCAGGTTTCAAATCTTTTACAAGCCAGAGCCAAACCATAAGATGCATTAGCACCAGCTTCTAATAGTGGTTTCAAGCATGAAAAGTGAGGTGGCGAGCTGTATGTTCCGATAGCTGCCATGAGATTTGGGTTTGATTTATCCCCATTTGGGTCTGCACCTCTTTTGAGAAATTCTTCCGCTGCTATAAAATTGTCGTGGAGAATAGCTAGAGTTAATGGAGTGCCACGGTAAGCTTTGTCATTGAGGTCACAGATATTTCGAAGCCCATGAATATTGTCTGTGCCGTCAACGTCAAATTGGCATTTATCGATCAAGTGAGAGATCATTGAGCGAGTTTTTTCGGGATCTGTGCATCGAGTTACATGATGTAATGCAATGCAATGAGAGACATCAGCGCCTCGGGAAATTAGGTAGTCGAAGAGTTGAATATCTCCCAAAGCTGCGGCATTATTGAGAACTCCCAACGTGAGATCGTAATCTTCCCGTGTGAGTCGGCCACCTAAAGATGATCGTTTTGTAGGTTTGTTGATATCCGCACCTTGGTCAAGTAACCAGTCAAGTATTTCTCGCGAGTGAACAAAATCTCTTCAGTTATGTCAGGTTTTGTGTCAAGTTGAGGAATGAGATGTACACTTACTCCAGAAGTTCATGCCCTGCTTGTTGGAAGTCAAAGCCGTGCTCGGCATAAAGCTTGAACATTTCTAGAGTACTAGAGTCATCGAGCGTCCACACCCTCAGCTTGCCATTTGGTGCCCGAAACTCGTTGACATCAGCTCCGTGTCCTAGGAGAAGACGAATCACATCGACGGAAATTTGAGGAGACTTGAATTCTTTGGTTGCATCACTGGAATCAAGAGGAGTTGTTTTGAATAATTGTTTGACGGTACTGGCATCGCCAGCTAGGCAAGCAACATGAAGAGCGTTTACTGCTTTGTCAGACATTATCTGTACTGGGAATCTTAGCCGAAATGAGGATAGTCGTGCCTGTATTGTGTCGAATATCGATAGATTAGGATAGAAAGATACCTTGCTTGTTTATTGCTTGTAACCTTGCTTTTGCTGAATGTGAACGAATCGATTTCCGAATTAATAGAAGCTGGTTTAATTGCAAGTGGCGTTCCGTTGTGTTGAGAGAATGGTTTTCGGATTTAAGCGTGTGGAGTTGGAGCCTTCGGGCGACAGATGTGATTATCCTTCAAAGGGGAAAGAGATACTATTGAAATCCAGAATAGGCAGCGCCGATGTGAAGAATTCACAAACCCGAAGGTAAGCTCTGAGTGGTTATAATCAACCGTGGTATTGGTACTAAGCAGTCTATCAGCACAGCCACAATCAGAAAGGAAGGGCCACAACCCGACGTACATGAACAAGTTGGGTTGCGTTAAGCTGATGTTACTATTGCATGTCCGGTATTAAAGTTACAGTAGAAGCCGTCTGGTCGTAAGCACAACCATACACTGTGGGATGAAACATGGACATTGCATATGCACCTGAACTGATAATAGATATCCAACAAAATCAAAGGTGTTGGTGCCATTTCTAAGTTTGACCTTTTTCCAACAAAAGAAATACTCACAGGAGATTGGAAAGGTGTCTTTTGCGCTCGCTCAGAAGAAGATGAGAAGTAAAACTGTACGGAATACTCTTCTCTATAAACATCTCACAAAAGATTATATAGCCTCGCCCTCAGCTCTGAAATGTTGTTTCCAGCATCAAAGATTATATTATAGGGGCATTGGTCACAAACCATTTTGCTTCCCCAAACCTTGAGACTCTCTAGAGCTTAAGCATAACCTTATCGTATGATGCGTTTAAGCAGTCTCCTTCTTGCTTTTACTTAACACAGAATGTTTCTATCTCAAACGTCGAGGCAGCTGTCTCAATCCGGTTTGAATCAGAGGAGGAACGCAATACACATGACTGAGTCCTCCAGATGATGGCACTGATGATCCATGGCCAAGCACTCCGCTGGTTGGCACCATATGCGAAATTACTCTAGCTGATGGTAAGTTTTGCAGTTTCAGTCTATTGTATAAAATGAGAACCTTTGGGAATCTCAAGAGCCCTGTCATTGCTCCCATAATATTGACCACTGTCTAGGTACTCAAAGACGATCTGTGGGAACGAACAATGTGACATCAAAGTTACTGATAAGAACCGAGAGTGGCCACCAACACTATCCCTTCCTTCTTCTCCTGATCAGAAAATTGATTTCATGAGAAGACTGTTTGAGAGCGTACCGGAAACCTGAAATGTACCAATTAGACCCACAAAACAGCACACAAACACATGGAAGATCAGAACTACCAGACGAGGTATGCCTTGGTCTACTGGTCTTACAGCCTTTTGGTATGAATTTGAAAATTAACCAATAAACTGGGCTTTGGAAGGTCTCATAGGATGCACTGCTATTTTTGTTGTGAGTGAAAAGACCCCGAATTTAACAGTGCTGTTTATTGACCATAGCGTTACTTCTGGACACCTCAAGGATTTTGGGCAGCGCACCTTTGGGAAGGTGAAGCAACGATAAACTCTGGTGGATCTTTTGGGAGACGATGGATGACGCCTCAAGGTAATGTGCAGGTGTCGGCCAGGGATGATCCAAAATTTATCAAGATCGCTGTCGAGCCGTTGAAGCAGCCGACACCTCTTGGGAAGCAGCTCAATCGTGAAAACTGGAAGAGTATCCAAGACGTACGCGATCTTCCACAACATATTGGGAATGATTCTTTCGCCAACGGGGCTGCTGTCGATACATTACATTTACCAAGGGTGTTGTTGGGCGGTATGAGAAGGCACATAAACTTCACGAAATGAATTTTCTTGTCCCAAGGTATAGGACCTTTACAACCTTTCCTACTAAGGCAAATTTGAAAAAGTCATAAGAATTTTATGGAGTATTATAGCTGGATTTCAGAACCTACTTACATTCTAAAAAGCTGCCAAGTTATTTCTTCGCGTCCGAAAATGTGGAGAAAGGGGGTGAAACTGATGATTGAGAAATGCCAAAAGTGGAGCAAAGACGAGACACAAATACCATTTGGAGAGCTTGGCACGAAAAAATAAAAGAGTAGAGAGAAGACTTTGATCATTGATGACGATGCTCCTAAGAAACAAAGTTGTCTATCCAAAGCATTCAGCTCTCTCGATGCATAAGGTACGGCAATGCATCATCCCATCCCACACTTTTGCACCAAAACCATCCTGCTGTCGAATTCATCCAAGCATTACCAGACCCTACGATGCCTATCCAAACCAGTGGTTACATAATAAACAAAAACCAAGTCCCAAGCTTCTCCAACAGCTCAGGCGGCAACACAAACCTAACCCCCACCTGTCCCCGAATCACCAAGTACGCCGAAGTACTCTTCCTAATCTTAGCCTTTAAATCCCTCGCCAATTCATCAATACAAGCCATCTGTAAGCTCTCATGCCACAGACAAAACGTATCGACCTTCCAATTGATATATATTTTCGGGGGTGTAGAAAAACTGAAGCCGGGGCCTTTCTGTGTGATACCGAAATCTAGCGTGTACCATTTTAATCCTTCTTGTCTTGCTTCTCTGTCGGTGTGGAGGATGGAGGGAATATTTGATGTGGAGGAGTAGTAATGATAGTCGAGAAGGTGTGGTTCGACGAGGCGGTCTCGAACGGCGCGGGAAGAGCGGATACGGACGTCTACAGATCTGTATTGGAAACAGACGTATCTCCCTGTTGATAAAGGTGTTAGAGTTGTTGTATGTGTTTGATCGATAGGGAGTTGTAGCTCAGGTGCGAAAGTGGATAGTACGAGAGATCTGCTGGGTAGCTTGACTTACGAATCATTTGCCGTGTTTCAGTGGGAAGCTTTGAGAAAATTGGAAAAGTTTGGTCTGCAATGAGGTTCGCAATGGCACTAGACATTTTTGGTTCGATTGCAGTGCTTCAAAATTTGATGGAGTGTTTTTGTAATGTCGTGTGTTGACATTCAGAGAATCAAAGCTAACAATACTGGATGAAATAAAATATTGTTGCTTATAATGTAATCTGGAACAAGGAACGCATGTTTACAGATAACATGGCATGATTAGGTATGATCGAGACGCAGTAAACTCAGTTTTGCATGTCCCAGCCTGAAAGTGGAAAGGGCGAGCGTTCGCAAACTGTAGCAGCAGACCACAAAGCATCGGTCTTGGTTCCTGCAGAAAATCCATCTTATTTTAACTCTAGAAGCTTCAAACTTTTGTGCCAAAATGGTATCAAATTTCCCATGGAACTCGTTCTGAGGTGTACGAAGAAATTAAATCTGATAGTGGCCTATAATTCGATAATACTATTCTCCCAGCGACTAAAAGTTTCGGGATTTTGTCAATTGATCTTGTTTGAATATCCCAACTGAAACTCTAGATTTCCCAACTTGAATCCTATCACTTGCCCATTACATCAATTTCTCTTACCCCAACAGGAAATTTGTCCAGATCGGTGATTGACAATGTTCATGCTAACCATCCCTCGCCCAGCTGCTGTGGCGCATTTAGTGGATAGCGGCTTTTCACATGCGAGTAGTCTTTAATCAGCATGATTTGCTTCGATACGGGTTGTGGCGGCTTATACCATGGAACAACAAATCTGATTAGATTCAAAGAGGGCATTGCGACGAGTTGCTCCAGCAAAAAGTGCCTAGGTCCAATTTGCATTGGGCCAAAAATCATGGAGGGGAATTTCTAATCTCTTCAGCTTTTTCTTCTTACAAATCTCAGCGAAGTTCGTTGCCATGGGCCTGGTGCACACTTCCCATCGTCGCACGCCTGACGGCATGATTGTGTCCAATTCCCAGTCAATGGAGACCCTAGGCGGTGTGCTGAATGTGCAATGTTGATTCGATACAGATTTTTCAAAACTTAGGTCATAGTGTTTTAGTACCTCGAAGCGGGTTTCTTGACTGATGTGCAAAAGTGTTGGTGGACGAGTGCTCGAATAGTATCTGATGAAAGATAGCACACGTGTGATGCCGAAACGTGTCTCACCACGGTGACGAGTGAGAATTTGAATATTGACCGAGCGAGGTTCGCGTAGATAATACCAGATCTTGAGCCGAACCTCGATGGGAAGTAGTGGGAAAGGGATGAAAAGTAGGTCGCAAGTTTCTTTGTGAGACAGTGGACATGGTGAGGGAATCTTGTTGCTGAGTGATAGCGAGGGCTATGAGGACGTTGTATTTCGGGAATGCCAAGATTAGGAGGAACTTGGCTCATCATTGACAAAAATCAGCCTTAGTGTGTGTTGAGAAGCGGATTTACACTAGGCAGCGAAGATGGATTCTTCAAGGTCCCTCAGCTTCGAGATCTTTCCATCTTCCCAAGTACTGAAATTCATATGGAGTGACCCTCAGAAATCCAAAGACAGCAGCATTTGAAACAAAGAGTAACGGAAACAAAATCTAAGGAACAAGATGAAGTAAACGTAGCTAGAAGGAGCTCAACGAGACTGCTCGATTCAAATCCTGTGTGCGACATTAGAATACTTGTAAATTATGAAAAAGCTGAGTGAGAGGTCGCACAAGACCCAGTTGATAGCGTTATATTAAAAGAAATGAAAACCGTGAGATCGCGGTAATGCAATTTTTGAAAATGATCCTGGAGATAGTGTTGTGGATGCTGCTATGGTAGGAAGTGGGTTGAAGTTAGGATAGGACTGGTGGGGCAAACGACAAGCGGATCACGTGATCCTGTCAAATGGACGACCATTACGGGGTCTGTGAATAGCTTCACGCCTTGAACCCGCTTGAATGTAGTAGACGAGACTTCTAGTATTTCCATAGAACATATCAATTGTGTGTGCATTATCTGAGCACTTGAGGTTCCACTATTTCGTTCTTAGCTCATGAACGTCATCTATATGATCTACCGAGCTAATGCGCCTCATGTGGCTGGTGAGCAGGATTTCAGCTAAGAAACCAAGGAAGCCGAAACAACCCTCCATGACACCTTCATCAACACATCATTTCCTCATGCGGGACATGGAAATCGACAATGCCATTTTACGGACGGGATCTACTCCCAGGATGCGGTGAGCATCTCGATCGAGAATCCTTTCCTTCCTTGATCTTTAAGTTGAGTGAACACATGGGGCCCAAGAATGGCAAACACCAAACACTTCACTCGAAGTCAGATGCACTCACAAGCTCAAAGAGGAACCAATATATTGCCTCAAAACTACTTTAATCAAGTGCTCCGAGAAAGATATCTCGATCCTTGGCACAGTAGCGTAACTCTGCCTACTAAAGAAGTCGTGTCACCAATGAACTAGGCAATAGTGCTCTATTCTGACAGGAATGGCGCGATCCCTTACTGCAGCATTACAACATCGCATTTTTTCTTCCACAATTATCAGCGGCTACTAACTTCCAAGGTGAGGCTAGAAACCTTGAGTTGAGCAGCTGATGAGTGAATTGAGTAGCTGTACGTGCTAGGTAAGCTCTCGTATCCAATCGAGCTTACGCCACAACTACATCATCGATACTATTTACCCCGCCATAGCTCCAAGCGGGGATGGATATTCATATACTTAGGTATATGCTTGCCTCGTTTATTTTTTTGTTGTACGTTCATTCAATTGATACCCATACAACTGATCACATACCTAATCTGATACCCAGCTTCCTTAATCATGGATAAAATCAAGAATCTTCTGTGAGTATCTTCCGCATGAGCCTCATTGAGCAGTACTCATACCCTGTAGATCACCAGGAAAGGATAAAGACGACGAGATCTTGTACGGGTCCGGCAATACTGCAGGAAATACTACACACAAAGGAGGTCTCTCAGGCGAAGGCAGCCATTTTGACAATACTCGTGATACCTCAACAGGAGCGACCTCAAACACCTTAGGGCCCACGGGATCTCATCCTACAGGCACATCAGGCCTCGGAAATACTTCGATAACGAGCCAGAGTGGTCATGGATTAGGACACGGTTCCCACCTTGGATCAACGAATCCTACATCAACCTCAACGCATGCAGGAGGGCTTTCAGGAGAAGGAAGTCATCTTGCGAGTGCTACGGGTGCCTCGAGTGGTTTCACAGGATTTCATAGCTCACAATCAGCGGGCACTTCTGGACTCGGAAATACCCAGACTAGTGGAATATCTTCAGGAACTACGGCCGGACCGCACACATCTAATATTGCTAACAAAGTCGATCCAAGGATTGACTCTGATCGTGATGCCTCCAGAACATTGGGCACGGCTGGCAATACACAACACAGTAGTGGAGCTGGCTCTTCAAACCTAACGCCCGGGCTTGACATCCCAGGAGCATGGATAGATGAAGATTCCAGCAGAGGTGTAGGACATACAGGTGCCGAAGGAACTAATCCATCATACCCGATTAATTCTGGAACCCAAAATACATCTATATCATCTGGCGGTCACTTGGGACGAGATGCAGCTGCTGTGGGTACAGCAGGTGCTCTTGGCTCTGCAGCAAGCCGTCATGGACAAAACGATCCCGCCTTGGCCTCGAACACTGGATATCCGATCAACACCGGTTATACTGGGATTCAAGACACTCCTGGCCAAGGTGCCTCGTCCACGTCAGGTTCAAACTACCCAGCACAATCTGGGCAGACTGTCGGAAACCAAGTGGTTCCATCCACAACTGGCTCACATGCAAACTTCCCGTCTACAACGGGGCAGACTTCAACCCAAGGAGCTACTTCAGGCTCTGGACAGCACCTCGGAAGAGATGCCGCAGCTCTTGGAACAGCTGGTGTGGTTGGCGCAGGTATTCAACAACATCATAGGAATGAGCGGGGCGTTGGTTCATCTCCAGCATATACTGGCGTTGGACCTACATCATCATATCACACAGGACCAACAGGTACCGGTGTCTCCCAAGGAGTAAGTGGTTGCGATATCTGAATTTTTACAAATAGCTAACAACAATTTAAGCCACACAATACTGGCACCGCCAATCTTCTTGATCCATCTGTGAACCCTCGTGGCCCAGGTCTTGAAGATGCTCATCATCATTCACCAAAGCATGGAGGCGGCGCAGAAGAGGCTGACCACCATCACGCTGGCCGGAATACAGCCTTTGGTGCTGGAGCCGGCGCTGGAGCTCTCGGACTTGCTGCACAGTATGATTGGCAATGTTATCTTGGAAAGGCTTGGCTGACCATCTGTCTAGTGAGCACAACAAGCATCAGACTGACCGCAGTGCGGGAACAACTGGAACTTCAGGCGTTGGCGAAGCAGCAATTGGCAGTACAACAACCTACTCTCGCCACCAACTACCTACTCATGGCCCAGGATCAGAGCTGTAAGTACTTGTGGAGTGGCATGAAAAGGAATTCGTAAACTAACATAGTTGCAGCGATCGTGGTGCACATCAAACTTCGAGTGGCTTGGGAAGCACAACAGGAGCGTCAACTTCTGCGAACGACCCCACAAGCTTCAGCCATCACTATGGTAGAGATGCCGCAATTGGAACGAGTGGTGTAGGCGCAGCTGGCCTTGCCGATCAGTGAGTACGACCTCTGTAATCAGTCGTGCAAGCTAACAAATGAATAGACATCAAGGAGCTCATCAGGCATCCACTGGAACTGGTATCGGAAACACCTCTGGGACATCTACCACAACAGATCCCACTTCATCTGGTCACCATTATGGTAGAGATGCAGCAATCGGTGCGGGTGGCGTTGGAGCTGCAGGTCTTGCTGCGCAGTAAGTTGGTTCTGATTTGAGTTACCGGGTAACGGGTGCTAATTTTTAAAAGCGAGTACCAAAAGCACCAGAATGACAAGACAACCGGTATAGGATCCTCCACAACAACTACAACCACAAGTACATCATCTGGATCTGCTCCAAACACTACTGGGCCCCATTCAAAGGATTGGATGAACAAGCTCGACCCAAGAGTTGTTGACAATCCTACTGATCATCAAAACCGACCAAATGCCCATGCTGCTACGATCGGTCCCTACGACTCGACTTCGTCCTCCACTCGCAATCCAGCTCAGACCGAAAGAGATACCACAACAGGATTCAAGGACCATCACTACGGTAGAGACGCCGCTGTGGCTGGTGGGGTTGGAGCAGCCGGTGTAGGTGCTTATGAGGCAGGCAAACATCATGGTGACAAGAACGCACCCCTCAATAATCCGGATCCTATTGGCAATCCTGGAGCAGCACCAATTACTAGAAATACACAACCTGGCAGAGATGCTACCGCTGGCTATTCCGCGACTGGGTCGCAGAATGTTGCTCATAAGGCTGATCCAACAACAGATAGTGAACGCTTCAAAGAGCATCATTATGGCAGAGACGCTGCAGTTGGTGCTGGTGTAGGCGCTGGGGTTGGTGCCGCAGCTTATGAAACTGATAAGCATAGGCAGGAAAAAGATCTCAAACACGCCCAGAAGGAGGCGGAGAAGGAGCATAAGAAAGACGTGAAGCATGCTGAGAAAGAAGCTGAGAAGGACCACAAGAAGGCAGTGAAGGAGCATGAAAAGGAGGCCAAGAAAGAAGCTAAACACGACGAGAAGGAGCACAAGAAGGGCGGGCTCTTCTCATTCCTACGTGCGTAATTCCTTCGACTTTGAGATACCTAGGCTAACAGGCGAATAGATCGCGACAAGAGCAAAAAGTATAGCGCTGAGGAAGAAGCTGAATTCGATCGTCAAGAACGGGAGCACAACGCTTCCCAGTCTCATGCTGGCCGTAACACTGCTCTTGGTGCTGCCGGCGTAGGAGCTGTCGGAGTTGGCGCTTATGAGGCTGATAAGCACCATTCTCAACCCGGTACTGATGGCACACGCCATCTCGGTACCACTCATGATTCCAACCTCACTAGAACTTCAGGACATGGTTCAGGTGCTACCACCGGCTCTACTCTTGAGCATGACAAACACAGCGGACATGGACCCACACCTCTCCCAGAGAAGCCGCTCGGCAAGGATATTGGAGATCACTTGCATGGCGTAGATCGCAACCGTGGTGTCGTAGGTGATTCCGGGTTCCCAGGCTCATCTGGATTTGGTTCCGGAGATTCACACCCAGGATCTGCTGTCAGATCTGAGGCATCTACAGACCAACATGGCAATCCTGTCGTCTCTACTGGTGGACATCATCACGGAAGAGATGCTGCTCTCGGCGCAGGGGCTGGTCTGGGAGCTGCTGGTTTGGCGAGCGGACATCAAAAGCATGATTCCGGATATCAGGGTGGATTAGGTGACAAGACATCTCCTACTGCAGGTCAGTATGTTGGCACCCAACAGAGCTTTGGTTTGGGTAGCTCATCTACTGCCGGTCAATATGGAACACAACACCAAACTTCTGGTCTTGGCAGCTCCACTACTGCAGGACAATACCCTTCTCAACAGCAGACATCCGGTCTTAGCGGGTCAAACACCACTGGAAAATACGGAACTCAGCACCAGACTTCTGGTCTCGGCAGCCCAACTACCTCAGGCCAGTATGGAAGTAGCAATAACCCAACCTCAAACAACCAATACAGCAGCAACCCAACCGCTTCTGGCTTAACAGGTTCCCACGAGCAATCCCACTTCTCCAACCCCTTGAGCTCAAGCCACAGTACCACAGATAACGAATACCGCAAACACGAAACCTCTACCTATCCCACATCTTCTACAACCAATCCTACCTCCTCCTCATCAAACTACCCCTCGTCTACCGACCAACACTCCAATCTCACGACAGGTGAAAGCCATGGTCGTAACAGACTTCATAAAGATCCACCTGCTAACCACCCGGCTGCTAAGGCTTATAGCGGTACTGAGCGAACCGGAGAGGGAGTGCCTTCCAGTAAGGCCGAGAGGGAGAGGATGATTTCGGAGGGTGGGGATGGAATTGATAAGGATAGCGGGGTTGCTAATGCGAGGAGGGGTATTGGTGAGGGGTATTAGATTGTGTTTGGGAGAAGGATAGGGAGAGAAAATGGTTATGAGTATATGAAATGACCGGGGAGTGTAGTAATGATATTCCTTTTCTGAAAGTTTTGTCATTTCCTATCTGAAGTGAACTTTATCATTGAGGAAGTCGCTCAACCTGCAGTTAGCCTCAGAGTCCACCACCTTGAATCAAACTCCTTTCCTAAAGCAAACACAATTCCTTCTCCCGTGCTTCTATAAACGCAACCTTTCCATCCCACCTCGCAGTTCGAACTCCTCCTTCCTATTCCAATTCAATTCCGACCATCACATGAACGTTCCGCTATCTCTCCAACCCCTATTTAAAGCAGCAGGAACCCACTTTCGAATAGACTTTCTTACGACAAGAACAAAACTGGCTGGTCTTGGCGCTGAGCGTACGGCCCAGGAATCGTCGTAAGTGGTGGACTCGTACTCCCATTTTGGACCGGACCAGCAGTTTGCGGCGTGTGAGAGGGTTTTGAACTGAGCGACTGATGCTAAGATGGTGAGTGTGATGGAGAATTTCATGGTTGTGGTTGCTTGGTGAGAGATTCTATGGATGGTTAGCTATGTTGGGTTTGGAGTTTTGGATACTTGCAGGTGAGAAAAATGAGGAGTAACCTTTAGGAGAAATGTTTACATTCTAAAGATGAGACTAGGTGTAGATGTTGAGGTAGTAGAAAATGATAGACCTAGGTACAATCGAGGGTTTGTCACAAAATGGAGTCGAGCTTAAATGGCTGCATGGCGAGGACGACTTTATCTCTATCGTACCCAAGGCTACATGATCTCTACACATGTAATCATTTTGATAATTGCTAAATACAGGATAATCATTTTATTCACACCGAAATAAATCTTATATTCCAAACTTATAAAGATGACGGCGGCAATTGAGATATGGGGGCGGGAGGATCAGCCCTATGAGACTGAGCAGAGGATTCATGGGAAATATCTCACTCTATTCAGCTGGCCTTTCTCGAGACACCTCTCCTAATTTAGCCTTGTATGTTGCTTAATCATGCTTATGGGCGGCAATCAGCCAGCCAGCTGGTCGGAAGCTACTTGTAGCCGCCGTTATTACTACAAGGTCGCGGTAGGATGAATGTTATACTACCAAATGTATAATAATAAAAGCTTCCCATGAATTGATTTATTTTCTCTTTTCAGATTTAATAGTCTCTGTGTTTGAGAAACATGTTTAGACCTATAAGCGTCGATCCTGAATTTTGAAAATTATGAGTTTCTAATTACAATTCGAGGCTTAGTCAAGGTCATAATTAACCTTATTGTAGTCGCGATTTTCTGTTTCTACCTTCGATGAAGCGCCTAACAAAAATGGTGCAAAGTCTCACACTTTGATGCAAAGACATTGGAGTATCAAGATCTTGCCCATCAAAATTTGGAGTAGATAGTAGACTCGCGCGCTTTGTCATCTATTCTAAATTCAAGCCAGGATGAAGTTTCAAATAGCTTACAGCCTTTTTAGAATTGAGTCCCGTTGCGGCCGGGTTATCATTAGTCAAGCCTTGCCGCCTATTTGACATTGGTGTGGTTGACTATCCACACAGAAAATGTGTATAAATATTCGTCCTCCACATTAACTTTCTGTGCCGCGCATCCCTTATTTTCAACTCCGAACAATCAATTCTAGCTTCACCAATGCCTACTACCGGGCCTCCAGTCTAATTCAACAATTGCTATTCTTACCACGATTGCCAAGAGGTAGCGCAACTGCTCCTCCTTCTTCAACTTGCAAATCTCTTTTCGGCACCCCAAGTACGTCTACACCTCGCCGAGCAAAACTAAACAATCTCAAAATCCTCGTACCTGATGGAAAGGGCGCCTTAGTACGGGCACAATCCTCCCAACGCCATGAAACTCTCCAAATGAGACAAGAGCCAGGCAAAGTTACACACATTGGTGACGGGGCACGCAAATAGGCCAAAACGATCAACAACATCGAACGCCCAGCCTGCTCCCTCTTCTGTAATATCCGATCTCTCATCGTTCATGGAACACCACAAACCGTTTCCGCCGATCTACAATGCACGAACTTAACTTGCTCTACGGCCTATTCACGTGCTCTCACTGTCATTGATTCCTTCTCCGTGAATGTAGACATCACAGCTGAATATGCGAAATCAGCAATAATGGCACGAGCTACACTGGGATATACACACCAATGGTCTACCGCTATCGAGACGAGTAATGTATACACCTTTTATCCTGTGAATGGGGACGTGGGACATATTATCTTTATCCCATATTTGGAAGAGGTAAGTAGGAGTTTGACGATTTTGGAAAATTCGGGCGAGTACTACGAGTGTTTGGACTGGAGTAAGCATCTGAATAGGGTGAAAGAGAATCATGTGCTGCAGTATGATCCTATTAGCTGTTGATAGACGCCAATTAAGTTGCCAGACAGACGCGCGAATGGGGTAAGTCTCCCGTCTGGAAGTTTGGCAGGATGCTAATTGGTCAATAGCTATATTCGTTCTGTAACATTAAAACAAGAACAGGTTGTGGAACTTAATTTGGGGTTTGAATCATTCAATAGATCTTGGGGGAAATAGCTCGGGTGTTGAGGGCTATCTGGAGATTTGTCTTATGGGTTTCATTCTTGAAGCGTGGCTTTTGAAATTAGTGATGAAAGATTGAAGGAAGAGAGAATAATGTACCAATTGCTACATGTCTATACTCTCGTTTAGTCATAAATTTAAGGATTATCCATAGCAGTTCTTAGAAATTGCAAAGACTAAAGACGTTCACTCAGGAGGTTCTCTTAGTCCTTCATGACATTCACATACGACTACAAGTGGTGGTGTATTAATTCTTGCTCGAGATGATCAAGCGGTCAGAGGTGATTCTGGTAAGAGTTTTCTACACACTCAAACGAGTCGACAAGGTAGAGAGCAAGTAAATGACGCAGGAATACTAGCTTAGCTCGAGAAAATTTTCTACCATTCAGTAAGCCTAGGTTACGTTGACACCTCTAGCTTCCCGCTCAGCTGGGGCACGAAGCTTTGGTCTTGATTATCCCTTTTCTCCGTCGTTCTAGAAAGTTTATCTCAATTCCAAATTCCCAATTTCCAATAATCTCTCCCAGGAAATCAGATAAATCGTCCACGCCATCGTCTTCGTAGATGCCATGAGTCTTGCCCGCATAAGGCTTCCATGTGACATCGAAACCTAGATCGGAAACAACATCTCGCACTGTACTGCTGAAGTGAAGTGGAACTACTGTGTCGCCTACGGAGTGTGACAGAAAGACTGGTGTTTGGACCTTTGGAACTTCAGTCTTGCCCGCCGAAACCGTAGAACCGGACTTGGTGACTTCTTTCGTCTTCGTCGATTCTGGATGGGTTATTTGGGAAGGTTACGCCTCTGGAAAATCAAAGATCTTCCTCACTTGTCTTTGAACCTCCGCAAATTACTACCATATTGACCAGCTAAATGGTGCAATTTTAAGTATGAAGAAGCCATACAGATATTCCAATGAATCCTCCAACGGTCAACCTCTCAGCCAAAAGCAGCATCAAAGCAGTAGCACATCCCTGACCGATACTGTACCACCAATGAAAACAATTTCCTTCCTTATCTCTCGTCCCTCACTTCTGACCAATGGCTTAAGATCTATAATGCTTTCTCTCAGCCCCTCTTTCATCCGGTGCTTCCTCACCTTGATATTCCAAAGATCGAACAACTGGGAAATGATCTCTTCTCCCTGCAAAGCCTCACTAACCTGACTCTTTGCTAATTCAGCGGCGAGTTTTGATGAATCTCGTAGCCTAGAGGTAGGAAATATGCATTTGATGCCGGGGAAGAGTTGGGCGAGAGAGATGCCACCTGAAGATTTGGAGTAGAAAAATGATTGGGCGAGGTTGGATGCGTAGTCTTCACGGTCGCTATTGACATATCAGCATGGATTAAAAATATTTTAAAGGAAGGGGGAGCAGCTTGAGAGCTGCTCGTTTTCATCACTTGATGCAGATATAGGGCAGAATTGAACGTACTGGAGGAAGATAACAATATGTGTACGATTAGCGGTTGGATGAAGATTGTGACACTTCTGTTGGTTGGATTCTTGACTTCAGGTGGAGGGGTAGAGGTTTCAGAACTGGAAGAATAGAGGATGGCACTGCTGCTGTCCCTTCGAGAGTTGTTGTCATCATCCGCAACATATATTTTGCTGTCAGGAACAGGGAGGCTGTTAAGCATATCCGAGAGGCATTGCTTGGTTTCCATGGTACCTTTGGGATTTAGAGACGCCATTGCGGTTGAGATGGTCGTGCTGGACGTGAATTGTGACAAAATTGTTGACTGTGCGAGCCGGCGTTGAATCTTTAGACCGGGAAATTGATCAAGATTGAACTCTCGGGGCAGACTGACTCGAACCAAAGAATTAAGTCAACTCATGAGTCACAGCTAGATTGCTTTGTACATCATTTAAGCCGCTATCTATAGTCCGATTCCAGACGCGTACACTTTCTTCAGAAAGTCGTGCTCTAGCACAACACCATCCCACCACTTAAACAACTTGGGAACATCGAGAGCATTTTTGATTTAATACGTAGCATACAAGATTCAAAAATGGCCTAAGGTTCATCTAAATCTTGCAGAATGTTATTTGCAAGCCTCAAGCCGTTGTGGTTCCCAATTTCATTTGTGTCATCCTGTCATCCTTCTCGTCCCTATTGAACACGAAGCGAGAAGTAAAAACAAGCTGAGTCAAGTAATTTTCAAATACTTGAGATAGATTCACTCCCAGACTTACGGCAGATTAAAGAAGAAGAGCCTTAGGCTGTTGATTCAACAGCTAATTCCACCCAAAGCCACATGACCACGCAGCTCACCCTCTCTTGAGCTGCGGCCTCATCTGCGCGCTCAAGCTCATCTCTCTCCTTTTTCTCTGTTTACTCCACCCATAACAGAACTCCAAACTGCATTCACGTCTGCACAGGCAACTTCAATCACAGGACTTTCTTCCGCCGCAGGTTGAACATCTTCCTCTACGCTTCATCATCTCGTCTCAGCAAAATGCATCTTGAATCATGGATCTGTTGTAAGCAAGTTGGAGAAAGCACTGTAAGTATCTTGATCCAAACTTCAAGTTCTCTTCAACGAGATTGCTCCAAGTCTTACACTTACACTTCATAGTGCGGAACTACCAATCGAGGAACGGAGAGTGTTTGTGCTCGCCCAGAGTGTGGTCACGTCTTGGACCTCACTTGTATTCAATCTTGGGGTAAAGTCAAGATATCAGAACATGCTGGCGGGTACGTGAATCTTCTACACATCTCAACGGAACATCTCGTATTAGATGATAGCTCTTCATTTCTGTGGAACTTTGCTGACTATATCTCTCGTATAACAGAGCTGCGTCGAATGAGAACACTCGCAAAGTACCCAAGATCCCGGAGTACTGGCGCTGCTGTCAAAACTACGCAGACGATTCAGAAAAGGATGTCGTTCACCAATGTACTAAGAATTTGTCTGAAGACAAGATATGCAGAAGATTCAGCTGCGGTCATGTCAGATGTGCCAAGTGCGTTGAGGTCCCTCGCCTCCGTACTATCGACATCAAGATGGAGAGAATGTTGAAGGAGGAGCATGAGAAGCGAAAAAAGACCCCTCTAGGATTGGCAAAGAATTGGATGGAGGGAGTTCGTGGAAAGATGGGATTCTAAAGATGATTCAGATATCCGTATCTTCCTTTGTGCTTTTTAGATGGGAAGAGAGCTCTGTCTCTGCTGTGTTGCTGAATATAAATGAAGATTCTAGCATCCACAGCCACTTCCTCCTATTTCTCCATCTCGTACCACTTTGACCACTTTTCCAATCGCACTTCCTATTCCTGGCTTACCTGCCCCTTGTGATTTGTCTTTCCATCCAGCAAAAGCATTAACTGCTTCATCCCAAACAGCTACTCTTCCCATCAACGCTACTCCCCCATCAAAATACCCTCTCTTCATCCTTTCATTTGCCTCTTTCCTAGCACCCGCTAAATCACCTTCATACCTATCAACCTCTCTATCTAATTCCTTCTCCAACAAAGTTTTCAGTTCTCCACTACTAACTCTCCATCCATCCATCCAAATCTCATTTCCCTCTCCACCATCATCAGCCAAAGCAACATCTTTAATCTGATTCACAACCGCTTGCCAATTACTCACCACAATTTTTCTCTCCTCGTCCTTCCCGGGGAAAACAACAATACTAGCCCACGCACAATCCACTCCCAAAACCCCATCACTTTTCATTCCATCCTCCAAAATAACACCAGCGTAAATAGCTTTCCATGCCATCCCGCTCTTTCTCAATAAATCTTGTACTTCGTATCTGTTCCTATAAGGCGGTAATATCTCCCTGATCTTTGGATTGGAGGTATCAAGTCCGTATTCGGAAGGAATGAAAAGCTGTACTTTTGCGGTTGAGGCGGCTGATATCAGGTCAGGTGTAAGGTGAAGGTCAGAGCCCGTGAGAAGCGCTATGAGGGTCTTGGTGCCTTGCAGAGAGGAGACTAGGGATTCGGGAGAAAAATCTGTGATGATGTGGAAAACCGGGGAGAGATGTTCATGTTGATGATGGTGTCCGTTCGTTTGGGAGTGCTCGTGTGAGTTGGTATGGCCATTGGAGATGGGCTGGGAGAGCGAAATGCTGGTTTCTCTTGTCAGGACCACGATTTCGAGATCTGGCCTATGGGCTAGTTTGTGGAGAATCGGAGAAAGGAGAGGATTTGTTGGAGTCTGATAGGTATTAGTTTTCTTTGTAAATGTCATCTATATCTTCATTTCATGATTTGTGATATCACGTGAGAGACCAAAAGTCGATAGACTAAAATTATACAACTAGTAACAAAAAACTTACAGCTACTACCACAATCTTAGTCCCAAATTTTGCCATTTTTGAAGATATGTTAATAAGAGGAGAGAACGGCGTTCTGATGATGAGAACTCGAAGTCGGCTGAGCGGAAGAGGGGCAGTTTAGTCCGTAAATAGTGGCGTGTCGTTCCTCGCGTCCTGGATTTGGTCCAACTCCTTCGCTCGGAATTTCGATTCTCTACTGTCTAGCTCTAATTTCTTTAAAAACAATCATTGCAATGAAGATGTTCGTAGTCATAGAGTCCTGAAAGCTGTAGCATAGAGTGATTTACACAAGGCCACTCTCCCAGATTCACGCACATCCTAGCACCTTCCCAACTACATTGTGCAACCATCCGACCTCCACTCTCTATCCCGAATACAGAATCTCTGACGCGATGGGTGGTAGTATAAGCGTCTGCTGTACACGCTTGTACCACCAGCTCGGAAAACCATGTTATGCCTCGTGTGTATCACCTTTCACACGCCCTCAATTCCTAGGGCGGGAAGTGGCACAGCAGACTTAGTGTTTCTTATTATGGAAAGAAGGTGTAAAGAGCCGGAAGAGGGAGATGATGCAGGCAGAAGTTTTTATAGTGATGAAATGTTTATCTTTTTGATGAGCAGGTCATGTGCGGTATACTCATATATAGCGAAAAGCGAAATGGGAATCTATGTTTCCTCCAACTCCAAAATAGTCCAGTACCAAATTAAACAAAGCGCCGTGTGACATTCCTAGCACACACCTTGAACCTTTCCTATTATGGGTTATAAGTATTCATGAAACCCCAGAAACTGTCATTCCCAAAATCACCTTCAAACTGCCAATGGGCTTGTCCAGCCGTAATATCTGGGTTCCATCCTTCTAGACCAGCTCCCGTGCCTATATCAATCCCCGCAGTTCCATCGACAGTACCTAGATCATTGTAGAGAAGATCATGCATAGGTTGCAGTGGAGCCATGGAGCTGAAATCGAAATTGGGTGGTAGTCCTGGATTCTGCGGCTGGAAGGAGGTGGCTGTGGAGAGAACAGGCTGAGGAGAAAATGCCCAGGTGGATGGAGTAGATGTTGTGAGGTTGGAGATAGTGGGAAGGGTGTAAGTGGGTGTTGTTGTGGCCGGTATGTTTGTTGAATTTGTGACCGCTGAGCTGAGGGTTGATGCTGAAGAAATGGACGGGTGGGAAGATGTTAGATAATTGTTAGACCCGGTATTCGAAGCTGGAGAGTTCTCAGCTTTGACGGACAAAGGAGAGGAGGCGCCTGTATGGGGATGCTTGTGTTGCGATAATGCTTTTTTGAGACGGACATATATTGCCTTTAAAACGCCTAAAGCTGCATTCGCCATAGAATTACGGGCGCTCATCAAACGGAACCGTTCCATACCCCACTCGAAATGTTGAAGCGTATCATCGAGATCGAGGCCATTTTCGCATGGGTGTAATATGTATATAGCTGCAACTAAAACAATTGCATCGAAGGTATTGAGGACTAGATTATGCATTTTGTAGTGTACGCTATTGAGCATATTGAAAAATGTGCGTTGAGCGCGGAGGATGTCAAGACCGGCTCTCAGCGCAGCGGTACGTGATTGTGAGTTCGTAAATATGTAAGGACGGTGGAGGGCCATTATGGTGAAGGCAGCGCCATTTTGGAAGAGAGGACGAGCTCGAGGTAGCCAGTAACAATCAGGATTTGAATCGAAGGTTGTGTCTGGATTTTGGGCTCGGAAATATGGTGGACAGTGGAGAGATATCTGCTTGATCATTTTGTGCATCAATTCTACCTTTGAAAAGTCGTTTTGGTTAGGATCCTCCTTCTCCAAGTTGAATATGTCCCATAGAGGAGCGGCCAACTCGGCAGTCCAGAGGAGACAAGTCAAAGGGGTTGGTGGATCGGACTCGGATCGTTCTGCTGGTGCTACCTCTCGCCGATTCTTAGGGATTGGTGCGTCGATTGGGAAAGCCGGCTTGCCGTCCCGACAGTCGATAGTCGTTGGCCTACCAAGAACAATCGCCATATGTATGTCCCATAAGGATAGAATCATCCACATTCGCCGCCGAAGCTCTTCTAGCCACAAGTTCTCCAAGACATCTTCCGGTTTCTCGTCTGATCTCCGTCGGTTGATAGTTGTGTTGTTCTTGTGCAAACCGATTTCTTGTGCATCCCTAATGGTTTGCGACAATGAGTGCCAACTCTCCGGAATCATACCGCAATTTTTCAGATATGCACCCCGTAAAAATCCTGCTTGAACTGTGACCAAAGTGGTATTCCGCTTCCCCAGTAGAGATAAAATTGCAGTTCCCGACTCACTATAATCGCTAGCTAGATCATCGAAAGACATTGAGGCTGCGTATTTAAGTGAGTCTAAGCTTGGGTCGTAATCAATTGGTAGAAATTGTAGAGACAAGGCTAGCATCTGAAATAGTAGTGCTGGGAAGAATTGTAGATCCGGTGGTAGTTCCAGTGGACCTTTGCTCAAAGTCGAGAAAGACAGATTATGCCAATTCTTCAAATGTTCTCGGAATATTCCCTCATCCAATGGATAGTATTGGTAGTTGACTTCTCTGAAATATGTCGGTAGCAATTGTTCGATGTATGATTTCGAGGGTAGCTGTCGAATATAGCTCTTGTACTTATCCTTGAGTCCGCTGTGGTCTAATAAATTGGACATGGTATTCGATAGGAGGGTGGGTGAGTCGGCATCGTGATTCTCAATCTTCTTGAAGATTCCCAGTGTGGTATTATTACTTCCATTTGATTTAGCATAACCAAATGCGCTGACTTGGGCTGCTTCGTTCGACTCTGCAGGTTTGATAATGTTGAATGCCCCGCTCTCCTCTGACGTACTTTCTTCCAGCAATTGTTGTTTCCTCGCAGACTCGTTTTCGTAGTGACAGAGGGATTGTTTGTTTCTTGCGATGCAATTTGAACAGGGAGATGCGCGGTCGCACTGTGAAGGTCAGCATTGGAGATAAGTAGACTCTGTCGTTGCCATTATACCTTTTGCTTGCGCCTGTGACATTCGGTACATGATATAACGATCCTTTTTCTCTTCCGTGGAGGTTTTACTAGACTCGCAGGGCTAGGTCTATGTTTTGCATCGTTTGGAGGATCCATCGTGAGGGGCCTTCCTGTCGCATTCGATCAAAGTGGTAGAAATGAAGAGCTTCGGTTTCGGCCAGGCTCGTATTGGTGATTAAAGGATGCAGCGCAATGTGACGCCTGTATGAAGAATTGCCCTAAATGATCATTCCCTCTGGCATGGCATAGCATAAAATTGCAAGAATACCTCATGCAATTGTAACCAAGTTGCTGAAGAAGTGTGGTACAGGTATGTCAGACTTGAATAACGGTGTAAACGGAGATAAGTAGCAGACTCGGAGGAGACACTCGGGACGGGGTCAATGCAGAACGCAACGACGGCGATATATGACTGCACCTACTCCACCCCCGTTACCTCCAGCTCAGGGCTAAAGTTGGACATGCTTCGATGCCTTTACTTCAAGGTGTCATTGCCAAGTGTCAGGCACAATAAAAGATCTTCTAGAAGGGCCCTATTTTCATCACAGATGACGCCGGTGCAGAATTGAAACTAGATGGCAGGAGACTGGTGCAGGGAGCTTCCGGACCCAGAGCATCTACGGAGGTACCTGACTCGGAAAAATCAAAACACAGTACTTTTGCATACTAGGTATGGTAGAGACGAAAACACTCCTCTAATTACTGTTTGAAATCCTACCTAAGGAGGATCTCTCCGGCTTCAGGTATAGCAGACGAAGTAACAATAGGCTTTGTTCGTACGGGGAGAGGGGATACTTTCCGAGCCACAACAGCAAATGGTTTCTGCTCTGCCATGAGCAAAAAGGTGGGATGATTTTGAGCCCCGATTTTCCTCTTCTAGCCAGACTTCTCTTGTTATCCACCAAATAATCTAGCACTCACTATTTCAGCTGAGGCTTGTCGGTTGTCGACTAGGAAGCCACGCCACATTGTGTGCCTTGCCAATAAAGGCACTTGATCACACGCAGAAATTGTCTTTCGATTGTGTCTCTTGAGAAAAAGGAAAGAGATTGTGACCGAGTCGACGATAATCTAATCAGAGCCAGGAACTCCAAAGCAATCCGTAAAATAAGGCTTCGGTAACCCGACACCTCGCAGGCTCTACGCCGCTTTATAATTACTTTTTTAAACTTTTGTTCCAGCAACATCCTATAATTTTCTGCTTCTTTTCCCCACCTCTATCTGAGTTCAAGGATCTTCTTCGCTTCACTTCAGTGACGTAGAAGGCGCTTTTCCCTGAAAGTGCCAAACAAACCCACCCCAACCCATCTTTCACAGTGACAACCCGCACCACCTGCTCTTCAATAGGTAAATGTCCCACCCATACAACAGCCACAACTCTCAACCTCCAAGAAAAACTTGCGGTCTCAGCCGCACGAGAAGTCTGTAACATTGTGCAGATAATGCAGCCTCTTTCTGTAAGTATTACATGGCATTATTCACAGGCCTGGGAAGAAATCGAATTCTGCATGCTTCCCTACCCTGTCCTCTTGCACACCCTCTTCTATTTTGGTTATTCCTGGTGCTAACATTCGCTTTCGATCAGATCGCGAAATTCAACTCCATCGAAGGACCATCAATCTCAATCTATGCGCATTGGAACACAATAAACATCCACAAAGATCTTTGGAGCAGGGGAAATGGCGCCAATGGGGGAAACAGTGCGGCTCTCTCATGTGGAAGGAGTATCTGATAGTGCGAGAGCCAGGGAATTATACAAGTATGTCTGGGCTTCATGGATAGAAGTGTAGAACGAGACTTGGTATTTCATCCTGGGACTAATACCTTCGATCACAGGTACTACCAGCCCAATGGACCTGTGAATACAGATGCATGTATCTCATTGCCGACCCCTCCAGAACCTGCTTCTACAGGACGGACAGTTGAATCCCCTTCAGACGAGATTGAAACAACCACAGACATCAACATCACCTCAGAAGTAACTTCCTCTAAAGTCTCTTCACCAGATACAGCTCTTACTGCATTCTGCCAATTAACGTCATGGAGGACAGGTGCTCAGAGGGCAATGATCAGGTTTGTTATCATTTGAATGGAAACAGCTGTAAAATATGCTAACTTAGTTAGCGTCATTGATGCAGAGACCCAATACTTTATCGCAGAGAGTACTAAGACAGTGGATTTGGTAGACAATACGAAACATGCGCCTGGAGATGACATATGGATGGGATGTGGAAGTGTGACTAAAGCTGGACGGTTATGCGAAAGGTTTGACTTATAATATCCAACGCTAAATAGCTACTAATAGTATATAAACAGAACCATTGCAGTTTCTCCGACCAAGCCTGGCGACTATCCTTGCTTCTTTGTCGACGATCTTTCTAAAGATGAGAGATTCAACACACTACCGTTCGTTACAGGTCCACCTTACTTGCGATTTTATGCTGGTGTTCCCCTGATAACAAAGCGTGGTATACCAATCGGTTCTTTGTTTGTTGTTGATGAGCGTGTTGGACATGGGATGACCACCGAAAAGATACACTTTATGGGACGAATGGCGGAGACAATAATGAGACATATGGAAATGACAAGAGAGATAGAGGAACATCGACGCGGGATGAAGATGAGTCGTGGCCTCGCATCGTTTGTAGAGGGACGAGCAGAGCTGGTTGAGGCAGACATCGATACAGAAGAGACTGAAGGCGCCCGAATCGCGGGGCAGTTTGAGACTGAGCCTAGCTTAAGTAAGGGGAAATCGAGAAAATCGAGGGCTTCGTTCGCCTCTGGAGTGGGGTCAGCTGCAAGCGTTGAACGTAAAGAGCGGGAATATTCTGCAGAGCTTGTTCGAGTCGAGGAGGCAATCCGCAAGTCGAATGCCGAAGGAAATGCTCAAGATGAACGTCCCGACCTGAAATCCCAAACAAACTCGTTTGGTGGAACCAGCATTACTATGAGCACCAGCTCATCTCCAAATGTTCCGGACAAAGCTTCGACTCCAGGAGATGACCTGTCAGAAACCACGTCGATGAAAATGCTCCTCTCTCGGGCTGCTAATTTAATACGTGAGGCTTTTGAAGTCGACGGAGGTGTTGTGTTTTACGACGCCCAGACGGGGTTTAGTAGCGATTCGAGCCTAACGAGACAGCCAGAGGAGCCTCCTTCACAGGAAGAAAACTCAGAAAGCATGCAAGAAAGCCACGAGAGTCCTGAGAGCCATATCAGCAGTGATGAAGGTGTGGAGACGAATGAAGTAAAGTTTGAGGACGACAATGAGGCAGATCGTACATCAAATTTCTCTCAAAGTCATCATTCCCCTGGGCTAGGCGAACCAACCTTTTCCAGAACCACTACTCAGAGCAAGAAGACAGTCGAGATATTAGCTTTCTCTACGCCTGTAGCGGCTTCCATTCATGGAGACTACGTACCAGGACATGAAACATTCACACCATTCTCAGAAAAGGCTTTACAGACCCTCCTCCGTCGCTACCCACGAGGTAAGCTTTGGACGTTCGACGCAGATGGATCAGCTGCATCTTCTTCATCAGAAGATGAAGCATTTTCTTTTAATGGACCAAAAACTGCCCTACAACAAAGCGATCGAGACAGACGAGAGAGACGCCGGACCGTGAAAGCAAAATCTGATGGCAAGTTTATAGCTCGTCACTTTCCAGGGGTGCAACAATTGCTCTTTGTGCCACTTTGGGATGCCAGTCGTACTAGATGGCTCAGTGGTGGGTTTGCATGGTCAACTGAGCCAACTAGAATTCTGTCAAAGCAGAGTGAACTTGCATTCCTAACAGCATTTGGCAACTCCATCATGGCCGAGTGGTCGAGAATTGATACCGAGATTGCCGATCAGAAGAAGGGAGACTTCATTGGAAGTATATCTCACGAGCTACGATCCCCACTTCATGGAATTCTTGCTAGTGCAGAATTCCTCGAAGAAATTGCAGATGGATGGCAAAAGGGCCTTGTTGAAACTATTGATAGTTGTGGAAGAACATTGCTTGATACTATCGTAAGTATAAAGTCCATTACAATCTACATCACGACTAACAGGTATCAGAACCACATTCTCGATTATTCCAAGATCAATCATTTCGAGAAGAATTGGAGAAAGACAAAGCGAGGTACTCGACCATTACACACAGCTGGTAGCGACCCGCTTGCACTTCGCCAATCCGACTTACCAATGCTCAATCTCTTTCAGGACGTCGACATTTCAGTACTTTGTGAGGAGGTAGTAGAAAGTGTATTCGCTGGTCACGTTTTTCAAAATGTGACTGCGCAGAGCTTTGATATGGTCCCAGATGCTCGAGGCAGAATGTCTGATGCCAAGAAATCCATATCATCTACCGAACCTTTGATTGGACCACAGCATTCACAGCATTCAAATGTTTCGGTCATTCTCGATGTTGATGTTGAAAATTATCACTTCACAACACAGCCGGGAGCTCTCCGGCGTTTAATCATGAACTTACTTGGCAATGCCTTGAAATATACTTCTCATGGCTACGTCCGTATCAAATTGGAGGCATCCGAGATGGAGGATTTCCAGCATTCTGGCGCTTCATCCAGTGGTAGCGAAAATGTTCCTCGAGCACAGGTTACACTTACAGTGGCTGACACTGGAAAGGGCATATCGGCAGAATTTCTTCGATCCAAGCTTTTCATGCCTTTTGCTCAAGAGAATTCGTTGTCAAGTGGTACTGGTTTGGGTCTCTCGATTGTCCGAAAGATTGTTGCGCTCCTTGAAGGCGACATCACTATCGATAGTGAGGTTGGCCGTGGCACTCGTAGGTTGTTTGCAAAATTCTAACTCATATAACTAATGTTATCTCAGAAGTCCGTGTAAAGCTTCCACTTCTTCGTGAGATGCCTCGAACAGCCGACTCTTCTAATTCAGCCAATACTCAACGATCTCTTCTTACCGTTGCTCGAGAAAGCGATGAGTCTATCACAAAGCTTAGGATCCGCATGATGGGCAAGAAGGCCTCTCTACATGGCTTCGACATTCCTACCAAGGATCCTGTCATTAGGAAAATGGGTCAGGTCCTGAAGGAATCTGTGGCTACCTTCTTAACGAAATGGTACGGCATGAAGATTGTTCCTCAAGGCCAAAAAGCCAATATCGTTATTTGCAACGAGTCGAGTCCTACGGATGTCCAAAAAATATTGCAAGCCGCATCATCCACGCATAAGAAGGCTCCAGCAATTATTGTATTGTGTTCTCACAATTCCCGCTTCCAGCGCAATATGGCTTCCGATTCAAATGTTCAGGTTGGTTGTGTTGCAAAACCAGTTGGGCCACTCAAACTTGCAAAGGCTATCATGCAGACTCTGTCAGGTCTTCCAGAAGCAGCGACACCATTAGAAGGTCCATCTGGCAATCCTCCGGAAAGCACCGATTTGAGTAGTGTCTTCGAAGGTTTGACTCTGAGTCCCCGTGGAGGAGAGGTGTTGGACAATTCGAGAATGGCATCAGATAGCGACAATGCACGAAAGGCAATCGAGAGTCCGACTCCAAATGCGCTTATCGAAAAGGCTGCCGAGTTCCCATTCACACCGACTCCTCCAAGTCTTCCTAAAAGCAATACTATGCCCGAAGAGAAGTCGAAGCTTATAACATTGAGTGGTCAAGACAATCCACCCGCCTCCAAGATTCTCTCCTCAATGGAACAGCCCACCACCAAAGCTGCAACTGGTCCACGACCGAAAGTTAAATCTCCTACTCTCCTTTTGGTAGACGATAACCATATCAACATCCGTCTTCTCAGCACCTATCTCAATCGTCGCAACTACGAAGTCGTCCACGAGGCCCAAAATGGCCTCGAAGCTGTGCAGAAGTTTGAGGCTAGAGGTGAGGAAGGATATGATATAATCTTCATGGATATCACCATGCCTGTCCTCGACGGTTTCGGCGCTACGCGTCAAATCCGATCCATCGAAGACTCACGCCAAAAGCATGCTGCTGCCGAACAGCCAGGTAACCGACGCAAAAGTATCGTCAGTTTTCGACCTCCAGCCCTCATTATCGCATTCACTGGTCGCAGCAGTATCGAAGACCAAGCTGAGGCAGTTAGAGTAGGCATTGATTTGTTCATGACCAAACCAGTCGCATTCAAGGAGGTCGGAAAAATCATTGATAATTGGGTTGCGAATAAAGAGCGCGAGAGGAGGGGTAGCTCGAGTGCTGAGACGTACCATAGTGTTGAAGGTGCTTCTGGAGCTGGCAAGAGCATAGCGACAGGAACTCGAAGTGATGAGTCGAAGTGATCTTCCTCTTCACTCTGTCATCCCAAGCTCTTCCACCAAAAACGATTTTCTCCTTCCTGTACACATATTTTCCTTTCTTTCCTTTACTACGAGTTTCCTTTGAAACCCACTTCTCAGACAGCGTTACAAGTGGTAATCAGCATTGCGTTGCATGGCGTTGGGGGTCACCTATCTTGAAGCTTTGATGCTTTCACCGACTTGCACGATACCATGGTATGATGAGGATAGTTTTTGCATTTTATTCTGGCGTTGGGGTGTACCATAGGTACCTGAGATAGGGCCGACACAAAAAGGATGTGTAGCTAGGTTCATAGCTAGATGACTAGATGGATAAATGAAGAAATGAATATAGAGATTCTTGAATCATATGATTTTTGGCGAATGGATTTCTCAGTGCAAAATTGAGGATGAATAATTATCGTAGATTGGTAAGTTAATTCTAGGCTTAACATCGAGCGTCGTGATGATCTAGCGGTATCAATGATTTGAATACCTACCCAGATTCCATTCATTTCCTGCTCGCAATGACAAATCAACACTTCCATTCTCGCTACCTACCTAACCCCCTACCACCTCACTGCACCTACGCCACAAACACAACCCACCTATCACCCTATCCATAATTCGCTGCCTGCTCACTTATTCCATATGCCACACTCAAATCACCCAAACCCAAACACAATCAGTAATCACACAGCCTCCTCCACACACTCGTCATACCCACCCCCAAACATCATGACAGATCATTTCTTCTTCTCCTAGCTTACGAGATGAGCGAGGTAGGTAGGTACTACGTAGTAAGCCTTTCCAGTGTACGCCCTATGCGCCATGCATGCAGGTCATTAATCCCGCTGTTGCCGAGTGTCCGTGATTTGTGTTTTTGGTCAGTTAGAGGGAGTAAGCTTAATGGTTCCAGACGGAGAGGATGGGCTGGAAGTGGTTATTTGGAAATCGAGAGGGGATTTGAGATTCTGGGCTTTCGGGGATGGGGCTGGATTGGGAGGGTGTTATTTTGAGACAGGGAGAGGAGGAAAGAGAGGTATAAGAGAGATGGTGCCGTTGGTAGAGGAGGGGTTTTGGAGTATCAGACTGCGAGTTTGTTTTACGATATCTATAGCTCATATTTATTCTCATCTCAAAAACCTACTCTCGGGTAACTATTAATCACCTCTCATCTCTCATATATACCTTATTTATTACATATACCTATAAACCCTATTCCATCTCACCATGGACACCACCACCCCAACAACCACTCCCCAAATCCCCCTCGAAGAATTCAACTCTCTCCTCTCTACCTCCTCCTTCCTCTTCATCGTCGGTTAGTCTCCCCTCCCTATTCCACTACTACCAATCTAACACCCCCAGTCTACCGGGGCAACTGGTGTCCCTTTTGTCGAGCCTGGATATCGAATCTACAATCTCTCCTCCCCTCCATAACCGCCGCAGGAGGCAAAACCCTAATCCTCACCGCCGAACCATCTTCGTTCCTCCCTCTCACTCTCTCAAAAACTTCTTACACCGGGCCAGCAATCAATGATCCATCAAATAGTATCGTGAACATGTTCCGTGAGAAAGGATGGGTGGATATAGCTATCACCGAGAAAAATGGATATGAGCATGGGATGGCACAGCCCGGTGTGTTGGTGTTGAAGAAAGAGACGGGGAAAGAGGGTGTGAAGGTGCTAGAGAGTTGGGCGATTGTGCCTAGTACGATGAATCTGGGGGGAGCGAAGGATAGACCTGAGTTAGAGCAGGTGTGGGAGAATGTTAAGGCTGGAATGGAGGGGAAGGGGAAGGTGCATAAGGAATATAGGAAGACGGGGGTTATTGGGGTTATTTGGGGGAAGATTTTTGGGTAGGATGGCTTGGGAGGGGAAGAGAACTAAGGGCATGTTTGGTTCGTGGATAGAATTTTGTGGTAATTTGAGATGGTTGAATGAGTTTAGCGTAGCGAGTAATGGATTGATTGACATATAACCATTTTACTTCCTGCTGATTATGGAGCACGATTCTTCTGCTCCTGTGGACTTGATAGAATAACTCGAGTAAGACTGCAGCTAAGCATCTACGTCGACGGATTGGAGCGGATGCTACGACCTTTAAGTAAACAGTAGCACTTGCAATAATCGAAAAATGATTAGGAAATAAATAAATGGAGATTGTAATGCTATTACTAGGGAGCACTTGCTGTGTTCCCGATCGCACCCAGTGAATCTAGTCATCTTATTCGCAAAGCATAGGTAGTTCGAAGATCAGACGGAAAAGAATTTTACAGGAAAGTCGCTGTCGAATCGAATGTCGCAAGGACGTGATTATGATACACACTGCCATGCTCCACCTATTTGCTGGCATTTGTCCTCCTGTACGCCAGAAAGCTCTCAAACTCTTAACACAAGTGACTGAATGTAGGTTCATCTTTGAATATGCCTCTTAAAATCCACCCCGGCCCAGTCTATACTGCTGCATAACCACCTCTGGTTCCACCGCCTTGAACCGTATTAAGAACTCTTCTTGACCAGTCTTTCATCAGATATGGAACATCGCGAATAGTGTCACCGTGGGGAAGCAAATCCCAGCCCCGAGCGCCGTATCTGTTATAGTTGAGCCAAGAGCCGAAAATCAAGTAGGTTGCAGTTCCAAGGAAAGCACTGTGAGAAATGAGTTAGTCCTAGATTCCGCCATGAGAAAGGAAGAACATGCATGAGTATGAACCAAGTGAAGAAACCCCAATGGCTCTTTTGCGCCGCATCCTTTTCACCCTTAGCATCTTCGCATGCATATTTCGTCCTCCAGGTAAGTCGCAGAATATCGACATCGGATCCCGAAGTATCATACTTGACAAATTGCAAGCTTGATGATTTGGCATCCTCATCTTCGCCTTCCTTTGGCTTGTCTGCGTCTTCTTCCGCACGCTTCGATTTCCCATCATCGTACTCATCTTCCGGCTTGTATAGGTTCTCGTCCCCGACTCTGGTTTTATCGCAAATAAATTCTACAATAGCTTTCTGAGGACGATTCTTGTCGTCCTTCTTCACAAATCCTCCATTCATTGTTAATCGCAGGCCTTCCTTTTCTGAATCTGCATGTGAATCTGCTGTCGATAGTCGTTCCCATTTCGCGTCCATATTACCACCTCCTCTTTCTTTCAGTTCTCCTGCTATAGGATATACCATCCCGACAATATCGGTTCCCGACTCCTTATTGATCTCGTGCTCGATTGCACATACTGTAGCTGTTAGGAAGTCCTAAATCAATACAGAGCCTTTCGCTACCTACCTCTAGTACCATTCGGACATTTCTCTTTCGCGTTCCCTTTCCGCACAAGGGGCCTGCAGATATCAATCGTGTACGTGGTGTTTCTGTAGCTTGTACCAAGATCCTCGCTGTGCAATACTGATTTTGGTCCTCCCAGTTCATTCAGATCCCATTTTGTGCCTTGTACTACAACTTGCTTGCAGTCTATGTTTCCAACAGCAGTGGAAAGTAGTGGAAACAGTATCGCAGAGAGAATGGCTGCATCGGCCGAGCTTCGAGGTAAACGCATGTTCGCGGAAAGGTGTAAAGGAGTGAAAGGAAGCTCTGTTCAAGGGTGGGAAAATCTTGCGATAGCCAAAACAAGTTTAGACTATGTTTCGCAGGAGATTAAAGATAGGAAAAGTGGTTGTGAACGGAAATGTTATAGAAGTTGGCTAGATGGTACAATTGTAAGCTTGCCTGAACAATGAAAGTTATGACGAGGTGTCAGGCACTCATCCAATTTTAGCCTCACATCACGTGAACATATGCCGAATGAACCGTTTCCACCCTTGTTTCTTTTTCTTGGTTCTCACGATGTCGTTTCGGTATCTCAGTTTCATAATACCTCAAAGGGTTTTAGCTCAAGATTTTCGAGACTCTGTCAAGCTTCAGATGCTTTTGTGGTGATTCGACTCTAATTTTATCCCAGACCAACCTAGGGGGCCATTCTCGGAAAGACATTTCCCAGCTCTTCTTGCACAGAGTATTGAATATCCATTTACGGGGTTTCGTGCATCGATTTTTGAGTAGCATCTCATCAAATATGTCCCAAACACCAGCTTAACAACGAAATTGGTCATTTATTGCCTCTAGGAACAACTATCTCCAATTTCCCACCCCACCTCAGTACCTCACTCCTCCTAAACAATCGTAGCTGTTCAATTACATCTAACATGGGCACTCTCTCCTCTTCCTCGAGCTTCTCGCTCTGCGCACTCATCACACTCCCTCCTGTTACCTGCCTACTCATTTTCCCACTGCCTCCCGTAGTTTGTCTACTCAGCTTCCCGCCTCCCCCTGTCCAATTGTTCTGTAATTTACCTAAACTTTCTCTCTTCCCCTCATCGAAGAAGGAGAAATCACCTTCACTCTCCTTTAAAAAGGCATCGGCATCCTTGTCTCCACTAACACTCGTATTAGCTGCCCCCATACCCTCGCCTTCGCCCGTCCCTCCTGCCGTGAACTCAAGTCTGAGAACCCTCAGTCCATTAAGTAGAGTAGGAGCCCGTCTCTTATCGCCCATTACATGTCTTGCTCCTGTGAGTAAAGCTTCTTGTTTCGCGCATAGACGGAGGAAAGAGGTCAGACGAGTAACTAGTAGGCCATAGGAATATAGTGGCAGGTAAGTTAGTGTTAGCTTGGTCAGGCGGAAGTTTTGTAGAGGGTTGAATGTTTGATAGAGAGTAGCTTGATGTCTGCCAATTGACTCCGCTTTCGCGAGGTGTGAGATCTTCGGGTTCAAGGAGGTAGAAGAAGCAGAGTCTTGTATAATTGTAGGAATAAAAGTGACAATCGAGTGATGGATTCGGAGTTCCTGGAGTTGGGACCCGGTAGAAGGGAGAAGAGTGATGGCTGTGTCGGGTTGTGCGTAGATTGTCATGTGCGGAATTTGCATTTTGGTACTCGGTGCTGCGCGTACAGAGCCAATATCGAGTGATTGAATACGGTTGGTGTCCGATAGGAGACATTTTACACCCGAAGAAGTAAACTTGTTGTTACCAAGGGAAAGATGGGTTAGACCTGTAGCTTGAATGAAGGGGTCGGTCTCTTGAAATATTTGACTGCCGCGAGTTGTAAGGTTTTGAGCAAGGAGGTGGTTGATGACTGATGTCATGTCATCAGAGCGATAAAGGGTGTTAGAGATGGTATGATTCTCCATACGAAATCGTTGGTATGGTGGTGGATCATCAAATAGAATTTCATCTCTGGCAGAGGCCAATATCGATTTGTGTTCCGGCTTGATGATTGGTGGACCGAAGCAATGCTCAAGCAATTGATCAATTACTGGATCTGTAAGCAGGTTGTCCGATAGATCTAGGCTCCAAAGCCTCAATCCAAGTCTTAAAATGAAAGGAGGCAGTTTCGACAGTCGCAGGCCACTTAATTTCAAGACCCTAAGGTTGCGGAAATCACACGTGGAAAGTGATCGTGGCAAGTCCTCGCTGTGATAGGTGTATGATAAGTCGAGATACATAACATCCCGAACATAACTTTGAGGCACAACCTTGTTGCTTTCCAACAGGGGTACATTCGTGGCATTGAGGAGAAGGAGACGAGTGTTCTCTTCTGGCATGTCCGTATCCTTGATGGGGTAGTACCCCTCCTCCCACATTTGTAGACCATCAAGAACGGTAACTCGAAGATTTCTGAAAAGGTTAACATGACGGAAGAACCATTGACATGTAATGATGTTTTCATATTGGTTGAAATCTTGTATGATCGTGGGGGTCACTCTTAACGTTAGTAAAGGACGCATGTCCAAGATGAGTACGAGGTCTCGAACGAGCCAGGAGTAAGACTTTGCTGCTTTGAAGAATCGGTAGGTTTTGTCTGTAGCTGGATTCAGTGAACGATCTCAAGTGAATGACTTTTGGACACTTACCGTAAGGTCTACTAGCTGTAGCCATGAGTTTAATGGGGTCCTTCCATAGCTCTGGGAGGATGATTCTGTTCCAAGACTTTGAGACCAAGCTGGCGTTTGGTAACGATCTCAACTCCAAATAACCTATAACAAGTTCGAGGACGCTTTCGATAACTGGAGGTCTCAGGGTGACGACTTCCATATAAGACGGAAGGGACATGATTCCAAGTAGACCAAAGACTCGAATCGAGTCAATCTTGCGACAATGTTACTTATTGGGAACTGAAACGTCAGTAAACATGACAAAGGTAGATACGATATGAGCAGATAATCGCGTTAGAACGCGTTCACAACCAGGCGGCCGCATTGACAGTTTTCAATAAACTCACGCCCTAATAAGGGGACAGTCGAATATACACGACTATCTCAACAAGAACGACTTTCTACCCCACCATATATCAACCACAACCAACAAGTCCAACGACAGCGATGAGAATAAACACAGGATACTTACTACACCATGAGAATACACCTAAAACTCGAATTGCCACTGGCAGCAGAAACCCAAGAAGGTAAGTACGATTCTTCACCAGCACAAAACGGCTGTTCCGAGCTTGCCAGATCTTCCCAACTTGGAAGTCTTGCGTCTAGTGATTTCTCCAGCACACTTTCTCTTAATACCAGGAATGGGGAAGCTGACAGCATTCAGTTCCAATATGACACAGGATTTCGATGTTCCACTCTCAACGGCTGATCCACCAACATTTGAGCCTTTTCTTTGGGTTGGGCTTTTGTCGACTTTTCCTCATCGTTGAAACAGGGACGATTTGATGACTGACGAGCAGGGCTGATGGCGCGATGAAATCAGCAACAATCCAAAAGAGTTAGTTCGTGATGCACAGGGCGAAGCGGATTCCCCTCCAGAGTTGCGCTTCTGCACCTGCACTTCGATCAGCACTCTCTGGCTTCTTTTCAACATGTTAGCTAAGTAGCTCTTCCCTGAATCAAAATTGACATGTGGAGTACAGGTACACCAAGACCGCTATTCTGCTTGACAGAAACATGGAAAGAGTTCTTTCGACGAGATCCGAACTCTCCACCCCGGAAGAAACTGAAATAAAACACCGGGCAACTACAGCCCAGCTACAAATACAACGGACGCTACACATAAGCGCAATCAGATCTCTCAAAGGCGAATGGAAAAAAAATTATACACCAAAAACATACCGATCTGATCCCGCCAAGCCAGGCTACCAGAGTCCTGGAATATCACTATGACCTTATTTCAACCCTCCTCTCTCATCTGCATCGACAACAACTCGATTTCTAGCCCTTCCAATTCAAAATCCCCTCAACTATCTCGAGTCTTGTCAGGAACAGTCACCAGTTTAGCTCCCGCATCTATATGGTCACCATGAGGCAAGACACGCTACCACATGATCCAGAACCCCACTTTCAGAACGTTTCAGTTTTCAACCATCAAAAGGAGGTTTCGTCAAGAAAATTCAACAACTTCAATGATGGAGGACGAATATATACCACTCAGAACCTTGGGAGATATGAAGAAGAGAAGTATACGAGGCAGAGTTGGTGGCTATGCTCGGATCAGAAGACTTCTGTCATCCCGTCATCACAATGCCACTTGGCCAATAAGCGGAGCCTGGGATCTAGTGCTGCTTTAGAGGATCTGCTGGATTTTGAGGGGGCTTCACGGACGACTGTCCCTCGGTTTCTTCAACTCAGGACACTCGCATCACTCCCGGTTCGAGAAAGGGATCTGGGTAGAGGAAGAATACGATATAATACAAGTTGGTACACATACATAACGCTAAAGTCATGATACCGACAACACCAAGCTGATTAAACCCACGACAGACCACAAACCAACATCGAAAGCCCACAACTTCCAACAGAGCCCGCCAGCATGCCCAAGACACCAACAGAGTTCAATATGCATTTTCATGAATCACTTATAGAAGTTCTACCGCTTCAGCCCAACTTCAAGAATCTGCTGCGTATCTTGGCACTTTCTCCTCCAGTCTAGCAAGGCTTTGACTCAGCAGAAACTGGTGGCGTATTTGCCGCCATGTGTAAAGCCGAGTTGAGATTTTGTGTGAAGCTAGCGGCTAGAGTTGGGTGTGGTGTCTCGATCTGGGGAAACTTCAACGGGAAAAAAATGCAGGATGGGTAATCAACATCCACTAGAGAATCGAAACTTCTCGCACTATGCAAAGGCCTGCTTGCTCCCGGTCGATAGATCACAGACTTTCTCTGGACCAAAGCAAGATTCCGCTGCCTCGGTGGCCCCTAAGCGCAATGGCGGTACCGTGTGGCTCTCAGCGTAGTAATACTTCTCACTTGAAGGCCCAGGCGGCCCCGAGGATATGAAGAGGTATTGATACGTTTGACTCTCTGACTGTCAGCATACATTCTTCGTGCTCCACGTTTATGCTTACCATCCGGAGGGTAATATTGCTTGGAATGTCGCGGGATATTGCCTCCGGCCCTCCTGTGCTTGCTCAACAGCAGCAGGTCTCCAAAAAGTCTCGACTCACAAGCAGAGGTGAACCTGCGGAAGAATCATTCAAATTTTAAACGGGCCTCCGGACCCAGGCGAAAACACCTTGATTTGGTTTTCCTGCTATAATGCATTCCTCCTTATGCTTTACATCCAAAGTGTTGCTTCTTGAAGAGAGTTTAAGAGCAGAAACTTCAGCCATGACTAGGTTGGCCATAGAGCAACATCGAACTTGTCGGTTCCTTCTTTGGGATGTCTTGCATCATATTTCGCACGTCAATTTTTGAACTCAAGACGGCCCAGGGACGAAGTCCGGAAGCCCGCCGATAACGTCAAACTTTGGAAGCGTAGAGGAAGTGCCTGACAACCTGTCAGATTGCCGGCGAGCTCTGTCGGAGTCTATAGGTCGTGGCAGGGCTCTCTATCTAATTCCAGGATGTCTTTTTCACGTGAAGAAGGGCAGACGGAAAGTGCATTCGTCTCCTCTCTATTGGTCTACTTTCTTCCTTTGCCGAGATATAGTTTTAACAAACGCGAGATGATCGTTCCGGTTTCTGGATTTCTCTGGCTGTAATACCGAAACCGAACGCAGGTAACGAAACTCGTGTCTTGGGGAGGTATGAGATATCGTTCATTAACAACAGAAATATCTTGTGGTTTCTCTTAGCTCGCTTTGGCTACTCGTTCAGAAAAAGTGCTCTCTCATCATCGGCGAGATTGCCAATTCGGTGTAATATGTAGGAGATACTTCGAGTGTGGTCCTGGTCTGTTCCCTCGAAACGGGGCGTCATAGACAATACTCGTTTTTTCCTCTCCGCCGCCTCACGCTCCGCCTTTGTTCCATCCCTCTTTCGTCGGTTTTTTCTCTTCTTCTTGCCCACTGCGGGCTTAGACACTGCTTGCTTCGCCTTCTTTGGTTGAGATTGAGTAACGTTGGTTGGCAAATGAGTTGGACACTATTAACTCTACTGAAGGACCGTGATCATCACCTTCTCGCGATGCTTAGGGTAGCTGTTCGTCCTGGAGATCGTCAAGGTGCATGAGGATTGAGCTTCCCCTGTCAACAAGTCACCCTCCAAGTATTTGTCCCTACGTCTACGGGACTCGTTTTTGAGGCCGACTAACAAGCCAACTAGCTCCGTTGAGGGACCGTCGCTATCATTACCTTGTAATACATCGGCTAGCTGCTGGCCCTCGAGCTCGTTAAGGTGCTTCAAGTTATGAGCTTCGCGTGTGAGCAAATCGCCCTCTAGGTACTTGTCCCCGCGTCTGCGAGACTCATTGTTCAAATTGTCCAATAAGCCAATCAAGTCTGATGATGGTCAATCGTCCTGCTGTCCATCGTATGATTCGATATTGGAAATACCTAAAGCTTGCTAGTGACTCTGGTGGGCGCTCCTGACACCTGCAGTTGGTAATACCTCAGGTCTGTCATGACATTCCGAGTTTACATCGTCACCAAAGCTGTAAAATCAGCCGAACTATCTTCCTCTTGCTGCTCCAGAGCAGCAATTCTCTTTGTCCGACAAGGATTCGTCTTGGTACAGATATTATTCGGAGATTTTGTCTCCAAGATATGCATTGAATATGCATTTGGGTGCGGACAATGGAAGACATGGGCACCATAAAGGGACCCGACGCAGTAACACGCAAGACTGACGGGCTACCCGCAAGCTTTTCAAGCATGTCAGAAACGTCGCCGTTCGAGCCTGGTGATGTGATTGTATTCACGCTCAGATCTAGGGAGAGGAGAATTCCTCTATGTGACTGGGTTGCCTTCGCTCATGTGAAGCTCTTTCGACGAGTCGAGTTGTTTGAGAATTCAGCTCAGAAAGTGCAATTTGACGGCATGTAGGTAGAGTGTATATATATTTCTGTGTTGGATTAGTCCAGTATCTCAAGCGGGAGGGCAGAACTCCTACCAGTGATGGTTGGCTATTTGGTCGTCCTATTCGTCTCTGCTGTTCTGTGTGTGGGACACCTATGTTGCCTCTGACGTGTTAGCTTATCATCCATAGTCATCTCCTTACCAGGCCATAGGGTAAGGAGCAGAAGGACCATGGCCGGACTCTGGGCTCCAATTTGTGCTTACCTCCAAGTCACGAATGATAACGCACGCCGAAGCGGCTAGGGTTGACGATGTTTATTCAAAGATACTATGTACAAAGCTCCAATCCACAGCAGATATTGAACAAGTCAACATCACCTGGTCCTGTCACCTGCATGAGCTAGGTATGCAACGGAGGCCTTCGCTCGAGATGTTTATCAACAAGACAAAGCCTCATACTCTGGTATACTCTCCCTCTTGACCCATTTCATAACCCGGTGCTCAGAGTCCTCAATCTTCTTTTGCCAATCTGAAATAACATCTTTGATGTATCCAGTGGCCCTCCTCTTGGAAGATCGACTCATCCTGAGCAAGATCAATGTTATATGCAGAGAGCAATGGGAGCCCTGCTCAGCTCTACAACCAAGATTCTCGTCACCAAAGGGAATTCGAAATTCCAATCTCCTTGGTCCCGCAACACCATTCCTTGTGAATGAAAGAACGCTTGGTGCTCATGGCCCATTCGAGGGACCGGTCCGCCTCACCGCGTGCACTGGTCCGGCCAGGCCTTTACCGTATCGTACAACAGCAGGCAGCTACCTTCAAAATCGAAGAAAATTCTACCAGCTACTCAGCGTTGCTGCCAAAGGATGAGGGTGATCTTACGCTTGGTCCAGATTGCACACGATCCACCGCCATTCAACATAGCAGCTGTAAAGCATAGCTCTAGTCTAAACGGTGTTTCGTAGTGGGTAATTCTGGGCTGCTTGCATTGACAATGGATTCTGCCCATTCCTACAAGTATAGGAGCTGAGCATTTTTTCCAAATATATTGTATATAAATGTCCACTGAAGGTAATGAATGCTCGAACCTCGATTTCTGTTGCTCGTTGTGTTAACGGACCTGAATTTATGTGGTGCCGTAGGATGTACCAAGATGAGTGATTGATTGCAGGATTAGATATTTATTGATGTTTTGCTGCTTGACATTGCCCTGCAAAAGAATTGTGCCAGCCTAGGAGGCTTGGGTCCGAAGGAATGTACGGGCAGAGTATCAAAGGGGTGCTTTTGCTTGGAGTGATTGTCAAAGTCGTCAAGCCTCGATTTAGTGATCGTTTCAACATGTGGCAATGGACGAACAAGTTTGTTTTGCTCCTCGACATACCCTGAGATGGCTGGATAGTGGAAATATAGAGATATACTGACATTGTGTTATCATACCCAGTTACCAACTACCCCGTAGATGGTAGCACGTCCTGGTTAATACCAGTTGGTGCTGATCATCATATTTGCCCAAAGTGCGTTCATCTTAGTCAAAGTTGCAGCGGGTAGTGAGAGGCTATCCAGCATTGCGCCACTGCTGTACTCGGGCTCCAAGGTTGCTCTTGGTTGTACTACTTGATGACCTTTGCCAGTGGCTTAGGTATAGCTAATTGCCATGGAGATTAGCTACTACTACCCCCACGGTAGAAATTGAGGAATGACGCTACTTACGAAGATGTAAAACAAATCTCTTACTGGACGATAATCTGTTTCGAGAGTTGGCCATCGTTTCCTGCGTTTGATTGGTGGTGTCTTTCTACCAGGTGTGTGGAGTTGCGTAGCTTGCTAAAGGAGAGAGTCGATCCATTGGTTTAATGACCTCGGCAACGAAGCTCAATTGCGGCATGATAGAAACCAAAGCTTGAAGATGCTATAGCCTATGGAAGTCAGTAGCCGGAACATAGAAGTCGATCTTGAAAGACTGCCTCGAGCGCAAGCACGAATTGTTCGGCAAGTTCTGTGGGAGACCTCAATTAGGCCATGGGATTCATTCGAATGTTTACCTACTTCTAGATCAAAACGATACCCCTGAATACACTTCGTGAACTTGCAAGTAGCTTGTTGTGGGTATTGATTTTCGATGAAAGTCTGCCAGGTGCTTTGTGTTAAACTCGAATCAGTCTGATTCTCAACCATCAAATGGTGCTTCACGAACTCTTACCAAGACCATAGTGTTTCTTCTCCCTGACACAATTGCCTGCTTTACCAAGTTATTCATTGCTGTGGAGCGTTTCAAATGATGTTGGGAGTCAAGACATGCCGATATTTCACCAACTAGAAGCTCAGTGTAACAGCTTGCTTCTGACGTATGAAACGCTCCTGCCGTCAGACATCGCAAAAGTATCAATTCGAGTTCTCGTTCAGCAAGGACTAAATCCGCAAGTAATCGGATGTAGCTGTATTGATGAGGAGAGCATGTTGTGTTGGGAGAAGACTGAGATTGAGAACGAGATCACAGCGAAGATCCGTGGGCACAGGCTAAGCTCTCCTCGTCGAGGCAACGACGCAGCCAAGCTAGGCAAACACACCAAACGCGCTTTCTTTCTCTTTCCGGTCTTTTATTTCCTAGAGACAGCAGGGGCGGTACATTTATCATGTTCAAAACACCTGAGACTATACAGGAACAATAATTCATCGGATGCAAGGGATGTCGGCAGATCTTCAACCCTTGGCGTAAAGGGGGTTGCAGTGCAGCTACATGATGTATGCTGTACCCCATCCCGCACCTGCATTGTGGAGATAATATTACCGTTGCTATTATGGATACTATGATCTCTCATTGTCCTGTTGGTAGCTGTCAATGGTGGGTTTGTGGGGTAGAGACACTCTCCTGATTTCTTTGTGTAAGTAAGACCAATGTCCTAATTCTTTTCTATCTGACTTTGCCATCCGTATATTTATGGTAATGATTATCAGCAATGTTTCCCACCCAGGACTCCGATGACCCTCCATCCGGAGCGAGCTCTCTTGTCTAAATTCTGTCCAGGGCAGCAAGTCATCATCACGTGATTTGCATTTTTCAGGGCAGCAACCTGGAACCTGATATGGAAATGACATCGTGCTCAGAATACACACTTGGTGGGCACATCACGACTCTATGGAGTCCTCGAGTGTAGAGGCAGTGTATAATATAAACAATGAATGTCGCATACCACTACTTGAAATTCAAAGTTGGCCAAGCTTCAACTTCCAAATGGCTAACATTACACAACGAAAACCTAGCATTGGCAACAATTCCAATACCTGCACTCCTTTTCATCCACCACTTGTTGGTTGCCACAGTATTCCAAGTCACATAGCCACCACTATCTCCATGCCCCGACTCCTTATGCCCAGAAAATGCTCACTTATTTGGCCCATGCACAAAGGAAACAGTACCAAAAGTGTTCCTTGACAGCGCAAACCAATGACGGTCTGTAATAATATAAAACCTTGAAGGCCCCCCTCTCCAAGATCCAAAAGGTGAAAATGCCAGTTCCATAATACAACTCCGAATAGAAAGAGGTCCGTGAAAGGGGTAAAGGAGCTCGCTTGGCACTAGCGCAACAGGCGTGTCTAAGAGCAAAACATGAAGACCCGTTCCAAGGTTCATCTACATAGCGCATCCCATCATAAAAATATTCATCCATATCATGCTTGTACGATTTTTTCCGATGCGGCTGTTCTCGTCTGCTCATATGTGCCATGGCAGCCTCGATACATCATCCTTTCGTCGTTTGTCTTTTCAATACTCCTGAGAACGCGTGCGTCTAGCTTTGCCGCCTTCCTCCTTGATCTCATTCTTGTTGTTCTTGCGGGTCTTGGTTGACATATTTTTATATATTTCCATAGCATGAGGAACGTGCTTGGTACGTGGAGATTTCTTGTTTGGATCCGCATGGAGCAAGACATGCTGCTTCAAATTGTCGAAGCGATCAAAGACTTTCTTGCATGCGTATTTTTCGTATTCGGGGAGGAAAGGACATGGATACAGCGGACGATTTGGGTCGTGCTTCAGTTCATGTCTCTTCAAGTGCTCTGGTCTTACGAATTTGCTGGTGCAGCCTTCGTAGCGGCACTTCTTCTTTGCTGGCTGTTGGCGGCTGATGTGCAAATCGAGTGTATTGAGTTCTCGCTTTATAGCTTTTCTGGACCGACGAACTTCGGGCTCTGGCTTATATGGGCTATCATGGCGGTAGCTTTGGATTTTATGTAGTGCGATTGAGCTTTGGGGAGGCTCGCAGACTGGCTGTCGAACTGGTTCCCAGGTTGATGCCTTGGAAGGAGTGTTTGGATATGGCATGTTGGGATAGAACCCAATTGGTGATTCGCTTCCAGTCTCCACGAAATTACTGTCACAACCAGACAAGGGACTTTGCGTATTGTAGCTAATGTTGAAGTGGGTAGACTTGGCAGTTGCCATGGAAGAGTCCCCGAGATCGAAGGGATCAAGGAATGTTGTTTGAGATGGTACGACAAAGTCATCCGAAGAGGTCGGCGAGTACAGGTCATTGTCCATTATGGGATTTGCAATTGGAAAGCCATGGAGGCTATGAAAAGACTCATTTGCCGTTGGCACAAATGATGAGAATTGATTGATACCCGGCATGTCATTGTCAGAGGTCGATTTGTCGACAAGATACATCATGTTGATGTCTTGAAACCCAGAGAGTATATCATTGGTCAGGGAAGACATCTGACAAAAGCCTGCAGAGTTCCCAAGCCTTTCTGGTGTTGAGATGGATGTTGATGCTGAGAGGATGGCGTCTTCGAACTTCAAGGATCCGAACGATCCACGACGTGGAGTGGAAGTTGGTGTCATAATAGTAGAGTCACACCAAGAAGAGGAGGCATTCGAAGAGTCATCAGAGCAAAACGAAGAGTCTGCTGTAGAAGCAGATGAGAAGAACCCGGGGATGTTCTGGTTGCCAGAGCTATACTGCATGTTGTTGTCTGAGAACATGTTTACAATTGTATTTGATTGAAGTATGTACGTCGGTCGTCTGTTGGAAACCCGTCAGTACTCTCCATTTTCGATATGGACGATAACTTTACGAACAGATGCTTGCTTTCAATGGACTAAGATACTCGGAAACGACTGTGGGAGGGGACTGAAGAGCAAGGAATGAGTGATTGAGCTCCTTTGAAGTTATTTATCTTGGAAAGGGAGATGATTGCTTCCATATATCACTTGAGCAGGCGACGACCACTTAATGTTGCCTTGATCGACGATGATGCTTGAGTCAGCAGAGGAGTGGTTAGACAAGCTTACCTGAATATTGAATATTAAGGGGCACCTTGAGCCTCGTCGAGAGTCGCGTTTCTGGTGATTAAGCAAGGTCAATGAAAGGAAGCCGACGTGTCGCGACTTTGAAGATCCTGTCCTCCGTATCTGGACAGTAGGGACGAAGAAACTTAGGAGGACTATCAATATCTGTTGCTAGTTCTGGCTTTCTCTAGCAGCCCATATCTCAGAGGTAACCAAAGCGGCTCTGTTCTGCCCTTGTTGAAGTGCAAGGAGCTCTCGCTTGTGGAAAATCGTCAAGTTAAGGAGGTAATATATGAGACGATATATTGGTACTGTACAACTTCTTGAGACAGTTGAACCCCTTGAAAGAGCGACGGTGCCTCTTCTTAACCCAGACTCAGAAGCCTGCTGGCAAGGAACAGGCGGACACGCTTCACTCCGAGATACCTCGAGTTGGCTGGATCCGCCCCAATTTGTGGGGATGTTTGTGGCGTTGGACAAGACAAAAAGTTGCTTACATTCTGGATTTCTAAAGGATGGAGGACCGATATAGCTAGAGTTGGCGTTGGTCTTACCATTCATGCAAGTACGAGTTCCTGCAGGTCACAGATCTTGGAGAAGATCTACGCTCAAGATGACTAGAACCTTAGATTTTCCCACAACTTGTCAACCTCAAGTCGATATCAACTCTAGGGCAGCTTCAAAATGATGATGCCAATGGATTCTTTGCAAGTGGCGCTTGATGGAAACATTGTATCTCGCATTCCAGACCATTCATAAACACGTTGTCCGTAGTAGTGTATAGTCTTCGAGGTGTATGTTTAGGAATGAGCCTACGCTGAGATGGAATGCTACCCCACGTCTAACCCATACAAATCCAGTCACGGAAGAATAATGGTGGGATGTCGACATTCTCGACCGTCAGCCAGCTCTTATCGCTCGTACAGCTATTCCACAATCCTTCTGTGTTCGACGACCACCGCTTTTCTTCAATGGGAAGCTTCGACGAAGTGGGCGTCAAGAATGTCTAATTAGAAGGAGGCAGATCTTCGAGTGCGCGGTAATTTATCAAGCCACTAAGCTTTTGGCGGGCTGTACCGAATTGATTGGCATTGTCTAAGATTTGCGAGGTCTACAAAGCTGCCCTGGTTTAAGATACAATGCCTGCAGTGCAAAGGGCTCCACGAAATGCGATTTTCTGTTTCAGGAGGAGCTAAGATCTCTTGATTGCTGTGCCTTCGGCAGCTGCAAAAACTTTACAAATACCTCGAAGCATATACCAACAACAAAAGTTCTCTTCAAATGAAAGGAACCACTGAGTTTTGAGGAATCTTGCTTCCTTTGGTTGGTAGAATACGAAGCCTCGAGATTCTTCGGCAAGTCTCCGAAATCTATCATATACCTGAATGTGACAGAAATGGCGCCAATAGTTTTGTCAGATATGTCAGCCACCTCAAACCCACCAACACAGAAGTTCAATAAAGTGTCAAAAACCTCATGAAAAGTTGACAAGAGCATCAATGGCTTTGCTTCACTAAGGCTTTACTCTGTACCACCATAATTTTATTGGATTCATGAGCGAGTTTTACGAAGATGGAGTATCGAAGTCAGGGGTTTTACAGGTTTGTAAAGTCCAAAACTCAACATTTCTCTATTTCCGTTCAGCTTCAACGACAAGGATATACTCCTTCATATTTCTTGGTACAATCATCATGTGCTCCCCGGTGCCGTCTTGAGTGACAGGTGTATGACGGGTTTCAGCATTTTGCACCTGTAGCGAGGCATGCCGTGTATCGAGCTGAGCATTAAGTAGGCAGGGGCTATCCATAGTGTCGGGTTTCTCTTCTCCACTTTTTCAAACCATATCAAACATGTGGTAGTCCCAATCCAAACTAATCCGGTCTCTATGCAGCATCTTGCAGCTTGTCTTTGCCGTGCTGTCTGTGCTTGTTTCTTACTTGTTACTTTCTACACACCATGACAGCCGTGTTGACGGAGACACCCTCCGTATCTATCCATTTCAGTCATGGCATTCCAAAGTGTGCTCGCACCGTCCTCGAATTTGGTGGGCTTCTGACAATCCGATGAAGGAAGAAGGGAGCACGTGATATACTTGAATCAATGTTACGCCCACTTACATGGTAACCTGCCCGATGACGTTGGAGAGAATCAAAAGAAAGTTACTTGAACAGAGTTAACGCAAGGATTTCCTTCGTTTTGTTTTCCTTGTCGAGTGGTTGCCAGTTTCTGCTGCTCTGGGCACTGGTGACTGTTTGTGTAACACTTGCTGTCCACTCAGACTCGGTGCCAAATTGGACGCACAGCTGGTTGGAATGACGGGTTGACGGAGGTAAGTGCTGTGATCGTACCACAATTTCTCTCTTAAGATGGTTTATCAGCTCCTGGCAGGCATGCTATGGGCGAGTACAACTTCATAGCGACTCAGCGCCTCGCTAATTGTTGCAAAGACAAGATTTCTCGCAAGAAGAGACTCAAAATCACAGAGCTTCCTAATATGGCAACCGTGAATGCCAGCAAGCCAACGTGATTAGTGATCCAAGACCGTTTCTCAGTAGGTAGCAGGGGAGTGGGACGCAGTCTCCCGGATGCCCGGTGCATGATTTTATGGTCACCACTAAGCTATCTGGTATCGGGTATTGCTACTGAGAGGAGCATCCAGCGCTACACACATTGTGAGATTTGAAAGAATGACTGTATTTCATTCGTGTGATGGAGGGCGATATGCAATCAGCCGCTGCAAACGCTTAGCCGTCGAGACTCGATGCCCTCGAGTGATATGATCTTCCTCGTTCCAAATCTGGACAGCAAGAATAATGGGAAGCTTCCCATTCGAGGACCGGCCAAATCCCCGAGGATATGGACATACACGGGCATCAAACTCTTCGTGGAAGGTATTGATCAAAAGTTCAGGGAAAAGAGTGACTAATTTTGCCTCCAGCAGAAATAGAGGAGACTATATAAAAGAATGAGATATCGTTGTTCACGGTAGAAGATCTCAAATTCAAATTCTCTCTATCGTTTCCAATCACAAATTGTAACGTCTTTCAAGTAACTTCAAGCTCTACAAAATCGTCTGAAGCTACGTTCCACTTTTGAAGATTTATAAGCCATGTGTTACATGAGGAAAGAGCTCTATCATGACTGCCGACACTTGGGAAGAGAGCCTTATATTGTGGGTTGCGGCAGTTATCCTGAATGCGAATATGGGATCTCAGGAAGACTCGTCACGCAAGAGGAGACATTAGTGGGACTATGCCCTCATCCGAATTGCCAGCCTCAACAGCAACCATTGCCCGCTGGAATTGATCCTCTACCTACAGAGTAAGTCTCCCTTGCCCCTTATGGCAATAGAGAGAGCAATTCTCATTCGTAGTATAGTCGAGGCAGCGGACGAAATCGAACGCGAAGATAATCACGTCGTGTGAAAGCAATTGTCCGTCGCCGGCATAAGCATTGAAAAGGAACAATTTATCCAGCACACGAAAAGAATCCTCGAGCATCTTACTGTACAGAATGCATAACAAACAGCGAAAATGTCCGCCATGTCATACACAAAATTGTCGTTCGTCTCTGCGAAAATTCGGTAATTATCTCACGATCTCACTTACTCATTGTCGACGTCATCGCACCACAAGCCACGCTGCATCCAGGGTCCTGATAACTCCATCCCCACTACCTGGTTTTTTCTTCCAGTATCTCCATCCCATCACAATGTCAATATGCTCGTTCTTCTCGTACAACTTGTCTCGCTGCAGAGCCGTTAACGTTGCGACAAGCATACACGTTGTGTAACCCACCGTCTCAGCTGCCGCGACACAACGTCACACAATGGTGTTGTGCAACATTCCCGCATGATCTGGAAAAGCTTTGAGCATGAGGTGGCATCTGCAGTTTTTATTGTTATTTGTTCTATTTGGGGATTTGGGGGACATTTCTTATTCCTTTCCGATGAATTTTCCTAGTTTGGGTCACAAGACTAAGTGAATTGGTGGAATGGGACAAGTCATGACGAATCTAATTTTGTGAATGGAGGCAGAGGTATAGGAGGTTGTTTCCCTTGTGTTTCCTTGAGTTTTTTTGGGCTTCTATATTACGCTTTGGTTGGCCTTTTGTCCCATATAATACGGCACGTATATACCAAATTGAGGATATACACCCTTCGTTCACCTCAGCCTCGCAGATACGGTTGCTATTTACATTCTGAACCGAAAATATATTCCTCACTGCACTTAAAACTACAATTTTCATCCCGCCTCTTTCAATACGACTTCCTCAACTCTGTTGGTATTCTATCAATGCCCCATTCCCGTCAACCAGGTCCTCGTTCTCCCAATACAGAATGTCAAAGCACAAATCCCAACAAGCCTCCTACCAACTCTCGACATATGCTCTTTCACGCACCTTCATACCACACATGGACCCAACTCATCGTGGGGACACGAGTTACGTGTGCCCAGATTCTAGAACTTTTCAACCTCTGTGCTATGCCTACTACGCCAACCACATCAAATCAGCACATCTTGCTTTCTTCGCCATTTCACCAACCTATACGATTTGACCAATAGCATGACATGCGTTCGTAACAGACCTCTTGAAGATTCCTCCCGTCTCGTTCGGTGGATATATCATCTGGTCATAGCCGTACACCAGCCCAGAACCAAACAACAGAAAAAAAGAAAATACTATGCCCAGAACGAGGAAACTCGGAGCACAACAAATAGGAGACTTGATCGGAGACATTTTTCGGCAAGCCGACTTCAAACCCTAACACTGGTCGGCTTGCATACTAGACTCAATTTTCGCATCGGTAGCTTCCTTCTGACCCCTCCTTAACGTCCATGATAATTTCTACGGGGAACCGCAGGAAAACGAAACAGTTGGTTGCCCTGATAAGAGGGAAGTAAAAAAATAGGGTACGGGATGTGGATTTTTATGCATAATGCCTGTACAGATATAAATCCCTGCGTAAATCTAGAATCAATATAGTGGTGCACTTGTGCAACGGTTGGCTTGAACACGGCTGGACATCAAGGTTGGTGATCCTTCAACCCACGTTAAAAACCTAAGGAAACGGGGGTCGTACTGCGTACGGAATACTCCATAACTCAACGACAATTGGCGTTCATCGTCAGCGGAGACGCCACCGCTGCTGTTCCGCCATTTAAAATCCTAGGTGTGAGATAGACTGATTGCACCCACCCTATGGGAATGAGAAAAACTGCTTCTCGACGTGTAGGTGGCTGGTCCCGGGAACCGGGGAAGAATGGAAAATGGATAACTGGTAGGGTCACATTGCATGGTGGGGGTTAGACGAAGGCATTTTTCTGAGGAATGTATTTCGAACTTGCAGCAAAATGATGCGAAGATTCTATTTTGATGTTAACGTCCTCCTGGGGTCATTCTTGCACCCAGTTCGTAGATGCATTTCGTGCATCAATGAGGTGACTCAGTTTTTGAGGAGTGTTCGCGATGAGACAGGCGGATGCATTCCCGGGTACATCTCATTCGCCATCCAGAGTAAGGATGAAGGGGTCCTGGCAATCGGGCTCTATTGCATCTGAAAATCAATTGCCGGCCGGATGTAGTGGTCATGATGGCCTCGTTTCTACGCAAAGCCAAGATCATCGCCCGCGTCGCTGCGCGTTTCATTCTCACCCGCATCATAGTCTCCAAATGCTTCTTCCACTTCTCCTTCGGTAGCTTCCATACCTTCAGATGACATCAACTTGTTCTTCTTCTCTTCCGCTGTGGTGCAATAGTCAGCAAAGATCATACCATTTTGCCGCACACTTACTGCCAGGTTCAACCAATAAATTCTCCTGCACCTCACAGTCTTGCAATGTGCAATCCTCTCCAATTTGAGATCTTTTCCCCAATATGCATCCTGTGAGCTTACATCCCTTTTCGACCACGACGCCGTCCATGAGGACACATCTAAGAAGTTTTGCACCGGTTTTGATTTGGCAGTTTGCACCAATGACGCATTCCTTAATCGAGCATTTTTCCTCCACTGTAACGTTCTCTGCTAACAGACAGTCAGGTCTGGTGATTGTTGTTTTGGAAGCAATTCCTTCCGGATATGCTACCTTAACTTGATGTGCTAGAGGGGAGGCATCCTTGCCGACCGCTTCTATTGACTCAAGCTTCGCCAGCTGAAGCGACACTGAGAGAAGCAGCGGTGCAGTGTCCACTCGCCGAATTAGCTTCGAATCTTTCGGATGTATGTAAGAGAGAATTGGCGGGATCACAAGTTTGTCGAAACTAGTGTCTCTGTCAAGATGTGATGTTCCGGTTGTGCTCAAATCTCCAATATTGACGTCTGGTTCGTCTTTGTTACTTTGCGAGTCCTCAGATTTCGGAGGCTGTTTTGGCGCGATGAATATCTTGTCAAGCCCAAGCTTTTTGCCCAAACCATCTTGCCAGCCCGCCTTAGCCCACCACCCAATTACGTCCTCGCCGATACTGTCCATATGTTCGTTCGAATTGATCATATCCATGACCCACGCTGGGAACACATAAATGTGAGCATCTCTGTGAGAGCTTAACATTCGTAGCCGTGAATGAGATCGAATGAGGCTATGTCTAATTGGGAGGCTTTTCTTATCTTCTGTGATATCCTTCAGAGTGTCTGTGGGCACGGAGTACACGAGCTTCGAGACATGGTTGAGTAGCGATGTTTTTGACGGTGGCACAGCGCCACTTTCTAAAGGAGTTGTGGCGATGAAGTCGGTCTCTTCTCCTTTAATGGCGGTTTCGCCTTTTGTCTCGTACCATACTCCTAAACCTCCTCTTCGTCCTCCTAGCTCACCACCAAGTGCCATTTTGGGGCCAGTGAACTCTTTGCCACCTCCAGTTGCACCACCAAAGCCAGCTTCTTTCACCATCCATGTTTCAATCAAGGATTCCCCACCAAGTTCACAGACCAAGTCGCACGGTAGAACAATAAAGTCTCCCTTAACCACAGCACGGACTTCAGGAAGGCGGAGAATTTGTGCAGTCCCAGTGTTCAAATCCAAGTCCTGTGGGGCCAAGAGGTCTGGCTTAGGAAGAGGCAGACCAGTAAGATGGGGGTTTGTATTCAGGGCTGCCGTTATTGCGGGGGCAGATGATGGTGGAGCTATGAGAGTAATATCTAAGAACAAGTTAGCTAATGAAGGTAGAAAATGAAGACAAATATCCCGAAGCCACACATGGTAGACAAATAGTGAGATCGTGTTGCAGATGCCATATTGCCGAAGTTGGCTCAACCGCTGCCATCTCCAGAGACGTGATATTGCGTCAGGTGACCCAACTGAAAGTGAAATATTTTGTCATTTGGATATGAATGGCAAAACTGAAGAAGCCTCAAGTTTCAAAGTCGCACGGTTCAGCTGAGATACACTCCTGCTTGACTCACTTGTAACTCCCATACGGTAACAAAAATCAATTGGGTACCAGACCATCGGTCTATTCGCAATTGGTATGAGAGCCTTTGGATTCTCATCTGGATTTGCTGTAAATGTAGGAAACGATGAGCCAGGTCCACATAGGATAATGGCCTGGAACCCAGGCGCTGGCATCGAGAGCGCGTGGGGCATCGTGAGAAGTGAGACCTCTGGCCTTGATTGAGAGTATCTGCCGCTCTCAAAGTGAATTTGTTCTCTTATCCCCGTCTAATGTTGCTTGCTGAGTTCAAGAAGAAGTGATCTGACGTTATTTCCGAAAATGTTTCGTGGTGTTGAAGTAAGTCTTCGATTTCCAAAAATGCTCGTCGCCAAAAAATGTTGTTAGTCACATCTTGAGAAAGGCTGAATCACGTGTTAGCCCACTTCGTGTAGGGTCGCGCTGGAAACCAAGTCAACAAACGCTCCTCGGCATCTTTCACTCCCAGCCTCACGACTTTTCGGACTTGCGCCATCTCGCACAACCCGCATATTACGCCTCATCAACTGCAGAGAATGACGGCAGAAAAGTTAATGTCATGAGAACCTCGAATTCTACCGCCTCTCACAGTTCTCAATGTCCTCTTACGATCGCTACGAGCGCTCAGCTCGCAGAACCCAAAACTCCTCTTCGCGTCGGGGCACGTTCTCATACTGGTTGCCACTCGCTTTTACCGTGACTGTTGCGACTATTGGAATTGCTGCTTGGATATGGAGTGAACGAAATGATGACGACGAGGATGAATTCAATCCTCCACCTGGAGGCGACCAGGTCTATCCGCGCCCCGGCTATGACAATCCAGATGGGACTGTTAGAACTGGACCACCATCATATGCAGATGTGAGGCCAGGAGAGGCAGCATATGGGACTGTTCCCACACAACCAAAACCGGAGGAGAGCCAAAGCTACATGGCACGAATGTCAGGGGCTTTAAGGAGAACACCTAGTCCACAACAAGTCTTTGATGGCGCAAGCCGCAGTGTTGTCAGTGGAATTGGTGCTGTGGGGGCAGTAGTTGGGAGCGCATTGGGAAGCATAATGGAAGAGGACAAGAATGCCTACAAAGATCACAAAACCTGGAGTGAAGAGGCTGAGTTGCGAAAGGCTGGTGCGAGTCCCGGAGCCCCTATCGAGATGCGCTCTGATAGTGTTCCGGGAGTCGCATCTACTCCACGAACTGCAGTAGGAAATGGGAAAAGGAAGACAGTGGCCATTGTCGTGTCTGCAGATACGAGCGCAGATGATATGGATGATGAAGATGCAGAATTTCATGAACATGCTGTAAGACACCAGATTGAGAGCGCTGGCGGCCACTTCTAACGATTGTAGTCAATTCTTTCCCACCTACCCCGAAACACAGATTTTTCCAAAATCCGATTATTTGTGCTTATATATGCACCTGGGCTGAAAGAGCACCCACTAGATGCAGCAGCAAAACCCCCAGGATCGCTCAGTTCATCCTTTTCTAATATTGGCCACGATCAAGCACAGTCTCCAAATATGGAGTCCGAGAAGATTCTGTAGGTCGTCTCTAACACATTATATAACTTCTTTCTGACCTCATTAGATCATCTTCTTCTCCAACACCGACCTTTAACGCAGTTTATTCCCAAGCATTGGGATTGGTAGAAAAGGAGACTATGGTGCTCCCATTCACCACACCTACTGGACATGTACACATCCTTCGGCACCTGGCCCCAGATACCGTTTACCTTCAAGAATCGCTGGCTGGCCATAACGGCGATGTCATCAGTCATCTACAGAGCTGGCTACGACAAGATGTTATTCTTGTTGTTGGTGCAGATGGCGGTCACGGCGGCCTAGCTGATAGCGAGAGTGAGGCTGAACAGGTTGAGAAGAAAGAGCACTGGTGGGAAAGGGAAGATAGGGTTGGGAGAGGGAGAGGGATAGTAGTTGTAGAAGGACTGAGGGTTGGAGATGATTGGGCGAGGCGGATTGAACATAGGGAATGATTCTACGGCGTATTTATGACCTTATTGTGATAGGATTGGGGGACACAGGACATTGGTGGGACAATTGTATGATGTTTATGCTCATGTTGAGTTGAATTTTGCTGAATATACCTTCTTCACGTTCCCGCTTTTCCTGATTTGGCCAAACTACAGGCATGACATACAGTATCTGAACATTGGCAGCATCATGTTTTGCTGAATACGAAAGCGAAGTGTTAGTACCCTGCTGTACCAGCCTCGCCATTCAAATGCTGACAGTGGTAGCATTGCGGCTATGAAACCATATTGACGTGACGATTCTATTCGCCGGCGTGTGCTTCGCCTCAACGATCAAACCATTTTGGGTACGCAGTACCGCCATCAATATACCATGCAAACTCCTACGACAAGCGCTTGCAGATTGACTCTGGCAGTATAAAATATAAAGGTGTTGAAGCCCATACCGTTAGACATCTTTCGCCCACAGTCAATATCCTTTAATTTGCTCCTTGCTGCTACCTTCAATATTTCAAGGTACTTTTTTCGAATCCAGGCTTCAAACAAGATGAGCTGGGAAGGTTTTTGGTCATCAATTGGTCGTTTCCTTCACGAGTTTTGTAGGAATCTCAGTCCTGCCAATTGTATGTGTTCTTGTTAGATAATGGGTGGAAACTCCAACTTCCTCATTTCTTGTCAGGGGGAATACGGTCACGTGCACTCCTTCGCTTCCACAATCTCCAGCTCGAAATCGCATCACAAAATCCAAACCCCGCAACCCCACTACAACTACGAAACCTCCAGCACTGTTACTGCTCTCTACAACCACAATGTCGCACGCACGTATTGAAGAAGTGTCGGACAGCGACCCTTCAGAGGGCGATATCTCAGATGCTATGTCCGACTTCGACGAGCGCGAAATCCTCAAAGCGCGTCCCTCACAAGTAGCTCCTCCAGCAGCAGCTAAAGCATCGCACATAAACCCGGCCTCAATCCCCTCCTCGATACGACAAGAGGGCACACAATTTCTAACGACACAAGACGATTCAAAATACAAGGACTTCCAATGCATATACCCTATTTACTTTGATAAGAACAGGAGTAGGAACGAGGGGCGGATGGTGGGGAAAGAGCTAGCAGTTGAGAACCCATTGGCCAGAGAGATTGTGAATGCATGTGGGAAACTGAGATTAGAGACATTATTTGAGCCTGCGAAATGTCATCCGCGAGATTGGGCGAATCCTGGACGGGTGAAGATCAAGCTGAGAGGGGGAAATAATCCTTCGATAAAGAATAGTATGTGTCCTCCAGAGCCACTTAATTTCCATCAATGATTAGACATTGAATTCTAACACATAAACAGAACATCACCTTTACACTCTTATATCCGCTCACTTGAAAGCCAATCCGACTACCACAGCTTCCGCATTCAATGTTCAAGTAGCCGGAGTTCCACCTCCCGATCGATCCAAACCATACCCTAAACCAGCCATACCCAAGGGCTGGAAAATGAACGAAATACTTCCATATTACAGTCCGGCATTAACCGGCGGCGGTGTCAGTGATAACTTTTTCAAAGATATGATGGCCGAGATGGGACAAGCCGGAGGTGCAGGTGGAATGCCAGGCATGCCTGATATGGCAGCTATGCAGGCTATGATGGGCGGTGGTGGACCAAGCGGTACTCAGCCTGCAATAGGGGCTCCAAAGGAGAAGAAAGACAAGAAGAAGAAGAAATAGAGGACAGCCCTCAGTGGCATGTGAATTCCAGCCTCTGATGTGCCACTTGGGACATTCTTTTGAGGTGAACATAACGTGCATTACGCATAGCAAATGGCGTTTTGGCGTTCTAGCATGGACATCTCATTGCAGGGTTTAGAATCGGTATCAAAGATATCAAATTTACACCCGTTCGCGGTTCCTACTCTCTATCTCCTGCTCATTATTTGGTCTTACAATATCACAAACCTGCAGCACCTTTCATTATTATGATACTGAGGCATTCCTGTTTCTGTAACGCATTCACTCCTCCGTTGGCGTGCAAGTAGGTACAGAACATATACCACCAGCTCATCACGCCCCAATAACCTTTCTATTCAACTCCACTGTCTCACCACATTGCCAAGCTCTGAGCATAATAAGACTCAACCCGCATTCTTCACTTCCCCTCAAACAGAAACACATCGCTGAAATAACCACGCCATTCTTCGGAGGTATCTCCATAGGATACTCGGACGCCTTTACGGGTGTCAAAATTTGAGTTATTCATTAGTCACGTTATAAACAGCACTCTTTTCTTTTCCCCATATTTCCTTATTTCCGTTTCCAAGTGTGTCAAGGTTATATAGCAGCAAATAGCAGTTTTAGAAGAGGTTTCTGGCTTTGGAGCCGGCTTTGCTTGCATTGTCGAGAGAGAAATGAACGAGAGGGATGGCGGGGTGAAGCCGAGGGCTTTATGTATGCCGACTACACTATACAGGTCTCTGATCGGGGAGCTCGAAGATCTGGTGGTGTTTGAGGCTTAATGTGGAGGTGGGGAAGTTGTTTGTCTTTTCCCTGGCAAGTGGTGGTTTACTGTTGAATGGGTGGTGAGGGGTAATTTGGTCTTAGAGAATGAAGGGGATTAAAGCAAGAATTCGAGGAGACGTGTATTTTAGTACTGCTAAAAGGAATACTTGAATGAAAGTAAGGTTTAAATATTGCGGGGGGAATCTGATCGTTCTAACAACCAAAACTTTCTCCCTCATATAAAATTTTGTTTATTCAGTAGTAATGTATAAAAAATCTATTAGGTAGTAACTACTCGCGCACTCGACTTGAATGGATACTAGAAAGAGAGCTCTTTGCTAATTATAATCACGAAATTGTCGTGTAAAGCTCAGATTGATGGAGCAGACTCCGGAAGCAAGCTAGAGGTGCATCAACGAAGCCATCTGCCGCTGCAAGTGATAGGGGCAGTCACGTGTGGAAACCTTTTTAGCTGCCAAGGTCGAGGAACCTCCCCGCAACTTCATCTATTGTATGCATAATGGAAATCATCAAAGCGCTACTCACTTTGTCTTCCAGTCTAGTGAGCCTCATTCTCTTTCGAAGTTTGACTTTAAGATGCTTGTTTCGTCATAGAAATGCACAAGTTTGGGTTTCCTTGAGTTACCCTTTTCCTCGAAAGCTCGAATTCTTCCAAGGCACGGCACGCTGCAGCAAACAATTGCTCTGCAAAACACGATGCATCATATTTCGCTTTTAGAAATAGGCTGCAAGATATTACCAAAGATAAGTGACTCATCTGAGAACTTTCTAGGAATATTGAGATATGCATTAGATAGTGTAGATTCGGGGAAAGGGGAATTGGGGTTTAGGATTACGAAAGCTTGTAGGAGTCGAGAGAGGGAGTGAAATGAAAGAGAACTTGTAAATTTATACTAGAGTTTGCAATTGTATTGTTGAGTAACGTTAACTTGATTGTAAGTGAATGTCGAGAGCCTGCCTATATCATCTCGCTCTCAACTCTCGGTTTCGATCTTCCTCCATCCTTTTAGAACAAACTTCCTGCCTTCCCAGCTCATCTCTACTTTGCACTCTTTGCCGATTGACTGCAGCTTAGTTTGTATGCTTCACTTTGCATGAGACATATTCTTGCTGCTACTTCACGTCTACCTTTCATCACCTCTTATGTCGACGAAACTTGAGATTGTTGTAGAAAGGGCCACCTAGCTTGTAAACAAAGGTACGTCGAGCAGGTAGTATCACATCAACTCAAACTCTGCCTCTTCATTATCGAAAATTATCTTGAACACCCCGAGTTAATAGTTTTCAGGGAAGCATAATGGCGCCGTATATTCCAATCAAGGGTACTATGTACGGCTTGGGCCCGAATGGATTCATTGTGAACAGGCAAGGTATGAAGGACCATTTCGAACTTCACTACTTCGTTCTCTTTGCTGACGAGGACTTATATAGGTGGATCAAGCTCCGGTAGTCGAGGTAATCGCCACCGAGCAATCTCACTCTCCTCGACTCAATCAACTCACACCATTGGAAGATCAGAAGGCGAAGACGAATTCGAGGTTATAGAAGCCAGATCTGTTCGAAAACCCAATCAAATGCCACAATCTCCTGAAGATAATAACCGGATCGACAATCTCATTCGCACTCATCGACATTCGAGAGTGCAAAACGGCGTTGCTGGATACATAATAAATTTAGACGACCTCGAAGAGGCGTTGGAGGAAGTAGTGTTTCCAGATGAAACTCCTAGCTCCGAAGTTACTTCGCCTCTGATACAGAGATGGGTATGTACTCCAGTTACTCCTCCGTGGCACCAATTGGACAAATTTCAAGTAAACGGCAGTACCATTCGATCTGGAAAGACGGTTGAACTTCAGGACGGGTCTTTTCTGCTTGTTTCTAGCATTATTCAAAACGCACAAACAGATGAGGTGAAGCTTCGAGGCAAGTGCCTTCGACGTTGTACGGAGGTCGGAGGGAAATTTCGAAAAGCGTTAAATGAGCTATACTTTGATATGCAGGTAATACTGGAAGACAAACGATCGATTGACGTCCAAAATCTCATCGAGACAGATGTGAAGGATGTTTGTAGACTGCGAGTTCTTCAGTGCACTAGTAAGTTGGAATTGTTTCTCGCAATATAGACTCTATATTAATTTGAATACAGATGCACTATATCCAGAGTACAGATTCGAGAAGGTCAATGCAATGAATGGAAGTTACGCGGAGAATATGAATGAGTTAAGAAAGAACGAGCGCCTCGTAGCTCGATATAAGTTCATTACAACTTACGACACCTTTCAACTCAAGGAAAAGCAGCAAGATAGAGTTTACCCGATACATGTTCGGAACTGCCGCATTGAGTCTTTGACAAAAGAAGAATGCACACCCGGATTGTGGAAGGATCCAGCTGTTTTGAGATTCAATTGGCGAGGAGATACTCAATTGGGTGGATCAGGCTCGCAGCAATCTAACCACAAGAAGCGTCGTCACGAGCATTACCCTCATGTGTGTGGCCGTTGCGATGTATCATTTGAAGAGCCTGAGGAGCTGGTCGACCATTTCGAAAAAGAACATCAGAACCACTATCACACTTCCAGGACTCAGTACAATGATGACAGGCCTGCTACCTACAATGATGAGGTGGAAATCCTTCGATCTCATTTGAATACAGAGCTTCGACTGCGAGAACGCAAGCGCTTAGAATTAAGTAGGTACACTTTCGGCGACGCATTTTGTGGAGCAGGCGGAACGACGAGAGGGGCTGTTATGGCAGGACTAAAGATCCAGTATGGGATAGATAAGGACAAAGACGCATGCCTTACATGGGAGAGGAACTTCTCTGCCAAAGGAGGCAAAATCTACGAAATTTGGGCACACGAGTTCGTGCAACAAGGAGATCAACAAAGCCGTTTCATTGTTGACATCTTGCACCTCTCTCCACCCTGTCAAGTTTTTTCTCCGGCGCATGTTTGCGTAGGCCGAGATGATGTCCAAAACTTCGATTCCTTATTCGCGGTAGAGGAAATAATCAAATTAGCTCGTCCTCGCATCATCACGTTAGAGCAAACCTTTGGTTTACTGCATCCAAAATTTGACCACGCTTTTAATACTGTCATCCAAGCTCTAACTTTTTGGGGTTACTCCGTCAGTTGGCAACTGACAACGTTCTCAGAATACGGACTGGCGCAAAGCCGTCGCCGCTTGATTATCGTTGCAGCATGGTAAGCATTCCAGCAACTCTTCCTTGATTCATTGTATCATCACAGTTACATAGACTAACTCTTGACGATATATAGCCCTGGAGAGACGCTCCCTGAATTCCCTGCTCCAACACACGGTCCACGAGCAGCGAAGCCGTTTAACACCGTGAAGAAAGTCCTCTCCACCGTTAGACCAAACGATCCCAATCATTCACCAACTCCGAGGTCATCAAACAGATTTACTCGCTGGGATGCCGACTGCATTGTGCCATGCATCACGACATGTGGTGGCGCAAAAGGCCATCCCGATGGTAGTCGTGGGTTTACTATTCGCGAAATTGCTGCTTTGCAGTCATTTCCCAGAGAGCACGTTTTCCACGGTTTCTACCAAAAAAGGCAGATTGGAAATGCAGTACCACCACTGGTGGCGAAGATCCTCTATACTGCTATTGTCAAGCATTTGCAGAAGGTAGATGGAGTATCCGAGACCGAACCAGACATTATCGACCTTACGAGACCTGACCCGATCGTCATTGATTGATTTATTTGGCCAACGAGTTTGATTGATAATGTTTCGAGGGAATACCGTTACTTCGGATGACATTACTGAAGTTGGGTGAAGCAGGATTATGCCTGTTCTTGCTGTCCTCTCACACCATAATTTTCCTTTCCATTCATATGTGTAATTATTCTACTTTCCGCGTTGAGCAGACTATGTTGGAGGATGTCTCTGATTCCCTTCGATGTTCACAATGACATGTGGCCTCTCGGGGAGAGCGATTTGGTGGTTTTTGCTCCCGGCACTTTAGGTGTTGGTTGCAGTGATCGCGGAGACATGAGAAAGAATGGTGTTCGCAAGGAGTTACACTAAATTCGTTGTCTTTAAGCTGGAAAACTGGTGCTTTATATAGCTTTGGGCTTTGGACTTGGATGGCGTTATGGACTTGAGAAGGAAGCCGAGATGTAGTTTGTTTGGTCTCAGGCAGCATGGTTTAATGGCAGGATTCGAAAGAAAGGATTCATCTGCCTTACCGAAACCCCCTTTCCTTTTTGAAGTGACTCGCATCTTTTGTATCCTTGTTGACGATGTGTATGTAGCCTTGAATATAAAAAGCAGCCAAACGGCTGTCAAAGATACTATAACTTGACGGATTCCAAAATATGACTCTTGCTCGATCATCGATATGTTCAGCAGCAGAGCTCTCCACTGCTATTCTTTCAGAAGTTCGTGACAGTCACGCTCGGCCCTTTTCAATATTTTCGGACTAGATGTCAGCAGGTGGTTCCAGAATCGAAAATCCTAAACTGATTCATGACAAAAATTTGGCGCTGCAATGATTATTGATCTTTCCGGGTCATCGTGGAAACCCTTACTGCAAGAAGCACAGAGCCTGGGCTCTACAAGTAGGCATGGACTGGGTTGTTCTTTCATAAGGAAAATATGGTCTTTCAATTTCTATACAAACATCTGTGCTAAGATAAATTCAACAAAATCTGTCCGGAAAACACCTTAAAATCTGAGCACGGCCACCTCATGCCCTGAGAACTCCACAGCTCTCCTGAAATTTTCACGCTCCTTAATTCATCTACAGAAGCCAAATCACTGAGCTACCTTCCACCTTTTCACAACATTATACTCTTTCATAAGTATATCCTCCGTCTCAGTCATTCCAGCCCTGCGAGCAAGTGACCTCATCTTCAACTGCTTCGTTTCAAGGTCAAAGCACTCCAAATCTCCTTCACCATCACACAGTCTCCATAGCTGATATCCACACATATCACAGTACATATTGTCCTGTAAAGAGACGAAGTCTGGTCCCCAAGACGACTGGATTTCGCAAATCGAGGCAGCACTGTGAGATGCATGCTCACTGATCACCAGCCTATCAACACAATGATCCCGTCTCTCACTTAGAACATCACGCCTGGCTTTGATCTGTCGTGCCATTCTATTCTCATTATCAGCTCTTTTCTCCAACTCTAGCTGCTTGGTGCACTCTTCAGGTGTCATTCCAAGGCAAGAAGTGGGAATTGAGCTGGTTGTTCCACCCTGTCCAGCCACCAAATTCTGTTGTGTAGTGCACTGTTCGGCGGTCAGACCCAAGCACTCGCTGGGAATTGTACCAATTGAACCGCCCTCACCTGCTGGCGCTGTTGGGATGTTTGAAGATTCTTTTTGATGGATATCAATATTTAGCCACGGCGTTCCTGGTTCGGGGCATTTGTATTGATGGTTGTAGAAAATTTTGTTGAGATCTGCATCGGTTCCATTGTCATTGAACTTCAGGAGCTCTGGATAATAAGGAATGCAGTTCTGATAGATTGGAGGGCTTGTTTTCCAGAACATTAGTCGGCCAGGTGTCTTGCACAAAGACTCTGGGAACTTGGCGTACTGATTTGCCATGGCTGTAGCTGCAGATGATTCTGGAAAGGCGAAGTCGGTAATTTTGAAAGTGATACTGTTCGGGAATCTGTCGTCAGGAGACATCCAAGCACAACCGAGAGCATAGGCTTTCTTTCCAGGCATTGAATCGGGACTTGCATACCAAGGAGCATGACAAAACCGTGCTGCGTCTGCGTCCCAAGATCTCAAGTCACCATCTGCTGACCGAACTGAGACCTATGAAACGTATACCGCATCGTTGGTGGTAGGTCGAATCTGGACGTATTCAATGACGGGCGTATGCATATCTAGAGGTATGTCAACCGATTTTCCTTCATTCAGAGTTTGACCGAGACTTTTGTAAGCTAAGGAGCTATAACTCGCAAGCATCTCTCCACGGATGTCGTACGCAGCGAAATAAGGCACCATTCCCCCACTGCGGCAGTTTTTGTCACCGAAGTTGCAAGCCCCAGCCCCAATCTTGACTGCCAGTTTGCCTTGGCCCGATATGTCTCCAAAGATTGAGTCACTCATAGGTATAATGGACATTACCCCTAGGAGCATACCCAAGCCACTCAGCAAAGCCGATGCCATATTCAGGCTATGTTTGTCCTACTAAGCTCTGAGGTGGAGTATATGTAGGGGAAAAAGATTGTAGAGCAGGTTCTTGATGTTGTTTTGATAAGGAACAGCTTTTTCTCGGGAGAAATTATGTTCTTCGGGAAGTAAGATCAAGAAGTAAAAGAATACGAGGCTGATGAGAATCAGAAAGATATTCCAATATGAATTGCGTTAATTTTAAATGGTAGATGATGGAAAGAAGTATGGCTGAAAATGGTTTGCTGGAAAAGCTCCAACGACGCAGACTTATATATGCACAATAAAGGTTTATGAATATAGTGTGGGAAGTCAGGAGAGGTGTTCACGCCGCATTTTCTGATCTATTACTGGTTTCGCATACCACCAAGAGCAAAAAGCTCGAGATACAGAAACAGATATTTTGATGGTTATTCTAAGATCACTAGATAGGTTGGTATAGAAAGCCGTCAAGCACATGGTCTCAATCACAAGGTATTTTAGGATTTATCCCAACGGTTTGTCAAATTTGAACATGAAAAGGAACATGAGAGCCTAGCGACTTCGGTAGCTTTCCGAAGACTCAAGGCAACCCACTGTTACTAGCTAGGAACATTTCCTTCAGCTATACAGTGGTAAATCGAGAGAAAGCATACAAAAGATTTGTCCAATAACTTCTCGGCGGCTAATATTCCAATTGCTTTGATATAAGAGCTTTCAAATTCCAAGTCTCCATATCCTCAGACTTCATCAGCATTACAACATCATCGCCAGCTTTCTATTTCTATGATTTATTTCTCATTCTGATCTTGGTTTTCCAATAGTCGTCACTCGTACCTTTCACATTTATCTCTTCTATCACAGCATTGGTGCAATCATCATGCGTTATCAGCCACTAGTGAAAGCTGCCTTGCTTTACGGGCTTTTCGCCCTCTCGATTGCCAGCCCAGTACTGGAGTGGGATAACGTTAAGAATCTTACCACAGTGGAGGCTACATACTACAATAAGAGAGGTACTTGTTGCTCCTCTGGAGGCCGTGGCGGACGAGAAGATGAGGAAGGTGGTGGAGGACGTACCGGTCAGCCTGGATCAGGCACTGGGGACGACACAGGTCTCAGCGGCTCCCAAGGGAATAATGGTGGCCAAAGAGGTGGTGATGAAGTGATTCTACAACCAGGAGAACAAAATCGACCACCGAGTGAAGATATTCCGCCGCCAGGCGAACGGAGCCCACCTGCAGGAGAAGAAACACTGCCGGTGGTGACTGGTGGAGATACCAATACTGGTGTTGGTACCTCTGGAGGACAAGGTGCTCGAACGAACCAGGAGCGATGACAATTCATACTCACCCACCTCAACGACGGAATTGCCGGAAAGTCCGTCGCAGGATCCAATCCTATTCGAGACCTATTCCAGACTTTGCAAGTTATAAAGACAAGACGCCAGGCACCAATTGGGAGTATGCAGTAAAAGCCAATGAAAAATTTCCGGACGAACTTGGCCCTGCGAAGCCTTGGTTGAAGGACACCGTAGGAATAGACATCAGTAGAACATTGACTCACATTCAAGTCTAGGGGAGAAACAAAGCCGAGCGTGCAGCATTAGGAAATTACGACGGGTTCGGAGGGCCTGCCTTTGAAACTTTTATTGATACTGCGGCAGGATCTGATCGCGGCGGCGTCATCTGGACTACACAATCATGGAGAGATGGAGGGGAATCGTGGAAGAAGTATAGCAAAGATATTCCACTCGAATCTCGCCCAACGATGTCTGATCATACGCACTGGGTGGGCATGGGATGCTGCGAAAGATATTCTATCCAGTGACCCAACAGCTGTCAAAGAAATCGAATTTATGGCCAGTGCGATAGTACAAAATGAGTTGACGGGGAGCACCATTCTGGCAATAAGGGCCGATCCTGCTATTGGAGGTGGTAAAAATGCTTTGGAAATCACTGAAGCTAACACACCGTACTGGAACGATCTAGTGGGGTCAAGCGCTGGCGGACCTAGATTCCACATGCTGACCGACTATCATGATAAATTTGGTAACTTGAAACCTGTCAAGGCTTATATTTGGGCTGGTAATGATGGCGTTTATTTCGTGGTGTGGCAGCTTGTGAAAGCGACGGTTTGAGAATTTCTAAATACCATACCAAAGTGCGAGCCAGCACACTGTTTATTTGCTTCTTCGTTGAATTTGTATTTTGTAGCTTATTTAAGGTGAAGTTTTGTGGACTAGTGCGTCCATCTTATTCTACATGCGCTGCCGATGAAGTCGGGGTTTCGAGGAAAGATTGAGGGGAAGAAAACCGATGGTCTGGAGCAGTGATGCGGTTGGGGTGAAAGGGATATCTTGTCACAAATAGTCTTGTATGTGGTATCAGCTAAGCAGTCCTAGTGAATCAATCGGGAAGGCGAACTCTACTCTCTGATCACGTGTCAAATCAACCGTAGTCACAAGAATGCTACCTTGAGCAGTTTGAGTGACGAGGTCCTCCTCAAGGTATAGCAACAACAACGGCGGACAATCCAATGAGTCGATTCCGTTCCAACTTGGCGACCATGGAGACGGTCGAGATCTTTTCACGAGATAGGAAGCAGGTTAACGAGATAACCAACAGCAGCGTCAAGAAAGTCATACCAGTTGTCAGCGTCCAAATTCACCCCACGAACATTTTACACCGAATCCCAGCTTCAAATCAAAAAAAAATTGTGATTTCCTTATTATCAAATATCACCCAGATGAAGAAGTCAGAAATGAATGCCTAGCTTCGTCATTATCAAAGGGGGGTACACATGTACAGATAGAATCGTCAAAAGATTGTACTGCATAGTTGGTGTGAAGTGGGAAAAGCTTGCAGCAATGTATTCATCTACACTAAGCAGAGGCAGACACAGATACATCCATGGACTAGTGGGCAACTATCCCGATTCCAACTCCTCTAAACAATTTAGTTTGCTCGCCATTGTATCTCACATATGGCAGCCAAGCCAAGTCCGTCCAATACAGAAAACTCGAAAGTAGCTAATTATGACCGTCCATACAAACCGTCGTACCACTCCACTTAGAAGCTGGCTTGAAAAATAAATCTGTAAATCAATTTTGTGTAAACTTTTTCCTTCAACAAGACGTTGACCGCGCATAGCTAATATCGTTCGTACTTATCTTCCCATCTCTCTTTTCGAGGATGCTTGATGATAGTATTTGGCGGATGATCTTCTTTCGCAAAACGACATCCAAAGGCATTACAGACTGGCTCTTTGCCATTTGTTCCCATTGAAACACTCGGGCAATGATGTCCATAGATACAAAATTCCAACTCGCAATCTTGTCCATTCAGGCAAGGATTGAGTCGAGTGAGATATGCAATAGCTTTCAAATCCTCGTCGGTTGCTTTATATTGATGCTCAAAACAGCAATCATCTCCCTTGGCACATGGGCCACGGAGGTAATGGTTATTACACAGCTTGTTGTTTGTTGTACGACGTTTTATTTTGTCTAGAACGGCAGCATTGACCGTAATAGGAGGGTCGAGTCCACGAGGTTCCGGAACCCATAATGTTTGTTTAGGAGGCGGCGGAGTTGCCTTTTTAGTAGGCACGCTGTTCTTCACAGAAGTTGGTGACCCGATAGGAGCAGGTGGAGCAATTGATGTGACACCTGCCCATGTGCTAGGTGGCGTTGGAGATGATACAGTACGATCAGAACGATCTGTGAGCTTCTCTGGGCGGAAAATATTGTTAAAATTCAAGACCTGGAGTCCAGTTGCTGTCAGCTCTCGGACAGTTGGTGGCCCTTCAATTATAGTAATTCGGCAGCGATCATCAGAGGTGACAACATCATCCAGGAACGGAGCATAACCTGCATCGTGGGAAATACCAAGGAGAATCTGTTTGCAATTATGATTTCGGAGATGCCACCGCATGCATTCTGTGAAAGTCAGGACTTCTGCCTCTGGCAGGAATCAGTATTGACGCACCTTTGATTTTGGAATCTGCCCTTTCTTTTCCATGCCCTACATCAATAAAATCGAAAGAAGCTTTCCCTTGTGTAAATCCTAATGTAAAATCTCTCAAATCATCGGGCGTATCGAGAGATCCATCTCGGCACATCGCTCTGGACAATCCAGTTATATTCGCACATACTTTGGCCATTATTTCGATTTGATCTGTGAGTTCGGAGCAATTGTCAAGTATCGCATTTCGAAGAGCAGTCGCTGCCTGTTTTCCACCTTCGATCCCTAGTCGTACGAAATCTTCATTAAACTGCGGACATTAGTAGATGATCTGACGAAGGCCGGAAATACTTACAATCATACCATCGCCATCAATTAAAACCATAATGTATGGATTCCGATTCTATATCAATCAGCATCAAGAGATAGCTTCAGCAATCGATCGTACCCGCATGGAATCGCAATCGATGCTGTATTGACTCAAATGTTGCTGAGCCAGGTTCAATTGCTGCTGCATTTCTCTTCTCGATCGCTTTGCATCTTCTAGATCCAATTGCGCATCTTCCAAGTCCTTTGCCAGTCTCGCATTTTCATGTCGCAGACCACTTTCAACTCGTTCACTGTATAACAGCAGATCCTGTAGATGTCACGACGAATCCACAGCCGCAGATGCATAACAACCTAGACCAACCTTTATTAACTCGTCACTGGAATCCCGCTGCAATTGCAAAGCTTGGAATCGCTGAACAAAGTCCATGATAGCTATCGGAGGCCGTTGTGCCATTGTGATTCTTTTGACCGACTTTGCAATCAGCTGAAATTTTGGTTTTTGAAGGCGTCGCGTGTTCTCCAGGTCTGCACTGGAAGACGCGACAGTGGATCAGAGCTAACCTTTCTAGCTTAGAGCTCTAGGTATATTTATATTCCTCAAGACGATGACCGAGGAACAATAGACCTCATCGTCGATTTGGGAGATGGTAGAACCAAATGAAACGATGAAAGAGAAATCGAGGAAAAAAGAAATGGCCTTTCACTTGTCTTCTCTGTCTTTCTTTTGCCAATGGCAATGGTCAGGCTGGGTTGAAGGTGCTCAGCCCAGAAGTGTGTGTCTCGGCTGGTAGCCGCTGAATTGCTGTGCTGGTGTCTGTCAATCAATTACCCTGGCGCCTTGTGGTATGCTGTGTGATGGCGAAGTGTGCAGATAATCGGGTACCCGGTGTGAGAAGGCAGAGTGAGGCACACAACGCGGATTTGCCGTGTTTGACGAATTTGTGTATTTGTTACGAGGGGAGGAATGGTCCGGATGGAAATGTCAAGCTTGAGGCATTGCCACGTGATCTTAATGAAGATTGGACTTTTCTGCTTTTCCTGAATCCAGGAAAGTAGCTATGAATAGCAGTCTCAAGGGTACTGTTACCAGAGATATTCTTTTTTTTTTTTTTTTTTTTAACAGTAGCTGGTGATGAAGAGTTTGTTGTCACCTGATCCACTTCGAATTTTCAGGTTTGGTTGAGGCAAGCCAGAACTTCATGGGACGAAGAGAAAACTAGAATAAGATCAATCATACGGGTGAAACTTAGCATTTTCATTTCGCCATATGACTTCAAGGATCCAGCAAAAAAGTAACATTCATTCCATGAAGGATTTCCAGAATGTTTCATAGGTCCTCATAATCCGGTCAGGCACCTCCGAAAGCAGCTCCGAGTATGTGATCTGCATGAAAAGAAAGTTTCAATTCTTGGAGAACACATGTACTACAAATTACACAATATCAAAATAAATGACTAGAACAGTTTTGATCAAAACCTAATCGATCATCTTTACCTAACATTCGCACCTGGGATCCTGCATCGCAGCCTCGAGATTATACTTCCATCCCCAAAACGCAAATAAGGGGAGCACTACCAAAGCTACAGAACACTGTGGCCAAAATTCAGATAGATCCGAGTTCCTCGCCGAGTCATACAACTTCTAGCTCAAAATCCAAGGAGCGTCAGTCATCGCCGAGATCAGGGGGTTCGCTAAACCTCGCCAAGAGATCCGTAATACACTATGAATGCGACTTCTTTTGCCCTCTTCATGAAGAGAATTCGCAGTTCTTTCATTATTATGAAGTCACAAGATAAAAATAACTCACTTGGAACGTAAAGATGGAGTACAAACTTGTCAAGATCCCTCTCTTGGACATAACCACCCATCCCGAAAATTACAACAGCAACTTCCACTCCTCCAGCGAAATACCCAACCTCTCCATCCCTCTCGAAACACCTCAGACATTTTCTCGTTGGCTTTCTCTCATCACTTCTTCCCGTGGTATTCCTTCTTCTTCTATCCAAAACCTCACTTTGAATAAAGCACAAAGTACTCTCCTCCTCGAGGCCGCCAAAACGTCCCTTCATACCCGTCGTCCAAATCTTCTCCTGACAGAGGAGCTCTCAGATCTATGTTTTTCTTCTCCTCTCAACACACTTCAGTTTCCACGTGAAGGATTATTCCTCCGTCTTGATGCTTCGTCACCAAAAGATGGTGTAAATGCCTCCAAGCCTATCCGTACGGTAGAATATGTACTTGATCGTCTGACGACCAGTCATAGAGCTAACAATGCTATTACTCGTGCTCTGGAGGTGGAAGGCGAAACAAAACTGTGTTTCTTGCCTTGGAATGAGGAGATGGATACAAGGCGTGAGTTTAGGGTATTTTGTGCAAAGGGTGGGCGGATTGTTGGGGTTAGTCAGTATAAATGGTATACCACTTCAATTTTTGTGGAAAGCGGGGAGGAGGCACTGCAAAGTGTTATTAAGATTATTTGGGAAGGAATCCAGAGAGTTCATGGAGAAATTATGACGGAAGTGGAGAGTGAAATTGGGGGAGAACTTGATGAGTTGATGATAAAGCAGGGTTTCAGTTTCGATGTCTGGTTTAACGATGGAGCAGGCTGTTTGTTGATTGAGCTCAACAGTTTTGGTGCAAGGAGCGGGTGCGGAAGTTGCTTGTTCCATTGGTTGAGGGATTTTAAGCTACTCGATGGCGATGGAGAAAATAAAGGAAATGGAGAGCGGGAGGTGGAAATAAGGATTGCAGTTTGAGGTAGGGATAGAGATAGGCCCTTGGATGCTAATTAGTAAAAGAATGTTTGCCATACGCCCAAAGCCCTGCTACGATTGGCATGCTCGTCTGTCTTAATAAGATAATACACTACACTTCATCGATCAAAGCTCGATTAACTGACTAGGGGTGGCTCAAGCTCTGCGAACTTCCCAACCCTCAAATACTCCTAGCGACAATCGCTCAGTATAATCGAATTCCAACTTTCACAAGATTATCCTTATCACTTGCTGCTGCAAAATCATCAACATCTAGACTTTTGGAACTGAATCCAACCCTTTCGTAATTTGCAACTCTTCCAGGAATATATTTTTGCCTGACAACTATCCCTTGCCAATGCACTTTTCCTGGTTCACCCATTCGATGGTTCTTGAACGAGAGGACTGGCATCCACCATAGCCCAGACAATACTCGATCCCCAGAGCCTGAATTATTTCTGCGACTTGAAATATCTCCAAGTGGGATATCCGGCACAAAATTCGTCCCATCTTCAACCGCGGGATCGAATGGTATGAGCGTGCAGAATATTCTCAATGCAGCATTATGAGTAAGATTGCTCCTCGGCGGGAGCGGCTCGACGGAATTGATATCCATCTCGTCAATACAGTATTTGATCTCCCTCCAAATAGTCTTATATCTTTCAATTGAACTCCCATTTTCCATCTGTTGCAGGGGCGGCATTTTCAATCCATGTGAGATAACTCCATCAATAGAAGCCCAACTCCAAGTTGGTAGCTGCCTCCTCGGTCTTGTCACCGGTGGGGTATCATCACCTCTCATCCAGAGTAAGTTGAATGGCATTGTACTCATCCATAATCCTGCCAAGAATATACGACTAGAATACTCTTGTATAAAGGCCGCAACACCGGCGATTGCCATCAGTTTGTCCGTATGCATGGACAGCCCTCGAGTTGAGTATTGTTCGACCAACTCAAACCAACATTGATGAAACTCCATGTTCTCGGCTGCCTCTTTCCCTGAAGAGCGGAGTACAAGTTGGAATGCCCCTCTAGTACCGTACAGAGCTGAGAGGCTAGCTAGTTCAGCTTCCTTCTGGGACCGAGTTTTGAAATCGTAATTTCGGTCCACTTCTGTGATTGTTCTTGTCCTCCATTTTGCGGGGCGCGAGAGAGGTCTTGTCGTAATCTCTTTGTATCGCTCGGTGCGTGTCGTAGTGACAAGTTTCTTATCTTGCTCCTTGAGACGCTGAAGGCGAGCCGAAGAATGTAGGGTTCCGTCTGCTCGAATGTTCGTCCTGCGAGAATATGGTACGCCGTTGGAATGGTATTGTGATGCCTGCATCATGTTGCATTCGAAGAATACATCGCCTTCGCAAAAGTGTAAAACTCTCTTCGATAGATATCGTTCCTGGAAGGTCCAGCCGCGTTTGGTCAGTGGGGCGTTTTCTACTTTTTCATTGAACAGGGAGCTGAGAACATCGGCGTTCTGCTTCGGAGCCTTGACGACCAAGGAAAGTCCTTCATCAAATCGCAGAATGCACTCATTCTGGAAAGGTTCCATGGGTCTGAAGCATCCGCCTGCAGGTGTTGTTGATGCCGTCGCTGATATCGTCAAAAGTGCATTTGCATAGACCAAACCCATCTTTGGAACTTCGGTCATCCAATCTTGTTGGTCTTGCTGAATAATACACAGAGAGTCGATCCAAATGTATCGATAGCCAAGATTGAGAGTGATTTCGATAGCATGCTGGAAATTTAAAGGAAGTTGATCATATGGAACCTCCCGCTTTAAACTTTCGATGTTGGTTGGAAGCAGGCTCAGAATTTCTGCTCCTCCCCAACAATGGCTCAAAGCTAAGTATTTAATCTCATCCCTTTCTTGCGCACTCAATAGATCCAACAAGATTAGTTGAACTTTGGGTTCTGTGTCCGTCTCATTACTGTTGTTTCCGTCCCCACGATGAAGTCTCAGTAGTCTTGTGGGGCGATATCGTTGGCTGGATGAAATGATATAATCTTTTTGACATACCTTATGCGCAGAACAATCTTCGATCCATCTTTTCGCCAAACGATATACTCGAGAGGAAGAAGTATTTCCAATCTTACTGCATTCGTGCGGCTGGCTAGACGCTGCAACGACCTTAGCGATCATGAAAGAATTCTATGAAGAACCCACCTTGGTGAAGCTCCTGGATAGGAAGTCTTCGTGCCGTAAAGAGATCGCTTCCTGCAAGCTCCATATATAAGAAAGATCTATTGGAGGACAAGTCTCTAAGGCAAATATCAAGCTTCAAACTACTATTTTGGGACCGAGTGGGGATAGGGTATGCATCATCCGAGGTATCCTTCGAGGACGGAGACATTCTTTCTTCTCTTTCAAACAGTGGCCCATCCTCTCCTTGGACTTGAGATCCATTTTTGGTAGTTTCAATAGAGTCAAGTAATAAATGGCATAGATGACAGCGAGAGGCAGAACTTTTGAGCTCTTCCAGGGTGGAAAGAACGTGAGTTTCTGACCTCCTAGTAAAGCCCCATTTCGTACCGACAAGAAGAGGTGATTTCTCGATGACATTCTCACACGTACGACATAAATGCCCATTGCTAGATCCACATACACCGCATCCCTCAAGTTTTTGCCGATAACGCGGCCTTCGATAAACAAACGAAGCCTGAATAATTCTCCGCGGCCATGAAAGAAATCGCCACAAAAGACGGCACAGGCTGATGGATATCCAGAATACTAGGAGTGTAACGAAGGCGAACAGGTGCCATAGCTCTGTCCATCGAACACAAAAAAAAATATCGTAAAGAAGGATAGTATTATAATGGTTATAATGAATAAGTCCAGGTGTTTGGGGTGATGCGTACGCAAGATGATTGAAAACCACCAGAGGAGGGGTGCCCAGCATATGCTAAGAACCAAAATCCACAGGACAAGATTGCATAGTGTGTTGTCCTGAATGACCCGCTTTCCATAGAGGTGAAGACGTGATGGTTCAGTTGTCTCTCCCATCTTTGTTCGGCGGTGCAAGCAGGGTCAAGTGAATGAGTCGAGGCCGAAACTTTCACATTTCACTTGATCTTAAACATTCCGAGGCCAGAGACGAACCAACCCCTTTGGGCTTTGGGGCCTTTCGGGGCAGGTGGAAGTGAGGAGACTGAAACTGACGTGGCAAGCCATAAGTGAACATTCGGTGTCCAGATTGGGTGGAGCTTTCAGCTGAGCGGAGGTCAGTGCGCCAAGCCACCTGAAAAGTAATTACAGCGTTTCCCACATTGCGAAGTATTTGAGGAGCCGTAAGAGGATATGTTTTATATCGGCAATACTCGTAGAATGAAAATGCATGTTAAATGGGTCGACACCAGCTGTCAAATTATATCACGTGATAATCAGAAGACATCATGGAATGGCCTGTTCTCCAATGATACTCATATATGTCAAGCAAATGAACAGCCGAGTCTACTGCAGTACCCACATGCAACTTTTATTTGCGAAGACTTATGGCTCCAATAAACGATAACACAACATTGCCTCCGAGTGGAAATCCGTTTAGTGGCAATGAACTGTATAATAACTTATTCTCAGATCTCGCTCCACTCATCGCATTATTCGGTGAACAAGTCACGAAGCAGTATCTCAGCCAGGTCATAAGCTGGACAGATGTATTCATAACCTCGATCCTACCACTTGGTATATTGACCATCGTTGTTAGCGGGATTCGGATTGGAGGCTCTGAGACTTTGAAAGCCCTCATTGGAAGGTATCGTATCTTCGCGACCTATACAGGATATTGACTTCTGACCATGAGGACATATAGAAGTAGAGAACCTCGCCCAGATGTACAAGCTGAATTATTGTCTTCGACATCAGAGGATGTGTGTGAGATGTGGGACGGTGAGAGAATCATCAGGCTAAGAGGCAAATCCGAATCAGTCGCATTCTTGTTCGAAGATGGGAAGGACATTAATAATTTAGAAGACAGCCCAGACTTGGGATCGTTTCTCAGGGGGGTACCTGACAAGAAGTGTTTCGCCCAGCCTGTTTTTGAATATTCCTGGCATCGACCACGCTAGAAAGTCCAATCTGACCCTGGTATTGTTCGCACTGGCCATACAGATAATTGTACTGTTTTATTCATACTACGCCACCAATACAATGCACTGGATGGGGGTCGGAAGCGGCGCTCACACTTATGGTGTTGTTTGCTTTATCCTCGGGACCGCTATTCTGTTGTTGGGGCTACTGGTCTGCTCCTTCGTCATCAAAAGAGCTTCTGGCATATCGAAGTCTATGCCAAACGCCCCCTGTCAACACTTTCAGGGAATTGTGGTTCAGCCAGAATGTGAAATCGCAGATCAGCACTTCCCAGCTATGCTTATTCGGATGCCACCGAATCTCCCTGTGTTGACTTCGCGGCTCATGCCTATGTCGGACAGAAAGGGCTCGCCGCGTATGATTGCTATCGGTTCTGGCCTTGCCGTGATCGGATATTTGGTGCAATTTATTGGCATAAGAGCAATGCATTGGTCAGTGTCAATAGTTCAGCTTGCAGCGATGGGAGTTTTGACCATAATTCGAACTTGGCAAAGACGGTATATGTCAGGTGAAGTCACAGAGGTCATTGCACTCAAAGATCCATCAACAAAGAAAAATTCGGTTGAAATCGCTCTGAATCTCACACGCATGAGAGGAATGACTCTCCCTCTGACAATATCTGAGCTATGGGCGTATAGCAGCTGCAACTACAACGGCGAGCCGATTACGGACTGGGATTCGTTGATTCAGAACGAGTCTTCTGTGACTGGGAACCGTATCTACGAATCAGGATCTATATTCGCCCCGCCGTCGACACCATGCTTGTTCTCTGACACTTTCGACCGGTACAGGAAGATACGATCCAAGCTCGACGCAATTTTGGACGACGAGCTTACAACACTGGAAACATGTACAAACATGATCTCGACTATGGCAAGCATGATGTCAAAACTGTTAGCTCCAAAGGAACATATCGATACGGTAACAGAAAAACTGCAACACGTCGACCCCAACGCTTCGAAATTTGTTTGGCGCTGTGATATGCTGCTGCTATCCAAGAGATGGAGAAACGCAAATGGGAGCCTTCAAGATACTGCAACGGTCTCGTTTGAGATCAGTCAAGATGAGCAGTCGAATACTTGGAGTCTCGACGACGATTCCATTCATGAGGTTTTCGCACTGTGCTACGTTTCTTGCGGAAAGTATCTGCCACGATTCAGCTGGATCAAATCCCCTTTTATCAGGGCTGTTGGCCATGAAAGTATAGCTCCACGCAGAGCCTTGAATTGCTGGTTGGATTCAGAACTCATCAGCCTTAGAGAATACTCTCTCGTCAGTCAAAACAGTGATGATTCTTCTGATCCAGATAGAGCATCAGTGGGCTCCCAAACTACTGGCTGCAAATACAAAGACAATATCATCTTGGGGTTAGAGCTACTGCCTCAAATACCGTAAGGCCTGATTCCGGTACATTATATAGATAAGAAGACAAGACTAACAATGCACAGAAGACTTGTGACTAGCAACTCTCGACCCAACTCACTGAATCCACCACTTGCCATTGAAGAAGAACCAGAATCTGTCGATATTTCGCGTACGATCGTAGTAGCAGGCGATGGGAACGAGGCCAATATCGAATTTTGGGAAAATGGAAGAGCGAGAATGTCCTGGCTGGCATTAAAATTCTTCTTAATATTCTTCCTCCAGCTGTGTGAACATATTGACTCGGTAGGTGGTGAGACAATTTACAAGGAAGCACCATATGGAAGAGCATGTATGTCAAACACCACGGTGAATGCTCTTATCAAGGAGCTTGCGCGGTCACCACTCTGGAAAGATATAAGCAGCGACCATGACACTATCATGCGCCATTCGAGGCTGATCATTATCCCTGCGCTTGCGGCTAAGGGGCTCCTTAAAAATCTTGGGCCCCAGCACGTGAGAGATCTATGGGTACCCGAGAAGACAGACACTGAAGTTGAAAAGACGATCTCTGATAATGGCGAGAGCAGCGGCACCGTCTAAGAAGCAGGTTAAAATGGAGGCTTCAAGGGGGGATGTGTATACAAGCATGAAAATCTCGGCGCAGGTCGCAGCTCCCTAAAACCTATTGAAGTGAATGGAGCTCAAAAAGGAAAGCAAGAAGTAAAGTTCTTGTTGCAATAGTGAAGGTGAGGCCAACAGAAAGACAAGGTGCACACAAGAACGCTTGTAAAAGGTAGGTGGGAGGAATAAGTTCAAATCATTGCCACGTGAGGTCGCAAGATTCTATAACATAGCTATGTAACAAAATAAGCCCCCAAAGGGTTAAGCAGAAGGCGCCGTTCCCCTGGTGGAGTGGTCAGGTCAAACTGTGAGGAGGAAACAGTAACTTTGGTCAACAACCTGGATCCCGAGTTCGACAAAAACAACGAAAACGCAAACCCCGATTGACCGAGTGACTCACCACGAACATGCAAACTTGAAAAAGACTGGCCCCCCAGTTTTTCTAAGATATCTCCACTTCGAAGGAGGTAGTGGAGTTTTTTGCCATTTTCTTTTGTTCTTTTTTGGTGATGGTTTTGGGTTTTATAGAGGAAGCAGGTGTGGGGCATTAAGAAGTCGCGTTTCGACGCGTATTAGTCAGCAGAATTTGCCTTTTTGTTTCCGCTTTGAAACAATCTCTCCCCGCTGTCCATACTGACGAACCTTCAATGAAAAATAATGGCTCAATATTTCTTTGTAATTCTGTTCGAGATGATTATTTCTGAGATTATATTATGCGAATCTACGAGCTTTCAATCAGCCCAATTCCTCGCCTGACAGTGGGGTCAACAGACAGCGCCTCGTACAGCTTTGAGACAAAGTCAAAATAGATTGCCTCACTTCAAAATGACACAACTGTCTACCTCTTCTTTGCAACTGATTTTCTCTTCCCAGATAGTACTTCTTCCCTCCATGCCCACATTGCAATCTGTCCAGCTCCTGGGCCAGCAATGAATGATACTGCCGCGAAAACTCCTACAATCCGAACCCATTCAACTGGAAGTTTGCCCGCCTTCTTGAGATCTGCGAAGCTCAGCAGTGTCCAGATCGCACCTGCAGTGTAACAGCATATCCAATCGTATCTTAGGGCTTTGGTTGCACCAATAATCAGGTTCTCGGGGTTGGATGGATTCCAGATGTTCTCGAACAACACGTCTGCGATTGGGAATGGCGATGTCGCTCGCACATACAGATGGCATAAGGTGGCTACCCCGGCCGCAAATTTGTACGTCCTGCGGAGATATTTCATATCTGCTTCCGGATTTGAAACCCGATCCGAGTCTGTGGTGTCCTTCACAAAGAGACCAAAAATTCGTTGAAGGATTTCTGCATACACCGGGAAGCCTTGCCAGAAGAATCCATTAATCCATTGACGGGTCGACAAATTTGGAGCTGCGAACATTGCAATTGAGGGAACAAGGTAGCAGACTACCATCGTGGGAATGATCGTTTTGAGAGGACCAAGTTGCACCATCCGATTCTCCGATAGAGCATACTTCTCCAGAGGATTTTGCACATAGTGGAAGAAATAATATATCGGAGCCAGGAAACCCACTCCACGGATCTGGTAGATAACGCCAATGATTGGAAGTCTAGTCAAGTCAGCTGTGTATCTGAGTCAGGTCAAATTAACCTACAGCATGGAGGCAACTGTGAACGAATTTCCACGACGATAGCTCTCAATCATCCAGATGATATGCATAGCAAGGATGTCTCCGCCAAAAGCAATACTCTGTAACGTGCCAATTGGATCGAATCCTCCAAGGAAAGGAGAGAAGAATCCGGTGTACATCATCATAAACTCGTCCATGGCTTTGATGTGAAAATAATCCGTCACGAGCGGAATAGTGGTGCCATTTGCCCACAAATCAATATTGCCCTTAGGCACCTTTGGTACATCCAGCATCTCTATCGTTTTGCCCATTGTTCGATGTGCAACATACACAATTCCCAGCAAGGGGAGGGCATATAGGGCACGAATCCATCTGTTCTCAGTTTTGGCCCCCATTGCAACCGCTTTTGGCGCCATTCCTGCTTGTTGGAAGCTTAGTCGTCAGGGATTCGAGATACAAATCCTAACATAGATGGTGATACCGAAATGTGAGATTGATTCCGTTGCGGTCCAACCTCGAGTAATACAGGTTTTTGATGTTAATAAATTTTGACAGTTCAGCTCATTCGGGTTTGTCGTCCGGATAATATGCTCTTGGCGCTCATTACAAAGTGGGGGCTGAAGCCGACATATGACCTCGGCTTTCTGGTACAAGGCACTCGTACGGATACGAGCGAGAACATTTGCTTTATGTTCCGAAATACATTTGTCTGTTTCAGCTAGCGTTTTGGCCTCGGACTTCTGCTTCTTTTCTCATTTGAACTTGCACTTGATGTTGTTGTGGTCCCAGTGGTCCCCACTTCTCAGCAACTGGTTGGTTATTCAAGGTAATTGTACATCTTGCATCAGATTCACAGGTAATTCTCCATTCATCTGAGTTGCCTAAGTTTTGTATCGTTACTTCTCCTTGTAATCGATATTACAACGAGACTTAATTCCTATCAAGGCATCAATGAACATATCAGTATAAATTACTAACTCAACATTTTCTCATCCCGGCTGAAGTCTACGACTATGATCTCTTAGTGGTTCTCTTTTCATCAATCGTCTCAATCAGCAGCCGAAATTTGATTGATGAATCTTGAAATCATCATAATATTATGCCTCTAAGTCCGCATGCCGTGTTGCGGGTACATTTGTCCTTTCTACCATGACAGAAGGCTTATACGCCGGACCATTACCAAGTAACGAGAAGCTTCTCGTTCTGCTTCTCCCTTCACCAGGAGCCCCAACTGGTGCAAGATCCTGTAGATCCACATCACTCACGACTATTTCAGGCTCTTCCTTCCCCTTCTCCTTTCCCTTTCCTTTCCAGGTATTCTTCCACATTCCTGCAACCGTTGTGCCAGTTCCCTCACCTTCCTCCAGAGAATCTGTACTTACGAAAGCAAATATGCCGATCGCGCACGCGCCAAAGATCAACGTCAGTATCCAAGCTCCAGCCTTTTCTCCTCTTCCAACAGGGTCGACATCAATCCCAGGCGGAGTCGAACTCCTGTTGTTCCCTGCAGTCGGGTTACTGGGGCTTGTACCGCCTGTGTTACCTGTCACCGGAGCTTTCACACTTGGCTCCCCCACCAACGTCCCTAAAATTGTCTCCAAAGCAGCCATCTGCTCACCCACCCCAGTCGTTCCATCCCATTTTCCATCTAGATACCATTTCAAACCACACATCGTCCCACTCGCACCACCTGTACATTGCTTGGCCGCTGCTTTCGCAGAAGAAAGAAGTAAAGGCTTTGTAATGTTGTAGGTGAATGGAGCCATTTGGGTGGAAGCCGCCATCCAGCGTGAGAGATAGGCTTTGAATGAGCGCTGATCAACATTACATGCTGTGTGCTCTTCACAAATATCCTTCATGGTCCCATTAGGGAAGTAGTCAAAAGCTATTGTGTTTAGAAGTCCTTGAGTTCTTTCTTGCCAGAGTGCTGAACCATTCGTCTACAGATGAAATATGTCAGTTCATGTTTTTGGAGCGATGGAGATGAGCATACGTAATTGTACAGTGTTGATGCTCCCATTAGCATGGTTCCTGCATTGTATGTAAATTGCTTCTTGTCGATTGTTGTGCAATTGGTTTTGGGGGCTTCGGTGTTGTCGTATACATTGTAATTCGAATCCATGAGTCCGATGTCACTCAACCCTAGGTGGTAAGATGAAACTTAGCAAGGCCTTCCTATATCTTCTCTTACATCATCATCGCCCGCTGTCTATACGAAATCTCGAAGCTTACAGTTCCAAATCTTGATCGCCCATTGCGCATATTTATCATCTGCCCAGGAAGTCAGTATCATCCCCATCCTTCACTTCAGAAAGACAAGGGGTATGGTTTCGAATGTTGAACAATCAAGCAAGAGAGATCAAGCATACCTCCAGTATATCTCGCCAACCTTGCAGCAAGATTGAACAAACATCCATTCGAAATCGTATTCTTCAGATCAAAGCCCCTTATTGGATAAATCTGCCACCTGATCCCACCTCCACACGTCTTCTCATCCCATCTCCCAACCTGCTCATTGAAAACCGCCTGCGCCAGCGACAGCCAGCTAGGAAGCCCCTTCTCAGGATTAGGAAAATTCGTCTCAGCAGCCCTCAACGCCGCCATACCCCAGAAAGCCTGATCATCGTTTCCTAAACTAGCAGCTTGCTCAGGGGGCATATAATCCTGATGAGGACCGACTTGATATTGCAAAGCGGTGATGGTGAGGTTGTTATATGTGCTATCGTTGGTATAATGGTAGTAGTCCACTAAAGACCCGAACATAGCACCTGCTTCCCACCAGAAATACGGGCCAGGCAGGAGACCGGGAATATTGCCTGTTAAATTGCCTTTGTAGAAGGAGAGCAGATCATATGCTACTGTTCTAGCACCGGCTTTGACTGAGTCTATGATTGTCAGCTGATGTGAAATAGGTCTTGGAGAGAAAATACCTGGGTTACTCCAATCAATATCAATTGCACTCACGAAACATAGTGATGAGAGCCATAATACTAAGCGCACTGAAGTCGAAAAGTGGAAAAACATTGTGATTTGTGTGAAGATAATCGCGCTCAATCAAGAATCTCACTCGAGGCTGAAGGCTAAAGGCGATTGAGGACAGAATATACCTATCATGTGCAAGGCTGTACAACAGACAGGTATCACCCGCTTTATCAACATCTCCCAAAGCCTCATTCTTCCTCGCATCCCATTCTCAAGGATGAAACCTCAAATCTCGATCCCGTATTCTAGCTCCTCTAAACAGCTGCCTAACAAGACGCGTTATCGACTGTCTAGTTTCGAGGTTACATCCTCTCTCGAATACCCATTCATGAACTTAACCGGTGAATCTCCCTCACCAACATCTTATATCCCCAATTCAACTCTGATTGGATAAATCTTGTTGGTTCTCGTATAAGCTTCGCTGATCAGATGATCAGAGCACGTAATACGAGATTTTGCTCTGATTCGGTCTTTTGAACGAATCATGAGTGGGGAATTTGGGGGTGGTACGAGAGGCACGGAAATGTGGCTGGTGTACGAAGTATTTACTGGGTTGGCATGCGGGTATAGCTGCGGGTATTGGAATGGGGTATATGCAGTTGGAGAGGGATTGGCGAGTGAGGTTGTGTAAGGGGATAGAGAAGGATTTATATTTGTTTCAAGATGCGAGGACGATTGAAGAGCATAATAATGAGATTTGTTTAGTCGCCAGATCAATGTGGATTAGTCAATAAGTACCCTATTTTGTATATGCAGCTTACATCTGGGGGGAGAGGGGTATCGCATATGAGAGGAGGTCATATAAAGTCATGAATATAATTTCATTGAAAGTTTGAGTCGCGATTTCTTGCTTTATGCAATCAAACTTTGCCATACAAGAGGACGTCGTTGTCCCAAATTGTGACTGGTGAAACAAAATGCGGGAAGTTCTCGGATGACATATAGCAAGATAGGTATAAGTCAAAGGATCCAACAACAGACTCTCATTTTGGAAGAGCGCGCAACAGTCCATCGTCTCCTGGCATCAACAACCGCTGAATCCAGAAGACACTGTAGCTGAGAGGGACGAAGGAGATAAAACTGAGGTATGCGACCCGAGAGCAAGACTGAAAGAGTAAATAAAGCAGCGAAAAACAAGAACAAGAGTAAGAATCTATGGATATCTATCTATAATGCAGATCTATTAATCAGCCACCAATACGCCAATAACAATGCATCAAAAACACATATCAACATATCCTACATGACCACATACAAACATTACCCCTTCCTTCAAATACGATTGAATCACCTCCCATCCCCCTCCTCATCCCTCCCGAGCCTAGACGTAACAGGCAACGGAACTTGTATCTCCTCACCACTCGTCGCCTTCCTAATCTCAGGCCCTAACCCCTCACTCTTCTGTTCCAAGGTCGTAGTCATAATTATTATCCCCTCTTTCCCACTCCCCCCTCGACTCGGTATCCTCTGTCCCACTTCCACAGCTGCCTCATTTCCAAATTTGAAATCCGGAGTATTGGGGCCCTCCACCTGAGCGATAGCGTACAGCGAGCATTTCCTGAATACTTACTTCCATGCTCTCTCTTGCGCCATCGCGCAGCTCGAAGACGCTCCGGGAGCCGGAACTCCCGTTGTCAAGGCGAGAGCGGGAGACGCCGAGTTTATTTGTTGAACGGCGCGTGTTAGGGTGCGTGTTGGAAAGGTATTGGTTTGTGGAGCCTAGAGTGAATTTTAGGGCTGGGAAGAAGTGTTCGAGGAGAGAACGGCAGGCGGGGAGACAGGCGCAGATTATGCCGACGCCTTGTTCAAGGTGGGAGAAGACTACTATTGGGGCTTGATCGTCTATATGAAAATTAGCATGGTGCTCTGTTAATGGGTTGTGAGAGTGAGGCTTACAGGATACATCGTTGGAGTCTATAAGCTTTGAGAGCGAAGGAAGACGGAGAATTGAACATATTATCACGATACTGCCCACACTGAACATAACCAATAGATTTAACTTTCTCTGCCATGCCAAATTCAGAGCCCAAAGTGTTGGAAGGGGTAGCAGAAGAATCCCGACATTATGGACGATACTGAGCCCGGCCGCTGCGTAGAGTGCTGCCCATTGGTTGATACATTTTATAGGTGCCTCTTTGTACTGCCAATTCGTCCACTGGCCGTGGATTGGACTCTGCAATACTGTCAGATAAGATTTCATTTAGACATGAAGTGGGGATAACGAACACATTGAAACATCAGGGCGATCAACAAAGGAATATTTGACAGTAGTAGGAATACACCAAAAATGTATACGGCCAATCTGAGGTTCCGATTCGGAAATATGCGGAGGAAAAACAAGAGAAGAGAGATCTTCGTGAGTGTAATGGTGAGCATATAGAATATCTCTGCAACATAGAAAAACTAAGTTTCGAGATTAGTATTCAACCTTGATTAGAGAATGCAACTGGTACCTTCAATGCAGCGGTAATTCTTTCACTGCCTAGCCAAAATGTGTGCTCGCCAAATCCGTTCACAACCATCCCTAATGAAGTTCCAACGTCGATTATATAAGAGGCAAATGCAGCAATCATGACCCAATCATCTGCTCCAAGCCCGATGTCCAATCGTATTCTTGCAAATAATCTCCCGGCGAGGAATAGAGCTGTCATAAATGGAAAAACGTAATCAATATGTAGGACTTGTTCCGTATGCGTTTTATCATTCTCTACACCGCAGGATACAGCCGCATATCGCTGCAACTGCAATGTCTCAGTGATATTGCATACCTGCAAAGCACATATTGTGACCGTCGCTGTCAAATTTGTATTGGTACACGCGCATGTTGTATTCGATATCGAGCCGCAGAATTCGGGTATATAAGTAGAAAGACAAGGCAGCTATTTCCAGTACAGTCAGTATGAGATGGGAACATCCTTGCCGCGAATAACTGACAGCACAACTGGGAGCTTCAACGGATAATGACCTCCCCATTACAAGCCCACCGGCGAGACATGATGCGCCGGAAACCCATAAAGCAAGGAATGACGAAAAGTAAACAGACTGCATCTCCAAGCCTCCAAAATGAGATGCGAGCTCTACCAAGTGGTGGCCAGACTGAAGCTGAGGAAGATAAAATGAAAACACGCAAGAGAAAACAAGTGTACTTTCCCAGGGACAGCACAAACTGATGATCAAAACAAGACTCATGAACAGCCCACGAGGTTGTTTATGGGTCTGTCTAGAGCCCACACTATCGCTCTATATCCGAATTTCATCACTATCTGGAGGCCATAGCTCCCGAAGGTCTGGATACAAACTCCACTTAATATGCCGGTTTTTGCACAAACCAGGGTAGAAAGGGGTTTCTTGGAAGCTTGGTAATGTGATAACAGCTACCATATGACGATCACCGAGGCCAGGAATTTGTTTTGCCGTCGCGGGGCAGTCAAATAATCGATACTAAGCTGTTTGCGCCAGATGCTTCTGATAGAGTGCAAGAGGCACCAATGTATTTCTGTCTAAATCACGCCCTCGTGAGCATGTTTGTGCAGATTGCATGGTCGCTGACTCGAGAAAACTTTGTTCCCAAATTCATCAATAGTCAAGGAAGGTTGAAGCACTTGTTTTTCCGTTCCTGTGTAACTTTGATGGGGCGTAATCTCCATAGATTGCAACAAGATGCCAAGGCCCACTTGAGCACTTCCTCTGGGTGTGACTTCGGATGTCGCTTGCCGCACTGTCTGCTCAGGAATCTGTGCCCTACAAACGGTGAGAACGGTCATCACTGGACGAGCCAGTTGACAGTCAACGCTCCTCAACGGGTGCGGGCCGTCACCGAAACCAGTACAAACGGGGCATTTGCTGCGAGCCTGAACCCAGAACCGTGGATCCAGGGAAAGGTAGGGTCGCCAACAGCATGTCAGGGTTATTGAGTCATCTGAAACTGCCTAGAAAGAAGAAAACCTTCCAAAGACCAGGGTTTGATTGTGATGGCGCGTTGTAGATCGAAATTGACTGCATGAGGAGCCAGAATCTGCTCAGCGTCCACCAAGTGATGGAATAGGACTTTGCCATTTGGTTTTGGACAGATGGTTGTCACAAGCAGCTGTTCTAACAGACACATTGCTGAGAGAGCGTCATTCATCCTACAAACATTGAGGAAAATCATCCACCTACACATATGAATCGACTGTAGGGGTCTGTGAGCAATGAACCTGTAGTAGGGTCATTTAGTCTGAAGGCAAGCTCCGCACGTTTCTACTCTCAAGACATCATATTTTGCCGACAGGGAACAGGTAAGAAGCCAGGGGCTGCAAGTTGTACTTCAGGCGAAATTCTGCTTCGAGATATATCATGCTTCTGCATGCTTGTGCGAAAGAAATGGCGAGAGACTTCAGTAAGTGGGTGGACCGGATATAGACAGTCAGTCAGCTGGGTAGGCCGCTTATAAGGTGCCATGACAATGAAGTTAGCAGAATCTCCCATTGGGTCTCCCTAGGTGGTGGAGGAGACGCTTTGATTTCCCAACTTTAGTAGACTTGAGCAGCAGTCATGAAAAGCAGAGCCTGATCAGATAGCTGCAGGGAAAAGAATTGAGGTGAGAATTAGGAAAACAGGTATCGATAACGAATGGAAATAGTGAAGCTTGTGAATACGCGAAATCTATACATCCCGCAACAGTCTCAGATCAGCGGGCATAAGTCCAGGCATAGATTCAGGATCGACATGATTTTGGGAATTCAACGGACAGTTTCTTTGCAAACGCACGGGAAAGACTTCTCAGGCATTTTATCTGGACAAGAAGCCTGTTCTCCAATGAACCCTTCGTTTGGTGTCCCTAGCTTGAGTACTTGCGTTATAGCTCCCAGAAGCTCCTTGTAGGATCGCAAGAAAGATACATGTCGAGCAGGTACCTTCTCGGCAAAGAGCTGGAGTTGACATTACGCCCTTTCTAGGACAGACCATTGAAATGCACAACCTCCGGAAATGCTTGCCAGTTTATCTCCGTATACCGTGATTCGTGGTATTTGGTAATGCTATTGTTGCAGCTTTCATACATCATGGCAATCTTATCCAGACGTTACAAGCTTGCGGGACGATGGTTTTCACTCATATCTCCACTCGCTGATCTATTGGATGTCATATACCGGCATATATTCGAAGATAGCATTTGCTGCAGTTATTTGAGCTAGACTTTGTTTTTGATGAATCGTTCCGGAGGCTTGCAGACCTGCAAGATATTAAATGCTGTGCTATGAGGGGTATTGAGTTGCGATAGTCGCGTTCGCGATTTGATCCCGACATTCATATTTCTGGTATCGGCAGACTATATTCCAGAATGGCATAATTAGCATTCGTAGAGAACATTCGTATAGAGACCGCAATGAATAGTTGTATTGGTGTACTCTTATGCACCGTCGATTTACTACCAGTACACTTCGAGTACACAACGCGAAACACATCTCCAGACGCGCGAAATATACAGCACCTTGTCACGTGAATATGGCCGTGCATTTGACTGTTCTTGAAGCAGGTCATCTTAACATTACCTAGTCATTTCATTCTTGGTATTCTATAGTATACTTCTATCGAATACCTTCCTGCCCTCAATTCGTTCTACACCATGAGGCACGTTCAACATCGATTGCCAAGTTGGCATCAATGTGATCCGAGATCATCCTCAATCCCTGGTATGGACAGACCCCCACTTTACAGCTGGAGTTGCTCCATTCCTAGACTTGATAACAGGATGGGGCTTCCCATCGACACCCATTCGTAATTGATGAAGTTTAATTCCGCAATGATGCCGTCGCCAAATGGACTACCTTATGACCCTACATATGCCAGCCGGGAAGAGCCAGAGCCACCAGCCAAACGACAAAAGACCCAAGCATGCTCTCGTTGCCGTCGTCGAAAGGCAAGTGATAAGACTTCCGCCATTCTTAACGACGAGATTCTGACTTCATTATAGCAAAAATGTGATGGAGAACGGCCATGTTCTAATTGTAACAGGGCGGGCGAACAATGCCATGAAGCCGTGTCAGCGTTATATTCACGACCATCCTTTCAACCATCTATGTATGCTCGTCCTGCCATGAATATGCCGTTGGAATATGAGATGGTTTTATTGACATTGTGACAGGTCGGCATCTTCTCCACATATGCCTCTTGCCTGGCTTGGTGACATAGCCTCTCTTGAAGAACGGATTACTCGTCTGGAAGAGATCAACTTGCATCATCCTCAGGGTAACAGTGATGGCCGGGAGGCAAGCTCTGTGAACGATTTCTTAGGCCTTCCACCCGTCACCCAAGTGCCAGCAAAATCATCAGATATGTCTAGAGTCGAACAAGGAAGCTGCCTGACACGAAGTTCTCCAGCTATTGGTCTCCTGGCGACATTCGCCCGCTCTGGAGATATGAGTGCATCCCCAAATGTGGCACGTGACAGCAACGCTACCAGAAGGTACAGCACTCAGCAAGATGTGGCAATGCCACTTGGAAAAGCGGAGGAAGATGCTCTCTTCGAGATTTATCAGCAGAGAGTACATTGTCGATATCCATTTCTTCGAATTTCAGATCTCAAGGACAGTACAAAACGTCCGACAGATCATTGGGTTGGCTACTTCACCAATATGATATTTTCCATAGGCCTTTTATTGGAGCGGAGTACTCATTTCGATTCTTCTCGATACAGCCATCAAGCTTTTTATCGTACAGCCATTACCCAGTATTTATCTCACGTTTTTGCACAACCAGATAGGTTGTTGCATGTTCAAGCATATTTACTATTGGCTATGCATGCTATTTACTCCCCATCCACAGAGCGGATCATTTCTATAGCATCGGCTACCATGAGATATTGCGTCATGGCTCAACTTCATCTCGCAGATGCAGAGCCGAAACCTGTGGATGTTGGAGGCAAAGTTCAAATCCAGATGAGACGACGAGTATTTTGGTCTGCATACGCTTTAGACCGCGCCGTTGGAACTGCATTCGATCTTCCATTCTCAATTCCCGACTACCAGATAACTGTCAAATTATACGCAAACATCAACGATTCCGAGCTCGACGAGAGATGTGCTGAAGAACAAGCAGAAGAGACCCAACGACGACCGCATGTCACAAGTGTATCTGTTGCTCTTCACGTGGTATATTGCCGACAAATACAATCTGAAATACTCAATACCACATTACATCGGGATTTTGGAAAACAGTTCGATCGACTTTCACATTGGAGACTACGAGTTTTGGGGAAACTGGATCGCTGGAAATCCTTGTGTCAAGACTACACGAATCCGAATTCGATAAATTTTACACACAGCGAATGGTTACATATGATGTACAATTACAGCCTCGCAATGTTGTATCAACCAACTAGATCAACAATATCTGGTCCGGCAGGAGATTGGACTGTAAAATCTTGTGTGCAAGCATGTGTCATATTTCGTAAATTCCAGAGAGAAACTGCCATGTCTGAGCTCTGGCTTGGGCTCGTCGTACAGTTCAAATGTGGGGTTGCCCTACTTTACTGTTTCTATGCTACACCCCCTCATTTGAGATCTCCAGCATACCAGCATCTCGATGTTTCCGAAGCAATTAGGGCGTGTAGCATCATCTTGTCAATACTCGCTGAACGATGGCCTCAGTCTCGGTGTGTCAGGGACAGTTTCGATATCTTGACTCGGGAAATCCCGCTATTCGAACCAGTCTCATCAACACCACCAAAAATGCGTCAGGAATCCTCCGAGGCATTGCTAGCTCTTTTGCCACAGCTAGAAATCCTGATAGTTCATCGCAACACACTACGAATGATTAAGGAAATGGCATTGGAGGAGTTTCCACGCCCGGCCGCCCCAGATCCTCACGGAGTTGCATCATTGATTGAAGCAACAGATCAAGTACCTCCAAGCGTCGACGAAGACTCCCCTTGCTGGCGTACAAGCATGACAGGAGACATTTTCCAGCCTGTTACTCCACATTTCTTTCAGCCGGATCTGACCGGACTCGACCCAGATGGTTTTGATTACATGGCGATTGGTTTCCCAGGAGAATTCGATCCTCAACTAACATTTTAAGTACATATCACGGACAGAACTGTACATTAGCATTGATGGAATCCTCTAGTAGCGGCGATTCGCCTGTTATATTCAATTTTCTCACTCCTGTTCAGTAATCTCCAACCCCGCAACCACATCGAAAAATGAGTCCGCCAGATAACCTCCTCGGGAAGTCGGCTTTCCATGCTTGTCCGTAGCCATGTTTGCAATTGCTGGCGCCGCAACATCTCTCATGTACCCAGCTATTCCATCTTTCTTGAACTTTTCTGCAAACTCCTTGGCATGCAAGCTGAGCCCTTGCGTCGCCCAAATCGGCTGTACCTGCCAAACGATTCCCATCTTCGCAATATCTGCCGGAAATGACTCAAGCTCTTCGGCGGTGTAGCCTGCCTTGATAAAGTCGTACGCTCCTGTATAACCAAATGCAAAGAGACGATCAGGGTACACTTCTCTGACTGCAGTGTGGAAATCATGCATGTCTTTCTTATCTATAGATTGAATGTCAGCTGCGTTCGCCTGGTGTGGCAAATTCTTGTCACAAAGTGAAAGAGGAAAACATATATATATGCTATTTTCGAGTAGGGACCGAAACTGACTTACTCGGTTTATCTGCATGCAAGATTAGCTTGGGATATAGCAGTCGAGATGTTTCAGTCTTCTCTTACCTTGCCGACTCCACGTTACATCTCCCAACGGAGCCGCCAAAACGCATCGATCGATTACTGCTTTAGTAGACCACTGCCACATGTATTGTCCGAGTGGTGTTCTAGGAAGCTCCCAATCAAATATGATGTCTTGGCTAAGGATTCGTTTCGCGATCGATCTTCTCTCTTGTAAAGATAGCACTTTCTCCGCGACTTCGGTGATGTACAAGTCGTATTCTTCGCTTGACGCAACGGTTTTGACAGCATCATCGAAGGTCATCAGGCCAGCCGAGGCTTTCCACTCAGCTTTTACTTCCAGATAGCTCTTTCCAGACTCTTTCCCAGCTTCGATTGCTTTCAAGAATGACTCAACTGGCTTGGTTGCTCCTAAAACGTATGGATGATCTCGAGGATCAAGCACACTAGGACCTCACATCAGACTGTCTGAACTGTCAAAACATTCTTGTTCTTTCGCTTACCTAGTTATGAACTCGGCTTGATCACTATCACATCGACAAAGCAGCATCGTATCAGCACTACCCAAGTATATCAGCACTTCACCATTTCGGCGGTTTCGATAGCCACAGACCCCATGATATCGAACGTCATCCTGACTGTCGTCAATCTCGACAAATACTCCGATGTTGGCACGATTGTTCGGCCTTCCCCATTGGTGAACTTCTTCATACCCATAACCAGATCGTCGATATGAATCATAGCCACGCCAGCTTCCACGAAGCTTCTTGTGAGCTTCATGCATCCTGTAAGAGTTCCAAATCCCATGTCTGCATCGGCAACGATGGGTAGCATGTAGTCGTAGCACTCTAGCGATTCACGATCCTTTTCGCTGTAGCGCATTCGTAGTTGAGTCTGGCGCTGATCGTGGAATAGCTGGGTGTTGAATAACCGCTTTACAACAGATGGGACCAAGTCGGCGGGGTAATCAGCATGATCTTCTCCTGGCCATGCAGCTTGGGAAAGTCCACATAGTGCGCCGGACACATAGACTGTTTGCACTGCGAACGAGGTTCAGAGAAGTCTTTATGCACTATCTTGTGTATTACTCACTCGTTTTCGCCATCTCTTTCACAATTAGTGGCTCTGTCGTTCCGAATGTCAATTCATATGTCCCTTTGGCTTTGTGCTCGTTAAGGAGTCGCCATAGTTTCCTTCCTTGGACACTCGACGGATAATCAATCTTGAAGCCAACATTTCGAAGTGCTGCAATAGACTTGGCAGTGTACGGCCGCTTGATGTGCTTCTGTCGGTCGGTTTGCCACCAGCTCTCAATCTCTTTCACCTCCGCTTCAAACGCAGCACTTTCGGCCTTGACGTCTTCCCACTTTTGAGACATAATCTGGACTTTGGATTGATAGCACTTGGATAGTGATGAAGGAAGACTAAGCTTTATTTGTTTCAGGATAAATTACCCAGACACTCGAAAGGTGGGATTCAACATTCATCTCTGCTTTCCCAGGACCGAAGAACGGCAAATTCTGCCATACAGCTCCGTTGAATCCAAGAATCCTCGGAATCGATATTACCGATGGCCAATCTTGACTTCTGCTATCATGATCATTTTCGTCAAGATCAGTCCCCAGAATATCAGATAGGCTTCTATCGCAGTGTCCCTGCAGCGCCCGGACGCTCATCCCTAGCGTCCGATGATAGGGTTCCACCACTGTAAAGTGGGCGTTACCCCGCCGGACAGTAACGGCCAACGCCGCCAGATATTTCTGGCAGATAGCACTTCAATCAGTCTGTTCAGGAGTTGGCAGTTATTGTCTTTTCTCGGCCAATTTTTGATCATGGGTAGTATTGCTATTGAACCTTCAGCCAAGGCACTCATAAATCTTCAGCTTGGGTGGCCTTCACCACGACTTTTCGCAGCCAGCGGACTTCTTAGTGGTGCCAGCGAAATCCTCAGTTCAGAATCCGAAACAGCTGCAGCTTTAGTATATGGACCACATGTTGGACATCCTCCTCTTCGCCAGAGTGTTGCTCAATGGCTTTCGACAGTCTACTTGAGACACATCACTTCGGAAAGGATATGTATCAGTAATGGAGCATCAGCAAATCTCTCCAACATTTTGCTGAAGTTTACGGATCCTCTGTACACTCGCAAGATATTCATGGTAGAGCCGACATATTTTCTCGCATGCCCCATCTTTGAAGATAATGGATACATGGGAAAACTGAAGGGAATTCCTGAAGGCCATGATGACGGGCTGGACATTGACTTTCTCCGTCGAGAACTGGAAGCTGCGGAACAGGCTGCAGTGAAGCACGCCAAAGCGAATGATACTCCAGATGCTCCGACTCTGAAGGTTGGTAAAAGTTACCCGAAGATTTTCAAATACATCATATATATTGTGCCCACCTTCTCCAATCCCAGTGGCAAGACGCTTTCACTTGAAATGCGAAAAGCACTAGTCAGCCTTTCAAGGGAATACGACGCGCTGGTAATTTCAGACGATGTATATGACTTCTTGTCATGGCCAGAAGACCCAGCTGCTCCCATCAATGCAGTCGCTGAAATCCCGCCTCGGCTTGTAGATATCGACCGCGAAATGCCTGGTTGCAGCATGTTTGGGAATACCATTAGCAATGGCTCGTTTTCCAAGGTCATTGGACCAGGCGTTCGAGTTGGTTGGTCCGAATGCACACCATATTTTGCAAAATATTTGGGTGAAGTGTATGTTTCTATCCCTCGCTATCTTGTTCAAGCACCCACTAACATCCGCATTAGAGGCTCTTCAAGTTCAGGCGGTGCGCCATCCCATCTAACATCCACATTTGTGGATAAAATGCTTCGAAGCGGACAACTCCAGTCTCATATCAAAGACACCCTCATTCCAACCTACCGCAGCCGTTTCTACGTCCTCATGTCCTCAATTACCACACTCCTCCTTCCCCTTGGCGTGGCCATCGAATCCAGCACCTCATCCACAACCGCCACAGCAGGCGGTTTTTTCACATACCTCCGTCTTCCCTCCGATTTACCGGCCGCAAAAATCATCGCAGCATACGCTCTGCAACATAAACAGCTACGAATTGCGTTTGGACATATGTTCACTGTCTATGGTGATGAGAGTAGTGTTGTAAGAGCAGAAGAAGAAGGTGGTTTCGCGAGATGTGCCAGACTTTGTTGGGCGTGGCATGAGGAAAGGGAAATAAAGGAGGGTGTTGAGAGATTAAAGGAGTCTATTATGGAGGTTAGAGAAATGGTAGAAAGGGGGGAGAGTGTGGGCAAAGAGGAGATTGGGATTAGATGAGCTGTTGGAAGTTTCCTGAAATATAAAAATCGTCAAACTGTAGTATTCCTCATGTCAACCATTGAATGGTGACCTATAAACTTATCTTATCCTCCCCGCCTCCATCCCCTCCCAGTTTCTCTATACATCACCAACGAACCCCTCCCCCCTCCTCCCCGCCTCCAAGACCCCAGAATCAACAAACATAGGTACTTCCTCCACACACTCCTCAAACCTGATAAACACCGTCTCCTCTCCTCCCGCCACAAACCTACTCTCAATCTTCTTCCTCCTCGCCCCAGGAAACTGATTTGAAACCGTGTTATCTGCTGGAGAAGACACAGCACCGATTGTAACCCGGCATCCCCATGCGTTATGACCCCATTTATTACGATACCAGATGTTGAAATTGTATGGTTGAGGGAGATGGTTTAATAGAGGGTTCATATTGTGATTCCTGATGGGGATCAGAGGGAGAGGGAGAGGAATATTTGAGGGGGGTATTAGGTTTTAGGTGTTAGGTTTTATATATTGACCCCGCGCCCGAAAAGGTATGGGAGAATGGTGTATGCTAGGGTAGAAGAGAGGAGAGGGAGGAGATTGAGAGAGTGCATTTTCGAGATCGTGGTAGATTGCACCCAAAACTGGATTGTAAATGCGAAGATCAAAAAGTGGGAAATATATTAAAAGATGGGTTTCTGGAAAGAAATTATATGCGATCATAATGCCAAGTACTTAATTACCATATATTGCCTAATTAATTTGTTATCCCTTTTTTTCTTTGGATCTAGGTTCTGGGGCAAAGAAATCATTGGCGTAAATATGCCAAAGTAGATGTTTGTCCCGTGAGGATTATGTCGAAGTTGAAACGTTCTCTGCTGCCAGCAGAGAACTACTCTTGGATCGAGAGAAAGAAAACTTGGTCGAGGTGCATCTTATTTCTCAAATTTACTTCGTTTTGTGAAAAATGTGTTTGAATTGGTGGAGAGGTCTTGGATAGGTAGGATACAGGTGAAGGGGATAAAAGGAGGCGTTTTATGGCTTGGCGAGGGGTATTGGTAGGGTATCTAGGATGACTATATTTTCTGGATGTTCTTCGAAATGATTAAATTGTTCAATCGTTTCTCACACAGACCTTGATTATGATTCCTCTATACATCTTCCACACCCCTCCTCTAGTCATGAATAGCATCTCCCATCTCTCCCAAAAAATGTAACATCCCATTAACAACACTACAAAATCTCAGAACTAGCTCTCACAACAGCCCCATCTACATCTAAATTCCTCTTCTCATCTACAATCACCTCCTTATTCTCTGCTACCGGCTGTTGACTCTCCGCCTCAGCTTCCTGGCGTAATTGTCGTTTGTGGAGATAATCAGCGACCACTATATATTATTAGTACTTCACAGCTATTGAGATATTTATATATAGAGAACTTACTGATAAGAATCACAGCCATCAGTGCAAAAGCTAAAATAGATGGAAAACCACGGGGGAATTTCGGGCCTGTGGTTTGAGGGAAGATGAGGATGGGGAGGAAAGAATCTGGGAGAATTAGTATTTTGCTTGTAAAAAGAGGTTACGTTGGGGAGGGAGGGAAGAACATACTGGTAGCATAAAAAATCCCATTCATACTACTAATAGTCAGTGCTCTCTCCTGCGCATTCCCATTATTAATCTCATTCGCCCAGGTCCATGTAACAGCAGTAACATAGCCTCCAGCCACAAAGAAGAAAGCGACCACTTTCGGGATATCAGACTCAGGCCATGCTGTCAGAATCGCAGAGCCGACTACGGTGGTTGTGAGTAAAGGACCAACCATCCACCATTTCCGGTTTCCTGTTAGGTCGGAACCGAAGCCCCAGGCGAAATCAGTTACCATGGACACGAGGTTTGCGCAGGCGGGGATGATATTTCGTTGGGTTACGGTGTAGCCTTCTGCCTTGAGGTAGATGGCGAAATAGTTATTTGCTTGGCAGGAATTTCCGTACTTTTAGTTATCAGAATATGCTTGAATGTAACGTAAGTTGGGGGAACTTACGAAAATATACATCAGTACCAAAACCCACCATCTCCAGCTTCCAAACATGCGTTTTATAAGCTTCAAATCCATGATTCCAGTCACTTCTGCTTTTCCAGATCGAGCGGCTCGCTCGATGGCCATTTGTTTATCGGCTTCGGTTAGGTACCATGCTTTAGTGTTATGTGGGTAATCAGGGAGAAGCCACCAAACCGATATTGCGACGGGGAGGGACATGCAGCCGCATACTTTGTCTATATCAGCAATAGATTTCGAGATCGTTGAGATGGTACTTACCAATATACAACCATCTCCAACCAGCTAGACCAAGATGTCCATTAAGAGACTTATGGATACCAGCTTGCAAGAAACCACTTGTAGCTTGACCAAAGAATCCTGTAATATGCCAAATAGCAACCCGTTTCGCCAGTTCTGTCTTTGTATACCAACATCCGAGTAAGAAGATGATAATAGGTGAGAATCCGGATTCGAAAAGTCCGACCATGAAGCGGAAAGCATACATTTGATTACTGTTCTGAGCAGCGGCTTGAGCGAAAGTGAAGATTGTCCAGCCGATTTCACAGGTTATGATGCAATAGCGAGGCGTGACTTTCAGAGCAATGATGTTAGAGGGTATTTGCATGATTGCAAAGGCGATGGTGTAGCACACTGTATTTGTTAGATGGGATGTTTGAAGAAGGTTTTGTACGCACTCAACATGTAAGTGTATTCATTTCCCTTGATGTTCAAATCCTCTTTCATCCCACTGACGTCTGTGTCGAAGGTTAGCTTGTTCTCTGGCCCCGGAAAGGCAAATCTTACAAGCATTGCTGAGGTTGCTCTGATCGATGTATTTCATCCACTATGTCCTATATTAGTTTAACTTCCAATGCTTCATTCTCTCTTTCTGCTCACCCAGCCTAGGGTAGCACACGGTAGAATCCCGAAATCGAGTTTTCGGATAAAAGCTCTTTCCTATTGTATATTTAGTTATTGTTCCAGGAGATCGGAGTGGTACGTACTTCAGGACTTTTCAAATGCTGATCAGCATCCCACAGATGATAGAGAAGTTTCTTCCCAAAGGAAACTTTAGGTGCCTCCACAACACCAATATTGGATTCTGATCCTGTAGATGCAGCATCAACCACATGGGCCATCTTTTCTGATGCCATCTCGTTGTTTGACCAAATAAAAAACAAATCAAAGACGGTAATTCGCGCAGCTAATTGGAAGACAGAGAATCAACAACAAATAAAAAGCTAAAACCTAGCGACACTTATAGGGCATATATGTGCCCATGGTCCCCTGAACTTGGCATTGCAACAACAATAACAACCACTATCGACTCTGTAGGGAACTCTCCGCGCACGAGCAAATTCTGTATCTGATATCTGTTGATTGCTGGGAAATCTGCGCTTCGGCGTTGAAAGTGGGATGCTGCCCGACGATAACGGGCCATGTCCGAAATTACCCCATCTTTCGCACCGATGGAGTCCGAAGAATTTTGTCTTTGAAAGAATCGAAAAATATAGCTTGACCAATGTTCTATCGTAGACTTTATCTTGCCTTGTATCTATTCGAAAATTGCTGATTTCGTCGCGAAAAAAAAACCACCTTCACTTCACGATGACTTCTTCACCAAGCGAGCAAATCGCTCTCGCGCGCGAGTTATGTCGCCCTAATCTAGTAAAACATACGATGCTTGAGAATAAACTCGCTCATTCATTCGGAATTCGTGTCGCTTTCTCGACGGAAATGCCACTTGTTGCGAAGAGAGCGGGGTATCAGGCTGTGCTGATGAATTTGGAGCATATGGCGATGAGCATGGAAACCATGAAGGATATAGCGGTTTCGTGTTTGAATGTTGGGTTAGTCTACAGGATTTTTTCAAAGTCTGAATGAAGAGGCCGAAATTGCCAGCTCAATTGTCCTGGTGTTGTGAGAAACGCCGAGAGGCATGAAAAATATGTCAATCAACAGATTGGTAGCAGTACGACTTGGGAGAATCGGGCTGACTTGAAACTCAAAGAATCACTCCTATGGTAGTTGTCCCGACATGTGCACCTGAATGGATTTCTCGCTGCCTCGATTCCGGTGCTCAAGCTATCATCGTTCCTCATGTCAATACCGTCGAGCAAGCGAAGATGTGCGTAAATGCATCCAAATTCCCTCCGCTAGTCAGTAATGCGGTCTCAATCTGGTCTGCATCTTGCTAATTCGACAAAGGGACATCGTTCGGTAACAATGGTGACTGCAATGACACAATATACGACGGACCTTTCATATGCTGCGATTGCAGAAGTAGTGAATGCCGAGGTAATGATAATGCCGATGATTGAGACACAGGAAGGTGTTGAGAATGTGGAGTGAGTATTATAGAATAATTCACTAGCTTCTGTGGAGCAGAACGCTGATTCATTTTCAAGAGCAATTGCAGCAGTCTCAGGAATCGATGCTCTCTTAATTGGCTGTGCGGATCTAAGCATGGAGTAAGAGCATAAATAGCCAGTAGGGTGCAATTGCTAAGCTCAAGTACAGACTCGGCATCCCAGGACAATACGACAATCCACTATTCAGAACGACAGTAGATAAAATCGCAAAGGCTGCTGAGAAAGCAAGTGTTGATGGAAGGAAAGTTTTCATCGGACTTGGAGGCTTGGAACCAAGACCTGATTTATTAGAGGAATTCGCAAAGAAGTATTCGGCTGTGAGGTAGGTTCCTCCATTTCACGTCTAGATTCTGGAGCTATGAAAGACTAACAGAATTTTTCGAATAGGTTTGCAATGGCTGGAAGAGACCTAGCTCTTTTACTTGCTGGGATGAAGAAACAAGCCACAGCCATGAACGAGATATCGACACGACTATAGAGGAGACACCACTCAAGAGGCATACGGAGAGAACGTGAAAGCGCAAGTTGAAGCATCAAATGAAATAAGTCAAAAAGTCAAGGGGCCATGATGAAGCGCCCTCGACGCAGGCGAGATACTTGATTGAACTGGATAGCAAACACAGCTAGGATGAAGACTAGCAAAGAAAACGGTCATCTGATACAGAGAAGAGATTCGACAGTAGCTCGCAACATCAAATTTTCAGAAATATCATAATATTCCATCTTCAAGAAACTCGAACGAGTGATGAAGTACATAATTTTCTACCGCTTTGTCCCTAACAGAGACAACTAACGCAGTCTCACTTGATCACGGGTCATGATCCAGCTTCCAATTCCAGAGTGCTTCGAAGGTATCTGCAATTCATAGGAGCTCTTAACGATAGACTCTTTTCAAAAAGTGTGATCTCAGATCAAGGATCAAGCCGAGTATAGCCAACATATGTAGAATAGGGAGTACAGAGTACAATCATAGCCTTGCGTAAGTCTGAAGACTGGAAGAACTGTAAAGTTGTCCGATGGTAAACAGGGATCGAGGTACAAAGTATTCTGAAATGGTACATAGCCACTTGGCGCGCGTAATCTGGATTATTGTATCCTTCCTGGCTTCAAAGGCGCCGGCATTGAAGTTTTTCGCAGACGCTGAAGGTCGAAGGACTTCAAGAGTCGTGATATCCAAAATCCCGAACGAATAAATCTCGGTTACGCCTCGGGATATTTTTCATGTGTATGATAGGTACCTTTTCCCCTTCACACTCACCGACAATTCAAGCATACTCTCTCCCCTGCTTAAACCCAGAATAAAGCAAACCTCCAATATCGCAAATCCCACTTCTCCAACTCAATATACTCACCCTCGAATCCGCCGATCTATTCCCCACTTCGCTTCCAACGCCGTCAAAAATCTGCCCTGCGGTCCGCCCCGCACGGCACGGAGGACCCTGCACCCTCTCCAAAAACACAGTGGCTGGGTTCGTTTAAGCGCCAACCCCTCCACATTCAGCACCCCAAGACTGAAACGGGGACTATGGGCTGCAGCCACATGTGGTTTTGGGCACATTTGATAGTTTGGTTATGCAGTTGTTGTACATCTGTTACTGTTTTGGGTTACCTGTATGTTGGTTATATTGATTGATATATGAGTTGAGAGAGCCTTGAGGGGCTGAAAACTTTGAAAAGGAGGGAGAGAGTCTCGAGAGTATATATTTGAATATTTGTTTTTGAGAACGGAGGTTGAGAGTTGAGATTCAAGCTTGATTCTATCTATACTCAGGTTTTAAAAATGAACGACCTATTCGCAGTTCAGACATCGAATATGGCCGCCGAAAATAATACCGACAAAGGCAAAGAAAGGGAAAGAGACTCCCCAGTCCCAGATCCCAACGATCCCCGCACGAAAAATAAATGGTTCGGCCGTTTCCACGAAGGAGCTTGGTACTGTCACTGTGAAGACGGAGAACGGAAAGCGATATGTCTAACTATCGCACGACCTAACCATCCAAATTATGGAGAGAAATGTAATATCTTACATCCATCCCTTCCTTTCCCCTCTGCTCTCTGCAAACATCCGATTCCTCAAGTATCAATTCACTAACAATCCCAGTCTGGATCTGTCCCAAACCCAAAGATAGACAATGTGCTTTCTTCCTCCTCGTCAAAGATACGCCCCAAGCAAAAACCTGGCTCTCCTCTTTCGGCTCCCCTCCCCGTCCTCAGTTACCAGATCCTAGATCCCCGGAAACGCCCTGGAGTATAGCCAAACGTTGTAAACGTAAGCCAGTAAGTCGAGAAAACTCAGGAGAGTCAGGAAATGGAGAGGGCCCATCTGGATTACGACGAGGTGAAGAGGACGAAGAAGAGGAAGAGGGAGAAGAAAGTCCAACGAGGAAGATAGCTAGGAGGACAAGGAGTGAGAATCCTGGACCGTCGTTCAGAGAGAGATTAGAGAGTGCTAGATCGACTGCTGCGAATGGGAATGGATTACCAACACCGACTACTATCTCTAGACCAGCTATCCTAACCCCTTCTTCCTCCGCCGAAGCCCAAGATCCCTCCTCCACCTCACTAACACCCACCCGTACAATGACTCTCCAACACTCCTCCACCCGCCTCCAACATGCGATCGATCTCACTTCTTCTCCCTCTCCCTCACCACCTCCCTCTCCTACAGAACAAATCGACACCACGCTCTCAACTTCAATCCTCTCTATCCTAAAAGAAGACGGGACCCAAATCAGGGAATGGACTGAAATGAGAATAAAAGAGGAAATTGATACTGAGGTACAGGTTTTTATCCTAAGAGCTAGGAGAGATGAGAGGGTGATTAGGGAATTGAGGGAGAGGATTAGTAGGATTGAGGGGGAGAAGAGGGGGTTGAAGGAAATGTTGGATGAGTTGACGGGGGAGGTTGTTTTTACGCCGTGATAGAGCAGTGGAAGGAGAGGGGAAGTGGGATCGGGGGGTGAGAGAGGCGAGTATCAGATTAGCAGTAGGAAGAGAGGGTGTGTTAGAAGGGAGAAAGAAGGAATGAGTTATGATATAAATAAAGCTTGAATTGGTAATTAGCGACGCGATTTACAAAGGGCGCCATTTCTGACTGGTGGGAGGCATTAAATCGGGTTTATAAGCGTATATATTCTCCCTACATTTTAGTAACATATACCCCTCTTTTATATTCAACGCCATGGGTATGCTTGATCGAGCCCAGGTCAGATATCACTCCTCGAGTGAGACCACCTTGATGCTGGAACACAAGACTCAAATATAGCCAACAAATGCACAATATACATGAACGGTTGCAGATATTTGGTAGTTTATCGCTTGCTTAAATACTCCTGAACTCTATCTACTGCACTATCTCACAATTCGTCGTGCTTCTCTTTCTTCTCGCCAGATGACTTTTCTTCCTTTGCATCTTTCGCTGCCTGCTCTTTCTTGCTCTTCTCAATGAAGGCTAATATCTCCTCCTCACTCGGCATCTCTCCATCCTCACCAATCTTGAATGCTGGCTTTCCCTCACCATTAAAATCAATTGTCTTCTCTGGATTCTTGCCAGAGCTTGACTTTGAAGCCTTCTTTCCTTTCTTTGACTTTGTCGCCTTCTTAGGCTTGACAGGTGGACGCTTCGTCTTGAATGGCTGTCTCATGCTCTTCATGATGAGATCAACATGGATATCTGTCAGAGCTTTGGCTTTTGCGGCAAGATCTTTCGAGTGCAGGACTGGATCATCAGTTGCAGAAAGCTTATCTTGCTCTGCAATCTTCTCGGTCAACCACGTACTGGTTGATTCGTAGAGAGCTTGAGATTCAACAAGATCTGCTTCAGTATAGACAGGTGGGTCCATGGTCTCCTCCTCAACAGGGGCTGAGGTGGTTGATGTTGTTTCCTCATCCTCAAGTCCTTCAAAATCGTCTGATATTGGTGTTGGGCTAGGGGTTGCAGTCTTTGCAGCAGCTTTCGACGAGCTGAATGATTCACGCGCTTTGGTATCATTCTCAATTTGTCCCTTGATACCGATCATAACTTGTTGAGTTTGATTCAAAGCATCCTGAAGAGCCTTCAATTTCTCGGGTCTGGCCACTGCTTCTTCTTTCCGGAACTCAATTGGCTTCACGATATCTTTCATCTCCTTGAGTTTAGCTTTCAGTTCTTCTCTACTGGCCTCGGCTCCTCCTGAGTAAATCCAATCACTAGCTGCCTTGGCTTTAGACTCCAAATCAGCCCTTTCTTTCTCAGTAGAAGCCGCAATGAAATCTGCATCTTCCAGAAGATCGCGTGCTTTGTATGTGAATCCTTCAAGCTGATTCAAAGATTCTTCACGCAAACGGCGTGAGCGATCAGAATCATCGAAAGCTGCAATGCGATCCTTCATACGTTTGAGCTCTGCTGGTGGCAAGAATGGAAGACCCTTAGCCTCGACTGTATACTTTAAGGGAACGACCTCAAGTCTCTTGGTCTTTTTCGCATCCTTAGTTGCAGAAGCTGACGCGGATGAAGATGTCGAGGTAGAAGATGAGGAGGATGAGCCACTGCTCGATGAGCTGGTGGTAGCGGAGCTGGACTCCGCTGTCTCGTCGTCTGACAAAGGAGCTTGATCCTTCTTTCCAAACCCGAATAGACCCTTCACACTATCAACCATGCTCTCCTTCTCCTCTGAGGCTTCCACCTCGCAGTCTAAAACGAGTTTCAAAATTTCGACTTCACCGTTACTTGGGGCCAGGCGAGTGGTCATGCGAACGTTGATTGCACCATCATCACAACCGAATTTAGTCTTGAGGTGAGCAACTGATTCTGTGAGATTTTGTGTGGTGAGATGAAGAAGCTCCTTCTCCGCTGAGCCAGGTGAAACATTCTCGGCGGAGCCAACATGTTGGTAAAACTTGACGGTGAACGGGTCCTCCTGGTTCTTGAAAGTATACGTCTTTTCAGCTCCCAGGAAGGATTGGGCTTGCCACAATCTTTGGTGTTGAGGCTTCTCGTAGATATTAATCCACTTGACACCAGCTGGGTAAGTGGCGCCTTCGTAGGTTTTGATATTCTTTACTCGGAAAGATGGGCTAAGACCTGCTCCTTTGAAACCAGCACCGAACACGGCAGCCTCGTCAGCATTAACATTCGATCGGATCTTGTCTCCCTTTCCAACAAACTTCTCAAGCTCCTTTTGTACGAATGGCGTGCGAACAGCACCACCGTGCAAAATGATAGAATCGATGTCTATAATTTCCAACATAGCCATATCCAAAGCTTTCTGCATGACAACCGGGACGCGGGCGGCATGAGCCTCCGTCATCTTTTCGAAGCTATCACGAGTGATCTTGTAGCGGAAGTCGACATCTTCATAAAGACCTTCAAAGCTGGATTGAGTATTGGTGTTGGCACTGAGGATCTGTCTCAACCTCTCGGCCTCCTTCCAGAGTTTTGCTGCTGCTCTACCATGAGCCTGAACCTTTTCCACTGTAGGTGCAACACCCTTTGCTGCTGGCGAAGCGACGAATTGAGCTATCATATCATCTACAATGACTGCGTTCAAAGCATCACCACCAAGAGTCCTATCCCATCCGCTACCCAAAACTTGGACTTCTTGGATGGTCTTGTTAAATTTCCCAACATCCTTGACAGTTCTTCCCTGGAACTTTAAAATAGTGGCCTTCGTGGAACCCGCGCCCATGTCAAAAACCATATGAATTTCGGGTTTCGCCCCATCAGTGATGCTTGGGAAAGTTCGAGATGTTGCGTAATTAAGACCGACAGCCAATCCATCACTAATCATTTCCAGTATACGAAGTCCTGCCAGCTCCGCGGCCAATTGAACCGCTCTTCTCTCCTCTGCACTGAAAAATGTTGGAACTGTAATAACCAAGTCTTTCACACTACTGCCTTTTCCAGCAAGTGCCTCTGCATTCTTTTGTATGCTCTGAAGTTGCATTGCCAAAATCTCTTCGATTGACCATGGTGCCTCATCATCTGCGAAAGCTCCGCTCTTGAATGCAGCGGTTCCTCTTGTCTTATCCGTTTCCAGTTTCAAAGCTGGATGCCTGGTGGCATAATCTTGAACCACGGAATTTTCGGTGCTCAATCCAAGAAGTCTTTTGAGGTTTGGATATACGTCTCCTGGGAATCGAGCTGCCAATGCAATTGCATCAGATCCATATGCCCTCTCTGGGAAATCGCCGCTCTTAATATTCTTTGCTGGCTTGAATGCGACAGCGGACATCTCTTTCCGCCGCGAATCTTTTGTCAGGACGATATCGAGAGGTATTCCTGGCTTCACCAATGCTGCTTTAATATATTCGGTGCCTAAGTCTACGCCCAATACGGCAGACGCAGCCAGTGCAGTCGAGCTGAAGAGATAGACGAGGCATAGAAGCCTAAGAAGAGGTGATGAGAACATATTTGTCGTGGTATGCCGTGATCGCGGGGCCATGACGGGTGGTTGTGTAACTGCTGAAAGAGTGAAGCAGTCGCCTGCAGGAAGGTGAAGGGAAAGGTTAAATGATCAATTCGAAGGCATAAATCTGTCCACAAGTCTGTCCACAGTTGCAAGCGGTAATTGGTAAGAGTATTTAGGATTCACTTGGGGTGAAAGTTGCAAGAGGTCAAGTATCCTTGTCACTGATAAAAAAGGACAGTTTGTTCTTCGATAAAGCTTTGGCATTAGTTCTGCCAGAAGGCTAGGACGAAAAGGGGAGCGGTCTACACAACAATCGAGAAGCTGTGATGGCATATTCTACACTCGGCATAACTTCGGTAGTGAGTAAGTTGGGTCCCGAAAATCAAGGCGCTGCAATCACGATCTAATCTATTTCATCTCATCAAGTCTTATTCTTGTATTTCTCGTCTCGTCTCTTCTCCAAATCATCGTTGACGATCTGCAAGAAACCTTGATATGCTGTCATGTGCCACAGCTACCGAACAACTGTGTACGGGCCAAAAAGCGGTAAGCTCGTACTTGGTATTCGAGGTATTTCAAAGTTGGCCAAGTTGCTACTTCTCTTGCTAGAACATTAACATTGCAAAGCAACTAACTCAAGCCGCCCATGTTTCTTGTCCAAACAATTGCATTTACTCAGGCATTTTACGCAATCAGAATCTCCCACGCTTCTGAGGACTTGCAGGCGGCGACTGCGAGATTGTCACAGAAAGACTCAACATAAGACTCACAATACAGCACGCCCATAATACCGTCGAGTCTAGGACATCCCTAGCTCCAGACTCCTAGTGAACAGAAGCAGATCATCCTACGGTTTTGCTCTAGCATCTCTATCCAACAATCTAGGTGTAAGCATTCAAGCTTCAAGTAGCTCAACGGTCACAATGGGTACTCCGTTTATTGCTTTCCAAGGTCCTAGTGACTTGAGTGGATATGACAGAAAGAACCCGCCCTCGGAGCAGCCCTCAAACATATCGAAAACATTTCTAGATGCGATGGAGGTTCGAGAGCAAGTGTTTGTGGTAGAACAAAGTGTTCCGTTGGAGAACGAGTTCGATTCTGATGATCCTAGAGCATGTCATTGGGTAAGTCGTTGCGCCTGCTTTGGTTTTGCACAATACTAATCGATTTCAGGTCATCTATGCCTCAGTCAATACCACAACCCAGCCCGAGAAGAAAAATGCCGAAGGAGACATCACAACTAGAAAACAAAGTGTAACACAGAGTATACCTATTGGTACAATCAGATTAGTTCCATTTCCACATCCTCCTCATCCAGAGCCAGGCTCTTCATACACTGCAGACGCGCTCGAGACTGCAGATGATCCGAATTCATCCGATTCTCCACCGTTCATAATTGATCGAGCTACGACGTTTCATGATGGGAAAGAGCCATACCTCAAATTAGGCCGACTTGCAGTGTTGAAAGAATTTAGAGGTACAGGACTTGCAAATCTACTTGTTGGGGCTGCAATGACATGGGTACAACAAAATCCCACTTACTTCAATCCCTCTGTAATCAACGTAGGATTGGAGAAAATGGGCACTTCAGAGACTCATGATATCCCTGTTTGGAAGGGTCTGATTTGCGTTCATGCTCAGGAACAGGTTGGAAAGGCTTGGTTAAAGTGGGGATTCGAGCTAGACGAAGGAATGGGAACGTGGATCGAAGAAGGAATCAATCATGTGGGAATGTTTCAGAGGTTGAATCTGCAAGCTCCAGAATCTTGAGTGACGCGTGGACGCAGACTACATATTTTTCGGCACAGCAAGGCCGTAGCGTGTCAGTCAATGATACCTGAAAAGCGTTCAATATCACATCATTTTCAAGCTCGACACAGAGAAACGGAACCTGGTAGCCAAACTGTCAGCTCTTCCTCATAACTAATATTCAAGTCCTAATTTCTTCCACGCCTGCCCATGGCTCATACAGCGTAACCATCGCTGGTCACAGCGGTACCCAATGCAGGGCTCGTCAGATAGGTCGAGGCTGCTATTGAGCTGATATTGACCTCCTATCATTTAGCCATATAGAACAGATCTGAAAATTTGACAATGGTTTGGAATGGCGAAAGATTGTGCCATAATGTGACAGGTCGATGTGGGGGTGATATCAGCTCGTTATTATTCGAGACCTCGATTCGGATACTTCCAATGTGGCAAGATAAAGTGGAATCCGAAAATCAAGATGTTTCAATTACAAGATAAGATTGATCCATGAACTCTACGTCCAATTAGATCAAAAAGAAGGCATGAAGCCTTATCACAATTTCTCACGTCACACAAGATGTAGCATCAAGATCTTAACATGAAGCGGAAGCAGAAACATGTACTTCCGCATCGAAGGAGCTGAAGGTATGTGAGAGGCATGTGTCACCAGATGAGAGGAGCAAACATCTCACCAATAATGTCGAAATGCTAAGTTGATGTCAAATGCCGGAAGAATAGGGCTGAAACTTTCCTGGTCACAATGTGACTGGTCCGCATTTACGATTTTCCCTCCTTCGAATATCTAGTGCTGATTGGGCTGTACCAGAAGATGTGGTCAGCCTTCAATCTCAGCCCGTAGCGATAACGCTCAAGGTAAGCAACATCTTCCGTCGCATCTCAAATATTTGGCATCTGATAGTTGAAATTTCAAAGATCGGCAATTATTACTTCGTCTTTGGATAGTTCACAGTATCTCACTATTTTCCAGCCCGCGCTCTGACACACCCGATGCTTTCGGGGTGTCAACTTGACGAGAGGCTCTCCGGGTCCTTGTATTTTGAGCCTCGCCTCCTCGTGGCAGTGTTTGCGAATTCAGGATGCATATTCTCAAGGCCCAATAACTGCGACAATGCCAACTCCATCCAAAAATGACAAAGCATGGTCTGTGTCGAAATGTTTGGAGGGCATACCCAGAACTTCCGGATACTTGCTAGGACACGCCTCGAAACTGCTTTGTTCTATGCTTACCCATCGATAAAAATCCAGGTCTGCAAGGCTGATCGATGACAAATAATGGTAAGCTTCGCAAAATCAAAGCAAAGACTCAATCAAGCAACATTCGGCTACACACTTTTCGCACCCTCCTTTCATTCGTTTACCATACTTTATTCCCCCACAAACTCCAGGATTGAGGTCTCGAATTCCATGGTTGTGGGAAGCTCAAACCCACAAGGTCTCCACCATGTTTTCCATGTAGCCACTTACGCGAGGCACCTTCACGAGGCTGAGCTAGGGGGTGTTCATGCAGACAGGGGAGCATGTTCGTCCGCACAGACTCCCCTCCAACACCCAACCGCCCAGCGTCTATTTTCAGCTTCAATCCTTTCCCACCGAGAGTTTGCACCTGCATCCTGCTCACAACATGAATGTCTCACACCAAGAATTTGTTCAGATATAAACCCAACGCATTTATCCGCCCATCATGCAGTCCCGTATTTTTAGAGGGCGGTCTACAATCGATATCGGAACTTTCTTCCATTTAAGCATATATGGAGTCGAGGAAGGAAGCATAACCTTGAGTGTATCTTGTTACACGGGCCTCGATGAATGCTTAAAGGATGGCTGGTCGCGGAGGTACACGTGATGGCGCTGTGAACAGGTCAATGGAAGTCGATGTTATCGAATCTGAAAATGCAGGAGTCCAGTCACCTTTAAACCCAAGCTCACACACCCACTCGAGGGGACTATCAGAGTCGCAAAATCTGTTACCAAATAGCCCAAAGAACCTGTTTCATTATTCATCGACCAAGCAGATTAATTTTGGGGCACCATCAGAACTTGCTTATGACCCAGGGGCACCTATTCCTGGAAGAGAGTCGCCGGCATGGAGTGGTATCCCAAAAACTTTGGCGAGGAGCAGGAAAGAAAGATGGAGGGATTTGACAACCGATGTCTTGTCTATGTGTGCTGGGCTACCGTTTTTTGCACTGGCGGGTGTGTTGATTTGGGTTGATGGAGAGCAGGTTGAGCAACACAAGGAGAATGTTTTAAATGAATGCATCAAAGGAGTAGGAGAATTGTACATGCTTTTGGGTGGTACCGAGACTGATATTTTTAGGCGTCCACACTGTTCCCGCTTGTCTTCTCGATCATCGTCGGACGAGCCATGATTAAGCTTGCCTCATGGAAGCTCGAAATAGGAGCGTCGATTGGGCTATTGGAGCGCCTGATGGGAAGTCGAACTGTCGGTGGCACTATCATTACCCAATTCAGGCTTCGTTCATTTACAGCAGTCGGTATTGGTCTCGTCCTACTATGGTTGTTGTCACCAGTGGGAGGACAGGCGATTCTCAGAGTTTTGTCCACCAATGCCAGTCCCGCTGACGTTTCCACAAATATTACTTTTATGAACTTGCGACAACAAAGCTACTCAGGCTCATCGACATTCAATTCTTGGTTCTCTGGATTCTCTGCCATGTTTAATTCTGCTCTCCTCGCCACTGCGATAGTGAAGAACAACTCGATGGATAGCTGGGGAAATGTCAAGATCCCGATGTTTTCAAGCTTGTCTAATATGTCGCAAGATGACAATGGATGGCGACAGATTCCTCAGAATAGCTCGGCACCAATATATTCGTCACTTTTTGGGTTGCCCATAGACGGCCTGTCTCAAGGTAGTACAACGCTGAATGTCGAATCATCGTACTTGGAGTTAAAATGTTCTAACATAACAACAAATACGACCCGAGGAACAAGCTATTTCGTCAACCCCGGCCTCATTTCGCAGACAGGACCATTCTACTCCTCGCAAAACATCACGTCAACCACACCTTGGGCAATGGGATATCTGGGTGATGATGTCACGTCATCTCTTTCCAATTCTTCAATTCTCAGTCTTGACAATTATCCCGGAAATAAGTCAACTCAGAACTACTTTTCAGGCATATTCCTCTACCAGGACTTCTCCGGTTCTCAGAACGTGACCTCCGTGTACTGTGAACCATCGCAGTCTTACGTCGAGTCGAAAATTCTCTGCAGCAAATCTTCGGCCTCCTCTCCCCCGTCTTGCGCAGTCATAGCACAGCGAAAATCTCTCCTCTCGCATGTGACTTCCAATCTCACGCCGTTGTCTCTGCTCCCTATATTCATTGGGATGACGTCTCTGCTACCACGTATATCACCGGAGCAGAACAGCATTTCCATGTTACAGAACTACTTGATCAATCCCTCCTCGCCGACCTATATTCAATCAACACCCTACGCATCGACTCAAAATTCAGAGTCACGTCTTCTATCTGTCTCTCCTGAAGATTTCGGAACCAGAATGGGTCAGATAATGAATGCCTTCATTCAAGGCAGCATGATCCACTCCCCTTCCTACTTGTCATCGGAGAGCAAACTACCGATATCTTCACTCTCTTCCACGCCATCCGAACTTTCATCCCAAATAACCTCCCTCTCACCATCTCTCACTGTTCTCGCCACAACCACAATCTCCACACCTCACTTCGCCGTCTCCTTGCCCTGGCTGATACTCTTCCTTCTATGCACTCTCATTCTCCCCCTCTCCTCGCTCGCCTCCGCTATCCTTTCCCGTCGCACGATCGCTCGCGATTACCTCCCCTATGTCTCGTCTCTCTGTCGCGAATCAGAATATGTTTCTTTTCCTACTGGAGGCGTCGGCTTGAACGGCATGGAGCGATCGAGAATGATGAAAGACATGAGAATTAAACTTGGGGACGTAGGGGATTTAGAGGCGGGACTGGAGATTGGGACGGGTGTTGCGCTAAGAGTTGGAAAATTGGCGATTGGGCAAGTGGGCAAGGGGAGAGAGGTTGGAACGAGAGGTTTGGATAGGAGGAAACTTTATGTTTGAGGTGGATTCGGGTTTTGATTTTCTTGTTTATATATTACCATTCTTGAATTCTATGTCTTTGGTAACGGAACTCGTTCAGGGAAATGGTTGATGGTTTGCGTTTCTCGTCATCACCCTAATTTCATCTTGCAAGTGCAGATCCTGACATTTTTGATTTGTTTGAGTACATAAATCAAATAGCAGTTTTTTACTCCTGTTCAATGCATGTTGTTCGTCTAGCTACTCACAGCAAGTGAACTTCCCAAAAAGAATCAGTCAGGTGCAGGGGCATAAAGAAATATTATCATTTCCAAAACAAATCTCTCCAGGGTTATTAAATCTAGTGTATATGCAGATCCTATTTCTGGCTCTAATTCATCTGAGAGCGGTTCGAGCAAAGGTCTAAGTTTGAACTTCGCGGGTAATTCCCGTAATTTTCGGAGACCTATTTCAGATCTCAAGCCACATACATTCACGATCTGTTCATAAGCAAGTTCTCCTGCAAGCGCTTGCTGCCCGCCTCGTGGAAGCGCGATTTAGCCTCAAGACAAACCATCACCGCAATTAAAATTTGACTTCAAACACAGAACTGCCGGGGGCACCTGAGTATATTAATATGCGGGGTTCATTATCTCCTCTTTCCCTCATTGGTTCTCCCTGATACAAAACTGCCGACGCATAGTCAATTGGTCCATTTTACTGCCGTACTTTCATAGATCGATAAATTGAAGTAACGTGGAAGCGGGCTCAATATATGTTGCGCTCAACAGGATAATATGAGAGATAGGAAATACAGGTAAAATGGAGTTTGGTTCGGTATATGTAGGATTGATCTGCTGTATTCTGAGAAGCGTTCGATAATTAAAAGTTCTCTAGCTGAAAAGCTGTTGTAGCAAGTATGGGCTTCACTTCATTTGCGCTCCTTGCGCTTCTCACGAGAGATGTGTTTGCGCAGACTGGCTCGGCCAAGGGATCGGATTTCCTTCGCTTTGGATGCTCGCAACTTGTTGTTGAGAGGACTGATCCCCTCGTTACTCCGGGAATAGTCCCTTCGCCACATATGCATCAAATCGTTGGTGGAAGCGCTTTCAATGCCACTGTATGTAGTCAATCGTTCTCCAGAAACTTTAGTTGGAACAAAGCTGACAGGAATAGATGGACCCAGCACTGATGGACCCCGCTTTGACAGCCAAATGCACATCCTGCAAGATGTCCGAGGATTTCAGCAACTACTGGACTGCTTCAATCTACTATCAATCACCTGAGAACGGCACCTTTAAGAGAGTGCCACAAATGGCTAATGGGCGTCTTAATGGTACATTGCTGGACCAGGATGGTGGAATTACGGTTTACTATATGCGTCCATTCAGTGGGACTAATAAGAAATTGACCGTTATGAGTCCGGTAAGTAATGATCAACGAAGACGACAAGTATAGAAAGTAAAGTTAAACTAACACACAAAGGGCTTTCGCATGTTCGCCGGTGACCCAACGCTCCGCAAAAAGGCTTCCGGCACAACCACGATCTGCCACCGCTGCCTCGCCAAAAGCGAGCGAACATCCGGCGGCAGTGGTGCTCCTTGTTCCTCCACCGATACCGCCGAATTCCCTAACAAACCATGTCCAGGCGGTATCCGCGCCACAGTCATATTTCCCTCCTGCTGGGACGGCAAGAATATCGATAGTCCCGATCATAAAACGCATGTTGCATATCAGGCTGGGTCGGCGCTGGCGGGAGATAAGTGTCCGAGTACGCATCCGGTGAGGATTCCGCAGGTTATGTATGAGGTTATGTATGATACTTCTATGTTTGCCGATGCGAAGGATTTTAAGAATGGGAAACAGCCGTTGGTTTATAGTTTTGGGGACCCGTATGTGTTGCCCACTTTACCTTCTCTATTTGCTTTTGTCCTTGCTATGCTAAATCTTGAATTAGAACCGGTTACGGTGCCCACGGCGACTACCTTTTTGGATGGAAAGAAGGATCATTGCAGAGAGCTATGGATGCTTTGGGAACGAATTGTTACAGCGAGACTTGTCCTGTGCTGAAATTGCAATCGACCGAGGAGTTAAAAGCTTGTCAGAAGCCACAGCAGGCTAAAGAGGATGTTGGGACTGATAATTGTAAGTGAATTCTGTCTACTTGGTGGGTATCTGCGCTAATAAAATATAGGGTTGACGACTCTTCCTGGCGGGATGGCGGTGATGTGATTGCCGGAACTAGCGGTTGTGATATGAGGGAGGCTGTGGAGAGTTAAGGCCTGTTAGGCCCAGGTTATTTATTCGCTCTTTTGTTGGTATAATTCGCTGTATGACTCCTATAAACTTTATTACTCCCCGATTACTCTAGACAATTGATGGACTGTCTGGCAATTGGAAGCCAAATGGCTTATGATCACTTGACGTAGAGATCGAATCAGGTTGGCGGGACCAAAAGTAAAATATTCAGCACCGCAAGGAAGCTGTGTGATACAGAGTGTGATACCCCCAAGGTCACACCCTCAGCTTAACTCCGCCGTCGCCCCAAATTCGAGCAACAGCCTGACCATCTCAAAATCCTTCCTACTCTGCGCCCGTTTCATCGCTGTCCCATTCGCATCACCCGCCGCATTAACATCACAGCCATGTTCCAATATCGCTCTGGCCATCTCATGGTTTCCGATCCCTGCTGCTACGTGAATAGGCTTTAGTCCACTGTACATCGCTAGTTCAGCATTTGCTCCTTTTCTCAGCATCATCTTGACCATTCCTACAGTGCCGAATTGTATCGCACCTGTAAGTGGAGGAATGCGAGTGTCTGCAGGAATCTTGTTTACATCTGCCCAACCATAGTGTAGTATCATCCAGCAAGCGACTTCTTTCTTGTTGTATGTCGCCCATGTTAAGCCTCCATCTGTGAGTGTTTGGAATGCTCGAGCATTCATACCCCAATCTTCCATTGCGTTGAAGAGTTTTTCCGGAGTTCTTTCATTTGCCATGAGTGCTTCGACTATAGTGCTATCGTCGTTGTTTACTGCCCATGGCAGGGGTGTCAGGCCCTGCTCATTCTCGATTGTGATATCGGCACCGTATTGGTAGAGAAGGGGAATGAGTTTGGGGTGATTGCAAGTTGCCATCAGTAAAGCTGTGTTCCCATCCTCTCCTTCGATGTTGGGATCTGCTCCTTTTTCCAACAAAACTCGAGCCATATCTTCTTTCCCATTGCTCATGGCTTGAATAAGTGGGGTATCACCTCCTTCATCAAGACAATTTACATCGACTCTTGGCGAATAGCTCAATAAAACTTCAATCGTACTCGTCTTTTCACCGTCAATTGCGGCATGAAGAGCCATCTTCCCATGAGGGCCCGCTCTCGCGCTCGCGTCTGCGCCCCGTTCAAGAAGTAGCTTGACAACAGCATCGTGATTCCTCACGCTTGCCATGTGCAGTGCACAACCACCAAGTGACTTCGCATTAATATCCAGTCCAGCATCAAGGAGATAGGTGACCATAGTGGTATTGCCACTATCAGCGGCGGAGTGTAGTAGATTCGACCCATTACTGAGCGTCTCATCCAATCTGCATCCGTAGCCTCGAAGTGCTTCCATCAAGGCTATATCTCCTTTCCCTGCGGCAACGAGCATAGGCGACCAGTATCCGTTACCATCGCGAGCTTTCAGATCAGCACCGTGTTTTGCGAGAAGATCTATAGCGTCCTTCTTTCCCGTGTCTGCTGCTACTCTGGCTATTGTTGTTTGGGAGTCTGGTCGTTCATTTGGGTTCGCTCCATGTCGAAGAAGGGTCTCCATCACTGTAACATAGCCCTTGTAAGCCGCAGCGAAAAGTGGCGTAGCGCCGGTAGAGGACTTTGAATCAACCTTGGCGCCACTTTCTAGCAACAAGTCGACCAGAGAGTTATTGTTGTTCGCTGCCGCAGTATACAGTGGTGTCCTGTTGGTGGAATCTAGCGTCTCGGGACAACTATTTGACTCTTGCTCATTGGCGATTTGAAACAGATCCATTAACACTCCACGGTCTGTTCTCATACTTTTTGTTGTGACAACCTCTAAATTGGCTCCTCTTTTTACGAGGATGCTGACAGTTTCTTTGCTTCCGCTTCCAACTGCGTCATGGAGAGGGGCAATACCCATTTCATTTGGGGCATTCAGTTCAGCGCCATGATCGAGAAGTAGTTGCACTGTTGTATTGTGACCGCGATTTGCAGCACAATGAAGTAGTGTGGACCCGTCTCCTAATTTTCCGGTGATTATTGAGGGGTTTTGTTTTAGGAAGAAAAGAGCTTTGTCGTCCAGTCCCCGAAGACAAGCTTCAACAACGGTGGCGTTTTCTGTTGCACTGTCAACACCAAATCCTACCCTTTTCAACATCAAATTGATTTCTCTACGTACCTGAAGATACTTGCATTGATCCGAGGAGTGTAGAGAGGTCAAACGGAGGGGGCCTTCTCAGGGCTTAGTACACGTCGAGAGATGAGGAAGGGATATAAACTCGTACTTGCTGTTATATATCAGACCCAGCGATTTATTGTGTTCTTTGATTTTGGGACAAAACGGCCTCAATTTGTCTTCATCAAGTTTCCATTCCTTCCTCTCCCCTCCGGATTTGGGCTTTGAAATACGTTTCAAGAATCCCTTCAAGCCATGAGCAACTTTCTCCGGGCTCGCAGTCTCGTCAAATTTTAAGGTCACATTCCCTTTTTTGGTCTTCACTAATTTCTCCATCTGTAAAGCCTGACTAAGTGATAGCATCGTCTGAATAGATCCTGTCAACTCCATCCCATCAGTCTCGGCAGATCGGAGTGCCTTCCATCGGTGATCTGAGGAAGGAAGCTTTTGTAGCTTCACGAGAGTATTGCGAAGAGTGTTACACTCTCCTGTGAGAACTTCTATCATTTCATTCTCGTCGTCTTCGAATTCGAATAATTCCTCAATTGTTTTGTTTGTCGCTTTCAGGAAGTCGACTATGTAATGGTCTGTATTTGCCATCTTGGTATATCGAAAAACCAAACGCGGATTTTGCCACTACTGGAAGGAACCTGCAACATTTGTGAGAGACGTGCTGTAATTTAATACTGAACTCAAGAGCCGATGAGAAGTGAGACTGCTTTTGGCTAGGGCTGAAGTCCATCTCGGCCAGACCCGCGCTTGTCTTTTCCTTTTTCCGTCTCTGTGGTCGACTTATTCATACCAAGACCTTAGAACCTGATGCATACATGCACCACGAGAGCTGAACGGAGTATAGCCAATGAATTATCATAAAGGTCTACAGCATCGCTTGGCGAGAACGCCAACTTCAAGATCCATGCACTTAGTTTCTGCAGATTGTCGGAGTTAATGCTTATCCTGCGAAGTTGCGAACGCCAGAAATTCTGCACCATTTTTTAACCTCCAAAGATGGCTCCCATGAGGCTCGAACGGTCTCGATATCCGGTCACTATCGCACACTGGGTTTGAGTTTTGTCATTCGGCATATGGCTCTTGGGCGACCAGCAGCAAAAGTCTCATTCTCTGTTGCTGACCCTTCAACATTTGTTGATTCCCGACAACAAAGTCACGATGTCGCTGAAAGAACCATATCGGAGGAAGGAGTCGTTATTGACTATGAGCAGAGTTCAAGCGAGGAGCATAGCTCATGGAAAAGTTATCATGCTTCAGAACAATGACCAATTCATCCCTGAACCCATTGATGAGTCTCCCATGAATCAACATGATCGTGTTGTAAATCCTGATACCAGTCTATGTCAGGTGTGCACTTTTATTGATCTCGATACAATCGTTGGCATCAGTGATCAGGAGCGAGAGTTTTGCATGGGGTACATTGACGACATCATAAATTCTCCGTATTGCTCCCTTTGCTGCTTGATTGCAAGATCAATTCATTTCAGCTTTCGACAAGTACCCAAGGTGGATGAGTTTGGAAATCTTACTCGAGTCCATCTGTTCATTCCAGGACCCGAAAACGGGGAAGGGAGAAGGGAAATGGTTGTTCAGCTGATTGTTCTTGCTCCCCAGGCTCGGGCAAAAATTGAGAATCTGAGCAGTCGGCCAGCGTTGAAGCTTCTGACGGCAGACTTGGAGAAGGTTCGGCCAGAAAGGAAAGATAAGGTCAATATTCTTGGAAGGAGAGTCCCAGAATATGTTGACGCCCAATTCTACGGAGAAACTTATCGAAATTGTGTTCTTGGCCACGGATCTCGTTGCAGTCACCCAAAACTGTATCCGAATACTGTGTCAGGAAACAGTGCAGGGGAACAACAATCTTTCCGTGAACCTAGAGACTTGCGACTGATTGATGTCAACAAAGCGTGCATTGTATCTGCTCCGCCAAAATGCAGCTATGTAGCTTTGAGCTATGTTTGGGGTAAGAAACCATTTCTTCGATTAACGCGAGCCTCGCATGATCGATTCCGAGAGGCAGGAGCTTTCAATACTCTGACCCTACCCGATACTATTCAGGACGCTATGGGAGTCGTGAGGGAAATTGGGGAGACGTATTTGTGGGTTGATTCATTGTAAGTAAAGCTTCTATCAATTGTCAAATAAGTTCTCGCTGAACCGATTGGAAGATGTATTGTGCAGGATGACATGAAGGACAAAGACATACAAATTAATCAGATGGACCTGGTATACAGCTCCGCAGAGCTGACAATAGTGGCTGCCGATGGAGAAAATGCATTCTCAGGCATACCAGGTATAAGAAGGCCTCGAGAACTTGTCTCTAACATTGACATTGTCAAGGGGCTGCAATTCAAAGCGATGGGTCCATCATTCGAAGACCGAGTGCATTTGCTGCCTTGGTATAGTCGAGGATGGACGTATCAGGAGCTTGCGCTTTCAAAACGTCTTCTGTGTTTCACGAAGGATGAGGTTGTCTATCTGTGTGGGGAGACTGTTCAAGGAGAGGGCACAATGCCTGAAATCCCAGACCAGGTTCCAACGTCGCGCAAACCTCGAATAGCTGGCTATGATATGCCAGCTTCTAACGGACTCTGGAGCTGCTACAAGGGGCTTGTATCGAGCTTCTCATCCAGAGATCTGTCTTTCGAGTCGGACATCAATAATGCGATGAGTGGACTTCTCAGCCGTTTCTCAACATGGGGAGATGAATCGTTCATTTGTGGGCTGCCTGAGACACGACTTGAAATTGCTCTCATTTGGATACCTCACGATGCAATGCAACGAAGACAGCCTTCTGCTTCCGGGGCAAAGTTTCCAACATGGTCTTGGATTGGTTGGGTAGGATCTGTTGGTTATGGACTTCATGGCCCTGATGATATACACAGCGAGGTGAACGAGTGGATTCTCGAGACGCCAGATAAAGAGCAGCATCCGCTTTTCGTAGATCTGAACTATTCTCCAGATGAAGCTGTACTAGACGCGGATGGACAGAAATACAGGGGATGGAGAGATGGCGCGATTCCACTTCCAGAATATGCCGACACGTGTCCGGCATGGCAGCCGTCGTTTTGGAGAAAAAGTTCGCCAATAGCGACAAAACGTCGACAAAAGCAATCGGACTCAACTCGATCTGAGTTCACAGAAAAGAAGCGGGAGAAAGACCCATATTATCTGAGTCCTGGTATTGAATGTGGAGTTTTATGCTTCACAACCGCTGCGGCAACACTATATCTTTCACCAACACTGGGTCTCTATGTTTCAGAATCTGGAGATGTAGACAGATCAGTAGAGACACTCTGTATCTATGCAATGGAAGGAAGCAACCCTATCTGGATTGGCTATGTGATGGTCGAAGCATCAATTGCTAAGGCATTGGAACATAGACTTCATCTGGTCGAAGTCATCGTTCTTTCTAGCTGTAAATCATGTTGGAACCCTGTTGGAATGGAGTATGGTACTCGAACTCCTAAAGCTGGCTTGATTTATGATGAAGGACGTTTTGGACCACAATATCATAATCCAAAGAGGGAAAAAGGAGAGCCGTGGCTGTATAACATTATGTGGATATCCCGCGAGATTGGTTCTGATGGGGAGACATTGGCGATTAGGAAAGGCATTGGCCAAGTGCACAAAGAGGGATGGCAGCTGGGAAGTCCAGCCTTGAAGAATATAAGGCTCGGATAAGACAATTCAGGGAGTTAGAAAAGTAATACTTGAGCAAGATCCATAGGGGCATTTGGGTGATGAGTCGAAGTGTGAGGTAAATTGATCCAGGACTCACTAGCAGCAACGGAAACCGGTTTCACCTCACCTCATCCCAAATTCTAATACACCAGGCCGCAACCAAAATATCTATCTCCGCTTTCCTCAACTCTTTCACAATCTTCAAAACAGGCATGCGCCTATCCTCCTTCTTCCAACTCGTCTCTTCCGCCACAACCACCATTTCTTCTCCAGACACCCATTCAATCGCTCCATCTTTCCTCCTGCTAACCTTAAACAACGGTCTGCCCTCCCACGCATGTTTAACAGCAGTAGAAGACCACGTAAATTTCCACTTACACCCTCCAAGCCCCCGTTTTCTTTCACCAACAATACCCTTCCTGAATTTCGCGGACTCAAGCTGCGGAATCATTTGTCGATTTTCTTTAAAAATCTGATATACAGGTACAGCTGTTCTTTTAATACCGCCTATTTCCCTCTCAGAAGGCTTGTAATAAAGTCTTCTAATCATGATACTTCGAGCATCCTTCCCATTTATAGGACAGGAGAATTCATATAGTGGTAAGGCCTCTTTCCTCCCTCCACTCCCAATCATTTCAGCAATAGCCTGCACGAAACACCCAGATCCATCAATCGTAACACATACCTCCGAGAAACTAGGTGGGTTAACCTCTTCTCCTTCGACCTCTTCAAGAGAATAATCCGGCGGCGCTACATTCTCGAAAAGTAGAGGAGAGGTAGTAGGTTCCAAGTATGGCTTTTGAACGAATGGAGATGTGATTGGTGGGGCTAGGGACATTGGATCTGGGAGGAGGGAAGGCGCTTGACGAGTTTGAGTAGGGACCCAGAGGTTGCGCCAGGAGGAAGTAAAAGTTGCGTTTTGTTTACGCTCGTGTAGGTGCGTGGTGAATATGTGGCGTTTGTCCATATTTGCTTAGCTGCGCTTGAGCTACGGAGAGGAGAGGATGAAGTGGAGAATCGAGGCGTATACATGCTCTTGGGCAATTTCAATACTTTGATCTCGCCACGCCTGAGAGTCGTTGGATGGTGCAGCGATTATGAATAATGAGCAGGCGAGTTTTCCGAACAGCGAGCTTTGATGGGATAGATGACATTCTGTCGATGCGCGTATTGAATATGCATTCGACCTGTCAGACCACCGCCTTGCCTGGATAAATTCGGGTCAATTCATTCCGCCAGAACAACGTTCGCGATCACCAACAAACAATGCATGCCAATCTTGGTCCCAGCTTGAAAAAATTCAGGCATCAGGAAATCAGTATAGAATAGAGTGCAAGATGGAATCCAAGGCTTGGTAATTGGTACCAGGACTTACCGAGGTCATCTCAAGGCTTGTAAATACAATCCAGGCTTGTCATAAAATATTTCATTAAGCACCTCTACTAACCAACATCAAGGCCACAACGCCAGAGGGAAATTCCAATGACTCTCCAGGTTTCCAGGCCCATATATAGCACTCAACCGATCCAAAAAGCATTCACCACCCTTGCCTCCCTGTCCCCACTGATCCCAGCCCATATTATTGTATCCTACACCTTCCCATCTATTATCTCTCGCCGCAATATGTCTCTTCAACGCGATGCTCCAACTGAATGTACTTCTGTACATACCTCCAAAAAAGCTGCTCCTCAATAACACCTCGTAATCGATAATGCCTTTCTGGTCCTTGGACAGATTATTCATCTCTGCTCTCTCAGCAGCGAACTCTGCATCATTGAGCAGCGATTCCTTGGTTGCGACAGAGATACCAAGTTTCGCCGCCGCATCCGCGAATTTGAATGCATCTCCCGGCGTGTTCATAGCCAAATACACTGTCGAGAGGCTGGTATTATGGGCCGCAGATAGGTAATTATGTTCCATATCCACGTATCTGGGCCAGTCTCTCTCGGTATCCCCATTTATCGAAGTCCTCACATGTGCTCCATAGAATTTTCCTGCTTCTACGCCTGAATTCGAGAGATTCATATTGAGTTTGTAGTTTCGATTCAGAAGGTACAGGACTGTGCCTGCGAGACGGCGGATATCCTCTCGATAGCGTAAGATACGACCGAATTGTGCGACAAAGGCATCGTCTTCGTGAGAGAGGGGCCATCGCAGAAGGGGGTTCTGGATCGTGACGAGAGCTGGTTTCTTAAGTGAGACGGGTCCGACTGTGACGTTGAGCCACCTATGGAAGTCGTATGCCCATCCCCTTGGATTATCTATCACCGATTTGGCGATCGGGTGGTAACGATCTGTGATGCTTGTTGCGCTCAACTCTGTTTCTCTCGCTAGAGATGGTATACCTGCGAGCTCTTTTTGACTCTGGTATAGATGCATTTGTGGGCACTCGTGGGTGAAGATTGTGATGAAGCGTTGCAGATCGAAGAAGTGCGAGAAGGCAGCTGGTGATTTCGACGCGACGAAGGAGTAATCATCGCGGCGTGCTATAATCCTAAAGCGTATCAAGTCAGTAATGGATGAGGAAATGACGAAATATCAAGAATGGAGCAGTCAAGTACTCCGCGCCTCTGAACACCGCTTTGAGATTCAGATGACTTACTCAGGAACAATCAATCCTATAGCTGATTGATTCATGTCAGTATAGCTAAGACAAAAAGAGGGGTATCCAAACCTCCGGTCTCAATCCCAAATCGGAAGCAATTCAGCATCTCATTTTTCGTATTTGCGATCCCAGACGATGTCGGAGCACACTTGACAACCAGACCCAACTTCCTCTTCACTCTCTTACAAACCTCCGCCAGTGGTCTCCCATCGAAAAGTCCATCAATATCATTGTCAATAACCTGCCTGATGAACGTTTCCTTCTCGATTCGCGCTGCAGCGTCAGCCGCGCTCTCAACTTCAGGGGTAATCGGCAACGGCGCCGGAGCAGAGCTCCACAGGAAGAGACTGGTACAGAATATGAAAATAAAAGGAATGAGAACTCTAGTGAGATTGAAAGAGTGACGATAAAGAGACATTATGGTAGAACTTCCGCTGGGATGCCATATCGATCATCGTCATTTACTCGGAGGGGAGATAAATATTTAGAGATCGCGATGTTTGAGACACAGGGGCGTTCTACCACTTGGCGATAAACCTGGGCTCTGACTTTGGTATCCAAATGGAGAATTTTCAGAAACGCGGAGCTTGACGTGATTCGTGATGGCAGGTGGAGTGCTCGTGTTTTTATCTGGTCCAGAGTCCTGACTGGTTCTGTTGTCGCAGTGGCGTTGCCCGAAATGAAAAGGAGATGAACACGATGTAAGGGTGCGAGCCCCTGCTAACCTAATTTTGGCCGAGCTTCCGCACTAAAACCCCTTTTATTTATGACTTGTGGGAAATTTTATTGACGGAGATATCTGGCTTAATCAGCTTAGAGTGAAATATAAATTGTCTGTCTGCTATGAGACTAGCTGTTATGAAGCGGAAAAGACCAAGGAGAGGTTGTTGAGCCTTCCGAAACTATAATGACCAGAATCTGTCAAAAGCTTTTGCATCACGTGACGCCTCCGGTAGATTTCTTGAAAGAAACAGGATTCAAATACTTCTCTGATATTGGAATATCCTCAGATTACATACAACAGATAGGCAGACATAGAACTCAGGCACTAGGCGCACATACTAGAATTTAACGAACCAAAAGGGAGCCACAACTTCTATCTCGCTTAACCTAACTCCTTCCATACGTCATTCACTTTTACCCCTATTCACAGCCTCTGAGACAGCCTCTAGCATCAGCTCATAGGGTGACTTCTCATAGCTGGGTAAATGTCGTAGGCATGTCTTCACCTCGTCCATTAAAACGGCGAAAGTACAATGAAAAGCAAGAAATAAGTCCTCCACCTCTACGCAGGAATCGAAACACAACGCAAACCCCGCTTTCAGAAGAAGTGTGTCCAAACTCTCAAAAAGGAGAGGAAAGCTCAGTCGCAAAAGAAAAGGGTAACAGTCTGAAAAAGCCCCGAGGATTCGAAATCATAAGTTGGAATGTAAACGGCATATCCCATCTGCTCCCACTGACTCAAAAATCTATCAAATCATTCTTCGCTCCTCCGTCTCCTCAAGGTGAAACCTGCGATCCAGAAACCTCTCCTTCCATATCTCCTTTACGGCGCTTTCTCAAAAGACATCACTGGCCACAGTTTCTGTGTCTACAAGAAGTAAAGATATTTCCAAGAGATTCTGCTACCAAACTTGTAGTCGAGAGAGCTGCAAATGGTAATCAGGACGAAGGCCCAGGATATAAAGCTTATTTCTCGTTGCCGAGCGATAAGTTCAATGCCAAAGGATGGGGTGGTAAGGTATATGGTGTGTGTACTTTACTTCGAGAAGATATTGCTGGATTGAAAGGGCAGCAAACAAGAGAAGTTGACTGGGATCTTGAAGGTCGAGTTCTTGTCACTGAACTCCCTTCACTGGCTGATCTTCAGAAGATTGTGGTCATCAACGGCTACTGGGTCAATGGCACATTGAATCCATATCGCAATTCTCAGACAGGAGAGGTGGAAGGAACACGACATGATCGCAAAAGAGAATTCCATAGATTGATGTTAGAGGAGGTGAAAAGGTACGAGGAGAAAGGATGGGACGTAGTGCTAGTGAGCGATATGAATGTGGCTCGTGATGAACGGGATGGTTATCCGGGAATCAGATTAGGACTCGACCATGTGAGGAATAGAAAAGATTTCAACGCGAAATTTTTTGATGATGAGAAAGGGATGAAAGGCGTGGATAGTTGGAAGTGGGTGCATGGTGAGAAGAGAGGGTATTCTTATCACGGTGAACCAGCTGAGGAGTGGGGAAGGAGCTGTGATAGGGTTGATATGGGTGTAGTCAGTAGAGCTCTGGTCGAGAGGGGAATGCTGATAGGGGCTGAGATCTGGGAAAGTGTTGAGGAGAGGGGAGGAAGTGATCATGTGCCAATATCTGTGGTGCTTGATATTGGAGATTTCTTTAGTTGAGAAAAGAGGATATATATATCTAGCGATCCCAGAAGCAGAGTGAACAACATCCAAACATGATAAGCAGGTCTGATTATAAGGATAGTTACCTCTGGTGATTTTTGGTCACATGATCTAGTCCTTGATCTTCGTCCTTCGTGTACGATTTTGGGCAAAACTCAAGTATTAATTCTTAATGTACCACATCAAACTTATTTTCCCTTTCTCCTCAACTAGTTGACTATATAATTCGATACCATGGAAAACAGGAATCTCGTGATCCTTGACTCGCGAGTACACAGCTCGTGACCAAAGTACGCTAAACCTCTTTGCCTCGGCCTGTGAGACACAAGCGTCATCTACTATCGCCTCTACTCCAATCTCCCAAACGTCAACTCTTGACCTTTCAACTCTATCCATCAACCTTCAAACACAACATAACCTTCAAAATGATGTTCTTCAAATCAGCCTTCACTCTCTCAGCTCTGTTGATGCTGGCATCAGCAATGACGCTCGAACGCAGCAGTAAGCTATCTCCAAGACAGGTTTATCACCAGATAACAGCTTCTAACACGATAACAACAGCCTCCAACGACGAGAAGTCCATCTTAATCTTTACCCCAGGCAAAGCAAACACTATCAAAAGTAATCTTATATTCTCTCTCAACCCCACTTTTACTAACCGCCCCAGCCCCCGCCTTTGCAATCACCAAGACCGACTGCGAGAAAGACGATGAAGCCGACTGCAAGGAATTCTGTGGTCTCTCGGAGCAGACTGCTACTTGCAGTGCTAATGGCAATAAAGTGACTTGCTATTGCAAGGGAGGCAAGAGTGAATCCAATTGCGAGGATAGATGTCTTTTGTGTAAGTCACGTGTTTTGTGTTTCGCCACTGAGTTGCTGACTCGTGTTTCAGGCATGCCTGATAAGATGGCTTTGGAGGAGGCGAGCCGTCTTTTCAAGCTTGGAGGATCGAAGATGGAGTTGTAAGTCGGATAGAGGGATTTGATGAAAGGATGTACTAGGTGGGAAATTATAGAGTGACTGGAGCTGTTTTGATATTGAATTCAATCGTTTTTTGATCAAGTTCGACAAGTTTTCTGCAAATCCTGTCTTTTCTACCGAGAAAAGCCAGTAAGTCTACAGTTCAAAGCATTATCCTTCCTGTGCTCATGATGCCTGTTTCAATTGACAGAACGTTCAAAACTTGTGCGCATATGGTGGACAATCGATGTGTATTCTGTGGAGGGAGCATACCTAGTGGTGATACCGATATTCTGTAACCAGTCGGACAATTTGAACGCAAAATTTTCTCACTATGATAGAGCTCTCTGTTAGGGACGATCATTTTTGATATCTTAACAAAGCTATCTCGAGTCGGATTGTTTCATCATCATGGTACAAGTACATTGTCCATTTTCGTCAAATTATCTATTGTATATACTTTTTACCTCCCATCCACATCCTCAGCATTCAACTATCTACACATACTTATAACAAAGCGCATCACTTGCCGTATCCATGATGCTGCCAATCGTAACATTTGGTGCAATGTGAGGATACTCCAAAACATAATCCAACGTAATGTTGTTATAAGGGAAATCACCAAAGAAGTTGAAAGGAGGACTCCACATCGCATCACCACCCATAATCTCACACTTCCTGGTACTCCAAGCCTTGCGTTGCCACTTGTCCCACACCTGATCAAGAGCTGCATGGATGAACCAGAATAGGGGATCACCAGGGGAGGAAAACATGTTGGATTGCTCGCCGATAGGTCCCCCGATACCGATGTGAAGACCACCGTGGAGAGTCATGCCAGCGACGTTGAGACTGGTGCCTTGGATAGCGATATTCAGGTCTTGGAAGGTGGGTGCGGCGAGGGTTTTGGCGATCATGGTGTTGTTCATGGTCATGGAGACGAGGGTAGGGCTGAGATCACGGCGGAGACAGTGTGGGGTGTAGGCTGTTGATTCTCCGGGACCCATTGGGACTGTGAGGTTGGCGAATGGGCCGTTGGTGAGACATCCTGGGTTTGTCAGTTGTGATTTGAGAGTTCAGATCGGGATAACTTACCGCCTCCGGTTCGCCCTGGGAGGGGAACAGGAATGCTGAGGATGATTGGGGTGGTGGATGGTGGCTCAATGACATTGGCGTAGTCTGCGATGTAGGCACCGTTACCTCCGAAACCGTAGGTGGTGTCGAAAAGAGGTGAGTTGGCGTAGGTGGTCAAGCCATTGTCAAGTGAGAAGTCCCACCATCTAATGATAGTGTTAGACTACAGTTTTCTTGTACTCTTGCTGGTGAGACTTACGGTTGGTAGCCGGTATATCCACAAGTAGTTCTGAGCTCAGATTCCCAAACCTTCAACAACCAACGATGCCATGGGAGGAAAGGACCCTGGAATTCTTGTGAGCATTCTGACTTGGATCTTGGGTATATGTACTTACATTATAATGAACTTGAGTGGTCATGGCAATGTGCAGTGCCTGAAAGTCATCGTAACGACTTCTGGTACCGGCATAGTAAGCGGTATTCTTAGAAGGCTTGCCCATCAAACACTTGACAGCTTTGATGTAGCCAAGCCTCTCGCTTTTGGTGAGAGCTCTCCTATCAGCCTAATTAGTCTTTGGTACTACAACGATAAAAGCCAAGCGAGCTGATGTAAATCACGAACCATTCTTTTCTGACTGCAATGTTGCTACTGGTACAACCTCCTGGCCGAGACGCGGTTGTGTCAGCTGCGACAACGTCAACAACGGCTGTGTCGACTGGTACAGCGACAACTCCTGTGGCAGTGGCTAATAAAAGCACTGCCGAGGAAATGATCGAGGTGACATGCATCTTGAAGGCTCAAACAGTTGCGCTTTGACTTCAACAGGTACTTGACAAGGAGTTGAAAGGATGACTGTTGGTTGAGCAAATAAGAGAAGTTTGCAAGGCGTGCAGAAGAAGCTTGTGTATGGATTCCAGGGGATTTATATACAACCACATGGCAAGTGCATCGGACGATTTGCTTTAGATTGCACAGCTTTCCATTGAGAACCAATTCGGACTGCTTGAAAAATAATATTGCTATCGGGCAATAATATATGCAGAGTTGTGGGGTACATTGAGGTGCATGGGATGCTATTGGGAACATGTCAGCATGGGCGGTCAATAGAGCAGAAGAGGGGTCGGAAATCAGGTTCATTCTATTCACAATTTGCCGACGGGAGGAACCCTAACTAGACAAACCATCCGCGGTCGACATAATCAAGACCTTGATCATAATTCAGATTGTCTGGGATTTTGTAGAGCGTGGTTCACTAATTGTACACGCCATTCGATAATACTTTTGTGAATGGGAACACCTCGAGCTGTCCAGACCGATCTATTTACTGAATATTGCATCGATTTGTGCATTCATGGTTGCCTTGTGCAGGAGGAAAAATGTCTAGAACATGCCGGCTACTCTTAGCTCTGATTCCGCCGTCAAAAGGATGAAGAGGGGCAATTTTGGGAAAGCCACCATGAAACTTCTCCTCTACACTCGGTAGCAAGTAAGAAGTGGATCCAGGGACTCGGAAACTGAAAGGAGCACAGTATCTCGTGGCAAACACATGCCGGATTAAAAGTTCCTTCGATACGGTGTATCGAAGCCATGCCATGCTCACATCCTTATCTTCCAATCCAATACGGAGGTACAGCCCATAAGTAAAGTAATAGCGCTAGCAAGGGGGCCACCCTGGCCCAGCACCTTAAGCCTAATAGAGTAGCAGCGCGTTAGCAGCTCAAAAGCATCAAAACACCATAGATTTTATACTCACTACGCGTGCTTTAGGCTATTTTGAAGCTTCTATTCCACCTAATTGACAATGTCAGACTTCTTAGGCCTCGTACTCAATCCGCAAAGCTCTCCTGAGCGCCCGCATACACCTATAGGGCCTATTCCTCACCCTCCAATCCGCCGGCCCAAGGCACCAGAGCTTACTCGTGATCAAAGACGCGATTGCCAGCTTTTACACTCGATTGGCTGGTCCTATGGCCAGATCCAGAAGTTTAAGGGCTTCTCTATTCGACAAATAGGGACTGCTTGTAATAAGGCAACTCCGCAAAAGCGTTCTGGCCGGCCACCAGTGCTTACTCAAGCTCAAATCGAAGAACTTGTCGAGTTTGTTTGCGCGTCTACGAAGAACCGGCGGATGTCTTTTGCACAACTTGCAGAAGTACTCGATTTTGGAGTAAAGAAGCAAGCTATTCGGTCTGCTTTACTCCGCGAAGGCTTTCACCGCCGTCTAGCAATGCGAAAGCCACCGATCTCAGAGAAAAACCGACAATTACGCCTTGCGTGGGCTTTAGAACACGTCGAGTGGACAATGGCACAATGGTTTGAGATTCTTTGGACAGACGAGACTTGGATTACTGGCGGAAGGCATACAAGGACTTGGGTAACGCGTAGAGCAGGCGAGGAGTGGGATCCGACTTGTATTGTCGAGAAGCACCAAAGAAAGAAGGGTTGGATGTTTTGGGGTTGCTTTCACGGGTATACAAAAGGGCCAGGCTTCTTTTGGGAGAAGGATTGGGGCACTATTAATCAAGACAGCTATTGTGCACACACGGTACCGATAATACACGGTTATATCGAGCTTCAAAGACGAGAAGGTATATACTTAAAGCTTATGCAAGATGGAGCACCCGGACACGCTGCAGGAGATACAAGACAAGACTTATTAGAGCGTGGAATTGAAGTAATCTTCTGGCCACCTTACTCTCCTGACTTAAATCCAATAGAGAGAGTATGGCATATTATGAAGAATTACTTGCAAGATAATTACCCTGAGAATATGTCATATAACGCTTTAAGGGGGGCTGTGAAGGAGGCGTGGGAGACGGTAGGACAATTTGAGTTTGAGGCATTAATTAGAAGTATGCCAGACAGGTGCCAGGCGGTTATTAATGCAAATGGACTCTTTACCAAGTACTAATAGCTAATAAATATGAGGTTTTTGACATTTTGGCTTGTGTGGAGGGTGATGCCTTATTAGGCTTAAGGTGCTGGGCCAGGGTGGCCCCCTTGCTAGCGCTATTACTTTACTTATGGGCTGTACCTCCGTAGGCTTGAGAACGAAAACCCGTGGAACATGGGACTGGAAAAAGGGGATGGCGCCACTAACGCCACAAGCATTTGATCCTTCGGTCGTCGAAATACTAGTAGTGCTCACTCCTCTTCCATGTCCTGCATTATTCCGGAGTTCATATCAAATGAGGCTTTACAGGTTTGGCAGGGACAAGTCCACGTAAGAATACTCCTTGGCACCGACATGGGACATGAGAATAAGCAAACGACGGAAGCGCCAAAACTCTTCAACATCCGATTTTCACGAGACGGAAAAGAAAGCCGTATCCTTCGGGACGAAGTTGTTCGTTTTGACAAGCCGAATTATGTAACATTCCTTCTCATTTTGCTTCTCTGATTTTGCTTTTTGCTTTTTGCTTTTTGCTTTTGAGCTTTGCACAGTCTTTGCGGGGATGTCTGTCCCCCAGCCGTCAACCGACCGAGCGTGCATGGAGATACTAAGCCTTCTCGGAAACACCCTGCCAAGTCCTGACAGCTCGCTTGCAACTCCAATCGGGACTCACCCTGACAGTTCTCCAAATGGCTCATATTTTGTCCTTGTCTCTCACGGCTGAAATGGTTTTCGGTCGAAGGTCTGAATATGTTGCGGAGAATTACTCTTTAAGTATATGAATGCAGAGCTTAACGGCTTGGAAAGAGGAACGAACAAAGCGTACCGAGGGAGCGAATTGGATTACGGAGGCGGGTTTCTTCTTGTCGTTCCTTAGGAACTCGGGCTTGGGAGGATTTGACTCTGTTGTTCGTTCTTTGGAGGCTGAAAGTCTCGAATTGAAACCCAATAGCAATATGATGTACGTTTCCTCTCCATCAAAAGGATTTTTAACCTCAAGTAATGAAATGACACCAATGCCACCTCCTGGTCCAGAATGAAGTTGACTGTCATTTCAATTGCTGTCGTGAAACTTACGACCTGCCCAAGTTCTCCTTCTCAGTCTGCATCTGGTCCAAATAGAACGCCACATAACAAATCGAGATCCACCCACAAGCCGGGTGTCAAAACGACTGTAAGCGACCAAACAGGGGAGACTCTCTCCCAGCACCTCATCGACAATTCGACGTTTCTTCTGCTTCCTGTCAGGACGGAGGAGCTGTCTTATCCAATTCAAATTCCTCAATGCTGTCCGAGTTCATTTCCATGTTGCCCCCTTCAAGAGGACATAGTTTTCGCATAAGAAACCTTATTCCTCTTTGACCCACTGAAATTCCATTACTCTCTTCCCTTCGACATTCGCATCCACTATCCAGGTCAACCTGGTTCTGCAATATTTGGTGACAATGGCGATGAATTCGACAGCCCCGATGCCAGATTTCAGGCTCTCGCCTGATTATAAAGGCCATATTGTTTTGGCACTGAATTCTTCACTGATAGCATGTACGACACTCATCGTTGGTTTACGGTTGTATGTGCGAGGCTTTATGAGTAAGGCTTTGGGAATAGATGACTTACTCGCGGGAATAGCTTATGTACGCAGATGTCCTTATCCAAGTTTAATGAAAAATCTAATTGGAAATGCATAGGTAATTATTGTTACACAATCAGCCTTGGACATACGCTGTAAGTCTACATCCATGAGAAATCGTACCAAGCAAGAGAACTGATGCGGCGCAGCTGTTGGATATGGGAGCGGGGCACATATTAGATATGTTCCACCTGAGTTGATCCCCAAATTCTTCGCAGTAAGACCATTTCCCCAATTTGTTACCAAATGCAGATAACTGACAGGACAGGCACTCGTCCACAATGAGTTCTTGTATATTATCGGCACTGGCCTCATGCGCCTTTCCATCGTCGCATTCCTACCTCGGCTCGCAAAGGATTGTATGACTATCACTCTCATACTTGGAACCTTGTACTAATGCTCCAACAGTGAACTCCCCTATCTTTCTCAAATCCGTTTACGCTGTGGGCGTGGTAGTGATACTTCAAACACTAATCTGCTTCTTCTATCGCCTCACAAGTTGTACACCAATCTCGTAGGTACCCTCTATGCCCTGTACCCAACTGCCAATTCACCTAATCTGACAAAAAATTCCGCAGCGACATTTTTCTCGTTCCTAATCCGGGCATGCACTGCGTCAGCGCACAACAGGAGCAAAACAATTTCATCGCACATCAAGCTATTGCTCTTATAGTCGATTTTGCCCTCGCTGTTCTGCCGATTTGGGTCATCCACACTAAGATGATATTCTCGAAACGGAAAGTTCAAGTCATATTGGTCTTCAGCGTGGGTGCTTTCGTGGTAGCCACAGGAATTGTCAGGATGGTTTATCTGAACACCCTCTTGTTCTTGGCAGATCCGTAAGACTTTTCCTTATTCGTCCTTGTGCTTTACACAGCAGTTCTGCCTCCCTCCTCGGGAACATATACTGACGAACTGATCAGCACATTCGAAATGTCCACCATAGGTTTCTGGACCGATCTCGAAGGACACATCGGTCTCTGGGTTGGCTGCTTCCCAGCTCTCCAACCACTTTTACGACAAATCACCTTCAAGCTGGGTATCAGAAGCAAACTCAGGAGTTACGGGAACAGCACAGAGGGGGCGAAGAAAAGCGGCACAGGAAAGGGACACATGGGTGGATCGGGCAAGTGGGGTAGTCCTGGCGGGAGGAAGAGTGGCTATGCTATGAATGGGAGTGGAGTTGATGCCGAGACCGATGAGTAAGTCCAATTTATATTCCGTGCCACAATTTCCCAGCCACGGGTATAAGATATGTTGAACGAGGGCTAAAATGTATAGTGGTAGTGAAAGAGGCATCGTAACGACAGCGAAAGGCGACATAGAGATGTACAGTCTAGAGACAGACTCATCCTCGAATCACATCCATAAACAAGTTGATTTTGATATCCGGGTTGAGGAGAGAACAGAAAAAGATATGGGACATGCGAACAGAGGGTCAGTCGCGAATGCGAAACGGACGCCGAATAAAAGCTGGGTAGATGTCTGATTCTGTCATACCTTATGTATTTCTTATGTACAAAATTCTGGATAAAGAGGGGATGGGATATGAGGAAAAGGATGAAGATCAATGATGGAGAGGAACTTTAGGAATAGAGGTGGGAATGTGATGAATATTGGGTGGAACCTTTGCTTTCTGTTCCTCCCATGACCTCTCACGAGGCATAATTTGGTCTAATACGTGTGTACGAAGAATATAGGAATGATTCAAGTCCGTTATCCCAATCACAAAATATTCTGTATCTGAACTCCCAATATAGAAAGTCGTATGCGATACCTCAATCTGAAGAAGTCAAAATAAACTTTCCCTAACCTCTCCCCGCACAAACCAAAGCACAGACACCGATCCACTTCGAGTCCACTCCAAACTTTCTTTTTGAGAGATTTTGAGGCCAAAGATCCATCCCTAAGTGGGGCCGAAGGATGGGGCACTTTCGCGTCACGGAATGTGGGGATAGGGGGTGGGGAGCGGAACCGAACGGATGGTGCGGGATAATGTTTATTAAGACGGCTGGAGCAAGATAATATCAGGCTGATGTTTCAGGATTCAATAGTGAGATAGGACTTTATTTCTAGCTTCAAAGTCCTAGAATATTATTACAGAATTCTGAGGTTAAATAAAAAGAAATATTACGTTCTTGCTCAGTATAATTTGGACAGAAATAATAGACCAAAGCTTACTCAAACTTTGCTAACTTGATATAACGGGCCTCCTTTTGTCAGACAATTGTAGGAAAACAAAGCTCTTATCTCTTTCAAAGAGCTAGATTGAGATTTATTGTCTAACGTAGGTATACGTGAAACCCAACTATCAAAATCTCCTATCCAGATCTAGTAAAAAGTAACCAGATTTGCCCAACATCTCTACTACGTACAGTCTACTTCCTTGTCATATCCTGCTCCAGAGTTCACATCTCCTTAGTATGTATAGTCCCCACCCCTGGTATGTTCATCTTCATCTCCACCTAAGACAATGCTGTCTAGGTCTTCCACAGCCTTCTTCAAACCCAGCCTCAGGCTCTGTATGACATTTCTCGCGTCCCCAATTCCTAATTTCGTAGATTCTGGCTCTCTCTTGACATCCTCTCCCTCTTCGTACTTTCTTCCATGGATGTGAAGGCTTTGCATATTGTTCAGGAGGTTGTGAATAGTATCGATGGCTTGCATGACAGGGGCCTTTGACGTGTTCTGGGTTTCGTGTTCAATGATTGGTGAGGTGGTAGAGAACTCTTCGCCGTATTCCGGAGTAGATTGGGAGATATTGCTAGCTGCATAGAGCTAGGATAATCGTTCGCTATGAAAGCTTGAACGAATCGATTGCTGATCACAAATATGAAAGGACTCTTTGCTATAGGAATAGGAGACATTGCTCGCTGCGCAGAGCTGGAATAATATGCATGAGAGAACTTACCGCTTCACCTCAGCGAATGGGTTCTTCTCGTCAGTCATTGTGATGGCTTGTTGATCTGATCGTGAAAGTAGGATTGAAAGGAAAGGTTCTCGGTTTTTCTAGACACTACGATTCGTCTGATGTTTCGCTATTTCCTTATTTGGCAAGCGTCAAGAGGAGTACAGGAGAATGTGTGCTCGATACCACCGCAGTCCAGCATTGAGAGAGTGTTTGATCGATACCACTGCAGTCTAGGCTTGAGAGAATGTGTTAATATCGCCTCAGTCATCGATAGCACCGTAGCCTAAGCTTGGGATAATGCGTAGTCAATACCACCGCACAGCTGATTGATTATACGGCAGACCAGGCTTGAGAGAATATGCCTAAGATAATGTGTAATTGATACAGCCGCATAGCTGATCGATACCACAGTAGTCAAAGCTTGAGAGAATATGCTTGAGAGAATGTGTGATCGATATTAACGCACAATTAATGGATACTACCGCAGTCTAGGCTTGTGAGAATATATAATCGCCATCAATGCCAATTAAACTTTAGAGAATACGTTATTGTTACCAATATAGAGCGAACTTGGGAGAATATAATTGTTATTACCGCAGACTAAGCTTGAGAGATTTTATAATCGATGACCACCCAGATTGAGCTTAAGAGAATGTGAGGCTAATACCACCCTAAACCAACCTCATCCTTATTATCAACTGATCTGGCAGGAGATTGAAGCCTATACAATAGACAATAAAGGATTCTGCTAGATGCGAATTCGCATTGATGTCTTTGTCATAGTATCTCAAGAGTCTTTTCAAGATCCCACCTTATCTTTTTCTAGATTTATCGTATGTTGAATAGATAGGAAAGTTTGTAGATCAAAGAGGGCATAGCTATAATGCATAAAACGTGATAAAGGAGAGCTGTAAAGAACGCAGAAATTATTCTACTACGACTTCATATATATTCACAAGTCAAACATTAGCACTCCTTAAGGGGTTCTGTTATATCTATTGTATTAGTTGGCAAGCTTGACGAGAAGTATAATAGTTGAAATGATTGGTGTTTGGGATGCAATCTAACTATTTGTGTTTTGAGCGCATGTAGGAAGTATTGAGTAAAACATGAATGCATATGAATCACACTACAGCTTGATGCAAGCATCCAACCTAAATAGCATTTGTATCTACGTAGAATCACACTACTTGAGCGCAGTCACAAGATGTATCACTACAGCAGTTTGATTTGGATTCTCGTTTGCCTGTAAATTAGGCGAAGGGCGGTAAGGGGGATAGGTGATTGCCAAAATACACAGGCTGCCCACAGTCCATTTCTATGGAAATCCGCCGTAGTAGGACGATTTCATCGACTGAAGAGACAAATCCAGTTCCACTTCCTGAGGCGAATTCGCACCGACGTTCTTCTCGAAGACTTCAAGTAGACCAGGCTCTCCATTCCAAAACATGGTTTAGAGAAGGAAAAACTTATACTTAAAATTATACCACGGCTACCAGGAAGATAGATATCCTACCCAACATTCCATTACCCCGCCCCCCTTAAGATTAGCGACATCATGTGACTCTTGTTGAATTCCCCGCTGTGGGTGTTTATCCAACGTCAGCAACCACCAACCTTGATATACTGACTTGCACGCACGTCTCGAGCCCCATAAAACCGTTTCCACTCCCTCGCCTCGATGAGCTTAATCCATATACTCTTTGGCTCATCTTCGGAGGTATAGCTCTGAACATCTGCTATCAGTCATCCAGGACATGAGAAAAATGCTAAAGTCTGCCATGGGTCACCTGATGCGATCCGAGCGAGAAGACTTTTACCACCCTCTTGCCGGCCTGCATACCTTCCGTCTCTTAATTCTCGAACCAGGTCAGCTCTCCTCTCCGATTTCTATACGTCTCCAAGCCGTCGATAGAGCCACTGCACCGGCTTATGATGCGATATCATACGTGTGGGGAGACCCGAAGCATACTGTCAGAATTTCATGCGATGGAAAGCCCTTAAAAATCACCTTCAACTTGTACTGGGCTTTGGCTCGTATAAGGTCCGTGTCGTCTGAGAAAGTTCTTTGGGCTGACGCCATATGTATAAATCAATCTGATTTGGCTGAGCGGAGTCATCAGGTGACGCTCATGGCGGCTTTGTATGAGAATGCGAAACGAGTGTACATCTGCATGGGTGATGGAGATGGGAATGAGATTCAGGTACAAACTGTCATTGGCGATGCAAAGAAGCTTAGCAGTGGAGGACAGTTCCCTATCTTGCAGAGAGAGCATCCGTTAGCAAATGATGGACGATGGCATGCTCTTGCAGTATTGACGCAGAATCCTTGGTTCTCGAGAGCCTGGGTGGTTCAAGAAGCAGCACTTGCTAAGGACCCGATTGTTCTTTATGGAAGAGCCGAGTTCGGATATCGCGATCTTATCCGGATTCTTGGGTGGCTGAAAATTTCTCAGTGGGACATTCGATTTGAGATATCGAGCTTGTTCATTCATCTCGAGTGGGCAGATTGGACACCAAATGCGCATAATCCCGCGTACCAATTTGTGGATCTTTTGAGCCATGCGGCGCTACTGAATTGCACTGATCCCAGAGATAAGGTGTATGCATTCCTTGGTCATCAATTGGCGACGTCTTCGGAAGGATACACTTTAGTACGGCCGAATTATCAAAAGACACCAGCGCAGGTTTATCTTGAGTTGACCAAGGCTTTGATTCAGCAAAGTGGACTCAGGGTTCTTACAACAGTTGAACATACCCAAAGTACCATCAATGATACGTCGCCATCTTGGGTTACTAGATGGGATCTGCAGCTCGTAATGAACGATATTTTCAAAGTTCCAAATACACAATTTTGTGCGTCGGCTGGTTTGAATGCCAAGCAGGCGACAATTGTTGGTGAGAACCTTATACTTCAAGGGGTCATCCTTGATAGGATTCAAGAATCTTTCACTATCTACGTCAACAACCAAGCGATCAAATTCGAGGATAGCTCTACTGGTGTAGTTCAAGACTTCTGGGCGATTTTAGAAAAGCTAGGTGGGACGGGTAGCAGACGTTCTCCCTACAGCGACCCAGTTGGAGCTTTTTGTGCTACTCTTGGTATTGGAGGTACTAAAGTCGAGGCAGACACGAAGAGACTAGGAACTTACCTAGCTACAGTTTTGAGAAATGGAAGTCAGTCAGCGAGAAGCACTCTATCGCAAGAGCAGCAACACGATGCATCGGTGTACTTTGCTGCGCTGCATGCATATTGCGTAAATCGGAGATTTGCAATGACTGAAAAGGGGTTTTATGGGTTGGTACCGCTTCTGACGAGGCCAGGTGATGTATCTTGCATTTTGACCGGTGTTGATGTCCCTTTCATACTGAGGCCACATGCGGCTTCGAGGTATAAATTGCTCGGAGAGTCTTATATTCACGGCATAATGGAAGGGCAATGCTTAGGAATGTTGGAGAGGAAGGAGGTATTTGAGCAGACTGTCGTTGTTTGTTGAAGATCTCAGGCGTGGCAGGTTTCGCTGTCATTAACGTCAACTCTCGCTGCAAAGGAGCATACCGCACTCGATCTTCTGCAGAAAACGATACCGCCTGACGAAGAGCAAAGATGATCACAAGTAAATTCTGGTACCAAGTATGATACAAGCATGACAGAGCACTCGCAATGCATTATGTGTTTGCTTCATGATTCTAATCTCGCACCAGATGCCATCCTTGAAGCCGTTGCCATGAGGCAAAAGAAGATGGAGGAACCCACAAGCAAGGAAAGGGAAAGAAACACTCAACGAATAAAAGTTCATGCAGTGGATGATAGATCAATATGCTCGTCAATTGCATTCTGTAGAAGAGCTCAGATGGAAAGCATCAGGTATGAAGATTGGAAGAAATAGCAAAAAACTCTGGTACCCCCTTTGACATGGGAATACCTTAGAAAAACTGTTCGGTTTTTTTAAGTCGCGAATATGGTGAGTCATTTTTCGACCGGCCGATTCTGCGTAATTTTCTTTTCTATCGAACTCGGGATCTCCTGAATATTAGTTATTTTTTTTTCCTGTTAGTTGAGAGGATTTGACTTACTTTTTTATAAACTTGTTCTTGCCCATCGGGCCAAATGGCTTCTCCAACTGCGCCCCGATTGACAATGAGCTCCCTATCTAAGTAAATAAGCCATTAGTGATTCAACTTCGTCTGACACGATACCTTGCGGTAATTCCTTTTTGGATTGGGCTCAATTCCTCGGCTTATAACAATGGCGCCAAAATAGGTAATTTCGCACACCAAATACTCGAACAGTGATACATGAAATCATGAAATTCGTATCAAATGCTCTAGACTCTGTACATGGTGGCTTCAAATCTTCTTGTTCGCAAATCCTATCCTAGGCGCCTGTTTCGCAGTCTCCATATCAAAAACAACAAACTGAGCTTTGAGCAAAACATCCCCAAAAATGCTGAACGGCAAATACCCCTCTTTGGCTTTGTATCCCTCCATAGCGCCAAAACGAATTTCAGCGCTCCGTAGTTCATATACGAACCTGGTACCACTCCTCTATAGGTGCCAAAACCAAATATCAATGTTGGCTGTGAGGCGATACAAGGGAAAATATACACTCCAACTGCGGGCTCCATGTACGCGTTCTTGACCTGTCCCAAATAGACTTTCACAATTGAGATAGGTAAGAGGAGAAGTGTCGTGCCTGTATCAGCAATAGCATCGATAGGGCACGAAATGAAGGCGCCAGTCCCAATCTGATACCCACTTCCCATGAACTCCCAGAATCCTTTCTCGGTGATCACAGGGGTATATGTGATACTTCCTGTATAGGCGCCTGCATCAATCCATCCGAAACCATATGACCCAGTCCCTCCTTTGTTCAGATTGGCCGTAAAGACAGGGAGATTAAGAGAGGATTTCATGTTCTCTATCCACGTCTTTTGCTGAGTTAGAAGAACAGTGATTAGATTAGAGAACGAGAGTCCGAGTATACCAAAGGAGGCAGAGACGGCAGTTAAGGAAGATGATACTTGTAGAGCTGCCTCGATGGCTTGAGTTGCGAATGAGATGCCGCCTATAGTGACTTTATCAGAATAGACCACACCCGAGCACCAGGAGCCGTCGCCGTAGTTTATAGACCAGGTGACGGACTTAATGGGTTTGGAGGCGTTCGACTTTGAAGGATTGTAAAGCTTTTGCCAGCAACAGATTTTAGCGCCGTGAGGGTAGAAAAGGCCCAGCTACTACAGTTAGCATTCGGTATGCTCTGAGTTGCTTCTGGGCAAAGGTAACATACGAATCTGCAGAGCCAGTATCAAAATCCAATGGTAGAGTTTGAGCTGGGGTTCCAATTTGTATCTGACATATGTACTCTCTATCATAAGCAAAAGGCCAAGCATTAGCAGGAACACTACCGCTGACCCCTGCAGCATTCACAAATGCTACTGGTACTTCAAGGCTGAATCGATCGCCGAATTTTCGAAGTGCTCGCTGATAAGCTGCTGGGCCATTGCCAGCTGCTTCAAGATAATTCGGATTCGGTATTTGAGTAATTGTGAATGAATCTTGGCGGCTTTTCGGATGTGGGATATGGGGACTGGGAAGAGCAGAAACAAATATTATAGAACATAGAATGCAAAAATCCTGGCTCGCAAGGACAGAAGATGAAAACATACTGCAAGCTTGTGGGGATTACTTCTTCATCCAATTACATTGGAAACGATCTGCAAGATAAAAGAAGAAGTACGGGATGGGGAGGGAGAACTGTGGAATGTCAAATGCAAATAATGGTGGCGGGTGTTCTGGAAGCCGGTGGTGGCTGAAGGTATAGATGTTGTAACATCCAATTCTCGGAAATGACTACTATCAAGGGGAAATGTATAACGCGACGTGAACTTTCGCGTCGATATCGATTGTGAGATAAGATTGGCTTTCCGTGGATTGTAATGATTTGGTGGCCGCAGACTCCCGGATCGTCGGCCGATATCCTACAATTTCAGCACTTCGAAAGTTCAAGACACAAACTTTTGTAAACTTTTGAAATTTCCTTTTCTCACAGATCCTTCACGATAATGTTCACTTCCCGAACACTCAATTCGACGTTTCCATAGGCACTTAGCATTCATAAGCATCTATGTCACAGAATGCAGCCAGTTCGCCCATCCAGAAAGCAAATCGAAACCCCAGCCCATGCCATGCAAATAACAACCATCCTTTACCGATTGGACTTGGCGACACGCTCCAACTCATCCTTCTTCTTGATGGCGTAGGAGTTACTGCTTCCCTTTGCAGCATTGATCAATTCTTCGGCCAAGCACTCAGCGACGGACTTGACGTTACGGAAAGCAGCTTCGCGGGCACCAATTGTGAGGAGAGCGATAGCTTGGTTGACACGGCGGAGAGGAGAGACATCGACGGCTTGACGACGGACGGTACCAGCTGAACCGATACGGGTGGAATCTTCACGAGGACCGCAGTTAACGATGGCGTCAACAGCAACTTGGATTGGGTTCTGGTCGGTCATGATGTGAATCTGCAGTAATTAGTTATGCCCCTCACTAGTTGTAGACTCGACATACGATCTCGAAGGAGTGTGCGACGATGCGGACAGCCATGAGCTTCTTTCCGTTGTTGCGACCGTTCATCATCAGGGAGTTGGTAAGACGCTCGATGATGGGGCATTGTGCCTTTCTGAATCGCTTTTGGGCGTATCGGCCGGCAGAGTGAGAGATGTACACTGGCGCACGGATTTGGATGTAATCGCTGGACAAGAGATATGTTAGCTAAAATTTCGCATTGCGGTCAATCTGTTCCCAGATTCTCAAGCCCCCCTCCCAATATATCCCCTCGAATGCCCTTCTGTAGGAATCCTTACGTCAAAGAGATGTCCCGAATTTCAACATCTTCGTACGACCACCGATTGAAGAGTTTAATTGATCCAATTTCCTCAGTAACCTCCTTGGGAAGGACTTGGTAGCCAGCGACGGCCTCGACTTCGATATCTCCAGAGTCAGACATGATGGCGATGTTGACTTGGTGTTGTGGATTCGGTATTGGAGTCGTAAATTGTCGTGAGGCAGTCGCGGTGGATTCAAAAATTATCTCGAATTCGATGTGAGGAGCTAGAGCAGGATTAGCTTAGTTCGCGAGTCTTGAGGGCTGCTTGCACTCAAGCCCTGGGTGGGGTCATGTGATGCTCCGCTTTTTGGCTAAGCGAATTTTCAAAGTGCAGGACCTTTTTCGGATTTTGACGACTTCAAGACCGACATTCGAACTCTCACGACAATCACACCGAATCCGTCATCATGGGTACGTCTGCAACTGATGGTCTCTACGATGTTCAAGGTGCTGGACGGGGAATTATTGATCTTGCGACTGCGAGATTGATGTTCGCGTCTTGCCCCTCATCTGGAGAACCTCATTGAAGATATACTAACATTGCACAGCTCCAGCGAACACCGGTGCGAAGAAAGCTAAGAAGAAGTGGTCCAAGGGAAAGGTTAAGGACAAGGCCCAACACGGTACGTCGAATGTTACATTCTTGAGGGGTTTGGCAGGCGATCAGCTTTCTAGCTGCGCTGGAGTTACTCGTCTTCCAGCTTCCCATTCAGACATTCAAGATCCATACTAATTGAGAAAAACCGTTAGCTGTCATTCTTGATAAAGCCACAAGCGATAAATTATACAAGGATGTTCAATCATACCGTCTCATTACCGTTGCCACACTCGTCGACAGACTAAAGATCAATGGATCATTAGCACGGAGATGTTTGGCAGATTTGGAGGAGAAGGGACAGATCAAGAAGGTTGTCGGACACAGCAAGTTGGCTATCTACAGTATGTTTTCTGGGAAGTGAATGCGTATACAAAGGTCATCCTACTAATTTATTTCAGCTCGTGCCGTTGCTGCTGCGGAATAAGCTTTCTACACTCCTGTTACGATGTCACGACCAACCACTCTCCTTGCGAGCCGAACCTTTTGATATGGGGTAGAATTGGCGGTTGAAGGGAATGGATTGGGCATTTGCAAATGGGCATGGGGACTTGTTTTCGGTGTAGCATATCCAATCGAAGCTTCTGCAACAAGATGGCGTTCTGACAATAAAATTGGTCTGGAAATCATTTGTGTGATGACATGAAATGATTGGTGTGTTAGTCACGGAAATACCATAATTGAAACGGACACTCCTTCGGACCATCAAGACTTGACACCATTTAGTAGAGATGTACCAATGCGAACAGCTGCAATTACCTGTTGCATTATTTCCAGCAACATCAATCGGGATTTGATTGTTGCATGGTTGAGCTGCTGAGATCATCCCAATTAACATGAAGCAAAAAGCATATACGAAACCCGACTCACAACCCCTCTATCCCGAATTTCCTCTCCATTCCATAAAACGAGTTGAAAGCAGTTCACAAGTCGTATTTCAATACCAATTATCAATTCCCCCCTCCCAGATCATCAAGCTCAGATCGCCCTCTCCACAAGGCTAATGACGAGGCCGAGGCTAAACACATAACACCACATCTCCTCTCCAAATCACAACCACGTTAATCTCACCACCTCTCTCCCCATTTACCCCCTTCTTCCATCCTTTCGAAATTCCTCCCAAATCCCAAGAATCACACAAAATGTCCTCCGCATCCACCGTCCGCGAGCGCCGGAAAGCTGACACCCCAGCCTCACCTTCGAAGCCCAAATCAGCGGCATCTCGCGCCGCCGCAGAAGATAGCGCATTCTCTCTCCTCGATATAGCACGTACCATTGTCTTGCTTGCGCTTCTAGGAGGCGCAGTATCTTATTTCGTGACAAGAGAGACAGCCGTATTTGGACTCAAAAGGCCGGAATGGACTAGATTGGCAAAGATACGGAGTTGGGTTGTATGTTCATCTTGTCTTTCTTCTGAGTTCCCCCATGCGATTCCGGTGCGTGATAGGTTGCCTTACTGTAATAAAATGGCTTGTAGTGGAATTGGAAGAACGTATTGGGAATAGGATCATAATTAGATACAGTTACTGATATCTGGAATTGAGCAGGAAGGACCAAAACAATACACCGATGCAGACCTCGTAGCCTACGACGGCACCAACCCCGATTTACCTCTCCTCCTCGCTCTTAATGGCTCCATCTACGACGTATCAGCTGGTCGCCGTCATTACGGACCAGGCGGCTCGTACCATGTCTTTGCAGGCAAAGATGCCAGTCGTGCATTTGTTACAAGTTGTTTTGATACGGACGCGAACCCTGATATGAGAGGGGTGGAGGAGATGTATATTCCTATGGATAACGAGGAAGTGGATAGTCTGTATACGAAAGGCCAATTGAAGATTATGAGGCAGCAAGAGAGGAAGAAAGCGAAGGAACAGGTGCATGCTGCGTTGAAGCATTGGTATGTTCTTCTTCATTTGGTGCTGCTCTTGTTTAGATTGGAGCTGGAAGGAATACTTAAGACAGATGAGAGGAGAACAGAGTTATGCAAGGCTAATATTTTTTGATGGGATATAGGGTCGATTTCTTCGAGAACAGCCCAAAGTACCCCAAAATCGGAATGGTGAAGAGAGAACAAGGTTGGGAGACCAAGGGACCAGCTCCAACCTTGTGTAAGAGAGCCGCTGAGGGACGACCTACCAGCAGGAAGAGACCTGGTGAGAAATAGATGATGTGATACCCTCGTGTCGCTTCAAAATAGAACGAAAGGAAGGAAAGGAAAAGTTTGGATCTGTATATATTTTAGGGATTGGATAGATTGGAGGAATGGGACTGGGTCGGATTGTATAGGCAGCTTATATATTAGGTGACGGTGACTCCCATTTTGTTCTGGCACTTCCTCATTTATGGTAAGTGATTCATTATCTTCAACATCACTTCAGCATCCCCTTTCACACCTGAAGAGTAGGAAGAGATTTGGAATAAACGATGCCAGCACCGGGAGGCCACTTCTGAGGGCAATCTTACGCCCATGGGACATTGTTGATGCTACCCCAGTATGATATAATTCTGAGAGTAACTTCTACACATTATTTTTCAAGTAGCCATTACACATCGAATACAGATATTTATTTTGAAAATAAGTTGCAGGTAGAGAACTGGAAACTGTGTTTTATCATGTGATGTAATAATGCCTATGTGCCAACACATATCCTGCAAGAAACTCACATTACTGACTTCAATCATAATACCATGCAATGGAAAACCATGACTGCTACTTGCCTCTATCTCAGAACAACCAGACCCGTATACTCCAACTTCTCCCCAACACAGACTCATCTCCCCTCTATGGAGACGTACATCACGTGGATCTCGACAACACCCCTCCTACGAAGCACTTTCACATACCTGGGGCTACCCACAGAAAGAATGTACCATCTTCCTAACTTACGGAACCTATATATCCATCACAAGATCTCTTTACACCGCCCTTCAAGATCTGCGTCTTGAAAAAGAGCCTAGATACATATGGGCAGATGGCATATGTATTCACCAAGACAATACCACCGAACGCCAGAAATAAGTCTCGATAATGGGAGTTATTTAAACCAAAGCGTCTCGCGTCTTTACATATACCGGTCCCGAGAAAGATGGAGGCACCATCGCAATCGATTTCGTATGCGAGCTCTTACACAAACATAAAGCAGGCGAGATCTCTAACCTTGAATCTATAGATAATGCTACAGATCTGGGTCTCCCACCACTATCCGATGCACGACACATGGCTTTAATAAATTAATTCTAAGAGAGTGGTCTACACGCTTATGGTATGGTCAAGAATTCCTTCTTAATACCAATCTTATAGTATTATGTGGACGGCAAACGATAGATTAGTTCATACTCCCTACTATTGTACAATTATATTTTAACTAGTCTTTACCTTCATTCTTACTACCTAATGCAAGGGAGGATTTACAGGATAGAAGAGAGTGCCTTTTAAAATCATAGAGAATACGCCATTGGAGAATGCTAGGCAAAAGATTATCGTTTCTATAATTTCTGATCATGTTTCATCCCTTCCTAGCTACCGATGCTAGGGATAAGATATTTTTTCTCTATCGTCTTGTGGTAAATGCTTTACCGGTTGATATCCCGGTTGATTATGAATGTACAGTTGAGAATTTATATACGAAAGTAGCTGTCTATATTCTCTCCTCTCCTCAAGGTTTAAAAATTCTACACAACAATTTCGGGACCAAAAGTATAAAAGTGCCTTCTTGGGTGCCGGATTGGTCTAAGTGGCAAGTTGGTATTCAGGGAATAGCTATGGATATTACGTATATAGCCTGTAGACGTACAGTCCCTGATTTTCAAGAAAATTCTTTTGGAGAGTTGGAGGTGATGGGATGTCTTAATGAGAGGATTACAGAACAGACTGAACATGTTAGACAATATTACGCTTATATAAGAGCTCCAGGACAGGAAGAATGGTTTGGACAACAAGTAGACTTTGTACAGAAAGCTGTGCCTTACCGAACTGGTGAAGATATCTCAACGGTCTTATGGAGAACAATGATAGGGAATATAACTTTCAATGAAGAGAAAGCAGGGAAGGAATACGAGGAATATTTCCATGCTTATCAAGATTTTTTCTGAGAATGGTTCTTTGGGACAGAAACAAATGGGTAAAGAGTTTGTAGGTGCTGTGAGACGGAGATCTCGGTATAGAAGGTTGTGTCTTACAGGAAAAGGGTATTTTGGGGCTGTGCCTGAGGGGGCGGAAAGCTGAGATTGGATTTGTATGTTTGAGGGTATGAGGCTCTTGTTTGTGGTGAGAAAGATTGGGGAGAGGTTAGGTATTTTGGTCATTTTTATTTGCATGGGCTTATGGATGGGGAGGTGTTGAGGATGCTGGAGTATAGGCGATGTAGTATAATTCTTATTCAGAAGGTATGAATAGATAAATTTCATGATGGTATAGGCGATGAATATGTAAGTTATCGGTCAATCGACTGACTTCTATAACGCACGAACTCTTGAATAGATAATAGGTATTGACATCACTTCAAGAATAGAACGGGTAGAGATTAGGTAGCAGATGTAAATAATCATCTAAAGGCACATAATATTCATCAAGAATCCGCGCTAGACAGCCGCTGAGACATAGCTAGCTACCTCTCTCCCTCTTCCCCATTTCATCACCTAGCTAGCAAGCCAGAATTAAACCACTTTACATATATACGAAGCCCCTCTATTTTCCCCTTTCATCTGCCCGCACGCCGAAAACACTCCAAATCCATCACACTCTCTACAACAACAGTGCCACACCAACAGCAAGGAGACCACCCATTCCAAGCGCGTCCGCGGCACGGATACTGTGTGCTGAACTGCCGGTTGTGCTGGTGCCTGCTGAGGAGGTAGTGGATGTCGTGCCATCGGTTGTGTTTGTGGTTGTTCCGGTGCTGGTTCCTGTTCCTGAGCCAGAGCCGCCTGAGACGGCTGTGCCGGGGAGGTTGACGGTTGCTTTGGCGGCGAGAGCTTGGTAGGCTGCGAGGGTTTTGTTGGATGAGGAGCTGTTTTGTGTTAGAATCATTCATTTATATTTCCCCTAGGTTTTGGGACGGGAAAAACATACTTCTCATTGATAACCATCGTCATTCCATTCTGGCAATGCTTTCCTTGACTGCAGTACAACCACATTGGTGTCGTGTTGTTGACCATGATGGTATATGTTGGTGTGGTGGTGCTGGTAGCTGCTACAGGCATGAACCCACTGTAGATACCTGTTACGTTGCTCATCATCGCAATTGGCATACATGGGGCGTCGAAGGTGGATTGGGTGACGGTGTGATTGTTTGGCGCAAATTGGAATTGGACCATCTCGCCGACGGCGGCTTTGATGTTGTTGGGGTAGAAGGCTAGAGAACCATTTGAGTTGCCTACTTTGACGACGTGGACGACGACATCGGCGGCTGATGGGAATGTTAATTATGATCTTTGTTGCTTGAATTTATGGAGGAGACATACCAATAGCGCTGCTAACGCAGGCTGCGAGGGCGAAGAGTGAGAATTGCATTTTGATATATGTATATGATTTGTCTGTATAGAACAAGATTCTTCTTCAAGACCAGCTCTTCGGAAAAGCGAGTGTATAGTATATAGAAGCGGTCGAAATGGATGAATTTAGTATGCGTCTAGCGCTGTCGTACTGGCCGACAATTAAAATAGAAAGAGATGAAAAAGAATGAACGAGTGGTTTAAATTATTTCTCAAGATGAACAGAGATATCGAGAGAGCAAAAGAAGAGAACGGAGGCTGAATAAAACAGTGGGAAATGGAAGGTGAAGATGAGATGGAGGAAAGGGTACGTTCTTCTTCGGATGGGGATACTTATGGCATAAATAGAGACCGCTTCGATTGATCTCCGAGCAGGCTCTTGCTGCAACCCGTGGTCACTTTGGCAGGGTAGAGAGGAGATTTGGGTCCATCTTTGCTTGGGAAGAGAGGACAATGATGTGCGGGTGGCTTGTTGGCGAAACGTGTTTGGACATGGCTCAAACGGGTGTGCTTAAAAAGCGCTTGGATGGGACATGAGATGGCATTTTGCGAGGTTGAGGATGAGTTGAACGGGATTCTTGGCGGCGAGGTTGGTGCGATATGTGAGGTATAGAGAGGCAGAAAAATAGGAGAGGTAGCGCTCACTGGTGCACTTTCTTCTCTTTTCTTTCGCAATAATTCGAACTATCCTCTGAATACTTCCAAAGCATTGCATCTACCTCGATTATTCTTTTCCATCAAAAATAAAATGATCCGGCCGTGCATCGGGCCTCTCCCTCTCTTCTGCCCTCGGAAGAGCAGTCTTGCGACCAAGCGAGGGAACATGAAGCACGGAAGCGTCTCAGTCGTGACAGAGCCAAAACGCAAAGGGTTTCGCATACCAGGATCACTACCCCGTGACTTTACAGTTATTTGGCAGCGGCTGTCATCTAATCGCTGGATGCAGGCATGCCTCGAGCATACTAAGGTTCTCCTGAGAAATGTGGAATGTGTGATAATCAGCTAAGGAAGCTTGGTGGTGATGAGGAAAGTTTGATGTTTGGAGAAGATGCTTGGAGATGGGATCGTGTTGGAGCTTGGGTTGAGACGGAGTACTCGTTGTAGTGGTGGGTCTATTTTGGGTTTGGGTTACCGAGACACAGAACAAGGAGTGAGATGCAGATATTTAAGCATGATAGATTAATTACCTAATTATTAATTGGCCAGTGGACCAACTTTAAATCGTTTATTGGTCAATATCATTTTTGCCTTCTCTTCAGTCTGATGCAGTGATGCCAGATCCGAGTTCAGCTGGAATCGAAACATTGGCAGAACCTTGGGAAGTGTCGTAGAGGTCGCACTTGTATTGCCAAACAGAATTATTTGAGGATCATACGGAGGATGGGGATATGATTCGACTTTTCTTCTTGGTTCTTCAAAGTGATGTTTGTGAGTGAAGAGAAACTCTTGGGCGAGTTTCGTTTGTGAATGGTGAGTATGAGAAGAGTTGCACCAAAGAATTGGTTTTAGTACTTGGTAAAGTACGTATCGTGGGTCATCGCAGGTGACACCAGGATCGATGATCATGAATGATCACTCTTTCACATCTTCGATTCCTTCTCGCCTCATTCTCCAATCTCTCAAGAAAGACTCAAACTCGGCTGCCACCGAAACTAAGCTTTGGTTGATATTACGGCCTCCGCATCCCTTCCGAGAATAACCAAAAACGGCTCTTCAAAGTCCGGATATGGTCACTACTACTCAAGAGACCTACTTTAAAATCAAGCATCGCGTGTTGGTGGTGGTCACTACCTTATATCACCCCTGTAACGATCTGATCTCCTGCGGACATGTACGGTACAGTACTGTACCAACACACACCAACATGGGATGAAAAGAACAAACAACAAAACACCGAAATTACCTCAATTCTTCTCCCCCAGATGTTTCCTCTCCTGAGCTTATCCACCATCAGACGCAAAACTTAAACTTTGAACCTAGCATCTAGCTGCATATAAATTCTATTCTTATCCCCAATTTGCACCTCAGATTCCCAAAAAATTTCAACGTTCCATCGTATATTTCTTATATTATCATCACTAGCCACCCTCTGCAGGTCCTCTGCATCACTCACCACCTCAAGGAGGCGAGTCTACCGAAAACAACCACCATCATCCACCTCCGTTCGGCTGATTAGCCATAGCCGATATATATTACCTACCTCTCATCCCATCCCCCAAACTAACCTCACTCTTCCTATCAGCCGATACACACAATCTAATTCCCAGCGCCACGCTGCTTTACCCTCATATTAAAATCTCCTATTCAGACTTCCTCTCAGGGTTTAAGAGAGAGGCAACGGCTCTCGCCATCGGAATCTATATCCCCGCTATTCCGAACACTGGGTCCTGCCTGGATGAGATCTGGACTGTCTTTTTTCTGTGGAGGAGAGGAGAGCCATGGGAAACGATGCGATGCTACGATGCACAGTGTGCTATTTCTAGCTTTCTCTCCGAGGCGATCTGGAGCGGGGTGATCGGTCCCTGATTCCTTTCTCTGGTCTGCGTATGGTAGAGCTAGGTTGAGGAAGAGAGTCCAATCTTGGGTCTAGGGGTTTAATGGAGAATCATGGAGATCGAGTGATCGAATGATGTGGCCACGGTCTTGTCTCCTCCTCTTGCCTGGTCTTGCTCCGAGTAAGATACTCAAGAGACAGGTATAAGAAGCTTCGATCCACTTTGCTGTGTTTCTGATATATCTTCATTCTATACTCTGCATCTCTCAAGCAAAACCAATCAGTTCTTCAAAACCAAACAATTTTTCAAATCAAAATAAACACTTCATACCTATTCTTTGTCAGAAGAAAACAAACAAAATCACCAAAATGCAATTCTTATCTACCATTCTCTCCGTTTCCGCCCTTCTCCTCCCTCTCGTCTCAGCTACAGCTTGCGTAGCAGGTGGTCCAGCAGCCCAAGTGACATTTGCAAAGAATTGCTGTCTCGGAAATTACGGAACATGGTATCAATTCTATGAAGTGCAAGCTATTGTACGTCCCCGCCTCCCTGCCTCTTTTCTTCCTCCTTCCTTCCTCTTTTTTCAAAGATAGTGACAGCTCCTAACAAAAACAGTGCGTCATGGCCGACGCCAAAGAAAACGCCTACAAACGCTGCATCTCCCTGATTCAAAACTCCAAGCTCGATACCACTTGTATCCCAGGCGATGGCGGTATTCAGCTAGGTGACGGTGTTAGCTTGACGACTACCGCTAGGACGACGTATACGGGTGCTCCGGCTTCTACTACGTTGGTTGTTGGATCTTAGGCGTGCATTGTGTTAGAGGACGAGGGGATGGAAGATTAGGGGGGGTAGAGAGAGTTAGGCGGATGAGATTAGGGAGAAGAAGGGAGGAGGAAGGAGAAGAGTTTCATTCTGTTGTATATTCTTGAGTTAAAGGGTAGGTGGGGAGAGGGGTTGGCTTGGTGTATATAGTTTGGAAACGGAAGATAAAAGTATTTACTTATCCTTCACATATTGTCTTAAATCCGTGGTGTAGGGTCAGTGAGAGTGGGAGTGTGAGTTGATATTGGCAACAGGAGAAGAGGCATCAAATTTTCTGTGGAGAAACCAATTAGAGAGAAAGGAGAGAGATTTTAAGCAGCGGCGATGGAAAGGGAGAGTTATTCCAGTGGAGTGGAAACAGGGTTTATTCGTGGGAGTATGTTCATTCAATATGACAAGATCCACTAATATTTGGATTATCAGTGGCTGCTCCACAGAAACAAAACCCCGAATCTTATCCTCCTCTCGTTCCATCAAGATATAAAGACATTCGTATATCACACTACTTCATCAAAGTCCAACTCCACAATCCCATTTGCACAGAGTATCTCAATGTGCATTCCCTTCAACTCCAAACTCCAAGCTCCAAGCTCCAAAACCAATGCCATCCCACATTATTCCCTTCTTTCCCTCGCGCTCCGTCTCTAAACCTATCCCGACCCCTAAAAATCAAGAACCAACTGCACAGCCTCCTTCTCCAAATCCTCTACCTCCAACACCCCCTCCCCCTCCTCCATCTCACTCCTCCTCCACGCCGCCCTCGCCAACGCCTCCCTAACAAAAGTCTCCATATACTTCCCCACCGCCCTTGTAGCATCTTTACTTAATCTCGTATTATCCTGTTTGAAACCCTGTTGCAGCAGCACAGAAAGTAAAGCTTCAGAAATATGTTCATTTCGATCTTCTTTCTCGCGGCTTCCGGAGGGAGAAAGCATTTCGATATCTGAATCCGCGCGTGAGGGTTTAGAGACAGCAGCAGCCGAGAAAGATTTCCTCTTCCCTGCTTTGGATTTCGACAGAGAGATGGAAGTATTGATGTCTTCTGCGAATGGATCATCTTCCTCCTCTCCATCCTCCTCTGCATTATCTTCCTCTCCACTCATGGGGCTGAGACTCGGGAGAGAGAATCTGCTTGCTACGCTTGCAGTGGATATACGTTTCTCTTCTCTCCCTAATTTCCTCACGCCAGAGGGTTTGGATTTGTTTGTTGTGGTGTTGGTGAGTGATTTGCGGGGTTTGGAGGAGGATGTGGTAGCTTTTGGACGTCCGGCTTTCTTTGATGTTGGGGAGGCGCGGGGCCGCGGGGGATTGAAGGGTTTGGGTGGCATTATTGTTGTTGCAAATTCAGGGTGTTATAGAATAGATGAGTTGCAGCTAGCTGACAGAAGGTTCAGATTGTCTGCTATGTCGAGTTACGCAGCGTAGAGGATGATGTGTAGATGAATTGACTTGCTTCACTTGCGAGACGCGCTTCCTCCAATTTTGGGAACGAAAACGCGACAACACGTGATGATCGTGGTATGTTGAAATTGTAAGGGGAATGGAGTTAGATTCTATTTCGGCTGAGGAAACGGATTTTGTAGGGTATAAATGTTCAAGACTCGCCCTTGAAGCTTGCTCTAAACATATTGTTGCAGCACAGGTTGGTGGTTAACAATTCTTTGTATTAAAAAGAATGGGCAACGAAATTGATCCGTGGCAGCCAGTTTTGAAATACATGTTTGATATCAATGGAAAAATTGTCTCACACGCTCTAAACAGTGCACAGGAAAAGAATTAAACCCCGTATCAAGTATTCAATTAGACTACAGCTAAAGCAAAAATAATACCCAAACTCCAGCCAGCCCAGGCGCTCCATTTTAAAAAACGCCAGCGCCAGGTGCTATGCCGCAAGAAAAGCAATCTACCTATCCTTTCTCAAATATATCTACAATCTCTCCGAAACGATCAATATCATACTCTAGCTTGACTTCTTCCCCTGACTGCCCCACTTCTGATAGCTGGCGCACTAATATCTCTTCGTGATGCAGCTCCCTCAACCATTTGCTTTCTGGGTGTCATTGTGCCCTGCGCTAAACTTCTGGCTCGTCCCCTACGCTCTCTAATTTGTGCCAATGCTTCCTCTCTAGACATTGTCGGACTCAAGGCAGGGTCGAGAGCTGCCGGGAGGGTGTTTGGAGTAAGGTCAGGTGGGTTTGCTAATGGGATTCGAGTTGTAGTAGAAACGGTGTGGAAAGTCTCGATCATCGTAATTTGTGTCATTTCCTCGTCGTGTGTATGGTTGTGGATAATAGTAGCATTGCTCTCTGTATCGGATGAATGCTCACTCTCGGTAGGGCTATGTTGTCCGTCTAGCAAAGATAGAAGAGAAGCGTTGGCTTCTGCAATGACAGCCGCTGCAGGTGGCTCACAGGAAGGTGTTCGAGCAAACGATCGTTCTTGAACTTGGTACTTGGGAACCTCAAACACAGGCACCGACTGTTTTGCGACATCGAAAATCGGGGCCATTTTCTTTGCTGGTGAGATCCAAGGCGACTCCTCTGGTGGTGGAGATGCAGCTCTGAAAATAGCTTCAGGTGGAGGTCTAACACTCGCAGCATGAGAAGCATTTACCGCTGCCAGTTCTCGTTCGGCTCTCGATGCGCAGCAGTTGAGTCGGCACTCCATCTCCAAAAACTCAACGCGATCGTGTGCTCTGTCTGCTCGTTGTTGCTCCCACTCCAACAGCATCCGCAAGTCATCCATCTCCTCCTCACTAGCAGCAGATGATAGAACTGTGACGGGATCCAAGGATCTTCTGACTTTCTTTGGACTTGCAAACTCGTCATCCTCCTTGGATGCTGGTAGTGGTATCTTTCCTTCAGCGGCAATTCGTGCTATCTCCTCGTTCTTTGCAATAGTTCTGAGAGCATCACGCTCCTCTTCAACAAGTTTGATCTGCTCTTGAGCTTGCGATAATTCTTCCTGAACCCCAACAAGCTGGTATCTAGCCGCGAAAGCCTCTTGCTCTCGTTTCAAACTGCGCTCTTTCTCTTGCTCCAAATCCACTTGTGCTGTTTTCATTGCGCTACGAGCGGCTTTCAACTCTTCTTGTAGCTTGACGACTGCCGATTGTGATTTGAATGATTCTTTCCGAGCCCGGCGGATCTCCTTCTCCCACAGGGTTTGTGTATGTGCATGTGTCTCCTTTGCGCGACCATAATTTTCCTGTCAAAGGTCAGTAGCTATTCAGATGCGCCGGCCTCAATACATACCATAACATTCTCCAGTCTCTCGCCAACTCTCCTTTCCCTCTCTCTACCTTCATCTACCTGTTTGCGCAAAGCTCTCGTCTCCTCTCTATATCTCCTCATCTCACTTTCTGCTTCCTCTCGCCCCAACATCGCGCGCTTGAGCGCAGCATCATTTGCCTTCCTCTCCAGCTGTTTCCCTTGAAATGCCAGTGAATTGAAAGCTTGTACCTTCTCATGTACACTGCTGTCCCTAGTGTGCCTGTTCAACCCCGCCGACGGACTCTCATCGAAAATGCTGGCTCTTTGCTGATTGACGCGTTCTGGGGAGACTTGATAGAGTGGCGTCCCTGGTGATCCAGGGAATTTGAAATTTTGATCCATCTGCAAAAAGCTGCTATCAGAGCGATTGCTTGCGATGGATATTTTAGATGTGGTATGCAAAGTTTGGGGTAGGTTTGTGGTTCTGGGATGGTGGTCCAAGTTTGTTAGGTTGTTTACATTGGGCGGCGCTAGCGGATCGGATGGTTGCTAGGGGAAGCTGACCACAAGACAAAGATAAAATCACTCACGTTGCCGAACAGATCATGTCCATTTGCAGAGTGACATTCGCATTATTGTTGAATTCTGCAATTGAATTTCTGAATTTACAGTTTGTTCTTCTCAGTCTGTGTTTACCACAACTGTTGAAACTCGCAATCTTATCGCTCTTTTGTACGCTCCTTTCACACAATTACAGGGAAATTCGCCAACCGAAGAGAAACACTTTTCTCAAAATCGCATGGAAGGATCTATTCCTGCTTATTTAATTGTTCCTAAATATCGTAACTTCTCCAGATTGCCTAGTCATTCAATATCCAGATATAAATTTCTCGAAAAATCGGATATTCAGTCTTTCGCTTTGTTGCTCATTAGTCTGCTTGTAGAAAAGCTTACGGCCTTCTTGTTTCCCTCCCAGCGAATTACCTGCATCCAATTAAAAGATCCAGGTCTTACCGCGTACCAATACATCTATCACCCACATATCTCGTCGAGTTGTAACGCTTTTCCATTTTTCAAAAGGTAGTACAATAGAAAATCCAGTATGTCATTGGCGTATAGAAATGAGAGCTTGATTATTGTGACAGCAGGATCAGAAAACTGTCCTTGTCCCAAAGCTCCCCGCAATTTAGCTTAGTAGAATAGTTTTTTATACTAGTATCGGTATTGGGTCTGATTTGCAATGATCCGTATGTTGTGTGTTGTTTGAGCTGACTGCCACAAGAATTCAGGTTGCATCTCAACATCTTGCCGATTCAACCCTCCTCTTATCGCCTTGGTAAATAACAATAACGTGTCATTATTGTCGATCTGTAATTTAGGAATCTGATAGAATAGCAAGCTCGTGAAAATAGTTGCGACAAGCCCGAAGACCGAGCCACGTATTGTGTTATACCAAGCTCTGACAGGAGCATCAGCAAAAATCCATTTTTGGCAACTCAACGAGACATTATCCCAGACGAGACTATACCATTAGTGATGTGTATTGAGCTTAGAGATATAGAGGATAACACGACGACGTGCTCCTGCGCCTTATCTGAAACCAAGTAACATTTGAGAATTTCTGTTGGCTAGGAGAAAGAGCAGAGAATCTCTCCCAATACTGGGCAAATGTAATTCAATAGCAAAAAAAATAAAAAATTTACATCCTAGGGTACTATGACCTGACACTTTCTGTTGTATTACTAATAATTCTCAAATTGAGAAAATCACCTTGTGTCCAGAGAACGCCCAAGCCAGCAAACCAAAGCAGGCAACAAGGAGAAAGAAAGTATGAATAATTGTACGAAGGTAGGTATCAAGAATATCAGAACTGATGAGAGACAAATGAGAACGACACTCAGCAAGGCATGCCTTTTTCCCCCTATCTGAATGGCTAAATTCATAGATTGCGCTATGGATAGCTTCAAAAAGAAAAAACAGTCAAAGCAATTCAAAATTCTCGCTATTTTCTGAGACGCGCCGGAGTTTCCAGCAACTGTTGAAAAATGATAATATCCGCTATAGTTGAGACCAGGAAGGATGCTTATGTGTTCGTTCCGAATTTTCAAGACGGAATGTCTCATTTGCTAATTACACTACACACACTCCGCAAATTTGCAACGCAAACTTTCGGTAGGAAGAATATTCCTTAGGAGAGAAATAATATGCAACTTTCAAATGTGCAGATCGAATTGTACAATTCGCATGCTTCATCTCCGAATTATATGGGTCGGAAATTTTTCCTGCTTCTGACTGATGTTCTGTTATGTGGGTTCGGAAAAAGGGATCACTTGTGATAAATAATTGAAATACATGGCAAGGAAGAACATCAGTTGATATGCTTGATAATTGAGAGGGCGAAAGTTTTCTTAAACACTGGTGATTGGTATAATGATACAGCGAAAATAACTGAGAATGGCATTATCTGAAGCCGAAGTTAAAGGCCAACTTTCCACTGACCCCTTTAAAAAATTTGACGGTAGCAGCCCAGCCCAGCCCCCATAGCCCAGGCTTGAGCTCGGTCCAGCGCTTGCATTTGTTGATAGGAGTTGCTGAAGGGACCAACATATTTCAAGACGGAATAACAAAACAGTAAAGCAGAAAACAGGCACAAGCTGAGTTTCAATTTCATTCCTACCTGCAATTGTAATCTATATGAAGAACTAAAAGCTCCTTTTGAAAAAATTCTATCTGTTTACCTCCCTTCCGGGCCGGTGCTATTATCTTCTTGCCTGAGGCACACGTGGCTTCCCCGATTCCATCCGCTAGACAGGCGCTAGCCCCTTCGTCTACAAAATTTAACCAAGCTCTGTCCTTCGACCCGTCGTCTTCTCAATAAAAACTTCGTTGTCGAACGCTCATCCTCGACTTCATCCTTCATCTCTCCTCTTCATCTACATCTCCCCTCAGTCCTTTGATCTTTGATCACCAGTCGCAATCATGAGCAACGAACCTCCTAAGAAGCAGTCCGTCATGGGCGTGTAAGTGTTATCTCCATCCTTCCTCGCAGCAAATTTTTGGATCGCGATCCGCATCCATCAACAACCTTCTCTCATCGCCGTTCAGCCTCAATGGAACTCAATTGGCATCAGACATTGGCTCGGACAAGCTCTGCGAATCCTGCCATCGTTTTGTCAGCTTCGTTGGGTCTCAATGGCGTTGCGAGCAAATTTTTATCCCTCAATTCATTCCGATGATCTGAAGCTGACATCACTCATTATAGCCCTCCTTTCGTTATCGATTTCTTGAGTACGTCTACCTCTACAAACAAGTCCCAATCACTATCGCTCTCCGCGTCGATGGGGAAATGACAGATCGATGGAATATGATGGGTTTCATGAATACCATAAACTGACTCGCGATAACAGTGGGTGGTGTCTCTGCTGCCGTCTCGAAGACTGCTGCTGCTCCTATCGAGCGTGTCAAGCTCTTGATCCAAAATCAGGTATGTTTATTTTTTAATTTCGTCTGTCAATATCAATATCCTTGCCGGGTATCCGAATCGGGTTGCGCCGATCAACACATCCAGCCTATCCTTGGCTTCGTGTTTGATATCCATTGACATATGAAAAGAAGTCCCACAATTTGTCTACAATCACTAACTTTCCCTAGGATGAGATGTTGAAGACTGGTCGTCTCGACCGAAAGTACGATGGTATCGTTGAGTGTTTCCGCAGAACCACCGCCCAAGAAGGTGTTGCATCTCTGTGGAGAGGAAACACTGCCAACGTTATCCGATACTTCCCAACACAAGCGTTGAACTTCGCTTTCCGTGATACCTACAAGTCCATGTTCGCCTTCAAGAAGGAGCGTGATGGATATGCCAAGTGGATGGCTGGTAACTTGGCCTCCGGTGGTGTAAGTTTTCCCTCTCTTTTGGCATGTGCAAATCTAACTTTCACAGGCTGCTGGTGCCACTTCCCTCCTCTTCGTCTACTCCCTCGATTTCGCCCGTACCCGTCTTGCCAACGACAACAAGAACGCCAAGACTGGTGGTGAGCGTCAATTCAACGGCCTGGTAGATGTCTACAAGAAGACTCTCGCATCTGATGGTATCGCCGGTCTCTACCGTGGTTTCGGACCTTCCGTCGCTGGTATCGTCGTCTACCGTGGTCTTTACTTCGGTATGTACGATTCGATCAAGCCTGTTCTTTTGGTTGGATCCCTTGAGGGTAACTTCCTTGCTTCCTTCCTTCTCGGATGGACTGTCACAACTGGTGCTGGTATTGCTTCTTACCCATTGGATACTATCCGTCGTCGTATGATGATGACTTCTGGTGAGGCCGTCAAGTACAAGTCTTCCCTGGATGCCGGTCGTCAAATCATCGCAAAGGAGGGTGTCAAGTCTCTCTTCAAGGGTGCTGGTGCCAACATTCTCCGTGGTGTCGCCGGTGCTGGTGTTTTGTCCATCTACGATCAAATGCAGGTCTTGATGTTCGGAAAGGCATTCAAGTAAACGATGTCAACTGTAGTATAGACGACGGGGTGGGAGGTAATGGGATGGTGGTCGAGAGGGTGGCGCGGCAGGTGGAAGTTGTTACAGACATCCATTGCTATGGTGTTGGAGCAGCTTGCGGTTGACATGGGAGTAGGCTTACTCTAGTCACTGCTGTACTTTATTACCTAGGCAATTCCCTGATGTGTTCCCTTTTACTTGCTGCTTTACATCTTCGCTGGATCCTTCGTTCTTTGGTCTTTTTGCATGCATGGTCAATAGATATGAAGACGGGGGGTGGTCAAAATCGAATGGAAACGTTCAATCTAAGTTGGTGCAATTTACGTGACATTGTGACAATCATTCATTGATATTTGTCCCAACAGTATATCCTCGAGCTAATGTTCCAAGATTGGATTCCAATTCAAGTTGAGGTTGAGGGTCGAGGCAAAAAGGACAAGAACCTCCGAATTGAGCACATTCCATCCATCCTCGGAAACAACCCTGCTCCTCCCCAACTCCCACCCCACATCTCACTGGCTGCCAACTTTTGTTCCGACCCGCCACCACGAAAAACAACACCGTTACAAGTGTAACCAACCCCAACGTCATTCTTGCACACAAATCTGTGCTGCTCTCCATGCACCGGGGCACCCGTCCATCACTTCTCGAGTCGAGTATGCATAAGTACCAGGTGGTATGCACGCGATCAGATGAAGAGGGGAATATCAGCTGATGATCCAGCTGTTCCTGGACGATGCATGGTATCTTTATGCTAGGAGCCGTTGTTTGGTAACGAGAGGTAAGTATGAGCTCATTCTTTTTCTTCAAGTAACCTTTCTTCGTTTGGTTATGGCGCTATGTCACAGTTTATCTTGTTCTTGATTGACAGTGTGCTTCTCGTCTGAGAGCTTGACAATATGCTTTTTGTTTGATTTGACTTGAGGGTATGCGCTCGTTATTGAATATTTTTACAATCGTTGTGGTTCTTTTGGTGGAAGGGCGAAGAGCTGGTAGGACGGAGGAGATGGGAATGGGGTTGGAGACTGAGGAAAGAGTGGCAAAGAGGGATAATGTTACATTAAAGGCCCCCATTGTGGGAGTTCCTAGTCAGCATTGGTATGTGTCTTTTTCCTCTCGCGATTTTCTTCTATTCTACCCAAAAAATCCGAAGCAGTTATAGCTAATTGGAGAAAATAGGGAAGGAGTCGATGGCACATGGAGCACATTCGAAATCCGAGTCGGCACACCTACAAGTACTTATCGCGTCCTCCCTGCTACTTCATGGCAGGAAACCTGGGTCGTTTACGGCGCGGCCGCCAACGTGTGCAATACCAGTGCTGGAGTACCTTCTGATTGTCAGGAAAAGAGGGGAGGTGTGTTTGATTCTGCGAAGAGTGATACTTGGGAGATGGGTGGACAGTATGATTTGGGTCTGAATCAGGGTTTGGGATATTCAGGCGTAGGACAATATGGTTTGTGTTATTCCAGAACCGGGGAACTGTAGGGCTAATTGATGGCAGGCTTTGACACTGTTGGTATTGGATACGATACTAGCCAGGGACCTACATTGAAGCATCAGATTATCTCAGAAGTCGCATCTGGTCCGTTTTGGTTTGGAATCTTTGGAATGGGTTTTCAACCAACCAATTTCTCTGGTTATGGAAATCCTCAGGCTAGTTTTGCGGATACTCTTTATTCGAATGGCAGTATCTCAAGTATGAGTTGGGGTTATACGGCTGGGGCTTATTATCGTCTCAAGTCGGTCTTTGGAAGCATGATATTTGGTGGCTATGATGCTTCGAGGTTCACACCTAATAATGTCATCTTCACCATGACAGGAGATGTCTCGAGAGATATTGTGGTTACGATACGAAGCATTACGTCTACTACTTCCAGTGGTAAAACAACATTGATGTCCACCCCGGAATTCGCATTTATTGATTCCACTGTCCCAGAATTATGGCTTCCTGTAACGGTTTGTCAGGCATTCGAGTCAGCCTTTGGCCTTACGCTAGACACCAAATCGAATCTTTACCTCATCAACGCTTCTACACATACTTCTCTACAAAACCTAAATCCAAATATTACAATTACACTTGGAAACCAGAAATCCGGCGGAGAAACAGTCGATTTGGTCCTCCCATACGCAGCATTCGATCTCAATATCTCTGCTCCCGCTCTCCCAAATGCATCGAGTCTCTATTTTCCTATCAGACGAGCAAGCGATGCCTCACAGTATACTCTCGGCCGCACCTTTTTACAGGAAGTATACGTCACAACCCACTACAACTCCCGCACTTTCAACGTCTCTCAAGCTATATTCGACGACACGGTTTCTGCCCGTATCATCGCCCTGCCACCTACACTTCCAACCCCAGGCTCAACGACAAACACTACATCCAATCCCTCTTCCCCGCGTTCGGGGTCCAAGAAATCTCTCTCCGGCGGCGCAATAGCAGGAATAGTCGTCGGATCTCTTCTCTTCCTCGTGCTCCTCATAGCCCTAATATTCCTCTTCCTCCGGCGCCGCAAATCCCACAAAGCTAAATCAGCTGCAGCAGCAGAAGCAGCCAAACACCCAACTTATGAAATAGACTCCGGGCGACGCGTCGATCCCGCTGAGCAAAGCGCGTATAACGGACAAGCTAGCAAAACAACCCAGGAAGCAGATGGTGAGCAGGTAGTTGAGAAGTGGGGTGTCCCAATTATGGTGCCCCAGGAACTGGAGGCAGGTGTTCCGGGGAGGGAAAGAGAAATGAGGGTTGGAAGGACTCCAATGGCGGAGTTAGGGGAGGGGGAGGGAGGTTTGGCTGAGGTTGAGAGAGAAGGAGAAGAGAGAGAAGAGGATTTGGTTAGTCCTAATACGGGGACGATGAGGAGTGAAGGTGTATGGAGCGGGAGGGATAGACCGGTTAGTGAGGCTACTTGGAGTCCTAGTACCCCGGTGCAGAGGAGGGGGAGTAGGTTTGAGGAGAGGTGGGATGATCAGGGGTATGGCCGTTGAGTTGAGTGATGAGATATTGGGAATTTACATCATTTGGAGCATCAGGATATATAATTGATGTGGAACTGGAATATGCTGGAGTAAAATGCAAGCTGGAGTGTTCGGGTCTGGTGGGGACTATTGAAAATGGATGAAAGGGTTGTATTATGCCTTTGTTTCCTGTACACGATATCCCTTTTGATAGAAATGTCTTTCATCTTCTCATCTTGCAACTTGCTCCAGCCAAATACCTTTGCAATTGACTCGTCTGTCCAAAAGCTGCCTTATGGATCTTTGATCAACGTTACGAAATTTCGAGAAGAAGACTGATTAGAAGTCGTTTTGGTTATGTCTCGGGCTCAATTGGATGAACATGTGTAGCATGAAATATTATTTCCCATTCGAGCTGTTGGAGGATATGACTACTTTGACTAGACATTACATTACGTCTCAATTCCCTAGTTCAGTTCAACGGCCTCCTGCTAAGAACTGCGCCTCTATCAGTTTCCGTTTCTTACTCAAGACCAACCTATTCTCTCCCTCCTCCAATTTGATATGAGTCCACGCTTCATCCGTCATCGCCTTCGCATCCTCGCACAAAGTTTTCATGGCTATCTTTCCCTCTGCTCGACCAGCATAAAACCAAGTGAATAGTGTCGTCCGGTTGACTTTCATCCTCCCTTCGTAGCCATCATTGTCTCGCAGTCCTCCAGTCTGAAGAACCCAGTCCGGATCATATGCCCACACCCACACTGGCCTTAAATTTGCTCTGAAGCTACGATACAGCTCTTCGCTCTCCGGTGTAATCAGGATTACTGGGTTTTCCAGGATCCCTTCCACAAGCTTTTTTTTCGCGCGAAATGTCTTGAAAGCTCTAAAGGGATATGTTAGTCATGATGGCTGGAAGCTGCTGTGAAAATAAAGTTTGGACTAACTCGCGAAGATCTGTGGGTTCGGTCTCCGATGCAGCTACATCTATCCACTGATGTGTCATGTTCGCAGATATCTCATCTGCGCCATGGAGAAAAAGCAATGTCTCTTTCCATCTCTCTTGAGATGTATCCAAATATTCAAGCCAAGGGATCAGTTTCGCAGAGCCGCCTTGTCGCGACTCGCTCGCCCTGATGAATGCAAAACCCCACAGCTTCTTATTCTCTTGCAGCTTGATTACCCATCTAGGCGGCTATAAACCTTCAGAGGTTTGTTTCTGCCTCTTCAAAGCTCTCCATTCTCTTGCTTTGTCCTCGCTCATGTCTGATATATCTCTATTCAGCTTGACCTCTTCCGCGCTTAAAATGGCCTTCTCGGCCTGCTGTTTAGTGGCAGCTACTTCAGGAGGCAGATGCCATGCTCCCCTTCTCCACTCTGATTTTTCTTGGGGCGTATCAAACACATTGAATGCATTTTCGAGCAGTTCGCATTCTGGCGAAGTCAGCGAGTTTGGGTCTGTCACCGCCTTGGTTATTAGTTGTTGATGCGTGAGACGTCCTTACGTCAATCTGTCCACATTTGCAGATTCCACCTCAGCTGTGGGCCGTCGCAGGATCCTACGTCGCTCTAGATCGGTGAGAACGTTAATTCATAAACTCAGAGAAAAGGCTTTCCCATAAGTACAGTGGGTTTGATGATACAGTCAAGTGTTCGCTCGTGTTGACTTTAATCCCAATGCAACCATAGAAGCCCCTGAAATAAGCGAGGAGTATCCTGGAAAACAACCACCTCCTAGGAAGAGTTGTTCACGAGGCAAGACTGTGAAGCCACTTGATCTATCAGTAGCGAGATCAAGGTACTCTGATCCAATACTCGGGGCATGATGTTCGAACATGAGAAAGCTGTTCCACGATTATCGCGAATCCATCAAATGATATTTCAAATGCTTACTACCTGGTCCGGCTGGTGTCGTGTGAAGCCACCCGATTCCTCATGATAATTTAATTGCATGAACCATAGATTGTATAACCCTACTTCTCATCATCTAGTGGTGAGAAAATGGCGCTGAAAGTTGATGGCCACATGGTCAATGCTTCACCGTCCCATTATTATCAAAGATGTCTCCCATTGACATAATTTGAATTGCCGAGATGATAATCCATTGCCTCTCATCTTCAATCATTTTGTGTTATAATACTATCGAATCTCAATTCGCGTGGACTCTGGTTTGCTGCTTCTTCCCGTCGATGTACAGGATTTTTATTGATACCTCCTGCTACAGATAGCTCTCAGAAATGGAAAATTTCATACTCATAACAACTCTTTCTACAGAATTGATTCTCATCATAGAGTAAGAGCGGGAAGTACAGAGAGTTCATGTATTGCAAGTATTTAACACGTGCGAGGTCATGTGACGTTAGCAGTTCAGCATATTCCGAAGGAGAACCTCTTCGTCCACCACGATTAGTCTTCTTCAATGCGTATATTATTATGATCACCCTTGTATTCCTGTCAGGTGAGTCGAGTGAGCGTGGTTTGGTTCGCTTGAGCAGTATACACTTTCGCTAAATTTGTACCCTTCTTGACCTCTCACTGTTTTTTGTTGTCTGATATTGTCAACTTCCTGTTGACAGCTGCAAAAGATTCTATCCACGAAGCGCTTTCACCAACAGGACGTATAGTCTCTCTTCCTTTTCATACGTAATTGTTGTGTATCACGCTCGCAGTTGTCATTTACCTCCAGCCGTACCCCACTTTCAACAATGCCACCTCCAACGGCAGGTTTATCATCGCCCGCTCCTATTCCATACGCGAAGCTTCAAGAGTGTAAGCCCTCTCCAGTGTATATGCCGTAATCAAGCAAATATTACTAACATTTCTCCCAGGGAAGCAAGAAGTCAATGCCCTACACGACCCGTTTATATCCGGGATTCCTAAAATCGAGCTCCATGTCCACATCGAAGGAACACTTACACCCTCCCTCCGCTTTAAACTTGGTCAACGCAACAATGTCCCTCTATTCTCCAAACGGTTGAACAAGACATTTGATAGCTTACCTGATTTGGAGGAAATGTATCACCTCCTCGAGCCGCGTAGTATCAAAGGTGCCAATCAGGTGTCTGCATTTTTTGATGCTTACTATGGTGGGATGGAAGTATTGCGGACGGAGCAGGATTTCTATGAACTAGCTATGGACTACTTCAAGAAAGCTTCCGAGATGAACATCAGATATTGTGAGCCGCTCTTCGATCCGCAGGCACATACCCGAAGGGGAATCGGGTTCGAGATCTTCATGGGAGGGCTGACGAGAGCGAAGATAAATGCTGAAAGGGATTTTAATGTTTGTTATCCATGCTAGGTACTAGCATCCAATGTTTATTTACCAAGCTGATCAAGTTCTAAAGGTAAAATCGCAATGGACCATGTGTATGCTTCGCGATATGACACCCATATCAGCCATGGAACACTACGAAGCCGCTCTTCCCTATAGAGATATGATCGTTGGTATCGGTCTTGACTCAAACGAATTCGATCGACCGCCATTACTCTTCCAAGATCTCTATCTTCGCGCTCGAGGAGATGGATTCAAACTTACATGTCACTGCGACGTTACACAAAAAAATACACACGAGCATATCCGGCAAGTGGCTGAAGACATAGGAGGGACAGGTGGTGATCGTATCGATCATGGACTTGATGCTGCCGAAAAGCCCGAACTAGTGCATTTGATAAAAAGCAAAGAGCTAGGTGTCACGCTGTGTCCTTGGGCATATGTCAGACATCATACAGAGAAAGATCTCTTCGCACATGTAAGAACACTTTTTGACGCAGGTATTTGCATCAATATTAGCTCCGATAGTCCTGCCTACGTAGAAAGCAATTGGATTGTACAAAATCTGAGGTTGTTGAGAATCAAAGCGGGCTTTACAGACCAAGAGATCAAGAAAATACAGATGGACTCAATAGATATGTGCTGGGCTAGAGAGGAGGTGAAGGAGGCTATCAGAAAGGAAATTGAGGAATTCTACAAGGCTACCTATTGATGAATAGACTAGCATTGGCCGACGGCTTCTTGTTCCCTTCAGTATGTTTCCGTTAGTTTGGATGATTTTATTTTTTGCATAGCGGATGAATTTGGGGAGAAAAAGTCCTTCCCCAGTTGATTTTCGGAGATATAATCAGGTCTTATTTCTGACATGGCTTTCTAAATTGCCCAACCCCGCGCGCTGAGGCGACCGACTTGTGCAATATCCTTGGTCCTTGGTAAACCCGATACACAAATTCCTGATCGTGTTAGACTTCGGCTTAAAGATAGCGGTTGAGATTGAACTTGAATAAGAGAATTCGCCTTTGCTTTTTGCTAGCGCGAAATAGTCAACAAATAACTACGCAGCGTTGACTTTTCGATCTACTTAAGAACTCCCAGCCACACTTTGCGTCCACCACACATCCACATCAACACCAGCTTACAACACTGCCTTTGCCATGGCGGAACTGATCAGACTAACTAACACCACACAACGGACTACACTCGATCCTATGCGTTCACAGCATCAACGGAGAAGGTTGGCCAAAGACGATATCTACCTAGTGTTTGACGAGGTAAGTACTTTGACTCTAGCAACAAATACGTCTCTGTGCTGAGAGAAAACTAGCTCGCCCGTGAGAGCATGGAGAATGTCACCCACACTTATCCAAACTCAATTGAGGTGCCAGAGAGTCTTCATATCCTCCAGTGGTTTCGAAGGTTGCGCCTGGTGTCTCGAGAATTCAACAAGATGCTCACACCACTATGCTACCAGTTCATCGATTTCTCGTCACGAGATCCCGAAAATATCCCTGATGATATTAAGGTAATGTATTTGGTCGTTTCTAAGTTTCATACTTTATAACATTTTATTGATAATTAGACAGGCGAAGATCATTGCCAACGCAAAAGTTGTTTGGGTAGATTTTGGTTTGAGTTCATGGCAACAGACATTGAACATTGTCAAACTATGCAATAGAGTTGAAGACCTTAGGTAAGTTGAAGGATTATCGTACAACGAAGCCATTCAATAATCAGAATCAACTGACCGGAAGTAGGTGGGCATTCGAAGAAGAAGATGAGGAATTTCTTGAAGAAGAGGGCAATACTCGCGGCATACAATATCAGCTGGCAGTCATGCATGGCTTGATGGCAATATCGACATCGAACCCAAACGTAAAGCACGTTATTGTCGAGTACTACATCCCGCACGGGGGTATCGCAAGTATACATCCATGCCATGGTTACGGTTTTCTCCCTGACCTAGCAGTCAAAGACGCAATCTCGATACCCGAATCACCCGATACTCTGGCATCTCTGCACTGGGAATTCGGATTTCCTGCAGATGGAGGCGAAATGTTGCCCCAGCTCGAAACGATCCATATACCCAAGGCTCGTGTGTTAAAGTTAGACAACTACCACTGGAAACTCTCCAGAGACCAGTTTTCTTCTGTTTGGGATCTCTCAGAATTACGTCATCTGACTCTGAACGATTCAGATGTTGTGGGTTTCTCTCACGGCGCTTCTCAACTATACAACCTTCGGTCACTCGAAATTTTGGGTTACTACCGGTGCAACACCGACGAGCTCGAGCATTCACAACTATCAAATGCTATCAAGTCTATGTTCTCGAGTTTCATGCGTCTAGAGAGGTTTCATCTATGCTGGAAAGACGGCTGGCAGCAAATTATTTCGATACCCACTCTTTCGATCGTTTTACCAACTTTAAAGCAGTTGATACTTGAGCATGAGAACACAGGTCCACAGCAAGTGAGTCCAGTTGACGAACTTGCAAAAATTTGTCAACAGAGCTGGGTTCTCGAAGAACTGAAATTGAATATTGGAACTCCGAGCAAAGAGGTACGTGGAATGAAACTTTGATTCCGCAATCCATTCATAACACAACGACTGTGTTGCTGCAGATATTGCTTTGCCGTACATGCTTATATACGACCAGAATAGCGCAAAGAAAGTTTCAGGCTATTTGCTAATGATCAAGCAGTACATCAAGGAGATCATTTCCGTCTTGCCTAGATTTCGCAAGCTGAAAATCCTGACTCTTACCGTATGGAAGGAGCTCGAGTCATACGCTGAGATTGAAAACAGTACTGACCCAGTCTACGATGCTGCTCACGATACTATGCGCAGATTGGCTTCTCGAAAGCTTTCCCTTGGATCCTCTTTTACTGAAATCGTAATGATTGTCGAATACTGTAAATTACAGCCAGGACTAGAGTCATACCCCGACAGCCACACTGGCCACGTTGGCAGATTTTTCGTGTACCGGCTGGATGATTCGGGTGAAATGAAACCGTACGGCGCCAAAAGATGGATGGGAGTCGAGGCTCATGGAGAACCGTCTCAGGCCAACAGTGATCATGCCATATTGGAGGATGTTGAAAACGACGGGGAATGAATATCAAAAGGGCATTTTTCTGCGTTGGTGGAAGAGCGGGGACGGAAACATGAATCCCTATGAACTGTCGGCACAGAATTCCAGTATGCAATGGACATACAAAATAGAGCCAAATCAGCTGATGCAAGTTTGATGGTAATTTGACTATGTATGAATCATGCCTTGGGTAATGAAGTTAAACTCGTCTTAGAGACAAGCTATGCAATATGGGAGGATCAAGCACTGCAATACCAGAATGCTTGAGAGTAACTTTTAGAAAATCAATGTGCTATGGAATTTTAAAGTGCTACATTACACGATAGTTAACTCAAGGCTCGTAAGACCGTCTTCCACCGTGTCAAAATGGATAAGGACACACGCCGGGATACGACTTGCGAAAATTATCATTGGCCCGCTGGTTGTTTCTTTGTCTTGTTCGCATTATTAGCTCAACTAACTCGTCAAGTGATAATGGTTATGGTGGTAGACGTACTTCAGCTTCCAATGCTCGCGGAGGGTGCCCAATTCTCAGGCTTGGTGGTATGGCGAATTCTCCCATAGCAGTCTTGATAGGGTGGATAACTTGGGGTGTACCTGTGTACCTGTACCTGTGATGGCGGTAGATTTGACCATCGGTGGGGGGACGACTGTCTTGTTGGTTCCAGTCTGGCAATAAAAACATGACACGCAGAAATTTCGGTCCTTATTGTCAATTCTTCCACAATCTCGATTCTCATGGATCTTGAGTTCTCCTCTGTGGTCTGAATTGGGCCTGTGAGGATAGTTACCCTTGACCCCATTCCATTCTCCGCAAGGGGAGTTGACATCGAAGATTCTGATTATGTTACCGCACTTGTATATGTGGGCTTTGTTGGTTCCGGTACACATAATGTCGCAAGCTAGAAAAGTCGCGATGATGTGATGAACGAAATCGTTTGTGGCCTGGTAAGGGTACTAATTAATTGGTTCTCAAGTCTCTGCTAAATGCCAATCTCTGTGAAGAAATCGACGTTGATGCTGGGAGTTGATTTTCCCGCTTTAAATATTGAGTGAGTGAGAATTTATTGCATTGCTTGACAGCTCCTTTATACTTACTTCTATCAGCACTGGGTTCTGAATCATTACAGGCTTCATCATTGAGAGTGATTCACTTTCTCAAAATTTCTATCACGGTGAATCACTCAATGCACGCCCATCGTCATCTAATACTGTAGTATTTTCATGCTGCATTACCTCTAGCTAACATCGGGAAAGTGTAGAGAGCACAATATAAATTCCGGATCTCACTTCTCACGAATTTACGGTGGTGTTAAATCAACAATTGCATTAAAGCTTTTAGTACACTTCCACAGTTTTGCACCAGACACTTAAATCAACGCATAGGAATGATTCCCACAATTCCGTGAGACTTCATAAGTCAACTTCCCATGCCCCACAAATAACGCATATTGAAAATCATGACCACCGCTCGCAAAATCAACATATGGATAATTACCACAACAAGTATAGAACCATCCCCACCGCCAGCCAATCAATGTTTTGGTTGTGGATGAGGTGCTCCTCCTTGCTTGTGAGTACCTCCACCCTGTGTGCGAGACATTCCCTCCTTCGCATTGCTGTGCTGGTTCGCTTTCTGTTTAGAAGCCTGCTCCTCAAGGTGTTCGGTAACCTTTCTTATGATGGTAGGTGTTTGATAATCAGCGTAGCATTTCGCGCAAAACTCTTCCAATTTTCGGTCGATTATGCCACAGCTGACATTTGTGGGTGCAATCTTGTGTTTTACTTCCTTCTTTGAGATTTCAATAGAGCACCTAGCTGTGCCTGGAATAAATCCAGTTCTACATCGGTTTTGTTCTTCGATGAGAATGATCTTGTTTCCGCAGGTGTTTTTGTAGTGCAACTCGGTTCGTTGGATGCACATGGTGTCAATCACTGTACTAAGTGTAGCAAGATACGAAGTATATATCTACTGGTAGGAGGGTGGTCAACAACTGAAGTACGCTCTGAAAGGAGATTGAAATTGAGTTATGTGGTTGAGATTTGAAGAATGAAGTTGGAAGTTCAGGAAGCTTGTTTGGAGAGGAGGAAGCTCAACTCGAGGAAAGCTTTTATACTCGATCAAGAATCCATCTCATAATCTGGGAATTATTCAAGACTATTTCGTGTGTTTGGACCTCATCATTCATTTTCATGCCTGTAAATCACCCCACTTGGTATCCTAGGTGTATGAGCTTCTCATACCTACTAATTTGCTCCTTCATTAATTCTGGAATTCACTACACGCAAATTGACTTCACCGAATCATATGGAGAGCGCCTGAGCTTGTGAGAGACAATCCATTCACACGCAGTAGCCTGATGTATTCAATTTTAGTACCCTTAACCTGATGCTCCAAAGACATTAGTTTTTTTGACCCTCTCATTCGAAGACTTCAGAGTCCGTGATTGACTCTAACTCAGTATCGATACCCGCATCCTGTTTAACACCCTCCTAGTTCATATCGTCAGCATTCATGTTATCCTGAACTACCTTTTTTCTCTTGCTGCGAGCTCGTGTATTAGCTAGGAAAGGATTTTTTCCTTTCCTCGAGCACTTTTTCTCGGACCTCCTCCACTGGTATGGGATAGGTCCCAGCTTCTTTGAAGTCTGTAGCGCTGTAGTTGTGTCTGGCCATATACCGAAGTGTTGAACGTCAGAAGGAGTCTTTTCAGACTTGTGATGTGCTTCCTGTGCAATGTGATATTTCGTCGCAGGATGGCGAGTGTCTTTCTTTGATAACTTAGCTGGATATACTTCTTCCAGCCTGTTATCTGCCTCCTCTTGCTGTTGTTCTAAAGAGCTGTGGTCTTCTACGCCTCCATAGTACTACTTGCCTCCATTTTCTAGCAACAAAGCAGATTCTACGCCCTCTGCATCGACCATGACGGTGCTTGTTCTCACGGTACGTTGGAGTTTACGAGCTTGGACTTCGAAGCCTTCTTGTTTGGTTTTCGGAGTGCTTCGCGGAAGTTAGGGAGGGTCGAATATGTAGGATTACTTGCATGCTAGCGGTCCTCCACACCAAATAAAATGAAGCTATTGCGAACGACCTCGTTGAATAGAGTGAATGGGTTTGACGACACCATAGGCAGATTCTAATCTGCATTAACTTAAAAGGTGCACTATAGCAGGCTATGAGATGGCCGGGAATGTTAGATAACCGTTGCTGACGATCTCACTAACTAGAGTGAAATGGTCTTTACGACACCGTAAGTTGAATCCTCCTCGTTGAAGTCATTAACAAACAGTAAAATGAGTTGCGAGACAGCCAAAAGTATTAGTTTATTTGTAGGTTACACGGGAAACTCTGTTCAGACGGGCTCGTAACTGGAATGCATGGTGTGTACGACACCGTAAGTGAAATCCCTCGCGCTTTAGTTATTAATAGATTCAGTAAAACAAGCTGTGAGATGGTCAAAAGCATTAATTAATTCGTAGGCTCTACATAAATCACAGCTCAGATGGGCTTTTTGGCTTGAGTAAATAAAGTCTACGACTCCGTACACTGAATCTAATGTGGATACATATATGGATGCATCCGGAAGCAAGGATAGAACCAGGTAGTCACTCACGAGACAGATGCCCTAGAGTACACGAACTCGTATACAAGAGTGAATGAATTCTACAACACCGTATGATGAATCCAATCCGCTCATCTATTAAGAAGTCTTTTAGGTTCTCAATATCGTAAGGATTTAATACCCTTCTCCCATCGCGCCTCATCCTCGTCATCGAAGCCTTCTCAATCCTTGGTCGGACGAACTGATGTGCTGATCCTTACTTTTCATGTAATACAGCGAATTCATCTCAGAAAAGAACCTCGAGGCCGCTATGGCGCAGTAGATTTGGCGTGGAGTATGGGAAATGGGAATGTTGTGGATATATATATGAAGATGGAAGAAAGAGACGTATAAGGAAGCAGATGTTTCAGACAGATCGTCTGAGTAGAGGGGGCTGAAGGCATGATAAATAGTCGAGCAGACAGATCTGGTGATAATTGTATAATCTGGAATGTGTTTTGAACGAAGCAAATTAGAGCATGGCGAGGGCTTTGCCCTCGGAAACTCGGAATGGGAATCATGATTGATACTTGAAAGGTGTATGGGAGATCACTCTGAAATGTATATTGGAAGTTTGCCTAATGACCTACAAACACGAGCTATGCACACAATAAGTCATGGAGTCATCGAGTAAAATGCTTGCATATTTCTAATTAAATATTCACATTATAATCTTGAGATGCTCATGCTTAGATCAGCCAAAGACCAACAAACAGGGCTCCTAATCCAACCCAGGATCCAACCTGCAGTCTCCCACCGGCTCCCGTAGCCGATGCACTTGGTGAAGTGGTCGATGTTGCGGTCTGAGAAGGTAATGCCCCAGTTTGTGTTCCAGTCGGTGTAACATTCGCACCGTAGTCTGGCAAGGAATCAGGTGCTTTCGATGTGTCCGTGCTTGATACATTGACGAGTATACAATCGGCGTCGTACCGATACGGGTTGATCAAATTAGGTCCGGTTTGATTGTTGTATGCCAATCTGATCAGTGTATCTTGGCTCGTATTGTATTTAGGCCATCCATAGTTTGTCAATCCTTGAGCAGGATCTTTGGCAAACGCTGCCCATGCTCCTCGCATGTAGTTGCCAATGTCGATTTGTGCTTGTGTCGCTGGAGGAGTTGCAGGTGCAGTATTGAAGAGCATCGGAATTTCGGCAGCATGCCAAGTACCAGCTTCAGAAGATACTGCGAGATTTGGGAAGATGCCAAAATATCTGTACCGCCAAGTTGGTACATTAGCTGCCACTGAAGCATTGGCACGAAGACCAGTTGGACATGTGAATGCCTGTAAGTTGAATGCATCCCAGAAAACATCCGGGTAAAACAGTCCACCTAGAGCAAATTGAGTCCTGAATAGGCCAGCCTCATAATTATTGTTTCCTATGAGCATTGGAATATTTGCTGGGGTTCTCTGGGAATAATTCGCAAAAACGACAGTGTCGTCGACCGTAGGACCAAAGTATCCCAAAATGCCAGCTGTACCAGATACATTGGGAACGGCGTTTAGCACTGCGGAATAATTCTGACTTCGCATGCAAGAAATAACGTCCGCCTGATTTGAGGAAGCATTTCCACAGCCCAATGTCTCGGTCACATTATACCATGCAGTAGCCGCCAGTGCTTTAGAATTTGGAAGCCCCCATCCCAGAGCGTTACCAGATTCAGGAATGAAACCCGCAGCGATTGGATCAGATGTCCAGGCGTATGAATAAAAGTCGACTGAGGCACCTCCAGCACTCTGTCCGAAAAGTGTAATTCTTGACGGGTCTCCACCGAATTTCTCTATATTGTCTCGTACCCATTCAACAGCAAGTCTTTGATCGAGCAGTGCTAGATTGTTTGTTCCGTTTGGGTTTCCGGGGAAGCCGAGAATACTCAAACGGTAGCTGAATCGTTAGCTATGCTTCGTAGATCAAGAATCAACCTACTTCAGTGAAACCACGACCACATCCTCCTGACCGGCAATATTTGCACCATTATAGCCTGCAATAGCAGAACTGCCACTGCTAAAGCCTCCGCCATATATCCACACCAACACAGCTTTTTTTGAGTCTCCCGTCTGCGGTTTTGTCCATACGTTCAGGTTGAGGCAGTCCTCGCTGTATTTGCCGGCACTGTTACTCAAAATGCTTAATGTCGATATTCCAGCAGCCGTAACATTTGCGACAGCCAAGCTTGAAGCTGTGACATTCAATGGCGCACTTGATCGTACAGGGCAGGAAAATCCCTATGGAGGTTATTAGCAGCTGTCTGGCCAGTACCATTCTGCACGTACATATGAGGTTCCGTTGAGAGAAGCATTGCCTGTAAATTTGACCGGCGCTGCGAATCTCAATTCTCCAACTGGCGCCTGCCCGTACGGAATTCCCAAGTATTCAGAGACCTCGGAATTGTTCTTCGCCGCATGGCCAGAAACTGCTCCACTGCTAGTCTGCACAGTCTGTCCAATGGTCCAATTCGATTGACGTTTCCATATAGTATCGACAACAGAAGCATACGCAGCACCTGCGACGGTGAGCAGAAGGAGGGAAGACTTCATGACAGCAACAGTCTTCGCTCAACAGTTCATCGGAAGAAGAGAGTAGGAAGGGTCGACGCAGACAATGGCTGCACCTACCTTGTTATAGCAAGCATAATGACCTACCAGTTCTTACTTACTTAGCAGCCTCAGCAACCTTACCTACCTTACCTTGCATTCGGAATTTTGTCCATCTGCAGCTTGGCTCTGGACACAAGTACACAGCACAAAGCGGGACCAAGCTCCAAAACAGTGTCTCTTCTGCGAGTGTGCTACGGCGTAGTGCAGTATGACCGAGTCTAGTTGTGCACTAGATCGGCCCACGACTTCGAGTGGTGGGTGCTGCAGATTGGCGTGGATTGGACATGAATCGATTTGGGCTGGAACACTGTCCAGTAGTAACCACTACTGTACGATACGGGTGCGGAGAAGCTGGGGTGAAGTCAATTACGCTGTTGATGATGTGTTGATGCAGAGTTGGTGTTGGCCTTTGCGGGGGAAATTGGAAATTGGACGGAAAAGAAGCCGAGGTGGGGAGTTCTGTAGGGTTCATTTGCGGGGGATGCCTGAAGAAAAACCTGCATTTGGACCGGATATTGGTATTGTACTGGTCATTTCTAAGCATCCATCGGCGATAGAGCCTCTTCTGGCAGGAGATACATTTATGGGAATGCTTGACATGTAGGTACTGCTGACTAGGTACGTAGTGCACTTTTGGGATTTGGCTTCTGACTTTGCCATTCAGCGAGCCCTGGGCCGAGAATTATGTCCGAGGAAGTCGATGGACGAAGAAATGACCGACGACGATATCACTGCACCATTTTCATATGTCTTTGATAAGGCGGAGACCCAAATTGAAATAGAAGCCATTTTACAGCATTTCAGTTATTTGGTGGAAGCCAGCCGAAAAAAAGTTCACCCGGAAGGACAGAATTCTGCTGGTTATCAATATCAAAAAATCCATCTTATTTTACAACCGGGCTTAATCATATTGGAAACAGATTATCTCACCCATAACACTTTTACTGGATGATTACATGGCACCCTATACAATCTTTTAGAGGCTGCTACGGGCGGTGAATCTGTCATGATGGACATTTCCATGATACTGGTACGCCTTGCGAGCAGCCTGCAGATGTTGCGCCACGTCAACATACGGCTGCCGATCCAGCCTGACATCAATTCTTTGGATATCATCAAAATTCAAATTTGCGGTCAGCAGAAATCGATAGCCGGAATACAATGATAGACGAAAATATTCCGTTAATATCAGGCTCCGGTCTTAGCAAACAGGCAGACGAATATCATGACGAAACCAATCTACATGAAAAACTGTTGGCCGCTCAAAAAGGGCTGGGAGAGCTCCAAAACATCGTCGTGAATTCAACGTCGTCATGTCGCATCGGTCAAAGCTATCGTATCAGAGCAGAATTCTACTCAATTTCATCAACCGTCACCCTATTCCAACAGATACCTGAGCTTGAATTGTTCACAGACACCAGAAAAGCGTTACTGCAGAAGAGCCTGGATGCAGCTATCAAATGGATTGATTTTGCGCTGGTGAACCACGACAAGCTGTATTTTGATTGGCAATACTTCAGGACTATTCAGACCGCGTTTCACAGAGCTTCTGGATACCTTCTCTGGGACATTTTGGGGCAAGAACACATATATACGTGCTTTGAGAATTTCATTAACTCGTTTTAGCTACAAACACCACCAATCAGATCTCTCAGCTGGAGAATTCAAAGACTTGCTCTCTAAGGTACCTTGTCCTGCCATACCCAGAAAATGATTATTTACATCCCTAGGTGACATACTATCTTTCAAGAAGATCAAATATCTGGAGGCGAGCTAAGGCATGTGGTCTCGATGATGCAGCTCTTGTCAAAGCACAGATTGTACCAGATATCCCAATACATCGAAAATTGGAGTCTAAGGAAATTCGAGGAAGATTTTCCGTTGAAGGTGAAGAGCCTCTAGGTTGTGGATCATCCGGCATCGTGGAAGTAGTCCGCTGTTTGAAGACAAGCCAAGCTTTTGCGCGAAAGAAGTTAATTGTTCGCCATCACCATAACCCGGATGTCATTCGCGAGCAGTTAATCAGAGAGATTAAAATCACCCATTGCCTACAGCACCCTCATATTATCGAAATATTTGGATCATACGAAACTCGAGGCGGGCGTCTTCCAAGCTTCTGCGTTCTTCTTCAACCCGTTGCCGATTACGATCTCCGAGACTGGCTTGACGAGACTCAAAAGTTGAATTTTGAGCCCAAGCGGTTGAGGCACATTCCAAGATGGTTATCTTGTCTTGCTGAGACAATTGCATTTTTGCACCGAGAGAAGGTCCGACACAAAGATATCAAGCCAGGAAACATCCTTGTGAAGGGTGATAGCCTTTGGCTCACGGATCTGGGGTCGGCTGTGAGCTCCACATTAATCGATAATACCTGGTCTGAAGGTACATCACGCGGTCATACTAGGCTTTATAGTGCCCCAGAAGTCATCGAAGAATCGAAGCGTGGGCGAAAGGCTGATGTCTTCTCGCTCGGATGTGTCTTTGCGGAAATGCTCACTATTTACTCGGAGCGGACGCTGACCGGCTTCAAGGAGTTCCGCCGGTCTGATGATGGCGAATACTTCTATCATGAGACCATTGAAAAAACATATCAATGGATTGAAGCTGGATCGAAACTCTTCGATATTTTTCACCCCTTCTACGATCGTTCAGAGCTCATCCTATTGATGGTTCCAATTGTTATGAAAATGATGGAACTGGATCCCGTGAATCGCCCGTCATCCTTTTCCATTGCACAAGAAGTGTCTTTGATCGTTGGTGATCAGGCCTGCAACCATACTTATGGCCATAGCAATGCTCTCAAGGAGGCTCTGGCCGGGATAAATGGTTCGAATTTGGAGGTCATGTCCTCTACATCCTCTGATTTTGACTACCTACCAGAGGTCGAGCTGGGAGTCGAGACTTGTAGCTACGAGGAGTACGAGCATTGGCGCACGCTGCTCGCACCTCAAGAACAAAAGGAGTGCTATGATCGTCTCACCCCGCGAGAAACCATCAACAACTGGCTTCTTCATAGTGTGGGCGAGTCGGCTCTAGAACAAAGGCGCCTCCAAGGCCACATTGAATTTGACTATAACTCCATCTTCGAGAACACTGTCCATGGTCATAAATCTGCTTGGCTGAAATATATCAAAGCATGGTGGGGGGTTGACAGTGCAGGTCATAATTTTTCCAAGGTCAAAGTGGTGTTTCACATCTTTCATGACGAATCGTCAGCCTTGATCACTACTTTGAGCGAGGACGTATCTAGTATCGCTTCCGAAACTACAGGAACTGAGTACCTCTTCGAAGATGACCACGAGTCGATGGTTTGGGAAAAGAAGAGATCACAAAGTTTGCCTGAAGTTTTCTTCACCGAAGCGCAGTTCTTCCAATCGGTTCTGGCAACTTCAGAGGCGCGATCAGTGGAATAGAGCGTCATTTGTGACCAGCAAGAAATTACAGATCAACATCTCCAGCCACGCAAGCAGATGGAGAGGAAGATTTGATGTTTTCGCAAACTCAATCATTTCACCGCCACGTCTTTGTGTCAAATTCATCCATCATTGCAGAGTGACGAAGTATATATACTTTCGAGTTCCAAAGTCAATCCGAACCCCAGATCGAGATATTTAGGTGCATCAGGATGCGGTCAGGCCAGTTACTCAACTTTGGCAAAGCATATTTCAATCTATGGAATGTGTGATTACAACGGATCATCCCTCGTTCCAAACGTCTAGGCAAAGATATTTATGTATATCAATATGGGGCCGGGTCAGGTACTTATTTAGGGAAGGTATATATTCATCTATGGGAATAATGGGTACGACGGGTCATTCCCCTTTCTAGGGCCATGCTGAAATCTAGATACAGATATCTATCAATGTTTTTTTTGCAATGGGGTCAAGCATTCAGTCCATAAAAGCATATTACTATCTAAGGTGTATACGAGTACAACATGTCATTCCCGTTTCCAAGATCATTCTGAATTCTAGATCTGGATATTTCGTAACTCAGGACGGAGTCAAGTCAAATACTCAATTGCTTAGAAAATTACTTTCGACCTTAAGTATCATCCACCATCGCCAAATGGTCATTTCTCGCTCACTACACGGCGTAGAATGAAGCAGAGAGTACCCACTAGACAAATATTGAAGAACATGAATTTGTAAACTTTTCTCTTATTTTATATACATTATAAGAAATCTATTCGTGTCGTGTGGTTACACGATCCATCGTGCTTTTTCGATGATGATGTTGTTCTGCATTGCAGACATATGATTCCGGTTTGGATTCTTCTCATCATCCCTTCCTGCCTTCTATGTCATCCATATCCTTCCCATCCCAACCTATTTCCAAAAGTAGAAGAATATCAACCATTTCCCCTTTTTTTCCTCATCCATCATCACCATTCATGAGGATCTCAAGTCTCCCGACTAGAGTTCTTAAACCCAATACTCATCCCTCTGCTCCTACCCGGCTGCTGGGCACTAGAGCTTGTAGCCTGTGTCTGTCCCTGCGTTTGCGGCATGCGCTGCTGCGACGTCGACTGAGGAGGAAACATACTGTATCCCTGCCCTGAGTACGGCGTCTGACTCGGATACACAGTCTGCTGTCCCTGCTGCTGATAACCCGCCTCAGGCGCAAGGCCCAACTCTGCTTCCTCATCCATACTCATCCCCCTCATTCTCTGTCCCGTACCCGGCGGACTAGGACCTGTAAGACTCATCCCAGGCGCCCCAGCACTCTGGATATGTTCACCAGGTCTCCTTCTCCCTCGGGTACTAACTCGTTTCAATAATCCTTCTTTCAGTTCCGCGAGATCATTTTCTCGGCGCTCTATACTCTCATCTCGTAACGTGTCGCCATCTTCTCTTGCGCCCCACGCTGCGCTAGGATCTTCCGTCGGGTTTCGAGCGTTGAGATTAGACATGGCTTCTTTTTCGCCTGCTGCTCCTAGGGCGCCTGAGGAGGGGGCTGTGGCGTCGTCTTTGGGAGGAGTGGGGATCAGACGCTTCTCTTCTTTCGCAGCTTTGGCTTTGTCTCTTGCTTCGCTGGCCCAGGAATCGGTGATTGCTACAGAGTAACCTGGGTTTGTAGGGCCGCCTAATGGTTCGCCGCCGCCGCCTGGGGCATAGATGGGAACTTTTCGAAGGGCAAGGACGAGGGCACACATGAATTTTGAGCGTCTACTGGCGCGGACAGTCTCATTGTGCCAGTTGGACTTGTGACGGATCTCGACCTTGAGTTGTAGCTTATCCATGTTTCCGATTCCAGTCGCTTCGAGGATGAGATCAGGTTGGAAATCGCGCGAGTTGTCTGGATGACGGATGAAAGACTCCATTTCTTTTCGTAAGATCTCGATGTCTTCTAATGTAGTGTCGAAAGAGATGAACATGTCGAGCTGTTCTTTCATTGCCTTTGAACGGGTGATATTCTCTATCCAGAGATTGTTGAGGATGATGTTTGGCACTTGAACCATTTTCATGCTGTCGATTCGCTTGAAGACTGTGTAGAGGAGAGAGATTTGCTCGACGACTAGGAATTCTTTTTCTGGGCCCACAATGTCAACTCTGTCGCCTACGTCGTAAGGGTGTTTGACGAAGAGGAAGATGCAGGAGCCGAGGAATTCTTGCGTTGTGGCTGCGAAGACAAAGGAGAGGGAGAGGAGAGTTGTTCCTGCTGTGGCGAGGGTGGTGACGAAAGATGTGTCTTGGAATGCGACTTGTAGAGGTTAGTGGTAGTTTCGAAAAGGGGAGGGGAAACGCACCAAAAATGAAGATAGTAATCACAAACAAAATCGCAACAAGAACCTGATCCAATACACCAATTGCCTGTCCTACATCCCTCATACTAGCCGCAATGGCCTTCCTATCTCTCCCAATCTCCACAACTTTCATAATCATCTCATCCAGCGAGATATCTCCATTCGCATCGTTATCTAGAGCTCCAAATGCCTCCTCAGCTTCGTTCTTCCTGGCTGCGCCAAGAACTTCCTCTACATCTTCAGCATAGAGAGAGTCTCGTCCTTCGACTACAAAGGACATCCAAAGACGTTTTGCTAATGCTTCTGAGGAACGCGTCTTTTCCAATGCTTCGACGACAATAGAGTGTGCAGAGGTAGGATTAAAGACCTGTTTTCCGGTGATTTCAGAGGCGATATTTCCGAATACTGAAGTTACTTTATCTCCCACCCGTCCAATATTGCCGATAATTCTCATTGGGGTCCCAGAGCCTGATCTCTTATGTCCTGTACTTTTGGAAATCATGGCTTCGATACTGTCATTAATGATATAATCCTCCTCTATGAATTCTGGACAGTACATTGGAAACAATGTGCGCGAGGCATCGAATAAAAGACCTAGGAGATGAACGTTCCGCTTTGAGTCTTTGATTCGTCCGTCGAATGAGCGGCGATGGTAGTTTATTGAGATGAGCTGAACGAGCATTTTCTCGATAAGGAAAAGGACTGAAGCTATGAGTGCTGGTCCGAGGAGGGCTTTCATGACTGCGACCCAGTGTTTTTGAGGCACGCCGTTGATTTTCTCGCTGGTTAGAGCTGTGAATGTTACGAGAGATGTGACGGCCCATCCTACGAGACTGAGAGGAATTTCGACAGCTTTGAGAATGAGTGCATATTTTCTGGTGCCGGAAGATACGACTCCGCAGAGGAACATGAAGACGTAGGGAATGAATTTCGCTACGAGCTTGGAGATCCAGATGCTGAGCCAGATGATCTCAATCCAGAGCCAGAAAATGTAGGTCTTGACATTGGTGTTGACGAATAGAGCGTTTGGGTTCAGGACCGCGTAGAGTACGATGGGTGTAGCTATGAGTAAAGCTATTGGCAAGACATACACAAAATATCTTGTAACAACAGAGAAATTGATGACTTTGTTGTAGAATCTTCCGAGGCCATTGATCGACACCTCTTCTCCATCTGTGCCCACTCGAACCGGTTTACTATTCAATTTCTTTATTTTCCTCCTCCCACCTGGTGCACGATGAAAGAGGCCTTTCTTCTCGTCATCTTTGAATGTAGGTTGTTGGGAGAGATCGGAGAGAGCTCCTTCGCCTGGTTTGCGGGCACCGGTAGAGGAAGACCGGGTTTGGACGTTGGTGAGAGGAATGCCTTCGTCTGGCGTCATGGTGGAGGGGTGGTTTGCTGCGAGGGGTTGGAAACCGTGGTATTGGGGAAATGTGGGAGATCGAGGACTTCGTGACATCGGATGTATTATTGAGGTGAGGTTTCCTTCGATTGTTGATGAGTTCGAAGGAGGGGTTCAATTCGCGATATTGAAGTCGAAACGAGGGGTTGGAGGGAGGAATGTAAATCTCGTAATAGGTGGCAGATGCGGTTATGAGGTAGTTGGTGTGTTTAGCTGCCAGCAGAATTGACTGAACGAGTGATAAGGAATTCGTAAAGAGTTGACGACGTCGTTGGCTCGAAAAGGGGTCGCCTCAAGCGGTTTTCGATTTCGATATCCTTAATTCGAGTCTGTAACATATGAAAGACCCCGCAGAAACAAAAAGTCGAAAAAGGGCAAAGTCAATTGCAATCACCTAAGTTCTAAACATGCAATTGCAACACAACGAGAGTGAGATAGGAAAAGAGAAGATGGAGATGGAGATGAGGAGAAGAGGAGGAAAAGCTGGTATATTTTTGCATCCCTTACGGGACTCCACATGCACCTCCTCCTACGACACCAGGACCATCCTTCACCCTCTCGGCGTCCCAGCAAAACGCCAACCGAGTTAGCGAGTGGATTGCTGCAAGGCACCTGGGGTGCCATACAAGGGTGGCTTGTGGTGGAAGTACCAATGTGTGGCCACACACGAAACCAGATGGTCAACGGTCTTGTTTCAGCTGGCCAGAAGGCGTAAGACGGGAAGGTGATTGGGGGAAAGGTCTTGATGAGGGAGAACCACTTTGATTTCCAGGATGAGAGATGTTTCGTTTCAAATGCTGAGATTTCAGATTCGATAAAAGCACAAATATATTAAGATGTGAGGTGTTCTATTATTTCTATTATTTGACTCTGATTTGTATGAGGTTGTCTGGAGCGTGAGAGAAAGAAAGGAGAGATTGTGCATCTCAGTACATGTGCAAGTACTTCGTATACAGGTTCTGCAACTTCCCCTGCATTATTCCTTCTCAACACCGTCTATCCTTCCCCCAACTGTCAACACCCTGCGTCATCGTCCAACAATCAAGCAAACTCAGGAAAGGTAGGCTACAAACACGAACATCAAGCCTTCATCCCAAAAATAAACCTTTAGCTGTCAAATTTTCCCTCCGCATTCCAAACTATCCAGTCCACATCTACATACCACTTACCTAATCCACCTATCCACCGGCAGCACCAGGGAAAGGCATAAACCCGTCAAAAAGCGAGTTCAATTCTATTTCTAGAAAAAGCAAAAAGAGGACGAAAACTTTCTTCACATTAGTTTCCACCCCGCCACGCTCCGCCCCACGCCAATACTATTCCGCCCAGTCCGACTCTCCTAGTCCATATCCTCGTCATCGAACACGAACCTTTGCAGCTATCTGATCGCGATCGTAGATCCGCCCGCCCGCACGCGACCCTCTGTCTCTCACGAATGAACACCAGTGCAACATGAGCAACAACACAGACAATCAAGACATAGATATGAAGATCGATGTGGTGCGTGCGAAGCAGCTGGTGGGTGCTTTGCAGGGGGTAAAAGATAGGGTTGCGAAGGTGGGAGGAGGGAGGGAGGTGAGTCAGCTGACTTTTTTATATCTCTCTTTATGTTACTAAATTGTGTTATATTTGGGGAAGAGAGGTATGGATAGAGAAACTAATTAAGACAGGTCCGTTTAGTGGCTGTTTCGAAACTGAAACCTGCTTCTGATATTCTGGCTTTGTATAAGGAAGCTGGACAGCTTCATTTCGGAGAGAATTACGCACAGGAATTGATGGAGAAGGCGGAGGTGCTGCCGAGGGATATCAAATGGCATTTTATTGGTGGTCTGCAATCTAGTAGGTCTTTTCCCATCATCCCGTCTATCTCAACGGTTTCTCAAGCTCTATCTATTGCTTTTGGGAGTTTGCTTTTGTACTCTCAAGCCATAAGTCAGGTGATGCAAGTGATCACAGATCTGATAGCAATGAATTGTTCTCCATCAGCTACTTATGTTTCGCGGTCGAAAATTTCTTGTTTTCAACTCTTGTTTCGCTCTTAAATATTTGTTGCACATCTCATTCTCGGACTTAGGTGTAGTTGCATTTAAGATTTGGCGTTCCCGACGGTGATAAGTATTCATCGGCGATGTGCTTTTTTCGGTGTTAAGTTCCTCCCAATCACTATTGCATCTCGGGACCTTTTGCTTATGTGGTTTCCACCGTGGTCCGCGCGGGTTTTGTGGTGTTTGGAACCATTCAGGATGTGTCGGGAAGTTGGTTGTGGGGATGGTGGAGGTGGTGGAGGTGGTGATACCGGAAGCCCGGGTATCTGAATGTTGGCAATGTTAGGTCATCTGGACCCGTCTTCTGTGGCAAGCTGGCGCTTACTATACTGAGACTTTGGTTCAACTGTATGGGATGTACATACACTATAACTACATAATCCCACATTGAGCATTCTAGCCCGAAGTGGCATTCACTGCCGAATAAGTTCTTCACTATTCACCTCCATGCCACCTCTCTGCCTCCTACCGAAAGTTCGCTTTTTGGGATATACTACGTTCAAGTGTGTTCTTCAGCTATTTAAGACTCATCCCTGGCACCATCGCCAAACTCTGTTTACAAGAGAGGACCCGCAATGCCCTTTGATGCATTATCCCATTGGATGGAGTTGTTCATGGCAATTTCTAGCGCTGAAGTGAAACGATAGATAGAGAATCTCAGTTTTCTGTTCTCTTGATTTCGGCGTTGTGGGCTAGATGAAATATTGCCTCAAGTGATCAAATGTTAAGATCTGATAGTATCCATTTTCACGCCCGTCAAGAACCACTATTCTCGTCAACAGTTTCGCCCTGAAAACTTCGGATGGGATGTTGTAAAAGTCCATAATGGAGGTTCCTTTCAGACCACAGCCATGACCCTCAGTTGGGCGGCTTCTACGAAAGCGGGACACATTAGTTTTCAGTCCTTTTTGGAGCCGAAACTTGCAAGTGGATCGGATCTATATGGAGAATATCTGAGGTGTCTCCTTCCTTGCTGACTCCCACGAGGGTCAGTCATCCTACCTTGAACCCTTGGAACGCACCAAGATCTCCCTGGTAACAAACAATTGATCAAATCTGGGTTTAAATAGAAGATGTCTCGAGAATGGATGCTGCTAGCTACAGAGGTCGAAGTTTAGTATTCACCTAAGCTTGGTGAATTCATAGGGTGGTATATTCATATGGTGGCGAATTCATAGGGCAAGAATTCCTCATCATTCTTGTCCGTCTTGTTGGAAGTTTGGTGTAGTTAACACCCAGGATTTTAAGTTCACTTCCTTGCCATTCTATCTGTTCGAAAACTGGCGCTACTTCAACAGTCAAATCTCAATTTCAAATCATATTATCAATGCCATGACCTTCGTACACAAGCGGCTAATCGTCACACAGATAAATGCAAACCCCTGACCTCCACGATACCCAATCTCTTCATCGTCTCTTCCGTCGACTCTACCAAGAAAGCGACTCAACTCTCCAAAGGCCGACAAGAACTCTCCTCCACACACCCAGATCTCCCACCTCTCAACATACACATCCAAATCAATACTTCCGGCGAAGCCTCAAAATCCGGCGTCTCGCCCGGACCTGATGCCACAGCTCTGGCTACCCACGTCTTGAAAGAATGTCCAAATCTCAAACTATTGGGCTTAATGACAATTGGTGCTATTGCACGCAGTAAAGGTGTTAAAGAAGGGGAGGAAAATGAGGATTTCAAAGTGTTGGTTCAGGAGAGAGATAGATTGTTAGATGAACTCAAAGGGGAGGGCATAGAGGCGTTGGAGGTTAGCATGGGCATGAGCGATGATTTTGAAGGGGCTATTGAGATGGGAAGCGATGAGGTTAGAGTGGGTAGTACGATTTTTGGCACGAGGCCACCGAAGGAGGAATTCAGTGTTAAAGGGGATGTCAAAGAGAGCAAGTCGTAAGCTGCTAGTAGCAATTAGGGTGAAGAACGACAGAGAATACCTAGAGCAGGCGACTCAAATGGACTATAGGGTTGTGGTACCCGGAAAGGAGTAGTAGTAACTCGACGGTCGGCGGAAGATGGACACGAAGAGTGCAGCACATGATACCAAATTATAAAATCATATTAAGAAACTGCCCAGGCATCATACTTCTCTCTACTTATCCAAATTACCAATCTACAATCCCAACATCCATCTACCAACCCCTCATCTCTGGCCCCCAACCTTCCGCCCCCCAACATCTTCAATCACCTGACATTCTCATCCCAAAGCAGGTTAGCGCTGATTCCGGCAAAATCGCGCTGAGCAATCATCAACATCTCATCTCCAATCCTCTTATCCCCAACTACTCCACATCGAACTCAATCAAAGACCATCTCACCCATCTCATCTCATCTCATCAATCTGGATACTTCCCGTCGTTAGGAGCCGCGTCTCCAGGTGGAGATTGAGGCGTGGACGTAAGGACCGAGTCTGTATCACGTGGAGTGGCTCCGCGCTTAGCTATCCTGTGAATCGGGAGGGGAATTGCGGCTCAGAAAAAGCAAAAACTGAAGCAAAAGCAAGCGTTTCTCAATTCAATTGATACTACTGAGTTACGGTTCTCAGACCCAAATCCAGTCATTTATATAAAGTAGGACTCAAGATGACGAACATGAACGCCAACAACGGAACTGGAGGCGGGGATAGAAGCAAAAGCTTCACGCGCGAAGATAGCAGTAGTGCGACGATATCGGAACCTCCTGGGATACTTAGAGAGCCAACGAGAAACCCGTCTGTGAGTGCGCCGAGGAAAATGAATACCGATATACCGAATATTTTGCCGCATGAGAGGGTATTCCCGATTCAGATTGGGAGCGAGCTTTTTAGGTTGAGTGGAGCGAGTATTAGTTCTGATGGTGTGTATTTTTTCTTCTTCATATACTCTGTTTCTGGTTATGAATTGCTTGGAATATTCACTTGGATTGTTTGTGAAGGGATAGGATGGGATATGAAATAAGTGAGGAGAGGAAGCGAGAGAGAGATGAAAGACGAGTATGAACATACAAAACTGACAAACCTAGAGCACCCTCATACTTTTCACAGTTTTTTCAATGTCAAATAAAGACTGCAGAAGAAAACGGTAACGACTCAAATGCAGTTCGCACACTGTATATTGATCGAGATCCCGTGACGTTTAGGGATATCTCGTTGCATTTGCAGGGATATCATGTTGCTCCCAGAGATGGAAGTCATTTTGTGAAATTATTTGCTGATGCTCAATTTTATTCACGTACGTCATCTCCCTCTCCAAATTATAAACAAGAAATAGAAATTGGATGCTGATATAAATAGTACCACGCCTTATCTCCCAATTATATGAGGAAAGCATCTTCATCTCTATCGGGTACGTCGATTTCCAGATCCCTCGCGAGCTCTTCTCGGATCCTGGAAATAGCCCAAACTACTTCTCTCTCGGCTTCGCAGTTTTCTTCTCTACGCCTACAGAAGTATTTCCCGGTCTCAACAGGGAAGGTCTCCTCCGCCCTCCTTCAATCCTACCTCCCTCTGTTCCAAACCGTTCAGCGGCTACTTTTGCCGAGCTCCTTCATTTATTACGAGGTTACCCACTACAAATAAAATCTCCAGAACACAGAGCAGAGTTACTTCGAGATTGTCGCTATTTCCATCTCAAGGGCCTAGAACAGAAACTTATCCGTCACTCCATCTCCTTCAACCTAACCCGGAATTGCACCGAAATTGTCATATGTCTAGAAGACATCAGACAATCCGGTCTTTCAATCGTTCCCTCGTCCTCCACTACCTCAACCCCAAACCCAGAATCTGCTTCCCCACCACCAACAACTTACCAACGAGCACCTGGCTCTCCTCCACCAAATTTCACAGCATACATCAACTACGCGCGTCCGTTCATCGACTCTCAACCTTATGAACTCATCTGCGAGATCGGAGATTCCTGTACGCGCCTTCATCTCTCTAGCATGCGCTGTGAATTCTTCGGCGATGGAAAAAGTAGGATCGCGAGGCTTTTTGAAGTCATAGCTACAAAATTAAATTTACCGAATAGTCTACCACTTGGTTTACTAATGAAGCAAGGAGGGGCGGGGAGTCAGCCTGCTAGTCCGGGGAATACGCCTATCAGTGAAGATTGGGTACGCTGTTGTTTTGAGAACGAGAGCTCTGTCGTGTTAGATGGACAAGACCATGATATCCATTCCTTGACTTCAGGGAATCTAGGCTCAGGCGAGAGAGCGTATAGAGGAGAGAGCGAACAGAGTTCTGTGCTTGGGGACGAGTATACCGAACCAAGTCGGAAGAGGAGGAGGGTGGAGGATGGGAGTGTGGAGGGAGAAGAGGAGAAGAGCTGGGTTGTGAGGACGGGACAGTGGAGATTGAGAGTGCAGAATGCGAGGAGTGGGAAGGTGGGTGGCGTGGAGTGTGTGCTTGTTGCTGTGCATCTAGATGCGGTTTCTGGGGAGAGAGGGAGGAATAGGAGGAGGGGTTTTTTGGGAGGTTAGGATAGCAAGGGTGGTTTGATTGTATATTATCTTATTTACCTATTTGTTTGTGTCTCAGGTATCTGGTGGGCCATTCTGGGATGGAGTTATTTTGCTTTCTTTGATGAGCCGATAAGTCAGGTAGGCAGACTGTGGGTGAAATAAGCCGTGCCTCCCCTTCAACGCTGACACGGAGTTTTGACATGACCAACCACAGCCTCGAGTCCTAGGTATGCCAATCCGTATCCTAAACCTATATACTCTTTAGCTGTCGCTCTCTGATCAACAAATCACTCTTCCCATAAATCTTCCGCTTGCAGAATTTTTATGTATTGAAGTCGACAAATCTCGTATTTTTGTCTCGAGAATACTTTTCTTCATACTGCTGGTGCGAAAACAAATCCTGTGCATATACAATGCATCAGCTCTCACCCTTTACCTCCATCTCCCACCACCCCGCCTCGCCCCTATAATTTCACCTCCCCTCCCCCCTCCAAAAACGCCAAAGCAGCTACAACCAACGCCTCAATCCCCGTTGTCAACGTAGGCTGTACAGCCAATTTGAATCCCCTCGTATGATTCCCCGGAATCTCATCCGTCTTCCCCTCCTCCTTAGCCTTATCCCAAACCCCCTCCTCCACACCTCCAAAATGCCAGAACAGACACGGCTTCCCAATCGAAGTAGCCAGCACAGAGAAATCTTCTGATATAGTCGTCACAGGCATCTCACCATCATATCTCTCTCCAAATGCCGTCTCAAACCTCTTATTCAGTATTTTAAGCATGGATTCGTCGTTATTAGTATTTGGTAGAAAACGCGTAGTGGTGAAGATAGGAGGAGAAGGAGAAGCACTTGCTTCGCATTCGGCGATTACGATGCGTTTTATTGAGGCGAGGAGTCTGAGACGCGTGGAAGGGAGGATAGAGCGAATGTCTAGACCTAGGGTTGCGGAGTCGGAGATTATATTCTCGGTTTGGCCTGAGGTGACGCTGCCGATTGTCAAGACGGCTGTGTCTGTTGGACTTGTCTCGCGGGAGATGAGGGATTGGAGACGGAGAACTATGTGTGAGGCTAGGATTGTGGGGTCGATTGTTCGATGAGGCTGTTGATATATGAGTAAGTGTCAGAGGCTTCGTAAGAGCAAATAAGGGAAGGTAGTGTGTATGGAAGAGAAAAGAAAAATACCTGAGATCCATGGCCCCCCTTGCCAAACACAGTAATCTTCATACTATCACTCCCCGCCATGATCGTTCCGCCTCTACATCCCACATCTCCTGCTCTAAACGCCATAACATGCTGTCCGAGCACATAATCCGGCTCCGGCACCGCATGTCTTTTTTCATCATACAATCCATCATCTACCATTGCTTTCGCGCCACTACCCCTCTCCTCAGCAGGTTGAAAAAGAACTATTAGTGTACCGCTCCAGTTTTCCTTTTGTAAGAGGAGGATTTCGGCGGCGGCGAGGAGACAGGTCATATGCATATCGTGACCACAGGCGTGCATCACTGGTTTCAGCACACCTTCTTGATCAAGCATGGTTACGGCGCTGGAATATGGCAGACCTGTATCCTCTTCGATGGGGAGAGCATCCATATCTGCTCTCAGCATCACAGTTTTCCCCGGCCCGTTTCTGAGAACACCGACTAAACCATGGCCGCCGATTGAGGTGGTGATTTTGAAGCCAGGAAGAAGGGATAGGTGGGAAGCGATAGTTTGAGCTGTTTTGGCTTCTAGATTTGAGAGCTCGGGGTTTTGGTGGAAGTGTTTATATAGGGATTCATATTTGGATATGTTTATAGGAGTGCTATTTAGAAGATCGCTCAGAGAGCTTTTGGATGGTGTTGGCGCCATGGTTGAGGATTGAGGGACAAAGGTGGGGTATGGCTGTGAGATGGTTAGAATGTTGTTATTGAAGCTTATAGGGAATATTTATCATTACTAGGCCTCGGGATTGAAGAAATCCAGTTGCAATGGAAATATCTACCTCGAGTACAGAAGAGAGAAATATTTTATGTCAAGTTAACCCCACCTGTAATGACTCTTACCGATCCGAGAAGTCGGTCCATATTCGGCGACTCCCCGCGGCCCGCACTGCTCCACACCTTAAAGATACCTACCTGCGGACTAAGCATAATTTGTGAATATTTTATATTCTCAACGTAAAATTGATTGACGTTTGGATATATTGTGTAGATGTGTTAGATGATAAGCTGCTGCTTATGGATATCAGCACCAAATCTTGATTGGCTTTCTAAATTTATATCTTTAGCTACCACAGTTCACGCTCGCATGTCAAAGATATCACTGAACTGAAAGTTGTCCTATCCTATCACCTTCGCATTTCCAAACAGAAACATGATATCACAAACCCAAAATAGATATTCTCTGCTGAGTCTCTATTACTAAGCTTCACCTACCATCTCAATACCTCTCTGACCCCACATTGCTAGTCACCGTTCACTTACGCCCTCATTTTCCACCAGCCTTCCTCCTCCTCATTCTAGCAGGAAACTTTCCCTTCGGCGGCACAACCCCAAAGGGAAAATAATCCAGATTCGGTTTCAATTCCGTTTCCCCTACAAGCTCAATCTCAAACTTCATGAGAAACAATGCCATTGCTCCAATTGCTTCTTGCTTAGCGTAATGGCGACCGGGACAGATTTTCACGCCACCACCGTAGGGGATGAAGGAGCCAGTAACAGGTTCATTGGTGAATTTCGGTTTGTTATCTTTGATATCTTGAACTTCTGATGCAGATTTCTCTGATTTCGTAATGCGGGATTTTGAGGGAAGAGAATCGGGTTTTCGAGGACCGGTTGAGGGGTCGTTTGGGTAGATAATGAATCTCTCGGCCCAGAAATCTTCCACGTCATGAGTAATTCCATTCACAGGCCCTTCATTCCAGACATTCTTATCCCTTCCTTCGTGCCAGCTAGAAGCGATGATCATTCTGCCGCTTGGAAATTTCCAGGGCCCGATTTTGAAAGTATCAACGACAGGGACACGTTGGATGATAACGCCGTTTCGGAGCCGGAGTTCTTCGCTGTAGATGGACAGAAGGAGAGGGGAGGCAAGTAGCGTTGGCATGTTGAGGGACGAAGAGAGGGACTTCATACCCGCGTTTGAGACGGCCGAATTGCATTCGTCAAGAACGGCGGAGAGAACGTCTGGTCTGAGAAGGAGATCGAGGAGTTCCCAGCCGACAATTGGGACGATGTTGGCATTTGCACTGGCAAAAGTTAGTAGAGATCCGCGTTTAGCGCAAAGAAAACTTACCCCCAAATCATTCCCAAATCACTTGCAGACCACGATTCAGCGCTCAGACCATCAACACCAGAAAAATCCACAGCCCTCTCCCTCATCAACCTCGCTCCAAAGTACTCTTCCCACTCCACATCTCTCAGCTTCTTATCCTCTGCATCAACATGCTCGCTCGCAAACTTATGCCATTTCGTAATCGAGTTCTTGAGCTTATCCCTGCATCTGAAAGCAGATGGAATAAGCCATTTTGGTAGACCCCTGAATAGATTCGGGACATGCGTGTCAAAAGTCCAGAAATCGGTGATGAAATCTGGATTCAGTTGGAAAAGGTGAGGACCACAGATAGCGGTTGTTGAGGCTTTGAAAACGCATTGTTGGACAATGGCATAGAAATCTGGGACATCGGTCCATTCATCGCCTACATCTAAAGCATTGAGCTCGCCTTCCAGATTGGTCATGAATCGGGTCGCTAGATCAGCTAAAGAATTTCCAGCTAGATTTCGATGTAAGGTCTTGTGTCCAAGACTGAATATTCTGTTGTGTGGTTCCAAGTCATTGCTTCCAGGTAATGGTTGTGTATAAACTCCAGTGTCGTCTCTGATATAGACATCTCGATCACTAGCAGGTTGGCCGAAAGCATTTTCAAGGACCAAGATAGTGCTCGGTTTGGTTGTGAGATCCCTAGAGCCCTTGAACAGCTCAAGAACATTTTCAGCTCCGGAGATGAAGTAGAGCTTCTGATTCAAAATGCGAAGACGAACGGGCACGGTTTTGCCGTATTTCTTGCTGAGAAGAATTAGATAAGCATTTAAACGACAATTTGGGTAGCTTACATGAGACTATTGAGTAGCTTTTGGGTATCAAATGCGAAAGCGAAAAGATTCCCAAGAACGGGTATCGAGTAGGGTAGCACAGGTGGGGTCTTGTCATTGCCTTGAGCTCGGATTGCTATCCGCGACCGAATTGAAGTAATCAAGCCGGTACAGATAAATAAAGACAGAACAAGGAGGAGAATCGTGAGTCTAATATCCCACTGGATCATGGCTGAGCCCTTCTCGAGTAATTCGTCAATCATGGTGCAAATGCTAGATGGCTGGTAGTGAGCAAAATAGGATCCCCGTTTCCAGTCCTCGTTCCAGGTCGCAAGATAGCAATTGATATGGGAACGATGCGGTCTGAGGTAAGATGCACCTTCTTTACGTTATATTCAAAGTTCGAGGTCGTTTCATCTTGCAAGCCTAGACGCTGACGTTTGCAAGGTACACTGTCATACGCTGCCATCATTCGTCCAGGATGCGACACGGAATTGAAGCCTCTAATTCCGTACTACGGAAAGTCTAGTGCTGACTACTTGGGCCCGAGTAGCCTATTGAACCGATTTGGAATGATATGGAGCAACCGTTTCTTGGCGATAGTGACGCAGCTAGGGGCTGTGTACGTAAATTTACGATTGCCTGATGGCGGCAGGACAGGTACATCTCTTGGTAGAACTATTTTAGGTTTCGACGTCATATAATTAAGCTTAAATATTTGAGATGTGGGTATCTGAACTATCAACATGGAAAAAACACTTTCGATACAAAATCAATCAGGCAGGCGACTCTGATACAATCAGCACTAGCAAAGGCTGGCAATCCCAAGCTCCACGAATATACTCCTGGTGATGTTTCTCTATTCTTGCCCCAACATTGCCCCTGATTCCATGGTTTCGCATATCGTAAAAAGTCTGCGAAGCGATCGGAACCCATTTCATGATGATGGGAGACCAACAGGTTGATTGTGCAATGACACTAAGTACGCCATGCTCCCCCAAAGAAAACTTTGTCTTAGGCTTCAACCCAGAGGTATCCCAAATAGAGAAAGATTCTCGTTCTGTTCTCACCTTCCGGATATGGCCCTTATCGAGGAGTGACACAACCATCTTTTCATTAATCAAAATCGCAGTCTCCAAGAATGGTGGTTGTAATGAAGGTGATGGTCGTTGATTTTGAGAAATCGTGTGACGGCAGCGGTGTCCCCAGGTTGCGGAGTTTGTAAAATCCAGGCAAATTGATTCCATTACCGCCATGGTCATGGAGTCTGGAGTATCTTTCAAAAATCTTGTCCATGTATGTTCTTTTCGCGATAGGGTGACAATCCATTCTTCCATCTGTGGATCTTTCGGCTCCGTGCTACTTTCAAACGTCTCTGCCCAGAATGCACAAAGTTCCCCATTATCTGCATCCACTCCAGTGCTCTCAAGAGTCTCCAATGATAGGGTGATAGCATCACCGGCACTCCTCCTCCAGTCCCTATGCTTATTCCAAAATGCCTTGAATTTGTTCCGGTCTTCAAGGGAATCGAAGAAGGTATCTCTGCACTCGTCAGACTCCCAATCGAAGCAGACGGCGTCAAGGAAAGTTTTGATGCATTTGGTATTCATCAGGTGGAGCAAAGATCTTCGCCTCGCGTTTTGAGTGCAGACAGAAATTTCGATACCGCAAAGTGCTTCTAGTTCAGCTGGATTTCGGTTTCTGGTATTCCTCCATCTCTCTACTAACGCGCCTTTCATATTTTGGCCCGCCCTCCTTTTATATGTCAATTGTCCTGCGGCTTGTACAAATGATAAAGCACTAGCCTGTACCTGAACTGCAACAGAGTCAAGGTATCGTCTAGGTCGATCGCTTCCAGGTATTCGAAGGGCACCCTTCTCGTTCAGTTTGGTCTTGATCTCTCGCAGTTCTTCTGGAGACAGATTACACCCGTTGTTGACTTGTAGGCCAGAGTTGACAGCTCCTATCAGCAGCCGCTCTTGCCCGGTGAAATATACTCGGTCCAGACCCTTCTGGTGCTCTTTAACATCAATCGAGCTCCATTTATTATTTGCCATCCAATGACAATATACTTCTCCTGGCCGCAGTCGGAATCGAGATTCTTCAGGCTGAGCCCAAGGTATCAACGAGCCGTTTCCAATCTCGTATCGATCGATGCGATTCGAGCCTGGTTTCAGAACAATCTGCCAACAGGGGCCCCATATATCAGAGATCGTCTTAATATCAGTAGAAAGACAAAGACGTTCATCGCCGGTGGACGATCTGCCATTGTGGAAAACCCATGCCCTGGTGCCTAAGAGGCTATCAAGGCATTGTAATCGCCGGCGCCGAAAGTTGAAAGTCTCGACAGGTATTTGGAACGACTGGTCGGAACGTGTGCTACTTTGACTAGATGACGGGCGGAAAAAGGACTGAAGTCTGTCTCTGCGGGAGTGGGGTAACTGGGGTTGCGGTTCAACACCCATGAATGATATTGGTAAGTTTGGGATTGAAAATCCGCTTTCGTCATCGCTTGCACTTAAAGTTTTGTAGTCGAACCTCTCTACATGTGCTCCTGCGTACGAGACAACAGCAAGATCAATGATTTGGACAGCACTCTGCCAGATCTGGGCTGGCTCCGCTATGTTTTCAGGGTCCAGTCCCAGAGATCGCAGGAATCTTGAGCAACTTGTGGTAAGGCGTTGCGACAACTCCTCGATCCGGGCATTGAATGAGAAGCTGCGGCCGCTGGGGAGCATACGCGAATCGATACTGGACTGGATACTTCTCGATACGTGATCGAATTCCGCGCTGATATTCCTCACATCATTAACCATGATTTGTTTCAGTTCCACAATGCCTATCCGCTCCTGAACATCTTGTTCAACTAGGATACTGAAAAATTCTCCACAGAAACCCCGTTGTTGTAGTGTCGCAATGTTTGTTAGGCTCCTGTAAATGATATTTTGGCTTTCTAAGAAATTGATGAGTATGTCTGACCGACGGTCCTTAGCTAATCGATGTATTGCTTCATGAAAAGTCGAGCGCGGATTTGAATCTAAAGTACTCCCAGGTATTGGTTTTATTCGACACTGATCGACCTCAGACTCACTAATTTCGCGTCTCGAAGCCTTGCCGTGGATCCATACGCTTGACTTCCTTAAAATAATGTTTTCCAACCGTGCAAGATCATTGAAATAGGCATCAGGATCAAGCAGCCTTGGTTCCTGGACAGCATCTTTGTATTTAGTCTCGGTCTCAAAACTTTCAATATCTTCGTCCGAGTTGTCATTCATGTAATCAGTGCTGGTCGGGACGGAGGTTCTGCTGAACGTGGACTCGTGTAACGATGTATCTGAAGATATTCCAGTCACACCCGACAGTTTCTCGGCCCGATTCGACTGGATTAACCTTGGGGCTAAACTCTCGTTCAGATCACTTCTCGTTGATGGTTGAAATACTGTGAGCGACGAATCCCTACCAGGTGAGTTTGGAACGGAGTTTTCTGGCATTTCGATGTTGAGGCCGGAAAACCTGGAGATTGGCGACAGTCTTGGCGGGCTTGACGGTAACGGTCGTGTTGTTGGCAGGTTTGATGTCATTGATGATGCGCTGGATCGTCGCGTGTTCATATCTGGCCCGCTTTTCGAAGAAGCATTTACACGGTCACTGAGATATACTGATTTACTGCAAATGGCTCGAAACTCTGCCTCGGCCGCATTCCTCAGATCGAGAGCTCTTTTCAGCCTCAAGGCAAAGTCCTCCCTATCTGATACAGACTCAAAGTCCAAATTAAGATATCGGCATTTCATCTGAGGTACCCGCTTTGTGTCATTGTACAAGGGATGCCTAGGTTGAGCGAAGACGGACAGATCCCAGTCCTGTAGTGATTCTGACTTCACAGACATTCGCCGAACTATGAATGGCATATCAGACGAGCCTGACCGCTTTTCTATCACAGAACGTCGACATGTCCTGCTATTTCGGTTACAATCACAAGCTGTCGGGACGATTTGGTGCCCGATTTCCACTGTCGATGTTAGGTTTGAGCCAAATCAGCAAACAATTTGTGGACTTACATTCCATATGTATGTAGGTGAACTCCGCCTTCTCTTGTGTATATATCACAATAACGGGTAATGGTGGGGTACTTGCTCCAATTGTCGCATCAGTACCAGAGTTTTCGTGAACAGAGATTCCAGTTCGATCGCGACCTCTCAAGATTTTCTCGACGGTCGCATTGGATGTATTGGAAGAATTAGACATCAATGAGGGGCTCGGTTGAATACTCGCAAGGGAGTCTCTCCGCCCCGGTTGATCGGGGGTTAATGGTTTCCAATGCCAAATTTGTAGCTTCCCTCTGCCTGTTCATGAAGATTCCGGAGTTAGTCAGCTTTTTTTGTACACTTCGGAAAGTAGAGATACACGTATTCATAGCAGTAGCCGCAGAATACAGAGTCTAATGAAGCCTTGAAAGGGAGATCGTTTCTCCAAGAGCGTTATGCTTACCTCTGAGAAGCTTGCCAGAACTGTTCAACGCCCACGCAACAGTAGTGTCGCAAACGACTTGATAGCCCGTTATAGCTCTCTGGAAGTCTAGCATTGCCTTTGTGTCTCTTATGTCGTACGAAGTTTCGCCGGTCTCATTGCCTCGATAGATGCCACATGTGGATGCCGCGTTGGATGCTCGCCGCTGCCCTACTCCAAGATAGTTGTCTCGAATTGCGTAGAACGGGATGAACCGGTCAATATGAGTATTGAAACGTTCGCTTTCGTAGTAAGGAGCGCCCGAAATCGACACTGCACTTTTAACAATCCGTAGTGTAGTTGGTCCAGTCTTGAAAAGCACAAGATTTCCTTTCTCATTTCCTGACGGGACTTGAACGGAGACCTTGAGAATTTCTTCTTCCCCAATGTTGGCATCCGTGATGACTCTTGCAGGTGCCTGTGCAACGGGTGGCCATATTAGGAAAGCGGTGCTATTCAAGCTTTGAAGTTGCTCATCGGTGAATCTCACAATGTCATTTCTGTCGTGCTGATTCATGATTCGCTGCTCAATCTGTGCTAGTGTCCGCGGGTAGAGCGATCCTGGGCGTGCTTTCTTAAGGATCGATCCTTTCCTGAGAGTCTCAAGAAGCCATTGGGCCTTTAGCAAGTTTAGGTATTGTTCGATTGTTTGATCTGCAGTTTCCGGATCCCGGAAGGCGTATGTGCTTTCTCGAAAATGTGAGTATAATGCATCAAATCCTTCTTTCAATGGTACCTGAATAATGTTGGAAAAATTTTCGGGGGGGTCAATTTGGATAGCATCTTGAAATCTCAAGTCTAGCCACTCCGGGATGGCTGGAAGTGGTGTTTGAATTGAGAAGTGTGCTCTCATCATCTGCAACATCTCATCCATCTTGGCGTCAATTGTCGTCAAAAGGCCTAAGGTGACAGGTTCCATAACGAGGTATATCTTCTGCGTGTGAAATTGAATATCGCGGCGGAGCTGGTCCACCTTTTCCTGGGCTGTTGTTGCCCAGATGACATTCTGAATGACACCGGCACGGCTTCGTCGCAAGCTGACATGTTTGATGAGTATCTCTTGACACCGATCAAGAGTCTGCTGGAAATCTCCAACCAGGTTCTTCAGATCTCCTGTCAAGTCAACAGCGTCTAGGTCCGGATCCTCATAACGGAGCAAAGCATTTTCCAAGGCAGGCATAAGCTGCTGCAATCTTGCTTCAAGTAATTTGACATCGTTGCCCAATTGTTTGTATCGTTCATCTGTATAGTTAAGGTTTAACTTTCTTATCTCTTATCGTGATAGAGTTAAGGGTGGTGTTCGCTCACCTGCAGCATTGTTCTTGTCAAAATTTGCGTCCCATATCCACTTGCAGCCCTTAATACCGAGAGCTATGTCCGAGACGGAAACTCCAAATGACATATTGTGTGTAGAGGCATTACAAGGCTCGTGAAAAATGAAGTTCGGACGAACGACGCTTTATTCGTATCGATGCCAAGCTGGGACTTTCATCCAGGTGGCATGTGGCAGCTTGCGACCCCCGCGTGAGTCAAGGCTCAGCCTCTTTAGTGGCTGTCGTTTGCGTCCCTGAGCGGCTCGCTAAGCAACCTCGTCCGCCTTTCTTTCAAATATGCCTCGTGAGCGCCCGATAACAGTGTGAATTCGTGCAGCAAACTTGGGTGGTGTGCATAAGGCTGGGACCATATATTGAATTTTCAGCTGATATATATAGGCGCGTCGTGGGAGAGTCATGGTGACTTTCTTAGTAGCAAGTCGAGGCTCTCGACCGAAAAGCTACTTATCCGAAACGACGCCCACAGCCTGGCTGGAAAGCTCTTCTTCCTGACACCGAACCTATGTGCAAAGATAATCAAATCAAATATGGCAGATTTTGACCCCGAAGATTGGGGCCGGGCAGTCCAGGACTTGGATGAAGATCACCAGCGGATTGATGAAGGACCCACGAGGCAGCAAAGGTTGGGGCCATACACCGTGGTCGCCTTGATACTGAATCGCACCATAGGTACAAAGCCATCGTCTCTTCGCAACATTTTGTTAAGCTGACAACAAAGGTTCTGGGATTTTTGTTACCCCAGTGAAAGTACTCAATGGCACAGGTAGTGTGGGAGCTTCGCTCCTTCTGTGGGCATTTGGAGGTGTTGTCGGAACTGCAGGGCTACTGGTCTGGCTCGAACTTGGACTCTCCGTTCCGTTGAGACTTGTTCAAATTGTGCCTGGTGTGTTTGAAAAGAGAAGTGTTCCCAGAAGCGGGGGAGAAAAGAATTATGTAAGACAACTTCACAGGGCAAATAGCAAGTTCTGACCTTTGCAAAGCTCGAATACCTTTACACGAACTCGGTGACAGGCAGACCAAAATTTTTGGTAACTTGCATGTACGGGATCGTTTTTGTGTTGCTCGGAAATCTTTCTGGGAATGCCGTAGCTTTTGGTTCCTATATAATGACTGCGGCGGGAAGTCAAGACCCATCAAATCGAGAAGTGATCGGACTAGCTATCGGAGCGCTGACAGCAGCGATTCTGTTACATGCTTTCTCCCGCCGTGGTGGCATCCTCATGAACAACTTCTTCGCCATTGCCAAAGTTCTCATACTTCTGACCATCATCATTCTGGGGTTCATCAAAGGAACAGGACATCGACTTGGAGGTGCACCATCAGCATCGCCACAACTTGATCCAGAAAAAGCGTTCTCAACAAATCGCCATGACTTGGTGAGCTACACGGATTCGTTCTTATATATTGTGTATACCTACTCGGGTTTTGAGCAACCATTCTATGTCTTGAGCGAGGTAGCGAGACCGAGAAAAGTATTCCCAGTCTATACACTGATTGCAATGGCCATCGCAGTGATATTATTTGTGCTCACGAACATCGCATATTTTTGCGCCGTTCCAAAGGACTTGGAGGGAATCGCACAAGCCCAGGATATGGCGACTGTGTTTTTCGAACAGGTGTTTGGGGATGAGATTGCAAAACGGGTAATGGCAGCCATAATTGCGTTCTCGATATTCGGGAATATCGTTGTGATGACTTTCACGGCATCCCGCGTCAAGCAAGAGATCGCGAAAGAGGGGATTCTGCCATTCTCTCTCTTCTTTGCGACTGCGCATACAACCGCGTTGGCGAGATTGAAAGATAAATGGTTTCCTCGTCCTACTAGGGACGATGAACATCTAGAGCAAACGCCCCTCGCGGCCTTGGGGTTGCACGTAAGAATCTCCGGTTTCCTCTATCGATTCCACTCCAATGTTTGGCATGTTTAGTCCAGGAAAGACTCCCGCATACGTCTAGAAAAGTGCTGACCTTGACGCCTAGTGGTTCACCTCTGTGGTTTTGATTGGTGTGACCTCGATGTTGGACCCTAACACCACATACTCCGTCCTTGTTTCGCTTTACAGCTACACGATCATCATTCTCAATGGGTTTTTCGTCGCCGGCGGGCTTCTGCTCATCAAGATGCGGCCGAGTAGGGAATGGGCGGCACATGCGAACATCAAAATGTGGCTGGATCCACTACATGCTCTGATATATTGCATCACTTGCGGTTTCCTCCTTGTCACCGTGTTCATTCCACCCTCAAAGGGTTCGCCATATTCCTACGCCAATAGCCATATACAGCCATACCTCGTCCCTACTATCGGGTTATCTGCGGTGACATGGGGAATCATCTGGTACTTTGGATTGCGCTTGGTGATGGTTCGAAAGAGAAAAGAGCTCGTGGTCAGTCGTACTGCTCTGGTGGTTCCTGATACACTGGTTCCAGGTCAGTTTATCCAAAGAGCAGAAATTGTAGGGCACGAATGGCATACCAAAGTACCATCAAATGAGCCTAGTGTGAACGAGTACGGAATGGCTTAGAGAGCATATATAAGTCGCGCCGTAAGATATGATAACACAAAATGGAGCAATCGAGATCACACAAATGAGACGTCTCTTGCAGAGAGCATGATTATACCATTTTTTAACGGAAGCATTCATTGACAGTGACAACAGAAGTGGCCGTGAACACCCCAAACCCAAAGGAACGTGGAAATGAATGTCAACAAGGCTAGCCAATTGGGGAAAGGTCGCCGTGAAAGGCAACCCGCACGTGATCATAAAAGTGGTCCGGATTCTCGTCAAGCTTCAACCTTTCCCTTCTTTAGGTACCTTTCTCTCACTCCTCTGCATATGCTTCCTCCTGCGACAGTTATCATGCTGTATGAATCTAGATATTTACTGCTAGTAACCTTACGCCACCCACTCTTGAAATGGACGGAACATCTCACCACCTGGAACACTTACTTGCTAGTTCAGTCCTCTTATCTTCAATGCATTTTCCTTATCCGAATCAGGGCTCAGGAATGAGATCCACCAAACCCGAGAACACCAAGAATACCAAGATATACCCCCCTTTTATATTGTAACGTAACGTGTTGCAACGCAACGTGATGCCATCCCATCGGTATCTCTCGACTTCAATCTGCTCCGAGGCACAAGCATTCCCTGGGAGTGGTCCTACATAGTTTAACTTTCGGGTTATCTTTTTCACATTTCGGTGGTTAAAGTCGAATTGGGCAATTGCCTCACGGCCCTGGGATATTGAGAGGCATGGGACGCAGAAGTATCAAAGCGAGGGTGGGGTACTCCGTACAACAATCCTCAACCATGCTCTGCACCCTGTTCACAATATAAATGTCAATCAGGCGCTTTACCCCGCTCTACTCCCACTTTCCAGTATCACACGAGAAGATAAACACCCAAGATGGAAAAGGTGGCTAAGGATGGCAAAGGTCTCTACGTTACACGGCTTTTCTGATAAGTGGATCGCATTTCTTTAGTATAAGTATAGCGTATCGCGTTCCCTGTTCAGCGAGCTGCTCTCCAGAGATCTGCGATATCGCATTGCTTTCGACTTTTGAAAAGTCTAAATTTCTGTTTCACTTTCTCCATTGCTCTTCGGTGACAGAATGGGGCACGAATCCTTACCCCACGGCGTACAAATCGTCGATGTTGATGAAAAGCGACCGACTACTCCGCTGTCTCCCAGCGACCCCAAATCCATCGATATCGATGAAAAAAGACTGGATAGTCCCGCCGCATCACTTGATGATGGCTGGGCACCACCCATCGAGTGGTTGCAGCGACTCGTAGCAGAGTATACCGGCCAGCACAGCGGACAAAGTGAGACGCTTCCATCTGGAGCCGACCCTGAGCGTGTCGCTGTTTCTGTGCTTACACTGAACGAGGAGCAAGCGGTCAAAGTCCTGAAGGATCTTGTGGAAAGTCATGAAACCGATTACACTATCGATCATGTTCTCTTACAGCGTTGCAAAGAGTTGATGGAGGGTAGCGCCGCATGTGAGATGCAGTACGATGAATGGGCTTACATTGTTTGCAAGACCGCTGGACTTATACACAACTGGTCTCCTTATGCCGAAGTCAGAGCAGTGACTCTCCCGTATGACGACCCCGATGAGCCATGCGAAAGTATTCGAGCCTATGTAGTCGGCTTCTTTTGGGTATGTGTTGCATCAGCTGTCAATACTTGTAAGTATTATCTAGGCTTGCTTTAGTGTGGCTGTACACATGCTAATTTGACATAGTCTTCAGTCCCAGGCAGCCTGGTATCTCGATTCCCGGTGCGGTCATTCAATTGCTTATTGTTCCAATGGGTAGATTTCTGGCGTATGCTCTTCCAGACTGTGGATTCCACCTCCGTGGCAAACGCTATACTCTCAACCCCGGTCCTTGGTCCTCGAAAGAACAACTGCTCGCGACCATTATCTCCCAAGCAAACACGATCGGAAATTTCACTGGATTACTAGTCATGCGTCTTCCGATTTTCTTCAACCAACGATGGGCTTCGTTTGGTTTTGCCATTGTTCTGGCTCTCGCAAATCAAATCTTTGGACTTGGCGCTGCAGGAATACTTCGCCGCCTCAGCGTCTATCCCCAGGAAGCAGTATGGCCTGCAGTGCTTCCAACCTTGGCATTAAATCGAGCACTCATTACCAGCGAAAGTACTTTCGATGTCATTAATGGTTGGAAAATCTCCCGTTACATGTCTTTCGTGATTGCCAGTGGCTTCTTTCTCGTCTACTATTGGATCCCAAACAATTTTTTCCAAGCTCTCCGTTTGTTCAATTGGATGACCTGGATCTCTCCTAACAACAAGAATCTAGCTATAGTTACTGGATCCTATGGCGGGATGGGCTTCAACCCTTGGTCAAGTTGGGATCCCAACGCATCTGGAAGTACCGCCATGGCTGCACCATTTTTTGCTCAGCTCCAACAATATGTCATGCGAGTCATATCCGGTCTCGTCATTCTTATCATGTACTATACGAACGTAGCATGGGCAGCCTACATGCCTATCAACTCGAACTCGGCGTTCGATAACAAGAGGAAAATGTACAATGTTAGCTCGGTCCTCACTGCAGACAACACAGTGAATCTTGAAGCATACAAAGAGTACGGTCCGCCATACTATGCTGTAGCAAATCTTTTTGTCACTGGAGCAAACTTTGTGTATTACACATTCTCGATCGTTTATGTCTTCATCAAGTACTGGGGTCCCCTGAGGAAAGCATTTGTTGGCATGGTCGTCAACACCATCAAGAGGCGTTCTATATACACGGGTTTCAATGATGCTCACACGAGGTTGATGAAGCCCTACAAGGAGGTACCTGAATGGTGGTACTCCATTATCTTCTTGTTCGGATTCGTCATGTCTATTATCGGCGTTACAGCGTGGCCAACCCAAACCCCTTGGTGGTCAATCCTTGTCGTGGCTGGAGTTGGCTTCTGTCTGACTATTCCATGGGTTATTATCGAATCCATTGCAGCAACTGGTATCTCTTTGAACGTCATCTGGCAAGTTCTTCCCGGAGTGATGTGGCCCGGCCGTCCACTTCCTCAATTGGTCATTCTGATGCTGGGTGGAGCTTTCGAGGCAATGGCAGGCAGCTTTGCGTCGGATTTGAAATATGCACATTACGCCCGGATGCCGCCGCGAGCTGTGTTCCGTGGGCATATCGCTTCGTGTGTTGTGAATTGCTTCATTTATTGTGCCATGCTTGAAGTCATGGTCGTTTATTTCAACCAGGACAATACTCTGTGCCAATGGAACAACAAGCAATACATGGTGTGCAACTATGCAAACTCCGTGTTTTCTTCAGTTATCTCATTTGGCGCTTTCGGAACCAACAATATGTTTGCATTGTATCCAGTACTGCCCTGGTGCTTCCTTATTGGCGCTATCCTTGGACTACTCTGGGTATTTTCTGAGAAGGCTGCCCCTCATGTTCATCGCGGTATCCAATCACGCCTGAATGAGAAGCAGGTCATCTTCTTCAACAAATACATCTGGAGACCAGCTGCAGACATCATGTCCACCCTTAACCCAGCCATCGCTCTCTCTGGTGCTTTGAACTGGGCAGGCAACACCAATCTTACCTATGCCACTCTGGGTATTTTCATCGCTTGGTACTTCCAGTACTATCTCAAACGTCGCTACACCGCGTGGTGGGGTAAGTATGCCTATATGATCTTCGCAGGTCTGAGTGTTGGTGTCGCAATCTCTGGACTTATCGTCACTCTTGTCTTCAGCTTTGGTGCTGGCAAAGGCAAGGCTTTCAACTGGTGGGGAAATAAGGTTGCGCAGCAAGGTGTGGATTACCAGCTTTACAACAACAATGCGAGTTTGTGGGATCTTCCCGAGAAGGGATACTTTGGTCTTGCACCGGACCAATACCCTCTTTCTTGGTAATCTCTACACTATTTTCAGTGACAGAGCGGGCTGTAATGGGAAGATTTATATAGACGTATATATGACTGAGTTGACATACGTCGAAGAATTTAATCCACGCCCAGAAGTCTGGGTAGCGAACAATGAGATGACTTATCTATCGCAATGGTTCGCAGCTGTGCTGTAAGTAGTTTCTTGTGAAGTGAATGGCATTTGACCGTGTTTTTATTCTTTCTGTAGCGAGTTCAGATATGATATGTGTGCTCTCTATTGCAAGTTTTCTTGCTTCATGCACAATTGCAATTATACAGCTAAGTTGCCTGTCTTCTGATTGGTGCCACACGCTCTTTCTCTCCATGCCTGACCAAACATTAGGGAGTGCCTGCCAGTCAGCCTACCACCATTTCAACACAACCTCGCTGCGATTCGACGCCATTTACTAGTGCATGTCCTAATCTGCAAGCCTTACTCATCGACAGATACGCAGCCTCACTCTGTCAATGCGCATCTGTTTTCTTCTTATGCTGTAATCATCAACGCAATGCCAAGGCGAGAGTTCTTGGACTCTGAAGAAGATGGCAGAAGTTCTCGGAGTAGTCGCAAGTGGTATCAGTGTCGCTCAACTGGCTGGGCAACTCCTCGGTTGCGTCCAGAAACTGCGCGCTTTCAGCCGAGCCTTGCGAACCGTATCGCAGGACCTCGAAGACATCTTGAACGAAGTCCAAATTCTGGGCCAAATTTTGTATGAAGTAGAGGATCTGAGTGGAAATTCATCGCAATCCTTGGGAGCGGCACTTGCAGCCGCTTTACAACAATGCCGTTCAGCTGTTGCTACTTTGGAACTGCTTGTTGCGAAAAGTAAGAAGTCTTTGGGCTCGAGTGCGTCGAAGCGTCCGTATCGTGCTGTCGTAGCGGTTCTCCGGAAAGAGGAGGTACTGGAATTGAAGGGGAAGATGGAATCGGCTAAGTCGCTCTTGCATCTTGCTGTCACCTGCCACTCAATGTATGAGACACATTTTGTTCCTTCTTTAATTAATATCAGTGGTTAACTTCTTCAGATCGATTCAAAAAAGACATGTTGAACTCATACAGTTTGTCAACAATGTCGGTTCTCACACTGCACTTGTCTCTCGTATCCCGACTTCTGGGGTAAGGCAAGATGTGGACCTGAATACCTCATTGCCAAGTATCAGATACATACCACACGTTGAGAACCCAACTCGTCTCCAGAAACAAGGGAACAGCCGTACTATTCGCTGCTCATGTCGCTGTCATGCGTTGAGGTCCCTCCAGGGGGGCTTCTGGAAGGCAAAATTTCCGAAAGGGATTGCCTACCAAGCTTGCGATAAATGCACAATTACTTGTACAAAGTATAAGAAAGCGTCTGTTTGGATAAGCTTGCGCGGAATCGGCATTGCTTATGCTTTGATTGCACGATTCGAATTTCTTTTAGGATCGCGTCAGTCTAAAATTAACCCATCCTTGGAAGCGATTCGTATAGTGGGCTGGGACTCCCCTGTGTTCGCTCTTATACAGGATGCACGACTACAACAAACAGACTTTTCCACCGTTAGGAGCGCGATGGTAGATTGCTTCACCTCCGGCAGGGCATCTCCTTGGGATGTGTTCCCCAATGGAAAATCCGTTCCTGAGGTAAGAGCTTGGTATTTGTTGATATCATTCACTAATGCCTATCTAGATCCTCCTCAACCTCCCTTGGCAACATGGAAATGTTCAACTGCAACTTTTGGAATTTCTAGTGCATTCAGGAATAGACTTGAATAAAACAGAGTAAGCCACACTGGAAATGATTGTCTTTTGGTTGCTTGAGTTGACTGCTGTAGAGTATTTCAAAGCTCCTCGAGATGGAAGGGGCTCGGCCCGTGGAATACCGGACTTGACAATGCTCCAGCCGCACACAAGCACCTATTGAATCGTCTCATAGCTCTAGGACTCGATCTATCTCGACATGACCAAGATATATGCTCTGACTGGCCAACTGAATGCTCACCGACCCCTGTTGGCAACTACAAGGTGGACGATGACCCCTTCTTTGTAGAATGGATTGCTGAAGGCGCAAAAGTGTGTCCAGGTAAGTAATGAATTTACTTTAGTTGAATCTTGTCGAGACTTTCTAATATCCGTGGAGACTTTGCAGGTATAAACGGATTACAAGGAGCGGTTCTCACCGACTCAACGGAAGCTGTCAGAGACCACATAATAAAAAGACCCAATTCACAAGGAGCGAATGCACTCAGGCAATCCGTCGTACACTTGGCGGTTTGGAGACCACAGCATCTACAGCTCCTTCTCGACGCAGGCTATGATGTGAACAAAAAGGACATTAATGGCAGGACACCTTTGATGTACGCGGCTGCAGTTGGTGCAACGACAACTGCTATCGCTCTTCTTCGGGCGGGTGCAGATCCGTGGGTAAAGGACAGTCTACATGCCAACCATGGATTCATTGAATATGCTGCCAGATCGGGGCACTGGCAGTTTCTAATCGAAATTTTCGATATGCTCCGTCATTCTACCCTATTTTCAGACGAGGATGTCCGAGATCTCCTAACATACACCATCGTGGTCTGGGCAGGTGCGGTACGACTTCCTCAACGAAAACAAGCAGCCTGTTACGAGAAGCTACTCGCTTGGGGCGCAGACCCTGAAGTTAGATTTAGAGCTAAATCCGACTGGCGAAAATCTGCGGTGGGTGACAGCACCTTGCTTCACTGCGTCTCGACAATCTACGAATTTGAAGCTCTAATTGCGAGCGGCTTTCAGGGATTTAACCATCAAAATAGCGATGGGGCGAATGCATTGATGAGGATTGTGGAGTGGAATGATCCTCAAATGATCAGAAGAGCCATCGAGTGTGGATGTGATGCGAATAATCAAGATCGATCCGGGCGGACTGCACTCCACGTCATTGCTGAGCTTCGTTGGGAATCGTTCGTATATAAACCATGGGACGACTGGGACATCCGAGTTGGAAGAACCGAATGCGTGGGACTTCTTCTGGATAAAAATGCAAAATCAACAGGAGATTACTGTCATTGTGCGTGCTCTTTATCAGGGTGTTCACCGGGACATATTTTACTCAAAGAACATGCTCGCTATCTGGTGGTTAATCATGCAACTCAGCAATATCCACTCGGCCAATACATAACAATGTTGATATGGCTTCGGGTGCTTCAGTACGCAGGCACTTCACAGCTTGTGAAGGACTGCGTTCTGGAACTGCTCCGCTTTGTTAGATTTGAAGAATTGGGCCTCACACATACGTGTTGCCGTAGATGGAGCTCCTATTGTTTCGGTAGATGGGAGAACTTGGATGAAGATGAAGTCACTGAGATCCGTGACGAAGAAGAGGAATTGATAAACCAGCTGGATTTTGAGATGCTCCAAGAAGAGTGCGATTTAAGTGAAGACCTTGAGGCAGTAGCAATCTCCGCGCTCCGGCGTCTCATTCAACTGAAGGCCAGAAAATATATCCCGAGAAGGAGCAATCACGAGGGCAGCAAAGAGGTATGTAGCTAAACGCAGAGCATCAAAAAGGACATGCTGACAAGGATAAGCTAAAGATAATTCGTGTGAGGGACGTTTACGGTAAGTAGATCGCTATTCACTTCCATCCAGTCAAGTAACACTTGTAGATTTGACCTCAGTAATGCAATATTCAGAGTGGGCTCGCCAGCGGGCTACGAGAGTGCCTGGAGATTGGTTCGACAGTTCATTGAGATGGATAAAGTTCTTCGAAGAGATAATGGATATTCCTGTGGAGCCTGACTCAGATCTGACGTCCGGAATAGCTCAGCGGCTCGAAGTTCACGCTAGCTATCGTGGTATATGAGCCTGCTGGGAGTTCAGGATTTCACGCGCGCTCTACTACAATCGACGCGTAGACGATTTCCTCCAACCAGAGTCACTGACTTCAGTCGAACGCTATTCTTACATTCTCTGTTGAATCCCGCACTGGATACAAAAACCCTCGCAAACGGTAGTGTTAACAGCCATATACCCACACTTTCAGCTTTGAAGTCATGTTTCAAGCTATCGGAACAACACATGTTGGAAAAATTCGTCCAGAGGCCCAGGAATATTTGATCACCTACCACAGCACTGTTTATATTTGAAGATACACCTTATATATATTGCAATTCAGACTCTTATGTCCAAGCATGAAGCAAGTGATGGCGAAGTGGAAGGGTGACAGACTATTTCTGAACCTGACTCGATCTTCAAATGCACACATATTAATCTGTGGAGTATTTGTGAGATTAAGCCCATTCATATGTAATAATTCTATTACAACTCGTTGATTGAGTAATTGGCTGGGGCAACTTCCTGTTGACCTGGACCTCTTACTATTCACGTGATTCGATCTACTTAGCGTTGATCCCCAAAACGCTTTCAGGCTATCATTCATCCCTTCCACGCTTTTAACAACATTTCTCCCATCCATAATTATTCCACAATCTCACACAATTTCTGTGCCCGTTTGCATCGGTCTCTTGTTTACAAAAATGTATTATTGTATCCTCCTAGAATCGATTTTGTTGAATCATGTTCAACTCATTGACGCACAGCTGCGCAATCGAAGTGGTCTGATTAGATCAGATATCGCGAAGCGCCAAAGAGATGCAATAGATTGGAAATGGCATTCAGCGATGTCAAATCGATTACAATATATTCCCGGGTAGCAGAGCTCCGCCACCGCCCTGTGCCAAGTGCCGGCACTAGCGTAAATCCCGCATGGTATTCTGAACATGCATTTCTGTTTTTATCCTGGGCGTCGAGCGCTGTCTGGGAATGTGGGGCGGCGCAGTTAACGCCCAGCACTCCCTCCGCATTCTCCACGATTGCGATATCCTCGAACAATGGCGAACCTACTGCCGTATTGGTTATTGGTTATCGTGGTTCCGCGGAAGACTCAGAATCTTGTTTCATATTTGTCTAGTATTGTTCATCTGAATAAAAACAAATAGAGGTGTGGCAGCCACCTGTGTCCCGCTGTCCTGACCGCCAGCCTCGCCATAACATAGACATTTCTATGTCTACATATGTGGTGCTAAGCACCCACGACACGGCCGTCATGGGCTCAAAATGATACTCAAAAAGCGTATAGGACATGCTGCGATTCTTCTTGTCACTTTCTCTAGCCTTGGAGCTGCACAATATGCCATTGCGATTGATAGTGATATCTTCCAGGTCCATTTCAAAGGCAACGAAACTGTTCCTCTCCATCGATGCAATAAATTTTGCGGTACGAGCTGGTCCAGTTATCCATGGCTTGATATTCAAGCCAGAATCGGGACATGGATAGTACCTTTATTTTTGCTTATTGGATCTTTTCAATTTGCTCAGCTTCGGATTCTCAACACTGGATTTGTTGCTGTACATTTTAGTTTGTAACCTTTTCTTTTGACCATTCTTCTAAATTTTCCTGTGAATTAGCCTCTGAGCAGGTTTCAACCTACTCAGATGATGAAATATTGGCAAAATATCCATGCTAATTCGTTGCAGTGGCGGATCCAATCACCTCTATCTACAATCTACTCACAAAACTCGCCACTCAGCACGATTTGTACTATAGATGCATGGAGTCAGGGCTACCAGATACATCCAAGAAAGCCGTAGCGATCATCTTGGCTGCTTACGAGGACTGGGAGTCATATTTTGTCTTCATCTCAACCCTCCCGGAAGAGGATCTCGAGAAAAAGCTCTCGAAATCTGCACTAGAAACGCTAGAGGGATTCGAACGCAAACTCAAAGATGTTAGCTATCCCCAATTACAAACTTATCGTATCAACGAATGTCTGGCCGCAGCCAAAGAGCTTTCAGACTGCCGCAGTAATGGTTTGGGGAAAACTCTGCTCGGAACGGCAAATTATGTGGCGGCACTCACAATAGCTTTCACACATATGGCAAATGGGAACTTCAACAATCGGACTGGACACTCGATGGCTTTTGGCATTCTCTGGACTTGGTTACTTGTGATTGTAACTTTGAGTTCCATCATTGGAAGTTTCGTAACGAAGCGGTCCGCAAAAACCATCCTCGAACGGCTCGAAAGACATCTTCGTAAGCTTATAATTGCTATTTACTCCTCCCAGCAAGAATTTTCGCTCTTGCAGCGTCCACGGGGTTCAAACCAAGCTGACAATTTGTAGATCGGATAGATGACGAGCAAAAAAGGCTAGACGACATCTCCCAGCGCCATGCTCAATACTCCCAAGCTAGTACTAGTCAGGCCTCTCCTACTCCAAGTCCATTTTCGCCAATCGAAAGAATGAGCAGCTTCCCCTTCCCTCATCCTTCCCCAACAGCTCTCGAATCACAATATCTTCTTTCGCGAACTCCTTCTCGAGAAGAACCAAAACTCTTTTCCTTCCACATTCTCAAACCCCGCTCGATCAAAAAAGCTTATCGCACCCTCGAACAAATAGGAATGAACTACTGTATCCGACCCTCCCTTCTTTGCCCATCTCACCTCAAAGTTCCTCTCGGCGTAATCTCTCTCCTGCCGGTCTTAATAGCCACCAGCGGGGCAGCCTGGATTTCAGTAACGTCACCTACCTACGGTTTCGGGTGCAGGTCTCTCCATCAACTTTCTTTCTTGGTCACCTGGTCCTTATCCGCAATATTGTCCATAACATTCCGCCATCGTTATCATGGACGAAAGTCCCTGACCTTGACTCGAATGAAAGATAGTATTCTAGCAGCCGGGATGGGTGTCACATTCGGAATGGGGTTCATAGGCTGGTTTAACTCCTGTTTCTGTTGGAGCTCCTGGTTTTCTAACTGGAGAGATCCGTATATCATTGTCCAGCCAGATGGTATTATTAAGACGCTAGCGAAAACGACGTGGCCGAAGCTCTGTTTCGGCGCTGTAGGGTTGCATTTGGCTTTCCTGATGCTGGTGGTAGTTTGGTTTAGAAAGGGAGCAATGTTGTATTATATGAGTGATGAGGAGCATGAAACGTGGAGTGGTGAGGAACCAGATTCTGACGAGGACGACGATGAGAATGAAAATGATGGGGCGAGGCAGGGGGGAAGAAGGATGCGGGGTAGGATTTTCAGTGAAGATTTTACGTCTCTGGCTGAGAGGGGCACGAGGGGCAGGAATTCGGTTCTCCTACCGCATCGGGAGGATATTGAGATGGAAGATGCTAGGGCGCGAAGAGTTTCGGGGCATTGACGATGACTGGAGTTATTGGTATTAATGGTGGCGGATATATGTATATCGGGAAATGTCTATATCCTCTCGGTAAAAAATTTAAAGCTTACCGCATATCCTCACCTTCTGTATATATCCGGAAACTCTCTGTTGCTTCTTTGTGAGAATGCCATCAAAATCACGGCCACAACATCTTGCCCATAATGTCTGTCCCCAATTTTTGTCTATAATGATCTCACAAAGTCCCTGAGGGTTATGTTGTGGTATATCGAAACTAATATTTCTAATTTCGATCGAACAATAGCTATACCGACGGACCCTATGATTCTGAGGGAGATTCTATCGCTTTTCTGTTTCAATTGCTTCTGAGACAAAATTTTCTGGTGTTGCCTGAGGGCACGTCTTTGCGGTCAGGAATTAAGGGGCTCGGTTAGAAATTGGAATGCCTGAAATACCTTAGAGAATGCCTGTGAGCAGAATTTTGCTCGAAGCTGTAAGGCACCTGCTAAAGAACCGTTTTTTTGACAACACGCATTTATCTCGTTTCATACTTCATAGATAAATTTAATTGCGATAAAGCATTCAACTATGGATTAAATTGTATTTGTACTCGAACTTAACAAGGCAGAGGGGGCGGTTGAGCGAAGTGCGGGGTACTTATGCAGATGGAGGGGTGATTTTCGAGCGTGTGGTATTTCCCACCTCCTGTGGGAAGATTGTCAATTCAATATAAGAATGATCAGAAACGATACGTAAGCGAATTTAGGGTAAATAATTTCACGAGGAGTATATTCCCCGTAGAATGCCAGTTGGATTTGAAAATATGCGTACCGAAATGTCAAAAATATAGATTGAAAGAAGGTACTGTGAACTGGGCCCGAAAATCACTAACTCCATATCTATGATGACTCTGAAATATCTACACCTAACTCCGAATAAGATGGAAGCATCTTCAACACCCATTCAAACCAAGACGCCAAAAGTGATATGAAATTAAACCATGGATCTCTTATTCCGCCTCCTTGAATACGATGGGACTATCGACGTTAGCCTGTCATCGAATCTTGAAAACATCAGCACTTACTCTCCAATCAATTCATCCATCAAATCCCTAGCCGTGATGATGCCTAGTGGCTCTCCATGCGGTGTCCCTCTCTCTGTAACCAAACACATCTTAACCTTCCTGTCCCTAAACACTTCAAAAGTCATTTGACAACTAACATCCGGTCTGACAACAGGCAGACTCTCCAAACTCAACTGTCCCACAGTAACTGATTCCTCGAAATTTAGTGCCACCAGCGATTTAACACGGAGTGCGCCAACAAACGAAGTAGGGAGGTTCGGCAGATGTATTAGAATACTGGAATATCCAGACGTCAAGATATTGTATCGTGTCATGTCATCCAGGACTGTATCGGAGCTCAAAGCGTAGATCTTAGATATTGGAGTCATGATCGAGGAGATAGAAATTTCTGCAAGGTCGAGAACGGCGGAAATGACTGCGACTTCCTCCCTGTTCAGCCTCTGAGCAGACGAGTAGCTTAGGCGTTCGTGCAAGCTTATTAGGGTCTTCAGCCCCGCTCTATTGAAGAATATGCCATGGTTGATGCCAAGGAGGCGGTCGAGGAGTTTCGCTATGGGATATGCGACCGGGAATAGAAGGTACATAAGCCAGAGGACATATCTGAGCCAGGTTAGCAGAGTATCAAGTAAAAGAGGTTCGTGTACCTAGAAGACCAAGCCCCAATCCCCAAACCATGCTTGGCACAAACGCTTTGTGGAATGATTTCACCAAAGATGACAATCAAAATTGTAGAAGCCATGACGGCGAACCATCCACCCTTAACATCATGATCGAGAATAATCGGCAGTGTCTCGTTCGTGATTACATTTCCCAACAATAACGAGACGAGTACCCAATGTCTACCCCTCTGCAGCACATTCAGCACTTTTTGGGCATTTCGTCTCTCCTTCCCGACTCCAGAACCAGCGATGACTTGAAGATAAACTTGATCTTGGCCCATGTATCTAGTTACAATCAGAATACAATACAACCAAAAGAAGTTGGAGAACTTACGCCAAAGTCAACCCCGCAAATAATCCTCCCAAGATCAACAAAATGATTGAAAGTCCGCCATGGAGACAATACAACAGCACATCAGCCGTCGCATCCCTGAGCTCCGGTCGTGCCGCGATGTTTTTCACGGCATTTTTGACCAATAGCCTAGAACTATTAGTAAATGAAGATATAATTCAAATCCTGAACGTGGAGTTAGATGCCACTTACTTCATGTCTCTCTGTCGAAGAGTCAAATATGAAAAAAATCGAGTACAAAGAAAGAAAGAGACACAAGTGTAAAAATGATTCTCATTGAGATTACATCTTATCCCGCGCGACGCCCCTATATTTAGGATACTGCGCACGCGTCCCATGTCAAGCCACGATACTGTGGATTACCCGATGAGGAAATTGTGGATATTGAGATGGGTGGAGGGCACGGGCAGTAACATGGCCTCGCCTGGTCTTGTTTTCGGGATGAGGTTCATGATTTGAAGGCACCAGATAAGCTTGCATGATCTGCCTACGTACCGAAGATATATTTGTTTTGAGAGAAAATAAGAAAGTATATTAGGCTTGTATTGTGTACCTTTTCTGTATTTAGGGGTGAGGCTGAATGGTGTTTGAGATTGACGGGAAATTCATCATGGGCAATTTCGCTTAGAAAGTCTATCTGAGTGCCGTGTTTCTTCAGCTCGCCACTTTTCTTTTCCTCTACAACAACATAACAAAAATCTTTGAATCTCTCTCGTCACCTCGTTCATGTATCTCTCTTGTACTTCAAAGTTGAGGTATTTATGCCTTTACTCCAGGTTTCCTACTCTTTGTTCAACGAGACAACATTTCTGCAGCGATAATGGCGGGGTAACACAGCATATGCTTTCATCAAATTCAAGTTTCTCAATCTATGATCTATCGACTGCCCAGTGTCAGCTTGACGGGCCATTGCAAAGCGATCATTGCTCCATCGAGAATGCGTATCCGAAATCTGGAGAAATAGTACCAAAATGCCTCATAGTATCGTTTGTTTGTTAGTGCGAATAAATCCCTCAGCCGAGCTTGTACCTGGTTTGATATGAGGCATTTCGCAATATCACCACACCAGATATTTGATGTTTACATATACGGGAATTTTTTGGTAGGAAGAAGCGCTTCTCTAGAAATTATTCGCGTGCTTTAGCTATCGAGATCAATGCAGAGGGGTAAGGAGGGGGTGGCTGTGTTGAAGACGGGTGAGATGAAAGGTGCGATGACGACTAAGTTTATGTCTGAGCATGAAGGTATGCACATTATCTGACTCGGATGGTTCCATGACTATGAATAATGAAAACCGCCTCATTTGGAGCAAAGTTTGGACATATTTTCATAGTATTGGTGTGAAGAGAAGAAATTATCCTAGCTATGGCGATCGAGTCTTCAATACACTGCCGACACAAGCATCATATAAGAACCCGCAGAGGATCGTCTGGATTCTTCGATAGCCTTGGCGCTATATTCACTTCCAAACCTGGGACGCCTGTCGGAGTGTTCACAGAACAGGTACAATTCCCTCATCATATCAACAAGCAAGTACTAAACTCCTCAGATCTCCTGCCTTGATCCTCCTTTCCAGTCTGAAATATCACTACTCTCTTTCAATCCCAAAAATGAATCCCTCAATTCCGTGGAAGGCTCCTCAAACCTCAAAACTACCTCCCTATACGCAGCCAAGCAGACAAGCCGTCCACCTCACTCCAGAACAAGCACAACATCCAAATACCACCCAAATATCCTCTATCCTCTGCTCTTCAGCAATTGTCCAACTACCTCTATCTCACCTAGTCTCCCGAAAATAAATCTAAAAGCGGTCATCCACCAAACGGGAAGAATGAGCGCCCCAGAAGCAGATTGTTATTTTAAGCAAATTATCCGCGGTTTGAACCATCTGCATAATATAGGTTTAGCGCATCTGAACGTACATCCAGAAGTCATTATAGTAAGTGGCGAAGGGAGATTGCAGATCTCTGGCTTTGAGAATGCAGAAAGATTCAGGGAAGAATGGGAGGTAGAACAAGATGTTAGGAAGCTGAGTAAGAGGTGTGGGAAGATGGAATATGTGGCACCTGAAGTGTTCTTGTCCTTGGCGTTCGATGGAAGAAAAGTGGACTTGTGGGCAACAGGGGTAATGTATTTGGAGATGAGAAATGGGCGACGGTGAATATCTCCCACGTCCTTGAATGTTTATATTGGGGCTGATGACACTAGGTTATGGGACCTTGCCGCCCAAGGTGCAGATGAGGCATATGATCAATACCTCTCTGAGCGAGCATCACTATGGGGATATCGACCTCTCGAAAATATCGCAAATGTACTTGCCACCTCATACTTTTCTCTTTCCTTGCACTCACTTCCCTAGTAATTCAGATGCTAAAAGTCTCAGGACCATTGCCGAACAATAATCAAATCACTCCTCGATCCAGACTCAAAAGGTAGATTGAGTGCACCGCGAGTGTTGAAATCAAGTTGGTGCATAGGAAGTGAGGTTTGTGAAGCTGCTTCCAATGTGAAGGTTCAATAGTCGTGATATGTTATCAGCTATCATTTGTTTCCGAGCGTCATGTATTTATTTTCTTGTTGACAATCGAACAACAGAGTGAGTACCTCAAGTCAAGGCATAAGTTGGTGTTAGTGAAATCTAGTGAAATCTGTATTGATACTCTTTATGCACGCTTCTGGTATATCAAGGCAATATCTTCTCTCCCTCGTCCTCTCTCCACCCTTCATTTCTATACGCCTCCAACCCCTTCTTCAACTCAAAAGCATACCCAACACTTCCTTTCGCTCCCTCCAATTTCCGCATCACCTTTCCCACTATTCTCGCAATCCATTTCTCATTAACTATTCCTCCTGCCCCTCTTCTAGCAACACCTTTGACGCCGACTTTGATCTTTTGCCCTAATTGCTCCATCTTGGTATGCGAGTGGTTTTCATATTCTTCTATTAAATCTGCCTGCTCGTTTTCCGTTTCAGTAATTTTGGTCGCTTTGACGAGGGCAGCAGTGAAATCGAGGAGAGCTTGGGAGAAGAGAGCTGGGAGAAGAATGTGAATAGCGATGTCGATGCTGGCTTCGTCTTTGGGTCTGTGTATATCTTCCTCATTTTGTTCATTCTTCTTCTCGTTCTCTAAGATGTCAGAAATTTCTTCCTGGATGGGTTCAAAGTTTGGTTGAGGTGGTGGTGGAACCAGGTGTTCATGATGTGGGAGCAGGAAACTTGGAAGTACGAAGTGTGCATCTGCTCCACCGAGACGGAATACTTGAGACAGTTGAACCTCAGCTGCCAGAGATCGATAGGTGAGTATTTCCTCAGAAGCAACGAGGCATTTGATCGGATATGAAGGTATGAATGGGACTTGTGCAATCCCAGTCAAGTCCGTGAGCTGGAGGGCAAAATTTGCTTCGGAGAGATAATTCGAGATATCACTTTTCAGTGAGTCGAGTTCATTGCTTGAAACACCATCGGATGGAGGAAATAATTTGTCCAAAATGAGACTGTTGATCCATTGACCCGAGGCTGTCGCAGTGACTGAAGCAATATGGACGGGATGAAAGTACGAGAGAGGGTTGAGGAGCAAGCGGAGTAGCATCGGAAGTCGATGCAAAAACCGTTTGACATAAGGTGGGGATGAGTTTTTTATCGCTGAAACTTTGATGGATTTGGTCGGTGGGTGTGCAATCGATGGTTTGCTGTGTAAAAGGGAACAGATCGCTGCTCGAACTGGTTGCTTCTCTGAATTATCGAAACTCTTATCCTCGCCATTCCTTTTGTTTCTTCGTTTGACTGTCTGCTCGGCTTCAAAAATAGTGCTGGTGGTGTGAATATCATCCAAAGTGCTTTGGTAGCGCTCTATGGCTTCGTCGTTATCGAAGCGCATCTTCCGCATTCCTTCTAGACCCTCTTTGGGACTAGAATTTTCAGTCCCTTTTCCGTCCGTCATATTATCTATCATTTGCTCCCCACCTCTCTCAACATCATCGTCCCTGCCATCGGATCCGAAGGTCATTTCCCCTCCACCTTTCGCGTTCATATAACAATCTCCAATCAAGATATCCCGAAATAGTCTGATTGTGACTTCTGGGCATTGAATGGCCAGTTCGATATCATCAGCGACTTTGATTCCAACCTCAACTCCATGTACCACAAAGGTCAGCTGGCTGACAATGAAAGTAACTCCTCTCACGACCATGAGACCTTCCACGTCTGTGTCAATCTCTAGCGCAGGTATTTGGAAGAATGCAATCTTATTCCCTATGAAGTGCATCCGGACAAGGACTCCTCGGAGAACTCTTCGCACATTATCTGCCACAATCTCGAATTGATACAGAGAGACGAGGAAAATGCATATCGCACAGACAACTGTAAACGTGTCGTATAGTAGCCATGATGTGGAGCAGATGGCATAGGCTAGATGGAGAGTGGTTATAACAGGATAGAGGGAGAAATCTGGTAGAACTCTAGATCGTCGAGCATCTCCTACGAGAAGGATGAAGTGAAGGAAGGGAGCTGTCGACAGTAGCCATGCTTTTGGCCAGACACAGAAGTAGCCGAGTAGAGCGACGAATATTGAAAAGACATAGGGTGACTTTACTATCCGTTTGATATCAAGATATGATATACCTGGAGCCGGTTCCTGTTTGAACTCAGGGGCATGTTGGCATGCAAGGCCGGTTGACATTAGTGGAGAGACGGGATAAACCTTGTGCTATTTGGTGGAGACAACTTGGCTGCTGAAAGTTTAAGAGCTTAATTGCAGTATTTCAAAAGTCGTAGCTGCAAGATTTGAAGTGGAATGTTGATTTTGGTCGAGAAATTTTAGTGTTCATAGAATTTTAATGTATAACGGCAAAGTAGCATCGCAAAGCCTCTTCTTTCAAGAGTTGGTTTGGGGATCGAGATCTAGACTCGATGTGAACTCCTACGTCATAGGCTTTCAACTGCCACGTGACCTTAACCATACTAGCAATCTGTCTTGTGAGAAACATATATCTTCCATAATCCATTTATAGCTTTGGATTTCGCGTTAGTACGAAGATCAAAATATTCACCAGGATTGAGACATTGAGACATCATGTTGCGAGCTGTCATACAGTTTATCTAATGTGAATCTGACTAACGCCCTCTTATCAATTTACTCCGGCGAGGTGCCGGGTTTTCGAAAAGGATCGTGATTCTCAAACGGAAGATGAAGTAGTGAGGGCTTCTTAGTATATAGATCCTCCATTTAAAGAATCCAAAACTTCTGATACAATTCCTAATTGAAGATACAGTGCTTTTTTTAGACAGATGTATTCCATCCAAGCGAGCTCAGGAGCCGGGGAGTATCACCAACACTTAAAAGGTGCAAAATCGTGACATGAATGCCGCGATTCGATGACAAAGGTGTGACGCACTTTTTGCTATTCCCTTGATTTGAATCCCAAATGAGATAAATTTTCGTTGCCACCTCCCAGAAATACTGCATCTCTCTCAAGTTCCACCCCATTACCATAGTCTTCACTCCACCACATCCACTTGACTGTAACGACAGAGACACACAAAATTCGGAACGGCCATCGCGTTTACTATAATCAAGTCAGAAGGTAAAATGTCTCAGCGTTTGAGAATGCGTCGAGGATCCAGGTGAATGCCCGAGAGGACGGTGGGTGTGAATATCAGATTGACTTCCTGGTTGAGTAAAGACTATCCAGAAGCGGAACTTTGATTCATATGTAAGTAGACTATAGTTCGTCCTGAAAACAGGATCTTACCAGAAACAGGAACATTCGTTCTGATTACTCGACATGTAGTGGCCAGGCCGATTGTCCAGTTGAACTTTGCAGAAAGAGAAGCTGTGAATCCAATATTTAGTTGAGGAGAGACTGGAAAATGAGTAATCCTCACAAAATGTTATTCCAAAAAATCTTAAATTACATGCAAACACAATTCCAAACTTTTCAACATCAGTCTGAGGCCAAACTTATTCTACTTGTCCCATCTCACTCCTCTTTCATCCTCATAAACATCCCTTGCGTCACTCTCCTCTTCTCAGCAGCCATGAGCCCACCAGCGAAGCCATTGACAGTCACTCTATTTGAGCAAAGCATCACTCCCACTTCGATCACAGGCTCGCAAATCCCTACTTCAACATCTCAGGCCTCAACAGAGACAAATACAACCAGCTTCCCGTCTGCACAACTTCCAGAAGAAACCCACACTGCTCTACATAGCAGGGAAGCACACCCTCTGGAAGATTCATCCAAAACGCAAACAGCACATCATAATCGGAATGGCAAGCCGCTGTTGAAGACAGATCGATTGACAGGCCAGCAAATATACCTGATAGTCGATGCGACTATATTTGGGGTGACATTAGTTGTGGGAATCCTTATTGCCTGTTTTGAGCTGTGGTTCATTTAAGATGATGCAGAACTTAGATGTGGCGGTTATTAGCTTGTAAAGTAGAAATCAGAAATTTCATGCCACCCAATTGCTTTGTGAGAGACTCTTTGACAATGAGGAAGTGTATATAGTAAAATTGGTCCCGTTCCGCACATATGAGGTTTTGAGTCATAAACTACACCCTCTTTCACGGAAAATTTCTTAAATCATGCAATATGATTGTATGGATTGTTACAAATACTACTCTACATCACTCTCCACCTACCACCCATACCTCCATCCGCCTTTCTCCCCACATCCTCGTACCCGCGACGTAAATGCTCCTCACTCTCACTTCTCCTCGCATACCTATACCTCTCTGGAGCCCTACCAATGAACACAGGTCTCTCCCCCCTTCCAGTCCAAGCACAGATACACAACCCAGCCATGCCAAGAATAAAAGAGGCCGCTATGATCGCGGAGAATGATATGATCATAATAATGTCCCTGAGAGAAGGGCCACTTTCCACCTCTCTCTTTCCGATTCTTGGATGGTTGGATCTCTCTACTCGTCCGATAAATTCACCTTTGATAGCATGTCTCCTACCACCTCCACTCCCATATTTCCCCTCTTTACCCTCTCCCTTCGACTCGCCACTCCTTTTCTCATTTTCACCACCGACTAGACTACCCAGGACCTCCGGTTGTCTTTTCTTTACTTCGACGACATCTGAACCACTATTCATGCTCTCATCGTGCAGCCCAGGGAGAATATCTAATCCAAATTTATGTCCAGATTTATGTTTTATCCCCCCCGCCAGGACGTGATTAATATCATCAGTGTACTCATTTCTCTTCTCTGATCCTTTCGCTGTTTTACTAACGTCCAATAGACCGACAGAATCTTTATCTTTTGATCCATTGGATTTATCGAAGCCTCTCTTAGATCCCTTAACAATGCATCGGATCTGAATGTTTGCCTCTTCGAATACTCGTCCTTTCCTTTATCCTTGAAGTTTTGCAGAGAATTAACATCCCGTGCAGACTCCGGGTTCAGTAGAGGATCAACCCATTGCATAGTCCCAGGAGCAAGGACCTGTCCCTCATTCTCACCTGTTGGTATCGACGGGGCAGCAAAAGAAGTGTCTGAGCTTACAGAACCTGATGATTCAGTCCGTGTTGCGTTTAACCGGATTGTAACAGTCTTGGTGATTCTAGTATGGACTGTGACGAAGGTAGTTGGTGAGTTGTCGTAAAGTAAAGATGTAATCGGGACACTAGTGGCGATTTCTAGCTCGTATGTTGTTGAAGAGTCGGACGGTAGTGCTGTGGAGGACGGAATGGAGGAAAGGGACTTAAGGACGACTGGAAAGGTGATGTCAGACGCTGATGATGAGATAGCTTCTTGAAAACGGGCGGTAGAGAATGGAGCCAGTAGGAAGACGAATAAAAACAAGGAGGAGGTAATGTCTCTGGGAAGAATCAAATTCTTCATGGCTTCGATCAAATGTAGGTTCGCCTCCGAAAGTAGGTAAGGTTGTCTTAAGCTGGTGTCGTCTTTCAAATGGAATTTGTAAAGTCCTGAGGTTTTGGCTCGATTTTTGGATAGAGATTGAGAATTTAGACGCGAAGTCCAATCCTTTTTATATAAGGTACACTATCAGGTTTAATACACAGAGCAATCCGTGCATGAATGGTCAAGAGTAGCTTCTGGGAATTATTCACACTCAACCTGGTCTCTGAATCTTGAATTTGAAATCACTGAAAGACCAACGGCCTTCAACAAAAGCATATCCACTCTGTAACTAGCTTTAAAGACATGAGTAACTCGTAAGGTTTGAGACAACCGTTTCCCTAAGTTTCCACCTCTACGAATACGGAGTATAGAAAGCAGAAGTCTCCGCGCCTGAAAAACAGATCTTTAGAGGGCCCAGCGGCCAGCGCAGGGATACAGTTACATTGCAAGTCATAGTACGAAGAATGCTGTACAAAAGTCAAGATTTAAGATCCTAGTCTCTGAGTAGACACTTGAGATCAATTCGCGAGTAAATATATAAGCATAGTAGCAAGGTGATCGAATTTTACTTACAAGTCTCCACCGATATTACCATACTCTCCGACTTCCATCTAGCTTTCATTTGCACTCTTCATAACATTCCTATCCCCTCAGCAATAAATCCCTACCTTGATATTATTAAAACATATACACATCAATCCAACCCTCTACTTCCTGGTCATAGCATCTAAATAATCAATTTCACGACCTCAACCTCCAACTAGGTCGTCTCCCCTCTCACCACGAACATTTCCTAAACCTTTAAAGCTTATACAACTCACTCTTATACACACAACCCTCTTCCGCCCCTCCCTCCCGTGATCAGAAAAGATAGAGAGACGAAAACCATCGTCAAAGTCCTCCCCTCCCTAACACAACATCAAACCTCCCTCTAACTTCATCCCCCCACCCTTTCACTCCATCCCTCTCATCCTCGATATTAATATCCTCAAACTCGCTCCCTTGCTCTGCTTTATCCTTATGCCCTATTACTTGTCCTCCTTTCTCGCTTTCACTTACTACTCTTCCCTCTCCTTTCCCTTCTCCGTCTTCACCCACACCACTTCCCGCAGCAGCACCTCCCACGTCACCACTCTCCTTCCGCTCCCCTCCCCTCTCAACCTCTCTATCCCCACTCCCAAAGGTATTACCCTCCTCGTTCCTCTTTCCAGTCCACCAAGCAAGAAACCCCAACCCCACCATAAACCCTGTAAGACCAATAACTACTCCCGAAATCACCGCCGCTTGTGGGATTTTTCTCTTTTCCACTCCTTTTTCTATCACTGAAGACTCATTATCTCTAGGATAAATATCCAAGTTCTGCTGGCGTGGTGGAAGAGGAGGTGGTGGTGGAGGGGGTGGGAGAGGTGGGAATCCATATTTAAGAGCTCGTCGGAGGGTGAATGATCCTGGGCGGAGAGGGAGATGTCTTGCTTGTCCAAGTTCTGAAGGGAGATTTGTTGACGAAGAGGGTGTGGAAGAGGTATAGACCCATTGTAAATTATCTTCATCAAATACCTGTCCTTCTGCATCCATATCCACATCCTCATCGCCATCCTCGCCGTCCTTATTCTCTCCATACATTTCCTTCTGACCCCTAAATCCCTCTCCACTCATAACACCGCTTTCCACCCCGGTCGCAGCAGGTAAATCAGAGATGGTACTTGTCCTTGTAATTACCTCTTCAAAAAGCGTGGTGGTTTTGTTATATTTCCTATCTGTGTTGTGAATGGTAATCGTACGAAGAGCTGTTGGTTCCCCTTCTGCTGGGAGAGGGAAGAGAGGTGGGTAAGTAATTATTGGGTTTGAATTGGCTGTAATACTAGGGAAGGGCGAAGGGGAAGAGGAGGGAGAGGGTGTGAAACTTGGTGTGCCGTCAATGAGGGGAGGGTAGGCGAAAGGTGAAATGTTCGATATGCTGCTGGTGAGCGAAGATAATGGGAGGTGTAAAGACGGCGAGGGGGAGTTAGTAAGAGTTGCAGAAGGTTTTTCTTCGTTTGCTAGAACTGAATCCGGAAGTAAGAAGACGAGTAGAAAGCAAGTAATAATGATTTCTCTAAGTACGCCCTTCATGTTGTTCTTTCCCTTCCTTATCAAATCGAGCGACTAAGTTTTTTTTTTTTGATTGATCAAATATTAATTGCTACGTGGTAAGAACAACTAATCGTTAGAAGTAATTGAGAATTGCTGGGAATTTGGAGCGTTGACTCGGTATTTTGTAAATTGATTCGAAGTTCCCAAGAAACACAGGGAGGAATGAATTGTTAGTGGGAGAGCAGGTATATAAGAAGCTAGATCAAGACGAAGAGAAGTAATGTGAATGTTGTGCTAGCTGTGAATGCAGAGAAAGGGTATAGATTGTGAACGATATTCTTCTGAATGGTTTGGGAATTGAGGCAGATATAAGATACAAGAAGACGGGATATAAAAATTTGAGATGGGAGCCTTGCTAACATCTATATGTTTGAATATACTCATAGTTAAATCGCAGAGTAGTTGAATGGCCTCGACAGAAATATAATTTATAAATTAAACAAGAACAAGATATATACTCATGATAACCGCTAAAACGCAACCATGAAAGAATCCCAAACCCTGTTCTCTCAAGAGACATTTTACCATAAACTCCGGGTATCCTTCATTTCTCATTTCTCAATCCTCATGCATACCTCCCAATGTCCCTCATCTCCCTCTTATCCACTTGCTGTTTTGTAAGAGAACTCTGTCTAAATTGGGCATTGGACAACCCCATATCAACTTGTACCATGCTCTCTCCTGCTTCAGGTATATGACCCAACGCTTCTCTGACGCCACCAGGGGAGAAATCTGCACGATTTGGACCTCCGGTAAGGATAACGGGGTCACTTCTACGTCTGTGGTGGGTACTTCGGCTGACTTTACGAGAGACCATGCCGAAGAAGGATTTTGGAAGACTCGATTTGCGTTCGCTGTCTTTGCCGGCTTCGAGTTCGGCGGGGTTGCTTGATGTCTGGCTGATTGTGCTTTGATCACTGGCATTACTCCAGTGTCGGCTATGACTAGGTCGACGACCCGGTGTAGACATATCTGAAACTCTACGGTCAGGGTCGAGTGGGATATCAAAGTAACCTCCATTGGGATATTGTAGTGGGGGCGTTGAGTCAATAGAAGGATAACGATATCCACTTGAGCCTGAGTATTGGGACTCGGAGCTAGCGACAGGATTGTAACCATTCTTGTCCCTAGCATGAGGAGGAACTTGAGGCCATGGAGAGGTGAATACCGGGGGACTTTGAGATGAGTTTCCTTCCACCTCGTAAACTGTGCTTTGAGGGCTCGACAACCCGGATTTCCCACGAATGCTTCCAGAAACCTCCGAAGGTGACATTAAGAATGGATCATCGGACAAAGCATCCACGTCGATATTTGCCGGGCGATTTCCAGATCGACCAGATCGTGGTTGGCTGGATGCTGATTTGGAATTAACTTTCTCGGAGGCTTTCTCCGCTTTCTTCAATTGCCTAATAATTAGGAAGGCTGCAATCAAAGTGATGATGAGTAGGAAAACAGCACCGCCAATAATACCTCCAAGAACAGGTTTTGATAAACCAGATGAAGGGGTAGACGATGGTTCTGATGCTTCAGTCTTTGCGATAGGTACAGCCGATGGCGAAGTCTTTGCTATGATATCTCCAATGAGAAGAGTGGTTGTAGGTGCTCCCAATACAGTCACCGAAGTTATGGTGGTGGTAATCGTTGTTGATTGAGCATTCGCGTTTGTGGTAGTCAGTGTCTGTGTCATGACAAATGTTGAAGGCGTCGTATTGTAGCAAGTACCATCAGGATTACAGCCAAACCCACTTTTGCAACACCCCCCTCCAAGAGATGCTGGGCAAGCGTAGTAGTTGGCATTGCACGTTTGAGTCACTGTTGCTCCTGGAGATGGTGTACAATTGTTTGGTCCGCAAATGTAATTGTCTGGGCAGCATCCACCTACAAAGAGTTAGCATATACATGACAACTTGGGAGATCGACATACCACTATTTTCAATACCACAAGCAAAATAGCCGTCCCTTCCGCACGCCGAGTGAGGCGCTGTAGAAGTATTCGGAAGACAACTACTCGTACCACAGATGCGGTCATTTGGACAGCATCCTCCATTTAAAGCTTTCCCACAATATTGGTAACCCGCTCCACATACTGTAGCATCCCTCTTCACAGCTTGTATTCCATCATGTATCATATCCCAGTGTATCGAGCCCAATTTCCTCTTTATCATCGCCGGTCCAGGTGTTATCTGTGGATGTGAACCAACAGCTATGGCTGTGCCTGTCGGTCTTGATCCCACCACCTTCTGACCAGCGACAACCTTCTGAGGTCCATCTATCGCATTATTCGATTGTTTCGATCCTCTGTCCTTACTATCCGACCCTGTCTTCGATGCCTGTGTTCCTGGAATGAAGACTGCTGCCAGTGCCACTGACCAGCACAAGCAAGTGCCTGTGAAACGCATGATGGCAACTCTCGACCGTCTTCAAGATCTCGGATCGTTACACCGATGAACAACACCCCACCAGCTACCGACAGTTGATGCCGCGATTCGATCGTAAATATTCCATGAATGTATTGTCGACCTCGAAGACTGAAGTCGAAGAAAGTTTGCGGTCTGCGAAAGGAACGCCTCTACGGGAGGTCTCAGATTCGGTGGGCGCTCGAAGATATGCGGCGCAGGATAAGGTAAGCGATCTCACTGGGCTGAAGGAGCAGCAGAATTCGGAGGCTTCTCGAGGGTACAAGGCAGATTTATACGGTGATGAAGAAAATCAGTGATAAAAGCGCAATGTAGAAATGATATCTATCGCAAGATGGATACTCTGAATAGCATCCACCAACATGAATGATGAAGTAAGGAAAGAAGTCAACAGATCGACAACAGACCTACCTTACCTGATGAATGGCCGCCCGGTCTGCTGTGATCTCCCCGCTGCATCCTGGAGCGAAGATTGATTGCGAGGATGGCACAGCCAGCAGGCCACAGCACACAGCTTACCCTACCTGCTTGCCTACCCAGTCAGGAAGTTCACCCACACCCAAGTAATCCAACAGGCGGGAAGACCAGGACCTCAGCCTCTTCAGTTGCCATTTTGGGGGCCATCGTGATCGAATTGCAGGGCAGAAGTGGTAAAAGTATGTTGATTGGAGCATCGGTGCTGAGTGTATCGTCAGTCAGCCTGTCGGACATGCAGAGATTAATAGAACCAATTGCAGCACTTGAAATATATCGTGGGTGTGTGAGGGCCAGGCTCTTGTTCCGCTCCGTACAGTCTACCATACGAAAGGGCTGGTACTTCATGGCTGGCGGTGAGAGCGACGGACAGCGGAAACTTCTGCTGCAGATTCGAGTGTGAGTGGTTGGAGTTGTGTATTGGCGCTGTCGTGGGGAATCTAGATGGCCGGAGTCCAGACGTGGTGGATGGCTTTCTGCACGTCGTCGCGTTCGTGGGGTGGTAATGGTGCTGGGCCCAGTGGTGCCATTCTGGCAGAATGCAAGCAAGGACTGAGATGCAGTCTGATGCAGTTGAATGCAGGGCTGTTGGTGAGTAGCAAATGCGAAGTGAGAAGTGCGAGGTCAGCATTATTCTTCGTGATGGTGTGAAGCACAAGAGTTGCCGGAGTTGACATCCATCGAATGAGGTTGGGAGAGGGAAGGCGGCGAATGCGACACGAAGTCGAGTCTGAGACATTTTTTACGAGCACTTCTGCAACTGCACGTGATACACCGAGCTCCCAGCACCTGGGTCTAGAACGTCCTGTCCAATGACATTTTCAAGATTTATCTCATCTATTTGCGAAGTCTGTAGCATACAATATGTATCAACTCCCTCTCGTACATTCTGCACTGCCTTTCGTCTGTACACCCACGATGAAGATATTACCGCCGAGGAAACACAAAATGGCAAGTACCCCGCATATTTCCAACCAAGCCTCACGGATAAATTCCCCTACCGGTAGGACAAAGCAGAAGTACAACAATCTCACCATGTGGATGTCACGTTGCAGAGTCCGGAGAAGCGAGTGCCTATGTTGTTCTTGATGTCATATCAGAGCCTTTTGCTACCCTTAGGGCTATACTCATTGTCCTTTCTTGCAATGATCATGCTAAAGAAATGGAATTGTTCATATGGCACAACACTATTTTGAAACCCATCAAGTGTCTCCATGATATGGGTATTTGCCTCGACTAAGATTCCTGGATTGAAGCTGAGGACTATCTGTCAGATTTCAAAGAACAATATAATGCCAGATCAAAGGATGGAATAATATGAACAAGAATGGACTGAACAATGTGAATTGGCAAGTGAGATGAGTAGGAATTGTAGCTTATTCTAAGTATCACAAGCTATGATATTCTAGGACATCCTCTATCTCCTCATGAATACTTGCGCTTGTTGACAATATCTGAAAATCACATAGTCTGATACTTTCTAGGCTCAATTTCACAGGTCAGGGGTCATATTGTCACTTCAGCAATAAGTCTTAGCTCCTTTGACGGAACTCTCATAAACAAGTGGAAGGATCACATTCATCAATTCCAGTTCTATAGAATACCATCTGCCAGGACCTTACATCCCAGCCTCAGCGCGCTCACTGCTCAAAACCGTGACGCAAACCTGGCAGACAAGCAGAGCACAATACGGACACTTGAAAGCAAGCATCCCACGCTTCTGCCCACACTCCCCACACTTCACCTTCTTGCTCTGCTTCTCCTTCGGCCAGAACTCGCTGTGCTTGCAACAAGCCTGCTTCTCCTGCGTAGTTTTCGCAGAATTAGCAACAAAGATTTGTTCCTGTTGCACAAGCTCTTCCTTCTGCTTCTTCTCGTGCGCAGTTTGCTTGTCCATTTTCTCCTGCTCCTTCACCCGAGCCTTCTCTTGTCGCTCCTCCTCGATCTTTGCCTCGCGCTTCATCTTCTCTTCGTGTAGTCGTGCTCGTTCATCTGCTTCTTTCTCCATCTGTGCGAACGTCTCACGTGCTCTTTCCCTGTATCTCTCCTCTGCATCGGGTTCAGCAGCTCCGGCAGAATCATCAGATCGGTACCAGAAGGAGAATCCGGGAGGGATATTAAAGCCGAAGAAGCCATCCTCATTGTCTCCGCCTGTATATCTAGCGTACGCCCAGTCGTGAGATCCATCAAAAGGGTGCGAGAAACCGTAGTCACCGTTGTGCGAAGAGGATTGTGTAGAAGCTGATGATCCGCTTTGGTATGCTTGTCGGGAGGCGGCGTCTTTGATAGCATCATATGCGGCGTTGATCTGGAAGAATGATTAGAGATCGATCTTAGAATCTGGATGACGGGAGAATAAAGGTAAGAAGCTTACACGGTGCATCTTCTCCGTTGCCTCTTCAACATTGTCTGGGTTCTTGTCGGGGTGATGAGCAAGTGCAAGACGCTTCCACGAGGCCTTGATCTCTGCATCGGTCGCGTCTCGAGAGACACCTAGTGCCTCATAGCAGTCGAATGATGGAGCTGCAGGCATGTTGGAGATTGGACAGGATGATTAGCAGAGTTATCTGGTCAATTGATGTCTTTTTCTGTTGTAGAGGTGCTGAAAGGTTTCAGATTCGCATGAGAAGAGGGAAGAAGTTCGTTGTGCAAGATACAGCTTGGAAAGATTGTTTACTTTGATTGTGAGAAAAGCTGATCCGTTATTGGCATAGCGTCGAATGGTTCATCCAGTTTCGTCATTTTCATAGCCGAAATTGAGGATATACTAATTTGGAAATTTCTGAGGTTGGTACCAGCCGTAGCGCATTTTCACGAGCGGCCGTTCCTGGCAGAAACACATGATGGCAGCTTCAAGTGGTGTTGAATCTGTCTTATCTGTATTTGCTGAAAGAGTCTCGGGTTTGGGTTGGTTTTGGTTGTGTTATGACTTAGTGGCTTGAGAATGGAAGCGGCCTTTATGTTGTCGCCATGGTAGATGGGAAGGGCGCTTTCGATATATCACTAATCCATTTACCTAGAAAGGTAGGAATTAGCTAAACAATTATTTCTAATCTGGAGCCCCTTCGACAAACTTGTTGACAAGGTGAACCGTAATAGTCCATATTTAAAGCGTACATCGTTCAGGAATATGCGGTAGTTAGGTTGAAATGGGTCCGTTTAATACCTTCCTAATCCTTTGATCTAAAAAGCAAGGAGTTAGCTGAGAGTTTTCTTGAATTGTCAAGCCCCTCAACGAACTTATTGACAAATAGAACTTTATAGTCCATTTCAGAAATGTGCATCGTCAAGAGGGAAGCTAACTATAGTACGAGTACATCGACTGATTGCAATTGATTGCAGCCTTTATTGTACTCAGTTGCAAACATAACCTTCCTCGAGGGCCTTAGAAATGTTAAATAGTGCGATACCAACAGAACTTCCTAAATAAACAAACTACTTACTGACATGCAGGATATTCATCCCCATTTCATTGCTACATCGACTCAACACCGAGATGGCCACCAGCGCAAGACATCAATCCCTGAAGGTAGCCCCTGATTTAGCGAAGTTTTTGGCTCCAGGCTGCATCATTGGTGGGGCAGCCCGCCCGGTAGAATCCCTTACCGCCCGATGCCAGGCAACATCACCAAACTCTCCTGCTTCATCTCTATCAAAACCACATCAGTTCATCAACGCTCTTAACAATGGAAGTCAAATTCATACCAGCAAACCAAACATCGTGCTCTGCCTCCAGGAAAGACCCGAAAGGAGAACATATCTCACGACTCCATCTCCAATACTCCTCCCTGCCTAATCCTCTTCTACCACTATCCATCTCCAATCTTCCGATCGAAATACAAAGCAAAATCCCCAATGGTGGGGGAAACCTTAAAACAATCGCTGATCTATGGCTTCAGCTTCTGTCAATCCAGATCCAAAATGGGAATTTCTGGAAGTATGAGGATTTGAAGAGGATTTATGAGCGGTCGCATCCAAAGCCGCGGAAATTGACTGGTGGGGAGGCACCACGTGCAACACAGGAGTCTGTTTCAGGTCCTGAAGCTGCCACGACGACAACGACGGCATATGTATTTGGCGAGAAGCATGGTAAATCTAAGTCCATATCACTGTAGAAGAGATATTGATTAACACGAACAGTGTATTATATCCGACACAAACTTCAAAAAGGCTTTCTAGACCACGAGAGACCTACCACCGAAGATGAACTCCCAGTCTTGTCTGATTATCTTCGCAAGCTCGAAGATCATTCCGATATCCCATCTGATATCGTCAGACTTACGAAGATCAATAAGGTCCTCAAAGCAATTTTGAAGATGGAAGAGATTCCTGGAGAAGAAGAATTTGATTTTCGGCCTAGGTGCCGGAAGCTCCTGGCTATTTATCAGGAAAATTCAATGACTCAGGCCCCAGGTGAAGCGGCTCCAGCTACGGCCTCAGCAGTGGGTCTAGAAACGGTTGAGGTCAAAGATGCCGGAGAAGAAAAGATTACATTGGAGCAGTTGACTGTAATGCCCGAGATTTGCTTGACAATTCTCACCCCGGCGCAGTGTCAAGAGCTCAGAGAATCTGTAAAAGCATTAGACCCACCACTGGATGACGCGGTAGTCGAGTTAATGTGTATACTCCCACACATCTCATTTCAAGGAGACCGCGACCATTATGAAGTATGCGCTATGGGCAAAATTTCCGGCAATCCGATGTATATAAGTCGCGATGTCTATTGCGGAGGACCGATAATTCCTCCTCAGATGGCTCAACTGACTTATGCACCTTATCATACCTGGGAAGGTGGAGCGACGTTCCTTGATACGAAGACTGGGGAAGGTATAGAGCTCACAGACTATTACGCCGAGGATGGGGATTTGGAGGTTTGCACTACTTTTAAAGGGAAGGATGATAGCTATGTTTCTATGGAGTCACTTTTGAGGGAGTGGATTGATAATTATTTGACTATGAAATGGGTACCTAGTGGGGGCGAAACTATTATAACAGATGAATATCGGTCACTGGTATGTATTTATCGCACCCACCTGAAACAACCACTAATTTCTCTCGCAGGAATATCTCGAATACAAAGCCATACTCCAAGAATTCGGCTGGCCACACGCATTCCCTCTCCCACTTGATCGCTTCACCACTTTCTTAGAAGCACTTTACAACATCAAACAACGCAAAGAAAATCAAGGCTACAGAGATGGTTTCCGGATGCCAGATAAATGGCACGAGTTGCAAAAACATTGGACTGGTCCATCTACTCAGAACCTCGAGGGAAACGCGACACAGGAACAAAGGAACGCCGTGCAAAGAGATTCATTACTCAGCCAGAAAGTCTACGAGACGTTCAAACAATATGAAGATAGGACTATGGAGCGAGCATACGCAATCGCAGCCGACGTCCCATTCAGCGAGCGATACAAAAACTCTTTCACATTGATGGCATCTACAAATATCGGTGAGGACTGGAGAGTTGATATCCAGCCTGAGGAAATCATCGATAGGTTTAAAGAGGTGGTAGCATTAAATCCTCCAGCAGTGCAAAACGAAGACTTGGTGAAGGAAATGCTTACCGTTCTTGTGAAAGCTCATCTGAGAGGTCAGAGAGAAAAGGAAGGGGTATACGAAGGGGAATCTGCTGATGAAACGGATGATGATTCCACGTCTGATTATGATCCTGCGAAGGATGAGACTGCGGAAGAGGTAGTAGATGAAGAATATGAAAGCGATGAGGAAGAGGAGGATATGGATTTCGATATCGTGATGTTGGAGGCTGATATGGAGAAAGATATAGATGCGATTATGTCTGGCTTCAAGGGATTTCGAATTGGAGAGGCTGATGAGTAGGTTTTCTTTTCCTTTTCGATGAACAGGTGTTCGGAATATAGGGATCGTCCAATCTGCGATTAGGGCATACTATAGGATACAAAGTATTGCATGGGTATAATTCGTTACCATTCAAACTATTGCATCGCACGCATGGAGCGCCCTAGGCCTTGCATTGTACCTGAACTTTCCCGGGTTTTGAGTTAGCAGTTGTCTATTGTCACCAATCGCTTTGACACCAGCCTGCATTACCACAATGCGACACCCTAGGTAGACTTGATTCGATATTCCATTTCAACGCTTCAGTAAATATTTCCATAATCATTTCTGAAACCGATCTGGCTAATCTACATTCAATTGCAAATTACCCTTTCTCCTTCAATTCTTCCCCATCATCACGTGCCTTCGTATTCCCGACGATCCAGCCCCTGTTCTTCGAACCTTTTCATCATACCCCGCAATTTGTATTTCCTTCTCCGCAAATGACCTTTCATCCTCTCCAGGTTCCTTGCCGATCCAACGGTGCCAGCCCAGCCCAGGACGCCATCTGCGAAAAGAACCCTCCGTTCGTAAAATGATTCAAATGCCTCTCTCCATTCCCCTTACTACTTCTACAGTCTTTCGGATCATTTACCAGCGAAGCACATATACTTGTCAAGTTTGACTGCAGGCTGGTTAGCGCTTCTTTACCCGGCAGATACTTTGAGGAGGTTCTGGTTCTGCAGAAATGCTTATTTATACGAGGCGCGCTGCTCCTAAGGCGCCGAAGAAGAGGAGTAGAGCTGGTATGTTCCTTTCCTTCGTAGATGAGGAAGCGAAGCTGATGTAGAGGAATAAAAGGCTGTATACATTGGTAAGTCCGCTCCCTCTCCATCTACTTATTTACCAAACTAATTCCTCCCAGCAAAGAAAAGGCACGTCTCCTCCTCTCACACCGCGCACAACTCTAACCTCCCTCTAGAAGAAGAAATGTAACGAAAAGCGCCCTCAATGCGACCGCTGCGAAGAGCGCAACCTAACCTGCGAGTACGAACCCGTCAAACCGCGCAAACGCCGCAGGACTTCCTTTGCCGGCTCTGCGCTCTCCCAAGGCACGCAATCGCCCTCTTTCTGCAACGATCGGTGGCCCGGCAGATTCGAGAACGGGGGACAATTGTATTTTGGCGCCAGGAGCGATAATGAGGGCAATAAGTGGGAGGCGGGCTCGTATCAGTATCCGGAGTCGGAGGGGAGTTTGGAGTGGGAGTTACAACCGTATGCGAATGGGGAGGTGGAGGAAATAGTTAGAACGGACCAGTTGCCTGCGACTTCTGTGGTGAGATCTAGAAGTCAGTATCCTGATCTGGCTATGATTGCTCCTTCGCCGGTAGCGTCACCGCTATTGGAATTCTGTTCGCCGGTCTTTCAGGAGTTTACGGAGAAGCGGAATAGGAGGGCACTGGTGGATCATTTCTGTAATGTGTTGTCGCATTTGATTGTGTTTAAGGAGGATACTGGAAATCCGTTCAGACAATTGGTACTCCCACTATCGCATGCTAGTAGTCCGGTTATGAATGCGATCTTTGCGTTGAGTAGTGCGCATTTGGAGTACAGGGGAATAGAGAACGAGGAGAAGAGCTTGGATTTTCATAATAGGGCTTTGCAGGGTCTGGCCAGGTTGATTGATCAGAATGATACGGCGAATAGGGAGGAGGTGCTGGGTGCTATTATGCTACTTGTCTATTATGAAGTGGTGAGTGTATTTTTGCTGGGGTTTGAAGGTTTGCTAATTGGAGTAGTTGGTACAAAGAGGGACCTCGAATATTGTCAATGGCCATCTTAAAGGAGCCATGACTATTATGAAGACAGGACCTCAAATCACAACACCTACGACATTATTTTTAGAGCGGGTGAGCCATTCTTACGTCCCTCGATGCACAAACCATTTCTAACCTAATAGGCTTTCCGCTTCTACGACGTTATAGCAGCCCTCTCCCTCGGCACTCCACCAAACACAAACACCCAACCCACATCAACCCCCTTTCCTCTTCCACCAACCTCTTCTTCTCCTTCACCTCACTCTCCCCTCCACTCAGTCGACACACTCCTTGGTCTCTCCACCGACCTCTGGCCTATAATCCACCGCCTCTCTCACCTCCTCTCCTACAAAACTTCTCTCCAAACCGCCCTTTCCGCCAACGAAACCAGTAAAGCGACTGTCATCCGCACCGAGCTCGAAAACACATGCACAGCTATCGAACTCGCACTCAAGAACTGGAAGCCTACTTTTGCTACCGAAGAAAGCGAAGATGAAGAGCTAGCTAATAATACGAGAATCCAATCTATTCTCAATAACGCAGAGGCGTACCGCCATTCTGCATTCGTATATCTCTATCGCACCATCAGAGAATTACCTAGAACCCATCAAAACGTGCAAAATCATACACATCTCTCCTTACTAGCATGTTCGAATGTCGTTTCTCTAGCTGAGAAATGCCATAATGGGCCCATGTCAGCGCTTCTATGGCCGCTATTCGTAGCTTCTTGTGAGGCAGTGGGAGATGTGGATAGAGAGTTGGCGAGAGACGCTTTTGGAGGGATAGAGAGGAGACAGGGAATGAATAATATTGCTAGGACTTGGGAGATTGTCGAGGAGGTTTGGAGGAGAGGGGATTGTGGGGAGATGGGGGATTGGAAGAGTATTTGTGAGGAGAGGGGGGTAAGTATTGTGTTTGGGTGAAGGGGTGTATATAGGTGGGCAGGCTATATTGAATATACTGCATATGAAGTATCCATAATGCTCTGAGAATTTCGGGCTCCTTGTTTGAAGCTTTTGAAAACCATGTATAATTCTGAAATGGCTACTGACAGATTTACGAACCTGATTCTCATGCATGGATGCACATCTTCCGAAAACATTCTATGTTTTTCTTGCACAGGCAACTCTATTCTTCAGCAAGTGTTCTGGTATTAGGACTTGACCCTTTAACTACTTGTTCTAATAACTATAATCCTCTTTAATAACCCTGATGTTCTAGGATGTGCGATCCTCAAGCTAGTGGAGATATATCCCTTTCTTGAATTGCTACTGACAGATTCACAATCTGATACTCCCGCAGTTTCTATAGAAATGTATCTATATTTTTCTCGCTTAGGCAACTCTATTCCAAAGCAAGGTTCTAGTATCTTGACTTGACGTTTAATCACTTGACCACTTTTCTGAGAAATGTAGACGTCCTCCTCGGAGGCGTCTATTCATATACCTCACCCCTCCCTCTCAACAACCTAAACATCTATTTTCCTCGCCCATCTCCAAACTCACTTTTCAGCTTCTTTCTTAAGCCACCTCTCGCCTCTCTAATCCCTCAAACCACACTCCTCCCTCTCCCTCCCTCCACTCTCTCATCTTCCCCCTCAACATCCTCTTCTCCTCCTCCCCCAAAAACGTAGCCTCAACACCCCTCATCGCAACCTCCCACATCTCACTAATTCCCCACCCCGCAACCCTCGCAGCAATTTCCCACTCTCTACTCCCCGGACTCTGAACCACACCCACATTATCCGTACAAAACGCCATAGCCTGACTTCCCCAACTCAAAAAATGATGATCTTCATACTTTTGTACATGTGGTCCCTTAATATTACTCGTCAAACAAATCTCTACTGGTATCTTTTTCCCTACGATAACCTCTCTAGCATCCTCGGATACAAATATGAGATGTCCTAATCTATCAGGTTCCCAGGTAAGCATAGTCATTAACTCCCCATTCTCAAGACATCGTTTTTCTTCCCCGAAATGGAGTGTTATTTTCAGACCTGCTTCTTTTATAAGTTTAAATACGGGTGTGAAAATTGAGATATCCCCGAGCAGAGAGTCACCGCAGAGATCTACGCCTAGGACTCCAGAGGAAGAGTATTTTATAGCTAGATGTGCTGTTTCTAGCGCGGAAGAGAGGGAGGAACGACGATCGATTGAGAGGAGGAGGTGGGTTTTCATGCTCTTGGAAGTGGTGTTAAAGGAGGAGATGGAGGAGAGGAGTGTAGAGATGTAGAGGTCCTTTGTCATGTCTAGAATAGGTTAACATCTTACTTGTGGGGTGGGAAAACTCATGTCCAGGCGGAGGGAGATATTGTTCGGAATGAGATGGGAGGGAAGAGAAGGGAATATACTGTTTGCAGGGAATTCTCGAGGTGTAGTTCTCACTTCGAAATGGACGACTCCGTCGGCCTCGAAGTTCTGAAGTGTTTCTTCTATAGCGAGACGGACGGAGGGGACGGAGTTTACGAGTTGGTAGATGTATTTTGAGAACTGGTTGAAGAATCTGGATTGGATATTAGCATGTGTTTTGTTTCTGATGTGGTGGAAAGAGAGGTGAGAGTGGGTAATCAAGGGGGTTTCAAGAAACCTTAAGGATTCTAGTAGGAATCCAGAAATCCGGGAAATGCATACCCATCATTAGTATCAAATTCCGATTTCATAGCAAGCAACGGATCTTCTAGTGGGAAATCTGGCTCTGCTTCTTTGCGTGCAAGCCATATTTTGTGGAGCGTTTGGCGGGATATACATCCTGAGAGATGGGCGTGGAGGTCCTGGTGGAGTTAGAATAAATGAATGTTAATATGATGATACGGAATATAAACGCAAAGAATGGATATGGAAATGAAAATGAGGATATACAATCTTCGGCAACGCCAAACAAAACTCTCTCAATTTCTCATCTGATAACCCAGTCTTGTTTGATACTGGAATATCCATAGCGGGGTACCAAAAGCAAAACAAATCAATACCGTGCGTTTCCAACTCAACCCAGTCCAGTAACTATAGTGCCTCCCAAACAAATATTCCCGCTGTCAGATCACCTTTCCTACGAGCCAACAAACACATAAACACCTAAAAACAGTACAAGTACACTCTTCGGAATCACAAAACCAGTAATCCCCTCCCCTCCCAAAAAGCCACTCAGCGCACCACACGGCCCGCACGCACAAAAGCGCCTCTCCCTTCCCTCCAAAACGCCCCAATATACGCGCTTACGACCGCTCGCTTTGCGTGCTGCTCAACGCCGAAAGTGGGGGAACCAGGTGACAAGACGAGCTGATACATAATTATGTACGTGTTAATCCACCCAGCTGGCTGGTATTGGAGGTTATCGCTGGTAGTAAGGGCAATTAAGAGTCGGGATTATGCACCCGGGTTTTGGGAGCTGTGGTGGTGAAGTTCTGACCAGGGAGTGGCGGAGAGAGGAGTTTGAGGGTTATGCACGCCATTTTCTAAAGGGGTGTGGTTTCTGGGTCTTGAGATCTTTGTTCTCTGTGTGATTCCGGGTTCCTGGAATTTTCTTTGATTCATTTTGGGATATCGTGATTATGGGGAGGGAAAAGATTATTATTGATACTGGTGAGTTTTGTCTTTTCCGGATGAAAGAGAGGGCGCATAAGGCTGACAATATAGATCCTGGGGTGGATGATATCCTAGCTATTTCTCTCGCGTTGAACCAGCCTGAGAAATTGGAGGTTCTTGCATTTACGCTTACTCACGGGAATGTGGGCGTAGAATCTTGTTTGAAGAACTTGGTTGCGCTGTTCGCGGTACTAGAAAAAGAGAACTCATTCCGGGAAAAGAATGGGTTGAAAGTGAAGGATTTCGGGAAACCTATTGTTGCGATTGGAGCGGCGAAACCACTGCTGAAAGAACATGCTCATGGAGAACCGGATTTTACGCAAGTATGGGAAGGATTTCATGGTATCGATGGTCTGAATGGGGTTCATCAAAAGGTATATCCTCAGGAGATACCTCCCCAATCCCAACTAACACACCTAGATGCCCAATCTCATAACTCAAGACTATCTCGGAGCTTTTGGAAGGTATCCCACACCGCCTTCCCAGCAAGAAGCATTCAGCAACTTCACTCCCTCTCCGGTGCCCGCGTACCAGGAAATCCTAAACCAGCTGCAGATGCACGAAGCAAAGACCATCACCATCGTCGTTATTGGCCCCTGCACCAACATCGCTCTTGCAGCTGCAGCCGACCCCATAACCTTCGCCCGCGCGAAGAGAATCCTCATCATGGGCGGTGCTGTACGAGTACCTGGCAACCAGACGCCCAGAGCAGAATTCAATATCTATGCTGATCCTGATGCCGCAGCGCAGATATTCAATCTCACGCAAATAGGGAAAGCGAAAACGACGGAAGGACAGATGGATGTAGCGCTTGTGCCGGTAGATGTGACATCTAGCCATTTCCTTAGTGAGGCAGTATGGAAAGACTTTTCCAGCGACATGGTATCGAAAGGCTCGCCCTTGGCGATCTTCCTAGATACGGTGTTGGAAAGAACGTATGAGAAGATGCAGGATCTGATTGGGATTAGGGTATTTGGATGTCATGATCCATTGACTATATACTCCATGCTGGAACCCGATACTGTCGAGTTTGAACACGGGCTGGATATCAGAGTAGAGACTGATGGGATATGGACGCGCGGAGAAACGGTGTTGGATCAGAGGGGAGTGGTGAAGTGGACGGAGGGACAGAAGGCTATTGTGAGGGATAATGGGGGTTGGTTTGATGGGGATTTCAGGAATCGGATCTCGGTATTGAAGAATTCTGGTATTCCTGGGGAGGAATTTGGGTTGAAGATGTTAGAAGGTATTTTTCAATAACATCATGATTAGAATCCTGGATTGGTGCGAAAGTACTTTGAGTTGGATATATTCTAGAGGTCCAAGCATTGTATTGCTTGAGAGACCGAGAAGGTCTTGTATGCCGATGCAAGGAAATATTAATTCTACGCCGCTCTTCTGCATGTCTAACTTTGCTACCAGTATCCAAATCCATGGCCTCTGCATCGCACCTCCTATTTCACAATTCCAATAATTCACAACGACCCCTAACTCATTCCATGCACCTCCCACGTTTCCTCCCTTCACCCATCCATTTTCATCCCACCAATCTCCAATGTTACATCTTCAACAATCAGATAATCTCCAGCACAAACCCCCATCCCAACACGTCTTTCCTCTATCAAAAAACAATCCCCTTTCAAACACTCATCTCGGTGCATCATACCTGATTGGCTCAAAGCAGCCATTGCCGCGTGGTGACAGGCATTCCTATCCCGAAATTTGAGTACAGGCGTCGCAATGAAAACGAAAGGCTTGGGATGGGATGAAATGAGGGACGGGACGGCGGACGGGTAGACCATGGCGCTGGGATATCACTGGTTTCTAGAAGGTCTTTGCGTGGGTTCAGCTGGCCATTTGCCTATCGTTTACCTGTGTCACTGGTACTGTAGGCATATCGAGAAGTAGAATTAATTAGAGGAATGCATGGGATTTTTGCCCATATCGTAGGGATACGAATACAGAGTACCATTTGGAAATTCATTGCTGAGGTATATTTTACAATTATGATACGACAGTACGAATCCATCATCAATTATCGAATCAATTATCATTTATCCTCCAACACAGTCTAGCGTACCCTTCAGCACCCGTCAAAAAACATTCCCGCACACCACACGCTGATCTACACCCCCGAAGCCTGCCCACAACTACCTTCAAAACTCCGTACCTAGTTACCTTCCCCATTCTCATCCCAGAACCCTCACTATCCCACCCAATCACTTCCCCATCGGTCTTTACCGCCTCCCGCTCCCTCCAGGGCAAAAACACTAATTTCTCTGTCTCTAATGTAAATGGTGGAGAGATAAGGTCAGGGTTCCGCTATACGCATATCGCCGCCGCTATGAAGAGAAGCTAGAGTATGAAGAAGGGCGGAAGCATCGGCTTCTATGTACCTTTTTGTGGAACGAAGAGGGACCCCCAGATAACAATGGTGGATGGAACAGGAGATAGATAGGATTGTAAATGATCTGAGCAGGACGAAGGTGGCAATCCAGGGACCCTAGGATGAGAGAACGGAGCTGTTTATATCACCGAGAATACCAATCTATCTATGCTGAACTCTAACTGCCATATCCTCGCGGGCCATTCCTGTCTTTAGTTCCCTTCTTTCTCCTCTGTGTTTTCTACGAGGCAAGCTAAGCTCTTCATTCGATTGAACGGCCACTACTCAATCGACTGACTCCACACGATACGATGGCTGTCCCGCAACATCAGATCAATGTCCATGATGACAAGTATGGGGAACCGCATGAGGATGTCGTGGAAAAGTTGTCCGGGTCGAGGGATAGTCAGCCGATGAGTGAGAAGGAGAAGGATGAGAAGGATACAGAGGAGGTCGCTGTTGATACCGAGGCGCAGAGTTCGAAGGGTCCAAAACCGACTACCAATTGGGCGAGGCAGTTGGGGAGGAAATTGAGACCGCATCGAATGCTGATACATGTTACTGTTTGGTTGCTTGTTACTACGTAGGTGGCTTCGAGTTTGTTTTGTTTTGTGGGCTTACTGATCCGTACAGATGGTGGATTGTGGGGTTGGTGTATCATAGACATGATATGAATTGGGTACAACCATTCTTGCTCTGGCTATTGATTACAATCCGTCTCGTTACTTTCTACGTACCAGCTCGGTATGCATTGGTGTAAGTACTCCCAGAATCCAATTACAAGCTTCTTTCTAACAATATAGCCCCGCCCAATTCGTGTGGGGTAGAGGAGTAGATGCAATTGAGAATGTCGTCCCAAAATCATTCCGTACCTTGGCAGGAGCAGCAATTGTATTCGTTGCACTCCTTCTAGGTGTCTTTATCCCAGGAGAAACGCATTACAATAAGAGGAGTGATCGTGCTGTTAGTGTGTTTGGATATATTGTCTTCTTGGTTGGATTATGGGCTACCAGCAGACATCGACATGCTATCAATTGGCGACCGGTTATTGTTGGTATTCTGGTGCAATTCATCATGGGATTCTTCGTCTTGAGAACACAGCTTGGAAAGGATATTTTCAAGTTTATTTCGGATGCTTTGACTACGCTTTTGACATTTGCGTATCAAGGTGTCTTTTTCCTTACTGATAACACAGTTACGAGCTTGGGTATGTGGTCTTCTCGTTCAGGTGTGCATCGTACTAATATTTATAGGATGGTTCCTCGTCAACAGTCTGAGTGTGTATATTTTCTTCGTGGCATTGGTGCAGATGGCATATTATGCTGTAAGTTCTTCCAATAATGCCTACTATCAATACTGACATATGTAGGGCCTCGTTCAATGGGTTGTTCCAAAGATCGCCTACCCCTCAGCATGGGCATTTCGACTCTCAGGTGTCGAAGCTCTAGCTGTTAGCGTCACACCATTCCTCGGAATGGGTGAAGCAGCAATCATCATCAAAGGCTTCATTTCCCTCATGACAGAAGCAGAAATCCATCAAGTATTGACAGCTGGTTTTGCCACTATCTCTGGTGCCTTGATGGTAGTTTATATCGGGTAAGTCCCCTTTCCCATACTTTCTGCAAACAGGTCTCATAAATTCTAGTCTCGGAGCAAGTGGTCAAGCAGTCATCTCCTCCTGTCTGATGTCCATTCCCATCTCCGTCGTCATCTCCCGCATGCGCGTCCCCGAAACAGAAGAACCACTCACCCTCTCCCACGTCTCTGTCTCCAACAACAACATCGACAACGAGGCAGGCGAAGAAACCAATATCCTACACGCCATGGCCAATGGCGCCTGGGTCGGTCTCAAAGTCGCTGGCATGGTAGCCGCAAATCTCATCGTCATCATTTCTCTCGTCGCTCTGTGTAATGGCATCTTACACTGGACATTTAAATACATTCAAGCGCCCAACCTAACCATCACTCAAATCTTTGGATACATTTTCTACCCCGTCGCCTTCTTGATGGGTGTTCCACGCGACGAGCTCTATCTCGTCGGTAAACTGATCGGCATGAAAACCATTCAGAATGAATTCGTGGCCTTCGCTGCATTGACGGGGCAAGCGGAATTCAAGGCCATGTCAGCGAGAAGTAACATCATTGCTACTTACGCTGTCTGTGGATTTGCCAATATTGGCTCAATCGGTATCCAACTTGGTATCTATGGTCAACTCTCACCCGAACGTCGCGGAGCATTTGCAAAGAATGCCGTTTCAGCATGTATATGTGGTGCACTGGCTACATTCATGAGTGCCAGTCTGGCTGGTATGATTTTCACAGGATAGATTTTTGGGTTTGTTTTTAAATGTATGCTGTGCATATTGCATGAGCGAGTTATGCATGAAATTGAGCGATGCATTTAGTTTGAGCGATAGTTTAATGATTACTGTAGCTATGGGAGTATCTCGTTAGAAGAGTTACGAATGGCATTAATGATATACCTTTTTTCTTGCCTATATGATCGGATCGTCTGAAACATTGGATGAGGGTGTGAATCTATGTGCGCCTATCAATTTCCCTAAAGCTAGCAGGCGAGGCAGGTCGGTATTCCTCTTCCTCTCCTTCTATTGTCTTGAATCATTTACTCGAAGCACTGAGACATGAAGATCTCTGCAACATCCCAATTGTAGAAACAGGCCAACAAGTAATCATATACATCTACCTATTGTTCTTAACTGTTCATGCAGCACAATCGAACATACTTTATGACTTTCCCCTAATAAAACAAACAAGGTCCCTCCCGGCAATAGGCTATCACCGCCCTCCATCAGCCCAACACCAAAACACAACGCTTACTCGCCCAACCCTCCCATCCCTACCCAAATCATAACCCACCGGCATATCCCCATCTCTCTCCCTACCCATCCAATCCAAACATCCCCATCTCCGCGTCAAGCTCCATTCTAGAGACAAATAAACTTTCCAGCGTAGTATCTGAACTTTCTTTTTTCCTTCAATCGAAGAACTCGAAACTCTACCTTGAACGATATGATTTTCCTGCTATCAAAACCCTCGCAACAGAATATTTTCGCAGTGGATAAAACGACACGGAAAAGCATAGAAAAGAAACAAAACAAGGCACCCAAGTCAACCCCAATACCCCCAACTGCCGAAATGGGCTGATTTCCGCACCGCTAAGAGCAGCATCGTCCAGGGAGTAACGGATAGTTAGCCGGGTGGAGTATCTTTCTGAAAAGAGTAGCTGGTTAGAGTTAGCAGTGTTGTCTAGGGAAGAAAGTTAGGGGCAAGATCGACGATTGAAGTGCTGGCTTTGGCGTTTGATTGCGTGCGAGACGCTGTAGGGAGGGCGAATTGGACAGGGCTCGGGTTGTTTGGGTTGGGAAGGATTCAGAGAGAGAAAGAGGTTTTGTTGTTGTTACCCCGATCGCCCGAGAGAGTTCAGTGTGGGGATAGTGTCTTCAGATCTTAGAGATGGGATTTGTATCGTGAATGAGATTGAGATTCATATCTATGGGATTCAAGAAAGACTGGGCGTTGATAGAGAGTTGAGGAAGAGTCACGAGAATTCTGATGTCGGAGATCGGAAGCTGGATTGCGCTTAGGTGATTGCATCCCCACTGCATCTCTGAACATCGGCCAAGTCGAGTGTGGATGAGAAGAAGCAAGCAAGATGCAGCAACGACGACGTGCTACGACGGCTTGTGCGAGGTGTCATAATAGGAAGAGGAAAGTGAGTTGTATTTCTCCTCCAGATATATTTCAAGGAGATGCAGAGAAGATCGAAAGCTGATATCCGCAGTGCGACAAAAAATTGCCCAAGTGCTCTGCATGTCGTGATGCGGGCGTGGAGTGTAAAGGCCTAAGCCATGATGCCAACGTCGATGCGCCGAGAAGGTAAGCCGTTTTATTTCATGAAGGGAACCTCATGTCCCATATTCTATTGTTCATGACAGAGTTGATGATCATAGCGTGGTGCAATATCTCGAGCACTCCATCGCGCAACTAGAAGCCGAATTAGCAGCCGCAGGAGGAGGATGGTGGCCTTCTCCAGCATGGGAAACAGATTCTCAAACCAGAGGCGAGGGATCTCAGAGCGGAAAAGATCATTCTTCTCTCCCTTTTCGAGGGACGACTCAGAGCTTCAGTTCTCCTGCTGCTGGTACTGGTTCCACGGGAACGAATTTCGTGGCGAATGCCGCACGTGTTTCTGGGTTTGGGGAGGTAACTGCTATTATTGATGGATTTGAAGGAGTTCCGTATAAAGATGCCTTATTCATGGACTCTGAACTCCCTCTCCCTCTCTCCGAGATGCAGGGCAATATGCCACAGCCTCTCGCCCAAGTTCCCTTCGATGAGAATGCGATTCCGGAGATACCAGAGAGTCTTCCTCTAGATGTCGTTCGGACGTTGTCGGAAATCTATCTGGAGAAGATCCTCCCTGAGAATCCTTTCTTTCTAGAAGATGATTTAAGAAATCATTTCGACGCCGTGTATGGAGATCAGATGACTCCTCCGGCGGAAGAGAGTCTGTTCATTACGCTGATGGTTTTGGCGGTTAGTACTATGACTTCGAAAGCTTATGATCAGAGTAAGATTCTCTCGTTGAGTGAGGGGCTACATAAACAGGCTTTGGAGCATTCATCGTTTATGGCGATCCCGAGTCTCAGAACTTTACAGGGATTTCTTTTGCTACTACAATTAGCGGAATTGTTACCATATACAGGGAATTTGTGGAACTTATCTGGAGAGGCTGTGAGCGTATGCACAGAACTTGGACTTCATCAAGAATCTCCACAGTCAGATGGGCTTGATTTCCGGTCACGGGATTTAAGAAGGAGGTTGTTTTGGACGGTGAGTTTGAGGCAATAATAGGATAGGATTCAAGCTAACGGGTATAGACATACTGTATGGAAAGATCTACGGCCGTGACATCTTATCGCGCATTCTCACTCAAGGACGAGCATATCAATGTGGCTTTCCCAACCGAGTACGAAGATTCATTCATCAAACCAGGAGGAATCGTCGCTGGTGGCCGACGCACCAAGTATCAATTTCTGAACTATATTCGTTTTCGACAGATTCAATCCGAGATCCTTGCTGTCCAATTTTTCGGTCGCCCACTTCCCAGCGAGACGTATAAAGAATGGATGAGCAGCATGGAAGGGAAGCTGGTGAATTGGAGACGTCTTTGCATATCATTAGAGGCAGAGAAAGCACCAGATTGGTTCCATCACGCTGTTTGGCAATGTTATTTGATGCTCCATCGGCCCTGTCCAAGGAATGCTAGTCCATCGGAAGAATCGATAATTGCCTGTTTTGAGGCTGCGAGAGGGGTTTCTAGTGGATCTTGGGAACTGCTGCAAAACGGATACCTGTTGTATCCTTTCCACAATGCTCATAATGGATTTGAGGCTGCTACTGTTGTGTTATACGGGCTGAGGCATCATACTCACAAGATTCGAGAGAAGTATGGAAGCAAGCAGGTTGTTGAATTAATTCATCAACTCTCGGGCCTATTTGTGAGTATGATCAGAAACTAATTCCCCCACATTACTAATTATCTCTAGCTCACATTATCGCAACGATGGCCAGCAGTAGCGACAATCAGAAATTTCTACGACGGCTTAAAGAAGACCACCCTGAATGAGTTTTTGGCAATCACAAACTGGGCTCCTTCACCTTACAACTTTCAAATATTTGATCCTCTCGATCTTATCGTGCTTCATAAGCCAGTAGCAACGAAACACAACCCTCGAATTACCGAGATCGATGCAACAGAGAGTCTAGAGAACGACGCCTTAGATCTCACCCTCTCGACGTTTCTCGATCAGGAAAGGCCTATTGACTCTCAGGGGATCTCCGAGATAACGCCTTCGGAAAAGTTTACCAGAGTAGAAAGCACGAGTCCCCAAACAGATATGATGAATGATGGTTCGGTATATGAAAGTCCAGAAGCACATATCTCACCAGATGGTGGAAATTGGGTACCTATGCCTCAAATTAAGGTTGACCCTGAGTCATTACAAAATATGAGCAAATTCCTGCCAACGTGTACGAGGTGTCGAAGACGTCGAATCAAGTGCAAGAGGGCTGGGCTTCAGTGTGAGCAGTGTGCGAATACTGGAAGTAGCTGCGAATATTTTGATCAGCTTTTGTCAAAGATAATACCTATTAGGTGAGTTCTAATCTATGGTCTTTTGGTGGGTTGTTATTGACTCCAGCAGCTACGTTGAAGGTCTTCAGAAGAAACTCCTTCAGCTTGTGAAAGATCGCGATACGAAGCGCGAATCCTCTGATTCCTATATCCCCACTCAACTTGAGAAGACGACAGGTGCCAAGGGAAGTGGAGGGATTCACATTCGCTCAAATATTCCTTCTTTGTCGAATCCAGAACGAAGACCCAGTTTTGGAGGACCCATTATCGATTTCTCTACCAGCCACGACAACACTATTTTCTTCGGTCTTACGAGTACTATTTCTCATCTCGAGATCGTTCGAAATGGAAGAGTGCTTCCAGACGCTCAGAATCCAACCTCTCTACTCTCCAGCCTGGGCCTCAGATCACTCTCCATGTCGATGCTTCCGATGCACCCAGAACTACCACCACTCTCAACTTGCCTCTCCCTAATTGATGTGTTTGCCAACTCCATCAATGTGCTCTATCACGTCGCTGATACTGCACACCTAAAGGCAATATGTACAAACAATTTCAATCCCGTAATGTACGCCGAACGCCTCGATTTGCAAACACTACAAATGATCATCGCAATTTCTCTACATATCCTTTCTAAAGACGATCATTCTCTTTCCACAGCCTCAGAGGCTTATTTCAAGGTTGTTCATACTACAGCCCCTCAGATGAGCGTATGTGTTCAACGTAATAATTTGGAGCCTTTGAGAATAGCTATGCTAGTTTGTTTATACTTATTGTTAAGGCCAAAGAGTGGGAATATTTGGCGAACGATTGGATTTGCGTCGAGATTGGCGCTGGGCATGATAAATTTGCCTAGGAGTAGTACGAGAGAAGAGCAGGAGTATCAGCTTTTGTTTAAGACGCTGTTATGTTTAGATTGGTAAGTCTTGCCACCTACGAGGCTGGAAGAACGTGCCGAGGCTAATACTTGAACAGCGATATTGCAATTGCCTATGGCCGTCCTCCACAACTCCCAGATTACACCAACACTCTCGCAACTTTCTCTCCTCCTCTCCATCCAGGCACAGCTCCCGACACTATAGCACCATACATGCACACACTCCACGCTATAAAACGCACTTTTTACGACGCAGTAATAACCACATACCCCGATATCACCACCCGCCAACATAACATCCACACCGCGGCCCTCTCCTCCCGCGAAGAACTAGGTATCTGGTACCAAGGATGGTCTACCCTCTTCACGCCGCCTACTTTCACCCATAACCACCATCAACACCCATCTCAACCCCAATCTCAACTCTCAATCATCGACCCCTATCTGAAAGCTTGGGGCGATCACGAATACCACACCATGCAAATCCTATTCCAACGTTCCTGTCCCTCTCTCACTCCCTCTGCCTCAGAGCGTTTACTAGCTATCCAACAATTTCTTCATTGTTATAAATCTATTTATTCCCCTTCACAGTCTTCTGCTAGATATATTTATCCTATTTCTTATGTAACTAGTCATTCTATTTTAGCCGCAGCGCTGGATCTGGTGGTGTTGAAGGAACAACTTATTGGTGGATTGCATGACACTGTTTTTCAGACCTGTGTGGGCGTTTTGAGGGTCTTGGAGGGGGATTGTGATGTTCTTATCAATGGGATGGGGGATGTGGTTGAAGGATTGGGAGGGGGAGTAGGGGCTTGATGGGGTGGGGTTTATGAGAAGGGGAGTAAGGAATTTGGGGAGTTGGGTGTTTGATGGGGTGTATTAATGATCTTAGCCTTGAATGAATGAATTTGACACTACATAAACCTCTTCCTAGCCTACTAAGTTTAACACTACATAACAGCCGTCGCACAAAACCACATTCTATAAAGACAGTATCCCTCCCCTCCCACACACACACCTACAACTTCATCGGCTGCTCACTTATCAACTTCTTCATCAAATCCGTCAAGCTCCCATCCTCCTTCATCAACTGCGCCGCCGGACTCACAAACCCATCTGCAGGATGCTGCATACATCCGAACCAGCTATACTCCTCCACCCAATCCTTCCCATCCAACCAATTCGTCACTTCCACCGTAAACCGCACAACCTCTTTGTAATCCCTCGAAATACATGCAATCTCCGTAACCATAACTTTCTGATTCGGGAATTTCTTATGCATATTCTCAATGAACGCTATAGCTTCAGAAGATTTAGTACCATAGTAATGTAGTCCCAGAAAATCGGGGGCGCTGTGGGCGGCAATCGTTTTCGTCATGAACTCTGAGATCCAAGCCTGGCCCTGGGAATCATTGCTACAGCTTGGACTGACGAGTTTCTTGCCCTTATCTTTCCGGAGCGGCAACATCTGTTTATTCCAATACTCGATCGCTTTCTGGACGCTCATGCCCGCTCGCTCGGGCTCGTTGAAGTAATGGATCACGCCTTCTTTGGAGTTTTGGATGTTGGTCCAGTCGCCGCCGGATAATTGCGCTTCTTGACGAACCATGGGACGGAAGGGGGCGCGGTTCTTGAGTTCGGTTGGGTACCACTGTAGCGTGTTAGTACTGGGCCGCGAAATGAAAAGATTTCATCAGGTGGGTAGGATGAAATTTGCTCGGGAACTGATTCAGAGCAAGATCTGGAGGGGCAAATAACGGAAGAGGTTGCTTACTGTGTTCCAGTTTGACACGGAGCGGAAGGGGGAGTTGGCTGTGAAAGGGATGAGGTCGATTTTCTGGGGAACGTTCTTGGTGCATGTCCAGTCCCAGAGGAGAGAGCGTTTGCGGACGACCATTTTGGTTGTGTTGGGAGTGATGAAAACCTGAATAGAGCGGTGATAGTTTGTTCTGAAGAATTGGTGAGAGTATTTGGAATGTTGATATGCTTGAAGAATTGAGATGGAGTGGAAACCTGAGGAGTGGGTCTTATTTTATATCTTGAGCATCACTGGACACTCTTAAAATATACTGGCTGCCACCAGAGGACAGTTTTTCAATCGGGCTATTTACCCCACAGGTATGACATCTGTCCATAGCTCGGAAAATCTCACATGAGAGGGCTGAGGAGGCGCTGCTTGTGAGATTTGTTGATACTGTGTAAGAAATAATCGTAGAGGCGGTAACTTTTAGACATCATGACCTTGCGGTGTGTACTGTCTACAATCTGACGCTATACTCAGCACAATGAGTGGCTCAGAACCATGAAATTCATCACAAGGTCTAATACTCGTATGAGAAATCAGCACAATAAGCAGGATCCAGAAATTCAAATTGCCAACATTGGAAGTGAGAAGCGGCTCTCGTTTATATCACGAGTCTTATTGGTGGTCCCAGACCGAGAATAAGACAACAACCACGTGCAGTATTATAAAGAAACATTTATATCTACCTCGCCATCAGGATAATATGAACAGTGTGGCCGAATGGTAATTGGTGGTGGGGTCAGTCAGCTTATCTCACTATGACTTGCAGCGTATAGGCCCTGCCTAACACGGCCTCGCTCAGCCTCGGAAAGTGTGACAGGGTGATATCAAGCCTCACCACAAATAATATGAATGATGATTGGGTGTTTGAAGTCCGAGGATCTTCAGCCTTGCCAATAAGCTGATTGTTTGAGAATGAGATGGGAGTATAAATGTGATGGGAGATTTCGCTTTTATGGAGGTATTCTCCGATTATTATTCATCAGCACTACTTCTCTCTCAGATTCCACACTTTATTCTTCAAAACAATACTAAAGAGATCTTTTAATTCAAATAAACTATCAAAATGCATGTCATTATCGTCCACAACAAGTCCAACCATGATCAGACCTTTGAGGTCCATGGCTGGAACGGAAACAAGAATTTGACTGTCAAGGGTGGACAGAAGGCTCAAATCCAGGCTCCTGATGGAAGCTCAGGTGCTATCATCGCTTTGCATGATGGTCATGAGGGTGAACAAGCAGAGATCACCAAGAATGGCTTTGGAGGTATGTCTGAATCCCATTCCATACCCGCACATATTAACCTGCATAGGAAACGACTTCTTCGACTTGAGCAATATTGTTGGAGCTGGTGGCAATATGACTGTTATGCAAGTTGGTGATAGAAAGACCTTGAAAGGACACCCTACTTTCATGCAAGCTCTGAACACCGCTTGGCACAAGGCTTCTCAAGATACCAAGAACAAGCTTAAAGGCTTTGTTTTCACTGATCCTCAGGGGAATGTCAAGCGTATTGGACCTATCAAGGATAGCCCCGAGCTCGAGAAGTTCATTCGAACTTTCGCTGATGGCAAGACCTATATCGGTGTTGGTGCTTGGGGAGGAAGCCCTGGAAACGCAAATGACAACAACCAAAGCTCAGCTGGACATGGAAACAAGGACATCTTAGTCACCTATAACGACGGAGATGCCTCTCCAGGTAAGACTTCCTACCATCACCCCAAAAACACAAATAACTAAGACAGAGCCCGAACCACAGCCTAATCTCGGCGAGGTCTTCCACATGCAAGCTGCTTCACCTATGATCATGATGGCAGCAGCAGCCGCACCCTCAAGCGGACCAGGCATCATCCTAACCAACAAATCCAAGAAAGAATGCACCTACTTTTTCTACGACAACTACTGGAACGGCAACGGCACCGCTGGCGCCAATTTCGACCACCCACTCAAGAACGTCAAGCTGGCAGCAGGAGCACATACCTACGTTCCACTGCCTACATCCTTCAAAGGCCGTGTGCAGCGAGGCAAAGATCTACCCTGTACATGGGTTGAATTCCAAGTCTCAGCTTCAAATGATGGTGCTGCTCATGGGGATATCTCGTTACAGCAGGGCTGTGATGGTGCTGCTACTATTGCGAGTACTGATGGAAGTAATCGCAAGAATGGCTTTACGAATGATATCTTGACTAATGCACCAGCTGCCGCTTGTACCAAGAAGCCTGATGGGACTAAGGTTCTTGCTACTACGGTTGGCAACTGGATGAGTGGACCGAATAAGGCAACGATCGATTATTTGAATAAAGTTGTTGGACAGAAGAAGGCGTATATTGTTGGAGGCACTGGGACAGATGATGTGGCGAGCAAGAATAAGTGTTTGGCTGTTGATATGTATTGATTGATATGGGGGTAGATGTTTGTATCTGGATATCTTGTGTCTCTTTTGCATTTGTACTTGCTGGGAGGTTAGATTCTGGTTAACACTGATAGCTGTCTGGTAATTCGCGGTCTGTACTTGTACTTTGATTTTGAAATGGACTTTCCTTGACTCTCGTAAACATGGCCGCCCTGAATATTCTCTCTGAGTTTGTGACTCGATCTGAGCGCAGGCTCCTGACTTCTTGCTGATAGATTCGTGATCAATACCATCTCTGAATCCATCTACTTGAATTGGAAGGTCCTCAAATGTCGGTGTAACCAATATGATCACAACATGTCAGATTCCCTAAAGAAGAACGCCAACGGAGGAGGCGGGCTGCTGAAACTCAACGGTCGACCTCACATTCTCGCCTAGACACGCTAGAAGATTAGCGAATGCACGCTGGATTTTGACCCTGTTCTTGCATTTCATCTCGCACTTCGCCGACGATAATCTCAATTCTTCAAATATTGCGACAAGGCTCGCAAGCACCCGGTCTAGAAGGAGTCATCGCATGGCAACAAATGTTTTATCACGATGCAATCATCTTCAATTCTATCGCTGCTCATGTTTCTCATTTCCGGGCGTTAGTGGCTGCCGGCGAGGTCAAATTTTTATGTTGGTACGATTCTGTTGGTGTGAGTTTCAGAACAATAGGGCTCGAGGTGCCCTCAAATGCCCCATAGTATGAGCCTCCAGTGAGCCTCCAACGCCCACTGTTGGTGATCACAGCTTATTCATCACACCACCCTCGGCACTCCCATTTTCATTTTTCTCCACAACAGTCATCAGCTCAAGATCCCGATTGGAGTTCTAACTCACCGATGAACGACAACCTTCTCTTCATTTGTTCTTTCATCTCAAAAGTCGGAACTGTGCCGTGATCCCACGTCAGATATATCCCGAAAAAGAAGAGCTGAGCCCGCCAAGATGGCTGAGCGTAACGCTGGAGCAGGCTGAAGGCTGATCTCACTGCATATTAGCGAGCCTAAGCCTACAGCACAAACCCTTTTCGATAACAATAGATGAATTTTTGGGGTAAGGCTGAGTCAGTTTACAAGGCTGATGCAAGCCATCCGTACGCAGGTACTACCGTGTGACTATTCTTCTAGGTGAGATTACCGCACTTGAAGCAGATGCCTGTAGCCTTGTTGACTATATACTGTGTTCGTTTCCCCCGAGATCCTTCTATTCATCTTCCATGTTCATAATATATTCGATAATTTGTATTGTTGTATCTGATTAATCTTCAATATGTGTCACGCAAGTAGTCCTATTATTTCAAGGGAGGCTCCTCCTGTTCCTAAGAGAATTGTTGTTTGTTGCGATGGTACATGGCAATCAGCGACTTCGTTGGACCCCACAAAAGGCGTTTCTTCGAATGTGACTCGATTATCGCGAGTGTTAGCAAAAGCTGGTTTGGATAAAGACAACAAGGTGTGGCAACAAGTGGTATACTACGATGCGGGTGTTGGTACTGGAGATATTACAGATTTCGAACAAAAAAGACAAGGTATGCTCCATGAAAGTTTACCCGCGAAGTTTGCTAACCAGTCATAGGTGGGCTCGGCATAGGACTCGCTGAAAACGTGATCGAAGCATACAACTTTATATGCAACAATTACAGCCCAGGCGACGAGCTCTTCTTCTTTGGTTTCTCACGAGGAGCATATACCGTCCGCGCAGCAGCAGGCCTAGTAGCTGACCTTGGAGTTCTCAAACCAGCCGTTCTTCCAACATTCATAAAACACTACAACGACTGGACACACACCGAGAACGAGCGTCAAAACCTCTTCAAGGATTTCAAAGCCTGGACTGAGTTCACCAAAGAGAGTCCGGATTACTTCACTGATGTCAGAGAAAATGTCACAATTCAAGTGGTCGGCGTTTGGGACACAGTTGGTAGTCTAGGCATACCCGATATTGGACATGTGTGGACGATCCACAAAGCAGACCGAAAGGCCTATCAATTCTATAATACCGACCTGAGCGACAGCATCAAGCACGCCTTCCACGCCCTTGCTCTCGATGAGCGCCGCCCAGCTTTCTCGCCTTCGCTATGGAAACTCAAGCCCAACAACACAACAACTAAACTGGTGCAATGTTGGTTCCCAGGCGCACATATCAATGTTGGAGGCGGCTCGCACGCTTCCACTTCCCCAGACTTGAGAGACGAGCAATTAGCATCGATAGCCTATGCCTGGATGCTCGATCGCGTTCGTCCTTACCTCGCATTCAGCGCCAAAGCACTCGAAGAACAATTCGCTCCTTTCGACCACCTAGCTGATCTCATTACGCCACAAACACCTGTCTCACCAACCAAGATGCTTTGGGAGGGAGTCAAGAGAAGAACATTCCATACAGGCTATGCGAAAGGGAAAATTAGCGATAGTTTCACTTTCATGTACTGGCTCATGGGGAACCCAGAGGACCGAACACCAGGCCAATACGCCGATTCCAAGAATGGCGAGCGCACAAACGAGCGAATCCATCCTTCAGTTCACTACAGACAACTATCCAACGAGCGACACAAGGAAGAAATTTACGTTCCTGCAGCGATGCGCGGCTGGGTCCGGGAGTTTGAGAAGAATGGCGTTGATGAGCAGGGGAGAGATTGTCAGGGCTGGATGTGGAGGAAATATAAGACAGAGGGAGAGAAAAAGGTTGTGGAACAGCAATTGTGGGAATTTGAGATTGGACATATGGAGGTCCAGGATAGTTTGGAGCAGAGGCTTATTCAGAATTCGTGGGTGGAGAGTATTCATAAGGAAGTGATGGCAGGATGGAACAAGGAGGCGGATATTTTGACGCATGGATAGGATGCTTCCTCGTTATGGGGTCTGCTTTTGAGAATTGGTGTTTCGGGTTTGGTGGTTTGATTTGCATAGCATTGGAGTTTTCCAAAATTGATACCTAATAGAAATTGAGTCCTAATATAGACATTTCCCTAATTGCATGATAAATTTTCTCATTCAATGAATCTGGCTTGAATTTTTCATTTCATTGCAAACCAAAGCTTGCAAACTCTGACTAGAAGTGTTCGAAAGACGCTGTTCCCTCTACGTGGAACATTAAACTCAAGTGGTGAAGGTGGCGCAATGTAGCACTCTAAAATAGGAGCTCGAGTTGGTTTCTAGAGTATAAATGGATTGAAAGGGGCCCCCATATCTCCCAAGCATGCCCAAAATCCTTTCAGCATTTCCCACCATTGATAGTTACTCTTAAACATCAACCCCATAGTCTCTCAGAGCTTGAAGTCCCACTTCGGTGTCACTAATCAGTCCCTTCCCTGCCAAATACTCCAACATAGCTTTCCTTCCATCTCTAAATGCACGTCTCCCCGTTCTCTTGTCCCGCTGTATCATCCACGACTAATGGAGCCACAGTGAACACAACGTATAGCGCAAAATGAAGTACCCATCTTCAGTGTTGCAGCAATATTGCGGATTGGGGCGTTGGCAGAAGCTGGGAACGAGGGGTGACAGACCGGGACTTTCAGACCGCCTCGTTTGTCGCAGGGAGAATAGAGAGGAAGAGCATTGCGTTGTGCGAGTAGATTAGATCCTGTGCATAAGTTGACAATAGATTGAAGGAGTAAGCATACGAGGAAAACCAACTGGAATTGGGAGTAGTGTGATCATTTTCAAGAGGATGCGTTGTGTCCGAATCTCTAAGAAATAAATGGTATCGTGAAGGTGCTGAGTTTTTAATGCTTATTGAAAGATAGCAAGATAAATTCGAGTTGGTGCTCTATTTGCGATCTAAATTTATGCTAAATTAGGACCCAGGTTTTGAAGAGGAGGAAAGACCCACATCTGCAAAATATGCGAATAACTTCATTTCTGCGCTCCGCCATATGTAAGTGTGAAGAGAGAGTGAGAGAAGAGGAAGCTCTAGTTAAGGGTATAGATATATCGTTTTTCGAGACCTAAATCGTATATTTCGAATTCTGGCCATCGGCAGGACAAGTTTTAATTTTATAAAATCGTCTAAGCAAGACAGAGTGGAATTGTGAATGTTCCATCCACCGAGGGATATTGTACGGAGTAGTTGGCAGAAAATGCCCAAAACGAGAGCAAACCCTGTAATTTGAGATCTTAGATGGATAGTATGAGAAGGCTTTATATATATAATAAAGCTTAAAACAGAGAGAGAACCAGGAAATTTCCTAGGCAGAGGGGGTGTTAGGACATTTTGATAGTGATTGAGGTTTGATTCGAATTTCGAAAGCTGAGTTCGAGGAGGAGATTATTCGAGTTTGATTTTGCTCACTTGCTTCAGACTTTCAAATCATTGAAGAAATGTTTAGGAAGAAACAATTCTAATATCGCAAACTTTTGCTATAGGAGAAATGTAAAATCGCGCTTTACGAGGCCTTGCCGGATGATTCGGATTTAAGCTCATTCCACCTCCTCGCTCGGATCCGCAACTTGGCTTTCCCTCACAAACGTTTGTCGGGGTTATCAGAACGCAACTTCGAGCTGACGATGCTGCTCTCTCGGTCAACAACAACGAGTCACATCTCTTCCAAGCTTCACTGCCTAATGTTACTCTTCGTCACACTGTCAGACGGTGAACAAGGTGTTCCGTTCCGCGATGCCTTATGAGCCTCCTTGGTACTTCTCAGCTGCGAACATCAATTCCTGATTCGGTACCTCGGATATTTATCTCATCTTCGACTTGACGTGAGGCATAAGCCGGAATCCCCTGCGCCGCCGCAAAAAGTGACAGGATAATAAGATACGAAGTAAGCTCGAAAAATAAAGTCACGGCGTAGCACAAACAATCACCGCATTCGCGAATTCGTTTGCTGTTGACATCGTGATAGGATGGTATTTTGGGATATCATCAACGTCATCGTCAACCATTCAATTTTCTTTTGGTACCGTCACGCTTCCCCAGTCAGATCTTAGTATGCTTTTGGCAGACTGCCATGCAGAATGGAAAGAAATATGCTTAGCAAGAGCAAGGTTGAGAACTTCCAAGTGAACTTCCCTTGTTTAAAGGTTTCTCAAGAAGCAGAATTCAGGTTGGGTTTACTATATATTCGGCTTGATCATCCCCGTCTTCATACTCTTATCCTTACATCTCATCATAATACTTCAAAATGCTTTCTCTAACTCTCAGCTCGCTCCTCACTCTCGTTTCTATTAGCACATACGTGCAAGCCGTTTCTGTACAATCCCCACGATATGCACAATCGAATGTTGTGGATTGCTTGAAGGCTCATAAAGTCCCGTTTGTCATCAAAACTTCTTCTAATTGGACCGATTATGCTACACCTTTCAACCTTCGTCTGGTGTACCAGCCTGCCGTTATCACGATTCCAAATACAGCAGCGGATGTGAGCGCCTCTGTCACCTGCGCTGCTGCTGCACATCTCAAAGTGCAACCCAAAAGTGGTGGACACTCTTACGCTAGTTTCTCCAGTGGTGGACAAGATGGCAGCTTGATCGTTGATATGGAGAAGTTTTCTGAGATCACTGTTGACAAGAGTAAGAATTCCCAATACTATATCGGAAACACACTGACGCATAGCAGAGACCCAAATTGCAAAGGTCGGAGCAGGCCAACGTCTTGGTAATATTGCGGTACAGCTCTACAACCAAGGAAAGCGAGCACTCCCTCACGGTACTTGTGCAGGTGTTGGGATAGGTGGACACGCTTTGCACGGTGGTTATGGATACGATTCTAGAAAATGGGGCCTCACACTGGATCACATCGTTGCACTCGATGTCGTCCTCGCCAACGGAACTCAAGTTCATACCACAGATGATTGTTATCCCGAAATCTTCTATGCCATGCGTGGAGCTGGAGAAAGTTTCGGTATCGTCACAACTTTTTATCTGAAGACCGAAGCCGCACCCAAGTCTGTTGTCTGGTTCACAGCCAACCTCGGTGCTTCCCTCCAAGATCTTGATAAAGTCGTGGCTGCTTTCGAGAAGCTTCAGAAATTCACACTCACTTCGCCACTCATGACTGAGGACATCACATACGGCTTCTTTATTGATAGCTCCGGCTCAATGAGTCTCAGAGGATGGTGCATGGAATGCGACCCCACTAAATTCAACACTGAAGTCTTCCAAGTTATGCTTTCCGGCTTTTCCCACAAAGACGTCGTTGTCGAATCTCAAGGATGGATTCCCGCACTTGAGAACCTCGCTGCTCCGGATCCACTTCCACAACTTCTCGGAAGCGGCTATAAATTGCACGACACATTCTATGCCAAGTCTCTCGTAGTCAAGAATGAGAAACCCCTGACCACAGCTTCTATTCGCAGCTACTGGGCCTACGTTATCGCCAACCAAGGCAAAGGTCCATGGTTCAGCATCCTCAATCTTTACGGCGCAGCATCGTCCAAGATCAACGTGCCTTCCGCAGATTCATCAGCATACTCTGATCGCGACGCTCTGTGGGTTTTCCAAAATTATGGATACTCTACCAACCACCAGGCTCCATTCGACCCTGCTATTATCCCTATCGTTGACGGATTGAATGCTGCAGTCGAGAAAGCGCAACCAGATGGTGATTTTGGGGGATATCTCAATTATGTTGATCCCAGCTTGAACCCTACAATGGCGGCGGAGGAATATTATGGTGCAAAGACTTATGATAAGCTCTTGGGTCTGAAGGCGAAATATGACCCTGGCTTTGTGTTCTGGAACCCTCAGGCAATTGGGAATGCAATGGCTTTGCCGTTGTGATTTAAATAATTGAGTTGGGATATTGGCATTGCTAGGAGTTTAGACCGGAGAAACATAGTTTATAATCATATTGTTATTGGCATCAATTCCTCCCTGCACATTGTGATTGTGATTTCCTTTTCAAGAACGGCCAGATCATCGAAGTCCTTAGCTATCGTTTATATAATACCTCAATCTCGAGGCAATGGCGCCGAGGTATTGCCAAAGCTAATGCCGGCGACAGAGGGGCAGCGACACATAGTTAGGAAGTTCAAAAAAGCTTACCCCCAAAATTGTGTTGCACATCGCGGTGAAAGTGAACTGAAAGAAGCCTGCTGAGTAATCCATTCCTCCTCGAGGGCGGGGCTTATTTTCAGTTTGGTCAGCAAGATGTGCAACAGAACGTTGCTTTTGCCATTTGTTGCATATCGCAGGAATAAAACTGAAAAGAAGGCTTATGGCGAATATCCCGTCCCAGATTCTAAGACGAAAGTGAGGGGACAAGGTAATCCCCCTTGAAAATTTACTGCTCGTCGCATCGCAAGAGAACTTGTTTGTTTCGAGTCTTGGGGAATTTGATAGATCGTGAGTGACCGGCATGCAAGTAGGTTCCTGAAGTTAATAGAATTTTTGGTTCCAGGGTAGAAACTGCTATAAGGTTTCCATTCCACGCTCTAAATAGACATTGGTAGAATTCTGTAGTACGAAGTGTGAAATATGGTCTCATATTTCGATCTTTGACCTTGAGGTGTGCGTAATGATTATGCTTCAAAAAATACTTTTTTTCGCTAACAAAAAGAGGTCGATGAAAGAAGGAATTACAATCTGTACTCGTATCCTGGTGCTTTGATTTTTTTAGAATAGAAATATGGAAAAGTGTTACCCTCTGCTCCAAAATGCACTTTCCACCTCTCACCTCCTACCACCCAACCCCAGACCCATCATAACAAAAGAACTTCCCCGAATCCTCCTTCTTCAGTCCCTGTAATACCTTCAACATCCCCCCAATACTCTCATGTTTCTCCAACACCGCTCCCTTTCCACCCATATCCGTCTTCACCCACCCAGGATCCAAACAAATAACCACCACACCCTTCGCCTTCAGATTTATCGCTTGATGAGTCGTCAACATATTGACCGCCGCTTTCGAAATAGAATAAGGAGCGCATCCTATTTCCTCTTTCGTGCTCACGTAGCTCACTGATCCTAGACCAGATGACATATTCATGACCACACTCCCATCTTGCAGATGCGTCTCTAGGACCTGCACAATCTTAGCCGGACCAAGCACATTAACGTTGAAATGATCAGATAGATTTTCCGCAGTCAACGTCAAGCTCGTTTGCTTGGATTGCGCATTGATAGCAGCATTATTCAGCAGGAAATCAATTTTCTTATCTGATCCTCCTAGGACGGAGGCAACTTGTTTGCTGAATGCTACGATGGATTCTTGAGAACCTGTGTCGCATTCGAGGATATGAAGTGTTGCAGCATTTGATTTTAGAGATTCGAGAGCGCTGAGGTCGCGGGATAGAGAGCGTGTTGCTGCTAAGATGGTGTTTGAGGAGTCGGCGCTGAGTTGGCGGACGAATTCGAGGCCGAGGCCGCGGTTGGCTCCTGTGATCACATAGACTGGCATTTTGTCTCTAGATGTCGATGAATGATGAATCGAAGATATTTCTAAAGACGTAGTTATATATAACAATTAAGTTCACGCGTCACACTTTTTCTTTAGTGGGGTCGAAAACCCCCACCTTTGCACAGCATCTTCCCCTCCTCCCCTTTCGGTTAGATTCAGCCTGAATCTGGGTGTGGCGTTCGTGACGTCTTACAAAGAGTTTGCTAATTCTATGCTATATGTGAAGTGCTCGGAATCTTTGATTTATGCCATTAGATAGAGATGACATATCGTCTTAAGTTTACTTTCTCCCACATATTCCCTCTCCTTCTCCGAAGCCTACGATAATACAGAATAAGTACAAGGGGATACCCTCCCCAACAGGCGTAGAATCTTTGCTTGTCTTTGTCTCTCAGGCTCCGAAAGCTTGTCGTACCAATCATCTTGCTTGTGCAACAATTTAACTTAATCACTATACACGTAATCAACCCCCTTTCTGCCGGGTTCCAGAGCTTCCCTCTGCCTTGTTTCTTTTCCAGGGAATTGTTTGTATTTTAAAGGAGGATTCTATTGGCCTATATACCCTACCGTAGATGGAAACCTCTGCAATTTGAAAGGAATAATAGTCCTACGGAAGTGCCTTTGAAGAGAGTATGTGGATCCGATATTTCTCTCAAACCCAAATTAGAAGGAAATGTTTCTTGAGGCTAAATGTGTCATGAGATAGACTGAAATGAGAGAGAGAATACGATGTATATTCTCTAGAAACAGCAAAGCTGTTCTAAGACTAACTATAGGAAATACTAGCTATGGACATAGCAAGCAAGTGCAGCCTGACAAAGTGAGTCAATCGCATTTTGATTCGAATTCCTATCATGGTGTTAGATAACACTTTCCTTACTAATTGAGAAAAGAGCTTCCTAATAAGTGAACTTCTGCGTCCGCTATCTTTAAGAGTACTACACCCTTCTAACTAAAGTACTTCGAGCTTGGGAATGGAAGCATAATAATCCTCTCTCTAGCCCTGAATACTAAGAGGGCTTATCAAGTTCGCAAGATTCTGGCTTATAAGCATTATAGTCCGGCTTTGTATGGAAGGAAAAATAGTAGCCGATGTAAGTTCAGGATAGCTGAAACCGATATTAGAAGGGATATAACAAAGTCATTCTTTCAACAACCCCTCGCTGCGGAAGGCATAAGGAATGCCACAATTACAATCGCCCATCGTGACCTTGAGAGCCTCACAATAGCAACTATAGGTCTCGCCACAACTCCCGCCTTTTTTCAGGCTGGTATGGAACGATTGTTCAAGCCATATCTCTGGGCCTTCGTGTTGGTCTACATAGACGACATGGTTATCTTTTCTAAGTCTCTGCCGGAGTATGTTCAATAACTCAGGAATACGTAGAATAGTCATCTGTAGGTAAACTCCTGGTGGAAGGAGAATTTGAAAGTGCCCTAGGTTGTACATGAACAGTATAGTCAACGTATATGGCTTAAAATGACATGGTATGCATCCCCACCAGATGTTTACAGAGCAAACTGTCTGTCCACCAATCCTCTCTTGAAAAGCGGACTAGCTTGGAAAATCTGTGCCCGATGATATCGTGTTCAGCATGCCGATGATTTTGATCAAGAAATATTTCTGGTGATTAATACCTGTGTAAAGAGAATCTACTGGGAAATGAAGAGAATCTTTTAAGATTGTCGGGATCTATAAAAAGGTTAGAATAGATAGAGCCAGCACGGGATTTGCTAAGTGTTCGAGCAGATGACGCTTCCGAAGTCTCAGTGGTAGTTAATATCTATACAAATTACTAGGCGAAGACTGTTCACATAGGTTTGAAGGATTATACCATAAGCTAAGGATTCCGAAGAGTGGCCATCATGACGCCGTATATTCTCAACAGGTCGGCGACCTGTTTGCCGTGTGGCCTGAGATCTCTCGGTAAAATCTAGGAACTCGGTACGACGACCCCCAAAAATGTCTTTACTCTAATTCAAATAATTGAGATAAAGTGAAGTGTGCACAGAATGCTACTTTCCAAATTGACATCATGAGCGGCTCAGCATACTCCATGCCTCCCAATACCAAATACCCATTTTGGTTCGGTGGTAGCGCAGCATGTATGGCTACTTGTGTTACACATCCTCTGGAACTTGGTTCGTTAAAGCTCTTCCTCATTGCCCCTGTACTAATTCATATGCTTCTAGTTAAGGTAATCATTCACATACTCCGGATTCTCTTCCACTCAAGAAAGCAAATAAATTGATGAAAACATCCAGGTCCGCTTACAAACAAGTATCCATGGCTCACCCAAGACAATGACAGGTACTTTCTTCAGAATCGTCCACACAACCGGCTTCCGAAGTCTATACAATGGCATCTCAGCTTCTCTCCTCCGCCAAATCACATACTCAACCGTCCGTTTCGGAATATACGAAGATCTAAAGCAAAGGTCAGGTTCAGACCCAAGTGCCGCATTCTTGGCTGCCATCGCGGCCTCCTCGGGCTTCATAGGAGGCTTGGCTGGCAACGTCGCCGACGTGGTGAATGTACGTATGCAGAACGATACGGCTTTACCCGAGGCTCAGCGGAGAAATTATAAACATGCCATCGATGGAATTATATGCCTTACCAAAGAAGAAGGGTTCCGGGGTTGGTTCAAGGGGTGGTTACCTAATAGTAGTAGGGCAGCTGTTACTACTGTTGCTCAGTTGGCGAGTTATGATGTTGTGAAGAGGTTTTTGATCAGGAATACGGGGATGGAAGATGAGGTGCCAACGCAGATACTTGCCTCGTGTATGGCTGGGGCGATGGCTGCAACAGTGGCGAGCCCGATGGATGTTATCAAGACGAAGGTGATGATGTCGACAGGCAATCAAGGGTTGCTGAAGATATTACGGGAGGTCATTCGGACTGGTGGAGCTACTTGGATGTTCCAAGGATGGGTTCCGAGCTTCTTGCGTCAAGGACCGTAAGTTACTACTTTTCTCTGCCGTGTATCTAGTTTGGTAATACTGACTCAAACAGACATACTGTTTGTATTTTCTTCTTCTTGGAGATGCAAAGGAAGATTTACAGACAACTTTGAGAATTTGGTATAATGAGTTGAACTTCTGTATATACTTGTACTTGTACAAAAAATAGTCTCGTCCCCTCACTATAAAGCATCAGTTTATTCCTCATCTTTTCCTCCTTCATTCACTGTCTGCCTCGCTCTTTCCAGTAACAAATCCTCCCTTATAGCGTCTCTGACTGCGGTGTCCACAGCATCTGGCAGGTCGATGTGAAAGAATGGCCTATCAATCCCATATACAGGCTCTAAACCTCTTCCCTCGCTTGCTTCTCCCATACTGCTGCTATGAATTTCATGTTCTACCTCATCTTTCTTATGACTGTCCACTTTTTCACCGTTTTCCTCAGCTCTCGCAGTAGTCATTTCTTCTTTGCCCGTCCTACTCTCTTCATCCTTTTCCTCAACTTCTCTCTTTCTCGCACCCGCCATCCTCTTATCACTTTCTGTAGCTCCTGCCAGTGAACTTGCCACTGAATAAGCTGGGCACCACTTTCCAGGGCCATCTCCTCCCGCTGACAGTGAGGGCCGCCCAAACCCTACAACCGCCAACGCTCGACGTGTCCACTTGTTGTCCAGCCCCGAGAAATGCCACTCTACGACCGAAGGCGCGACATAGCGGTCTAGAGTGTTGCGAAGGTCAACGAGGGATTGGATAGCTGTAATATCGAGATGATTGAGAGTAGCGCAATCTAGAATAATGGCGCGGAGAAGTGGTTTCTTGCTGGATGCTTTGGAAGAGGCGATTGTGGATACAGGATCCGACCACAGACGATCCTGGATGGAACATCGTTAGAGATATTTTTTTCTCGATTTGTATTAGAGATTCTACAGTACCTTTGCAGGGATATGATGGTCAACTGTTGTTCGTCGTGTGTGCTCCGTGATGTAGGACAGCATGTGATCCACATGACGAGCTGCATTAACATAATTCAATGCTTCATCGAATCTGTAGAGGAAGATACCGGGATATGGCGTGAGGACTTCAATTCTTGGGTTTGAGTTGTCTTTCTTGTCTATAGGAAGATAAACTTCCCTAACTATGCCCTCTGCTTCGTTTGGGGGACTTGGGATATCTGAGGTGAAAGTCTTGCCACCGTCACTTGACACTGTCTCTTTATCGTCTTCTTCCTCGTTGTGGACTACTCTTTTCACTCTAATCTGCCCCAGGAACACACCATGTGGTCGCGCCATGCGGACCAACAATAGGGCAAATGACAGCGCAATGGTGGTATAGATACTCATCTCGAGAGATACAAACAACCCCACCATAACACCGACAACCCAGATCAAAAGTTCCGCTGGAGATAGCTGCCAGTACTTGTACAAAGCAGAGGGTGGTGTCATTAAATTGCTCACCGCATGGATGATCAACCCCGCTAACGCCGCCTTGGGAATATAGTAAAACACTGCCGTCAAAGCATACAGTGCAAGAATCAGAATAAGTGCACTGAAAAGACCTGCGAGTGGTGTTCGCACTCCAGCTTTTGTCAGTACGGCTGACGCGCCGAACGATCCTGTGCAGGCGTAACCTCCCAGAAGTGTTCCGACAGCATTCGAGACGCCTTGAGCCAGTATCTCTTGTGATGGGATGACGGTATATCCGTACCGCCTGCCAAAAGACTTGGCGATTGCGATGTGCTCTATGATTAGTATGATGATGATGGCTGGGAGCTGTGGCAAAACCAGTTTGATGAGCTCGGTGTCCAAAGAAGGCGGCCCTGCATGCTTGAAGCCTGATTCGATTTTACCAACAAGTTTGAACTTCCAGTATTGCTTTTCATGGGGGATCGTTCGATGAACGAGCCAACTGATGAATGTGTAGAGGAGGATGGTGAAGGTAAGTCGGAGAGAGGAAATAGTTGCCCATAACTTTTTCCTCGTCGGTTGACGGACTTCGAACTTTGCACAAACCTCTCTGATCACGTACAAAAGAAGTATCGAGGTCAGGCCAATAGTAGCATCAAGTTGCGTGTCGGAGAGCTTCTTGAGCGTATCTATATAGACAAGATACGGCGCCTGTCGTGTGTTGATTCCTTGAATGCCAAGAGCAACAGGGAATTGGGTGCCAATGATGGTGATACTGGCTGATGTCACGAATGCGGAAATTGGGATGTATGGTATCAGTTCGATGATCCAACCGAGGCGAAAGAGACCAAGAAAGATGAGGATGATTCCTGACATGAAAGTAATGCATTTCGCTATGTCTTCCGAGGAATATACCCCAGGATAGTCTTTCTGAATGGAGACTATCACGCCACCGATCAGGAGTGACCCAACAGCTGTCGTCTAAGGTTTGTGTGAGCTTTAAGGTTGTTGGTAAAACGAAGGTGATTCAGTTACCCCAATGACGATATCTTTGGACGTTCCAAAAAGCCAATATATGGCGGCTCCTGTGAAAGAAGTGTACAGTCCATATTCTGGCCCCAATTCAGCAAGAATGGCATATGCCATTGCCTGAGGAACAACAACAAATCCAACAGTCAGGCCTGAAAAGTATTAGTGATGACGAATTTTGCGGAAATGATCTTATTGAGATCCTCTCTCACCTGCGATACTATCTCCCAGCAGCCATGTCAAGTTATACCGCGGGATCCAAGTTGTAAAAGGGAAAATGTTTCTGATGTATTTGGCTGTACCATCTCGTGTGGGTCTCATACCCAAAAGCCATTGTTTGATCGAAGGTTCTTCCTCAACATATACAGCGACAGTAGCAGATTTTGCATCTTTTTCCAGTGATGCCTTCTCTTTCAATCCTTCGTCTGGGTTCACGTGAAAGACTTTCCGTCGGACAGTCGTTGTAAGCTTGTGGAGAACCATGAGGAGCGGGTAAATGTGTTTTGAATATTACACGCGAGGATGAAAGTGAACTTTAATATAACTATCGCGGAAGGAACTGAAGTATATTCCCCAAAATGGACTTGGATCATTCTGGATAGCATATATGTATATTCCTTATAGATGTTGTTCCCGATGGTCGAGCAAGTTACAACATGTCATATCCACCCGGGAAGGTTGGTCGGCGACCTGTTGCCACTAGAGCGGCCACCACTTCATCCCGGCGAACTTTGACGGGCAGGTGCAAAATTACTGACAGATTCCAGAAAATTTTTATTGGTGTTTATTGTAGTCCATTCAACGGTTTTGGAGATTAGCAATCAGCGAAAGCCAAAACCAAGTATTTTCAACCAGAGAATATACTTAACTTTTCATTGGACTGTAAATTTTTGCTATCTATATATTTCCCCCGAATTCCTGAAATGGCCCCTTTCTCTTTTCTATCAAGTATTGAAAGACATTGCTTATGAAATGCATGCCCTTGGTATTGTATAATACAAACAAATGATACAGCTTAGTTATATGGCTCTCGGAAACGGGCCATCACCCCTACGAACCACGAACCATCCCAAGAATTGGAAGAAAGTGAACCTTTTCAGGCATGCACGACCCATTGGGACAAAATTATGCACCAGATACAACATCTCATCTGATGAAACCCTTTGGTCCTCCCCAAGTCCCTTTCACCATATATTTACTGTACACCCATGGAAAGAAATCTTTCTTCAGGTGATAGAATGCCCTGCGAGGAACTGTTTGGTCGATCCCAAACCAGTTGTTGAATGTCTCTTTCGGCACTCCACCATACTTGAACTCAGCGAGAAGGACCTTTCCATACTCTGTGAGGAGTGGGCACGAGGTATAACCATCATAAGCCGGCTCTGGTTCTTTGCCCTCCAACGATAAGCTGAGGTTGCGCACTAAGACTGGTGCTTGCGAAGTGATGGCTGCCACAGTCTTGGATGTTGGCAAGCTCGAAGCATCACCAGCAGACCAAACATTGTGATATTTGGTGTGTCGGAGGGTTGCAGGATCTACGTCGACGAATCCAGCTTCGTTTGCCAGAGCACTTTCCTTAACAAAAGTATAAGGCCGGTTTTTTGGTGCGACATGCAGAAAGTCAAATTGTCTTGTGACCTGCTCTTTCCCACCTGGACGAGCAAAAGTGGCTGTATTGCCATCAACAGCGATAAGATCGTGCTCGAACAAGCCTTCAACACCCCTCTCGATGCGAAGTTCTTCGAGTTTAGCACTGTATTTCGGTACACCGAACATTGTAGGTAAGCCGGTAGCGAAAGTAATTTTGACGGCGGAATCTGAGGGTTTGCTGATATTGTACAGGCCTGCTTGCTTCCAGTAATCCAATGCCAACCACTAGAATACCACCAGTCAGAATTTTGATATAAATACCTGGGATGATAATACAATAACGCATAATGAAGATAGGGTAAGTCTGACGAGCGAAAATAGAAGAAACTGATTTTATCTATTCTCACTTACCATGATTTTCTGTGGTGCACCAGCACACTTGACAACACCTGCTGGCTGAGTGAAAAGAGCGTTGCCACCCTGGAACTTCTTGATTTCGCGGAAAACCTTGTCACAATATCTATAGTCGTAAATGGAAGACACTGGAGAATCCGGATTGTCGATAAGCTCTGGCAACCCTTTGACAGATGCATAGTCAACTTTGATGCCGGGTACAACCACAAGGTGCTCGTAATTGATCTTGTCACCATTGCTGAGTGTGACAAAGTTGTTTTCTGGGGAGAAGGAGCGAACTCCAAAATTGTAAAACTGAAGTTTGGGGTCGATCAAGCTGTCAAGTGGTTCTCGTAAACTCTCCTTCGTCTTCAGTCCTCCACCAACCAAAGTCCAGCCAGGCTGATAATTATGCCATTGTGAAGGATCCACAACAGCAATTTCGTGATCAGCAAATTTGCCTTGTCGGACGAGCTGATGGCTGATGGAAAGACCCGCTGCTCCTCCACCGACAACCACCACCTTGTGGTTTCGATCAACGGTATTTACTGGCGATACTGTTGCCATCCCTCTCAGTACCTGAAATCTCCGTGCTCTAGCTCCTGAACGTCCAGCAGCAGCAGCTAAGGACAGGACCCGGGTACGTTGCATGTTGCCAATAGAGATGAGAAGAAGAGGGGCCGCGAGAACGTGAAGAAAGGAAATGGATATAATGTAAATAGAGAGGAAAATGTCACAAATTCGACGATGAAAAGAATTACCCCATGTTTCATGCACAAAAGTGGAACCGCAAACATTTTCCCCGATAACGCGTGAGAATTTCTGATCTAGTCGCCGACCGGCCTGCAAGGATAGAGGTTATCATGAAAAGAAACGGCGGTCTACGGATACTTCGACAAAATCTTTGAGAATCATATGTTTCTCGGGTCCACACGGAGACACCAACCATGCAATAATGAAGTATGAAGCTGCGAATGTAGGGGACATAGATTGAGAGCAGGACCCTGTTACCCGTTTAAGCGTTGGAGCAACGGCGGGGTGGCTAGCAAGGTATATTTCCGTACCAGGGAGTGAATGGCGCTGGGTTTGCAAGCAGAATTGAGCCAATTTGAGTTGGATAATATTAGTCTTTTACGAAGTGTGCTGGATACAAAAGAAGGAGTGCGGTGGAGGGCTAGATCGTGGTCGGCGTCGGCTCAACGGTTATGCATGCAGGGGTAGCTACCGCGAACCGGGGAACAAAATCATGGTTGACGACCAGTCGTAAACCTTCAAACATCAACATCCTACGGCACTGTGTGCTCTAGGCACGACATCAGATGGTGCGACAAGAACGGAAATATATTCCAGGTCACACCACATTTGCACAGCTGAAGATCAAAACCTCGGCATCTTAAGACTTACGTAGTCTTGTATCGAGATCCGGGAGATATATGCAACACAGTCGCCGTACCTTACGCCGATCAACTTCTGCACTTCGCCGAGCACGAAAAGACTCGGGTTTCGTCCTCTCTCATTCACATCATGAGTGTTTGCTTCACAAGGTAATGTAATGTGCTAGGTGCCCAAGGGTATAGGTAGTGTAGTTTTCTGATTGCCTTCGTATTCCCCTCTTCTCCTATCTACCTGTTCCATCCATTTATCCCCTTGACCATCCAATTTCTTTACCTCATAACACAATGCAAGCCACCCAGTTTCACATCAGTAGCAGAGGGCAGACAAGTGTCCGTCTTCTCTTGCGGTCTAGCAGAACCACTTCAACTCTCGCAACAAGATCTTCAAGTCGGGCAATCCATTCAGCTTCTTTTCGCCAGGAACTCGAGCACCAACCTACATGTCCTCTGCGAACTTCAAAAGATGCCTCTACTACCACAGCCTCCACGAGCAAGCTTCTGCAAAGGCGCGACAGACCTGCCAATCACACTCCCTACGTCACCAGCAACAGGAGAGCCTCATACAGCACTGGGACAATAAAACGCACCGAGCCGATAATAAACAGCATATTTGAGGAGACGACAGGAACATGGCAATATCTCGTGGCGGATCCATCAACCCTTTCCGCTGTGATCATTGATCCAGTGTTAGACTATGATCCGGTCACTCAAAAAGTCAGCACTGGCACCGCCGATTCTCTACTTGCTCTGGCGAGCGAGAAGGGTTACAAGGTGGATAGGATATTGGAAACACATGCCCACGCCGACCATCTCACTGCGGCGTCTTATCTGCAGAGCCAGCTTGCTCAAAAGCAGGGCCACAAACCCCCTGTTGGAATCGGGAAGCGCATAACGCAGGTTCAGCATAGATTTGGCGAGAAGTATGGCATTGGGACGGAGGAATGTGCTGGAGTGTTTGACAAGCTCTTTGATGACGGCGAGACCTTCAAGGTTGGTGATCTGGAAGCTACAGCCATGCATCTTCCGGGACATACACCCGATCATATGGGATACAAAATTGGAGGTAATTGAGAATACCCCACGCTCTTTAGCTAAGCTGACTGATGCTGTAACAGACAACGTCTTCTGCGGCGATTCTATCTTCCATGCCGATATTGGCACTGCTCGCTGCGACTTCCCAGGAGGCAGCGTCAACGATCTATTCAATTCCGGCCGCAAGCTTCTTGCGTTACCAGATCACGTGAAGATATGGACAGGTCATGACTACCCGCCAGACGAGCGTGAGACACCCATGGCGTGGATGAGCGTTGCGGAGCACAGAAAGCATAATAAACATCTCCATGAAAACATTACGGAAGAAGAATTTGTGCAGTTGCGGACGGCGCGTGATAAGATACTGGGCGAACCGAGATTGTTACACCAGTCTTTGCAGATCAATATTCGTGGAGGCCGGCTCCCAAAGCCAACCAAATTGGGACACTCGTTTTTGCATCTTCCGCTGAAATTGAATGGACTGCATTGGTAGATGAATGGATATTGTATGAATAGCTTGCTTCAAATCACAACTCGTGTACAGTACGTCAATAACATCTACTCATGGATCAATGTGCAAGTGGAAGTAGCATGGTATCCTGCGTGAATGATACATTGACTCTTTTCTCCATGATTATACTGGGAGATGCCCGATGCCAAACTTGTCGACGAGAACCATAACGCCAACCACATATCCTATTTGTCCTAGATGCGTGCGGCAAGGGAAAGACCATATCCAATATTTCGGAATTGTTGCGTAACATGCTCCTGCCTATCAGGTAGCTTTGCGAGCACCATTTCCGCAAATTCTTTGTATCGTCCTGACCGTACCTTGAGAATTGCCTGCTCAAAACCAGGAGGATACGCTCCTGCAAAAGCCCAGTCGATCATCCATACCTTTCCTTGAGCATCCAAGATGAGATTCTGTGGCGCGATATCCTGATGTGTAAGCACCAGGTTCTGGAATTTAAACCGTGGCGCATCCTCCTCTAGTTGTTGAAAGCGTATGCAGACATCAATCTTATGGTTGAACCAGTCTTCTAGATCCTGCAATGACCCAAAAGGTCCAGCACCATCTTCTGTAAACCAAGGGCCCACGAACTTCTGGCTCCCGGTCCATCCCACAGGACCCGGTGGTAGTTTAACCTCAGTCGTCTGCATCTTCTCGATCATGGCAGCAACTTGACTAGCTGCGGATTGCTTCTGTTCCACTTGAAGAGAGCCCCAACACTCAGCAAGAGTTCGTCCTGCTATGTAATCCATAATGATGAATTGTGCCTCTATGAGCTCCCCTTTTGCAAAGCCAGGTACGTTGGCAGTGAAGGTGCGGTGTACCTTGGGAACAGGCAAACCCAGTGATTCGGCAGCGAATATCGTATTTTGCGACTCGCTCGGAAATACGCCTTGCCCACCCTTACAGGCAAGAGATTGAGAGAGCCGTACAACATCTACGCCACCATATTCGTGCAGTTTTGGCGCGCTGGAGAATAACGATTCAAGCTGTTGGTCCGATAATGAGGATAGTTGCTCCCCGTCTAGTGGAAATGAACATTGATCATCTCTTGCCTTGGGCTATGCAGTTTATGTTGGCATTTTAGAAGGCTCGAAACGTTGTGTGGCCCACTTACATCGCTATAAGGCTTTCCAAACCCATCCTGGATCGTCTCAATACCCACTGCCAACTCTGTGCGCGCGTTGTGTTTGTTGTGGCGCTTCTCAGATCTAAAAGTTTTGGACAATGACGTTCCCATGTCAACGTGGTTCAGGGGAGATGGGTTAATTGAAAGCCGAAGTGTCGAAAGGAACTATGGATGACATGGAACTGATTTTTGAGTAAAACATGTAACTTGATCTTGATAGCAAGGCAGGGACCAACTTAGTTCAACAAATTTGTACTGTATACCTTCGTTAGCCGCGCGTGTAAGCTGAATCGTGAATGTGCGTCTTCGTCACACTGATGACCGTTGTAGGGTTAAATCCAGTCTGTTCGAGCCGCCAAGAGATCCAGTCAAATTCCTGACCACTCCAACAGCCCTTAACCCTGGGTCGACACGATTGCCTCAGCCTTCGGCCTTTCTACACGTGATTAAAAGAATTGAGAAGACGGTGTACCTACTTAAGTACTCGGGGCTTCAAATTAGTCGATTATAGAAGTCCGCATCCAGGTACAATTGATTATGAAGGTTCCAGATGAGCGCCATTGAGACAAAAGTGTAATTCATGTACCTTAGGGACCTGAGCACCCGCTAAATTTAGCACGATCACGTGAGACAACGCTGCAGGTAAAATTGGTAGGTAGTGGGGTACAATGAAACCTGGAAATATATCTATATATCTAGATACTTTACACACTTACATCTAAAGCAATTTTGAGAAAACATATCTCGAGCATGGCCAACCTTTCAACTCTGTTTTACAGCGCACCATCCATACCAACTCTACCTACGCCGAAGTGCGCCTTTCCCAGCCCAGCCTCCATACGTCGTGTTTCTCATGTAAGTGCCACGAGTCACCCCGATATGCTTTGTTGCATGTCCACCCTCCCACTGCTGGCTGATCACATCTGCGAGATTATATCCTCGTGGAATGAGACCATGATGCTCAAAGAGGGTAAATTGGTCGAGGATCCAGCCAGTGCAGCCTCGGCCTCTCGTTGTGAAGTCGTAGAGATGATTGCCTTCATTTATGATCACCTCTATGAATTGGGCCACTGAATGTCCCGGAGATACCGGAATAGTCACCGTTTTCTCTTGGTTATGTGTTACGGCGTGATTCCGATAACGAATGTACATTCGGCCCCGATAGCCATGGTCGGGTGCTTTCGCTCCAAGAACTTCACTTGGATCCATGTTGAGGCGGATGGACTCATTACGACCAGTCTGAAGGTATATGCCCCAGTGGTTTCCGCCATTCTGGAGAATGTTCTGAGCAACAAAATGGATTTGAGTAACGACGCGAGACTGGACCACCGTCTGATCACTCTCATAACGAACTGGATCATAACTCTGTAGTTCGTGGGCCTGCCCACTTCCTGAGGTTGGTGTCTTTCCGCCTCCTGTCTTCTTCCCACCTGCTGTCGGTTTTCCACCTCTTCCGGGCTTTTGTTCTTTCGGCTTACTTGGCTTGCTCGTGCCGCATCCCATCGCGGAGGGAGGATATATATTGAGACGGTAGTAACAAGACACAAAATTTGATGTTGAGATAAAATATTGATTGCAGTTGCATATGTTGACGATTATTGTTCAAATCAAAGAAGTCAGAGCGTACCCTTCGTATATAAGTAGATGAATGGATATCTATATATGTATAAATAGCAATAACCATGGCCTCGACATAAGGTCAACGGAATGTTGGTATTTTACTGTTAACGCCGCCATTACAACAAACTCCAATCACGGTCCCTACTTTTAGCTACTCCAACATTCAATGCAAGGTCCTGTTCTCATTTTGAAACCACAAGCAACCGTGAGGCGATTGGGATGCCTCAAGCGGGGCCATCACACAACAAACAACAGCTAACAATTAGAACCGATGCCGATACGGAAACCCGAAACCAACAAAATCTCCTAGAAATAGCTTGATCTTCATATCTAATTAGCACGGACGGCCAGGTGACTGACCTGATAATTGTAAAGCGATGGTGATTATCATTTTACTGCGCTTATCACATCTGTGCAACCGCGCGGATACAGAGCTAGAGACCAGGTTTATGACCCCTGCAACGAGGATATCGTTATGACGACAAAAGACCCTCGTCATACAAAATTATAAGCATAAGGAAAGGCGGTATAGAGAAGCAAATACTAAATTGTTCTAAAGTATAGGCTACGGAAGCCGTGACATAAATGGTGATTTAGATTGTTGAGTGGCTGGGAGGACTCCTATCTGCAGTTTCTCAAGTTCAACTTGGGTATCTTTGATCATATCTTCTATCGAGAAGACTAGGCGATGATACGGAGGAGCTTGATCGTCTTCACCGCTTTCAAATTACAAGTCGTGTACCGTTCGTTGGCTGTCATACATGAAATGCTCTATCATGCAGAAATCTACTCTCCGGACCTTCTCAGACTGCTTCATGCATAGGTAGGATATTCATTCTGTCCTCGACTGGAATTCAAAGCAGTTTCGTGCCCGACATTCGCGGGATCGAGCTTACTCCACTCTCTAAAAATGATCTAGAACGTGAGGAGGAATGAGGAAGAAGCAGTATGATCCCATAACCATACTTTCATGTCCCTTGCTGACAAGGAAAAGCTTTTTGCTAGTTGTGCTAAACAGATTGTTTGCAAGGGCATAAAATAGACTCATCCGTGATTCTGGAAGCACACCACATTGTAGCAGTGTTTTCCGATATATCATGCTTTGCTCGAGAAACAATATACCGCAAGCTGGTCTTTACAATGATGCTGCAACCATGCTCAGCTGTCTCGAACTACCATGCCTCAACCAGTTATCTATTAAGCGAAATGGGTCGTTCAAGAGACATGCGCTGCCTACCATAGGGGACTCGCACAAACGGCTGCATACCGAGAGAGCCGATGAGCTGGAAGGTGTTGCCAAGAAATTGAGGCGAATCAAAACAGCAGCACTGTTTTTCAACAGAAACTCGATCTCGATCTCGTGGCAATGAAGCGAAGTCTTTACGTGGACATTCACAAGTCTATGCTCAGTCTCATGTATCCGAGTACGTCTACGGCATACCCGCTCAGTCGTCTCAGCAGTGACTTGACCTGGGTTCGGTTCGGGAACGTATATAAAAATCTCATCTATTGGTTGCATGCGGCGAAGACCAGTAACTTCAATATGCAGCCGATACTAGGTCTAACGATAGTTGATACCGCAAAGCATATCAACCAAGTTTTTAGCTCTGATTGGAAAGATAATTTATTCAACGACGACCAAGTCAGATTCCGCGTTCCTTGGGATTTGGCCGAGGTCAAGAAGTACTCGCACGTACGGCTTCACGGCTTTGGGGTAACATTTGTAGGCGCAGTTCCACCAGCGGATAAGATAAAGACAGAACTTTTGTACTACATTGAGTTCGGGCCTCAATGTATAGACAAGGATATGGCAGGCAACCCAATTCAGTACTGGTATCCCAAGACTGGCTTTGAGAACAAGCAGGGTACGGTTGGCGGGTGGCGGGATCCTCTCCAAGACATTATGCGGCCGACATTCTTTTGTCGCGGGGAGATTTCAATCGATGTGGGGAGTGCTAAGGTTGGGATTTCACACAAGTCACTAAGATTACGACGATGTGGGAATTGCATGGAATTCATTCTCAAAACCCCCCAAGAAGGACTTTAGCCAGCGCGAAGAGGGAATATACATAGCAAGATAGCCCTAAAGCACCCTTTTCTGGTCCATGCAAGACAAATGATGATCATCATGGCTAGTTGCATTGAGCGGATTTTATCGATTTTATCGATTTTATCGTAGCGTTAAAAGGTCCACAAAGGTTTACCACGCTATGGAAATATGAAATCTAAAGAGAAACTACTGTAATCCAATTTCCTGAACACAAATGCCACTTCGAAAAACAGGTCCTTCTTTGGAAAGAGGGGCTCGGGATAATGATATCGAGTCTGCTTCTCTGTCACCTTCCTGCTATGCCTATATCTGCCGTACTCCGAAACCTTCTCCACCACCACGATCGACACGGTCAGATTCACCGATATAAAATCTCCGATCCAAAAGCAGTCATTTGTCCTGCCTATCTAAACCTTCAGCCCCATCCGGGTGTGGCGTCTTCTTTAAGTTTTCCATTTAAATGCAGGGACCTTGATGTCGTGCAACAGAAGGATTGAGTAGCTGCATATAGACCGTCATTTGACCCCACAAATTGTTGACCCCGCATTATGCTTTTCTTGGATAGACACATGGGGAGATCAGATGCGATCTACAACGCTGGTGATCGCGTTGAAGAAAGGTGTCTCGGTAGATTTTGAAGCGATAAGTGTTCTGCTGAGAGGGAGAGAGTGATTTTTGACCGACGATGGGGATGGAGTTCATGTACTTGTACTTTCAGGGGTAACGTTTTGAGTGTTTCGACTTTGATGTTAGGATAACGAACAGGGTGTAATATCCAGAAACATGAATCGGAGATGATTCACAGTATACAAGTACAATACCCCCACAAACCGACAGCCAACCATAAAACTGTCTCATGAATTAAAGGAATTATTTCAACTCACAAGCCACCGCAAAAAAATAGCCGTTCAGGGACTTCAAAGCTTGTCAGCTGGTAAGGGCACATGGCAGCCACTCCGGTCGACCCCGCAACACGCTAATTCCTAACCCCTAACCTGTACGTGAACCCAAGAACTACATAGATATCCAAGACCTCGAGTCTCTCCTTGCTTTTTTTTCTTCAACGGCACAGTCCTTATTTTCACCACCATGCATCATATTCTTAGCTTAGCGGCTTTAGCTGCTCTTCCAGGCGCCTATTCTTTGGTTTTGAAAGATGAAGTTGTATGTCTATTTCTGGTGACAACGTACAGGTACGTGAGAAGATACTGACTCGTGCACCCAGGGCAAATTACCAGCTCTAGGCTGGAACTCCTGGAATGCATTTCACTGCGACGTCAATGAAGACAAGATCATGACAGCAGCGAACCAAATCGTATCTCTCGGTCTCAAAGACGCAGGTTACGAATATGTTAACAGTCTGTTTTCCTACCAAGCATGAAGTTGAACCCCGGTTACTAACGGCAATATGTAGTCGACGATTGCTGGTCAATCCAATCTCACCGGAACACCAGCACCAACGAAATCATCCCTGACCCTTCTCGCTTTCCCACAGGAATTGCAGGCACAGCCGCAAAAATCCACGCCCTGGGTCTGAAAATAGGTATCTATTCCAGCGCAGGCACAGGTACATGTGCAGGCTACCCCGCGTCCCTGGGCAACGAAGCTCTAGACGCGGCCACCTTCGCAAAATGGGGCATCGACTATCTGAAATATGATAACTGCGGTGTACCTGGAAACTGGACAGATCAATATGTAGGCTGTGTGCCAGAAGATGGAGCCGGGCCGGGCGGTCATAGACCTGGTCCTTTTCCTAATGGAACGTGTCCCGTGACAGCTTATACCGCGCCGCAAGGCTACGATTGGGGCAGCTCTCTCACAGCTGAGCGATTCAAGAGGATGCGTGATGCGCTGCTTGCGCAGAATAGAACTATTCTCTATAGTCTCTGTGAGTGGGGCGAAGCCGAGGTATGGGAGTGGGGAAACTCGACTGGTAGTTCTTGGAGGATGTCAGGTGATATCTCTGATAACTGGGGATCGGTGATGCAGATCATGAATGAGAATAGTTTTCAGCTGAACAGTGTGGGTTTCTGGGGACATGGCGATATGGATATGTTGGAAGTTGGGAATGGAGGGTTGACGATGCCTGAATGTCGGAGCCATTTCGCTTTCTGGGCCGCGATGAAGAGTCCTGTCATTATTGGCACCAGTTTGGATATTTTGAGTAAAGATCGAATCGAGATTCTGAAGAATAAGTACTTGTTATCTTTCAGTCAGGATGAGACGTATGGCGGGCCAGCTACACCGTATAAATGGGGAACGAACCCGGATTGGACTTTCAACAGGACGAATCCAGCAGAATACTGGAGTGGGAAGAGTACTGAAGGGACCTTGGTACTTGCCTTCAATAGTCTGAGTCAGAATGCGACGAGGAATATCAAATGGAGCGAAGTGCCTCAACTGAAGGGAGCGAGTGAGTACTTGGTCACTGATATCTGGAGTGGCAAGAGCTTGGGTTGTGTCAGGGACGGGATAGAGAGGACTTTAGAGGCGCATGACACTATGGGTTTCGTGGTTGGCGCACATTGTGGATATAAAAGATGGTATCAGAGTGCATTTCAGAGACTTGTCAGTGTTGGACCAAGGAATATGAGGAGACTTGGATGAGTGGGTTGAGCGATGTGGTCGTGTACATTGACGGCATGATCGGAGAGTTTAGACGAAGATGATCTTTAGAGCATATTCATGGTGATATTAGCATATTATATCAATGACGTATATTCACTCCCAACCTGGAAAATGGCCAGTCTTTAATATTTTAAACCACGGAGGACATTGAATACGTATCTCAGTTCGGTTTTCTCAATGTCAAATCTCCCACCGTTGCACAAAACATTCTGCCACCTATATTCTATCGAAATCTTCTCATTTTTAATCCCCCTCTCATTTCCCAAAAATTTCCTCGATCATATACTCTCATCACTTTACAACAAACTTCCCGATCCTCCCCTTTGCCTCCATCTACCCCCTCAACTCCCTCTCCTTCCTCTCCAACTTCTCCATCTCCTTATCCAGATCAAACAATTCCTCCCTCTCATAAACCACATCAGTCCTAAGCAAATACTTCTCACCCCCCAACAACTCTTCTCCATCATGCCACAGCGTCTCACGGAAAACACTTGCTGTCCCAAGAACAGGCTGTATCTTAGCAATGGCCTCTAAAACCTCATCACCATCCCAATAATCACCTTGATCTTCATCGTGTTTCAGCACCCGAGTAGCACCACCCATACCCTCAGGAACGGTGTTTAGATAGATATTCACAGACATAAAGGTCTGCTCATTCAAGCCATGCATACGAGCATAATCGAAATGGGCTGTGAATTTACCATCTTCTTTTCATTAGCGCCAATACTCAATCTACAAGAGGCGAAGAGAAAGCAAAAACAAATAAAAGAAGAAAAACAAAGAAAAGAAAAAGCTTCACAACTTACCTTTCTCATACTTCGATATCCTCAAATGCTCACTCAACCTCTTCGCTACCCACCAATCACCATCCTCATCCTGAATCCTATCACCCGCATAAAATTTCTCTATCCTCGACCACAGCAAAGCCGCAAGCCGACGATCATCAAACTGCTCGCGAGTGCGAATCGTGCCATATGTCAGGTTTGAGGGCTCGAGATTATTGTGCGATTTGATAATCTCAGCACATTCTTCTTCAGAGAGTATGTTGTGTAAGATATGCACGAAATGCGTTGGGTCGGTGTGGGGGAAGTCGAGATGGGTTTGCGTTACTTCTGGGGTCGCCATAGTGAGGGTTAAGTATGAAGTCTAGCTGAGAGATTTTTTCTTTCAGAAGAAGAGTCAGAAGCCGGTTTATATCCACTTAGGCATCTTTTGCTCTTCGCACGAGTACTCGTGTGAGATTCAAAAGTCGTCTCATTTATCAATTTTACCCCGCTGCTGCCTGCAAAATATGTGTTGGTTTCAGATTGCAGCGCCTGAAAAAGGGCACTCACCGCCCAACTTAATCCCTGTAAGCACTGGACGATGTTGGTCTTGCGCCCCCAAAAAATGCCCCGGTGGCCTGAAATAATCGTGACGGGGTCGGTATTATATAGTCTTTCTCGTTCATCTCTCGGCAGGTGTCATGTTTTCTGGGGCAGTCGAGCAAGACAACTTATTGTAGCATAAAGATCTCAAAACCTTGAGGAGTCAAGAATCTCTCTATGACCACATATGAAAACAGCAACGACACGGGACAGGTTATTTGACCATAGATAGACTATTCCCTGACTCAATATGGATCAACTTTTCCCTCCTTCCCAACATCGAAAAAGTTATCGCCCGACTTATCCTAACATGATAATGGTGTTCTGCATACATCTTGTTGACGGTGGCCAGACAGGCTCAGATAAGAGTTTCTTATTCTCACTATCATTCGATGTAGTACTTATAGCTTACTTGCATAAGTTACAACCTTTGGAAGAGATTCATTCAAAAGCCTTTTCCCTGAGCGATAGGTCAACATAGATCCTCGAATAGCATTTTGTAGAACTATTTAACGTACCGAAAGTGAGAGTTAAAATCAAAAAAACTGGCATCCAACGGAGAAGTGCCAAAACTTGACCAAATCCCACCTCATTTTCAATCCATGCCGGGCCCGCGACAGCACTCATTGCTTTTCTAAATTTTAAGACGAATGCGACATCAAGCCACATCAAAGGGACAGCTAAGAAAGAGAGGCACCACGCAACAGGGGATGCTTTCTGGAAGTAGTGTTCCAGTCTTGCGGGCATTCGTTCTAGGTATTGGCGGTTGGAACCTTTACTCCCCTCCCTGCTCAAGTGTCGATGAGCGAGGAGACATACTCCGAGACAAGAAATGAAAAACACTACTAGAGCCAAAGAGTTGGTTATAGTTAGTGGTACAATAAGCATCATTAAGCTTATGGATTCGACATCTGATAGGACTACACGGACGCGACCCCTGAATGCTTGTAGTTTGCCTACAAATGGAGCCCAAGATCCAGGTTCTAAAGAAAGCCAGATCTTAGTCATTTTATTGAAAGCCCTGATGGCAAAAGCGATGCCTAGGTAACATGTCGAGATTGTGTCAACTACTAGGAACGAAATGGAGTGTAACATAGGATTATTGACCGCAGAGCCACCAAGCTGAGCCTCCAAGCAAGACTTATCGCCTTGTTCAATGATAGAGCTGAGGACTGCAGACAAGCTGATGAAGGAAAACCAATACGTAAGGCACCATATGCTGAACCAGGTTATCGCGAATTCGATGCCTCTGAAGGTCGAGATTGGAAAATGAATGCTTAATATAACGAGGATGTAAAAGGAGATACAAGTAGCGTTTTCTGCCATTACAAGTTCGTAATATGAAGTGGCGCCTCGAATCCATAAGACGAGGACTGCAATACTCAAAGAGAAAGCCAAGGTAATGGCACCACCAAAGAAGGTGACCAAAGCATCAGATAGACTGAGTCTGAGTGAACTATGAGACTGGCCGGGATTCGATCTATAATACCAGTCCGAAATTGTTGCAAGTAGCTAGCAAAGCAAGCTGATTGTGGCCAAAGTTGCGCCCGCCACATACGAAATCACCGCCTATACGAAGTTAGGTGGAGCGTTCTCAGAGTTTGGGACTTTCTTTAACTCACTCCTATCCCTGCTATATCTGGATTTCCTGTAAAAGCAGCAGCTTTGCAGAATTCTTCAAGGCATACATCATATATTTGGGCCATTTGCGATTTATTAGTAAATCCGAACTTCGGCTCAACGAGAGAAGCCCAGGTTACGAGCTCTATCTCTGATGTATTGTAGTACTGGTGTGGAATTGCGCTTCGAATCATGGACAAGCCGAGGCTGCTGTTGAGTGAATTACCGAATGTGTGGCTTACTATCCAATTGGCGTTTCCCAGTGATTCAACGATCCAGTCTGAACGTGGTCCATTTATAGCGCACAATTTGTTTTCATAGAAAGCGGCAGTAGCGGAACAATTCAGAGTAAGATCTAGTTCTTCGAAAGACAAGTTTCTGGCAAGTTCTGGTGCCAAGCATCCCGCTTGAATGCTTTCGACAGTTGTTTATACCAGAAACTTGGCTCAGAGCCCATCAATTGATTGTAAATTTCGGATAAAGTTTGATTGGAAAGTGGGCCGAAAGATGTTGGTACTGCTGCTCGTAAGAAATCAACATTTGTCGAGTCATCGGGCTGCAAAACCTGCGAGCCTTGGGCTTCCAACCATCGTGAGGAGATTGCACAGGTTGCTGTGAAGTTCATAGAGCTGAGAGCCGTTATAGCGACTGTGGCATTTAATGCCATCTTGACTGATAGTTATACAATCTCTGAAAGCAAGATAAGCTACTTCGAGTTGAGTTTTAGGCAAGAGGGCTGTCGAGGGACTCATTTATACGTAGGTGTGACAGTGTGAGGCTGAGCCAAAAAGGAAAAAGAAAAACATGTCACGATACCGTAAAAGCAGAAGAGGGAATGTGTAGTATTCTCTGTCTAACTAGCTAGCTATGTAGGTGCGTGGTACCGTGATACCACACGGAAGGCAAGGGCTACGTACTACCTACATGACAAAAGCCATGTCTCACTTCTCGCGCAGTACAAAAATCCGACCTCACAAAAAGCCTTCTCTACAAGAATGATAGGCTATGGTCCATCTTTTCAAGATTGCCACCAAGATCCTGTTTTATCTGCGAGTCGTTTTGGAGAGGCACTTGGGTGGATAGGCATAGTCAGTGACCCGCCCCCCTTTCCCTTCAATCGCCAGGTTCTACTGGAGGAACATTGGAGAAGGATGGTCTGAATAATTTCACCGAACGCTACGAAAAACCAGCAACCAGCTTCGCTGCATCTTTACTACACGGGAAGGTGCTGGCGACATTACAATTCAGCCAGGCCATATCCATTGCGTCTTCTATGAAAAATACCTCCAAAAAAGATATGCACACACAGCCTCATTCAACTCAGAGATTCAAGTTATGAATACAACTAGATTTGTTCTACTACCTAAAAACTATGAATAAAAACCCTCCCATCTTCTCCTCTCCAGACCAGCACTCGACCCAGCGCTAATCTACATATTATTCCAAGTATGTCCCATCAATCTATTAGCAATCTTCTGCACATAATCCGCCGTCGCAGGTCCAGGATTATTCAACTCCCTCTTATCAACAGTTCCACTATTATAACCTCTAAAAGCCTCATAATAGTTACCGCCATACTTCCCAAGCAACTGCTTCAATCCATCTCCGCTTTTGGTTCCTGTCGTTCCATCTCTGACCATCTGCAAAATACTGCCTTTAGGATCATTCTTGTTGAATGAAACGCCATTATGGCTCTGCATGAGTCCTGGGTTGCGGACTTCGACGGCAGTGGTGCCAGCTCGTACGTTACCGCCAGATTCTTGCATGATCATGCAGAGGATAGCGCGTACATCGATGCCTGACTCGCGGGCTACGGTTTCGATGGCGGATTTAATCATGGAGATTTCGGCATCACTATCATTGAATTTCATAAGCTTGGAGTTGGATGCCCATAGAAGATCGTAGCGTTGCCATTGGCTTGGGTTGGGAAAGTTGGAGGCTGGACCCGAGTAGTTGACGTAGGAACCACCGCCTTGAGTTCCACCAGTGGCACCTGGGATACCTCCTGATGGAGCAGGAGAGGAAGTGTTGTTGGAAGGGAGGTTGATTTGTTGCCCAACCTGAAGTTTCTCGGGTTTGATGCCTGGGTTGGCAGCGAGGAGGCTGTCGAGAGAGATGTGGTTGGATTTGGCGATTTCGGCAAGAGTATCGCCAGACTTGATTGTATATTTGCCCATTTTGGTATGAATGTAGGTTGAGAAAGTGATTGAAATATTTGGTTGTTGATGTTGTAGAGTTGAGAAGTGATAGAAGCGTTGTGCTTGAGATTGGTGACTGAAAACAGCAAGTCAGTTAGTTGGTATATATACCCGAAACAATATCCTCTCTTGCTTGCCACTGCTCAGCATCCTTTATTATTGTCACCACTAAATTCAGTACATCTCACTCTCCAGCCTTGCATAAGCCTGCGGCCGACCCATTTTGGGACCACGTGAGAGGCGCTGCCGCTGCGATGAGGTGAGATAAATACCCATGTCATTTCATCCGCGACCCCAGCTTTCAGTAACATCACATCAGCGATGACTTGCAGCTGAAAATATCTTTTGAGCCTGGATTATAAATGGTCAGAATTTTCCGAGGTGGGCGATTATTCTCCAAATTCGATGTCGGCCGAAAGAATGACAGATAACCATGATATATTCTGTTCGCGGAAGGGGAAAGATTAGCTCGGTATACCCGCGAAGTGACGGTGTATTAGAGCAACACTATACGACAATGACGTTGAAGATTCAAATGGACCCTCTGTTTTCGAATGTTTGCATTGTCATTGTTCCTATCAAATTTGCGACATAATTTTCTCGTCCTGCTAATTGCGACTACAGCATCAGGACCTACACCTACTTACTGAAAGGTATGGCGTTTGTCACAATACCTAGAAACAAAAGCACCTCGGAAAACTAAGTGAGAATCATACGTAGTTTCAAGCTCGTCTAGAATCAGTGCTTGCCGCTGACCATCACTTGATCACGATAATTCCACATCCCAAGAAGGGTAGGAAGATAAAAGAATACATAATAATATATACAGTGTCTGCATGAACATATACTGCTTCATTTTGCGCGCCTGACGCCATGATATATAAAGATCCAAGCCTTAAATTCGGCTGTATATGCAAACTAAGGGCATCCAACTTCCGGTAGTAAGTCGGAGCAATCGCGACGTGGGAATATAAGTGACCCAGATCCATAACTCCACAAGAAGAAAAAGGGCCGGCCATATTGGCCAGCGATCATCATCCACCACTTCTTCCCATATTACTCATATCAACACTGCCATTCATATCTCCACCACCAGACATATTAACAGTATTTCCGTTGTCGAAAAAATTCAAGACATCCTGTGGCAAATACTCAAGCCAAGGCATCATCTCACCACTTAGTGTGGACATATCGATTTCTTGGCTCTCCATCATCACATCGCCAACACCGCCTATTCCCATATAATTGTTGGAACCAGAGAAAGGGTTTGTGCTATTGGATTGAAAATCGTAGGAACCAGTACCGAGATCTTGTCGAGTACTATTTGGAGATGCTATATTTTGTGCAGATGGGTGGTCGAATGAAGTATGTGATGTAGGAGTAGCATGAGAGAATGGTGAATTTTGAAGGCCAAGAAGCATCTCAGCGTCTGATGTTGAAGCTGGATCAGAAGCTATTGGGGTATATTTTGGGACTGGAGGGGGCATTGGATTTGATGGGTGGCGGTGTGGTTGGGCGTATGACCCGTATCTGGACGAATACGCGGTCGAAGTCGAGGCGGCTGTGGCCTCGGGGAGGCTTTGTCGGATTGGATCGTAGATCATGTTTCCGGCAGGTGCAGGAGGAGGAGGCGGCGGCGGAGGTGCTGCCTGCTCTCCATTCATGAGTTGGTACATGTAGGTTAGATTTGAACTCGGTGAATTGGTTGTGCCAGTGAGCGACCATCCAATTGCCTGTGCAGGTTCTGTAGCAGGTGATCCTGGTAATACATCGTTTCGAGGGGATCGTAGTTCGTTGAAACGACCGGATGGGGGAGCTTGCATGGACAACTTCCGTTGCCAGCTTGGAATCATATCATGTCTAACCTTTGTGCTCTCATACTCCTGCTCTGTATACGTCTCTGGATCCCAGATTCCCTTGGCTTTCTGGTCCAAAGCTACAAGAATATACCTTGTTCCAGCCCAGTATGTTTCTAATTGCTGTAAAGCTTTGTAACATCGCTGATAATTCTGATTCGCAGCTGAAGCCAGTAGAGTGTGTTTTTGTTTTTGCTCATTCACCTTTGCAGTATCCTTGCCCTGTGACCCCTTCGCAGGAGGTGTGGCATCACGAGATGTAGGTTGGGAGGAGGTGTGAGCTGCAGATTCCATCAGGAAAGCACAGGCAGCAATATACATCGGCTGGCTTGTAAATGGATTGCCGATGAAGCTTCGTGGATCAATCAGCTCAGCGAATGCGAGTATATCAGCAATCGTCTTCGCTGAAGACATGCTGAGTTCGCGGCTGTTGGGTAGTAGAGATAAAATCTGGCCTTCGAAAGAATGCATTAATGTTGGCTGGTGTAACAGCATTATAAGAGTGTGAAACCAAAAATGGACCTGGGGTTGTTGTTAGTTATTATACTGGAAAATACCAGCAGACTTACAAGAATGAAATTAGTTCCTTCCCCAGCCTTGACATAATGCTGGAAATTGGCAGCATTGAAAGTTAATCTCTGATCTAATCTTTGATAGAGCTGTGTCAAGTCTTTCTCCATTCCTGATAGTCCTTCAATCTTTTTCTGAGTGACATCTTTCACGTCTCTGATATTGTTCAGCAGATCTGAGACACGTCCATACAAATGAATGATCTGTATCAATGCGGGAAATGGATTTGGCCACCCGCTCTCCGTATTCGTAATTATTGCAGGGAATGTGAGCTCAAAGTCCTCGTCACGAAGAGTGACAGGACGACCAGTTCCAGAAGAAATCACTCTGTCGAGCATGAATACAGCCCAGAGTGTGTCTATCCGCTCTTGCTCTACTTCTTTCTTTTCTTGAGCAGTGATCGTAGGTGGGGGGTCGGAAGGTATCATGTCATTACTTGATCGATGATATCCCGGATCTTTTTGACCCTGATGCTTGACACCATCTAGCTTTTGCAGCCCAAGATCTACCGCCATTCTGATTGCGCACCCAAGATACATCCACAGCGCACTATCCTGATTTGCCCCAAACCCTTCGTATGCAAGTAGTAGACATGCCTGAACAGCTGCAACGGTAGGACAAGGAAAGGTATCCACGACTGCAGCTTTTGCTCGCTGAGCGAAAACGTGACCATAATCAGATTTTGGATAGGATGTATCATGAGAACCTGTAAGCAGAGGATGGTCGGAGAATCGAGCTGCCAGGCCACAGACAGCATCTACCAGGATCGGTTCCACAGACTTTTCCTCTACTCTCTGTATGAACGACTTCTGGCGGAGGAAAGGGTAATTGGAGCCCAAGTGGGCGAAGAAGGTTTCCACTAGGTGGATAATCAATCTATTGACAGGTAATGGGTCGGTCGGGTCATATATTGGCATATCAATAGATGATCGAGGTTCTGTTCCAGACTGAGAAGTTGAGTCGCCATATACGGATCCGCTTCTACCGTGACTTGTTGAACCAGGAGATACTGCTCATGATTAGCTCTATCTGTCGCGGAAAACCATATAAATGAACCTACAAGCAACAGAAGATGCTGCGCCAGTGCTCCTCCTATGCTCTCGAACAGACACAACCATTTGTTTGAAACCCGGTACAATAGCGGTCGGGCCAAAATACCGAAAGTAAGGAACTCGATGGCTCTCGGTATGTAACGGCGGCGACCGTTCTGGATCCAGTCAACACCTCAATTGCCAATTATTTCTGCCTTCGACTCACCTAAAGGACTAGGTCCATCATCTGAAAAGACTGCGCTTTCCCGATAATGACCAAAATTCGACTTCTCGCTGCCTCCCGTACTCCGTCTGTGTGAATTATTGCCGCTCATATTGAAGTAGCTTTGGCCTCGCGAGTCCACCCTCTTCAATTCCGGGCTGCCGTTGATTGATTTTCGTTGAGCATGTTTCTTGTTCTCTCCCAGTGTATGCATTGTTTTCTCCTCATACTCCTGCCCTTCATCCTCCTCGTCTCCTCTTCTCGACCCAGGCTCATCCTCCTTCCGCTCTTTCTTCAAAAGGCCCTCATTCACGTCCGCATATCCCAAACACTCATGTCCATTCTCCGTGCAAGTAGAACACAGCGGTTTCTTCCCATCACACCGTGTCTTTCGTTTGCGACAGGTCCGACATCTGCCTCAGTCTCAGATCAGCTTATTGTTCCTGTACGTACAATCGACACCGGAGATTCAGCCCCGCAATCCAACGCGTCGTTGCGTCCAAAATAATATATATACTCACGCAGCATTTATGCGTCTCCTCTTCGCAGGCGGTTGACCTTCATTATTCACGAATCGGATCTGTTTTGGCGGAGGCAGCTGAGATGGTGAGGTTGCGACCCCGCTGGTTGTCGAGCTGGTACTCATGCCTGCCTCCTCATCAACGACGTCGTGCGCATTCGCAATTCCTATCCCTGGCAGGACATTCTCGACAATGGATACGGTTCCCCAGATCCTGGATGCGGAGGAGAGCAAATATTTGTTGTGGGTGAGACACGGAGAAATGAGGAGATCCGGGGCAGCTTAGATTGAGCTTTTTTTGTAGACAGGCGGATATGGATGCGCTCACTGTGGAGAAAGAAGGGAAGTCTAGAATGCTGCTGGCGCTAGTTTGTCATCTGCCGGGTGGTGCTGGAACAAGCCAACCCCGGATTTCACGACGACTTTGCTGAGATAAGATAAGCTTCGAGGTCCAAGTGAGGATGTTGAAGATAAATATAATAAGAATCTCGAACTGTCATTATCCGGCGGGAGTGTCTCCCAGAATAATTGATAGAGTTGAATGTTCTACTTCGGATTGTCCCGTGCGAGACCTGCATAATTGCCGAGGCCAATTTAATTTCAATAGATTCCCGAAGACAGCAAGCGTTAGATATATCTACCAGTCTGATATCAACTACGATAATCTGCTCCCTCAACGACGGTTACACACCCTGGTGGAGGGATATTGGGATCAATATATGGCGAATTATCAAAAGCCAATGGGTTTAAATCATGGTGGCCTCTGGATATTCGACCCAATGACAAGAACTCTAAACTCTCATTGGTAAATGTCACTATCAATGGCAAATGAGGATAGCACGTCGCTGTAGAATATATGACAACTGAACATCCAACAGGGTATTTAAAGAGCACCGTTCGTAGCCGTTAACCTTGCGGAATGAATTTTGGTCGACTAGGAAGTCAAATCAAGGATGGTTCTGCGATTTGCGATCAGACAGATTTTGTGGGAGAACCCCCCCCAACTCTAATTTTTTTAGATGGTTGGCCCCCTAAATCCAACTTCCAGAATTCATCCCATACCTTGAGGAATGTGGAACCCCGAGGCGTAATCGACAATGTATGTCACTCACATTTTCTGTACGGGTCACATCTGGCGTGCCATGGATAATTGAAGTTCTATGGTTCATATAAATGAAGAGCTACATTCAGATCCTATCGTCACTTCCGATACTCACTATCACTTCTGTTCGCTGAAAGATTATCATCCAAGCTCGCGCATGCTACCACCCTTCATGGAAAAGTCAGCTGGTCTTTGGCCGATTGAAAAAGTGTCCAGATACGTGTTCATCTTCTGGAGTCGCACGGCATAGGTCTGCATGAGCTGAACAGCCTCATTAAGAAAATCATGACCATTTCTGAACCCTCCACTTTAAGGAAATCCTGTTGGCTCCCAGGTTGACGACTAGCAATAATACCCCATTTATTGACGGTGAGACTCATCATGAGCCAGCCTTCAGAGACCGAGGGCATAGAATTTTAGGACATGAGCGGAGCCTCACGCGGCATCAAGGGCAACAACTCTAACACTGAATATGTCCCTGAGCTGGAAACCGCAAACGAAGACACGAACTTTATAAATTCTCACGAACAAGGTCAACAGATTGGAACCTTCAGTGACGATCCTACCGCCGACAGACAAGGGCTATTGGCCGAAAGGTTGTATCGAAGGGATTCTCTAGCACTTGAAGATCAAGCAGCATCGCCCGACAGAAGCGATGGAATATGGTCGAAAAACATCGCCAAAATTGCCAAAGCACGAGTTGATGAGCTTATGGAAGGTGTCATTGAGTCAATGCTTGAGAAGCTTAAAAATGTGGCGCCTGTTAGATCAGACCTTGAAGCGAATGCCCTTCGGCCGGCAGGAAAGGAGCCATCAAAGACTGCACAGGTGCTAGAAAGTCAAGAGCCTGTTATTGCGGAACTCAGATACACAAACTCAGAACCAGGCCCAGTATATTTAGCAGAACCTAGCTAGGATTGTGAGATTATGACCGAGGAGATGATTGCTGTGGAAGATCGCCAGAAGGAGCGGTAAGATATTTATGATTCGAGTGAATAGGGTCCGGTGTCTAAGCCGATCACTAATAGATATGTCAGATATTTCACCAGGGAGTTTGATCTCTTCATAGATTCTTTGAAGAGTATATTGCCAGCTCCAGATGCTACTCAGACCGGAAAGGAAGGAGGGCTGGAGCTCGTCAAGTCTCTGTATATTCTCAAGATACAAAATGGTCGCAAGTACTTCGATCACATAACGGCAATCGCCCAGATTGTGATCGAGCGTATGTCATCATGCAAGTACGAATTTGGATTACCTAACACGTCAGGGCTCTATGTCCCGATACTAGTCGCAGTTGAGATACTATATATCAGAGCAAGTTGCGAATGGGAAGCTTAATTGAAGGATATGACAGTTTTTGATTTGTTCTTACACTGCAAAGCTCGGCAACATCGTTTTCAGCCATTTGGAGAATTCTCTTTTTCACGTATTTCTATCAGGGATCTAAAAATCACGCTCCTTGCACTTTGGGGAACCAGTTTTTCGGAGGCTGCAGTATATCTCTTCGAGATAGCTTGCCAATTATGTCTTGATCTGGAACTCCGATCCCCAGGCGCTCGCTATTCTAGTGAGCCTCCCCCGTTGAATACCAAGAAATTGATTGAAACTGTTCCATTCTCCAAGGTTGACTTGGAGGTTAGAAAGAACCCTTACTGGGTAGTTCCACAATCCAATCCGTCACGAGGTCATCCTGAAAGTCATCTCAACCTCCAAGATCTCCGTTTATATACGCTTACAAGCTTGGGAGAGCTCGAGATCAAGTGGACAATAGACAGCCATCGGCACTTATACCTCACCTATGATCGTGTAAAGAATCGTACCAGAGTTTTAGAGCTATACTGGTTCTTTGAAGAACCTGTTGCGCTTTTCCTCCAGAGGTAATAGTTCTACTCCTTTTCTTGGTCTACTTTCGCGGATATGGTTGATACATTTCTCAGTAGCGTAATTGGGTCTGATTTAGGGACCTCATTTCACGAAATTCGCCAGACTACGCTCTTCCTATTAGCAAACGACACTTCACAAAAATCCATCATAAAAGCTTACGAGAATACACTTGCGCCGACATTCCTAAAAGTATTACGACCATGGGGAAGAAAAACCAGTATCACCTCGAGTACACTACCTTGAAAGAGATAAGGAAGATGATCCCGCCCGACGGTGAAAGGGGGATGCCTGGTCACCTCGAGCTCATTAGAACCCCAATAGTTCTCGCCCCCGTACGATATTACTCTGAATTCTCTATCTTGGGGGAAAGGCTTCGTATACTAGTGGATCAGTAAGTAAGCCACTGGTCTGCGAGTGATCTGACTTCCCTCAGCATGAACAACGTCAAACCGAAAGGACTCAAAGGACTTCTCAAGGACAATCGTGATTCTGTCTGTAAGTGATGCAATCGGTTCCTCTCACCATCTGTAAGCTGATTGCGTGGATAGCGTACTACACATTCTGGTTCGCGGTGATATTCGGTGGAACAAGCGTATTCCTCGCTGCTGTTGGGGTGGCCGTCGCATCTTTGCAAGCTTGGGCTGCTTCCCATCCCCCGCAAGGTTAGGGGAGTTCCGTTTCATGGTGGGCATGAAGAAGGTGATGGTCTGAGAAATTGGGGAAGCGATACGCACATATAGCAGAATTGGGAGAAAATCAAGCAACCGAGTTTCAGTTCCAAGGATACGTTGCAAAATGTTTAAAGTATGTTGTAACTTCCATAGTCTGTCCATCTAGTCCAATTTCATACTGTCAACATCTCCCTACGCATAGGAAACACTAGATTCAATCTCCTGGGAAACGACGTGCTTAGTCAAGGGGAAAAGGAATAAAATCAAATCGAACACACTTGTACGCAAAAAAGCTGCAAGTACGAAATAGAGTAATCACAGCATCTCGGGGGAACAGTAGGCAAACCTCAAATTCACCTTGAAATATTGGAAAAAATACTTTTACTTATCCGGATCGCAGGGAAGAGGGGGTGTTGTAATCGTATATTTGAGGATCAAGGTGAATGCCACCGTTTCTAGGGTCTATTCTTCATTCTCGCTCTACCAGCATCCAACCTATCAAAGGGTATAAAGTCCAAAATCAACTTCTAGTCTACGACTCTCCAGTCTTGTAGATATCGTCATCACTATATTCATTAGCATTTCTCCCTTTCAACAAGACGTAGATGCAAACTTACAATTTTCCAAACTGATCTCTCCCTTCAGCATCTTTATTAACCCACACACTCAAACTCACTCCAGGACAAGTAAAAACTCCAAATCCATCATCTCCAATAACAACCTCTCCCTGTCCCCAGCCCAAAACATCAGTCCATACCTCACCAGCATGCATCTCTCCAACATGCATTCTCTTCTCCCCTGGGCCGGCATTACTCAACACAACTGCACATCCCCACTTTCGATCCCAGGTCCCGTAACGGACCCAGCCAAGACAGGTAGCGAAATCAAAGTAATCTTGTTGAGCACCATAGGCGTAGAGTTTCCGTGCCAAGGCGAGATTGGGAAGTGCACCACCGCAGGAAGGAGGGAAGGGGTGCTCGCCTTTGATGCCGTAGAGATCGCCATAGAAGATGCAGGGGTAGCCTGAGGAACGGAGGAGGATAAGGGCGTAGGCTAGTGGCTTGAAGAAAGGCTCAATGGGGGCTTCGAGGGCTTGATAGGGTTGGGTGTCATGGTTCATTACGAGAGTCTGGGTTGGGTAAGTATATATAAGGCAGGCAAGAGGGGATACATACGACTGCGTTGACAGGCTCGGTAGCAACGAGGGTATTATCGAATACCTTTCTCAAATCTGCTCCCTCGGTTTTACTCAAGGTACTGAAATTATACACCAATGGTGCATCGAACAGACTGAACTTTTTACCCATACGTTCTAGGTACTTGCTCATATCATCCAAACTATCTTTCCAGAACTCGCCAACAAAGAACCAGCCTTTGCCATGTACTTCATCCATCTCGGTAATAAATTCTCTCAGAAAGTCTTCACTGAAATGCTTCACAGCATCAAAACGTATACCCTTGAGAGAAATTTCTTTACTGAGCCAGACACCCCAATCCATGACATCTTTCTTAACTTCCGGATGCGAGTAATCCAGATCAGCAAACATGAGGTAATCATAGTTTCCCTTCTCGGAATCGACATCTCCTCCTTCTGCCCAGCCTTTTGTCTTGTCTCCGAGAATCTTGTAGATGGCTGTCTTCTCGTTCTTGGCGTTGTAATCAGTGCCCGAAAAATGGAACCAATGGTATTTCTGCTTGGAGTATTTTTCACCACGACCTGGGAAGTCGAATCCCAGCCAGGCATCAATTTCGTACGGATCGGAGATGGTTTTGTTGCGATCATCGTTGTCAACTTCCTGTGCTTCGCATTTCTCTTTATGATCGGCAGCAGCTTTGTGGTTGAGAACTGGATATATTAGAGGAAAGTAGGGGAAATTCTTGGGCGGAGTCAGTACCAGCATCCCAATAAATTCCAAGCCCAACCTCGTTCGCCTTCGTTACCAACGCCAACAACTGGTCTTTAGTTCCCCATTTTGTAGCTTTGCCTCCCTTCTGATCAAACTCTCCCAAGTCATAGAGATCATAGATATCATAGCCGTTTCCGGATGGAGAGGAGGCTTTGCATGCAGGTGGGATCCAGATGTTGTCAATTCCAGTTGCTTTGAGCTGTGCGGCTTGTGCCTCGAGTCTCTTCCAGTGCCTCTTGTCATCTGGAACATACCATTCGAATGCCTGCATCATGGTCATGTTCTCCGGGGTGGGTTCTTGGCCTGGCCTTGTCAGGGACACCTCTCTACATGAAAGAGGATAACTTACTTGAGTCTCCCATCTTGAAGTAGGGTCCTGTGGTATTTCGGAGGACTTGGAGGGGTAATTTGATATTGGAATCAGGAAGAGGAAGCAGAAGTGATTTTTGGAAAGGCAGGAAGAAGACGGTGGAAGGAAAGAAGTAGATAGGCTTCTGATTAAATACAAGGAAACTAAAGTTCTGCCCCTCCAAAGATCTTGTTTGACCCCTCCAAGATTTCCTCGTCTTCCTCTACCCGCGTTTGGCTGCACGTCTTCCAAGCTTGCGACGCGATAAGGTCCAGACATCCAGACCCCTGAAAATCTTACAGAGAATGACGTCGTGGCTTGAATATGAAGGAGCTATCCCCAATTGTTGAGGCGCGTTCCTTATTTTCATGTGAATCAAGGAAATATATGCAGCTAAGAAAGAAGATACATGCAAGCAGAAAGATAACGTTCCACGACTGTAGTACAAAAAAGGGTTGTCCCGGTAGGACAAAAGACGATCCGGAATCTGGGCCGGAATTTCATCTGATCACATGACATACATTATGGTTCTATTTCAGTTGTCGAGAATTGACCGTTTGTTGTACATTGTGCTTTCAGTAAGTGCTCTGCTGTTGTCTTGGTGTTGAGAATCGCCTTGACTATTGCAATTTAGGTGCGCACCTTATGATGTTGCAGGGTAGCTCCCAAGTGTATAAACATATTCATTCCGGTTGTCGACTCTTTTCCAGTAGTCCAACACGGAAAAGAATGATTGTTACAGACTGATACAGAAGAAGCAGCTAGCTCTAGGAGGTAGACATAACATGAAGCGTCTGGAAAGCTTCGCGCGCCTTCGTGAGCGCCATTTGTGAAATTGTAAAAATGGCAGGAAGAAGGAATTCTAGGTTGGACCTGTTGAAAAAAAGCCGGCTGTCTCCGAAACAATGCCTACAATAGCTCGAAATAAAAGATCCAATCCTGTATGCGACTTGATGGAGCAGTAAGAGGAGTCTTCTCTTTGTCGGATTTCGTACCAAAAGAAAATGCAAAAGAAGGAAGGTTGGTGGTGAGGTGTGTTCTCGTCGCCACATTGGATCGCCCAAATTAAATATCGGTCGCCGTGGTTACGGCACCATCGAAAGAAATCAACAAACCCCAGCTGTTCCCGAATGCACTCGACCACGACCCAGGTCACCTTGGTATCACGAATTACGATTTCTTGTACACAATAATTGCTCAAATATATCCACACAAACAGCCTACACTCGAACTTGACATATCATATCAAAGTAATACAAACGGGTTGCTGCATGAACCTGCCGGCTCCCTTATTTACCCTGGACAAACACTGATAGCCCTCGATATGAGGAAATCCCCTCCACCAAAGGACTTCGATATCCACGTTGATCCATCCTGCCTTTCGAATCCAACTGAAGATAAAGACATGTCCGCAGAAAGAGTCAGCAGTGGACAGACTGTCGTCCATCACGATTCTTGGGCAGAAGGGGAGAAGACCGTAGCAGACCAAGCAGAGACTCACCAAACCGAGGAGAACGAAGAGGCGGATCAGAAGGAAAATAGCCCTCCTATTGAAGATGTCCATAACGAGAAATCCGCCACCGTTGAGGATGCCGCAGACGAAGACAACCACACAAGCATACAAGAGGAATCTCTGCTGAGTGAAGACGGAGATGAAGCAAGAGATGCCCGCGAACGGCAGATCGATCGAATTGAAGCACAGATACAGGCCGCAGCTCGTGCTGTTGTAGCTAGCATTGAGAAGGATTATAGGGGCGAGGAGTCTGTCCTGAGCGATCAGACAAATGATGATAACCTACGAGAAGAATCCCTTCTTAGTACACAAACAGACGAAAGTTATGATCAGGAAGGGACAGAACTAACGTACGATGGGACGGACATTTCATATGGGGATGGAACAGAGGTCAGCTACGAATCGGGTCAAGAATCAACATTGCATCACGAAGAGGATTCGAAATCAGTTACTCCAGGGTATCACGATCAAACAGAGCATCAATCCGAGCAGGAAGGTGGTGGTGATTCTAGCTCTCATCACGACGGAGACATTGATGATGATGTCTTCAGCAACTCAGATCGCAGCAATCGAAGTAGTCTTAATTCATGCCACGAACTTTCCGACGAACATCAAAAACTCCTTACATCCCCAGCCGTGGGTGAAGAGGCAGCATCTGCAAACGAGGGGAGTACAATTTCTCGAATCCCTAGCTCGGCGTCATATCTCCATGCTGCAGATTCAACACCACGTACGCCCAGTAAAGTGCTCTCACGCCCACCATTTCGTACCCCTTCTTCTGTGAGGAACATGCAGATGTCCTCTCCTACACCGTCCTTATACGCCTCACCACGATCGGTAAAGCGACACATTCCCACAGTTTCGAGAATAGGGACGCCTAACTCACAATACTCTCCCACGAAACGCACACCCACTCGCTTCAAGCCGAAGAAGGAGGTACCACTTGTGTTACTTCACGTAACGGTACTTCCCCTTCAATGGCCATACTCGCACCTTATGATGTCTGCCGAGATTCCAGAGTCTTTACAAACCGTCAAGGAAAGTTGGCGAATGCTTCAAGATAAGCTAGGTGATACTGTGTTTGAACGTGGTATTCTGCTATCTCATCCACATGATTCATACGAGGTTCTGGAGGAACGATTTCTGGAGGCATTGGAGCTACCATTTCACCCCAGAGCAATGATTCTCAAATGTGGTCACTACATGGGCCCTCTAGAGTCCCCAAGCTCAGATGAAGAAGGTACTGATTATTGGACCGTGGAGAAGGGAGCAGAAAGGAAGTGGTGTGACATATGCGGTCGTGATGTCCGACTCGAAGAAGTCGGAGATCTCGACAGGGGAGAAAAGCGATTTCGAATCAAAGTTTACGCATCAAATGGATTGATGAGGGCAGGAGCGTGGGAAGCGGCATGGAAAGAGATGGAACGTGTCGATGTTGAAATTGAGCCTTTCGTCGAACCTCGATTGCATGCAGAGCTGGAGCATCTTGCTGCAATCACCCCAGAGGCCAAACCAGACGAGCCTCACTTAGAGGATGATGGATTCGTTGATGAGGAAGTGGTTGTCGAACATGTACATGACCATGAGCAAGAGAAACGCGAGGAGGAAGCTAGATTGCGCGAAGAGGAGAGATTGCGTCGCCGATTGGCCGACAAAGAAGAGATGGAACGTAGACTGCAGGATGAAGAAGAGCTTCGTCAGAAGATAGCTGAAGAGGAAATTATGCGCCAGAGAATGGTTGAGGAAGAAGAGGCCATGATGCACAAAGCTATGGAGGAAGAAAGGATGCGGGAAATATATGGGCAAGAGCCTGAGATTCTCAGACCAGAGTCCCACCATACTCATCGTCCTGAGTCTCATCATTCTCATCGACCCGATTCTCAAGCCCATCGCCCTGAATCACCTGGTCGGAGTGTATCGAGATCAACCATCCACGATGATTCCTCCTTGCCGGAATTACTCCTGGCAGCTTTCAAGGTCGCGATGCGGGACTCGAAAAATGTTGCAATCGGTGTTCTGAGTGTTTTGATTCTTTTGCTCGCACTCAGACCCGGAGTACCTGTGGAGAACTCAACTCCGATGAGAGCTGCTGAGGCACCGGTTGTAACCCCGATCACAACCACTATATTTATGGAGGCCCAGCCCATCGAGACGCAGTCTGTAGCTCCTTTCGCAGAATCAGTGCTTCCAACCTCAATCTCATTTGAGGCTTTTGTGGAGTCGTCGCAACCCACTTCTGTCACTATTGAACCAGTCGCAGTCGCTTCAGTTCAGACGGTAGCTTCCGAACAGTCAGAGCCAGTTACATCGGAGGCCGTTCAATTGGTCACTACCACTGTGTATAGAGAACGTACGGTGACTGAGATTGTACCAGCAAGCACCCCAACACCTATCGAGAGCGTTTCTAAAGCTGCAGACCCATGCGAGACAGTCGTTAAGTCTGCATTGAAAGCTGCTGAGGTCGCAGGAAAAGCTATAAATGATACTCCTGTGGCAGAAGTGCAAGACATTGAGCTTAGTGTTCTCACTGCCGAGGCAGCAAATCAAGAGATTCAGGTTGAATCGCTTGGAGATGTATCTGAAGCTTTGGAGGCTGCTGAACGGGTTGTTGTTCCTGTTGCAGTCACGGGCGATCAGAACAAGGATATTCCAGCCGAGCCTGAAGCGATCGAAGCCCAAAAATTACCCTTCGTCGAGTCCAGTTCCGTTCTTGGGGCCATACGCCCGGATTCGACTCCAGAAACCAGTTCCTCCAATGAAGAATCAGGCCAAAAAATAATTGATGCTCCAGACACGCGAACTATTGTGGAAGACTCTCTCGACATTGCTGTCGAAGAAGTTGAGCCGTCATTATAAATAACTCAACTACGCCAGAATACCAGAACCTAATAATGTGAATAATTGTCCTGCCGCAAAAGGAAATATTTGAACTGTTTTTGAGCGAGCGTTGTTTCCTTGTTAATTGATGTCATTCGTTATCTTACGTTCTTGGATTGAGTCTTGGCTTGGATGGGCACTGATGATTGCGAATGTTGGATATGATGACTGTATATAAAATTCATGTGGTTAGCCTTGCGGGATACCTTTTTGTTTCATGATGGATAAGGGGTAAATTGATGATATTTATGGAATTTAGATATTATTTGCTTTGCAACATTGATGTGATTACTACGACATAAGAGCTTCTGAACAATACTTTGACTGGCAAATGCCACCCTCTGAAACTGCAGAATTGACTTGTTACGAGTTGCTGGTTGTTTTGTTTGATTATCGCTGATGAATTCTCCTCACTAAGATGAAAGATCAATTTCTGCCTCGAGTTGCCATCCTTCACGCTTGCACACCTATTTGAGGAAGTTCGTCCTTTGTTTGGTCTATCGTATAGGCTCCCGTCTTCGCCAACTCAGAGTTATGCCCGCTCTCATGTTATACACCTATAATTTTCGTGGTTCTAGCGCTCCCTGCCCTTTTACATTCAGATACCCATGAGGAGCTTTAGAGCCTACTCTCTTACATTCTACTTTCCATTGCGACATTTGCTCTTCCCACCGTCGCGTCTTGGTCTACATATGCTGACTCGCCTCGAATTTTTTGTTCACCTGAAGCTGCTTCATAAGTCACGATGAAAATTCCTGAAGCAATGTAGACATCAAGCTGCTATTTCTTTGTAATCGCATACTTCCATGTTCACGTTATGTAAAATCGTCTGCACTGATAACATCACATTACAATGCAAATACTATAAAATGCCAAAACTGAACGTGCACCAATTCCTGATGGCCCGACTGAGGAAGAAAAAACCCATATGGTTCTGATTTAGCCAGCTCATAATGTAGATGGTAAACTTTTATCATTGAATGATAGAGCACGGTTTTTTTTTATTTAATTATGAAGGAATATTGTTTTGATGGAATATGGTCATGTGATGTAAGCGGTGACCACCGAGTGCTTGGGGAACCGCCTCGTGACAAAATGCCCTTTTGGCCCCCATTGAAAGTTTGGCGTTTTGAAAAATGCGAGATGGCGCCTTCGTCATATCAAAAACAGCACAGTTCATCATCTTTCCAACACAACACAACATCAAAATCCATATCCCTATCGCGAAACATTCAATCAGCACATCATCCTTTTCAAGTTTTCGCAATCAATTATTCTATAAGAAAATGCGCATCGAGTGATGCAAAACTTACTACGTCAATGGGTTGCTGTGGTGGTGGGGATGTCTTTTCTTCCTCAGAGTTGTGATTGTTAAGTGCGAACACCGACGAAAACTCGTAGCGAGACATTGTGAATAGTTTCACGGTGAGGGAGAGAGATAAGATGATAAGCGAGGCTGTAGTATCATCAATATTGCGCTGTTGTTGGGGAGCCAAAGTCACTACAGTATTTATATGACTGACTGACTGACCTCATCCTGCCATTCGTGCTATGGGGACGGGAAGAGAGATCGTACCTTTGATTTTGAACTTTGTTCTTGCGACGATTGATGGTCAGGCTGGCGATGATTGGCGATGGAGGGAGACGATAGATTGAAGAGAGAAAGAAGAAGAGAGGAGGGAGAGGAAGAAAATGGCAAGTTCTTATAGCATACCTAGTCCAGGTCATCGCCGCTTCATCGTCTGTTCTTCTTTTTACCCTCGCTTTGGCGCGATTTCAAGCCCCCTACACGCTCCTTCCAATGGTAAGAGTTAAAATCCCCTCGCTGTTTTATTTTCTATCTGGGCTATGGATTCGATTGCGTCCGGAGCGATCACGGGGGAAACCCTTCGATACTGGGCAGATAGCTGTACGAAAGTTTCCAACCAGTAGGAAAACTCCTAGAAACGAACAGGGCTGAGAATCTACAGCAAAGTTGGCTTACATTTCTAAGCTTTTATTGTTAGCACTACATGCTTTTATGTCCCGAGCTCTCTATGCAGTAAAATACCTGATCATTCTGACGCAGTAAAACCCAGATCGGGCTGGTGCGGCTGTGGTGAAAGTGGTATGAATCCCTATATTGCATCTTGTGCATGCCACCAATATCCTTTGATACCACTCCCCATCTCGCATATGGTGCTCATTTAGCACCTAAGGGCTGTGGGAAGCAAAGGCAATCTGATTACTTTGACATGGTGTATATCACGTGATCTACGATTGCCTCCCCGCCATTTGGGATGCCAATACCTAGGAGGATTATATTTTTGCGGGACATTTCACAGCCTAGTACTAGTAGTGGAAGTCTCTATATGGTTGATTTGTATGTTTATATGCGATGTGAAGTCATTGGTAACAAATTTGCTGCACTCTACTGCCTGGGCAATGGCCTGATGCTAAGGAAAGACAACAAATTCTATGTACATGCAAATACAACAAGTATTTATGTTCCCGTAATTCTTTTACTTTGATTCAACTTTCACTTGAAGTGGTCCTTTAAGTCAGACTTAGACTATTGACAACTCTACATCTCGATCTAGCGTATCATTCAAGTTAAAGGTCGATGCTCTCAGGTATGGGAGGGTGGACTCTGAGTTTTATCATTATTGAGGTGCATTGAAATCATATGAAAAAACCGCTCATGATATATAGAGGATAACAGGCCGGTATATTCTACGCCGGGTAATACTAGAGGTCAGGTATGACTCCCTCTCGATTCAGCGTCTCATTCAAGTTGCAGGTCGATGCTCTTAGGTGTGAGAGGGTAGAAGCTGTGTTTTATCGATGTAGCTTGCAGGCATATAGAGGCAACCGTTCATGATTTATATAGGAGAAGAAGAATGTTTGTTTTGTGACCGGTAATATAAGCAGCCCAACTCAGGTCAAATATAACTGATTAAATCTCCACTCTCTCTTTCTTGTACAACAGATTATTCTTTCCCGCTGATGCCCGAATATCAAACCATGATATAGCAGTTTAGGAAATGATTCTGACCTTCATGCTCTCGCTGCCCATTATACTGTTACAGCATGTGTAGATGTGGCGCAGGCTGAAATTTCTACCTTACTTAACGTAGGAGTGTGCAAGTATGTTGATTTAGCCCTGATAAAATACTATGGTGTCGTTTCCATACCTTTTTCCATAGCAGGGGGTGTCTTGAGAAGCTCAAAATTTGATGTCTACAGATGCCAGAGATGTCATATCACCTGATCGTAGAAAGAATCGCACCAAGGTTGGAACAATATACACGGTCCGGGAAAGGATCGCCAACTCCAAAGTACGAGTTGGATTTGAAGCTTGTGTGACAGAGGTGACAATCTTAAGAAGACGAGGGATCGCTTCCTTGATCGATATAGTAGCCATATCACCTTGAATCCAGAGGCAAATAGACCAAACATGGTTGAAGAAAAAAGTCCTCTGATATTAAATTAAAATCTACCAACACCAAGAGATATTCTACATCCCACCCATCAATGAAAAACCTAAAACATAAACGATAGTTTCCATCACCATGTTATTCATCCTTCCTCACAACCCCAGCCCTCACCAAAATAGCAGTCGTACTCTCCACCGCACTGAGAATATCCACATGAAAGAAAGGACGATTAACGCCATACAGCGGAACCGGCGCACTAGCCCCCTCAGCTCTGTACCCAGTAGAAGTAGAAACGACATTCTTCCCATCCCCACTGATTTCCCTCTCAGGCAACACACTTTCGATATCCTTCCCCTTGCCCAATTCCTCTCTATCTTCCAGTTCTTCTCCACCATTAGCAACAATACTCGTCCATCCTTTTCCCTCTCCTGCTCCCAGCGTTCCAAATCCAGCACTGACTAGCGCGCGGCGCGTCCAGCGGTTCTGAACGGATGCGAAATGCCACTGTACCCTCTCGGGACTGGCGTAGCGGTCTAGTTGGTTCCGAACATCAATGAGGTTTTGGATGGAGGATACGTCGGTGTTGTTTACGGCTGAGAAATCGAGGATTACGGCGCGTAGGATGGGGAGGTGCGTGTTTTGAACTTCGACTTCGCCTCGTTTTGGGCCGGGGTCGTTCCAGGGACGGTCCTGAGGGGGCACACTGTTAGATAGAGCTTTAAGAGAGGAGGAGAAGGGTGAGTAGGGGGAAGGAAGGGAACTTACTCCCAGCTTGGCATAGTTGTCAAATGTTGTTCTGCGTGTATTGGCAAAGATGTAATCGGTAAAGTATTGCAGATAATGCGCTGAATTGGGATAATTAAATCCCTCGCTAAATTTGTAGATGAAGACACCTGGGAGAGGGGACTCGACATCAACTTCTGGATTGGACCCATCATGGCGATCGAGTGGGAGGAAGACATCTCTTGGTGCAGAACTGCTTTCCGATTGGCTGTTGATACTGCTTTCTGCCGCGCCTTTCTTCTCATCATCGCGAACAAAATTACTTCCTGGTACGCTGTGGACTGTGATTCGTCCGAGGAAACGACCATTTGCTTTCGAGACACGGTAGAGCATTAGCGCAGCTGATGAGGCGACAGTGGCATAGATTCCATTCTCGATGCTGGAGAAGATAGTGACGAAAACACCGATGAAGAAGATTGGAACCTCGAGAGGTGATACCTTCCAGAATTGGTAGACGACTTTTGGAGGGGTAATCAAGTCTCCGACGGCGTGGATGATGACTGCTGAAAGAGCAGCGGAGGGAATGTAGTAGAAGACTGAGGTTAAGGCGTAGAGAGCGAGGAGAACAACTACTGCGGTGAAGATACCTGCTAAGGGTGTGCGGACACCGGCTTTGGACTTAATGGCTGTGCGAGAGAAGGAGCCGGTTGCTGGGTAGCCACCTAGGAAGGGACCAAAGACGTTGGAGAATCCAATGGCGACAAGTTCTTGCGATGGGTTGATGACATAATTGTTAATTCTGCCGAAAGATTTGGAAATGGCAATATGCTCGATGAGGAGCACAATAACTGCGGCTGGGAGTTCGCTGGAGAATGCCTTGATAGTTCGGATATTCATCTTTGGGGCTCCGACGTGTTTGAAACCTGGTGAAAATTAGATGCAAGCGGGGAAGATTGATATATGACTTACCACTTGGGACTGGACCAAGAATTTTGAAATGAACATTCTTGATATTCTTAACTTTTCTGTTGACCAGCCAGCTGATGAGAATGTAGAGAATGAGAACGAATGCAATTCGGAGAGTCGACAGGAAGAACCAAGTCTTCTTGTATCGTGGGAACTTCTTGGTCAAGACATTGAATGCAATTCGGATGCCATAGAGTAGAAACAGAGCTGTCATGCCCATTGCCGCATCCATTCTGGCCTTGGGAAGGGCCTTGAGTGTGGCAATGACTACTTTGTATGTTATATCTCGATTGTTGATGCCAGGGATGCCGAGTAAGCCAGGAACTTGACCGACGCCAATACTGATAGCTGATCCTGTCATGACTGTGGTAAGTTAGTAGGCGATTTTGCCCCCATTTGAGAAATCAATAGGGTATATATACGCACAGGCGGAGATAGCAGTAAGAGAAATCCATTCGACAATCCATCCAATTCTAGCGAGACCAATGAACAGCACAATAACACCACAAACAAGAGCAAGTGTTCTTGCGATCTCTTCGGCGGGAATATCCTTGTGCTGTGCTTGAACTTTGATGACGATGTTACCAACGAGTGTGCTCATGACGGCGACAGTCTATCGCAATCAGCTCAGCCCTGACCACAAAGTTCGTAGATACTTACACCGATCGTGATATCTTTAGAGGTAGCGAACGCCCAGTAAAGTAAAAATCCAACAAAAGAGGTGTAGAGTCCATACTCAGGTGGGAGCTTTGCCAGAAGGGCATATGCCATTCCCTGAGGAACAACAACAGCGCCGACAGTAAGTCCTACATTTGTTAGCTATAGAAAGATTTCTAGACATTAATAATTACCAGCGATCAGATCTCCAGTAAGCCATGTCAAGTTATACCGAGTGATCCAATTCAAGAATGGGAACAACTCCTTGACGTAATGCTTGACTCCTTGTCCAGTTGGGACAAGTTCTCGTAGAAATTCGCCGGCAGTCGGCTCTTTCTCGACGAACTTTGGGGTAAGAGTGGATGCATTCGAGAACTCTCCTGCATTGAGACCTTCGGTGCCATCGGTACGTTGGTCGACTGGGATTCCAAGAACCTTGGCGATGCCACGGCCGGCTTTGCGTCCTGGAGCCATTGTTAGAGAGATGAAGGAAAGTCTTGTTGATGGCTGTCTACTCACAATCAAAGGTGGTACTTGTACCATATATAAGAGAATATCGAGAGGCAATGTAAAGCCCCCATGCACCCAAGAAACCAGGAAAACGAGACAAATATCTTATTTTGCTTTTCCGTCGACGAGATTGCTCGAGAAGTGCCTAGCTGAGCATGACAGTGTCTTGGGGGTAAGTCTTGGAAGGAATATAAGACCAATTAAGGTTTGTTATATTCAGCTAGGGTAGTTGTAGGCCACTCCGAATGTCTTGGATGTAGAGTGGTGTGAAGATGGAGGATGCTGGTGGGTGCAGATTTTTGCGGTTCGGAAAGAAGCGAATCCAAGGATGAGGACATGGCGCCACCGTTTGCGAATGCCAAACACAACCTATGTTCGGGGAGAAGGAAGTACCGTGAATTTATGGGGTTTCTGTTAGTGTATTTGATTTTGATTCAAATAACTGGATTTGAATTGGGCAATGTCGCGCATGACATATGTTGCTCGGGCTTGGAGGTATATTATCCGACGAATCTGTGAAAAGAGCAGAAATGAAGTAGAATTCAAGGGTACAAATATTTAAAAGCTATCAACTAGATTCCCAAGTCCTTGGTTATGCCCTATCCCAGCAGCTGGCCCCTGAACACCCTCGACATGTACGTGCTTGTTGATGGGGTGCAGTGCAGCAAATAATTGATAGTAGGTAATATGTCCCTGCCATATCAAATCTTCCCGCAAGAGCACGCGCAAGGGACTCAAATTGATAGATAGCTAGGCCGATCTACTCTGATCTGGCTGGCTCATTCTCAGCCCTGCACCTGGTGAATGTACCACTCATTATGTAACATTCCTCTCAATTGGTCCCAAGGACGGTTCCAAGGCGCGATTGCCCAATATTCCAATGCGCGCATGTTCTCAATCACAGATTGACTTCCTTTCCAGACCGGAGATGCTTGAAAAAAAGCAAAGAACATTGCAACTCTCGATCAGCAATGGACCTACCAAGAATGAGGACATGCAAGCCACAAGTTGCGAATATATACCAAGGATGAGGCCATCGCGCCAAGTCTCACTTGAGTGTGTTTCCTCCGCATTTCTGCGTGTGGATATCACTTGGCAACGCCATGCTGAAATCTCACTCGTCGCCTTTGGGCTGGGTCAAATCCGGCCACCACGCTCGAGATGGATAAGTAGAATTTTGATCAAAATGCATCAGGAAATAGCACGCTGGTGGGGTGATGGATGTATTTGTTTTTATACGGTCATTGGGCTGGAATCGACCAATATGTCAGCCCTTTGACTGGCAATTGTTCCAGAGCGAGCTCGATTAGATTTCTGGAAGGAAGATTGAAGTAAGAGGCTGCAACTTCTGCTCTAACGGGTTCCATGCGCAAAACAGGGAGCGAAATTTAGGGGGAAGAAGACGCGAAGGGTGACGGGTTGCGTAAGATTTTGACTTGACAGCAGATGAAATAAGCTCAGGGACATGGGGTGTGAGTAACGGTAGCTAGGTGTCGTGTGCTGAAAACCAAGGTCACCTGATCTGTTTGCTCTGTTTGCTTCAAGTGGCATTGTGATTTTTGGAATGAGCTCCCTAGCATACGAACAGTCACCCCATCACCCAACATGGAACGCCGCATGGTAAGTCCAAGTCTCATTATGTCGCCCTTTTGAATAACTTCTGATACATCCCAGCTATCCAAGGAAGACGAGGCCGCAGCTGGCGGTGACGAGGTCGAGGTTCGCAGAGAGGATCAAGACAAGATCAATAAATTCAGCAGACTGCACCAAAAAGAGATATCACTTGAGGAGGACCTTAAGGCCAAACATGTGCGTTTTTGAAGATGTTGATTTGTATCTGCGAAGGAATGCACTTACACCTACTGCAGAAAGAGAAAGAAGACCTTGATGATGTCTCAAATGAATTAGAGCTGGCAGATGAGGACGACAAGATCCCGTATGCCCTCCATATGCGCTCTAATCTACCGATCCATCAGCCCTGACATCTCGCAGGTACAAAATCGGCGACTCGTTCATTTCCCTCCCTCTCTCCGAAGTCCAGGAGCTGCTTGCAGCATCCACATCCAAGATCGAAGAAGACGTAGCCGTGGTGGAAGAGAAGCTCAGCACAACTAGAGAGGAAATGGAGGAGCTGAAGGTGCAACTATACGCAAGATTTGGACGGAGCATAAATTTGGAGACATAGATATGGCAAAACAATGATACCCAACGGCCACAAACTCGTGGACGGCATACCGAATGTGTTTGAACATGTGAATTATGTCCCGGATATGCTTGGAATAAGGAAGTGATTGTTGCTAATCCGATGTCGGGACACTGTTGGCATTTCAGCTGCATTTCTTGATGCAGAGGTGATGAGGGGTAGTATTGGAGGCTTTCATTTCTTGTGCGGTAGGTTATCGAAGGCTTTCCGATTTGCTTGGATCGTGTACTCTGCAAGCTTACTGCATCTCTTAGCACAGAGCCATCTTCATTCAGTCCTTCGAATTTTCGAAACCATCAGTGTTATCCAGCTTTATCTAGTTGCTGTAATACATGAATAGCTCCGTCGAATTTCCCAGGCCCATTTTCATATTATTCAAAGCCACTGACGCTCAAGCGGCCACCAACTGACAATCAAGCCTGTCGTCAACTTAAGGGCTTCCCTTCAGACGGCTATCGGCATTGTGCATCTACTCGAATTCCGCACCCACCAATCAATAATCAAAATTTGTCTGTCAAGATCAGCAAAGCGGTTTCGGTTGCGGGGATAATTTTCATTTTGAAGCCTCAACCAAAAGGCTGACGAATGAACGTCTATCGGATATTAGATGGCTTCCTCTTCCTAGTGGGACCTCGAATTTTGACATAGGCCAGCTTTCATTTCATTGTCACTCTTCTTCTTCTCAATGACATGAATCTATCTTGCGTCGCTACCATAGCATTACATTGCAAATGCTAGAGGTCTTGTAGCAATATGCCCTCATATACCGAAGATGTCGAGCCGAGAGATAGGGAGGCGAGTGATGTGGGGCTGATCGCTACCCCTCATCTAGCCCGTAAGTGCGAGGCTGATTGGAATGTTGCAATTCCAATGACTGATAATATACAGATCATCGAAATGTCCTCTCACGAATGGTCTCTGGGATATCTAACATAGATCAAAATGATGCAACAGATAGATATCGTCTGGAACAAGCAGATAACCGGATATCATGCAACCCAAATTCAAGTGCATCAAGTGTCGATTCTCCACGAAGAAAAGTCATTTCATGGGACCATGATGATCCTGAAAATCCTTATAATTGGTCCTCGGTATGTTCTTTCCCTCTTTATCAATTCATGTCTCATTCATATTCAGGGGAGAAAAGCCTGGATAGTCTTCATCGGAATGATCGTCGTAGTAAACAGCACAATGGGTTCTTCCTTACCCTCCAACGCCATCCCAATCATCAGCGAATATTTCAATATTACTTCCTCTTATACCCAAATCCTCCCAATCTCCATGTACATCTTCGGATACGTCCTTGGTCTGCTCCTCTTCGGTCCTCTATCAGAGTCCTATGGAAGGAGAATAATTATGACGTCTACATTTCTCTTCTTCACCATCTTTACTATGGCCTGTGCCCTGTCGCCAAATTTTCCAGCTTTGCTCATCTTTAGACTCTTGACAGGAATTAATGCTAGTAGTCCTATTGCAGTGATCGGGGGTGTGTATGCGGATATATACGGCGATCCGGTAACAAGAGGAAGAGCCATGTCCGTCTTCATGGGTGTAGGTCCTTTCCCTCCTTCCACAACCCACCTAACAAACCCAAAGGGAACATGTATCGGCCCCCTCATCGCACCTCTAATATCAGGCTTCATTGGTCCCTCCCTCGGCTGGCGCTGGGTCTTCTGGGTCGGTCTAATAGTCGCCGCCATCTCCTGGCTTCCCCTCCTCTCCCTCCCAGAAACCTACGGTCCAACGCTCCTCTCCCGCCGAGCCAAATCTCTCCGTAAATCCACCGGTAACGCTAATGTCTTTGCACCCATTGAGCTCGAGAAAAAAGGCTGGAAACAAATGGCTACCGTGACCCTAACTCGTCCGCTCCGAATGCTGTTTTTCGAGTTGCTAGTTCTGGCTACATGTCTCTATCTCTCCCTCGCATATGGGATATTTTACATGTATTTCGAAGCATATTCCATCATCTTCCAAGATATCTACGGCCAATCAGCTGGCGTCTCAGGAGCAATGTTTATGCCTATCTCCGCTGGCGCTATTCTAGCCATTGCCGTCTTCCTATGGTGGGACTCATTTCTTCGGAAAGCACAGAAGCAGGACAAATCCTGGACTAGCAAAGAGGAATCAAGAAGATTACCATTAGCGTGCCTAGGAGGCCCGTTGATCGTCGTTGGGATTTTCTGGCTAGGCTGGACTTCTCGCAAGGAGGTGTCGTTTGTGGTGCCCATGCTGGCTGGTATACCGTTCGGAATGGGGTTCGTGCTTATATTCATGGCTCTCCTGAATTACCTCACAGATGCGTATGAGATATTCGCTGCATCTGCGATGGCTGCAGCGAGCTGTTGTAGGAGTTTAGCGGGTGCCGTTTTGCCATTTGCTGCTACGCCTATGTATTCTCGTCTGGGAGTGCCGTGGGCGAGCAGTCTATTGGGATTTCTGAGTTTGGGCATGTGTGTCATTCCATTTTTGTTTTTGTGGAAGGGAGATAGAATTAGAGCCGGAAGCAGGTTTTGTATTTATTTGAAGGAGAAGAAGAGGGGAGAGTTGGAGGAGTTGGAGAGGGAAAGGAGAAGGGAGGGAGGGAGAGAGGAGGAAATTGTAGAGGGAGGCGCAGAGAAGGTTTGATGATGAAGGAACCCGTGTTTGAAGATAGAAATGTAAGGTTAATATGATTATTCACGGCATCTGTTCATATGTCTTTTTCAACGACGAGGAACAGAATAATTGATTATTTGCCATAGACGATCGAAAAGCTTTTTGGGTCCATGAGTACGCAACGCCAAGCCTAGGAAAAGCTCCATCGACGCCTCAAACCCATCATCAAACACTCTTGAGTATACTCCCTCCATCGCATCCCTCGAATCAAATCAACACATTCAACTCCCAGGCCATTTTCGCAGGGCCTTGATCATATTCTAGGAAGCAAAAGAGGCAAGGAGGCATCTGAGAATCTACTCATCGTGTCTTCTCTTCTTTCCTCTCTTGGCTCCATTCTCCTCCCACATTCTGTCTTCCTCGTTCGTTATCATTCCATTCATTCCATTCATTCCTCCAACATTATTTCCCCAGAGGCTGCTTTCAGCATCTTGAGAAACTTGAAATGCTTGGTACGCTCCAGCTGTAGCTGTCAGGTTCTCACCATTTCCTCCGGAAGAAACTCCCGTCTCCCAGCTACCTGCAGCACCTTTTATATTCGTTGCCGAGTCAACTTCCGCACTTTTTCCTCGCGTATCCATTCCCATTCCCTCTCCACTACTCGGGGTAGCATTGTATCCTTTACCCATATCCTCCTGGTTGAACTCCCTTCCAGTCCAACATCTCAATGGGTCCTGCTCATCTGGATACTCAGGTACGGTTCTGAACTTTCCATCACTTGTCAGAATATCATCGCTCCATTTGAAATTTGGATCCTGGAGCGCAGACTCTACTTCAGCGACTAGAGGCTTGGCAACTTTGTCGTGCAGAATTTCTTCGGTTGTGGGAATTTGGGAGAGATCGGAGGACTGATTAACCAGGGTGGCTTGTGCTTCAGGTTGATAACTGGGGTTGAAGACTTGAGTTGGCTGTTGAGGTGGTTGAAAATATTGTGGCGGGGTTATAACTTCGTCAGGACTTGGAGAAGCAGATTGGCTTTGACCTTGAGCTTGAGCCTGACCGGTAGGATCTGGCAAACGAGGACGATCATTTGCATTCTTCATTGGTTGTTTAAGTCTGTTCTTGCGTGTAGCTGCTGAATCAGGATGATCAGGAACGATTTTTTTCGACGTGGATACAGCTGGTCCTTTTCTCCGGAATTGGGGATTAGGTGGCGGTCGAGAAGTGATAGCGGGAGGGGAATCGGGGATAAAATCACTGGCCATTGGACCTTTCCTTCCATGTTGAGCGTGGTTGCTAGAAGCAGATGGTTCGGCAAATGAAGTAGGATTACTGGTCATTGGTCCATATTGAGGATGCTTCTGAGCGGTTATGGCCTCTACAGCAGGAGCGAACGCGATGTGGCCAGCTTCAGATAGTACATTTGCACCGGAGGCAATTGCTGAGCTTGAATCCAAAGTCGAAGATGAGTTCATTGGTCCCTCTCCTTCACCCAGTGGGCGTTCTGGAGTTGCCATAGTCTCCTGACTGTTGCCGCTACGAGCTGCCGTCATTCGGCGACGACGAGGCTTTGAGGGCGCATCAGCTTTGGTGGGATCCAAAACAGAAGGATCGATCTGTGATTTCCACTTTATGTATCGTAGGATCTCTAGAGCGGTCATGGAATCCAAAGGAGGAGTGTGCCCACGGGCATGTTGCGTAGAGGGTCCTGCAACAGAAGTATTTGATACCAGAGCTGTCATATTGTTCGCGTTACCTGTACTTCCAAGTTGAGGATTCTCTGGAGTTTGTGTACGATTATTGCTGCCAGCTGGTGTCCTGCGTGGTCTTTGAGGGTTGGTATTGGTTTCATTGCCAGCGGATGTGGAGATAGAGCCTGAAGAACTTTTGGGAACTCCCTTTCTTCCAAAGCGTGGGTGCTCTGGAGCAGCCATGGGCTCACCGGAGGTGAATGGAGTTTGGGATGCATATTGAGGTCCTGGCTCGGGGTAAGAGTTTGATGAAAAACTATTGATCGGTCCCTTTCTTCCATACCGTGGATGCTCTTGATCAGCGGTAAGCTGTTCGGCCTGAAATTGAGCTGGGGTGACATATTGTGGTCCTGGCACAGAAGACGAGGGTTGAAAGATAGATGGTTGGAACGTCGAAGGCTGAAACGTTGAAGGTTGAAAAGTCGAAGGCCCGAAAGCAGAATTGGGAACAGAACTTGAAACTGAAGCGTCGTTCAGAATAGCGTTTCTTGTCCTGCGAGACTGTGTGTTCCCGGCAGGCTCATTACCATTTCCTACACGAGGTCTCTTCGCAGTTTCTGGCCCTAAGACTTCAGAATCTGTGCCAGAGTCGAGATCGTTCATGTTGTAGTTGTTGCCAGATCCTGCTTTCTTGCCACGAGGACGCTTCGCGCCTGGAGTAGGAGCCATGTTGTTGGTTATTATGTGCGGTCTCTTTCTGGGCAGAGGTGTCGGAGTTGAAGGCAAAGGAGGAAGAAATTGAAGTTTGGAGGAAGGAGTTGTTTTGTTATCGCTTTGAAAGTCAAGATCGGTGGGTTGTCGAGGCGTTAGCGTCGCGGGAGAGAAATTATGAAATCGAGGCTGGGGAGGAGGAGAAACTATTTTGCCGTCTGGATATGGAGCCCTCTTTCCAGGCCGAGGCGGTGGAGTACGATTCGGGGGTGTAGGATTTTGAGGTGGAGTTAGTGTAGCAAAGTTAGAGGCAGACGTAGGATCAGTGACAGCAAATACAGAAAAAGCCGCAAAGCTCCCGTATGCCACCGGCAGAGCATCAGTCCCCTTATTCCCACTTTCTTCAGCATTTTCGACGGCCCCATAACTTGGATGCTGTTGTTTTTCTTGGACACATTTCTCTATTTCCCAATTAGGCACGCATTTTGACATTCCAACAAATTCATTGGCGTACCTTCTGATGTTTCAGAGTCTCTATCAAAGTCGCTATCAAACCCCTCGTCTTCCCCCTCGTCGAAGTCTAAGCCGGAATAGTTCATATTTTGAGCCAAAGAGCCCATAGTAGGAGATTGGGATAATTGTCTGTTAATCCATTGATCTGATGACATGCTGGTCGGCAATTCATGTGGTTGTACAAGACTACAGACCGAGAGATTGTTGTTGTTTGCAAGTCGACGTGTCATCCGATTTTTTTTTTACATTTTCAAGGAATGGCAGCAGTGGGAAAAGGGAGCATGGTACCGGTAATGGTAAATAGAGTAATAGGTTGCCACTTAGTACTAAATTTCTTGTCCGCATTCAATTTTCACGACCAAAATATTCTGAAATTAATTCGCTAGTCATCTGAACATAACGACAAACACCTCGCAACGACGCCGAAAGCACAATAAAATCTCTGAACATGTTTCTGATGTTTTTTTATGAAACTGTTGCGTTCGCAAACCTTTCACGATACAGCGTTTGCCAGCCGTGAGACGTCGACACCGAAGCGAGATCAAAAAGGGGGCGGAACAGAACACAAGGCTAACATTTGTGACACCTTTCTCGGATATCCGAATCAGGAGCTTACCAGATATCTCGCACAAGCTTCATGCAATAGAAAATCACCTATTCAATTGTATAGTGCGAGTTACATATCCTCCTCTCGAACAATTTGCAAGCAAGATACGCAGCGTCCGGTCGCCTTTCGGAGCATCGCTTATCGTCCTCGAAGCTTCGAATGCATTTCACGATTCTGGCACATAGTCACCACGGATACATACTTCACTGCATCGAAGAACTGCAAGTACGTTTTACTGCTGCCATATGGTATTGTAGATTTCCTGAGCTGATGTTATCACGCTTGGCAAGATAGTTCTAGCTGGACTCCAGTTTCGTGAGAGCGAAAAATCCCAGTTTTTCATAACTGCAGCAGGTTGCAAAAAAAAAGTGTGTCATGTTGCGTACAGTCTCTATATAGAACTCCAAGAGAGATATGTACGTGCAAGCTCTAATGTTTTGATGCAAGCCTGCCTGGGAGTTGAAGTTTGGGTGTACATTTATCCCGCTTTCAAATTCATGAGCAACGGTTGCAACACTTCAAATGTTTTCAATCACTTCTCAAGCTAATTATTTGAAATCTTATTTCCTGTCTGTGTTTAAATCTGGATTTGTCTATCCTCCCAGACAGTCGGTTCTTCTCTGCAAATCTTTTGCTACAAATCGTTTTGTGGTGGTCTACTTGAGATCGCGTGCCCCTCCAGACTAGAATTCCAGCTTTGGAACGAAATATTTGAAACGCAAAATTAGATGTTATCTCAAATAATACTTACAGAATACAAGTCGAGGAATCACATTCAGAGAGAAATTCAAGAGTATTTTGATCACATGGCTTTCACCAAGTTCATTTTTCGGGTGAGGGTAAAAACTCCAACCTACCAGTTGCCATTCCCCTTCCAGAGCGGCAACTGTTCAAACAATATGAGAGACATGACTTTGGAGCAAGAGATTGTGTTAATTACTCTTTGCTCTAGGTGCGTTCAGCCCATGCTACTCTAATCAATGAACGGCAGTTCCAAAAATCTCCCCGATAAAACGGGCAGCGAGACTCCTCTACCGGCTCGATTCTGCAATACTAAGGCATTTCAAGGATAGAGTTCTGCAAGTAGAATAAATACAGTTTTGAAGTTCATGTTTAATACTTCATTCTCCATCGTGTGTAACAAGAGGGTTCCAAATAGCTCCACGGTGCACAAACCTTTCTCGGGCTCAGTTAGCTATACGGTTCGGTGAATTCTATTCCCATTATAGAAGTGCTTAGCTACGGTAATTTTCTACATTGAGTTCACAAATAAATCTTTCTCACTCTGAGTCTCTGAAAGAAAATTGAACCCTCTCGTGCGATACCCACATGATATCAGTAATTTCAGTGATGCTACTCCGTGAAAGATCGAAGTGCAAGGTCCGTATATTCGCATGTCAATGCACATAATTATTTGACTTGCGTACGCAAGCACCGCAGCCTTTCATTTCTACCACATTCCCACACTCCTAAGAGGATCTACTCGACTACCGTCACATATCCCTATATTTCAATCCACCGACCCTCCGAAAACTTTCAGCCACGAACTCCACATTACGGAATACTCCTTCCTGTCTCCTCAAGCTCAATCCCAACATCAGTCTCAAGCATCACCATGTCTCTTTCTGCGTCTCTTCGACCGAGCCTCAAAATCGGCCCTATTCAAACTCGCATGACTATTCCTCTTCTAGCCCACTCAACCTGATCGCCGGTACAGTATCAGCCTCAACCTACGTAACTTTCCACGACACACATCTCTAGAAAAAGTTAGAATTTTTAATGCACCAATTATAAGATAAAATAAGAAACGGGAATCTCTCCTTTTCCTCCCCTTCAGACCGCTACGTCTTACCAAGAGGCTAGTTAAAAGTCCTCAAGCAACCTTGTTCCCCAAGCTAGTAGCCTAGGTAGTCTAGTAACCTAGAATCGATTTGATATTTTCATGGATATTGGAATATTAAAGTAGGAAAATATATCAGACTTCAAGATAGCTGCTGTCAAAGCGCGAACTCTAAACTTTGGGACTGCGGTTGTCTCAACGCTTTTAGATTCTCGGTACCGGCCAATGTCCACTTCTAGATATGCGGGATGGGGGAGGGGATACCTCCGCGAAACATCGTTATGCCATGTTGCGCAATCGCATTAACGGACATTTTTGGAAAGTTTAGAATGCATTTGTTATTTTCTACATTTAAACTTTCATCGGAGATTATTAAAATTAATTCAAGTGCCGAATTCCCCTCGATAACTTCCAGGGTTTATCCTTCCTCCTCTTTCTCCATGCAAGACAGCACGCTACGTTAGGAATGAGCGTATCCCACTCGCATGACAGTACCGAAGATGCAGCACTCACTTCCTAGTTCACCAGGTTGATAGGTGACAGTCGCGCCGGAAGAACTCCAGAAGACCGCCTAAACGAGGTGGTTCTTCCTTGTATTGCACATGGATCTATGGTTCCTGAATGGGCTCCAAACCCAAGTCTGGGGAATGTCGGAGATAGATTGGATGGCGACAGGGAGGGGATTGCGTGACTTTTTTGCCATTTTTTTTCCATCGCGGGTTCTAGATGTGGATATATCGAGGTGAGGAGAGAGTAACGTAACATTGCTTCAATTGGGTTGAAACAAGTTCATGAATTCTCTTCCTTGATCATAATTCAGTAATAATTTTCAATATCACGAAAGACCCTACTCATACAATGATCAAAATCCGGAGCTCGCGACCAGATAACCACCTGATCCCCGTACCCCGCATCCATACATTCACATCCATATTCTCGCGTTGATGGTAAGAATAAAGCATAATAGAGGCGAATGTAATAGTTTTTCTTCTATACTGTATATGCTCGCTGGTAAGATAATAGCAAGGATAAATGGTAAATCGGTTGTCCATGATTGAGGAAGTTTGGTAAGAGCGAGAATTGGCAAATGCGGAGAAGATCGGAAGGATAGACCCGAATTCTCACGATGTTATGGCTCGTTTCGAGATATCATGTGGCAGAGGTTGGGAGAGAAGATGAAGTCGATTTCTTAAGTCTATTGTAGGCTTTGAAAAGGAAAACTCATGAAAAATATGTTGGATATTAGAGGAGATGAACAAATACATATTTTCATTACACAAGGCCACCCAATCTGACCTCAAATGCAACACCCTTCTATCTTTGTAATGCTAACGCCAGCATGGTATGTAGATATAACACGTAGCCAACCCTCTCACTTTTCAAATCCAACCCAATTCATAAACCGAGCCCAAATGCCAATCCACCAACCTTCCATGCCTTTCTGCCATCCCATCCGATCCATCCAATGCCCACCTATGCTGTAGTACAATATATACAAATTCCATTTAACGTTCCAAGACCGTAGCCAAGCATTGTTCGTCAATCTCCGCATCAACCATGCCTAGATGATATTTGTGATACTCATCCTCTCGTTTCCTCTTCTCTCTTGGCTCTGGCTCCCAGAACTCATCCCTCCTCCACTACTCCCAGATCCATATCGATTATGCACAGGATGCACGTACCCTCCCTGTTCCCTCGCCAGTATATTAACCAGATACTCAACTTTCTCCCATCCACCCCAATCCCTTGCCTCTATATCCGTAAGCACAGTCGTGCCTTCTCCTCGTCCACCACCGAGTAAAGTAGCTCCAGCCTTTGGCGCACCAAGTCCACCACTGAGATTTATGCCCGTTTCGCTGCCTGTCCAGACCCAACTATTCTCTGTACTAGCTTGCAAGTCTCCCGACACATAGGCCATCAGTTCCTCGTCTAGATCTCTCTCGCTTCGGTAATTCTTGCTCCCGATCAAACCGCCTGCTCGTCTTTTGTCGATCAACGCGCCGAGGAAAAATGCGACGTGCCGCCCACAAGCTACATTCACGTCTCGGAGGGTGGCGATACTGGATGAAGCTCTAATACAAGTGAGAGCGGCGTCAAAGTGGCCACCAAAGAGCAAAAACAGAGTACACCGCCAGATATGCGTACAGGTCATGGCATTAGCTGTGGGCCCAAACGGAGGAGTAGGAGGATTCGTGGTATTTGAAGCGGCCATTGCGCGAGCAAAGAGATTGGTGGAATCCAGAGAGGCGCGAATGCATTGCTCTATGGCGTTGCTGCGGACATCTGGAGGACAGGAAGTAGTGAGATTATGACGGTGGAGGACGAGACGTGCGTTCATGAGGTGGCAAACTGGAGCAAGCATTCTTGGATCCAAGGGTTCATGAGCTGTGAGTTGGCAGGAAGGAGGGAAAGATGCCATACAGGCGCTGAAGTGCGTATCGAATGTCGCTAGAGTTGAAGGGGAGATGACTGGTGATTTGAGGGTTTTGATAAGTTGTGACACTGCCCTAACGACGTGGATGATCGGAAGAATGAAGTTTGTGAGAGGAGCGACGCCATTTGGTACCAGCATGCCAGCATCGTGGATATAATGGTCGTCAATAGCGGCTGGGAGACTGACATCACAGTCCGCGTCTTCTATTAAGAGAGGTCTCCCCAACTCCAACGACATCTGCCTGTCCCAAACATAAATCCCCCACCAAACTCTTCTCCGCATCTCACCCTCAATCATTGGCCACGGGCCTGTTTCATTGTGGAGCCCTATATCCTGGGAAATTCGGACTGCTGAAGCAAGCCACGTCCAAGCCGCAGATTTGAGATTCATTTCCGCCAGGAAAATGCTCACCAATACAGCCGACCTCGCATGATCGATCACAAACTCATCGTTCCACGTATCTATCAGCATACGCGAAGTTTCAATGTACTCCTTTCCCTTTTGCGGCCGTAGAATACTCGGTTCGGAGCTGAAAAGTGTGCCAACAGCCAAGACAGAAAAGAATAAAGAGGACCAGACAGGTGGAACACCATGGAACGACCCAGCTTTGTATACCGCCTCATACTCCTGCTCAAATGTTGGCCAATGGAGAATTGGTATCGTCATATGCACAGAAGCGTAGTAGGAGCTAAGCAAGTGATCGGCCATGTGCTTCGGGGGAAGATCTGGTCGAAGGGGGTTGAAGTGTGCTTGTGATCCAATTTGCCGGTAAGGTGCAGGTGGCTTGAATATACCCCGGCCAAAGTTCCGGATGTTCGATCGTACTCTGGAGAGATCCTGAGGAGGAGGAGGCCGTTGTCTTCTCTTCGGAAGAGATCCTATCTCAGGGAGTTGTAAAGGTGTCTGTTGCGGTCCCTCGCTATCGATATCCATCTGACCTTCTCTGAGATTCAACATTGATCGCAATTGGGAATTCTCCCGTTTAACTTGTGCAATCTGCTTCTCTAAATCCTGTACTTGCTTAATGGAGGACATCCGCCTATTCGTTTCCTTGGTGAACTGGCATTTGACATTCCGACTCGAACATTCCGAACAGCTCGTTGTTTCTGTTGCATCGCATTTGACCTTGCGTTCTCTGCAAGCGTCACAGCTTGGATCCTTCCTCCTCTGACGATAGGCTCTCTTTTGCGCTTGCATGTTTGCAGCCGACATCTGCCCACCCGATGCCCCTGGTGTACCACTCGAAGATCCCGTGGAAGCCATGGAATCCATCCCTGGCGGTCCTGGAGAGGTCGTAGCTGATCCGTATGGATTCTGAAAAGAACTGTGGCCCATAGGCATACCAGAAGGCATGTTGATATGCTGTGGATGCTGTGCACTCATTGGTCGAGGAGAAGCTCCCATAAGTCCACCGTCATAAACTCCCTGAGGTCGTGGTGAGGCAGCAGAAGAGACAGAAGAGGAGTCGTAAGATTTCGTCGATGGCGCTGGTGATCTCGAATATGTATTTTGCGTTTGCCCCGCCATTTTATAGTCCCGGAATCGGTTCTTTTATCCAAATGGAACTAACCGGAGAAGAGGTCTGAGATAGAGAGAATCGAAAGAGGCGAAAATGTTCAGATTTTAAAGTTCCAGCCTCATTGCACGAAAATTATACAAGCTTGTCAGGGGAATCGAAAAGGAGGATAAAATGGTCCACAGAACGTTTTCTTCTGTACTTTTCTCAGGAACGAACTTCGCAGCACGATAACCAGCAGGAGTGTGTGTAAGTCTGAAGCTGGGTTTCCTTCACCGAGGGAAATCTGGTACGGATGGTATCTCTTCACTCAGGGATCTGGCAGATCCGCGACACGCCGCCGTGCTACAGTCTAGTGCAACCTCAAGGCTGCTAAGTTCCGATGCAAGTGTGCAGCGCGTGGCCGAGCCAAATTCTTCTCCACTCTACGGATACACCAGAAGTAGAAGTTCAAGGTACCAAATGTCGGCAGCTGATCCGGTGAGATGAGGGCCTATTGGGGGTCAATCTGTAGCAGGGATTTGATCAGCGAGAAGTTCTTGATAGACGGCGAGCAGCAAGAGGCTGGATGTTGTTGGTTGAAGAGGCTATGTGTGCCGCCAGAAGCATATTGGTACGGTAAAGAAAGGTGAAAGAAAGAAAAAAATGCCGAAGGCGGTGCGGAGTAAGTAGTAAAAGCGAGAGTGAGTGTGAGTTGGAGTGAGTGCGTGAGTGTATGTATAAGTGAGTGAGTGATAAGGTAGTAGGTAATAAGTGAGGTGGGCAGCTCACTGGTGCGGGCTGATGTATGTGTAAGTGCAAGTGCAAGTGCAAGTGTAGGTGGAGTGGAAGGGTGGAGGGGGAGAGGGAGGGTATATGACGGAAGTACAGGCATTGGGCCTCCGCTTTAAGGCTGATTGGGAAATCTGGAGTAATCCAGTGCCAAGCCTGGCATAACTGGCATAACAAGCATTTAAGCCAGAGATCCAAGTGCTGTGGACTAGGTGAAGGCAAGTGAACTGAGGTCGGAGTGTGCTGAAGCGTGGTAACGAGGTGAAAGCTGGTAAGGATTTGTAAAAATGTAGTAAAATATGTTGAAGTGAGGTGAGGTGAGGTGAGGTTGGGTGATGTGAATCGGTGTGTCGACTAGCTGGGCCATTGCCAGGCTGTGTTAGAGAAAGTTCAGAAAGAAGAGATGTCCGCGAAAATCTTCATCCACCTCCCTTAACAGAGATGGATATGGATTCAGATATTGAACACGAACACCTCATCCTCTTACACCTTTCTACAGTTCCTTACCCTGGGCGTCTGTATTTTGCTGCGCCTGTCCCTCCTCCCTGGCTGCCCGGCTAACCTTCTTCCTGGCAGGCCCTTCTGTTCATCGCTGTACTGTAATGTTAAAGTGCTGGTAGGTACTGTACGGGAACGTTGGGGTGTTCACCCCCCCTAGGCCCCTTGCCTCCAACGTCCACCAGTGACCAGATGCACCAAAACCTGAAATTCGACCTTCGCCGACAGGGGCAGACATGCAGGTCAGAATGTTACGGAACCACTTTAGTAAAAATGCCCGCCCCGGAGAATCTTTGTTTTTCCGCTCCCTCAGATATGGATTTCTGCCCTTGAACCCTTTTCAAGCGAACAGGGCATAGCAGATTCAGCTTCAGATTCAGATGCCGCAAACAATCGCAGACAGCACACTTGCACACTTGCATATTGCTCAATTCTGGATGCCGGGTCGGCAGAACATCCCTTTTGTCATACACCGGGACATGATGTGCATTGCTCCAGGAACTCGTGTGGTAAGCAGGCAGCTCGGTACTGATGAGCCGCCCCTCTTCAAACACTCCTTTGGAAGGTAGGGTAAGGGAGACCACAGAGAGAGATTAACACACGTACCGGATATTTTTTTTTGGCTTGAGCTGCACAGTTTGCTGTCAACTCTGAATTACTGGGTGCTCCGTGACTTCCTGCGGCGTTCTCGGGAGGTGGCGTCTATAGGCGTTCCTGCGACGTTCAACTGCATATGTACGTCTGGATTCCTTTCTGCTTCCGGTGGAAGCTGCCGACGGGTTCGGCCCGTTGATAGGACAAAATCCGCAGGTTTCGACGGCTCGGAATGATCTCGCAGTGTCGGATTCAAGGTCGAGTAAGGCCTGACAAAGAGATGCTTGGGTAGGATCAATTTGGGTTGGTAACTTGGTATGAGGTAGGGTAGAGGCGTGGAGTGGAATGGGACGAAAAGTCGACGACAAAAATCAGTAAGAGTAAGCGGTCTGCTTCGTGGCCTCGATGTAATGTTGTAATCTGGTTCCGTTGGTATTGTCCTGTCTCGTCTGTACCTCAGAATATGCAGCAGCACGTGTAGAGTCTTGCTTGGTTGACTTCAAGTTTGCGACGGCAGCAGTGGGTATATATCAGAACAATAATAGCTCTCTCCCCCCAGCCAAGTCAGGGAATAGGTTCTCCGTAGTCTCGCCCGAGAATAATTATGGGAAGTGACTGACACCAGACCCCGGTATGGTTATGAATTCCTGGCTAGCTACTACTAGCCTACTGTTAGGAAAATAAATAGGCGATGCCGCGTTGAATCCTGGCTCGAGGAGGGGAGAGGGGGGTGGATTGCTGGTACTGGGAGAAATCGTGATCGGATAAGAGGTGGTACCTGCAATCCTTGCGGAAGAACGAACCTTTACAGTGGACTGGACTGGACGGGCAAGGCAAGGGAGCGATGGCTCCAGGGGTTTGAAATGGTTCGGAGGTTGTCTCGAAGCCCATGCTGCGTCCAAGATCAGCAGTGCCAGACTGTGCGAAGATGCATGATAATGTATGCAAGGCTGGATGGTGGAGCGAGGAGGTGAGGATGAGTTACGTCTTAGGCAGGGAAGACCAGAGTTCCCTCGCAATTGTGAGCGATGAGTAGCTGAAAATGAGAGATTAAGTACATGAGTACGAATACAACACCTTATTGAAGTGTAGTATATTCTGTATGTAACACTGAATTGCTAGTTGTCACTGTAGTGCAGTACTAAGAACAAGGTTGATTGACAGGGACCAGCTAATATGGGTTTGAGGTGCCGCTGTCTCATCCGATTCTTGCGCCTTGAAGTCAGTAATAGTCTAATAGAATAGCCTTGATGGGCCGTAGAAGCTCTTTACCCAATGAGGAAGTAGATAAACGTTTGCTGGGTGTTTCATGTTTTGAACTGGCATCTTCAGTAATTTGACTTTTCTTTTTCTAGACGGTCTGGATGTTGGATGTCTCCTCATCCTGCTCCTTGGAGCTGTGATCGTCTGAAGCTAGAGGAAAAGCACACATTGATCATGCTCGTAGGATATCACTAGCAAGAGGGGAATGGCCAGCCAGCATGATATGGCAAAATTAATACGGACACTGCCATGTGTACTGTAAAGATCGTTTTCGTCCGGTGTTGGTGAGGCGGGAAGAGACAACCATTACTCACAAGGTTTGAAAGCACCCAATAGCTTAGCAGAATTGACTCTCCAGAGTTTGTTTCGTGCCTTTCTGTAGCCGTAATTCCCAGCTATTTCCAGCATCGAGGAACAGATCATGGCATGTTCCGACGGGATGAGCAGCTGGCGTGGTCGCCATTTCACGCCGGCGTGCCACTGCTGGGCCAGCTTCCCGCAATCAGGGTGGGGTGGTGTGGGTGGCATTGTCCTGGGTATTGAATCCTGCACGGTAGCCGTAAAAGGATACAGTAGCAGATGGGAGGGAGGCGTGGAGGATGGGCAAGGAGCATGGCTAGAGCAGAGAGCATAGAGCTTGGAGCATTGCATGGAGGGTGAGGGTTCATACCGAATGGTGAGAAGTCCCGGAGACGAAGGTCTAACAGGAAGGTGTTAAGATTGAATGCTTTAGTAAGGGTAAGAGTAGCAGAAGTAGTAGAGGCAAAGTAATGAGTAAGTATAGCAAAAGCAGTAAAAGAGCAGCTCGGGAGATTCAGCATACAATGAGTTAAACCTCTTTGGTGGAAGTGATAGGTAGTTAGTCCAGAAAGGTTCATAATTCAGAGCACAGTCCTGGCTTGTTCTCGCCCGCTCAGTCGGTTTCCCAGCCTGAAACTTTTCGACTTCCAGAGGGATGGGGAGGAAGAAAGGTGTGGCTGCACTGGCTCTGTGGCGGTTGATTCAGATTTTGATGACTACCTGGACATACCTAGGTAAATCTGCAGCTTGCTTTGACTTGATTATGTGCAAATATACTTGCCTACCTCGTGCAACGTCTAACAGCTCTAAACTTGATAAGCTCCAGCGTGTATCGCATCGGCCGAATTTGTCTTGAAGATGCTTTCTCTTCTCCTGCAGGCTTCGCATCTCCCTGTTGTTACGTTGTACTGTAGGTAGTCCTGGCGGGCGTAGATTGGCGCTGCTGCATCATATCGCCGCTGAATTCTAAGCCCAACCGGCGACCCGACTGCCGCGAGCCAGTGAAAGATCAGCCCAGTCTTGCCTTTCAACAGTTATTACCATCGACAATCCTCTTCATCCATGCTAACATTGACATCCCCGTCTGGACGCTTGATGCTGTTGATATTCACATTCCCCCACCACAGGACGGACAGGCCACCCACAGGTACAGGCGGTGTAACGAAAATATCCATTTCAGTGTAACTCTGTCAAGCTCTGATATCGACCATCAGAAACACTAGATGCGAGCACTAATTCTCATGCTACACAGGCTCAACTCACTAAGCAAATGATATTGTTGGGAAGATTTCCAGTTCTGCCGCATGGTACGCTGTATATTGTCCTCCGCCGTCTGATGAGTTCACGGGGTCTAAAGTCTTATGCTGAATTGTATAGACTCCGTCTCAAAGGTGATTTTTTGTCCTGTTCCTGTTCCCATTGCATTATATTTCCTCGCTTCCCGCATCTTTCCACTCCTGGGTATACATCTCCGGTGGTGGGCAAATTCCACTCAGGCCCTCCATGCAGCCAAATCCCATCTTTCAATCCCCACCTCGCCCACATCAGTTCACTTCAACCCTCAGATATTAATTTTGACTCCACTGACAATTATCCCTATCTTCCTTTGTTCCTCGAACCCCTGTTTCCCACTACTCGGGACCCTATTCTGGCATATCTAGGCACTCGGCCTAAAGTGAAAAAAATCTGGGGACGACACGCATGCAACTTACCTCGTGTGCATACTGGCGTGAAGCTACGAACACGCTGCTCCAGTCGCTACAATTGCCGGTCATTGTTCAGCAAAGTAACGCTACTACCCTTCCCTCATGGATACTCACATGGTATGGAAATCCTCCTGAAAGAAAAAAAAAACCGATAACCCCTGGCCCCCCTGCTTCCTGGATCCTCGGATGAACGCCTACCGGCCGAGGAAGAATCTTCGAAGGGCGTGTTCGAAAAGGAAACGGGCATTTAACGCATGAAAGCGAAGGGAACAGAACGCCATCTTGTTTCAGCGCCTCGCTCTTGCTGCGAACTTCGTAAGGCCAGGCGAGCCAGGCCTGTACTCGTGCCTCTCCTCATTCAAGCTATATCATACCAGACGACGGCATATCGTGCTGGACATCCCTCAAAGCTATCAGTCAGCAGTTAGTAAGAAGTCCTAACACAATTATACTTTGCAGCTCCCACGAGGTGCGACGAGAGACTTCATGTAACAGCTCCCGGAGACCTATGAAAGCACTGCCGGTTGCACACGGTTGAAAGGCTGATGGCACATTCCATCTTGGCATACAGATCTCAGAGCCAGAGCCCAAAATGGGTAAGAAAACGGTGAATGAAGCGGGAGGTAGTGTTGCACAGCTTAGCTTGAACTGTTGAATACCTGAATTATACTAAGTAAAATGAGGGTTAAAGTGAGAGGAGTATGATAAAAAGCGAGAAATAAAATCATCCACATTATTATTACCACCAACAAGCCCGGCCCGATGCAGAAGATCAGCAAGTTTCCAGATCTTCAAAGACCGTATTCCATGTCATGTTAAGGTTCGTTCTACTGCAGAACTTAGAAACACGCACTGTGACCCGATTGATGGGATCCCTCGAAGGCTCAGGGTTGCACATTTCGGTTGCATCCGCAGCGTTCGCAGAAGCGAGCTTGGGGGAAGGGTGAGGGTGCACTGGAATTGGATATGCTTCTGCGACTGTTCAGGTCAATAAGTCACTTCCCTGTTTTCTGCATCATTCGGTGTTCCTTTTGCCATCAACAACTACTTTCAATTCCATTGTTGCGGTACCATCCTGGATATGCCCAGCAGTTACTCGTCATTAGGTTCTTCTAGCTCTGCCTCTGTAAATGCTTTTTCCGCCGGATGGATGATTCCACCCCGTCCCATGAGCCCGAGCCCGTGAGGTTTCTGGGGATTTCCCAGCACCATCTGGCAGCCGCTGATCGTTCACTTAGTGTTATCTTAGTATGCTGGCCGGCCCAAACGGTAACCGCCAGCCAGGAAACGCGGGAAATTCTCGGTGTCAGAAGTATTACTACTTTATCATTATTTGCCTTTGCCACTGAGGATGAAGGTCACCACCACAATATATTCGAATAGATTTGTTCCGAGGCATACTATACACCAATGGATGCATATGAAAGGCAAAGCGGCAAATTTGAATTGACACCAAGAATCCTTTCCGCGGTGACTGCGGATGAGAGAAAATAGTAATTGCTGTTGAACCAGTGGGTGGATAGCCACGAAGCTGTCACAGATAGAGCTCACCTGAACAAGGACAAGAACATGGAATCCTCCCATGTCCAGCAGATCTTCTCGGCTCTCTTGACTCGTAGGCCGCATGTCAACGAGACGGATTGCAACATTTGCGGCCGATCTTCTACGGCGTTTGTATCCAAGATGGGGTTACTGCCGTGCTTGACGTCGGGAATGGTTAGAAATTGGGATTTTCGAGTAGGTCTAGCTGTTTGAAACGGCTCAACGCTTGCAATGGTCTCCGCCAGCCAACTTGCACAGCCTCAGTTGGCGTGATGGGCTTGTACAAAGACGGCTTTAAAATCCTCGTTATGGTTGTTCGGTCGGTCTCCACAAGCACCGGTAACGTCAGATAACTCTTTCAGAAACCGTTGATCCTGCCTTACCTTTCCTGGGCTCTGGGGATCCGGGTCAGCCTCCAGGTGTCCCTGAGCTTTCAACTACTCCCTGCTCGAAAAGCGGGAAGAGCTGGAAGACTTACCGAGGAAGACAAAACCCGGAAATTATTGATATGGCGTCGTGAAAGTTGATGCTGCGCAGGACGAAGGCTGGTCCTTGATACTTTCCGCGCTAGAAAGATGTCACATCTTCAGGATGGTATTCACCAAGATGATCGCCTCCACTCCCGTTGATCAAAGTGCGCGATAGAACTGAATGCCTGCAAGGGATATCTGAAACGCTATGACAGGTCAAATCTTTCCTTGGAAATTGGATCGGATCTTGCGCGAATGATGACACTTTCTTCAGCACGTCCATAAACAAAAACATGGCGAGGGTTTAATCCAAAGCCATGTTGACTTCTGATCTACAAAGGGTAAAAATCTAAAATAGGGATACATCCGTGTTCCCTCACAGTGGTCTACTCATCATCGCCATATTTGGAAGACGTGAGTTTGATTGTCTCACGAGTTTGATGTGCCTCTGATGAGACTGAATTTCGCCGTAGCCAAATTTGTCTTTCGATGGCTAATATTCCGTATATTATCCCCATATACAGACATTGGCGACCATTGTTCGCAAGAGCACCCTGGAGTAAGGTAAACTTCCCTGTTAATAACAAGGAGAATAAGGATCTTGTCCGAGATCCGGTGCTGCACGCAGTGACTTACTACTCTCAGATGATGGAGCCTATATCAAAAGATAATCATAATAATACTCGAAACTTTCGGAGATCCTCCTGTCGATCCGATTCGCAAACATTCCCATAGATGCATCGGTTGAGGACAGAAGAGGAACATGAGCTCCTGACAAAGCTTCTTTGCATGAATGATATTTATGTGGCTTGCATGGAAAGGATCTGAATAGAGCCATCTGTTGTACAAGATTAGGTTGACATCCGCGAATCTAAGACATTGTGTGACTATGATGGCGAGATGATACTTTTGGCAGCTCAATCGAGGACAGTGCATACTCGCATGACATTTCCTTGTCTCCCTCTGCCTTGCTAAAACTTTCAAAGACAGTTGAACAAAACGTTTATATCAATTGAAAAATCCGAGGTTTCTCATCCAGGAACAAACATGTTCGGAACACGCCGAGATCCCGATATGGTTTGCAGGCTTAGCTTCACCGCCTGGGTTTCTGCCATAGAATTGAAGAAAATTCAATAGTAATGACACAGTCTTCTACAATTCTCCATGTCAATTGACCGATGACCCACTAGTTGTGCATCTATAACTAGGAAATTCTATCCACGAGAATCTATTCGTAAGAGATTTCCTCCTTTCTAACAATCATATTTCTTATTTTCCCATTTCCTGGTCCGCCTCGTACAAGACACGGGATATTCTCCTAAACATCATTGAAGAAAGACGAGTGAGACATCTGGAAGAGAAACGTGGGATACTTAATCAAACAGATTACAGCTTTGCCATCACGCCTTCCCAGTATAGCGTCTCAACATTCTCCAGCCGTTCGAGGATCTGCAGCTTTTTCTTCTTCCTTCCGTCCCGTCTCTAAGTCTGACTTCTGCCACCATGTGCAAATCCGAGGTTCACCAACTGCTCCACGACCTCCCGAAATGCGAACACCACATGCACATCGAGGGCTCTATGTCCCCCAGTCTCCTCTTCCGTCTCGCGGCGAAAAACAAGATAGCTCTTCCGGAAGCAGAAAAGGATACCTCCTTTTCAAGCATTAAAGCCTTGGAAGCAAGATACGAACGCTTTACATCCCTCAATGATTTCCTACACTATTATTTTATTGGCATGTCTGCCTTGATTACCGAGTCTGATTTCGAGTCGCTGGCATACGAATACTTTACTCGTGCGAACGCAGATGGCGTGCACCATGCTGAGATCTTTTTCGATCCACAAGCACACACATCTCGAGGGGTAGCATATAGTACTGTAGTCGCAGGTCTAAATGCAGGGCAAAGAAGGGCCGAGAAGGAGTATGGGTTATCTTCTAAGTTGATACTGTGTTTCCTGAGACACTTGTCTGCAGATGATGCGATGACAACGCACCAGGAAGCTGTGGCTTTGGGACATTATTCTGATGGCACTGTTGCAGGAATAGGGCTTGATAGCAGCGAAGTTGGCTTTCCGCCTGAGATATTCAGAGAGGTCTATAGTGCTGCTGAGGCAGCTGGTATACGGAGAACGGCACATGCTGGTGAAGAGGGGGATTCGACGTATATATCTAAGGCACTTGATATCTGCAAGGTAGAGCGAATTGACCATGGTATCCGCCTGGTTGATGACGCGAGTCTATTGGAGAGAGTTGCCGAAGAGAAGACTTTGGTTACCATGTGCCCGTTGAGTAATGTCCGATTAAGGTGCGTAACAAAGGTTGCAGAACTACCTATTCGAAAATTCTTGGATGCTGGTGTCAGATTCAGCATCAACAGCGACGATCCAGCTTACTTTGGTGGATACATTCTCGATAATTACTGTGCTGTGCAGGAAGCGTTCGGATTGACCGTGAAGGAGTGGAAATACATTGCAGACGGGGCAATTCAAGGAAGCTGGTGTGATGATGAGAGGAAGAAGGTCTTGTTGACGAAAGTCGAGGAGTGGGCAGAGAAATACAAGGCACCTGCCTAAAAGACTGAGGATTTCTCAGTGGTCTTAGTATTTCTATACAATATATCACATCTTTGATGCATTTACGTGGAGTTGGAAGGTAGATGGATGGTGCATGGCTTCAACAGCCTGGATTTAGAGATCTTAAGTCAACAGCTTTAATGAAATATAAGTCAGATCTACAGTCTGTGTTTCTAATTGCAGATTGGTGTACTTGATTGTTGATCTTGATGCTGGCTCGATTCTGATGTCAATTTGGGACAGGGCCACTGTTGAGGTAAAAGTCATGAATATCGTCTCTAAATCAAGTTAAGAACCTATTAAGATAGGCAAAGAGCCAGTTTATAAAAAGGAAGGTACATTTGCAAACCTTCCGGTCCTGACACAAATACTGAATGTCATAAGACATATCGAGGATATGTGCTTGCTGAATTGGTTTACTATAAATCACCGAACCGAATCAAGATTACAGTCAACATAGCCCTCTAGGAGATCGAGTCTCAATTCTGTTCTCCGGACTCTCATTCACCATAAATGCAAAGGCAAGAGCGAGTGAAATAGTGAACCACCTTCACCTCGGTTATCTATGGTAGTGCTGCTGACGGCGAGTTGTGGGCAAATGTAGTAGTTATTGAGACTACTATAAGTAAGTTTATGGCAACGAGTTCCTTCATTGAGTTATCTCCACTTGCTAGAACCTGGATCTAAGGCATCGTACATAGACTTGAGCAGAAGTTCGGCGTTTTAGCAGCTGGTTCAATTTTACTTCGTTGGTACAGAAATTAGTGCTACTGAATCGAGTAAGAAAAATATTAATAGTGACAGAAAGCTAATGAGATGATTCGACACATAAGCGGTGTTATCTTAGTGACACCGAGTGTCTATATGGTTCAGCTGCTGAAAATATGTATTGCACTTGTGAAGATTGAAATTACTTTACATCGCCTCGAACTAGATATCTTCGGTCTGTCGAATATCGAAGGAGTTTGAGCGAGAATCTTAAAAGCGAAAATCCGACTTACATCTGTTTTATCTATATGCCTATTGCTCCCTCGTCCTGTTTAAAACATTTCAACTTGTTTCTGAGATTTCATCCTGGCGAGTTACACGAACTGGAAGTGTTGTGGACAAGATATGTGTTGCTGCGGCGTTCCGTCTGATAATGTCTTCGAAATGGAGTATTGTATTTGATTGAAGTATACTTGAACACATTATTGTGGGATTTGAGTATTAACTTAAACGAGCACTGTAATAATTTCGATTCACAGTTTAGGAATAACTATGTTGAAAATGATCTTGATGTGAGATGGAGAAGAAATCAACGAGGCAAGTGAGGATTCAAATGCATGAACCACGTCCTTCAGATAACCCATCTCCTAGTTTTCATCCTTGGAATGAAGACTTACTTGCTTATTGTTTACTTTGTTAGATGTAAATTCAGATATATTGTTTTTACCCTTTCAGTCAACATCATCAACAAGCACTTACCCCGCTATTCTTCCCGCCCCCTGACTATAACAACTATCGGACTCTCGAAAAGGACGTTTTCTTTTCGAATGATGGCAGTATGATTGAAAGCTTTGGGTTTGGCGATCATGTAGATTTCAAAAAGAGGGACAGTGAGGAAAATAAAATTGGAAATAGTTTTTCAATTCTTGTCTGTATACATCACCACTATCGATCTATTGTCATTATTCCCGCATCTAGGGTATCCATCTGAATCTTGTAAAACAATACATTAGTAGCCTCTTTCTTCGTAGGTGAATCAAGCCTATAAAGGGCGTTTCCATACAAAAGCAACCGAGAATCGTTCCTCTTGGGCATGATTCAGAAGCTTGAGTACAAGCTCCACAATCGACTCCCTTTCCCAGGTGGAACAAATCGAACGATTCTCACTTCCACGTATCAAGGGCTCAAATTGCATGCCTACTCCCAGTCGCTGCTCCAATAGGCATGAAACATTCTCATCATACCAATCAAGTTTTGTCAGCCAGACTGACCGCGACGCCTCAAGTTTCCACAGCAAATGTGCCATGAGAAAAGCAACTTGACTGTTATCACTTCCATAATTCCTTAACTATAATGTTCCTGAGGCTATATCTCCAATGTTGTATAGGTCAAAGTTGATGCCCACATGCCATTGACGATGTGTGTATCGTCGTCAAAAAGAATTTCTGACGAGCGAAATGGCTATGATAGTATGACGCAAAGATGAGAACCATTGAGTCCCTCGATCCAGATGACCTCGAGCGGCAACTTGAGATACTGCCTCCAGGCCCCTTGGCGTCGAGATCCATGATACTTTGTTGAAACATCTTGGGGTGGAAAGCATCAATGAAGCGGCGGATGTCAGAAACTTCAAGGGGACGTATTTGCCAGCCTCCGAGTCATGGAACAGCCACACAATATACAGTACACGGAATCGATCAATCTCCTCTAGGTGGTCTCCAAGATCCACGAAGCGATAGCCGCCAGGTTTACAAAATCTGACGACTTCGCAGTTGATTGTTCTCAGTGGAGACTCTGGGGCCATGGTGCTCAAGCTCTTCCATTGCTCGTTTTCAAGGGCGGAAAGTGCTGGAGGCGGAGTACAAAGTGGCCACTGCACTGATGATGTCTCATGGAACATTGATGCCACGTCTGAAGGCATATAGAGATGACATCTCAGCGATGCTTGAGGAGGATCATGCAATCCGTGCGAAGCAAAGACAAACTCGAGGCAACCTGAAATGACCACGAAGCTGCCATAATGCCATGGTCGTAGATCGGAAAAGAGAAATGAGGGTCTCAACCTCTACCACAGCACAGCAAAGGCGAATCAATCAACAAAGCCATCGCTATACAAAATCTTTTTTATCTCCACCTGCCGGAGAGTGTTGATTCCTGGAAGTTCCAATTTCGCAAAAATGAAAGACTAGTTAAGAGATGGCTAGGAGTTGCTGAGCTTAGTGTGATTGATAAGATCAGAGGGCACTGAAATATAAGTACTGGGGAAATATAACACATCTTCACATTATTTTGATAGTCTATATGATGTAGTTGATAGGAGGATGTATCATTGTACTATACTTTGTACAATGTAATTTTGGAAGGTATGGACAATGCCTACTAAGTGCTATTTGATAAGAGGAAAGTGCAAACAAACGAGATATGCACTTGCAACAACGTAAATCTTCATTCAACACTCTCATATTTATGGACACCATCTCGGGCCCTTTATATGTTTTTCCATCAGCACGTGCGGATTTGACAAGCTAAAAATGCTCCACCTCACGGCTAAATTACGCCTTTTCTTTCTGCCTTCCGACCGGCCAGGCACCCCGATTATTTCCGACCGTGAACCCTTAGCCCCAAAAATTTCAAGGTCTGCTTTGGACAATTATCCAGATCGCAGCTCTTTCTCATCATCAAATTCCCATCCATTGAAACATCACCCGCAGTCGAAGACATTGTATCTTCAATCTCCACTCCATCCTCCTAATAATCACCTCCTCCTGTCTATCCGACAACACATATTAATACAATGTCTGCCCCAGCCACCTCAACGGGCTCGACCAAGGTCGATGCCGTCGTCCAAAAAGTTGCTGCCAACACCCCAGAGAAACTCAGCGGTGTTCAACTCTACTCCAGATTCGCCTTGGCTGGTGCAATCTGCTGTTCAGTTACCCACGGAGGTCTCACACCTGTCGATGTGTAAGTCTGCCATTATCTTTGAGCGCGTCGAGAAACCTGTCCTCGACGTCACAATTGCGATAAGCACAAACTAATTCATTTTCCCAACAGCGTCAAGACCAGAATACAACTCGATCCTGCCACATACAACAAGGGTCTTATTGGAGGTTTCAGACAAGTCATTGCTAAGGAGGGTGCTGGTGCGCTTTTGACTGGTTTCGGACCAACTGCTGCTGGTTATTTCCTTCAAGGTGCTTTCAAGTTCGGAGGTTATGAGTTCTTCAAGCAACAGTCCATCAACCTCGTTGGTTATGAGACTGCCTCAAACAACCGCACAGCTGTCTACTTGGCATCTGCCGCCATCGCCGAATTCTTCGCCGATGTTGCCCTTTGCCCTCTTGAGGCTACCCGTATCCGTCTCGTTTCTGAGCCTACATATGCCAATGGTCTCATTGGTGGATTCAGCAAAATGTTGAAGAACGAGGGTGTTGGTGCTTTCTACGCTGGTTTCGGACCCATTCTGTTCAAGCAGTAAGTTTGGTAATTTTGCCGGTAAGGGTGGGATGCTAAATTCATACAGAATTCCATACACCATGGCCAAGTTCGTTGTCTACGAGAAGGTCGCTGAGCTGATCTACCAATCCGTTGACAAGAAGACCGCCTCTGACGGACTTCAAACTACCATCAACTTGGGATCTGGTCTCATTGCTGGTTTCGCCGCTGCTATTGTCTCCCAACCAGCTGACACCATGTTGTCGAAGATCAACAAGACTAAGGGTCTTCCAGGAGAGGGAACCACCAGCAGATTGATCAAGATTGCCAAGGAGCTTGGTCTCAGAGGTTCATATGCTGGTATTGGTGCTCGTCTGTTCATGGTTGGTATGTAGCCTATTTTCTTTTGGGGCACTGCATTCTGCAGGCAGTCGAAGTTCCCTGCCCCTTCTGATAGATAAATTCTAACATCTGCCTAGGTACTCTTACCGCTGGTCAATTTGCTATCTACGGTGACGTCAAGAAGGCATTGGGTGCCACTGGTGGTGTTGAGATCGCAAAATAAGGGGTTTGATCGAAGGGTTGTTCCAAAAGACGCTTGGCGGTGATTTTCTTCCGTGATGGCTTCATATGGATAGAGCTGTACTTTGTTTCCTTTGGGTTCGCATTCTGCATAGTTTGGGCTGGTCTTTATGTCTTCTCGGATTGGTTCTAGAGCATAGACGTCCTTGCTGTGGGCTCGGGGCGAGCTTGGTTTTATAGATCAGGCGTCTGTATAATAGGTCCTTTCTCCTCCACAACGAATAGACGACACTAAGATAGGATTGGGATTGTATGATGTGAGAGCCTGGGTTGCACAGAAGTGACAATGCCCCCTTTCAAGCGAGAGTGATTTGCAGAGTATGGATGTGATCCTATCAGGCTGAAAATAACAACCCTGACTGAAAATAAGTAGGTTGATTTCGGCACGGCTTTTGGGCTACAACGTTTGAAAACTTCTCTTCTCGACGAACATAGTCTCAAGCATGCGAGATTCCTTCCCTACTCGATTGAAGTATAGGGATACGGCCATCAATATTGTAATCCTCCTGGTAATGGACTTGAAGAGCGTGGAGAAGTTTAGGTATTGACGCAGTGCTTCACACCGCAAAATAATGAACACATTGTCAACTCGTCACGGTAAATCATTCCAAAGTTTCAATAAGCGGAATGGCAAAGAGCGTTCGAGATTCAATAACCACCTTACTAAATAAGCCTTGGCTGAGGATTGAGATGGGCTGTTCATGATATATCAGACCATTACACGGAGACTTATTCGCGTAGAGGCCAGTTGGCATTATGAAAATGACTTTGAATCCTGAGAATCAAAACCCGAAACCCATTGTTGACGGCGTTTGCCTCGACCTTCAATTGCCTTGTAGCCTCGCAATGCACGTCATGGTGGCTCAATTGCAAACAATAAAATTATGCACCAATTGACGGAGTCTTACGGTTGCACAAAGATGGTGATAGAAATTGACGATCGTTAGCTCAAGCATTGCCTCCCTGAAAATGTAACCTTCCTAAACAAAGTTCTCGTCGCCGTCAAGGCAATATAGCTTCGCCCTCATCTCCGGGCTCACGCCAAATATCACCCCGTCACGTTCAAATCTTATCATATCACATCCATCATGAACGTATAGCTGAAATGCCTCACCTTCTATAGCCCAACTTCTCCAGGTTTCCATGGAAGACAACAAATGGTTGGATCCTATCCTGCACCGTGCCTGCATTCTGCAATGCTGTCGATTACGGCACTCCAGCCTTCCCGCCGTCGGCGAAACAGCAAAAGCACACCACGACAAGCGGTAAGAAGAATATCATCTCCCGGATCAGAGAGCGCCTGAATCACACGGGCCGAAACTTGGGCAGCCGGTTGGGGACGTGGGATGAAGAGAGAGCGTGGGTGAAAGAGGCTATGCTAGAGAAAACGTGTGAAGACATGGTGAAGTGGTGATACTTGAGAGACACAGACGGAATGTTTGAGAGCTGGGTTGACATCTGGGGAGAAGAGAAGACAAATATAATCGTAAACGAGATGACGGAGCTGAAACGGACCGCAAATTCCTGGCGGAACTTACGGGAGCTACCCATTTGGCCAAGAAAATATCCAATGAGCTATGTAAGAATGAAAAAGTACTGCATTAATGCGTCCAAATTGTGCATTGGCGGTGGATTACTGGACGTGCTAAGCTTTCTCTGCCAAGATTCCTTGAGAGCTGCATCCTGGTTCGTTGATGACAGCAAGTCTAAGCTGCACCGTCCATCCAAGTAATAACCCCACCACCGAGAAACGAGACGAAGCCAGAACCAGAGCCAGAGCGAGAGCCACGACGTCGATAGACACGAACTGTTCCTTCCTCCTTTCTCCTTACTCCCAGCTATTAAAGAGCTGCCCTCCCTCGTCTTGCACCTGTCCTTCTTTTCCCATTTTCAACCTCACATTCTCTCTTTCTAAACCATAGCATACACCCCGCACTTCACATCTTCTTCCCACATCCACCGCTATAATGGTTCACTTAGCAAGCATTCCCCATGACGAGTCCATTGCCAGACCACTCGTCGATGGCTTGAAGAAACTCAATATGGGCGTCAGTTCTCAAGACGACTCCTTCACCACCACAGTCTACGGCTCCAGATTTGCTGCCCAAGATCTTCCAAAACATGAAATGCCAGAAAACGAGATGCCAAAGGAGGTTGCATACCGCATGATCAAGGACGATCTAAGTTTAGATGGCAATCCCATGCTCAAGTAAGTTCCCCATCTCCAGTCTCCTGATTATTCCCTGCTTCTGCATACCCCACGGCAGCAGAGCACAAACTAACCTTCTGCAGCTTGGCCTCGTTTGTGACCACCTTCATGGTATGTGGCTATCCGCAGAAACAATGGCAGAGCTAATTCAACCCGCAGGAGAAAGAAGTCGAAGACTTGATGACCGAATCCTTCTCCAAGAACTTTATCGATTACGAAGAATATCCTCAATCTGCCGATATCCAGAACCGCTGCGTGTCCATGATCGGACGCCTCTTCAATGCTCCTACAAACAGTGATGGAGCTGCTCCCGTTGGCACGTCTACAGTGGGATCTTCGGAGGCTATCATGCTGGCTGTGTTGGCAATGAAGAAACGGTGGCAGAATGCAAGAAAGGCTGCTGGTAAGCCATGGGACAAACCAAATATCGTTATGAGCTCTGCAGTACAAGTTTGCTGGGAGAAAGCAGCAAGATACTTTGAGGTGGAAGAGAAATATGTGTTCTGCACACAGGAGAGATATGTTATTGATCCAGAGGAGACAGTGAATCTGGTGGATGAGAACACAATTGGTATTTGTGTGATTTTGGGTACCACATATACTGGGGAGTACGAAGATGCCAAGGCTGTCAATGATTTGCTGGTCAAGAAGAACATTGATACAGTGATTCATATTGATGCTGCTTCTGGTGGATTTGTGGCTCCTTTCGTTTGTCCTGATCTCGAGTGGGATTTCCGACTAGAAAAGGTGGTCTCAATCAATACTTCAGGTCACAAGTAAGTATTGCCTAAGACGACACAAGCACATCCCTAACATGACATAGATACGGCCTCGTTTATCCCGGTGTCGGATGGATCGTTTGGCGCGCTCCAGAATATCTTCCAAAGGAACTAGTATTCAACATCAATTACCTGGGTGCCGACCAAGCCTCTTTCACGCTTAACTTCTCAAAAGGAGCTTCCCAGGTCATCGGACAATATTACCAATTGATCCGATTAGGCAAGCATGGATACCGGTCTATCATGAGTAACTTAACCCGCACAGCAGACTACCTCTCAGATTCTCTTGAACAACTAGGGTTCATCATCATGTCCCAAAAAAATGGCAAGGGTCTTCCACTAGTCGCCTTCCGCATTGATCCCGCCAGTGAAAAACACTATGATGAATTCGCACTCGCTCATCAACTCCGTCAACGATCTTGGGTTGTCCCTGCTTACACCATGGCGCCACATACCGAGGATCTCAAGATGCTACGTGTTGTCGTCCGAGAGGATTTCTCCAAATCACGTTGTGATCAGCTGCTGTGTGATATCAGGCTCTGCATGCAAGTGCTTGATGATATGGACAGGGAAAGTATCAAACGGAATGAGAGATACATTCATGAGCATGCTAGTAATGTACGGAATTCTTCTTCGCCACTCTTCCCGCCTCTGCGTTTACATCTTTGCCTTCTATTCTCGGAATACGTACTGACAAATACAGGTTGGCAAAAGTACGCATAACCATCCACATTATAAGAATGAGAAACATAGTTTGCAGGGCAAGACAGGGAAGACACACGCCATCTGCTAGGCGCTGCAGAGGGATTTGGTGGCTTAGATGGATCTGAAGAAGAACGATGGAGGAGAGTGGGTGGCGGTTGGAGGGGTTGGGGTATGGCTAGGGACCAGAAGGAGTTGATGTGTTAGGCGTCGATGGATGGGTGGACATCTGGTTGTGCGGAGGGGTTCTGAAAATTTTCAGGGTGGATGCGCTGGATGATGATGTGATGACATGTTCTCTCTGCTCCTCTTTTTTGCGTTGGCATATACATCACCATTGTTTGCGGGGATGACTATATAGGCTAGAGTGTTGGTCGTACATAGAAATGCGATTTTCCTCTTGATATGTTTGCGTTTGTATCCTTTTGATTTCGCTATATCTTGAAATTGCTGAACTAGATTCGGGGTTTTGGAGTAAAGCAAAGTTCATCAAACTGAGCAGTGATATCCGGCTTTAGCTGACGGACCGAAATGCAATATCAGTAATCCGTTCTCCAATTCCATATTATTCCGCTGCGTTTAAGTTATGATTCCAAAATAGAAAGATCAATTTCTTATATGTGTTCATTATGTACCTCCCTTGTTTTTTCCTGGAATAATTCCAATTTCCCCTTTGTCCTCGCTTTCAATTTCACGTATTCACCATTATGAACCTGTCTGCTGAGAATGTAAATTGCCCTACTGTTTGTAGGAGGCACGAGACTCTTCTTCTCCTCCGGATCTGCTATCTAATCTCTTCCGCCGTAACATATTCCTCGCTCCTTCCGGGCAAAAACATAATGATCGAATAAAACCGTGGGTGTAGATGAGGCCTCTCCTTTCCAGCAGAGAAATTGGTACTGGCTAGACTACGGTTGGTGGGACATATTGTGTGAGCTTGGTGTAGTTTGAAAGGCCGGAGGAAATGGCAGGGCTTCTTTGTGGTGATGTTCCTCCTTGCTTGAATGACTTTATGTTGGTAAATACTGCTGGATAGTTGTGGATTGTTTTCGCCGTCAATAGTCGCTACATTAATGTCATCAACCATTTCGACTGTCGATGGTCTCAACTGTCAATCAACTGAACCGCCAGTAGCCAACGATTACTTTTATGCACATAAATTTATCATCAAACTCAAGATCAATTACAGGTTCGGGGTGATATCTTTCAGATCCTCCAGAACATCTAAGGTCGACGCCGCGCAGAACGCCACGGAGCCCAAAGATTCCCGCCACCATACTTTGGGACTTGCAAGGTTTAGTTTTACAGATGTTGTATGCCTGAGATCTAGCACTTATACTTTATACTTTCTAGGCTAATTTCTGGTTTGGACACTTATGGTTCACTTTGCTAATTGTTCTTCAATACTTCAGGTTAGTATGAACACGAGGGGAGAGTTGAAATGTTTTGTTAAAGTTCGGATGTCCTTGCAGATTCTGAATCTTGAACTGTCAAATCAGGGAATATCTACGCTTTCACTTTTCAGATATTTTGCTTTTCGAAAAGCCAAGTCAGAAATCAAATCTTGGTGACTTGATAGAAACAATTCTTAAAAGAGGTAAAGATACTTTGCACTTCCAACTTTTTAAAGTTCATCTTGATGTAAATTCAGGTCAGCTTCCATTCCTAGTAGCACAAGTTGAAATTAATATGTCTTCGTCAAATCGAATTAGATCAGGCTTTTCGCAAGTACGAAGCACAACTTGCTATGAACTCACCAGATTTGATAAATAATCTCGCCTCTCAATGAAGCTCAGACAATCAAGGATACAAGGTGAAATCAATGATGCACATTACAACCTAGAGGTACTTCCCAGATAAAATTGACTAATTCTTTAGTTGTGAGTCAGATGAAGTAAATTCAGTAGTGAAATTAGGGAAAACGAAACGAACTCTGAATATCTTTAACTTCCCTTAGAATTCGGAGGCACTGTCGTCAATTGTTTTTGTCGTCGATGTTCTACTGTCAATAGTTCCAACTGTCAGTTGCTTTCTGTTGTCAGCATAATCAGTTGTTGGTAACAAATAAATGGATAACAAGGTAGGTAAGGTGATAGTTCGGGTAAATGCGGGGTAATCCTACAAAGAAAATCAGGGCTTTGGAGAACAAATAGAGGTGGAAGGACTTTCTGCTAAAACGACTCTGCATCTTCGCCCATGGTACATGGTACCTTATGATCAGTGGCCAGATATATTTACTCAAGATACAATACCTTACTTTGGCATTTTCGCGTTGTCTGAAATTAAATGAGGATGGAGTCACCGGGTGCGTTGCCACCTCTGAGTGGGACGATCAACTTGCTGTGTTATATTTAGCCTTTGATTTTCATTTTCTGAGGCTACTCCCACTCTAGTTGATCTCTTGCTTACCTTTGCTGCGGTGTCATAAGCGATGTCTAATTCTCTTCCTGAACGTTTACAAAATATCACCTTCCGTATTGATGATGTCCGTGTTCTTTTGGAGTGTCACAGCCCCAAAGGAGTATTTCAGGGGTCGCGTGCAGGCTAATGCACAATGGGCGGCGCAGCTGTTCGTGTATGATTTTCAGTACAACACAGATACGAATTACGAGCGAGGTTTGAAGGACTCATACCGATTATAATATATACAGCATCTCCAGGTCTCTATTTTGAGATGAAATTTGCAAGGCCAAACCTTCTATCTCGGCATCGAATCACAACCTGAGTTTCAGACAAAGACTCAACATGACGGTAATAGATGAGCGCTTCCTGCGCGACGCTAGCAGTACGGAGCTGACTGCTCATTTCACACAACTTGTCACAGAACATCCAGATGACCAGTCTGAAATCACCAAGAATCTCCTGCACCTCGTGGAAATTGAACGTCTTCCCTCAACGACTCTCTCCTGGTGGTTTGAGATTGCAAGAAACTCAGAATCCATCAACCAAGCGCTTCAACAGTCCTTCTCGATCCATATTAGAGGGCTTGCTATCAAGCATATGGTTGCTGGACTGATTTCTTCGCAATGGCAGGAAATGCGTGATTGGCTAGGCGGAACAGCTGGCATTTTGTCACTGCTTGCTCAATTTTCAGTTGGTCACGTCAATCTATTTCTGGCCGGTATATGGAGGAGAGTAAAGAAGCCAAAACGTAGCATGGAACGAATGGACTTTTTCGCGGAACTGGTTCGAGGTCTACATCCTTCCATATTTCCAGACGCGGCCCCAAAGACAACAGACCAAAGACGATTCATTGACCCTCAGGGATTCTCAATTTTTGCCAAACTACTTCCATTTTGCGATACTGAATTCGTTCGCACAATCAAGGAGGATGAAAGAGCGAGTGCTCTCTGCAACAAACGCATCGTTAATCGCATGTTATCACCACCGCAGCTCAAGCTTATTCCTACCGCATGGAGGGAGGCCATGACGGAAGGCAACCGCAGAATCTTGTATCCTCTCGAGCCAATTATCTTCGATATCCCAATCCCGAAAGACACTCCTGGGATTTCGGCACACATGATCTTCGCTATGGAGATTCTACGACAATTGACCCTGCGGACGGATATTGTTATCGACGAAAATCTGTTCATCGTCAGGGCAATGATAGTCCCGTTAGTCAAGAAAGCCTGGAGTCGGCGACGCCAATTTGCAAAGGAGAAGTTAGCAGGAGTCTTCGAAGTGTGCTGTGGTTTTCTAAATGCTCGTCCTGAATATGTCAGTAATCTGGGTGTCAATCGTGAGGGATTTCTCTACTATCTCGTTCGCGCATGGTTTGCCGATAACACTGGCGAAACTCAGCTGGAAGATTTCATGATACACCTCTATCAGCACATGGATTACGAGCAGCAGAGTTCTCACACGAAGGGAATAACAATGATTACTTGGATACCGAATGCAAGAAAATATGAGCTCTTCAAAATCTTCCTTTTCAATTGTGGAAAAAGAGGCATTGATCTCGAGAAGGATGACGATTTGATGGCAATAAAGAAATGGCATGTGGGAATTCTCAGAGAGATTAATCATGACGACGCTCGTCGCGTACTTTGGAGAATTCGACGCTCTGAGGGAAAGCAAGTTTCACCTTTGACGCAAGGCGAAAGCACTGCGCAGGGGTTCGTAGGAATCGCGACTAAAGAGGAGCTTGATTTGTTTTTGGGAAATATAAAGAATGGTAAGGGCACTAGGCACTCTTGTTGCTATGTCAGCTAACAGATTTGCCAGCTGTAGATTCCGAGAAGCCAAATGTGGAAAAATTGAAGCGGTTGGCTATATCAAGTCGAGACCAAGGAGACAGAGCATCCAAGGCTTCCGCCGCTATTAGAGCAGCAGTCGAGACCGGCTCCCTTGAGATCTATCGAGAGACGATTGATTGGGCGGCAAAGCGATTCATCAGGGATTATGTCAGTTTCCCAGATCTAACTCTGATTCCTATGCTGATATTTCTTGCGGCAGACTGTCATCAAAGACTGCTTTTCTTCTCACACCATCAAATCGAATCAATCAATTCATCTCCTGTCCGGAGCACATGAGAGGATTCTAAGTCAGACCCCTAGCGTCTTGGAAATAAAAGAACGGGTTAATGAAGCAAATAAGGTAATACTCAGTGTCGTTGAGGTTGCATGTTCCGCCTTGAAAGAGCCATCTTTCAATAGCAATTGTTGGTATGCGGCGGTGACTCTCTTCTCAGAGGTGGTCGACTATAGGTTCCGCTTGCTGCACACAATGCAAAAGGAGCTCAGTATTTCAGACGATGAGGTGTACGATGCATTCCTGAGCGAGACATTATCTTTGGCTGTACACCTCGAAAGAATGAGCACCAAGTCGGGTTACGAAAATCTACTTCGGGAAGCACAGAGCCCATACCCTATGCGTGGGACAAATGGACCCTTGAACTTCTGTCCATACGTGAAAAAGGATCCTCATCCGGCATGTCTGAGATTCATCGACAACTTCGCAAAAGAGAGAGACGCCATTACCAGAGAGTATCGAATCTCGAAGGTGCCAGCCGTCATTACACTTCATCCTTCCCTACCCCGTGGTTCTACACTGCGCTTCATGCTTGGACGTTTTGACATCGGTATTCCATGCGCATCAGGTTTAACCCCTTTTCTGTACTCCAGAGCAGAAGCTGTCGTGTTGCCGAATTTGAAATCTCTCGATCTTGATCCGGAGGAGGAAGGAGCTGCAACAGCTCGTGGTCGCTTCGTTGAAGAGTATGGACTTGCACTTCAAATTTACATTCGACAGCCAGCAACCCCAGAAGAACGTGCAGAGAAGAAAAGAAAGGCCTGGGACTACGCAGTCAACAAATTGAGTGCACCCCATATGAATGAAGTCGAGGCCCATATGTTTTGGAAACAGACCTTCGACCGCTTCGGAGTGTACATTACTAGTCCACTATCTGATGGTCCTCCAACAAGCATGAGATACCCTCTATTACCTGATGATTTCGACGACGGGGGACCTACCGAATGGAATCCGGCAGAACACTATCAGCCTTCGCCACCAATTAAGGTCAGAAACCTGGACAATACCTACCTTAATCTCACGATCGCTGAACAATACTACCCACTTCCTCTTAGAACATGCGGCTTCACGCCGCCTGCCCTCAGAATTTGGTCCACAGAGAGATTGAGTTCGGACGACAAAGGCAGAGACGACCCGGCAATTCGAGAAGCCATGCTAGTATCTGCTTTGCTGTACTTGGATAGCAAGATTAAAGGTTCAAGAACCATTTTCACCGACGCGTTCCTCGATCGCTCAGAAGCTAGATACCAGTCAATATTTTTGGCGGATGAATTTCTCGAGCGTAGTGATGTCGATGCAAATGACGCACTTCAACTTATAAGAAGCGACCACTCACGAATTGTTCCTTCAACTATGCTCCGAAAGCTGGCGGCAGCTGCATTAGATGCAATCGCAAAGGAGCCTCCAGATTCTACTGAGTTAGCTCAGATGCAATTTCTGGCTTTCAAAATCTTGCTCGCACTTTCAGAGTGCGACAAACCCCAAGCCGCTGCAGAAATGGCAATTAGAGTCGTCTTGGATTGTCCAGACGCAAGTTCCTGGCACCGTGAGCTTCTCAGCAAGAAGTTTCTTAACCGGCTATCTGCAGAGGATGCCCAGAAATTGATGACGGAGCTTGCGACATCCATCAGGCAAAGGCTCGAGGAGCAATATGCGAGGCCTCTGACAGCACAGCCCAGTATGGACTCTGCAAATGCAACACCTCCACAACCAGTCTCTTATGTCAAAACAACAACAATAAAGCAACTTGCACAACTTCTTGCAGACTCTGAGTTTTGTTCGCAGAGTTTTGCCGCTAAAACTCTGTCTGGACTGATCAGAGCGTCGAAGCATATTGATGCTCGTCTTTCTGTCACTGAAAGCTTATTCAATATGCTTCAAGGATGTTCGGATGATGGTTTCGCCAACATTATCATTCAGGCTTTGGAGTCGACCATTGATATCGCTGGCTCACTCAAAGAGCGATGGCCATTGTCAGAACAAGAATGGAGAGAAGCCGAGAATGATGTGAAACCTCCTACAATTGGTGTCGAAAAACCAATCATGAAAAGTATCCAGGTCAATGCAAGAAACAATCTAATCACTAAGAAACACCAAAATTCCATTCGCACTAGAATTTTGCTTCCAAGTATTGAGAAGTCGATAGCCTGTAACAAGCGCTGGATGAAGATATTCGCTTCCAAATACGGCGTTGACCTGAATGGTGTCGAGGTTCCCTTGGTACCAGTGCATCCCGAAGTTCTTGAAAATGCAGTTCGCGACAAACTTCCGTCTCATCTATTTGATCTTTACCAGGACTACATCATAGCGAGGCTTAAACCGTCTCTGCCAATTCGAAATTTATGGAAAAGATTTGAGCCCCAAGATGGAAAGCAAATTCCAGAAGACATTTCACATTGGCAGAATCTATATGGGAGACACAGCAGTCCAGAATCGTCGTGGGGATACATAGAAATTCGTGATGCAGGTCGCCGACTCATATATACGCTTCTGGACTGGGACGACGCGGCTGAATCGTCGATGCCGGAAACAGTTCAGCTCGAACAAGTGAAGACTGCACTTTTCAAGCAATTGAAAACCATTCTGATGAAGTATCCTCATTTGGAACTTTTCAAAGATACTATGGAAAATTTCACTCGTGATTGGGGGAGCCATGGTGTCAAGAACAACAACCTTGGCAATCATGGACGTGGGTTTCTCAAGCAGATCTTGGTCTTCATCAACTCTAAACGGACACCTGAATGGCAAAGAGACAAGGCCAGGAAGCCAGCATACTTGCCACAGACCTTGAAATATCGACTTTGGCTACTTTCATACCCACCAGCTCTAGAACCGAAGGAGAAACCCAACACGGACAATATTCAGACGATAGCAAAAGAATTCATAGAGATTATACTTGAGCTGGATGAAATTGAAGGACTTTATGAGAACGACTTATCACTTGTATTGGCAGCTGTCGAGGACATCATTCCTTACCATTGCGCTGATATTGCATGCGTGCTTGGGAAATTGCCACAGCGGATCAGGAGAGTTGATTTGATGACCGCTAAATTAGCACAAGCTCTCTTCACGACTGCAGCCCCTTCGAGGGATCCCAATACTGTCAAATCGAGCGCTGGGATCATCAGAAGCTGGTTGGGCAGTGAAAATGAATGGCTTCGAGAAGCAGGGAGGAGTCTGACGAAAGCTGTGGCATACAAAGACCGCCACTGGGGCGAGGAATTACTTAGTGAGCTCCGCTTGAGTTGTTGATTGTGTTTGGTTATGTCCGATCGAGATACCCCCCTCGTCAAAAATGTCACGTTTCTATATTTCTTTTCTGAATTATGTTTCCCTGTTCCAAGAATCCATAGCCTTCATTAATACAATAATTCTTTTTCGTATGGATACGTCAATTTCCCATCCTCCAATCGTATTCCGTGTGGTGACAAGCATCTCCTCCATCCACACCCGACATATTTATACCGCTCCTCGATGTCCTAAACTCATAGACTCGTGGTATCCATAAGAGCCGCCCATAGTTCCAGGCTGCCAGTCTGCTTTCAACGAATCTCTTGAAATAATCACACTTGGATGGAAGACGTTGAAGAGCGCCATCGTCAAGAACATGATTGTCGCATCGAACAGATACAGATACACCTCTGTACTCATCAAAACCCCGTCACTCCCTTGAATATACTCTGCTATCCGGTAGATTGATCGAACCATGATGAATCCACTTGCAATATACAAAATATACAAGTATCTTGCCCACGGAACCACGAGGATCAGCGATTTGTTAGTGGGGTTCCGGTAGATTCGTACGTGGAATTGTCCAGCGACGATAATGAAAATACCAAAAAAGATAACTTGAATGAAGAGGCCCCCGGTAATGATGTTCGTTCCAAGTTTCTGCGCATCAGCATCTTTAGCTTTAGCAAGCATTCCTCCTCCTGCGACGAACTGTTAGTCCACCCTCAAGGCCCCATCTAGAAAAAGTGGCTCCACACTTACCTCCAGATTGTGCCAGAAACGAGAGTACATCTCCAAGTACAAACACCTTCGTCAACCATCTCGCACTTATCAAAGAATGCTCTTCACCATTTGTCAAGCGTATGATCCGGCCGAGTACCATATAGATCGATGCTGCGAAGAGTGTTGGAGCAAGCAGAGTCATGAGACTTTGAGCAATGTAGGGTCCTGTTGTCCAATCTGGAGATTGTGTTGCCGATTTCCACCGCCCGGAATATCCTATAACCTCAACTATGACCGATCAGATATATTGCCCACGAGAAAATAGTACTCAGGTACTTACAGAAACCTCCTATAACGAAGGGGATGAAATACCATGTTTTCATCTTGAAAAGTTGGAAAGCATGATATACTGAGCTGGCGACGAACAGACCGATGAACATTATAGCTGCGATCTTGGAAGGATTGTAGTGATAAAGGACGAAAGTCTGTGTTGAAGTTGTGTCTGCCATTTGTACGAAGTGTCTCTGTCTGGGTCCAAGTGGAATAGTAGAGAGTATACGACTTTCCTGAATATTTCAACGCTGAAGTATAGAAAAACGGTAAAGACAGATACGGCTGTATGAATTCCCGGCGATGGAAAAGAAGCAATGAAGTAGATCTGAAGGAATATTTCACAATCAGTTCACTCAGCAACAGCAGAAATATCACATTTTGTGTATTCCCCCTCTCGCTCTCGTACAAGACGTACTCGCCAAAGCCCCTTCGGATAAAACAGTGGAACGATCTTATCTCCATTCGTCTCGTTTCAAAACAACCTGAACATGAATATGGCTTAGCGTTCCTGAATTCAAGGGTGGCGCCGAGAATGGCTGTTGCCTTGTCGTACCTACCTCGCTCTCTGCTCGTTGTGGTTGGCGTACCTGAAATCGAAGACCTTGTCTGCGTTTCCCGTGTTTGGTTTGTACTTGACTGTTAGACTGGTGAAGCGGATTATTGCTAATCCACTTTATGCATAGAGATAGTGGAACCTTCGTAACGTCGTTCATCGCGATTCTCGCAGAAAACTGGAGCAGTATCTGTTTTTAGAATATGTTCATTATTGTTGTTTTGGAAGGAGTGTTCTGGTCAAATTATCTCGATGCAACAAGATTCATGGACGAATTGAATGGTCTAGTCAACTGGCACGAGGCAGCAAGTCATTTCCACTGACTACTGAACTAGCCGGTACTCTGAAAAGGTGAAGTGAATTTATCATGGCTGGAAGAGGCGTTCGGGATATCTGGTAAGGAAGTGCCGAAACTCAAATTTTAGACCCGCCGGCCATTTGCATCAGGAGACCTCAAAATTGAAAAAGTTCCTTGAGAATTTTATGTAGCAGAACTTATCTTACAGATTGACATGTAAGCAGACGATTTCCCCTTGCTTATATTTTACGCTATAGCAGATGGCCTCTTCGCTTCCAAAATGGGCAGTAAGAGGAACGAGTAGACCGTCGATTCCACGATGAGAATATACTCGAGATTTGGATTTCACCTTTCAGGCCTTGGTCACTGCAAACCAAATCATCCCCATAACTCCACCGAGCAAAATGGCTAGAGGAGCACTCAATCCGAACCAAGCTCCGCCAACAAAACTCGTCGCCGTAATGGCAACCCACCACGGATCCCTTCCAAGTGGACTACCGCTTTGATGCTCAGCATCCACGAATCCAATCTGCCAAAGCTTATAGACGGCAGTGAACACCAGACCTACTGCTCCAGCGTTCACACCTCGAAGAAGACTCAGCAACCATCTTTTCGTTCTGAGTTGTTTCCAAACCCCCATCACACCCACCAAAATCACCAAGCCAGGGGTGAAAATGGCCAGAAAACCAATCAGTGCTCCTAGAACAGACGGGAACGATGTGCCTCTGACCGAGAGAGCGCCTAGATACACGGCAAAATTGAAATTTGGACCTGGGAATGACTGAATGAGTGCGAGGCCGAGAAGAAAGTCGCGAGAGGAGACCCAGCCCTCAGCAACGATGTATTCTCTCAACAAAGGGATTACCACAGGACCACCACCGAAAATGATCGTGCCCGCGAGGTATAGGTTCGAAAAGAGGGCAAATGGACGAGGTAAGGAAGGCAGTAAACTTCTGAGTAACATTATCATGAGAAATGAGACGATAAAACATCCAAGGATAGAGATGCCGGTCTTCCAGGTTACAAGATTGAGGGGAATGATTGGTTGTGATGTGCGAAGTGTATCACTCTCCTCAACTGTGGGAATAGTTGAAATCCCGATGTTTTGTTCTTCAGTAGTCCGTAGTCGTCGGAGGTTGACAACCGAGTCTCGATCATTAGAAGTAACGGCTAAACTATTTGAATCAATTTCCTCACGCTGGAAAGAGCTCGTTGTATCTTCTCTCTGTACCGAACTTGGCCAGATCTTTCTCCTCAAAAACCCAATGGACCGAGGTACGAATCTGAAGTCCCAAATAATTGTGATGATCCCAGAGATCAACATTAAAACTGGGAAGTACCACAGAGCAGTATAGAGAATGCCAGCAACTCCTCCCAGAAAGACCAATGCTCGTGTCAATTTATCCGTGATAGCTTTATCTGACAGCTGAACGGCAGCTAAAGCAATGATGCCGACGGTGGCTGAGTTAAGACCTGAAAGTAGGGCATAGACAGGAAGTGGTAATGTGTCTCCAACTTTCGATATACCAAGCGATAGGCCAAACATGCCGATAGCGCCTGGCAAACTGCAATATCCATCAACTGAGTGCTCAGGAGGAATGCAACTTATTTACCTCCAGAATAGGAAAGCAGTGACTCCAGCTAAAAGCCCGCCATGAATGTAGTTGATGCAAAACAACATCTTGGTACTAGCCGGACCAGGTAGAGCTTGACTCAGGGCAAAGATCTCCTGGAACTGCCATCTTTAATACAAACATTCAATATGGACGTGCCTGAGTTGAAATACCAATTGTTCATCAATCCATTGATTTTGTTCGACGAATTTCTTATGCAGCTTTAGATGTCAGCTTTGCTCGGTCTTGAATCCCAAAACTCAGCATACAATTTGGAAATGCACAGGCGGACCACCAAACGCTGTGAAGCCCAGATTCCAACTCTTTCTTACGCTATCTGGTACATCGGATGGATGCAACTGAATCAAGCTTGCGCATCGCCGAAAGGTTGACGCGGCCGACGAAAGAGGTCCTGGCATGTTGATTGTGGTATTCGAAGGTACAAATTAATATCAACATCTATACATGTGGTCCGATGTATGTTGACCGAAAAGAATGGGCCTTGACAATTGTTGAAAAAACAATGATGTCCAATGCAAAGGATGGATCAAATCGAAGAGAATCCATACCTAATATCTTGGCTTTATGGCGTAATCGGTGGCTGAAATTGTCACCCCTGAGCAATTCTGCTGAGCCGTCACTGACAACGACAGCATAGCTGCACAGCTCGACCATGTAGCAAATAACTCATTTCGACGGCAGCTCTGTATAGCTTCAACAAAAGACACATCATATCTTCTGTCACATGACTAGTATTTTGTCTTAAATTGGGATTCAAAAAAGCAAGTTCTCATCAAACAACCACCGCATGCATCAGCTGCATTTGCTGCACATCGCAACTCGTCGCTTGACTCGTAGTAGGCGAGCGGTATCCAGGAACTTGACTCCCGTCGCACATGCAAGATTGATCGGAATAAAGCTTTTATCTGACCACTTTCAAGAGCTGCTCCAGAGGCACCATGTCAGCGCGGGGGTAATTCCGCGAAGCGATATGAAGATCGGGTACAGCCACTGGCCTTCACTTCTTGATATAGGTATTGTTTCGGCCACATTGTGAAATCGAAGATAAGAGATACACAATATATGTCACGAAACTTCACTCCTGTAGACACTCGAGTAACAAAATTGTCTCTGCTATCGGCTGATCGAGACTTCTCGCTCTCACTTTACTGAAGCTATAGGTTCAGTGGCGCTGAGCTCAATGGCCTGGACTTCGGCCACAATAGCGAAAACAACCCCGCATTCCAGCAATCTGTAGCGTTGGCTGGTGGCTGCTTGCATGAACATAACCAAAAGTCTCTCCACTTATATTGCAAAACAGCGCGGCAGAAAAGTCAAGTTGCACGATGCGATGCAACACTCGTACCGGGCTGCAATCGAAGGAGGTGTTCCTAAGCGCAGTAGCACTACAGACTACTTTCTCACGGATCAGCTCTGCTCTAAGTGTTCAACGCGCATCTGTGTGCTGACCTGGGTATAATTGCCATCTTGGTACTGGCGGTACTCGTTGCTTGATCCCGAACACACTTCTCCAATTGGCCGACTCAACATTTTTGACTCCCCTTGGCCGTCCACCCTTGTTCATACCTAGTTCTTATCATCAACTTCGAAATGGGGTTGCAGCTCTTATCGTTGCAGCATGCAGCTTTCCATTACACACGTCCAATGACAGCTCGATATGGTGGACTTCAGGTCCTGACAATCGGACGGGAATTGATTGCGACAGGATGTTTGAAATCGACTATAACTGAACAGACCTCCACCAGCTCGGAGTCGCATATTACCATATTCTTTGAAGTATCGAACCGTTTTGGTTGTCAACTTGTCTCGATATTGAATAGTAAATCATGGTTTTGACCACAGGAGCCCAAGCGGGGCCTTCTTCGGACTTGGAGAAGACAGCCTCTAGACTTTCACACTCCAATGTGCCTCCTCAGGAGCTTCTAGCTAGCGAGGCTGATGCTGAGTTGTTAGGTGAGCTTTCCATGCGTTGCGTTGGCTGCAGACAGTAAGATTTACAACTGACCATCAACAGCCAAGTTAGGATACAAGCAGGAGCTCCGAAGAAACTTCACAATGATCGAAGTTTTCGGAATTGCTTTCAGTATAATGGGACTCCTCCCATCAATCGCATCGACTCTCGCTTTCTCGATCCCTGCTGGTCCTGTTGGCATGGTTTGGGGTTGGTTTTTGGCTTCAATGTTCATATTCGTGGTCGCTGTAGCCATGGCGGATCTCGGATCAGCTATGCCAACTTCAGGGGGGCTATATTGGTGGTGAGTGACTTGAAGATCCGAGAAATGAAGCTTGCTCACCACCCTAGGACACACTACTTCGCTTCTCCCAAAACTCGAAATGCATTGAGCTTCTTGGTCGGATATTCAAACACATTGGGTCTTGTTGGGGGATTATGTAGTATTGATTATGGCTTTGCTTTAATGTTTTGTTCGGTGTAAGTTTTGCCCGAGAAACTTATACTCGTATTGACCAATATCAGGATCGTGGTTGCACGGGATGGAACCTGGACTCCAAGCAATGGCGAAGTATATGCTGTTTTCCTGGCCTGTGTCCTACTCCACGGAGTATTGGCATCAACACTTTCGAAAATCATGGGAAAGCTGCAAACAGTATTCGTTGTTATGAACCTGATTCTTATCGTTGCCACAATTATAGCTCTACCAGTGGGAAAACATTTGCGAAACGACGCGGAGTACATTTTTACCGACACTGAAAATTTGACCACATGGCCGTCTGGATGGACTTTCATGTTGGCATGGCTCAGCCCAATATGGACAATTGGTGGATTTGATAGCTGTGTTCACATGAGTGAAGAGGCTGCAAATGCTGCAAAAGCTGTGCCATACGGAATCATGATGTCTGTTGGCGCATGCTGGTTCCTCGGTTTCATCATCATGATAGTTTTGGCAGCTTGCATCAACCCTGATCTTGAATCTGTCCTTGGATCTTCATTTGGACAGCCAATGGCTCAGATATATTACGATGCAATCGGGAAACAGGGAACTTTGGGTATGATGTCTTTGCTGTTCATCGTCCAATTTCTCATGGGTCTTTCCATTCTCGTTGCGGCATCCCGTCAGTCATGGGCATTCTCCCGCGATGGCGCTCTTCCATTCTCTAGCTTTTTCCGTCCCATCTCTCAGAGGTTTGGATATATTCCCCTCCGTGCAATCTGGGGGTGCGTTTTCCTCGCAGCTATTCTTGGATTGCTTTGTCTCATTGCTCCAGCCGCTGCATCAGCACTTTTCTCTCTCGCTGTTGCAGGCAATAATCTTGCATGGGGTACGCCTATCCTCTGTCGAGTAGTTTGGGGACAGCATAAATTCGTACCCGGCCCTTTTTACACTGGCGACAGATTTTCAACGCCTATTGCCTGGCTTGCCATAATCTTCCTCATCTTTGGCATTACTCTTGCCATGTTCCCAGCTGGTGGTCCGAACCCTACGCCCCAGTCAATGAATTATACTGTCGTGATTAATGTGGCAGTATGGGGCGGAGCGCTGCTGTATTACTTCATTGACGCGAGGAAGTGGTTCACTGGTCCCAAGATGACGATTGATGTTGATGGAATGACTGAAGCACAAAAGACCGTACTTGCTACGGAAGGCTTGGCTTTGGGAATTGGTGAAGGAGTTGTGATGGGCGAGAAAGAGACGGAAGTACAAGAGGGAGTGAAGAGTTCGAATGGTGTGGAGTCATCTTGAGCATTCTGTTCCCTAAGGTCTTTTTTGGGGGTGCATCCCCGTTGTACCCAACATGCAGCTCTCTGTCTATGTTCGCAAATTCAGAGAACTCGCAACTTCGAACTTGTTAAGGACAATAAGGACTTAATAGATGCTCTCAAATTGAACTTTTTATCTTTTCTCGCGGTATCTTGGGGGCTCTTATTATCTTGTTGACGTGCAGTTATTATGTGGCGGTTGAGCCTGCCAATTTCGAAATTCGAATTCCAAAGTCTTTCAGACCACGCTTAAATCCACATGTTCGCAATATTATCGCGATTTAGCTCCGATAAACTGAACTTCAAGCTGGGGTTTTGCTTCAATTGTATATCAGTCAGTCGAATGCGCATATAAATCGAATGCCGCAGCCTCCTCGACCTTCAAATATCGCAACCACGTCGATTTATCCACGACACTTCCATCTCGAGCAAACAATAAGACTTCAACACATTGCACACCTACATCCAAAATTGCTTGCAAACACTGAAAGTGTCATCTGGCAATAGAATCTGAATTGATATTTCCCCGGCCCAACACTACCGTCCGACCAGTCCAGAATCAGAGACGATGCCAATCAGCCATTCTTCCTCGAATCATTCCTTCGAAACCCTGTCTGCGCCTGCATCATACATTGAGGATGGCGCAAAAATCACCCAGGATGAGCAAGATGACGACGAACTTGCCGCACTTGAGAGTATCGGATCCCCAATAAAGATGCGACATAATGTGTCCCGCAGAAGAGTTGATACGCTTGACGAGTTGGAAGACTTCGGCTCGCCGATCAAAGCAAGTTTCGCGACACTCGTTGGTAGAAGATCAGGCAAAGAATCTGTTGATGAGGGTGACGTGATATCTCATGATGGATTCTTCGATGATGATTACAGCAGTGGCCTTGTTCGCCGCATTTCAGAGTCTCTTGAATCGGACATCAAGGCAGTTCAATCTGAACGGGCGGAGCAAGATGCACCAAAGAAGAAATGTCATCGCGGCAAACGTGGTGGCAGGAAGCACAAACGTACCAGTGTGCAACCTATGGTAAGCACACTCAATGGAGGCATTGGTCACAATTCTCCATCAAGTTCATTCTGTGATGTTTTCAACATGCAGCTGAAGGAGGGCGGAGTGGCGGATTCTGCTGCCACAATTCGTGCATTGTCACCTCTGCTTGCAGAAAACACGGCAATGTCAATCAGAGCGACAATGGATATCCATAGTACAGAAAATGCTAGTCTTGCCGCTGCTACTCCACATACGACTTCTGTTGAACAGATGCCATCGATTACGGCAACACCCGACATTGTTCGAGAATGGATCCTGAACTGGGTTGGAGAACGCGGCCTCTTTATGTCTGATCACGATTCTCTTCAACAACTCTGCTCCATTAAATGCACCTGGAATGGAAAGGACATCCGGAAACGTCGATATGAGCAAATGGTTCAAGAGTTATATGAATGGGGTATCTCGATTGGACATGCTCGAGGTCTTGCAGAAGACATTGTCATGGAGAGGGAACTTTGGGTATATTTTCATCGCCTTCTTGCTTTGTCGTGGCAGGACTTTGTACTGACATTACAACCAGAGACAACGCAACATCGAAGCTGCTATTCAAGACACCTTCCGACCTATACTTGGAATTATTGCAATCGGTGCCTCATACTATCACTTCTCCGTCGCGAGTATGAAAATACATGCTCAGGTAATGTTACTTACAAAAAAGGAAACTGATACTGCGTACGATTCTACCAGATTTCGCGCCTCGGGCAATAACATCACCACATACTCTATTGATGAGAATACACTCCGTTCGGCGGTCAAGCTGTACTTCGATTACCGACAAGGTATTCGATTGCAAGCTCTTGGGATTACTTGCTATCTCTTCATTCTCACCACAGGCAAGCTTTTCTTCGACCTTGATGTTGAGCAGCAGGCTTTCTTTGAAACCCTGGCAATAGTTATTGTGCAGGCATTGCTTATATCTGGTTTGTTGGCCTACTTTGAGATCAAGATCTTCAGAGACTTGTGAGAAAGGGGAAAAGCCAAGAAACGTTAATTGGGGCTATGTTGGCTACTCTGGAGCGAGTTTAGGCGTCAGAAAACGTACGGGAATTTCAAAACAACTGAGTTCGTTCATGAACCAATCGTCTCAACAAATCGCGAGACTAGGTTATAGATGGGGCGAGTGCGATCTTCCTCCTCATATCTTGCTTTCTCTAAACAAAACTGAAGCACATTACTCCCAAATCTGTTACTGATACCAAAATCCATGTGATATACCGTGGAATGATTCGCTCACTCTACTTTATTTTGTTCATACGCCATTTACTTCCCTCGCCATGATCCAGCCCTTTCCATCTTCTTCACTCCCACCATATCTGGTCATATCAATGTTGTCGGGCCCCAGAATCTTGAAGCCATTATTCAAGAACAGTTTTTTGGAGTTCGGCCGCACACAACAGAAAGTCTTCGCCCCTTCTTTATCCGCAACCTCGTTCAAGTGAACAGTAAGTTTCCTGCCGAGTCCATTCTGCTGATAGTCCGGATGAACCATTGTTCCTCTCCTATCTGGACAAAGCATCAGCCCACTTCTCGGACTTTTGATTATCCATAACTGATTAAAGTGGCTTACTAAAATGCTTTTCAGGATCATATCCATAAATCTCGGCAGCACCCAGTGTCCCAAAGAACTCTCCAGCCAGTTCTTCATTATGCCCCTTGGGCGGGTTCGCAAAAGCACTTCTTCCAGCCGAAGCAGCTTTCTCCTCTTCACTAAAAACGTAGGGAATGGTCATCCCCGCAAATGCAACCATTTTACTATCATCAACTTACCTTCAAACCCCAATTCTACATTCTAGAAAACTCAAATAAGCAAATCTAGACTCAAACTCACCTACTCCCTTCCTCCCTAATTACCCAGACTCGCTTGTCTGGTGAACTATTACGAGACTCAAAGTAGCGGCAAAGCCATTCATATTGATCTCCCTTGGTCATCTGCCCGATCAGAGGAGCCCAGATGTCATCCTTTTCAAGAGCAGCCATGTAAATGGTTGCCATCTCGGAATTGTCGGTTGCGATTGCTTCGCTGAGGCGGAAAGACATTTTGGATTGATTCCTCAACAGCAACGATGTTACTTTCGCACAGATAATTTTGAGCGGTTATACTCAAGATGATGCCAAGAGGACTCATATGGGAGGGAGCGACATGTTGAAGACGTGTAGCAATTCAGGGTTGTAGTGAGGGGTTGCACTCCGTAAGCAGTAATGCGGCGTGGGGACCTGCCTGTTGGGGCATAGTTTATGTTGGTCATATGGTTTCCAGATTGCTGTTCCTCTTCTAACTCGTTTCTAGACTTGAGTGCAGTGAAGATATAGTCTATTATCGCTCTCTTCCAGGCAACTTCAGCTGGTGAGTTTGTGAGGTACTCACAAGACTTGGCAGGGTCAGCTCGAGGCGCAACGTGACACAGGACTTAAACTCAATCCATTCGAATTACATCCAATTGATTTCTACTTGCATTATATTATAATTGCGGTCTAGAATTTATACGAAGTGCTTTTAGGTACTTGCTAATTTAATTCGATATTAAGTTTGCTACTTCTTGTTGCTTCCTTATTCCTATTACTTGTTTTCGCAAATAGATTGTTTCCAATTGGAGTTCGTAAGCCCCAAGAGCAGGACTACTAAGCTTTACAGGAAAAAGTGGCACGAGTGTATTGTTAAGCGTACGTTTGAACTTCTGGACAGCCACCGAAGTATGACAGAGTATAATTATAGATCGAAGATTCGCACGTGGGGAGCGAGATGCCTGTCTAAGTCTCTACCACCACCTACCAATCAACTAGCTCGTCTGGAGGTAATATATATCAGTAGCCATATCACGAGAGCCTGCAAGACTGGGTCGCATATTAATTGAGGCGTTGCGGCTTGCTTGCAGCTTGCAGACGAGCCACACCTCGCAACTGGACGATGTCAAAACTTCTACTCCCCGCATAGAACATTCTTTAATATACATCCCGTCTGCACTGCATGTCCCAGCACTCTAAAGAGGTGACATGAGGGGCGACATGTCGATTGTGCAGAAGCCATTCAATGCACGTGACCCACTTCGGCAATTTAAAAAGGGGCGTGGCAATGTGTCATTTTCATCCTAACTCTAGCATGACCTCTACTAGAGACTATCTCTCTGGATATGATCGATGCAGACTGCGCAGCTGAAATTTTAGAGGATACTGATTTTGTCTCCGTCCGGGGCCGGTGATATCCCATCCCGGTGCAGCGATTGAATTCGCCAGTACCGACACTACTGCGCGGCTCAAATGCAAGTGCATACGGAGCCAATATGCGGAGTAAAATCTTATCTCGCGTGTGTATCATATATCGATAGTGAAGTACTTTTGTTTTCATTTGCCAAGCAAGATACCTCTCCCTTTCACCCTCTCCCTGCCTCAGCCAAGTCACCTGAGCAGCCTGAGTAGTATTTGTCACCTTGGCGTGTTCTTTTGCCATCGTCATGCCTGTGAATTTCGGCCCGCTACATAAAGGTTTTGTTGTTTTGCTCCATATGTCTGCCACTCCCACGGCTATCGGCCGGCTGTTTACTCTGAAATTAATAATTGCTGCATTTAACCTTCCTAATGCACAACCCAGATAATATGCGGCTAAACAAAACTTCATGTACCACACAACCATCATATTCTCGGTCTCCCTCTTACCGAAAACAGTCTCGTTCTGCGCTGCGGAGAGAGGTCCCATTTCTATTCACGTACCACGCAGCAGTCATCTGTCACCCTTTCGCCTTCCGTCTCTCGAAAACGTCGATTCGCAACACGGAGGCTTGTCCCATTTCTGAACAAGTCCTACGTTGAGATCAGTGGCTGCTTCGTCTAGCTTGGAAGAGCTTATTCTAGTGGAGTGTGCAGATCTACTCATATATCTCTACCTCCTACCCTCTCCGACCTGATATGGACTGGATAATGAGCCATTCAATTATATAATTGCCGAGGGTCTGTCAACATACGTCCTGTACTCTGTTCCCAGCAATTTTTGGTTTTACTTGCCGCTCCTGCCCGACGGCCACATTCTACATCAGTCTTCAGACTGTCATACGCCCCTCACCACGCTGATTTGCTACCGTTCTGAACTTTTCAGTTGCCGAATTCCAATCTCAAGATGCGTTGGACATTTGATGCTGCTTGGGCTTTGTCCCTTGTCGTTGGTATGTAAGATGTTCTTTTTGAAAAAAACACATGTTGATGTTACCATAGCCTCCTTGAGTCAGGCCGCTGCTGACACCACGGTTTATCGTGATGCCGAGACTGGATTTTCCTTCTCTCAATTCACTGCCATGTACACATTGACTTCAGGAATCGTCTTCCGCATTGCGACACCAAGCCCAATTCCAAATTCAACTTTTGATCTAGTGTTACAAGTTGTTGCCCCTATTGACGTTGGATGGGCTGGACTAGCCTGGGGAGGCACTATGACTTACAACCCTCTTATCGCTGCGTGGGCAAATGGAAACAACGTCGTTATTTCCTCTCGACGCGCACAGTAAGATAATATATGTATTTAAGTTTCGATTCTGACACAAATTAGGAGTCACTCTCAGCCCCAAGCGTTCACCGGCGCATCTTATGAGTTGCTCAAAACTGGTACTCATGTGAATAGAACCCACTGGCAATTCACTGCAAAATGCTCTGGTTGCAGTTCTTTCACGAACAGCAACGGTGGCACTACAAAGCTCAACCCATCGGGTTCAAATCGTCTTGCTTTTGCATACAGCCCCTCCAAGCCGTCAACCCCATCATCCAATACTTCATCCTTCCCCGTGCATGATGTAGCGAACTACTGGAATCACGACTTTGCTAGCTCGGGCAATACTGCATTTGCCTCGCTCGTGACAAAGAATGGAGGAACTCTTTAATACCTTAGTTCCTAGGTACGTGCACGATGGAAATGGTCGGGGTTGGACGCAGAACTTCTTATAAGCATTGGAGGTCTGGGATCTGGGAAGCATATTCCTCCCAGCAAAGTCGTGTAAAGAATTAGCCTTGACAAGAAAATGTTTGAAATGCAAGGATCTTTAATTTACCATACCGTCATTGCACCGTGATTCTGCGTCGTTCTATGATAATACATTGTCGTTCGATGTGCTTAGCCTAAGAGGATTAATTGATAAGTACCGTGATTAAGTGTTTAAAAAGATTGGATGGTAGCATCGGGCAATTTCAACCACGTTTACTATAGCCAGAACGTGGTAAAAATCTGGCTAAACGTCCCACCAAGAACCCGGGGATGCGGCAATTGTATAAACCCCGTGGGGTAATGGAGGGCAATAAGGTTATGATTCATTCCTGCCCAATCGATATATAGAATATATTGTTTCATCTGACCACATGATAGTTAATCAACAAACAAGTTCTTCTGTGTCGGCAGTTAATACTGTTGAATCGAATGGCGCCTGAAGACAGTGTATAAGGACCATGCTACACACTTGTCTTCTTTGGATTTTCTACGCCTGTTCTCTTCATCATATAAGTGACCCAAGTTGTCAACATCAAAGCCAAGGTTATCATCAACATTGTTAATCAGGATGCAGTGGTCTACTCTCGCCGCCGTTGCGCTGCTCTCGCAAAATGCTGCTGGTCAAGCTATGCTTCGATTCGCATGTTCTCAGTTGGTTGTTGATCGTGTCGATCCTATAGTCAATCCCGGATTGGCATATACTCCTCATCTTCATCAGATTGTGGGAGGAAACTCTTTCAACCTTACCATGGATCCAGCCGCACACGACCTTCCAGGCATGTCAACCTGCACATCATGTAGTTTCAGGGAGGACTTTTCCAACTACTGGACTGCTGTCATGTTTTTCAAGGCAAAGAATGGCACCTACAAGCGTGTCCCACAAGTAGGCAACGGCGGACCTCAAGGACATCTTGATAACAAGGGTGGGTTGGACGTATACTACATCCCAAGTGGCAAGACCACTGCCTTCAAACCTGTACGTATAAGAAAGGAATACATGGGAACAATAGTTGACCATTTTAGGGTTTCCGTATGATCGCTGGAAATGCCGCGAATACAGACAAATCTAAAGTCACCCTTGGAAATATCTGCCACAGATGTTGGACTTCCACCAGCGATGCGAACTTTGTCGGTGGTGCACCATGCTCAGGCACCGATACCGTTGATATTCCATTTGATACTAAGTGCAAGATGATTAGACAAACTATCATTTTCCCAACGTAAGCTCTGGAGACCGTTTTTGAAGGCTCTACTAATTCTTTGAATAGATGTTGGGACGGAAAGAATCTCGATTCTCCAGACCACAAATCCCATGTTGCCTATTCCGGAACTGGAGCAAGTGGTGGTGGATCTTGTCCAACAGCATTCCCAATCAAGCTTCCACAAATTATGTACGAGTTGATGTGGAACGTGACCGATTTTATGGACAAGAGTATCATGCCAACTGATGGATCCAACCCATTTGTATACAGCATGAACATTGGGTAAGCGAGCCTTTCATTCCATCCACCAGTGGCTCCGTGGCACAATGTCTAATTCTTTTCTATAGTGGACCAGCAGCACACGGTGATTATGTTTTCGGTTGGAAGGGAGATACTCTCCAAAAGGCAATGGACAACAAGTGCGATCTCGACAAAGATTGCCCCAAGGCCGGCATCACTAAACAACCAGCTGCCTCATACCACTCATGTAATATCAAGCAACAAGCACCAGAGACAGTTGATGGCTGTAAGTGAAATAGGACATATCAGTATGGGCATCCAGGACTAACATTATCACAGGGCTCAAAGCTCTTCCAGTTGGTGACAAGGCTGTCAAGGCATAGGTCATACCGATCAAATCACTCTCAAGTCCCTCGTCATCACGCTACTCTCGTTAAGCCCGCCATAGAAGTGATCGGACGAAGGGTTCTGAAAGTAAAGGGAAAACCGCCAATTAAACACAGAGAAATCAAAGAGCGGCCGCTGCAATGAGAAGCTGACAAAAGGATGGAATTGGTGGTTTTCTTGACGTTCACTTTGAATTAGCATCTTAGCACCTTGAAATCTTGTATCTTCAACAAATTCTTCATTTCACATGTATTTTTGGTGATTAGCTAGTCAATGAAGATATGTCTCATGTATCTGCAAGCTTGTACCCTCATGAATTCTTGACTTGACGAATACCCATGCGTGATTATAACTTCGATTGAATGCTCAGCTGCTTCCACTCGAAATCATCGGGAAGGAACCATTTCATATGTGAATTAGCAGTTGTTTTCAGGATATTCTTCGCTTCATCCTTCTGTTCTTTCCCTTTGATATATGCAAAAAGCATAGCATCGGCATGCGTTTCAGCATCATATGCATATACACTCAATACAGTAGAAGGGTCGCCATACAAGTTGGGACTTCTGAGAAATGGTCCTCCTCTCAATTCAGGCTCCATCGCCTCATCCCTTGATTGCTGTGCGGGTCCATCTGGTAGGTATCATATTGCTCCATTCAAGAACGATACCTGCTGTTTGAAACGTGCTTTGGGCATCCGTGCTTTCTCGTATATTTTGACTGCTTCATCGACGGCAATATGACCCGATACCACTTGGGCAATACATCGACCAAAAAAATGCTCCGTCCTCAATACTGGTGGCAGCACCTTGTGCCATATGATGGTCATCGAATGTGCTGCGTCTCCCATCAGAACCACATTTCTTCGTGGTGAGCTCCATGATTTGAGCTCAGTGACTAGAAGTGGCCAGCGTTGAGCCTCGGGTATAATGTCAACGATGCGTTTGATTCTCGGATCCAAGTCTTTGTACTGATTCCTCAGTTCATCTATATCTATTTCCTCGACCTTGTTAACGGGATGATCAACATGAGAGAGCACGAGATTAAAGTCTTTGCCTGCTGAGATTGGATAGGTGATTATGTAGGCGTTCTCTGACATCCAGACTTCCATGGTCAACTTTTCGATGAGCTCTTTGGAAATCGGATCGTTCCTGATTTGGGAGTAAGGAACAATCGCTCTGTAAGCGCAGTTCGTCGTCGGCGGGGAAGGTTTGACATCCGGATATAGTGTCCTCCGAATAATAGAGTTGACGCCATCCGAGCCTATCAAAAGGTTGAACGTGTGAGACTTGCCGGTGGTGGTGGTCACTGTGACCTTTTCGCTGGCTTCATATTCGATTTTGTCCACGCGAGAATTGATAATGAGTTTTGCGCCACTTTTCTCCGCGATTTGGACAACCCACCAACTACCGATTTGTCAGAGGAATAAAAAGGGGAGTATTTACATACAGATACTTCAAATTTCTCCGAACATTGGGAACCATTCTTGTGTACCAACCATCGTACCATCTCTTCTCCTCATATTGAGCTCTTCAGATTCCACCAGATTGTCCCCAATAACATCTGCAACACCCCATTTCACGAGTAATCGAGAGAAATTAGGCGTCATCTAGCATACTGTTAGAGCGCCGAAGTTAAGGATAGGAATGGCCATCATTCTACTTGGATTCCAGCACCGATTTCTCCAAGTTCAGCGGCAGCCTCGAGTACTGTCACTTGTGCTCCAGCTCGACGAAGAGGTATCGATGCGGCAAGCCCACCAATTCCCGCACCACAAAGACCAACATGGATAGTTTCGGAGGACTGTACTTACTAGGGTCAATGTTTAACGTAGAGCATTGAGTCTCACCATTCCAGCGTGTATTCCTGATCTTGAATCGTTTCGAAGGAGTTAAAAATTCAACTGTGGTACAGCTAGGTGGGCTTCTATCCTTCTTTTATCCTTGCCTCCATGCCGTCCTGGTTTGAGACCACTGCTATCTCTCAACTAGAGTCTAATTATTCCCAGTTTACACCCTTGAATCGAAGGTTCTCACGATCGATGCCGTATGATGCAGGAAGAGTAAGAGCCCAAACTTAAACGTAGATATTATTTCCGGTTTATGCCCTTCTAGCGCAGATATTGGTGCTGGGTCATGGAGAAATACGGAGCCCCATGTTCTAGTGAAGCTGTCATGACAAGCCGATCAGAAATAATGGGGAATATTGCCATACGGAAACCGGTCTTTTTCATTTTTCATGGAAACGTCAAATATCGAGAAGACGAAGCGTGCCATATTCAATACCGAAATCGGCGTCAACGTAGCTACTCTGTCTCCAGCACAAGACCTTGTCCCACTCCAGCCAAGTAAAATGGGCTATATGGCTCTGAGATATGCTATAGAATGGCTTACATAGCATATCTAAACATCTTGTTTTCGCCATCCGTCATATCTTCAAATCCATTTCGATATCCTTCCTGAGTTAACTCAATTTGAGCTTCAGATTTTCCCTCAAGCTCCTTGCCGCCCTTCTTGTTCTCCAAGCTGTATACCAATCGTAGGAAACAGCATGTGCAATGAAAGCACATAGCATAGCAGTGATCCCGGTGGGATAGTTTGGGGCTTCAGAGTCGATGAATAGCTGAGTCCCAATGATAGGTCCAAGACCGTAAAAAACAAAGACAATGGTGTTCGCAGCCGCTCTTTTGGAAGAACCTGCAATGTTGACCACAACAATGCCTAGCATGACGAAGAATCCATTTTGCCACGAAGCAAGAAGCCAAACCCCAGCAAGTCGGGACCAAGCATGGGCCAAGTCGTGGGGTAAGAGTTCTATCAGGAGGGTACCGATGATCGCGGGAATCATACTAATAGCAGAACTGAAGAGTTTTTCGTACACGAATCCTCTTTACCATATAACAGATGCTGACAAGAATTGAAATTCAAGTGCATGCAGGAGTGTATGGTCATGCTCAGGAACCGAGCCCAGTAGCAGAGAATATTCCAGAAGTGGTATTTGACAAAGGCAGGCACTTGGAATTGCATCCAATACAGGACGATTATCAAGTGCGTACGTGTAGAATTTGTTCATCGATTCGTGTCAGTGTAAGGCGAGGAATCCTATGGCCTGGATTTGCAAGCTATTGAAGCTGATTATGCTTGAACCCCCCGATGCCAGTGATGCCAACCTCTGAATCCCTGAGGACTTCTGCTAGATGGAAACTGGGTTTGACAGTCTTAAGATGTGGCATCCTGTCACATCGCCCTGGCTTTCACGGCCGAGTAATCGGGTCCTTGACTTGCTTCAGCAAAGTACTAAATTTGGCTCTTCCTCAATCTTAGCGGTCGAAAGTGGAGCGGTGTTTAATAGTCTGTTCTTCTTTTTGTTTCTTAGGCCAATTCCTCGCGATATCAATCGCGTCCCGAGGTGCTAAAAATTCTAGAAGTAGAAAGATCAGATAGTCAATGACGACGCAGAGACAGAAAAGCTTCCCGGCCCATATGCCACAACCATAATATCTTTTCAGTCGATCAATGAGTGCGAAGCTTTGAACTCCTGCTCGGCCTCGTGTTGCACTCCAGCTTGTGGCATCCGCAGCGTCGTAGCCGTAGAAGTCTACTTCACTTAACACCCCAGATATTCCATCGTAAACTCGCTCTGTCCGGGCTGCAACATCGGTCCAGGAATACATCTTCTTGACGTCGTCGTGAAATTCTTCAGTCCGAACCTTATTGGCTCGAAGAGCAGCGATCGCACGCCCCGTCGCAGCAACCAGATCATCTTCTTCAGGCTTTGCAAAAACAGTCATATGCGCAGGGAGGACCTCTGGAATTCCTCCGACTTGTGTACATACGACATATAGACCACAGCTCGCAGCTTCGACAATGACGGTTCCAAAGGCTTCTGTTAAGCTGGGGTGCAGATATATGTGACCTCGGACCATGACATCGCGAACCTCTTCGTGCCTGACTGGTCCTAGCATTTCCACCCGGTCCTGGAGCACGTTTCTCTCAATCATTTGTTCTAAATCAATTGATTTCGGTCCAGAGCCAGCAATGATAAAACGAACGTATGGATGACTTGCGAGAATCCGAGGGATCGCTGCGACAAGGAGATCTGTCCCTTTATTGTAGAATAGACGGGATATCACGACAATGGTGATAGTATCGCGAGGTCCAATGAGGCGTGGTCCGGTCTCAATTTGGCCACCGAGTTCCGAGGGATATGACGGGTGGGAGAGAGGTCGAAAGTTCTCTGCAACCACTGCGTTCGGGATGACGGACACCATGAGGGGATCGAGAGAAGCACGAAGGACTGTATTTTCCTTACTACAAAGCATCAGTACGCATCAAATGCGGAATATTGCAAACATACCAGGTATGGCTGACACAGATGACATGATCCACGTCGCTCAATATGAATTTAAGAAGCTTGTTGGTGAGAATGCTTGCAGCATCTGCGAAACCAAAGAGCGAATGGTCTGTAAAGACAGTTCTCAACCCCATTGTTCTCGCATGAAGTATCCCTTCGTGGCAGAGACTACTTAAACTTGCATGGCCATGCACTATCTCGATCTGTTCCCTTATAACGATATTTCGAAAGACGGGAAAAAAGGAGAAGACTGTGGGAAATGTCGAGGCGCGATAGATGACAAGAAAAGGAACGTGGTAGACTTTCAGGCCATTGGTGAGGTAACGTACTCCAGTGCGGCCTTTGTATGCATGGGTGATGACAATGACCTTGTGTCCGCGGTCAATCAGTTTGGTAGATAGTTGGTATATGTGACTTTCAACTCCTCCAGGTTGAGGGAAGAAGTAGTCGCATACCATTGCGATGTTGTAGGGCATTGTAACGGTGTACAGTCGGTGTGCAGTTCAGCCGCAGATGTACTATGCCAGTATATCGTGTTGGGTACTCGTGTTCATCGTCAATCCCGAGCGTTGTTGTCAGGCAACGGCTTCCTATGAAATAGGAGATCCTGATGTTGATGTCTCTGGTGAGGCTGTCGAATTGAAATTTGGTGGTCGTAAGGCTCGGCCTCGGGCAGCCCCAAGTGCGGTTTGTGATTTTTGGGGCACCGTAAATTTTCTTCATCTAATCCCCAATGTGCCAAACCTGAACAACATCACAACCCTACGCTGATCTATCATTACCATTTGGCACGGCACGTAATGTCTTCACAGATCTACTCGAGATATATACCGCTCCCGAAGAACAAATTGCCACCATCTTCAGATCCCGTCGTTACAGAATCCCTCCCCACAGCAACAGCCCAATTTCCTCCTACCCCGCCAGCCACTCGACACGATGCATCTTCCACTTATGCTCGATATATTCCACCAAAGACGACAGGTGGCATTTCAATGCTTGCGGATCCCGCATTATCTAGACAAACTTCAGTAACATCGCCCAAACGGAAAAGGGAGAACTTAGATGTCGAGAATGACGAGAGCAAAAGCGCCAGAAAACCCAAAAAGCCGAAAGGAGAATCTGGGATCGCGCCGCTACCAGCTTCGATTGAGGAAATCCACAAGCAATCGAAAGCAGTCAGCTCCGAAGTAAAAGAAAAAAACGACCCCTCTTCCATCTCAACGACTTCAACAAGCAGCAGCATCAAGCATGGGGCATCGGACACGAAGGAAAAGTCTGGCGAAAGCACGCAACCTGAGGATCTACTGAACCTTAAGAATCGGAGGCCAAAAAGGAAGAAGGATGGACCTGTGATCGAACAGTCAATCCAAGACACGGACCATTCGAATGATGAGGATGTAAAGCATAAGAAGTTAATGAGCAAACGGGAAAAGTCTCTCAGGAAGGCTGAAAAGCTATCACAAAATGCTGTTCCAGGGCTAGATGAAGAAGAGGGGGCCTTAATTGCCTTGGACCATTCACCTGAAATACACGATTTGGTACCTCTTCCGCAACCTGAGCCTGTGCCAGAGCTAGAGAACCTATCACTATCCGATTCATTGCCACAATGGCTTGCCTCTCCGATTCATGTTTCTCCGACTGCAACCGCACCATTTGAGGAGCTAGGCGTTTCCGACAATGTAGCCAAAGTCCTTCATCAGCATGGTTTTCCACAAGCATTTGCGATTCAGACTGCCGTACTGCCCCTGCTTTTGCCAGGTTCAGCTCAAGAACCTGGAGATGTTCTTGTTTCTGCAACGACGGGTTCCGGGAAGACTCTCTCATACATCATCCCAATGGTTGAAGATATATGCCAAAACCGGGGCATTGGGATTCAGGGGCTGATCATTATACCGACCAGAGAACTTGTCGCACAAGTCAAAAAGGTGTGCGAGACTTGCACGTCGGCGTACTCTAAATATGAAGACACAAACGGGCGACTTAATGTTGGCACAATTGTTGGAAACGAAACCATGAAAGCAGAACAGGCAGCACTGATTGACGAGGATTGGGTGTATGACCCAGAAAAGTATCAGCGACAGGTGGATGACACAAACAGAACGTGGATGACCGGGGACAGCGAATTCCTGACACAAGATGAGGACAGTACTGATCTTCCTGGCCATGTTCTCGTGCCGGTAACAAAAGTTGAAATCCTCGTGTGCACACCTGGGAGGTTGGTTGAGCATTTAAAATCTACCCGTGGATTTTCCCTGGAGCACCTGAGATGGCTCGTAGTAGACGAAGCAGACAAACTACTTGATCAAAGCTTCCAGCAATGGCTAGCAATCGTGATGGGACAAATCCAGCGAAAACCTCAAGGAAGAAGACAAAGACCGCAACGAGTACGGAAAATCATTCTCAGCGCAACCATGACTAGAGACGTGGGCCAACTCAATCAGTTGAAACTTTTTCGTCCGCGACTTGTTGTCCTGGATAATTCGATTGGGCAAGAATCGGAGGAATCAAAAACACTTGTCATACCTTCATTGCTCAGAGAGTCTGCAATCAAAATCGACGACGAGGCTATTAAGCCGTTGTATTTGATAGAGCTTCTTCAGAGAGAAAGAATACTCTTGAATATTCAGTCAAGAGAGTTGTCTTCTGATTCCGAATCTCTTTCTGATACCGATGACGATGACTCTGGTGTGAGCAGTTCCGACGAGGCAAATCACCCACCCACAAAGACATCTGCTGCTAAAGACTTTTCCCATGGTGCACTCATCTTTACCAAATCAAATGAAAGTGCTCTCCGTCTCAGTAGGCTCATCGCCCTACTTGCCCCTGAAGCAACCGCCATTATTGGAACACTGACTTCGACTACACCAAGACAGTCACGTCAACGAACTATCGCTTCATTTGAATCATGCAAGCTCTCAATACTCGTGGCTTCTGATCTTGTATCTCGTGGTCTCGACTTGCCGAACCTCGCGCATGTCATAAATTACGATATCCCATCAAGTCTCACGAGCTATGTTCACCGTATTGGAAGAACAGCTCGGGCCGGCAAGGAAGGAAAAGCATGGACGTTGTTTTCACCCACAGAAGGTGGTTGGTTTTGGAATAAAATCGCAAGGAGTGTTGAGGTGCATCGTGCACCTGGATCTAAGGTTGAAAGACTCAATATCAAGGCGGAAACTCTGGAAGATAGGCGCGAGCAATATGAAAGTGCTCTCGAAGTCTTGAGCAAGGAGGCAAGCTCGAAACGACTATCGCTACGAAATATACCACAAAGTGTTTGAAATGATGGAGTAGTAGCTACTAGAACGTTGCTTTCTACTTGGGACATCTGTTAACGATAATGGATAATGATACCCTTGGTTGATCTACGAAATGTGTATAATTCTAGACATTTCGTGTGTATAACTTCTCGTTTTTCCCGGCTGCCTGTACCCTTCGTCTCGTCACCTTTGGCACTTGCCTTCCTCCAACCTAAATATTACCAGTGTTCCCAGTGTTGCTGACGTTCGACGGCGGGTTCAGGTGCAGCATCACCAAACCCGCCCGCTTCCTCTCCTCGACCGATCCCGTAGCGGGCATTCGATGACATCTTTGCAGCATCCCTCGCGACGGCATTGGGTGCTTCTGGGGGCATTGTAAATTACCTTTTGTACAATTCTGGCAGCTCGAAGTGAAAGGCAAGTCTACTTGGCACCTGGCCGGTCGATCCATCCAGACTCAACTAGCCGGCTGCGTCCATGGCGGCGTCAGAGGTACATCGTTTTTTTCACAATGCCTTAGCATTTTCCACCTCGTGGTGGAGTGTCCTATCTCCGATGTGTTGAACTGAACAGAGCTTTCCTCAATAGACGACATTTATATCTGTGCTTGGAAATGTTCAAATCGGCGTCACGAACTGCTTCTGACGTGTACTCTTCTCAAGAACCTACATGGAGAATGCAGGCGAGGCCTACGTCGAGTGTGGCGATGCCGTCCTGATAATATCAGGCCTAATGAGAAGATTATACTTGATCCGAAAGCTCTGTCCCTTTGGTGCCAGCTCGCGGATAGCCTGGCCGACATCTGGACGCAGAGAGGGCGAACATCATCGGTCTAGCATGAAAAATACACAAGCCTGACCTGATAAAGTCATACAAAATCAAAATGTGTAAAATTACTGACAGAGCAAGTAGTTACAAGAAGTCATAATCAGGTCATCACCGCCCCACATTAAGTTCAGTCTCCCCTATGTACAGTTAAATCACTCTCTTTCTTCAGTACGCACCCTTTGCGCCTGGGAATTGGGAGAATTGGGCTTTATCGATAGCCTCGAGTTGTGGACAACCAAGTTCGGCAAATACTTTCGCCATGGCGTCATTCAGCTGAGCCAATGGTTTCGTGATACTGGAGAAGAGGCCGTTCAAAATATCAGGAGCAGCCTGTTGTGCGAACTGATAGGCGAAGCACTGGGCATTATTTCCCTCAGCCAAAGTTTCCGAATTGTAAACTCCGCCGGTGAGATCAGTAACGTCGACGCCAGTGAATGTGTTGACCTTGCCAGTGTTGCCTCCAACGTTGAGGAACTCCGGGTACTGGAGGGCAGCCGCCACCAAATCGGTTTGGAAGTAAGGGATAGAATATTCATCGCCAATTGCTCGTTTGTACCAGTTTTCTGGGATACGTTCATGCCCTTCCGTCCAGCTAAAGCTACCAGGTTCGCCAGTGATAGAAAAGAAAGATTTGAGGGTACTGGCATCGAGGTAGCCCTCAGGGTATTCTGCAGATTTGTTGGCCATAAATCGATAGATAAAAGTGTACGCTGCAGGTTGCACTGCAACACCAGTGAATGGTCCGTTAAAGAAATAAGGATTGTTGTCGATAGATTGCTGGAATCGACTGGCTCTGAAAGGCGTCAACGCAGTCAGATCGTATCCGTTGGGGCCGAGTGGTTGGCTATATAGCTCCTCCCACTGACTCATGATAACTTTGTATGTGTTTCCGCTGTGTTGCGTTAGTGAATTGAAAGTATAACAATAAGGGTAGACAAGAACTTACTATTCATAGAGATCTGGTCTGGTCGGTGAGACATCGGACTCGTACTTGTTATGCGAGCCGGAAATTCCCTGAGGGGCTCCTAGGAGTCCAATGCTGTTGAGGAGGCCAGCTGGTGGTGGACCGCCAATCGACCATTTGGTCAAATCCCCATCAAATACAGCACCGTATACAGCGAGGAAGGCTCCAAGATCAGTAGCCATGCCAAAAACTGTGACCTTATCAGTATCTGTATATCGAGATATCAGAGATACGCACCATCGTAAGTACCGGTGATGAATTGTGAAATTGTGGCTACACCGTTGTGGGGGATATAACCATGATTCGCCATTGCATTCAAACCTGGGCAAGGACCTCTAAGATCGTTGGGCCCGGGAGGAACAAAAGCATGAGCTCCAGTTGTAGACACGTACTGCTGGGAAGCAGAGAACCCAGGTGCAATAGGAAGACCACCACGTTTGTATTTGTCTGCTCCAGCTTCAATAGACGCAGCAATCTCGTTGATGGCTCTTTTCTCTTCCTCGCTCATCGAAAGATCGAACATTCTCGAGGGAAACGCGAGAACCTCTGTGGCATAACAGGCCAACAGGGCTAGTGAGAATGAGTACTTCATCTTGAAATTTGAATAGGGCGTGGAAGTGAAAAATCGACAACTTCAACTAATGGAGATCTGGAGGCGACGATATTATATATACTCCTGCGTTTCGGCACTATGCCACAACAGTCTTTGTCATGCTCTAAGTGATAGAAATCAACTTTTTGTACACTATTTTCAATTTTTTCTTTCCCAGTTACTGCTAAAGCCAAGAAAGTACAAATGGAAGTGCCATTTTCGAGTCATTTGCTTCCTAGCCGCCGCCAGGAATGCTATCTAAGTGACGACAATCCTTGGTGATGACAGTCTTGCTGACATGTCGATAATTTTGATTGATCGGATCTCAAAATGTAGTTGTCGATCTCCTTCTATAGTATGCCGATCATTGTGGGGTGTGTGCCATTTGCGGGTGCTTGAAAGTCCGCTCCCTGGGCTGATTGTATATGACAATTCCGGGGTTTTCTCACTAGAGTTTGTTCGCTCCGCTATTCCGTAGAATGTAACGCAATTCAGGACAGACAAGTTACTTGATCCCCTCAATAAGGACAGATGGAGAAAAGAGAGGAGTGGCACCGAATCGGAAAATAGATGAGCCTGTATATGATGGTTGAGGTTGTGTTGGATAATTGGACAAACGCCAACACCCAAAAAGGAAATTAAACCAAGAGAATGGCCATATCAGGGCATCCAATATTTGTCTGTGGCCGTCAGCCACACAAGGAATCAAGGTTTTTTGACCCTGCGAAGATCTTCTACCGACTTAAGCTTAATGTAAGAACAGGAACTACCGAGTGCGGGGAAATCGCGCTCAAACTTCAAGAATTGGAAAGTTGCCTCGGTGTTTTCTGGCGGGATTTTATTTCCGTTGATTGAAATATAAATACCATTTGAGTTTCAGCCCGAAAACGCCATTGACGTGCGACCAGAAATGTTTCCCGGTCTTGTCTCCGCATGCACATCTGCCATAGATATGGGCCACAGAAAATCACGAGACACAGGAACTTGAAGGTGAAAATTGAAAAGAGCTTGAATAGGCGGCAACTTGGGAAGCCTCGGGTCAAAAATTAGCAAAACTTGACAGCTAGATCTACCTTCTCAGCAGATAGCCATGCAGAATATCAAGAGACTATCATAGTCTTGTGAATCTCTCCCTGGTCGAAATCAGATATTCTAGTATCACTCTTAATACTGACAGTTCCCTTCAAGCCGAAAAGCACTTCATTCAATACCTTAAACACTCTCGAGTCAAAAAATCTTCTGTCCACTGCCATGGGATCCTATCCCTCCCTCCGGATACCAAATCATGATGCCGCCACCATCATCACCACCCAGCCTGAAGGTGAAATCCCCTAGCAGCTGAAAACCAAGTCGGTGATACAGCTTCTCTCCTGCAGGGCTGGCACTCAGTCCTGCTATGACACCCTCTTTCTCGGCTCTTGACAACACTTCAGAGAGAAGCATCCGCCCAACCCCGCGGCCTTGCCATTGAGGGCTCACAACAATGCTTTGAGCGTGCCATCTGCAGCTCCGTTCAGGATGAGAGGTCCAGTAGGTTTGATTGTCAGCAACTACCGATGCGTGAAATATTTTCATAGCATTCTTATCACTAGCTCGATCCGGCCATGCGAGGAAGGTGACTTTGTCATAAATCCAGAAAATCCAGGATAATATCAGCATCAAGAACGATTTTCTGGCCCTGGCGTACGACAAAGCGGCTCCATCATTTCCCAGACGAGAGAACTGACCATAACCAACCACCATCGACTCATCTGAGGAAAGGCATGCTACAAGAGAGAGGCTCCTTGGCTCAAAATATCGGCGTTGGATCGATCTTCGAAAATTGCGAACAAAATCGTCCCAATAGAGTTCGGCTTTCGGAGCGATATACCGATTGATTGGACTGCCTTGATAGGCTTGCGCGCTCAGCAAAGCAAGAGGTTGGGCATCCGATAGTCGAAGCGGACGGAGCTTGAATTGGCCATAACTTGAGTTGGTATTACTTGCCGCCCCAATTCCATTCCCTATAGATGTAGAAGCCATTGTAGGACAGGTAGAAAAGGTACCAATCGAACACGAAAGTATAATAGGGAATATCCGCTCCGAGTAGATGTTTACCTCTCATTAAGTAACGATAATATTGTTGGGATAGATTTGGTGGATGACTCACGCCGAAGGGCCTTGCTCAACCTGGAAGGTGACAAATTTGGAGATCCCGTCGTAAGCCGCAGCTGATGCAAGGCTATCGGTGAGCAACGCAAGCCTTTAGATGAACAACCGCAAATTATGAAATGTTTGTATAAGTAAATCAGAGGAAACAACCACTCCTCTCGCCGCTATGATCCTTAGGCAAGGTGTTACCAATATTGTCATTTTCGGAGGTAAAAGAATTTGAATCGATCGCGAGAGAATGGGTGTGATCTCCTCTGTAGAAGACGATGCATCAAAACGCAATCGAGTAGGAAAGAAGCAGTACTATAAATAAAGAGTGGCTACCAAAACACAAACCTAAATGCTGGAAAGACATCTGTGGGACACATGTTCTCCTCATATATTTGCAGTTCGAGGTCTCGCAGCATTACACGCCAGCTTTGGAACGATGTAATCGAGGAGTTCTTCAAACAATAGCTTTCAAGCAACCTGATCATCGGCTGAGTCCTGGCTAGCTGAAGGAAACCGAACATTTGAATGCCAAATCAGGGCGTAATGATATCCTCGTCGCATATGTAGATGCTCATCTGAATGTTGTCCGAAGATCGCAGATGCAGATGAAGATTCATAGATCATTCACTGATTATTGTCTCCATCTCAATAATGTGGGCGCAGCTCTCACCCAGTCTTCACATATGTCCCTACAAGCATCGTATATTTTATGGTTTTGGTGAAGCTGGATGAGAGATTCGATTCGATGCAAAAACGCTGACTCATGGGACGAAAAATGCAAAGTTACGATCGAAATGCTGCAGCGTAGGGCATTGAGGATAACTGGTAAACAGCTGCTGAGGAACTTCAAGTCAATTATCTGTGACATTAGCATATTCCTGGCAGCTAAAGGGAAGGCAGCGGATTTGGAACGTCTTAATGTCAACAACGGTGTCACATCCAACCATCACAGTAGGGCAGATGCATTGCAATGCCAATCAGAGAATTGATTTCCATAATCGAGTGCGCAGGAAGATATGGTATGGGCGGATCGAAAAGGAATCGCAAGACGAGAAGGTTTCTTCATAAGCAATCGTTCTAGATGAGCGCGAGACGCGGGAAAACGCGAAGAGTTCGGTGAAACTGCTCGTTTGACGCACCGGGGTCAGTGCATCTCAGGGTCCTCTGGATTATTATAGGCCAGAGGATCAGACTCTCAACCCAAGGCTTTCGATCGCTGTGCAACCGCTGGATTCTTAATTTTGTTCTTGTACTTTGCACACATCACACCTTGCCTACTTTCATGTTATGGAGAAACTCCAACCCAGCTCATCGTCCTCATTCTCGTTGTTGTTTTGCGCCAAGATTCAATATCCGTATGACTGCATAATGTACATGGCCTGGATATTTTGGTTGCATTCGTTCATCGATCCATTGTCTGCCTGCCTGCAACCCAGTGACCCACAGTTTACGGAGTATAGCCCCCAGGTACAAGTGACCGGCCTGGGCTAGGATTTCTCTTTTCAGCTCCTTGTTGTCAGCCGCACCCAAAGTTTTTGCAGCTTCTTGCGTCAAATTTCTTCATTGAGGGCGAAGTCAAACTGACAAGGCATTCTATTTCGCCGGCTCAACACTCGGTGTCTGTGTTTTTCAATGCGTGACAATGTGGTTGTCAGCCACCAGTGCTTGACACTCCCTGATGATTGGCAAGCAATTAATTACCCCGTATTCTCATTCAAGTAATTTCTGGGGGTGAGAAGAAATCATTGTTTGAGGGTGGTGTTTCCGAATGCCCTCAGCCGCGTTGTGGCTTGCACAGGGGTGATCTGGATGTAGTGATAAAGAGGCCGGTTCTTCCGTCTCAAATTATGCTGGATATTTCTTGTCCACCTGTCTCTCGAAAGCATGTCTCTGCTGCCCTCTTTGCAATATTTTTTCCCGCTCGGCTTGGTCCTTGCCTGGACAGCCGATGCGGATACCAGGAATTGGAATCCAACTGGCGAAGGCTGCGTTGACCCATCCAATTACCTTTCCTGCTATCAGACTCAAACCAGCAATGCTGGTTCTTGTATTCAATTCTGTGAATCTACCAACCAGAAGGGAACTCAAGGGTATCAGACCTGTGTTCTCGGATGCGGTGGTGCATGGCAAGCCGGCAATATCGGATGCTGGATCCAAAGCTGTTGGAATCAGGTATTTCAGTTAGTCTTTACCTGATCGTATTGACGCTGATCAAATAAGGTTTATTCGTGCGAGTATCAGCTTACAGCTTTGAATTATTTCTCGGGGAATGGTCTTGTGCAGAACGGAAATGTTCCCTTCTACCCTCCGCCAGACTCTGCCTCAGCAGGTGCATGCAGTATGTTCTGCTTTCTGTAAAGTGTATATTGTACTGACTCCTATAAGCATGTAACCTGGGCTATGTGTATGGCAATCTCACTTACACCAATTTCAATAATGCATGTTTGAACGTGGCGACCAGTGGGGATCGGGATGCCTTGAGCACTTGTTCATGCTGTCAATTCTCTTTCCCTCTGTCCAAGTGAGTAAACGACATTTCCGTGTACATTTCTGACCATTGCAGCATTCTAAACGCGTGCCCTAAATCCGATCTTTCAATTTTTGGGATAGCAGACAAAATCGCCAGCACACAAAGCCTTGTGGGGAATTCAGCAGATAACTGTTCCATACTTGACAATGGTCCTGAAGCTTGCATAACCCAATTCAACTACCCTTTCTATGGAACTAAAGCCTACAATCCACTTAACCTGGGTCCGGATGAGCCAGGTTCAGAGCCTCTATCGAATCGTCCAGGAAATGCATTTACCGAGTTCGGGGTTCCTGCTTATACGCTGAAGTTGTTTCCTGGGTTCTCCAGCGTCATCACACCTGCTGCGTTTAACACCAAGGCTGGAGCAGCAAGCCAGACAGTGAACGCGGCTTCAGGAGGTATTTCAATAACCGCAACACCAAGTGGTAGTGGAGGTGCAACATCAACTGGAAAAGCTGGCAGCTCGACGACTGGAAATAGTCCAGGTACCGCAGCTTCATCTTCGCCTACAAAAGCTAGTCAAGGTTCCATGACTTCTTTGAATCTGTACTGGTTCCTAGTCACTTTTGCAAGCGTCAGTTTTAGCTTGCTGTGATCGAGCTCACTCTGATTCGAGAATGGTCAGGTGTTAAGTATGGATCGGCTTAATACTCAATTAATCTGCCTTCGAACATCAGCTTTCATACACAAATTATTACAAGACTTATTTACATTCCCTCGCTTTTGTACTTATAATCTGAATTTCCAATGTGCGCCGATAGTTAGTCAATGTTTGTAGAAACATCGGCAATGGTGCTCATCTACTCTTATCAATTTAATTGGCATTCTGTCGCTCTATGCTTGACAGTACAGTAGCCTCTAAGCAAGTACCTAAGGATATTGAATGTGCTTGGTGCGATGTATTTTGTTCAATGGTCTTGGCATCGGGGTAGCGGGGTAAATCGTCTGGACTCCGAGTCCGAGAACTTTGTTTTCTACTCCGACCAAGTAACGTCCAGCTCAACAACATTATTCTTGTGAGTGGGCTTTCATGCACTCTGCTTTCATATCAACTTCTGGCATTCATTCCTTTGATTAAAAGAAACATCCTATCGCATCTGTTCGCGGAGAGGAGGTGAAATTGTTGTTATCGGTCTCATCCCGAACCCCGATATCATCAACGACCAATGTCTCACTCTTTATCGAATGTACCACGCGTTCACTTGTCAAGGAAGACAGATGGAGATCCTGGACGGCGCCGGAATGGTCTTCTTCCTGCGTGCGAGGTAAGTTCAAATTTCAAGAAAAAGCCCCATCCGTGGAATCATGCCCGCTACATTTATGGCGTCGTCGCAGTGGAGAACACAGAAACGCTAACTCGGAAACTGGATATAAGCCATGCAGGAAGGCAAAAGTCAAGTGCGACTTCTCGACCGCCGAGAATAACTGCTCAAGATGCAGGAAACGTCAGAAAATCGATTCGTGTATCATCATCGATGCGCCAATGACGCAGGCAAAAGATTCAACCCCGAAACCGAGGAAATCAAAACGCTCTACTACTTCCCCATGGCGACGTGAAACCCCATCTGCAAGCCCAGCATTCACCGAAACTCCAAAACCATTGTATATCTCGAAACAAAGCCCCCATGGAAAGTCTTTTGATTCACCTGGTTATCTCGGCCAAACAAGCTTCTCATCAACAATTCAACGTAATTCCACAAGTGATCCTGATGGATCAATTCATACCAGTGGTATAGAAGTAAGCGACATAGATCCTCGGTCTTTAGATCTGGCTATTCGGACGCTGAGAAAGTTTCCTGATGAGACGACATCATACTTCCTGTTCGATGGTTTCTGTTCTGCAACGGTGTCGATGCTCAACTTCTCTCAGGAGTCGATGCGTTATATACTTCAGACTTTCTGGTCAACATTTGGCAATGCTATGAGATCTAGAGACACGAAGATGCTAGAAAATATGGCCAAACATTTAATTCGAAATGGAGAAACCGACGCTGCGGAGGGGGACGATCCAAAAGAATGGACAGATTCAATGTCAGGGGAGAACATGAGGTGGGAGACTATAGGATTGTTCTTTGTCACTTTCTGTTTCGCACAAGTCCTTGTCGCCGAGTCCAACCTCCCCACGATCGACAGATATGTATCCGAGAAATCCAAAACACACAAAATGGGAGAGTTCAAGCAAGCTGTGGAAGCGTGTATGAAGCTTTGTGAACACAGTCTCAACCCTGTGGTCTGTAATTTATTGTACAAGAATGGACTGCTGGAAACTATCATACATGGCGATTCATGTTAGCTCCCAAACCCCCCTCTTTAAAGCTCGCTAACATATCGATTTTAGCTCTCTCTGTTTGGAGGTTACATCACGAACTTGTTGCTGTTGTTACAGCACTCGGATTGCATTGCTACCAAGGAACATCGACTGTCAACTTAAGATCTGAGATGATCAAACGACTCAGCGGGTCTGCATTTTACCACGACAAGGAAATTGCAATGTTTACTGGAAGACCTCCGGCACTCAGCCACAGATATTACTCATGCCCTCTACCTCTAGATGTGAGCGACGAGGCTTTGATGGCAGGCGGAGAGTTACTGGAGCAAGAACTGAAGGAATTGGATGAGAATGGTGGGAATACCAAAGGGCTTATCCAAAATGCGACCATCTGCAGGATAGCTGTATATTCTGCTGAGATATCCGATAAAATCATGGAGCTCTTTCTAGGTAATGAAAACCAGTTCTCTGTTGACCGGCTGAAGTAAGTCTACCTATGATGTTTCTCATCACTCACTTATTATCATCTAGTAAATTGAAGGCCACTACAAAGGAAAGGTTTGGTCAGTTTCCAGTCTTGATAAACTCTACCAAAGAAACAATAATAGCTTCCCAAACTGCAACCCTTATGTGGAGACTTTTCTGGAGCAAATTAGACTATTTGCGAATCAATTTCCTGCTGGAACGATTGAGTTTCGAGAGAGGACACGAAACAAAGAGGAAACTACTTGATGTGTCACGAGAGATGATAGACCTCACTATTTCCGCTTGGATGCAAAGAGATAGATCGCCTGATCGCGCTATGGGGTGGGCATTCTCGGTGAGTGGTGATGTTTCCTTTACTAGACTTTTGGAGCTGACACTGGCTGAAGGCTATGTGCTATGGAATGCCTGCCGCTGGAATTCTCTGCGCTCACCTTCTCAATCAAATCCGCAATCCAAATGACGCTGAGTGCAAGTTGCCGGTATCAGAAACAGTTCAGTCACTCAGCTTGATGATCAGCTTCCTGGAATGGATCAAACCTACGGTTGGCGATTACAAAATGTGCCGAAAAATGGCGCTTTTGATACGACGGGTCTTGGACCAACTTTTTGAGGCACCGCCAATTGCTCCGCAACTCTACAATCAGCACGATTACCCAACAATGGGTTCCTCTCACATGTTACCGATGAATCTCAATGATGATTTGGATTGGTTGAATAACATCGATTGGGGTCGAGGGCCTTATCTCGACTTTGAATTAGAGTAATATGAGGACAAAACGAAGGGCGCTGTTGTTTCTAAATGAAGAATGATCAGAAGTGTTTCCCGACCCCGCGTTTGATATCAAGTTGCGTCCTTTCCTTGGGCTGAATCTCCTCAAACCCGGCTGGTTTTTCGTCACAACGTCGTTTTGTCACAATTTTCGCAGACATTGTGCCCGCATTTCTTGCATTGCTTCTTTACTCTTGCCGTCATTGTCTCACACTTTGATATTTAGCATAGTCCCGAGATTTGAATTACCCTGACTCACCTGTTCACTATTTACTATGTTGCAGCAATGCCACTGAGTCCATGGAAATTTTCCCTCTTTTATATGATTGAACCAAAACTTCGTGTAATGCACTGCTTTTCGTCTGACTTTTTCCCCAGCGAATTATGGTTTTTCAATAGAGTCTCTAGTTTTGGTTCGAGTCATAGGCTTTGGTACCAAGTATTCTCCTGCTCTTGACGGCATCGGGTTTGGCATCGTGGGTTGACTTGTATCACCTGCAGATGTGAGGATTTCGGGATTTGGGATGGTCTCAGGGACTTGGGCGCTTAAAGATTTGGCTGCCATCGTTGCTTGATGTTGCTTGTCTTTATGAAAGCTGCTGTATGTCTGAGTGTTTCATCCTACAAAGATCGAGGCGGCGAGTCGGGTTGTGAACTCGTCTTATATATTCAACATTGTGAATCACAGAACCTGATTTCGCACTTGATGTGGAGTGATTCATGACAACCTAGTTGGGTTCAAATTGCCTGTTGCTGAATTTACAAGTCACGAGAGTGAGGCTCAATTGCTAAAGAAATCCCATGAGTAACGATATGCAATCGAAACAGGAATGCAAGCTGCAGTTGAATTATACCATCGCCAATCTAATGAGTATCTCCATTGAACAACGCCCCCGAAGAGGAAGGTGAACGATTGGCGAGCGAGGGACATTTATATTGTAACCAAACTGTACCCGATCATAAGCATTGTTCCCTGCGTTGATCTCCTGAACTCGGGCCGTCCAAAATGCCCTGATAACACTGAAAACCCCCAAATTTTGTCTGCTACAGACCTCCATAGTGGATGAGAATTGGTGGTTGATTCTCAGAGCAGTCCCTTACTCAAAATTTCTCATCCTGACCGTCGACGTGCTTTCCGCAGCACAAGCACTCTCTGTGCCAGATAGAATGAACTTTGCCACACTATGTCAACGTTAGCTTGGATACATGTGAGAGGGAATTGAATGAAATTTCTGAAGCAAGGTTAACATAAGTATATCACCAACCTTGGATCCAAAAAGAATGTTGTTGCAACGCCAGTGAGTCCAAGTCATGTTGCTGGTTTGCTGATAGATATCGACCTGGTGAAAGTAGGAGAATTTTTGACTCTTGACCCTCTTGGTTTTCTGAGGTGAATTGTTGATGCTGATGGTGACAAGATTTCTTCAAGGAAACGGGGTTAATATAGATTCCGTTTTGAAAAAGTCGAAGGCTGCGGTCTTTCAGCTGGCACAGACCCGCCTGCAGCTGACGAGAAGTGAAAATACCTCAATTGATTTTGCCATCCAGTTCAAAGCAGAAATGGGTTTCTTAGAAAAAATCAGAGATCACATGGACCAGTGCCACGTATAACTTTCTATCCCACGGCTGGTCCGTGACCCTATAGCGTTGTGGATTTGTGCCTTCACTGTTGAAGTCTCGCACATGAACGACGAAATCTGCAAGCCTCCGAATTCAGAATTGGATGTACCGGCAGCAGAAGCTACAGTGGCAGTGGAAAGACATCCCAATGGGCTAGAAGTATCCGTGTGATCAGCCACAAACGTCTCGATATGATACATGTGGGGGCAGCGCGGGGTAGAACGAAGCCGCCCCAGAAACGTGTAGACTTAAGCATAGACAGTTGGTACATGAGGTTGAAACGTCTCCTACTGCATCTATTGGGAAAGGAAAAGAGCGTGGGGTGAACGTTAAGGGAATTGGAAATGGTCATCTTAACGTGTTGAAACAGATTCACATAAGAAAACTGCTTCTGGAAGGACGACTGATTTTGTGATTGTGGCAAAGATGGAAACAAGGCAGGACCTTAGCAGGCCAGATGGGCGTGACATGAGTCAAAGCAATACGCGATTCTGAATCTTTACAGGTGATAGTGGAAAGTCGGGCACACGACCTCTTTCCCTATTCACACTACCTCATGCCATCCCACACCAGAGCCGCGACAGTGAGAATCCCGCAGGTCCCCTCGAAAATCGCCACATTGATCCAAGGACCCCCGTGCTGCACAAAGAAAGTAATTGCCAGACCTCGACCTATAGCGCAAAGCCACATCAGGTTTCGATCATTGCGATAGGCCGCGTTTAGGTAGAATGCCCTGGTTCAGTGTGAGATTTTCCGACTAAAGCAAGAACTTCGATTGGAATTGAAACAGCAGAACACAAAAGCTAGTAGGCTTACTCACCCAATGGAAACAGAACCAAGAGCAATAGCATGGATGGCAGGTAGTGATGTGATGTTCAATGTTTCGAGATTTTTATCTGCTGCTCGTCTGAAGAACAATGTTGCAGAGCCATTCAAAATCCCAAAGATTCCTTGAAGCCCAATCACAATCGATGCGGAAGAAGGCATGAGGTATGTAGAGTGATGTGGGTTGGTGTACTTTGAAGTAAGGAGGGAGTTATAGAAACAAGATCGTGAAGAAAAGCTGGAAGGATGAGCCCTTTCCATCACTAATCTTGAACACGGGCCGAGCTTTCCGCACTTCGTCATCCAACCAATATGACATTTGCTGCAAATAAAATGATATCAATGAACGCAATCAAGAGAACGTGCAGGCAAACTCAGTATGGGAATGTCATATTCATTGGCAAAGAGTGCATATACCTGGATGCCTCTCAGGAATTTTAGACCTGGGTATCATGACGCCGAACACCATAAGAAATGTCCCCTCGGCGATTCTCATCTCAATTCAGGATCTCCCATCCAGTCTGGTTGTAATACCCATTCGATCGCATCCAGATTTGGTTTCACCACAGCTGCTTTCCCCTTCCTTTCAATGACCAGGTCTGTAATCCCACCCAAACTTGGAAGTGCGCCTCTTGCCCTATCATCTCGTGCATACACTTTCAGACCTCTGACGTGGGTATCTTTTCCGTTTTGGTGATTTTCCACGACTCGAACCTGGATCAGAAATGCTCGCAGGGTTTTACCATCCTCGCCACCCCCAACATGATCTAGTGGAACATCAATCCATCCTTTGGGTTGTTCAAAACTGAGGGCAGAGAATGGTATCAGATCATGGTATCCAGTGCCTGCGAGGAGTGTGATTCTTGTAGGAGTGTAGGATTCATCGGCTTCGAAGTCGAGGAAGATTCGAATTGAGAGGATAGAGACAAGTCTCGAGAAGTGTATATTCAGGTGGTGAGGTTGTGGGCCGTCCGATCTTGCTGCGAATTAGCTTCCATCAAAGAGAGTGGTATCCATCTTACTGCCAGAACAATCCTGTATCCTCGTCCCTTAATGCCTCCACTCCGCAACCTGGTTTGCAACTGCTCACCGTCCAGCTAGCCAGATTGCCTATTTCTTTCAATCCCAAAGCTGTTGGATCGAAGGGTGCATCAATTTCCATGGGAACTGGATCAGGGCTTTGGTCAGTACGTTGCCAACGGAGTGCTGTACGATCAGGAAGTGAGATGCGTTGACTTCTTCGGCCATCCCAAGGCTGCGAACGGGATCGTTCTCGAGACATGTTGTTTGGAGGTTGATGGCTAGGGGTGTCTCAGGAGCGGGAGACAAACATACCTTCTTCGATGCCACCTTCCTCCTCCTCATCCGCCTCCACGACTTCTCCAGTAACGCTGAGGAATGAGGTTCTGTGGTCATCGGATTCAGGCTCTCTTTCCTGTTCATCTTCCTCATCCTCTTCACCCTCACCGTCATCTCCAGATTGATCTGACTGCAATTGATGCCGCGCCCTTTGCTCTTGAAATTGGCGATTGACTCCCGCATTCACTTCAGCCCATTCTTCATCGACGTGTGGTGTGACTGGCGTCTGGGCCGTAGGTGTTACAGCATTATTTGTCCAAGGAAAGTGATTATTCCGTCGTAATCTAAAGCTGGAGAATCCGCTTGGCGGCGATGGTGAGTGCGCTGGATTTGTTGTGCGAGTAGGAGCCATGATGATGTTTAATTGAAGTTCGTGTTTTGGGGAGACGCGACTGGTTTGGTGGGGCGGGGCGTTGCGGTCACGTTCTGGAAGACCAACTGTAGGGAACGATAATGATAGCATATCAGATTGCAGAATAGTGAATTAGCTACAACTCAACATCATATGCCAGACTTGAACACCTCAATCTAACACAGACACGCGAACATCATCTGTAAAAAGATTTCAACAACTTTCAGAGTATTCTAGCCCGTCCCACATCTTCCCATAGTTGATCAATGAACATTCGGATCGAACATACTTGTACATAAAGTCCTCTGGTTATTCCTCATATTACATTGCCTCCCAACCAGACCTTCGATAGAAACGAATACAAGTATAATTGCACATGTGCAGCGAAATTAAACTGGAATTCTTCTCGCAGCTCAACTACACCCTTGGGTCCACTTTTGATCTGATATGTCTGTGTTTCCCCTGTTATACACTACTCCTGTGTACCTCCTCCATTGACATTCCTAGCAGAGAGTTCTCTCGTTGTGAATCTCCGTCCTTTGTCGCCTGTCATGCTACTCTCCACAGAATTGCTATGATCTGCTGATCCAATAGAGCCTGTAATAAAGCCAAGTGGTGTCGAATTGGTGCCAAAACTCAGGCTATGACCAGTGAGCTTCTTGTGTTTGACGATATTGACCAAGCGATTGAGCACCGAGAATTCGACCTTCAGCTTGACAGCATAGATAACAGGTTTGTACGTCGTCTGGATCTCCCAATGCCCCGAGTACTCGGTGCCGAGTAGTGTGGCGTCGAGAATCAAAACCAAAGCGTTGACCAAGATGAGATGAAAGAGTAGCTTTTGATGTGGATCGGAATTGCGTCCTCTGAAGGGGCCAAACATTCGCACAGTTTCGTATATATAGAATCCTGAGATGATGGACTCTTGAACGAAGAAGGTGCCAACCTGTACCTTGTCGAATATTGAAAAGGCGTTGACGACGGAGAGATTGGGATGAGGTTTGTTTGACAGGAACGCCAAGATCATATCAGGGATTCCGATACAGATCGCGTTGAATATAATCATATAGAGAACCCAGCGAATCCTATCCAGACTTCCAGATACAAGGTGGAGACGGGAGTACAGAACCAAGGACTGCCCAGTTACCATGGACATCCACCCGATAGCAATGAGCAAAACAGGCGGCCACCATAGCGGCATGATTTGAAAGAATAGCAGAATGAATCCGACCACATGCGGTGCGATGCCCCAGGTTGCCGCTACAAAACTCCAGAAATATAGTCCTTCCCGTCGTTTGAAGATCGCGAAGATAATGACGGTGAGCTCTATAACATTATAAAGTGCAATAGCTGAGAAGGAAACCATGATCATCCATGTTGGGAGATGGGCCACGACAACACCAGTAATACCATTGCTCTGTTCATTAGCCATCGTGGAGATCAGGTAAAATGATTGATGGTGAAGCTGATAGAGAGACCATGAAGGTATTATATTCTCATAGTATGGCGCTCACTGTCCTCGCGCACACTAGACATTCGGGCTATTCCGTCGATGAGTTGATGCCACAAGATTTAAATGGCCGTGGCTGAGCCAACTGGAGTGAAGTTGATGACCCCAGGAGTTGGAAGATGCTGAAATCCAATCCGATCCATATTTGCGAGCTCATACATCGCGTTGTGTGAGCCTCGTAGTGTGTGTCTCCTGAACTCAACCCAGTGGCTCTGTGGCGTTCGTAGCATGGTTGCAAACACAGTGCAGCTATTGATCCTAGTACCGGGGAATGGGGAAAGAGTGCAGCTAGTCAATCGAATCGAACGCATCAAGCCAAGGTACGCCATTAACTTCATATTTGGTGAACCGTACGCAGGGCGGGTCGGCCGGTTGTCCCAGCCGTATGAAAGAGTGTTTTTTGGGACTAGGGAACATCAATCAGTGATTGATCAATTCCATCGCCACGAGCCGAAGGAGCCGCGTAAATTTCGCTGCCGATATCAAAAGCTGGATGTTTCTGCACCGTCTGTTCCATGCACAATGTCGAATTATTTGCTTCTTTTTGGAGCTGAGAGCACACAGACCCTAGCCTTATGTCAGCTATGTCTCGCCCAGACTACTATTGACTCCAGCTCCTGAGCTTTCCATGGCAATTACCACACTCGGTACAGCCACGGGTACCTTTCCCAAACTGGGTAATTCTGCACAAATTGAGCTGACTGCCCGGAACATACCACTAATAGTAGGGAAGGGATTATCATCCAGTGGAAGGAATGATCGCCAGCTAGCGAGAACGAGTTTGAGAAGTGTTTACTAAGATAGAAGTGAGATGATTGTAACGGTTACTTGTTACGGTCGCTAGGTCTCAGGAGGAGGTGGTGAGCAGGCGTGGTTCTGGGAACCGAGTAGTTCTTAGGATCTCGGCTCCTAGGAGCCAAAGTGTAACGATACGTCGTCACTGGGGCTTGGTCACCTGACAAGTTGGATATTAGGAACAGATTCGGAAGGGTTTTAGAAGGGCATATGTATTTAAGGAACTTCTCTCCCTCTCTCCCTCCCCTAGCTTTCTTGTTTCCTTGGTATCAAACCTAATGATATACGGTTCGCCTCCGTTTATACTCCCATATATAGTTCCGCTTATTATATACTCATGATATTACAATATATATTATAGATGTTTCCACAGTTTCCCAGAAAGTAACGCGCCGAACCTGTCGTGTGCCCGATGTTCGCGGACATGTTAGCAACGTCGACTAATGAGTTGGAGCTACACAATATATTGCACCACAGGCACCAGCAATTTTATTTTCCTTCTAGCTTTTGCTAGAGAATTTCAATATACTATTGGAAGGTTCCTACAAATTCTTGGGCTGTATCGCGTCAAGTGCGCGTGATATTTGGTGCATGCGAAGTCGAAGCACATTTCGATGGCTTGTGATATACTGCGAGATATCACAATACAAGCTGTGGTATTCTTTTTTTCGTTTGAAACTTTGCCAGACAATATCACACTCTAAGAATGGCTCACCTACAAAGGATGAATTGGTTTGCGGTCGATTGTAACTTGTGTCTGATGCTTTCCTATCGTCAATAGAACGCCTACGCATCTGCCTTGAAAATGGCAGCATACGCTCCAGCATTTTTGTTTTGTACTAAAATGTGTCCCGCGTCTCTAAATATCGTAGAGATTGTGCTAGAGGAGTATCATATCGAAACAGATTGATCTGCACATCTGCTGCTCGATTTTCATCTGTTAGCCATTACTTGAAGCCCTCGTTACGCTGCCGCATAAGTTCCAGTACACCCTCCATCATTTTTAGTTCCATCCCAGAATTTGTCAGATCATTTCAAAGATCAAAAAGAGAGATACAGCAAATGATGGGCTTGAAAGAGATCGGTTTGAATTTGTGCTGCTCGGTGATCGGCTGGTTGCCACTGATGAAGTAGCCGGCAGCTTTCCCGAAAAATTACAGCACACCCTCTGGCCTTTTTTTCTTCGTCCAAAAATTTGTACGATTTTTTGAAAGATTAGGGAGAGAGATCCTGCAAATGCTGGTCTTGAAACAGATCAATCTACACTTATGCTGCTTGGCGATGGCTCGCGTGCTGTGGATATCGTCGTCGGCGGCTCAACCTAATATTGTACCACACCCTCCAGCATTTTTATTTTCCTTTACGCTTTTGCAGTCTGTGTATTAATCATTGATAGATTATTCTTGCAAATGCTGGGGCAGGAACGAGTTAATTTGTTCTTGTGCTACTTCATGTTAGCCCGCCAGCCACGGATACATTCATCGATCACCCACACTAGATGTTGCAGCACAGCCCCCAGTATTTTTATTTCCGTTCAAAATTTTGCTTACTCAGTCGCAATAATTGATAGATCACTCCTGCAGATGCTGGGTTCGAAACGGGTGAATTTGCGCTTTCATTCCTTGATGTTAGTCCGTCTGTTGGTGAGACAATCTTTTGTCACTTCAATTGAATCTCGCAGCACACCCTCTAGCTTTTTTTTTTCCGTTCCAAACTTTGTGCCGCAGCTTCTGATATCACAAAAAACATTTCTGCAAATGCTGGGATTGGGACGTGTTGATTTGAAGCCGTGCCGCTTCATATTGGCCCGCGTACGCTTATATAGTACTTGGCTACTTCTATAAGATCTTGAAGCACACCCTTCAGCTTTTTTATTTCTGAACCAAACTTTATATCATGGCTGCATATAATATAAACAACGTTTATGCAAATACTGGTATGAGAACAAGCTAATTTGCACTTGTGCTGCTTCATGTTGGCCTAGAATTCAATAACATTGCCAGTCGCATGTCAATTCTTTCAGCACGCCCTCCAGCATTTTTATTTTCATACAAGCATTTGCAAGAATGTTTTAGATACTATAGAAAGTATTTCTGCAAAGTTTCATTCAGAAACAGAGTGATTTGGGTTTGTGATACTCGATGGCATTTTGTTCCTATTAGTAGTAAATATCGTATACATTCAGATATTACGGCACATACTCCAGCATTTTTATTTTCTTATCAAAATTTGCAAGAATGTTTCAAATACCACTTGAATTATCTGTGCAAAGTTCTATTCTCAAACGAAATGATTTGAGCCTGTCCTGCTTGATGGTAGCCTGTATTCATCAACAGTACTATACAATCCTCTCAATTATTAGGGCACACACTCCAACATTCTTCTTTGTGCATGAGTTTTGCAGGATTGCTCTTCGTACCCAGCAGAGTAGTGTGACAAAGTTTGGTCCTGAAACGACTTGCTTTGAGTCTGTCCTGCTCGATAGTAGCCCGTAATCATTGGTAGCGGATCTTCCATCAACTCAGATATCGTGGCGCGTGCTCCAGCATCTTTACTTTTGTGCGTGCATTTGTAGAATTGCATTTTATATCCTAGAAAATAATCTCACAAAAATTTATTCTGAAACAACCAGTTTTGAGTCTGTGCTGCTCGATGGTAGCTTATAATCATTGGTAGTGGCTCTTGCGTGGTCTCAAATCTCTTTACATAGTCCAGCATTTTTATTTTTGCACATAACTTTGCAGGATTACTTCTACTCTTTTATGAAGTATATCTACAAAGTTTCGTTCCGAAACAAGGTGGTTTGAGTCTGTGCTGCTCGACATCAGCCTACAGTGACGAGAAGGGGCGGTCATAGGCCCTTCAAAACCAAAGCATACCTTCTAGCATTTTTCTTTCCGAACGCACATTTGCACAACTCCTTCTAGTAGTCAATAGATTACTTTTGAATAGTCTTGGCTTAGGACGACTCGATCTCATCCTGTGCTATACAATTTTTAGCCTTGAAGTCAACAGAGAATTTTTACCCCCAGATATGGCAGTACACACTACAGCATTTCTATTTTCATATGAGCATTTGTAGGACTCCTTCAAGTAAGTAGAAGACTGGACTCCCAAAATACTGTCCTGGGACGACTCGATTTCATCCTGTGCTGACAGATATTCGTGTGGTGGGGTGGAAGCGGGGTCGCCTGCTTGCACATATTGCTATTCACCTCCCATCCTTTTTTACTTTCGTCCAAGCATTTGCACACTGGATTGAAATGGTAAGAGGAGGGCTTTTGCAAAGTCTCGGGTTAGGAAGCTTCGATTTCATCCTGTGCTGCTCGATATTCGTTCGCGGTTAATAGACGCCTTCCAAGTATGCTTCTCGATAGTACACCGTCCAGCATTTTTTCTTTCGAATGAGAATTTCCATGTTGCATCTTAATAGTATGGAGATTATTTCTACAAAGTTTCAGCCTAGAACTGATCGATTTGATCCTGTGCGCCCTGATCCAACGTCCGCGCTTAATATACGTCTGTGAACCATATTTCTCGACAGTATACCGTCCAGCATTTTTTCTTTTCGAATGAGATTTTGCACGCTCAATCTTAATAGTATGGAGATTCTTTCCGTAAAGTCTTGGACTAAAAATGATAGATTCCATCCTGTGCTCCTCAATTCACGTCCGCGGTTGACATGCCCTTGAACTACACTTTTCGGCAGCACACCCTCCAAATTTTTTTTTTTCGAATGAGATTTTGCACGCTCAATCTTAATAGTATAGAGATTCTTTCCGCAAAGTCTTAGACTAGAAATGATTGATTCCGTCCTGTGCTCCTCAATTCACGTCCTCAATTCACGTCTGCGGTTGTCACATGCCCTTAAACCACACTTCTCGGCAGCACACCTTCCATCATTTTTCTTTCCCTACCAGCATTTGCCTTTCCAATTTCAAGAATATAGAGAGCATCTCTGCAAAGTTTCAAGGTAGGAGGAGTTGGTTTCGTCCTGTGCTCGATGTCGAGAAGTGGGATAGTCGCTTGCCTGACAATGAAGAATTCATCGCACAATATCCAGCATTTTTCTTTTCGTCCGAGGAATTGCCATTCTACTCTAGATGGTATAACAAGTAAATTTGCAAGTGCGTAGACTAGGAGGACTTCATTTCGCTATGTTCTCGAAACTCGCGACATGTGAATACTGCGTCTCGATAATTTCAGCGCACACCTTCCAACAATTTTAGTTTCGTGCGAAGAGCTGAATTCTGGCCTTGAATTGTATAAGCAGTATACTCGCAAAGTCATAGGTTAGGAGGATTCTATTCCGTTTTATGGTCGAAGTCCACTATAGGTTTATGACGCGTTGGGCTCCTGGGAGAATGATTCAGAGCACAGCCTCCAGCATTTTTCTTTTTGCTTCAGTATTTGCAAGATCATTCTTAACCATAATTATAACATATGTGCAAAGTACGAGGTTAGGAGAACCAAACATAATTCTGTACTCGACGTTAGTAAGTCGAAGAGCGTTTCACCCTACCCAAAAGCACTTGAACACAACATATCAAGTTCCAGCCTTTTTCTTTTTGTCTCAGAACCTGCAGGATAGTTTTTCATTATTATTGAAGCGTATATGCCTAGTAGACGCCTAGGAGAACTCATTTCCATCCTGTGCTCGATGTCTCTGAGCCTAGGTATCTTACCACACTAGCACTTGGATATCATACCTCAACGTCCAGCATTTTTGCTTCGACTCAGCATTTGCACAACTGTCTTTAATTGAGATTGAAACGTCTCTGTGCGGTTTGAGTCTAGGAGGATCTGAATTCGACTTGTACTTGATGTCTCCTTGTGTCTGATACAAAAGACTTTTCGCAAGTACTCGGATACCCTGGCATTGCTTGTCGCATATCAATGCTTTCAGCACGCCCTACAGCAATTTTCTTTTGGTGCCCCCATTTGCAGAATTGTTTGCATTTATATCTATGATTGGTTTCCAACGTTTTAGCCTAGAAGGATGCAAGTTGAGTCTGTGCTGGACGATTCTATTAAACACTTACCCTGCTTCCGATGGCTCCACGCCACAGCACAGGACCCAGCATTTTTCTTCTTGCACCAAAAATTGTAGGTATACTCCGAATCATATAAATAATGATTTCACAAAGTCTTAGCTTAGGAGGATTTACTATGCGTTTGTGCCGAGTGACTGTCTTGAAATATTATCAACTTCCCAGGTCCATATCTCTGCCGCGACAGCCAGCATTTTTCTTTTCGCTCCGGCATTTGCAGGAATGCTTGGATACATGTCTAAAATTGATCTCTGGCGTTTCAGGACGGGAGGGTCGGAATTGAGTCTGTGCTCGATAACTGTAGTCGAATGCTACCTGGCTTCCAATGTCTGCATCGTTCAACATACCCTGCAGCATTTTTAGTTCTGCTCCAGCATTTGTAGGAATACTTACTTACATGTTTGGAATGGACGTACAGTTTTTGGGAACAGGATGACCTGATTTGCGTCTGTGCCTATCGACTGTAATATAGTGCTACCACGCTCCGGAGCACCGCAATCTACTATATAGCCTCTAGCATTTTTCATTTAATATCATGCTTTGCAATGTTATATGACAATATGAGAAAAACATATCTGCAAATGCTAGGGCTGTTACTAGCCCCTTTAAATATATATCTGGCTGGTGCCTGAAATATATGAAATCAAACCTTATATTAAAGCAATATAGGTTATATCTCCGCGTCCAGCATTTTCTTTTATATTCAAGAATTTCCGAGACTATTTTTTATAAAAAAAAGAATATATTCAAGAATTCCTAGGATAGTATTAGCCCTTTTTAATATAAGCTTAATTATAATTCTAATTTAATATTATTTAATTAAGAAATAATCTTTAATAAAATAATATAAATTCTTAATAAAATAACAATTTCTCAAATTATTAAATAACTTTAATAAGAGCTTAATAATTATATTAAATTATAAGCACTTAATATTATAATTATTTAATAAATTATTATAAGACATATAAATAAAAGGTAATTTAATAAGTAAAATAAGTTATATTTTAATATAAGACTAAACTCTAGCCTTTTGAAATAATAAAATTAAATTATTTAAAGGATGCTTAAGGGGTTCTTATAAATTGCCAAATATAATTAAATAATTAAAGTTATATAAAATTATAATTTTAATTATATACCTAACATTAGTTATCGTCATTCACACCGTGAATGGGTTTTTTTATAGTAGTGAAATTAAAGTGTAATCTATGCCCAGTTATAGCGTGAATAGGTTAACCCCAAGTAACCCCAAACCCATTATTACCGCTTATACATTGCCTAAAATCATTTTAAAATATCATAAATAGCCAAGGAGCCATGGCTTAACCTATCCCCGAAGCATTGGATTATATTATTGCATTAAATGTTAAGTTTGGCATATTAATTTATTTATAGTGCAAATATATAGTTTCGCCTACCGCCATTTCCTAACATTTAGGTAATAAGCACAAAACCCTAATCAAATTATAAAAAGAGTTAAATAAGTATATTTAAACATTTCCATTTTAATATAATTATACTAGTATACGATTGCCTAATAATGGATTAGCGCCCTAGCCCATTATTCCCATTTTAAATGGCTATTTATATTAGGATTGCCCATATATGAGCCAGAACCGAGACGTTATACGGTAGCATGGGAATAAGATCCATAATAAGAAAAGGGTTTCCGATAAAGAATTATTTAAGATAGTTAAGTTATAATTATGGTTTAATAATCAATAAGCCCGATATTGGATTATTAACTAAAGCAAGTAATACGAGCAAGAGCGATAGAGGCGCCGAGCTATAACACGTAATATTAGAGAAGAAACCAACAATTTAGACCATAATAATAATAATAATGTTAATAATAATAAAAGCGACCAGGATAATATTAATAACCAGATTATCCAGGATATTAAAAAATGGAAGGGTAAGGCCTAGGAGCGGTGATTGCGGATATTAAAAGAAGTGCCTATCATTAAAATGGATTCGTGATTATGGTATATAAAGTGGAATGAGGTATTAAGCTAATCCAAGCACAATTTGGTCAAGATATTCCATTATACCCATATACCCGACCTAGATGAACCGCAATTAAAGCGATTATTACGTGCATGGAATCGAATTTTAAAGCGTTATTTAGACACATTGGAAGCAACCGACCATAAAAACGCATTAAAGTGGTAGGCATTACCCAAAAATAAAGCCGCGGACTAGCGCCCATTTAAGTTACTACAAAATGCCAAAAGCATTAATAAGTATAATGGAATTTTTACATGTTTTATTTATTATATAATGCGTATAGCGCCATTAGAAAATCATATAAATGAAATAGGTATATTAGATTATTTTTAATAATTTAAATATAATTTCCAAAATATAATAGAAAATTTGACTATAATTATAAAAACCGGAGTAAAATATACCAACGCATAATAAAAGTGCATCCAAAGAATCCGGAGTAAATTAGATAAAAAAGTAATAAATAATAATATAAAAGATTAACTATTAACCAGTGCATTAATGTATTTATATATATTAACCATAATGCAGAATACTAGCCGAATTAGATTATATTATTCACCCATAATGCATTATTTAGCCATCCGAGGTATTAATAAGCAAAGCCAGTTATTGCGATCCGCATTTTTTTATATGCCCATTTTAGTAGGCATATTATGGATCAATCGATTAATTATATTAAAAGTAGCCGTCCCATATAAGCCATGGCCGGAATTAAAATTAGATAATAAAGCCGATATCAATTCCGTGCCCGATCAAATCTATAAGTTATAATAATTGCATTTATGTAAGGGTTCATTTTTACCCATATCTAATATTTTAACATAATTGGCCATAGGAAAGAAATTCAATAAAACGCACTAGTTACCATCTAATATCCATTGGTCGGATAATGAATAGACAATTAATTATTTAAGCCAGCCAGTTATATTAGCTAAGGTCTAGAGCATATGTCACGCATTAATTAAAGAATTGCAGGAATTAATAAAAGTGTTAACATTTGGATCCCTAGTGCCCCCTATCGATTTGAGTCGAATTATTAATAATATGGCATGGAGCCAAGCATTTCGGCAATAAAATTTCAGTTTTATTAATTATGCCCAAAATTAGGACCAGGTAGGCGGGGATTATAAGTTTTTATTAAAGCGAGCACGGAAAAGAGAAGGCTAGTAGAGGTTATTAAGGACAAACCACGCCACCAAGAAAGTTGAATAAGTGGATTCGCAAGTTATATTATATTTAACCAAGAAACGTCAATTTTTATAGAAGTTAATAATATATATACATATTACCGGTATATCCGCCCATTCCATTTATTATACGGTTATTTATTAGATTAGGAGGCTAGCCCGCACGTGGACCCGAATTAGGATTTATTAAAGTAAGTAATAATATATATTCGGCACGTAATATATATATTATAAATGGTCGGATATGTTTTTTAACCATGTATAATAAGGCGCGGAAGAGAAGAGGGAATATAGAATATATTATACGGTGTTTATTAAATGATGTTAGCCAAATTATAGCCTAGTATTTAATACGAGTTCAACCATTTGCCCGGGCATTAGATTATCGTGAGTCAGAATATTTATTTAAGGATTTATAAGGACCATGGGCCGGGGAGGAATTAAGCCAGGCGTTAGGGAGCGTTACCAGAAAGCATTTAAGAGTATATTTAAAGGCATCCGGATAGAGGCATACCGCAATTGGAATTGCTACCCGGAAGTTAATGCGGGCTAGCAAGACGTGGGAAAAGGAGCATAAGGAGCCCGAAGATAGAGTTAAAGAGTTTGCCGAAGGAGATAATAATAAGGAATTAGAGTTGGATACATTTTAATATATCATGGTCCGGTAAGTTTAATTTCCTTAGCCGGGCGGGGGAAATAATATATATTGTGAAGGGATAGGAAGTGTGCCGTCTGAGTGCACGATAAACAACACAATAACCAAAATAATAGGGGTGGTATTTGAAAGAAGAAGAAGGATTACATTATTAAGTTATGCTCGGGCTACACTATATGTGAAGTGAGCACCGGAGCGGAAAAACTATCTACCGGTAAAACACATGACCTAAAATCACGGGGCTTCAACCCCACCACAATATAAAATATTTAATTAATATAGAGTATAAGCAATCCGGATATGGACGTAGGGTAGCGCAAGCGCATTATGCCATTAATAGGGCATTTTTATATCAATTAGGGCCCGAGTTAATCACGGCATATAAGCAAGCATTAATAGCATAGCATGGATTATGGAAATTAGGCCGTAATAGCATTGGTAATAGTTATAGTATAGGAGGAACCGGTCATTAACGTAAAGCCAGCTAGCAGTTAATTAATTGGCCTATTAAGAGAGAGCGGATTAAAGGATCCGATCTAGCATTAGTTAAATTATAACGGATATACCATGATTCCTAAGCCAAATCACGATTAAAAGGATAGGCGTTAGCATTATAATTAATCCATTATCCATCTAAAACACAACCATTAATCATTATATTACCCACTAGCAATGGCAAGTTAGCATTATTTTTTTTAGTGGCAGTAATAACCTAATAATAGACGGTCATCATTATAGTGCCATTTGCCGCATTAGTGGATAACATTATTACGCGTGGGCAAGCAGCCGGTTTAAATTGCGAGGAATAGATTAATGAGAAATCCGGACACGAATTATAATAATTAATTATAATTAGCGTAGACCGGGCAGTCTAAGGGGAGTTTTTGCATTACGCCAAGGGGTTAGAATTAAAAGGGCAATTAGCCCATATATTTTTTAATAAAGTCCATGTTATATTTATAAATACATCATACCGCGAGCGGTTATGAGATTTATAGACATTATAATATTTGAATTGCCCGTTTACCGGATTAATAGCAACGTTAATAATTAATTTGGAAGATATATTACGCGAGCGGTTATGTATTAATAATGCCCAGATATTCCGGCGGAGTATAGCGCGGAAAACCATTCGATATTAAGTGAGAGATAATAAGAACGAGGTGCCATCGGACATAGCTATCAAATTTATCTAATAAGCACATTTGGGCGTAGGGAAGAGAGGTGTTATATACGTATGGAGTTATGAGATAGGAGGAGTGGTTAGTTAAGCATTGGATTGCCCGTTTTACCGAGCACGAATAGAATCCAAAGGGGAGGTATTATAATAATGGGTTTAGGGTGCCGGCGGATGGATCGTTGCCACCGGGGCATTAGGAACAGGAATTAATATTAAAGGGATCATATATGTGGTTCATATTAGGCGACCATATAGGTTAACTAGTTTTATCTAGCAATCCGGACGTGGGGGGCGGAATAGAGAGGTTAGTGAGTCGATTATTATTACGCGGGTTAAGAATAATAGCGGACGAAGACGAAGCGAAATCATGAGCGAGTATTCCATTAAGCAAATTGATAAGGATGCCATAATAGAATTTATCCAAGGGTAAGGATATTAACGTTAGGTTTTAAGTCGATATATAAACGGAGATCAAGACGGGAGCAGTTATAGCCAAACGGATAATGTATTTTATGACCGGTGCAGGATAAGTAGCAAGGCAAGGGGCCCGAAAGGAGAAGAGTTAATAGAGAAGCCCGGGATGCATATCATAGAAGATAGCATAGTAATCAAGGGAATAGATATCATCTAGGGTAGGTTAAGGGAAGTGCAAGCATTATAAGACCAGATGATTAAGGTTATGGATCGATTATAAGGCGATTGCATATATTATGGATTAATGCATTATAAGCAGGCGAGAGGCAAGGCACACGCATATAAGGATTATCCATAGGCAATTGCGTCCGGGTGCGGGATTATAGCATATGAAGCATAAAGAGCGAATATTAATTTAGGAGAGTTTTAGTATTATTGGAAGTGTGGATTATCGTAATAAATATGCCGGCATTTAAAAAATAATAAGTGGTGTGAGTACCCCGAGGTAATATTGCCCGGGATATATATATTATACTAGTAGTAGCATTTGCAAGTAATTATCGAGGTAGCGGGATTCCAAGGGGATTATGCGGTTAACGTTTAGGAGTGGTTAAAGGAGGTCGGAGAGGGGTTTAGTCAGGATTGGGAGAGTAATTAGATAAAGACATGGCGGATGGCATGTGAGATATATAATAGAATAAAGGAGGAGGATAAATAGGTATAAAGAGGATATATTAAGACCGATAAAGATTAGAGGCCAAGGGGAATGGCAGAGCACCCATAGTTAGTAGGGGAGGGAGAGGCCAGGTTATTGGACATTAAGAGGGTTAGGGTTATTATAGATTTTTAAAGACCCAACCCCAAACCCAACCCATCGGCGCGAAGCGCCAATTGTGACCCCGTAGGGTTGAAATGGGCATGCGGGTCAAGGGGGGCATTTATATGTAGGTGGGGGAGGGTTAGGGTTATAAAGGAGACTAACGGTTATTCCCGACAAAGTTTTGCTTGGGAGGTGGGGAGGTCCCAAGTTTATAGGGGGGAGGTCCCATATATGAATCCGATCGTATAAGCTCGTATATGGGACCTCCCCGAAGTATCCTTTATATTAGGGCTAGAAGCCTATTTTTTTCTTTATTTAATAGCCCTAAATCTAAGCTATAAAATAAGTCTTTAAGTAAGATTTTATATTAAGAATTGATTTAAATATTAAATAAAATACTTAAAGTATTTTTACTTTCAATTTGGCCCGGCTAGACCACGGCTACGCTAGGCGAAACCTCGGCTTAACCGAGGAACACCAAAATTTAAAAGTAAGTAAAATGCCTTTTTTATAATACATAAATAATAACGTTTATTAAATGAAAATATAATATATAATATTGAATATTAAAAGCATTTAAAAATAATTTAATAAAAATATAATTTATTAAATTAAAGATTAATTAATTAAAAATTAAATAAAAAGATATTAAATAAAAGATATAATATTAAAGGCATAATATTATTTATATTATTACTTATAATATTATTTATATTATTACTTATATTAATATTTAAATTATTATTAAAATTATTATTTAAAGTATTAATTAAAGTATTACTTATATTATTACTTATATTATTACTTATATTATTACTTATATTATTACTTATATTATTACTTATATTATTACTTATATTATTACTTATATTATTACTTATATTATTACTTATATTATTACTTATATTAATATTTACTTATATTTTAATTTTAAGAAAAAAAAAAAAAAAAAAGGGACGGTCACACGGTCTAATTGAATCTTTCATCGTTGCCAATTACTTAAAACACGTAACTAAGTCTTTTCGGTCTTATTATCACCTAATAAGTGCTAGTTTCCTAGCCTTTTCGCCAATAATCCTCACTAATAAGTACTTAGTTACTATTAGACCGTGGGCGTAACACTTGCCGAAACTTGTGCGATTTTCACCTAACCCGTAGGAAAGGAGCCCCTTTTCCCGAGTGAACCCGGGTTCTCAATATCCTAATTGCTTAGGAATCAGTCAAATAGCGCGGATTATACCGCTAAGCTAAATAATTTAATTAATATATTACTCGTTATTAAGATATATACTTAAAGTAAAGTGGAAATTTTTAATTTAAAAATTCATTTATATGTATATATATATATATATATTTATATATATGTCTTATAGCTTATTATTATTATATTATTATTTTTTATATTATTCTTATTATATAAGGAGCTAAAGTTTTTATAAAAAGCAAGCTATAATATATATAGGGCTCTTTTAAATTAAAGTTAAAAGTATAAAACACTCTCGATATTAAAGGGACTTAATTCTTAAAAATAATCTATATATTTTTTAGGATTCTTTATCCTTTAAATTACCTTAAACCATATTAAAAGGAATTTTATAAGCTAAGAAAGTCCTTATTTATTAATGTTTAAAAGATAAAATTTAAAAAGTTTAAGTAAAATATACTTTTACTCATTCTTACCCTTATTTAAGGTTAATATTAATATTATAAGTCTTATTAATATAATTATATACTTAAAGCTTATTTTATAAAGATTCTTATTTTTATATTATATTAAATAAGTATAAAAATAAAGTTCTTCTTAAAAGCAAGTTATAATATATATAAAGCTTTTTTAAATTAAAGTTAAAAGTATAAAATACTCTCGATATTAAAGGGACTTAATTCTTAAAAATAATCTATATATTTTTTAGGATTCTTTATCCTTTAAATTACCTTAAACCATATTAAAAGGAATTTTATAAGCTAAGAAAGTCCTTATTTCTTAATATTTAAAAGATGAAATTTAAAAAGCCTAAGTAAAGTAAACTTATTTATAAAAAATATATTTTTAAAAATAATTTATTAATTTTATCAAGTATTTTATTATATTATATCTTTATTAAGATAAATATATTTTATATTTTTTATAAAATATTTTATTTATTTATATTATATTTTACTTATTTATATATAAAGAATAATAAGATTTAATATTAATATAATATAATAATAATTTAAAAATTATAAAATATTATTTTATATTTTTCTTTTCTTAGATTTTTAATATTATAAATTTATTCTTATAAACTTTTATAATAAAATTATAATATTAATTTATTTTTTATATATTTATTTTTTATTTATAAGTGCACTTTGAATATAGAATTTAAAATATTATAAAATTATATTATTAAAAATATAAAATATATATTAATAAAATAACTTTAATATTATATTTCTTTTAATTTAATAATTATATAATAATATTAATATATTTATTTATTCTTTTATATTCTTTTTTGATTTAATTTAATAAATTTTATATTATTTTAAGATTTTTTGATAATGCTCGGTTATTTCTCGCCTCGCTAATATCTTAGTTATATTTCTTAGTTAGCCGAGTGCGCTTAGTGGCCATTTGGCCGACTTGTTTTGACTGATTGCCACTGAACCTATTATAATTTATTATGATACGTAGAGGTATATTAAGAACCCGCTATTAGGATCTAAGAGTCTAGATAGGGGAACAGGGGCAGCTATCTTTAATCCGGTAGCTTTAAACGTGTAGAGCCTTCGGGTCACTATTACGCCTCCGAGTTGGAACCTAGCCGTGACCGGTATTAATATTATATTTATATAAAATTAGTCACCGTTATCTATAGGGTCGAGAACTCGGAAGGGCCTTAGTAAGCAATTACTAAGGCCCTTACTGTCTTTAGCTTTTTTAAGGATAATTTTTTTCTTAATTTTCGGTTATCGGTTAATTATCGGATATAATTATCGTAACCATAGGTAACCAAATTTATTTAATAATATTTATCTTTTCATTTTTATTTTCTTTTTCTTTTCTTTGTTTAGAGTTTACTCTATAAAATAACCTATTTAAAGCTTACCCTTAAAAGTTATCTTTACCTTACTCCTTATATCCGCCCTTACTTTACTCCTTATATCCGCCCTTACCTTACTCTTTATACTCGCCCTTACCTTATTCCTTATACCCGCCCTTACTTTACTCTTTATATCCGCCCTTACCTTATTCTTTATATCCGCCCTTACCTTACTCTTTATATCCGCCCTTACTTTACTCCTTATATCCGCCCTTACCTTACTCTTTATACTCGCCCTTACCTTATTCCTTATACCCGCCCTTACTTTACTCCTTATATCCGCCCTTACCTTACTCTTTATATCCGCCCTTACCTTATTCTTTATATCCGCCCTTACCTTACTCTTTATATCCGCCCTTACCTTACTCTTTATATCCGCCCTTACCTTACTCTTTATATCCGCCCTTACCTTACTCCTTATACTCGCCCTTACCTTACTCTTTATACTCGCCCTTACCTTACTCCTTATACCCGCCCTTACTTTATTCCTTATACCTGCCCTTACCTTATTCCTTATACTTGGTCTTATATTTGCCTTTCTTTTATATTTGCCTTTATTTTATTTTAAATATTTAACTTTTACTTTACTTTTTATATTTGCTTTAATTTTATCTTTTATATTGTTATTTAAAATGTCTAATTCTATTTTATATTATAGTGCAAGTGATAACTTTAAAGATATAAAAGAACTTAATTTTTTATCTTATTATCCAAGTTTTAAATTATTACTTTGTTCTACATGCAATTTGGGTTTAGTCCTTTCTTCTTTTAAAATGCATTTAATAAGACACTTAAAATTATATTCTAAAAAAGACCGCGATTTAATTATATCTAAGAGCTTAGATATATTAAAAGGTATAGAGATTAATAATCTTAAAGAGAGTTTAAGTTTACTTATTTTATATTCCAAAAATAATAATCCTTTAATATTTAAGGAGTTAAAATTACTTGATTTATTTGCTTGTACTTATTTAAATTGTAATATTATTTTAAGTAGCGAGTATTCAATTAAAAGGCATATAAGAGAAAATCATAAGGATTTAAATAATCTTATTACCTCTAATTCTTATCCTTATAAAGTTATTAAAGGGCAAGCTTTAGAAATTAATAAATTCTTTTTTCAAGTAAATATTATTAATAATAATATATCTACTATTATAAGTAATTCTAATAGTTTAGAAGATAATAATAAACTTATTATTCAGGATAATTTTAATAGCTTAAATGATAATCCTTTATTACAAGAAGCAAAAGATAACTTTTTAAGTAAATATAATCAAAAAAAGGATATATTTAATAAAGAATTAAGTAATTTTAAATTAGATCCTATAGAGAAACTTAGTCCTTTTCAAATTAAAACTCGATATATTGAATATATTAATAAGTATAATATCCAAGATTTAATTGAATTAATTAGTCCATTAAAAGAAGAGGAAAAGATATTAGAAGTCTTAGTCTTAAATCTTAAAGAAACTTTATATTTAAGTTTAGATAAAAGTCTTTTCTTAAATAAAGTGCATTTAAATTTACTTAATAGTTTTGAGGATAATAAAGTACGAAATAAGCCCTTTAAACCTTTATTAAATAGTTCTAGTCGAGTTAAATATTTTAATCTTTTTAGTTTATTTATTATCTTTTTTTTTCGAGCCTTAAGTAAGAGTATAAAGGAAAAGATTTCTTATTTTAAAGTAGATAATAATATTCTTAATTTATATAATAAGATAAATACTTTAGTAGGTAATCAAATAAAAGAAGAAGAAGAAGAAAATTACTTAGAGTTAAGTAATAATTCTTATAAAAAAAATAAACAATTAATTAATTCTAAATTAAATCTTATAAAATTACATAATAATATTAATTTCCAAAAATTAGAAGATGAAGATTCTAATAGTTCTAGTTCTTTTTCTTCTTCTAATTTATCTAATTTAAATACTATAAGTATAGAAAGTTTAGATTCTAATTTAGAATTGGATTCTAATTCTAATTCTAATTCTAGCTCTAATTCTAATTTAGATTTTTTATTAAATAGTTCTAATATTAATATCTTAAATAAAATAAAAGAAATAGATAAGTTATCTAATTCTAAGAGCCTAGAAATAAGAAAACTCTTAGTAGAATTAATAATTAAGCTCTTAAAACAAAAGACTGATTTATATATATTTGATTCTTGTTTTAATTCATTTTTTAGTATAATTAGTATTAGAATTAAAGATAATTCTTTTAAAGATAGTCAAGATATTAGTCAAGATTATTCAAAGTTTATATATAGTATTCAATTAATTATTATTGAGTATTCTTTAACGAGTTTACTTAATAATCCTAGCTTGGATTTAACTATGATTTTAAAAGAATTTAAAGATAAGTATCTTAATAATAGTACAAATAGTGCTTTAAGTGAAGTATTAAATAATCGAGCCTATTGCTTTAAAGTTAATAAAGAAACTAGTACACAAACTTATATTAGTATTAGTCTTAAAGATAAAGAGACTATTTCTTATAAAAAGGTTACACTTAGTTCTAATAACCTTAGAGTCTTATTTAAAGAATTAATAAGTAGTACTTATAATATATTAATAGAAAAATTACTTTTTAATATCTCTAAGACTTTATATAAAGATATTACATTAGAAAAGTACTCTAAATTAGAGGATCGGTCTTTAACTATTCCTTTTCAATGCTTTCGAGACTTAAGCCCTGATTTAGAAGCTAATAATAATTTCTTAAAAGATTTAATATTTAAAGATAGTTCTTTATTTAATAAATTCTTTATATTACAAGATACTACTTTAATTTTTAATCGAGATAATATAAATAAGTACCTAAAAGATCTCTTGGAATTTAAAAAGTCTTGCTTATTATTGATATATCTTACTAGCGGATTACCTCTCCGAGGAACCGAATTAGTTACCCTTCGATATCTTAATAGTTTTAAAGATAAAAGGGAAATATTTTTAGATATTAGTAGTAATTTATTTATAATTAATATTTCATATTATAAAGGCCAAGGGCTAAGCGAAAAGAAAGCATCTAATATCCGTTATTTACCACCTAGCGTATCTTATATATTTTTATTATATATTGTTCTTATTGATCCGTTTATTAATTTTTTAAATATTAGTTTATTATCCCCTAAAAAGTTAAAAAAGGCTAAGAGTTTAATGCCTTATTACTTCTTTATTAAAAATCGAATATTAGATTCTCGGGACCTTAGCTTAAAGTTAAGCTCTTTTTCTAATTTAATATTAGGGAAAAAGATAGGTATTCAAGTATATCGACAAATTATAATTACTATTATTAAGGAGTTTATGCTAGAAAAGTTAGATTTAAATACTTTATTATTAGATAAAGAGGAAAATACTTTAAATAAGCTAGTAGCTAATCAAAGTAATCACTCTAGTCAAGTCGAAGACCTTAATTATGGGCGGAGTAATATTATATTTAATAATATAAATTCAAATTTGCAATTTAAGTATTTAAATTTCTGCCTTCGGTATTTTGCTTATTTTAAATTAGATTTATTAAATATTCAAGTAGAGTCTTATATAAATCAATTAAATATTCAAAATAATAGAAAGAGAGAAGAAGATCTTAATATTACTAATAGTTTAGCTATAAGATATTCTCAATCTAAAGACTTTTCTCTTACTTCAAAAAAACATAATAGACAAGTCTCGTCTATTAGTTCTAATAATTTAGAAATTAATAAGAGATTAAAGACAAAAGATTTAATAGATCTTAGTAGTATAAGCTCTAATTCTATTCTCTTAAATAAATTACTTCAAGAATTTTTAAATAATAATCAAGCAAGTTTTCGAAGTTTAGAGCAAGAACTTTTATTAAAGTCTATATTATTAAAAGTTCCTTATATTTTAGGAGTTTTACCTACTAGTATAGGTAAATCTCTTATTTATCTTCTTACTAGCTCTTTAAGTATTAGTAAAGTTACTATAGTTATATTACCTTTAATAGGATTAAAATATAATATCTTAGAGAGAGCTAAAGCTTATAATATTCCTTGTACTATTTATGAAGAATCGCAAAGCTTTACTAATCTTACTTTAATTAGTATAGAGACTATAATTAATGAATCCTTTATTAATCAAGTTAAGGATCTTATTAACTCTAATAAATTAGATCGGATTATATTTGATGAGTGTCACTTACTTATAAGCGCTTCGAATTATCGTTCTATTATGTTTCGATTTAAAGAGTTATTAATATTAAAAACGCAATTTATATTTTTAAGTGGTACTTTGCCTTATCAATTTGAGTTAGAATTAATTAAAAGTTTATTTTTAAGTAATATTTGTATTATAAGAGCGGATTGTACTAGATATAATATTAGTTATCAAGCAAAGCCATATATATCTAATAAAGAAGAAGATAAACTCCGTCAAATTCAGGACTTTATTATATCTTTTAAGGCTAAAGAATTCTTAAGTTTAAAAGATAAGATTCTTATATTTTGTCCGAGTATTAAAGAAATCGAGCTAGTGGCAGATGCTCTTAATTGTGCTCGATATTACGCTTCTTTAAGCGAAGAAGTAAAAGTATCTACTTTAAAAGCGTTTTTTACTAATAAAGAAGATTATTATAATATTTTAGTTACTAGTAGTAGCTTAGAAGAAGGTCTTGATTATTCCTCTATTCGATTAGTTATTTATAAAGATATGGCTTATTCTTTTCTCGGGTTTTTACAAGGCTCTAGTAGAGGAGGAAGAGATAATAAATCAAGTAGTTCAATCTTCTTTTATAACCCTAAATCTTTAAGTAAAGAAGAATCTAATAATAATAGCTTATTAAATAAAGATAAGAATTTAGTTTACCGTTATTTATTAGAGACTACGTGTCGAAGAAGACAAATTACGTTATATTTAGATAATAAAATACAAGAAAGTTGTTCTTTAAAGGATAACCCTTGTGATCTCTGCTTTAATAGATCTAATATTATTAATAAGCAAGTAAATCAAATCTTAGAAAACTCTAAGGAAGTTGAATTAGAGCGGACTAAGATTAAAGATCAAATTTATAATTTAGGGCCTTATTGTTTATTTTGTAAACTTATGCAATCTAGTCTTACTTATAATAATTTACACTCTTCAAGTAATTGTTTAATATATAAGCATATAGAAAAGCAAAGTAAAGAGATTAAATTATTTATATCTCAAAAGCAAATTATTTTAAAAGAAGATAGTTGTTGTTTTTATTGTTTATTACCTACGGTTATTTGTACGTTTTTAAAAGAAAATAATATTTGTTATAATTTTAAGTTATTTTATCGCGTACTTGCTATTTTATATAATCAAATTGATGCTTTAAATTTAAGGGTTAAATATAATCTCAAGGCAAATATTACTTTATATGAGTTTGTAGTTAAGCTATTAAGTAAGGTTTTTATAAAGGAATTAAATACGGAAGGGATTCTTGGGTTTTATATATTTGTTTATGATTCTTAAAAAAAGAGTTTTATTCTTATAGATTTTATATCTTATTATTATAGTAATTAATATTATAATATATAATTTATTAATCTTAGATTTTTTTTTTATAAATACAATAAGAGGGGATTTTATAAAAGGATTATAAAGGGATTAATAACGTTATTAAGAAGGTAGATTATTTATAAGGTTATTATATAAGAGGAAGGTTAATTAAATATTAAGTTTTCCTTTAGCTATAATATATACTTTAATAGCGGGCCTATTTGCACAGGATTTTAGGGATTAATTATTATAGGTTTATTATATAATTTAGCCGAGTAATATACGGATTTTTATAAGCTTAGTGTCTTATTTATAATTGCCGGGTAGGGGTAGTGTGAAAGTATTAGATAAGGGCGGGGTGGGTAAAATAATCAATTCCTTTTAGCCGTAATAAATCCTTTTGTTACGGACCTATTTGCATAGAATTAAAGGGATAGATTATCAAGCCTATATTATATAATTTAGCCGAGTCATATACGGATTTTTATAAGCTTAGTGTCTTATTTATAATTGCCGGGTAGGGGTAGTGTGGAAGTACTTGACGAGGGCGGGGTGGATAAAATAATCAAATCCTTTTACCCGTAATAAATCCTTTTCTTGAAGGCTTATTTATATGGGATTTTAGGGATTAATTAATATAGGTTTATTACGTAACTTAGCCGAATAATACATGGATTTTTATAAGCTTAGTGTCTTATTTATAAGTGCCGGGTAGGGGTAGTGTGAAAGTATTAGATAAGGGCGGGGTGGGTAAAATAATCAAACTCTTTTAACCGTAATAAACCCTTTTATTACGGACCTATTTGCATGGGAATTTAGGGATAAATTATCAAGCCTATATTATATAACTTAGCTGAGTAATATACGGATTTTTATAAGCTTAATATTTTATCCCTAAGTGCTATATAAGCATAATATATAAAGTTTAAATAAGGGTAAAATAAGAATAACTCTAAATTATTTCAGGCTATAATAAATCCTTATATTATACGCTTATTTGCATAGGATTTTAAAAATAAATTAACATAATTATATTATATAATTAACTTAATTAATATATGAGTTTTTATAATTATTAAGAAAGGATAATATATAAATATTAAATAAGGGCAATTTAAATAATATAATACATTACTTTTATTTATATTTAATTTCTTAATAATAAACTTACTTATATCAGCGATTCTTAATTTAAATTAAAATAAGCTTTTTATTTTATAATTAAAAAAAGAAGGGTGTATAATATATAAATATTAAAAAAATATAAAATAAAAATTTATTTATTTTATTATTTATATTATTTCTTTTAAAGAATTCAAATTACTTAAATAATAAAATTTAAAGATATAATTTTATTATTTTAAAATTTATAATTAATCCTTAGTCCTTTTATTTCTTCCTTTATTCTTTTCTTTAAGAATTAATTCATTTATATTTTTTTTTCTAAATTATCCGATGCCTAAGGATTTATAATTACGCAATCCTATAACCTTTATTATTTTACTTTATTAAGGAATATTTAGCTATAACGGGTATTAAGTATTAAAACTTTATTAAAAATAAAAGTAATTAATAAATAATTATTTAAGATATATATAAAGCTCTTTTTATTAATAAAGTTTACTTTAAGAGTTAGCTTATTATAAATACGATTTAATTTACTCTTATTTAAGGCTAATTTAAGCTTATTATTATTAATAATATCTTATTAATTAATTCCTCTAATTCGGTCTTCTTTACGTTTATTTTTATTATTCTTCCACTTAATAAAGGCTTATATAAACGTGTTAAAGCGTATTATATTAAGTATTTTAATATCTTAATCTTAAAGGTTATTATTATTATAAGAATATTAAATTAATATTTGAGAAATTCATAGCGTAAAATTAAATATAATTAAGGTCCTTAAGCTAAAAAAGGGCGGACTCTGCTTTAATTAATAAAAAAGCAAGCTTTATATTTATATATTAAAAGGCAAGCTTAGGCAAAATTCGCACTTAATAAGAAGTTAATTTAAGCTTATATAAGCTACTTAATATAATAATATAAACCATATTTTAATATGCCTTTTAAATCCTAAACCTTTTATTTCCTTTATTTTAAAGAAATCCTTTCTTAATTCCGCTGCTTAAAGAAAAAGCCTTTAAATAAATCTTATAAAACCGTATAAGATACACTTTAACTTTAATAATAAACCTATAATTATTATTATCTTTTATAACATAATAATATTTGAATTAATAATAAAGGAATAAATTTAATATGGAATTTTAATAAGGGCAGCATAAGAATTTAAATAATGCGAGGAAAGTATATATATATCTTAAAAGGATAAAAAGATTATTATATGTATTTTCTTAAAAATTAAAGGCAAGTAATTATAATTAAGAATATTCATATATATGGTTTTCATATTCTTAAAACTTAGATAATTAAGTTAGCGCTCTTTATAAATAATTATTTTAACTTAAATTAACCTAATAATAAACTTATTATAATATTAGAAACTAAATATATAAACCTCGGTTTAATATAGCTAATTCATTTTATTAAATATATTAATCTTTAAAAAGGAAGTAAAAGGAAATCTATAATTTTACTTATAAATAGCTATTTCTTTCATTTCTTTAATGCTTTTAAAATAATAGCAAAAGAATATAATATAATACTTATAGAGTTTATTTCTTATTTTACCTATTTTCTTTAACCTTTAAATATAAAAGCTTTTAATTAAGTAAAGTTTTATTATTCTTAATTTATTAATAAATCTATTTATAAATATAAATTTAATTATAATATTATTAGCTTTATATATAATTTATTAAATATTTATAATTACGCTCTTTTTTAGGTAATAATAAAATTAGGGTCCTAAGTTATTAAATTATAGCGATTAAATAAGTATAAAATAATAGCGTAAATAAAGGTCTTTAAGCCTAAATTATTATTATAATATATTAAAGTAAATTGGCTTAAAAATAGATTACTTAATTTAAAGACTTTAAAAGATATATTTATAAGAATTAAGGTTATAAAAGATTTAATTTAAGACCAAGGTGCTTTTTTATTAAGCTTACGATAACGTTAAATTAATTAAATCCTTTATAAATCCATTCCTATTATCTTATACTTATAAATCCTATAATTCTTAATAAGATTAATATAAGAAGCTTAAGTTTTATGAATTAAGAAAGATATATTAAGCGATTTATAATTAATTTAATAAGAGAACCTATAAATAATTTAAATTTAGGGTTTAATTTTATTAATATTAATAATTGCGACTTTTAATTTAAATTATAAAAATAGAGGAAGCTTAATATAATTAATATGCATTCTTTATTTTATAAACATATCTTTAAATTTAATAAAGATATGCATTTATTATATTAATAACTTTATATGCAATTAATATTATATAAATTAATATGCATGACTTATTACTTAAATTTATTAAGAATTTATAATAAATCAGAAGGAATATATTCAATTTTTATATTAAACTTATATACTTAAGATATTAAATAATTTAAAAAAAAAAGAAAATATAAATAAATTAATTCTTAAAGAGAGGGATAAAGGAAGAAATAAAGGAATTAATGATTATATAAATTTAATATTACTTTTAAATATTAAGATAATATAAAATATATTAATAAGTATATTCAATTTAAATGCCTAATATTTTTTATAAGAAAAATTACTTTATTATAAGGTTTCATATTAATTTCTTTATTAATAATAATATTATTTTCATATTTAATATTAATAAAAAATTAAATATTTTACTTAATTCATTTTTATTTTTAAATTTTTAAAGAATTTATAATATTAATACTTTATATTAAATAAATTTTATTATAATGAGATTTAACCTATTAAAAACTATTAAATTATATTTTAAAGTTTTATTATTTCTTTATTATATAATAAAATTATATTATATTATTTACTTAATAATAGATTTAAGATAAATTAAAACGGAAATTAAGGATATTTATATTTATATATTATTAATTAAATATAATTATTTAATAAATAAAATATTAAGAATAAATTCTTAAGTATTTAAAAAAGGATTATATATTTAAGAAGATTTTATTTTCTTTTTTATTCTTATTTTTCTCTTATATTCTTTTATATTATCTTAAAAAATAAGATTTATATTATAAAGATTTAAAAAATAGATAATACTTTTTTATATAATATATTCTATTATATAAAAATATTTTTATTAAAAATAAAATTATAAGGTTAAAATTATTAATAAATATATTAATTACTTATTATATAATAAAATTAATATTATATTAAATTTTTAAAATGCTTTTATTTATAAAATCTTTTAATAAAGATTTTAAGGGAAATATAAAATAAAAATCTAAATAAATTAATATTTATAAATAAGTAAAAAAATAAAAGATTTTAATTATATAAATATTAAACAGATTTATTTTATTAATTTAAGAATTATCTTATATCTTATAAAATTAAAATAATTAAATTACTTCTTATAGGATGGCCCTTTTAATGGTTAAAAGGAGTTCTCGGACCTAGTTATGGTTTAGGCTAACCTTAATGAATCCCTGCTTCTTTTATAAAAGGTTCTTTTATAAAAGGGGTTTAGGGAAAATCTTAATAAGTCTATTCTTTAATCTATAAACTATCTTTCACTATACTTTATTTATTAATTGCCCTTTATGGACTTAAAATATAACCTAAAATACCAAGTATTAATATATAAACCTTATTAGACCTATATTAAGCCTAGTCGTAAGAGTATTAAGAAATACCTATAAAGTTAACTATATTGCTTAATAGGCCAGACCTTAAAAAGCTATTTAGAGTATGCCAATGCTTTGATTTTATATTCGCTAAAAAGTCTCTAAAAGAAAAAGCCTTTAGGGAGGATGCTAGCTATTAAGCATCTTAAGCTTTAAATAGACTACTAGTATTTATTATATAGGGCAAGGGAATTCCTTATTAGTTATTTCCCATATATGCAGGATTATATAATAGTCTATAATAAGAAGGCTAAGGAATATAATAAAACGCCGCTTTAAGAGGAATATTTATTATAAAGCTACTTTATAACTCGGAGCCGGGTGGACTATTTTATAATAATTAAAGAAGAAGCAAAAGATGGGTTTAAAGGGATTCCTATAAATTCTATTTTATTATTATAGCCTAAAAAAGACTTATTTATTAAGCTAGAAAAGGATTATAGAAATATAAAGGTGGATATTAAGGAATAAGCTAGCATTATTTATGATATTAGAGATTCCAGGTTAAAATAGGTGCTATAGCTATATAACCTAACCGGATTTCCATATCACATGTCCAATTTAAAGGATAAGGAGATTTAGAGCGTATATAAGCTACTATTAAAGAAAAAGCTTAACTCGAGTAATAAAAATGCCTAGGATCCTAATCTCGTCCGAATTTTGCATATAGCTAAGGCTATGCTAAGAGATATATACCGGTTATATAATAACACCTCGCCCGACTAAAAAATAATATAATAGCGGGCCAATATTTTAAATGAAGTTTACGCTAGGGCATTTAATAAAGCCGATAGGTTTCGGTATTTTAAGAATCTATTAATATTAGTTATATACTTTATTCTAATAAAGTAATTATTAGTATATTATTATCGAGTAATATATTATAATAATAGTCATTTTACTCGAGCCTAGCTAAAATAGACACTATTAGGGGACGTTATCTAGCCAATTGCTTAATAGATCTAGGCTATAAGGAGGGTGAATGCCGCTTTCTAGACATGATTATGCCGCTTTATTATAGGGTATATTATTAGCTAGGGGGGCAAGAATAGCTATAAAAGCATTTCTAGCAAGCTTTTAAAATAAAACTAGCTTATATGCTCTAATTAAGAGAAATTGCTAGCCTTCGTGGGACCTCGTATATCCAGGCTAATTGTGTAGCTACTAGTGCCCTGGCCGAGTTTTAGAATAAAGAATAAAGCTAACTTATAAACCCTTTTATATATAATTAGAATTAACCCTATATTTTTACCCCCTTCACCTCTAAGGTCCAGGTTGCGGGCGGCGGCCGGCTAAGCGAGGCGGCCACGCCTCGCCCCCGCGATCCTCGACGGCGACCGTGGTAGAGATAAATTAATCTAGGGCCAAATCAGGTGCTAATCGGATGCAAATAGGCTAGGAATTAATCGCGCATCGCATGCCCTTTATTCCTTATCTTTATCTTAATTATAACTTCTCTAATTTCATTTCGATAAGGACCTAGGCTTATCACGTGGTGTTATGCAATACTACATTAAGCTTAGTCGCAAAGCGTTACCCGATCTAGTAATATATAATATCACATGATATTTAATCCTACTTACCTTAAAATAATCTCACCACCACGACCACTGCTTATCCCGATATCAGTTACTTCTCCCCTAAACAAATACCACTTATGCCACATTTCTTCCCCAAGCCCCTCTCGAATTATTACCGTATTACCAGCGGTTAACATGCCACCAAAGCTATCGCCGCGAGAGAGAAAGCGCCGAGCCATTGAGCGAACCTACCGGTGGCGATAAAGAATCGCAAACCGCGGCTAGTAGCCTACTCCACCAAGCTCCTTTATTCCTGCTATATTCCCTGAGCCACCAAGCCAAAATATAGTAGCATCTTCCTCATTTACCATAGCTCTTCCAAGCGGCGCTAAATCCATACCTCTGGTACTTAATACTCAATACCAGGTGAATTGCGATACCCTATACCCTTAATATCTTTAGGCATTTAGCTTACTCAATATATAGAGTCGAGTCCCTCGAGTAGTAGGACGCTATAGTCCACCAAGGTTAGGGTCACCATTTAGGCCGCTATAAGTAGATAATAATCCGAGTCTTAATAACCACCAAATAGACCTTGAGCAGACCTTAATTCCCCCTCCTGCAATTCCTCATCCGGCTTTATTATTAGAGCCCGAAGAAATATACTTTCCTCCTAGGTCGCCTACCCCTCCCTTTATCCGCGAAAATAATGAGCCAAATAGAAGCTACTCTAGCCCCCGACTCCCAAGTGATAACTCATAATCACGCAGCCCTCTATCATCTCATTATTCCGAGCAAATACATGGGCTATCGAATAGCAACTCGGTCTCGAGTAGAGATACTATCCATTCATATGCAGAGTCCGAACCGAATTCTGATAATTTATACGCCTACTCGCTACCCGATACCGATCCGGGCCCGAATTACCAGCAAAGCGCTAGGGATATTAGCTCTAATAATAAATCAGCTTATATATTACCCGGGAGCGAGCAAGAGGAGACCCGATCCATTAAAGATGAAGAATAAGCCCTTAAAGACCAGCTACTCGGGATGGATTTAAGGGGCGAAGAGAGTGATGGGCCTGAGCTAGAGGAGGTCGAGGGGGACGGCGAGGCAGAGGAGATCGAGGTGGATAGAGAGGCGGAGGAGATCGAGGTGGATATCCCGCTTGAGCTTGCTCGCCACTTAATACGCTTCCAAGGGTGCTTTATAGAGAAGCACGAAGAGATCGCGGATAAGCATCAAATCGACTTTGAATTACTTACTCTTAAGTAACACTTAACTCTCCAAGAATATAATACGTTAATTATAAGATGTGATTTGCCCGAACGGCTATCTAAGGCTAACCTGCTTATATATTCGGATTATGACGAGAATATTTCGCGAAGCTGGTTAGTAGCATTTAAAGGCCTAGTCCACTTTATTACTCCGCAAATTAGGGTCCCAGTAAGGAGCGATTAGGAGTCAAGTAGTATAGGGAGTAATGGTAAAGAGGAGCCGGATATATTAGAGCCCCTAACTCATTTGTGCCTGCGCTGCTCCCAACATTGGATAGACCAGACCGAGGCTCGCTTCGATATCGATAGCTTTCTTGGGTTTACTCAAAGCCCGGCCTTTGCCAAATAAGGACTCCTTATTACATTTTACCCAAAGTTTAATGCTAACCTTCATACGAATCTCAAGTTATTTATAAGCGTGCCAAGGACCATAACTCGGGGCGAAAGAGTTATAGAACGGACTTATAAGGTGCTATTACATAAAGTTCCATACTATTGCTAGGGGAGAGTGATTGGTCACGATGACATTAGTATATTCTGGTTTTTCCCGCGCATGTACGCATTAAATTTTATAACCAGTTTCCCTGGAACCGATAAGAGTATAGGCCATAGTTTATTATAGCTATAGACTGACTCGATCCTGATCCCGGCTCTATTTCGTCACTATTCGGGTTCGAATAGATAGCATTACCCCTTATCTTGGAGACATGCTCGCCGGCAAGCGTTATCCCACTGGCGAACTAAACCTTTATTATCCAATGATAAAGGGGAGTCGGAATACCGCGCACTTGCCCTATACTATCCTCTTTACCCTTTAGCGCTCGTTGCAATTTGGCAGGATATCTAGGAGCAATTGCTCCTCTTGCCGAATCAAATTTTCCGTGGCGCTTAGCTTTTTTTCTCGAGCAAAAATACTAAGATCCAGTACTCTGCACTAATAATCGCCGAAGCTTGGCAAGCGTTTAATACCTCTCTTTCCAATGCTATAGACTTCACCTACTTGCAGCGAGATAAGTATTAGATTAATCTTGGTAAAGAGACCATCTGCTTAAATTATAAACTCAATACGCCCGCAAATGGAGGGATGTTTAAAGCCGACTCGATGCCGATCACCTATCTACTCCGTACCTATTGCTAAGAGAGTTTTGCACGTTAGGCAGAATTATCTAAAGGGAAAAGATTAGTGAAATCCAGACTTTATCCTATAGCTATGCTATGAGATATAAGTGATATAACCCTGGAAATGTTAAGATTGAGCAAGAAGCGGCTAATTGGCTAGGTTTCATCGCAAAGCTATAATTCCATTAAGGAATTCTTTAACACAGCCAAAAATAAACCTTTCTCCCATAAATCTTTAAACCAAGTCGGTTGGGATAATGAGATTAGGAAGCTCCTATACCGGCTTGGGAAAGGTATATCCGAAAAGGCAATTAAGGGAATTCTCGAGGGATATTAACGAGATAAAGGATTCTTATATGATGCTATGACGGATAATGAAGGGCTATCGTTTGGCTGCCGCGAAGAGCATCGCATCTCACTATTATTCATGGATCAATTAAAAGACCGCTTACGGACGATGAACGAGTGGGATATTATTCGGGACCGAGTAGATATAGACATGGCACATATTTGGGAGATAGCTATACCCGATTACATGTGCTTTCTCTATCTTAATGTTAATAAGTATATTTCTCTTCTAAAATGGCTTCGTACCCTAGACATCACTGGCCGCATTAGTTACGAGCACTGCAAGTTAATGAGTATGCTTACTCAAGCCTTACCATTCACCTTTAACTCCGGACCAGTAAATATAGGCACCGAGATCTGGAAGATAGAATTTGAGCGACGGAGAGGCGGAGGGCAGGTCATTGGTATGGGATTAGGCGACACTATGGCAGCCTATGGGTATGCATGGTTTCCCTTGCGAATAGATTGGGATCGGTTTTAATTCCTGCTAGAGTTTACTTAAAATTTAGCCTTTAATAATAGTATGCTTCGCGAGATATACCGAGCCAACTGGAAGGTTATCAAGGATGCTAAGGAAGACCTAGCCCGACTTAAAGCTATATTATCTTGGCTATGGTTATACCAATCGGACGATACATGTCTTAAGTGGATTTTAAGGTACCTCTATTACATTTTAATGGTAGCTTACCGTAAGGAAGTCTTCCGTTATTGGAAGGATCTTATCCGGCCAGAATTCGAGGAGAAGGCTCTTTTAGGAGATATCCCCCTCTATTGGCAATCTATTCTTAGCCATTTTAGACCCGAATCGGTTGAGAAACTCCATATTATCGAGCCTCAACGGATAAAGACAAAGACAATAGAAGCTATTGCTAGCTATCTATGGGATCCTAATATAGAGGGCGAAAGTAGTTTAATGCGGAAAGGATGGGAGTTAGCACCATTCCGGGTCTTAGCTCGAAAAGCAGAAGAGTTACTCGAGTATTACTTAGGAAAAGAGCAAATGGAAGATTTTCGAGAATCGATTAAGCGGTATTTTATTACAACCCATTAGATCTTCCCGCAGCCGACTACTATCAAGTTTGTTTAGCGCGGATATAAGAATACTATTTAGTGTTTCGCAGTCTATTATCTACGTTTAGCATTCTCAAACCACTGGCCTAACGATAAAGCATTTCCCCCTAAATGGTTATTAAAGACTGCCTTAAGGATGCCGGATATATATAGACCACACGAAGATTATTACCTTATAGCAGAGGCTAAGGCTAATAAATGGATGCCGGACTAGCGACCTGTAAACGGCTATAAAGGCCCGATTATGCCATACCTCATAGGCCCTAAGGAAATTATGGGGATCCCATATACGAGTAGCTTAGTCGATATCCAAGATACCCTCGAGCGCTAGTGGACCGAGATACGGGAAAAAATGGGTAATGAGGAGGAGGCGATTAAAACATTATAGAGGAGCGCGTAAGGGGATATCACAATTGTGCCTGTATACTTTCCTAGTTCTTTCTAGTATAGGATAGATTGTGAATAGATAGCCGATAGGCATTATCTCATTATAAATAAATTAGCTTATTGCAGCTTATTTATCTATTATTAAACTTAATATAGAGTTCCATCCTAGGTCTAACCCTTACTTATTCCCTCTTAAATAAATAGAATCTTAATTATAATTATAGGGAAGTATGGGCACGCGTATATATCAAGTATTAAAGGCAAAGTAGCCTATCTTCTTAAATCTTATACTTAAAAGCTATAAAAAAGGCAAGCTAAACGTAAGTAAAAAGGATATTATTTAATAAACTTTGGGTAGCTTATCTCTTTTTACTTATATAAAATAATTAATCAAAGCCAAAGTCTTATTTAAAATATACTATTTACAAAAATTCATATTTAAAGATAAACTTTTAATTTGATTTTAAAAGTGAATTAATTAAATCATATCCTAAGAGGAAGGGACCTAGCTAGTCTATATAAACCCCCCCTTCTTCCTATTCTCTTAGATTTTCTTTTCCTTTAATACAACTTTTTTTTTGGTAAGTTGCCTCCCTATTTGACTCCTATTCGCTCCACCCTTTCTCTAATAAGAAGTTAGATTTGGGGACTAGCGAATAGGGAGCGAATCGCCTCCTATTCGGTCCACCCTTTTTCCAATTGAGAGTTGGATCAGGGGACTAGCGAATAGGGAGCGAATCGCCTCCTATTCACACTTTAATCGTCACTTATTTGCCACCTGTTTATTGGTTAACCGTACGTTAGTCACCCTCTAACCACATCCCACCTTGCATCTCTTTAGAACCAAATCACCACCTATTCGCTACCTTACCGTACCATTATGCCACCCAAGTCGACCCCCCCCAAGGGAAAAAAGAGTGTCATTGCGAAGGTCGCCAAGGGTGATTTTAACTCGGAGAAGCCCGTGAAAGGTTTGCAATTGGACAAGCTATCTAATAAATCCTCGATCTTCACTCACTAGCCATTTTCCATCCCCTCGGTACGTATTTTTATACTAATCGACTCCTACCCCCTCACGATTCGCTTGCTAATTGATTCCAAAGACCCAGATTGTCGGCCCCGCTTATGCATCTAACCAAATCCATGCCAATGGCGTCTTGATGGCAAATGCTTGCTAGTAATATATCGGCGCTTTCGCTTACATGAGCCTCTCCAACGTCTTCGGCCGGGGTATGAAGAAACATATCGAGCCCTTTTAATAAGTGATCTTGATCTGAGTGACCGCCGATTTGCTTGCTAATAGCCCCCGAATAGCTGCATGATCTGCCCTAAGTACGGCGTGAATAGCACTTAGTGTGGTCGCTACGTCGGTCTCGGAAAGGGCACTAAATGCCAATCCGCTGCGGTATTAGATATGGACTTTCGGACGCTTGCCATTAAGATCGTCAAAACCGCTACCAAGTTTAATAGCATCCTAAAAGGTCACAAATCCACTACGCTTAACGAGTGGAGAGACGCAGATAAGGAAATTGCTCTAGAGTTAAAGGCTCTCTCTACGAGTTTTATGCGCATAAAAACCGGTGCCGTAGTGAGTTCCATTCTCTCTAGATCAGATTGCTATTCGATTGCTAATAGCCTAAAAAGAAGCGTGGAATCGCCCTCCCTAAAACCCCTGCCAAAAAGCGAAAATACTCCGAGTTTGCCGCTAAGCAGCATCTGACCCAGCTTAATAAGGACCTCAATCTTCGTTATAATAGCGTTAATGCGAAGCTTAATAATATCTTAATTAACCAAATTGAGATTTTGAAGGGCCTTTAGTTCGTCGTTAATAAGGTGAAACTTCTTGCTCGGTAAGTGCTCTATTTATTTATGATTAGATTCCTATTTACTCACTATTTATAGCCGATTTATTCGGGCCCGGGCTCGTATTAATTATCTGGTAGACTTGGTATAGAGCATTGGTTACGTCGTGAACGATATTAATGCAGCTATTAATAAGGGTCAAGTTAATGCTTAGGGCAATCCTATCAAACCCCGAAAAGCTCATCGTTTGCTCTTCGATTTGGATGCGTTTTCTAACCCATCCGATAACGAGTCGGAGGAATAAGAGGATGAGCCTAAGGAGGAAGAGGGTTAATTTAGCTCCTATTCGCTGGCGAATCGGTTATGGGTGGCTGGTGGGTAAGCCAGCAGCTATATTCGGGGCGTTTGGGAATAGAACTTATATATAGATTTTCTTACTTGCTTTTAACCATCTAATAGGGGGCGTTTAAGGGGCGGATAGGCGTTTAATGATAGGCGTTGATACAATGATACCCTTATGGAATTAATACTTTTAATTCAAAATTAACTTTTCTTTTACTTGTGGTTTAAAAATAAATAAGTCGCGAATAGCTATCTATCCAGTATCATTTATTAATAAGCTAAGTAGCTTACCTAACCTTATTTATTTACCTTTAAAGGTATATCGCATTCTTCTTAGCTACATTTTAAATATTTTCTTTTAAGCAAATAAAATCTCAAATGAGGCTATAGGCAAACACGGGCGCCCACAGCTACTACTTTAAAAGCAAAAAGTAACCCAATTAAATGCCATATTTCCTTATCACCTTAAAGCGGGGTAAGTATAATTTATTTGAGTGGATGTGAATCCATAAAATATTCGGATAACTAATATACTTCTATTTACATATAAAATTATATTACATAACAAGTCACTCACTTAATACTTAGATTCAAATCCTTTACTATTAAAGTCAAACTTATTATATATTTTCACAAAGTAAATTAACGCTTAGGATAAACCCAAGTTATGATAAGGGTATAACTAATTATATAAACCTCCCTTATTCCCTTTCTCATAACTTATTTTATCCTTTTTTATAATTCTTTTTCTTAGTGAGTCCACCTCCTATTCGATACCTATTCGATATCTATCCGCTCTACCCTACCTTCCACCTAGTCGATAGCTATTCGCTCAAGCAATCAAGACTAGGCCTTGGGGTTATTGCCCTCTAACATTTTCTCTAATACTTGTCTTGAGCTAATAGCTACCGAGTAGATGGTGAGTAGACTATTATGAGCATGTTATTCCCCATAATCTTTATAGCTAATAGCCACCTAGCATCCAACCCTCTACCATCCACTTAAGCCTCTATCGCACTCGCTTTACCCATTATTCCCTCTATTATGAGTTTTGCATCGTCGTCTACTCCCGCTCCTTCCGCCTCCCAGTTGACCAATAAGAGGGGTATAGTTCCCCTTCCTGCCCCTCCCCAACTCGTCACTATTAAGCGCTTACAAGTTCCCCGACCGGCCAGAAATACCTAGCCCGTCCGTCACATTCCCTTCCCGCTCAGCTCAACTATACGTATCTTATCGCTGGTTATTCGCTCGCGAACCGCTAGCTAATCCCTAGCTATCCAGGTTACCACGGGTCCCAAGTATATTTCTAATAAAATTTATGCTAAAGGCGATTTGTCAAAGAATGCCTGCCATTAATGTGTGCTTACGATGTCGCAACTGAGTTCTTCCTAAACGCTTGGCCGAGGCATTAATAACTTTAACGAGGTCTTTTTATAAGTGTTTTTACCCTATATTTGTAGCAATTCAGCGCCTAATAGATATCGAATAATTGCATGAAGCATGCTTCTTTTAGTGTTAGTGGCATATAATGCGGACGCTGCATTGGCCTAGGCAAGGGCCAGTTCTGCTATGAGGTGAGCTTAACCAACCTATAACTTTGTGGCTATTCGCTAACTATTCGATAAATCCCCGAAGCAAATCGTTCATAAGCCAAGAAGGTTATCGCCGTCGCTGCCTAATGGAATAAGATTATAATGGCCGAGTTTACGAAGGCGCCTAGTGAGATAACGGCAGACTAATATGCCATTTTCCAAGAGTTGGTCGTAGAGGCAAAAGATTATGCCTAGCTCTTATAAGGTCTCCGCGTGAGTATTATTATAAAGAATTTTTCTTGCTACTTGCATGCTAATAGCTACTTATTTAGAATTGAGGTGATTTCGTTTCGACCCTAACCAAGAAGCGAAAAGCTAAAGATGCGTTTGCTATTAAGAAGATTTCCGCCATTAAATACTCGATGAATCGTGGTTAGTTAAGCATGGAAGAGAAGGTGGAGAGTATCGGTCAAGCTATTAATAAGATATCTAATCACCTCCTCACTATCCAGAAATCCCTCCTGGCTATGCTTAGGTAAGTGATCTAGCTGCTCCTTATTCGACGGCGGATAGCTAAGCAATTATAGCCGAGCCGAACTCTCTCGTGGCCGTGAGCGCCATCTTTGCAAAGCTGTATAAGCTCTTGGTGCTGGTTTAAATAGACTCATCACGGAAGTCAATATTAGCAAGATCGAGGACGATTAACTAGACTTGGTTAAGCTACCATCGGCCGAGGTGGCGGACTTGGACTTGACTTCCGATTATGATACGGATAAAGAGTCTAAAGATGGTAAGGACTGATTCCATTCCTATTCGCTAGTGAATCGACTACGGGTGGCTAAAGGATAAGCTAGCAATCGTATTTAGGGCAAATAGGATTAAGAATCAAGTAAATATTATTTTATAGTCTTTTTTATTACTTGTCAATTATTTTTCAGGGGCGTTTATAGCAGGAATGGATATCCTTAGGGTATCATTTAATAAGCACTTATAATTAATAAAATTTTTATTTTATAATTTATAAAGTATTTAAAATTAAAATTAATAATTATTTTTTATAAGATTTTCTATATAAATTTAATTATAAGAGCTTATATATAAAACTTTTTTAAATTATTTTATATATTTAATATAATTATATTAAAATTAAAATACTTAAAATTATTAATAAATCTTAAAAACAAAAGTATAATAATTATTATATAAATTAATATTTATATAATAATTTTAAATAAGAAATAAATATATTATAAAAAGATTTTAATTTATAATATTATTAAATATAAAAAATATTATTTAAAGTTAAATATAAAGCTTTTATATAATAATTAAAATATTAATCTTATATTATAAAATAATAAGAAGTATATTATTTAAATATATAATAAATAATATAATAATTAAAATAATAGGGATAATATTTAAAAAAAAAAAAAAAAAAAAATTATATTTAAGCTATATTATATATAAAATAAATATTAAAGCAAAAAAATTATTTATTAATAAAATATATAATTTAAAATTATAAAGTCTTAACTTTAATATATATATTTTTCTTTAAGAATAATCTTTTCTTAATTATTTTAAATTTTTTTTTTTTATATTTTAATCCTTTATAAATTAAAAACCCTTTTAATAATTATTCTTAATAAAGTTTTGCTTAAGAAATAAGAAAGTCCTAGGTTTATAAGGAGGAAATCCTATATATAAATCTATTACGGTTATAATTATAATTATGGCCTAAGGCTTAATAAACCGGTTAAGCTATATAGGGAATTATGGTTAAAGAATTATAAGGCAAATATTATATAATTAAATTAAGAGAATTAAATAAATTAAGGGAATTAGTTCTTAATTTAATTAATTTATATTAATTTAAATAATTTATTAAGGAATAAAGATTTTATATAAGATTAGCACTTTTGCTATTAAATAAGAGCTTTATGCTTAATTTTAAATAATATTCTTTATATTTAATAATATTATAATTAAAATGTATTTATAATATACTTATTCCTTATTTAAAATTATTATATAAGCATTAGCCTAATTCTAGTTTTCAAAGATTATAATATAATTAGGTTTTTTTTATATAATAAAATTAAGGTATAGTCCATATAAGCACCTAATTAAAGTATAATATAGTCTAATTAACCCTAATCCCATAAATCCAGCCCACATAGCCATCTAATTTATTTATAAATTATATATAATAAAATAAAACCATGGCCTAACCTATTCTTTAAGTATTAGCCTATTTAATCGCATTAAATATGGAATTTAATATATTAATTTATATTCCATGCAAATTCGCTATTACCCTAACCGCCATTATTTAATATTTATAGGATTAATATAAGACTAATATTAAATTATAAAAGCAAGTTAAAGAATATATATAAGAATTTCCATTTATATATAATTATATTATAATCTTATTATTAAAGGAGAATTTAATACCCTAGCCCATTATTCCGGTTATAAATAGGTTATAGTATTAAGAATATCCATTTAAGAGCTAAAATAGGGAAATAATAAAAAAGCATAGGAATAAAGAATATAGTAAAAGACGGGTTATAAATAAAGATTTATTCTAGATTATAAAGTTATAATTATGGTTTAATAAAAAGAAAGCCTAATATTAGGTTATTAATAAGGCTAAAGGCTAAGAGTAAGAGCGTTAAATACGTCGGGTTATAATATATAATATAGGAAAAGAAACTAATAATTTAAATAATAGCAATAATAATAATAAGAATAATAAAAGCAACTAGGATAATATAAATAATTAAATTATTTAAGATATTAAAAAATAAAAGGGCGAGGCTTAAGAGCGGCGATTATGGATATTAAAAGAAGTACCTATTATTAAAATAAATTCATGGTTATAATATATTAAGTAAAATAAGGTATTAAGCTAATTTAAGTATAATTTAGTTTAAATATTCCATTATACCTATATGCTTAACCTAAAGGAGCTATAATTAAAGCGGTTATTACGTGTATAAAATCGAATTTTAGAGCGTTATTTAAATATATTAAAAGCAATTAATTATAAAAACGCATTAAAGTAATAAATATCCCTCAAAAATAAAGCCGCGGATTAGCGCTCATTTAAATTATTACAAAATGCCAAAAGCATTAATAAATATAATAGGATTTTTGCATATTTCATTTATTATATAATATATATAACGCCATTTAAAAATTATATAAATAAAACAGGTATATTAGATTATTTTTAATAATTTAAATATAATTTCCTAAATATAATATAAAATTTAATCATAATTATAAAAACCGGGGTAAAATATATTAATGCATAATAAAAGTATATTTAAAGAATCCGGAGTAAATTAAATAAGAATAATCTAATAAATAATAATATTAAAGATTAACCATTAACTAATGCATTAATATATTTATATATATTAATGGTAATATAAAACACTAGCCAAATTAAATTATACTATTCGCTTATAATATATTATTTAGCTATCCGAGGAATTAATAAATAAAGCTAGTTATTATAATCCGCATTTTTTTATACGCCTATTTTAATAGGCATATTATGGATTAATCGGTTAATTATATTAAAAGTAGCTATCTTATGCAAGCCATAGCCGGAATTAAAATTAAATAGTAAAGCTAACGTTAATTCCATACCCGATTAAATTAGGGTTAGGGTTAGGGTTAGGGTTAGGGTTAGGGTTAGGGTTAGGGTTAGGGTTAGGGTTAGGGTTAGGGTTAGGGTTAGGGTTAGGGTTAGG